>BSBN01001102.1:0-2794173 GCA_027924645.1 Cunninghamia lanceolata
GAGAGAGAGAGAGAGAGAGAGAGAGAGAGAGAGAGAGAGAGAGAGAGAGAGAGAGAGTGAGGTAAATGGCCAGAGACATAGGAAGAGATAAGGATATGGAGAGTGAGGGACATGGCCATAGACATAGGGAGAGAGATTGAGAGGTAGAGAAATGATAGAGATAGGGAGATAGATGTTTAGGGTTGCTTGGGTTTAGTGTTTAGAGTTTAGGGGTTTGGGGTTTAGGATTTAGCGGTTTAGGTTTCTCAAGTATAGGGTTTAGGGGTTAGGGCTCAGGGGTTAGGGTTTAGGGTTTAGGGGCATTATTTAAGGTTTAGAGGTTCAGGGTTGCTCAGGTCAGGTTTAGGGTTTAGGGGCATTATTCAGGTTTTAAAGTTGCATTTCAAAAGAAGTCTCTCTCTCTCTAAATCCCTCAACCCTAAATAATGCCCCTAATCCCTAACCACTAACCCATAACTCCTAAACCCTAAACCTCTATCTCCCTATCTCTCCCTTATCTTCCTCTCTCTATCATCCCTCTACCTCTCAATCTCTCTCCCTATCTCTCTAGACATCTCACTCACTCTCTATCTCCCTCTGTCTCCTCTATCTCTCCCAATCTATCTTCTATCTCTCTACCTGTCTATCTCTCCCTATCTCTTGCCTCTCTCCCCTATCATTCCTCTATCTCCCTATCTCTCTAGACATCTCTCTCACTCTTTATCTCCCTATCTCTCCCCTCTATCTCCTCTATCTCTCCCTATCTTTCTCCTCTCTATCTATCTCTACCTAGCTATCTCTCCCTATCTCTCTATCTCTTGCCTCTCTCCCAGTATCATTCCTATATCCTCCTATCTCTCCCTTCTATTTCTCCCTCTCCCTTATCGATGAAGGAAATGAACAAGAAAATTGGGACACTCTGTCTGTCTCTGTCTGTCTCTATCTCTGTCTCTGTCTCTGTCTCTGTCTCTCTCTATCTCTGTCTGTCTCTGTCTTTGTCTCTGTCTCTGTCTCTGTCTCTGTCTCACAAAACCTGAGCAACCCCAAACCCCAAACCCCTAAACCCTAAATCCAAGCAACTCTAAACCTCTATCTCCCTATCTCTATCATCCCTCTACCTCTCAATCTCTCTCCCTATGTCCCTAGACATGTTCCTCACTCTCTATCTCCCTATCTCTCTCCACAGTCTCCTCTATATCTCCCTACCATTCCTCTCTATCTATAAACCCTAAACCCTAAATAATCCCCCTAAACCCTAACCCCTAAACCTGAGAAACCCTAAACCCCTAAACCTAAACCCTAAACCCAAGTAACCCTAAACCTCTATCTCCCTATCTCTCCCCTCTTGCTATCACCTTTGTTCCTCTACCTCTCAATCTCTCTCCCTATGTCTCTGGCCATGTCCCGCACTCTCTATCTCCCTATCTCTTCCCTCGATCTCCTCTATATCTCCCTATTGGTCCTCTGTCTCTCTCTAAACCCTAAACCTCTATACCTTAACCCCTAACCCCAAAACCCTAAACCCTAAATAATACCCCTAAACCCAAGTAACCATAATTAGCGCTAAATTAGGTGCTAAAGAAGGATCTAAAGTAGGCACTAAATTAGGTGCTAATTTGGGTACTAATTTAGGTGCTAATTTGTGCCTAATTTAGCACCTACTTGTTCTGATCGGTGCAAAAAATGCCAAAAATAGTGCCATCCCGATAAATAGCACCGAGTTTTTAAAAAATTAGAGAAAAATACATTAAAACAGTGGGTGGAAGCAAAAAATAGAGCAAAAAAGGGAGCTAATCATAGGGATTTGTTGTAGTGCTTGGCGATAATAATTTACATTAGATTGTTGTCAACTTAGGGAAGGTAAAACTTGTGTTTAGTGATGGAAGAGTAAAATATCTCATTGATGTGTTGCACATTATAGGATTAAAGTGAAATTTACTTTTAATTTCTAAGATGAATGATGTTGGAGTGCATGTCGCATTTGACAAGATTCATTGCAATTTGGGTAGAGGGAATCTAGTGCTAGCCAAGGGATCCTAGTGTTGTACTTTATTTAATCTTGATGCATCTACATATGGTAACTTTGCCTATATAACTAATAACTATAATTCATGTATGTCATGGCATCATAGATTGGGCCACATTAGTGAAAAAGGGCTTAAGACCCTAGTTAATAAAAAATAATGGATGGTTTATCTAGTTATTTTGTGGATTTTTATTTTTGTGAGCACTATCTATTTGGAAAATAGAGTAGAGTTAAGTTTAATTATGGTAGCACTATAGAAAATAAATTATTGGATGTTATCCATAGTAATGTTTTTGGTCCTATAGATGTTTCCTCAATTGGTAAATATTGTTATTATATTTCATTTATCAATGACTACTCACATTATACTTGAATTTATTTTCTAAGGCATAAGTTTGAAGCTTTAGAAAGTTTAAAGATTTTAAAGTCCTTGTTGAAAATCAAATGGGTTCAGAAAATAAAAAGTATTAAGGTTAGATTTAATGAAGGGGAATATTGTTCTAGAGAATTTGACAACTCATGTAGACATGCAAGTATTTTGAGATAGAAAAAACCTCTATATGCACCACAACAAAATGGTGCTATAGAGGGGATGAACATGACATTAATGGACATAGCCAGAAGTATGTTGAGTAGTGCTCAATTGGATCAACATTTTTGGACTAAGGTTGTAAGTACTATTATTATTTGATTAATAGATCTTTGTGTTATTCTTTGGTTGATAAAACACCATGGAAGTGTGGATAGTAAGAAGCACTTTGTTTCACACATTAGAGTTTTTGGCTGAGGCTTTTATTCATGTGCCTAAAGAAAAATGGTTTAAATTAGATTTCAATGCTAACAAATGTATTTTTATTGGTTATGGTAATAATGTTAAGGGTTACATGCTTTAGACTCCTCTAAAGTTGAAAATGGTATATCTTAGAGATGTGATTTTTAGGGAACTCAGAGTTAAGTCTAATTAGGTACAATCAAAAGAAAAGGAAAGGGAATTGTGCATTGTGAAACCAAAATAGAGAAGCAAGAAGATGCATATGTGGAATAACAATAAATTTGGTAGGAGGATATAGGGGATGAAGAAGGTCCAAATTTAGAGAGTTTAGAATAACAACAACAAAAGTCTCTTACTTCACCCTTGAGAAGGTCCACAAGGTAATATAAACTAGTCAATAGGTATATCCCACAAGATTTGTGTTGTGTATTTTCTTTAGCTTGTACTAATAATGAACCTATATCTATGAAGGAAGCTCTTTCTTTGAAGGAGCATGAGTCTTGGATGGAGGCCATGGTGAATGAGATGATGGCCTTGGAAAATGTGAAACTTGGGATCTAGCTGAGTTGCACAAGAGAAGAAATCCATTGGTTGAAAGTGGGTGTTTGAGAAGAAATTTATAGAAAATGGATAGTTGGAAAGATACAAGGCAAGACTAGTGGAAAAAGGTTATGCTCTAGTTGAGGGAGTTGATTTTAGTGAAATTCTCTTTCCTATTGCAAAACTAACTTATATTAGATTCTTGCTTTCTATTATTGTTGCTTATGATTTAGAAGTAGAGCAAATGGATGTTAAAATCACATTTTCCATTAGAATATTGAGGAAGAAATTTAGATGAAACATCCTAATAGTTTTGTGCTAAAAGAGAAGGAAAACATCATTTGTAGGTTTAATCAATCATTATATGGTCTAAAGTAGTTACCTCAGATGTGATATCAAAAGTTTGATGCTTTCACATTAGAACTTAGGTTTGTTAGGTGTGAATGTGATCATTGTGTTTATTTCAAATTGATTGATGATCGTTTGCTAATCATTGTCCTATATGTTGATGACATGTCCATTAGAAACAATAAGGGTATAATTAGGGAGCTCAAAACTCAATTATCTTGTGCCTTTGATGTGAAAGATTTGAGAGATACAAAATATTTTTTGGGTATGGAGATAAATAAGGATCGAGTTGGTATAAAGATATGGCTTAGTCATAGTAAGTATGTTCAAACGATTTGGTTTGCTATGCAGGACTATAATCCAGTGCGTATTCCTTTACATTTCAGTACTAAGTTATCATTGGATTAATTTCCTAAGTCAAATGATGATTTAGAGGATATGTATATTTTTTCTTATGCTAGTGTTGTAGGTAGCTTAATGTATGCTATGGTTTGTACAAGACTAGACATTGCCTAAGTAGTCAGAGTTTTTAGCAGGTTTTTGTCTAACCTTGGTAGAGAGCAAATGATGTGAGAAAATTTCTTGACATATAGGGCTTTGTTTGTTTAGATTGGGCTGGTGATTTTGATAGTAGGAGATCTATGAGTAATTATGTGTTTACTCTATTTGGAGGAGCTATTATTTGGAAGAATAAGTGCTAACATATAGTTGTGTTGTCCACTATAGAAGTAGAGTACATGGCTACGAGGCATGCCTATAAGGAGGTAATGTGGTTACAAAGATTGTGTTCAATTATTGACTTTGAGTGCAGACAAGTCAGGATTGGATGTGATAGTCAAAGTGTCATTTTTTTACCGAAGAACCTAATGTACCATGCTCGTTTGAAGAATATTGACGTTTAATATCATTTTTTATTGAGATGGTTGATGGTGGTAGAGTCATGATATAGAAGGCTAACACTTTGGTTCAATAATGTTACATATTCTCTCACTAAGCCAACGAGCACGAAGAAACTTTGTTGGTGTAGAGAGGCCATGGACCTTGCCTCTTATAACTGCTAGAATATTAAGGTTTTACATTTATAATAAAGTCACTTTGTGACTTATATATTAGTTTGATATACATGTTAGGTAAATAAGTTAGTTTGTTATATTCCTGTAAGTTAGTTGTTGGTTATTCACAGGAATATGTAAGTCTTTAAAAATCCAAGTACTAAATGTAAATAACTCTGATTGTATTTAGAAATCAATATATTATTCTAAGTTTTTGTTATTCTTGTGCAATGGGGTAATCTGTATATGCTCACCATATTTCAATATGGTATTAGAGCAAGGTTCATTCTTGTGCATGTGAGAAGATGAGTGTGGGGTTTTGTAGAGAGTCCAAACAGAAATACATTTATCTACATGTAAGTCAAGCGTAGAAGTTTGTGTTGTTGCTAACTGTTGGAGATGTGCTATGAAGGATGTTGTCCACCGTTTGGAGGTTGATTGTTATCTTTTTATTATTGATTTGGAGAGTTTTATAAGCCAAATCCATTTGAATCATTATTTTTAGCAAAGCAAGGCTATGAACTGAGGAAGAGGGTGACACAAGAGGAAGCCGTGGAAATGTTTTCCAGTTATGCTAAAATGGAAGTAGAGACCTGCAGGCCGTCACTCCCCAAACACTATCACAATAAATTGATGCAATGCTAAAAAAAAGATTATGATAAAATCATGCCAATTGATTAAAGGCATTTACTGCTTGTTGTATGATCTCCCATGAAATTTTTTTATGTTGCTTGATGGCTGCAAATTGTTGAAGATAGGAGCCAACGTGAAGTTCCAAATATTCTCGAACAATGAAAATGTGGGTGACTCACTTTGCTATAGGATTTTGATTTAGTGCATATGGAGGTGGCACTATTGATAGGTAGCTAGTGGTATAAGGTATGATATTAATTGTTTGAGCCTCATTTATTTATGAGTTGGTCCTATTAGGTATGCGGTGGTGAAATGTTTTGTTTCATGTGGATGTATATTGTTAATGAAGCGGGAGGAGTTAAAAATAAAACTCTAATTAATATTAGCATGTTTGAAAGATCAAGAGAATAGTTGGATTGATTAATGAGAAGTGTTGGGCAAGTTTTTGGTTAATGATGTTAAAGGAGAAATAAGTGTTAAAGTTGAAATTACATGTTTTAGAGATATAAGATTTTATATATATTTTTTTCTTTTGAAGTAATAAGGTGATTATGGATGTGTGTGGTTTGAACCTGTAAGATGTGTAAGGAGTTACAAGTTTTTTTAATGGAGAAATCATATGCTCTTCCTACATTTGAGGGTCATGAATTTCATACATGGCAAGTCAAGGTGAAACTTGTTTTAATAGAAAAAGATTTGTGGGACATTGTGAGTGGAACTATCAAAAAACCACAAGATGTTGATGAAGCAGTGAAATGGATAGAAAAAGATCGTAAAACCACAACATTGATTGGTCTTGGATTGTTTTATGCATATTTGCATCATATTGATCTTTCAAAAACTTCAAAAGAAATATGGGATGGTCTTAATTCTTTATTTGGCTCACAAACTTCAAGCACCAAGATGACACTCAAACAAAAAAAAATTGGCGAAAGATGAAAGAGGGTGAAAGTGTTGTTCAACATATTAGTACATTTCACTCCCTTCTTAATCAACTTGTAGGTGTAAAAGCCACAATTGATAATGATGATGCTAAAGCAATCTTACTGAGTAGTATGCCTTCAAGTTTTGATCATATTGTTTTTACATTAAACACAATTAATCCCAGTTTGGAAACTGTGATTTCTTCTTTGATTGATGAAGAAAGTAGAGTTAGTAAAGGTCATTCAATTATTGAGGAAACTACTTTGCTTGTTAAGAAGAATTTTAACATTTCAAAAGGGAAAGGATTCAAATGCTATTATTGTCAAAAAAGTGGGCATATAGTCCAAATGAATTGTATTAAACGTGCTAGAGTTCTTATTGATGGTAAGTTAAACACAAACAAATCTTTGACTGTTGTTGAAGCCAAGAAAGATGTGATTTTTCAATCCATAAGGAAGAATCTTCACACCCTGACAGTGAGGAGGAACATCTTTATTAGAAGTTAAGACAATTGGAGGCATGAAGCAATAGAGGTAGGAGGATCTTCATCATCCCGAGCTAGCTTATCACTTAGGGGTGATTCATTGCATGAGGAGCACCCCTTTTTGATTTGTGTCCCTTCATGGAGTAGAGGGGGCTTGATAGTTTGTGACAGTATGTGTAGATAGTGTAACTTATGAAATAGGGTGGAGTTAGTGTATCTGCATTTACTCAATTTGTGGATAGTGTAATCTCTGAAATAGGGTGAGACTAGTGTATTCATAATGGTTCAATTATTTTTTATAGTAGAGGAGGGATTGTTTCCATAGCACTGGAGGAGGGATATTGACACACTTGGAGGAGATGTGGAGTCTCAGAGGAGAATTGTTCTCTCATGTTCAACAATAGAGGAGGCATTGTGACACACTCAGAGATGTGGACTTTTAGAGGAAAGTTGTCTCATTGTGCAAGGAGGTTGGGGACACTTTATGTTCTCTCATGTTGTGCAGAGGTTTGCGGGTTCTATAGTCAGGAGATCCACTGATGGAGTCAGTTTGGTGTTTCATTGGTGAGCGAGGAGGATTGGTGAAGGTGCTTCATCAAAGTATCCAGAAGGGTTGCTGTGATCAACTCTTACAATGTTCTGTCTCTTGTTTGGATTGATATAATAAGGGGGGATGTTGGTTTTATTACATGTAAACCCTTAAGGGGGGTGTTAGAATATTAAGGTTTTACATTTATAATAAAGTCACTTTGTGACTTATAGATTAGTTTAATATACATATAAGGTAAATAAGTTAGTTTGTTATATTCCCGTAAGTTAGTTGTTGGTTAGATTCATGGGAATATGTAAGGCTTTAAAAAGCCAAGTATCCAGACGTAAATAACTTTGATTGTATTTAGAAATCAATATATTATTCTAAGTTTTTGTTATTCCTGTGCAATGGTGTAATCTGTATATGCTCACCATATTTCAATAATAACATGATGCATTTTTAGTTTCATTTATGTCTTTTCAATGTAAATGTCAAGTGGGAGAATGTTAGGTTTAGGCATGCCATTCACCTTGAAAATTTGAATTCTTGTAAATTGTATTTAATTATGTGGATAAATTATGTATGATCTCCAAACATCATGGAGTAGGAAAAATGAGATTCCCACGTGAGGGTGGGGACATTATTTATTTATTATTTATTAATTGAGATACTTGGGATATTTTGTAAGAATGCATTGAATAGGGAGGTTACTTTGAAAATGATTTGAATTTAACAGAGAATTTAGAGAATAATACCTAGCGCTGAGCCTGTAGTATTGTAAAAATAAACAAGAGCTCAATGTGCAGAACTTGTGGAGAGTTGTAGGCAACCAAAGAGGACTTTATTTGCATCAAAAAGTGTTTATATACAATGAATCAAGAATGTGAAGAGTCACCTTATCTATGGAATTTGAAATGGATAGTTGGAAGGTGACAAAAACAACTAACAAAAATTTAAATTTTCAAATGTTCAAAAAACTACTAAATTCAGAACCCCACTTGGCAGGGTCATAACTCCTAGCCAGCTAGTTGAAATCCAAACTTCTTGGAATCATTGAAAAGATATCCAAGATGGCTCAAAGTAACCGATAAAAGTCTTGACCCCAAATTCCACTCCGAAGGCCTCCGAAAATGCCATTTACTAAAATGTAGACAATTCTGAAAAAAAATACTGAAACCTAAAAACATAGTTGCTTGTACAGATGCCACCCTCGTGCTCCTGAATCTCTGTGGGACCAGAAAAGGTTAAATTGGGAGTTATAAAGCATCTTTCCAATTTGGAGGTTATGCCAAATGCATTGAATACACTTATGGAGCAACTAGATTTGGGAAAGTTAATTTGACTATTGTAATACAAGGTGTGTAAGAAAGGTGTAAGTGGTGTAAGTGGAGTTACTTTCTATTTTGAGTTGCTTGACCATGACTACGAGGGTGTTGGATTTTTATTGTTGCTCATGGTTTTGACTCATAGTTTTGGGATACCATTTGGTGGTTACCTTTTTTTTTTAATTTCTATATAATGGAGGCATAGGATAAAAGTTTGTAAGGTTATTTTGTAAGCACTCTTATGCTACTAGATTATTTTAGAGGGATAAGTAGATTATATTGGTTTACACATTTGATTGTGATTAATACAAGCTTGGGTCTTGGGTGGTGGATTTTTTCTTGCAAGAGTTGGTCCCTAGCTATTTATTTCCTTATATTGGTTTATGTTCTTTAGTCATTGGATCAGAAGAAGTTTCTAGGTTAGAAGGGGTAGGAGAAGGGCATGAGCAGAGGCTAGGATTTAAGGAAATCCATTTAGAAGAAGATGATTTTTCTTCAAATTTGTGCATGCCAAGTTCATAGAGTGCTATGGGGGGGTTCTAAGAGATTAGATACATTTTGGAAATGGCTAGTGTCTATATGAGTGTAGGTGTTTGCCCCATTTTCCCAAGATTTGGAGAGAGGAACACTTGTATTCTTCTAGTCATGAGTATGGCTTCTCACGAGCCTTTTTTCATGGCCATCAAGAATAATGTGAACTTAGGCCAGGTGGATGAATTGGTGACTAGATCCATTAGAGTTTCTAGTGGGTCCTTAAATAGAGCTAGGTGATGGCAATGATGGATTCTATAAGAAACTCAAACAACTTGTTTAACATATGTCTCTATTAAAGTTCTAGTGTTTATTTTATAGTTTTAAGCTTTTCAATACATGATTTCTTTAGCATATCATGTACTCTTTATAGTTTTCCCCTCCCTTGGGAGAAAGGGCTCAATTTGATGGTCCTGTGGTTGTATTTAGACATGTATATCATAAGACAATCAAATTTTTCGTAAGACTATATCACATGAAATGGGAGATTTTGGATAGACCTTCAAAAACTATGTGTGTGTGTGTGTGGCTTTAACATTTGAACTGGAAAATTTGAATGGATAATCATCACAAAAAATGGGTTGATAGGTAAGGTTGACCATCAAATTTAGTCCCTGCAAGTTGAGAGATTTGAATTTGATGGGGTGTTTAAGTAATTGGATTGTGTAGTTGAACACCTTATGTTGGTGTTTAAGTGAAGCGATGTCAACAAATTAAATTTTTAATGTAGGAATAATAAAATATGTTAAAATTGTGATTTTCACTTAGGTACTTATGTTATATGGAAGATTAGTTTAAAAACATTTATTAGGAGATTTTAACTATAGAGAAAAAATTATCTATAGCTTGTACATTGAATTATGTCCTTTTGGTTCACCTACATGCCATTGCATGATTTAAAATTTTTTATAATTTTTATTAAAAATATTTCTTATTTAAATACTATCTTTTTAAAAATTAAAATGGTCTTTTAATTTTATCTCCCCTCTAAATATGAGGAGGTCCCCCTCCTACTAACTATGGGGTGAGGTAGGATTTCCTTATCAATGCAATATTGAACCTATTGAACCTCATCATCATGGTTCAATGACAACTTACTTGGAGGTCCTCTCTCTCTTTCATCAAATTACAGTAGATGGTCCCTATCCATTACAAGACTTAGTTGCCTACTCCACCAAAAGTGTTTGCATCCAAGATTATCACAATACATTTTAGAAAAGTATTCAATTTGCACATGCTTGATTTTCTCCTTGAGTATCCCCCTCCTACTAACTATGGGTTAAGGTAGGATTTCCTTATCAATACAACTTTGAACCTATTGAATCTCATCATTATGGCTCAATGATAACTTACTTGGAGGTCCTCTCCCTCTTTCATCAAATTACAGTAGATGGTCCCTATCCATTACAAGACTTAGTTGCCTACTCCACCAAAAGTGCTTGCATCCAAGATTATCATAATACATTTTAGAAAAGTAGTCAATTTGCACATGTTTGATTTTCTCCTTGAGTACCTTTGTAAATCACACTACATTACCTTATCCTAAAATACTCTCACAAGTATTAGAACTTACTCATTTTAAAGAATGCTTTCATATGTATATAATAGTACACTAATAAAATAAAATATCCGTATATTGAATATCTAGGGTAAATAAATGCAATATAGCAATAAAATCAAATTATCCTAGATAAAGAATTGTGAGAAACTTGTACCTGTTTAGATATGAAATATGAATAAATTAATGAAAATTAAATGCATGCATACCATAGTATTAGAGAGGGGACTAAAAAGACTAAATAGACAATTGTTAGACTATTGTTTATATTTAAATCTAGAATGAATATACTAATATGATTGTACTTTGTAGATTATGGAGTTGCAAGTGAACCCAATCTAATATCGCACATGCAACCTTGATCTTGTGTATATTAAAAATCACACCACAAAGCTTTATGGGGATGGGCTAGAGCAAGCTGCAAAAGGCTAATAGAAACCAGTTTAAGGCCTAGGAGGTTGTTTTTTCATAGTCTATTGAAGATCAATAGGGAGAGAAGGTATAGGTCACCTTTGCCTTCTCCTTGTCTATCCTTGATGAACTCTTTCACCTGTAGCAATTATTTCTTGCTTGTATAGAGGGTTTAGTTGGATATTAATCACAAAATGGAGAGGGGTAGAGGGTTGGTCTCACAATAGTGTGTCCCACTTCTAGGACATCTTGATTTTTACCTAAAATCACATATTTTTTTAGAAAAATTAATGATTTAATCCTATAGGGGTTCCATCTAAGGGGGTTTGATTGAAGGGGATTAGATCAAATCCTCTTGGATAGAACCCCCCTAATCTTAAATCAAACCACCAATAGAGTCTCCTCCGCACATGTCAAAATATTGACAAAAAAAAAAAAAATTGCTTCACTTTTTGTGGGATCAAACAAAGTCATTTGGAAATACCATTTTGTAAGTATGTATCCCTTTGAATTACCTTTCCAAAAATTATACTATGTATTATGTTTTCTTTAATATTATATTTTTTTAAATTTTTATAATGAATGTAGTTCCATTACGAAAAAATAATGACCTCTAATCTTGAGACATTAGGAAAAATAACAAACATTGTTAGAAAAATCTCAAAAAAATGTAGTACACTTTGTAAGCACAAAAATCACGCATGGCCTCCACGAGGACCCCTATGATGATTTTAATCCTTGTCATGTACATATAAGCATGAAATAATGTCCTCTAAGAAGCAAACCTCTTGATGACATGTCTTCTTTCTTGTCTTGTGTTGTTTCCTCTTTGTCATTCTCTCTCTCCCCATTTTGACACTTTTGCGACACTTGTCAATTTGCATTTTCTGAGCTTTCGACCCTGTTCCTAAGCCTTGTGAGCATCTTGTAGGTGAGTTTTCACCTTTCCCCTATGTTTTTCATTCTCTACACCCCTTAGAAGCCTTCTAGAGGTCCCCCTATCCATCTCCAACTTTTGATTTTTAGTTTCACTCAACCAATCCAAATCTCCCCCTATTATTTCCAAATATCCCCCGAAAGATCCTACGGTGCAAGTGGAGACTTGGATTCTTGCACATGATTGACCTGTTTCTAGAGGCAAAACACCTCCTTTTTCTCTCTTCTACCATCTCCCATCATGCAATTCCTACAAAAACCTTTTTTAGCCTGGATCTCCCCTAGGCGACCTAGGGTTGCCCAGGGGCAACCCTATCACATTTCCAGCGACAGAAAAAACTTGAGTTTCTCACTCAAAAAAGCTCCATTTTCACCCATTTTTCTTCCAGTTCACATGATTTCTGATGCCTAATATGGAGTTGACTATTTCATGCACCCACACATGCATAATTAACTCCATTTGATCTAAAATTAACAAATCAATCAATCTCATGCATCCTTCCAACTCCAATTCTTCTTCAGTGATAAGCTATTATTGATTTATCACTCCTTAGTTAGCTGAGTTCACTGGGTAATTAACCTAGTTCACTCCCTAATCAATCCTTGTTAACTCATCAATCAATTGAGTTAACTTTTCAATCAATCCCATTCTTCCAACCTATAAATACCCCCCTCCCTCAAGCACAAAGGGAGGCAAATTCATTGTACACACAACTCTTGCCAATTTTTGCTCTAATGCTCTCACAAGATGAAGGTGCCTTTTATTTTATTCATTGTTCAATCAATCAATGTTACGCTGCTTCAATCAACGCCATTGTGCTCATCAAAAGCTCACTTTCAGCTCTTTCAAGCTTTGAAACAAGCTTCTTTTGCTTCTTTGTGTCATCTTTTTGTCAAGAGATCTTCCCGCTACTTCAAGAGGATTCGAGGTTGCTAACATCAAGGATTTTTAAGGATAGTGGATCACATAAATCTTCATTCTTTAAGGTTCCTCTATTGATTAATTCAATTCATAGTAATTAGAAAATCAAAATTGCTCTTGGGAATAGTAAATCTTTGCTTTTTCCTTGATAGATTAGATCTTGCATGTTAGAATAATTGTTTTTAAATTCCTAGATCTAGACTATTTGTAGAAGCAATTTCCCTTCTTAGATTAGATTATTTCAAAACAATCAAAAACCCAAAAACATAGATTAAAATTGCATTAGGAAAAGTCATATTAGCTTGCATTTCATATTTCAATTATTAGAATAGAAAAAGCATCTTTATTTCCATCAAATACTAAAAAAGCACAAAAACAAGTTTGCATATCATTTAGCTTTGCATGCATATAGAAACCCTAGAAAAGATAGATAACTTGCAAGCCCTCGATACCATCATGAGGTAAACTACAATAAACGATTCAATCAAACCCTTGATCACATCACAAGGTAAACAAAAGTCAAAGCATAACCAAACCCTAGGTCAACTAAACCCTAGGTCAAAACCCTAAGTCTAGTTAAGGTTGGTCATCACACATTTACCTCTAGCTTGGATCATGAATGTGCCTGGGAGTGAGAGGAGAGTGGGAGAGGGCTATCCCCAATGAGATTAAGGAAATCAATCCATGACAACAACAATAGACATTTACTTTACCACAACAAGATCCATTTGTCCTCTTATTAATAGAAGAACAAAGACTCCAAATACAATGATAAATCATTCAACGAATTGAGAGACAAGAGGACATAAATGAAGGAAACCGCTTACCCACAGAAAGGTGGAATAGAAGAAACCCCAACAAGAGAAGAGAAACTAGTGACCCTTTGGGTCATAGGGTTATCTCAACAACAACTACCATGGAATGAAACATTCAACTTAGCACACAACAATAAAGGCCACAGAACTTGCCGACCCCTCTCCGCGAAGTCCAGCACTCCAACGAGCCAGACCCCCACCGTTCTCACCTCCTCTTGACTGGCTACTTTCACGAGAGCGAGAGTGACATGGTGGATCACCCCATGCAAGAAAGGAGGGAAGGGTCCGTGTGCGTGCTGAAATCCAACCCGACAGCCCCAGGCAACCGAAGTCACGATTTTGAGCATATATATTTTGGTGAACTTGACGTGAAATTACAAATTCTTCTAGGACAAGTAGTTTTGCATTCCAACTTCAAATATCCATTCATCACCATACGTCGTCAGCTTCACCACATATTTTGGTGAACCCGATGTGAAGTACAGAATCTTTTGGTTTTGTAGTTTGCATTCCCATTTCAAATGCTTCAAAACATTTAGCAAAAGCTTCGAAACATTTTCACACTATTCTTCATAGCTGCTTTAGATTCTATCACCTTCACCATCATCCATTCCATTTATTTTGTGGTGTCTATGGCACCCTCGAATATGACATAACCTAACTTAAACTAAGGGAATATTCCCTTAAGAGAACCAAAAACTCCTTCCTTCGATAGGTATGTGCCACCGCATTCTGATGCACCAATCACCAATTTCTATGACTACAAAGATTTAGATTATGAACAAGATCAAAGAAAATCCAGGTATTCTCTATCTTTCAACAACCCAGCTTGGGAAAACAATTCGGCCATACCAAATGTGCCACATAAAGCTAGAAGGATAAGGTCAGAAATACATCAACCTGATCAACCTTCCACAAGCACATCAAGTACTCATCTTGATGAGGAAGTCAAACGATTAGAAAAACATCTGCAAGAAGCAAAAGACACTCAAGAGGCATTTAGAATTGCCTTGCAAGAAGAACAAAGAGAAAATGCTGCATGAGAAGAAGCATATCACCATGAAAATACTCGAAGAGAAAATCCTAGAAACAAAGAAACACCTAGAACTGCTACTCTCGCAAACTTAATCACAACTCTAGTGCAAAGGGTTAGAATCTTGGAAGTAGAGGAAGCTACTCCTGAAAGAAGGCAAAAATCTCATGAATAGGACCAAGGGGCATCTCAAAATCCCCCTACCTCAACTACTATTCATGAAATGTCAGTAACAATAATGTCTGAATGGGAACCCTCCTGTTCAAAATAATCAAACGAATCCAACGATGGGTTATCAGAACCCACCTATAGGGTTATTACTATCAACCCTACAATCTCAAAGTGCCTTTCTTGGAACATATCTTGAGTACTTGAAGGAGCCTCTAGATCAAAACATAAGAAGCATGCATCTACCTCAACCATTGCCAGATCTCTTGAAGTTCAAGGGAGAAGGAGATCCAAACTCCCACATTAAAGCCTACACCACGGTGATAAGAGAACTCCTCCCTTGGGATGGGGTTGTAGAAAAAATCTTTCCAAAAAATCTTGAAGGCATAGCTCTGGATTGGTACTATCACTTACCAGAAGCTTTAATTAACTCATTCAGATAACTAATCAGAGAGTTTGTCATGGCATTCGACATGAACAAACTCGTTAAAACGGGGATTAGAGAATTCCTCACAATGAAACATGATCCAAATGAATCCGTAGCCCACTTTGTCACTCGATGGAGGCAAGTCCTTTACTCCTCGGCTAGTGCTCCAAACATGGATCACCGAGAACTATGCGACCTCTTCTTACATGCCCTTAACAAGGACATGAGAGAAGACGTTCAAAAATTGCCATAAAAATCCTATGAAGAAGCATTGGAAAGTGTTTTGAGGATTGACCAAGCCACCATTGACAGTGGTAGAAGGTCTATGGGTCAAATAGAAACTTGATGAAGGAAGACACAGGAAATAATGCCTTTGTCATTAAGATCTTTAAAAATAATAGAAGCACAACCACAGATAGGGTGATAGATCAACCCCCAATCAAGAAGGTAAGAGATGACTACAATGGGAGAGATTACTATCCTCCTAATGTAAATGCCATAGATCGACCTAGGAACAATGGGTATTACCCTAGGGACAATTACCAAAATTGGAACCACAATGGAAATGAGAATGGAAACAATGGAAGATATGAAAGACCGCCATACGAGTTCAATCAGTTTTGTTCTTTTCATATAACAAGGGGGAACAATACAAAATCTTGTAGAGAATATAACAGATTCATAACAAGGCTACCAAAAGACCAACAACGTTTATTCATAGAGATGTTCTTGAACCCACAGGAGGTCACACCAGATAACAAGGATACAAGACAAAATTAGGCTCCAATAGCTCTACAAAATGCAAACATGAGAATCTATCAAGACCCGTTTGCCACACATAAAGAGATAGAAGCAACGAACCAAAACAAAATAGCTCAAAGTAGTAACTCTAAAGTCCCACCGTAACTAGGATAAAAGGAGAAGCTAGGATGATGGGATTAGTCAAGATTATGCACAATGAAGGAGAAGAGGAAGACCATGGGGATGAAAATGAACAAATAGAAGCATATGGAGGTATCATTTTGGTAGTGGAACTGATACCAGCTCCAATTGGACCTTATGAACTTATAGAAGATTTAAAGAAGACATATGCTCACATTTCATTCATTGACTTGCTCAGGAACTCCCCTTCACATTGCTCAACATTACTAAAAGTAATAGGTCTAAAATACCTTGACCAAATTACGCCACCACCTAGTGAACAAATCAATCATGTGGACTACAACATCAGTCCACCAAATTCAGAACTCAAAGATCCAGGATTCTTCTTTGACTTACAACAAATGCCTTCTGAGGAAGAATTAACCAAAAAAGGAGACCCTATGTTGTATCTTCAAGTATGGATCTACGACACTTGCATCAAGTGGACCTTAATTGATGATGGGGAAATAGTTAACATAGTTTGTTTCTCCCTATTATAGATGATGGGTTATGGAAACACTAATATCACCGCTTCATGAGATACTCTAAGCAGGTACAATAATCTAAAGTCTGCCACCATAGTAAGATTACCCTTCTAGTGACCTTGGGACCTAAAACCTTTCCTACCACATTCTACGTCATAGAAAAAGACATGGGATATAATTTGATTCTTGGAAGACTGTGGATACATAGAATGAAAGTTGTGCCATCCACATTATTTCAGGAAGCTCGATTCTTGCATTTAGGGAAAGTATACGTCGCAAAGGGAGATCCAGAACCTTTTAGCATGTTGAATTCAAACACACCAAACAAACATATAGGTATACCCATAGAATATGAACTCCCTACCAACAAATTGATCGTCCCTAATCCTACACCTCAATCGATATGCATCAAACAAATGGAAATCCTGAAAAAGACCATAAACGCCACAGAGATAAAAAATTTAGAGAATGAGGCATTGCCAAAACAAAAGGAAACAGTTCCCAAAGAAAAGAAAATTAAGATCATGGAATGGACCACTCCAATTCCCCCTAGAGGTACTCATGATCAACATCCAAGAGGCCTATAAACTCTTCCCTTGCATAGGAGAAAAATCACATAGAATTGAAGGTCCAATGTTTGAGACAACCACGTTAGATTTGAGAAACGCAGACCCACACACTTTCTCAGACGCTGAGGAAGACATAACATAAAGTTACACTCCATTGTCATCATTAAGTGAATTGCATGTCCCTGAGACACCAGAGGAAAAAAAATCTTATGAGCCTCTCACACAAATAGAGGATTCATATCAACCATTGACACCCATGGAGGAGGCACATTCTATTGACAACGAATCAACTAATGCCATAGGAATGCTACCTAGGATGTTCATGGTGTCTCAACCATAAGAGAAGCCAACTACCTCTGCCCCGGTTCAATCAAATGAACTTGGTGAGTGGGAAGCACCTCTAGTACAAATTGAAATGGTTGAAAGACTTCTTGATGAAGACGAAGAAAGTGAAGGTAATTTTGACAGAGAATGGAAGATGAGAGTGTCAGTCGGCGTTGATGACCCTGTCATTTTCAAACTGTCAAAGAGTTACATTGGATATGCCATGGACTTAAGACCAGAACCAAATGGGAGGAAAAGTATAAGCTTTTTCCCTCTTGATGAGAACAGGGAGCCACAAACTTCCCTTGAGTTGTTCCAATTTTTGTAAAGAATCCAAGAGAGACTAGATGTGAAAATCTACATGCAAGAACAGTTCGACCTTTTAGCAGAATTATTAAATTATGATGGAGTCCTGTATTGGACCCCTTCTCATCAACAAGCCTTTAGAGACTTACTTCGTCTCATGCTACCAAGAGAAACCACCGAGTTGTAATAATAGAATCAAGTGACAAACCCTACAGAATAGGAGAATTCATCTTGAGAAGAAGTAGCACGAAGAATAAGAAAAGAAGATGAAAAAGATCTTTTTCAGAAGACTGGAAAGGTCCTTACATGGTTAAAGAAGATGTCAGAAATTGTGCCTATCTCTTGTGCACAATGGAGGGAGAGGAATTTGGCGAAACAGTCAATGCCTTTCACCTCAAGAAATACTATGTCTAAAAACCAAAAAAATCATAAAACATAAAAATACAAAAAATTACAAAAAAAATAAAAAGTCAAAAATAATTTGTTTCTTACATTTTAGTATCATTCTGTTCATCTTGCATTATAGTCAGTGACTTTCTCTTATACTATTTCTTTTCAATAAGGAGTCTAAGGTTGCCTAGTTATATATGATCCTTTTAGGACCTAGAGATTCCCCATTTTCACAATCGCCGTTATCCCCCTTCATTCCCAGTGATTCTAATCAAAGCCTAGATCTTAGCTTTATATTGATCCCAGTCTTAATGAGTCAAGATGTTAGGTCTAAATGAAATCAATATTTAAAACTATGGTGTTCAAAGGAAGCTTACAAGTAGACCTTCCCAATTCTTCCCTAGTAGTAGAGAAGTCTGACCAGATTACAAAAATGTTAGGTGGCGCTCAGCCCCTTATCCTTCCTAGCCAAAAACATCAAGAGGATCAAAACTCTGAAGGAAGCAATCTGAAATTTGAGTGAATAAAAAATGAGTGATCAAAATAAGAGTGATCAAGAAAAGTGAGAATTGAGAGATCAAGCTTACATATCAAAGTTCCAAAAGCATTCATTTCTTGAAAAGTCAAAAATCCAAAAAAATGAGAAAAATCAAGTGAGGAAAATACAAAAAAAGTAAAAAGAAAAAAAAGAGAGATACAAAAAAATAGTGAAAGAGAGAAGATTGCTGAATGTCCATACTCTTGGGTGGAGATCAGTCTAAGCTCGAAGCCTCAAGGGTGACATTCTAATAGAGAAAGTAAAAAGAAAGGTACAAAGCACACACACGCACTAGCTGAGTAGAAATGAGGGTCTAGTAGTCTCTAGGATCATCTTCTACCTAGGGACCCTTGTTCTTTCCTATTTTATCCTTTATCCTAGGTCTAAGTCTAGAGAACACCTATAAAATTTGTTACTTGTCTAAGTTAAAAGCTTATCAGATTGTCTTATCTAGATAAGGATCAGTGTTTAGCCTTTAGCAAGGCCCAAAATCAGAAACACTCCATTTTCATTCCCACTCCCTGCTTGAGTTTTAAAATCCTATCTTACAACCTTGATTAGGTCTCTTATATCAAGACAACTTGTAATCCCCTGAGTTGAAAATCGTATCAAAGAGCAGTCACATTGTTTGTTCTAGATTGCATTCATGCCAAAATCAGAAAAAGAGTCTCAAAGCAATAAAGTCAAATGTCATATCTCATGACATTCAGTAGAAATAAATGTTTCATTTCAGCATTTCTTGTGTCCCTACATTATCATATCATAAACTACATCTCATACATATGCCATAAAAAATTACAAAAACATGTCATTGTTATCATACTTGCATCATTAAAAGAGTTGAAAAGGTCAAAAACATAATCGAAAAGTTCTAAAACTTCCAAACATGCACAAGAGATGAGTACAAATCTGATAGGCGAAAACCATAAAAGGATAAACTTTCATAGATACATCCGAAGTTCACATATACAGGAGTATCAAAGAGCTAGGACAAAATGCTCTCAAAGGAAGTAGAGGCTCCCCATGCAAGGGGGCATGATTTCAAGAAAGGAAGTCAAGGTTTGTTCCCTCCAATGGAACCCTCAGGACTTCAGCTCCTCTATCTACGAATACCACTCGTCGCTCCATGAGACCTATGGGAGTGAGGCACTCTACTATGAGCATGTGACTATGAAGGCCCCACCATACTAGCATCTCATTTTCCAAAACTAAGACAAGCCATCTCTCGAAGCACCTGATTCTCACCTGTAAGGGTATGAATCTCACCCTTCAAGTCTGCATTCTCCCGACATCCATGGTAGATGGGAGCAAAAATGTTTGTGTGTCTTCCAACAATAGGGGGCATACTAGGATCATCTAAAATATGGTCTCAAGTCATCCTAGTGAAGGGAGAAGCCAAGCCAACATTAATCTCATGAACAAAATCCCTCCACTCTCTGACATTACCTAAAAAATTGAATCAAAAGAGAAAGACGTGTCAGTTCCCCATGAAGAGAGAAAGGACAAAAGTGTAAAAACAAACAAACAAAACTCACGTGGATCACCCGGCTGCCAATCAGGGTCAAGTTGTCGCATCACTTCATCCGAATGAGGAGGTCAGGGGACAATAGGAGGACCCTCATGGATGTCAGGTGCATCATCTGCATGATCCATATCATCAAGACCCTCATCCGACACATCCTCGGGTAAGCCCTCATCTAACAAATCATCATCATCAGGAATATAGTCCTCGTCAGTAGACTCTGAATCCACATCTACACTGAGAGATCAGGAAGGAGTCCCTCTCCCTCCCCTCTGTCCTCCTCTGGGAATTCTAGTAGTGAATACTCTAGGAGTCAAAGGAGTCCAAACAACTGACCTATATCCAATCTCACCCATCTCTTGAATAGTCCTATGCCAAGTGGACACTAGGGGCAACTCCTCAGGGAAGTCCTCGCCAAACTGCTATGAAACATGCTCCACATGATGGGCCTCAACTAGACCATTATGGTTTGAAATCTCAGATACTCCATGACAATACTCTCTTACCTCGACATCATGAGCCTAGGATCCCTGCATGTCACGATAAGGATCAAAGATCATCTCCTCATCTGTAAGAGTAGTGACAATGGGTAAAGAAGCATCAAAGTGACCTACATGCATCCATCTAGCTACTCTTGGAAAATGTCTATCTGGAATCAGAATAAGCTTCTGATAGGGCCTAATGTGCTCAAATATCCATGTCATAACCAAAGAAGAGTGGCTAAAAGTTAGACCCCCTTGTCGTGAAATATGATAGAAGTCCTTATGGACCATGGCCAAAATATTTGGACCCCAAGCATAGACCGTGCCTTCCTCAATACCACAAATGATGGGTGCCCAACACCATCTCAAACAAGCTGAGGCCTTGTCTCCTGATAGCCTCGACACAATCAAACCAATCAGGAATCTCCTCAGAAGTGGGATGCGAAGTCGAGGCACAGAAGTAAGTTGGACTCCTGTCTGATCCCCAGGGTGACTAACCCCCATAAACTCTGCCTAGGATGCCTTGTCCTCGAAGGACTCACTAGCTGGAAGGATAAGAGGATGTCCTCTCATAGGAACTCCAAGAATATGATAGATATCACACAGAGTGACGGTCCACTCTCTGGAGATCTGTGGGAACCTAAATGTGTTTTTGTCTACATCCCCGTAGGTTAGAATATCACAGCATATGCAGGACACATGGTGAATAATAGGCACATGACAAACTCTGGCTAGACATGCTCTCCTCAAAATAGCACGGTCCTCATTACTTAGAGAAATAAACATCCTTGAGAGCCACCCCTGCTCTCGGCATGCATTACATTGAATACACATGTCCTACAAGATCAGAAAGGAACTTTAGATTAGATCTCATAAACTCGCAAAAATCCCTAAAAATCATAAAATTGTAGAAAACCTTACTCAAAAAAAGTGTATAACCCCTCAAAATTGCAATAATAGGGAATACAATAGCCAAACAAGTTTGATCAGAGTGAAACAAGCATTAGAAAACATGAAATTTTAGTCAAAATCAACCCAACAGGGTCACCCCCGGGTGACCTAGATGTTCTGCAGGATCTTGCCCGGGCGAACCTGTTGTCAGACAAGATCTCCCCCAGGTGACCTGCCTGACAAAAGGGGCAACCCTAGAGGGAGATCCCTTGAACTAAAACTACTCTAAAAACTTCATTCCTCAGTTGATTTCAGAAAATGAAAGACCTATCCTACTCTAAACGACAAAACAGAGACAATGCAACAAGAGGAATTGACAAAAATAGACAATTTCAAGAGATTTTTCACAAAATTCAAACTAGGGTTTAGAGAAGGGTTTTTCACTGTTTGTGTACCGGATTCTCCATGGTTGAAGAAGAGGTGGCCATATTTGCAATCTCCTTGACGATATCTTTCCAATGACTGCTCACACGATCAATTCCATCGTCGTTTCACTCTGATCTAACAATTTGACTTGATTTGTTTACCCTTAGCTTAGTCTCATTTATGCATTTTTAGATTAGTTCTTTGCTTTTATGCATCTCTTTTGTGCATCATTTTGCATGCATTCATTCCTACAGGTCTAACTGACAAAGGCAAACAACCAGTCAAACTCAAATGATCCATGGTAAGTTTATCATTTTAGTTTTCATTATTTGTTTTGATATATTTAAATGCCAAACTAATACTAGTTATTGCATGTACAATTGCGGGAAAATCAACAATAGGTAAGGCCTAGTTTGGGAACGGTACCTACCTTTCATGTAGACTACCATCCCCGAGGGGGCAAATATGTAAGCACAAAAATCATGCACGGCCTCCACGAGGACCCCTATGATGATTTTAATCCTTGTCACGTACATATAAGCATGAAATAATGTCCTCTAAGCAACAAACCTTTTGATGACGTGTCTTCTTTCTTGTCTTGTGTTATTTCCTCTTTGTCATTTTCTCTCTCTCCCTGTTTTTGACACTTTTGTGACACTTCTTGATTTGTGTTTTCTGAGCTTTCAACCCTATTCCTAAGCCTTGTGAGCATCTTGTAGGTGAGTTTTCACCTTTCCCCTATGTTTTTCATCCTCTGCATCCCCTAGAAGCCTTCTAGAGGTCGCCCTATCCATCTCCAACTTTTGGTTTTTAGTTTCACTCAACCAATCCAAATCTCCTCCTATTATTTCTAGATCTCCCCTAGGAGATCTTGCAGTGCAAGTGGAGATTTGGATTCTTGCACATGATTGACCTGTTTCCAAAGGAAGAACACCTCCTTTTTCTCTCTTCTGCCATCTCCCATCATGCAGTTCCTCCAAAAACCCTTTTTTTTCTTAGATCCCTCTCAGGTGACCTAGGGTCACCGAGGGGCAACCCTATTGGAAAAAGGGATGACCTTGTTGCATTTCCAACCGCAAAAAACTTGAGTTTCTCACTCAAAAAAGCTCTGTTTTCACCTGTTTTTCTTCCAGTTTGCATGATTTTTGATGCCTAATATGGAGTTGACTATTTCATGCACCCACACATGCATAATTAACTCCATTTGATCTAAAATTAACAACTCAATCAATCTCATGCATCCTTCCAACTCCAATTCTTCTTCAATGATAAGCTATTATTGATTTATTAGTCCTTAGCTAGCTGAGTTCACTAGGTAATCAACCTAGTTCACTCCCTAATCAATCCTTGTTAACTCATCAATCAATTGAGTTAACTTCTCAATAAATCCCATTCTTCCAACCTATAAATACCTGCCTTCCCCAAGCACAAAGGGAGGCAAATTCATTGTGCACACAACTCTTTCCAATTTTTTCTCTCCAAATTAGCATTCTAATGCTCTCACAAGATGAAGGTGCCTTTTATTTTATTTATTGTTCAATCAAGCAATGCTACGCTGCTTCAATCAATGCCATTGTGCTCATCAAAAGCTCACATTGAGCTCTTTCAAGCTTCAACAAGCTTATTTTGCTTCTTTGTGTCATCTTGTTGTCAAGAGGTCTTCCCACTACTTCAAGAGGATTCGAGGTTGCCAACATCAAAGAATTTTGAGGGTAGTGGAGTCACACAAATCTTCATTCTTTCAGGTTCCTCTATTGCTTTATTCAATTCATAGTAATTAGAAAATCAAAATTTCTCTTGGGAATAGTAAATCTTTGATTTTTCCTTGATAGATTAGATCTTGCATGTTAGAATAATTGTTTTTAAATTCCTAGGTCTAGACTATTTGTAGAAGCAATTTCCCTTCCTAGATTAGATTATTTCAAAACAATCAAAAACCCAAAAACATAGATTAAAATTGCATTAGGAAAAGTCATATTAGCTTCATTTCATATTTCAATTATTAGAATAGAAAAAGCATCTTTATTTCCATAAAATACTAAAAAAGCACAAAAACAAGTTTGCATATCATTTAGCTTTGCATGCATATAGAAACCCTAGAAAGGATAGATAACTTGCAAACCCTCGATACCATCATGAGGTAAACCACGATAAACGATTCAATCAAACCCTTGATCACATCACAAGGTAAACAAAAGTCAAAGCATAACCAAACCCTAGGTCAAAACCCTAAGTCTAGTTAAGGTTGGTTATCACACATTTACCTCTAGCTTGGCTCACGAATGTGCCTGGGAGTGAGAGGAGAGTGGGTGGGGGCTATCCTCAACAAGATTGAGGAAATCAATCCACTATAATAGTAGGAGACATTTACTTTACCACAACAAGATCCATTTGTCCTCTTATTAATAGAAGAACAAAGACAACTCCAAATACAACAAGAACTCATTCAATAAATTGAGAGATAAGAGGACATAAACAAAAGAAACCACTTACCCACACAAAGGTGGAATAGAAGAAACCCCAAAAGGAGAAGAGAAACTAGTGACCCTTCAGGTCATAGGGTTATCTCAACAACAACTACCATGGAACAAAACATTCAACTTAGCACACAACAACAAAGGCCACAGAACTTGCCAACCCCTCTCCATGAAGTCCAGCTCTCCAATGAGCCAGACCCCCACCATGTCTCACCTCCTCTCGACTGGCTACTTCCATGAGAGCGAGAGTGACATGGCGGATCGCCCCGTGGCAAGGGGGAAAGGTCCGTGTGTGTGCCAAAATCTGACCTGACAACCCTAGGCAATAGGAGTTGCAATTTTGAGCATACACACTCCAAATAGATGTCCTTGTTTTACTGAAAAAAAGAAACATTTAATTTTGATATATGCTAAGAGAAATGAGTTATAAATAATATAGGTCTGAAATTTTTGTTAGTATTAATTCAAAATTATTAATAAAAAAATATTTAATAAAAAATTACCAAAAAATATCCGTGAACTAGAGAGTGGATTTAATTTTCTAATTCCAATAAATCATGGAAATTTTTATTTGTAGTGAAAGTTATGTGTTATTGAATAATGTCACTCAATAAAAATTAATATAAAAAATAAAAATTGATTAAAAAGTAAAATAAAAAATGGTATAAATAATTCTTTAAAAAATATAAAAAAATTATATCTTTAATCTACATAGAAAATTTCACAACTCATTAGTTTACATCGTCCTTAAATTCTTGACCATTTCTTCCATATACTTGATAAAAATTGAGAAATACTGAAAAATGTTGATTTTGAGCACTCCACTTATGCCAAAAAGTGTGACACACTATATTGTGCTATCACCTAAGGCAAATGCCAACTCCCATAACCCATGAATGAAGTCTAATTAAGACCATGAAACTCTAGGTTTCTCCATAAAAGGAAAGTTCATGGGTTCTACATAGATTAGTGGTGTATGCAATCAATGTATTTTTTCTAGCCTAAGTTGTTTTATTTTTGAGATTTTGTAATGTTTTTGTAGTTTTTGCAATATTTGAATAAGAATGCAATACTAATATACAAGAAAATGAAACCTATGTTTTTAGATTTTTCAAATGTAGTGTTTAAATGAGTACAACTAAAATGAAATACAAACCAGGAATGCAAATTTTCCTCTATGATCATTTCCTATATGATAGTTTTGACACTTTTACGTTCTTAAAAGAAAGTAACTTTTTCACTTTTGACAATTTTTTGATGAAATGAAAACATAAGGTTCTCAAACTAATGATGATGATGCTGCAACTTTTCAATATATATGCTCTATCTTTCCCCTAGGATGCAAAATAGACTTTTCAACCTTAAAATGTAGCACAAGTTACAATCTAAGGATGGAATTTTTTGTTTAAATAGGAATAATTATTTTGAAAATTCCAATTACAAACAACATAGATTGTCTAGTTTTCATAAGAGTCATCCAACACAATAGAATATAGTTCAACAAAGAACTAACTATGCAATCTAGAGAAGAATTTTAACTTAAAGTTTTTTTTAAATAGAACCAACAAATTTGTAGATTTCTTGATGCATATTTTTATCATTTCAACAATGAATTATTTCTCATTAGTTGAATGCCAGCTAATGTTCTCCTAGAAACAATAATTTGTGAAGCTAAATGATCTAAACAAGGAATCCTATGGATAGGTTAATGATTTTTAGAATTTTTTTATCAATAGAGACTACAAGTGGCTATCTAACAACCAAATGCATTAGTATTATACCCCTAAAATAGGGGGTGTGACTTGAAGAAACAAGACAACTGCATATATCAAGAGAGTGATGTTAGAACTAAGCTTGATATGAACATGAAAGGTAGTTGTATATTTTAGTGATAATTCTAAAATGAAATGACCATTTTGAGAGAGACTGTACATTGAAATTTTGTAGTCAATGAAGGCAAGGTTTTTGGATGAAATCTAAAAACAGACTTATTTAAATGCAAACTATTTGAAATTACACTACCTACAACTAACTTAAAACACATAAGAAATTATTATAATCCTACCAACAATCCAATTTGAAACACATTAAACCAACCTAAAATCAATCTAAACTAAATAACATAAGAAAATGAAACTAATTTAAGCTAAAACACTAATCCACATTGGAGTAAAGTGTTGTAGGAATGGAGCCAAGTTGAAAATGATTGATGTCCTTAGAGTGCCACAATTTGATACTCCTCTTACAAGTAGTGTGATCCTCAATCACTCAAAGGTCAAGTAGAAGTAAGAAATGTATAAAATAAGATTCTATATGGAAATACAAGTAGATTGAGGCAAAGGATGTAGAGTGTTGAGATGCAAATTTTAATTTTCCTATATCAAAAATGATCTCAAAAAATGATTTTTAGGAAGGAGGGAGATGGAGAATCAAATTAGGGTTATAGGTATTCTAGAAGGTATTACAAGATGTGTTCTAAAGAGGAGAGTGAATTTTATTGGCATCACTGTCCACAATTTTACATTGTGTGAAACTATTAGTTTCTATAGACATGTTGCAAGACCACTATGATGAATTTAAAACCACCACGATGATCATAAAGATACCTTAGTGACTATAAAATCATTACAATATTTTAAAATCACTAATTCAAGTATGAAATCATCACAATAGTTGTGAAATCATTGCAATGATTTCACAATTGTTAAAAACCTCAAACTGACACTTTTGCGAAAAGTGGCAAAAGCAAAAACCGAGGAAAAGAAAAATAGAGGAAAATCAAAGGAGTAATGGAGACTCCAAGGAAATAATATTAGGAAAGGTGTCTCAACCTTGAATCCTAAAGTTAAGAACACAAACATTGTAATTTTTAGGCTATAGAACAAAAGCAATCAATTTTTGGGATATAGAGGTCATTTTTTGCCTTGATTTTTTTTTGGATGGGTCATAATTGGTTCCTTGGTTACAGAGACATAAATATCTTCAAGCTCTAAAATTTAAAAAGGAAAGGGCTCAATCATCTTCTTGAATTAAAAGTTATTGCCTCAAAAAGTTGGGCCTCCCACATTGGAAATGTAAGAGTATCAATGACACATAAGAGAATAGTAAGAGGGGGTTACACTTATTGACCAAATTATGACACATGTTATGACACGTCATAAGACATATTTTAATGGAGATAATGGATCCAAAATAAAGTTCCCAAGTTGCTGAGTGGATTATAATGAGGTCATGGTAGGTGGAAAGAATATGCTATTTTTAGCTTGTGGACTCATCTTGGGAATTGGGCATTGGATTTTTAACTAGGGATTTGGGTGCCACATTTTGGGTGGTTTTAGCTCATGGTTTCCCAATTACCATGATACTATCATATAACTTGGGAATGTCCATGTGATTTTATTGTAATATTTATTTTTGATAATACATTTGGTTCATGATTTGGAGTGTGGGTTTTTTTCTCCCATAAGGGTTTTTCCCACATAAACCTGTGTTATGGTATAATTTTTGTTGTGTATTTTTCCTCGTAATTGCAAAGATTTGATTTACTTATACATACGTCTCCTAAAAGATTATATTGGGAAGTGTTTATACACTCTTGCTTCCTTTCATTTGGTATTAGAGCTTGATCACCTCAAATTCTAGGTGTTAGGGACATGGTTTTTTGTACTAATCTTGGATTGAGTGGGAGCTTGTAAAGAAAGATTTTTTTGTAGGAAAAATGGTAAGCATGTCAAGGATAGAAA
Organism: Cunninghamia lanceolata; assembly: GCA_027924645.1. Classification (NCBI taxonomy): domain Eukaryota; kingdom Viridiplantae; phylum Streptophyta; class Pinopsida; order Cupressales; family Cupressaceae; genus Cunninghamia; species Cunninghamia lanceolata. Next base: position 28,491 of record BSBN01001102.1, read on the forward strand.
TGGAGAAGTTATTGGGCACAAACTTTGAGATTTGGAATCTCAAGATGGAGGATATGCTTGTGGATAGAGATCTATAGGCCACAATATCTAGATCCAAACTTATTGTAATGTCACAAGAAGACTAGGACAAAATGGATAGAAAAGTGAAGGGCCTCATTAGGATTTTCTTGGAAGACTCTATATTATTGAATGTACATGAAGAAGCCACCACTGCATCTCTAGAATAATTTGGGTGAGATTTATTAGGCTAAATGATGCAGAGGAAAAGATCATTCTACTTCATACTAGGCAAAGTTCATAAAATGGTTTTCAATCCATTAGGCTCTACAAGCTTCCATAGGAATCTTTCACAAAAACAATGACACCAAACTGAGTATTATCATCTCTGACCCAAATCAGGTTTCTCCATGCCTACACATCCCTTAACTCATTCAAAACAACAATTACCAAAGACTGTCCCAACATGCATGCAACAACTCCTTTGTTGACTGTCCTAAAAGCAAGTAGCCTTGTTTTAAGGACTGTTAGAGCATAACTCTTGATACAGACCTCCTCTTTAGACTATGAAAAGCATTTTGGATACCCATCAGAGAGCTTTAAGACATATCAAAAAAGTCAACCTATGTTGCTTTGGAAAGAATTGTCCAAAAATGGACTGTCACCGAGTAAATGAGGCCTAATAGGCTTAGCATACATAAGGCTTATTGGAAGTGGGCACTCCATGACTCCCCACACCTTACCAATGCTTGGAACACTTCATAAAAGGTCTTCCCATGCTTAGTGAATCATCAAAAATTCCTTTCCATTTGATATTTTAAGAAAACCTAATTTACAACTCCAAAACTGCCCTCTACCAGTCAGCAGCAGGGTATAACAGTCCTAGATCCTTATCAAATTTGATCTAAATCTTATCCATCTAGTCTAAACACTGATCACAAGAAGAATATAGTTTGTTTCTAAACATAGCATACATGCAAGGACTCCTCATCTCATAAAATATCAAAGAAACCTTCATTAAACTATTGACTGTTCTTGGAACTCTGCTTTTCTGGACTGTCATAGAAAAACAGTCATAAAACTTAGCTTTTCTACACCTTAGACTTAGCTATTTGGTCAAAGACCTCAGGGATTTGAAGGTACATACTACCACACTCACTTTCCATTAAGGATGAATAACATGCAATGGATAAATCGGGGGAAACACCAAGTTTACATGCCACTGTTTACCCTAATACAGGGTTTGGATTGTTTTCACCAAATTTGCAATATCTTTCACAAAATAAAACCAAAATGCATGAGACCAACTGCAAATGGAAGGTGGTTGGAAGAAAAAACACTTACAATCAACATAGCATGTATCCTTGCCTGTACAGGGCCGTACATTATCAGAAAACAACAAAAATTATGAAGGAATACATAAAAATAGTGCTATTTTATCATTCCAATTCATACATTCAACCACCTCCGAGGTCTTTGAAGATTACAAGGCCTATTTAAAGGCATACACTCATGTCTTTTTAGTTTCCACTATCTTGGAATAAACCAAGAGGCAAAAGACTCTTCAACTTCCAAGTTTGCATCATTTTACATTTTTAGGAATTTTCCATTTTGTATGACAACTTTTACACATTATGTCCAAATGACTCCAACATATCTTCAAATGATCAAATTGATCCTATTACAACATTGAATCTCTAAAATGGAATCAAATTACAAAAATTTGTCCATGGAAGCATTAATTTGACAAGGTGCTCCTGCACCATACAACCAACCAACAAAGATTTCCAAGTCCCTTGGAAATGTGTCTGCAACAAAGTCTTTTCTGCATTTCCTCTGTCTTCAATCTTCAATCTTCTCAGCTGCAATATGATAAAAATGGTGACCAACCAACCAACAAAATAAACTACCATCTTCTTAGAGCATCTTCAGGCTCCTTCTACTCCCATCAGTGGAGTACTCTTCAGGCTACAACATCAAGTGCTTCTTTAGTCAGGTATCCATCTCTCTCACTGCTTCACAACACCAACTCACCAAACCATTCATCTCACCCAACAGCAGATCCTGGTGATGCACCTACCACTCTCTCCTCAGTGGTTTCTCTTGCACCCTTATCCAGCCTAATCTCCATTAGAGAATGGTCATGACAGACCTCATCTGGTTTGCCCACACACACAACCTCAGAAAACATCCTTCTGTAGCTAGATGGAACAAGCACCTGCAACCAAACAACTTCGCAATAATGGTCACCAACCAAACATATTGTTTCAATTCTTCATCTCAGAAATAACATCTCCTTCCAGAGTTTTTGCTAGCTCTGATACCAATCTGATGCAGAGGAAAAGATCATTCTACTTCATACTAGGCAAAGTTCATAAAATGGTTTTCAATCCATTAGGCTCTACAAGCTTCAATAGGAATCTTTCACAAAAACAGTGACACCAAACTGAGTATTATCATCTCTAACCCAAATCAGGTTTCTCCATGCCTACATATCCCTTAACTCACTCAAAACAACAATTACTAAAGACTGTCCCAACATGCATGCAACAACTCCTTTGTTGACTATCCTAAAAGCAAGTAGCCTTGTTTTAAGGACTGTTAGAGCATAACTCTTGATACAGACCTCCTCTTTAGACTATGAAAAGCATTTTGGATACCCATCAGAGAGCTTTAAGACATATCAAAAAAGTCAACCTATGTTGCTTTGGAAAGAATTGTCCAAAAATGGACTGTCATCGAGTAAATGAGGCCTAATAGGCTTAGCATACACAAGGCTTATTGGAAGTGGGCACTCCATGAATCCCCACACCTTACCAATGCTTGGAACACTTCATAAAAGGTCTTTCCATGCTTAGTGAATCATCAAAAATTCCTTTCCATCTGATATTTTAAGAAAACCTAATTTACAACTCCAAAACTGCCCTCTACCAGTCAGCAGTAGGGTATAACAGTCCTAGATCCTTATCAAATTTTATCTAAATCTTATCCATCTGGTCTAAACACTGATCACAAGAAGAATATAGTTTATTTCTCAACATAGCATACATGAAAGGACTCCTCATCTCATAAAATATCAAAGAAACCTTCATTAAATTGTTGACTGTTCTTGGAACTCTGCTTTTCTGGACTGTCACAGAAAAACAGTCATAAAACTTAGCTTTTCTACACCTTAGCCTTAGCTATTTGGTTAGAGACCTTAGGGATTTGAAGGTACATACTACCACACTCACTTTCCATTAAGGATCAATAACATGCAATGGATAAATCAGGGGAAACACCAAGTTTACATGCCACTATTTACCCTAATACAGGGTTTGGACTGTTTTCACCAAATTTGCAATATCTTTCACAAAATAAAACCAAAATGCATGAGACCAACTGCAAATGGAAGGTGGTTGGAAGAACAAACACTTACAATCAACATAGCATGTATCCTTGCCCATACAGGGCCGTACAATATCAGAAAATAGCAAAAATTCTGAAGGAATACATAAAAATAGTGCTATTTTATCATTCCAATTCATACATTCAACCACCTCCGAGGTCTTTGAAGATTACAAGGCCTATTTAAAGGCATACACTCATGTCTTTTCAGTTTCCACTATCTTGGAATGAACCAAGAGCCACAAGACTCTTCACCTTCCAATTTGCATCATTTTACATTTTTAGGAATTTTCCATTTTGTATGACAACTTTTACACATTATGTCCAAATGACTCCAACATATCTTCAAATGATCAAATTGATCCTATTACAACATTGAATCTCTAAAATGGAATCTGTTGGTTCCCAAAAATGCAGGTTGCTAACCCTAAGAGGATGCCAGACTCTATGTTTAGATTTGCAACGTTTTTGGACCAATTGACAGAGCTATTAGCTCCCTACACTTCAGGTCCTGCAAACCTAGGCGGGTGTACCTTTGTAACTAAAGCAGACTTAACACTATATGACTTGATTGGATTAGTAAATCTATCACAATGGCATAAAATGTAATAGATACAAGCTTCGAAACTACTCCTACTCCTAATACTAAGATTTGAGATGTAATTGTTTGAATGAGATTTTATGGAATCCTAAAATGGAATTGGTATGACCAGTGCCTATTTCTGTTGGGCTAATGGAGTCAAGGTGTATATGATATATGATTTACTTATAGGTTACATTCCTAATTGTTTGGCACATGTGTTTGTTTATAGCTTGTATAAACGTGCAAGAATGTGACTGACAAACTCTACTTAGTGATCCACTCGAATCTTACCAGGTTACTGTGACTTATTGAAAGGATTTTTTTAATCCTTGCTTGAAGGAACCGATCAAAAGAATCACACAATGACAGCAAATGTGTATTGACAAATGGAGTTGATGCTCAATTTGAATAACAAGACAATATCGAGTTGGAGACAGTATGGCAATCTTGACAATTATAGGGCTGCTCTTACCTATCCAAATGCTACCTCCAGGTTACTGTAATCAATCAAAAGGATTTTATATCTGTAATGGAAACCAATTAATTTGATTACACGAAAACAACAAGTGTGTTTCGATGAAACTGAAATATCAACTTGGAAACTCAGGTTCAAATAACAAAGAAATAACAGTATGGAGACAACCAAATAATTGCTCAGCTCAACAAACAATAGACACCAATATTAAATCATTTATATATACATTTTCTCCACTATACAGTTTCGAAAGATTTTACAATGTACAACATAATATTTTATTTTGGCAACTGGTCAATCCATCCAGTTATCTAACTGATGTTTTTCCTAATCTACTCTTGATCCTAATCTACTGATGATGTTCCTCTGTCCTCCTTTGATTTCACCTTTATACATACTGTGTATTTTAGGGTTGTGACCCTTCGCTTACCGTCCTGTGCGTCTCTTCATTTCTGTGAAGGACAACAATTTTTATTAACGCAAAATATTAGCCTCCGGCCCTTTAAAATTCAATTATTTCTCTTCATCTTTGTTAGGGTTTACTTTCATGTATCTTGATTCTTTATTTAATTAATCTTCCTGGGACTTGTATTCTCACGAAAATAATTTTCCAATATGACTATAATTGTTTGTTATATCCTCTTGCGCATATTTTCTCCCACTGGAAAAATATATTTTACCCTTCGAGTAAGAAACAATTTCTGCTCATGAAATCTTGTTTTTAACAACCTTGTGAAAATATTTTACATCCTTTAGTGAAAATATCTTATCTCCTACAACTTCCTCGGTGAAATATTTTGCATAAAATGTTCTCCAGTAAAATAATTACTTCGCTTGTGAATTTCTTGGTGAAAATGTTTTCTCACCTTTTGCATATACTTCCTCAAAATATTTTTAGGTAAAGTAATTACCTATCTCGTGAATTCGTTGGAAAATATTTTCTTTCATCCTTATAACCCCTTTGGTAAACTATTTCATATTGCATTTTAATATTTTACCTCGGGCATGCAGCTCACATTTAAAATACTTACCACTTTTAATTAAATGACATTTCTCCCCAAAGAGGCATCCATCGGTATGAGGCATAAACTCGGTGTGTTTTAAAAATTTCTCTCCGATTTGCTTGGTCTTGCCGATGAGATTTTCATGGTGCAGTGACTTTAATAATATTTTTTATTGTCTTGCATAAACTCATTTTTTAAGTGAAAATATTTTCATGGGCCATTATACACATTTACACAAAATCTTCAATTAACGGCTTTGTGAAAATATTTCCCATCTTTATTTCAAAAATATTCTACATATTTCTCCTTGCTTCCATATCTCCTTTTCCATTGTTTTACCTCATTACTTTATTTACATAATACTTGGGCCCACAACATCGGTGTGACACATCAAATCGGTATGATTTACAATTTTTACTCCGATTCATTTTCTTCTGCCGATGTATTTTTATGCCTTGATTTTTATTTAGCATTTTACACATTCATATGTTAAGGTTATAACCTTTCTGATGCATCCCTTTATTTAATCAACTATCTTTAGTTTGATTAAATTAATTTCAACCTTTCTAAGCTTTGTATTCCCGTGCAAGATAATTTAATAATAATTATTTCCATCTTTGGCTGACAATCTTCACGCTTTCATTTATTCGTGTGCTTTTTCACCTTCACTGGGCTAGAATAATCATTTGTGTGAAAATAATTACTCCTTATGGTTTTACTGGCCATCTTATGCATTCTCACATAAAAATATTATTTAGGTAAGATAATTACCTATTTGATGAATTTCTCTAGAAAAGTATTTTTCTTCTAAGTAGAAAATATTTTGAATAAATTCTCACCTTATAACTCCTTCCATGAAAATAGGATATTTATTTGCACCTTTTGTAAATATTTATTCTCCTTTGAATAAACCTTTCATCTCACGGGACTCCATCGGCAAGACTTGTTAGATCGGTGTGACTTGAGATTTTCACTCCGATGGTATATCTCTTGCCGATGAGTTTTCCATCGGTGAGACCTATATGATGTCTTGCCGATGAAATTTTTTTTTATAGCTTTTGTTCATCAGTGAGACTTTTGCTGAAACTGTGTCCATTGTAGCAAATTGTTATATCACGAAAAAGGATAAAAAGTATTCCCAGTTCTTTTAATTCCATTTCACACACCTTGCATGGTGATCAAAATAGGCCAACTAGCCTTCGGAATTAGCCTAAAAAACTAATCAAAACTTTTCCCGGAGCCACAAAAATACACCAACATGTTGAATTGTGATAGGGGAGTATGGTTGTCAGACGGATTGGCATGAAGTTATTGGGATTAAAAGCTGCTCGCAATCAAAGTAGCTCACTCAGCGTGTTTTGCACCTGTTTTAAACTCAACTGAAACCTATTATTTTGCCTCTTTGGAAAAATATCAAATCTGATATTGAGAAGCTGCCGTCCTGGGGATTAGTTCATTTAGGCCACATGAACATGTGTGCAAAAGGATTTTTCATCATTCCTCTTCCTTCATAAGATATCGGGTGTCAAAGTTGACCTTTCTGAAGCTGCCTGGGAATGCAGTCACAGAACTGTGTAAAATCCATTTGGATTTGCTTTTGAAAAAATATCAAACGAAGTGCTGGGACCTTGAGAATTGGCATGTGAGCACATTAACATGGGAAGAATTTGAGACATCAATTGGTTTTTTATGAACATGACCCGATTGCTAGATATTACCTTTCAAATTAACCTCCTTGAAAACTGCCCCTTCAAAACCTGATTCGAGCTCACCAACTTGCAATTTTAAAAACCCATTAAATCTCTTCCTGGGAAGTTGTAACTGGAAAGTTGAGTTTATTTAGGCTTGATGAGTGCGTGTGTAAGAGGATTCTTCACCATCCATCTTCTGTTATGAAATGGTAAGGGCCAAAGTTGAGCTCTCCGCAACTTTCTGGAAATGCATATGGCAACTGAACTTTTTACATTTGCTTTTGATTCTGAAAAAATAGCAAATGAGATGTTGGGGTCCCAAAAACTGGCATGAAAGTACATTATCACGAGAAAAATATGGAACACTAATTAGTTTGTCAGGATCATCATTTAGCTGCTAGATATCAACCTCCAAAGTTGGCCTCTCGGGCTGATTTCACATTGTGCAAGTAACAAACCTTATCAAAACCCTCCAACTTGGTTCTTCAAAACCTAGTCAAAATTGATCGTATGAAGCTGAAATCAGGAGTGCTCACTTACATATGGCAGAAAAACATGTTTGTGAAATAATTTTGTATGAAGACGAACTGGCTCCGAATTATAATGCTTCAAAGTAGGCCATTTGAGCATATTGTGCAGGTGTATCTATGAGTGTTGAAATTGAATTTTTCATATGAGAACCTAAAATTTTGCAAAAATTGGTATGAAATTTTAGGTCCCAACAGAATCAAATTACAAAAATTTGTCTATGGAAGCATTAATTTGACAAGGTGCTCCTGCACCACTAAATGCTTGGTAAATAAACTTTTCTTGAGAAATTATTTATATACCCTCAAGATGGAGGATGATGGTTTTGTGGCTAGGCACCTAAATGATTTCAACATGATTGTTACCTAATTGTACTCCATTAGAGTGAAGATGGAGGATAATGATTTTTTCATGACTTTGTTATGTTCTTTTCTAGAATTGTGGGATCACTTGGTGATGGCAATCAAGAGTATTTCCTCTAAACATAAAATGGATGAGGTAGTTGCATTTTTACTTTTGGAGGAGATGTAGAGAAAAATGTTTGAATGAGACAAGGAGGCCCTAGATATTCATGGGAGACCAAAAGAGAAAGGCAAGAAGAAGGACAAGAAAAGAGACAAATCTAGATTCAAATCTTGTAGGGGATCCAAATCTCATAGAAATACCAAGGCTAAATATAAGAACTATGGCAAGCCTAGGCAATTCAAAAGAGACTACAAAGAGAAAAAAGAAAAATAAAATGATTCAAATGATGAGTTTGAAAAGTCCCAGGATGATGGTGATGCTTTTTTCATGGCCTTGACAATGTATGCATCACAATGTGTGTGGTTTATAGACTCTAAGGATTCTTTCCACATAACATCTCATCGAGGTTGGTTTTAAAATTATGAAGAATATGATGGTAGGAAGGTGTACCTTAGAGATGACTCTCCCTAAATATTGTTGGCCACATAAGAGTCTTGATTTGATTCCTTAATGAATGTGTGAAGGAGATCAATAGTGTATTGCATATCCCTAGTTTGGCATGAAACCTACTTTTAGTTAGCAAGCTTAATGATGTGGGGGTGTAGGTTGTTTTCTCTAATAGAGGGTGTAAAATGGTGTGAGGAGTGATGGTGCTTTCTAAGGGTGTTCATATGGGCACTCTATTTTAGTTGGATGCATGCACAGTTCAATGCAATAGTTCTTCTATTCTTATAGTGAAGAGATCTACATAATCTACACCTTCACCATTGGAACCAATAGTAAAGAGGAGTGTTGCATGTACTTCTAATGGTCATGCTTTCTAGGTATCTAAGTGTGCTCTTTCTTTAGAGACCAAGCTACTTGTAGAGAAAATAATGTTATGGCACTAGATAATGGACCACATAGGTTAGAAGGGTCTAAGGACCCTAAAAAATAAAAAATATTATAAAGGTTTTAAGTGATTGTACTCTTGAGTTTTATTTATGTGAATATTACATATATGGTAAACAAAATTACATTCAGATTTACTTAAGTTCTCACAAATATTTTGGCGTGTTGGATCTAATTCATTGTGATGCTTTTGGTCTTGTAAATGTTCCTCTGATTTCAAAATCTTTGTATTATATATATTTCATAGATGAATACTCTAGGACATGGGTGTGTTTTCTTAGAAGTAAATATAAAGCCTTTAGTTATTTTAGAGAATTTAAGGATCTTGTAGAAAATTGGACTAGTAGGAAGATTAAGGTTTTGGGAGCTGATAATGGTAGTAAATTTTGTTTATAAGACTTCGATAGATTATTTAAGGAACATGGGATAGAGAGACATAAGACAACTCCATATGCCCCTCAATAGAATGGAGTTGTAGAAACAATGAACAAGACATTGATGGAGAGGGCTAGGAGTATGCTTAATGGAGATGTCATAGAACATAAGTTATTGGAAAAAGTGATTGCTACATATTGTTACCTAATTAACAAGTCTCTTGGATTAGCTCCTATGGAGGTTTGGTCAGGAAAAAATTCCTCATTACAACATCTTCTGGTTTTTGGTTGTGAGGCATATGCACATGTGCCTAGGGAGAAGTCAAAATTAGAGAACAAGGAAATTAAGTGTATCTTCATTATCTATGGTGTTTGTGTGAAAGGGTACAAGCTTTGGGGCTCTATTACAATAGAAGTGTTATTTTTAGAGAGATTAAGCATTCTTGTATAGTTTTGTAGGTAGAAGAGGATAATAAGAAAAATGTGGTTTAGCTACCCCCAAAGATTGAGAAAGTTGAACTAGAAGCTCTTGAAGAACTTGAATGGGAGGAGAGTTTAGATAGTTTAGGAAGTTCTAAATAGGAGGTATAATCTCCACCTTAGCTCTTGAGGAGGTCCACTTAGCATAGACATCAACTAGATAAGTATACTCCTCTTGATTGGAGATGTATTTTTAATTTGATTACTAATATAGGCAAACCTAGAATTATGAAGGAGGCATTGGGTATGGATGATTCTGAGTTTTGGAGAGCAGCTATGGATGATGAGATGGTTGCATAGAAGAAAAATCACACATAGGACTTAGTAGTTTTTCCTGATGATTGAAAAACCTTAGTTGTAAATGGGTGTTCAAAAGGAATAATAGTTCTAGTGGCAATGTTGAGAAGTACAAGGCTAGACTGTTTGCAAAGGGATATTCCCAAGTTAAGAGAATTGATTATGGTGAGATTTTTTTTCCAGTTTCTAAGTTAACATCCATTTAGTTCTTATTATCTATTACAACAGTCGTTAATCTTGAGATTGAGAAAATAGATGTGAAGACAACTTTCCTTCATGGTGATTTAGAGGAAGATATCTACATGACATAACTAAAGCACTACATGGAAGAAAGTAAAAATCTTTGGTTAGTAAGTTAAAAAATTATTTGTTTGGTCTCAAAGATGTGGCACCAAAAGTTTGATTCCTTTGTGTTGGGTTTGAGATTTCTGAGATCCAAATAAAATCAATAAATCTATTATAAGATGGGCAGTGATAGATTCCTTGTTATTGCATTGTACATTGATGATATGTTTGTTTTTGGTGACAGTAAGGATATGATTTGTGACTTGAAGTCTTAGCTTTCAACATAGTTTGAGATGGAGATATATATTGGGTATGGAGATCATAAGAGATAGAGTGAAGATGAATTTTGGTTAGGCCAAAGAAAGTATGTGAACTTAGCGTTGGAGAGATTCAACATGACAACTTGTGGACAATTATGCATTCCTATATTAGTAGGAACCAAATTATCTTTAGAGCAGTTTCCAAATTCACCTAGTGAGATGGAGGACATGGCATGAGTACCTTATTCTAGTGTTATTGGGAGCTTCATGTATGCTATGGTATGTACTGGACCAGACATTACCCAAGCAAATAAAGTCTTGAGTTGCTTTATGTCCAATCCGAGAAAATATCATTTGGTTGTAGTTAAGAGGTTCTTCAAATATTTATGGGGTACCTATGAGTACTCTATTTATTATCATGGTAATTTTATCTATGGGTACCAACACATAGTGAATATTCTTAGATTTGTGGGTTTAGATTGGGTAGGAGATGTCAATAACAGAAGATCCACAAGCAAATATGTGTTCAATTTATTTGGTGGTGTTATTAGTTGGATGAATAAGTAACAAGTTATGGTCATTTTTTCCACTACAGAGGATAATTACATGGAAGCTTATCATGCATATAAGGAGGCCATTTAGCTTAATATATTATGTTTATATGTGGGTTGAATCAGGGAGATATCAAAGCTCTTTGTGATAGTCAGAGTGCCATATGATTGGTAAAGAACCAATCCTTTCATGCAAGGATGAAGCATATTGATGTCTAGTACCATTTTGTTTGTGACATGGTAGAGGATGGGAGGGTGATGTTGGAGAAAGTTGAAACTTTGCAGAATCTTCAAATGCATTGATTAAGCCAGTGAGCACAATAAAGTTCAAATGGTGTTGTGATTCTATGGGTAATGTAGAGAAGGGGTGGACAACTCCAAAACAATTACAAACAACCAATCTTTCAATCTTTCAAACATCCAATGGTGGGTTTTTCCTCACAAGCCTTCATTCTCCTATTAGCCTTTCAAAAATGTTTTTTCAAACATAACTTTCAGAGTGGGCATGACCTTCAAAATGTAAATACACTTTCAGGTACCCTTTTCACCATTTACAAACATATCCTAAAATTAGATAGGGATCCTTTGTATGGAATGGTCAAAAACTTACTGTCCTCTTTCTTGACTAGGCTTAAAGTGGGACAACAACTCGACCTTTTCCACCATAGCTTTTGGAGCAGACACATGATTCAAAATCTAAAAGCATATTCGATACCCATTTGGCTCTTCTACAACATATCCAAAACTTGGCTAGGGTTGTTTTCGTACAGAGGGTTTCAAAATTTGACTGTCTTATTTCTTGAGCCTAAAGCACGGTAGCAACAAATTAGGTTTTTCGGCCATAATTTTCAATGCAGTCATGATATCAAGAATGTAAACATAGTTTTAGACACCCATTTTGTCTTTATACAATACACCTCAAAATCAGGAGTGGTCACTTTGTACGAAACTCTTCAAAATTTGGTTTGATTGCTCACTATTACCCTAACTAGGGTTTCAGACTTGTTTGTAGTAAAATGGACATAACTCCCTCAAAACACAATGAAATTGAGTGCAACAAAAAATAGTAGAAATTAGATTCAATTATATTTCATTTCCAATTGGTCTCAAAACATGAAATGACCATATAGGTCTATACCATTCACTAGAACAGAGAAAAATGTTTCAAAATGCAGAAAATAGAGATGTTTTATTACTCCAACTTCAAGATTTTCAACAATCACCATCTCCAACCACCTCTCCCTCTTGTGTTTGACCTTACAAATCCTTTTTAAGGAATTTACAACTATTCCCAAATGGTTACAACCAACTTTCAAGTTATGACTGTTCATCTTCCCATATTGGCAACAAAAGCAAAAGTTGCTTTGTGCAACTTGACAACATTCAACTTGACATTTTTTACATTTGCACATAAACAAAACCAAAATACCAATTTTGAACCTACTAAACCTAGGGTGCTCCTGCACCATACTCCCCGGGAAGAAAGATTCAGGCTCCACTTGAATGGAGAGAAGCAACATGGGAACTATGTTTGAAAGCTCTTGAATGATGTTTTTAGATCCCTACATATTACCTTCTTTGAAATAGATCCATGCTTGCTTCATCTTGATTGTAGGTTTCTTGAACACTTGGCAAAGGCAACTACATACAAACTATGTTGCAAGTCACCTTCCAGAGATATTGTGTGCAATGACAGATAGAGTTGATTAGTCATCCCATCAGGTTGATGATACTCTTCCTCCTTCACATGAATGATAACAATGGCAACATTGTCCTTTGAAACTATTTGTGTAACACCATCACCGGCTATGCCTTCTTTGCCCTATTTCTCACACTCTCTCAGCGACCTTGTCAACATGGCAACATCTGATTGAAGTAACTTGGTCTGCAAATCCACAATAGCAACTTAATCTTCCCCATCAACATCCCTCTCTTGCTCAACTTGTACATTAGAATCAAATTCACTTGCTTCAAAAAACTTAAATTGATTGATCCTTTGCATTGGTAATAAAGAAGGTGAAGACTCATCCACAACTATGTTCATATTATCCTTCAATAACTCCTAAACTTCCCAAGGCAATTCTTTCATGCTTGTTGATGTCAAAACAATCCTAGGCTTGGTCACCATTGTATTACTTACCTCTTCCTATTTCTTAGATGGTTGTTGCTCTTCCTTCATCAATGAAGATTCTTCAATGTCTGGTTTTGCTATCTGCTCCTGCATCCTTCTCTTCTAAATGATCTCCTTGGTGGGCCATTTTATCCTCTTTCTTATTGGTAAATGCCAACCATTTTCCTGGTTTTCTCTCTCAAGCAACTGTTGCATCTCAAAATCCATTCTTTCTTGCATTTTTTCTTAAAATTCTTTCATTTGTTCCAAGGCTTGTCTCAACTCTGCTATCTCTTGCTCAATATTAATTTGTTTTACCTTCTCATCCTTTTTTTTTATCTCCCTTTCCTCTCTTTTTCTCTCTTGTTTCTTGCTTGGCAACTCCTTACTCTGCAAGTCTCTACGGACTATTCTTCTCAATATTTCCATTTTCCTTACTCAAGCAAGTATCTTTCACCTTGCTTCTTCTCAATGCTTTTGTCTTTGTGATACCTCACCTTAGGCCCCTTTCTTTTCCCTTGGCCTAGTCTTTTGGCATCCAGGTTCTTCCTTCAACCTGTAAAAAGACAAAACACAAACTCCAAAAAAAAAACTTATCTTGCCTAGATCTTTGGGCTCTGATTCCAATTTTGATGCAGAGCAGGGGTGGACCACTCTAAAACAACCTCAATCAACCAATCTTTGAAACCCTAAAGCATCATTTGGTGGGTTTTTCCTCACAAGCCTTCATTCTCTTAGTAGCCTTTCAAAACTAGTTTTTCAAGCATAACTTTCAGAGTGGGCATGACCATCAAAATGTAAAGAGACTTGAAGATACCTTTTTCTCCATTTACAAACATATCCCAAAATTAGATAGGGTTCCTTTGTATAGAATGGTCAAAAACTTACTGTCCTATTTCTTGACTAGGCTTAAAGTGGGACAACAACTCGGCCTTTTCCACCATGCCTTTTGGAGAAAACACAAGATTCAAAATCTAAAAGCATATTCAAATACCTATTTGGCTCTTCTACAACATATCCAAAACTTGGCTAGGGTTGTTTTGGTACAGAGGGTTTCAAAATCTGACTGTCCTATTTCTTGAGCCTAAAGCATCGTAGCAACAAATTAGGTTTTTCAGCCATAATTTTTAGTGCAGACATGATATCAAGCATGTAAACATGGTTTCAAACACCCATTTTGTCTTTATACAACATACCTCAAAATCAGGGGTGGTAACTTTATACAGAACTCTTCAAAAATTGGTTTGTTTGCTCATTATTACCCTAACTAGGGTTTTAGACATGTTTGCAGTAAAATGGACATAACTCCCTCAAAACACAATAAAATTTAGTGCAACAAAAAGTAGTAGAAAGTAGATTCAATTATATTTCATTTCCAATTGGTCTTATGCCATCAAATGACTATATAGGTCTGTACCATTCACCAGAACAGAGAAAAATATTTCAAAAAGTAGAAAACAAAGATGTTTTATTACTCCAACTTCAAGATTTTTAACATCACCATTTCCAACCACCTCTCCCTCTTGTGTGCAACCTTACAAAGCCTTTTTAAGGAATTTCCAACTATTCCCAAATGGTTACAACCAACTTTTCAAGTTATGAGTATTCATCTTCCCACATTGGCAACAAAAGTAAAAGTTGCTTTGTGCAACTTGACAACATTCAACAACCTTGACATTTTTTACATTTGCACACAAACTTAACACCTATTGACCCAAACTAGACGCCAACACATTTAAAATGGTCTTCTTAGAACTTATTATATATTAAGAACTCAAACAAAACCAAAATGCCAATTTTGAACCTACTAAACCTAGGGTGCTCCTGCACCATACTCCAGGGGAAGAAAGATTCAAGCTCCACTTGAATGGAGAGTAGAAACATGAGAACTGTGTTTGAAAGCTCTTGATTGATGTTTTTAGATCCCTGCATATTACCTTCTTTGAAACAGACCCATCCTTGCTTCATCTTGACTGTAGGTTTCTTGAACACTTGGCAAAGGCAGCTACATAAACTATGTTGCAAGTCACCTTCCAAAGATACCATTTGCAATGACAGATAGAATTAATCAGTCTTCCCATCAGGTTGATGATACTCTTCCTCCTTCACATGGGTGATAACAATGGCAACATTATCCTCTGAAACTATTTGTGTAACACCATCACCAGCTATGCCTTCTTTGCACTGCTTCTCATAATCTCTGAGTGACCTTGTCAACATGGCAACATCTGATTGAAGTAACTTGGTCTGCAAATCCACAATAGCAACTTGATCTTCCCCATCAACATCCCTCTCTTTCTCAACTTGTACATTAGAATCAAATTCACTTGCTTCAAACAACTTAAAATGATTGATCCTTTGCATTGGTAATAAAGAAGGTGAAGACTCATCCACAACTATGTTCATATTATCCTTCAATACCTCCTTAACTTCCCAAGGCAATTCTTCAATGCTTGTTGATGTCAAAACAATCTTAAGCTTGGTCACCATTGTATTACTTACCTCTTCCTCTTTCTTAGATGGCTATTGCTCTTCCTTCATCAACAAAGATTCTTCAATGTTTGGTTCTACTATCTTCTCCTGCATCCTTCTCTTCTAAATGATCTCCTTGATGGGCCATTTTATCCTCTTTCTTATTGGTAAATGCCAACCATTTTCCTAGTTTGCTCTCTCAAGCAACTGTTGCATCTCAAAATCCATTCTTTCTTGCATTTTTTCTTTAATTTATTTCATTTGTTCCAAGGCTTGTCTCAACTCTGCTATCTCTTGCTCAATATTAATTTATTTTATCTTCTCGTCCATCTTTTTTATCTCGCTTTCCTCTCTTTTTCTCTCTTGTTTCTTGCTTGGCAACTCCTTACTCTGCAAGTCTCTACGGACTAATCTTCTCAACATTTCAATTCTCCTTACTCAAGCAAGTCTCTTTCACCTTGCTTCTTCTCAATGCTTCTTATCTTTGTGATACCTCACCTTAGGCCCCTTTCTTTTCCCTTGGCCTAGTCTTTTGGCATCCAAGTTCTTCCTTCAACTTGCAAAAAGATAAAACACAAACTCCAAAAAAAAACTTATCTTGCCCAGATCTTTGGGATCTGATTCCAATTTTTATGTAGAGCAGGGGTGGACCACTCTAAAACATCCTCAATCAACCAATATTTGAAATCCTAAAGCATTATTTGGTGGGTTTTTCCTCACAAGCCTTCATTCTCCTAGTAGCCTTTCAAAACTAGTTTTTCAAACATAACTTTCAGAGTGGGCATGACCTTCAAAATGTAAAGACACTTTCAGATACCCTTTTCACCATTTACAAACATATCCCAAAATTAGATAGGGTTCCTTTGTACAGAATGGTCAAAAACTTACTATCCTCTTTCTTGACTAGGCTTAAAGTGGGACAACAACTTGGCCTTTTCCACCATAACTTTTGGAGCAGACACAAGATTCAAAATCTAAAAGCATATTCAGATACCCATTTGGTTCTTCTACAACATATCCAAAACTTGGCTAGGGTTGTTTTGGTACAGAGGGTTTCAAAATCTGACTATCCTATTTCTTGAGCCTAAAGCATGGTAGTAGCAAATTAGGTTTTTAGCCATAATTTTTAGTGTAGGCATGATATCAATAATGTAAACATGGTTTTGGACACCCATTGGGCTTTATACAACATACCTCAAAATTAGGGGTGGTCACTATTAGTGTGAACAGGGTTATTACCTATCTGGTTTACCCTTGTGTGGATAATTCATATTATTTAACTATTTATTAGTTAAATAATACTCACACACATGTTCACATGCTAAGTTGACTTAGTGAGTCTACTAGATATTTCTAGTTGTTTCTAGTTGTTACTAGGTGTTGATAGTTGTCTTATCCTACACATGTGATCTAGTTGGCATCCTATCCTCTAGTTGTCACATGTGATAGGAATGTGACACTTGTCGCATGACTACAACATCTTGTGTTTCAACCTTGGTCTATATAACCAAGGCCTATAATTGTATCATATCATTAATCTTGTATCAAGTCATTATCTTGTGTATAGAATATTATTCTATCATGTTGATCTTCTTTGATTCTTGTGATTAGCTCTTAGACATCTTGATCATGGGATAGCTACCTCCATAGCTAATCCTAATAGTCACTTTGTACGGAACTCTTCAAAAATTAGTTTGTTTTCTCACTATTACCCTAACTAGGGTTTTAGACCTGTTTGCAGTAAAATGGACATAACTCCCTCAAAATACAATGAAATTGAGTGCAACAAAAAGAAGTAGAAAGCAGATTCAATTATCTTTCATTTATAATTGGTCTCATGTTATGAAATGACCATATAGGTCTGTACCATTCACCAAAACAGAGAAAAATGTTTCAAAATTTAAAAAACAAAGATGTTTTATTACTCCAACTTCAAGATTTTTAATAATCACCATCTCCAACCACCTCTCCCTCTTGTGTTTGACCTTAAAAATAATTTTTAAGGCATTTCCAACTATTCCCAAATAGTTACAACCAACTTTTCAAGTTATGACTATTCATCTTCCCACATTGGCAAGAAAAGCAAAAGTTGCTTTGTGTAACTTGACAACATTCAACAACCTTGACAGTTTTTACATTTCCACACAAACTTAACACCTATTGACCCAAAATAGACACCAAAACATTTAAAATGGTCTTCTTAGACCTTATTACATATTAAGAACTCAAACAAAACCAAAATGCCAATTTTGAACCAACTAAACCTAGGGTGCTCCTGCACCAATGGGCCTCTCAATGCCTAGCAATTAATTGATAGTGTTGATACTCCCCTTTCTCTTTCAAGGTATTTGAAAAGTGGGAGAATGTTATGAAATTTTTCTCAACCTTGTATCCTAATGTTAAGAACACAAAAATTTCAAGTTATAGAATAGAAAAACTCAATTTCTAGGCTATAGAGGTCATTTTTTGCGGGCTAAATTTTTTTCTAGATGGACCGTAACTAGTTCCTTGGTTATAGGGATTTAGATGTCTTCAAGATCTAACATTTAGAGAAAAGGATTCAATCATCTTCTTGGATTAAAAATTATGGCCTCCAAAAGTTGGGCCTCCCACGTTGGAAATGTAAGAGCATTTATGACACATAAAAGAGTTGTAAGAGAGAGTTACACTTGTTGACCAACTTATGATGCATGTTATGAAACATCATAATGAATCTTTAAATGGAGATAATGAAGCCAAAATGGAGCATGCAAGTTGGTGAGTGGGTTATGACGATCTTATGACAAATGGAAATAATATGCTATTTTAGCTTGTTAACTCATCTTGGGAATTGGACATTAGATTTTTAACTAGGGATTTAGGTGCCACATTTTGGATAGTTTTAGATTATGGTTTCCTAATTACCATTTTATAGTTTTATGTATTGCTTATCCTATTTATTGGGTGCTTGAGATGGAAGTTTGATAATGAGTTTTGTAGGTATTGTTATGTTGCCAAAATTGATCTATATCTGTTATTGGTGATACTCCTATAAGGGTATCTTATTGTGATTGTATTGTAACCTTTGTTTCCAATAATGAAATTGTTTCATGCTTTGGAGTGTGGGTTGTTTATCTCTAGAGGGTTTTCCCCATGTAAACCTATGTTATGGTATAATTTTTGTTGTGTATTTTCCTTGTAACTATAAAGATTTAATTTATTTGCACATACCTCTCCTCAAAGATTAGATTAGGAAGTGTTTCCAAACTCTTGCTTCCTTTCAATAATAGGTAGGTTTAAATTGGGTCTAAAAACAATATGACCTAAGGAAAAGGATCAGTTTCTTACATATTTGTGTATTGTAAACATGCTTTTAGTTGATCAATCATCATCAAACTAGAATTGTCTACCCATGTAGATTTGGGCACTTAGAAACCCTTGCAAGTGAGGTCCCAAATGGTGTAATTATGATATTTTGATATAGATCTAACCTTGTTGTCTTTATATCTTATATACCTATGAATATGTTTGTATAGGTCTATATCCTATATTGAATGACTTAGTGGTGTTGAGGAACACCATTAGAACTTGTTATGCTAGGTATGAAAGGTGAATTGCTCCTTTAGTTTTGCTTTAGTTAAGCCTTGCCGATCTATTTATAAAGTTGGAATACAAGTAAAAAAATACAATTGATGTGGGTATGATGATGTTAAGGTTTTTGGACTTTGATGCAGATGTGTGATTCCATGGATGTTGGAATGACCCAGTACAAGATCTAGGATTTAACCACGTGTTAATGTACTAACTATTGTAGCTAATGTGACTGATGCAAGAGACTACATAGTGACTATTGATCATTTTTTTTTGATAGATAGATGTAGAGGGGTTGTACTAATGATGTGTGATAATGTTTCTTTGAAATGACCTTGGGGTTGTATCCTTTTATAATTTTGCTAAGTACTTAATTTGAAAGATTTGACATAATTGGAGGTAGGTCAAATTGTGTCCAAGATTAAATTTGAATTTTGTAGAAGCAAGTCAATCGTGCATGTGCTAATTTTGCTTGGATCAAAACCCAACCTACAATTTTGAACCTAAAGGAGGAAATTGTAATTTGGTATTTAAAAATTCTCTTTGTAGGGATTAAATGTTGTTTCTAATAATCAATCTAAGTCTAGGGTCAATATAAGTGAAAAATTAGTCAAAACCATGTGCTAGGGCAATGTACTTAGGACACCATAAACCAACAAGGTATGAACTTTTCACCCTTTCAATTATTAAACATTGCAATAAGACTATATAATATGAGAAAATGAGGTCTTCATTATTTAAGAAAAAATTATAACTATGCTTTGTCTAATAGTTTTTGGGTTTATATATATATATATATATTTCTAGGTAAGTGCCATCTTGGGGATGGCTCCCTTTATATTATATATAAAAAGCAAAACATACATAGGGCTATTACTCAGAAGAGTATGCCATATAAGTTAAACGTACTTAAATCCATATAGGACTGCTAGTTACATAAGTTCATGCATGATGAACATTAGACCCTCTACACATTCATTCAAACAACCAACTTGAGCCTCAGTGAAAATATTCTCTTGCTCATGGATCTGTTTCATGAAGGCCTCCATGTTCCTGCTCTCTATGCTTGCCCTGAACGTGGCCAAAATCTTCGCAACAACCCTTCCTTTTGACCCCGTCTTCTTTGCTTAAACACCTCTTAGCACACCTCCCAATCCTGGTACTGTGAAATGGATGGCTCCCATGACAGTTGTGTGGTTACCGGCCACCACTAGCCGAGCCCCCCACAATATCCCCCACTGGTTGCTGTCGATGACCAGAGAAATATTGGCAAAAAAGACCTGATAGACTCTCCCATCGTGGATGTGGCCTGAGCTCCATGGCCCCACTCCAATCACCTTCAAAATTCCTTCCCTTGTGGCCTTCTCTCAGAGGGGAAAAAAAGCATCCTATCAACTGCTCCTTCCCCTCCTCCACGTACCTACATCCAACATCCATTACTCTGTTATTGGCCATCTTCTTTGCACCCAAACATTCCATCGAATGGCCTTAAATAGGAGGCCATCTCCTGCCAGCATCTACGAGAGAGAAACACCTGTTCTTCTTGTTCAGATTGGTATTGTCTTTTCCATTTAAACATCTACCCACTCTTAGATCTTTTGATCCTCTCTGAGGAGCTCGCCCATCCTTCTATGTTTCCATCCATAGGATTTCCTTTTCTGCTTCAAGAAGTACCCTAAACTACTTGTCCTTTTGCTAGTCCCATGCGATATTCCTGTAGAATATCTTCCAACCCATCCCATTTGGCAGCCTTCGAATCACTAATCTCCTTCACACTTCCTAAAGCTCCTTTATTGGCCAATGCATCCGCAACCATATTGGCTTCTCTTTATACATGTCGTATAGAGATGTCCAGGTGTTGCATCACCTCCCATGCTTTTTTGATTCCTTTATTTATTAACTAGTTAATCACACCTTTCTTTTTAATAGCATTCACAACTAGCATCAGTTCACCTTCAATGTCAACTTTTTGAATGCCCCTTGTCTTGCATTCTTGAACCCCACAAGCCAAAGATTCTACTTTTGCCACATTGTTAGAGGCCACGCCCAATGATCCTAAAATTGTCTATACACCCCTATCCTACCTTCCTGGGGTTGCCTTTGGTAGCCCCATCAAAAGTGAGTTTAATCCTACCACTCGGAGGAGCCATCCACCTGACTTTTTCCCTGGTCTTCTTTCTATTTCCCATGCCCTTTGGCACCTTCAATTCAGGCCCCAATTTCATGACTTCATCATCCCATGAAGTGAATTTCAATCCCCCTTTCAAAGATGCTTTGGAGTTTAGAGTCTCTATCAGCCCGTTTTCCATCTTCCTTATCAAGACCTCAATATTATTCTCCTTTCCTTAAAAAATTATAAGGTTTCTCTCCCTCCATATGTGCCACATTATCATAGAAGGGAGTGTTATCTAAATTCCTCCCCAAAATCCCTTTCTTGTAAGTATCAGCCAACACTTCAGGAAGTCTACTATGTTGTCATTCTTTGGTCCCATCCAATTAAGGCACCCCAAAAAGAAGTTCCAGCATTTCTCTGCTACCTGGCAATTAAGTACCAGATGATCCAAATTCTCTTTGCTCTGTTTGCAAAACATACATTTGCTAGGTCCATTAATCCCAAGTCTATTCAATCACTCTCCTGTCAAAATGCTTTTATGTAGCACTATCCAAGTGAAGGCTCCAGCCTTTAGGAGGACTCTCTTGTCCCAGCATAAATCCTTAGGCCAAGGCTCCATTGTTGCTCCGCTTCTTTCCATTTTCAAAAGATGGTATCCAAGTTTTACCGAATATTGTCCTGACTTGGCCCCACACCATTGAACCTCATCCTCCTCATTAACTGCCACCCTTCTATTCCTCATTGCTTCTTTGAATTTGTGCTTTACCACCTCTTCTACATTGAATCCATCTACTTCAATCTAGACCACTCTTCCCTGCTCATTGCAATACTCAAAATAGTCCGCCACCTTTATGCCTCTCACTTGAATCATCTGGGCTTTTAATTCTTCAAAGTCCCAATCCATATCTAATGGCTCAAAGCCTTCCCACAAGTCCAACCAAAATTCCACCTTCCTACCATTGTTAATACTCCACGTAAGATGATTGATGATTATTGGGCGACATTCCTTCATGAATTGTCAAATTGCTGAACCCCCACCTAGGTTGGCTAGAGTAAGCACTCTATTCAAGTCTGCATCATCTAGATATTTGTTCTCCATGATTCTGCACCATAGTTTGTTGGGGGATTTATCCATTTTCTAAATTAGTTTTGCCCCTAATGCTTCATTATGGAGATTTAGCTCCCTCATCCCCATCCCCCTCTGTCTTGGGGACATGTAGCCTTCCCCCAACTGATTAGGGGGATTCATTTCTCCTTCTTGACACCTTCCCATAAGAACTTTCTCCATGATCCTTCTAATAGGGATGCCACCTTTTTTGAGAGGGGCATACATGACATCATGTAGGTTAGTACCACTCGCAGCACTGCCTTTAGCATAGCGATCCTCTCGACCAATGTTAGCCATCTTCCCTTCCAAGCTTTGACTTTGCTTCTGGACTAGGCTATCACATCTTCCCATAGTTTCATTCTGACACCCCTGTTGAACAATGGTGCCCCTAGATATTTGGTGGGAACTTTATCTACCTGGCACCCAAGTATTGCTGCAATATAATTTTGCCAACTTCTGTTCACATTGAAAAAGAACACTCTCGATTTCTTCTTATTTATAATTTGGCCTAAAAGCTCACTGTATCTATCCAAAATGCCTTTGATCACCTCTACTTCTGATAGACAAGCTTCCCCAAAGATCATAATATCTTCTGGAAACTGGGCGTGCATGGTTGGATCCAAGTTTCTGGCTACCCTAACTCCTTTCCACACCCCCCTTCATTGACTATTTCTGATGAGCCCCCCAATGCTTTGGCTATGATCACAAATA
Organism: Cunninghamia lanceolata; assembly: GCA_027924645.1. Taxonomy (NCBI): domain Eukaryota; kingdom Viridiplantae; phylum Streptophyta; class Pinopsida; order Cupressales; family Cupressaceae; genus Cunninghamia; species Cunninghamia lanceolata. Next base: position 51,843 of record BSBN01001102.1, read on the forward strand.
GAAAGGGGGATAAAGTACCTCCATGTCATAGTACTTGGGACATTCCAAAACACCACATAGCGATCTGTTCACTGCTACCAACATCATTATGATTGAAATACATTGAAAAATGTTTTCTAGCCACGCGTTTCTAAATCCCATTCGTTTCATCACTCTCATCAGAAAGCTCCACTTGACTCTATCATATGCCTTGCTAACATCCAGCTTTATGAGCATGCTCCTCTGATTGGATTGTTTGATTGAATGAATTGTTTCATTGACCAATATGATATTGTCTACGATCTCCCTTCCTAGGGTGAAGCCATTTTGATTTTCAAAAATAACTCTTCCCAACACCAACTTATTTGCTATTGCCTTGGAGAGTATTTTGTATACCATGTTACACAGATATATCAGTTTGTAATCTATTACAAACCTACATTCCTCCTTCTTGGGTACGAGGGTGATCACCATGTTGTTTATCTCTTTTACGAACTTGTTTTTATTTGTAAATTCCTCCACAATCATCCATACTTCTTTCCCAACAATTTGCCAACATTTTTGGTAGAACAATATCGGAAACCCATCCGACCCCGGTGCCTTATCTAGGGGGAGTTGGAAGGTTGCCACCCGCACCTCGTCTTCCGTGAATGCCTTGCATAACATATCATTCTCCTCTTCGCCAATCACCAGGTCAATGCATCTCAGAACTTCATCAATATTTGTCCGATCATGTCCCCCTTCTGGAGCTAGAACTTTTTTGAAGTAGCTTGTGACTTCCTCCTCAATGTCTTCTAGTTTGTTTAGAGTCCTTCCATCCTTGTTCCTTAGCTTTGAGATTTTGTTGACCATTCTCCTAGCTTTCACCGAGTTATGAAAAAATTTTGTGTTTAGGTCACCTGCTTCTAGCCACCCTTCTCTGGCTTTGGTTTTCTAGTACTCCTCTTCCCATGCTAACAGTTCCTCGAGTTTGACCAACAATTCCTTTTCTTTCAAAAACTCTATTTGGAACATACCATCCCTTATGACTTTCTCATTGAGAGCCACTAATTCTTCCTCCAATCTCTCCTTTTCATTGAATATATCTTTGAAAGACTTGGCATTCCACTCCCTCAACCTCTTCTTAAGATGTGAGTCTTTTGAAAAAACATAGCTAACTAAGCCTTCATTTTTTAGAATTTCCTCCCACCACTTTTTGATCAACTCAATTAGGTCATCTCACCTCCAGCACATTCTTTCAAATTTGAAATATGACTTCTTTGGCTTAGAAAATGCAATGATCTTGAGCCTTACTGGATAGTGGTCAGACATTGAAATGGTAGAATGCTTGATTCCACTCCCATCTCTACTTCCAACTAGACTACAAAGCATAAAAACCTGTCTAACCATTCCACTACATTGGTAAATCCTTGCCTCCTATTAGTCCATGTGAAGCTTCCATTTTTTGGTAGGATGTCACAAAAATTCCCAATCCTTACAAACTCCCTGAAATCCCTTGTAGTTGCACTTTCTACTCTCATCCCTCTACTCTTCTCATCTAGACTTAACACCACATTGAAATCTCCTCCCAACATGATTCTTTCATTCCCTAAATAATGGCATTTGTTTAGAAGATTCATCCACAATTCTCTCTTATCCTCTGTTTTGGTTGGTCCATACACACAAAAAATCCAAAATGAGCAATTCATTAGTGTTAGATAAACCTTACCTAGTATCTAATGCTGGTGCACCTCTATGTCCTTTATGCTTGCTCTTTCCTAGTTCCACAATAATCCTACTCCACTTGCTATCCCCTTTGGCTCACTGAACACTCCTATTAGAGGTTTGCAATACCTCATAAACCTTGTTGCTTCCTCCTATATTAGCCTTGTCTCCTGTAACAGAACAATGTCAACCATCAGCTTATTTAAATGGCGCTTGGTCATGCACTGCTTGTTAGGGGCATTTAGGCCCCTAACATTCCATCATAATATTTTCATGGCTTCCCAAGGGAGGTGCTGCCTCCCTTGGAACTTAGCATATAATCCCTGATGCTAACCATCCCTTTTTCCATTGCATACTCTTCTATTTTCTCCTTATCTATTTTCCTTCCCAACTTCCTTCCTACACCTATCTTGCCCTTGATTACTCTTGAAGCGACTAGCTAATGCACCTTCGGTCTGTGATACCAATTTTGTCCTGGCCTTCCAAGTCCTCTTCATCCTTTGACCAATCCCCTACCATCTCCCCACCTCCTCCTTCTGCCAAGGTGAAGGTGGCTTTCGCAGGCACCAAAGCCTAGCCTTTCTTTTCCTCCTTTACAGAGGCTTCAGATCCTTCCATCTGCTAACAGATCTCCCTTTCCTCACTAGTCCTCTCGATCCTTTAGGGTTCCTCTTGATTTCTTCTTTCTGAGGGAGAGTCTACCTCTCCACCTTGGTCTTCCTTAGAGTTAGCCCTTCTTTCTAGGGATTTGCTTTCCTTTTGCTCCCTTACTACAGATTCCTCTAAAGCTTCCCCACTCCCCTTCTCCCTAGGATTAGTTTCCTTATTTGATGGCTCTTTTTTAGTGCCCTCATTCTTTCCCATTCCTTCCGCTTCTCCTCATCCATTTTGTTACATACTTCCAGAGCCTCATCTTGCACGACCATCGCAATATAAGCCCTTCCACTTTGTTCCTCTCTCGACTTCCTAGGGCATTTCGCTTCCACGTGTCTACTAATTTTGTAATGGAGAGAAAAGAACCTCCTATCCTCTACCTCGATCTCCTGTGTCCATGAACCCACTGCTGTAATTAGCCTAATTATCATCAGAATCCAATTTACTGCTATTATCTTAATCCTTGTGTAGAAAACTGAATCACCTCCTCCCATATCCAAATTGATTACGTTCCCCAACTCTTCTCCTATTTGGTATAAAGAGTTCCCTGACCAATATTTGAAAGGGAGATTATACAACCTAATCCATACTAGTTCCTTGTAGGGAACAAAATTCTTGGGATTAAAATTTAGCCTCCATTTATGGGTGTACATGAAATCTGATCCTATCTTCCATGGTACATTCTCCAAAATCTCATCCCTCTATTTTTCGCCTCTGCAATCTATTACAAAGAATTGTTTGGGGAGAAAATGAACTACTTCTGCCACATCCCAATTTTCTATGATCCATTTTTAATTTGGTCCTTCAGTCTTATTTTCCCTATCACTCTTCCGATTAGCACCATGTGACTTAAGGCCTCTACATCCTTGTCTACCGAATCAGCCACATTAATGTCCAACAATTCTTCCCGATCTTGCTCCTTACTATCCCGAAGGAGATCTATGAAAGTCTTCCTTCCTCCCCTTAGAGGAATGGCATTTGTGTATGAGGAAATTTGATTATGTTTAAATGATAAAATCAAAACTATGATAATAATCAAATAAAAAACCCATAACATAAAGAGATCTATCTAAATAAAAAGCCATTATTAATAAATCAATTTAAGAAAGCTTTCACCCAGATCGTGTTGTTCTCTTTGTCAAAATGTGGATTGCTCAATAACACTGCGAAACCATGTTTGCAACAAGCAAGTGTAGGTGCTCAAAGTGCTCAAGAAGATCAATGTCAAAAGATCGTAAGGTGCTCAATGACGCAATGTATGCTCAAAGTGCTGTAAAGGATACCTGAGAATAAGTGATCAAAGAGGATTTGTGAAGGAGATGAGGGGGGTTTATATAGGTTTCAACAAAGATCGATCAATGGTCCAGATAATTCAGAAGAATCAACAAAGGAGATAAATCAAATAAACATGATAAATGTGCACACAACATGTGTCAATCCATAAGGATATTTTTATTAACATATGATGAAAACAAGATTGATTGAATAGATAACTCAACTTGTAATTTTGCCTTTTTTAGAGTTCTAAAAATAAGACTGATCGTGCACATGAGTTAACAAGATATTTTAAGAGGAATTGGAAGATAACTAAAATTAAATAAATAAATTTATTTAATTGTTTGTGCATGATAGAGGAATAGATAAGATATGAAGATTTAAATAGATTAAACAAATAAATTGATTTAATTTATTTTGCATGATGAAGGATAAATAAAATATGTGATTATATTTTATTTTTAGAAGATTTATTTTTAGAGGAAAAAGCAAATTAAATAAATAAATTTATTTAATTGTTTGTGCAAGATTAAAGGAATATGAAGATTATAAATAAAATACTTGATTTTATTTATTTTTAGAGGATTGAGATAATTTAAATAAATTTGCGTGATTTATTTAAATTTAGAAGAACAATTGATTTAATTAAATAATGTAAATTATTTAATTGTAGATAAGAGGGAATTTGTGATGAATTAATTAAATATTTGGATTTATTTAATTAATGTGGACTTAAAATTTGAAAGAGGATAATGATTTGCTTAAATAATAAAAATTATTTAATTTTGGAAGAATATAGAGGAATTTAATTTAATTAATTAAATAAATAGAATTTATTTAATTAATGTCAAATTTTAGGAGTTTTGGAAGAATTTGATGAAACTAATTAAATAATTAGGTTATTCAATTAATGTTAAATGCAGGCGATTAGACAGAAATGCAAGTGATGTGATGACCTGGTCATTTTTGGGTGTCTATAGCATTGACCCTGGTAATGAAGCTAGGTGGATTCTCCTTTGTCACATTGATAATATCTTCTTTACCACCTTTCTGCCCTTCCTCGTCTACTGCTTTTGTCTGAAATTCGCTCGCTCCAATATATATATATATATATTATATAGCCTCTTATAGGTGAATAGGGTAGCATTCCAACATAATTGAGGAGGTAGCATAAATATATGATTGTTAAATATAGGATGAGTGACACAATGATAATATTAAAAAAATAATGTTTTAATTTTGTAAAGCATGTGTTTAAACTAATCTAGTTTATGTAAAAATGGAGAAGCAAACATAAAATATGAAAACCATATAAAACACTAGATATACATGTGTTGAACACAATGAAGTGCTGAGGGGGGGGGGTGAATCAACACACACTAAAACTTAAACAGATATTTACAGAGGAAATTGAATAAGTTAGAGAAAAAAAAGTAAATCATGCAACATAAGTATCAACACAAGAACACCAAGATTTTTATGTGGAAAACCCAAAACAAGGAAAAACCATGGTGAGTGTTAGCTCACAATATATTATGCTCACTAAAATAAGTATTACAACTTTGTTTTAGGGCTACAACCCAAGGAAGATACTACTCCTTGAATACAATTTTTAGGGTCACTCCTAAGGAAGCTACAACTCATTGTAGACTCACTGTCTTGATATAAGAATTATAGAGATAATGAATACATGAACTACTATATAGAAAACATCTGACTTATGTTGATATTGCAGTCCTCTTTTTTTGTTCAAATTTTTCTATCAAACTAACTTTGCACACTTCATACTTCACATACAAATCTATCTCTCTTCTTACATGTCAAAAATGACTTTGATTTCCTATAAATTCCCTCCACAACACATCACAACATTGATTAGATTGGCATCATGTAAATCTTTTAGATGAAACGTGTAACTCTTCAAAGGTCAGCTTCAATACATACAATATGTTAAGGAAACTTGTGTTGGAAACAAGGCAGATAACTAAGAGGGGGGGAGTAATCAGTTATCTCTATTAACGTAACTTTCTTTTCTTCTTTTATAATTTGTGCAGCATCAAAACGTATAAGCATATATATTCATGAGAATAGAAATAAAATCAACACACATAACACAAGGATTTTTACGTGAAAAACCCTGTTAAGGGAAAAAACACGGGGTGACTAACAAAATGACACTTGCCAATTAGGGCTCACTGCCCAAGCACACTGCTCACAAGAGGTACACTGCCTACAAGAGACTCACTATCTACAAAACTTACAGAAGGTAACTAGGTGTTTGAACTGATGAGAGGCATCTACAAATGCTAGAGTTCAGTTTTGGTTAGGCACAATATACTGATCTGATGCACTTCATTCTACCTTTGCTCTAGTGCTACTGCTCTGTCACATACCAGACTTGTATTGCTGCTTCCTCACTTGTCTCTGCCTTTCTTCACAATTTATTTTATCATATCTGTACACACACACCTTCATACTAGAATCCATTTGGTATATATATCCACACCAAGGATTTCAACAACTTTCTAGTCAGCAACTAGAATACTCAAGATATTTACAAATTACTGATCTGTCGACTGAATCCATGCTTGATTTGTGATGCGTATCAAAAACATAGGCATTGAAGTCATCAATCATGTCGGACAACATTGTATGATCCCTCAAATAGCTTGATCAACATCAATTACTCATCCGGATTGAAGTCTGATACTCTGCTGGTTAGTTCTTCCTCAGTCTGCTCTGTTTGTCTGGAACCCAACACTTAGATGCTCATATCTTTTCCATGTTTTATCACCGGAGGCTCAATCTCTGGAATATAGTAGTCATGATACTCCTCTTGACTTGTCCAAGTCTGCAACTTGCTGAGTTACACCATCTGAGAGATCTAGACCTGATTGTCAGACCTTGTTGCATGCTCTATTCTTGTTCACCAGACCAAAACAATCTTCAATTTGACTTCCGGTATAGGCATACTATGTGCTGCAGATGTGTGGGATAGACATTGTTTCCATTAATGACAACACTCATGAATCCACATAGTGTCTCTTGCCAACAATCTCCCCCTTTGGCATTGATGGCAACACTTAGTGAAAAATGACTAAGTGTCGCAGCAAACTCCCCCTTGGCTGATGCTTTGTCTTATGCACTATTTTATTAGAGCTCCCCCTTAGCTGGATTCCACATTTTTCACTACTCCTCACTCCCCCTTTGACATCAATGGAAAAGGGTGGAATTCGCACACCAAAATTTGCAAAAATTAACCTATATATGGCCGCATAAGTATGTATACATGTTATACTTACATATACTTAAGTATATCCACAAAAGTGGCCTTCAACTGTACAAATTCTGTTGCCCAGTTCTGCTTCATCCTGTCTAAATTGGAGATGTGACCACTCAACAAAAATGCATATGCTTCTACCCTTCTTAAATATGTTGGATCATTGGTCCGGGCTGTGGTCTGAGCATCTGTTAAGGCCTCATGGATTGCCTCTAACTTAGTGATAATTATTCCTCTGAGTTCACTCATCCTATTTATTATATTCTTCTTTTCTTTGTCCAGTCTCTCTATTTCATTTATAATGACAATAGCCTGGCATTCTTGATTCATTAAGGATGTAGTGAGGGGATCAAAATTTTGAGATAAACTTGATAGTTTACCTTCTTGTTCTTTCACCTTCTTCTTAATATCCTCTGTCACTTTGGTCCAAGATAGACAAAATTTGTACATGTCCCCACCATATTTAAGAGCATTTTCAAGGCTCTTTATCCCAATATCTAGGGTCCTCCTATCATTAGCAATGAGTCCCTATACTTCAGTGAATCATTTTCCCAAAAACTCCTTTCGGACCTTTGCTTCTGCCGATTTCTCTAAAGAATCAAAATGAGTGGCTAACAGAATTTACCATAGATTTCAATTTACTGGATGGAGAGGCCGAGGGATCCTTTTGAAAAAATGGCATGATCTTCTCCAGCATACCGGATGCAATCTCTAATAGCTTGCAGTGTTCCATGTGAGGCTTCATAAGTTTTTCTTTTGCCTTGGATTGAGCAAAAGATGCTATTTTCATTGTCTAGATCGGAGAGAGAGAATCAAAATTTAGTGGTCCTTGAAATAGCTTAGGTTCATCTATCTCCATCATCTCTTTGTTCAAGAAATTCTTCACTACCTCTGCAGTGTTCTTTCTAGAGACTGAGTCTTATTTTCTTTTGGAATCTCAGAACTATCATCAAAGGTCTTCTTTGTTTGTTCTTCTTCTTTTCCCTTTTCCTCCTCTTCTTGACTCACTTTTTCCTCTTTTCTTCTGTCTCCTTCAATTTCAAAATCTGGAATGTCTGCAGTGGGATCCAGAGGAGAGATGTTACCTATATTTACTATTTCATGAACTTCCTCTTCCGGAACAGAGGAATCCAAGTCCTTAGTCTTCTCTTCACCTATCTCTTTTGACCCTTCTACATTTTTATCAGAAGATTCTTCATTGGTTGCATTTAATCCTTCAACATCCATGGTGGAAGGTTCTTCATCTATTTCCTCTATAATAGGAAGATTGAATCTTTTGAAGGCATTCCAGAGGATGTCTCTTGTCTCTCTTGCTACTTGGTCAATTTCTCCAAGAATAACTTTATTCATTCTTGGTTTGCTCCGGAATTCATCCTTGCAGTCCTTAAAGATCATGTCCATTTACTTTGGAGTAATAGAAGGATAGAGCTAAATTGCTATCTGTTCTTGGATCTCTAAGTCTTTTGCCTTTGTATTCTCTTTTCTAAGTTCAAGTACCTTCTCTAGACTTTTGGGAATTAATGAAATGATTTCAATGAATGTTTTATTATAAATATTCAGGTACCTGACTGTAGCTTCTTCCAAGATCTTTTTTTAGTATCACTATATTCATCATATAATTCTATTACTGGTTGCATATTCCCATCCACAATGACTGCCTTGATGATATCATCAATGGAAAGAGTGGGTTTTTCAACAAATTCTTCTACCTTTTCTACTTTGTTTTTACCGGCAGAGGATTCCCCGGATGTTTTCTTCTTCTTCATTTTCTTAATTTCCTCATCAAACTCTGTTTCTTCATCATCCTTGTGACTTGTGTAAGACCTTGTGGCTTTTGTTTTTGTTCTCTTTTCTCCCTTTCCAGATGCCTTGACTTCCGGTTTGGTGGCTCTTGAGCTCTTAGGAGTAGCAGGTGCAGAGCTCTTGGAGGATCTAGTCTGAGAGGAGGCTTATACCGGAACACTTCCTTTTTCTACTTCTTGTTTCTCTTTCTTAGCTCTTTCAACTTTCTCTCTATTTGCATCTACTGCCTTTTTTGATATGCCATATCTTTTGGAAATTTCCTCAACTTCCCTTCTAACTTTCCTCTTTATCTTTGGTTGTCTTAGCTCAACATGTATTTTTACACTTAGTTCTTGAAAGGTTCCAAACCTTTCTGCCTCAGGGTCCTTAGGCTGACTTAACAAGTGTTGAATATGTAGCTCCAAGATTTTCTCATCGACCTTGTATCCCATTGGCATTATCCAAACTATTCTGGGCTCAACTGCCTCCATTAGGCATTGATCCGTATCTACCATAAAATACACTATATCCTTGTATTTCTCAACTATGGATTGAGGTATCCTCTCTCTGGCTTGCATCATACTTTGGAAGTTCTTAAAGTAACCCCAGAGTGATGTGCTTTGAGCTTTAGCATCACCAAGTCCATACATATAGTCGGTAATCTGTATTGCAATCAGTTTGTCATTTTGCCAAACCCAACCACTTGATCCGGGCAGCTCATTCATGTAGTAGAAGAATAGACATAGTATTAAACAACCATACTTGAATGAGTTCTTCTTATCCTTCTTGATCTTTTGCAGGTTTTCTAACAGTTGGTTTAAAAGATCACATAGGTCATAATCTACATTTTCCCTCAACATCTGATATGCTACATATATTACAGTCCCAGACACAGAATTCTCCCTGTTAGATGATATATTTTATACCCAATTATCATTGAGACAAATTTTACATCCGGATCTGTGATGTCATCTATGGTCATTTCTCTCTTGTCAAACTTAGATCTGGTAGCTTCGGTTACTGTCTGGTTCTTGACAGATTTGAGTGCAAGTAACCCACTGGATGAGTGCAGTCTAGTTACTGCCCTAATGGCATCTTTTGTTATCTTGAAGGGCTTCATTAACCACATGAAATTATCATGCATTCTTCTAAGGACATACCGGACCCAATCATCTTCTGCAAAATAGGGAAAGTGGATGCAATGTCTGAAGTGCTTATCCCGGAGGGCCTTGTATTGAGGTTTGATTTCAAAACTTTCATCTATTAACTGTTTATGTAGACCCTAACATCTTCTACGTGCAATACCCCATGCAAAATGCTAGAAAAAGTGCCTAAAGGATCAACTTCTAGGGATTTGTAGGGGTGTTTCTTAAATTTTGGGCGCGGCCTATCAGTGATCTTAACAACCATTGGAGTAACCATTTTACAAAAGATTTAGAGAGAGATTTTCAGAATGGAAGTACTTTTTTACGCTTAGGGTTCGAAATAAGAGCTGAAATAGATCATTGGTTGAATTGGATTTTGCAGTTGATCTTTGAGAGAGTTGTAGAAACTTGATGCAGAGCTCTTCTTTTCTTCTTCTCGAATGCAAATGTGCAAATGATGAGTGAAAGAAGCATTTTATTCTTGTGCAAACCCTAATTTCCTTTTACGATAATTGCAAATCTTAAGTTATCCGATTGCCCTATTCAGAGAGAGATCTTTTCGAATCATTGTGTTGTACTTAGAATCATTTTTAGTGAGGATTGACAATGTATCTTCTTTTCTCCAATCATGCCATGGATCCGTAGATTAAGGTATTTCAATTTTGAATCATATCGGATCTGTCTGTGAAGATCCTGCTTTATCGGATGGCTGTCAAACCGGATCAATCATGGATGATTAAACTCTTGCAAAACTCCATGCAGATCTTTCATATTTTTACCGAGGGTTATTGAGATATTTTTCTGAGAACCCTTTAATCTACAACATTCCATGTGCCAAATTTAGGCACAAATTGACTAGCTGGGGGAGTTTATTTTTCTTTGTGACTCCCCCTAAGCTGAAGCTCATCTATTTAGTTTCTAGAAGAAATATCAGCATCAAATTCTGGTGTGGATCCATCTCCAACATTTTCTATACTCTTCTTCACCCAAATCTTGCTCATCTCCCTTTGAACTTCATTTGCATTCACTTTGCCTTTTCCCTTATCTTTTTTTTATTATGATGCACCGGACCCCTTTTATCCTGATTTTTACTTCTGCAGAATTTGGCAATATGACCGGATCTATTGCAATTGTAACAAACAATATTTCTTTGCATATTTGACTGATATCCTCTTGATCTACATTGATTAGCCATATGTTCCATTCTATTGCATGCAAAGCATCTACCATTGCATGAATTGTTTATTTGCATATTTCTGCATTCATGAGGTTTGTGACCACATCTTTTACAGTTGAAACATTGTCTGGAGAAGGATGGATTAGTCTGATTCATTCTCCTTTTGTATTGAGTTGCTTTGTGACCGAAGTTGTTGCAATTGAAGCAGTATCCATTGAAGGATGGATATCTTTGAGCATTTGGTTACCTTACAGGAGGTCTTCTAGGCCTATTTCTTTGATTTCCTGATCCAAAATTCTTCTGACCAAATCCAAAGCTTTCGCCTTTCTCATATCCCAAACCACACTTATCATCTACCCTCTTTTGACTTTCAAGAAGGACTTCAAGTTGGACTAAGCTTATCTTGAATTTCTATTTGTATTCATTTGTTGTTTGACAATTTTGTTTAAGAGTGTCTATCTGATCCTCAAGTTGTTCTTCATTATCTATAGCTTCTTCAAGATTAGATTCAAGATGCTTGATTATTCTGTCCATTTTGTGGTAGTCCTCTATCTTCTCCTTGAGGGATTGTTTTAGATTATCTTCAATTTTCCTTTTCTCTTCAATTTCTTGGGTGAATCTCATAACCCCTGATTCCATCTCATGTCTTACCATAATGACCTCTTTTGATAGCTTCTCACATAGCTTATTTTTCTCATCCAGATCTTCATTACTATCATTGGCTTCACTCTGACTAGATAATTTTTGAAGTAGTTCCTTTCTCTTTTTCACAGAAATACTTAGTTTTTCTTTTAGCTCATTTATGAAATCATCAGCTTGTTTGAGTCTTTCTCTCAAGTTATTGACTTCAGAGTGGGATTGTGTAAGATCATCTAGGGTAGAATGAAGTTGTTCCTTCATACCATACATATCCATTGAGATTCCCAAATCTTCCTTAATCTATTAGGCTCTGTTTAGAGGAACTTAGCTCTGATACCAATTGTTGGAAACAAGGTAGATAACTAAGAGGGGGGGTGAATCAGTTATCTCTATTATCTTAACTTTATTTTCTTCTTTTATAATTTGTGCAGCATCAAAATATATAAGCATATATATTCATGAGAGTAGAAATAAAATCAACACACATAACACAAGGATTTTTACATGGAAAACCCTGTTAAGGGAAAAACCATGGGGTGACTAACCCAAGATTGTATTCTCTATTAAAAGAATAAGAAGTACAAAATGACACTTGCCAATTAGGGCTCACTGCCCGAGCACACTACTCACAAGAGGCATACTACCTACAAGATACTTACTGTCTACAGAACTTACAGAAGGTAACCAAGTGTTTGAACTGATGAGAGGCATCTACAAATGCTAGACTTCAGTTTCGGTTAGGCATAATATACTGATCTGATGCACTTCATTCTTCATCTGCTCTAGTGTTGCTGCTCTATCACATATTGGACTTGTATTACTGCTTCCTCACTTATCTCTACTTTCTTCGCACTTTATTTTATCATATCTGTACACACACACCTTCATACTGGAATCCATCTAGTATATATATCCGCACCAAGGATTTCAACAACTTTCTAGTTGGCAACCAGAATACTCAAGATATTTACAAACTACTGATCTATCAGTTGAATCCATGCTTGATTTGTGATGAGTATCAAAAACATAGGCATTAAAGTCATCAATCATGTTGACCAACATTGTATAACCCCTCAAATAGCTTGATCAACATTAATTACTCATCCAGATTGAAGTCTGATACTCTGTCGGTCAGTTCTTCCTTAATCTGCTCTGTCTATTTGGAACCCAACACTCAGATGCTCATATCTTTTCCATGTTTTATCACCGGAGGCTCAATCTCTGGAATATAGTAGTCATGATACTCCTCTTGACTTGTCCAAGTCCACAACTTGTTGAGTTACACCATCTAAGAGATCCTAACCTGATTGTCAGACCTTGTTGCATGCTCTATTCTTGTTCATTGGACCAAAACAATCTTCAATCTGACTTCTGGTATAGGCATACTATGTGCTGCGAATGTGTGGGATAGAATTTGTTGCCATCAATGACAACACTCATGAATCCACACAGTGTTTCTTGCCAACAACTTGTTGCGAACCTCAGGACTTCATGAAAGGATTCAAGGAACATCACTTCACATCTTCCAAAGTCAAAACAATTGATCAGGATCCTCTGTATATAACGTAAGCTAGTTTGTCGGCCCAAACTGTACAAACACTACTAACTATTTATCTTCATACCTCTGGGGAGAAGCCAAAAACATCATGTGGACCAAGAGTTAAACATTGTACTATCTCAACATCATTCAACCACCTTTCTACCAAAGTATCAGATTAATCTATACATCTGCAAGACAAAAGATATGATGGACTATTGGAAACATGGACTATTCAAGATATGGCATTGCTGTACATCAAAAACTCTGAAACCTTTAGAGATGAGATTAAACATCATCACATGCATACTCCTAGATCTGCATATCCTCATCTATCATTTTTAGAGAAAAATAAAAGCTAGACTAAGGTAAACTGGAGTCCGGGGAACAAGGATATACAATTCTTCATTAACAGACTTACATATCTTGTGTGGTACTAGAAATAAGAAATATTTGCATGTGGTTCAAGATAGAGGTATATTGGAGCATGTAGAACCTCTGTATAATATTTTATGGTTGATCTGTATGTATTTCATCTTCCGCAAATACTGAAACATGTGTTCTGAGGCTTCCGAAATAGTCTGTATTACCTTTGTTACTTGAATAGCTAACCTTGCGAACCACTGGAGGCTACTTGAAGCTTCAATATATCAGACCTTATACATCCCTAAGCCTATCCTCAAAACCACATGACCAAACCATTTCTTTCGGAGGAATGCAAATCATTCCAATAGGTCTCCACCATTGCTTTGCCATGTCTAAGTAGTATCCAGTACTCTGTCACTTGTAACTTTTTCTACTAAAGGTGTGGTGACTTGAAATCTTGAATATATCATGTTATTATCAGGATAAACTTATCTTTTGAACCACAAGACTTAACCTTGCTATGTGGAGAAATGTAGACCAAAATATTGTGACTCTGCCTTAGGATATGCATTATGAATGCCTTAGTCAAATTTTTTCTACTTATTACTAATTGGGGCACTCCAAGTTGATGAGATATTCATGTAGGAATACAAGAAACATGCTAGGACATAAATGTTTATGTCCACATCATGCTTAGACACAAGAATGATCACCGCATCATGCTTAGACAATTTTCTCTTCTTCTAGACTGGCTTGCCTTAGACTGGCTGACCCCTTGAATTCAACTAAGTTAAACCATTTCTCTCATATATTCTATTTTCCATCAACTTGAACACCTATGCCAAACCATCTCTCTCAATTCTCCCACTGTCTATCATCTTCTCCAACTATTAAACTATATACAAGTTTGTCCTTATATTGCCATGTACTATGTTGACATCAATGACAACACATCTTGCCAATAATATCCCCCTTGTCATTGATGGCAACATATACTCTCCCTTAGATATATATTTCTCTCTCTCCCCATTTGACATCAAGGACAAAGAGCCTGATATCCTTTGCTTATATCGATTCAAAAACTATATAGAATCCCCCTTGATGAGTGCCAGGTAGCACCCATGAAATACATCTTTTCACCTCTCTTTTTCTCCCTTCTTATTCCATTGTCCTGATGACTACACCAAAATAGGCTAACAAGATTGTTCTAATGATGATTAATAAGAGATGAAGTACTTAAGATCATGATTTATGATTGAAGGACTAATGTGCATTGAATTGATGGAAATATGCAGAAATCTTCTCTTTTTGAATCAACAAGTGCAGGTGTTCGGGTAGACAATTTTGTACATCTCCAAAGGTAGTCCTAATGATCTTCAGAGCTGACATTAGCCTACCATGACTGGTCTCCAATGTTTCAAATTTGATTGGAAAGGTTTTTGGGATAAGAAGCATCTCTGGAGTTGGATTGAAGTCTTGAGCATCTCCGGAGCTGAATGAGAAGGTCACAAACATATCTCCAGAGCTACAGATAGAAACATACATCTCTGGTGCCTCTTTAGAACAGTGTAGATTTCTAGCATAGCTGTCGGTCAGACACTTCCAGTGGTGATTGAGATGATCCTGATATTACTCAAATCATCACCTGAGTAATTAAGGGTAGTCTATAGTTAACTGCTGGAAGTTTTTATCTCTTTTTGGTTTTTGCACGAGTTACTGATAAATTGATTTAATACCTATATTTCAAGGCCTTGCTACCCATTTGTATTTAAAACTAAGACTCAGATTCAGTGTGGACTTCTGTTCCACTCAATCTATTTTTATTGCATGGATATTTATTCTATAGTTAGACAGTTAGTAGAATAAAGAGATTGATGTAATCTAATAGAAGAACTAGTAGTTAAGATAAGTGATATCTCATCACTGATTTTAGATATAAACTTACAGAAGAAGCAGCAAAGAGAACAATGATTATTCTTCTAATTTCTATAATCTCATTTTGATATCAATATTTTTCTGAATACAAAGCTAATGGAATTGGACTGAATCAAGTTGTGATATTATTCTCTTGTGCTAATCCTTTACTTTAGTCTTCAGCCCTAAGGGTGTGGAGCAAGGGCCCACTCTCACCACCAAGGCAGAAGGCTGTTGGCAAGAGACACTATATGGATTCATGGTTGTTGTCATTGATGGCAACAAAGGTCATCCCACATATCCGCAAGTCATAATGTGTCTCTACCGGAAGTCAGAATAAAGAATGTTGTGGTCCGGTGAACAAGAACAGAGCATGTGGCAAGGTCCGACAGATTGGTCTGGATCTCTCAGAGGAAGTGTCTTGGTGTAGTGCGGATTTGGGGAGGTCAAGAGGACTACCTTGAGTGGTATATTCCAAGGATTTAGCCTCCGGTGATGGACAAGGAAAAAGATATGAACAGTTGAGTACCGGATTCCTGAGAAACAGTGAAAACAGAGGAAGAACTGACTAACAGAGTATCAAACTACTTTCCGGATGTGTTACTATTGATGATAGAGGTTGTGAAGGCATGAATCATGTTTGGCCGACATGATTAATGATATCTACAAGTATATGCTTGATCCGCATTGCTTGGTGAGGAAGGATTCAGCCGACAGAACAAGAGTTTGTAAGAAACTAGACTGTTCCGGATGCCGACTAGAAAGGTGATGAAATTACTTGTGCGGATATATATAGAGGATGGATTTAGTTGTGAAGTGTGTGATGGTGTGAAGATATATGCAAATAAGTCCAGAACAGAGCAGAAGTAGCAAAAAGGATCCGGTATGTGAAAGATAGCAGAATAAAGAACAGAGGAAAGATGAAGTGCAGCAGATCAGTATACTGAGCCTAACCGGAACTGAACTCCAGCATATGTAGATGCTTCCAATCAGTTCAAGACTATGATTCTTATCACTTTGTAGACAGTGTGTCTTCTTGTAGGCAGTGGGCCTCTTGTGAGCAGTGTGCTCGGGCAGTGAGCCCTAATTGGCAAGTGCCATTTTTGTAATCTCCTATTCTTCTAACAGAGAATAATTTTGGGTTAATCACCCCGTGGTTTTCTCCCCTAACAGGGTTTCCACGTCAAAAATACTGTGTTATGTGTTTCTTATTTCATGTTAATGTTTTAGTGTTTGATTCAATGCTGCATCAATTAATAAGAAAGTTCAAAAAGGGAAATAATTAGGATAACTGATTCACCCGCCCCCCTCTCAGTTATCAACAAAGGCTAGTACTATTGTTTGTTATTTCAGATTTTGTTTAAAGAGATACTTACTATTTTCATAGATAGATGCATGTTTCAGTTTATAGATTTGCTTTAAGTAATTTATTGTTCAGTTTTGTTTTCAATATTCTTGGAATTCATTTAATAGCAGATAGATCAGTTTCTTTAAATCAGTAAAGGTCATTAGAACTAGTTAGGTATAACTGGCAACTATAAGATTCCTAATTGTAGATAGCTAAAGACAACCCAGGATTTGACATCTGAAATATGATTAAATGATGAGGTACAATGACCGTTGTCACCCGTTTCAAAATGATTTCTACAAACTGTACTCCCCTAAGATGGAGATACCTCAAAAATAGATCCTATGTATATAATATGACACTACTGTCCTCCACAAGACTATATACATCTAAATTTGTGTTATTTATACTGTACTCCCCTGAGATGGAGATACCTCAAAAATAGATCCTATGTATATAATATGACACTACTGTCCTCCACAAGACTATATACATCTAAATTTGTGTTATTTATATTACTCTTACAACTCATTTAGAAGGTATAATGGCTTTGTAAATTACCTTGAGTTGTGTAAGAGTGGATGTCCAATTGGTACTTTCTGAGGCAAGCATATGATTCTAGCATTCACATTGCATGCATAGTTCTTCAGCTTCTTCTATGCTACTTGGAGTTTTCATCTTTTGATCAACCTTTTTTGCTTCCCCTAGTAAACCAAAAAATGAAGCAAGTCTCAGATTTACTGCCTCCCTCAATTGACCAAATTGTTTCTTTAAGATTTCTCTTTGGTCCTATAGTTGAGACAACTGTGCATAAAGATTTTCAACTTGTGCCCTAGTTACCCCATTCTTGTCCTTTGACAAGTCATATGTTTTGGCCAATTTGGAGATTTGTGACTCAATAGAGTCAATCTGAGCTTTGATATTCTTTGTGGATCTTGGCCATTTTAGGTAGAACAAATACAATGTTGTGGCTTCATCAATGCAATTCTTAAGCTTCTTCAAGTTTTCTTTCAATTTATTATGTGCCTTAGCACATTTATCAGTCATCTCAGCCATCCTCTTATCATTTATTCTTTTTGCTACCTCTTGTTCTACTTTCTTCTCAATGTAGGAAGAATGGTCTTTGAAAGAATCCATTAATAACTTAAGCTTTTGCTCTGGAGGCAGAGAGGAGTCAATGATTACCTCTGGTAACCCTTCTTGAATTACCTTCACAACATCCTCAACCACACTGGATTTCTTCAAGTTTTCTTGTAAAAATTCTTTCCTTGTTGAGGCATGCAATATGTCACCAAGCTACGGTTTGTGAAGGGGAGAAATATTTACCAAATCAATTTGTCCTTCATGAGTGGGAATTTGCAATAGTTGAGGGGTAATTACTGGTTGAAATTGTATTTGCAAGTCTAGTAGGTCTTTAAGTGAATCTATCTCTAAAGCACTTTAACCTATGTCTTCTATTTCTTCTGATTCATCCTTGACTTGCTCTTCCTCCTCTGTTTCTTTCTTATCCTTCTCTGTTTCACCTAGAGTTTTCTCATCTTGCTTCTTTTCAGGGTTATCTTCTTTTCTTTCCTCATCATTCCTTGTATTCTCCAGAGGAGAATTGGAGTCAGTGTTATTTGGTGGAGATGTATTTCCTTTATTCTATCCCTCTGTATTTGGTGTTTCAATAGCTTCTGCAAGGGGAGAATCATGTCTTGTATTGGTGTTATCTAGAGGAGACACATTTTGTCCTGCAGGGGTACCCAAAGAAGGTGAATTTATTTTATCTTTACCCTCTGTGTTTGGTTCTCTAGTATCCTCCAGAGGAGTAGCCTCCTCATTCTTCTCAGCCTTGTCACTACTTTCCTCATTGCCTTCAGAGGTAGAGTGATCATATATATCTTCAATAATTCCCACATCAATTTTTATCTCCTTAAGAATTTTAGCAGTTTTCTTCAATGTTTCCTTTTCCAATCTCTTTATTCTTCCTTGTCCTTTGACACCAAAATATTAATTCAATCTCACTTTAGTCCTAAACTCTTTTTGCTAGAATTTTAGATACTTTGACTTTTTCTTCCTTAGAGATGGAGGGACAAACTTTTTCAATTGCTCTTTTCTTCATCTCAGCTTCTTTACCCATAGCTTCATTTCTCCTTTTAGTAAGAACATCAGCAAGACTTTCAGATAGTTGATCTATAATCTCAATTAAGCCCACATTGTAGGCTTCCATATACCTAATTATTGCTTCCTCAATAGTAGATTTGTCATTGGAAGGCCTTTCATCATCAAATTCTGCAACTTCCTTTAGAGCACCATATTCTGTGATTGCATTTACTATTGCCTCAAGTTACAAGGGTACATAGTTAGGTTTCTTGATCTTCTTTGCTTTTCCTTTTCCTTTCTCTTTAGATGTTTCCCCCTTTTTAGTTTCTTCTCTAGTTCTTTTCTTCTTTCTCTCCAAAACTTCAGTTTCTTCTTCCGCTTCTTCAACATCTTCATCATCTTTATCTGTTTTGGTAGATTTGAATGGGTGCTTCTTGAATTTTGGCCTTGGCCTCTCAACAATATCTATAACAATTGGTGTCATCGTGATAAAAACTTTAGAAACTAGGGTTTCACCAATGAAAATGAGAAATACCTGAAAATGCAGTGAATAGGATTTACACAAGTGCTCTACTGAGAATCTTCTACTCTTCTTTTGCTCTTCAACACACTTAGCTTTGATCAAATGAGATAAAAAAAGATCAAACATTGCCTATATAGTCTTCTCACTAACCAAATTTTCTCCACATTAATTGCATTCTCAGTTTTAACCTAATTTGCTCTTTTCATATGAAGAACCTTATGAACCATCAGTAATCCTCCACAAATTGACCATTTGCTCTGGAAATTTGATCAAACCTCTTTATATCATCATCTGAGCATGTTCAAACCATTTTTAGCCAGAATGCTGAGAAATTCAACATCTTATTCTTTTAGGGATTTTGAAGAAACTTGCAATTGCAATTCCCTTGAATTAGTACCTTTAACCTTTTAGTTACCGAAGGATCCATTTGCACTAGGCAGAGGTTCAGAAACTTCACCTTCTTTCTTCTTCCATACCTTGTTCATTTCCTTCTTTTGTTGACCAATATCAATCCTTTTTTGAGAAGTAAAGGACCTTGCACTCTTTCCCTTGTAGAATCTTGCAATATGTCTTGTTTTATTACAATTGTAACAGGTGATTTTGGACTACAGAGCATAATCTCCTCTTCTAACATTAGTGTTGCAAGGTGTACACCCTTGGTCTCCTTGTGTTGTGCAACGCAGTGCTTGGGTTCATGACAAGGCTTAACCACCTCCCGTGGATTCATTATCTCTGACAGTTGTATCAGGCACTAATAGATTGATCTTTTGGTGCAATAGCAACCATCTTTCCAACAATTGGTATCAGAGCCTAGGTCATGGGTTTGAACCCCTTGCTTGCACTAGGTGGATTGTTTCAAGGTGTGCACAACACTTGGGTTCATGACAAGGCTTCATGTGGATTCATTATCTATGGCAGTTGTATTGGGCACTAATAGGCCGATCTTTTGGTGTAGCGACAACCATCTTTCCAACAATTAGATCTATAGTCAGTAGTCTTATGACCATACTTTTTACATGTGTAATAGTAACCATAAAAGAATTGATAAGTCTTAACATTGTTCTTGCCCATGAATCCATTCCTCATTACTTTGCTTTTGTATCCATTAGTCTTATGGTTAACTTTGTTGTAAGCATGACATTGACCATGAGAGCTTACAACATTATACCTAGGAGACCTAAATGAATTCTGATTCATCTTGCTTCTACATTCAACAACCTTGTGACCAAATTTATTACAAGCATAGCAATTACTAGTGAAAGCTTGAGGATTCCTGATAGAAGCAGTTTGTTTAGGTTCATGCTTTCTGAAATTCTTTTTCTTAGTGAATTCATCTTATTTTGTATCTCTAGAGACATTCTTCTTAGGATTTTAGTGTAGGCCTCTTCATTCTTTGTTTCAAACTTTCCTTTTGATTGGAAGTTATCATATAAGTTTGCAGAAGCACTGATCATAGGACTTTTCCCCTTTTCAAAACCAAGGCCTGATTTTTCTTTTGCTACCTTTTGAGAGTTAATTATCTTATCAAGAATTTTAGATTCTCCTTTCAGTTTTATTCCCTTTTTAATATGTTCTTTTGCCTTTTCCAGTTCTTTCCTTAGAGTGACAACTTCTTCCTCAAGTTTTGAACATTTAATTGCTTTCTCATTGAGCTTGATATTTAAGCAATCCTTAATCCTCTGGCCTTCTTCAACCATGACCTTCAAATTGGAGATCATATCTTCTACCTCCTTGAGCTTAATGTCACCTCCTTTATCTCCTTCTATTAGAGTTTTTAGTTTGCTAATTTCTTCTTTCGATTCTTTGGCCTTTGTCTTCATCTTGTCAATTGTCTCCTTTGCTTTCTCAAGCATGCCTTCTTATTCTATGTTCAATTCTCTTGATTCATCTAGATCACCAAGGACTGACTTGAGTTCTCCTTCAAGGTCTACTTCACACTCATTTGGATCAAGGTCCCAACCTTTAAATTCTATTGCTTCTAGATCTAGTTCCAGGACAAATACATCATTGTCCAAAGCTTTAGATTCCATGTGTTCAAGTGCAGGATCTACCTCATCTATTAGGATTTTCAAAGGAACTTGGCTCTGATATCAATTTTTGAACACGATGAAGTGTTGAGAGGGGGGTGAATTAGCACAAACTAAAACTTAAATAGATATTTATAGATAAAAATGAATAACTTAGAGAATAGAAAGTAAATCATGCAACATAAGAATAACACAAGAACACTAGGATTTTTATGTGGAAAACCCAAAACAGGGAAAAACCATGGTGAGTATAAGCTCACAATATATTATGCTCACTGCAATAAGTATTACAACTTTATTTTAGGGCTACAATGTAAGGAAGCTACTACTCCCTGAATATAGTTTTTAGGGTCACTCCCAAGGAAGCTACAACTCCCTATAGACTCACTGTCTTGATATAAGAATTATAGAGATAATGAATATATTAACTATTGTATAGAAAGCATCTGACTTATGTTTATATTGTTGTCCTCATTTTCTGCTCAAATTCTACTTTCAAACTAACTTTGCACACTTCATAATTCATAAACAGACCTATCTCTCTTCTTACATGTAACAAATGACTATGATCTCCTATAAATACCCTTCACAACACATCACAACATTGATTAGGCCGGCATCATGAAAATGTTTTAGATGAAACATGTAACTCTTCAAAGGTTAGCTTCAATACATACAATATGTTAAGGAAACCTATTACGGACCTCAACACTTCATGAAAGGATTCAAGGAATATCACTTCATAGCTTCCAAAGTCAAAACAATTGATCAGGATCCTCTGTATAGAACAGAAAGTAGTTTGTCAGCCCAAACTGTACAAACACTGCTAATTGATTATCTTCATACCTCTGGGGAGAAGCCAAAAAAATCATGTGGACCAAGAATTAAACATTGTATCACCTCAACATCATTCAACCACCTTTCTACTAAAGTATCAGATTAATCTATACATCCGCAAGACAAAAGATATGATGAACTACTGGAAATAGAATATTCCAGACTAATTGTGATAGTCCACTATTTAGGATATGGCATTGTGATACATCAAAAACTTTGAAACCTTTAGAGATGAGCATAAATATTTCACATGCATACTTCTAGATCTACACATCCTCATCAATCATTTCTAGAGAAAAAACAAAAGCTAGACTAAGGTATACTAGAGTCTGGGGAACAACAATATACAATTCTTCATTAACTGACTTGCATATCTCATGTGGTACCGAGAACAAGAGATATTGGCATGTGGATCAAGCCCAAGGTATATTAGAGCATGTAGAATCTCTGTACAATCTCTTATGGCTTATCTGTGTGTATTTCATCTTCCGCAAATAATCAAACATGTGTTCTAAGGCTTCAGGAACAATTTGTATTACCTCTGTTACTTGAATGTTGACCTTGTGGACCACCAGACCACTTGAAGCTTAAATATAGCATACCTTATACATCCCTGAGCCTATCCTCAAAATTGCATGACCAAACAATTTCTTCCAGAGGAATGCTGAGCATTCCAATAGGTCTCCACCATTACTTTTCCTTGTCTAAGTAGTAACCAGTACTCCGTCGCTTGTAATGTTTTCTATTGAAGGTGTGGTGAATTGAAATATTGAATATATCATGTTATTATCAGGATAAAATTATCTTTGAACCGCAAGACTTAATCTTTCTCTGCGGAGAAATGCAGACCAAAACATTGTGACTCTGCCTTAGGATATGCACTGTGAATGCCTTAGTCAAATTTCTGCTACTTATTACTAAGTGTGGTACTCCAAGTTGATGAGATATTCATGTAGGAATATAGGAAACATGCTAGGACATAAATTTTTACCTCCACATCATGCTTAGACACAAGACTGATCACCACATCATACTTAGACAATTTTCTCTTCTTTCAGATTGGCTTGCCTTAGATATGCTGACCTCTTGACTTCGACTAAGTCAAATCATCTCTCTCAAATCTTCTATTATTCATCAACTTGAACACATATGCCAGACCATCTGTCTCAATTCTCCCACTATTTATTTGCTTTTCCAACTATTAAACTCCATACAATTTTGTCGTTATATCGCCATATACTATGTTGACATCAATGACAACACATATTGCCAACAACATGAAGAAATCCTTTCAAGAAAAAAATCCACCACCAAAGAGACTCAAGCTTGTATTAATCACAATAATATGTACATTAATACAATTGACTTATCCTTCTAATAGTAATCTGGTAGCATAAGAGTATCTACAATAGAACCTTACAAACCTCTATCCCATGCCTCCAATATATAGAAAAGTGGGAATCAATAAATTGTAAGTGGTATCCCAAAACTATGAGTCAAAACCATGAGCATAGAAAAATTCCAATGCCCCCATAGTCATCATCAAGAAATCTAGAATAGAAAGTAACTCCTCTTACACCTCTCTTACTCATCATAGATTATGTCATAATGGTAAAATTCACTAGTTTCCCAAATCTAGGCACTCCATGAGGTTATTCAATATTTTTATCATAACATCCAAATCAAGAAGATGCTCTATAACTGTTAATTTTGTCCTTTTAAATGTAACATCCCTATTAAATAACTTCTTACACAATATCCCAAGTATCCTAGAAAATAAATAATAAATAAATAATGTCCCCACCCTCATATTGGCATCCCATTTTGCCCACTCCATGATGTTTGGAGATCATACATTATTTATCATCTACATAATTAAATACAATTTACAAGACTTAGGATTTGCAAGGTGAATGCTATACTTAATCCTAAAACTATGCCACCTAACATTTACATTACAAATACATAAAGGCATGTTACAAAGAAATAAAGGGAAACTAAAAATAAATCTAGTGCTAGAAGAGACAAGGCCCATCACTTTTCTACACAAATTGTTTTTTTCCATGCTCATTGGCTTAGTGAGGGGATCAACAACATTAACCAGTGTCAACCTTCTATATCATGACTCTACCACCTTCAACCATCTTGCAAAAAATTAATACTAAAAATCAATATTCTTCATACGAGTAAGTTACATTGGGTTCTTCACCAAACAAATAGCACTCTACCTATCACATCTAATCTTGACCTATCTAAACTCAAAGCCAATACCTAAACATGATCTCTATAACTAAATTATTTGCTTATAGGCATCTCTTTTAGCCATGTACTCTACTTCTATAGTGGACAACACAACTATAGCTTGCCACTTATTCATCTAACTGATATCTCTTCCAAATAGAGTGAATACATAATTGCTTGTGGACCTCTTGTTGCCCAAACTACCAACCCAATTTGAATCAACAAAGCCTTGTATACTAAAACATTTTTCCACATGATTAGTCCCATGATAAAAAAAATAATAATTAGAAGTCACTCAAAAATATTTGAAAAGTATTTCACATAAATCAAATGCTCTCTAACAGGGTTAGACATAAACTTGCTAAGAACTCCCCCTACTTGGGTGATGTCTAGTCTTTTACAGACCATAAAATACATTAGGCTACATGCAACACTAGCATAAATAACATTATACATATCCTCCAAATCACCATCTAACTTAGGACACTGATCTAATGATAACTTAGTACCAATAAGTAAAGGAATACTCATTAGCTTAGAGTCGTACATAGCAAACTACTATAAAATATTCTAAACATACTTACTTTGACTAGGCCAAATCTTTCTACCCACTCAATCCTTACTGATCTCTGTACCCAAAATGTATTTTTTATCCCCCCAAATCCTTCATGTCAAAGACACCAAATAATTGATTTTTGAGTTCCCTAATCATACCCTTGTAGTTTCTAATGAACAACACATAATCAACATATTGGTCCCCCTGACACAGGTTGGATCAAACTTAACTTTGATGGGGCTTCTAAAGGAAATCCTGGTTAGGTAGGAGGGGGTGGTCTCTTAAGGGATAGTAAAGGTCAAGTGGTGGGAGTTTATGTTGAGAACTTGGGAGTTCGGATTAGTATTTTTGCGGAAGCTAGTGCTACTTTCCAAGGTATAAAAATGGCTATCGACAAAGGCATAAAGAACCTTGTTGTGGAGGGAGACTTTAAAAATACCCTCAATATGCTTCAATCCAAGGCTAAGCCATGCTAGTCCTTTAAAGACCTTATTGATAAAAGTAAAAACTTGATATAGACTTTGGAGAAGGTGGCTATACGACACATTTTTAGGGAAGGGAATAGGCTTGCCGACACCCTAGCCAACCTTGGCACTAAAGTTGATAACATAATCAAATGGAATGAAGGGGAGAACATCTTGGATCATATCAAAGCCATTATCAATAATGAAGGAAATAAATCCACATAAGGTTATGAGTACCTCTGGAAAGGAGAGGACCTCACACACGAGGGAGGTTATTCAAAATTATTGTTCGTGAGTGTTTGAAATTATTGTTCGTGAGTTGTCCACCATGGGAGGGGATTTGCTGCAAACGGAGTCGAGCAACCATGATAGCTTCAAGAACGATACCAAGCTTTGGGGGATTCTAGAGATGGGTCTCTTCACACCTTATATCATGACTATGAATGGATTTGACACTCTTCTTTCTCAAGAATTTTCCATCTCGTGGAAATCTGGAGTCATCTATGTCAAGGGAATATCCTTTAGGGTGATCAAAGAACTCATTGCAGAGGTCACTAGTGTGAAAATGGAGGGTATTTTCGTTCCCAAGAAGGTGAAAGGCAATTACCAGGAGGACGTGCAAAGGTTCATGTAGGAGGGTGAAAAAGTGAATAGATTACAGAATGGCTACTATCGGTATGACCTTTGAGGAGTGTGGAAGAGAGTAGCTAAGGTGCTTATGAGGTATGTTACTCTTGATGGCCGCTTTAAATATTTTCACACATACTTGTTTCCACTGCTCAACCATTTTCATCATAATATTCCAGTTAACTTTCCTTACTGGTTATTCACCTCTTTAGAGGATTTTGTTCAAAAGGTCCTTGTTGGAGAAAAAAATTTCCCGCTCCACAAGGGGTTGATTTATGCTATCTACAAGTTTGAACTGTCTCTTACCCCTGTTCTAGATTTTAAGCCGAGGATCTACAATCCCTCACTTGTTGAGAATGTGCTTAATGACCTTCCCTTTAGAAGGAAAACTCAAACTACTAAACCCTTGACCTCTACTTAAACTACCTCTGTTAAGGTCTCAAAATAAATTCCTACCCTGGCACAGACGAGAAAGAAGAAGAACAAGGTAGCCTTTCAGAACCCCCCTGAGCTTAACCTTGAAAAACAAATTTCCAATGCTCCCAACAAATGCAAACAAAAGATTTAGATTGATTCTTATGTTTAGGGAGTGAAAGATAAAGGCAAAAGATCTAGAAGATTCTCTGGCTATTGTTGAATTGCCTCACACAGGCAGTATGGATAAAGTCAAAGGCAAAATAAAATTTTTAGAGACTGTTGACAAGTAGAACCCCAAACCTAGTGCTCAAGACATTCCCCCTAAGGAGGTTCAGTCCATACGACCCCCTGTAGTCCCCTTGTGACTACTTCCAACATTGAGAAAAGTGACTGTAAGTCTTGCCAGCAACTTGTTGACAAGGTGGCTACCCTATACCAAGCTCTTGACCTTCAAAATCAAGTCTTGAAGTGGCAACGTGCCCAAATGCATCATGTGAAAAGAAAAACCCAACACCTTGAGGATATTACTCAACTTGAAACCTCTGAGTGGTTGAAGGAAAATGAGGATGAATTGTGGAAGGAGGTTGAGAACCTAGCCAAAATGTTTGAAAAATGGGGAAAAATGGAAGAGGAATTAAACAGGATAAAGAAAGATTAGGAGAGTATAAAGGAAAACATGGAGAAAATAGTGGCCTTCAGCAAAGAAACTATCAAGAACTCTGCCACCACATTGTATGTGTTTCAAGTTGAAATAGAAAAATGGAAGGTGACTAGAGAGGGAAAAATATGGACATCTTTAGATAACAATTTATTGTAGACTACTACTACTAGACCTGCTAACAGGACCAGAGCTAAGAGCAAAGACAACAAAGGAAAG
Source organism: Cunninghamia lanceolata (assembly GCA_027924645.1). Taxonomy (NCBI): domain Eukaryota; kingdom Viridiplantae; phylum Streptophyta; class Pinopsida; order Cupressales; family Cupressaceae; genus Cunninghamia; species Cunninghamia lanceolata. Next base: position 79,297 of record BSBN01001102.1, read on the forward strand.
AAGATATGCAACCTGACTCCTCGGATGATCAAGATAGGAAGGTGCAGGAGAGCTCATTTGAGGATAAGCTTGAATTTCTAAATAGGGAACGACATGCCATCAGTGGCCTTAAGAATCTATCTAAACAATAAGGTTTATGTTGCTAGTCTGATGCTAGCCTTTTTGGCAGCCACTTGTTCTATGATTGTTTTCTACTGTCAGTTATGTTTTTTCTGTGTTTTGTTTTACTCTTTGTAAAACTCTAACTATTCTCCTTTTTAGATTTTTGTTATGGGTTTGAGCCCTTCTCGACTATCTAATTCCAAACACACAATCAACATATAGGATAATGATTAGCAATCGATCATCACTCAATTTAAATTAAACACAATTATCACATTCGCTCTTAAAAAACCTAAGTTATAATGCAAAGGCATAAAAAATTTGATACCACATCCAAGGTCATTGCTTCGGACCATATAAAGACTAGTTTAACTAGGACAAACCATGTTTTCCTTCCCTTTTACCACAAAACCATTAGATTGTTTCATATAAAATTCTTCCTCAATATCCCCATGAAAAATTATAGTTTTAACATCATTTTCTCTACTTCTAAATCATAAATAGCAATAATAGAAAGTAGGAATATAATAGAAGTTAGTTTTGTAGTAGGAGAAAAAATTTCACCAAAATCAATTCCCTCAACCTAGGACAAACCTTTTGCCATCGGTCTTGTCTTGTATCTTTCCAACTATCCATTTTCTTTGAATTTCTCCTTAAACACCCACTTGCAACCAATGGGCTTTCCTCCCTCCAGTAGCTCAACTAGATCCTAAGTCTCACATCTATATAAGGCCATCATCTCATGTTCTATGGCCTTCATCCAAGACTCATGATCCTTTAAATAATGAGCTTCCTTCACATATCTTTTGGTTCATTAGATAAATCAAATACACTACAAAATTTGGTGGGATATACCTAGAAATTAGTTTTAATTGCCTTGTGGACCTTCTCAAGGCTGTAGTAAGAGACTCCTAATGTTTTTCTTCTAAACTCTTTAAATATAAATATTCTTCTTCCTCTACATCCTCTTGTCCAACCTATTTATTCCCCACCTTTGCATCTTCCTACTTCTCTATTTTGATTTCAAAATGCATGACTCTCTTTTCTTTTTCTTTTGTCTATACTTGATTAGACTTAACTCTAAGTTCCTTTAAAAAAATACATCTCTAAATATACCATTTTCAAGGTTAGAAGATTCTAAAACTTGTAAAACTTAACATTATTTCCATAACCAACAAATATACATTTGTTATCTTTGAAATCTAACTTAGAACATTTTACTTTAGGAACATGAAAAAAAGCCTCACAACCAAAAGATCTAATATGAAAAATAGAGGGTTTCTTACGTGTCCACACTTCAATATGGTGTTTTAACAACTAGAGAATAACACAAAGATCGATTAATCAAATAATATGTATTACTTAATGTAAAGTAATAAAACCATCGCAAAAGTTACATGAAGTAAATAATCCACTTAATTACAACATCTCAAGTAAAAGATAAATCTCATAAATATGAATCAATAAAAGTCATTAAATTTTACAAAATCACGTGCTCAATCAAGGTGATAGCACTTTAAAATAATATACAAAGTCCATTGGTTTTCATGCCATAATTTATCCAATAATAATTAAAAGTTATAATAAATATGTACAAGTATAATAAATCAAACAAACTCTCCAGTTACCATGAACCCACATGGTTCTCTTGCAAGCCGAGAGATGGGAACATGGCTTGGGCACTTTTCCACCCAACCATGAAGCAATTACACTTCTCTGGATCCCTTCATAACACAAAGGAAACCCAACCCTGCACAAAATGTCTAGCCTGGAAACAATTGGTAGGAGCGAACACCTAATGCAACTTGATGTCTAATGTGCAATTCTAAATAATGAAATGCGGATTGTCTCACAATAGGATGTGGCAGAGATATTTATAAATAAAGTTTGCTAGACAAAAATTCATCTTTTTCAATTTATTCTCATTTAGATCTAAACATTTGAAAAATAGTTATAGGTTCAATTCCTGAAAAGAGGAAAAGCCATATCTGATAATCCAAATTCAACAGCCTAGCCCAGAAGTAACCCAAAACACTCATAGCTAAAAATCTACTTTCTTTTCACAATAAATAAATAACCCATATTCACCTATAAACCATCTCTAATTCCCTTTCCAAACATCAATCATGAAAACATGCTTTTTAAGCAAGTAATTCATCATTTGATCATACATTTGCATCTATAATGCTATTAATTTGATTTTATTTCCTAGTCCATATTTCATTTAAATATTCACAATGTAATAAGTTTTCTAATTCCAACCAAGTATATAATTCACTTCAAGAAAGTCTATAATTAAGATGATGTTATATCCACATCAAAACTTACTCCATTCACAACAAACATATAAGGAAAATATAATTAAATCTATAATCTAATTTATTCAAAGGTATTGTTGTCCGCTATAGGAAGAAATAACTGACTGTGACATGAAGTTGTGATAGTAACAACTATGATAGGAAGCTGTGACAGTAAGATGCGACAGGAAGCTATGATAGTATGCTACAACAGGAAGCTGTGACAGTCAGCTACGACAAGAAGATGTATACAATCACTAACAGCTTGTGACAGGAAATTGGACAGGAATTAACCTGCAAAATGTACAAACAAGCTACTATCTGACTAGCGATAGGAACTAAACAAGTCTAAACAACAATAAAATAGATAAAAAGACAGCTACAAGAACCTCTAAAACAACAATACAAAAATGCAACATGAACCTTATACTTCACTCTATAGTTTAGATTATAGGAACCGATTTTTAAGAGGATTTATACAGAATTAAATGTCTTGCGACAAGAACCTAATATACATTCTTTAACAACAATTAAAGAAAAAGAAAACAACAAGAATTAGTCTACCAGAGATTAAATTTAACAGCGACCAAAAACTTTTTGGCTATGGTTTCAAATGGTTGTGACAAAGGCCAAGGAGAGGGTCATCTACTCATCATAAAACCAAGAAAACTATGAATGGAAGAGACAAGAACAAGATCAAGAACAGTCTGCTCAACTTCTCAGCAACAGTAAGGTTTCAATCAAGTGGTAAAGAGGTTGGTGAGGGTGGTCTTAACGTCCATGTTAAAGTAAAATGCAGGCCTGAGTATATTTTAGCGGTCAAGGTTTAAGATATAAGTTTTAATTAATCTGTTCTACAGGCTAAACAAAAAAATAGCAGATCGATCACAAGATTCAGTAGAAGGATAAACAACAATGACAAAGGTAAATACAAAATGAGAGAAGGCTAGCCCAGATTTAAAGTAGACCAAAATAAGAACATTTTCATAGGCCAAAATAACTATGGGTTTTAACAGTAATACAATTATTGCCATTAAAAACAAGAAAAGTACCTTATTTTATTTGCTTCCCAAAGGTTCAAATTTTGCTATTGTAGCTGATCCTTCCTCTCTCCTGTCGCTGTCTAGAAAAGAATGAATGTCCTCCTCTCTCTAATACTACAATAACCATGGGTGGTATATCTCTGTCATCCCCCTTCTTTTATTAAAAATCCTCTCTTATTTTTGGCATACCAAAAATTAGGTTTTCTTTGCTTCTTTTTTTTTAATAATCTCCAGTTTTACTCACATTTGCATGAGTTTTGTTTTATTTTTAAAACTCTCATTTATTTTTTTAGAAAGAATAGAATAAAATAATCTTTCTTTATTTCTTCTGTCACTTGCATGACAGCAACTCTTTTTAATTCTTTTATTTAGATTTTAAATATAATAACAATAATAGGGTAAAAGTACAAACTTGTGTCACACTTTGGGCCAACTGAATAATTTCGACCAAGTAAAATTTGGCCAAGTTACATTTGATCGAATCCATGTGGCGCTTGTTTGGAGCTGACATGGCCCCAAAATCTAACTATGTTTCGATCAAGTGTTTTTCAATCGAGTAGGTTTCGGCCGAATCCATTGAATATAAAAGCAAAAAAAAATAGTGGGTGTGGGTATTTTGTCTATTCGGCTGAATTCTTTGTGTTTGGAGACTACTCGCTCGAGACCAGAGCCTACAAATCCCTACCGGACCCGTGTAAGATCCTATTATTAGGCCCTTCATTCTGTGCATTATTTAAACATTGCTTTGAAAAGATTTACATTTTTGTTAGGGTTAAATTATGTTGTGCTTTTTTTTTTGTTCTGTATGTTACCTAGTTAGTTTTGTTGTTTTTGGATGCTTTTCCTATATTTTGACATTTAATTTGGAGAACTTTTGTTAAATTTATATAAAGTGTTTTAAAACCCTAGGTGCCATGATTAGTGACTGTTCAAAGTAGGGCAAAAGTAATCCAGAATTGTTTGGCCAAAATGGCGTAGGGTTTTAATGAGAGATAGTCAGCTGGCTTAATCTTCCTAAATGAATTGCATTTATATAAGCTCTTTAAAACCCTAGCTGCCATAATTATACATATGGTAGCATATACTATATAACTCTTGGTATGAGTGTTGTTTCTGAAGCTGCCACATATTCTTCTTTTGCTGATCCAATTCAGAAATAACATTTAAAGACAAAAGATCAACCTTGTAACATCCCTCATCTTGGAGATTGTAAGATCCGAATTGTCTCAAAAAAAAACCTATTCATGATCATGGAAGTACATCCGAACACCTCTCCCAACTTGTTGAATACATTACACCAGTAACTATCTACTAATGAATGGGTTTTAGTTTGCACTTATCCTTATGGATCAGTTAGATGGCTATCTTCAACCAGTGAATGGATTATTGTTGTTACCAAACTATTCAAAGGTTATTTTAATGGTATTATAAATAACATTTCAATTGCTAGCTAGTGATATATTTTTCTGTGTATGTGACTTATTTGTATGGGAGTATATCAGATTTTAAACTCATAAATATAATGCTAGCTAATGATATATACAGATATATATATATATATATATATATATAAGCATATAAGCATTAAATATATATACATATATGTACAAATGTACGAACAAATACGTTCTCATATTTTTAATGACCTTATAGCTCTTTTAGATCATGTCTATCTTATATCTCATGGCGACTCCTAGCTAAAGTTGGACACCATGAAATATGATGGCACATGATTTGCTTTTCTATTGGTTCAACAATTAATCTCATTCTAAGAGTGCCCCTATTTGGCTTAGATCAACAAGACAATAAGTCATTATAAGATCAACATAAATTTCATGCAGTGTAATAAATGGTTCTAGTTTGAAAATAAACATCTATTCAATTCTATTTACTTACCATTTTATTTCTTAGTAATAATTCAATTAGCTTCGTGAGAAAGAGTGTTTAAATAGAGAATGTAAATAGCAATCTGATTAAGATGGTCTAACTAGTGAACACAATATAATCACCCAAAATTGACCAAAACATTTCTCATGCATAACTTCTCTCATAAACAGCTCAAAGCATTTGAACACTAGGCTAAGGGCATCTCTCTCTCTATATATATATATCTACATCTCGAGAGAGAGAGAGAGGGGTGGTGGGGGGGGGTTGGTGGGTGAATCAAAACCAACTTCAACATATTTCAAATTTCAACCATTCAAATGTCTTTTTTACATGCCTTAATGGTATCAAGATGAAGACTACAATTATGCTGCTTCACAAAAACTACTATTAGTTCAGCAGCCTCCACTAATGGCCTCACTATCATTCTTTCCCTCATTCAAAAACAATGATCTATCTTATATCTCATGGCGACCCCTAGTTAAAGTTGGACACCATGAAATATGATGGCACATGATTTTCTTTTCTATTGGTTCAACAATTAATTTCATTCTAAGAGTGCCCCTATTTGGCTTAGATCAATAAGACAATAAGTCATTATAAGATCAACATAAATTCCATGTGGTGTAATAAATGGTTCTAGTTTGAAAATAAACATATGTTCAATTCTATTTACTTACCATTTTATTTCTTAGTAATATTTCAATCAGCGTCATGAGTAAGAGTGTTTAAATAGAGAATGTAAATAGCAATCTGATTAAGATGGTCTAACCGGTGAACACAATATAATCTCCCAAACATTGACCAAAAATTTTCTCATGTATTTACGACTCTCATAAACAGCTCAAAGCATCTGAACTCCAGGCTAAGGGCATCTCTCTCTCTCTCTCTATATATATATATATATATATAATGTCGAAAAATGTCCCCTTGGGGGCTTTTCCCTCAAAAGGTTTAGCTCCCAGGTCTTTAGTGTGCATTTAGGACACCTTGCCTCATAATTCAACATCCTGATGGAATGAACCCTGGGTATCATGACAAATGGGGCCTAGGGGGACCCCTTGAACCTAACCCTACCCAAAATAGGGGGAGGCCTTGGGCGTCCATGCCCTAGTCCTGCCCTATTTTGGGTCAGGCCCAAATTTCTAGTGTCGGTTTATGACCATTATTTGGTCCCTAGGCTGACACAGTAAGTTTGAATTTATGAAATCTTGGCGGGAATGTTTGTAGTTGCATATAAAAGCATGTTTAGGCATTCATTTGTAAACTAGATGATTACTAGATGGCTATTGTGAACTTTATGCATTCAAAAGGTGATTCAAGGCTTTCATTGTGTGGCAAGAGTAGATTTGTGTTATCTATGTGTCTGTGTTCGCAGATTTGAGCATCCATCTCCTCATGGAATGAAGAGCTTCTTCCTCCCATGAGATCTTCACTACAAGGTGATATCTATTGTGATTATTGAGCATTTATCATTTGGTTTTTTTCCTCTACCTCCCTAGGCACGCACTCTCTATCTCACAATGGTGTTCAGAAGGCTTGAATGTCTCTCCGAGGCTTGACTGAGGCAAGCCTCTAAACACCACAACCCCCTCCCAAAGTTTTCATGATTGCAGGTTACAGGTTGAAGTTGTAGACAAAGTGAAGTTGCAGGAGGGAACAATAGAGTGTCAAAATTGCAGATCAGTGAAAGAAACAACTACCTAGACTTGGGCGTCGACTCATTAGTCCTCAAAGTTCCACAATGGGAAAATCTCTGATACAACAGATACAGGTTGCAGACCTTATTTCTGGATCTTGACAAAAAGTAGGGCCTTGGACTTGGGCGCCCGCTCTTTAGTCCCTGAATTTTCTTCCTTCGGACCCCAAAAATAGGTGCACAGTTATTTTATATTTTACATCTTTCTGCAGAAGCATTTTTCGTAATTCATCCGTTTACTATCGTATTTGCATAATTAGGGTTTTAAGGTACAATTGAGCATAAGAGAAGGAAATTGTCAATCTAATCACAGAAATCCAAGTTTCCCTACATCTCAATAGTGACCTAGGGTATGATAGTACATCGCAACTCAACCATAGGTCCTTGAATGTAATGGTGAAAGGAGGATATACACCAAAACTATCAAAAACTCAACTATCCAAATTTTACCCTTTACATTTTGGTGAACCCACATTATTGGACTTGTTTGCACCTTGTTGAGTGTTTTGCTTCAGATTTACATTGATTTTTGTTCATTCATATAGTCATTCATCTTATTGCATTGGACAACTTACAAAAAAATTGAAAAATTGGAAAAATTAAAAAAAATTACATGCTAGGGTTTTGCATGTTGCATTAATTAAATTCAATTTCATCAAATTTATGATTTTTGCATTAGATCTGATTTAAATTATAGAAAATTAAAAAAATTCATTAGTTTGCATTGCATTTTCATCATAAAATTGCTAGCGTTTTGTTGAAAATTGTGAAATTTGCATATAACCTAGTAATTCCAAAATCTAGGGTTTGTAGGTAAAATCTTGTTTCAGATTTTTCTACTGATTTTAGAGACTAATTCAAATTTTAATTTGGCTGCATTCTTGCATTTTAGTACAAATTTGCATTTAGATTTTTTTTTTTTAAATTGCATTTTTGCATAGAAAAAAGTCAACAAAAAAACTAGCATTTTCATTGATTTTTCTTTAGATTTACACTTGTATTTTGCATGTTAGAGCTTGGAAATAATTTTAAGATTTGAGATCATGTAATTTTCATCATATATCATCTTTCAAAACATTCATATTGCATTTGTGTCAAGATCTTAAACCTAGGGCTTCAAAAACATTGATTTTCAATAGATTTGGCCTTATCGACTCTCTAAATTTGCACCATAGGCATGTTGTGAAGGATATTTTTGCACTAATTGGTTTTTATCAGGGTAATTATTTTCTTCCCCTCCTAAAAATTTTCACAACACCTTTTTATTGGGCTCTTATATTGAAAATTTGGTGAAAAACTACACATTTTTGCTATTTTTGCCCCAGGGTTTGGCCTAGTTTGCACTCCAAGTGTGTTGTGACAAATTTTATGGATTGAGGTTACTAATATCATTTCTATTATTTTCTACACCTCCTAAAATTCTTTACAACACCTCTTTTGCTAGGTCTTGGAATTGAAAAATTATCTATTTTTGCTATATTTTCACTAGGGGTTGACCTTGAGTGGCACTAAAAGCATGTTGTGACGGACATTTTGGAATTAGGTGGATGTTATTACTGATATAATTTGTTTTTCATCATCATTTTCCTCACAAGACCCTTTGTCATGCTCTTTTGCATTGAGATTTTGGTGAAAAACCGCTTATTTTAGTGTATTTTCACTAGGTTTTGGTCTATCATCATCTTAGATTTACATCAAGAGTGTGTTGTGAAGGATCTTATTGCTGTATTAGACTGATATCAGACATATTATTTTCTTCCCCTGATAAAAAATCCTTACAACACCTTTGCTTTCACTTATTTGCATTGAAAAAGTACAAAAAATCAAGCATTTTAGGTCATTTTTGCATAATAGTTTTGCATAACTGTTGAAAAGCTTTAAAAATCTGATTTTGCATTGATGTTACAAGAAATTTAACCATGGAATCTTCATCTCATTACTCTTTGGTATCTTTACATGCATATATCAAAAACTTCGAGAGTTTCTACAGGTTTCTTAATATGAATCCTCATGTTCTCACTTACTTACAAGCCATGTGTTACAAGGATATATTTAAATGCACCTCATTTGAAATCCTTGAATATGTATCTGATTATGACAACTTCACATCTCTCATAAATACATACCCTTGGGTAGTAGAAGATTTGATGAAACACATTGAGAATGATGAGAGTGAAAGTTCTCTTAATACTTTGGATTCAATAGCTAAAACATGTGATGATAACATAGAAAATGATTCCTCCTATGAGGATATACTAGCACAAGAGGATGAAATAATTGACACATTCTTAAACATTACCCTACCCTCTTTGGAAAATGAAACACTAGTGGATAAAAGCTCCCTCTCAAGAAGGATTCTTCATGGGTAAAAAAAGACTATTCACCTAATAATCATTTGGTGCACGAGACCTCTACGGATAACCCATTAGACCTTCCACCTTTGATTGAAAACTCAAGAACTTTCGATGAGAATACTATGGATAGCTCTAGTATACCTAACAATATAGTACCTTCCTCTCATCCCATTGCTCTCCCTAGCCAAGATGTAGCATTAGTGGATGAGAAAAGGTCCCTCACATTAAATCCCCTAGGGATAGATGTTGGATGCAATCAAGAGGAAAAAAATGTTAATTCAATATTCATTAATAGATTTTTTAACAATATTCCTAAGATGGTGTGGGGGGCATCTAGTGCACCTTCTTTCTGAAAGCCGGTGATTATGGTTCAAGGTGTTCAAAATGTGTTACAACAACCACACCACAATGTGATTGGTCACACATACAACACCCATAATAACAAGCAAAATAAGCAAGCACCACATGTGCTTGTCTCTCTTCCATGCTCTCAACCTATGCTTCCTCCACCACCTCATCTTACTCATAAAAGTGGTCAAGATTATGATCTTGTTGAACAGCTTCGTGCTACTTCGGCTAAGATCTTTCTTTGGGATTTAATACAAACATCACCTACATACCATGGAATGCTCCAAGAAGCTTTGCAGAAGGTGATTGTCCCACCTACTACTAAGCCTAATGTTGTAGCAGCCATATTGGATAGTATGCATGCGAAAAAAATGGATGTTATCTTTCAACCACATGAATTACCATCAATTGAAGTTCAAAACCAATATGATCCACTTATGATCTCTATTATAATAAATAAAACATTGGTAAAACAAGTTATGATTGACAATGGATCAGCTCTTAATGTTTGTAGCGTTGCCCTACTACACAAAATCAAGGTTGACAAATCATAAATCAACCCAAATGGCATTAACATTCGTGGCTTTGATAATGTTGGACAACAATCCATGGGCACTATAACTCTACCTATACAAGTAGGATTTGTGCTTGTGACTACCCTGATTCATGTCATGCCTTGTTCTTTATCCTACAACATGATTCTTGGTCGACCTTGGATTCATGCATTGGGGGTAGTCCCTTCCACCTTGCATCATTCAATCAAATTTATATTCAAAGGTATCCTTCATACTATTCATGTCGATCCTTAACTGGATAACTGCTTACATATTCAAACACAAAAACTAGTCGACAATCATATGAGCTTAAATAATTTACGAATTGAGTCATCAATACCTCTAGCCACAAATAATGTTGTACAAGACTCTCAACCATCGAATGCACTTGTTGGTGATGATTGGGGTTCATTAGGTTTTAATCCTTGTAGTATAGGGGAATATAAAATTAATAGCCTTGACACATCAAAAGTAGTATCGATCTCACCTAAGCAATCTTTTGAAGCACCTAGGAAACCCAAAATCCCCTCGGTAGAAAATAAAAACAATACTCTCACTTATACCACAAATTATGATACCTACGAGGCTTCACCTTCTTCTAAGGAACTAGACTCTCTATATGGTTGTAGATTTCAAAATTTGTACAAAGATAATGACTATATAGGTAAGGGATGTCGTGTAAATCAACAAGGAATTCAAGTACCTATAGAATCTGCTTCAGCACATTACTCAAGTGACATTGGCTATAATCCTTTTAAAGAAAAGAAAGCCTCTCGTCATCCTAAACTTCATGTTACTACAATATTAGAAAGACTAAATCAACATGAGAGATATCCTAGATATGTATGTTTTTAACGATGGTGCTACAGGTAAGTATCTCTAACCATTTATCTCTCTCGTGATGTGCTTCCCTCGTGATGTGTTATGTGTTGTTTAGGCCTCCTGGGATGACTCTTGATTCTCTCGTAAGGTCCAGGATACCAGGAGATTGCCTATGTTGTGACCTTCCTCTATTTGTATAATCATTCGTCTATATTGCCTCTCTCTCTGATTTCATTGTTGTGTGTTGTGTCTTGCGAACATAGTGTTGCAGTTGGTGAACTGGGGGCACCCTCCTACATGATTGTCCCTAAGACACTTGTTTCTCCTCTCTTATTTATTGTTTCCATTCCTCTAGTGTTTTTGTCTAGCAGGCAAATGACGAAAAACATTTATACTGATGCGGACCTAGCGTCCCTTTCGCGAGAAATCAAAAATTGGACTTAGTTCCTAATATGACGGGGTTGTATATCTTATCCAACGCTTGGCTAGTGGAAGCACTCATACTTTCTGTGTAGTGAATTTGATGGTGTTCTTTCTCATTTACAAATCATAACAACACTGCTGCTCTGTACACTTTTTCTACCTTGAATCTTGCATGCCTCAGAATTCATATGCATTGATGTTGTTGTTTTTATATAGACACTAACATGTTTCTTGCAGGGATGTGTTTGTGGGAACATTTGGTGATCGTAAAGTACATGTCACCTCTGGGGGGCATGGGCTTTGTGAAAGTCTGTGTTCCCTTGTGTGTTTTCTTCCTACCTTAACGTACTTGATATCGATGCATGATATCAACCACCTTAAGGTGGGGGCATATATAAGGTAAGCTATCTATTGTAGATATTAGCAATGTGTTTGTCCTCAGGTGTAGTTTAAAGACCTGCGTGATTATTGCATCCTGCATCCTAAGTTTTTTGCAATCAATCAATCATGTAAGCCCTCTACGAGGCGGGATATCAAGCATATCATTTTTCTTAAGCCCTCTGCGGAGGTGGGGATGGTGTATTTCTCGGAGAAGATTGCATCATCATGTCATTTTTAAAAGTCCTCTACGGAGGCGGGGAGTGGTTCTGTGACTAACTCAACCCTTAAGCATGTCTTTGGCGATTGTTGTGGCAAAGCCTAATCATCAGTGTGTGCCTATAATGTGCCTGAGATGGCATTGAGCCTAGAAATAGGAACACTCCATCACTTATCTTCAGTGTTTTCTCTGTGTCTTTAAAGTGTGTGTATTTGGCGTGCTTGCTTTGTTTGGTGTGTTTGTTTCCCCATATGTAGTTTAAAGACCTGCGCAATGAGTGCATCCTGCATTTTGGGAGGTTTTGCATGTCTCGCGTGTGTGTTGCCCCATATATGGTTTAAAGACCTGCGCGATGAGTGCATCCTGTATTATGGGAGGTTTGTTTACTTTCTTGTACTTGCATCTACATTTCATATATATGAGAAAAAGAAAAGAAAAAAATCATCTCTGTCTTCCATGCATTAATGTGTCTTCTGTGCATTTATTGCATTCTCCGTGTTTTGTGTGCCTGTCATTATCTTCAATGTGCTTGGAGTGTCTTCTCCGTGCTTAGCATGTTTGTTGTGTTTGTTGATCGTACCTTAATGCATGTGTTGGCCTCGTGTTTATACATACATTAAATTGGAGGCTAAATGTAATGTCAAAAAATGTCCCCTTGGGGGCCTTTCCCTCAAAAGGTTTAGCTCCCAGGTCTTTAGTGTGCATTTAGGACACCTTGCATCATAATTCAACATCTCGATGGAATGAACCCTGTGTATCATGACAAATGGCGCCTAGGGGGACCCCTTGAACCTAACCCTGCCCAAAATAGGAGGGAGGACTTGGGCACCCGCGCCCTAGTCCTGCCCTATTTTGGGTTAGGCCTAAATTTCTAGTGTTGGTTTATGACCATTATTTGGTCCCTAGGCCAACATGGTAAGTTTGAATTTATGAAATCTTGACGGAAATGTTTGTAGTTGCATATAAAAGCATGTTTAGGCATTCATTTGTAAACTAAATGATTACTAGATGGCTATTGTGAACTTTATACATTCAAAAGGTGATTCAAGGCTTTCATTGTGTGGCAAGAGTAGATTTGTGTTGTTTATGTGTTTGTGTTTGCAGATTTGAGCATCCATCTCCTCATGGAATGAAGAGCTTCTTCCTCCCATGAGATCTTCACTACAAGGTGACATCTATTGTGTTTATTGAGCATTTATCATTTGGTTTTTTTCCTTTGCCTCCATAGGCATGCACTCTCTATCTGACAACAGTGTTCAGAAGGCTTGAATGTCTCTCCAGGGCTTGACTGAGGCAAGCCTCTAAACACCACAACCCCCTCCCAAAGTTTTCATGATTGCAGGTTACAGGTTGGAGTTGCAGATAAAGTGAAGTTGCAAGAGGGTACAACAGAGTGTCAGAATTGCAGATCAGTGAAAGAAATAGCTCCTTAGACTTAGGCGCCCACTCATTAGTCCTCAAAGTTTCACAATGGGAAAATCTCTGATACATTAGATACAGGTTACAGACCTTGTTTCTGGATCTCAACAAAAAGTAGGGCCTTAGACTTGGGCACCTGCTCTTTAGTCCCTGACTTTTCTGCCTTTGCACCCTGAAAATAGGTGCACAGTTATTTGATATTTTACATCTTTTTGCAGAAGCATTTTCTATAATTCATCTATTTACTATTGTATTTGCATAATTAGGGTTTTAAGGTACAATTGAGCATAAGAGAAGGAAATTGTCAATCTAATCACAAAAATCCAAGTTTCCCCACATCTCAATAGCGACCTAGGGTATGATAGTACATCGCAACTTGACCCTAGGTCCTTGAATGTAAGGGTGAAAGGAGGATATACACCAAAACTATCAAAAACTCACCTATCCAAATTTTACCCTTTACAATATATATATGTGTGTGTGTGTGTGTGAACATATGTGCCAAATTTTGGGTGGGTGGAAGGGCGCCCATTTCACGTAGCCACGTGGAAGGGCCGAACCAAGGCAGATGGAATGGAAGCTTGGTAATAAGCCACAAAGGCACTAACGGGATCAACAAGTTACTAGGCAGATGCTAGTCATTTCTAGAAATGATGGCTTGGTACAAAACACACCTTGCTTCGGGCTCTGAAATCATTACTAGGACAAAGCAAGCATTGGTGGATGGTTCGCATGAGTTAGCCGGCTCATCGCAAGGCTAGCCAACCATTTCACTATTAGTTCAATTATGACAGGAAATGCCATTCCCCCCTAGTGGCCATTGAAGTTGGTCTTTTCGATTTATTCTTTGTCAAGTTGTGGAGAAAATCATTATTCAAGTTTAAGTTATAGAGAGAGGAAGATGGGTGAATGTTCCAAATTTGTGGTGACAATATCCATTGAGACACTGACCAATATTAGCGTGGATACTCCAATCCAGTTGGATAGTGCAGCGAGGGAGATGGCTTTCTGGGGTGTGATCTCTGACCAGAGGCTTAAAAGGTTGCTGAAGAGGTGTGATCCTCTGTCTCTCGTGGTGATGAAGATGGTCCTCGGCAAAGGTTTTATTAACAATGGAGATGTCAAGAGGGTTGATACGCATATCACTTCTCACTTCTTGGCCATGTTACTAGAGATACGTTTGGCGAAGAAAGAAGCAGAGGCCTTGATGAAGAGGCTATTTCATGTTAATCTAATGGTAGGTCTAGAGGAAATTCTCATGATAGCTATTGTAGGGATGTGATGCAGAGGAAAAGGAAGGAAAACTCAGTCTCTCAATCTCATGCCTTCATAGACTGTTCTTAATGTGCAATTATGGCACTCATACTATAACCAACCAACACAAAATTGTTCAACACATAACCAACACATGGTCTCTGACCAAATAACTATGTGTTCTACCTAGGAGGATAGTGGACAGCAAACTTCCAGATTGACTGCACTTTGACAGTGCCTTGACAGGTTTGTTCCTTGTAGCCCTGCCATAGAAGACTATCAAACACAACTGTTACCACAAAACCCTCCTCAAGACTGTGATGGACATTTGGAGTACCCTTTAGTGAATTTTAAAACATATCCTAAATTTAGTATGGGTTGCTTTGTAAAGAACTGTCCAAAAATGGACTGACAGCGTGCCAATTAGGCCTATTAGGCATTGTCAATACAAGGGTTATTGATTCTCCTATCTCCTCAATCAAATCCCCACAGCCAAAACTTGGGAACACTCCATATTCATATGCATTAGCTTATTGATTCATCAAAAGTCCATTCCCACAGATATTTAAAGAAAACCTAAATTTTAACTCCCAAAGACTGCCCTCTACCAGTCTGAAACAGAGCAGAACAGCACTAGGGTGCCTTCAAATCCAATGTAAACCTTGATCATCTGATCTAGACATTAGTCTTTAGAAACTAAAGTTTATTTCACGTCATCTTACTCATGTATGGAATCAACACCATATAAAAAGATCCAAAAAACTCCATTAAACTGCTCACTGTTTACCCTAAGACAGGGTTTTAACCACTTTAAGAGAAATCACAACAACTAACTCAAAACAGAACCAAAATGCATGAAACAAAAAGGAAATGGAGGGTGATTGAATATACTTTCATTTGAAATAAAAAAGAAGTGTCCTCCTACCTGTACTGGACCGTACCATGCAAGAAAACAACAAATTTCTGAAGTAAAATACAGAAAACAGTGCCTGTTTGTCATTCCATTTCAAATCTCCAATCACCCATGACTTCTTTGAAGGTTACAAGGCCTTTTAAAGGCATTACAACATGACCTTTTAGTTTCTAACTTCCTTGGAACGAACTAAAATGACCCTTCAACTTCCAAGTTTGCATCTTTTTTTCAATTTTACATGACAACCTTTACATTGTATGCAATATTTTGCATATTTGAACCTCCTAATGACCAAAACACCTAATAGTGACTTGATTAACCTCATTACAATGTTGAACCATTAAAATTTAATCAAACTCCTATGGAAGTATTAATTTGTCAAGGTGCTCCTGCACCAGGATGGGTGTCCCAAGGTCTCGGGACTTTCCTTCTTTTTACAAGCCGGGTGAAGTAGTGAAATACTACCCTTTTCTGCTGGACTTGAAGGGCATGGCGCTGGTGGAGAATAATGAGATAGCGATAATTGGTGTGAAATATCTGCTGTAGTTGCTCAAGATGGAGCACTCCTTCCATGGCAGTGGGGTTTCTGATTTCAGGGCATTTACCTTTGCTAATGGCTTCCTGGGTTAGGCTTCTATTTTAGTTTCCTTTAATGTTTCTATCTTGCTATGTATTTACCTATGTCTGCTTCTTCTTCTGCTACTTGGCTATGTATAAAACAATATATTTGTCTCAGGGTGTAAGTCTTAGTCCATTTTGGTCTCCATGACCTTACGTGGTCATCAATGGAATTTTGCTGGGCTGCTTAGTCTGATAGGCTAGAGGCCATGAAACTATAATCCTTTTTGAAATATTAATATAATCTATTATTACACTTCAAAAAATATATATGTGCCATATTTTGAGAGGACAGGTGACTTGATGATATATAGATGCTCTCATAAAAAAGTACACATTTTCAAAAAAAAATAGTAGATGACAAAATCTACACATACAAAATTAATTTATTTTAAAATAGACAATTATGTGTTGAATTATACTTACAAAACCTTATTTATACCGAGCCATAGTTGCATTAGGATGGTCATGTTGAACCAATTCTCTACAAGATGACTAATATCTCACCAACATCAGTGATAACTAGTGGACTTACTTTGGAAGTTGTGGAACAACATCAACATACACACCTACATTAGAGAAGAAATTGTATGTTGATAGGTGAGTGCAACACAACATCCCTATCTACTTTGATGTAGGTGTTTATGTTGATACATTTGTTCCACAGTCCAAAGTAGACACTATCAATGATGTTGGTGAGACATATCAGTCATCAAGTGTAGAGAATTGGTTCAACATGGCCATCCTAATGCAACTATAGAGGTATAAATTGTTGGATCTAGGGCATACAACTGAGAGGGGGGGGGGGTGAATCAGTTGTATAGAACTTGTTCTATTTCAAACACTTTATTCTCTGTTGTTAGTTAGCAGCATATCAAATAATCATTCATGGAAGCACAATACATAAACACAAGAGTAGATAAGCACCAACACATTGAACACCAAGATTTTGACGTGGAAAACCCGGTTAAGGGAAAAACCACGGGGTGATTAACCCAAGAATTATTCTCTGTTAGAAGAATAAGGAAAAATGAATGGCACATGCCAATAAGGGCTCACTGCCCGAGCACACTGCTCACAAAGAGGCCCACTGCCTACAAGGAGACACACTGTCTACAGAGTGATAAAAATCACAGTCTTGAACTGGAGAATGACATCTCTACCATGTCCGGATCAGTTCCAATTAAGCCCAACAATCTCTGCTCTGCCTTTCGCACCTTTCTTCGCTACACCATGCTCATCCACATGCTACCCCCTAAAATGAATTCACAAATCACTATTTATACAAGACATCGACTTAGGAACAAGCATCTAAGTCGGCAAACAACCATAGGAGTATCCGCAAGATGAATAACACATCCGGTCGGCTATCACAAGAACATTCGCAGGATGAACAACTCATCCGGTCGGCTAAACAGAGCAATAACTTCATCCGGAAGAATAACTTCAATTCCGGGCTCTACCATCAATGCGGACCAACAACACA
This sequence comes from Cunninghamia lanceolata, assembly GCA_027924645.1. Classification (NCBI taxonomy): domain Eukaryota; kingdom Viridiplantae; phylum Streptophyta; class Pinopsida; order Cupressales; family Cupressaceae; genus Cunninghamia; species Cunninghamia lanceolata. The sequence continues at coordinate 97,111 of BSBN01001102.1, forward strand.
ACCTAAACATGATTCAAGAACCTTTACAAGTCTGTCTGAATGTCCAGATACATCCGCACTTCCTCTACTTACTGGGATCTCTTGTCTTCCTCATCCGGAACTTCAAGAACACAGTCTGTCGCCACTGTCATAATGCAAGAGGTACTTCCGGACCTCCAAATCATACACAAACCAGGATGACACATCACAAGGACATCCCAAACACTCCGTCCAATCCGCAGAATAGGATGATACAATTCCGGACCTCACCGAACCTTTTTGTGATCCTCTGTCACCTCCGGATACTTGCCGGACCCGGTTCTATACCGGCAGCCATAACTCCTTCAGATCTTCATGCGGACCTCTGAAATCCTAACTGTAGCATCTCAAGATTCATATCTACTAACCCTTTAATCCGCATCCTCCGGTTCTCATCCTATACAGTATATTTACCTTCTTCTCATCACTGTTCTTCACCGTTCCTGACTGAGGCTAATTTTCTCAATATCCTCAGCACAAAGCTCATCAAATCCTTCTTGTCAGTGCAGTATGAGTATGTTGACATCAATGACAACACTGGCTCACCTCATACTTGCCAACAATCTCCCCCTTTGTCATTGATGGCAACATATGATGTGAAAAACCATCAGGACAAGAACTTCTCTTTTCTGTCACAGCTCCCCCTATCAACAACAACTCTTCACATGTCTTCCTTTGCTGCTCCCCCTTTGATCATCAACCACTTGTTTTTTCACATGTCTTCTCTCCCCCTTTGACATCAATGGCAAAGGGCTCATACTTGCAACTCTTATGCATCAGAATAATACCAGCTGCTCCCCCTTAGTTGCAGCTCCCCATTAGTCCGGATCACAAGATATGACTGTGATTGCCACCGGACTGATGCACATCAGTGCATCTTAGTTCATCACCGGAGGGGCCATGACCCCTAACTTCTCCCGGAGATATTCAAAAGAGTCCTTGGGAAGAGGTTTTGTAAAGATATCTGCAATCTGATCCTTGGAGGGAACATACTCCAATCTGACTTCTTCCTTGTTTACTTGTTCTCTCAAAAAGTGAAATTTGATAGATATGTGCTTAGTCTTAGAATGCAATACCGGATTCTTGGAAATATTAATTGCACTTGAATTATCACAGAAAATTGTAATAGGCTCCTCATATTCAACTTTGATGTCTCTTAGCATCTGCTTCATCCACAAGATTTGAGTGCAACTACCTGCTGCTGCAATGTATTCTGCTTCAGTTGTAGACAGAGATATTGCATCTTGTTTCTTGCTTAGCCAAGAAACCAATCTCTTCCCCAAAAAGAATGCTCCACCACTAGTGCTCTTCCGGTCATCCACATCTCCTGCCCAATCTGCATCTGTGTAAGCATGAAGAGATAAATCCGGATCTCTAGGATACCATAGACCATACTCAACTGTCCCTTTCAAGTATCTAAAAATTCTTTTGATGGCCATAACATGAGATTCTCTAGGATCAGCCTGGAATCTTGCCACAAGACCAACAGCTTGCATTATATCTGGTCTAGTTTGAGTGAGATACAACAATCCACCAATCATTGATCTATACTTTGTCTGATCTGCCTTTGGAGAATCATCATCTTTGCTTAACTTACATCCGGTTGCCATAGGAGTGTTCATAGGCTTTGAGTCTTCCATACCAAATTTCTTTAACAATTCTTTCACATATTTGGTCTGAGAAATGAAGATCCCTTCTTTTGTTTGAGTAATTTGCAGACCCAAGAAGAAATTCATTTCACCAAGCATAGACATTTCAAACTCACTTTTCATCTGATTTGCAAAAGTTTTACACATACTATCTCTTCCTCCAAAAATGATATCATCCACAAACACTTCAACAATCAGAATGTTTTCATGATCAATTTTGAAATATAAGTTGCTGTCAGCAGTACCTTTGTTGAATCCAATCTGCACAAGATGCTTATCCAACCTTTCATACCATGCTCTTGGGGCTTGCTTCAATCCATACAAAGCTTTCTTCAACTTGCAGACCATATCATTATTATCAGACAATTGAAATCCATCCGGTTGTTCAATGTAGACTTCTTCTTCCAGATCACCATTTAAGAAGGCAGACTTGACATCCATCTGATATACCTTGAAATCTTTGAAGGCAGCAAATGCAAGAAGTAATCTGACTGCTTCAATTCTTGCTACCGGAGCAAAAGTCTCTTCAAAGTCAATTCCTTCTATTTGAGAGTAGCCTTTGCAGACCAATCTAGCTTTGTTTCTGATTACTTCACCAGCTTCATTTAGTTTGTTCCGGAAGACCCACTTGGTTCCAATTACATTCCTGTCTCTAGGTCTGGGAACAAGATCCCAAGTATGATTTTTCTCAATTTGCATCAGTTCATCTTCCATTGCTTTGGTCCAATTTTCATCATTGCAGGCTTCATTTATTGTTTTAGGTTCAATCCTTGAAATCAGACAACATTCATTCTGATCTTGAGCAATATTCCTTCTAGTTTGTACACCTTTGCTTCTGTCACCTATGATCTGATCTTCAGAGTGATTCAGTTTTACATACCTTGGAATTTTGGGAGTATCCAGTACTGCTGTTTCTTGATCAGGCTCATTTAAACCTAACTCTTCTTCCTGATTTACCGGATCAGGCTGACTCTGTTTCACCGGAGAGGATTGAGTTCCTTGAACACTATCTTGGTCATCTTCATCAAATTCATAAAATCTTGAAGGCTTCTCAATTCCTTCATCAACCTTTACATTGGTACTTTCTATCATCTTCCTCAATCTCTTATTGTAACACCGATATGCTTTGCTTTGAGTGGAGTAGCCCAAGAAAATTCCTTCATCACTTCTAGCATCAAACTTTCCTAGATCTTCATCTCTTTTAATATAACACTTGCTACCAAATACCCTGAAATATTTCACAGTAGGAGTGATGCCAAACCAAAGTTCATAGGGGGTCTTACCGGTGTTGTTTCTGATTTGAACTCGATTGAGAGTGTAGACTGCAGTGCTGATAGCTTCTTTCCAAAACATTTGAGGAACATTTGCTTCCAACATCATTGTCCTAGCAGCTTCCTGGATGGTCCGGTTCTTTCTCTCAACTACTCCATTCTGCTGTGGAGTCTTAGGAGCAGACAACTGTCTCCTTATACCCTGTTTCTCACAAAAGTCAATGAATTCACCAGATGTAAATTCACCACCTCTATCAGACCTTAGACACTTTAGTTTCAATCCGGTTTGATTCTCCACCATAGCTTTGAAGATTTTGAACTTCTCAAAAGCTTCTGATTTTTCTTTTAGAAAGGTAACCCACATCATCCGGGAATGATCATCAATTAACAACATGAAATATCTATCACCTTGCAGACTCTTGATTCTTGTCGGACCACATAGATCAGTATGTACTAATTCCAACAATCCGGTAGAAGACTGATCTTTGCTTTTAAAAGAGACTCTGCTTTGTTTGCCTAACTGACATTCTTTACACACACTGTTTGTAGGTTTTATCAACTTTGGAAGATCTCTCACAGCCTGAGTATTGCTTATTTTGATGATGTTATCAAAATTTACATGACACATTCTTCTATGCCATAACCAACTCTGATCAATTTGAACAAACAAACAACTTTTATTTGAACCAACCAGATGAAAGATGTTACCTCTTGTCTGAGTACCGGATGCAATTTCAGTTCCGGAGCTTGTAAAGATTCTGCATTTTCCATTCTTGAACCGGAGATCATAGCCTTTGTCCACTAACTGACCAACACTGAGAAGATTGTACTTCAATCCTTCAACATATAGTACATTACCTGTTTTGCTCTTACCATCAAAGGAAATAGTTCCCCTACCTCTGATTCTGCCAGCAGAATTGTCACCAAACTTTACCATTCCTCCTTCATATCTTTCCAAGTCTAAGAACTTATTCTTGTCACCAGTCATATGGTGAGAGCATCCACTGTCAATAACCCAATCATCCTTTTCTTCCACTTGAGCAGCCAAGGCTTTTTCAACAACTTTGTGATTGACAGATTCAGAGAGCAAGGAATCTTCTTCTTTGATGGCTATAAACACCCACTCATTTCCGGATTTGCTTCCTGGATCTGATTCATCATCTGTTACTCCTTCATTGTCATCTTCTTCATGAACATAATAGCAATTCTTTTGAAACCTTTGTCTGTGAGTATTAGATCTTGCAGATCTCTCCGGACATCTTGAGGCAAAATGACCAATCTTATTGCAGTTAAAACACTTAAAGGGTAATTTTCCTTCATACTTACCGGATCCTCTTGGCAGTCTCTTTGCAATGAGGGCTTCAAGTTGAGCTGTTTCTGCTTCTTCTTCTTCCATGTCTCTTCTTGCTTGATCATACCATGACATTTTCCTTGATGAGTTTTCACCCGGATCAAATCTCTGTTTGCCTTTCACATAGGCACTGGCTTTAAAAGCAGACTCAGTCTTGGGTGGATCATCTCCAAACTCGGTCATTTCAAATGCAGCTAGTTTGCCAGCCAATTGTTCTCTTGTGACAGTTGTGTGGGCTCTGAATTCATCAATGGCAGCAACTTTGATTTTGTAGGCAGCAGGAAGGGATCTTAGGATTTTGCAGACAATCTCATTTTCATCTAGAGTTCCACCAGCATTTCTGATTCCACATACCAGCTCATTTACTCTTGGCATAAAGGTAGTAATGTTTTCATCATCTCTCATTTTCAATCTTTCAAATTTCCCTTTCAGACTTTGCAACCTTGCACTTTTGACAAACTCATCTCCTTCATACAGAAGTTCCAGTTTAGTTAGGATCTCATATGCAGTTGGTAGGTCAATGACATTCGAGAGATCTGAGTCATTCAATGCGCTTAGAAGAGCTTCCTTGGTCCGCAGATTGTTTTCAGCTTCTGTGGTTTCATCAGGAGTTGTCGGACCACCTTGTGGGGGTATATATGGTTTTGAAATCATAGCCAAGTATGCTTTTCCCATACATTCCAAATGACACTTCATGCGACCTTTCCAGAGAGTGAAGTTGGTTCCATCGAACTTCGGACTATCCTTCTTGTATGACGACATCCTGGATCACCTCAAGCGGTTAAGCTCCTATCAGAGGAACTCAGCTCTGATACCAATTGTTGGATCTAGGGCATACAACTGAGAGGGGGGGGGTGAATCAGTTGTATAGAACTTGTTCTATTTCAAACACTTTATTCTCTGTTGTTAGTTAGCAGCATATCAAATAATCATTCATGGAAGCACAATACATAAACACAAGAGTAGATAAGCACCAACACATTGAACACCAAGATTTTGACGTGGAAAACCCGGTTAAGGGAAAAACCACGGGGTGATTAACCCAAGAATTATTCTCTGTTAGAAGAATAAGGAAAAATGAATGGCACATGCCAATAAGGGCTCACTGCCCGAGCACACTGCTCACAAAGAGGCCCACTGCCTACAAGGAGACACACTGTCTACAGAGTGATAAAAATCACAGTCTTGAACTGGAGAATGACATCTCTACCATGTCCGGATCAGTTCCAATTAAGCCCAACAATCTCTGCTCTGCCTTTCGCACCTTTCTTCGCTACACCATGCTCATCCACATGCTACCCCCTAAAATGAATTCACAAATCACTATTTATACAAGACATCGACTTAGGAACAAGCATCTAAGTCGGCAAACAACCATAGGAGTATCCGCAAGATGAATAACACATCCGGTCGGCTATCACAAGAACATTCGCAGGATGAACAACTCATCCGGTCGGCTAAACAGAGCAATAACTTCATCCGGAAGAATAACTTCAATTCCGGGCTCTACCATCAATGCGGACCAACAACACAACCTAAACATGATTCAAGAACCTTTACAAGTCTGTCTGAATGTCCGGATACATCCGCACTTCCTCTACTTACTGGGATCTCTTGTCTTCCTCATCCGGAACTTCAAGAACACAGTCTGTCGCCACTGTCATAATGCAAGAGGTACTTCCGGACCTCCAAATCATACACAAACCAGGATGACACATCACAAGGACATCCCAAACACTCCGTCCAATCCGCAGAATAGGATGATACAATTCCGGACCTCACCGGACCTTTTTGTGATCCTCTGTCACCTCCGGATACTTGCCGGACCCGGTTCTATACCGGCAGCCATAACTCCTTCAGATCTTCATGCGGACCTCTGAAATCCTAACTGTAGCATCTCAAGATTCATATCTACTAACCCTTTAATCTGCATCCTCCGGTTCTCATCCTATACAGTATATTTACCTTCTTCTCATCACTGTTCTTCACTGTTCCTGACTGAGGCTAATTTTCTCAATATCCTCAGCACAAAGCTCATCAAATCCTTCTTGTCAGTGCAGTATGAGTATGTTGACATCAATGACAACACTGGCTCACCTCATACTTGCCAACATAAATAAGGTTTTGTAAGTATAATTCAACATATGTATATGTTACATAGAGAGAAATTAGAAAATGGGCTACTTAATGCCTAGGATGATTAAAAATTCCCCTCAATCTCAATCTTCCCATATTTACCTAGTCTCTCCTTTCTTGAGAAAATATTTTGAGGATTTCTTCTGGAGACTACTCTCGTTGCCCCTCTCTCACCATCCCTCTCTCTCATTTGTTATGTCTGTACAATAAAATCAATGGGTTTTATTTTTTAAATCACCATAGCACCTACCCCATCTATTTTTCTTCTCTTCTTGATCAAATATGTTTTGTTGTATCCAACATAATGGCCCAACTATTTTCACTTCCATCCAAGAACTCCAACAACTGCTAGAAGATAGCACCACCCACAAAACACCTACCCACATGAATATGAACAACCACCACTCAAAGGAAAAATTAAACAATCACAACCAGAAAGAAGAATAGCCACTAAAAGATAATAGGTTAATATTCTACTGATGTTTATAATAGGAAACAAAATGCACAATCCCTATATGAAGATAAATGACCACCAAAAGGAATAAAACCAACATCACACTCTTATGCCCTAAATGCCTTTCTTTTATGCATGCCAAGTGTTTGATGAAAATTTCAATGAATAAATGTGACTAGGAACAATTATAAATCAAGTGGGAATAGTTGCACAACAACTAATAATGGTTGTGTAGCAACTAGAAGATCTCACACAATAACTCAAAATTATTGTGCAATAACTAAGGGTTATTGCACAACAAGTAAGAAATGTTGCACAACCACTGAAAACTAACACACACCAACAAGATACCTTTATGTAGTTGCTAGGAGCTCTTGTGCAACAACATGGATGTCAAAGTTGCAAAGTCAATTGGAAACATCCAAGACCTTTTGACTTATCTATTCATGTCATCTCCTCAAAAGCACACACACAAGACCAAAATTTTCTCAGCCACCTTTATTCTATTTTTAGTGATGCAAGATTGCTCATGGACCTAGATGCTCCTACATCACATTCTATAGAACATCATATAAATACTAAGCTTCTTGCTCCACACAAAGGATATCTAATCATTAAAGAACTTCCTTGAGGGTAAGGTCTCTAGGGTAAGACAAACAAAGAAAATACCAACCACTTTCAACCTATTTTATTACTTCTCAATCACAAACACCACATCTTTATTAGAGGCCAAGGAAAATATAGAAGATTGCTCACCTTGTTTACCTTTTACTTGCTCTTGTGCTTGACTAGGCCCTCATCTAAAAATTGCAATAAATTTTCTTCTGCACAAACCTCCACCCTTTCCTAACAAACCAAATCTTCCTTAAATGTTTTAGAGCCACCATTTTGTCCATAGGTTTATTCCCTCCACTTCCACCCTCCATTTTAGATGGCAATAGATACAAATTAAAATTTGTGTATTGCCTCCACTATTCTCTCTAGGCCTCGTCTTCTCTATGAGAGAATACCACTCAATTGATACTAGAGGCATAAGGCTAAGAAAAGAAGGCCAAAAAACACCGCAACAAAAACCTTGTTAAGTGAGTGCATCGAGACACTATATAAACAATTAAAATAGAACAATCTAAAAACACAACATACATTCCCAAACCAATAAAACAAATAACCACGAGAAGGATAAAGAAAACAAAGAGTATTCAAACCAAGGAGCAGGAAGGAGAACAATGGAGAATGATTATTTATATCCTAAACTAGATCTCTACCCTCTTTCTCCCTCCAAGAACTGATTTCCAAAATCTTGAAGCATATTTTCCAATGGTTCACTAGGATTTGTAAACTTTTTAGGCCCTTGAGATTTGAGATATATAGCATTAGAAGTAGTATCTATTGCAAATATGTGCCTAAGCAGTGTTGTCATTGATGTCAACATATCCTTGTTTCCATTGGTGTCAACTATATCCTATTTTGCTGCCTGTGTAGAAGACTGGATTGTTGACGATATTGAGAAAATTAATGAGGATCAATGTATGCGGACCATATGGCTGAGTAGAGGATTGTCTGAAGAAGCTCCAGTTAAGCTTTGAAGGGTTCACATGAAGATTTGAAGAAGCTATGGCCATATGAGTAGAACTGGTTTTGCAGTGTTCAAAAGGGATAGAGTGATAGGAACAAGGTCTGGATTGTTTCAGATATGTCAAATTATGATCTGCGGATCTGGAGGTATGTTTGGGAAGTCAGTGTGTATCATCCATTCAAGTGGTTCATGGTTTGGAGGTCCGCAAGCAATCTTTCTAAAGTGACAGTCATGGCAGACAGTGTTCTTGAGGTTTCAGAGGAAGATGCAAGTGATTCTGATGATTTGGAGGAGTGTGGATGTTTTTGTTGAATTCAATGTGCTTGTGGAAGTCTCTCGATTGTGTGACTGCTATGTTGGAGGTCTGCATTGAAGTTTGAGCTTGTTAATGAAGATTTCTTTCTTGGTGTTGTTGTTCTTCCCAGTCTTGGCCGACTGGATGATTCAAGCATGTTGCAGATGATCTAAGAACATTTATATGAAGCATGGCGTGTTGATTAAGAAAGATTTGAGTCCCAGTTATGTTTGGCTGATAGCTTAGTGATTCACATTAAGTTAGATGCTTGTAGTGCCGACCTTGATGTTCATTCCAAGGTTGATGAAGCATATAAATACTTGTTGACGAGTTGTGGAAAATCATCCTTGTGTGAAAATAATATAATCTGAAGAAATGATCAAAGGCATAGCAGAGCAAAGGAGAAGCAAAAGAACAAGAGTTGTTTTGATGAAGAGTTAGAAAAGAAGTATTTGGGGCAAAGAAGAAGTTTTGTGAGCATTCAATGAAACTGAACCAGGCATGAAAGAGATGTTATTTATCAGTTAGTTCTTTCTGTACTAAACATAAATTCTGTAGGCAGTGAGCCTCTCTTGAGTAGTGAGCTCTGGGAAATGAGCCCGAAGCCATGTGCCTTCTCTTTTCTTCTAAGTATGAATCTCGTGTGTTAACCCCCACCGTGGTTTTCCCTTAACTAGGTTTCCACGTAAAAATCTTCGTGTTATGTGTGTTAAGTTCATTTCTGCTCATGTGTTGTTGATTCATGCTTTAATATTTACATTATTGACCTGATTGTAAGTTGATAAAGAAGATTAAAAAGTACAAAAGGTTAAATTTGCGTGACAACTGATTCACCCCCACCCCCCTCTTAGTTGTTTGGACTAATTCCAACAATTGGTATCAGAGCCAGATGGTCTAAAAGAAGCTTGACCGCTTGAGGAGATCTAGGATGTCAACCTACAAGAAAGATAGTCTAAGATTTGATGGAACAAATTATTTTGTTTTGAAGAGTCACATGGAGTGCCATTTGCAATGCATGGGTGATGCTTATTGGGTGATAACCAATAATGAGTATAAACCTCCAGAGAAAGGTCCTTCAACTCCAGATCAACTCAAAGATGTTGAAAATAACCTTTGAGCTAAAGAAGCCTTGTTGAGTGCCCTGACCGATTCAGAAATGACAAATGTCTTTGGACTAAAAATTGCTCATGAAATTTGGAAGAAGTTGGAGAATCTGTATGAAGGCGATGAATATGTCAAATGTGCCAAGCTACAAAGTCTGAGAGGAAAATTTGAAAATCTGAGGATGAGTGAAGATGAAAACATCACAATCTACATGCAAAAGATAAATGAACTTGTGTGTGGTATCAAGTGTGCTGGTGGAACTTTGGAAGAATCAGAGATTATGGAAAAAGTGCTTAGATCTTTACCTAATTCATACAAACATAAGGTTTATGCTATAGAGGAGATCAGGACTGTCTCAGAAGTTACAAGAGATCAGCTGGTTGGTAAAATTTCAGCTTTTGAATTAAGTGAGTTTGGTGATTCTCTTCCTAAGTCTGAATCTACATTTAAGGCCAGTGTATATGGAAAACAAAGATATGATCCAGGTGAAAGCTCTTCAGCAAGATCAAACAGATTTGTGAAGGCAAGGAAGGATCTTGAAGATGATGAAATTGAGACTGTAGATCTTGAAGCTCTTATTGCCAAAAGAATGCCAATAGGATCCAGTAAAAGGAAAGTTGCCACTCAAATGTTTTGCTTGTAATAAGATTGGTCATTTTGCCTCAAGATGTCCGGAGAGGTTTTCAAAACCAAACCCTAACAGATATAAAGGTCAGAAGAAATGTTACTATGTCCAAGAAGCTGGAGAAGGAGTCACAGATGATGAATCTGATCATGGAGGTTCTACTGAAAATGATTAGGTGTTCATTGCTATCAAAGAAGAAGATCCGGTGCCAACTAAATCTGCTAGCTATGAAATGTGGAAAGTACCTTAGCTACTCAGGTTGTTGAAAAGGATGAATGGGTGATTGATAGTGGATGTTCTCATCATTTGACTGGTGATAAAAGTAAGTTTGTAAGCCTTGAAAAATATGAAGGTGGGCTTGTAAAATTTGGAGACAACTTAGCTGGTAGAATCTGTGGTAGAGGATCCATCTCTTTTGATGGTAAGAATAACACAAATGATGTTTTGTACATGGAAGGACTAAAGCATAATCTCCTCAGTGTTGGACAGTTGGTTGACAAGGGTTATGATCTCCGATTCAAGGATGGAAAATGCAGAATCTTGGAAAGCTCTGGAACTGAAATTGCATCTGGTACACAAACTAGAGGTAACATCTTTCAACTAAGTAGTTCTGTTAAAAGTTGTTTGATTTCTCAGACAGATCAAAGTTGGTTGTGGCATAGGAGAATGTGTCATGTGAATTTTGATAACATTTTCAAGATAAGTTCTACTTAGGCTATGAGAGATCTTCCAAGACTTGTGAAACCTGATAGCATGTGTAGACAATGTCAATTGGGTAAACAGAACAAAACATCATTCAAAAGTAAAGAACAATTTTCAAGTAGGCGATTGGAACTTGTGCATACTGATCTATGTGGTCCTGCTAGAATTAGGAGTGTGCAAGGAGATAGATATTTTATGTTGTTGATTGATGATTACTCCCAGATGATGTGGGTAACTTTCTTAAAAGAAAAATTAGAAGCTCTTGACAAATTCAAAGTGTTCAAAGTTATGGTGGAAAATGAGATTGGTGTGAAGATAAAGTGTCTGAGATCCGATAGAGGTGGAGAATTTACCTCTGGTGAGTTTGATACATTCTGTGAAAAGCATGGAATAAAAAGATAGTTATCTGCTTCTAGGACTCCTCAGCAAAATGGAGTTGTGGAAAGAAAGAACCGAACCATTCAAGAAGCTGCCAGGACCATGATGATGGAAACAAATGTTCCACAAGTTTATTGGAGAGAAGTTGTGAGTACTGTTGTCTACACTCTCAACTGGGTGCAGATCAAAGGCAATTTTGGTAAGACTCCTTATGAACTCTGGTTTGGTCATCCTCCTACTATGAGATATTTTAGAGTTTTTGGTAGTAAATGCTATATCAAAAGAGATGAGGATCTAGGCAAGTTTGAAGCAAGAAGTGATGAAGGAAATTTTTTTTGGGTTACTCTACTCAAAGCAAAGCATACCGATGCTTTAACAAGAGGTTGAAAAAGATTGTTGAAAGTGCTAATGTTAGAGTTGATGAGAGCAAGGAAGGACATTCCAGGTCTTTCTGATATGATTTAGATGATTAAGATGAAAATCCAAGTCAAGAAAGGCAAGTACAAACTCATATTTAGATCCAGATTGATCTAGAAAATCCAGTAATCCAAAAGGATAGTGCATAAGTTGAGGAACGAGCTCAAGAAACAAAAGTTCAAGAAAATCCCAAAACTCTTAGGTATGTAAGGATGAATTATCTTGAAGATCAAATCATAGGAGATAGAAATAAAGGTGTTCAAACTAGGAGAAGAATTGTTGAAGATCAAAAAGAGATTTGTCTAATTTCAAATATTGAACCAAAAACAATAAGTGAATCCTGCAAAGATGAAAACTAGGTAAAGGCAATGGAAGAAGAATTAATGCAAATTGAAAAAAATCACACTTGGGATCTTGTTTCTAGACCTGAGGACAAAAATGTGATTGTAACTAAATGGGTCTTCTGGAACAAACTAAATGAAGATGGTGAAGTTGTAAGAAACAAAGCAAGGTTGGTATGCAAAGGATATTCTCAAGTGGAAGGAATTGATTTTGAAGAAACTTTTGCTCCAGTGGCAAGAATAGAAGCAGTCAGGCTATTTCTTGCATTTGTTGCTTATAAAGATTTCAAGGCCTATCATATGGATGTTAGATAGGCATTCCTAAATGGAGAGTTAGAAGAAGAAGTCTACATCGAGCAACTAGAAGGATTTCAGTTGTCTGATCAGAAAGACATGGTCTGTAGATTGAGGAAAGCATTATATGGACTCAAACAAGCCCCAAGAGCATGACATGCAAGATTAGATAAGTACCTGCTAAAGCTAGGATATAACAAAGGCACTACTGATAGTAATCTTTACTTCAATATTGATCATGAGAATATTCTAATTGTTGAGGTATTTGTTGATGATAACATTTTTGGTGGAAATGAGAGCATGTGCAAAATATTTGCTGATTAGATACAAAGTGAATTTGAGATGTCCATGTTTGGTGAGATGAATTTCTTCTTAGATCTACAAATCACTCAGTTAGATAAAGGTATCTTTATATCTTAGTCTAAGTATGTGAAATAATTGTTGAATAAGTTTGGAATGGAAGATTCAAAGCCAGTAGGTACGCCTATGGTAACTGGATGTAAGTTGAGTAAAGATGATGACTCCCCTAAGTAAAATTAGAAAAGGTATAGATCAATGATTGGAGGACTGCTCTATCTGACTCAGACTAGACCTAATATCATGAATGCAGTAGGGCTTGTTGCTAGATTCCAAGCTGATCCTAAAGAATCCCATGTTGTAGCAGTCAAAAGAATCTTCAGATATCTCATAGGAACACTTGATTATGGCTTGTGGTATCCAAAAGACAATGACTTTACTCTTCATGCATATACAGATGTTGATTGGGTAGGAGATGTGGATGACAAGAAAAGTATGAGTGGTGGTGCATTCTTCTTGGGAAGTAGATTGGTTTCTTGGCTAAGAAAAAAATAGGAGGCAATATCCCTCTCTATAGCAGAGGCAGAGCATATAGCAACAGCAAACAATTGCACTCAAGTTCTGTGGATGAAGCAAATGTTGAAGGACATCAGAATTGTGTTTGAGGAGTTGGTCACAATCTTCTGTGATAATTCAAGTGCAATAAACATCTCAAAGAATCCAATGTTGCATTAAAAAACAAAGCACATATCCATCAAGTTTCATTTCTTGAGAGAGAAGGTAAATGAGAATGAAGTCAAGTTGGAGTTTGTATCTTCAAAGGATCAGATTGTAGATATTTTCACTAAGCCCCTTCCCAAGGATACTTTTGAGTATCTCAGAGAGAAGTTGGGGGTTATTACCCCTCCTGATCAGAATTAAGATGCAAGAGAGTGCATCATCCGTTAGAATTCACAGTCACATCTTGTGATCCAGATTGATGTCAAGGAGGCACTACTCAGGGGGAGTAGTCTGCATGTAATTTTTGAGTCTGGTCTAAAATAAAAATAAGGAGAAATTACTGCAAATATGTGCCCTTTGCCATTGATGTCAAAGGGGGAGAGAAGTTCATGTGAAAAACTAGTTGCTGATGAAAGGGGGAGCAATAAAGAAAGTGATTGTAGAAGTGATAAGAGAAAGGGGGAGAAGGTCTTGTCTTGATGGTCAAATTAGTTTTTCACATCGTATGTTGCCATCAATGACAAAGGGGGAGATTGTTGCCAATATGTGCCTAGCGGTGTTTTCATTGATGTCAATATATCCTTGTTGCCATTGGTGTCAACTGTATCCTATTTTTCTTCCTGTGTAGAAGACTAGATTGTTGAGGATATTGAGAAAATGAATGAGGATCAATGTATGTAGACCATATGGCTGAGTAGAGGATTGTCTGAAGAAGCTCCAGTTAAGCTTTGAAGGGTTTGCATGAAGATTTGAAGAAGCTATGGCCATCTGAGTATAACTAGTTTAGCAGTGTTCAGAAGAGACAGAGTGACAGGAAAGAGGCCCAGATTGTTCTGGATATGTCAAATGATGATCTACGGATCTGGAGGTATGTTTGGGAAGTTAGTGTGTATCATCCATTCAAGTGGTTTGTGGTTTGGAGGTTTGCAAGCAATCTTTCTAAAGTGACAGTCATGGCAGACAGTGTTCTTGAGGTTCTGGAGGAAGATGCAAGTGATTCTGATGATTTGGAGGAGTGTGGATGTTTTTTTTTAATTTAATGTGCTTGTGGAAGTCTCTAGATTGTGTGACTGCTATGTTGGAGGTCTGCATTTAAGTTTGAGCTTGTCAATGAATATTTCTTTCTTGGTGTTGCTATTCTTCCCAGTCTTGGCTGACCGGATGATTCAAGCATGTTGTGGATGATCTAAGAGCATTTCTATGAAGCATGGCGTGTTGATTAAGGAAGATTTGAGTCCCAGTTATGTTTGGCCGATAGCTTAGTGATTCGCATTAAGTCAGATGCTTGTAGTGCCAACCTTGATGTTCATTCCAAGGTTGATGAAGCATATAAATACTTGTTGATGAGTTGTGGAAAATCATCCTTGTGCAAAAATAATATAATCTGAAGAAAGGATCAAAGGCAAAGTAGAGCAGAGGAGAAGCAGAAGAACAAGAATTGTTTTGATGAAGAGTTAGAAAAGAAGTATTTGGGGCAGAGTAGAAGTTTTGTGAGCATTCAATGAAATTGAACCAGGCATGAAAGAGATGCTATTTATCAGTTAGTTCTTTCTGTACTAAACATAAATTCTGTAGGCAGTGAGCCTCTCTTGAGTAGTGAGCTCTGGGTAGTGAGCCCGAAGGCATGTGCCTTCTCTTTTCTTCTAAGTCTTTTAACAGGGTACGAATCTTGTGGGTTAACCCCCACTGTGGTTTTCCCTTAACCAGGTTTCCACATAAAAATATTGGTGTTATGTGTGTTAAGTTCATTTCTGCTTATGTGTTGTTGATTCATGCTTTAATATTTACATTATTGATCTGATTGTAAGTTGATAAAGAAGATTAAAAAGTAGAAAAGGTTAAATTTGCGTGACAACTGATTCACCCCCCCTCTCAGTTGTTCAGACTAATTCTAATAGTATCCACTTGGTTTTCACTAGGTTTATATTCTTTCTTGTCATTCCATTTATGAAGGGTTTTGTTCGTTTGAAATTGTGAAGGGTATGAGGGTGTGGAAGGGGTATGTGAGGACCCATACTACAAACCATTAGATGCTAGAAATTTAACTTTTTGCATGAGCACACAAATCCATAAAAGAAGCAAAGCTATTCAAGTAAATAGTATCTTTGATGTGAGGAAGGAGTCCCTAAAATAAAATAGATTGTAACTCATCATCCACTAATTGATACTTCATATTACCACATAAAGATTGGAAGTAAATGACATAGTAATTGATGGGTTCATTATGTCCTTGGGCATATTTAATCAAATAAGTCAGTTGTTTTGAAGCCTAAATTAGCATGGAAGTGTCGCAAGAAAGAAGTGGATAACTTGTCAAAAGAACGGATATAACTAAAAACTAAAAAGTAGAACCATTGAATGGCATAGTTCCTTAAGGCTTGTGAAAACAAATTAGTTATCTACATTGTCTTCATTTACAAAATCTAGGGATGCAATATTAAAATCTTGTAGATGGACATTAGGATCTCATTTTCCATGATAGAATTCAAATCTAGGTGTGACAAATCTAGTGGGTAATGAATATTTAACAACTTCAAAAGATAAAAGTGTGTGACATGGAGGGTTATATGTAATAAACTCTTTGTTAGCAATCATATCATCCACTTTTTCTTAAGTTGGCCAAATTCCTTCAATAGTGTATTTAAGGTAGAAGTGGGAATAGTAGTGATATGAGGGCATTGTAAACAATGGAGGATGTGTAAAGAGAATGGGTGATAAGAGGTAATGGCATGTCACTAGAAGGGGAAGCTACATTATAAGGTAAGTTGTTCATAGGATATGGAATAAGTGTAGGGGATAGTTCTAGTAGTTACATGGGTATGAGTGGATGTAGAAGGATGAGTGGTGAGTGAGATACTAGTGGAGGGAAAGGTGGTGATGACACTAGAGGTGGGAATTGAAGATGAATGAGTCACACTCGAAGTGACCACATGTGTGGTAGAGGCCATGGATGTGGTAATTAAGGGATGAGAAGAAGAGGGATTATGAGAGGATGAAAATTTGGTGGGTGGAGGAGAGTATACACCATTGGAAGAAGCCATAAGAGTTCCAATATTGTGGAGAATATTAATGCCAAAAGAAGCATCTACTAATGCATGTGATGTAAAGTAGTAGCTAATTATTGAGGAGCTATGGCATGACTAAGTGCATCAATAAGTAATTGTCTCACAAGGATCCAAAGATATTGTCAATAGAAAAATATCAACCTACCCCATTTGAAGCCTCCTCCCAACCCCATTGGAAGTTGCATTGGTCTGATCCCAAAAGATAATAGCAAAAAGACTTATAAGAAAAACATGCATCATTTTCATTTTTTCCCAATCTTCGAAGTAGATAGAATAGAGCAGGGAATAGTAGTACTTTCATAAGCCTAACTGGGCTTCCTATATATAGAGTGTCATGGACTCTTACCATGATCCACAAATCCCAATTTTGTAGCTTACCTTAATTATATAAGCATTCCAAATAATATAAATATCTTGTTAATAGATAATCACATTAATTTTTGCTGGCAAATTTTTATTAAAATATTGGATAAAAATTGGATTGAAAGTAAGCCTGAAAATGTTTAATTTCATAAGTTTAGTATTAATTATCTTTTGTTTAACTATTTTTTGATATATCACTAATAAAAATGATTAGATTCAATTACAAATCAAATGTTAGTTTGTGTCATTTTAAAAATAATTCTTTTTTATCTAAAATTTGAACATAAAAGATAAATATAATAGATCATTTTAAAGATATATATAACACAGATCACTTTTAGTTCTATGATAGTTCCAACAAAGCTCTTAGCTCAGCTATTATCTGAACACATAATAGTAGATAGCATTTTTAAAGAGGATGAGATAGCTCAATAACTTCTAAGTGAAGCTAGGCCATCCAAGACAAGTCATGACAATCCTATTTACTTCAATCCAACTTCTAATAAATGTGTCAGGTTTGATATCTACTTTGCTTTTCCCAATATGAGATAAAAGAGTCAAAAGACAAGCGAGCTTGGTGGTGCATCAATATCTATCATATATCTTTAAAGATTCCTTCATACAACCCAATTCCTTCTGATGTCATAAACAACCAAAAGAACTGTTGCATGATAATATGGTGTCATGAAATAACTATTTTGGATCTAGATGGTAAGTAGGTTCATATACTTGTCTTGGTGTTGACTTGCCTACTATATGGTAAAATGTATAAATATGTGTTATAAATCTTTGCTCCCTGATATTAAATTCTTTATATCCCCTTATCTACTCACTATTGAGATACATACTCAAGAAGAAATGAGAGGGCCCACATATTTGAATAGTGATAATGATAATGATGGCCTAGAGTATATGTCTAAAATTTGAATATTTCTGAAATACAAATCTATCTCTTTGTATTTATATGCAGATCTATCTCTTTGTATTTAAGATCCGTCTCTTTGTATTTATAAGCAGATCTATCTCTTTGTACATTTATATATACATATGGCTGAGGATGAGGTATCTCATCATTCTACACAGTCTCAGTAGGAAGCTGAGGCTAGGACAAATTTTTATAATGACACCATTAATAAATTAGAGGGTGCATTGAAATGCTTGGATCACACCATACACAACACACCCAATTTGAGTAATAGAGACAAATTAGTAATTATTCAGTAGGAGATCAAACGTATGATTGACACAATTCAATCATACAATCCATATGATGAGATAAGCACTGAGGACTTTTATAGGTCTTTTGCCAGGACTATAACTGGAAATGAGAAAATTAAATCTATTTCTCAGAGAGTTTCATTGCATGATGTGCATACCATGTTCCCTTATTATATGGGACAAGATAAAGTTAAAGGATATACGGTTACTAGGTGTACAGATGCACTGGTTGCTCCATTTATATATCCCAGATGGTTGGCATCTAATCATAGATGGCCACATAATGATGAGTTGCCACTTTATTTTTGCAAACAATTATATGTTGAGTTCCATTTAGGATTAGATCTGGATTATGCATCTATGCTTGCGCATGCTGGATAGGGTAAGGGGAGGTTTGCTGACAAACCTCAATTTAGATGGCCAGATTTGGAACCACCCATCAACAAGAGGGTATTAGTTGGTCTAAACCTTTTGGTTATTCCAAAATATTTGGAACTAGTAGTAGCAAGAGATGTAGCATTCGCACTGACTAGATTCCATCTTTTTGACAGTATGGTCACAATTGCTACTCAGGTAGATCAGATGTCATATGATCGTATAGGGAGATACTTATTATGTCCATAGATTAGCCTTCCTCCTACTGAGGCTACATCTATGAATTATGACCCCTACATTTGTGCAGACCTACCGTCATCGTCAGATGTGGCACATATGAGTGATGCCACTTTACGTGATGTGTGTTTAGCTTCCATTGTTGATGTACTATCAACATTCTAGTTTATCAGTGATGAGTATGGGATTCCCTTAGATGCTGTACCAAGTCATATTAGATGACATCTTGGTAGACAGTTGGGTCGAGGTGAGGTGACTTCAGAGGAGCAGCATATTCCAGAGCAGCCTACAGCCCCCACACATCATCGAGCTGCACCTGATGTACATGGCCCATACAGTACACTTCTCTTTGACACTGGTCCTTTACCAGATACAAGTGTCCCTGATGTGACCATTCATTCTTCTGACATCAGTGGGATTGGTAGAGTGCTTGAGGATGCGCAGGTACTTGAATAATTTTTATATTTTGCGTTCTAAAAATTTACATGTATATATTAAATAAAATTGACTTTAAAGTAGTTCTCACTATTCATTGAAATCTTGTATTTGAAATTTTTTTGCAATATGTGGATTTGTCATGCTTTGGTGATTTGGAGCATCCAGTGGATCCTATGCATGGTAGATTTGAGGTGCATAATATATAATATATATAAATTACTTGATAAATTCATACATGTATATTGAAAGTACAAAACTTTAAGATGACTTTACATATATATACACACATGTACATTAAATTAAAAATTATGTGTAACTTTCTTGTGTAGGGAGGTGGATCGAGATAGGGGTCGAGACATTCATCGAGACAAGGATCAGGACAGGGATTGAGAGAGGGATCAAGACATGGATCCACACATGGTTCAAGAGAGAGATCTATCCATAGTCATATTAGACATCCTCCTCTTTGACTTGTTTTACATGCAGACACATGATTTGTTATACATTTTATATTACATGGTTTGTCACATTATGGTTCTTAGATCATGATCTTCACACATGTTATATACATTTTACATTATGGTTCATCTTATTATGTTTTATAGTATACATATACATTTTACATTATAGTTTCATATTACGGTTCTTAAATTGTGAAATTTGTCACATTATGGTTTGAATATATGATTTCTTTAATGATCTGTCTAATTAAAATCTAACATTTTTGGTCTCATTTTTGGTACAGTAATATATAGAAATTCTTGAAGCTAATTAGGGTTTTGAGCTGGGAAATTTTGTATTTTGAAAATTGAAGAAATTTTGAAGCTTCCATTAATAGTGAATGTAATTTATGTGTGTCATTATTTGTGTTAATTTTGTTTATTGTCTTATGAAGGATGGAACATGTCTAGAGAAATCATGATAATAAGATGAATATATCTAATTTTATTAAGAAGTTGAAACAAAACTAGAAGTTATATGATATGTTTATCATTTGAATGCTACATGAGTAGATAGAATTGAAATAATATGGTGTTGTGTAGTTTACATTATGTTTAGGAGTTATATTGTTCTTTTACAGGCTTTTTGCATTTGATGTATGGTGTCAATGCTTATGAATAGAAGTATTAATTTGTCACAATGTTAGAGTTTTATGACCTAGCAGACAAGTGTCTTAGAATGTTTAAACTCACTATACTTTGTGTTAGTTCAAATTTGCACTTATAGAAGTGAATTGGCAAACATACCTAAACCTATCTCCTCAAGAATGAACTAGCATAAACTAACTGTTTGAATTTGCTTACCTTGGACTTTTGATATTTGAATCTCAATAAGGATTGGTAGTATATAGAAACAACTTTAAAGGATCTATTGAATTACAAGCCATGTTCTCCTAATCAAACCCCTAAGATAACCAATTTAATAGCTTTGGAACAATGATCAAAGACATCAAGCAAATAAGTAATGTGTGTAAGATGATGTATGTTGATGTAATGCTTTGATAATACTAATATGATGCTTTGAATTTAAATACCCTCTTGATGACTCCTAAAATTTATAGCGTTCTTCCATTATTTTAAATAAATAAATGAGTGTATTTAAATACAATAAACTAACACACAAATGAATGCAAATGTGTATTAGGTGCTGACAACAACTAATGAAAAGGTCAACATAACTTAGATTTCAATTTTAAATTTTAAAAGTTTGAAATTCAAATATATGAATACATAAATATCTTAGGTTAAGCGTGCACCCGCAAATCTAATCTAAGGTAAAAAAAATAAATTAAGAAGAATCTCTATAAATAAATAATGATGGGATCCAGATAAAAGAATATCATAAACTATTTATTTATACAAGAACATGTATCAATTTGGAGCTATTTATTTATTTATTTTAGTCATTCTCTATTTAAATATAGTACTAATAAATATCAAACAAATTGCATTCATTTATTAGTTTGTGATGAACAATAAGATTTTCTAATCATAAACCCAAATATAAATAAATAAAACCTCAAGATAAGGAGTGCATAAGAATTAGAGGAGAGGTGTTTGAGGGAAGGAATGCAACATCAAACACTCCATGATGTTCCAAAAAATATAAATCAAATTACTAACCAATTAAAGGGGAAAAATGCAATTTGGATTCAATTCTAAAAGATAAATTATAGAAACAAATTGTATGACATGCCAAAACTCATAATTTCCATGCAACCATAACTTTTGTAAATATTAGTATGTTTTTAACTAAATATTATATATTTAGGATATCTATTTAATGTATTTAAAAAAAACACATATATTAAATTTAATAAACCAATGAAGAAATATTCTAACCTCTATCGATTATACTTGTTATTCTACCATGACAAAAAACCATGCACATGCTAAAAAAATTGATTTACATAAAAGATTTGATAACAATAAATTATAAAGACTTAAACATTAATTCCAATTACACATTGGACTTCTAGGCTTAGAAACATATTTTTGAAAATATAGTGACGTTGAAAATATATTAATATTTTGTGATGTTGAAGGGGAAGGGTTGGGTCATTGATATTTAAAATATATTTTAACACTAAAAAATAATTTATCATATATATATTAAAAGATGATATAATTAATAGTTTTTATTTAATTTATGTATTTTTAAGTTTATTGTGAGATAATTTTTATGAAAAATGATTTAATTTAATGATATATTTAAGTAATAGTAAAATGTTTATATTCATATTAATTTATATTTAGTTTCAGGTTTATTTTAATGTACTGGTTTAATATTATTACATATCAACAAATGGTAGAATGTTGTGTGAAGTTGGGCTCATTTTCTATTTTTCACCTATCCTTATTTACACACATTCTTACACATTTGATCTTATTTCATATATTTCTTCACATATTGCCACATACTTGACATTTATTTCACACTCTGTCTAAACATTCATTATCCACCATCACAATAGCTTTTTATTGTCCTAGGTTAATCCATAGTGTGAGATTAATCCCACATAGTGCAAAACTAACCCATGTACTTCAAATTTTCATATTCAAATTTTGTTGACTCACACCCACTTCTTTCCTACCATGAGTTGGCTTGGTGCATGTTTCACATGATTTATTGTTATGTAGTGATATATAAAGGTGTTTATTGTGCATTCATTTATCACTCAATCACATTCAAGTTTGATATGATTATAATTTAGATACATAATTCTAGGAGTCTTTCAAATTGGAGCACTAGAAGGAATTTGAGATCGCATCATCATTATGTCTACGGTTTACATAACTAAAGATTGTTGTCTTGAATCATTTACATGCTTGTAAAACTAGTCTTTCTAGGGGTTGAATTAAGAGAACTTAACCCTATAAATTCATAGCCTTAGCAAGGTATTTTTAAATAGCACTAGTGCCTAATGATCAACAAAAGGAAGAGAATTTAATGAATTCAAAAGGAGTGTACACAATACTAGATTAGATATGTAGATCTTAAGATAGATATGTGCCCATGGAAATGACATAGTTCCATGGGATCAATTCAATAGAGACTGTAAAATTACAATGATTTTTCAAGGTAAAGCATAAATAGAATATACTTTTCCAATCTTGAGACATTTAGAATCTAGTGTTTCATCAATGATATTCTTCCACATGAGTTCTAGGGCTAAGTGTCTTAATGTCCTATGCATTTAATTTTGTAATTAGCATTTAGTTGATTAATTTATCATTTTCATAGCTAAGTATTGCTTGAACATTTAGGTTGATTTATGTTGAGTTGTGTACATTTATATAATTAGTGGGATCCAATAAACAAATCTACTAACTTACCATGTTGTACCTAGTAAATAGCTCTAGTGCTAATCAAACTTAATTAGATAATAAAATTAAAACTTACATTTTTTGTTGGATCTAATAACATTTGATGAAATAATTTAAGCATGACTTCTTCATTAAAAAAAAATTACTAGATCGCCACATTTGATTTAGCTTCATAGGCTACTAGATCACCACATTGAATGAAATTATTTGAATTCAACATAAAATAAAAAGATTTTCAAATTTAGGTCCAAATGTTATGTATGTATATATATTGTCACAGAAAATATATATATGTACAAAAATAGCTTAAAGTTCTTGGTACATATAATCTAGATCCTCTCTACCTTTTATTATCTCTAAAATCTTTTCATGATCTTCAATAGGAAAGCTCCACCTTTGTTTGACACGTCCTCTTTTTGGTAAAGTTTCAAGATTTATTTGTGTTGATATAACTAAGTGACTATAATGTAGAACCTTTTGACCTGGCATATAATCAATAAATATAATACCATTTGTATCTATCTTTGTTTGTTGATAGTATGTGCCTTCAAAACCCACTAATCCAGTAGGACACTCTTGTCCATCTCCATCTGTCATTGATTCTGACAATTTGCATTTTAGTTGTGTGCATCTTAGTAGATAGTAATCTACACCTTCTGTATTATCAAGATCTGCAAGAACAACAAAAATATCTCCTATACACACACCATGTAGTAAACCATGCTCAACTTAAGTATAAATCAATTGTACAAGTTAAAATTCAATTTAAAAATTTAAAATTTATTTGTAACAACTAAATCTGATACACATTCATAATCAGCTGAATACAAAGGATCATAGACATCTACAATGTCATTATCTTCAAAAGGGTCCAATGTGGCCACTAATTGTTTTATTTCCCATTCTGAAACATGCCCATCTCTAATATTCTCACATTGTAGAGTATTTGCATTGTTCTCAATGCAATCAATACAAAAACATGATTTTTCTCTTACTTGAATTATAAGAGGCCTGCTATGTTCTACTGTCATGATTTGATGCAAACTTCTAATACCACTAATTGTTTGACAATTAGTAAGAGTTGATCAATCAATATCTGTAAATTTCAATCATCCAATTAAAAAGTGTATAAAATTAAAAATTCAATTCATGTACACACATTGAAATTCAAAAAAAGAATTCATCTATGTACCTTTTGTTGCAAGTATGAGGATAACCAGTGTTGTCATTGATGTCAACATACTCATGTTGCATTAATGAGAAGGATTAGATGAGCTGTGTGCTGAGGATATTGAGAAAATAAGTCTCAATCAGGAACAGTGAAGAACAGTGATGACAAGAAGGTAAAAGTCCTTAATAGGTTGAGGATCAGAGGATGCGGTTTAAAAGGTTTGTAGATATAAGTCTTGAGATGCTCCAGTCAAGATTTCAGAGGTCCGTATAAAGATCTGAAGAAGTTATGGTCACTCAAGTAGAACCAGTTCTGACAGATGTTCAGAGATGACAGAGGGCCACAAAAAGGTCCAGTGAGATCCGGTATTTCATTATCCCATTCTGTAGATCTAAGGGAGTGTTGAGGACGTCCCCGTGAAGTATCAACTAGATTAGTTCATGGGTTGAAGGTTCGAAAGTGCCTAATCATTTGTGACAGTGATGACAGACTGTGTTCTTGTAGCTCCGGATGAAGGAAAGAAGAATTCCAGTAGGATGATGAAGTGCAGATGTTTTTGCTGATTCAGGGAAGGTTATGATGATCATTGGATCATGTCCAGTTAATGTTGGTGGTCCACATTGAAGTTAGAGTTTGCATTTGAAGAATAACCATGAATATTGGTGTTCTTCTTGAGACTGGCTGACCGGATGTATTACACGTCTTGCGGATGATCTTTTAGGTGTTTGTCAACTTAGATGATTGTTCCTAAGTCGATGCCTTGTATAAATAAGGGATTGTGAATTCATTTTGAAGTGCGACTTAAGGTGATGAGTGTGTAGTAGCGAAGAGAAGTGCGAAAGGTAGAGCAGGAGTTTTTGGGCTTAAATGGAACTGATCCAAGCATGGTAAAGATGTCAATCTCTAGTTCAAGTTTGTGATACTTGTTACTTTGTAGATAGTGTTCTCTTGTAGGCAGTGTGCCTCTTGTGAGAAGTGTGCTTGGGCAGTGAGCCCTAATTGGCATGTGCCATCTATTTTTCTTATTCTTCTAACAGAGAATAATCCTTGGGTTAATCACCCTGTGGTTTTTCCCTTGACCGGGTTTTCCACGTCAAAATCTTGGTGTCTCATGTGTTGATATGTATCTGCTCTGGTGTTTATGCTTTATGCTTTCATGAGTGATTAATTCATATGCTATTAAATAACAAAGTGGATTTAAGTGTTTGAATTGTAAGCAAGTTTTGGACAACTGATTCACCCCCCCTCTCAGTTGTATATCCTGAATCCAACACCTTTAACTTCCCAAAAATAGCATGTGTTGTCTATTGAGTCACGGACAACAAAATGACTTTTGCACCATTCAACAATTTCATTTGCATTCCTTATGGAATTACCTACAAGTTCATGTTGGTAAAATGTTAGGTTAAGAGGTTTTCTAGTTGAAAGGAAAAGACGATCTCAAAAAACATAATTAGATTTAAAAAAAAAACAACACTCAATATTGAAAATCTGCAACATTGGATATATCAAAACCACTATTGCATAACATGGTAAGCTTCCACTTCTCAACACATGCAATATATTGAGATAATTTTTTCCTAACAAGTTTAAGTTCATTTAAAATATAAGAATTTAAATTTCTAGTCTGTATGGTGTTACCTGCAAGTTCATGTTGTCAAAGTGAACACTTCACACATGCTCCAGCTCCATCATGCTCTCCTTTTCCATGTCCACTCTCATAGAAATTCCACATAAATTTTATGTTCCATTTAATATGTTGTTGGCTTAACCAATTAAAAGCTTTTGCAGACTTAAATTGTCTTGTGAAGTTACAAACAATTTCAAATTTAAAACCAAAATAGTTTAAAACAAACTATATACATACCTACAACATATAAGTAATTGAACAATTCAAGTCTACAAGTTAATTACACAAATAGATATATATATATTTTTAAAAAAAAAATTAAATCAACACTTACCAGCACATCCATCAGACCATATCCAATGCTGTGAAGCATCTATTTGATGTCATCTCAGGTCTTCAAAAAACATTGCAAAACAATGGGCTACATAGCTTCTATCATGACCTGTATCATCACTGATATAAAAGTGAACCTCTTTGATGATAATTTGGTCATCTTTGCTACTTTCTACACCATCCACATGTTCTTCGACATGCCTATAACAAACTTGTACAAATATTGTAATTTTCTCTGAATGATAATGTTGACTTTGAATCTCATTTTGAGGACTAAATGTATAGTTCTTAGAGAAATCAACAATAGAGAGAATACAACCTAGTGGAAAGCAATTATTTGAGTCACGAAATTGCTTAGCTTGCCATCTAGCACCATGACAATGTTCAATATGTGGATATATGATATTGCAAAATTTATTCATAAACTAGTTGTAAGACAATTCACTCTCTTTGAGAACAATTTTTCTGCTCTCAACTCTTGACTTTGTTGAGTACTTCTCATAATCAAATCTCTTCCACATAACTTGCATTAAATGATCAATATTATCAACCGGTACAAGATTCTTCAAATTTCCACAATCATTACATATATTTTTTATACACTGCACTTTGAATTCATCTGAATCTTCTGATTTTTCACATAGAAGAGACTTCACAAATTGTGTTGTACTTCCAGGGATGACTATAATTGGATTAATTACTACCATAGCTTTTTTATATGACTGTAGGTGTAGATGAAATTCGACATGATTTTGACAACAACAAGTCTCATGTACCTCATTTATATGTACAAAACTTAGTCGTAGTCTCTCAAACATCCTTTAACAAATCTTTACATCTGAAAATTCTTGCTTGAATGCTTCGAAAAGTTCACTTTGTGTTGTATCTATAAAATATTTTGGATGTGAAATTTTTGTACCATCTTCACCTTTTATTTGTATAGTGTCCCTTCTATTGGAAGAAACACGAGAGTGGATGGTCCAATATTCAATCACATGTTCCTTTACATCTTCTAAGATTCTATCTTTTCGAGGAACCCTGCAAATATTTACCTAATTATTCTCAATATTTCCATCCAATCTATTTCTCTTTGCAATATATCTTTGAACAGTTCACCTAGAAACATTCAATAATTAGGAAATTTCTTGAACTTGTATTCTATGTGATAATTTTTTACTAGAAATTACAATCATCAATGCTCTATGTTCAGCACTTAAATCAACAGCTCGACTCTTGCTTTCAATAGAATTCAATGCTTCTTGTAGGCTTTCAACTATTGTTTGCTTTAATGAACCTGATGACTTTTTCTTATTATCAACCCCTAACAACTCCAAAACAGGGGTCATCTCTTTCCTCCTAACTAACTTTGCAAATAACTGTGCTCTTTCAATTATAGACTTATTTTCTAAAAATTCATCCCATATTTTTTTAGAGTGTAATTTTACTGTGCTTTCAGATAACATATCTTCAGATGAAATATTATTGAAAAGAGAATCCTCATCCATCTCCATCAGATTTTCCATACCAAGGGAAAAATTTCTATCACCACCTTCAATTTGTTCTAGTACCTGTACTCCTTGGTCATCGACATTTGTAGTATCTCTTCTTCGATCATACAACCTTTTTCTTATCTTTTTATTGTCCATCACAAATTGCTCAAATTTGAATTCACCTGCATACAAAAATAACACATACAAATACTTTAACATCTATTTTTGAAGATCTAGGTCTACATTCAATAAATCAATGATTTAATCAATTACACATTTTAGATCATGGTACCTAATAATACAACTCTTCCCCTGTTGAAATCAGTGTTTCTTTTTTTTTCCAAATTTCTATAATTTAATAATAAAAAAAGCCAAAAAAAGGCATTAAAAAACATTGAATATGTTTCAGATCATGGTGTTTTTGAATATGAATCTGCCCTCTCGAAATCAGTCTTTTTTTCTCTAAATTTATTGTAATTCAATAATTAAAAAAATTAAAAAGCCAAAAATTCTAAAAAAAAGCACTCAAATAGTTTTGACCGAATGGGATTCAGCCAAATGGAATCCAGCTGAATTCCATTCGGCTGAATCTGTCTAGGTGGCATCCTACTTGGCAGCTAAGTCACCATTTTTTCAAATTGCCTGAAACTTCCAACTTCTGCTAAATATTTCTGCAATCAAAATTATTTAAAAAAAAAAGAAAAATATGCTTTTGTAGAGCTCACAGTGCTGAATCCAGAAATATATATATATTTATATTTTGAGTAATTTTAGGATATAAATATTTGAAAATAATGCAAGTAGGTTGTTCAAGTTCAAAAAGGGGCTAATTTGAAAATTAAAAAAAAAGAGTAAAACATGATAAAAAAAATTGGAAAATATATATGATGCCCTAGAGGAGAGAATCCTCTTCAAAAGGGTATAATTTTTTTTTTGAAAATGAAAAAAAAATTAAACAATAGTTGACGTCAACTAACAACTATCAAATTTAGGTAAGTTTGACTTTAAAATGTTATTACGAGAAAAATATAGATCAAAAATTCAATTTTTTTTCCATGCCCTAGATATTGAAGTCACCTATTTGGGAAAAAAAATCAGAGAAAATGCAGTTTTTTTCTATTTGTTTCTTGACGTCAATTGAACGTCACTTTTTCTTCAAATTTTCAGCGTTACAAAATCTGCTCTTAAATTGATAAAACAAATATCAAAACAATTTTTAAAAAATCTAAAAAATTACAGGAATAAACTTCAACAAGAGATCTACATTTTCTTAGTTTACATCATTTTGAAATTCAAAACATAAACACCACTTTTATGTGGTCGAAGTTGAGAATTTTTTTTTATGTTGGCCAATTCCTTTATAAAGTGTGAGACAGGTTTGTACTTTTACCCAATAATAATGCAATTTATCTATTTTAAATAATACAAAATTGCTCAAATCAACAAGAAGTATTTTGTAATAATAATAATATATATCTAGCTATTGTAATTAAACATAATTGTTTTAAGTCTAAATTAGATATTATTTTTCAAACAATAGTATTTACATAAATTGTAAAATACTTATTATTATTTATTATTAAATAATATAATATACACCATTTTAAATATAAAATACATAATTTTAAATATAAATCGAAAGAAAATCAATATTTATAATTAAATCATGCATTTGAAAAGGACTTTTATAGTCATTAAAACTCATTATTTTTCTAAGTATTAAACATAAATCACATTCATTATCCATACAATAATGCATATTAAAACCATAAAATGCAATATGATATGAGACTATGTGAGTGTGTGAGTGCATTAGGGTTATCCATCCCAAACAGTTCTTGCCAAGTGGCTAGAACATCTCTAACTCAACCATGTTCTCATCTTTGACGAGTACCTGCATTCATTCGTACTCAACTCAACGTCAATAGATTAGTTCCCCAAAACATAGCCAAAGCAAAACATTATAATCACATCAATAATATTTAATACTAAATCAACTTTCCAATTCACGCAAATATAACATCACAATAATTACCTTCACAGACGTGGAACTTACTCAAAGTAAAAACAATCATAGTAAATGTTCACTAATCTAGAATAATAATATAGTCCATAAAATGAGATGTAACATCCTTCCCCACTAGGAAGAGACATCGTCTCGATGTCTTATTACACAAACTAAAAATAATAATGTATCAATCTACCACCAACAATGTATCCAAAGTATCATAATCTATGCATGAATAAGAAATCTATGCTATATCCTTAAATGAGGAAAAGATCTATCAATCTCCTTTGCATCCTCCCATGTGGCATTGTCCTCTGAATATTGGTCCCATTGGACCTTGTATTGCACCACATCTTTGCTATGCAACTTAACCTTGTGCCTCTCCAAAATTCGAGTGGGCTCCACCAGTACCACTCTTAGATCTTGAACCTATGAAGCACGTCAATCAAGAATT
Organism: Cunninghamia lanceolata; assembly: GCA_027924645.1. Taxonomy (NCBI): domain Eukaryota; kingdom Viridiplantae; phylum Streptophyta; class Pinopsida; order Cupressales; family Cupressaceae; genus Cunninghamia; species Cunninghamia lanceolata. The sequence continues at coordinate 127,348 of BSBN01001102.1, forward strand.
TGTGACGCATCAGGATGATAAAGCCTAAGTAAGGACACATTAAAAACATTATATATTTTGGCAAGTTTAAGTAGTAGAGCAAGTCTATATGCTACAAGATTCATCACTTCCAAGACATCGAATGGTCCTACAAATCGAGGAGCAAGTTTGGATGCTTTGCCAAATGAAACTGAACTCTTCTGAGGTTTGACCCTCAGGAAAACTTTGTCACCAACTAAGAACTATCTAGGTGTCTTATTTCTATCTGCATAACTCTTCTGACGATTTGAAGCTTGCTTCAATTTCTCTTTGATCAATCTCATCTAATCATCCATTTCCCTTAACATATTAGGACCAATCACTATTCTATCCTCCACCTTATCCCAACTGATAGGTGTTCGACACCTATACCCATAAAGAGCTTCAAATGGTGCCATTCCCAAAGATGTATGGTATGAATTGTTATATGCAAACTCTACCAATGGAAGATACTCTTCCCATTTATACTATTGATCCATACAATACATCCTTAGGTCTTCTACAACCTGATTGACTCTTTCTATCTAACCATCCATTTGTGGATAATATGCCGAACTAAAATTCAACTTGGTGCCCAAATCTACATTAAGAGTTATCCAAAATCTAGATGTCATGCGAGTGTCTCGATCTGAAATGATCATCTCAGGCACTCCATGCAATCAAAAAATCTCCTAAACAAACTTCTTAGCTAATACCAAAGAACCATCTGAAAGATTCCCTGGAATGAAATGTGCTACCTTTGTGAACTTGTCCACAACCACTAAGATGACATCATGTTGATTCTTACACATGGGAAACCCCTAAATAAAATTCATACTTATTACTTGCCACTTATGCTCAGGAACATTGTGTAGGTACAACAATCCTGCTGGATGCACATGCTTAGCTTTGACTCGCTGGCACTCCAAACATCAAGCCACAAATTCTATCACATCCCTCTTAAGTCTAGGCCAAAATTATAAGGTTCTCAAACCTTCGACCATCTTGGTCACTCCAGGGTGCCCCAAATATGGTCTGTTGTGGATCTCTTCAACATTAACTTCCTCAACTCTTCTGAGTTAGGAATATACATCCTTCCCTGATATTTCAAAAGTCCATCTGACTCAATCACATAACCATCAAACATGTGATCTAAGGGGTCTAATTCCAAAGCTTTCTTTACTCTTTCATAATGCTCATCCCCTTGAAGATTATGAATCACTCTCTGCTTCAAATTGGATCTTGTTGTAACCATGGCAGCCAGATGTCTTCTACTAAGAGCATCTGCTACTCTATTCTCACTTCCTTTTATATACTCAATTCCAAAGTCATACTCACTAAGGAATTCTAACCACCTTCTTTGTCATGCATTAAGGTTAGGTTGAGTAAATATATACTTCAGCCCTAAATGATCTGTCTTTAACTCAAAGGGCTTACCTAGAAGATAATGCCTCCACATCTGAAGTGCATGAACTATGGCAGATAACTCAAGATCAAGCGGCACATAATTTAACTCATATTGCTTTCGCTTTCTTGACTCATATGCAACCACTTACTCATTCTGCATCAACACTCCCCCTACTCCTTCTCCTAAAGCATCAGTTATGACTGTAAAGTGACCATTAGGATCTAGTATGGTCAAGATAGGAGCGGTTGTGAGCTTTTCCTTTAGCACTTGTAAAGCTTGTTGAGAAACCTTCCACAAACTTTCTATAATAACATGTGAGTCCCATTAAACTTTTGACTTCTATCACACTCTGAGGTGTAGGCCATTCCATTATCGCTTTAATATTCTTCGGATCAACTGCAATCCCTTCTACCGAGATCACATGACAAAGGTAGTGCACTTTATCTTGAAAGAATGTACACTTAGATAGCTTACCATAAAGCTTCCTCTCTCTCAAGCATTGTAAGACTATCCTCAAATGCCTTTTGTGCTCTTCCACTGATTTAGAGTATATTAATATGTCATCAAGGAAGTTCAACACAAAATCATCTAAGCAATCACTAAATATGCTATTCATCAAATATAGAAGGTTGCTGGAGCATTAGTCAACCCAAATGGTACCACTATGAACTCGTAGTGACCATATCGAGTTCTAAAAGATGTTTTAGAGATGTCCTCATCGTTAATCCACAATTGGTGATAGCTGGATCTAAGATCTATCTTCGAGAAACTGTAGCTCCCTTCATCTAATCGAAGAGCTCATCTATTCTTCGGAGTGGGTGTAGATTAGGAAATCAAATCAAGGTTAAAATACAAACTAAAATGCATAAACACAAAAAAGCTATACCTCAACAAGAAGACCCAATCTCATAAAGGGAGAGGAAACTTGCACCCAAGAGCTCCTAAGACATGATAATCCCTAGATAATGATTCAAATGTGAAATTCTATTACTCTAATTTGCAACTCACTAATTAGCTCAATAGATATTTGGGCATGGTAACATTGCATAAAACTTGGATCCCAAAATGGGTTGAGAGATGTTGTATTTATAGAGATTTTGGAAGGATTTTGATCCAAGGGTGGAGATTGATTTAGAAGATCAATGGTGGAGGGCCTAGATTTGATCTTGGGGGAATGGAGGGCTAGGAATAAAAGCAAATCTTTTATTGATTTTGGGGAAAGGAGGAATTAAATGAGTATGGGTGTGAAGGATTATTTTTGAATTAAAGATTCATATGGGGAATGTAAAATGAATTAAAAATTTATTTGGGGATAAGTGGAGATAAATGAGGTATGGAGGTGTAAGGAGAATTAATTGTGATGTGGGATGTTTTTATATAAAAAATTGACTTATGTGGATTTATTTCAACTTTTTTATTTGGAGGATGTGGGGAAGGGTGTTAAGCTAGGTTTGACCACCCAAATGAGAGGTTAGGGTTAATTAACTATAGGTTTTATTTAATTAATCTTAGGGCTAGGATGAGGTAGGCTAGGGTAGGTAATTAAATAATAGCTATTTAATTACCTAGGGTAGGGATAGGTCAATTAATAGGTTGAATTAATTAGTTAAACACAATTTAGCTAATTAATCGGATTTAGTGAGGAGGGGGAAATTGATTTAATAAATATTGCATATTTATTAAATCAATTGGCTAAGGTTTGAACTATTGAATTAATGAAATTAATTCAATTGTTGGGGATAAAATGATGAAAAATAGGGTAATGAAAGGATAATTAATTAAATAAAAATTTAATTAATTGATTAGAAGGGAAATTGGTATGTTTAGGGATGTCAGGAGTCAGTTTGGTGGTAAAGACATTTTTAGGTGTCTACATTTGCCCCTCTTTTACGTGGCGTCAGGACCTAGGAGGGAAGTGGCGTCAGGTCGAAGAAAAATATGCCCCAGCTACCGGGAAGGAATAAGATGAGTGAGGGATGCCCCTTCGAGAGGTCACGGAAAAAATAATTTTTTTTAGGGTGGGCTCTCAAAAAGACGCGACGAGAGTGAAAGTTGGATAGGGGATAGAAAAAGAAGATGGCAGGAAGAAAAACAGAGGAAAAAGGTTGGGATCTGCACCCTGGAGGGGAAAAAGAGTGGGCAGAGGGATGACATGGCATGCTATATTAGGTGAAGTGGGCCCTAAGAGTGCCACATTTGCACACATTGACTTGGTGAGAAGAAGAAGCAGAGGAGAGATGGCAGAGCGCAACCCCCACTTCCCTCGTCTTTGACACATTTTTGAGAGGTTCCGATCATTTAGGCGGACACCAATGGCTAGACCTCAAGAAGGGCCTAACCCTGACTTTGTGGTTTTTTGATTTATGTGCATTTCTAGGGTTCAGGAAGTAGGTTTTTAGAATTGTAGCGCTATTGCGAGGACGTGTAGCACCAAAAGTTAAGTGGATTAGCACCATCCTCTAGATTGGCACTATCCACTAGGGTAGGAGAGAGGCGGTTTGCTGCCATCTATTTGGCATTTTAGCGCTATCTTTTGAAATAGCGCAATGTGCGGAAGAACAAGGTTTTAGCGTTTTAGCGCCAAATGTGTAGGAGGCTAGAGCTATATTCTGGAATAGTGCTATTTTGATTAACGACGCTATGTTTAGTTTTAGCGCGAAGAACATGATTAGCACAATATTTAGAATATGCGCAATAGGGGAAATTAGCGCTAATCTTTAGATTAGCGCCAAGTGATAGTGTGGCTCCATATTTTAAAATGGCGCTAAGTGCATTGCGCAGTAGCACTATGTTATTAAGCAGCGGAAAATGCCTTGCGTAGTGGTGCTATTATCTGGAATAGCACTTTTTAGAAGAAGTAGTAGCACTATTTGTAAAATGGTGTGATGTATGGTTTGTTTTGGTGCCAAATGATTTGGGTGTTCAACATTAGAAGAAAGGGGGTGGTGTTTGGAAGAAGACAGGTAGATTGCTGACCAGAAAGTTGTGGTTGCAGGATACGCATTCATTTATAGTATACTCATGGGAGCGATGTGTGCCATCGGTGATGGCATTATTTGATTAGTTTGATGATGCCACTCGAGCTCGACTAGCTAGGTTGGGGCTTCTGACAGTTGCATCGATGCTTGTGCTACGATCTCATAGAGCTTTGATGACAGTAGTAGTGGAGCGGTATCGTTCGGAGACTTGCACATTTTTTCTTCTGACTGGGGAGATCACCATCACACTTGAGGATGTTTATCGCATCCTCAAGCTACCTATTCGTGGCAGGCGGGTGACATATGATACTAGGAGGGGATGACGAGCCCTGATCAGAGCGTTTGGTGCTGCTCACATGGTCCTATCGGTAGATGGTAGAGAGATGAGCTATGAGGGTATTCTGGCGTTGGGTGCAGATCCATTTTCCTTATTCCTATGTGAGTTGATTGGTGTTGTGGTGATGCCGAATAGGTAGGGCAGGGGATTCCCAGTTGGATGGGGAGAGATGATCGAGGGGATGGTCAGGCACGAGACTGTCTATGCCTGGGGACCATTGATGTTAGGGTAGCTGTATCATGAGATGCATACAGTTGTCTATTTATATGATTCAGCGTTGTCAGCTGGGGTCACTCTATTACACGTGTGGATTTGGGAGCACATTACAGTTACTCGGTTGATGTGTGGGTACTATTGCCGTCCATTTGAGGCCTTTGTGTTCTTATACCATGATGCTGAGTACACTTATACTAGTCAGGTTCGGTACTAGAGACGGATGCTGGATGATGTCATTCGGGTGACCTGGTGACCATACATTAGAGTGGAGCTGTGGCTTGATGATGATATTCACTTGCCCTTTGCTTTTCAGCAGCGGTATCTGATGGGTCGCGGAGACCAAACCATAAACATGTATCTACCCTCACGGGTCACGTGGTAGTTTGGGTTGTGGCAGGATACATCGCAGTAGATGGCCATCTTTGCATGGACCCACTATCATGCGTACTTCTAGCCTGCAGCCATACAGCCACAAGTCGCTCTGGATGATTTTGCAGCTTTGCGTCCAGTGCGGTGGGATTGGGGGAGCACGGTCAGGGATGCAAGCACTATGCCTGCATATGATATTTGGTGGCAGATGTGGCGACCGACTCTGTTTACGGACCTGGCAGAGGAGGTAGCCCCTGCGGAGGAGGCAGTGGGGTCAGGTAATGAGGAGTCAGATGACGGTGGGGATGATGAATCTGATGGAGATGATTTCTTGGAGGAGGGGGAGGAGATCATTGCAGATTACCTCATGGAGATTAGAGGAGATGGAGAGGAGAGGGTGGTTGGTGGGGATGGGTAGCCAATGGATGTGCTGGAGGTGGCGGCAGCTGGACAGGTACCCCAGCAGCAAGTGAGACAACAGGCACATGTTCAGCAGGTTCCTATTGAGCAGGTGTAGATTAGAGTGGGGCGATAAAATAGAGGGCCCTGATGGCATGGGGGACAACCAAGGGTGGATAGGGGGGTCTACCCCCACCACAGGTAGGGCAGTAGCAGGTTGTCACTGCAGGGCAGCAGGTAGCCGGGTATTAGGCAGAGGCAGGCCCGTCAGGGGCAGGTGGAGAGGCAGAGGTTGAGAGGGCAGCCTCCCGTCAGCAGGCTCGGGGTGAGGAGGAGGAGATGGAGACCTTGTAGGCACAGGTGGCCAGCCTGCAGGAGGCATCAGAGAGCCGGGAGGCAGAGTTGGAGTAGCTGTGGGCGACAGTAGCATTGTTGGATGGTTCAGATGGGCAGGTGGCTGCATTACAGGTACAGTTAGCCTAGGCTCAGGGTGAGATAGCCACTTTGATAGGGGAGTGAGATGTAGCACTCACGAGGGTGTGGTAGGAAGAGCCTACAGTGAGCAGTTTACAGGCCTCAGGTGCTGGGATGGCCCCAATTTTAACTTTGATGTAGACACAGTTGTCTCAAGCATAGGGACAGGTTGCAGAGGCAACTCGACGGGCAGATTATTATCAGGTTCTCTATCATGCGGCAGTGCCAGCAGAGCAACGTGTAGCGAGCTTTAGTGAGCTTAGTGGGGCTAGGTCATCTAGGTCACATAGATCTAGATCGGTTCAGTCTATCTAGCAGACGATGGGTCCTCCATCACATGTGCCCCAGCAGGTTCCATAGGTTTAGGTTCAGCTGTAGCCATAGCCACAGACAGGACCACAACCACTACCAGGGTTAGAGTCTCCCATTCCCTCGGAGAGAGGATCCTTCATGTGACAGTTATATCATGTTAGCCCTTAGAGGCATTGTATTAGGACATTATATTTTTTGATGTATATATGAGCGATGCATTTTTAGCGATGATGATATATATGATGTGATGTTGTTCGATGGTCTATTTGTTTATTTATGATGCTCTTATTTGATAATTATGATGCTTATGATGATGGATACACTACGTTGTATGGATTATATGCTATGGATGTGTTTTGTTTATGCAATGCACTATGTGGATGTTATGGATGTACCTATTGATGTAACATGATGGATATAGTGATTGTTTATTTATTGTTATATATGCATGTTTGTGATCTATGGTCTATGATGTATAATGCAAATAAATGTTCAGATTAATAAACGTTTATTATGGATGCAAAAATGTGATGCAATGGAAATGTATGTTTATCTGAATAAACACATGTGATGTATGGATCTGCAGTTAAATGTTTATTGATTATGCAATGTAATGATTTATATAAAGTGTCACTAGTGATTATGCAATGATATATGGAATGCCATGTAATGATGCAAATGTGATGATTGATAAAATGAACCTAATGAAATGCAACTTTTAAATGATTCTAAAATGAACCTAATGATTATGCAAACTAAATGACTCTTAAAATGCACCTAACAAAATGCAAATTAAATGATTATGAAATGAACCTAAATGATTATGCAAATTAAATGATTATGCAAACTAAATGACTCTTAAAATGCACCTAACGAAATACAAATTAAATGATTATGAAATGAACCTAAATGATTATGCAAGTAGGACAACAACTGGGTGATAGGTGAGATGCAAACTAGGTGGTAGGTGAGATGCAAACTAGATGATAGGTGGGATGCTTAAGTCTTGATACATATGATGTTCTTTGTTGGACCCTGAGTGGTGAGGCTGTGCGGCACAGAAATGTATAGGGAGCAGATAAGGGTGGGTGACTGGGGTATGGATAGCATTGGGAGTGGTTAGATTCAGGGGGGGTTTGGGATGGCTAATGAGGGAGTTGCTAGGTCACAAAACACCACGTCATTGAGGGAGTGGGGGTAGGTTTTTGGTTTGGGATGTGTTGAGAGTAAGTTGGAAGAGTGGGATTAGTGAGGAGATTTGGGAAGGTGGGGGGAATAGGGTAGGTGATTATGAAATGTAGGCCCAGATGGTATAGTTGAATGAGTGATTAGGATGATGATTTTGAGCTAGTAACAGTAGTTGCATAAGATTAATTAAGAGCATTTCTTAGTTTACTATAGCAATGTAGGATACAGTTCATAAAGGTATGAAATGACCTAGATGATGATGTATATCCCACGATTGCATGGACTAGACTAGCAAACAATAGGTTGATTTCATGCATGCCCAAGGTAGTATAATCTTGCCTAGCCTAGGAAGGGGACTCATAGCGATGAGTACAAATAGTACATATAAGGTTTTGATGCCTGTATATGCAAATGGGACACATCATGCTAGAACTAACCCAAGCTTCAAGATATGAATACTATTCCTGGAGTAATGAAACCAACCCACAAGCACAACATACAGAAACAATGACCATGTCTACTCTAGGTGTTGTCTTCCACTTACCATGATATAATGAGATCAAGGTAGCTTTGGAGATAACTTAGAGTGAGACAAAAGGAAAAAATCAATAATCAAAAAGACCAACGAAAAGATACAAATAGCCTTTGTGTACTCTTGCCAAGAGACATGTTGATAGGATGACAGATTCTTGTCCATTGTAGGAACGATATATCCTAGGACACGAATCGGTTGGATTTTGTTTGGATAATTTTTGAAAGGTGGGCAAAATGACAGTCAGGCTATGTGTAAGATTATGGTTGGTATGTTGTTTGATGATTTTTGCGTTAGGGACCATCTTTCAATCATATATTGAGCTCAATGAATGGGGACCATCCAAATGGGGTGGATGGGTGCATCTTAGGTACCTGAGTACTGAAAACGTCCTTCGTATTCCAGACTGCCTACATACCCTGTATCCACGGGATCAAGGTACTTTCAAGATGCGGGCGAGATGAATATGTAGTTCTGGCTAGACTTGATGATGTGGGAATGGTTTGGGATGGTTGTGATGTGATGAGGATTGATGTATGTTTGATGCTTGCGAGTTGTAGCAAGATCGATGTATGGGTGTGATTGTTGTGACTTGTGTTGTTTTTGGATTTTCTGTGTTTTCTATTGTTTTTGGATTTTTTTGATTTTGTATTGTTTTTGAATTTTTTGATTTTCTACTGTACAAAAAGGAGGGTTACAAGGATCCTCATTCCATAGGTTATCCTTGGGTGAGATAGTGGGGGGGTGAGTGATAGGATTCGATGTTTCACAATTCTAAGCCATGGGATGTGTGCGATATGGAGTGTTGTGGTGGAAAGAGGACTTATTAGATGGTAGAGCTGGCCACTACACATGGCGCCTGAAACAAGTTTTCAACATGGTACTTATCCAAGGCGTCACTGAAGTGATTTTCACCATTGGAAGTTTTTATTGTACTCAGGTTTTTTCTTGATTTTTTGATTTTTTTGATGATTTTTTTATTTTTCTATTTTTTGATTTTTTGACTTGGGGTACCTGATGGGTTATGCATAAAATTTCTTTAGATGTAGGATGTTCATAGGCTCATCCAGAGGTTGCCCCTCAGGTGTTGCAAGCTGATATGCTCCTGATCCATAGTCGGTTGTGACGACATATGGTCCTAGCCAATTGGGTTCGAACTTTCCTTGCTTAGGACGCTCTTGCAGGTTCTTCTGATTTTCCATAAGAACAAGGTCACCTACTTCAAATTTTTGGTTTCTGATCCTCTTGTTGTAGCTTCTTTTGAGGCAATTTTGATATGCCTGCAGGTGGTTCAACGCATTCAAGCATTTCTCATCCAGTAATTCGAGTTGATATAACCTTGCGACTTGATATTCCTCATCAGTGATTATGTTTTGCAGGGATACTCGTAGGGATGGGAGCTCGACCTCAATAGGTAAAATGGCTTCAGACCTGAATACTAGGGAAAATGGAGTGGCTCTAGTGGGGGTGCGGATGCTTGTTCGGCAGGTCCATAGGGCGGGGTTGAGTTGGAGGTGCCAGTCACAGCTAGCTTCATTGACTGTCTTCTTTAGGATGCGCAAGATGGTTTTGTTTGAAGCCTCTGCTTGACCATTTCCTTGAGGGTAATATGGGGTGGAGAAGTGGTGTTTGATGTCAAATTTTTTGGACAAAGTGTGAACTTATTGGTTCTTAAATGGATTTCCATTATCAGTGATGATGGAATGAGGGATACCATGGTGGCAGATGATGTAGTGGAGGATGAATTTGGCTATTTGGGTTCCAGTGGTGAAAGTGAGTGGTATTGTTTCCACCCACTTAGTGAAGTACTCGGTAGCAGTGATTATGAACTTATGGCCATTGGAGGATGGGGGATGTATTTTCCCTATGAGGTTGAGTCCCCATTGTGAGAAAGGCCATGGTGTCATGATGCATTGCAACTTCTGCGTTGGTGCATGAATGAGATCCCCATGTTGTTGACATGGTAGGCATTTTTTGATAAACCAGTAGGCGTCTCAGTCCATGGTTGGCCAATAGTATCCGGTCCTCAGGATCTTTTTAGACAAAGTGGGTCCACTTGAATGTGCCCCACAAATGGCTGCATGTACCTCTTCCAAGGCTACCTCAGCTTCCCTAGAGTCTAAACATCATAGAAGCGTGCCATCAAGACTCCTTTTGTATAAGGTATCTCCTACAAGGATGAAGCGGGAGGCTCGATGGATGAACGATTTTCGTTGTGAGGTGGATAGGTTAGGGGGAAGGATATTGTCATGGAGGTATAGGTAGGTTTCTTGATACCACGGGGATAGGGGACCAATGACCTTGTACACTAGCTTCGATTGAGGAACATCATATGCTGGGATGGGGAGTTCTTCAATCAAGAACTCACACTTCTTGTTGTCTTTCTTCATGTCGACCATGGATCCGATGGTGGCCATGGCGTCTGCCGCTTTGTTGTTGAGCCTTGGGATTTGCTCAAAGTAGATGTCATCAAAGTAGTCTTTGAAGTCATCAACCATCTTCTTATAAGGTAAGAGCTTATCATCCTTGGTTTTGTATTCATTATTTACCTGTCGGATGACCAATTGAGAGTTGCCATACACAGTTAGCTTCTCAATTTTCCATTTGATGGCCATTTGGAGACCTGTGATAAGGGCCTCATACTCTGCCACATTGTTGGTGCATGGGAATGAGGGGTAACAAACAGGACGCCTGCCCCTGAGCCTCTATGTGTATATGATCCATCAAAGTACATTTTCCATGTTTCTGTGGCTGGTGCTATTGTCAGGATGGCTTCATCAGGGAATTCTACCAGTGTAGGATACTCTACCAGAATGGGTGCTTCGGCCAGCTGATCAGTGATAACCTATCCTTTGATGGCTTTTCTCTCAGTATATTTGATGTCAAATTCAGTGAGGATCATAACCCATTTTTCCATTCTCCCAGTAAGAGCAGCTCTATTTAGCAGATACTTCAGTGGATCGATCTTGGCAATGAGCTTGGTCTTGTGATTGAGCATGTAGTGTTGTAGTTTTTGTGAAGTAAAGACTAGGTCCAAATATGCTCGTTCAATTTGTGTATAGTTTAGCTCATATGAGATCAAGGTGCGGCTGATGTAATAAATGGCTCTTTCTTTCCCTTGTTCATCGTGTTGTGCTAGCAAGGCTCCTGTAGCTGTCTCTATTCCTAAAATGTACAATAGGAGGGGTTCTCCTTGCCTTGGTGGATTCAGAACAAGGGGATTAGCCAGGTATTCTTTTAGTTGGTCAAAGGCATCCTGACATTGAGTATTCCATACAAAAGCTATATCTTTTTTGAGGAGGTGCTGGAATGGTTGACATTTATCGGCCAATTGAGCAATGAACCGATGAATAGATTGGAGTTTTCCTTGTAGACTTCTCAATTGTTTTAGGGTTTTCAGAGGAGGCATTTCAGTGATGGCCTTGACTTTTGTTGGATCCACCTCAATTCCTCATCTGGAGACTATGTATCCCAAGAGTTTTCTGGAAGTTATCCCGAAGACACATTTCTTTGGATTTAGACGAACATTGTATTGCTCTAATCGGTCGAAGATCTTGGCCAATACATCCAGGTGTTCTTCTCTTGTCTTTGATTTGCCTAGTAAGTCATCCACGTAATCTTCCATGATCTGGTGAAAAAGGTCATGGAAGATGACGGTCATAGCTCTTTGATATGTAGCTCCGACATTCTTCAGGCCAAATGGCATTACCACCCAACAGTACGTCCCCCATGGGCATATGAAGGTTGTTTTATGCTGATCCTCTTTGGCGATTTTCATTTGGTTATATCCTGAAAAGCCATCCATGAGGGAGAACATCTCATGTCCTACCGTAAGATCCACTATCATGTCGATGTTTGGTAGTGGGAAGTCGTCTTTCAGGCAGGCCTTGTTAAGGTCTTAGACGTCAGTGTAGCAGCGGATTCGGCCATCTGGTTTGGCTACTAGTACTAGGTTGGAGACCCATTCAGGATAATCAATTGGTCTAATGAAGCCAATGTCCAGTAGTTTCTTTAGCTCTGCTTTGACTAAGAGGGCCACCTGAGGATTCATTTTTCCAATCTTCTGCTTTACTGGTTTTGCATCAGGGTGTACTGCAAGGTGATGGACAACCAAAGCGGGATTTAGCCCTGGCATGTCTGCATAGGTCCATGCAAAATTGTGATTTCTGCATGTGAAGAAGGTCAAGAAGTTCTCCTACTCTTGTGTGCTGAGAGATTCTACTCTATAGGTGATTTTCGGCTCTTCTTCCATCCCAAGATTCATCTCCTGAGCTAGTTCTACGAAGATGGGTGATCTGTCTAGATATACTTTGTCTATCTCGGGAAGGCCCATGCTTCCATCTCCTGGCGTCTCGTGGAGGTTTTCACCAGGAGATACGTCTTTTATTTTTACCTTTTTAGGATCTGACACTGCCGCAGAACGGTTTTCACCATCAGATCCATTTTTTATTTTTATGTTTTTATGACTGGAAGCATGGGTTGTCTCCCTAAAATAGGTAGCCGGATTGAGTTCCATGATGTATCCTGCTCTGTGATCTCTCAGGGGGAAGTGATCTCTGACCCCCATTATTTCAGCGATGGCCTCATCATTTGGTGCTACATCAAAGACAAGAGGTCCCCGTTGGTCCCAATCTATGAGGTCCAGGTATACAAGGGGTAAGTCATTGGATGACAAGGCTAGGGTGGTGATGGTGTAAATGGTGCATATGGATGAGTCAAGGAAATCAACAAAGTCACTAAAGGAATCTTGATGCCCTGTTTCGTTGATACTATCGAATGTAGGGGAAACTGTAGCGACCTCGGCTAAGATACATTCGCCGGTAGTGAGGATACACTGTCTTTGACCATATCCTAACCCTTGGGTATAGGGGTTTCTTGTTTCTTGGACTGGTTCCACGATCCCCTGTTCATGAAGGCCGATGCCACCTTGTCCTTTGTAGCCCATGTTTTTCACAATTTCTGAACCTTTACCATAGATTTCTATTGGTATGGTAGGAGCTTCTTGCTCAGTCTCTTCATCCTTATATAGCCAGGATGATATATCTTTGAGCACACCCTGATCCAGGAGATGTTTCTTTTCAAAGATGGGCGATGGTTTACACTTGATGACGATGGTGTTGGCTGCTTCTGTCTTTGGGATGCCAAATGTTTTAGGATTGGGTAATGTGCCCACACAGAAGGTACCGTGTAAGTTGTATTCCCCACATCCCATGTCACTAAGCTTGATCTTGACCTCTGGCAGTGAAGGGGTTTGGGATGAAGTGGTGGTAATGTTGGCAGGCTCGATGTATGAGGTGGAAGCTGTTGGATTGGCTTTGGTGTTGGCTTTGTTGTATGGGCAGAAGGTGTGGTTATGTCCTTCCAAGAAACTGTAGTATTGGAACGGGCGAGGGTCGGTGTAGATGGTTACCTCCATGCCGTTGTGAGGGAACTTGAGGCATTGATGGAATGTAGATGGGACCGCGTGCATGGCATGGATCCATGGTCGGCCAAGAAGAATGTTGTAGGGGAGGTCAAGATCAAGGACCTGACATTTTGTTTCTATTATTTTCTGTCCCACTTGAATACGGAGCTTGATGGTGCCTTCAGATATCCATTTGGTGTCATCATACCCTTTGATTGTGATGCACTCACTGCTGTCTACAACCACACCTGAGTACCCCAAGTGTTTTAATAGTTTAAGAGTGCATATGTTTAGGCCAGAGCCACCATCTATTAAGACTCTTTTGATGATGTGCTTGTGGATATGGACTTCAATGTGTAGGGCGTCGTTATGTAGGTGTTTAGAGGCCGAAAGATCCTTTTCTAAAAATGTGAGATGGTGAGGTGTGGCGATATGTCCTACCATGGCTTGGAATTGGGTCACATTCAAGTTAGCGAGGACTTGAGTTTCCAAGAGTGCTTTGTCTAGGATGTCTTTGTGAAGGGGTGATGTGCAAAGCAGTTCAAGGATGGAGGTTTGTGCAGGGGTCTTTCCTAGATGCTCTAGGAGGTTATATTGATTAGTAGGTGATGGACGTGTGGTTGGATGAGGGGGTAGGGGATTGGATGTGGATGCAGGTGTTTGTTCAGTGGTAGGGGTTGTGCGGATGGATACACGGCCACGACGGGTTGTGACAGTGCAATCAGGTGCATGTGCCTGAATGGTGATTGTGTTGACATGGTGAGATGATGGTTCTATCCGCCCTACGATAGAGTCATAGGATGCAGGTGGTGGGGTGACGTTGTATGCTTGATTGGATGAGGAGGCTTTTTTATGGTTGGGCAATGGATCCTTGTAAGCTCCAAGGTTGGCGTTTGGTGATGGTTGGGTGCTTTGATCAAGGCTGACTTGATTTTGATCTATAAGGTCTTGGATGCAATGCTTTAGTTGCATGCAGTCAGCAGTTTTATGACCCATAATGCGGTGGTATTCACAATAATCATTTTCATTGTACCATGCTGCTTTGAGTTCATTCTCTTGATTGGGTCTAACAGGTGGGAGTGTGATCAAACCTTTCTTGAGACATCTGTTGAGGATGTCCTTGATGGGTTTCCCTAAGAGTATAAATTGTCTTCGAGGTTTGTGTGGTTTAGTTTGTCCCCTTTGGTTATTTACATTGGTGGTATAGGTATGTGCAGGCTTTTGATTCTGTATATGTTGGATGGCTTTCACATCTGTGATGCCATCATTCAAAGTGTTCTTGTTCTTCCCACAATAGCATGACTTATCATTTGATTGTGTGTTGGTGTTGTTGTTTGTATTGGGGGTGTTGATACGGGGTTTGTTGTTGTTGTTAGATTTGTAGTCATACAATTTGATGGAGCCCTTGATGATGAGGGCATGTTCGATGGTGGTACCTTTGTCGATGACCTCTTCAAAGGTAGACGTATAAAGGATTTGTAAGTGGAACCCTATTTCCTGATTGAGGTTGGTCACAAAAATTGTGACGAGTTGTTTTTCAAGGATTGGCCATGGGAGTTTGCTTGCTAAGCTTCTCCACCTCTGCAAGAAGGAAGCGAAGGATTCTCCGCTCTTTTGTTTTGT
Source organism: Cunninghamia lanceolata (assembly GCA_027924645.1). Lineage (NCBI taxonomy): Eukaryota > Viridiplantae > Streptophyta > Pinopsida > Cupressales > Cupressaceae > Cunninghamia > Cunninghamia lanceolata. The sequence continues at coordinate 142,585 of BSBN01001102.1, forward strand.
GTTGTAAAGGTCTGTCATAGATATCTCATGCTCAAAGTTATAGGAGAAATGGTTTACAAATTTTTTTGCAAGCTCAGGAAAAGACCTAATGCCTAGGGGAAGATGTTCGAACCACTCAACGGCTTGACCACTGAGGCTTCTTGGAAATAGTCTCATAAGATAGGTATCGTTATTTGAGACTTTTAAGCAAGTGAGGTAAAACTCCCTAAGATGATCCCTAGGGTCTCCCTTTCCCTTGTATTTGTCAAATTTAGGTGTCTCAAAGTTCTTGGGGAAAGGGGGCATGTACAATGTGTGATCAAATGGATAGGGGCAAATGTCCTCAAAGGAATAGTGCTTGCGCTTGCCCCCAGTTTGCATGTCGTCTACCTTTTGGATCAAGGCCTGTACAATGGTTGTGAGATCTTGTGTTGGTTGTGGTTGCGGTGTGTAGGTTTACGGGTTGATGAGATGTTGGAGATTAGGTGGTATTTGATGTTGAAGAGTTTGGGAGGTTGTGTTTTGATATTGTGGGGTGGCGTTTTGATTGATTTGTGCAAGATGTTGTTGATGAGCATAGAGTTGTTGGAGAATGTGTGGGGGTATTTGGGGATTGGTTTGATGTTGTGTTGATGAAGTTATGGGGTTATGTGGATACGTGACATTGGACGGATTGACGTTGGATAGGTGGACATTGGATGCGTTGGATGCATTGTAAGGTGGTTGTGAGAATAATTGTCTTAGGTATGCTATGGTTTGAGGGTTGGGTGGAGGCACACTCGTGGAGGTACTTGCATGCGTGATATTCCCTTGTCTGCCCAAGGTGATTTGTGGAATGGAAGAGTTTATGGTAGTTGTGTTAGTGGATGTGATAACGGGTCAAGAGGTGGTAGGAATGGAGACACTTGTGGGGATTGTAGATGTGGTGACATTAGAGGTTGTGTTGGCTGTAGATACGGTGGGAGTTGATGTTTGTGGGATGATAGGTTGGGTGTTTGTTGTGGATGTTTGGGTGTTTGAGGTGGGATTGATGGTAGATGTGGATGGTTGGGATGATATCCTGTTATGGGGTAGTTGGGCACCAATTTTGAAGAGATAATCAAGATATCTATTTGGATCCAACCTTAGGACTTTGTCAAGTATGTCCATGTTATCAGCGTCTTGTGTAAAGTTCAAGACATCTTGATCATCTTGGGACATGGTGGGTGGTGGTGGTGGTGGTGATGGTTGCAAAAAAATGGAAGGGGTTTTCATTGGGATTGTATGTTGGGATGTGGAAGAATGTTGGTGGTTTGAATGTTTGGTTGATGGGTATGTTGTTGTTGTTGTTGGTGTTAGGCATTCTTATGCCACCATATTGTTTGGATTCTGCCATTTCTTGATTCTTTTTGTGTTGTGATCCAGTTATGGGCATGCACGTGTATGGATTTGATTTTGAGGTAGAGTGAAATGGGGATGGAGACCTTAGAGAATTTGGATTAAATTGTTGGACCCAAAGATAGATGTGGTAGTGAGATGGAGTAGCGAAGAAGATGAAGGGGTGATTGTAGTGTGATAAAAGATCGATAGGTTTCTAGGGGTGATAAGAATGGTATTGTGATTTGTTTTTCACAAATTTGGACTAAAAGATAGATGATGGATGACGTTTTCTTGAGGATGGTTTGAGAAAAGATTTTGATGTTTGGTTTTGATGTTTGATATGAAGGATTTTGATGGTCAACAAATTGAGCTTAGGTAAGATCTAGATTTGTGTCACACAAATGGATGTTTTTTTCTTTGTTTGGGGTAGACTAATGACCTTAGGCAAAGAAGGATGATTATTTCACTTGGAAGGTAGACTATTGACTCTCCAAGCAAGATATGATGTGAAGGATGAAATCTAGATCTATCTTTAACTCAAAGGGATGACGAGTTTTTTGATTGATTTTTTGATGGGTGTTTTGATTTGGAAGATTTTGGATATGTTTTAGATTTTTGGAATGATTTCTTGTGACAAGGATTTTTGTTTTGGTCCAAAAAGGTATGCAACTTGATTAATGAGGATGAATGGATATGAAATTGAGTGGTTTTGATATAGCAAAGGGTCCAACAATGATAGTGATTGATTCTCTAAGGTCAAAATGAAGGTATGATTTGGAAAATTTTGAGGAGAAAAATGGATAGAATGTTGTCAGATTTTTGGAAGGTGAATATGGATTATGGAAAAGCAGGTCCTAAAGATCACAATGGAATTGGTCTCAGTTTCAGGCAAGTCAATCTAAAATGGTGCCAAAATCAAACAGAGATGGCGCTGATACAGGGCAATGTTAGTCAAGGTCCTGAAAAAGATAGATTTTGATGGCAAATTTGGATTTGTTTTGATTGAGATTTGATCAAATGGTTTTCAATGTCTCTTGGCAAGTTGTTTGAAAATAATTTAAGCACATTAACACACAATAACCAAGATTTTTGTTTTGTGAAAAGATGTGTGATTTTGTTAAATAAGCACTTTGCACAACCTAAGGCGAAGATATGACAATATTTGTTGAACCCCCTAGCTGCGTCTATTCAAAGCGAGTAGCTCCAGGATCTTGGTAGCACTGGCTCCTCCTTACAATTGTACAAACTTCTCATGCATGCCAAGATCTGTGTTTCCTATAAAGCTTGTCCCTCACCAAACCTTTGGATTGTCCCTGCTACCTCGGCTAAGAACCGCATGAATCAGGGCTACTTCAAAGGTTTCCCTTCTGCGTCAACAAATAGAAGGATTTTGGCTTGCTAAACAAAGGTTCGTAGTAAGTGCATTTGTTCAGGTTGTTATACGTACAGCGGTGCTGCTCTCTGTTATGGAGTCTCCCAGCCTCCAAGGGTTACACCTTGGAGGGTTTTGAGGGAGGTTGGTTGTCGGTATAACACAACAACACCTGTTGCTTGTGACTTTCGTCCCAAACACATTGATTTATATAGCGGCTCGAAAGAGCTTGGCTTTAGCTTGTTGCCGCTTTGGTCATTCCCACCTTTCAAAGTAGGGTGGTAGGCCCTTTAAGGATTCACAAAAGTAACACAACCGCAAAAATACTTTTGATCCCCAAGTTCACACAAAGATGTGAGGGGAGAGCATACATATTCTTTATGCTTGCATCACACTAAACATGGTTCATTTTAGTTCTTTGGATTATGTTGGGGGTGATTAATGTAAGTGTTGTGAGAAGCTTTTGATTCCCAAGGTCACCAAATGGTGCGAGGGAAGAGCATACACTTTTCAAACTACAAACACAAACCACGAAAACACTTCACACAATTAGATTGGTTTTCTTGATTATATGAGTGAAGAATGAAGATTGTTGTTCTTTTTAATCTAATGATTTCATTGATGCAATTTGTGGTTCTTTTTAAAGCCCAAAGTCAAAATGTTTTGATAGTTGTTGGCACACAATTTGTGAATTTTAGGAGACCAAATTCAAATGTTTGACACACACACACACAAAGATTTATTTGTTTTGTTGATCAATTTTTATAACACCAAATCGAAATGTTGTGTAAACTAGCATGCAAGGGTTCATTTTAAGTTCTAATTGAAATGTTTGCTAATCTAAAGATAAAAATATCCTGCAAAAACTTGTTAGCCCCCGTAAAATGATGATGATGACCTGCAAACAAGTTGTCAGTCCCTGCATAAACAGCAAAGTTAGTTTCTAAAAATAGCGCTAAAACAGAGACCTAATCGCGCCACTGCAGACAAACAATGGTGCTACTTGACAGAAACTGACATACCACCTGACACTCTAGACAAATGGCGTCAATTTACAAATATGCGCTAATATCAGACCCTAAAGGCGCCAAAATACAAGTTTGCACTACAGAATTATACCGAAGGTGCCACAACAATATAGCGCTAATACAGTATACAGAAAGTGCTAAAATAGGTAATAGCGCTAAACTGGGTCTAAGAAGGCGCCACTGCGCAAGTTGTCAAGCGGTCTGGTCACAATTTACAGATAGTGCCAATCTGGGCTCCGATAGCACTGATACGGGCCTGAAAGTGTCCGTCCTGCAAACAGAGGTCTTCCAAGTGAAAGAGGAAGTTAGGTTGCACATAGAAGAGGTCATGTTAGCATTGTTAGTCTTGACAAATGAAAAATAGGACAAAATAGAAGCCAAAATGCATGTTTAGATTTTATGAAAAATTTGACATGACCTCCCCTTGTTCCTTCAAGATCCCTGCAAAAACAGAGAGCAACTAAATAGGGACAAACAACAGGAAGAACACATAAAAACAAACTTATGAGTGAGTTTTAAGAAAGAAAGTTGCTGCGCAAAATAGCACTAAAACATAATATAGCACCAAAACACGTTAGAGATAGCGCCACTGCGCAGGTAAGATAGCGCTAGACCTACAAAAACACGTATCTAGCCACAAAAACTCACAAAAAATAGATTAGATTTAGACCTTGTGGGTCCCACCAGGTGTGCCAATGTAGATTAGGAAATCAAATCAAGGTTAAAATACAAACTAAAATGCATAAACACAAAAAAGCTATACCTCAACAAGAAGACCCAATCTCATCAAGGGAGAGGAAACTTGCACCCAAGAGCTCTTAAGACATGATAATCCCTAGATAATGATTCAAATGTGAAATTCTATTACTCTAATTTGCAACTCACTAATTAGCTCAATAGATATTTGGGCATGGTAACATTGCATAAAACTTGGATCCCAAAATGGGTTGAGAGATGTTGTATTTATAGGGATTTTGGAGGGATTTTGATCCAAGGGTGGAGATTGATTTGGAAGATCAATGGTGGAGGATGAAAGTGATGTGGAGGGCCTAGATTTGATCTTGGGGGAATGGAGGGCTAGGAATAAAAGTAAATCTTTTATTCATTTTGGGGAAAGGAGGAATTAAATGAGTATGGGTGTGAAGGATTATTTTTGAATTAAAGATTCATATGGGGAATGTAAAATGAATTAAAAATTTATTTGGGGATAAGAGGAGATAAATGAGGTATGGGGGTGTAAGGAGAATTAATTGTGATGTGGGATGTTTATAAATAAAAAATTAACTTATGTGGATTTATTTCAATTTTTTTATTTGGAGGATGTGGGGAAGGGTGTTAAGCTAGGTTTGACCACCCAAATGAAAGGTTAGGGTTAATTAAATATAGGTTTTATTTAATTAATCCTAGGGCTAGGATGAGGTAGGCTAGGGTAGGTAATTAAATAATAGATATTTAATTACCTAGGGTAGGGATATGTCAATTAATAGGTTGAATTAATTAGTTAAACATGATTTAGCTAATTAATCAGATTTAGTGAGGAGGGGGAAATTGATTTAATAAATATTGCATATTTATTAAATCAATTGGCTAAGGTTTGAACTATTGAATTAATGAAATTAATTCAATTGTTGGGGATAAAATGATGAAAAATAGGGTAATGAAAGGATAATTAATTAAATAAAAATTTAATTAATTGATTAGAAGGAAAATTAGAATGTTTAGGGATGTCAGGAGTCGGTTTGGTGGTAAAGACATTTTTAGGTGTCTACAGTGGGTACTTAATTTTTATAGTAGCTTTGTTAAGCATCCTATAATCAATGCATAACCTCAAAGTCCCATCCTTCTTCTTTACAGAGATAACCGGTGCACCCCATAGCAACACACTAGGTCTAATGAACTCTCGATTTATCAACTCTTACAATTGTGCTTTAAGCTCATACAATTCTGTAGTAGTCATCATGTAGGGTGCCTTATATTGAGGCCTAGTCCCTAGTAGCAAATCAATCGAGAAGTCAAATTCTCTCTTTGGTGGTAACTATGTCAACTCCATAGGGAATACATCTCAGAAATCTATTAGGATTGGTTAGTCATTGAATGTTGGTTCTTCATTGTCAAGGTCCTTTACTTGGATGACATAAATGGCACACCTTTTCCTCTTGGATTTCTTCAATTACATAACTAAGATTTGTCTAAGCTCTAAAGGTCTCTTAGATCCATTAATTTCCACCTGGTTTCCTAGGCCATCCAAACATCTAACAACTTTGTCTTCACAATTTACTAGAGAATTATGTTTAGTTAACTAGTTGATCCCCATAATTACATCATAAGCCCTAAAGGTGCTACATACAGATTAACTTGTATCTGAAAACTCAGAAGCTCTAACTCACTACATGTTAGACATGAGTCTACTCTCTTTTTTGCTCTATTGCCATATTGTACCATCAAAGAGTTTTCCATATGCCTAGGTCTAATAGATAATTTAGATACTACTCTAGGATCTACAAAACATTATGTGGCACCAATATCAATCAAAATAGAAATAGGTAGTCCATAGAGCTTACCTTGAAATTGAATAGGTGCTGCCTGAAAGTTAGCTTGTCGATTGTCCACTGCGGCATGTATCTGATGTTGAGGTGCTCCTTGTTTATTTATATTTCCTCTTCCCGCTGATCTCTGGGGACATGAATTTGCATAATGCTCTCCTCCACAAACATAACATCCACCCCTTAGGTTCTTTCGGTCCTTCAATCCTTTTCTGCTGGTTGTTGTTTTGGTTGTTATAGCCACCTCTTTTGTTTCCTCCATGCTGGTTTCCACCATTTCCATCCTAAGAGCTATTACCTCTCTTCAAATTCTTGATTTGTCGATTGTCATTACCTTGATTGTTATTATGATTATAATTTTGTTGGTTATTCTGAGGTCTCTTGTTGGCAAACTTCGCATCTCTCTACTTACGGTAAATGGCTGCTTGTTGTAGCTTCTTCTCTTGTTTAATGGATTTCTCAAAAAAAGCATCCATAGTGATTGGATTATGAATGTCTACGTCTGCTCCAATCTGGGGCCTTACACCTATTATAAAATTCCTGATCTAGAATCTCTCATCTGTCTGGTACTATGGAACATACTTAAGTAGATGTGAGAACCTTTCCCAATAACTGGTTACAGACATTCCTCCTTGAACCAAATTCTAAAACTTTATCATCTTCTTATCGAAGAAGAGTTGCAATAACTATCTTTTCCTAAAAATTTGCAGGAAAATCTCCCAAGTTATTTCACCAGGTAATAGTTTCTTATCTGCCTTCTCATTGTCCCACCATGTTGCTACTTCACCAATCAACTGATATGATCCCCACATTGCCTTCGTGTGATCAAAAAGGTTTCGAAGCTCAAAGTATTTCTCCATTTCTATTATCCATGCCTCAACTCCATCTCCAATTATCTTTCCATCAAATTTGGGCAGTGAGACCTTCTTGAGGTCTTTCCCCAACTCCTCTACAATCCTTACTCGATTGTTAGCATTTTCTCCAACCACAAGAACTTGGACTTCTATCCTTAGGTTTTCATTATGTGCCTTAGCCCTTGGGTTTTCATACGCATTAGCACCTCCTGGATTTTCATTTGCATTCTGCTTTCTATGATTCCCTCTGATCTCCTACTCAACATCATTCATTCTCGTATCCTGTTGGGTAAAGAGAGCAAGAATACGATCTGATCTTCCATCTTGATCATTATTAGCATCTCCACAATTTCTTGCATTTTGACCATTACTTGTACCTCCACAGTTTCTTCTATTTTCACCACTTCCTGATCCTCCACTACGATCAGTGTTTCTAGTATTCATGATGAATAATCTGCATCAAGTTCGTAACTTAGCATAATAGTCCAAAAGAAGCCCTAGTGTTCAACCTAGAGCTTTGATACCAAATGTAAAGTACTAAAACCATCACAGGAGTTACATGAAGTAAATAATGCACTTAATTACAACATCTCAAGTAAAAGATAAATCTCATAAATATGAATCAATAAAAGTCATTAAATCTTACAAAATCATGTGCTCAATCTAAGTGATAGCACTATAAAATAATATACAAATTCCATTGGCTTTCATGCAATAATTTATCTAATAATAATTACAAGTTACAATAAATATGTACAACAAGTATAATAAATCAAACAAACTCTCCAGTCACCACGAACCCACATGGTTCTCTTGCGAGCCGAGAGACGGGAACATGGCTCAAATGCTTTTCCACCCAACCATGAAGCAATTACACTTCCCTGGATCCCTTCATAACATGAAGGAAACCTAGCCTTGCACGAAATGTCTAGCTACCTAAAAATAACTGGCATGAGGGAACACCCGATGCAACTTGATGTCTAATGTTCAATTCTAAATAATGAAATGTAGATTGTCTCACAATAGGATGTGGCAAAGATATATATAAATAAAGTTTGCTAGATGAAAAATCATCTTTTTCAATGACTGCTTGTTTAGATCTAACCATTTAAAAAATAGTTACAAGTTCAATTCTTGAAAAGAGGAAAAGCCATCTCTGATAATCCACATTCGGTATCCTAGCCCAAAAGTAACCCAAAACTCTCATAGCTAAAAATCTACTTTCTTTTCACAATAAATAAATAACAACCCATATTCGCCTATAAACCATCTTTAATTCCCTTTCCAAGCATCAATCATGAAAACACACTTTTAAGCAAGTAATTCATCATTTGATCATACAATTACATCTATAAGGCTATTAATTTGATTTTATTTCCTAGTCCATATTTCATTTAAATATTCACAATGTAATAAGTTTTCTAATTCCAACCAAGTATATAGTTCACTTCAAGAAAGTTTGTAATTAAGATGATGTTATATCCACATCGAAACTTACTCCATTCACAACAAACATATAAGGAAAAGATAATTAAATCTATAATCTAATTTATTCAAAGGTATTGTTATCCGTTACAGGAAGAAATAACTGACTGTGACAGGAAGCTGTGACAGTAACAACTGTGATAGGAAGCTGTGACAGTAAGCTACGACAAGAAGCTGTGACAGTAAGCTACGACAAGAAGCTATGACAGTAAGCTATGACAAGAAGCTGTGACAGTAAGCTACAATAGGAAGCTATGACAATCAGCTGCGACAGGAAGCTATATACAGTCACTAATAACTTGCGACAGGAAACTGGACAATAATTAAGCTACAGAATGTACAAACAAGCTATTGTCTAACTAGCAACAGGAACTAAACAGGTCTGAACAACAATAAAATAGATAAAAAGACAGCAACAGGAACCTCTGAAACAACAATACAAAAATGCAAGATGAACCTTATACTTCAGTCTATAGTTCAGATTATAGGAACCCATTTTTAAGAGAATTTATATAGAATTAAATGACTTGCAACAGGAACCTAATATACAGTCTTTAACAACAATTAAAGAAAAAGAAAACAACAAGAATTAAGTCTGCCAGAGATTAAATTTAACAACGATTAGAAACTTGTTGGCTATGGTTTCAAATAGTTGTGACAAAGGTGACCAATCTACTCATCATAAAATGAAGAAAACTATGAATGGCAGAGACAAGAACAAGATCAAGAACAGTCCGCTCAACTTTTCAGCAGTGGTAAGGTTTCAATCGAGTGCTAAAGAGACTAGTGAGGGTGGTCTTAGCATTCAGGTAAAAGTAAAATGCATGCCTGAGTATATTTCAGTGGTCAAGTTTAAGATATAAGTTTTAATTAATCTGTTCTACATGCTAAACATAAAATAGCAGATCGATCACAAGATTTCGCAAAGGGATAAACAACAATGACAGAGGTAAATACAAAATGAGAAGGCTAACCTAGGTTTAACGTAGACTAGAATAAGAATATTTTCATAGGCCAAAATAACTATGGGTTTGAATAGTAATACACAACCATAAATTATTGCCATTAAAAACAAGGAAAGTACCTAGTTTTATTTGCTTGCCAAAGGGTCAAATTTTGTTGTTGTAGCTGATCCTTCCTCTCTATTATCGCTGCCCAGAAAAGAATGAATGCCCTCCTCTCTCTGCTGCTGCAAAAATCGTGGGTGGTATATCTTTGTTGTCCCCCTTCTTTTATTAAAAATCCTCTCTTATTTTTGGCATTCCAAAAATTAGATTTTCTTTGCTTCTTTTGTTTTTTAATAATCTCCAATTTTACTCACGTTTGCATGAGTTTTGTTTTATTTTTAAAAATCTCATTTCTTTGTTTTAGAAAGAATTGAATAAAATAATCTTTATTTATTTATTTATTTATTTTTTCTGTCACTTGCATGACAACAACTCTTTTTAATTCTTTTATTTAGATTCTAAATATAATAACAATAATAATAATGCAATTTATCTGTTTTAAATAATACAAAATTGCTCAAATCAACAAGAAGTATTTTGTAATAATAATAATATATATCTAACTATTGTAATTAAACATAATTGTTTTAAGTCTAAATTAGATATTATTTTTCAAACAATAATATTTATATAAATGGGAAAACACTTACTATTATTTATTATTAAATAATACAATATACACCATTTTAAATATAAATTGAAAGAACATTAATATTTATAACTAAATCATGCATTCAAAAAGGACTTTTTATAGCAATTAAAACTCATTATTTTTCCAAGTATTAAACATAAATCACATTCATTATCCATACAACAATGCATATTAAAGCCATAAAATATAATATGATATGAGATTATGTGAGTGTATGAGTGCATCAGGTTTATCCATCCCAAACAATTCTTGCCAAGTGGCTAGAACATCTCTACATCAACCATGTTCTTATCTTCGATGAGTACCTGCATTCATTCACACTCAACTCAACGTCAGATTAGTTCCCTAAAGCATAGTCGAAGCAAAACATTATAATCACATCGATAATATTTAATATTAAATCAACTTTCCAATTCACGCAAATATAACATCACGATAATTACCTTCACACACGTGGAACTTACTCAAAGTAAAAACAATCATAGTAAATGTTCACTAATCTAGAATAATAATATAGTTCATAAAACGAGATGTGACACTTAAGCCTTAACCAGAAACACTGATCCAATTAAGCACTACTCAACATACTTATGGTTCTATCCATTAATGTCATGTTCATCCTCTATGTGGTGCCATTTTTTGTGGTGTATATGGAGTTGTTTTCTATCTCACAATACCTGCATGTTTATACAAATCTTCATATCCTCTAGTACAATGATGCCCTCTATTATTTGACCTTAATACTTTTAATTTCCAAACCATCTAATTTTCAACAAGGACTTTAAAATATTTAAACTTGCTAAAAACCTTAAACTTACGCCTTAGAAATAAATCCAAGTATAAAAAGAGTAGTCATGAATAAAGGAAACATAATCTAAATATTTACCAATTGAAGTAATATCCACAATAATCTCTCTTCTCTAGTGCTCCCATAATTAAACCTAACTCAACTCCATTTTCCAAACACATAGTTCTCACAAAAATCAAAATCCATACAATAAATAGATAAATAATCCACCATATTTTTATTAACTAGGGTCTTAAGCCCCTTTTCACCAATGTGGCCGACAAGGTGGTGCCACAACATACATGAATCAAAATTTCTAGTTACATAGGAAAAGTTACAATACATAGATGCTTCAAGATTAAATAGAGTACCACATTGGGATCTCTTAGCTAGCACCAAATTATCTCTAGTCAACTTGAAACTATTTATGTTAAATGTGACATGCACTTCAACATCATTCATCTTAGAAACTAAAATTAGAAACACATCTATGAGAGATTTTGTTCTTCCATCACTAAACACAAGTTTTAACTTCACTTTGCCAATAATTTGATGCGAGTTGTTGTCTTCAAGGAACACCTCACCATCATATGCTTTATAAAAAGAGAATCATGAGAATTCATGTGATATGAGTGATGCAGAGCATCTAGGACAACAGGACAACACACTTCAAGACTCCAATGGAATGGGCTCACAAGATTCACTGTTTTATTTGACAGAGATCAAACCACCCATGAGGAAGAGTTGTAACACAACAATGTACTTGTTCATGACACACATGATGCCTAACTCCATTCAATATTCCAACATCTCCACTGTACAGGGTCTGCAGGACAGCAAACTTTCCTATGTCTTCTAAAGACAATCACACAATATCTCTGCTTCACAGTCACAGCATCCTCCTTGAGATGATCTCCATTAAGAAAAAATCAAACTCATACAACCTACCAAATCAATGACATGCCAACATACTTAATGCCTTCATAAATCAATGACACATTAAACATACCTAGTGTCTTCCTTGAGTGACTGTCTCCTGGGAGGGCTTGTCAGAGACAACATAAAAATGGACTATTTTCTCAGAGAGGTCCCTTCCTACTTCTTGTCATAGGATCATTGCTAGATCCAAGGCATCTTGCATCATTGACAATAACTGGCATTTCACAACATCTCCACTTCCACAGTCGGTGATCTTCACCTAGCTACTACTGTCCTTCTCTAAGTGCCAACACATGATGCTGCAGAGTCATTTACATGACAAACTCACCCTACACCATTTTCGTGCCTCCAAAACCTTCAAAATCCCTTGCCCTATCTACTATACAATCCATTCCACTGATCACAAATAGAAAAGATCAGTGGAATGAAGGAAAATCCACCGAACTACTTAGAAGAAGCCCTAACTCAGGGTTTACAATAGTCAATAGAAAACTAATGATTTCCTCCTCCTAGTTTAATGTTAAGATTTAAAACAACTTGTAAATGGTAGATAACTCTCCACACTAACCATAAATTACAAACACCATTCACCACTAGGCCGTACAGGTACGGATTAATGCAGGAAACAGCAAATTTCTGAAAGAAACAATAGGGTATAGGACAGTCTAAAGCAAAACAGTGATTTCTCACACCAAATCTAATGTCAAGACTTCAAACTAGATTCAAATCCAAGCTACTTCCTCCTGCTATCCATCCAATATGCTCATGTGCTATGGCCGTTCTGTACAAGATCAGGTATGGGCTGGAAACAGTGATGAAAAAACACAGAAAAATGCAAGAGAACAGTTTCTTTATCTCATTTCACTTCAATCTTCCTTCACACCCTACAAAATGAAAAGTTTCTTAGCTTTTTAAAGCCTGCCACGATGCCTTTTACATGTAGGAGGCAGTTGAACTAATGGAGGGAGAAAAGAACTACTCCCAAACCATCAACTGCCCGATCTACAATAGTTTATTGTCTTGTAACTGTCCTATCTTGGACTGTCTCGACTATTTTTATGTTTAAATGATGCTCTTTAACCTTGGACAAGGTTCTAACATTCCTCCTAACCCTTGACATGCTAACAACCAATAAGATTGCCTCCTACATACCTTAGGAAGGCTTCAAACTTAAGGAAACACATGACTACCTTATACAATATGACTATTCTTCTTAGGACTTACCACATGACAATAGTTTTTTTTTTAGACATTTGGACATAGTCCATTTACACTTATGGCATCCAAGCCTTATTACAACATGGAGATGGTCTCAAGGACCTTATTGAACAAAACAAACTACTTGAAGATCAAGTAAAACCTAGATGTCTTGGTGCTCCTGCACCAATGAGGCATTTGAATCAATCAACCATAATTCAGCACTATCAATGCTAGAAAAATTAATAAAGTATCATTTTTATCATTAGAGGATTTTCATTAGATAATTTTTTAGAAGTGTTTTTTCTTGTTTCTACATTCCTTCTTCACATGGCCTCACTTCCCACAAGTACAATATTTCACTCTACTCTTATCAAGGGTTTTAGACCATCCTTTTGACTTGAATATCTCCTTATCCCCCTTTTTCTTACCTTCTTTTTCCTTGGGTCTACCCTAAACATGCAATACATCCTTGGAATCCTTGTCCATGGATTTCCTCATTTTTTTGTTGAGAAAAGTAGAAAAAAGGGCATCCATATTGGGCTTTGAAGTACTAACTATTAGATTCTCCCAAGATTTAGGTAAAAAGTAAAGCAACAAAATGTATTTATCCTCCTCATCAAGTTTAACATCTATACTTCCTAGCTAACTCAAAATAATATTAAAATCATTCAAGTAGGGGAGAACTTGTGGTGAAATGGTGGGGCTTCTTTCCTATAGTGCCAACAACCCAGGTTCAAACCTCGCGGGGTTGCCCTTTGTCGTGTCAACAATTGAGGGGCCCCCAGGATCTTGTATCCTAAGTTACTTGTGACATGTGGAGTGGGGCATTTGCATGTCACCCAGTGGTACATCCCTGATCCTAATTTAATTCTTTAATAGATAAGTGGACCCATGAACGAAAATGTGCGCAAGGAGCCTGGGTGTGTAGGATGTTTGCAGTGATAGAGGCATGGAGGTAGGTGCATGAGAAAGGAAGCTGCAGTCTGGTGTGAAGGCCTCAGGCACAGACAAAGGAAAATGATTGGCAGGCACTAGGAAGGGAGGGAACTATACCACGAGTGGGGAGGGTTGCAAAAGGTATTCCCTTCATTCTAGTTCAGCTTTGATGAACATTGCTCCACCCATTCCACCTCCACAGGCCCTAGGGTTCGATCCTTTGGGGACATCCATGCCTAGTAAGTACTCGACGTTGGGTGTGTGCCCCCAGTTTTGGATTCAAAGGTTTTTGCAGCCTGCAAAAACAAAGCAAACCCTTATCATGAGTGTTCAGCCTTCTGCTTGGAGTAGATTCAGCGGGCCAACATGTCCCCTCCCGTGTCTGCGCAAGGACCGCCTTCTTCTCCTACTAGGGATCCCACCTCTCTTCCTGGTGGCTCTACTCTTTTCATTGGGGATATGGAGGTGGTCCTCATTGAAGAACCTATGGATTATTGTATTTATGATGGTTGCATTGAAGCAATTACTAAGGATTTGGGTAAGTGCTCCTTGATTATGAGATGTTTGCTCAAGCGTCCATCTCTGGCTTTGATTTAGGATTGGATCAAAGAAACTTGGAGTAACTTGTCCTTCACGGTGATTGAGTCCTTGGATTTTGGTTTCTTCCTTCTTTCTTTTAGCTCTGTTGCAGACTGTGATTTCATGGTCAAGAACAACCCCTAGTTTTTTGAGAATTTTGGCATTTTCATCTCTCCTTAGACTCCCTTATTTGACCCCACTATAGCCAAGATTCAATATGTTCCTCTCTGGATTAGGCTTTATAACATGCCCCTGGTCATGCAGAATGTGGACCTGATCAGTGATCTAATTGATCAAGTTGGCTCCTTTGTGAAGATTCATGAAGTTGGGATGGGTCTTGATCACAGGTTCTTGAGGGCCTATGCAATAGTTGACATATCCAAACCCCTCTTTCACTCTATTCAAATTCATTCTGCTAATGGAATTTGGACACAATATTTAAATTTTGAAGGTTTTCCTTTTCGTTGCAATATGCTAAGACATGAAATTGAGGCTTGTTGTCTCCAACAGAAGGATGGTTCTAGGTATGTCAGCCATACAAGATGGGTTAAGAATGTAGGTTCTCCAGATGTTGACTTCATCTAGTGGAACCATGGCATGTTCTTTGAGTCTCATTTGGTTCTGGAGCTGGACCCTGTGTTTCCTGTGGTTTCCTCTCCTCCTCCAGCCCATCTTGCTCTGGACAAATTGTCAGATATTCCTTCTGAGTCAGAAGAGGATGGATCTGAGTCTGATGGCACCTTCATGTTCATGGATGATTTAGATGATTTTTGTACTGAGGGTTTTGGGCTTGACTTGGTTTTGGCTCCTTGTCAAAAACTCAGGATCTCTCAGAAGTTGAGCAACAAAACCAAACTAGATTGTGGCCCGAAGAGAAAGAAAATTAGGAAGACTGAAGCTGAAAAGATTCATATTGTAGGCATGGAAGCTGTTGAGGAGGGTTCTCAGTGGACCATGGAGGCCCTCCTCTCCCAGAACAACAAACATGCTTAGTCTTTTTTCTTTGTCATTTCTGTGACTCTGGTGTTTGCTCCTTGTTGCAAACTCTTCTTATATTTGTAGATCTTATTTCTACTCTATGTAGCTCCTTTTAGGATTCTTGGTCCCCCCTATGTCTCCTCTCTTCCCTTATGTTCCTCTGGTTTCTAAGCAGTGGCCTTGATGTAACTTTTATTCTTTATTTTTAATAAAAGGGAGTGGGCCCTTTTCCCACAGTTTACGTATCAAAAAAATATTAAAATTATTCAAGTGCTCAATTACAGAGTCTCCTTCATTTTAAAGGAATATAATTTTCTTTTTAAATATAACTTGTTTACTAGACTCTTCATTTGATAGCTTTCATGTATCATTCTCCATAAATTATGTTTGATAGTCTCCCCATAAACATTCATAAGGATCAAATTAGAGAGACATAATCATATTTTTCCCTAAGCCTTCTTGTCAAGATTTATCTAGTTTACATCTAATATTTCTTTAGGCTTTTCCTTCTCTATCACAAGTCTCCATTGATCTCTTTCTTTCAAGAAATTCTTCACTTTTAGTTTCTACAACTTGTACTTAGGGCCATTGAACTTCTCAATATCTAAATGGGATGTGCTTTCAATGACTTCTCTAACCACACTTGAATCACAAAACCTGATGAAGGGGGTAAATCATAAAACACACAACAACATAAATTGCACAAAAAAAATAGAACTTTCTTTTATTGATTTGAACAACTTATTACATTACAGAAGCTCAAATATAATAAGAGGAATCAACCCTCCACATGCTGCAACACATTACAGCTTCCTCTCGCAAGACCCTGGAATCATCTACCTTCTGTAACCCCAAATCAGCTAGGGTTTTTGTTTTCCTACCTATTCTTGACTCTACTGCTGCCCAGGGTTCCCAAAAATGGTTATTAATAGCCTTTTTGGTGGCCAACAACCTAATTTTGAAATTTGCATCTCCCTCCAAAAATAGGTTAACTTCCGGGAGCCATAACTTTTGATCTAGGTGTCTGATTGACAAACTGTTTTATGTGTTGGCAAGATCGTGGAGTGCTCTATGTGCTAAGAACTCGCTCTGCCAGTTCCGTCCATTTTCAGGGCCATTTAGTGCCTCAAACCTGAGTTTGAATAATTTTCAGGTATTTTTCTGGAAACAGAAACTTTAATATCTTTCAGCTCGCAAATGATCTTTGCGTGATTCCTTCACCAAAGGTCTTATATTTTTGTTGTGTAACTTCCTGTAAATGTTCACTTCAATCCGTGCCCAAATGCAAACTTTCTAAAAATAGCAGGTTGCTATTTTTAGCAGTTTGGAAAAATTGAAAGTTCTACATCATTATTCAAGCGATTATGGAACCAAAACCATAAATTTTGAAAAGAAATGAAATGGACATCAACAATTTTGAAACACATCTTTTTTTGGGTGATGCAAGATTGCCCTTACACCACTGGATGTTCCTGCATCAGACACCTAGGGTAATTTGAGAAGTGACCCTGTCACGTCTCAGGTGTTTGTGTGATGAAAACCCAAACGGTCAACCTCTGCCTTAGACAACCAAGAAGAATCTTCAACAGGCCTTCCTTTCCATTTCACTAGGTATTCTTCATATTGCCTGTTCCAAGTACTTCTTCCCACACAGCTATCCAAGATCTCTTCTATCTCCTCTATTGAAGTAGATGCCAAAATACTCCACTGTTCTTCTGTTGGTCCATCCTCTATGCCACCTTCATGTTATTGTGATAAATCAGCAATGTTGAAAATAGGGGAAATATTGATCCCACTCGGCAACTCTTCCTTATATGCATTTCTTGAATCATGTTTCTTCAAAATTTTGCATGGTCCAAATTTCTTTATTTTCAACTTATTGTATGTTCCAATTGGGAATCTTTCTTTTCTCAAGTGAACCATGACTTCATCTCCTACCTGGAATGCCTTATATCTCCTCTTCTGATCTGCCTTAGCCTTGTATTGAATATTCATCTTATTAATGTGCCTTTTCACCTCTTCATGCAAATTCTTCATGTGTGCTGCAAAGTCTTCAGCCTTGGCACTTGTCTTTTCTCCTTTGTCCAGATTCCTTAACTTTGAAGCATTTCTTGGACTATTCCCATATACAATTTGGAATGATGATTTACTAGTACTCCTATTGATAGATTTGTTGTAAGCAAATTCTGCCTGTGGTAAAATCAAATCCCATCCCTTGGGCTTATCTCCTACTAAGCATTGTAGTAGATTACCCAAACTCCTATTCACCACTTCAGTCTGTCCATCAGTCTGTGGATGGTGTGTAGAACTGAACTTCAAATCTGTCTTCAACTTCTTCCATAATGTCCTCTAGAAATAACCAACAAACTTGGTATCTCGATCTGAAACTATGCTCTTTGGTAGACCATGTAATCTCACAACCTCCCAAAAAAATAACTCTGCAATATGAACAGCATCATTAGTCTTCTTGCCAGGAATAAAATGTGTCATCTTTGAGAATCTGTCCACCACCACAAAAATGGAATGTCCTCTCTGCGTCCTTGGTAAGCCAAGAACAAAATCCATACTAATATCATCCCATGGCTTCTCTGGTATAGGTAGTGGCTAATATAGACCTGTATTCTGACTTGCTCCTTTTGCCATTTGACATACTCTGCAACTCTACACAAATTTCCTCACATCCTACTACAATTGTGGCTAATAATAATTTTCACCAACAATAGCAATGGTCTTATCTCGACGAAAGTGTCCAGCCAATCCTCCACTATGCTTCTCCTTAATTAGGTTCTCTCTCATGGAACTCCTTGGAATGCACAACTGGCTTCCTCTAAACAACATGCCATCTTGGATTATGAAATCCAACCATTTTGTCCTATCCAAAGTAACAGGTTCCAAACAAGCTTTCTAGGCCTCTACAAAATCTGGATCTTCAGGATGAAAACTTTTGAGCTCATCGAACCCAACAACCTCTATCTTCATTTATGTCAACAAATTTTGCCTTCTGCTCAAGGCATCTGCAACTCTGTTGGACTTCCCACTCCTATGCTTCAAAACAAAAGTATAGCTCTACACAAACTCAACTCATTTTAAGTGCCTCTAGTTCAACTTTCCCTGACTATTAAGATATTGCAAAGCTTGATGATCAGTATATAAAACAAACTCCTTTGGCAACAAATAATGTCTCCATTTCTTCAAAGCTTGAACTATTGCATAAAACTCCTGATCATAAACATAATACTTTTTCTTGGCATCATTAACCTTCTCACTAAAATAGGCAATGGGCTTACCTTCTTGACTCAAAATAGCTCCTGTAGCACTACCACTAGCATCACAATCTACCTGAAACACCTTATTGAAATCTAGAAGTGCCAAAACAAGTTGCTCTGTGACTTTTTGCTTTAATGTATCAAAGCTTTTATCTGCTCCTTTAGTCCATCTAAACTCTTTTCTATTCCCTCTCATTGTTTCAGTTAGGGATGCACAAATGCTACTAAAATTTTTGATGAACTTTCTGTAAAAACTTGCCAAACCATGAAAAGATCGTACCTCTGTGGCACTCCTTGGTGTAGGCCATTCAATGATAGCCCTTACTTTTTCTGGGTCCATCTTAAGACCTTCCTCTGAGACAAAAAATCCCAAGTATACCAACTCCTTTACAAAACTACATTTCTTCAGATTAATTAGCAACTTCTCCTCCCTCAGCTTCTCTAAAACTCTTCTGATATGCATTAGATGCTCATCCCAAGTTTTACTGAAAATCAAAATATTATCTAAATAGACAATAACAAAACTTCCCAAAAATTCTTTCAGTACCTCGTTCATGAGCCGCATGAATGTACTCGGTGCTGGTTAGCCCAAATGGCATGACTAACCACTTATACAAACCCTCCTTTGTCTTGAAGGTTGTCTTCCATTCATCTCCTTCTCTGATTTGGATTTGGTGATACCCACTCTTCAGATCAATCTTCATGAAGTACTTGGCTCCACTCAAACAATCCATTATGTCATCTATTTTGGGTATTGGAAATTTGTACTTGATCATGATCTTGTTGATGGCTCAAGAATCTATACACATTCTCCACTCTCCATCTTTCTTCGGTGCTAGTACTACAGGTACCACACATGGACTTAGGCTCTCTCTTATCAGCCCCTTCCTTAACAGCTCTTGAACTTGTCTATTTAGCTCTTCACTCTCTGCAGGGGTCATTCTGTGGGCTGCCTTATTCAGCAAACTAGCTCTTGGTATCAAATCCATTTGGTGACTTATCTTCCTCACCGGTGGTAAACCTTCTAGTACATTATCAGAGATAATTTCTTGAAATTCTTCCAACATATCTGAGACTTCAGCTGGTACATCTTCACATTTCTCTTGACTAATCTTAGGAATCAATGCAAAGCAATGACGCTCATGCTTCATCCCCTCCAAAAATTTTCTACCATCTACCAAGCAAATTCTGGCAATACTACATACCTTTTCTTCCACCTCCTTCAAGGGCTTCAACTTATGAAGAACTCCATCCTTTGTTAGGGAATATGTGTTTGCACGGCCATCATGGACAACGCTCCTATCATACTGCCACAGCCTCCCCAATAGCATATGACATGCATCCATCGGTATGATATCACACAACACCTCATCATGGTAGTTCCTAATCTTGAACATCACTAAACACTGCTTATTGACCAAAGCTCTATGGTCCTTCTGCAACCATGCAATCCGATATGGATGTGGATGCTTTCTTCTTGTCAACTTCAACTTATCAACCATCTCCTTTGAAACAAGATTATCAGTGCTTCCACTGTAGATAATAATATCGTAACACTTACCTTCACATTTGCACCTTGTGCAGAATAGGCTCTTCCTCTGATTGGGTTCTTTCTCCTCATTCAACAAAGTTCTTTTGACAACTAGGGTTTCTCCCCTTTCAGCATCTTTAGAATGCTCAGACTGTGCATCTTCATCTACATGCGCAACTCGTGCATTACCTTTAGGTCTTCTATTTGTCCTTCCTTGATGTTGCAGACACTCGTATGCTCGATGCCTTTCTTCTCCACATTGGAAACAACTTCCTCTGAAACCTCGTCTTCCAAGTCGTTGCCCAGGTCTACCTCTTCCTCTTCCTCTTTTCTCACCATTGTTCTGGTCACGAGGGCGGTAGGTATTATCTCCTCTCTGAATTCGACTGGTGCCAACTTCTTCACTTTTCTTTGAATCTTCATTTCATCCCCCATAGGTTCTTCGACCAGTCCTTCCGCCTTGACCTCTTCCCCTTTGCTTGCTGTCAAATCTTTTATTCAGTTTCTCTTCCACCTTCATGGAAAACTGGTATGCATCTTCTATGGTGGTCATTCTGACCAGGCTCAACTCCTCTTGAATACTTGGCCTCAACCCATTAATGTAATGGGATACCTTCTCCTTATTTGGCTCTGCATGGCCTGTCCTAATAGTAATCTTATAAAACTCTTTTGTATACTCCTTAACAGACTTGTTACCTTGCTTTAGTCCTTGCAACTTCTTCAACAACTCCATCTCATAGTCCATAGGAATGAACTGCTTCTTCAGTTTCTCCACCATCCGATCCCATCTGGTGATCTTTCCTTTTTCTCTTATGTTCCTCTCTAATTGGACCTCCTTCCACCAAATATTGGTGTGGCCCTTCAACTTTGTTTTTGTAAACTTGACCTGATCTGGGTCCTCCACATCTTCATACTTGAAATACTCCTCCATGTCATTGATCTAATCAATAAGCTGTTCTGGATTCAAATCTCCAGAATATGTAGAAACTTCAATCTTGGGCCTCTTTCCAATCTTAGAAATGGCCCTTAACAACCTAACTTCTACAGGATCTCCTGCAACTTCTTGTTCTTCCTCAGATAGCTCTTCTTCAGCTTCATCCTCACTTTCTTCTCTTGTTCTTGGATCAAACCCTCTTCGTAGCTCCTCTTGCAATGCATCGATTTGCCTTTGTAGGGCTCTAAAACCCTCTTCCTTCAAAGCATTCCTCCCAATACAATTTATTCGTGGAGACATCTTGATCTGCGCAACAAATCCACAACCTCAAGTCCTAGTGCAAATTGCCTCATGGTCGGCGATATGTCTACACACTGAGGAACCCTTGCTCTGATACCACTTGATGAAGGGGGTAAATCATAAAACACACAACAATAGAAATTGCACACAAAAAATAGAACTTTCTTTTATTGATTTGGACAACTTATTACATTACAGAAGCTCAAATACAATAAGAGGAATCAACCCTCCACATGTTGCAACACATTACAGCTTCCTCTCGCAAGACCCTAGAATTATATGCCTTCTGTAACCCCAAATCAACTAGGGTTTCTATTTTCCCACCTATTCTTGACTCTATGCTTCCCCCCTTAACTCTACTACCGCCCAGGGTTCCCAAAAATGGTTTTTAATAGCCTTTTTGGTGGCCAACAACCTAATTTTGAAATTTGCATCTCCCTCCAAAAATAGGTCAAATTCTGAGAGCCATAACTTTTGATTCAGGTGTCTGATTGACAAACCGTTTTATGCGTCGAAAAGCTCACGGAGTGCTCTACGTGCCAAGAACTAGATCTGCTGATTCTGACCATTTTTAGGGCCATTTAGTTCCTCAAACCTAAGTTTGAATAATTTTTAGGCATTTTTCAGGAAATGAAAACTTTAATATCTTTCAGCTTGTTAGTGATAATTTATGATTGGGGTTTCAAGTCAGGTCTCCTCCCAAAAATCCAAAAAAATTTGACACATTTTGGCCTCTGTAGTTGTTAAAAATGCCAAAAATCAGTTAAGGTGCAAGTCAAAAAATGTTGTGGCAGGTTAGAAATCTCCATCGGCCCCTGAAAATTGATAAAAATTGGGTCAAATGCATAAAAATGCATATCGGGTCACTGCTTCAGACTCTTAAATGTTTCTAAGTGTGGCGAGAAGGGTCTCATTTTGCCAGTGCCGCTGGTCTGCCAAGTGTCAAGCCCCAGTTTTGAATCTGCACCTTTGTTTTTGCTTCCCGCGGAGCGTGCCATGTGTTAGCAGTGGATGCAGCCCCTTAAAGTTTCAAGAGTGCGCGGGAGGCACCACGTGTCAGTTTCTGCTGAGGTTTCTTTAGAGTTTCTAAATGTTTCAAAGTGCTGTGGATGGCACCATGTGGAGGCACCCGAGTGACCCTAAAGGTTTCACAGTTTCTACCAAGTTTCTGAATGACCCTTAATGTTTCTCAAAGGTAGCGCGGATGATGACATGTGTCAGCTTCCGCATAAGTTTCAAACCGGAGCCTTAAAGTTTCTATGCTTCGCAGATCCTGCCATGTGTCAGCCTCTACTAAAGTTTCAAAAAGTTTCTATGCAGTTTCTAAAGTTTCAATGTGCGTCCAAGAGGTGCCGTGTGTCCCTAGTGGTGGCTGCGGAGCCCGACAAGTGTCGGCCCCCGCGTAATGTTTCATTTCCTTTTTGGTGCTAAGTGTTGACGCGGTGGTGGGTCCCAGTAAGGTTTCTAGACTGCAGCAGTTCTTGCCAGGTGTCATTCTCTGTGAGAGTCCCAAATGTTTCAAATGTTCCTCAAGAGCCCTGCGGAAAGTGCCACGTGTCACTCCTGTTAAAGTTTCTAAGAAGTTTCCGAGCAGGGGCGGAGCATGCCACGTGTCTTTTGTAGCTGCTGCGGAAGCTGACACGTGTCAGACTCTGCATTGTTTCTATTTGTTTCTTGGTTTGGCGAGGCTGGAGGTGGGACCTGGTTTGAGTATCAAATGGAGCGCGAAAGGTGCCAAGTGTCGCAGTCCACAAAGTTTTAAGGAGGTTTCTTTGTGTTTCAAGAGAACGCCGCGGGTTGCGACAAGTGTCACCTGTGGGGGCCACTTTACTTAAAGACACAGCTTTAATGGGTGTTGCTGAGTCCGACACGTGGCTGCTTCCGCATAGGTTTCCATATTGTTTCAAATGTTTCTCAAGTGTTGCGCAGAAAGCTACACATGTCAGCTTCTGTTGGTGTTTCTTGGATGGGTCTTTATGTTTCAGAGACACTGCGGAGGCCGCCACATGTCCCTTTCTCAAAAGTAAGGTGGAGGGTCTCTAATGTTTCATGGGTGCCACAGAGCTTGCCATGTGGTGGCTTCTGCGTATGGTTCTGGCAGTTGGCTCTCGGCGGGAAAAATAGAGGGAAAAGCTATGAGTCCCGACGATTGAAACTTAAAGTGCCTACGTGGCACGATCTGGTTGGTTCGCGACTTTTCAGCATTTTTGGGGTTGTTGGATCTCAACGACCGGTAGACATGATCAACGGCCACATTTTGATCTTGCAGCGATGGGTTTTTCCCATGTTTCTGCAGCTATTTTTGGTGGGAGAAACTTCTGAGGTGCGCCATTGCTACGCTCTAAGGCTGCAGGTAGCTGAAACATTAATGGTAGTTTGTTGCAGAGGTATGGGTCGAGTGGATAGCTCAACCACCTGAATTGATGATGCAAGTCCCTGAGCGGCGGCCCAAATCCTGGTTCTCACCTGCTCCTTCCTCTTTGTCCCTCTGCAACATTTACTATTTTGAGCACCAATCTGATCATGCATTGTATCTGGCAGATTTTTGCCTTGCCATGTAATTAATTTGTTGGGTACATTTTCTTGCTATAAAAGGCAGACTGTGTGACCCATTTCAAGGTTGTTGAAGACCTGGGCATTCTTTTGTGTAATTAATGAAGAACAAGGCATGATCCTGGCTGTTGTATCCCATTTTGGAGTTTATGAGTTGCAGTGTGAGTGTATTTTGCATATTTTTTAGTTTTAGTGTTGATTTATATGAAAAATGCTTATTGTATGTGTCTATCTACTTGTCTCCATTTGTTGCATGTTATTCTCCTTCTTCTGAATCTGGTTGCTAAGGGTTTCATAGATTCTAGGATACAGGGTTCTATATCACATGTTTGATCTGTAACTTCCATTCAAGGAGTGGATTAAGCTGTTTTAGGTCATTGCATGGAGAAGGTTGCATGTTGGCAGGGATATTTGTAAGTATAGGCAGTTAGATATCATTTCTTGGGTGATGTTTGTAAGGCAAGCATCAGTTCAAACCCCTAAAACTTGAGTGAAAGTTGCAAACCATCTGCTGTATACGTCTAGTTGACTCCTTGCCCAATGGATAGGCACCAGTCTACTCCTAGATCAGTAGTTATGAGCCAAAACCCCTTGTCTTGCATCCAAGACATTATGTCCACCCATTTCATCACTTCAACCTGTTAGTTGTAGGAGTAGGATTAGGATCCCTACATACTCTCATACCCAACCAGACATATATGTCCAAGAATGTTGCCCACCTTGTGATCTATCATGAAGATCTTGGTCCACACATGAGAGTATTCTGCCTGTTATTGTAAAGCTAAATCATTGTGTTATTGGTCTAGTCAAGGTTATATCTTTAGTTATAGGGATACCCCCCTTGGTGCGGTAGAACCAGAAGTGAAGGGGAGGCAGCTCACACAACCTCCCGTAATCTGTTGGCTGAATCCGCCTGTGCATTGGAACTGGCAAACCCTCTGCAGATTTGGCAACCAATAGATTTTGGCGACTCCACTGCGGAGTGAACTTAAAAGAATAATATCTGTGTGCCCATCTGAGTCACTAACAGATTTTGGCAACTCTGTTGGGGAGATAATGTCATATCTATGAAGCTTGAGTCTAAAGAATTGAAGAATTAGGCCTGGAGGTGCCTTGTTGCAGCAAAAGAAAAAGTTTTATTTGTGGCTTTGCTGGTGGATGACCCAGAAAGAAAGAAAGCAATTTTCAGCTTCAGCCTGTTTGAAGCTCATTCCTCTGCCAGGGAGGTGGTGACTCTGTTGAATGAACCTATCAGCAGCTGCAACATATCCAGGTATTTGTACAAGTTTTTGAAAAGTTCCCTATTTGGTGAAATAGCACTAGTTAAAAGGGAAACATTGGTGAAAGCAGAGCTTGCATGCTTTTGTTAGAACCTACTCTGTATTTCAAAAGGGCATGCAATGTTGTTCAAAAGACTCATATAGAGGACTTTAGGCAGGTTGAAATAGCAGTTTGTATTTTAAGGGCCTAAGGTCATATTGTGATTGAAAATCTGAGTAGAGAAGAGGGTTGCAAAAGAATAAAAAGATGTATTGTCAGCCCATACACCCTTGTGAGGTGTCAAATGCAATAATGTATAGTAGTCAATCCCAACCATGTAATAAAAGAGGCTTCAACATAGATAGATATAAGCCCATAAATTTTAGTGGTATTTGTGGTTATCCAAATGCTCTTCCACCTAAAATCAGAAAGTATTTGCCTAAATTTAGTGGTGCAAAGAATGAATTAGCTGAGAGACACTTGCAGCAGTTCATAAATGTTATAGATGACTTTGAGATTGACCATGAGGATGTAGTTATGAGACTATTTGTTCAATCTCTAGATGAGGATGCAAGGGACTGGTTCTCCTATCTTCCAGCTTACTCTGTCAGCTCTTGGCAAGAATTTAAATATGTATTTCTAGTACAATATGGTGAAATTTTTTTTGATTATGCAGTTATTGGTAATTTTATGTACATCTATATTGAAGAGGATGAGTTGATCCCAGCTTTTAACCTCAGATTTATGAGGGCATTGAATAGAATACCAGAATGCATGAGACCTAATGATGCATTGTGCTTAGTTGTCTATTTGGGAGCCTTTGATAAGAAAATGAGTTATAGATTGAGAGACAAGGAGCCCACCACATTGCATCAGGCACATCAGTTTGCAATTGATATTGAAAACAATTGGAGATATGGTATTCAAAAGGGTTATTTTTCTAAAAAATTTTGTTGTCCTGCAACTCCCATTGTTGATGAAAATTTTAATTAAGGAGTTGGCAATGACTGTCAAAGTGCTCACACCCCTGTTGTTCTAGTTTTTCAATCATCCCAAGTTGATGATGTTTCTATTGTAGAGGAGGATATCCTATTTTGCCCAGCAAATGAAGTTGAAAATAATGATTTTTCAAGTGATATTTACATGCCAATCCTCATCAAAGAGCATTCATGTTTAAATGATCCAGTTGTGCAAAGTTGTAATCATATGGATCAACAATCAATATCAGTTTCATCAGAAAGTATCAGAGGGCTGGAAAATGATGCAGATAGCTCAACTTCAGAATGCATTGAAGTAGCAAAAATCTTGTATGTGGGGCAATCAGAGATTAAAGATGATAGAAATGATATCCATGATCAATGCATGGATCAGGTTTGTTTTTCTTATGACTCTGGATCTGATAGTAATGAGGAAAAATTAGATTGTCATGAAGAAGAAATAAAGACCTTTACAATGAGCTTGAATCCCCTTTATGATGAGCCTCTGGATGCATTTATTGTTGTGAGTCATGACCTTCATTGGTGCAGGATTAACCCTCTATTTGATGATGATGTCGATTTACAAACTGTGAATAATGAATGTTCGTCATCACCTAATTCAGACATGTGCAACATTGGGTGTGTGGATCAGGATTTGTTTTCAATATCAGTAGATATTAGAGGTCTCATTTTTTCTGAGTATTTTGAGTCTTTGGATCAGCTAGATGAGTGCCTGATAGTGTGCAGTACCCAGATAAATGATGAAGGATGCCAAGAGCAATATGATGTAATGTCTGAGGGATATAACATACATGTGTTGCCTAATATTGAAGAATATTATGTGTATGGTTATATGTCTAATTTTGAAATCCAAAATGACAGAGGTAAAAATGATAGTGGCAAGCTTTCAAAAGTGGTGGAATATCTAATTGAGCAGATGACATTATGGGCAGATTATGCCAATCTTTTTAGTTGGGATTGGGATCTTTCAGTGTGGAATCAGGCATTTGACAAGAAAAAATTATGGTTCTTCCTTTTTGGCTGCCCTGGGCCGCCAATATAATGTTTAAAAATAATGTGTTTTGTGTTGCAGGTCAGTGCAGTATGTGACTCTATGCCTAATGAATAAGGGACTGGTCTGCATCCCAAAGATCTGAGGTTCTCGCTATAGTCTTGTGCCTGCACGTCTCCAATCGGAGCTTATGTTAGTAATAATTTATGATTGGGGTTTCAAGTCAGGTCTCCTCCCAAAAATCAAAAAAATCCTGACACATTTTGGCCTCTGCAGTTGTTAAAAATGCTAGAAATCAGTTAAGGTGCAAGTCAAAAAATGTTGTGGAAGGTTAGAAATCTCCATCGGCCCCTGAAAATTGATAAAAATTGGGTCAAATGCATAAAAATGCATATCGGGTCACTGCTTCAGACTCTTAAATGTTTCTAAGTGTGGCGAGAAGGGTCTCATTTTGCCAATGCCGCCGGTCTACCAAGTGTCGAGCCCCAGTTTTGAATCTACGCCTTTGTTTTTGCTTCCCGCGGAGTGTGCCACCTGTCAACAGCAGATGCGGCCCCTTAAAGTTTCAAGAGTGCACGGGAGGCACCACGTGTCGGCTTCCACTGAGGTTTCTTTAGAGTTTCTAAATGTTTCAAAGTGCCGTAGATGGCACCACGTGGAGGCACCCGAGTGACCCTAAAGGTTTCACAGTTTCTGCCAAGTTTTTGAATGACCCTTAATGTTTCTCAAAGGTAGCGCGAATGATGACATGTGTCAGCTTCCACGTAAGTTTCAAACTGGAGCCTTAAAGTTTCTATGCTTCGCAGATCCTGCCACGTGTCAGCCTCTGCTGAAGTTTCAAAAATTTTCTATGCAATTTCTAAAGTTTCAATGTGCGCACAGGAGGCGCCATGTGTCCCTAGTGGTGGCTACGGAGCCCGACAAGTGTCAGCCCCCGCGTAATGTTTCATTTCCTTTTTGGTGCTAAGTGTTGACGTGATGGTGGGTCCCAGTAAGGTTTCTAGGCTGCAGGGGATCTTGCCAGGTGTCATTCTCCGTGGGAGTCCCAAATGTTTCAAATGTTCCTCAAGAGCCCCGTAGAAAGTGCCACATGTCACTCCTGTTAAAGTTTCTAAGAAGTTTCCGAGCAGGGGCAGAGCGTGCCACGTGTCTTTTGTAGCTGCTGCAGAAGCTGACACGTGTCGGACTTCGCATTGTTTCTATTTGTTTCTTGGTTTGGCGAGGCTGGAGGTGGGACCTGGTTTGAGTATCAAATGGAGCACGGAAGGCACCAAGTGTCACAGTCTGTGAAGTTTCAAGGAAGTTTCTTTGTGTTTCAAGAGAACGCCGCGGGTTGCGACAAGTGTCACCTGCGGGGGCCACTTTACTTAAAGACACAGCTTTAATGGGTGTTGTTGAGCCCGACACATGGCTGCTTCCGCATAGGTTTCCATATTGTTTCAAATGTTTCTCAAGTGTTGCACGGAAAGCTGCACATGTCAGCTTCCGTTGGAGTTTCTTGGATGGGTCTTTATATTTCAGAGACACTGTGGAGGCCGCCACATGTCCCTTTTTCAAAAGTAAGGCGAAGGGTCTCTAATGTTTCATGGGTGCCGCAAAGCTTGCCACATGGTGGCTTCTGCGTATGGTTCCGGCAGTTGGCTCTCGGAGGGAAAAATAGAGGGAAAAGCTGTGAGTCCCGGCGATTGAAACTTAAAGTGCCTACGTGGCACGATCTGGTTGGTTCGCGACTTTTCAGCATTTTTGGGGCCGTTGGATCTCAGCAACTGGTAGACATGATCAACGGCCACGTTTTGATCTTGCAGCGATGGGTTTTTCCTACGTTTTTGCTGCCGTTTTTGGCAGGAGAAACTTCTGAGGTGCGCCATTGCTAACTCTGAGGCTACAGGTAGCTGAAACATTAATGGTAGTTTGTTGCAGAGGTATGGGTTGAGTGGATAGCTCAACCACCTGAATTGATGATGCAAGTCCCTGAGTGGCAGCCCAGATCCTGGTTCTCACCTACTCCTTCTTCTTTGTCCCTCTGTAGCATTTACTGTTTTGAGCGCCAATCTGATCATGCATTGTATCTGGCAGATTTTTGCCTTGCCATGTAATTAATTTGTTGGGTACATTTTCTTGCTATAAAAGGCAGACTGTGTGACCCATTTCAAGGTTGTTGAAGACCTGGGCATTCTTTTGTGTAATTAATGAAGAACAAGGCATGATCCTGGCTGTTGTATCCCATTTTGGAGTTTATGAGTTGCAGCATGAGTGTATTTTGCACATTTTTCAGTTTCAATGTTGATTTATATGAAAAATGCTTATTGTATGTGTCTATCTGCTTGTCTCCATTTGCTGCATGTTATTCTCCTTCTTCTGAATCTAGTTGCTAAGGGTTTCATAGATTCTAGGATACAGGGTTCTATATCACATGTTTGATCTGTAACTTCCAGTCAAGGAGTGGATTAAGTTGTTTTAGGTCATTGCATGGAGAAGGTTGCATGTTGGCAGGGATATTTGTAAGTATAGGCAGTTAGATACCCTTTCTTGGGTGATGTTTGTAAGGCAAGCATCAGTTCAAACCCCTGAAACTTGAGTGAAAGTTGCAAACCATCTGCTGTATACGTCTAGTTGACTCCTTGCCTAATGGATAGGCACCAGTCTGCTCCTGGGTCAGTAGTTATGAGCCAAAACCCCTTGTCTTGCATCTAAGACATTATGTCCACCCATTTCATCACTTCAACCTGTTAGTTGTAGGATTAGGATTAAGATCCCTACATACTCTCATACCCAACCAGACATATATGTCCAAGAATGTTGCCCACCTTGTGATCTGTCATGAAGATCTTGGTCCACACATGAGAGTATTCTGCCTGTTATTGTAAAGCTAAATCATTGTGTTATTGGTCTAGTCAAGGTTATATCTTTAGTTATAGGGATACCCCCCTTGGTGCGACAGAACCAGAAGTGAAGGGGAGGCAGCTCACGCAACCTCCCGTAATCTGTTGGCCGAATCCGCCCGTGCATTGGAACTGGAAATGCATTTGTTTAAATTGTTTGTAATATTTCAAAAGGAAAATATCTATTTCATAAAATATATAACTAAAACAACCTTTTTGAGAAATTACCTTTTTAGTATAAAAATGAGAAAAAGGTAATTTTGGGAAGGAAAGGGAAGGCTTTTTAGGCTTCACTTTTTCTTTTCCCTATTTTCTTCTCTCCCTCCTTGAGTGTGAGGATATACTCATTTTGGAAATTGGGATTTTGGTTGTGTGTGTATTGCAAAATCATTGGAGAGGAAGGATCTTTGGAAATCTTACTTTTGCATGTGTGTGGGAGAAAGTAAGATCTCCATTTTGTTTGAGAATTGCATTAAAAAGATAAGGTATTCCTCCATTTGACTTATGCACTTACTTGTTTCTTTCTTTTGACCATGCCCATACTAGGTGGTTGCATATGCTATCTCCTTGCTTAGGTTGAAATTGGATTAGAGATCTTAGAATAGATGTATGCATTTATTTTAAGTTGATGTTATTTGTTTTTGAGAAATTTAATTTAGTGTTATTATGCTAGTGAATTTTCTCTAAAACCTTATGTGATTAGAAAGGTGTGATATGCTTCTTAGGTTCATAAGGGTATTATTGGATTTTTAAAAAATTAATTTTTCATTTTTTTAAAAGAAATTCTAAGCTTTCATTAATGGTGGATGTGAAGAGTGCTTGGTGCTTGAATTGTGAATTTGTGAAATTTGAAATTTAAGCTACGTGAATTATTTATATTTTGCGAGGAAAAAGGTCTCATGTTGGAGAAATATTTTCCTACCTTTTGGATGGAAGTGTCATGTTTTTTTATCTCATTTTCAATGCCTTGATTTTTTGGGCCAAGTTGGACTTTTTGATGTAGGATTGGATAGTAGGTCTAGGAGTAGAGTGGATCCATACCTGTCATTTAGAATAAGGTCGGGTTTATGTGAAGCATTGTATGCAGATGACACTTATTGAGATAAAATTTATTAGACATTTGCCATTGAAAAGACCCAATTGTGTTAGTTTTGTACTTTTCAACATCCATGTAGATTTGAAAATTATCATGATGACACTCTATGTCCATGTCTAGCAACCTACTCCAGTTGCTCATTGGGTTGTTGTACCTAATATGTTTATGTGATTCTCTTGCATGAGTACTTTTGGATCACCACACTCATTTCTTGGTGTTGGTGGTTGTCACCATTCCCATGTGTGTTATTGGTCATTGATTGCCATAACCCTTGTGTATCATTGCTTGATTATGATTAAAGTGTGTATAATTATTGATGTGATGATGTCATGCCTTAGTTTTCATGCTATGACCATTTGGTGTAAATAATGATTTAGGATGTATTAATGGATGAATTTTAATATGGTTTTGGAGTGGTTTCTTTCTTCCCTCAACTATATTGAATTAAAATTAGCAGTGTTGATGAATAGTAAAGGACATTCTTATTGAATTGAAATTATTGATACTCCTTGTATTAGCCTAATTTTTCTCCTTTTGGTTGGGTTGTGATTCCCAAGGGAGTGAATTATGCATTGGACCTTTTATGTGAGTGTATTCAAGTGTGGTTGTACATTGGATTACTATTGGATTATTTATCCCCTATGGTGTTATGCATTGAATGGCATGTGGAAACCATGTGCAACCCTTGTGTGGATTATTGGTGTCTTGCTTGAGACCCTAGTTTGTATTTGAGTTTGGTCAAGATACAAGTGTATCCATGGTCTTCTATCTATGTAGCTTAGGTGTTGCATAGAGTTGCATATGTATCTATTGCACTCAATAATGGTAATATGGTTGTGAGGTGGGTGTTGCAAGTATGGGTATAACCAGTGTTGTCATTGATGTCAACATACTCATGTTGCATTGATGAGAAGGATTGGATGAGTAGAGAGGATCAATGAAGATAGTAAAGTGAAGATCCTAGCTAAGATGTAGATCAGAGGATGCGGTTCAAAGGGTTTGTAGATATGTGTCTTGAGGTGCTCCAGTAAAGATTTCAGAGGTCTGCATGAAGATCTGAAGAAGTTATGGCCTCTCAAGTGAAACCAGTTCCGGTAGGTGTTCAGAGGTGACATAGTGACACAGATAGGTCCAATGAGATCCAGAAATGCATTATTCTATTCTGTAGATTTGAGGGAGTGTTGAGGAAGTCTTTGTGAAGTGTCAACTCGATTGGTTTGTGGTTTGAAGGTCCGAAAGCATCTATTCCTTTGTGACAATGATGACAGACTATGTTCTTGAGGTTCCAGATGAAGGAAAGAAGGATTTCGGTAAGCAGATGAAGTGTGGATGTTCCAGGTGATTCAGGCAATCTTGTGAAGGTATTTGGATTGTGTCCAGTTCATGTTGGTGGTCCGCATTGGAGTTGGAGCTCGCAATTGAAGAATAACTACCGAATGATGGTGTTCTTCTTGAGACTAGCCGACCAATTGTATTACACATCTTGCAGATGTTCTTGTAGATGTTTTCTGACTTAGATGATTGTTCCTAAGTCGATGCCTTGTATAAGTAAGGGATTGTAAAGTCATTTCAAAGTGTGTCTTGTGGAGATGAGAGTGTGGTAGTGAGGAAGAGAGCGAAAAGCAGAGCAGAAGTTTTGGGCTTAAATGGAACTGATTCAAGCATGGTAAAAATGTTATTCTCCAGTTCAAGTTTGTGATACTTGTTACTTTGTAGATAGTGTGTCTCTTGTAGGTAGTGAGCCTCTTGTGAGCAGTGTGCTCGGGCAGTGAGCCCTAATTGGCATGTTCCATTTTGTTCTTTCTATTCTTCTAACAGAGAATACAATCTTGGGTTAATCACCCCATGGTTTTTCCCTTAACCAGGTTTTCCACATCAAAATCTTGGTGTCTCATGTGTTGATGTGTTTCTACTCTTGAGTTAATGCTTTATGTTTTCATGATTGATTTATTATTATGTTGTTGAATAACAAAGTGGATTTAAGTGTTTAATTGGAAGAAAGTTTTGGACAACTGATTCACCCCCCCTCTCAGTTGTCTGTCCTAAATCTAACAATTGGCATCAGAGCTAAGTTCCTCTAAAAAGAGCTTAACCACTTGAGGAGATCTAGGATGTCATCCTACAAGAAGGATAGTCCAAAGTTTGATGGAACAAATTTTAATCTTTGGAAAAGTCGCATGAAGTGTCATTTGCAATGTATAGGAATGCAGTATTGGACCATGGCTTCAACAAAGTATACTCCTCCACAGGGTGGTCTAAAAGCCCCAAATGAAATCACAGATGCTGAAAACAATCTACGGGCTATAGAAGCTCTTCTAAGTGCATTATCTGATTCAGAGCTTTTGAATGTTGTTGACCTACCCACTACTTTTGAGATTTGGGAAAAACTGGAACTTCTGCATGAAGGAGACAAGTATGTTAAATGTGCAAGGCTATAAAGTCTGAAAGGGAAATTTGAAAATCTAAAGATGAGAGAAGATGAAAATATCACTACTTTTATGCCAAGAGTAAATGAGCTTGTTTGTGGAATTAGAAGTGCTGGTAGAATCTTGGATGAAGATGAAATTATTGGCAAAATTCTCAGATCCCTTCCTACTTCTTATAAAATCAAGGTTGTTGCCATTGAAGAATTTAGAGCCCATACAACTGTCACAAGAGATCAATTGGCTGGTAAATTGGCTGCATTTGAAATGACTGAGTTTGGAGATGACCCCCCAAGACTAAATCTGCATTCAAAGCTAGTGCTTCTATAAAAGGTAAAGAAAGGTTTGATCTGGGAGAGAACTCTTCAAGGAAACTTTCATGGTATGAAAAAGCAAGAAAGGACATGGAAGAAGAAGAAGCAGAAACTACTCAACTTGAAGCCCTTATTTAAAAAAGACTGCCAAGAGGATCCAGTAAGTATGAAGGAAAACTTCTTTTTAAATGTTTTAACTGTAATAAGATTGGTCATTTTACCTCAAAGTGTCCGGAAAGATTTTCAAGGCCAAATCCTAACAGATCAAGGTTCTAAAAGAATTGTTATTATGTTCATGAAGAGGATGATAATGAAGGAGTAACAGATGATGAATCAGAGACAGGAAACAAATCTGGAAATGTTTGGGCGTTTATTGCCATCAAGGAAGAAGATCCAATGTCCTCTGAATCTGTCAATCATAAAGTTGTAGAAAGAGCTATGGCTGCCCAAGTTGAAGAAAAGGATGATTGGGTCATTGATAGTGGATGCTCTCACCATATGACAAGTGACAAAAATAAGTTCTTAGATTTGGAAAGGTATGAAGGAGGAGTGGTAAAGTTTGGTGATAATTCTGTTGGTAGAATCAGAGGTAGAGGAACTATTTCTTTTGATGGAAAGAACAAAACCGGTAATGTACTATATGTTGAAGGATTGAAGCACAATCTTCTTAGTGTTGGTCAGTTGGTGGACAAAGGCTATGATCTCTACTTCAAGAATGGAAAATGCAAGATCTTTGAAAGTTCCAGAATAGAGATTGCATCTGGTACTCAAACAAAAGGTAATATCTTTCATTTAGTTGGTACTGATAAAAGTTGTCTATTTGTGCAAGTTGATCAGAGTTGGTTATGGCATATAAGGATGTGTCATGTGAATTTTGATAATATCATCAAGATAAGCAATACTCAGGCTGTAAGAGATCTTCCAAAATTGGTGAAACCTACAAATGGTTTGTGCAAAGAATGTCAGTTGGGGTAACAAAGCAGAGTCTCATTTAAAAGCAAGGAACAATCTTCTACCGGATTATTGGAATTAGTTCATACTGATCTATGTGGTCCGACAAGAATCAAGAGTGTGCAAGGGGATAGATACTTCATGTTATTAATTGATGACCATTCTCAGATGATGTGGGTTATTTTTCTGAAAGAGAAATCAAAAGATTTTGAGAAATTCAAAATATTCAAGGCTAAGGTAGAGAATGAAACTGGATTAAAATTGAAATGTTTGAGGTCTGATAGAGGTGGAGAATTCACATCCGGTGAGTTCATAGAATTTTGTGAGAAGCATGGAATAAAGAGACAGTTGTCTGCTCCTAGGACTCCACAGCAGAATGGAGTAGTGGAGAGAAAGAACCGGACCATCCAGGAAGCATCTAGGACAATGATGATGGAAGGAAATGTTCCTCAGATCTTTTGGAGAGAAGTTGTCAGCACTGCAGTTTATACTCTCAATCGAGTTCAAATATGAAGCAATACCGGTAAGACTCCTTATGAACTTTGGTTTGGCATCACTCCTACTGTGAGGTATTTAAGAGTCTTTGGTAGCAAATGTTACATTAAAAGAGATGAAGATCTAGGCAAGTTTGATTCTAGAAGTGATGAAGGAATATTCTTAGGTTACTCTACTCAAAGCAAAGCATACCGATGTTATAACAAGAGACTGAGAAATATTATAGAAAGTACAAATGTGAAGGTTGATGAAGGAATTGAAAAACCCTCAAGGTTTTATGAATATGATGAAGATGATCAGAATGGTGTTCTAATTCAAGGAGCCCAAGCCCCTTCTGCAAGTCAGATTCAAACTGATTCAGTAAATCAGGAAGAAGAGATGAGTGATAATGAACCTAATCAAGAAACTCCCAAAGTTCCCAGGTATGTAAGACTGAACTACTATGAAGATCAGATCATAGGTGATAAAAGCAAAGGTGTACAAATAAGAAGAAGAATTGCTCAAGACTCAGATGAGTATTGTCTAATTTCAAAGATTGAACCTAAGACAGTAAATGAAGCTTGCAATGATGAAAGCTGGACTAAAGCAATGGAGGAAGAGCTAATGCAAATTGAGAAAAATCACACTTGGGATCTTGTTCCTAGACCTAGAAACAAGAATGTGATTGGAACCAAATGGGTCTTCCGGAACAAACTGAATGAAGTTGGTGAAGTAATCAGAAATAAAGCCAGATTGGTCTACAAGGGTTACTCTCAAATAGAAGGAGTTGATTTTGAAGAAACTTTTGCTCCGGTGGCAAGAATTGAAGTAGTCAGATTATTTCTTGCTTATGCTGCCTTCAAGGACTTCAAAGTATATCAGATGGATGTCAAGTCTGCCTTCCTGAATGGTGACTTGGAAGAAGAAGTATACATTGAGCAACCGGATGGATTTCAATTGTCTGAACATGGTGATATGGTCTACAAGTTGAAGAAAGCTCTGTATGGACTAAAGAAAGCCCCAAGAGCCTGGTATGAAGACTGGATAAGTATCTTTTGAAGATTGGTTTCAACAAAGGTACTGTTGATAGTAATTTGTATTTCAAAATTGATCATGAAAACATCTTGATTGTTGAAGTATTTGTTGATGATATCATTTTTAGAGGAAGAGATAGTATGTGTAAAACTTTTGCAAATCAAATGAAAAGTGAATTTGAGATGTGCATGCTTGCGGAAATGAATTTCTTCTTGGGTCTACAAATCACTCAAACAAAGAAAGGAATCTTCATTTCTCAGACCAAATATGTGAAAGAATTGTTGAAGAAATTTGGGATGGAAGACTCAAAACCAATGAATTCTCCTATGGCAACCAGATGTAAATTGGGCAAAGATGATGACTCTCCTAAGGATGATCAGAAAAAGTACAGATCAATCATTGGAGGATTGTTGTATCTCACTCAAACTAGACCTGACATTATGAATGTTGTGGGTCTTGTTGCTAGATTTCAAGCTGATCCTAGAGAATCTCATGTCATGGCAATCAAGAGGATTTTTAGATATCTAAAAGGAACAATTGAGTATGGTTTGTGGTATCCTAGAGATCATGATTTCTCTCTTCATGCATACACTGATGCGGATTGGGCAGGAGATGTGGATGACCGGAAGAGTACCAGTGGTGGAGCATTCTTTTTGGGGAAGAGATTGGTTTCTTGGCTAAGCAAGAAATAAGAGGCAATATCTTTGTCCACTACAGAAGTAGAATATATTGCAGTAGCAGGTAGTTGCACTCAAGTTTTGTGGATGAAGCAAATGCTAAGAGATATCAGAGTGGAGTATGAGGAGCATATCACAATCTTCTGTGATAATTCAAGTGCAATAAACATATCTAAGAATCGGGTGTTGCATTCTAAGACTAAGCATATATCTATCAAGTTTCACTTTCTAAGAGAACAAGTGAACAAGAATGAAGTCAGAGTGGAATTTGTGCCTTCCAAGGATCAGATTGCAGACATCTTTACTAGACCTCTAGCTAAGGACTCTTTTGAGTATCTCAAGGAGAAGTTAGGGGTTATTGCCCCTTCGGTGATGAACTAAGGTGCACTAGAGTGCATCAGTCCGGTAGATATCACAGTCATATCTTGTGGTCTGGATTGATGATAGGGAGCTGCCACTCAAGGGGAGCAGCTGGTATGATTCTGAAGTGTTGGAATTGCAAGTATGAGCCCTTTGCCATTGATGTCAAATGGGGAGAGAATACATGTGAAAAACAAGTGGTTGATGATCAAAGGGGGAGCAGTAAAGGAAGAGAATGCATGTGAATGGTTGTTGCTGATAGGGGAAGTTGTGACAATAAGAAGAAGGCTTTGTCTTGATGGTTAAAATAGTTTTTCACATCATATGTTTCCATCAATGACAAAGGGGGAGATTGTTGCAAGTATGGGTATAACCGGTGTTGTCATTGATGTCAACATACTCCTCTTGCATTGATGAGAAGGATTGGATGAGCAGAGAGGATCAATGAAGACAGTAAAGTGAAGATCCCAGCTAAGATACAGATCAGAGGATGTGGTTCAAAGGGTTTGTAGATATGTGTCTTGAGGTGCTCCAGTAAAGATTTCAGAGGTTTGCATGAAGATCTGAAGAAGTTATGGCCTCTCAAGTGAAACTGGTTCCGGCAGGTGTTCAAAGGTGATAGAGTGACATAGATAGGTCCGATGAGATCCAGAAATGCATTATTCTATTCTGCAGATTTGAGGGAGTGTTGAGGAAGTCTTTGTGAAGTGTCAACTTGATTGGTTCATGGTTTGAAGGTCTGGAAGCATCTATTCCTTTGTGACAGTGATGACAGACTATGTTCTTAAGGTTCTAGATGAAGGAAAGAAGGATTTCAATAAGCAGATGAAGTGTGGATGTTCCAGGTGATTCAGGCAATCTTGTGAAGGTATTTGGATCATGTCCAGTTCATGTTGGTGGTCCACATTAGATTTGGAGCTCACAATTGAAGAATAACTACCAGATGATGGTGTTCTTCCTAAGCTGGCTGACCGGATGTATTACACATCTTGCAGATGTTCTTGTAGATGTTTGCCGACTTAGATGATTGTTCCTAAGTCGATGCCTTGTATAAGTAAGGGATTGTAAAGTCATTTCAAAGTGTGTCTTGTGGAGATGAGAATGTGGTAGCGAGGAAGAGAGAGAAAAGTAGAGCAGAAGTTTTGGGCTTAAATGGAACTGATTCAAGCATGGTAAAGATGCTATTCTCCAGTTCAAGTTTGTGATACTTGTTACTTTGTAGACAATGTGTCTCTTGTAGGCAGTGAGCCTCTTGTGAGTAGTGTGCTCAGGTAGTGAGCCCTAATTGGCATGTGCCATTTTGTTCTTTCTATTCTTCTAACAAAGAATACAATCTTGGGTTAATCATCCCGTGGTTTTTCCCTTAACCGGGTTTTCCACGTCAAAATCTTGGTGTCTCATGTGTTGATGTGTTTCTTCTCTTGAGTTAATGCTTTATGTTTTCATGATTGATTTATTATTATGCTTTTGAATAACAAAGTGGATTTAAGTGTTTAAATGGAAGAAAGTTTTGGACAACTGATTCATCCCCCCTCTCAGTTGTCTGTCCTGAATCCAATAGTGGGTAACGTCCCCCATTGGTCCCCTTCATGAAGATCTCTTGGGATCTTGAAAAGTTCTTAGTTTGGTGTTTTGCCAAATTGAAATTATGTTTGAGATTTAAAAAGGTTGTAAACATGTTATCATAGTATTGAATCTTGTATTTGATCTTAATTTATGCACATCCTTGTATTCTTTGGATGTGAGCTTGTAATTGTAATCCTTATTATGTTTTTGTACCTTGGTAAGTACATGTGAAAATGGGCTTGTGTTCCTAGATTAGCGTTATTAATTGTATGTAATTGGACTCTATTATCTAGACTTTGAGTCATCCATGTTTGGGATGAGATTCATTTCATTGTAATTTGTGTATGTTGTCATTTGAGTTGTTTTTGCTTATCATCATAGAAGGGATTTGGCATGTTTTGAGAAATCTTGATTATGAGATGTATAGGCCTAATTTTCTTGTGAAGTTGTTATGAACTAGAAGCTATAATTTTTTTATCATTTGAATTCTATGAGTAGATAAAATTAATGATATGATGTGTAGTTGAAATTTTGTTTAGGAGTTGAAATGGTTTTTTATTCTTGTCAAATTAGATGTATAACATCACCTGATAAGGGGTTTGAGTGGAGGTTCAGAGAAACAATAATGAGGAGTTAAGGGAGAGAGAGAAAGAAATTATTTTTAACACTAGATGGCATCATCGATTTGAAATGGGACAGTCGTGCATGTTGGATTTTATGGAAGTTTGAGATGGTAATTAAGGGAAGGACAGGCGATGGCATTGGGAATAAAACAAACATCTAAGTGTCATTCTATCGATTGTTTCATTGTCTTCTATTCATGATGGCCTCCATGAGTAAGTGACATGTGGGTGGTTTAATGCTGGATAAGGTGATAGGCAAGAAGGTGTTCTCGGCATCTACTTCCAAGCGCTAGAAATGCAGAGTCTTTGGGAATGAGGCCATGGTCAATTTTATCAATTATGTGGACCAGGAGATAGAGAGTATTGGATTGGCGTTAGATGTTAAGGGTTAGGGAGATTGCAAAGGACTTGGACAACAAACCAGAAGTATGCATCCGCTTGGTCATGGTGAGATTCTTACTAGACTCAGGATACATTAGGGGGCAGTGGAATGCATTCGACGTTGCCCAGTCCCTAGCGTGTGTGTCCATGATGTCCACCGTGACATGTTCTTACTTAATGCATGATGATGTTGGCGATGTAGTTCAACAAGCGAATGCTTTCCATGACTACATCATCAAGCACCTGCATAGGATTAAGAAAAGGAAAAAATTTATGTAGTTGGCTATTGAGGAGATAACAAAGAAGATGTAGATCGACCTACCGGAGGAGGCTATCCCGGTCTTCTCATAATGTTGCAACATAGAGGATGAAAGCAAGGAGGGGGATGCATGTGCAAAGAGGGATATTTTGGTAGGACCAAAATATAATGATGGTTGTGATGGGATGTCAAGGCCTACATAATTTTTCTTGGCCCTATATTTGGTTCTTGTTTCTATTTCATACTATTATTCTAAACTCTGGTACTCGTAGGGATTTAGACTTTTGAAGTTTTGGGCAAAGTATGGAATGCTTGGAAACTTTCAAGACATTTAAACCCTAAACTATCATGCATACCTCCTATTATGCATACCTCCTATCATGCATACCTCTTGATGAATAGTTTGTAAATATTTTTACCACATGTGACCATTTACATCTGCCCTCACCTCTATACCCTCTAAGCATAATCTCACCTTTATGGCCACAGTTTCAGACCCCTGTTAATAGAGATGTAAATGTTTTTACATCTTTTAGAATTTAAACAATACCCTAATGTGATCATAGACATTTTTAAGTCTATGATTCTTGTTTGAATAGTGTGTAGGCCCTCTTCATATCCCATAGTGGTCTCCTTACATCCACTTGACCTTTAAATAGTCTTTCACTAACCTGATACATGCACTGCCTTCAAGTGATCTCAAGCCCTTCAATATCTCTCCTTATGGTTGATATATCTTAGTTATGCCTCAACATCACCTTGTGCATGCTACTCACTAAACTTTACCAATCTATAAAGACCCTTTCTATGCCAATGGGACTCACTGAGCATGTTCTAATGATACCCACATCCTATTTATTATCAATGAAGGCTTAAAATTGTTAAGTAGAGCTCCAACATACCTTGCACACTATTTTGATGGTGTTTCTTTACCTTGATATTAGAGGACAATGAGTTTAGGCTCTTAAACTGAAGATTGGGTTTGTAGACTATTATCACACCTTAAAAACTCTTGACAGGGCTCTTGTAGTTTCTATTCAAGGCTTACATCTTGCCTATAATTTTCATGACTGTCTTGATATTTTCATGACCGCTTGTACCTTGTATCATTGATTTCTTCATCAAAAGTTTTCATAAACTTGTACATGTTTTTTTTTAACTCCTTTGATAGTTTCACAATATTTCCAAAGGTTTGTAATATCTTTACAATATTTTGGGTTCAAATCTACCAATACTACACATTGTCATATAACCCCTAAATCACAAGTGAACCTTCATTGTGTTTGCTATGAACCTCTCAATCTCTTCATGACCTCACTTTGACCCTCGTTGCTTCTCCATTGTATCATGCAATGTGACAGACCACTGTTGACTATCCATGATGGTGCAGACCTCTTCAATCCTTGTATTGTTAGAAATGAAGGCAACAACTACCCAAATTAGGCATCCACTTTCTCTCACCTTGGATGCTCCAACATGCAACATTAAATGACCTCTTAGAAGCTCATGCCACTTGTCAATAGTTATCCATGCAAACTTGGGCGCCCATAGACAAGAATAGACACTTATATGGTAATAAATGCTATCATAACCATCATAGATTCTGTCATAACACCCCCTAAATAGCATCTTCCCAATATGGGTGCCTAGAGCCAAGAATAGAAACTTACAACTCATAAATATATGTCATAAGTTGTCATATTGTCATAGAATCTTATGACAACTTACAACTGTCATAGATTCTCTTACAACCACTTACCAACTTTATGACGTGTGTCATACAAGCCAAATATAGCTGATTCCTCCAAGTGGTGCCTACCCTCAATTACTCTTCATATTTACAATTACCATTAGTAAATGTTACTCCATAACTACCACTAATAACTCTAGAACTTACCGATGTAGTAACTCCATAATTACTGTCTCCAGCAATTATTTTTTACCAATGCCAATGAAAATTATACATCCCTTATGGGTGATTTATGAATAATATTAGGAATAATAATTACAAGGATTTACAAGGTTAATGGCACCTAAATCCTAACATTCTCCCACATTGACATTATACATTGTAAATACCCATAGGAAAACATAAAACAACTAAGTACAAAAAATAAGAGCCATGGCCTCCCTGCACCAAGTAAACTTATTTGTGCTCACAGGTTTGGTCAAAGCATATGCAACATTCTCCTGAGTGTCTACTTTCTTCAGCTCAATCTTTCCACTTATAACCATTTCTTGAACAAAGTGATACTAAACATCAACATGCTTAGTCTGTGCATGATACATAGGATTCTTGGCCAAACAAATAGCACTCTGGCTATCACAACCAATCTGAATGACCCTGCCAATACCTGTACACAATCTCCTCAACCAAACTGCCTCTTTACATGGGTAGCATCCATATACTCTACTTCAGTGGTGGACAAAGCAACCATGGGTTGCCTTTTTCTCATCCAACTCACTACTCCTTCAAACAAAGTAAACACATAGCCACTAGTGAACATCTGACTATCCAAGTCACCTACCCAATCTACATCAACAAAACCATGTATATCCAATGTCTTTTCCACATTGTCAGTACCAAAATAAACCAAATAGTAATCAAAAGTACCAGATAAATATCTAAATACCCTCTTCACATAATTCCAATGTTGTCTACCAGGGTTAGACATAAACCTGCTCAAAACTCCCACTACTTGGGGAATATCTGGCCTAGTACAAACCATTGCATACATTAAACTCCCTACATCACTAGCATATGGCACATTAGTCATATCCTCAAAATCATCCTCATTCTTT
This sequence comes from Cunninghamia lanceolata, assembly GCA_027924645.1. NCBI lineage: Eukaryota > Viridiplantae > Streptophyta > Pinopsida > Cupressales > Cupressaceae > Cunninghamia > Cunninghamia lanceolata. The sequence goes on from BSBN01001102.1 coordinate 185,959, forward strand.
AGACACATGTCTAATGAAAGCTTAGTTCCAATGGGCAAAGGAATTCTAATTGGGTTACAATCATGCATGCTAAATCTCTACAAAATGGTATTCACATACTTTGAGATAACCAAATATTTTTGTTACCTCTATCCCTCCTGATCTTCGTACCCAGAATATACCTAACTTATCCAAGAATCTTCATATCAAATACACATGAAAGTTGGGCTTTCAATTCACTGATCATACCCTTAGTATTGCTGAAAAATAACATGTCATCAACATACAATGCAATGATCAGTACAAAATAATATAATGAATGTACACACAGTGATCCTCGTCACTTCTAACAAAACCCAATTTCAAAACAAATGAATCAAAATTTGGGTACCACATTCTAGGGGACTGTTTCAAACCATAAAGAGACCTCTTTAATCTGTAAACCCAATGTTCTTTCCCTTTTACCTCAAACCCTGTAGGTTGTTGCATGTAAATTTCTTCCTCAAGATCTCCATGTAAGAACACAGTCTTAACATCCATTTTCTCTATTTCATAATCAAAAGCTACAACAATGGATAAGAGAAATCTAATAGAAGTTAATTTAGCAATAGGAGAGAATATTTCACCGAAATCAACTCCCTATCTATGGGAGTAGCCCTTAGCTACCAATCTAGCCTTGTACTTCTCCAATGAACTATCTGCTCTAAACTTCTTATTGAAGACCCACTTGCAACCTATGGCATTTCTTCCTTTGGGCAAACAAATAAGATCTCAGGTGTTGCAAGAGTCTAAAGACATCATCTCCTCCTGCATGGATAATTTCCAAGACTCACTATCATCTGTATTAATAGCATCCCTGTAGGACTAGGCTCATCGTCAGTACTCGATAAAGCAAATACACAACAAAAATCTAGTGGGCTATGCCTATCAACTAAGTTCCATTGTCTTGTGGATCTCCTCAAGCATGGAGTAAGAGACTCTTCTAGTTCTTTTGGATGCTCAACTTCTTCTGTAACAGTAGAGTCTTCCTCATCAGAACTACTTCCACTTGAATCTTCTTCTTCATCATCCCTAATCCATCATTTGGTTCTTCTAGTTGTACATCTTCTTTCTATAAATCAAAATGCACTACCTTTGACCTTTCTTTCTCTTTTGGTTGTTCAAGTTCAGAAACAACTCTAAGTTCCCTGAAAATAACATCTCTAGATAAAGAAATTTTTCTAGTTAGAGGATCCCAAATCTTATAATCTTTAACATTCTCACCATATCCAATGAAGAAGCACTTCTGCACTTTTGGATCCAACTTAGATTGCTTTTCCTTAGGCACATGAATAAAAGCCTCACAGCCAAAAACCCTTAAATGTGAAACAGAAGGTTTCTTACCTGTCCACACTTCATAAGGTGTCGAATCAAGAGCCTTACAAGGAGTTTTGTTAATCAAGTAACAAGTGGTACACACAGCCTCTGCCCAAAAGCATTTTTCCAACCGTGAATCACTCAACATACTTTTGTCTTTTTCCATGATTGTTCAGTTCATCCTTTATGCAACATGATTCTATTGTGGTGTATATGGAGTTGTCTTTTGTCTAATTATACATGTATGCTTACAAAACTCATCAAATTCCTTAGAGCAATATTCCCCTCCATTTTCAAATCTTAATATTTTTATCTTTAATCTCAATTGGCTTTCAACTAAGACTTAAAAATCCTTAAACTTAGTGAAAACTTCATATTTGTGTTTCATAAAATAAATCCATGTTAATCCAGATACATCATCAATGAAGGTGACAAAATAACAGATTTTCTAATAGAGTCATTATCCATAGGTCCAAATACATCTGAATGAATAATCTCTAACTTCTCTTTTGCTCTATTACTTCCTAAAGGAAATGATGTTCTATTTTGTTTACCAAACACACAATGCTCATAGAAATCAAAGTGCTCATCAGAATAAGAGAAATCATCCAACAAATCTTTATTCTTAATCATTTTTAAAATATTATTATTTGTGTGACCCAATCTATAGTGCCACAACATACAAGTGTTTTTAGAAGCCTCAAAAATATAAGAGGAATTACAAATTGTAGTGACATCTAGCCTAAACAAGGTTCCCAATCTTTTCCCCTTCACTACCACCAAGTTTCCTCTCACCAATCTGCAACCATGCTTATCAAATGTTACATGAATTCCCAAATCATTCAACTTTGCAACTAAAATTAGATTTCTAGCCAATCTAGGGGCATGCAAAACACTAGGGAGAGTTTTAATTCTCCCATCACTGAAACACAACATTACCTTACCATTTCCAACTATTAGATATGTAGAGTTGTCCCCAAGATACACTTTACCTCTATCATACTCTTCATATTTAGAAACCATTCTTTATGTGGGGTCATATGATACGAGCATCTCGAGTCAACCAACCAATGATTGTTAGAAACAACATTGCATGCATAAAGTAAATTATCTTCACTTACATTCAAGGACTTATCAGTAGCAAAATCCCACTGTTTCTTCGGGTTTATACATTCTTTTTTCACATGCCCTTTTTTTCCGTAATTCCAACACTTAACTCTATTCTTCTTTCCAGTAGTATCAGAATGGCCCTTAGACTTGTCTTTAGACCCCTTTTGATCTCCTTTCAGTCCTCTTTCCTTGGACTTTCTCCTCACATTGAGATCCCCAATGTTACCCTCAGAAGTCTTCTCCCTCACCTCATGTTCCAACAAAGTTGCAACAAGGTGATCCAACTTCAGATCTTCAAGGTTAGCAGTAATAGCAAGGATAGCATTCTCCCAAGATTTAGGCAAAGAACAAAGTAGAAGTATACATTTATCTTCCTCTTCAACTGTGGCATCTATAGAATCAAGTTGACTCAAAAGTAAATTAAAATTATTCAAATGATCTGCAATGGAATCACCCTCTTTCATTTTAACAGAAAATAATTTTTGCTTTAAATAAAGCTTGTTTACCATGCTCTTGGCTTGATAGATCTAACCCAATCTCTTTCAGAGTTTGAATGTAGTCTCTTCCTTTGAGACATTGAATAGGATGAAATATGCAAGGTAGAGTCAGAATAGTTCCCCATGCCTTCTTATCCAACCTTTCCCATTCTTCCACACTCACATCATCAGGTTTCTTCTCTTTTGTAACAACCAACCACTAGTTTCTTTCCTCAAGCAAATCCTCCATCTTCAGCTTCCACAATTCATACATCGTACCATTGAACTTCTCAATGTCCAAATGAGAGGTTGAAGCAGTGGATTGAGCCATGAATACTACACAAGATCTACAAAACAAAACAACCAAATCTCCCATTGCAGTTAAACAACATTCACACTACCACCCAAGAATCAAAACAAGCCAGGCTCTGATACCAAATGTTAGAAATGAAGGCAACAACTACCCAAATTAGGTGTCCACTTTCTCTCACCTTGGATACTCCAACATGCAACATTAAATGACCTCTTACAAGCTCATGCCACTTGTCAATAGTCAATCATGCAAACTTGGGTGCCCATGGACAAGAATAGGTAGTTATGGGGTAATAAATGATGTCATAACCGTCATAGATTCCGTCATAACATCCCCCAAATAGCATATTCCCAATATGGGTTCCTAGATCCAACAATAGCAACTTACAACTCATAAATATTTGTCATAAGTTGTCATATTGTCATAGAATCTTCTGACAACTTATAGTTGTCATAGATTCTCTTACAACCACTTACCAACTTTATGATGTGTGTGATACAAGACAAATATAGATGATTCCTCCAAGGTGGTGCCTACCCTCAATTACTCTTGATATTTACAATTACCATCAGTAAATGTTACTCCATAACTACCATCGGTAACTCTATAACTTACTGATGTAGTAACTTCGTAATTACTATCTTCGGTAATTAATTTTTACCACTACCAGTGAAACTTGTACATCCCTTATGGGTGAATTGCAAATAATATTAGGAATAATAATTACAAGGATTTACAAGGTTAATGGAACCTAAATCCTAATATGTATTATGACTCTTATCAACCTGCAGAGATGTTGAGATACCATTGGAACTCACCTTGCTCTTCAATGGAGTTGTAAGAAGCCTCACATTTTTCTCATCATCATGAAAAAACTAGACACTATTATATAATTCTCCAACATTCCTTGTAAAGACTTAGGATGGCATAGGGTAATAGAGATCCTTGAATTAGATACACATCTTTGTAGGATTACTCTACAATTTAAAAAGATTTTCTTAGAATGAGAATAGAATCCTAGGATGATACTAGCATCTAAGATCACCCTGTTTCACTTTTAGTTGACTTACAAAATCCTTTCAATTCCCTTTTACAAACCCCCTAACAATCTGTAAGATTGACATAACATCACACTCTTGTAGAGTGTAGGAAAACAAAGATAAAGACTCAAGAAAAACCCTCTCCCATTCTGTGATCACAAAAATCTCCTTCTTGGGCATGATTTGGGAAGATCATGATATCAAACCATTTTGAATCTTGCTAACAAGCATTGTTAAATGTGTCCAAAATTTGATTGTAGATGGTTTCCTCTAGAACCTTGTACTTTAACAAATCCTAGCTCATTGTGATACTCCATTATGAGACTAAGAAACCTACAAATGTTAGTGGAAAGAAACCTAAGCCTTTCTCAACAACCTAAACCCTAAAAATCTAAACTCAACCTCAAAAACTTGACTCAACAACTAACTCTCTAGAAAGCTTTGACCATTTTTTAAAAAATGATTCCCTCTTCTTAAGGTGTATATGATTTTTTTTATGTTTTAAGGTTTATTTGAAAAGTTTGAGGATTATAATGTATCTTTTGACAAGGCAAAAAGACCTCTAAAAGGTTTATTACATGAATAAAGATTGGTAAGAGTAATGGATGACCCCAAAACATACCTTAAGACCTCTTATGACTGATTTAGTCTTGGAAAACTCTTACTAATCAACATGATTACATTCTATAAATTGTAAAAAGGGTTTTCAATGCACATCTCTTGTAATGGTATGTCTCCATGGAAGTTTGTAATGATTCAGGGGATGCATAATCATAGTTATGGATTTTATCTTACCACATTTGTTGTTATGAATGTAATAAGGGTTTGATGTATGTGTGACAGGATCTAATGCATTACAAATATTTTGTAATGGTCTCTCCTTTATTCCATGTGAGTTATTGTAGTTTTGAGATAGATTATCAAATATGTCTATTACATGTAATGTAATCTTTGATTTGTATGTAAATGCACATCTGGTTCTGTTGATGTTTTTCTAGTGTATCTCTTTCTTCCTTGCACTCCATGACTTTGTTTCCCAATGGATAAGGCACTAGTTTAATTGGTGAGATACCAAACACTTTCAATTTTATTAATCCTCTATTCTTGTTAGTTGTAGGAGTAGATTAGGGTTTCACATGTTTCCATGATTCATTATTGTAAACTAGGGAATAATCTCAAGTGACCCCAAACAACTAAATCATTAGAGAATCATGTCATGTATGCATATGCCTTGCACTTATGTATGAAAATTTAAGTGGATTCATTCATGGGGATTATAATAACACTATTATCATCTATGAGTGCATATGCAAGTAGCTAGTTAGTCTTTGACCTAATGACAAGTATAAGGGTCAAGCATACATTGGATATAGTTGTTGCTTTTTTACTCATGATTCATCTTGATAGGTTAGATGTCCTATTAAGAATACCTCTAGGAACACCCTCCTGGGTCTAGCTAAACATAGTGAAGGAGAGCATGCCCACTCTTAGAAATTGGCCTTTAACCACTCACATTCTGTTAATGAGCTATTGATTCACCCTTCAAGATGACAAGTCCCTAGCCTTGAAGTGGGTTGATTCCTCTAGGAATGTGAGCCATGATTTCAAGAACCAACAAAATGGTGTTGTCCTTGGGGATGAATCTTGTTCTTGATGTAAGTTGATGGGCTATGAACTCAAGTTAATCATTTCCTAGGTTGAGATGAATTGAAGACTATGTTGGTGAGCTAAACCCATAATCAGTTTGTTTCCTTAGAGATCAGATGTGATTCAAGGTATTCATATTTTGGAAGAGGTGGTGACTCTATTGTTAGAATGAAGTTTGTTTATGTTGTAATTCATTTTCTAATTGGTGTCTAAAGAACACATCTCAAGCGTGTAGCAGTTGGTTAAAAGGTACATGGTATTTTCTTTCTCCCTTTTGAGACAATTTCTTTCGTACTAAAGAAACACACATTTGTAATGCCTTAGTTTTCTTTCCTTTATGGTAATATGTTATAGTTATGTCTTCTTGGTTAGGATATGATTATTCTAGGGATGCCCCTTCATATGCATCTTCTTATGTTTTAGACCTTAAAAGTTACTTTAGATCCCATACCTATGACTATTCTAGTGATGCTTATTCTTTCTATTCGACAAGTAGTCATGCATCTTATACAAGCCCATTCCAAAACCTACAAACATCCATACATAAGAAAAATGAACTTGTTAGGTAGAAAAAGGAAAATGAAATTCAAATCAGGCTACTTGAGTCATTGTAGCTAAAAGAAATGGATAACTAGATTAAGCTATTTGAGTTTAGGTTACAATTCATTGCTCGCCATACTACTGCCAAAAAACAAGTTGTTTAGTCCCATATCATTCCCCTAGACACCACTTATAAACAACTAGACCTCTCTTGGGTTGATTATGAAATGTAAACCATGACATCCATGGTATTCAACTAGATACCTATATTTGATGGGTATGATATTCATGAAGGGGACACACATGTTGATGTATTTTTAAAAATTTATGGAAAAATTTTAGTTTGAAGATGAAGATATGTGGATGAGATTGTTTTTAGGTCTCTATATGGAAAGGAATGGAGATGTGAGAGGAACCTCCTACAACAATTTAATGAAAATGCACAAAACAACATATTTATTTATATAGCAGAAACATAGAAGGAATTTTATTGATTGTAAACTACTTTGAGGGGGCAACCTCCTTTGAGAAAGCTCAATACAATAAATTCACGGATGCCTTCATTGGCCTCAACACTTATATACTAAGTCTAATCTAAATAGCTACTACTTCCCACGAATGTGGGATAAAACAATATGCTCACGGGATGACTTATAAAGCATATGCATCCATAGCAACCAATATACTAACAAAGTAAAGAGAAGGGTTAAAAATGGGTTCCTAACATCCCCTCCCTCTTAGAAAAAGCTTTGTCCCCAAAGCTTCAGATGTGGGAATTGTTGTTGAATCCAAAATAGTGGTTCTCATGTTGCATCGTCTACTTGCATTCCATGCCACTGAATTAATACCTCTATGATGGCGCGAGAGTGAAGTTGGTGAGTACGCCTTTCTAGGATTGCCTTTGAATTAAGAAGGATGGATCCTTCATTATCCAGTTATGGTAAAATAGTTTGCACTTTGATGTTTGTGCCAACAACTTTCTTCAGACAAGAGACATGAAATACTAGATGAACTCAGGAAGAAGGTAGGAGCTCCAATTTATAAGCAACTGACCCAATCTTTCAGAGAACCTTATATGGCCCATAGAACTTTGAAGCCAACTTATGATGCCCTTTGAGTTTTAGGGATGATTGCTTGTATGGTTGTAGGTGAAGAAAAACCATATCACCTACTTGAAAATTTTTCTCGAAATGGTGTTGATCAGCCTATTGTTTCATTCTATTTTGTACCATATGAATATTGTCCCACAAGATGCTAATAATCTGATCCCAAGTTCAGAGAATTGTGTCAACTACCTGAACTAGTGAACTATTGGGGATATATAGAAGGAGCACTGGTGGTGCTTGACTATAGTCTGCTTCATATGGAGTCATTTTAGTTGAAGTGTGGTAGGAGGTATTGTACCACCATTCAATGAGAGGGAGCCACTTTGCTCATTGATGTTGTTGTTATGAGGTGAAGCAACGAAGGAAAGTTTCCAAGTATTTGTTGACAATTTCAGTCTAGCCATCCATTTGTGGATGATACTAGAACTCATCTTCAGTTTGGTGCTGATGCGTCAAAATAGTTTTGTCTAAAAATGGTTGGTGAAGGTTGCATCATGATCTAAGACAATGGAAGAAGGGATGCCATGAAGATGGAAGATCTGGTCCAAGAAAATTTGTGCGACTGTGGAGGTGGTATAGGGATGGTTGAGGGCACAAACATGACTATATTTGGAGAGATGATCAACCACAACTAAGATCATTGTTTTCCCTCTTGATTTAGGGAACCCCTCAATGAAATCTATAGAAATATCTATCCAAGTCCTTGTAGGGATGGGAAAGGGTTCGAGAAACCCAAGAATGAGTGTTGTTTCACGCTTGTTGTGTTGGTAGGTATCACATTCAACCACCATCTATTGGATTGACCTTTTCATTCCCTTCCAAAAGAAGTTACGTCATGCCCGCTCATAAGTTTTGAGAAACCCAGAGTGCCCGACTAAAGGAGAAGCATGGCATTCATAGAATACAGTCTATTGAAGATCTATGCTTTGGGGAAGCACTAGATGACCCTTGTATCGCAAAGAAGCACCATCCCAAGAATAATGTGGTACCATAGAGGGGTTAGTGGTCAATTGTTGAATGATTTGAGATAATGAAGAGTCATTGACATACACCTACTATACAGATTCCAACCAATTTAGAATAGGCATGGAAATAGCTAAAAGGGAAGCTTGGTCCTCAAATGTGCGAGAAAGAGCATCAGCCACAATATTGTCCTTACCCATCTTATAAGTGATATCATAGTCATAACCCATGAGTTTGTTGACCCATTTTTGTTGTGCTGGGGAGGAGACCCATTGTTCCAATAAATATTTTAGACTTTGGTTATCAATTTTGATGCAAAAATGATTCCCTAGTAGGTATGGTTGCCACTTTTCTACTACATGCAAAATGGCCATCATTTCCTTCTCATAAGTATAGAGTACTAAATTGTTTCTAGAAAGGGATTTACTGGTGAATGCAATGGGGCTTCCTTCTTGGAGGAGAACAATACCAAGTCCATTGCTACAAGTATCACTCTAGTGAAGGTCTTGGCAAAATCTGGCATAGCTAGAATAGGTGTAGTACACATAGCTTGTTTCAATTTTTCAAATGCACAATCAACAACTTATGTCCATGTAAAAGAATCCTTTTTCAACATAGCTATCAGTGGAGTTGCAATATTCCCATAATCCTTGACAAACTTGTGATAGTAGCCAGTCAAATCCAAAAAACCATGGAGGCTCTTGAGTGTCTGAGGATGAGGCCAATTTTTCATGGTGGCAATTTTTTTGAGATCCACTCGAACCCCGTGGGCAAAAACAATATGCCTGAGATACTCCACTTCGTCCTAGCCAAAATCACACTTAGACTATTTTGCATAGAGATGATGATTAGAGAGTTGTAGTGTGAGATCCAGATGTTGGAGATGCTTGGCCCATGTTTTACTATAGATGAGGATATCATCAAAGAAGACCAGAATGAATTTTCGTAGGTAGGGCTAGAATATTTTATTCATCAATGCCTAGAATGTTGAAGGAGCATTAGTGAGGCCAAAGGGCATGACCAAAAACTCATAGTGGCCATCATGCATGCAAAAAACTATCTTAGGGATATCATCCTCATGAAGTCAGATCTGGTGATACCTAGAGTGGAGATCCAACTTTGAGAAAAAAATAGCGCCATGAAGCTCATCAATAATAGGGATCAAAAACTTATCCCTGATTGTGATATGATTAAGTGCTCAGAAGTCAATGTAGAGGCACCATGACCCATCATTTTTCCATACAAGAAGAACTGGTGAAGAATATGGGCTGGTACTAGGGTGAGTAATGCCTTGCTTTAGTAAGTCTTGAACGAGCATCTCAATCTTAGTCTTTTGTTAAAATGGGTAGCGGTAGGGTCTGATGTTGGGAGGAATGCTACTAGGAAGGAGCTGAATAAGGTGGTCCTCTAGTTGTGAAGGTGACAATCCCATTAGTTTGGCAAAGACACATGCATACCTATCCAAAACTCTTTGTAGATCAGAAGGAGTAGTGGAGACTGTTGATGGTTGCATCTGAATGGAATGGAGTTGGGCAATGACATCGTGTGAATTCTTCTTAAGAATCTTTTCCATGCGATGTGAACTAATGATGCCGAGAGACCTCAGTTGTAAGCCTTTTAATGTGTGTTTTTGCCCATTGTCTAAAAACTACATCTAAAGTTCAGCAAAATCCCATAAGATGGGTCCAAGTGTGCATAACCATTAGGCTCCCAAAACTACATCACATCTGCTTAAGGGAAAGACAAACATGTCAGAGTACAAGTTATAATCTCCAATTGAGATACACACATTGCGACACTTCCCTTTGCAAGGTAACATGCCCCCATTGGCAATCATGACTTCAAAGTTGGAGCAAGGATGGACAAAACAATCAGCCTGTTTGGCAATCTGAGGGTCAATGAAGTTATGAGTGCTATCAGAATCAATGAGTATTGTAAGAGGGATCTTCTTGAAGTAACCCCTGACCTGCATGGTTTGTGGGCTAGTGACTCCTGCTAAGGCATGGATAGAGATCTCTAGTTGGTCTTCCTAAGAAACAAGTTCCACAATCGGCTATTGAGCTTCTTCCTGATCATCTGTTGTATCCTGAGCATCTTCCCAAACTTTAGTTTTGGGTGGAGCATCCACATCCAGTAGGTAGAGATTTTTCTCAACACATCATTGTCTCCAAGTGAATCTATCATCACAATTATAACATAGTCATTTTTCTTTATGTGCCCGCATCTATGCTTTAGTCAAATGCTTGATAAGAGTTGTCCTGGGGGCTGGCGTTGTTTGAGATCTTTGTGGAGTTGTATTTTTGAATGGAACAAAATTGGATTTGGATCATTACTGAGTTGTGATCTTGTCCTTTGCCAACTTAGTTGACCCTAGGGCTTCCATCATTGTGTTGGGACAGAACATTTTAACCTCAGATTGAATTGCATCCTTCGTACCACTAATAAAGCAACTCCTGAAGAATTCATCAGACAGTCCCTTCATGTGATTGGCCAGTTTTTCAAATTTTGTCTGATATTCTCTCACAGTGCCTATTTGGCAAAGTTTAGTGAGTGCTCAAGTGAAGTCATCAAAAGCACTAGGGCCAAATCGTTGCAAAATGAGTTTGCAAAAATTGGTCCATATTAGCTCGTCATGAGCCTTGATATACCAATGAAACCATTGAAGGGCTTCATGTTCCAAGTGAAAGAATGCAAGCGATACTTTATTGACATCAAAAATATTATGCAGACTAAAATATTGTTATGCCTGGTATATCCATCTAGTTGGATCTGCACCCTTGAAACGAGGAAAATCAAGCTTCGGCCCACAAAAATTATTGGAAGAAGAAAACCCGGTGTCGGAAGAAGACTCTGTATTCCATTTGTTGTTCATGGTTGAATGTTGAAGATTGAGTCTGGGAATTTTTTCATCAAAATCTTTGATTTGGTTCTTGAGGGAGGCAATTTCATCCTCCATGTTTTTTGCTCATGTTCGGGTTACTACCATGGCCAGAATAAGATTTTTTTTATTTGATTTTTTGGGGGGAATGGATGGAAAAACGTGTGCTAAAACACATTTAGTAAAGGGAAATTTGAATTTGGGGAAAACTGCAATGGGTAATTGGGCTTTGACTAGGTTTTGGACACTTTCCAAGGGAAATGGGCGAAGGAAATGTTGATTTCAGAAGTGGGGTGAAAGAATAGGGAAATTTGTCCAAGAGGGACAAAGGGGTAGAAATATGAAAGGAAAATTATGGTAAAGTCTCAAAGCTACTAGGTAAGATTTGAAGAAGTTATTGCAAACCCTAAAAATAGCCAAATGTGAGATTTCTAGTGAATAGAAGTGGAATTGGAAAAGGGTTCTCAAGGATCAAAATGTGTGGAATGAAATTTCAGGTGTTCTAGGGAATTTTGAGAGGAAACAGAGCTAAAACATGAAAGATATGGTGAAAAACATATTTATTTTTTGGAAACTTTCTTTGGAACTGGCTTTTTGATTTTTTCTTTGGAAACCTTTGGCTGGAACTAGCTTTTACGTTTTTTCTGGAATGGTCTGCCAACTGTTCTAGATAGATTCAATTTGTAGGTTGCCTGTTGTCAATAGATAAGGGTCCTAAGTCAGTTTGGCTTCCTAAAGGTTCAAGGGAGTCACTCTAGCCACCAATGTTGTCTAACGACTTGCTTATTGGGGTAGTACCACTCACTCCATGGCTCAAGTAAAACTAATAACCACTTTTCCACAAATGACGGCTCTTGGTTTACCTCACGGATGGGAACTAGTCAATCAAGTAGGGGTCATTGCCCTTTTCACTGGTAGGTCCTCTCAATGGGCTAGCTACTTCGAGGTTCTTGTGGTACTCCTCACAATGAGTTTTAGGGCTATATGCCCAAGTACTTCCCACAGGTAAGCGGATAGGGATGCTCCTTGATTCAAACCTGCAATCTAGATGAATAATAGAAATGCAAAAAAATGATATTGCTGCAACAATCACAGCACCTAGAGGGCCATTGCAAAAAGAAAAAAAAAATCAGCAAAAAATCTACCCAACAAGGCCAAGAAAGCTCTTTGATACTAGATGAGAGGAATATCCTACAACAATTTAATGAAAATACATGAAATAATAGATTTATTTATATAGAAGAAACATAGAAGGAATTTTATTGATCACAAGCCACTTTGAGGGGGCAACCTTCTTTGAGAAAGCTCAATACAATAAATTCATGGATGCCTTCATTGGCCTCAACACTTACTTATATACTAAGTCTAATCTAAATGAATATGGGATAAAACAATATGCTCACGAGATGACTTACAAAGCATATGTGTCCATAGCAACTAATATACTAACAAAGTAAAGAGAAGGGTTAAACATGGGTTCCTAATGAGATGGTATGATAGTTTTCCAGAACATTCTTTTACTTCATAGAAAGACCTTGTGGATGCATTTGATGAAGAATTTGTAAGTGATGTAGACCTTGTTGCTCTTATCTAAGAATTTGGAAACATTAAAAGGCAAGAGGGAGAGTCTAGTATGGACTTCAGTCACATGTTTATTGTTGCCTTCTCCAATGTTCCAAATGTTACCAGACCCGACATTGTTGCTTGGATTGACATGTTATTTGAAGCTGATGAGGATGTTTTGAGTTCAGTGTAGGAGGATTACAATCTTACAAGTTTTCAATAGTCTTACCTATGCTTAGACTATATTGAAAGAATGAGGAATGACTATATTGCAAAATTGGTGTCCTCAAAATCAAGTGTTTCCAGTAATAAACATGTTTCTATGAGTAGCAACTAGGTGGATGCAACATATGAAGTGAATACAACATCTAATCAGTATGGGAGTGTAGTTAGGTGGATATATATTGGTGATGGTGCATCATATGATAGCAATATAGATGATGAAGACAGTGTATGCACCTACCTTTAGTTGGATAAGTCATTTGTTGGAGATGATAATGACGAAATGCCTGATGACCTGCAATTTGAGATTGAGGTATCTGGCTGAGTGAATAAGGAGGAAGGGGTAAGTGCATGGAAATCGGGGACAAATTAGTGTCCAACCTTGAGATTTCCAGTAAAACATGTTCGTGTTATGAAAACATAACGTGTATATCTTTTAATGTGTACATATTTTTAATGCCTTGAGTTCAAATGTTTTATGATCCTACCCATTTAGGCTTGGATTTCCAAGCCTAAGTGTTGGACATCTGTTGTGGCTCCTAAATTCATGTTTTTAACATAAAACAACTCAAATTCAAAACTCAACCTCATTAGGTTTACATGTTTTGCAATAAAATTCTATGAAACCACCACAAAAAAGGGCTACTTCTTAGCTTTCTATCCATACAATTTTTTTTAGATTTTGAATAAGTTAAGGTATTTATTTTTATTTTCTTTGAAGAGTGTCTTCATATACCTCTAGTACATATGTATTGATTTTTTTATAAATTTTGACCCACTTATCCAATTTTTAAAAAAACATAGAATTCTTCTACACTTCATTCTATACACATTCAAAAAAAAATTACATTTTCAATTAGTTTTGTGCAAGTTATGTGACACACATGCTTAGTTATGTAATATTTAGGATGCATCCACTTATAAAAACACCAAAAAAAATTCAATAAAAAATATACAACTTGTAGTACTCACTCTTGGCTATATTTCCACCAATTAGTTTTTGAAAATACCTAATGTTGCAAAAAAAAAGGGGGTGCACACTAAACACTATGTTATATTTTAGTGATAAAAATAGGAACACTTTTGTGTGTGCTCAATATTTCACCCCCTTAATGTTAACCATTTTTTAAATTTGTAGTAGTTTAGAAACTAGATTCATAGTACTTCAATTATTGTTCTTATCACATCTTCAAATTTTGAGTGCACACATCTTGAATTAGTCATCCAAGTTTAGCTTTAGCTGATTTTAAGAAAAAAGTGGCCACTTTTGACCCCCTTTTGTCTCCCATTTCTATGCACTTACCCGAAGGTGTGTACACAAATGAGAAATCAAATAGATCAGTTCATGAAACTAATTATGTGGGGTATGTACATGTGTTTGATAGCTAGGATAAGCAAGAAATTAGTCTCTTGTTTGATGTCTTTCTCTCTTTTGCTCCTAATAATGATGATGAAGTTGTTCATGTTTGTTTGCATGAGGATGACACAGATGTACCTACACTTAGTGATGAGATTCCTGAGGTAAATGATAGTGTAGACACTGATTTTCAATTTGAAGACCTTACCCTTGATGATTATGAAGATGGTTCTCATGTGGACGCATATGACTACATATTTTGTTGGTGCAAGATTTCTTGAATTCCCCATGTAGATTGTGCTTGAAGTGGGCCATACAAAAATTCTATTAGAGTGAATGAGGAAGAATAACAGATGTGTCATCAGTTTGATTTTAGTAGCGGATATGACACAATAGTTGGCTAAAGTAAACATTAAATAAAGAGACAATTTACATAATTTGGTTCTTCACCTAAAGTGTCTCATGATGTTGAATTTTGTGTTGATAGTCTGAATTATGATTTAAATCATTCCTATGATTTAGACATTGAAAAGTATATCAACACATGTGAAATCAGGCCACATGTTATCCAAGAGTTTGATGAGAATAGTTGTGACTATGAAGCTTTTCTTGTTTGAAGGTTATGATTCTAATGCTATGGATGATGGTGACACGCCTAAGTTAGAGTACTTTGTGTGGGTACAACATACAAATGAAAGTGATGTTGAGTTGTAGTACTCTAATGAACATGAAGATCAACATGTTACAACTCAACTTGAAAGTATACCTGAGCTTGAGGTATTCCAGTATGGAATGCAGGAGGATGTTCCTACTTGTGCTAGCCAAGGTTGCAATTAGGTATGTTTTTCTTTCCCATGTGAACTAGAGGTGTTGTATTTTTTCCTTAGTTCACATGAAGAGGTTAGTTGGTATGACAATGTTATAATCTTGGATGGTGGATGTGTTCTTTCATCCACATATGATGTTGCTGACCTAGATTTTGTTCTTCTACCCCTTGCTACTTTGAACATGCATGATATGGTGTGTCATGGATTATGCACCTACATTTTATGGTTTCTTTGTAGTAGTAAACTTGGTGGTGGATTTATCCATCACTTAATTGGTAGTGTTCACATGGTTATGCATGCTTGCAAGAGTCATCATTTGTTGCAGCTAGGTGGCGAGTACACTTTTATTTTGAGGAAGATCAACTCCTTCATTAGGATTGTCTTTGACAAAGGCAAGTGGTGTGCAACAATTTGCCCATGGCCTTGTGCCATGGATCTTCTTTGCAGGGTTTGACCTATTGGTGAGTTCAAACTGTGTTTACAACCATATCTTTTCAGTGTCTTTGTGCCCTCATGACATTGGTTGTAGGTTAATTTTTGTCTTGTGTACATACATTCTTTGTGTTTGTCTTTCCCCTCCCTCCTCGTCCCTTTTCTCTTTTTGGTTTTCTCCTAGAGATAGGTGTATCCTTATTGTGTCTGCAAGAGGCACATGTTCCCAACTAGAGCCAATGTTGGAGCCCAAGATCACAAGCCTTAAAAATTTGTAAAAATCTAAGTTTGTGCCTCTTTTTTGCACTAAACCAAGTTTTCCCATTAGTTATAACCAATATGAGAAATATTTAATGGGCTTCCTTTGTTCAAAATGTGTTTTGGTGTGGTTTCTAGTTTCCCCTTTATGCTTTAGTTATTCATCCATTTTGAAAATCCTCAAAATATTCTATGTATAGGCCTTGTATGCCTTTAAAGGTGCAAAGTGTTGGCATCTTGGTAGTTTTGTCAACCTCCGAAATTGTCAATAGAGATAGAAAATTAAAAGGAAGTGGTTCTAGTATTTCTTAAGATTCACAAACCTTAGAAACCTCTGACTAGGTTCGGAGGTTCTCAAAACCCCTGATGCACCAACAAGTTCTGAGTAGAAAGATGGAGAAAGATGAAACTTGCTACCTTCAGTGAGTTCACAAGTTCATGAAATCACCAAATCACCACTGAGTCTTGATAAGGAGGACAAAGAAAAGAGGTGTTAGTGAGTTTCCTAGTTCACAAACTTATTGAAACACTAACAAAGATGAAAAAAGCAAGAAGAAGAAAGTCAAGTAAGTAAAACATTTCAATGAGTTTGTGAGTTTGCAAACTCTTTGAAATGTCGACAAAGTTTGATGTGACAAGTGAATAAGAAAAGAG
The DNA here is from genome assembly GCA_027924645.1 of Cunninghamia lanceolata. Classification (NCBI taxonomy): domain Eukaryota; kingdom Viridiplantae; phylum Streptophyta; class Pinopsida; order Cupressales; family Cupressaceae; genus Cunninghamia; species Cunninghamia lanceolata. The sequence continues at coordinate 202,680 of BSBN01001102.1, forward strand.
GAGAAAACATTTTAGCGAGTTTGTGAGTTTGTGAACTCGCCAAAATACTGACAGAGAAAAGAAGAGACAAAGAAAATTGGTGTCGTCAAGTTCACAAAATCACCAACAAGAAGTGAAGCAAAAAAAGTAAGATTTTAGTGTTTAAGTTGGTTTGTCAATGTGATCTAAGATGGCTAGTCAATATGATGTCAAATTAAATAGACAATTCTTTCCCATCATGATGCTCAATGACATGTTCAAATCCTTCTTGATCACACAAATAATTTTCAGTGCTAGTGGGGTATTTGTATAACATTTTACCATAATGTTTTATTTTAATGAGTATAAATAAGAGCCAACATTTCTAGGTCATAAACATAGATTAATTCTCTATGCTCTTCTACTTTTAAATCAAATTGCAATACATAGGGTTGTGGTATAAGTTCTAAAAAATAGAGAGCTATCTATTATACTACAAAATGAATTTCCACCGACCATCCTTCAGATGAGGGTGAGAGAAAGAGAGTGGGTAGTAATATGTGTCTTCACACAAATTTGTCAACTAATTAACAAGGCAATGAAAGTTTGTCCTCTAAAGATATCACTCTTTACTAAGTCTCCAACATACCAAGATTGTTCATACTATGACATAATTTGTGAGAGATTAACAATCATATTCTATTCTATTATACTATATATATGTTTAATTTTGTTGGTTGATAATTCATGTGTCATAGGATTAACTTCATCATTCTCAAGTTACCTTGGGTTACCTTTCAACATATCCTTAATTTCTCTCATTAGTATTATACTGAGTGACTTTTGGCATTAAGGAGGATTTAAGCCTAAGAAACACTCTTATGAGTTCTCTTCATTATACCCCACAATCATTTCACATGATTATATAGCTCAAGTTGAAATCAAATACTTTTATCATCTCCATCTGACTCACTTTCAGGACTTTTTTTCAAACCATGCATATGTATAACATATTATACAAAAATGAAAATGTTGTAGTCTCTTCTCTCAAGGAAAAGAAACCTATAACAAGTTTAGATATATATCTCTCTTTAATATACATTTTGATTCTAGCTATGACCATGGACAATATGATGTTTAGAGAAAACTTGATGAACAATTGGAGTTATGACTTAAATGGCTCCCCTTGTCCATTGAAGATAGAGATTATTGACTAACCTCCTAGAAGATATTAAAAAGACCAAGAAATTAGAGATACCCTGAATCTAATTCATCATCACCTCCTTGGAATATTTTTTTACATTTGATTAACCATCTTTTCTTATATTTGTTTTTATCATTACAATAAAAAAAGAATAATGTTCTTAACATGTAGTTAAATTGGTGTATCTGATGGTTTACTTAGATTAACTTGACTTAATATAGAGCCCATGGCCACTTCAAAAAACTATGCCATTCTCATGATTGATTTTCCAACTTTCCTAAGTCATTTAGATCTGGTAGCAATATTTATGATGGATTTGTTTGGATTTATCAACACCCTTTGGTTAACTTATCTAGCATTCATATCATACTTGCACGGTTCCAAGAATTATAGGACTATGGTAAGATGGTAGTGAAAAGGCCTAGCACATACATTAGAGAGGCCATAAATGGAAATCCTTCCATCATTATAGCTATGAAAGTTTATGTACTAACTTCATTGATTATAAACCTAACATCTCTTATAATTATTATCTTGTATATGAAATAATTTGATAAAAGCATTGGATGATTTTGCATGGCTAGGGGATTGATAAAATTTGATTTTAGTTATTTGAATATTGTTATAATCAAGAAGCAATTTTATCCTATATGGCATGGAGAAGAGAGGTCCATTAAGGGGCAATACTACAAGCTAAAAAGGTATGTCCAAATGGGTAAAGACATCCAAAATGATATTTCGATACAATATATAAGCATTTTTCATAACTATCTAAAGAGGTTAGTATTTTCTATAAAAACTATAAATGTATTGGGTATAAAATCATCTACTTGTAATAGGTGGCTATCACCATAATAAATTGTCTAGGGAGCAAGCCTGAAAACGATAACTCACCCATTGCTTTAAAAATTTTTATGGATCATTACTATATGTTTAGTAGGATGACTATTTCTTTTTCCTTGTAGAAACATGGAAAATTATACATACTTATGAAAATCCCATATGATCTCCTTAATAAGATTGTTAGATCATTTTTAAGTACTATCATAGCATATTATATGTTGACTTATTAATTTAATTATGTGACTTTTATTATTTTTGCACCAAAAAAATAAAATTTATTAATTGTATTACTAACTATGTTGGTAACCTTATTGATAGGACATATACCTCAATCTATGTCTTCAAAATATGGTGCAACTACTATCACATGGATGGAGTAATATTTAAACAACTATCTTCTATATCTCTTTAATCAAAAGTTAACTACAAAATTCGCTACAAAAGAATCAATGTGCTTAGGAGATTACTGAAAGTGTTTTTTCATCTGGGTGCTATTACAAGTCCCACTTTATTATATGATAAATCTATTTACTCTTATTAAAGACTCCTTTTTCTAGAAATAAAGCACATTTGAAGTTCATGGGCACTTCCTTCAAAGGAAAGTCTTTCCATCCGAATATTATTCTTCAATTCCGTAAGACTGATTATCAATTGGTAGATATACTATGTCAAGAAGATCTGGGCTAAGATCCCAGTAATCACAAAAACATCTATATGCAATATAGCATCAAACCTCTATGCAATACCAAATTCTCCAAATTCAAATCAATGCTTGGCCATCGAGGGGGAGTGTGCATGTCAATAGCACCTCTAGATGTAAGACCTAAGGCATAAAATAAGACCTTAGGCATTTTAACACCACGGGATGTAAGGAGATGTCATTGAGGGGGAGAGAGTGTGTCTAACAATGGCAACTCCATGTAAGACCTAAAAGTAAAAAAGTAAGACATCTAGGCATTATATATGGCTAACTCCTTGCATTATATGTAAGCCCTATGGGCATATTGAAATCTCTTCTCTTTGTAAATCTTCCACTAGTAAAAGATTGTATTATGTAAGACCTACAAGCACTATGTAATAAACCTAGGGGGTTGGTTTGAGGAGTTCTGGGCTCCAATAGAAAATTGTAAGATCTCGCTTATGCATCATTTTTTAAAATGTTGGGATTATAAATTGTGACAAGATGACTTTCATGTAGTCCGGAATACATGCTCTTCATTTTGGCATATATTTGTGTCCCAGTTATCACTATCAAAGAAGACCTATGTTACTGGGGTACTTCATTTTTTCTTTTATAAAAATTGAAATGTGATGCCCCTTATTAACATTAAGGGGGAGTGCTAGAACATAATTTTATTAGGGTTCATACCCTTATAACATTTATATATTGTTCTAAATGAGGTTATAAAACCTTATATTATAAAGCATATACCATTTAATAATTAATAATCTAATAACTATTAGATTACTAGTAATTTACAAATGGTTGCTTTGAATGGGTGTGACTAATAACCCTTCAGGTATTTTTCCACCCCTTCTCCTATATTTAAGGAGGTTCTCTCTCATTTGAGAGGTAAGGTAATTTAGAGTTTTATACTAAATTTTATCACTATGCACATGAGGTATTATTGGCCTTGTGGAACTATGTAGAGGAGTATAACCCCAGGTTCAGTCTATTTTTAATAGACTATTTTATGAGATTTTTTACCTGAAAGGGTTTTCCCCATGTATATCTTGTGTAATGTGTTAAATTCATTCTTGAATAATTCTCATTTATATTTATTTTATATTTTGTTCATAGATCCTAATTTCTAACAGATTTACATTCATGTGGACCACTCTAGAATTCACGTCCAAGCAACAAGAATCAAAATGTAATGCTATATATACATGTAAAAAGATGTAAAAAGGGTTGGTCGTTGAACCAATTTTTGGACTACAACTACTACAAGCATGATCTAGGGCATCAAATGTTGCACGTCTAGTCTGTAAGGGATGGGAATACATTCTATTAATCATAGGAAGGGTTTTCAATGCACATCTCTTATAATGGTATGTCTCCATTGTAGTTTGTAATGATCTAGGGGGGTGAATAATTGTAGTTATGGATTTTCTCTTGCCACATTTTCTGGTATGAATGTAATAAGAGTTTGATGTATGTGTGACAACATCTAATGCTGCCTGCACCTTTTTACCAAAAAAACCTAATGCATTGCAAAGATTTTATAATGGTCTCTTATTTATTTCATGTGAGTTATTGTAGTTCTAGGATGAATTATTAAGTATGTTCATTATATGTAATGTAATCTTTAATTTGTATGTAAATGCACATCTAGTTTTGTTGGTATATCTCATTCTTCTTTGTAATCCATGACTCTATTGCCCAATGGATAAGGCACTGATCTGATTAGTGAGAGAACAAATACTTTCCATTTTATTAATCCTTTGTTCTTGTTAGTTGTAGGATTATATTAGGGTTTCACATGCTTCCATGATTCATTATTATAAACCACAGAATAATCTTAACTGACCCCAAACAGCTAAAACATTAGAGAATCATGTCGTGTATGCTTATGCCTTTCACTTGTGTATGAAAAGTTAAGTGGATTCATTTATGGGGATTATAATAATAGTATTGTCATCTATGAGTGCATATTCAAGGTATTAGTTATCATCTTAATACAAGGTTTTACGGACAACTAGTTAGCCTTTGACCTAGTGACAAATATAGGGGTCAAGTGTACATTAGATATAATTGTTGCTACTTCAGTCATGATTCATCTTGATAGGTTAGATGTCCTATTAAGGATATCTCTAGGAGCACCCTTATGTGTCTAACTAAACCCAAAGTGAAGCAGAGCATGCCCACTCTTAGCAATTAACCTTTAACCACTCACATTCTATTGATGATCTATTCATTCAACCTTCAAGATGACAAATCCTTGGCCTTGAAGTGGGTTGATTCTGATAGCACTTTGATAAATTTTCATTGGATCCTTACTTTTTCCTTATTTCATGCATCAATTTGAGAGTCCTTTGCTAGGGTTTAGTGTTGAAAATGTTGAGAAATCTTGTCTTTAGGTCTAAAACCCTAAACCCTAAGGGTTTATGCAAGCATTGAAATACTTTTGTTCTATTTTGCAGTTGACCGCTTGATGCCCATACCAGTTCTTTAAGTAACCACTTTATGTCTAGGGCATCATTATTTTAACTAGCCCCCTCCTTTTGTATTATTGTTTATTGCCCATGCACAAAATTTATTATGTCTTATTCTAGAGCCCCTTAGTGAAAATTTTGGCCCCCTTTGACCTAGTAGAGCAATGTTGTTTTTAAAAGGCACACGTGGTCAGGTCCTCTTTTAAATATTTGCCCAAGGAACCATTCGACAGGTGGCATGTTTTAACTAGTTTCCAATGTTCTGCGGTGATTATAATATTGAGAAAAAGGACAACAGTGGAATGACAGAAGGATGACAAGTGGTGGGCTCTTTTGTTAGGCCTCGTTAAAAGATAAAGGGTGTGCCCCCGATGTGCTTACATGGCAGGTTCTTGTGCATTCTTCCATTCTACTGAACCTAAGTGGTGGGCCCATAAAGCGCTTGCAGAATCACAGGAGAATGGCATGTTTCTTTTTCAAGAAGATAAGGGGGTGCGCATCGATTACCATGATAAATGGTAGGCTTTTTATAGTGCATAGGGTGTTTTATTAGAAAGTTTATTTTGTGGCATGCAGCACAATCTAGGGGGTTTCCACCATTCTGTGGATCTTCATCTATGGCCTAATCTTATAACTGCGGAAGCGCAGAAACCCACCACACGGGTTTTGTTGACTTTTATTCTCAACAACGTGGCTGAGGTGGTGATCTGGGTGGCTTGTTCTTATTGGTCTGTACCCCCTTTTCCATAGATGAAATGGATTTTCATCTCATTCAACCTATCTATGTCGTTGATTCAAATGATCTATTTTTGCAATCAACAACGCATTTTCAAAAGAAGGCAACAGAGTGGTGGCGCGTGGTAGAAGATGAACCAATGCAGTGATGGTTTTTTCAAGCATGTGTCGATCTTTCCTTGTCATCATTGTACAAGGGGATAAGCTTGAAATGGAGATTGACAGGATACAAGATTAGCCCTTTGGGATTTGTATGTAGGCCTAATGGGATTTTATACTTGATGTCGTGACAGAATTTGTCAAGGTGTGTTGTTTAAAATGGATGAAGTGTTGCGACCAAGGAACCTAATTTGATGTCCTCATTATGGAAACTGACATATGAAGGTGCTCTGGATTCTAGGAAATCAATGTGATGACAGAGTGTTGCCTCCTTTTCCTTTTCTAGTTCTTTTTGTAAAATATTGAAGGATTTCTATATAAGACTAATGTGTCGTGGTACCGATTGAACTGAATTGATAGACAAATTGGCAGAGTGTGACTATCCAAAGTATGGGAGCCTCTATAATTTTACTATAAATAAGTGCCCCTATTGTTACTATATACGTCATTCCTTTTGTATAGACACTATGGGTACTCCTATTTTTAGTATGTTGTATTTTCCCCACTGTTATTTAGGAAGTTCTTTTCTATTTTAATGGCTAATATTATGTTCTTACAAGATTAAGGGATTAGAGATGTTTTTCTAAGGGATGGGAGGATTCAATAAGAGTCAGGGGGTGAAGTGGCAAGCATCAAACTCCTGTCATTCCTTGGTTTTCCCTTGGTTTCATTCTACTAAGGGGTTGGGTTCCCTGTTTGTTGATTCCTATAGCTCCATGTTATTGTGAGTTTCCAGATTGGGATTAGGTGAAGAGAGGCCTTATTGTTCCCTCTTCCCCTCCCCCAGGACAATAGCACTCAACAGAGCAATAGTTGCAATTGAAGGAGTGTTGTCCAACAGGATGAAACAACTGGACATGGGAAGAGAGGCCTATGTTGACAAGAATAGTTAGTTCTTTGTTTAACTTAGACATGAGACTAATGTTGCTTCCTCTTTAGCTAAAATTTTGGCACTGCTAGAGTCAGCTATATGTGGCTTCCTTAGGCTTCTTGAGAGTTGATGTTGTTAGAAACCTCCTCTTCAAAGATGTGGAGTCACATCCCTGTGCTTGGAACATGGTATAATGAGGGGGACCCTAGCCTTTGGGGGTTCCTTGTTCATTTGTTCCTGGCAGGTATTCTTATGTCTTCGTGCATGGTTAGAAAGGTGAAGCAGAGGATACTTGTTTTATGAAAAAGTATCTGGATCTGAAGGGTGGCTGAGTTGAAAGAGCATGTAGCATACTACCATGCATTAGCATTATGGCTTGCCTCCACGCCGAGAGTGGGAAAGCATACAAGACAAAAATAGTTATTCATGTCTGCTGGAAAAGATGATTTGATGTAGAGGCATGCCTGATTGGTTAGGTATAGTTATCTTAGTATCTTGCTATTATAAAGATTGTCAAATGTAAATGTGACACTTGTCATAAGGCCTAAGGCTTGTTTTGCTCCCTTGTTTCTATAAAAGGGAATTCAAGGCTTGTTGCAAGTGGTTGGTTCCAGAACATATTTTTAGACAAGGTCTGAAGTATGAGAGCCAATCTAGGTTTTCTTGAAGCTATAATGTATTGATTGACTAGTTTATGTAATGCACATGTCTATTTGTGACAGTGTTCTATAATGATTCAGTTAAAGCTTGTTCAATAAATCAATATAAGACCATTGTTTCTATTATCATTTTGCACTCTGTCTCTATTAATGTCTGAATGTTTCAGGGAATCCAAGGGTTTCCTAGGTGTACATTTTCTACTCTCTTTGTCATGTGTTTGTTAGTCTATATTTCAAGGGATACAATAACAGTGTTATGCTTAAGACAATTAAGTATATACACTTTCATCAATGATATGTGGAGCATTTCATATCTATATTGGATAACTAAGAACGGATGTAATTTTGAGAGCAGGAGGGGAGTTGAGGGTTTGATGTTTTTGTAAGGCAAAAACCTAATAAATAATGCCTAATTGGATATTATGGCTTCTTTTTCATTGTTGGTCTTGTTCAAATATGACTCTGTCCCTACAGGATTAGGCACCTGTCTTATGGTTGAAGATTGTCCTGCACATTTAAAATTGAAAATCATTTTGGTTATGTCCATAAATTATTGCTAAGTTATTTTTGCCCTACCCTTATGCATAAAGTCCAGTATTCTAAATCTTGTTAAATCTCATGTGAAACCTGTAGATGATGCAAATCTTCAGATTATTTGTGCATATTGTATTTTCTAGGTTAATGTTGTTGTAAGAGACTGCCAATGAGTGCATTTACAAGGATTATAAACTAGTTTATCATATGTTAGCACCATTTTAACCTAATTGCCTTAAAGAGAGATCTCTCTTGTTTATCTATTTTCCAAATTGTTCAGAGATCTTTGGGAATACCCTCCCGAACTTGGCAAGGCTCAAAGTGTAGAGGAGGTTTATTGAACTTCCTATTCATTAGCTTTTCTTCACCCTCAATTTGACAATAGGTCTCTTCCCTCTGTCAGGATTTATCTGATCCTTGTGTCTTTATAGTATGGTGATTGATGCCTTAGAGTTGAGGGGCTACAAGAAAAAGAACCAATAGATTGGCGACTCTACTAGGGAACTTTGTTTATAAGTTTCAAAATTAGTTCAGTATTTTGTCGTTGGTATTTAGAGTTTGCATAAGTGCATTATTATTCCCTATAAAAGGGTGGTGACTCTGATATTCTCCTTACTGGTTGATCAAGGAAGAAGTTATCAAACCTGGAAGGAGTTATGTTGCAACATTTTTGAAGAATGTTTTTTGTGCTCTACTATTGGAGAAGACCCGAAATGAGTGAAGATTTAAGAACCTTTGTGTTGTTTAAAGTTTTAGTCCTCTATGAAAAGATGTGGCAACTCTGTGAGAAAGAACCTAACAAAAGTGTGATAAATATTTCAACACTCTTAAGTTTCCAGTTAGGAAGAGAATTTGCAGTAGCTGTAAAAAACTTCTAGGTATTTTACATGTTCCTGTCTCTATGAAAGATAGTTTTATGTTGGAGGTTGTTTATGAAAAGGCTTGAGAATAATATGGTTCCTTATTAAGTGAATAATAAGCACTAAGAGAAAGAGAAAAGGGGTGGTGATAATCTTGCATACTTCTATATTACTAGATTACAATCTATGTTTTTGAAAGTGAAGTATGCATGTTTTTGGGAAGAAACTCATTTAGAAGATCTTAGGCAAGCTGAGGTAGGAATTTACATTGTAAAAGCTTAAGATCATGTTGTAAAAGGAAGTTGAGTTTGCCATGTGCAATTGCAAAGTTAAGATAAAAAGTTTGTAAAGGCATAGGAAATTGTGTTATCAACCTATGCATCCCTGTGTTGATCCAAATGTAACAATGCACAATGTGCAGCCCCACCTGTGTTATCAAAGAGGCTTTGCCTTGGAAATATATAGGGCCATAAATTTCAACAATATATATGGTTTTCCAAATCATATACCACATGAAATTCAAGATCAAATACCAAGGTTCAGTAATGACAAGTCCAAATCAACTAGTAGGCATTTGCAGAATTTTTGTGATTTAATGGAAGATTATGAAGTAGATACAGAGGATGTGGTCATGAATTTATTTGTTTAGACCCTAAAAGAAGATGCTAGGGATTGGTTTACAAATTTGCCTATTCACTACATCTCTTCATGGCAAGATCTCAAAGTGGCTTTTATAGAATAGTTTGGTGAAAGGGTTGATGTTTGCCTATTGATTAGTAAGCTCATTCGTGTTGAAAAAGATGAGTAGGAATCAGTTCCAGCTTTTAATCTAAGATTTGCAAAGGTGATAAGGGACATCCCTGAAAATACTAGACCAAATGATGCTATGTGTCTAGTTATATATCTAGGTGCATTTGATGAAGACGTTAGTTATCTATTAAGAATATGGATCAATTGATACTACTATTTTCTAGGGTTTCAAGGACCCAAATCTTTCAGTTGAGGTTTCAATTGATCATTTAAGAAACAATGATCTAATTTCCACATATGAACCAAGGATAGAACTCAACATCTAAGTAATGAAGTTATGAATCTTGCTTGCAATATTTTGAAGACCAAATGTGATGGGAATAGGGACTTATATGAGATTACTTATTTTTATCCCCTTAATCAAGAAGTGGGGAGGTGTTCGGGTTCCCAACTTGATAAAACAACCAGAGGAATGTGTGATGATGCTAGATGAAGGGTCAGAACATGCCCCTGCAATGGATAGATCCATTTGTTTTGTCAATTATATAAATGATAACAATGATTTTCATTCTAGTGATTAGGACTGCTCTTTTGAAGTAAAAATGGAGTCTCCTACTGGTTTGAATAATTGTGAAGGAACAAACCTACCTATAGACAAGTAAATTTCATATCCTAACGCGTCATCTGGACATAAATACGAATATGAAGTAGATTCATTAGTTACTGATGACATAGATAGTGATAGTCACTTGTCCATATGTTCCTCTCAAGATTATGATGATTTTAAGTTTATTGAGAGTGTGAGCCATAAAGATCATAAAGAAGAAGTGTTTATGACAATAATGAACATAAATCACAATCCACTTTATGATGATCCTCTGGATTTACCAAAAGTAAGAAATAGTTATCCTTATTGGTGCAGAGATAACCCAGTCTTTGCAAAGAACCCTGAAGATGAAAGATTTGAAAAGTTTAACGAAGATTCTCTAGAGTCTAAAAAATGTAGGAGCAGTGTTGAAGCTACTCAACCTTGTAAAATTGTTGGCTTCAGCTTGAAGAGAGACCTTGTTATATCTAAGGTTGAGCTTCCATTACCGGGCATTGGAATATATAATAAAATTAGTGATTTATCAGGATTGGATAGATATAAATCAGAACCAATTCAGTCTGAGGGGATGCTTGTGGGTGAGCAGTTTTTATATGAAAGGCAAAACTCAGATGATCATTCAATTGATACATTTCAATCTTTTACCTTTGATCAATGTGATTCATCAGACATGAAGCCAAAATATGACCACAAGCCAATAAAACAGTACATTGAGGAAGTCCAAGATGGCATTGCTTATGGATGTTTTAAGTTTGATATAAGCATAGTAGATGAAGATAATGATATCGGTGCCAATCACCCAGTGGATTATGAAATTTTTTACTTTTCAAATGAGTCTAATAGGCTTGAGAGCATCTGGGAAAGTGATCATGCAAATTATTACAATTGGGTTGATATGATGGATCCATATGCTACTCTTGGGATTTGTGAAGAAATGTTTCAATCAGTGTTTGGCTATAGAAATCAGAGAGACACAAGATAAATTGACAATGATAAGTTCATGAGTTTTGTGAGAAGAATGAACATCCATGTTAGTAACCAGAGGGATTGTAATGCTACTTCTAATTTTGGCCTAATGCAAACATTGGAAAATAAAATCTTTGACAGAGGTAGATCTCATTTTCCCTTTTGGGGTGGCTTTGGGCTATCATGCAATTTTTAAGGTTTGTGTTTCGTGGTGTTCTGTGGTCTGCTTCTCCAGAGATTCATGGGATCTATCTTTGTTATGGAGGAACAAATGTTCCCAATTAGAGCCACTGATAGGACTCTCATAAATTTTCCCCGGCTTCTTACTTTTGCCCTATTTCATGCATCAATCTGAGAGTCCTTTGCTAGGGTTTAGTGTTGAAAATGTTGAGAAATCTTTTCTTTAGGTGTAAAACTCTAAAGCCTAGGGGTTTATGCAAGCATTGAAATACTTTTGTTCTATTTTGTAGTTAACTACTTGCTGCCCATGCCAATTCTTTAAGTTACCACTTTGTGTCTAGGGCATCATTCTTTTAACTGGCCCCCTCCTTCTGCATTACCGTTTATTGCCCACACACAGAATTTATTCATTGTGTGCCTAATTCTTATTCCAGAGCCCCTTAGTGAAAATTTTGGCCCCCTTTGACCTAGTAGAGCAATGTTGTTTTTAAAAGGCACATGTGGCCAGGTCCTCTTTTAAATATTTTCCCAAGGAACCATTCAACAGGTGGCATGTTTTAACTAGTTTCTGTTGTTCCATGGTGATTATAATATTGAGAAAAAGGACAATAGCGGAGCGATGGAAGGATGACAAGTGGCGGCCTCTTTTGTCAGTCCTTGCTAGAAGATAAAGGGTGGGCCCCCGATGTACTTACATGGCAGGTTCTTGTGCGTTCTACCATTCTGTTGAACCTAAGTGGTGGGCCCATAAAGTGCTTATGGAACCATGGGAGAATACCATGTGTCTTTTTCAAGAAGATAAGGGGGTGTGCATCGACTTCCGTAATATGTGGCAGACTTTTTATAATGCACAGGGTGTTTTAAAAGAAAGTTCATTTTATGCCACGCGGCACAATCTGGGGGGTTTCTGCCATTCCACAAATCTTCATCTATGGCCTAATCTTATAATTGTGGAAGCACAGAAACCCACCATGTGGGCTTTGTTGACTTTTATTCTCAACAGTGTGGCTGAGGTGGCAGTATGGGTGGCTTGTTCTTATTGGTTTGCACCCCCTTTTCCATAGATGACAGGGATTTTCATCTCATTGAACCTATCTATGTCATTGATTCAGATGATCTATTTTTGTAATTAACAACCCATTTTCAAAAGAAGGCAACAGAGTGGTGGTGCATAGTAAACGATGAAGCAGTGCAGTGATGGTTTTTCGAGCGTGTTTGAGCTTTCCTCAATGTCATTGTATAAGGGGATAAGCTTGAAATAGAGATTGGAAAGATACAAGATCAACCCTTTGGGATTTGTATATATGCAGGCCTGATGGAATTTTTTGCTTGACGTCGTGACAGAATTTGTGGGGGTGTGTTGTTTAAAATGGATGAAGTGTTGCGACTGAGAAACATAATTTGATGTCCTCATTCTGGAAATTGACATATGCAGGTGCTCTGGATTCTAGGAAATTAATGTGATGATGGAGTGCTACGTCCTTTTCCTTTTATGGCCGTGTTGGTGAAATATTGAAGTATTTCTATTTAAGACTAATGTGTTGTGGTACTGGTTGAACTGAATTGATAGACAAATTAGCATAGTGTGACTATCCAAAGTATGGGAGCCTTTACAATTTTACTATAAATAAGTGCCCCTATTATTACTATATGCATCATTCCTTTTGTGCAGACACTATGGGTACTCCTCTTTTTAGTATGTTGTATCTGCCCCCTATTCTTTAGGAAGTTCTCTATTTTCATCGCTAATATTATGTTCTTACAAGATTAAGGGATTAGAGATGCTTTTCTAAGGGATGGGAGGATTTGATATGACTCAAGGGGTGAAGAGGCAAGCATCAAACTCTTGTCATTCCCTGGTTTTCCCTTGGTTTCATTTTACTGAGGGGTTGGGTTCCCTGCTTTTTGACTCCTATAACTCCATGTTATTATGAGTTTCCATATTTGGATTGGGTGAAGAGAAGCCTTATTGTTCCCTCTTCCCCTCCCTCATGACAGTGGTACTCAACAGAGAAACAAATGCAATTGAAGGAGTGTTGTCCACCAGGATGAAGTAACTGGAGATGGGAAGAGAGGCCTAAGTTGACAAGAACAATTAGTTCCTTGTTTAACTTAGACATATGATTACTTCTACTTCCTCTTTAGCTAGAATTTTGGCACTACCAAAGTTAGCAATATGTGGCTTCCTTAGGATTATTGAGAGTTGAGGTTGTTAGAAACCTCCTCTTGAAAGATGAGGAGTCACATCCCTGTGCCTGGAACGTGGTATAATGAGGGGGACCCTGGCCTTTAGGGGTTCCTTGTTCATTTTTTCCTAGCAGGTATTCTTATGTCTTTGTACATGGTTGGAGAGGTGAACCAAAGGATACATGTTTTATGAACAAGTATCTGGATTTGAAGGGTGGTTGAGTTGAAAGAGCATCTAGAAAACTACCATCCATTAGCATTAGGGCTTGCCTCCATGCCGAGAGTGGGAAAGCATACAAGACAAAAATATTTATTCCTTTCTATTGGAAAAGATGATTTACTATAGAGGCATGCCTGATTGGTTAGGGATGATTATCTTAGCATCTTGTTGTTATAAAGATTGTCAAATGTAAATGTGACACTTGTCATAAGGCCCGAGGCTTGTTTTTCTCCCTTGTTTCTATAAAAGGGTATTCAGGGCCTGTTGTAAGTGGTTGGTTCTAGAACATATTTTCAGACAAGGTCTGAAGTATAATGGGAGTCAATCTAGGTTTTCTTGAAGCTATAATGTATTGATTGACTAGTTTATGTAATTGCATGGGTCTATTTGTGACAGTGTTCTATAATGATTTAGTTAAAGCTTGTTCAATAAATCAATATAAGACCATTATTTATGTTATCATTTTGCACTGTCTCCATTAATGTTTGAATGTTTCAAGGAACCCAAGGGTTTCCTGGGTGTACATTTTCTACTCTCTTTGTCGTGTGTTTGTTAGTATATATTTTAAGGGATACAATAATAGTGTTATGCTTAAGACAATTAAGTATACACGCTTTCATCACTGATATGTGGAGCATTTCAGATCTATATTGGATAACTAAGAACGGATGTACTTTTGAAAGTAGGAGGGCAGTTGAGGGTTTGATGTTTCTGTAAGGCAGAAACCTGAAAAATCATGCCTAATTGGATATTATGGCTTCTTTTTCTTTGTTGGTCTTGTTCAAATATGACTGTCCCTACAGGATTAAGCACCTGTCTTATGGCTAAAGATTGTCCTGCACATTTAAAATTGAAAATCATTTTGGTTATGTCAATAAATTATTTCTAAGTTATTTCTTCCCTACCCTTATGCATAAAGTCCAGTATTCTAAATCTTGTTAAATCTCATGTGAAACCTATAGCTTATCTAAATCTTCAGATGATTTGTGCATATTGTATTTTCTAGGTTAATGGTGTTGTAAGAGACTACCAATGAGTGCATTTTCAAGGATTATAAACCAGTTTATCATATGTTGGCACCATTTTAACCTAATTTCCTTAAAAAGATATCTCCCTTGTTGTTTATCTATTTTCCAAATTGTTCAGAGATCTTTGGGAATACCCTCCCGAGCTTTGCAAGGCTCAAAGTGTAGAGGAGGTTTATTGAACTTCTTGTTCATTGGCTTTTCTTCACCCTCAATTTGACAATAGGTCTCTTCCCTCTGTTGGGATTTATCTGATCCTAGTGTCTTGATAATATGGTGATCGATGCCTTAGAGTTGAGGGACTGCAAGAAAAAGAACTAACAGATTCCTCTAGGAATGTGAGTTGTAGTTTCAAAAAACCAACAATGAGGATTTCAGTAGTTAACTCTCTTGCTTATATCTCTTACTACATGTAATTTAATGTATGTTCATTTCTATGCTTTTCACTTAACCTTTCCACTTTGGGGGCAAGGTGGTTGTTTACTTTTGTAGGATACATGCATCCATGATTTTTCTAATTAGGGGTAAAAGTGGGCTTATCTTTCATCTTCCATCTCACATGTGCTTTGGTCACACAAAGATAAGTATCTCAGGTATTCATCTTTAATTTTTATGATTTTATCTCAAGTTTCTCATGTTCACTTTATCATGCTTAATCTTACTTTTTAACCAATAATTATTATGTTACCATGCTTACTTTTACCCAATCTTTCTCTCTCTCCTTGATTTGTGTGCACCACTTCATGGAACACACAATATTAAAGGGGGCATATTATTACTACACTTTCAAATTTAGGCATAGCTTAGAGGTGGGCTTTGGATTATGAGTGGTTATTCTACTTCTAATTGTGCTTGTCTTTTCTTATTTACTTTGGTATTCTTTCTCATGTAGATTCAAATGCACACCAAAGTGGACCCAAATTTAAGGGTGAAGAGTGTATACCCTACACTTTTACCCTTCATTTTTTTACCACTTTGCATTGGTGTCCTAAATATTTTTCTCTAACACATGATTTTGATTGATTTGGTGTTCCCTTTTACCCTAGAGATTGACCATAAGAAACAAAAGTTAACCCATGTTCAGATAATTCTTGATATTAGATCATATGTTTTTCTCTTGGGATCAAATGTGGGAGTACAAATCTAACTTGGGTTAGTTTTGTAGCCATTTATTTGACCCATTTCTTTAAACTTTCAATTTTACAATAGGCCCAACCTAATGCATTTCAAACTAGCCATTATTCATTATTTTTTATAACGATAAGCGACAAAACTAGGGTGCTGATCCCATTACAAAATAGCCCAATAGGAACACAACATAGACAAAAGAGTCCAAAACAGACACACTAAACTAGCAAAAATAGAAGACAACTAGAAATAATGGAATGATAGCCAACGGATAGTGGACCAACCACCAAAAAACAACAAAGAGCAAAACAACTAGGAGTAGTTGAATAAGTGACCCTAGTCTTTTGTCAGGAAGTGGTACAACTCTTCATAGTCCTTCATCTTCTTCTTACCTATGCCATGTTTGTTTAATTCCAGGTCTTGTAGGATAGCCAACATGGTTGTCGATTGGTACATAACTTTAGACGCAAACTGGGCAAGGATTTTGAAACTTTTCTCCAGTTACATGATTCTAGCATTCATGGCTTCCATCGCATGCACCTCCTTGGAACTAGTTTCTCCTTCCTTGATGACCTAGTTGTCCTTCTACTTAGTAGAATTCTCAGTCTTAGAATCTGAAAGATTCATCTTCGGTAAAAGGCTAGGGCCTTCAACATCCATTACACCACCCATCTCTGAACCTAAAATCTCCTCCTCTTTCTCTGCATTTTCCTAGTTGTCTATGGTTTCTTCCTTCTTCTCTGAGTCACTAGAAACCACTTGTTCCTTAAGTGAGTGGTAAGTCTTCACAGAAAGTCTACTGGACCTCCTGGTCATGGGCATTCTGATTTTACCTTGGGGCGTAAACTTCCCCTCATCCTATGTCTCCTCATTATCTTCCTCCTCCCCACCTGAAATCTCAACCGCTTTACCTTTCTCCATCTTGTGCCCCTCCTTCTTGAGAAGCTCACCAACATTAACAAACTTACAAGCATCCTCTTTCCTATCCTTGGATTTCTTTTGAGTATTATCACCCTTGTTATCAATGACGACAAGCTTCCTTTTAGTGGATTTCATACCTGATTTGGGACTACCAATTTTAGGAGCAATGCTGGCCTCAGCCTGGCCAGGGGGGTAACAAGCCACATTGGGGGTTTTCACCGGGCTAGTTTTGGAGCTAGTTTTTTTCTTAGAAGTAGAAACCCTAGTGTCTATGGGAGTCTCCAATAGTTTCTCAGGGGTGAGTTCGCTTATAACCACTCCATGACTGGTCTTTGGCATGTTTAGAGGTACTAGGGGAACTATCAACTTGGGTAGCCATAATTTGTTTAGGTGGGCATAAAGCCAAATGAAACTTGTATAGCCAGTAGATGAGGCCTTGGTGCAGGGGTATCAAAGGCTTCTTAGGGTTTAGGGCATGAAATTCTATCATATCCAAGACCAAAGCCTCCATAGACCAGAGAAGGTAGAAGGGGAAACTAATTAACTCATTTCTCCTAAAATGATTTAGCAGCACAAAATGGTAATGGTAAAAGCGATGAAACCTACCTTCCAAGGTAAAGTATTTCATCATCATGTAGTAGACATCGTCCCACGGCTTGAGTAGTCTTTCATGGTCAAAACTTCCTTGAAGGTTGTAGAGCTCCTCTCCCTTCTTCAGAAAGAGAGCCATGTCATATGGGTCTAAAACCTTACCCTGGCATTTTTGTTTCACACCCTCAATGGTCATGCCCATAGCAAGGCCAATGACCTCCTTTGTTAGCTCAAACTTGACACCCCCAATCTGGACCCTTATGTTATCCCAAGAAACCACACACTGCTTTGACAAATTCTCATCGTACCCCTACAAACATTCAAGATAAGGAGCCACACCACCCTCACAGCATATATGCCATAGAGTTTTATTTCTCTTAAATTCATCATAGGATAATGGTTCCATTCTGGTTCTCTCTCACCCCATCTTCATAGAGATGATAATCTTAGTAATTCATAGAGTGAAAGTAGCAAGGCTATGAACTATGAGACTCTATAAAAGTTTGATCTTGATTTTGGCAGGTAACTAGCTAAGCAATTCTCGAAGTTGGAGACCTTCTTTGTCACCCTGTCACCTAATGATTTCATCATGCCATAAATTCACCCTACGTGAACTACATGCCATGTACACAATATGATGGGTGATATGAAAATAATCATTAAAGTAAGCCTTATGCTAGGTTAAAAATCTTTGCCCCGTCATTGTCCTCACCACGTGACTGGTCACGTGCTTGTGAGGTTGGGTCATCCTAGTCATCCTATTGACCTGTCTATGAGTCATCACCTGATGGTGCCAAAAGCATGCACACTTGAGGATAGAATTCAAATTAGCAATCCAGTAAGACATGACAAATGGAAAGGGGAATTAATGTAGTTCCTTTAGGAGGAGGGTTTGAACATGTTTAGGGAGGCTATTCACATACCTCCAACACCTCCAGCTATTGGGGTTTTAACCAAGGTTGGCTATGCTATCTGCCACCTTATTACCCTCTTTGAAGGTGTTCCCTATTTCTTTATTTCTAAACCCCATCAATAGACCTATTATGTCCCCAATTATGTTCTTGAGCTTCCAGCTAGTGTCAACCTTACCCAAAACAACATCTATAATAATTTTTGAGCCTCCTCCAATTTGAATTTTGTCTATTCCCAAGGTAAGGGAAATTTTAAGACCCCACAGTAAGGAAAGACCCTTGACCACATTGTTAGACTATTTACCTATCCCTCCTACATAAGCGGCAATCATTTACCCACTACCACTTCTGATGATTCCCCCCCACTAGCCATACCCATGCTATTCTTGGCTACCCCCTCAAAATTAAGCTTAACCCAGTCCTGTGGGGGTGGTTTCTAGATAGTGCTCTAACGAGCAATCCTTTTGAAATTGTCAAAGGTAGCTATGTCCGAGGTTAATCCCCAACATTTGGCCAATTGCAACTTTGAGTGGGTTGGGGGTCTTTGTCAGTGTTCAAACTGATGTTGGAAGTGTTTTCAGACACCAATTTGCTAAAAGAGAAAAAGACCTTCTTAGGGCTTTTGGTAGAATCTATAAAGATTCTATTGTTTCTCTCCTTCCAGATTCTCCACCCCAAGTGTGGGGGAATCTGTCTCCATAGTTCCCTAATTCTTAGATGTCTAAAGGGGGCAGTCCAACCCTCCACAAATTCAATGAAGCTTTCATTCATCACCCAGTCAAGACTGAGCTTACCCAATATCATAACCCAAATATCTATAGTGTAATCACAGTGGAGGATCAAGTGGGATATGGACTCTTCCTCCCTATGGTAGAGAACACACCAATTAACCAGCTGAAAGCCCCTTAAGGTTGTCAATGGTTAGGATTTTGTTGTGTGCCATAGACCACTAGAAAAAGTTGATTTTAGGAATCAAGTGACTATTCCAGACCTTCTGCCAGATTTTTTTGTATTAACCACTGTTAGACATTAGATTGTAAGCTGTCATAACAGAGAAGACACCCCGGTTGTCCTGTGCCCATAACATTTCATCCTGTCTAGGAAACATGGGAATTCTGTAATTGTTCAACCTAAGTTGTAAGGAGCTAACCACCTGATCCCAAATAGTATTTTTAGGCCAGCATTCAGCTATGTTTTTCCACTATCTTCTACCCTAAAAGTGGTCAATATAATTAATAACCTTTTCCCCCAAAAAATTACTTGCTCTATGGATAAGACTGTCATTTCCCTGGTTAATCAGAGGTTTGTCTTGCAACTAAGTGTCTTTCTAGAATATGATCTTGTCCCCATTGCCAAAATTCCATTTCATTCCTTGAAAGAGGATGTTCCTAGTTTTTAACATTTTGTTCCAAATTATGGAACCTTTGGGGAGTCCCTTGAGATATAGGAATCCAACTCTCCCCATTGTGCAGGTACTTGACTCTCATTATCTATTCCCAGTCTTTTTCTTCCTTCAAGAAACAACACCCCACCTTTGCTAGTAGGGATTTGTTCATCAACTAGATCTTTTTGATGCCCAGTCCCCCCTGAGACTTAGGAAGACATACCTTGTCCCATGTGATGAGGGAGATCCTCTTCTTTTCTTCTACCCCCATCCAGAGAAAAGTTCTTTGGATTTTTTCAAATTTCTCAACTATGTATCTAGGCATTTTAAACAATGTGAGAAAGTAGGTGGGGATACCTTGGAGAGATTCCTTTAGGAGTTGGTACTTACCGGCTTGACTCAATAGATTACCCTTCTAGCCTTCCAACTTCTTTTGGATTCTCTCGTGTATAGAATTCTAGTAAGAGGGGGTCACTTCCTTGACAATGAGAGGAAGTCCCAGGTAAGTAACTGGCAGAGCAACCTCATTACAATTGAGAATGGTTTTAATCTTCCACTAAAGGTCTTGGTTAGTGTTGAAGAAGAAGACATTGCTCTTATCATAATTTATGCATTGCCCAAAAGCCATAGCATAGTTATTAAGTAATTGTTTCCACTTTCTGGCTTCCACGACTGAAGCTTATCCAAACAACATAATGTCATCCACAAATTGATGTATAGCTGAGGGGTCCACAATAGAAGCAGCTCTAACCCCTTTTAGATCTTGTCTTCTCAGAAGGTTTAAGATGTTCCTCCCTAGAACCTTAGCCATGATTATGAATAAATAGGGGGATAAAGGATCCCCCTGTCTAATTCATCTTCCAGAGTTAAAATACCCCTGGGGGATACCGTTTACCAGAATAGAATACTTGATCATGGTCACACATTCACTTATGAGTTTGATTATGTTGTCATGGAACCCAAACTTCCCTAAAAATTTGAGCATTAAATCCCAAGAAATTCTATCATAGGATTTAGAGATATCTAGTTTAAAAGACATGTTTGGGATATTACTAATGTCCATTGAGTGAATTATCTCATGGGAAGAGATGGTAGCATCAACAATCTGTCTTCCAGGGATGAAACTCTTCTGACAACCAATTATGAGGCCATCTAGGAAGGGTTGTAATCTACAGACTAGGGTCTTAGTAATGATCTTATAAATTGTATTGCAAAGACTGATAGGGCAATAATCATCCATAGTCTCAATAATTAGCTTCTTGGGGACCAGGGCAATAAAAGTAGTATTAATCTATTTAAGAATCTTACCCATTATGAAGAAGTCTCTGATAATAGCTGTAACATCTGTAAGGCCACTCAAACCATCAAAGAAGTGAATAATGTAAATAAAGTAAGTAATCCATTTAAATTACAACATCACAAATAACGAAAGTAAAATGATGTAATTAATCTGCTTAATTACAATATAAAAGATAAAATGGTGTAATTAATCCGCTTAATTACAGTATCACAAGTAAAGATAAGTCTCATAAATCTGAATCAAATAAAGTCATTAAATCTTACAAAAGTCATGTGCTCAATCTAGGTGAAAGCCATATAAAATAATATACAAAGTCCATTGGCATTCATGCCATAATACATCCAATTTCAAGTTACAATAATCATGTACAACAAGAATAAATAAATCAATACGCTCATTAGTCACCATGAACCAAGTGGTCCTCTTGCGAGCTAAGAGACGGGAACATGGCTCAAGTGCTTTTCCACCCAACCATGAAGTAATTACACTTCCCTAGATCCCTTCATGAAACGAAGGAAACCCAGGCCTGCACGAAATGTCTAGCTACCTGGAACAAATGGAAAGTGGGAACACCCGATGCAACCTAATGTCTTAATGTGCAATTCTAAATAATGAAATGCAGATTGTCTCACAACAAGATGTGGCAGAGATATATATCAATAAGTTTGCTAGACAAAATATTCATCTTTTTCAATGACAGCTCAATTAGATCTAATCCTTTAAAACATAGTAACCTGGTTCAATTCCTAAAAAGAGGAAAAGCCATCTCTGATAATCCACATTCGGCATCCTAGCCTAGAAAGTAACCCAATAACATTCCTAGATAAAAATCTACTTCTTTCCCCAAGAAACAAGTAAATAAATAAATAAGATAAAATAATCAAGGTTCACCTAGAAATCATTTCAAAATCCCTTTCCCAAAACACCAATCAAGGAAATACACTTTCCAAGAAATAAATCATCATTTGTTACATACAATTGCATCCATAAGGCTATCAAATTGATATATTTACCGAGTCCATACTTCAATCATAATTCACAATACAATAAGCATTCTAAGTTATTTAAGCAATCTTACTATCATATCTATGACAGGAACTATTTCAGTCCATTTATATAAATAATGCAATAAGTTTATAAATCATTCAATCCTTACAGTCACAACTGTGACAAGAAGTCAAGAAACAAGAAAATAGTCTTCATGTCGCAATTGCAACAGGAACTGTAATAGAAATAAAAATAAAGAACAAAGTTCATAATCAGATTTAAACAAGTCTTAGAACATCATGGAAAATAGAGAAAAGACAACTACAACATGATCTACACTGTTACCTAAGTTTAAGAGTTTTATTTTCACATTGTTTGATCAATAAAAATAGGTCAATTTCTTAGCAAGAGACTGATTCTAATAGCATACAGAAAGATAACAGTTGCATTATTTATGCTTGACAGAGAATAAATTAACAGTGTCTAGGGATTTTGGTTAGCTATGTTTTACAACGGTTAAAAACAAGATCATGAAAGAGGTGATTTACTTATCATAAAACCAAAAATATAAGGATCAACAAAGACAATGATTTAAGAATAGCAGGCCGAGTCATTATCAACGCCGTAGAGGAAAAGATTGGTGGCAGGAAAGAAATAAAGGTAGGTCAATTACATTTTAAAGAGCTAACATACCTTCAAACAGTAAATCAATGAAATAAACAGAGGAATAAACAGAAATTCAGAGACAAGGGATTGGCGCCAGTGAACAGGTTGAGGTTAGGCATTTTTAGAGGGTTGATTTCCAACAACCAGATAGATAGACACAAACCATAAACTAGAACATTCGATGGCCATATCAACTAAGGTTTTAACAGTCAAACAATAATTTATTATTTGCAAAACATACAAGGAAATACCTGGATTTCTGAGCTAAGAGAAGAAGGGCAGTTCTGCCTTCTAATCGCTGCTTTCAATCACTTCCTGACGCTGCCCAAAAACCAACTTTCGTCCACCTTCTCCTACTGCTAAAATAGTCACTTCAAGATAATTTTTCTCTACCTTCAATGCTCAGAATAACATACAGAAAATAATTCTCCCTGCTACAAAAATCGTGGTACCTTTCTCTCTACTGAGACTCTTTCTTTTATTCACCATTCTCTCCTTATTTTGGCATCCCAGATTTAGGTTTATCGCTACTTTTTAGATAACTAAAGCTCTCCCTCTGTTTGCATGAGAATTGTGTTTAGAAAAGCTTCTCAATTTTCTATTTAATTAGAATAAACAACTTAGTTAGCTTACTGTCGCATGCATGACAGTAAGTTATTTTTAATTCTTTTTATTTTAGATTCTCAATATAGTAATGATTTTATAATTTAATTATTTTTATTAAAACACAATTACTTTAAATCAATCAAGAAGTGAAATAATAGAATTATATATTGTAATTAAATATCCTATTGCTTAAATCTAATTTAGATATCGTCTTCCAAACATCCATACTCATATAAATAAGAAATGGTTATTATTATTATTAAATACATATATAAAATACATCAATTAATATATACTTACCATTTTAAAACACAATACATCCTTTAAAATATAATTCAAAAAGACATTAATTTTTTTATAATCAAATCATGCATTTGCAAAGAACTTTTTAGAACAATTAAAAACACAGTATTTTCTAAGCATCTACCATCATTCACATTTATTATCTACACAATGATGCATAAAAATAAGCCATTCAAGAATACAACATGAGACTACGTGAGTGTGTGAGTGCATTAGGGTTAACCATCCCAAACGGTTCTTTCCAAGTGGCTAGAACACCTCTACCTCAACCATGTTCTCGTCTTCGACGAGCACTTACATTCATTCGCACTCAACTCGATGTCAATAGGTTAGTTCCACAAAACATAGCCAAAGCAAAACATTATAATCATATCGATAATATTTAATATTTAAATCAACTTTCCAATTTCCACAATTTATAACTTCATAATTATTACCTTCGCATACGTGGAACTTACTTGAAGTAAACAATTATGGTAAATGTTCACTAATCTAGAATAATAATATAGTCCATAAAAACAAGACGTGACAACATCAAACCCCACAATGTCCCAAAAGTATTGGAAGAAGGCCAGAGGGAAACCATCAGGGCTAGGGGCTTTGAATGCCCCCATGGATAAGACTACAACCCTCACTTCCTCTTTAGTAACTGGCTTCATTAAAGAACTATTATCCTCAACCGAGAGTAGAGAAGGAATATTGTCCAACAACTTTTCAACCATATCCAGGTGGGAATTATCAGTCTGTTTGGAGAGGAAGTTTCTAAAGTAATTAGAGGCAACCTGACCAATTTCCTCTTTCGAGTTGACCTCTTTATTGTTCTCATCTAGGAGCTTAGTTATTTTGTTCCTTTTCCTATGCCTCATAGTTGACTGGTGGAAGAAGGAAGTGTTTCTATCCCTTTTAGTTAGCCATTAGACTCTGGATTTTTGCTTCCAAAATATTTCTTCCCTTTTCATCAACTCCCTCCACTCTTTGAGTAGGGAATCTTCCCGATTGAAATTGGACTCACTCTTATCTCCCTTGGCCATTTTGTCTTGAATATCCAATAGGTTGTTAGAGATGTGTTTCTTCTAGGTCATGACATTTCCAAAGCAGAATTTGTTGCATCCTTTGACCTTCTATTTGACATGTAAGAGTTTTTGGGTTAGTCTAAACATAGGGGAACCTTGGATTGTGATACTACACTAGCTAGCAATGCAATCTTTGAAATCGGGGTGAGAAGCCCACATTATCTCATATCTGAAAGGGAAAGGGCCTTTGGGGGTTCCTTCCCACCAAGTGAATAATAGGGGGTTGTGGTCAGAGATGATACGGGGCAGAGCTATCAAACTAGAGTGCTAAATGATGTCCCAATTGGAAGATATCAAGAATCTGTCAAGTTTCACCTGAATCAGTTGATCTCCCCTTCTCCTATTGGTCCATGAGTAGAGTTGATTATTAACATCTATGTCCATTAACCTAGTCTGATTAAGAAATTCAGCAAGGTCAGCCATATTGTCAGAGTAGTCCATAATGCCCTCTGACTTTTTTGAAGGGAATAGGGGGTATTCAAGCCACCAACCAGCATCCAATTGGCTCTTTTCTCAGCATTTATCCTAGGGGCCAACTCTTCCCAAAGCTCCTTCCTGGCATTCCTAGTGTTGGACACATAAATGTTTATTAGTCTCCAAACTTTCTTGTTGAGGTTGAACTTCATTTCAAGGTTGTTCCTACTATGGGAGCAATAACAACCAGTGAGGTGGTGTTTATTCCACATAGTAACTAGATCTCAAGAGGCTCCAAAGGAGGGTCTAATGGGGTAATCTGCAGTGAGCCATAACTTACTAGTGATTACTTTGAAACTTTCTTCCAACATTTTGACTTCTTGGAGGAGGAGAATATCCAACTTGTTTTCATAAATGCAGTTTTTGACTAAAAACTACTTTTGAGGACTATTTAGTCCCCTTATATTCTAGGAGAGGAACTTCATTTATGACCTTGTATGGAGTGAGCCTCCAGGGTACTTGGTCTCCCATTAGCTATTTCCTTAGTAACTTCCCTCTGTCTAGTTTCCCTCTATGAGGGTCTTCTAGCTTTACCATTGGTTCCCACATCTGCCAACTTTTTCAAATGTCCTTTACCTTTCCTCTTGGGTGTTACCCATCCCTCCTAGTTACTCCACAAGGAACTAGGTCCTACCCCAAGGGTTAAAACTCTAGGTGAAGATAACTCCACCCTTTTCCCCTTCTCTCCACCTTCCGTGACAACGAGAGGGCCTTGAAGGACAGGCTCAGGAGATTGCTCCCCTGCAGCAGTCTCCTCCCTCTGTGGGATGTTGTTGTTTTTAATTTTAGGAGGGATCTCCCCTTCTTTCTCTTTTGTTCGCATAGTATTTTCCTTTAGCTTGGTGTTCAGAAGCTCTACCAACTACTGTTCAAGCACTGGAGAGGTCTTCTCTTTAGTTATTTTAGGTTCTGTTGGTTTGAGAGGGGATCTTATGATGTTTAGTATATCTTCTTTGTAGGTATACTCCTCCATATCTAACTTCTCATCTCTCACCTCTCTAGGTTTTTATTTTTAGGAGGTTGCATTCAGTGATCATGTGGCCTTTTCTGGAATAATTTTGACAGAATGTAGTAGTGTTTTCATATACCAGTTGTTGCTCCCAACTTCCATATTTAGATGTTATGTTGATTGAAGTAGGGAGAATCTTATGTATGTCTACGCTAACACAAAAGCAGGCAAAAACTAACCTCATTTTGTTCTTAGTGGTATTGTCTAGCACTATGAATCTACCAAATGAGTTGCCAATCTAGGTGAAGATTTCCTCATCCCAATACTCCAACGGCAGTCCAGGTAACCTCACCCAAATCGAGGTAGATTTGTTTAGTTCCATGGCCGTGTCCAAACCAAGTTTCCAACGACCTAAACACAGGTTGTGTTTACCATACAACCAAGGAACTCCAACCATAATCGCAATAAGGTCATCCTTGGTAGTGAACTTGAATAGAAATAGACCTCTAGACATAGCACTGGTCACAACACTTCCCTTCAAGTGCCATCTAGAAGATACCCATCTCCGAACCATGTCTATATTTGGTCTTAGAGAATAGAACTTTTCAACTAGGGATAGCCACATGGATGAGACTAGCTTTTCCATCATGAGGTCCGGGATTTGAAGGTTTGTTCCTTTCTCTAACTCTGACAACACAGGAACAACAAAGTCCTCTATGTTCCGTTCTTCACCAAGTAGGGCTTCCTAGGCCTTAGGACATAAATCCGAGGCTGGAATATCATGCTCTAAAGTACTTGAGGTAGTACTTATTGCAACAAGTTCAATCAAATGGCCCAAAGGGGGAGCAAGGGGCTCTCTAGGCTGACGAAATCCATGACCTAAGTAGGTTCAAACCAGGTTCAAGCGGGAAAGTTGCAGAGCTTGTTGAAGTAAGGAAAGTCCACTAATTATTGATTCTAAATAGTCATTATTCGTTGTTTCCTATGCCAAAACATTCAAATTGTGCACCTAGGACAAGTATAAAAGGACACCGCCCTTAGGTCATTTATATACAAGGAAGCATCTTGGATCCACCCATCATTAGGACAACCCACTGCATCTATCTATCAAAAGGGATCAACCTAACTTTGTTATTCAACTTTTCACATCAACCAGATCAACGGTATAAATCAACACACGACAAATTCTAACTCTTACACTACATCATTCTAATATTCATTACATCACATTCAATTTCTATCAAGTCTCAAGTGTCAATCACATAGCATTATTGCAGCCACATTTGCATTGCTACTTGTTTTCTTTCAACTGTTTCCAAAATCATTAAATCAATAAATAAGGCTTGTCCAAGGCAAAGATTCTTGCATAGCAAGCTCGAAAGGATGTTCATCACTAACACCACTAGGTTTTTCCATTGCAAGTACAAACATCAAGTGAGTTTGATTTGTAGTTGTAGATGATATGAAGACATCACGATCAAATTTGCACGGGGAGGATGAATTTGCAAATCAAGGTCGAATCCACAACCACAAGGATCAATTCTGCAGTCGTGAAATTGACTTAGGCTCTTGCACAATTCCAAAATCCAAAGCGTTGAGTCATTTCAATCCATCTATTCTAAATCTGATTTTTTATTTTAGATAACAATCATCTATCGTAATATTTTTTGTTTGCTCTTTCAAAATACACTTTTATTGTTATTATTTTGTTCTTATTTCAAACCCAATCAAATAAACATTCAATCCAAACTCTATTATTAAGAATAATTTAATTATTAATATGTATTATATTTATGTAGGGTTTATGTAAGGATGTTTTATTTTATCACAATTATGAACATCAATAAAAATTCCATATTCCACTCAAAAGCATTTACTAGGATCCCAAACTGTGGGGAAAAGGATCGATTTCTTTGCAATTATTATTGCACTCCACATACCGAAAAATAGAGGGAGCTAAAGGTGGGCCCCTTGTCCGGTGGGTATGGTTTTCCCATCATATTTTTTTGCCGCTTGAGCACATTCCTTCCATGCTCACCATAAAGCGATCAAGTTCCCTACCTAATATGAGGAGATCAGAGTAGGCCAGATCAAGTTTTATTAGCAAGTGAACGGAAAACTAGATTCTAAACTCGAGGAAGATGATAGGATTGGTAAACCATATTTTCCCTTGTGAGAGCTTCTATTGGTCTAGTTAATAAAGAAAACCTTGTTTGGTAGAAAATGCTTCGACCATATTATTGGCGTAAATGGAAATATGTTGACAAAAAGGGGACATCCATAAACATCCCACAAACTTCCTATGAAACCTAATCCTCCTTAGGTTATTATGTGAAGACCCATTTGTTTGAAGAATAATTTGGTCATACAAAGTTGGTGTCCAACCCCTTGAGAGTTAGCATGATAAGATTCACATCTTGTAGAGTACTATATTATAATTGGGGATCAGTGGGTGTAGATAAGCTTCCCTCCTAAGGGATGTTATTTTTATTTTAGAGTTATCATATTAATTAGGATATTGTCTTCTAGAGTTTGAAGGAAATTTGTTCATAAGATTTTAGTAGGCTATCCAATTATGAAATACATGTTTATTATGTTTTAACTATAAGGTCCAAATAATAAGATGTGATTTGTTGATCCAATATTTGTTGAGGATTCTTAATATAAATGGTCTTTGGGCCACTTTTCGAATGTCTTCAATTGTAATATGCACCTTTCTTTTTTATTAACATTATGCATTGGCCCCAAAGGAAGGTAGCATGCTAGTGTCTATAAAATAAGTGGCTAATTGTTTCCTCACTATTATAACAAAGAAGATATTGACAGGGGCCAAAGAAACCTCCGTAGATCAAAGTGTCTTTAACATGTTTATTTTGATGTAGAGGCAAAAGAATATAGAAATTGTAAGATGCCTCAAAATTCTAGGTATTTTTTTAAAGTTATGCAAGAGAATTTGCCAAAACTTGGGGAACTTACATCATAACCAAGTTCACAATCCTTAGTCTTAGTTTTCATTTATAAATTAAGCTAAGTTCACTACTTGATCAATGGTGTTCTACATGTTTCATCTACTTTGGAAGTGAATTCCTTAGAAGCTTTCTCATAGAAAAAACATGATGCCTTCTTCCATTAATGGATTGTCTCATGTTGGGAAGTAGATCAAATGGTATGATATAAGAACGTGGCATTTGATGTTGCATCCCAACTTTAAAACCATGCAACTGATCTTTCATGGGTATCCCCATACTATGTAGTATATTGGATGCTATGTAGTGGGTCCAATAACATCTAATCATGCTAAACAACAATGAAACAACCATACATATTATCACATAGTTTCTCATTGATAAGATTCATAGAAGTGCCTCCCTTGCATAGTATCTATAATGGATCAAACAAAGAATAAGATTACTAGTGGATAAGGTTTAGAAGGAATATTATTGAGATACTCTATAAATTAATTTCACCCCTTTAACTAAAATTAGTTTACCTATTCAAGAGATTAGCTAGGTTATTGATAACACATTTTAGTAGTTAATACAAGTGCACATATCCTTTCTAACTTAGTAATTGAAGATTAATTTGAGATCATCCTTAACAAAGAACATAGGAGCACTCATAATGCTAAAAGTGTAAAAATAAAACAACAAATAAGCTTGCCATCTAATTTACTTCAACCAATATCTAAGTGTTCATAAATCCCAAAATCATCCTCTTCGAGTGATTCTAGTCATATGTTAGCATGTACCCAATTTTCATGCTAAAACTTGGTGCTTCTATTAATCTAGTGCTTTTTTGCTTGCCCAAGTTTCTTCTAAATTCATCATTTGTGTGCTCTCTTCATCACAACCCATAAAAAATGCATTGTCTATCATATGCAATGCTTCCTAGTGGTCTATTATGTTGTCTGTATCCTCTTCCTTATTCCTTGCGAGGTTCTTTTTTATCTTATGGTGCCCCATATTGCCTTGTTGTGATTCCTTATCACATACCCTCACTTGCTACTAGCATCTCATGTTCTCTCAATCTATTTGTTCTCATTGCATAGGAAATATACTTCAAATATTACCTTATCTTTCCCTTTGTAATGGATCCTCATGTGTGAGGTGGTTTCTTCAAGCTTGTGGTGACTGCACATGTTCTTGTAGGTATAATTCTATGTTAGGATGAACTCCCTTTGATCTCATTGGTCTTTTATGGTAGGTTTCTTCTTTGTGTGACACGATTATCATCCTATGTCCTACAGTCAAGGTAGTGGTTCCCATTTTTTCTACCCATAAAGTGGCATGGTGGTCTGTGGTGCATCTTTGTGGTGTGATGGTGACTCTATTCTTACAAAGGTCTATTCTTTCACAAGTGCCCATAGTCTTGCTCTTTGGCCTTTATGGTGGTAATCTTTTGGTTAGTAGTGTTATGTGGATGCATGTTGGTCGATATGATGTTTGGTTCACTATGTTGTAACTATAGATACTCTACCAGGACCATATGTATCTTTATAGTCGGTCGATGTGTTGTTGTGGTGGCACATTTGTGGTTTTCATTGTGTGATGGACTTCTAGTTGCCGATCACTTCATGTCCCTTTTCCCTAGTGTGACTAGACTATTCTCCATGTCTTATTTAATGTCCAATTTGCTTTGCTTCCACAGACCTGTCTAGTAGGTATTCAAATGAAGCTCAAATATTTTACCTACCTGCCAAACACTATTCACTCCCACCTACCCTATCTCTTCACATGTTTCTCAAAGGCATTTGGAAATATGAAAGTTATTGATAGTTTATGGATGATTTATGTGTCTTCTTAGCCTTGGTGTTGCTCCTTGGGTTGTTTGTGTATCTACTATGGTAGGGCATGATTCAAATGTTCATCTTGAGTCCCATGTGTGGTCATTGTAGGCTTTCTTCATTCAAACTTCTCTCCTTCAATCTAGCATTACATTTACTACTAGATTGGATTGGTGGTTATCTCTTGATCATGCCATTGGATTTCCTTGCTCACTCATAGTAAGTAAAGATAGGTGGGTGACTTGCTACTAATGGGATGCAAATTTGAATTTCCCTCCCTATTCTCTTTTGACTATTGGCCCTATTAACATAAAACTATACATACTCCCTCATTTGATGTATTATTGTTGTTCACCAAGACAATTTTCATGTTGCATAAGTGTCTTAGGTTATTGTAGGGCATCAAGTGATGTAAGTCTAGTCTAAAAGGGGATGGGATATACATTATAACTCATAGGAAGGTTATTCAATGAACATAATGCATTCAAGTGGATATCTCCATGGCAATCTATAACTATTTAGAGGGTGCTTGAACCTACTTGTGGATCCTCTCTTACCATATTTTCTAGTATGACTGTGACATGGATTAGATGAATGTGTGACAATTTCTAATTCATTGAAAACTATTTTGTAATGGTCTTTCTTCTATTTCATGTGGGTTGTTATAGCATTGAGATTGGATTATTAAGTATGTCCATTTGTATGAAGTGTTATATTTGATTTTTATGTATGTGTACATCTAGTTCCATTATGCTCTATAGGTGTATCCTCTTCTTCCTTGCATGATTATGATTCTATTACACAATGGAGTAGAAATCAATTTGATTGGTGAAGGTGCAAGAACCTCTCAAATTAATTATCTCTTTGTCCTTAGTATTTTAGGAGTAGATTAGGGGTCCTACATGCTTTCATGATTTAGCATTATAACTCAAGAAACATCTTAAGTGACCACAAACTTCTTAGATTGTTAGATGATAATGTCATGCATGCCTACACCTTTCACTTGTATATGAAAAGTTAAGTGGAGTCATTTGTGGGGATATTGTATTGCTATCATCTTTGGTACATATGCAAGGTTGTAGTTATCATCTTAATAAGAGGTTTTACAAGAAGCTAATTATTCTTTGGCCTAGTGACAAATTTTGGGGTCAAACATATATTGGGTATAGATGAAGTTGGTTTAGTTGTGTTCATCATACTTGATAGATGTCCTATTAAGGATACCTCTAGGAAAT
Source organism: Cunninghamia lanceolata (assembly GCA_027924645.1). Lineage (NCBI taxonomy): Eukaryota > Viridiplantae > Streptophyta > Pinopsida > Cupressales > Cupressaceae > Cunninghamia > Cunninghamia lanceolata. The sequence continues at coordinate 234,905 of BSBN01001102.1, forward strand.
ACCCTCCCAAGTTTAATTGAGCCCAAAGATGAAGGTGAACCTATCCACTCACAATCATTGGTCCATTCATGATACCATTTGATCATAAGTCCTACTCACCACCTATGTTGACACTCCCTGGTCTTAGGTGTTGGTGCAAGTCTTTAGGAATTGTTGAGTCACATGTCTAAGCACCAATAAAAAGGCACCATTTATAGGGGCATAATTAGAGTGTTGAGATTTGTTGAAGAATTTATTGGTGGAAGACAACCTAGAAACATTGTTGCCTTGGCGTTCATTTCCACTCCAAGGTTTTCCTCATTCAGTGAGGTGGTGACTTTTCTATCATGAATCAAAGTGTTCCACTATTGTACCAATCTACTAACAAGTATTTCAAAGTTGTGTCTCATGGTGTAGTGGTGTAATAAGGTGTATGCCTCTTCTCCTCTTTCTCATGATGGGACTTTGCTTCTTCTATGAGGGAAAGATGTACTTATAAGGAGGTGTAGTACTATCTCAAAATTTATAAATTTATATTCATGGCCTTTAGGTATGAATACATTGATAGGGTTGTTCCTTCATATTCTTCTCCCTATTGTTCAAGCCCTACTTATTTTGTTGTTGAGTATGACTTAAACTATTATAGTGATGCATCTCCTTGTTGCAGTAGTCATACTCCATCTCCAAGTCATTCTCATATCCTTAGGGTGTACATGCAAGAACATGATGACCTTATTAAGTAGAAAAAGGAAATTGAAATCCAAATCTAGAGGCTTGAGTCTAAGATACAATCTAATATCCTACCTACTATCGTAAGGAACCCAATTGCTCAAAATCCCATCATTCCCCTTGATGCTACCTATAAGTAGTTAGACCTCTCATGGGTCAATTATGAAATACAGACAATGACTGGAAGAATTTTAAATCAAATGCCTAAGTTTTATGGGCTTGATGCCATTGAAGGGGAATTGCATGTTGACACATTTTTGGTCTCATGGAAGAGTTTCATTTTGAAGATGAAGACATGTGGATGTGATTCTTTGTTAGATCTTTATGTAGGAGAGCATAAAGATGGTTACTAGTTTTCATCCACATTATTTTTCTTCTTGGAATGATTTTTTGACTACATTTATTGAAAATTATACATGTGGTGTTGATCCTACTTCTCTTGTAAAAAAATTGTTGAACATCAAAAGATAGGAGGGAGGGTTATGTCTAAACTTCAGCCATAGATTTGTTGTGGAACATTCTAATATTCCAAGGAAGTATAGGTATGATGCATCTACCTATGTTGATTTATTCTTTGATACTTATGAGGATGGCCTTAGTGTGGTGATGCATGAGATGAAACCCACAAGTTTTTGGTAGGCATACGTGTGATTGATAACCTTGAAAAAGAAAGAGATTAACACATAAAAGGGTTGTTAACTCCTAGTGCTTAGATTGTGAATGTGCGGTGTGCCATAGATGCCCAAGAGACTCATACTAGTAGTTGTATAGATAAGGTAGATGGTGTTTGCACTAATTTTTAATTGGACATGTTAGTTCCTAAAGATAATATTAATGTCATAAGTGTTTGCACTAAAGAATAAGTTCATGTGGTGTTTCTTGCAGTGGTTCTCAAGTTTTTCCCTCATTTGTTGATGATTTATACAATAATTTTTATCAGTTGGATGATGCAATTACTCCCAATCAACAATTATGGCCCTAATGATATGAACCTTGATGGTGACCTTTCTTGGCATACCAAAGATATGTATCTTCCCTTTGTGTTGGATTCCTATGCTTGAATGTTGGGAGAGGATGAAGAAGAAAGCAGTAACCTATCTGGTTGCAGTAGTATGTTTCACACAACAAGTTACATAGATGAAATCAAAATAGAGAGGCATTGCCAAGGGTTCATTCCATCACTTGAGGTGTCATGGTATGAATTTTATGTTCCTAATGATAATGGCAAGTTAGATCACATCTATTATTTGAGCACATAAAATTCCATCAGCATATGTGAAGGTGGTGTATGATGGTTGTAAGTTGTCCAAGAGCTTGATATGAGAGCTAATGAGTATGAGTCTTTCCTTTGTGATGAAGGTCAAGATTATAATTATATAGAGATGGTGATGCACTAGAGTTAGAATCTTTCATGTAGAGACATCATATAGATTAAGATAATGTTGAGTTGCAGTCCATAAATGAACATAAAGGTCATCTTTTGGTGGTTTAGTTTGTTGACATACCTATTGTGCCTTGCACACATGCCCCAATTTTTGCATGAGAAAAATGGGTACCCCCTCTCTTGAGTTGGTTTTCAATGAGTTTCCTAGCCTCCTTTGGTGTTTTCTTATTGTTTTGGGTGCTCTAGCTCCTAATTCTCCAACCTGGTTTGATTGTGGAGTTTGTAGTTCTTTGTATTTGTTCGATGTATTTTGATGATCTATCTACCTTTATGAGATTTGATATTCTTTGATTGGGTTGGTTTAAATGCACATCTTGACTTATGATGCCTTCAAATTATGAGGTGACCCTTGGTTTCATGAAATTGGATTGGTTCAAGGTTGTCATTGCCTTAGAAAGTCTTTGTTATGTCATCATGATTGATTGGGCACATTTGGATATACTTGGAGGTCTTCCTTGCATGATCATATTTTCTTTCCATAGGAGGTCATGGCTTGGCTTGCATACCCACCAATGCCTTTGTCTATTATGGCATGTCTTAGGTGAGCCAATTTGGTGATTTATGTGGTCTTTTAATGACTATAGCATGACTTCTTTTAGGGGGTTTTCATTTAAAACATATTTGATTATTGTTCCTACTCTTTGTCTTGAGAGGAGTCTTGGTGATCTTGTCTTGTCCATATTTAGGTGTAAAACCCAATTGAGATTTAATTCTCCTTGTTAGCAAGACCACTTGGAAGAGTGGAAGAGAGGGAGATGATAGTACCATTGCATAATTGAAAGGACTACCACAGATTAAGTTTATCAAAAGGGTTACCACAATTCTAAAAATAATCTTGAAATACCTCTAGAATAGTCATATAATCCTAGAGGGCCTTGTGAAGTCCTTAGGCGCACCTTGGAGACTCCTCACATCATTTTGACTCCCAATGAATATTTCAAAGTCAAAAGGAAGCTTTTCTCTTGTTGTCATGTTTTGAGTCCTTGCTAGCTATCTTGAGGATGTTTTAAGGATGATATTTATGTTTTCCCTCCTTTTATATGACCTCACAAGAATAGGTGTATAAATTTTAAGACTTATTGTATAAGGAAGGTGTTAGGTTTCATGACCTTGTCATTTTAAGATTGTTTTAACCTCAATGGTATCTCTCATAAGTTATCCTTCTCACTTAGACTGATGTTTAGGAGTTCACAAGTATTGTAAGAGATTTGAATCAGGGCATATAAAGTATCAAAAAACTCACATTCCATGTTCCCAAGTTGCTTTCTATGATTTATTTTGATATAAGGAGGGATAATTAGGGTTAGTGTCATGTTGTTCTGATTGACCCTACATATAGAGGACTGAACATACCTAAGATTTCGTTGACCTAGGGGTTAATAAGGATTCCATTTATATTTATCCACCTGAGATAGATTAGATATCTTATATTTTAAAAGATCTAACTCCTTTTCCTATCTTTTGTGTGTGTAGGATTGTCTTTTAATAAAGATCAATGCCTAGGGTTTGGTTGCCTTTGGCAACCTACCAAGCCTTAGGAGGAAGGTTGTAATCAAAGAAACATCATCTTGTAGTTTAAGGGGATGAAAATGACCCTGTTATCATGAGGTTGTCATGTAGGTTTCCAAGTATGAGCAAGGGATACCAAAATCTAATGGAGGGCTGTCACACCTTGACAACTTAGCCTTGGATTCCTTCTATCCACCTCCTATACCAGGACTATCATATTTCATAGATGATATTGGCTCCCACATTGCTATTATGATAACATGCATTTTAGAACTTCTTGGAATTGGCCATCTAAAGACCTTTGGCAAACAAAAGACAATTATCTTGTTGTCCTAGTGGTTGTAGGATGATGATACTTGAGGAAGACCATTTGTTACGATTATGGGAAATAAAAGTACCATTTGTCATTGTTATAAATGGAATTTACAAAACTACAAATGGACATGGGGTTGTCGTGAAAATTTTAGGAAAGGAGTTGTCTTAGAAGGAAGATGGAACTATCTCGAATCTGAGTAACATTGTCATCTTGTATAGGGGACTATCACTTTTTCCAACAAGACTATGTCATTTGAGTTATCATGGTATTTTGACAAGGTAGTGTTAGGGTGTGAAATCATGTTTGGAGGATGACTGCCTTACCATTCTAGTGATTGTGGATCTGGTTCATCAAAAGATCACCACCATTGCTCGTAAGATAATCCTTTTCTTCTTTCAAAACTCTACCCATCTTCCCTGAATTGACAGTCTTACTACACATGATTACATCTTATTGCCACATGACCTTATGATTGTGTATCTAACTTGAACCTAGAATTCCTTATCCTCTTACTAAGGAGTAGTCAAAGGGCAGGAAAAATGTGATCTCATCATCAAGAAACCAATCATATGATTATCATAGTCCATATCACTATACAATCATCTTAAAGAAGGAAACCATTCCATGATTTATTGTCTCAAACTTCAGTAGGGGTTGCTCCATATCCAACACTACCCTGTAGAGGTTATATATCTTGGACAAGTGCTTGAAATAAATGCAATGGTGTTGTTGGGAGGACTGTGGAAACCTTTTGTACGAGGTTAAGGAGAAATGGACTATGAATGTTATCATACTCATAGTGGACAATCCAAGTAATAGTATCTAGTTTGATAATCTTGATTGGTATTGCATTAAGTCATCTTAATATTTTTTACAAGGTGTTGTCAATGGAAAGATTGGAAGGTCTAATTATTGTAGTTGAAATGTGTTGGATAGTCATGAGCATTATGATTTTCATGATTACCTTAAGAGTGTTCTCTACCAGAATACTTTCCACATGAATTGCAATCATCAAAACACTTTTCCTGCTATCTTAAGGGATTCATAAAGTAAGGAGAAGAGATAAACAGGGATACAAAGTTGTGCATGACTTGGGGGGCCTATGGATTTGTAAGAAATCAATCATGTGTAACCTCTAAAACTATGGACAATCAAATAAGATTGAAAAGTTATTGGGAAGGAGTAGAAGGTAATTCATGATGAAGCAAAGATACAATGAGACCTCATGAAGATAATGTTTTGTCATATCTACGGAGCCTAAACCTGAAGAGTGATCAGCAATATTCTATGGAGATTATGTAAAACTCAAACATTGCCCAGACATGTAAAAGGATACTTCTAAGTTGTCATGGCTTTTAAGACATATTGATGAAATGATCCAAGTGATGTAAGGATGAAGAATGTTATGAAGGATATGACTATTCTAGCCTTTGAAAATGCCTTGGGAGCTATCCAAACAAGTCTAAAATTGAATTTTGATAACTTAGAAACCCTAGGATAGCCTTGACAACATTAGTTTTTTATGTTGTTTTGACCTATACATTGGATTTAAAGGCCATTTTGAGGTGGTATTAGGCTTAAGTAGGTGGTAAAGATGGAAATGTGAAGAGGGTACATGGAAAAACCAAGTAATTCAAGAGGAAATCCCAAATTTGTGAAGTTGCATATGGCAACAAATTTTCCAACTTGCACATGACTGATCCATGATGGAAAGTGGATATGATTTGATTTGTATTGATTGAAATTGATTTATTTTTGAAGAATTTGATGCTTGGATTGTTGGTTATAGGTCCACGAGGCTGAAACATGAGAAGACTTGTTGGAGCTATCATAGAGAAATAGAAACTTGAAGACACCTTGTTGTCCCAGCCATGGAGAAATTTGATTTTCACACCAAACCATTGTTGTACCTACAAAATGAGGTCAAGATGATGTCAAGGACCATGTAGAGAAACCCTAGGAGCTGGAAAAACACAAAAATGATACATACATCACTATTATACATGCACATTTGGAGCCCAAAATGGTGGAAAATGATATGATAAATGTCTTGTAGCTAATGGAGGATGAATTATATGACTATATACATGATTTTCAGCCTTGTTTATGACTGATACAACCTTCTACAAGTGCCCAACTTGTTATTTCAGGTCTAAGATGAAGATTTGAGGTGAAAAAATGGTGGAAACATGATGGATAAAAGTTGGAAATGACCTTTTAATGCCAAAACCAATCACCTATAGTTGCATATTCATGTTTGCACATAGAAATTGGACACATATAGCCACATATGATGGAGAAATGACTTTCTACAACTGCACATGTTCTTTTTACAAAAATTTGTCACACTACAACAAGTTGTTGGAGTTGTAGTTGCAAAATTAAATGCTTGGAGATGTAGTATCAAATATTTAATATTTTTAGCTTCCAAAAAGTTACTTTTTGAGAAAATTAGAAAACTTAGTAACAAAAAGTAAATAAAAAATTACTTTTTAATACTAAGGGAAGCTTGTTGAGGAAGCTACAAGGGGATGAAGTGGAATATCTTGAAAATATTCCTTTCCACCAAAATTGACTTTGTGTTTGGGCAACAAATTTAAGCCATTGGATCAAATTGATCATAGCCATTGAATCTTGAGATGAAAGCTTAGTGTCGTAAAGCTGATTTGAATATGTATACAACTGAAACTCATTGTAAGGGGTTAGAAGAAGTTAGAATTGGTGAAGAACTAGTGAGTTCTTGTTGGTGTTTTGGGAACAACTCATTGGAAAACATATGTACTATTGGGATTTGAGAGCAAATACATAGTATTTTCTGATTTTTCATGTCATTTTCATGGTTTTCTCCACATCAAGTTTGGAAATTATTGATATTTACCAATCTTTTGAGCTAAATACAAGTCTAATTCTTGGTTTCCAGTCAAGAATAATGAATAGGAATTATTGAGATTTGTTGAACTTGTCATCATATACAGTTTATTTCATGATTTCTAAACACTAAGTTGAGTATTTATTTCATTTTCAGTTAAAGATTCATGGATATTTGATGAGTTTACAAAGTGTTCATACCACGATGGTTTTCTGATTGTAAATTGATTTGCGTGGTTATCCTGAACACCCATAAATTCACCATTAATGATTACATCTTCTTGAATCTTGATTGTTGGATTTTCATGATCAAATCAAGGATGGTTAATATGTTTGCAAACTTGTCTATCCATTGGTGAGGCTGAAATGTTTGAAGAGGATTGAGTTTTAGTTAGTTTTCTCTATAACCTTTCTCTATCTTGCCTTTCTTTTGCACTTTTTTTAATCAAATCTGGTTAGTTTAGAGTTAGAATAGGTCATTCAAACTTGCATATTGTAGTTGTAAAGTTGAAATTTCATGAATGCAAGTTGATATATTGCTGGTCATAGGCTAGAACGATACATTTTATGGAAATATATGTTTGAATCAGTTTGTTCGTGCATTGCTAAATCTAAAAACTGACTGGTTTATGTGTAATTTAACCTTGTGTGTGAAGTTTGTCTAGATTCATGTAAGGCCCATTGTTAGAACAACAAAAGACATCATACAACTAAGTTATCTTGTAAAGGCCAAGACTTGGCAGTATAGACCTTGGGGTAGTAATTTTCTATTTCTTTGGGATTTAATTCCTTTCAAGAGAGATAAGATACTTGGTATTTTATCTAAGTTGTGTATAAAAACACCCATCAACAATACCTAAGTTTGACATGTTCCATCTTGAGGTGCATGAGGACCTTGTTCCTCGTGCTAGTCAAGGTTCCAATTAGGTATATTTTTTAGAGGTCTATAAGTTTGAGAGATTCAATTTTATCTTGACTCATTTGAAGATGGCGAAAACTATGTGGATGTGATTGGCATGGGTTGTGAGAGTTTTCTTCTCCATATGTAGTTGGATTAGGTTGTTGTCTATAGTGGAAAAGAAATATATTGGTCCTAACTTATTACTTTTTGCATTTTTAGTTAAGATGTCTACATGTAATAGATGTGATATGTCGCAGTTGGGTGGTGGATGCACCTTTTTCTTAAGTATGTTTAGTTCATTCTTTTAGCTTGTCTTGGACAAAGGTAAGTTGATCGCAATGGTTTATCCATGGTTTAATGTCATTGGATGTAGGGCATTTTTTGTACCTTATGCATAAGTGTTTTTTCTTGTCTCTTTTGGTTCCCCCTCCCCTCCTTCCTTTTGGCACCTTGCTTTGCTTCTTGAAGACCTTGTCTAGTTTCTCATTGTGCCTACAAGAGTCACATGCCCCCAACTAGAAACAATGTTGGCATGTGCCTAATTTTCATGCTAAAATTTGGTGCTTCTATTAATGTGGTACATTTTTGCTTGCCCAAGTGTCTTTTGTAGGTCATAATTTGTGTGCTCTCTTCACCACAACCCATAACAATGTATTATCTATCACTTGTGGTGCTTCCTGGTGGTCTTTTCTATTGTTCCTATCCTCTTCCTTATACCTTGCAATGTTCTCTTTTATCTTGTGGTGCCCCATATTTCCTTTTTATGATTCCCTATCACCTACCCTTGCTTGCTATAAGTACCACATATACTCTTGATCTATTTTTATCATTGTAGAGGCAATATACTTCAAATGTTACCTTATCTTTCCCCTTGTAGTCGATCACCATGCATGTGGTGGTTTCTTCAAGCTTGTGGTGTCCGCACATGTTCTTGTAGGTATAATTCTATGTTGTAACATCCTCCCTTTGATCTCAATGGTCTTCTATGGTAGGTTTATTCTTTGTGTTGCAAGATTGTCATCTTGTGTCCTACAGTCTAGGCAGTGGTTCTTTTTTCCTATTGGAGGTATTTTCCTTGCTTGAGGTGGCTTTTTCTACCCATGGAAGTGGCATGGTGGTCTATAGTGCATCCTTGTGGTACGATGGTGACTATATTCTTGTGAAGGCTAGTTCTGTCAAGGTGGAAGTGTTGTGCCCATGGTATTGCTCTTTAGCCTTTGCAGTGGTCATCTTTTGGTTGCCAATGTCATGTGGATGCATGTTGGTTTGTATGGGTCTTTGTTCACTATGTTATAACCATAGGCACTCTATTAGTCATATGTATCTTTGTGGTGGGTTGGTATGTTGTTATGGTGGCAGATCTGTGGTTTTCATTGAGTGATGGACTTTTGGTTGCCTGTCACTTCATGTCTCTTCATCCTAGTGCAATAGAACTATTCTCCATGTCTTATTCACTGTCCAATTTTCTCTTCTTCCACATGTTTAGTAGGTATTCAAATGAAGCTCAAATATTCTACCTACCCGCCAAACACTGTTCACTCCCACCTATCCTATCTCTTCACATGTTTCTCAAAGGCATTTGAAAATATGAAAGTTATTTATTGTTCATGGGTGGTTGGTGTGTCTTCTTAGCCTAAGCATTTCTCCTTGGGATGTTTGTGGATCTACCACAATAGGGCATGATTCAAATGTTTATCTTGAGTCTCGTGCATGGTCATGACAAGATTTCTTCATCCAAACTTCTCTCCTTCAATCTAGTATTGCATTTAATGATAGATTGGATTGGTGGTTAGTTCTTGATCATTCCATTGGATGCACTTGCTCATTAGCAGTAATGGAGGATAGGTGTGTGTCTTACTACTGATGGGACATAGATCTGAATTTCCTTATTCTCTTTTGATCATTGGCCCTATTTATAGAATGCTATATGTGTGCCCTCATTTGATGTATTATTGTTGGTTGCTAATCCAATTTTATAGCTGCATAATTGTCTTAGGTTGTTATAGGGCATCAAATGATGCATGTCTATTCTATAAGGGGATGAGATACACATTGTAAAGTTCATAGGAAGGTTATTCAATGAACACAATGCATGTAAGTGGATATCTCCATGGAAATTTGTAACAATAAAAGGGGTGTTTGAACCTAGTTGTTGATCCTCCCTTGTCACATTTGTTGGTATGATGGTAATAGGGATTAGATGAATGTGTGACAGTTTCTAATTCATTGCAAACTATTTTGTAATGGTCTTTCTTCCCACTATGGATGATCATCTAAGGAGTTTTCATTTGCCCACCTACTGGGGATGAAGCTAAATTTGTGCTCAAGAGAAGTAGTATGAGGAAGAGGTGCAATAGTGAACATAGAACCAAGAGAAGGAATATAAGCAATATAATCAAATAGAGTATCACCAAAAGAATGATGATGTGAATTTCATGTTGAGGAAAGAATAATAGGAGGAAGAGTAGAAATGACAACAATAAAACCCTTGGGAATGCTAATAGACATGGTAGGCTCAAGAGGATCTAGTGAAGGTTGTTTAGGCTCTACAACATCATCAAGACTAGAAGGGGGTGATGTGGTAGGAGCCAAGAAATTAGAAGGTTTAAAAAGTTTGGGTTGGGCTTTAAGGGAGGGTTTGAAGGAATACTAGAAAAACATCTTAGGAGGTAGGTTGGGAGGATATTTATGGTAGGCATGGATAAGAGGCTAAAAATATTAAGAAAGGACTTATGGGGTGGTAGAAGAAAAGATGGATTAAAATTTAGGGTGAGATCTAAAAGAGGAAGTAAGCTAGGGGAAGTAAGGATGAATTATGGAATGATAGTTATAGAGGAAGACTAAGAGGGTCATTAAATGAAGGAATAGAAGGGGTAAGAAACAAAGGCAATAAAGTAGGAGGCAAGAATACCTAGATTGCTTTGAACTCGTCTTTACATTTTTTTAGGTTAATTTTGAGGAGGAGGTTGAGGTTGAGGTGAAGGTTTAGGATTAGGCATAGAATGGAGAAGGAGCTCAAGTTGGGTTAATGTTTCAAGTTAGGCTTGAGAGATCTTCCTTGCACCCCCCACACATAATTACAAGCTTTTCCAAGATCCTTCTCACCTATAGTTTCACAATCCTCAAGAAACTACAAGTAAATCCTCCAAAACAAGTATGCACTCACACCAAAAGAAGGAGAGAGGAAAAATAAAGTAAAAGCACAAGTCAAGACTAAAACCCTTCCGTTTTCCTTTTCACTTCCAAAATTCCCTAAACCCCCAAATTATCCTTTTGTCCATTTCCCAACTAACAAGCTAATTCAAAAAAGTATATTTTAATTAGATATTTTTACAAATAGATAGTTACCGTTAGAAATAGGGTATGTGCATGGAAATGGGGGACCAAAAGGGGGTCAAAAGTGGCCACTATTTTCTGAAATTAGTAAAAACTAATCTTGTATGAGAAATTGAAGATAGCCACACTCAAAATTAGAAGATGTGATAAGAACAAGATTTGTAGTGCTCGAAATCTAGTTTCTAAACTACTCTTTTTTTCTAAAAATGGTGGAGATTAAGAGGCTCAAATAGGGGGAGCACACAAAGTTCTCCTATTTTTGTTAGAAAAATATAACATAGCGTCTGGTGTGCTCCCCCTAAAATGTTGACTTTTTAAGTATTTCACAAATCATTTTAGTAGAAAATTAGCTAACATCATGTAGTTTATGCCTGATTTTTCTGTTAATGTTTTAATGAATCTATGATTTTTTATGAATTTTCAAAGTGGACACTTCCTGAAAAATAAAAATTTGAGTGTGTTCCCCCCTATTTTTTTGAAAACTAATCAAAAATCATTTTTTTAATGTGTATAGAATTGAATCTAAAATCTAAAGATGCAATTTGTTTCAAATTTCAATGGACGCGTAAAAAATGACACTAGAAATACTAGACATAGATTTTCTGCAAAAAAAGAACACATTAGAAAAATAAATTAAAGATGGAAACCTTAATGTTATCAGATTTTAGAAAAAAATACATGGTTAGAAAGCTAAGAAAAAACTTTAAGTCATCCTGACATTTTTTCATATCAACATTGAAAAATGTGTAAACTTGATGGAGATCATGCTTGACATTTAGTTGTTTTTCTATATTTTGTAGAAAACACATCTTTGGACATTGACATGCAAGTCCAACCCTTTGGGCTGGATGCCCAAGGCAAATCCAACCCTAAGGGTTGGTACTTTCCAAGGCAAGTTGTAACACACTAGCATTATTAAAAAATAAAAAATAATGTATTTTTTATGTTTTTCATAATGCGAGCGCATTATGAAAAACATTAAAAATGCATTATTTTTATGCACATTATAAAAAACATAAAAAAGGTTATTTTTCAAGTTTTTCATAACATGCTCACATTATGAAAAAAATGAAAAATACACTATTTTTTATGTTTTTATAATGCAAGTGTGTTATAACGCGCTTGCATTATGGCTCGGTAGTGATCGAGCCATAACATGAGCGTGTTATAATGTGAGCACGTTATAACACACTCACACTATCTGCACAATGAACCAAAAAGTGATTTTGGCCACTTTTTGGTCCCCCATCTTTGTGCACATGCCTAATATTACTAACATTTTAATCAAATGCATATAGGAAATTCCTTTAAATGACTAATACATTTAATTCAAACAATCTTTTAACTTATTGTAGTTTTAAATATCCACAATATTAAAAAGCTTATGACCATTCCACGAAGGTAATTTAAACAATTAACTCTTCAACTTAAGCATATAGGTTGTTCACAAACACTCCAAAACAAGAATTAGAAAAATTCGTAAAATGCAAGCAAAAATAAGAGTTAAATAAACATATGTAAAGAGAACACACACTTCATGAGTTTATCCACAACACATGGATGCATAATCAACACTGATTCAGATTGTGGTTTTACAACGATACACAAGATATGTCTCTCAACTCGAATCAAGTGAGATCGAGTGTTTAACACCACATTTATTGAAACCACCCATCTCCAATTAACCATTGTTGGGGGAAAACCCGTGCTTGCACACTCAATAGAACATCAGGCATACCTGCTCCACACAAGATATTCGAAGCACAACATAAACACCCAATGTGATATAATATCAAATAAAATAACACCAATAAACTGCATCAATTAAAAATCATCCCAAAGCCACAGGATCCATATATCACAAATGGAGAAATTGATAATCATCACAAACATAATGGTAAACTATATAACATAATCAAATTACATATAATAGATATAGTGAAAACACTAAAGTTGAAGCATTACAATAGTCCAAACAGATAAAGTCACAATGCATGCATCACATAATACATAGTCAAACACCAGATACCAATACAAAACATCATCGATAAAGTACATCGATGGCAATAAAAAACATCACTAATAAGTACAATATTAGTACCAAAATAAAATCAAACAGACATGTACAAGGCACATACGCTTGAGGCATTACAATGTTTTTTGGGGCTACTAATGACCACAATTAGGGCTTTCATAGAGTGTTGTTGGACTTATGCTATCTTCCTAAATACTTTGGTGGCTTAGAATTAATTAGTGTTCATAGACAAGAAATTGCACTCTACAAGTGGATTGTGAGAGAAATTGAAGCTAATGAAGCCTAGAAAGTCCTATCATGGAAATGCATTTCCTTTATGTCTCCTTATGGGAGACTAATTGAGAAAGTCTTGGGGTTTCATTTTGTAGTTATATCTCTCTTATTCTTGTTAATGTTATAGGAAATTTTGCAGCCAAAGAAATTAGAGGCTTGGGAAACCATCAAGCCTTGGATTCTTTGGTATGGTAATGGATTTTACAATGGCCTCTCTACTAACCAACAGTCTTTGTGGTAGTCTCCTACAATTACATTGCAAGATAGACTAATGACCTAGATTCCTCGGATGCATTCTCTTAAGTATTTAAGAAGAGGCATTAGATATATTTAGGATTTATACTCCAAATCCACTTCTACTTGGCTCTCATGGCCTTAATTGAAGGTTAAGTCTAACCTAAACAACATCGATAAAGAGTCCTTCTAGGCAATTATTGAGGCAATGCCTTATCAACACCTACACAAATTTACTTTGAAACTAGGACAACCTTGGTGGAAAGATTGGAAATGGTATGTTGATACCCCTTTCCATAGGTATACTATCGAAAAAGGATATAATTGGCTCTCTTTCCATTTTCACATGGTTCAAAATTGAATATAAGACGGTCTCTTTAGAGATCCTCTCCCATCTAGAATAAACATTTCCAAATTGTTTAGAAAGCTATTGTTGAACTAGAGATTGCTCATTTCTCTTAGTGTTTTCATTGTCAAGGCCTCCCTATTGCCATGTGGTTGATTCACTTAGGTGAGTCAAACCTTAGATGTCAATTTAGACACTTTGAGACAATTAAGCATATGTTTTGGCTCAACACCCAAGCACAAGCTACTTGGTATTTGATCCATGATTTCTTCATGCCTTCTAGACAAGAGCCCTTCACTTGGCATAATGTTATTTTAAGGGATGAGGCTATATTTCTAGTTAAATTCACTCAAATTTGGCATACTTTCATAATGGAGATTTTGTTTATCATATGGAAAGATAGAAATATAACTATTTTTACTCATAATTTAGTTGATATAAATTTTTCTACTCACACTCTATCTTTGGTGATACCAAATGTGTTTATACAAATCTAGGTGAAGGCCAAGAAATTGGCCCTAGAGGTGACACTCCTCCAAACTTTACAAGATCATTGGGGTAACACCCCATGTATTGTGGTTTCGGTTTCCCCATCTTCACTGCCCCATACTAGGTCCCCCATCGGGGTCAATGACATGGACACTTTGATTCTATTTGACACCACTCCTTGAGCCACCATAGATGGTCCTCTCCTCCATCAATAGAGCAACACCTTGGTTGGCCATCACCACCATAGATGGGCCAACACTCTTTTACATCCTCTTAATGATGTGAGTGGGCCCCTCCTCGTGGGTAGGATATATTTTCTCATTTGGTTCTTGCCATCTTGCCATAGTGGAATGATACTTAGCCTCCGCTAGGTGTGCCTAATTCACAATCTCACGAATAGGAGAATGAAGATAATGCTCTCATTGATTACGAACCGATTGATGATGGTACTTGTGTACTAGAAATAGTAGCAACCCAAATAATCAAAACCCTCCTTTAAATATTAGCTTTATAACCTTAGTTGCTTAGTCTTTTTATTATATATTAAGACATTATAACTTTATGATTATATGATCGACTATTTCCTTTTTAAAACTCAATATTTTTATTGTAATTATTATTTTTTTAAACCACTTATTAATTTAATTCTTAAACTTTATCCAATTTACACAACTTTAAAATGAAATTCCATTCCATTTTTTTTTAATAATAAATTATATTTATTCATTTTAAAGTAATTTATAAATCTATTTTTAATAAGATATCAAACTTGAGAATGTCCCAATATTTTTTTAAAAACTAAATTGGAAAACCACGAAGCGTAAAGCGTAGTTGTCTTTCCTTTTCTTCATCACTATGTAGTTTGTTTATTAAAAAAAAGAGTTAATAATGACATACAATAAAAATCACCAAAAGCATATTAAGTGTTACTCTTCTCTCTAAATAATGTCATTGGTTCTCTTTAACTCATGGATTTTCTTAAACAAACTCTCAATGTGGGAAAATCAAGTTGATTGTGTTGAGCTTGTCTTCCACACTATTCACATCCATGCTACGAGTCAAGAATAAAATAATGTGTTTAATTAAATTTATTTTGTATTAATGTTTATGGTCAATGTTTTTTTTAGAAAGAAGAAAAAATATAGTATTTATGATGATTTTAAAAGAGTGAAGCTAATTTGGTTTTGTTTGAAATAAAGAGTGAATTGGTTTGAGTGGTTCAACTTGAGTCTTGTCATTTAAAAATTAAAAATAGAGGTTAAAACTTAATTTTTAATTTGAAAGATTATGCACTACATAATTATTGTGGGAGAATCCATTATTTTCTTTACCATCCACATTGTCAAGTGTCTATTTTGCCACCACAAAATTGAGACCATTAAACATGCCATTTATATAGAGTTATTTTTTTCTAATACCTTCCCATCAATAGAAGCGATCATGTATGGTCTTTTCTTTAACATTCCTTTATAGCAATCAATGCCCATTAAAATTTTGAAGGAGGTGTTAAAAACAATATTGAGCTCAATACCTAAGTAATCAATGTTCAATCCCAACAGATGACTCTTAAGAAAAATATAAAAAATTTGCTCATAAAATTAACAACATTATCATAAATACTTGAATGATCTCCACTCTTAAAAATTATGTATAATTTCTTAATATAAAATATAATCTACCTTCTAAAATTAGTTTTTAATCCAAATGTTTATAAACTTTTTGATTGTATCTATATTTATTTCTAAATCCAAACTCTTGAATATTCTTTTTATTAATAATACATACCTTCAATATTTTTTTTTTAAAAATCATAGAATAAGTTGAGAGAGGAGATTTAGTAAATGGTGAGTAATACTCCATAGTGAACTTGTATACGAGTAGAATGAGAGGTCTTGATTGTTTAATTATTATTTGGTACTTTTTGTGTTTTGTTGGTTAGTATATACATCTTGAAAAGGTAATGTATCTCAAGCAAAGATATCAACTTCCTCCAACTAAATTGGCATCGAGTGATCTTGTTTTTCAAGTACAATATTCATGAGCAATTATCACGGTTGTAGGTAATTAGGAATTGGATTGTAGAGGAAGGGACCCAAGTCACGTCCATTTCATTTCATTGGTAGAATATATTAAAAGTGTGTCTCATGTCCCTGTAAATAATTAATAATAATAATTCCCAACCTAATTAAAATAATAATATTCATACAAAACATAATTATTTTATTAGTTAAAATTAATAATTGAAAAAATAATAATGAATATGAAATATGAGTAAATTATATAGAATTATAAAAGAATAAATAGATATTTGAATAGTATGAATCATAAATAATTAATTCAAATATTACTAGTTTAAGAGTAGTTTTATAGACACAACATAGTATTATGATATAGTGATTCATTAATAGGAATGTTCAAAATAGATATGAAAACAATTTAAATGGTAGAAACAATAAATTTGTTTAGTTATTGTTTTGCTTTCATTATTGGATTAGTTACTCTCTAGGTAGAATTTCTTTGGTTTGTTTTAAATTGTCTACTATTAACAACACTAATACACACTAACTACTTCTTTATCTATCTTATTACTCTAGTTCTTACTTCTATCTCATTTCTTGCACCATATCCTTTATTTTATCTCTTATATCCACAAACTTGTTCAAATTTCCACCTTTTGATTTCTCTCTCCAAAAGTCTTTTTTACTCTTATATCCTAATATGAACTCTTACATACAATTTTCTTGATTTTTCTTACCTCTATAATTGTAGTTTTTTTTGTTGTTTTCTTATCTTGAAATTTTTCTTGTCTTTCTTTTATCATTTATTCCTTTTCTAAGTTTTTCATTTGATAATTTGTCTTCCTTTTACATTCATTTGCCCATTCAATGGTTTTCATTGGTGTACATCCTTGTTGTTCTAAAAAACTAATGTGTCACTTGGGAAAGGTACACCACATTTCTTAATAGCCAACATCTTTATCAATACCTATAAGATTCACAATAATGTTCTTTCAGTTTGAGACATAAACTAATAAAAAAAATGTTAATAGACACTCTTCTACGAAAAATTCATAATATACCTATTTATGATTAATTTTACCCAGATATTAACAACTCTTGTCTATTTTTTATCGATTTCAACTATAAACATGTAATGTTCTTATTTGTCCACACAATCAATTCATCTTCTTTCCCTTTAAAATAATAATGTTTTTACTTTGCTAATGACTTAGTTAACTTGTAACGAACCCCACACCAAAAATATCATAAATATCTTGAATGAACTATTTGTTCTTAATCTACATGTTTTGATCTATGTGCTATCACACAATCCCATACACCAACCTAAGTCACTTACACCATAGTACATAACCTTGCACACAACTCCTTACATCATGCACATTGCGTGCAATGCCAAGAATCATGTCATGCCATAACATGTAGCTCCTTACATCAAGCACCACTCATGTAACATTGAGAACCATGCAGTTCACCTACACACAAATCCCCACTTCATGCACCAATTGTTCAATGATTAGAAACATGTCACACAACTTAGAAGATACTTCCTAGTTCTTGTACAACCCTTTACATCATGTGTCACCTTTTCAACACCAAGGATCATGCCACACAACTTCACAAACAACTCTGCTTGAGTTTTGTGCCATATCTACACCTAGGCACACTAGCTCATGTAAGGCATACAATCTATAACCCATGTAGAATGTTGTGCAACATCTCAAAAATTCATGCAACAATCTTGTGTACCTTTTGGAGCCATTTCATGGCATGTCACTTGTCAACACTGTTAGAACACACGCCATCTACTGAGAGGGGGGTGAATCAGTAGATCAATGATACTTAAACTTCTAATCTCTAGAAAGCAAACCAAAATAACTTTCAGTGCTTAAGCAAGAACAATAAGAGATCATACAGACATGAACACTAGATATACATGGAAAACCCAAAGATGGGAAAAACCATGGTGAGAAAAATGCTGCTAGGATCTACTATCCTAATCCAGCCTCAATGAATAAACCATTGATTTCAATGTTTTAAGGGCACCCACCCTAAGGAGTCACCGAACCCCTGATTTAAGAGCTCCAACTCTAAAGAGACTACAATCCCCTAAACTGAGCACCAACTTAGTCTACAAGAGGCACCAACCTCTGAATCTTTACAAATTCAAGTATGCAGACATTTGGTTCTTCATAAACCTCAAATGCACCCATTCAATTCATACACAATCTTCTCCTCTCACACAAGTCACCCAGACTTTGTGTTCTCATTAACACACATACAATGTACGCATGAAGCATCATTACATCCCTTGTTCTTATTAACATGATTGCCTGTCATACACGTGAAGAACAAGAGTATCTCAATACAACTCAGCCCACTTTATTTAAGAATTTCCATGAGAAGAAACTACCCACGTACTTCACTGCCTCCATGATCTTCAAAACTGAATATTGGAAATCCAACACGCGTCCCATATAGTTTGAACTGTAATAGTAATAGAAGATTGACTGAATCAAAGCAGTTGCATCCACTTCTTCTCTGTAATTGTCCATCAAATCTACCTTCAAAAATAGCCATTTGCTCATTTTGAATATCGACCATTGATCTCATCTTTACTGCCAACAGAGTGGACACATGTCGTCATCGTGCACTGTCACGGTCGATGATCAAAGAGCATGTATAGAAATGAGCTACGCGATAGCCCTCTAATCTCCTTCTTCATCGCGCACTATTGATTTGAGTCACCTTTACGCGTTGGCACATCGAATAGTCCTCAACCAATGTAAACTTGCCATGGAATTAAATCTGTCACCTTGAGCCCGGTCAAACAATCTTCATCCTTCCCATGTGCAACCAGATATTGCCACTTGTCAGCATCGCGTAGTCGCATGAAGTGGTGGGGCAAACTTCCTTTCTTCTTTGTGGGCTTGCGAAAGCTCAACACGTGGTGTGATTTTGCACCACGCACTGGCATAGATCCTTGACTATGCTTCCTTGCATGCATGCGCTAACCATTGATCTCGTAGGAACAATACACACCATTGGATTAACACTCTTTACACTATGAAGACAACAAAAGTCTTCCTTTTCTTCCTTTGCGCTATGTGCTAGCCGTTGATCTCATAAGATCAATGTGCACTGTTGGATCCATATTCTTTGCACCCACGCAAACAATAAAAGACTTCATTATCTTCCTTTGCACATATGCGCTAGCTATGCGATCTTGGAAGATTAATGTGCACCATTGGGTGATGAAGCACTTTATCCTCCTTTGCCGCATGAGCAGGTAATCACTAGGAAACAGGGTCAATAATATGACGATGACGATGGCATAAGTTGTCACTTAAGTGAATTCTCACCAGGGATAGCAAGTCAACAGCAAAATATAATGCACTTCTCAAATCATCCTCTGTCACGTAGTCTGATTAAACTTTTGGCCTTAGACTCATCAATGACAAAACTGGAACAATTTCCTTTGATATTGTTATATATGAAAATGTGGGAAAATGGTAGATAGTGTTAAAGTCTATCAAATCAAACCCTCCTTTCACAATAACACTCAAGGACAAAAACCAAACCAAGTCACTACAGATGAATGAGGACTTAGCTACACGTTTATGTACTTAGGAATGATATGGAAAGATTGATTATATTGAGAGATTTGTCAAACCCTAGATCAAATAAGCCTCACGAACCCTAATTATAATGCAATCGGGTACAAACAGATAGAATGCTAAAAGAAGTCATATAGGAATATGCTCAGGGATCATCAGAAACATACTAGAAATTGGATTTTCAGAAACAAAAACTTTGTGGACTATGGGGCGGGCACCCAAGTCCAATAGGGCAATTTTTCTATAGATTGAGAGCAGTGAGATATGTCGGACTATGTTCAGCCCCTGAGTTTGGGGTCAAGCCTATTGGGAGGACTACGGGGTGGGTGCCCTAGTCTAGTAGGGAGGAATATCAATAATTTTCTTCTAGATCTTGAATCCTTATTCTTCAAACTACTTCTCTGCACTTGCACTTTTCCAACTCCCACACCTGTAACCTACAATCACAAAGAGAGGGGTTTTGGGGTTGTGGTGTTTAGGAGCTTGCCTCGGTCAAGCCATGGAATGACATCCAAGTCTTCCTAGACTGTTGTTAGATAGAGTGTGTGCCCAAGGAGGGCAGAGGCCAAATCCAATGATGAAATGAAATGATTGAAACACAAATTGTTGTCACCTTAGAGGTGAAGCCCTCATGGAGATGAAGATCCTTCAAATCATGAGGAGATGGATTGATGAAGCTAAATCAGCAACAAACAAACACAATAACAACATAATTCTACTTTGCAACATGATGAAGGCCTTAAAATCCCTTAGCTCAATATCACAAGTTCACATTATCCATCTAGGTGTAAAATGAAGTCATAAACTCACTTATATATGCTTTCCCGCTAACTTTTGTAATTTAAATTGAAGAGGCTAACAGAGGGAAACCTTTTGAAAGGGCCCAAGTCGACACATTTAAATTTTCATCCCGGTAAACTAGGCTAGACTTGGGTGTGAGTGTACAAGTCCCAAGGCCCTAATTTGGTCTTGATTAAAGTTCAGGATGGGCCCCTAAGTCCCATTTGGAATGGGTCTTGGGGGAGATTGCTCTGGGATTAGTATTAAGGTTGCAAAGTGTAAACATGGGGACCTAGGAGCTAAACTAGGAGGTAAAAAGGTATAGGGATACTTTTTACTCCATAACATTTAGCCCCCACTTTAATGTATGTATGATCTTACGATTCCATACATGCATTAAAGTACGGTCAAAGCATATCAAACACATCAAACACACCAAGTACATAGAGCTAAGGCATACCCAAGGTTGGAGGACTATTTCTAGCCCCTAATCTTAGGTAAGCAATAGAAAACACATGGAAAACACGCAAGACACAAGGAAGACAATAAGGAGCATGCAAAACATGGAGAATACAGTGGAAAAATACAATACACAAAGAAGACATGAGAGCAGTCACGTAATACACGAAGAATACATTGATTTAATGAACTAAAACAAATCCTAAACTAGGGGGTGGAGGGAGCTCATCGCTACACACCTTCAGACCACCAAAATCATGCAAAACAAAACCCAATGTGTGGAGGGAGCTCATCATTATGTGCCTTTAGACCACGCCAGGGGGAAGATAGGCCAAACAAAAACCCAGTGTGGAGGGAGCTCATCACTATGCACCTTTAGACCACACTTAGGGGAAGACACGGTAAATACATAAGGAAGACACATGGAATACATGAGTGCCATAAACATACTATACATCTTATACATGAAAAACACAAGCAATGGGAATGAGCTTAGTGCTAAGTCCCACCATCTAAAACATGCTAAACACAATTGACAATTGAGCTACACTACCACAACTGCCAAAGACACGCTTAAGAGTGAATGACTCAAGACCCACCCCACCTCCGCAGAGGACTTTGTATAAAAGGATGTGCACTAGCTCAAGAGATACACCATCCCGCCTTTGGTAGAAGGGCTTCGTATAAAAGGATACACACTAGCTCAAGAGATATGTAATCCCGCCTCGCGATGAGGGCTTTTTGCTTGATTTTTAAAAGGATGTGCACTAGCTCAAGAGATGCACCATCCCACCTCGCGATGAGGGATTTCAAACACACTTTGTCAGTGTAAAAGTAATCAAACAGATACCATTATATATGCCCCCACCTTAAGGTCGTTGATACCACTTGTCGGTATCAAGCACATTAAGGTAGAATGAAAACACACAAGGGAACAAGAGCTCTTACAAAGCCCATGCCCTCAAAGGTGACATGTGCCATGATTGTCGAATGTTCCCACAAACATATTGATATGAATTGTTAAGATAATCAACAAGAGATAAGGTTAGAACATCTTACTCTAAGATAATAACCAAATAAAATCATGAGAGCTATGCATAAATCATATATTAGATCACATCAAAGACCAAGGCTACACTTGTAGGTTCGAAACTAAGTATAGCCATTGGGCTATACTACAGGTATCTTGGAACTGAGTGTAACAACAAGGTGATATACAAAACCATCCAAAGTGCGTTGAAGCAGATTGAGTGTATTGCAAAGGTTTGTTACAAAATGACACATCACACAGAGTGATTCTACTAGTCAAGCGTTGGATATATATATCAACCCCATCTTCATATATGAATTGGGTCCATTTTTGCTTTGTTGCTAAAGGGACACATGGTCCTTATTAGTATTTGTTTGTTTTTGTCATTCACCGACTAGGTAGAATCACTAAAGAATGTAAACAATAAAAATGAGAGAGGAGAACCAAGTGCCTTAGGAACACCATGTAAGAGGATGCCCCTAAGACATCTTCTGCAACGCTATGCCCCCAAGGCACAACACACAACAATAAAATAGAGGAGAGAAGAATAGAAGAATGTAAAAACAAATAGAAGAATGGTCACAACAAAGGCGGTCTCCTGGTATCCTTGACCTTACAAGAGTATCAAGGGTCATCCAAGGAAACCTAAACAACACATAACACAACATAGGGGAACACAACACATAAGAGGAGGCCACATAAGCGAGCAAAGGTATGCTACGACAAAGGTGGCTAAAAAGGGTTAGAAATACTTACCTGTTTACATAACCAAACTAGTGGTTTTCATCAAGCAAATAATCTTCCTCCCAATCTTGAATGCAATTAGAAAGAGGTACATAAGGTATGATTGCCCAACCTTTATCATTGTCCTTAATTTCTTCAACCTTAAGATATTCCTTGTTTGTTTGGTGTAGCTTGTAGAGCTAAGGCTTGTCTCCTCCTCCTTTCTCTTGCTTGCCTATTCCTTAGTGTTTTATTGGTGATGTTTGCAAAAGTATTGTCATGATTTTCCACAGTCTTCAACATCTCAGAGGAGGAATCTTGTGCTAAATTAACCTTTTGTGAGGAAATGTTTTGTTCTTTACGGGTGTCTCTCGATCCTTGTAAGGATGACGAAGGAGGAACCTCGTTAAAGACTCCCTTAACTCTCGATCTAGGGGGTTATTTCAATTCAGGTCGTTCTTTACTTATGATTTGTTCTATAGGAGGTCCAACCAATTTTGTTATCAACTTTGCTTTATATCGTTGGTATCCCAAGAAGATTTGATCTTCTCGTGGTTGAGGAGGCTTGGTAGTTTGTGGCCAAAAGTAATTGAGATTGAAGTTTCTCTGAGTAACCATAGGTTTCCATCTACTATGGTGGATATTATACATTCTCCCGTGGTGAGGAAATTTTAGACATTTATGAATTGTAGAGGGGACTGCTTTCATGGACTTGAGCCATGGATGGCCTAATTTCACACGAAATAGGTCAGATGTAGGAATGCCATCGAATGATTGTTCCAAGGCTTTATCGACTACTTTGATCAATAAGGTAATCTTTCCTAAGGCTAAGAGAAATCTCCAGTATGTGTTTTAATCATCGTGTGTGTGGGCTCATAAGATTATTGCATCAAATCATGTCCATAGAGGAACTCTTAAGTAGCCACATTAGTTATGCAGTTAGGATCAATAAGGGTTCATCTTGTAGGATTCTCCATTATATGTATGGTGATGTAAAGAGGTCCCTCAATGCTTCCAATTGTTCTATCATGTGGTGTAAAGATTAATTCAGGTTCAGGAGTCTTCCTCTTCCTATAAACTCTATGTGAGACTGTTTCACACCAAAGCACTTGTTTGAGGAAATCAGGTTTTGAAAGAGAAAAACACACAAATTTCATAGAAAACCAAGTAAGTAAGATGGAAATAGTGCTACACAACCAGGTAAAATGAATGATTTAAAAGGTTTGCTTAAAGAAGTATTGAAGAAAGTGTATACAACTCTTAGTGTTGAAATACACAATGTGTAAAAATGTGAAAGTTTCAAAGCTAGGATGCAAAAGAATGCAATATGATCAACCACTACACTTTAAAATCAGATTTGAATGAATGTTAAAAAGGAGTAGCAAAATCTGAAAATGAAATTTTGACTACAAACCCTAGTTTTTGCAAAGAATAGGTTATATGAAAAATACAACTTTTTAAGCAAAAACCATAGCAAAATGATCTTTCAAATGCAAGATTTGATATAAATTAATGATGAATTTCTGTAATAAAGATCAAATCTGATGTAAATATCAGAAAATTAAATCTTTTTATGATATGCAATACAAAATATGCAAAACTATGCCTTAATGCAAGCCTAGAATGCTTTTTTTTTTCAAAATTTTCAAATGTATGCAAAATTTTCCAATGCAAGATGACAAATATGATATGAATGAATGCAAGGATTGATTACAGCACTTAGAAAGATGCAAAATGCTTGCTATTCCAGGGTCACCAAAATGTTATATATGAAAATGTGGGAAGATGGTAGATAGTGTTAAAGTCTATCAAATCAAACCCTCCTTTCACAATAACACTCAAGGACAAAAACCAAGCCAAGTAACTACATATGAATGAGGACTTAGCTAGAGGTTTGAGTACTCTGAAATGATATGGAAAGATTGATTAGATTGAGAGATTTGTCAAACCCTAGATCGAATAAGCCTCATGAACCCTAATTATAATGTAATCAGGTACAGATAGACATAATTCTACAAGAAGCCCAACAGGAAGATGCTCAAGGATGATCAAAAACATACCAGAAATTGGATTTTCAAAAACAAAAAAATTGTGGACTACGGGGTAGGCACCCAAGTCCAATAGGGCAGTTTTTCTATAGATTCAGAGCAGTGAGATATGTCAGACTATGTTCAGCCCCTATGTTCGGGGTCAAGCCTATCAGGAGGACTACGGGGCAGGTGCCCTAGTCCAGTAGGGAGGAATATCAACAATTTTCTTCCATATCCTTAATCCTTATTCTTCAAACTACTTCTCTGCACCTGCACTTTTCCAACTCCCACACCTTTAACCTACAATCACAAGGAGAGGGGTTTGGGGGTTGTGGTGTTTAGGAGTTGCCTCGGTCAAGCCCTAGAATGACATTAAAGTATTCCAACACTTTTGTTAGATAGAGTGCATGCCCAAGGAGGGTAGAGGCCAAATACAATGATGAAATGAAATGATTGAAACACAAATTGATGTCACCTTAGATGTGAAGCCCTCATGGAGATGAAGATCCTTCAAATCATGAGGAGATGGATTGATGAAGCCAAATCTGCAACAAACAAACACAATAACAACACAATTCTACTATGCAACACGATGCAGACCTTGAAATCCCTTAGCTCAATATCACAAGTTCACATTATCCATCTAGGTGTAAAATGAAGTCATAAACTCACTTATATATGCTTTCTTGCTAACTTTCATAATTTAAATTGAAGAGGCTGACAGAGGGAAACTTTTTGAAAGGGCCCAAGCTGACACATTTAAATTTTCATCCTAGCAAATTAGCCTGGACTTGGGCGCGGGTGCCAAAGTCCCAAGGCCCTAATTTGGTCTTGATTAAAGTTTAGGATGGGCCCCTAGGTCCCATTTGGCATGGGTCTTGGGGGAAATTGCTCTAGGATTAGTATTAATCTTGCAAAGTGTAAACACGGGGTCCTAGGAGCTAAACTAGGAGGTAAAAAGGCATAGGGATACTTTTTACTCTATAACAGACATCAATGACAATAATTCAACGATCTCCCCCTTTGTCATTGATGGCAACCTATGAATAATCTATCTTTTATCGCTTCCCTATCTCTTCTACATTTGTTCCCCTGTTCTATCTCTTCTACATTTGCTCCCCCTTACTCTAATTCTCCTCCTTTGACATCAATGGCAAAGGGAGGTAATCGACCTCCTTCCTAATACCAACCTGCTATTGCAAAGATAGGATCCCCCTGTTTGTAATGCTTCTCCCAACCATGTCATACCAAACTTTGATCATCTAAACTACTGTTTGTCTACCTGCTCCCCGTGAGAGGTAGTCACTATCAAATAGGAATGAATGATATGCTTTGAACTGCTCTCCCTGGACAGATGTTACAGTTGCACTTCAACTTGTGAGAAGAAGGAGCAATAACTCCTAACTTCCGCCGAAGATATTCAAAAGTATCCTTGGGAAGTGGCTTTGTGAAGATGTCTACAATATGATCTTGTGTAGTGATATACTCCAACTTTACTTCCTGATCAACAAAATTTTCTCTCAAGAAGTGATATTTAATAGAGATATGATTTGTTCTTGAATGCATCACATGATTCTTTTTGATATTGATTGCACTTGTATTATCACATAATGGTAATAGGATCATTATTCTCTACCCTTATATCTTTGAGAGTTTGTTTCATCCATAAAACTTGTGTGCAACATGAAACAACAACATATTATGCCTCAACAATGGACAATGTAATTGAATCTTTCTTCTTGCTAAGCCATGATACCAACTTATCACCAAGAAAGAAAGCTCCACCACTGGTGCTTCTCCTGTCATCTATACTTCCTACCCAATCAACATCTGTATATGCTATCAAAGTAAAATTATTGTTTCTAGGGTACCATAATCCATAATCCATAGTACCTTTTAGATATCTAAAAATTCTCTTCACGGCTTGAACATGAGATTCCTTAGGAGCAGCTTGGAATCTAGCCATCATGCATACTTCTTGCATGATATCTAGTCTAGATGCAGTTAGGTACAATAAGCTACCTATCATGGATCTGTACATTGTCTAATTTGTATCAGGTGATTCATCATTCTTGCTCAACTTGCATCCTGTCATCATGGGGGTACCAACAGGCTTACAGTCCTCCATCTTTAACTTCTTGAGCATTTCCTTTGCATACTTGGTTTGGGATATAAATATACCTTAATCTACTTGTGATATTTGTAAACCAAGAAAAAACAAAAGTTCTCCAAACATGGACATTTCAAATTCTTTCTGCATTAGATCTGCAAATTCCTTGCACATCCTGTCATCACTACCACCAAAGATGACATCATCAACATATAAAACAACAACCAACATGCGCTCACCTTCTGATTTGAAGTACAAATTTCCATCTACACATCCCTTCTTGAATCCTAGTTGCTGGAGGTAACTATCCAACTTAGAATACCAAGCCCTAAGGGCTTGTTTCAGACCATACAATGCCTTTTTTAGTCTACAAACATAATCTTCTTTTTCTGACAACTGAAATCTCTCAGGTTGCTCAATATAAACCTCTTCATTAATATTTCCATTCAGAAATGCAGATTTGACATCCATTTGGTAAACTTTGAAATTCCTATAAACAGAGAATGCCAAAAACATCCTAATGGCTTCCAATCTTACTACAAGTTTCAAAAGTTTCTTCAAAATCTATGCCTTCAACCTATTCATATCCTTTACAAACCAATCATACCTTGTTCCTCACAACTTCTCCATTCTCATTCAACTTGTTTTTAAACACCCATTTTGTGCCTATCACATTCTTATCTGTAGGTCTTGGAACCAATTCCCAAGTCTAATTTTCCTCTATTTGATTGAGCTCCTCATCCATTGCATTGATCCATCCTTCATCCTCACTAGCATCAATAGATGTTTTAGGTTTAATCTTAGATAATAATGAGAAATTTACCTATTCATTTGTCCTTGCCAATTTTCTTCTAGTTTGTACTCCTTCATTCTTGTCTCCTATTATTTGTTGTTTAGGATGATATTTTTGCACATACTTAGTAGGTGCCTTACCGGTTATCCTTTCAGATTCATCTTCAACAGTAGCATCTTCTTCTTCTTTTTCTATTATCACTGATCCTTTTGAGCAACTATCCTTGTTATGTGTTAGATGTGGTTGGTCCTCATCTACCCTGACATTACCACTTTCTACAATTCTATGAAATCTCTTATTGTAACACTTATAAGCTTTGGATCTGCTAGAATATCCTAGAAATATGCCTTTATCACATCTTGAATCAAAGCTTCCTAGTCCATATTCATCTCTCCTGATGTAGCATCTGCTACCAAACACCTTGAAATTTTTGACAGATGCAGATCTGCCATACCATTACTCATATAATGTCTTATCAGTGTTTATCCTTAACTGCACTCTATTCAAGATATACACTGTTGTGTGTGTACTGCATCTCTCCAATAGGCATCATGTAACTCTGCCTCATTTAGCATAGTTATTGCCATCTCTTTTATAGTTCTATTTTTCCTTTTATAGGTGCAGAATATTGTCTTCTTATCCCATGCCTTCCATAATATTCCACAAATTCATTGGAGGTGAATTCTCCACCTCTGTCTGATCTTAACCATTTGATTTTCAGACCACTCTCCTTCTCAACCATAGACCTAAATGTCTTAAATCTCTCAAAATCTTCTGATTTATCCTTAAGAAAGGTTACCCATGTCATTCTAGAAAAATCATCAACTAACAACATGAAGTATCTCTCACCTTGTAGTCCTTGTGTACTAGTTGGACCACTTAGATCTATATGAACTAACTCCAAGGTTTTTGAAGTAGAATATTCTTTTGTTTTGAAACTAGATCTTGTCAGTTTCCCATGCTAACATTCCTTACATATTGTATTTATTGGCTTGGTGATTTTAGGAATGTGCCTAACTGCCCCTTTTGAGCTTACCCTCACAAGGTTATCAAAATTGATATGACCCAATCTTCTGTGCCATAACCAACTTTCATCAACCTGTCCCATCAAACAATTTCTTCCTTGAATTTCCTTGAGATTGTAAAGATTTTTTTTGTTATGCTTTCCTCAGTAACCAACTTACCATAACTTGTCTTCCTGATCTCACAGGCTTTAGCATTAAATGTCAGATTATATCCATGATCACACAACTAGCTTACACTAAGAAAATTGTTCTTTAGTTCGTCAACATAGTAGACATTGTGAGTCTTAGCTTTTCCATCAATACTCAGTGTTCCTTTACCATAGATCTTCACAGATGTGTTGTCACCAAACTTAACTGAGCCTCCATTCCATTCTTGCAGACTTATGAACTTACTTCTATCTTCAATCATGTGACTAGAGCATCCACTATCTATCACCCATGGATTTTGTCTCTTAGCATGAAATGATGTCTGTACTATCAGAGATTTTTCTTTCTCCCTATCATCCTTCTTCTCCTTCCAAACTTTCTTAGTTTTCATCCCCTTATTCACAAGGGAGTCTGATACATTATCCTTCTTGGGAGGAACATTCTCCTTTCTTTCCAGTTTGTTAGATTTTACAAAATTTGTTCTACAGTATTTTGTAATATGACCATAGTTATTGTATTTGTAACAAACTACTCTTAATTCTCCTAGAGGTGCAAAATAATGTTTGCTAGTAAAATCAATTCTTCTCTTAGGAACAATTCTACAACTAACAACCCTATGACCAAAATGATTACAAGAATAACAATATCTATAAAAGGATTGAGGAAACCTAATCCTAGTAGAATATTTTGCAGGAGGAGGACCTCTATAGCTTTTCTTCTTCAGATCTCTAACTTTTGTGAAGCAATTATCATCCTTCTGATGCTTCTTCTCTTCATTCCTTTAAGGAGGATCACTAGAATTTAAATGCTGACCTTCTTCAAATCCTAATCCAGTCATGTTCTTTGAAGACCTTTGACTACTAATTATTTCATCAAGGATGCTGGTGCTCTATTCAAACTTCATACTTCTGTCAATGTGATTCTTAGCCTTTTCTAATTCTTTTCCTAGAGATACAACTTTGGATTCTAGCTTCAGATTTTGCTTTCAATTCCAATTTTGTAACTTCTATTCTCTTGGCTTCTTCCACTTGTGTCTTCAAGTCAACAATCAACTCTTCTGCTTTTACAAGATTCTTAGATACCATATCTTCTTGAAGTTGTTGCTTCAGTTTTGAGTTTTTCTTCTTAAGTTTCTCAATTTCTTGTAAAGCACATACTAGCTCTCCTTCCAAATCTACTTCAACTTCTTCTTCATTCAGGGTCTCCCAAGTTAGTATTGTTCTAATCTTTAACAATAGAATCCACTGTTATAAACAAGAATTCATTTTATTCAGCCCCAAAAATACCTTCATTGTTGTCTTATGAAATGGGGCTTTCTTCAAAGGAATCATTGACATCTTTTATGTAAAGGCTCTTCTTATTCTTCTAAAAATTCTTCTTCTTTGGATAGAACTGCTTGTTACTTTTCTTGCTATCATATTCATCACTTTTATCTTTTCCTATAGACAAACATTTAGCAGCAAAGTGACCAACCTTTCCACAATTAAAACACTTGAAATGCAACTTACTGTTGAAGGCACAAGACAACTGAGAGCGGGGGGTGAATCAGTTGTATCAAAAACTTTAAACCCTCTAAACAAAATCACATCCACATTCACTTACTTTAAACTCTTAATCTGTTATGAAGTTTAAACATGAAATGTAGAAACATAACTTAAACACATCAACACCATACACACATGAACACCAAATTTTTACGTGGAACATCCTAAAAGGGAAAAACCATGGTGAGTGTTAGCTCACAATATAATGTAGTAACAATACTAAATTACAGAAGAGGCTCACTACCTAGGGCTCACTTCCCAAAAGGACTCACTGTCCAAAATGCTCACTGCAAAAGGGTTCACTGCCAAAGGGTGGCTCATTGCCAAAGGGTGGCTCACTGCCAAAGGGTGGCTCATTGCCAAAGGTTGCTCATTGCCAGGAGGGGTGGTTCACTTCTATGAACTGATTTGATAGCATCTACAACATGCCTAAGTTTAGTTCCATTGAAGTGCAATACATCTCTCCTCTGTTGCCTTTACAATACACACACAATTTATCTTCACATCTTTGCACACTCTCACATCACTCATGGATTCATTACATATATTTATACCAATGATCAACCTTGGAACATTCATCAAGGTTGGCAATACAATTTACAACCATTTTAACTATCTCCAAGATCAACATACATACATAATTCAAATTAGGTCTGGACCTAAACAAACTTGCTGAGCAAATGAATGAAGAAAGAACACTTCATAACTTATCTCAGATCCAAACACATCCTTACATGCTTCCTCACACTTTTACGATCCAAGAAACACATCTGCAAAGAATGTTAGCACCCAAGTTAGCCAAACTAGTGCAAACATCAAGAATATTTAGACACACGCTTCCAATAGCTTCATTATAGCTTGTGGATCAAGCACATGCCTTCAATACATTCTAGAGACATCCAAAAACAACATAGAATCACCTGGGAGCTGAAAAATCTAACCGCAACAGATCTCACTTGAACACAACAAATATCACTTGAAGATAGATCACAGACTACTCACAACAAACACTGTCGAACTCTGCTAATCAATAACTTACTTTTCGGAGCACCAAATCACAAATCCTTTGGAATGAAGATAGCTAAGAACCTTATAAGCATATGGCCAAAATTGAAAGACCAAAAACCAAACTATGGAGAAATGAGGAGCAAAAAACTTTCTCCCTATCACACTACAAATGCTGCCAGGCACAGTCTTAAAACTGGTGAATAGAACTTTTGCTACACAGTGACCCGGACCACCAAATTCTGGATTTAGCATCTTCAAACACTTTTCTAAGACATATCCAAATCTCATACTCCAATCTTCAACACAGAGGAAATGCAGAGTAAAAACTCAGACAATGTCCTTAACATGACAACTCAATCAATCAACAAACAACAATATCAGAAGACACAATTGACACCAATGACAACACTAGTTAGCACATACTTGCAACAATCTCCCCCTTTGTCATTGATGGCAACATATGATGTAAAAAACATGTTCCACCATCAAGACACAACTTTGCATCAGAAATCCCCCTTTCTTTTTACACATCTGAACTCTTTCTCCCCCTAAGTTTTTCACATGATATCTCTCCCCCTTTGACATCAATGGAAAAGGGCATCACATCTCTTCTACTACACATACTTGCACACTACTTCTATGATCAATCTAAAACCATTCTTTACTCCCCCTAACTACAACAATAATCTCCAACTACTACCTACTCCCCCTAAGAGGTAGCCTCCAACATCAGTCCAAAAGTAGAAATATACTTTGAGGAACACTGGACTGATGCATCTCCTTATGCATCCAGTTCAAGGAAGGAGGGACAACAACCTCTAACTTCTCCTAGGGATACTCAAATGTATCCTTTGGAAGAGCCTTAGTGATTATATTAGCAACTTGATCTTTTGTAGGCACATACTCAAGCTTCACTTCATTCTCAGCAACTTTCTCCCTCAAAAAGTGATAGTTAATTAAAATATGCTTTGTCTTTGAATGCATCACTGGATTCTCCAAAATATTTATGGCACATGTGTTATCACAAAGAATAGGGATTGACTCATCATACTCAACTTTGATATCCTTCAAGGTCTGTTTCATCCACAACACCTGAGTACAACATGATGCTGCATCAATACATTTTGCCTCTGTAGTAGACAAGGAAACTAATTCTTGTTTCTTGATATGCTAGGACACAACCCTATCTCCAAGGAATAATGCACCTTCACTTGTGCTTTTCATGTCATCAAAACATCTAGCCCAATCTGCATCTATATAGGCACTTAATGAAAAGTCATTTTTCTTAGGATAACACAAACCATGATTCAGAGTGCCCTTCAAATATCTGAATATCCTCTTCACTGCCACAACATTTGATTCTCTAGGATCTAATTGAAATCTGGCCACAAGATAGACTGCATGCATGATATCTGGTCTAGTAAAGGTTAGATAAAGCAGTCCTCCAATCATTAATCTATACTTTCTCTGATCAACCTTAGGAGATTCATCATTTTTTTCTCAACTTGCAACCAATAACCATAGGGGTACATACCGGTTTAGAGTCCTCCATTCCAAACTTCTTCAACAACTCTTTAACATACTTGGATTGATAAATGAAAATACCTTTACTAGTTTGAATGATTTGCAGTCCAAGGAAGTAGTTCATTTCACCACACATAGACATCTCAAACTCTTTCTACATCTCATCTGCAAACTTCTTACACATACCTTCATTTCCACCAAATATAATGTCATCAACATAGACCTCAACAATTAGAATTTGGTCTCCACTTATCTTGGTGTACAAATTACTATCTGTAGACCCCTTACTGATTCCCTACTCCAACAGGTACTTATCAAATCTTGCATATCAAGCTCTAAGAGCTTGCTTCAATCCATACAAAGCATTCTTCAACTTGCATACCATATCTACTTTGTCTGATAGCTAGAACCCATCTGGTTGCTCTATGTAGACCTCTTCTTCTAACTCACCATTCGGGAAAGCATACTTCACATCCATCTGGTATACCTTGAAATTTTTATGTGCTGCAAATGCCAAAAATAGTCTGATAGCTTCCAGTCTTGTCACTGAAGCAAAGGTCTCTTCATAGTCTATTCCTTCCACTTGTGAGTAGCCTTTACACACAAGTCTTGCCTTGTTTCTCACAACTTCTCCAACTTCATTCAGTTTGTTCTAGAATACCCACGTTGTTCCAATCACATTCTTGTCTGTAGGTCTAGGGACATGTTCCCAAGTCATGTTCTTCTTAATCTGCATTAGTTCTTCTTCCATTGCTTTGACCCAATATTCATCATTGCATGTTTCATTTATTATTTTAGGTTCCACCTTTGAGAGTAAACAGAGATTTACTTGATCTTTTGCAACTCTACTTCTTGTCAACACACCTTTCCTTTTGTCACCAATAATTTGATCTTTAGAGTGATCTCTTTGCACATACCTAGGGGTTTTAGGAATTCTTTCCGGAGCTTTAGCTTGAACTTCTTCTTCTTCTGAAGTAGCTTGCACTTCAGTCTAAACTTCCTTGTCTTTGTCTTTTCCAACTTTTTCTGTATCAGCAAATCCATCTGACTCATATCCATCTAGCTCTGAGGTTTTCTAAATATCTTCATCTACGTTCACATTTGCCCTTTCAAAGATCTTTCTCAGTCTTTTGTTATAGCACCGGTAAGCTTTTTCTTAGTAGAGTACCCAAGGAATATGCCTTCATCACATCTAGCATCAAACTTTCCTAATTCTTCATCTCTTCTGATGTAACATTTGCTTCCAAAAACTTTGAAATATTTGACAGTAGGAGTTCTTTCATACCATAGCTCATAAGGTGTCTTTGTTTCTTTTGCTCTGACTTGCACTTTGTTTTGAATGTAGACAACAGTGTGTATTGCTTCTTTCCAATATACTTCCGATAGGTCTGCTTCCTTGATCATTGTTCTAGCATCTTCTTGAACAGTTCTATTCTTCCTTTCAAGCACTCCATTTTGTTGAGGAGTTCAGGGAGCAGACATGTTGAAATACATAGGACAACTGAGAGGGGGGTGAATCAGTTGTCACAAAAATGTAACTTCATATGAATATCAAACCATCAACTACTTAATTACTGATAATCAGATTTAACCATGAAAGCATGAAACCATAGACTTAATCACAATCACACATTCAACACAGTAGACACCATATTTTTACATGGAAAACCCTAAAAGGGAAAAACCGTAGTGGGTGTTAGCCCATAGAAATATATAAGTTATATCAATACCGAAAAATAGAGGCTCACTGCCTATAGGGCTCACTACCCAAAATGCTCATTGCAAAGATCGACTCACTGCAAAGATTGACTCACTACCAAGGGGCAGCTCACTGCCAAGAATCAGCTCTCTGCCAAAGGGTGGCTCACTACCAAGGATTGTTGAATTGATTTGACAACATCTACTCTATGCCTGAGTTCAGTTCCATTGAAGCGCAATATACTTCCTCTGCAATGCTCTTCTTACTCTTCATACTTATCTTCTCATTTTTCTCAACACACACTTTTTCGCAATTACATTACAAGTATTTATACAAGTCATCAACCTTGGAATGTACATCAAGGTCAGTAATACATTCATCAACCATTGGAACAATCTCCAAGGTCGGCATTACAAAAGCATACATAGAAATAGGTCAGGACCTAATACATAAATTTGCTAAGGGAAAGATGTAAAGATGTATGTTGATCATTGCATGCCTTAGCTGGGACTCAAACACAATCCTTCATGCCATGAAATGCTTCTATAATCTTCAAAACATCTCTAGAAATAATGAAATCAACTAGGTCGGCCAAGACTAGTGAGAACATTATGTCTTCTAAGAACATTCTTCATCCACGATTCAAATTTCTCTTTGCAGACCAATCCAAGGGTAGGAACATGATCAAGAGACATCCATAAGCACATTGAAATCATCAGGAAACAACCACACAACTTCTAACCACTCTGTCAAGAAGATTATTCAAACCAGAGCACATAAACAACACAACTGGTGTCATAGGGAAAAGATCGCTTGTGGACCACCAAATCACAAACCATTGGAGTTAAAGGCACTTAAAATCATATTAGACTTAACTCTAGAACCGTAGACAAAAATACTTCAATGCAGAGGAATGCAGAGCATAACACTTTCTCCCTGTCACCACAAAACATACTGGAAAAGCAGTTTTCACTCTGGTGAACATAACTCACTCAAATCTTCATACCGGAGGCTCAAACTTGGAACATAACATCTTTAGACAAACTTCTAAATAACTTCCAATCTGTAGACAAAGATATTCATTCTACAGGAAATGTGGAGCAATCTGTTGGATTGTTCTTATGTATACAAAGATATTCTACAACTTACATAGGCATCTAACTCATTACAAGCAATCATCAAGACAAGAGCACAGTTGGCACCAATGACAACACTGATATGTTGACATCAATGACAACACTGGTTAAGCACATACTTGCAACAATCTCCCCCTTTGTCATTGATGGCAACATATGATGTGAAAAACTAAAAAGACCATTAAGACAAGATTCTCCCCCTTTCTCTTTACACATCTGCACTCTTTCTCCCTCTGAGTTTTTCACATGATTTCTCTCCCCCTTTGTCATCAATGGCAAAGGGTACATACTTGTATCCTGTTTCTTTGATCCAATTGAACTTCCTCTGATATCAATACTTTCTTCATCAGGAACTCATACTGGTAACATCTAGTTACTCATCCTGAGAGGTAGCTCTCAAAACATCAATCCATATCAAAGAATGAGACTTTGGGCACTACTTGATTGATGCAATTCTATGCATCCTAGTTTAGTGCAGGAGGGGTAATGACCCCTAACTTTTCTCTGAGATACTCAAAAGTATCTTTAGGCAGAGGCTTCGTGAAGATATCTGCAATCTGATCCTTTCTGGTCACATATTCCAACTTTATTTCATTCTTTGTCACCTTTTCTCTCAGAAAGTGATACCTTATAGATATATGCTTTGTTCTTGAGTGCATCACCAGATTCTTTGAAATATTTATAGCACTTGTATTGTCACAGAAGATTGCAACTGGATCTTCATACACAACTCTTATGTCCCTCAAAGTCTGCTTCATCCATAACACTTGAGTACAACAATATGTTGCTGCATTATATTCTTCTTCTGCAGTTGATAAAGAGATTGAGTCTTGTTTCTTGCTTAGCGATGAAACCAATCTGTTACCCAAAAAGAAAGCACCTCCACTTGTACTTTTCCTGTCATTAACATCTCCGACCCAATCAGCATCTGTATAAGCATTAAGAGTGAAATCATTATCCTTTGGATACCATAAGCCATGATTCAGAGTGCCTTTTAAATACCTCAAGATTATCTTGGATTTGCTTGAAATCTTGCAACAAGACAAACTGCATGCATAATATCAAGTTAGGTTTGAGTTAGATAAAGCAATCCTCTAATAATGGATCTATACGTTTTATGATCAGTCTTGGGTGATTCATCAGTTTTGCTCAACTTGCAGCCAGTCACCATGGGAGTACATACCGGTTTAGAGTCTTCCATCTCAAACTTCTTCAACAACTCTTTCAGATACTTAGACTAAGATATGAAGATTCCTTTATCTGATTGATTCATTTTTAGACCCAGAAAGAAATTCATCTCACCAAACATAGACATCTAAAACTCTTTCTACATTTCACCAGCAAATTTCATACACATACCTTCATTGCCTCCAAAGATGATATCATCAACAAAGACTTCAACAATCAAAATTTGATCACCATTAATCTTGAAATAGAGATTACTGTCAACAATACCTTTATTGAACCCTAACTGTAATAAGTACTTATCCAACCTTGCATACCAGGCTCTAAGAGCTTGCTTGAGTCCATACAATGCTTTCTTCAACCTGCATACCATATCACCTTGATTTGATAGTTGGAATCCTTCTGGTTGCTCAATGTAGACTTCCTCTTCCAACTCACCATTCAAAAATGTAGACTTTACATCCATCTGATATACTTTGAAATCTTTGTGAGCTGCAAATGCCAGAAACATTCTGATTGCTTCAATCCGAGCTACTAGAGAAAAAGTCTCTTCAAAATATATCCCTTCAATTTGAGAATATCCTTTGCACACAAGCCTTTCTTTATTCCTTACAATTTCTCCATTTTCATTCAGTTTATTCCTAAAAACCCAATTGGTTCCAATAATATTTTGTCAACAGGTCTAGGAACTAATTCCCAAGTTTCATTCTTCTCCATTTGCATCAGTTCTTCCTCCATTGCCTTTACCCAATTTTCATCATTGCAGGCTTCATTCACAATTTTTGGTTCAACTGTAGACAGCAAACAATAATTCACTTGTTCTTTTGCAGCTTTTTTCCTTGTCAGTACTCCTTTGTCTTTGTTTCCAATAATTTGATCTTCAGAGTGATTGATTCTTATGTACCTGGGGGTCTTACCAGCATTTTCCAGAGCATTTTCTTCTTCATCTTGACTATCTTCTTGTTCAACCTTTTCTCCATATGTTATAGCAACAGGTTCATCTAATTCATAGACACTCTGATATGATGTTCTTCCTTTGCCTTCATCCACCTTCACATTTGTAGTCTCAACAATCTTTTTCAACCTTTTGTTGTAGCACTGGTAGGCCTTACTCTTGGTAGAGTATCCAAGGAAGATTCCTTCATCACATCTTGCATCAAATTTCCCTAGATCTTCATCTCTTTTGATATAGCATTTTCTTCCAAAGACTTTGAAATATTTTATTGTAGGAATTCTTCCATACCACAATTCATAGGGAGTTTTAGTAGCATTTCCTTTCACTTGAATTCTATTTTGAATGTAGACAACAGTATGTATAGCTTCTTTCCAGAAAAATTTTGGCAGACTTCATTCCTTCATCATTGTTCTAGCAGCCTCTTGAACTGTCCTGTTCTTTCTTTCCACAACTCCATTCTACTAAGGAGTCCTAGGTACAGACAACTATCTCTTTATTCCTTACTCTTCATAGAAAATGTTGAATTCATTTGATGTGAACTCACCTCCTCTATCAGACCTCAAGCATTTGATTTTCAGCTCTATTTCATTTTCAACCATTGCCTTGAAGGATTTGAACTTCTCTAGGGCTTCAGGTTTGTCTTTCAGAAAAGTAACCCAAGTCATTCTAGAATAATCATCAATAAGCAACATGAAGTACCTATCACCTTGTAGACTTCTTATCCTTGTAGGACCACATAGATCTGTATGAACTAGATCCAACAAACTAGTAGAAAATTCCTCTTTGCTCTTGAAACTTGTTCTTGTTTTCCTCCCCAACTGACATTCCTTACAAATGGTAATAGTGAGTTTCACAAGTTTTGGTAAATCTCTCACAGTCTAACCTGAACTTATCTTTACTAGATTATCAAAGTTTATATGACACATCCTTTTATGCCACAACCAACTCTCATCTGCTTGGGCTAATAAACAAAAATCATCAGTTCCTCTTAATTGGTAGATGTTACCTCTGGTCTTCTTACCGGTAGCAATCATAGTTCTAGAGCTTTCCATGATCTTGCACCCATTGTCTTTGAATCTTAGATCATAGCCTTTGTCACACATCTGACCAACACTCAAAAGATTATGCTTCAAACCCTTCACATATAGGACATTGTCAGTATTATGCTTTCCATCAAATGAAATAGATCCTTTTCCACAAATCTTACCATCTGTATTGTCTCCAAACCTAACCAGTCCTCCATCATATTTTTCCAAACTTACAAACTTACTTTTGTCACTAGTCATGTGATGTGAGCATCCACTATGAATAATCCATTCATCCTTATCTTTCTCAACCTGAATAGCCAAAGCACTTTCTTCCACTAGTTTTTCTTCCTTCACACAGCTAACAGGATTAGTAGACACAAGTTCTTCTTTAATAGCAATAAACAAGCATTCATTTGCACTAGTACTAGCATCATCAGATTCATTGTCAATCACACCTTCTTCATCAAAATCTCTAATATAGTAGCATTTCTTTGGAGCCCTAGGTCTGTTCTCAAATCTTTTTCTATTCCTTTCAATTTTTTCAGGACATCTGGAAGCATAATGACCTACTTTACCACATGAAAAACATTTGAAAGGTAGTTTCCCTTTGAACTTACCAAAACCTCTTTGTAATCTTTCAACAAAGTTAGCTTCAATTTCATCAAAGTCATCATCAAGTTCCACCTTATATTTCTCAGCTCTAGAGATCTTTTTTGACGTATTGGCTTTAAAAGTTGTCTCAACTTTCGGCAGAGCATCACCAAATTCTCTCATCTCAAAGGCTGTAAGCTTTCCAAGCAATTGATCTTTGTCGATAGTTTTTACAGTCATTACTTCTTCAATTGTAGCTACCTTGTGACTGTAGGACTTTGGTAGTGATCTAAGAATTTCCTTATCACCAATAGTTCCTCCCATGCCATTTATTCCATTGACAAGGTCATCAACCCTTTGCATGAAGACTGTAATGTTTTCATCTTCATTCATCTTTAAACTCTCATATTTTTCTTTCAGGCCCTGCAGCTTGGCTTCTTTAACAGAATCATCTCCTTCATATAGTTTCTTCAACTTTTCCCAAACCTCATTTGCAGATTCTAGATCCATGACTTTTATCAACTCAGTGTCAGACAAAGCACTTAACAAGGCATCCCTAGCTTTTATATTCAACTCATATTCTTTGATTTCATCTTCAGTCAACAAACCATTTTGAGGCATGGTATATTTTGATTCTATAGATTTCCACACTTTATAACCAAGACAAAGGAGATGGCTTTTCCTTCATACCTTCCAAAGAGCATAATTTGTCCCATCAAACTATGGAGCTTCCTTTTTAAAAGACATCCTGGATCTTCCTCAAGCTATTAGGCTTTCTTCTGAGGAACTAGCTCTGATACCAATTGTTGAAATACATAGGACAACTGAGAGGGGGGGTGAATCAGTTGTCACAAAAATGTAACTTCATATGAATATAAAACCATCAACTACTTAATTACTGATAATAAGATTTAACCATGAAAGCATGAAACCATAGACATAATCACAATCACACATTCAACATAGTAGAGACCAGATTTTTACATGGAAAACCCTAAAAGGGAAAAACCATGGTGGGTGTTAGCCCATAGAAATATATAAGTTATGTCAATACTGAAAAATAGAGGCTCACTGCCTACAGGGCTCACTGCCCAAAATGCTCACTACAAAGATCAGCTCACTGCCAAGGAGTGGCTCACTGCCAAGAATCAGCTCATTGCTAAAGGGTGGCTCACTGCCAAGGATTGTTGAATTGGTTTGACAGCATCTACTCTATGCCTGAGTTCAGTTCCATTGAAGCACAATATTCTTCCTCTGCTCTTCTCTTCTTACTCTTCGTACTTATCTTCTCATTTTTCCACACACAAACTTTTTCACAATTACATTACAAGTCTTTATACAAGTCATCAACCTTGGAATGTACATCAAGGTCGGCATTACAAAAACATACATAGAAATAGGTCAGGACCTAATACATAAATTTTCTAAGGGAAAGATGTAAAGATGTGTGCTAATCATGCCATGCCTTAGCTGGGACTCAAATGCAATCCTTCATGCCACAAAATGCTTCTACAATCTTCAAAACATCTCCATAAATAATGAAATCAACCAGGTCGGCCAAGACTGGTGAGAACACTATGTCTTCTAAGAACACTCTTCATCCATGATCCAACTTTCTCTTTGCGGCCCAATCCAAGGGTAAGAACACGTTTAGGGGACATCCACAAGCACATTGAAATCATCAGGAAACAACCACACAACTTCTAACCACTCTATTAAGAAGATTCTTCAAACCGGAGCACATAAACAACACAACCAACTACTGTCATAGGGAAAAGATCATTTGTAGATCACCAAATCAAGAATAATTGGAGTTGAAGGCACTTAACATCATCTTAGACTTAACTCTAGAATCACAGACAAAAAGTACTTCAATGCGGAGGAATGCGGAGCATAACACTTTCTCCATGTCACCACCAAACATACAGGAAAAGTAGTTTTCACTCTGGTGAACATAACTCACTCAAATCTTCATACCAGAGGCTCAAACTTTGAAAATAATATCTTCAGAAAGACTTCTAAATAACTTCCAATCCGCAAACAAAGATATTCATTCTACAGGAAATGCAGAGCAATCTGTTGGACTGTTCTTCTATATACAAAGATATTCTGCAACATATTGTTTCTACTGGAGGAGCAAATTTTCTCAATATCCTCAATATCAGACTTTCCAACACTTACATAGGCATCTAACTCATTACAAGCAATTATCAAGACAAGAGCACAGTTGGCACCAATGACAACACTAATATGTTGACATCAATGACAACACCAGTTAGGCACATACTTGCAACAAGACAAATGTCTCTTTATTCCATGTTCTTCACAAAAACCATTAAACTAATTTGAAGTAAACTCACCACCTCTGTCAGATCTCAAAAACTTGATTCTCAAATCCAACTCATTTTCAACCATAGCTTTGAATACCTTAAACTTGTCTAGGGCTTCTGATTTTTCTCTAAGAAAGGTAACCCAAGTCATTCTTGAATAATTATCAATAAGAAGCATGAAATACCTATCACCTTGTAGAATTCTTGTTCTTGTAGGGCCACATAAGTCTGTATGTACCAACTCCAACAAACTGGTAGAGGATTGTTCTTTGCTCTTGAAAGTAGTCTTTGTCAACTTTCTAAACTGACATTCTTTGCACATAACATTGGTAGGCTTCACAATCTTAGGCAAGTCTCTTACTGCTTGTACTATGCTTATTCTCACCAAATTGTCAAAGTTAATGTGACATGTTCTCCTATGCCATAACCAGATTTCATTTGTCTGAGCCAACAAATGACAATGATCAGTACCTTTCAAATGATAAACATTTACAATGAGTCTTCTTACCAGTAGCAATTAAAGTTCTAGAGATTTTCCTTATCTCACACTCATTGTCCTAGAACACTAGATTATACCCTTTGTCACACATTTGTCCAATGCTTAGAAGATTATGCTTTAATATTTTGACATAAAGAACATATGTATTATGCTTGCCATCAAAAGTAATTGATCCTTTTCCACAAACCTTACCAGTTGCATCATCACAAAACCTAACTAGCCCTCCATCATACTTTTCAAACTTAACAAACTTACTCTTATCTCCTATCACGTGATTTGAACATCCACTGTCAATGATCCATTCATCTTCCTTTTCAACATGAAATGCAGACAACTCTCCTCGACTTCCTTCACACAACTTGCAAGGTTAGTAGAAACAAGCTCTTCTCTTAGGACAATAAACAAGCATTCACTACAATTACCATCATCAAAATCAGGTTCATCATCAGTTACACCATCATCATCTCTAACATAGTAACTATTTCTTACCATCTTTCCTTTATTCTCATTGTTTTTGATCTTGAAAGCTCTGTCAAGACATCTTGAAGCATAGTGACCAATTTTACCACAATTGAAACATTTTAAGGGCAAGTTACCTTTGAACTTTCCACTTCCTCTTTTCATTCTACTTGCAAACTTTGCCTCAAGCTCATCAATATCTTCTTCATCTAATTCCATAGCATATTTATTTGATCTAGCAACTCTTTCTTCCTTGTCCTTAAAAGGAGTCTTAGTTTTCATAGGGCCATTAGTAGTGCCAAATTCTCTCATCTTAAAGGCATTCAATTTACCGAGCAATTGATCTTTTGAAATCTTATTCATATCAAACAATTCTTCAATGGCAGCTACTTTATGACTATAAGATTTGGGAAGAGTTATGAGTATCTTATCTACAACATCCATATCCTCTATCTTTCCACCAAGACCCTTGATGCTATTGACAACTTCATCAATCTTCTATATGTAACTTGTTATGTTCTCATCCTTAGACATTCGCATGGTTTCATATGTGGTCTTCAAGTTCTGCAACTTAGCCTTCTTGACAGATTCATCACATTCATAGATGTTTTTCAATTTGTCCCAGATCTCATGAGTAGTTTCCAGATCCACAAATTTTGCCATTTCAGTGTTAGACAAAGCATTTAATAGAGCATTTTTAGCTTTGTGATTAAGCTCATAAGCCTTAATATCTTCATCAAACTGCGGACCACCTTTAGGTATTGTGTATTTATTTTTAACAATCTTCCAGACATTATAACCAATAGAAACAAGATAACTTTGCATTCATACCTTCCAGTAAGCATAGTCAGATCCATCAAAAGGAGGAATGTCTTTCTTGTGTGCCATCCTGGATCTACCTTAAGCTGTTAGGATTTCTTCCAAGGAACCTCACTCTGATACTAATTGTTGAAGGCACAAGTCAACTGAGAGGGGGGTGAATCAATTGCATCAAAAACTTTGAAACCTCTAAAGAAAATCACATCAACATTCACTTACTTTAAAATCTTAATCTATTATGAAGTTTAAACATGAAATGTAGAAACATAACTTAAACACATCAACACCATACACACATGAACACCATATTTTTACATGGAAAACCCTAAAAGGGAAAAACCACAGTGAGTGTTAGCTCACAATATAATGTAGTAACAATACTGAATTACAGAAGAGGCTCACTGCCCAAAAGGACTCACTATCCAAAATGCTCACTGTGAAAAGGCTCATTGCCAAAGGGTGGCTCACTGCTAGGAGGGGTGGTTCACTGCCATGAACTGATTTGATAGCATCTACAACATG
Source organism: Cunninghamia lanceolata (assembly GCA_027924645.1). Classification (NCBI taxonomy): domain Eukaryota; kingdom Viridiplantae; phylum Streptophyta; class Pinopsida; order Cupressales; family Cupressaceae; genus Cunninghamia; species Cunninghamia lanceolata. Next base: position 279,395 of record BSBN01001102.1, read on the forward strand.
CCTGAGTTTAGTTCCATTGAAGCGCAATACATCTCTCCTTCGCTTCACTTACCACACACACACACTTTATCTTTGCATCTTTGTACACTCTCACATCACTCACGGATTCATTACATATATTTATACCAATCATCAACCTTGGAACATTCATCAAGGTCGGCAATACAATTTACAACCATTGGAACTATCTCCAAGGTCGGCATACATACATAATTCAAATGAGTTCTAGACCTAAACAAACTTGTAGAGAAAATGAATGAAGGAAGAACACTTGATGGCTTATCTTAGACCCAAACACATCCTTACATGCTTCCTCATGCTTTTACAATCCAAGAAACACATTCACAAAGAATGTTAGCACCCAAGTCGACCAAACTGGTGGAAACATCAAGAATACTTAGACACACGCTTCCAAGAGCTTCATTATAGCTTGTGTATCAAGCACATGCCTTCAATACATTCTAGAGACATCCACAAACAACATAGAATCACCTGGGAGCAAAAAAATCTAAGCACAATAGATCTCACTTGAAGACAACAAATATCACTTGAAGATAGATCACAAACTACTCACAACAAACACTATCAAACTCTGCTAATCAATAACTTACTTTCTAAAGCACTAAATCACAAAACCTTTGGAATGAAGATAGCTAAGGACATTATAATAAAATGGCCAAAACCGTAAGACCAAAAACCAAACTGTGGAGAAATACGGAGCAAAATACTTTCTCCATGTCACACTACAAATGCTACCAGGCACAATCTTCAAACTGGTGAATAGAACTTTTGCTGCACAGTGATCCGAACCACCAAATTCTGGATTTAGCATCTTCAAAAACTTCTCTAAGACATACCCAAATCTCATACTCCAGTCTTCAACGTAGAGGAAATGTGGAGTAAAAACTCAAGTAGTGTCCTTAACATGACAACTCAATCAATCAACAAACAACAATATCAGAAGACACACTTGAAACCAATGACAACACCGGTTAGCACATACTTGCAAAACTTACCTCTATACTTCCTAGATCCTCTCTTCAATCTTCTTACAAAATTGGCCTCTTCCTTGTCTGTCTCAAATTCTAGATCTACATTATTTTCCTTCTTTGATACCTTAAATGCAACTTCTCTTTTGGAGATCTCAGTACCAGTTGTCCTCATTTCATAGGTATTAAAAATACCATGTAGCTCATCAATAGATATGTTATCAAGATCTTTTGCTTCTTCTATAGTAGAGACTTTAGAATCATACTTGGAAGGTAAGGATCTAAGTACCTTCTTGACAATCACTGGCTCTTTTACTTCATCTAGTCCTCTCATAACATTTACAACATCATCAACTCTGAGCAAGTAATCATCAATCTTTTCTTCCTCTCTCATTTTTAGGCTTTCAAATCTTCCTTTGAAGGTCTTCAAATTGGCTTGCTTCACCTTTGTATCTCCTTCATAAATGCTCTAAAGTTCATCCTAGATTTCTTTAGCAGACTTGCAATGCATCATGTGAAATTTGGTAAGCACAGCTGCAGATTGGTGAGAGGAAACTTGGTGGTAGCAAAGGGGAAAAGATTGGGAACTCTATTTAAGCTAGAAGCCACTACTATTTGTAATGCCTCTTATGCATCTGAGGCTAATACTGAAAAATACATGTATGTTGTGGCACCGTAGATTGGGCCACATAAGTCAGTTTGGTTTAAAGACTATTTCAAATAAAAAATTGTTAAACGGTTTATCATATTCTAATAAGAGTTTTAATTTTTGTGAACACTGTGTGTTTAGAAAATAGAATAGATCTTCATTTCCTTTATGCAGTAATAAATCTAATGATAAATTGAAACTTATTCATTTGGATGTGTTTGGTCCAGTGGATGTTGAATAATTTAGAAAATCTAGATATTTTGTTTCCTTCATTGATGATGTCTCGAGGTTTACCGGGATTTATTTTATGTGTCACAAATCTGAAGTTTTCACTAAGTTTAAGGAATTTAAAGCTTTAGTTGAAAAGCAATCAGATCATAAGATAAAGGTTTTGAGATCTGACAATGAAGGGGAATATTGTTCTAAGGAATTTGATAAATTCTGGAAGCATGTGAGTATTGTTAGACAAAAGACAACTCCATATACACCACAACATAATGGAGTGGTAGGAAGGATCAATCAAACAATAATGGAAAGATCTAGAAGTATGTTAAGTCAATCACAGTTGAATAAATGCTTTTGGGTAGAAGTTGTGTGTATTGTGAACTCCTTGATTAACAAATCTCCGTGTAAGGCTCTTGTTTCAACTCTTTATGAAATGTGGATAGGTAAGAAACCTTATGTCTCACACTTAAGGGTATTTGGCTATGAGGCTTATGTTCATGTGCCTAAAGAAAAATGTACTAAGTTGGATCCAAAAGTTAAAAAGTGTACTTTCATTGGATATGGTGATAATGTAAAAGGTTATAAGCTTTGGAATCCACTAACCCAAAAGATTATCTATTCTAGAGATGTTATTTTTAGGGAACTTAATGTTATTTTAGAACCTGAACAACCAAAGGAAAAAGAAGAAAAGGTGAAGAGAATGCATTTTGAATTAGAGAATGAAGATGCACCTCAGGAAGAACATAATGATGGATTGGGGGCTAAAGAAGCAGAAGAAGACTTGAGTGAAAGTTCTGATGAGGAAGAATCTATTGTGACAGAAGAATTTGGTACAGATGAGCATGCAGAAGAGCCTGAAGAGTGTTTTACTCCACCTTTGAGAAGATGCACAAGACAACGAAACCCAATTGACAAGTATAGCTCACCAGATTTCTGTTGTGTATTTTCTTTATTGAGTACTGATGATAAGCCTAAATCCTATAGGGAAGCTATTCATGCAGATAATAGTGAGTCTTGGTAGTTAGCCATGTAGAGGAGATGATGGCTTTAGACTCTTGCGATACCTGGGATCTTGTTCATTTTACCAAAAGAAGAAAGGCTATAGGATGCAATTGGGTCTTCAAGAAGAAGTTTGGAGCAAACGGTTCATTGGAGTTGTACAAGGCTAGACTGGTAGCCAAGAGCTACTCCCAGAGAGAGGGAGTTGATTTCGGTGAGATTTTCTCTCCTGTTGCTGAATTAACTTCTATTAGATTTATTTTATCCATTGTTACATCTTTTGATTGGGAAATAGAGCAAATGGATGTTAAGATTGCATTTTTGCATGGAGATCTTGAGGAAGAAATTTACATGCAACAACCTACAGGTTTTGAGGTAAAAGGAAAAGAAAATTGGGTTTGCAGATTAAAGAGATCTCTTTATGGTTCGAAATGGTCTCCTAGAATGTGGTACTAAAAGTTTGACTCATTTGTGTTGAAATTGAGTTTTTTAGAAGTGAGGAGGATCACTGTGTGTACATTCATTGTATTGATGATTCTATTTTGATCATTGCAATGTATGTTGATGACATGTTATTTTTCAGCAATACTAAGGGTACGATCAGTGAATTAAAAGCCCAACTTCCAGGTGCATTTGATATGAAGGATCTTGGAGTGGCCAAGTATATTATTGGTATGGAGATTAGGAGGGACAGAGGTAACAAAAAGATTTGATTGTCTCAAAGTAAGTATGTGAATACCATTTTGCAAAGATTTAGTATGCAGGATTGTAACCTAGTTAGAGTTCCTTTATCCATTGGTACTAATCTTTCATCAGATATATGTCCAAAGAATGAGGATGATTTAGAGGATATGTCTAATGTGCCATATGCTAGTATTGTAGGGATATTTGATGTATGCAATGGTTTGCACTAGACCAGATATTGCCCAAGCAGTGGGAGCTTTGAGTAGATTTATGTCTAACCCTAGTAGACAACATTGGAATTATGTGAAGAGGGTGTTTAGATCTCTAGTAGGTACTCCTGATTACTATTTGATTTATTCTGGTACTAACAGTGCTGATAAAACTTTGGACATATAGGGATTTGTTGATGCAGATTGGCAGGTGACTTGGATAGTCAAAGGTCCACCAGTGGCTATGTGTTTAATTTGTTTGGCAGAGCAGTAAGTTAGATGAGAAAAAGGCATCCCATGGTTTCTTTGTCCACCACCGAAGCAGAGTATATGGTTGCTACCCATGTCTCTAAGGAGGCAGTTTGGTTGAGGAGATTGTGTACAGATATATTGGTTTTGATTGCAAGGTCATTCAGATTGGTTGTGATAGCCAGAGTGCTATTTGTTTGGCCAAGAATCCTATGTATCATGCTCAGACTAAGCATGTTGATGTATAGTATCACTTTGTTCAAAAAATGGTTGCAAGTGGATAGATTGAGCCGAAGAAGGTAGACACTCAAGAGAATGTTGTAGATGCTTTGACCAAACCTATAAGCAAAGAGAAATTTGTTTGGTGTAGAGAGGCCATGGGCCTTGTTTCTAGTGTCTGATTATTTTTATTATTTCCTATGGGTATTTACAATGTATGATGTCAAGTGGGAGAATGTTAGGATTAAGGTGTCATGAACCTTGTAAATCCTATGTAATTTATTATTCCTATTATTGTTTGTAAATCACCAATAAGGGATGAAATGTTTCACTAACAATGATCTTGTTTCAGCCACAGGTTTATATCTGGTACCTGACGCTAATTCATCCATGACGGGGGGTCACAGGGGTGCAGACCCCTGCGAGGGGTGCAGGGGGATCATCCCCCCAGTGGGAGGTATAGGGGTCGCGTGCCCCAGCAGAGGTTTGGGGGCAGTGCCCCTAAAACCACATTTTATTTATATTTTATCATTGTAAATCTAGACTATTCGTCATTAGGTCACAGATCTAACGGTCGATATTATGTTTGTTTTCTTGCCCTAGAATGCAACCCCCTTTTATAAGGATATTTGTATTATGTTTTTAGTAGAGTTGAGAGTAACAGGCACTGTTGGATTGAAGACTGAAGAAAAGGAAGTGCATGTATTCTAATCTCATATTTGAAGATAATACAACTTGGAGCCTCTTTTCTTGGAGTTTTTTACCTGAAAGGGTTTTCTCTAAGTTACATACTGTGTTATGTGTTCAGTTCTTAATGTATGTTATTTTTGTGTAGTGGGTTTTATTTCTATTGCAATCTCCATTGATTCTACATTATTTAGAGGATATTAATAAAGTTTGAATTAGATTTCCATTGCATGGTTTACACCTTCATTTTTAACATATTACTTCTTTTATGTTTTGATTTTTGTGGCACCTTGTTGCTATGCTTGGAATCATACCATGACTATGTAAGCCATTGTGTATCATGCTTGTAGCATCGCCTTGGTTTTCCTTTTGTGGGGGCAACCATTTGGTATGATGTAGTTCTTTGGAAACACATATCTTATGCGCATGTGCTTCTGGAAAGCTCTCGTGCCTGTCTTGTGATTTGTTCAACCTTAAAGCAATTGCCCCCCAAAAGTAGTTGGCAATCACTTTAAGGTGGGGACATGCATCATGCTATGCTCTCTTTTGGTTACATATTTGCTTGTTAGCATGGAACTCACCTAGTGATTTGACAATCCTCACTAGTATGTGATGCTTCCTCTTTGGTCCATGAGCCACCTTGTACAATGTGGATGGCTATCCCGTGTGCTTTATGTGACTTAATGTGGTCACCTAGTAATTCAACAGTCCTTACTAGTGTGTGATCCACAGTGGCACTTCTTTCCACATGACCCCTAGTGACAGAATGAGCTAGTGTCAGAGTCATGTGCCTTGTGTGTTTGTTCTATGTGTATTCTTATGTTTGTTTTATGTGTTATGTTTTAACTTGTGTTCTCCATGTGTATTCATTGTGCCTTATGTGTATGCTTCATGTTAAGTGTGTATGCTTTGTGTTAAGTGTGTATGCATTGTGTATTGTGTGTCTTCCACGTGTATTCTTCTGTATGCTTTTAGTACTTGACGTATGTGAATTAATTATGTCCTGCATGTTTTCCCTTTGCTTATGTGTTTGCAACCTTAGGATCCTAAGTTTGGGGCCTACTTGTAGTTCGCAACTTGGTGGAATTCTTTGGTCTTCTATGTTTGTGTGTTTTGTTCATCCCTTTAGTATGAGTTTGAACGTAAGTTCATACCCACAGTAAAGTGGGGGCTAAATGTTGAGTCATAAAATGTGTACACTAGCATTTTACACTTAGTTTAGCTCCTAGGTTGGACCTATTTTGTTGCATTTGATAATTAAGATCTATCTTAACACCTTTTGGATCTCTAAATGATGAATATCCTGATCTCGACAAATAAACCCAACATAATCAACTTAGGACTAGACTAAGCCTCTGTTAAAAGACACTTTGTGAAGTTTATGGGCTAAAGGTCCAGGGCGCCCAAGCGCCCTAGTCCCACTTGGGATTTTTAGCCCCACTTTGCGGTGTCAGCTTGGGATAGTCCTTTAGTTAGTATTTGTCAATCTAAAGTTGTTTTATTTGCTGAAGGTGAGTGGGAATTGTTATGTTAGAAAATGTCTCCCTAGGACTTTTTCCCTCTCGAGTTTAGCTCTCGGGTCCTTTTAGTGTAATCATGTGTGTTTATTTTAACTCCCGATGTAAAATGTCCTGAAACCCATGTCAAATGGGGCTTGAGGGACATCTGTAGGCTTAACCCTTCCCTAAAATAGGACCTAGGGGCTTGGGCACTCATGCCCTAGTCATGCCCTATTTTAGGTAAGTCCTAAATTTAAATGTTCATTATGTGACTGTTAAAAGGTTTTGTGGCCGACATCTTAAGTTTAAATTATGAAATTAAGGTGGGGATGCATATATAAGCATGTTTAGGGATTCATTTGCAAACTAGAAGATGATGATGCACTTTTGGTGCACTTATGATTTTAGAGCATTCAAAGTATTCATTGTTGTAGAGCAGACATGTCTTGTTATTGTGTTATGCAGATTTGGCTTCATCTTCTCACGATGTAAAGGTTTCATCTATATGTGAGCTACACCTCTGAGGTGACATTTATTTGTGTTTTCAATCATCTATCATTTGGTTTTTACCTCTATCTCGTAGGGATATGCACTCTCTATCTAACAACAATGTTTAGAAGACTTGAATGTCCTTCTGGGGCTTGACTGAGGCAAGCTCCTAGACACCCCAACCCCCAACCCCCTTTTCTATTATTGCAGGTAGCAAGTGCAGAAGCAGAAGAAGTAGAGTTGCAGGGAGGCATAATAGAGTGTTAGAATTGCAAACCTGAGAAGAAAACCAACATTTGGACTTGGGCACCCACTCTTTACTCCTCCAGATCTCCAAAATAGAAAACCTCTGTGACAGTGGTGATTAGTTACAAACAATTTCCAAAGATCCTTGTTGAAGTTGCCACAATGGACTCAAGTGCCTGCTCTTTCATCCCTGACTTTTCTACATTCAGAATCTTGAAATCTGGTATGTATCTAATTGTCATTTGATATCTCTGTGTGTGAGCATTTGTTGTGATTCATCTGTTTATTTACGAATTTGTGAAATTAGGGTTTTAAGCATAATCAAGCTTTAATTAATCGTTTAATCAGCAAATTCTAAGTTTCCTCTTCATTCCAAGTGATACTAAATCTGTTGCAGATCCCTCTTGCAAGAGTGGTGGCTTGACTAGATTTATGTCCTTGAATGTAAGGTGTGAAAGGATAATTTAACCCACACATCCATTGAAATTGAAAACCCCTCTTTTTACCCCTAAACATTTTGGTGAACCTCTGTTTAAATTAAATTTTGCACCTTGGTGAGTGTTATACTTCAGATTTTCATGCATTTAATTCATCATTTCCATATTGCATTTGAAAATTTACAAAGAAATTGAAAATTTTGAAAAAAATTGCATTCTAGGGTTTGAATTTTGACATAGTTTGCATTAATTTAGTTGCATTTCATTAAATTTCTGATTTTTGCATCAGATCTAATATAAATTATAGAAAATTATCATCTTACAATCTTTTACATTGCATTTTCATCATAAAATTGCTAGGGTTTTTACGTGAAATTTTGAATTTTGCTCATAACCTAGTGATTTCAAAAACTAGGGTTTGTAGCTAAATCTTGTTTCAAAATTTACTACTCATCTTAGACACTCATTCAAATCTCATTTTGTATGTAGTGTTGCATTCTAGTGTGTTTTTGCATTCATATTTCAAAAATTTGCATTTACATGTATGGATAATTTCAACAAAAACTAGCATTTTTTTAATTCATCATCCTTAAAAATTACACTTGCATTGAGCATTGTAGGACTTTAAAAGCATTTTTAGATCTGAGATGAGTTTTTTTGCATCATAAATCTAATTAGAATTCATTCACATATCATTTTGCACATATTCATGCCTTAATTTCACAATTAGGGTTTATAAATCTTGCATTTTCACTGAATTTTGACTTGTAATCCATATAGAATTGCACTATAGCTATGTTGTGAAGGATATTGTTGCATTATTAGACTATTATAAAGGTTATTATTCACTTCCCCTCATTAATTTCCTTACAACACCTTATCTTTTAGTGATTTGCATTGAAAAATTGTGGAAAAAGTGAACATTTTAGGTGCATAAACAAGCATAATTTGTGTTGTTTCATTGCATTCAGTCTAAATACATACAATGATCAATTGGGCATTGCCATGTTGTACTCTATTCCTCCTATCCATTGTGTTTTTTGTGAACTTGGTGTGTCCTTTAGCTCTTTTCCTTCAAACAAGTGCTTAGGAATGAAATAGTCACACATCTAGGGTGTGTTAAGTGTTATGTTAGAAAATTGTCCCCTTGGGGGCTTTTCCCTCTTAAGGTTTAGCTCCTAGGTCCTTCAGAATGCATTTAGAGCATCTTGCATGATTATGATGACTCCCAATGAGAAAACCTTGAAGTTTCATGGCAAATGGGACTTAGGGGATGTACTTAACATGATCCCTACCTAAAATAGGGGGGAGGACTTGGGCACCCGCGCCCTAGTCCTGCCCTATTTTAGGTTAGGACCTATTTTTGGGTGTTGGTTTATGACCGTTATTTAGGTCGTATGCCGACATCTTAAGTTTAAATTATGAAATTCTTAGCAGGAATGTTTGTAGTTGCATATATAAGCATGATTAGGGATTCATTTGTAAACTAGATAGAAATTTGATGAGCATTGTGATTTTGTGAAAGTGATTCAAGGCATTCATTGTGTTATAGAGAAGAATTTTGTGTTGTTATTGTGTTTATAGTTGTAGATTTGGCATCCATCTCCTCATGGCATGAAGAGCATCTTCCTTCCATGAGATCTTCACTGCAAGGCGATATCAATTATGTTTTCTATCATTTATCATTCAAATTTTGCCTCTATCCCGTAGGGATACACACTCTTTATCTGACAACGGTGTTTGAAAGACTTGAATGTCTCTCCAGGGATTGACTGAGGCAAGTCTCTAAACACCACAACCCCCAACCCACTTTTTTGTGATTGCAGGTTACAGGTTTCGGAAGTGAAAGAAGTGGAGTTGTAGGAGAGCAATGCAGACTGTCAGAATTGTAGATCTGAAAAGAAAATAGGGACCTGGAATCGAGTGTCCACTCATTAGTCCTCTAGATCCTACAACAGTGAAATCTCTGGAACAACAAAACTGTGTTGCAGACAACATTCCCAAATCCTGACAAAAACTGAGCCACTGGACTAGGGTGCCTGCTCATTAGTCCCTGACTTTTCTAAACACTAAACTTTGAAATCTGGTATGTATTTGATTATCATTTGATATCTTTGTGTGCGATTATTTTCCATAATTTGTTCGTTTGTTTACGATTTCACAAATTTAAGGTTTTGAGCATAATTGGGCTTAATTGAACAATAAATTCACACAATTCCAATCTTCCCCTATGTTTCAAGTGACAGGAGATCTGTAGTATAGTTCTCTACTCAGTTGAATGTCCTTGAATGTTTAGTGGTGAAAGGAGGATCAACATAAACCATTAAAATTAATCCTCTTCATTTTTAACCCTAAACATTAAGTATCTTATAACTTTGCATGTCTTGTCCTATTAGATCTTATTGGACATTGATGTTACAAGGCATTCCATTATGGCATCTTCATCTCATTGCTCTTTGGTATCTTTACATGCATATATCAAAAACTTTGAGAATTCCTATAAATTTCTTAATATGAATCCTCATGTTCTCACTTATATACAAGCTATGTATCATAAGGATATATTTAAATGCTCTTCATTTGAAATCCTTGACTATGTATTTGATTTTGACAACTTCACATCTCTCATGAATACATACCCTTCGATAGTAGAAGATCTAACAGAACACATTGACTATGATGAGTGTGAAATTTCTCTTAATGCTTGGGAACTAATAGCTAAAATATATGAGGATGATGATGATGATGATGATGATGATTCCATAAGTTATCCTACTTCTCCTATAGTTGAATGTCCAAGAACCCTAGATGAGAAGGCTATGGATAGCTCTATTAATGATACAACACCTAACCATCCTAACTACACCTTACCTTTCTTTCATTCCAATGCTCTCCCTGGCCAGGATGAAGCATTAGTGGATGAGAAAAGGTCTCTCACATTAAATCCTTTAGGGATAGATGTTGGGTATAATCAAGAGGAAAAAAATGTTAATTCAATCTTTACTAATAGACTTATTCCACCCACTATGGGTCCCTAGATAAGTGTAGAAATATTCCTAAGATGGTTGTGCAGAGAGCACCTAATGCACCTTCTTGCTTAAAACTGGTGATTACAGTCCAAGGAGATCAAAAACCACCTAGACCCCCCGATTACATCTTAAACTATGCAAGACAAATCACTCAAAGAAATCAAGGTGTTCAAAAAATGTTGCAACAACCACATCACAATGTGATTGCTCACAGATATAACACCTGTAATAACAAGCAAAGTAAGCAAGCACCTCATGTTCTTGTTTCTCTTCCATGTTCTCAACCTATGCTTCCTCCACCACCTCATCTTACTCCTAAAATTGGTCATGAATATGATCTTGTCGAGCAGCTTCACGCTACTCCGGCTAAGATTTCTCTTTGGGATTTAATACAAACATCACCTATATACCATGGAATGATCTAAGAAGCTTTACAAAAGGTGATTGTACCACCTGTTGTTAAGCTGAATGATGTAGCAGCTCTGTTAGATTGTATGCATGTGACAAAAATGAATATTCTCTTTCAACCACATGAATTACTGTCATTTGAAGTAATTCAAAACCAATATGATCCTCTTATAATATTTGTCACAGTAAATAAAAAGTTGATAAAGCGAGTTATGATTGATAATGGACCAGCTCTTAATGTTTGTGGCATAGACTTACTACACAAAATCAAGATTGACACATCTTTAATCAAACCGGATAGGATTAGCATTTGTGGCTTTGATAATGTTGGTAGACAATCCATGGGTACAATAACATTACTGGTAAAGGCTGGACCCATGACATTAGATACTCTTTTTCATGTTATGTCTAGTTCACTCTCATATAATATGATTCTAGGTAGACCGTGGGTTCATGCGATGGGGGCAGTTCTGTCTACCCTTCATCGATCACTAAAGTTTATTGATCAAAAGAAGCTCCACACTATAGAAGCCGATCCCAAACCAGATAGTTGTTTACATATTGAACTGTAAAAACAAGTTAACAATCATTCGAGTTTAACAACTTACAAGTTGATTCATCAATACCTCTTGCCATAGATAATGTTGTGCAAGACTCTAAAACATTGAATGCCCTTTTTGGTGACGATTGGGGTTTATTAGATTTTACTCCTTCCGGATTGGGGGAATATAAACTTAATAACTCTGACACATCAAAAGTTGCATCAATCTCATCCAAGCAATCTTTTGAAACAGCTAAGGAACCTAAAGTATCCTTAGTAGAAAACAAGGATAATACTCTTACTTTTACTACAAATTATGAGACCTATGAGGCTTCACCTTCTTCTAAAGAAATGGACTCTCTATATGGTCGTGGATTTCAAATATTGTACAAAAATCATGACTATGTAGCTAATGGATGTGGTGTAAATCAACAAGGAATTAGAGTACCTTTATAAGTTGCTAGAATTAACTACACAGCCGGTATTGGATACCACTCTTTAAAACCCACCAAAACCTCTCATTGTCCTAAACTTAATGTTAATGTAATATCAACAAGACTGAAACAACATGAGAGGTATCCTGGGTTGATAGAGACGAATTGTCTGCTAGGAAGTATCCCATTAAATCAAGTAAATAATTCTCCCTCTTTAAGTCACACTCGTTGTAGCAAATATTATAATTGCTCTCAAGCATGGCCTCTTCCTAGATAAGTATGTTCTTAACATTGGGTTGTATCAGGTAAGTATTTCTAACCCTTTCTCTCCCGTGTTGTGTTCCCTGTGATGTGTTATGTGTTGTTTAGGCCTCTTAGAATGACCCTTGATACTCTTGTAAGGTCAAGGATTCTAGGAGACCACCTCTATTGTGACCATTCTTCTATTTGTATCATCATTTTTCTATCTTGCTCCTCCTCTCTATTTTATTGTTGTGTGTCATGCCTTAGGGGCATAGCATTATGGTTGGTGACCTGGGGGCACCCTCCTATGTGACGACCATAAGGCACTTGTTATCCTCTCTTGATTTATTGTTTACCTTCCTCTAGTGGTTCTATCTAGCTGGCGGATGACAAAAAACAAATGAATATTGGTACAGACCACGTGTCCCTTCAGCGAGTAAGCAAAAATGGACCTATTCCATACATGACGACGAGGTTGATATATATTATCTGACGCTTGGCTAGTAGAATCACTCTGTGTGATATTTTGATGTTGTCTTATTATACTAACAAACTATAACAATACATCTGTTCCATGCACTTTGTTTATCTATGAATCTCACCTTGATTACACTCAGTTTTGAGATCTCTGCAGTATAGCCCCATGGTTATACTCAGATTTCAAACCTGTAGTATAACCTCAGCTCTTTATGTGAATGATTTCATGCATTGATTTTATCATGTGATGTGGTTATTATCTTAAAGAAAGATTTATAACCTCTCTACTTGCAAGAAATTGTGTGTTTGTGGGAACATTCGGCGATCATAAAGCACATGTCACCTTTGGGGGCATGGGCTTTGCAAAAGCTCTTGTTCCCTTCTATGTTTTCTCTCTACCTTAAAGTGCTTGATATTAGTACACCATATCAACCACCTTAAGGTGGGGGCATATAAGATAAGTTGTGTGATGATTCTGGTACTAACAAAGTATGTTTGTAAGCCCTCTGTGGAGGTAGGATGTTATATCTTCGTGTGAGTGCACATCTTTATTTTATATTGCAATGAGAAAGCCCTCTGCAGAGGTAGGATATCATACATATCCTTTTATTTTAAGCCCTCTACAAAGACAGGATATTGTTCATATCCTTTTACTTTAAGCCCTCTATAGAGGTGGGGATGGTGTATCTCTTGAGCTAGTGCACATCCTTTTTGTTTTAAAAGTCCTCCGAGTAGGCAGGGTTGGTATATCCTTCCTTAAACGTGTCTTTGGTGGTTGTTGTGGCATAAGCCAAACCGTCAAGTGTCCCTGTAATGTGCCTGATATGGTGGGGGCTTAGCAATAAGTTCCTTCCATCGCCTTGTTTGTCGTGTTTTAGATGTATAGTATGTCTTTGGCATGCTATACAATGCTCATTTTTCTGTGTGTCTTTCGAGTGTTTGTTCCCAAGTATAGTCTAAAGAGCGTGGTGAAATGCCACTTCTATGCTTTGGGATTTGTATGATGTATCTATTCCCAAGTATAGTCCAAAGAGCGTGGTGAAATGCCCCTTCTATGCTTTGGGATTTGTATGGCATGGTTATTCTCAAGTGTAGTCCAAAGAGCGTGGAAAAATGCCCCCCCTACATTTTGAGATTTGTATTGCATGTTTTTTGACCCATATGTAGTCCAAAGAGCATGGTGAAATACCCCTCCTACATTTTGGATGGTGCATTGCATTTTTACTTTCCATGCATCTGCATCTGCATTCATTTATATATATGAAAATGAAAAAGAAATAATCACTACATTCACTACATTCACTGTATTCATCCTATTTTACATGTCTTCAATACTTTCTTCTTCATGTCTTGCATGCCTGTTACTGTCTTCTCTGTGTTTTGCGTGCTCAGTATTGTCTTCATTGTGTTTGGCATGTCTACGATGTGTCTTCTCTAATGTCTGCCTGAGACTAGGGGCTAGAAATAGTTCCTCAATCTTTGTGTATACATTAGCTCTAAGTGCCTAGTGTGTTTGCTGTGTTTGTTGATCGTACTTTAATGCATGTATGGGCCTTGCGTTCATGCATACATTAAAGTGGGGGCTAAATGTTATGTTGAAAAATGTCTCCCTAGGACTTTTTCCCTCCTAAGTTTAGCTCCTGGGTCCTTTTAGTGTAATCATGCATGTTTATTTTAACTCCCAATGCAAAATGGCATGAAACCCATGTCAAATGGGGCTTGAGGGACATATGTGGGCTTAACCCTATCCTAAAATAGGACCTAGAGGCTTGGGTGCTTGCGCCCTAGTCCTACCCTATTTTAGTCAAGTCCTAAATTTAAATGTCTGTTATGTGACTGTTAAAAGGTTTCATGGCTGACATCTTAAGTTTAAATTATGAGATTAAGGTGGGAATGCATATATAAGCATGTTTAGGGATTCATTTGAAAACTAGAAGATGATGATGAACTTTTGGTGCACTTATGATTTTAGAGCATTCAAAGTATTCATTGTTGTAGAGTAGACTTGTCTTGTTATTGTGTTTGTTATGCAGATTTGGCTTCATCTTCTCATGATGTGAAGGATTTTCATCTATATGTGAGCTACACCTCTAAGGTGACATTTATTTGTGTTTTCAATCATTTATTAATTGGTTTTTTCCTCTATCCCATAGGGATACGCACTCTCTATCTGGCAATGGTGTTTGGAAGACTTGAATGTCCTTCCAGGGCTTGACCGAGGCAAGCTCCTAGACACCACAATCTCCAAACCCCTTTTCTGTTATGGTAGGTAGCAAGTGCAGAAGTGAAAGAAGTAGATTTGTAGAGAGGCATAACAGAGTGTCAGAATTGCAAACCTGAGAAGAAAACTAAAACTTGGACTTGGGCACCCGATCTTTAGTCCTCTAGATCTCTAAAGCAGAAAACCTCAGTGACAATGGTGATTAGTTACAGACAAGTTCCAGAGACCCCTAAAGAAGTTGCCACCTTGGACTCGAGTGCCTGCTCTTTCATCCCTGACTTTTCTACATTCAAAATCTCAAAATCTGGTATGTATCTAATTGTCATTTGACATCTCTGTGTGTAAGCATTTGTCGTGATTCATCTGTTTATTTATGATTTTGTGAAATTAGAGTTTTAAGCATAATCGAGATTCAATTAATCAATTAATCAGCAAATTCCAAGTGACACTAAATCTTTAGCAGAGCCCTCTTGCAAGAGTGGTGGCTTGACTTGATTTATGTCCTTGAATGTAAGGTGTGAAAGAAGGATTTAACCCACACATCCATTGAAATTGAAAACCCCTATTTTCCTACTAAACAGGAATGCATATTTAAGTGTGTGTTGTAGTTCATTTTACACCTAGATGGATGCCAAGGGAATGAATGCAAAATTACTCTCATATGATGCTTTGGGCTAAAGGATTCTTCATGTTTGAATTGTTTCCTACTTATGAATGCTATTGAAGTTGTTTGCAGGCTTTGAAGGAAGTTTGAAGCCCTCTTCAGCACTCTCCTCTTTTGGTGCTAAGTCTTCATCAACTAAGATTGGATATCTTGTGGTCATTATCATCATTATTTATCATATCATTGCAGATCTAGCCTCTGCCCTATTAGGGCACACACTCTTGGAGCTTATCAATATCTATTGTAGAGGTGGAAACACCAACACAGGGTTTAACTGAGGCAAACCCTTAAAATAGCACAACCTTTTCCCTCTTTTTGTGTGTGTGGATGAGAAGAACAGGTTTCAGAGGCTGGTTTATGGGAAAAAGGTAGTGTTGATAGGTACAGGTCTGATCATACTTGAAGTTTTGTCTAACCCTAAAGGAGGATCAGGGCAGATGAGTGCCCATGTCCTGGGCTTTCTTGCTACATTTTCTAGGTTCCGAATCACTCTTCCATCTCTGTTGTTCTTGTTGATCTCTGTGATTTACTTCTTGTAGTCTGTTATAGCCTGTTATTCATCATTTTATTTCTTGCTTGTGTGGCTTTGGTTGAACTTGGTTGGTCCTTCTATATACAACAAAAGGGCAAAACCCCTATAGTTTGGCTCTCATCCTTGGGTAGAAGCCATGCTTGGTTTGTGCCCCTATGTTTTGTAGAAGAGGGATGAACTAGTTTAACTCTTTAGGCTTGTGATCACTTTTCTACCTAAAAAGATATTTCCATAGTCCATATAATGAATAACTTTTTTTGGAAAAAACTATGTATGCATTTTTTGCATCAATTATAAATGTACAATGATGAGAGATTGCTTAAATGAGAGCTACAAGTGGGTATATATAAGATACACCACCAAGAGATGTGAATGTACAACCAATGTGGGATAAAGGAGATGGAGCCACATGTGTTCACATCTCCACTAAATTAGAAAAGTACAAGTCACATGATGCAAATACAATCTACCTAAGTATATTCCTACCCAAGAAAGTTTATCATATCTTCGGTGCATAATATGTAATACAGAAATTAACTAAATGCAAGAAAATAAAATAATACACCAACATCTATAATTATGGGAAGCAATCAAGAAGGATCTCACCATTGTAATCCTAGAATATTAAAAGTACTACATTGATAGAAAGTGAGTGTGGTTCACTATAGGCTAAAAAATAAGGTGTAAGTAATATTTAAACTTATATCTATGGAGATAAATTTATTTTTATATTATATACATAATAAATGCATGTAATTTTACATTCATATTTAAATTTTCTAAAAAGTTATCTATTTTCATTGTTTGCACCATTAAACTCTTTTTTTTAGAACTGAGCCATGTTATTTCCAAGCTTCCACAACCACCATTGTATCCATAAAAATAATGCGAATTAATAAAATTTAGGCTCCCATTTGAAAAAATTCAAGGAGGCCAACAAAAAAATGTATACCCTAGGAGTTCCTCTATACAATTTTCCTAAATACCATAACCATAATATTAAGGATAAAGTTAGTATAGCTATTGTACATTACTACAAAGTCCAAGGCTAACATTTAAGTAGGATTTGATGATGCCAAGAAAGAGATTTCTTCACTTCATCCACACATATGGAAGATGAATAGAACCTTATTATGTGTAATATTTTTGAGTTCGAGGGTTAAAGAAATCATTTTGTAAGGTGATAAGTGCCAAGAAATTGATAAAACTAAAAAGAACGAGAAAAATTTCTAGTCAATGCTAAATAGGGAAAAGTTAGTGAAAGGAAATTTGAAAAATGATTATATCAAGAGACTTTTTGTATGAATTAAAAAAATCTAGAAAAAAGAATGAATAGATTTTTTGCATCGACGTTTCAAATCACACTCTATGATCCATCATCAAGAAGAGGATAAAAATATGGTCCAAAACGTAATTAGATCACTATTAGCTAGTGTAAACCTTTCACTTTTAAGTGTGGTAATGATTTTCACCTCTATTTGTTTGACTTCCATCAATGATTTTTGACATTAATGTTTCAATTAGAAGTGATTAAAACCCTTAAAACAACAATATGCCCTTTAAAATCAAAATTTTACAAGGTGGAATGTGAAGGGTCATCCATGAAATTTTATTCTAATTCTCAATTGTTTGGTTCTAATTTTTGAGACAACAAGATATGGGTTAAAATTATGTAAGATTTCACCACTTGGAAGCAATAAAGTTGTTTCAATTTATGCCTTGTATGAGTGAGATTTATCATTAAACCCTAAATTAAACCTAATATAACATCAATGTGTAAAAAGGCAAAAAGGAGAGAGGAGAAGGAAATAGTTAAAGAGAAAATAAAAACAAATCGAACCTCTCTTTGATCCTCCTACACACAATTCTACAAATGGACAAATTTCAACTTAAAACCAATCTTCACTAAACCCATTACCCACAATTCAAATATGAGATGGTGTGATCTTCAAAGGAACTACGAACCATGTGCATGATTGTTGTTGAATTTCAGCATGCACAAATGTGCTCAGGTGTCTACAGAAAACACCTCACCATCAACAATGCATCAATAGTGTAAACACATGTTGAATCCATCAATATTCAATGAATTAAATGCATATAATAATGTAGAAAGAAAACAAATTTAGTGTTTGGAAAACACTATTAAAAGTGAAAAAGTAGAGCAAAATCTAATATGTTGTATTCAAAATGAGTTTCCATGGGTTTCCTAATGCTTTAAAATGAGTTTCAAGTGAGTATAAATAGGCACATTTAGATGTGGAAGATAAACATTCATTCCCTCCAAAGTTACAAAAGACAAATTACATTAGAAAGTGAAGGGTCATTTTGACTTGTCCTTCAAATTTTATTCCTTCATTATATTGCACTCAAAATTTGATGTGTAGACACATGTTGTAAAATTGGTGTACACTTCCCAAGTGTCCCGCATTCTCTAGAGATCTTATATGAATAGGCGTTAAAATCTTCATCTTGTACCAACTCGTTTGATGAACAAGAAACATGATCTTGATTCTTCTTTTGCTTTAGCAATTTGTGTTCCTTGTTCACAATCTTCATTTGACACTGAATTCTACTATTGTAGATTAACAATTTAAATTTTTTTTTATAGTTTGCATACTCAATGAGTGACATTTCTAGTATCCTATTTTCAACAATACTGAAACATCAAATTCATTTAAAAAATAACAAAAATCAAATAATATCAAACAATTATAAACAATCAATTTCAATAACTACTTTTGCATGATGTTAAATTTGGAAGAAATCATTCTTTATATGATCAAATGTAGAAGTTTCAATGTTAATTCAAACTAAATTTCTAAGATTCAAAAGAGAAATTGATCAAAACAAGTATTTGTTGTTTCTGTGCAAATCGGAGTAGCTCATTTTGCAAGTTGTAAACCAAGGTTCACACCTGGTTTGAACTTTGTAAACATATGCAAATTACAAATTACAAAGTATAGCTGAACTACAGATTACATATTAAAATCCAAACCTAGTTTATAAATTGCAATAGAAGTTGCAAATTATAAATGAAGTGTGAAATGTGGCTTGCAAGGTGGGGTTCAGGTCCAACATGTAATTTGTAATGAAATTTGCAAATTGTAAATGACAAATGAATTGTAGTTTGTGGATTACAAACCAAAGTTCAAACCTGATATATAATTTGCAATGAAACTGTTGCAAATTGCAAAGTGAATGCGAAGTTCTATGTGAGGTGTTAGTTGCAGATTGGGGTTCACATTTGGTATGCAATTTGTTATTGAAATTATAAATTGTAAAACAATGTGAAGTGTCGTGTGAAGAGTTAGGTAAAAAATATTTCTAATTTATATGTCGGGTTTAAACCTAGTTTGCAATTTACAAACAAGTTGTAAATTACAAACTATATTTTATTTGTGAAGTTCGAAGGAATTATAGGGCATGGAAAAGTATGGGAGGATTCGCTAACCATGGATTTGCATTCAATTTCAAAGATTCTAAATGCTAAAACACAAATGCATATGAGATTTTAATAAAAAATTAAGAGATTTTGATATATTGTAGGCAAAAACTAGTTAATAAGAAAATGGAAAGATTCAGATATCAAAAACCCTAAATATCCAAGCCATTTAATAGAACAAAACTAGAGAAAAGAGAAGGAAAAATGAGGAAAACCTAGTAGAAGCAATAAATTAGCACTAAATATACTCTAGATTTGAGGAAAATGGAATGCCTCCTGTCAGTGAGGAAGCCAAATCGCCAAAGATTGTAGAGGGAAAACAAATGGGTAAAGGAATGAAGAGACATGGAGTTTATACTTCCCAAACATGCAAGACATTAATGCCCACCTACCAAAGCCTTTCAAGTTTCAAAGAGAAAAAGCATAAAGTAGATCTCAATCCTTAGAGTTTCGAGGAGGTTTTGCATAACTATGAGCTTGGATCCTAGACTTTCGATGAGATTTTGCATATCTTTGCAAAAGTTAACTTTACAACCTAAAGGGGTTAAATGTGACTCTTACCCTTCTATTCTTAAAGCATCTTTTTGTTAGAAATTGAAGGCAACACTACTTAAATGGAAATATGATTACAATATGCAAATGATCTCAAATAGTGTAATATCAATGAATATTACATTTGGAAATTAAATCACAACACATGAATAAACACTATAGAAGAATGACACAAGATATAACATGGAGAAAATGCTTTCAAGTAAAAAAACTCCACCAAGAAAAGAGGATCAAGTTGTATTATCTTCAAAAATTGAATAACATAATGCATGCACTTCCTTCTTCTCTCCAACCTTCACTCTAGCAACACCTGTGTACAAAATACTGTCATACTTCAAAATTTACATGGCAATATACTTATAGAAGTATTTTCCCTCCAATCTAGGCCTCCACTTTCTCTTTCTTAAGAATCTCCAACATGCAAACAATAAATGACTTCTTACAAGATCATGACACTTGTCCAAAATCAGCCATGCAAAGTTGGGCGCCCAAGGCCAAAAATGGTCTCTTACAGCATCTTATGACACACCATAACCATCATAGATTCCACTAGAAATCATCTTCCCAATATGGGCGCCCAAAGCTAAACATACCATATTACAACTAATAATTATCCATCATAAGTTGTCATATTATCATAGAATCTTATGACAACTTGCAAATGTCATAGATTCTCTTACATGCACTCACCAACTTTATGACATGTGTCATACATGCGAAAAATAGTTGATTCCTCCAAGGTGGCACCTACACTCATTTACTCATGATTTTTACAATTGCCAACCATAAATATCACTCCATAATTACCTCTAGTAAATTCAGAATTACCACTACTGGTGAAACTACGTCATTCCCTTATGGGTAATTACAAATTACAAATAATAAAATGGAATAAATACAATATTGGGATTTACAAGGTTAATGGCACCTTATCCCAACATTCTCCCACTTGACATTATACATTGTAAATCAACCCATAGGAAATAAAATGAAAATAATCAGGTACTAGAAACAAGGCCCATGGCCTCTCAGCACCAAACAAATTTCTCTATGCTCACAGGCTTGGTCAATGAATCTACAACATTCTCCTGAGTGTCTATCTTCTTCAGCTCAATCTATCTATTTGAAACCAATTCTTGAATGAAGTGATACTAAGCATAAACATGCTTAGTCTAAGCATGATACATATGATTCTTGGCAAAACAAATAGCACTCTGGCTATCACAACCAATCTGAATGACCTTGCAATCAAAACTGATACATATACATAGTCTCCTCAACCAAACTACTTCCATAGAGACATGAGTAGCAACCATATACTCTACTTTGATGGTGGACAAAGAAACCATGGGCTACCTTTTTCTCATTCAACTCACTACTCCTCCAAACAAAGTAAATATATAGCCACTTGTAGACCTTCGACTATCCAAGTCACCTACCCATTCTGCATCAACAAATCCCTATATGTCTAAAGTTTTATCAGCACTATCAGTACCAAAATAGACTAAACAATAATCAAGCGTACCTACAAGATATTTTTAAACACCCTCTTTACATGATTCCAATGCTATCTGTCAGGGTTAGACATAAATCTGCTCAAAACTCCCATTGCTTGGGCAATAACTAGCCTAGTACAAACCATTGCATACATCAAACTCCCTACAACACTAGCATATGGCACATTAGTCATATCCTCAAAATCATCCTTATTCTTTGGACACATGTCTAATGAAAGCTTAGTACCAATGGGTAAAGGAACTCTAACTGGGTTACAGTCCTACATACTAAATCTCTGCAAAATGGTATTCACATACTTACTCTATGACAACCAAAGATTTTTGTTACCTCTGTCCCTCCTGATCTCCATACCCAAAATATACCTAGCAGCTCCAAGATCCTTCATATCGAATGCACCTGAAAGTTGGGCTTTCAGTTCACCGATCATACCCTTAGTATTGCTGAAAAATAACATGTTATCAACATACAATGCAATGATCAATATAGAATCATCAATACAATGAATGTAAACATAATGATCGTACTTTCTTCTAACAAAACCCAATTTCAACACAAATAAGTCAAACTTTTGATACCACATTCTGGGGGACTGTTTCAAACCATAAAGAGACCTCTTTAACCTACAAACCCAATGTTCTTTCCCTTTTACCTCAAAACCTGTAGGATGTTACATATAAATTTCTTCCTCAAAATCTCCATGCAAGAACGTAGTCTTAACATCCATTTTCTCTATTTCCCAATCAAAAGTTGTAGCAATGGATTAAAGAAATCTAATAGAAGTTAACTTAGCAACAGAAGAGAAAATTTCACCGAAATCAACTCCCTCTTTTTGGGAGTAGCCCTTGGCTACCAATCTAGCCTTATACTTCTCCAATGAACTGTCTACTCCAAACTTCTTCTTGAAGACCCACTTGCAACCTATGGCCTTTCTTCCTTTGGTAAAATGAACAAGATCCTAGGTATTACAAGAGCCATCATCTCCTCCTACATGGCTAAATTCCAAGACTCACTATCATTTGCATGAATAGCTTCCCTGTAGGATCTAGGTTCATCGTCAGTACTCAATAAAGCAAATACACAATAGAAATCTAGTGGGCTATACCTGTCAACAGGGTTCCATTGTCTTGTGGGTCTCCTGAAGGGTGGAGTAAGAGTCTCAACTTGTTCTTTTGGATGATCTTCTGCACCAACTTCTTATGTTACAACAGATTCTTCCTCATCAAAACTACTAGAATCTTCTTCTTCTTTTTCACCCTCCAATCCATCATTATGTTCTTCCTGAGGTGCATCTTCCTTCTCTAAGTCAAAGTGCACTCTCTTCACCTTTTCTTTCTCTTTTGGCTGCTTAGGTTCAAAAATAGCTCTAAGTTCCCTGAAAATAACATCTCTAGAGAAAACAATTTTTATAGTTAGAGGATCCCAAAGCTTATAACCTTTAACATTCTCACCATATCCAATGAAGATGCATTTCTACATTTTTGGATCCAACTTAGATCACTTTTCCTTATGCACATGAACAAAAGCCTCAGCCAAAAACCCTTAAATGTGAAATAGAAGATTTCTTACCTGTTCACACTTCATAAGGTGTCAAATCAAGAGCCTTACAAGGAGTTCTATTAATCAAGTAACAAGTGGTACATACATCCTCTACCCAAAAGCATTTCTCCAACTATGAATCACTTAGCATACTTCTGGCTCTTTCCATGATTGTTCAGTTCATCCTTTCTACAACACCATTATGTTGTGGTGTATATAGAGTTGTCTTTTGTCTGATTATACCTGCATGCTTACAAAACCCATCAAATTCCTAGCGCAATATTCCCCTTCATTGTCAAATCTTAATATTTTTATCTTTAATCCCGATTGGTTTTCAACTAAGACTTTAAAATCCTTAAACTTAGTGAAAACTTCAGATTTGTGGTTCAATAAAATAAATCCATGTAAATTTGGATACATCATCAATGAAGGTGACAAAATAATGAGATTTTCCAATAGAGCCATTATCTAGAGGTCTAAACACATCTGAATGAATAATCTCTAACTTATCTTTTGCTATATTACTTCCTAAAGGAAATGATATTTTGTTTTGTTTTCCAAACACACAATGCTCATAGAAATCAAAGTTCTCATCAAAATAAGAAAAACTGTCCAACAAATCTTTATTCTTAATAGTTTTCAAAACATTATTACTTGTGTGGCCCAATCTACGATGCCACAACATACAAGTGTTTTCAAAAGCTTCAGAAACATAAGAGGAATTACAAACTATAGTGGCATCTAGCCCAAACAAGGTTCCCATTCTCTTCCCCTTCGCTACCACCAAGTTTCCTCTCACCAATATGCAACCATGCTTATCAAATGTTACATGCATTCCTAAATCATTCAACTTTGAAACTAAAATCAGAGCTAATCCAAGAACATGCAAAACACCAGGGAGGATTTTAATACTCCCATCACTTAAACACAACATTTCCTTGGATTTCCCAACTATCAGATATGTAGAGTTGTCCCCAAGGTACACTTTACCTCCATCATACTCTTCGTATGTGGAAAACCATTCCTTATGCGGGGTCATATGATACGAGCATCCTGAGTCAACCGACCAATGTTAATTAGAAACAACATTGCATGCAAAAAATAAAACATCTTCACCTGCATTTGAGGACTTATCATAAGTGGTCTCCCACTGTTTCTTTGGGTTTTTGCACTCATTTTTCACATGTCCCCTCTTTCCACAATTGCAACACTTAACTCTGTTCTTCTTTCTAGGAGTCTTAGATCGGCCCTTAGATTTGTCCTTAGCCCCTTTCTAATCTCCTTTCGGTCCTCTTTCCTTGGACCTTCCCCTCACATTAAGAGCCTCAGTGTTAACCTCAAAAGTCTTCTTCCTCATCTCCTGTGCCAACAAAGTCACAACAAGATGATCCAACTTTGGATCTTCAAGGTTAGCAGTAATAGAAAGGATAACATTCTCCCAAGATTTAGGTAAAGAACAAAGTAAAAGTATACATTTATCTTCCTTTGCAATTGTAGCATCTACGGAATCAAGTTGACTCAAAAGTAGATTGAAATTGTTTAAATGCTCTGCAATAGAATCACCCTCTTTCATTTTAACAGAAAACAATTTCCTCTTTAAATAAAGCTTGTTTACCATGATCTTGGCTTGATAAATCTCACCCAATCTCTTCTAGAATTTATATGTAGTCTCTTCCTTCGAGACATTCAATAGGACAAAATCTGCAAGACAGTCGGATAGTTCCCCGTGCCTTCTTATCCAAACTTTCCCATTCATCTAGACTCACATCATTAGGTTTCTTCTCTTTCTGAACAACCAACCATTGGTTTCTTTCTTCTAAAAAATCCTCCATTTTCAGCTTCCACAACTCATACCCCGTACCGTTGAACTTCTTAATGTCCAATCGAGAGGTTGAAGCAGTAGTGGATGCAGCCATATTATCAACTCAAGATCTGCAAACACAAATACAACCAAATCTCCCACTACAACTAAACAACCTTCATACTACCACCCAAGAGTCAAAGCTAGCCAAGCTTTGATACCAAATGTTAGAAATTGAAGGCAACACTATTCAAACAGAAATCTAATTACAATATGTAAATTATCTCAAATAGTGTAATATCAATGAAGATTGCATTCAGAAATTAAATCACAACACGGGAATAAATACCATAGAAGAATGACACAAGATATAACATGGAGAAAACCCTTTCAGGTAAAAAACTGCACCAAGAAAAGAGGCTCAAGTTGTATTATCTTTAAAAACTGAATAACATAATACATGCACTTCCTTCTTCTCTTCAACCTTCACTCTAGTAGCACTTGTGTACAAAAACCTATCATACTACAACATTTACATGGCAATATACTTATAGAAGTATTTTCCCTCCAATCTAGGCATCCATTTTCTCTCTCCTAAGAATCTCCAACATGCAAACAATAAATGACTTCTTACAAGCTCATGACACTTGTCCAAAATCATCCATGCAAAGTTGGGCGCCCAAGGAAAAAAATGGTCTCTTACAACATCTTATGGCACATCATAATTGTCATAGATTCCACTAGAAAACATCTTCCCAATATGGGTGCCTAGAGCTAAATGTTGGTGTAATTAAATATTTAATTACACTTTAATAAGTTTACTTAGGGCTTATTTTTAGTCTTAGGTTATTATTAAGCCATATTAGGGTTTTATTTAACTTGCAAATATAAAAGCAAGTTGTCACATGTAATTCTTAATCCATTTCATTAATTCATCCAGTATGGTGCAAATTATTTCTCTTTGCTTTTTTCTCTTGTGGAAGGTAAATCTTAGTTTTTGCAGGTGATCCTAGTGTTTTGAGTTAATTATCAACTCCAACACTAAACATAGAATCTTACAACTAATAATTATCCGTCATAAGTTGTCATATTGTCATAGAATCTTATGGCAACTCGCAATTGTCATAGATTCTCTTACATGCACTCACCAACTTTATGACATGTGTCATACATGCTAAAAATAGCTAATTCCTTCAAGGTGGTGCCTACAGTCATTTACTCATGACTTTTACAATTGCCAACCGTAAATGTCACTCCATAATTACCTCTAGTAAATCCATAATTACCACTATCGGTGAAACTACCTCATTCCCTTATGGGTAATTACAAATTACAAATAATAAAATGGAATAAATACAATATTGGGATTTACAAGGTTAATGGCACCTTATCCCAACACTTTTAACTTTAGGACGTAACATCAGATTCACTATTAACCATTTTGGTACAAGATTAGCTTAAAAAACCTAAGATGAAAGACAAAATTCCACAACTAGACAGGATAGAACTTACAACATACAAAATCACAAGGACTATCCAAAGAAGCAAATCATAAAATTAAGGGTCCCCAAATTGAAAAATTAGGAACATGTTGTGAAGGTCACACTAGGCTTAAAATCAAAGATGTAGATTTGACCCATGGTTAGTTTTACAGCTATGAGATTGACCATATTTGTCAAAATTTAATTTTATCATGGGCCTAAGCTGACCCCTTTCCAACTAGTTGTTACTCATCATTTCTTGCACCAAAACTTTCAAATGTGCGTCTAGAACAAGTAAAAAGGACATCACCACTTAGATCACTTCATTAGAAGAATCAATCCCTAATTCACCCAAGGACAACACTAGCACATCTAGCTATCATAAGGGATTAGCCCATAATCATTACTTAGTCACTTGCATTAGCCACATCAACCCTTGCATTAACACATGGTGAAACCCTAGTTTTTCACTAGGTCATTCCAACACCCATTGCATTGCACATTGTTCCACCAAAGTCCAAAAGCCTTAGCATCATTGTAGCCACATCATCTACATTGTTACTTATTGTCTTCCAACTTTATCAAAATTGTTAAATGGATCAATAGGGCTTGACTAAGGCAAGAGGTGGGGAATTAGGTGCCTCCCACACCACAAATAGCAAGTTCCAACCATGTTCCTTAACACCACCAAGTCTTTCATAATAGGTCACAAGTGTAAGCATAAATTATTTTGTAGATACAAAAGGTCTGAAGGCAATGAGGTCAAATCCATAGAAAAATACCAATTCAGCAAAAATGGTTCAAATATATAGATGCGAGGATCAAATCTACATCTGTGGGATTGTCCAAGTTCATATATAATTTAAGATTTATAGAGCATACTCATCTCAATTTGTTTGTCTTAGATCTAGTTATTTTAGGTAATAGCTCCATGTCATAGTCTTTTTAATTTCCTATTATCTAATTTCAAAGTATACATTTCCTCTTTTGTTATTTCATTCTATTTCTATATTTAATCAAGTACATATTTCTATCTCAAGTCTTTATCTAAAATAATTTATTTATCATTACTTATAACATTTCTTCGAATTATCTAAAGTTGTACAAATTTCTTATCAAAAATAATATAAAAGTACACGACATTGTACATACACTTTGAATTCTATCAAATGCACTCAAACTCTCTAAATTAAATCTACAACCACCAAGTCTTTCATAATAGGCCACAAGTGTAAGCATAAATTATTTTGTAGATACAAAAGGTCTGAAGGCAACAAGGTCAAATCCATAGAAAAATACCAATTCAGCAAAAATGGTTCAAATATATAGATGAGAGGGTCAAATCTACATTTGTGGGATTGTCCAAGTTCATATATAATTTAAGATTTATAGAGCATACTCATCTCAATTTGTTTGTCTTAGATCTAGTTATTTTAGGTAATAGCTCCATGTCATAGTCTTTTTAATCTCCTATTATCTAATTTCAAAGTATACATTTCCTCTTCGTTATTTCATTCTATTTCTAAATTTAATCAAGTACATATTTCTATCTAAAATCTTTATCTAAAATAATTTATTTATCATTACTTATATCATTTCTTCGAATTATCTAAAGTTGTACAAATTTCTTATCAAAAATAATATAAAAGTACACGACATTGTACATACACTTTGAATTCTATAAAATGCACTCAAACTCTCTAAATTAAATCTACAACTTTGATATTTGAAAATTTATAAACTTCAATAAACGTGAACTACATTTATTTACCCTAGATATTTAAGTGGTGCTTAATTTCTTCACTATTTTTAGAAAGTCAGATGTAAATAATACCAACCCCAAAAGTGGTTCATGTGAAATCATTAAAATTTCCTCTTACTAGTAGAGGCTCGTGAGGGTATCATGGATTTTAGGGACAAGATGGCACTTTATACCCCGCATTCCAATAGCATTCATCAATATCATTACATTTTGGGAAAATGTAGCCAATTCATATCACCAAAGTTCATGCTTGGTAAGTACATTCATCTATAGTGTGGAGGTGGGGCCTGCCACACTTACACCATGATTCACCGAGTTTTTTTTTGGTTGATTGATTACTTTTTTATTTGTTTATCCTTTGTGCATTCACGTGCTTTTGCTTGGGTTGGATTAATAATATAACATAATGAATTGTGGGGCACTAAGAGTTAATATGTTAAAGTACATGTCCATGTAAATTATGTTTAAGTTAGATGGCAATTTCATCACACATGGAGTCCCACTTCTTGTTGGAGTCTTTCATAATTGGATTCTTTCATAATGGTGTTTCATTAAGTATGGGAAATTTTGAGATGATTAGGTATAAGGGATGGTTAATTTAAAGTTATAATTTTGGGATTAGGAGAGTATTAACTCCCATTATTAATTGAAGAAACCAACTAGCTCGGAGTAGATAAAGCCTCCCACCAAACTTTAATCCTCCTGGGGTGAGTAGGAGGCTATAGTTGGTGGGCGGCAAGAGGGATTTTTTATTAGAAATATTTAAATAGTTAAGAAAATCTTTCTTGTCAATTAGATTTTTTTTACTTTATTAATGATTATCTTCTAAATTATATTACAATTAACTGATTTAATTAATCTACAATTGTTTTTAGATAAATATTTTTTAATTTGTTGTCTACCTTTTAAATCATATTATAATTAATGTACTCAAAAAATTTGCAACTTCCTTTAAATTAAATGGGATAATTATAATGGTATGTCAACTTCTTCTTTTTTTGGCTCTATTATATTTAACTTAAAGATAAAGGGGTAAGCATCTTGGATTCTTGTACTTTAGGAATTTGTCTTCTTCTTAAATAAATTCTTCATGCTCTCAAGAGATCTAAAATTATTTAAGATTTTTGTTTGCTATTGGATCACCTTTATTTCGATTAGGGGACCTTCGAATAATATGCATTATAAAAAAATTATGTTTGTTGAACACTTCAAGCCTTAAGTTTTAGTTTCCTTAAATAGCGTTTGGAAAGTTAATATGAAAATTTAGGTTTTAAATGAGATTTGAGTTCCACCTCTCAATGTCTAATAGACTTACCATAAAGAGATTCTAACCATGGTGAATTCATAATTCCTCCCAAAATTGTCAAATTTGCACCCCTACAACTTCCTCAAGGATTAGAAATGGTTGAATGGTCACAAACTTACAACATTTCCTCTCAAAGTTATTTACAAATATCTTCTTCTAATCCTATGATTGGACCCATGCTTGAATTTGAAATGGAAATATAAGCTTTTAAATGTCAAATGAGCTAAGCTAAGTGTGGCTTTGTGGTGCTCTAAAGTTGATTCATAGTCTCAGTTAACTAATTGGAAATTGGAAATTGATTCATTTCAAATTACATTGTATTTAATTTCTTCTCATTACACCCCATGCTTTACCTAGTCTACCACAAACAAAAATCTATTGAACATATCTTCTAATTCTGTAAGTTGAACAAATAAACATGATGGGCAGCTATATTTTATAATATTAAACTTCCTTTTGAAATTGTTATTCAAATACTTTACTTTAAGCTCCATATAATTTTAATATGTTTCATTTTTTTAAAATTTAATCAAGATGAATAGAAAACTAAGACAATTAAAAAAACTAATAACTATTATTGAAAAAACTAAAATGGTCTTGTTAAAAATATCAATACCATTATTACAGATGTCATCCACCTCAATCCTAAGAGTGCTTCACTTTGAAATAAGGAGAATTTGACCTAGACTAGTAAATATGATCTTCCTAAAAACAGCAAATTCTATTCTTACATATACCACCCACCTTAACCCTATGGATGCGAGAAAATTAATATGGACTAATTATTAGTGCATCCTAAATGTTTACAATATTATGCAAAACATTTCTTTTGAACTAAGATTTAACTCTAATACTCTAATCACAGACAAACGATTTCAAATATCATTATCTGATTATATTAAAGTTTATTTTTAATTATAATTATCTTACTTTTAGATTACTTAATACAAATTTACCTTTTTTCAAAACATTAACATTTTACAATTTTGAAAGTAAATATTCTATTATATTCATATTTCATGTATATCTAATTTTACATAAAATCTATAAAATGTATAGAGAGTATATGAAAGTTAAACTATTAATTATTAACTAATATTTTGATACATGGTTATAGAAAAATTAAATATTATATTATATTCATATTTCAGGTATATCTAATTTTACATAAAATCTATAAAATGTATAAAGAGTATAAGAAAGTTAAACTATTAATTATTAACTAATATTTTGATACACAGTTATAGAAAAATTATGTCTCTATATAAAAACTAAAACACAACAAATATATATATTTTTAAATTAAATTTATAATATAACTCTCAAATAAATAAAATAAAATAATTTTTAAATAGTTCTAAAGAAATTTTAAGTAAGTAAATAAATAACTATAAAATAACTCTTAATTATAGTATTTGTTTAGTTGTAATTATTTTTTGTTGATTAATTATTGGTTGTATATAGTATTTGTTTAGTTGTAATTTTTTTTTGTTGATTAGGTATTTGGTTGTATAGACAAATTGCATTCTAATAATTGAAAAATTAATTTTTGAAGAGTGTTGAAATGTCTTGGGTAAATAAAATTGAAATCTCAAAAATAATCTAATTTGGTAAAAATAAAATAGGACTAAAATATTTCCTTAACTATAAAACTAAACTTTACAAAGCCTATTAAATAACATAAATATTTCCTTAAAATGTAATAATACTAATACTTTTATAATTTAAAATCCATTAAAATATTGTAAGTTTGAAGAATAAAATAAAAAATGTAATAATAGATTTTTAACTTTTGACTAAATAAAATTGAAATCCTAAAGTTTTAACTTTTGAGTAAATAAAATTGAAATCCCCAAAATAATCTAATTTCATAAAATAAAATGTGTAGAACCCAAACCCTAGTTGGGTGTGGAGAGATTTGAAATGTCTGCCTAAGATATTAAAATATAATAATAATAATACTTTTATAATTTAAAATGCATTAAAATATTGTAAGTTTGAAGAATAAAATAAAAAATGTAATAACATGGCGAAATATTTTTTGTGATACTGTATATTTTTAACTTTTGACTAAATAAAATTGAAATCCTAGATTTTTAATTCTTGAGTAAATAAAATTGAAATCCCAAAAATAATCTAATTTCATAAAATAAAATGTGTAGAACCCTAACCCTAACCCTAGTTGGGTGTGGAGAGATTTGAAATGTCTGCCTAAGATATTAAAATGTAATAATATTGAATACTATTACAATTTAAAATGCATTAAAATATTGTAAGTTTGAAGAATAATTACACAATATAATAACAATAACATATTCATATTTAGATCACTACAGTATTTTATTGAGTCCTAGATTTTTAACTCTTGAGTAAATAAAATTGAAATCCCAAAAATAATCTAATTTCATAAAATAAAATGTGTAGAACCCTAACCCTAACCCTAGTTGGGTGTGGAGAGATTTGAAATGTCTGCCTAAGATATTAAAATGTAATAATATTGAATACTATTACAATTTAAAATGCATTAAAATATTGTAAGTTTGAAGAATAATTACACAATATAATAACAATAACATATTCATATTTAGATCACTACAGTGTTTTATTGAGTCACTTCACTTTTTTGTTTAAGTAATAATAGTAAGTACTTTTAAGAACATGATTTTAATTATTTTAATTAATCTAATATTGTGGTTTAGTAATAATTTGTAACTATTCCAGAACTAAATTTATAAAGAAAAATTTATGTGAACTTGTTTTGAAATGTCTTGGATAAATAAAATTGAAATCTCAAAAATAATTTAATTTGGTAAAAATATTTATATAAGCTAATAGTAACAATTGTTATTATAGCCTTACATTTAAAAGAAATATATACATGTAAGCTACTAAAACTGCTCTTATACAAATTTAGGTTAATTAAATAAATGTATATAAATAAAGTTTTATTAATTAGATTTAAATAAAACATTGAGATTTGATATTTACAATAAATAAATATTTTAAAATATAAATAAAGAGGGATAATATGTTAGTGTATATATTATCTTACACATGGGTAAAATACACTTGGCATTAATCCATCTTAGGTGGCTATGTGGCGACTTGGAGAGTTGGTCAAACTCTTCCAAGGTATGTGGTGCCACCTCTTGATATGTGTCGTGACCTCTTTCTATTTTGGAGAAACAAACTCGCCACCACTAAAGGTCATCTTCTTATGCGACTCTACCACTTCTCACTATATGTACAAACATTGTTCATAATATTACTCATCTAGCATTTCTATTTTTGTGTGCTTTTTTGTGCTTGCATTCTATTTTTTTTTAACTTTGCAGGGCATGTGTTTGTTAATCTCTCGTGGCCAACCTGTATCAGCATTTTGTCTAGTGATCCTGAATTCTCCAGCATGGTATTAGAGCGTGATTCTAGTTGAAGAGTGGTGGTCTGGTATTATTGCTTAGTTAAAATTAAAAACATTTTTTTACATTGAAGCATGAATATTTTGGCTGTGTTTTTTAGTATCTTTTATCTATGGAAGAAGGCAGAACAGAAGCTGGCAGGTGATGGCCTGCTATTGAAAGGACCATGACCTGCAACCTCAGGGCATTGTGTTTGAAACCTGCACCCAAATTATCCCAGGCGTAAGGAGGGCATTTGAAATCCCAAGGGAAGGCATTGTTTGTGTGTTTGCAAGCAAGTCGACTTGGAATTTGTGTTTTCTGATCTACAAGGCATTTGTTTATTCTCGTCTAAAATAGTGGCATTCAAACAACAATACAAAGGCATCCAACAGTGGTGAAGGGTGTTCACCCATCAAATTTAAAGTAGCAAATAGGTGCATTATTAATTGCCAAAAAGGAAAAATTGCTGAGGTCAGCAACTCCACTCGCGTTACATCATCAAAGGGGGATAGCCACTAAATCTCTTAGCCCCCTAGTCATATGGGGTGGTTAAACTTTTGCTCTCTTTTTTCCCTTCTATTCTCAGATTTTGAAGGCATTGTATTTTTTTAAAAAATAGCTTAAATTTAGGCAAGTCAGGAAAATTAAAATTGTAATAACTTTTGATAGGCAACTCGTATCCAAGTGTCATTTTTTTAAAAGTGCTTATTTTTCCAAGCCTAATCCATTGGATATAATTTCACACTATTGTTATAAAGTGTCATTTTTCATTCCAAATTGGACACGCCTATGCACTAAGTTATAAAGTGTCAAAAATCTAGGGGATACAAATATTGAGTTATGGGGGGTGTCTTGTGTCTCTAGTGTGCACTTTTGCATTTCCCTCAATATTTTCTTTCTGCATTTCTAAATTTCTACAACAATCTAGTTAAGCATTGAGTCAAATCGACCAATTAAGCCTCTCACACCCTTTAATTATCATGAGTGGAAACTTGATATACAACTTATGCTAAAGAATATAGGGTTGTATAGGGTGACTATGGATACTGAAAAAGAACCTACTGTTGCTAAAGATAAAGAAAAATGGTTTAACAAATGTGATCAAGCCTTCTAGTTTTTGTGTCTCAATCTATCTCTTGAACTACTATTTCATGTAGAAGCCTTGAAAACACTAATGACGTTTTGGGAAGGTGATGAACTAAAAATTCATGTGT
Source organism: Cunninghamia lanceolata (assembly GCA_027924645.1). Classification (NCBI taxonomy): domain Eukaryota; kingdom Viridiplantae; phylum Streptophyta; class Pinopsida; order Cupressales; family Cupressaceae; genus Cunninghamia; species Cunninghamia lanceolata. The sequence goes on from BSBN01001102.1 coordinate 313,541, forward strand.
TAGAAAATGAGCTCATAAGTTTGAGCCCTAGAGACTTCGATACCTTAGAGGATTATTTCACTAGATTCAAGTCATTAAGATTGTAGTTGAAAGAATGTGGGATAGAGAAAAAAGAGGATCAACTTATTTTTTCTATACTTTCCAAACTAAGGCATGATTACTCTATGTTTGTATTTACCTTTTATTCCACCAAAAGGGATTTTGGAGCCACATGGAGATTGCATTCTTTAGATGACTTCATTTCCAACTTGACTAGGGAGCAAGATAAGTTGATACAGATGGGCTCCATGAAGTCTTCTAAACCTCATGCCCTTATTGCTCAAAATGGGAAACAATTGGCTTCAAACAAACAAAAGGACAAGAAAATCAAGGAAGATAAGAAATATGAATCCTCCAAATCAAACACTGAAAACATTTCAAATCAAGGGAAACCTATGAAAGAAAAAGTTAACTGTGCATTTTTCAAGAAAGTTGGACATAATGAGCAGAAATGTATGAAGAAAAATATTAACCACCTCACAAATCTTCTTGAGAAGAACAATATAGGGGACCCTGAATCTATCCAAGAGTCCTTATCAACTCCAAATACTTCTAAGGAAAAAGAAAAATCTAAGGGTAATGCACTTGTTGCATTTGCAGTCTCTGAGTCTGAGACATGGATTCTTGATTCTAGAGCCTCCCATCACATGTCTTCTTCATTGATTCTGTTCTCATCATTACAACCTATAGATACATTTAAAATCATGATGGCTAAGAACACTTATATGGATGTTTGTGGGAAAGGAACTGTTGACATAGGTGAAGGATGTTTCACTGATGTCCTTTTCATTCCTGAATTATCTAACAATATCTTTTCCATATATCATATTAGGAATAGTGGGACAAGGAATATTGTTGAGTTCACATTAGATTCGGTGATTTTTTGAGATTTGCAGAGTAGAGAGGTTGTTGCAGTTGGAAAGGTTGATAATTTCTCTCATCTTTACACCTTCTCACATTTTGCTTCTGATGATTCCTTCTCTATAATTCACACTCCTCCATCTAGTGTGGATAGTTCATCCAAGGCCCAGCTTGGTCACTTGAACCTCCATATTCTTAGGACAATCTTGACATCACCTGCTGCTACTTCAAAGTTATGTTTTGCTTCATAGTGGGCTTCTACAGATTCCTTGTAGCAGGATATTGATATTTGCCTTCCAAATCATTGGGATAGATTTCTAGTTGATGTATCTTGCTTGTTTGTAGAGTCCCACATTTCAGATCTTGATGACAATATTGAGGACATTTGTCTTCTCCTTGATGAAAGTTCTTTTGCTACTACAAAGTTCATAGATGCTTCACAGTGGGCCTCCAGAGATTCTTTGCAGTAGGACTTCACATGGGATTTGGATTGTAGCCACATGGCATGCATTGATATTCCACACATCACTTTTTTGGATCTTTGTCTTCATCAGTTTTCACATGACTTTGAGAGGTCACATGTTTCAATTAGACCTCATTTGGTAGTGACACATTTCAACATCAACATTAGGAAACATGAGTAGCTTCCAAAACCATTCATCCTGATTCCTTCATGCATTCCACTTGAGTGGGAATTCAACACTTTAATAGCTCAGGGTTCCTATCTTTCGAAAGGAAGAGGCATCACTTGTTGTAGAGGGACGCATTACAACATTCACAATGTGACATTTTTTGTTGACTTTCTTTCTCTTCTTTGTGGAGGCACACATGGGCCCTATCTTTCAGGGATTTCAGGACTATCATCTTTAGATGTTTTCTATAGCGTCTAGTACACTTTTGCATTTTTTCTCTCTTTTGGAGGGAAGTTTTTTCCCACTGGGTTTTCTTCCTTTCTCCACTTTATGAGAGATTGCATTGTACATGGGTACCTCATTAAGCCTAATTATTGGGACCCATCTTTCTTTGTGCCCATCTAAGCTATGTTTAAAGGGGGGGTGTTAGTGTATATATTATCTTACACATGGCTAAAATACACTTGGAATTAATCCATCTTAGGTGGCTATGTGGTGACTTGGAGAGTTGTCAAAACTCTTCCAAGGTATGTGGTGCCACCTCTTGATATGTGGTGCGACCTCTTTCTATTTTGGAGGAACAAACTCAACACTACCAAAGTTCATCTTATGTGATTCTACCACTTCTCATTATATGTACATACATTGTTCATAATATTATTCATCCAGCATTTCTATTTTCATGTGCTTTTTTGTGCTTGCATTTTGTGTTTTCTTCTAACTTTGCAGGGCATGTGTTTGTTAATCTCTCATGGCCAACCTGTATCAACATTTTATCCAGTCGATCCTCAATTCTCCAACATAATAAACTTAGTTTTAAATGTTGATATCATGTTAAATTTAATTGTCTTAATGTAAAGAATAAATTATTGTAATTTGATTATTGTTCTAAGTTCTAAATAAACATGAAATTTTAAAAACTATAGTATAAATCATATATATCAAGAGGGGAATAAAGCAGCTGATAAATTGGCCAACCTAGGCATTGATGAGGAAAATTGGACACATATTGGCATGATATCAAAGATATCCCAATGACTATGGATCTTATTGTTAATGATGAAGCTCATTGATAAGCATTATCTTTGTTTGAGCATGGCCACCTTTAAGGGGATCTTAAGTTTGATCGGCATGGATATTGGTAAGGAAGTTCATTACTTCAAGAAGATTCACTTAATGATTTATGTGAAGGTTATTCGCAAGATATTTTTCTTACACTCACCCACTCGTGCTAATTTCCTACCTTTCCTTATTGGGATCATATCTTCCCTTATAGAAAGCAATTATGATTCATCCATCAGCGGTAAAAGTATTACTCCTATTATGATTGTGGGTCAGCGGTACTTGAAGAGTTGGATTATCCAAACTAGGGGTATTTTTTCCTTTAAGTTGTTTATTATTAGCATAACTCTTTTGAGAAGAGACTAGATACATAGAAATATGGGAGGGCAATGTCTACGAATTAAACCTCTGTCCTATTTTTAGTTGTAGAAGAATGTGGAGATTTGGTGTATCTTCGAGTAGGGTGGGATAACACCTTATTTTCGAGCCATGAAGGGTCATGATGAAAACTTCACCTCCCAATTTGTGAACTCTTGGCGCAACAAAGAGGTGGAAATTGGGGGTGTTAGGTTTATTGTTATTGAGGAAATGATTGGGCAAGCTACTAGTCTAAGTTGTGATGAGAGGAAGGTCCCACAATTAGGAAAATGTAAAGAAAATCAATTCATAGTCTTTTCTAGAGGAGGGTGAATCTATTGTTTGGCATCAGAATGGTTATGAAAGGGCTACTCTTCCTTCACCCTAGGCTCTGGTCAACTTCCATCTCATTAAGTACTTCATGTTGGAAGGTAGGTTCTCCACTGTCCATGTCTACTAATTTCCTTTACTAGATCATCTAAGGCATAGGAACCTTGTTAGCTTTATTTTTTCTTATTGTCATCTCTTGAAAAATATATTAGTGAGGGTGCTTTCCCCCTCTTCACCAGGGTTTAATTTATGCCCCTTATCAGTATAACATGTCTCTAAATCCATCAGTTATTCCTATTGTTGGTACCTTTGTGAAGACCCATGTTAAGCATTCTAATCCTAAGTTGAGTGGGAAGGGTAAAAAGAATTGTGGTCTTATTTATGAGGATACCGCTGCTACTAACCATGAAGACCCTAAGGAGGGTGATAAGAATGTTGTTGTTTATGTTAACCTCCTTTCCACTAGGAATAAGGGCAAGAAAAAACTTTCTTTTTCCAATAATGTGCCTACTTCTGATGTTGTTGATATTATTGAGGATGACACTCTACTCCCTACCCCTACTCCTACCCCTAAAAGGTCTCAAGGAAAAAATAATAGTGCCTCCTCCCCTGAACAAATTTTACTATCCCTCAAGAAGGATGCGGTTAAGATGGGCTCTTCCTCTAAAATCCCTAGAAAGAACATTAAAATAAAGTCTGGTAAAGCTGATCTAGACTTAGATAGGGACTATGAGCCTTTTGACCCTAAAGAGATAGATAATGTTGATGAGGTCTATCCTCGTAATGTTTGTGGTGGTCGGAGATCTACCAAGATTGCTAAGGCTTCTGTTGTTGATAGTGGGAGTGGAGCTCAAGGAAAAATGAATGAAGGAAAGGTTGCCAAGACTGTTGTGCAGGAGATTATTTCACACTCTATTAGTCTGGAGAGAGAAAGAGTTGAGGATGACTTTCAAGAGGTGGAAGATTTAATTTCCCCCAAAGTGAATGAGGAAGAGGAGAATGAAGATTTGGGTATGGAGGATGTAGATATTGAGGAACAAATTGAGGATGATGGTATGAAAACTAATGAGAATGAGGATATTGCTAAAAGTTTTGCTACCCTAGAGGACCTTCTTGTTAGAATGAACAGACTTGAAAAGTTGCAGGGAAGAGATAGGGTTTGTGACAGTTGCGTTAACAAATGGGATAACATGTATGATACTATAAATATGTATCAAAACATGCTGGTTAAGGTGGAGAAAGTGATGACTTCTTTGGTGAAAATTACTAATGATATGATGTGAAAGATGGTCTCTAGTGTCCTTACCCTTCAAGCTGAGCTTAACAAGATGAAACAAATTTAGGAGGAGGAAATTGAGGCATCAAAGAAAAAATTGAAAAGAAGTGAGGATCAAAGGACTTTGGGTGTAGCTAACTAGGAGGACACTTTGAAGACTTTGAGCATGGACTGGGACTCCCTGGTCTCCAAACATAAGATTTGATTTTCTACTATATGTTTTATCTTTTTGTTGCTTATGTGTTTGTTATTTTTCTTTTTGTTGCTCCTTGTCTATTTAGTGTTTGGTCTGGGTGTTTAGCTAGCCAGTTCTTTTTGGTTATTCTCATGTTTGGATTCTCTCCTATTATGTTGTTCTATCTTGTTTTGTAAGGGACTAGGACCCTTTTCCCAGCTTATATAATAAAAAACAAACATGAAATTTCTTGTGGGTTAAATCCACATCTCTTAGGGTCGATCTCGAGATACTCAAGAATGACCTAATGCATGAGAATGATCTACAACTTATGGGGTCAATTGCACTGACAATGGACTTTTAGAACCTGTGTCACCTTGATTTTTTATATCCAAAGATGTGCAAGGAAAGAAAACATTAAAAAATACTTATGGGAAGCTACCACATTATGAGAGTCAAGTACTCAATAAACCCCCTTGTTAGACCAACTTTATGCCCTTGGCCAAATGTTGGTAGACAACATTCTAAAAACATGCAAGTGTCCTATGTGATTTTGATCAAATTTTTTATTATTTTAGTGCTAGGAATTGAAATGTTCTTGGGATGATTTCTTCTTGTAGTTTCTTATTTTTGGATGATTATTGGATATGTTTGCAATGGTGAAATTTGCATGCCCATTCTAATTCCCATTTAGTTTTGGACTCATTTTATGGAATGGATTAATAAAATTACATATTGATAACTAATACATTCTTATGAAAAGTTGGGCTAATTCATGATCTATCACCCCTCTCTATTTAAACTTGTTCCCATACATTTGACCTTATCCTATCCATACCCTCATGCATTCTGATACATTTACCATAATTAGCCTTCTATCACATCCATGTCCTCACATACTCCTATGCATTTGCATGCCACCTTGATATTAACACTTTCTTATTATAGGTCAATACCATGGTGTGCAAGAGTGATCTCATGCCATGTAGAATTGACCCAAGTTTTAAAATTCAAATTTCAATTTTTGATATTTTTTTCCTATTCCATTAACTGTTATGAACCAAATTGGTACACTTTTGCATGATTAATTGATATATATTGGTATTTAAAGGCATTCATTATGTATTTCTTTATCATGTAATTCCTATCCAAAAATCCTATGCATTGAAAGAAGAGTCATTCTAGGAACACTTCACTTTGGAGCATTAAAAGGAACATAATTCTACATCAAATCATTGTAGGAAATTTATACAACTAGAGAATGTTGTCTTTAATTATTTCCATGACCATGAAGCCAATCTAATCAAGGGGGTTGACCTAGGAGAACTTGGCCCTTGTGATTCAACAATTTCCTAAGGTATTTTAACTACCACTAGTTCTTAATAGTCAATGAAGGGTAGTGATTCTAGCAAATTGAATAGAAAGCATTTACTTTGTCCTAGATTAGGACCACACATCAAAAATCAAATCTATGCAACCCTAAATTGATTTAGAACCATATAATTGACCCATAGAGGATCATAGCTCTAATATTACTTTAGATGAAGTAATCTATGATGTAGCACCTCTAGATGTGTGTGATATGTTGTTGGGGTGACTATTTATGTACAAGCTTCATGACATATATGAGTCCAAAAATCACATTTTCATTGTCAAGTTGGTCAAATTAAAGTATCAAATATAAGAGGTTGTTATGTCGGAGAATGTCTCCCTACACTTTTCCCTCCTAGGTTTAGCTCTCGGGTCCCTTATTTTGCATCATACATGTTAATTTTGACTCCGGGAAGAAAATGCCCTGAAACCCATGTCACATGGGGCATGAAGGACACTGTGGCATCTGATCCTGCCTTGGAAAAGGACCTATGGACACAGGCGCTAGCGCCCTTGTCTTGCCCTATTTCAGGCAGATCCCAAATTTGAATGTCAGTTTGGTGACCGTTAATTAGGTCCCATGCCAACATCTTAAGTTTGAATTATGAAATTCTTAGCGAGAATGTGTTTAGTTGCATATATAAGCATGTTTAGGGCTTCATTTGCAAACTAGAAGATGATTAGGAACTTTTGGCAAATTTATGATTTTAGAGCATTCAAGATATTCATTGTTGCAGAGCAGAGCATTGTTATTGTGTTTGTGATTGCAGATTTAGCTTCATCTTCTCATGTTGAAGAGCCTTCATCTATGTGAGATCTACACCTCTGAGGTGATATCTATTTGTGTTTGAATCATTTATCAATTTGTTTTACCTCTATCCCATAGGGATACGCACTCTTTATCTAACAATAGTGTTCGGAAGACTTGAATGTCTCTTCGGGGATTAACCGAGGCAAGCCTCTATACACCACAACCCCCAACTACTCTCCTTGTGATTGCAGGTTACAGGTGTTGCATCTTGATAGAGTGGAGTTGTAGGGAATAGTATGACATTGTGCAGATTCCAAATCCTTGAAGAAAATGACTGCTTGGACTCGAGCACCAATGCCAGTGTCCTCCAAGGTTGGAAACATAGAAATCATTTGGACAGTGACAATCGGCATCTGAAGAGCCTCTGACATCCTAAAAATCACCCTACCTTAGACTTGGGCACTAGTTCCAGTGTCCTCCACATCTCACGGGATAGAAATGGAAAGTACAGTGATCATTAGTGTTAGAAGGAGATCAGGATTCCACAAAGAAAACACCACATTGGACTTGGGCGCTAATGCCAATGTCCTCGAGTATTTCGCATCTTGAACTTTAAAAAATGGTCAGTTATTAATCTCTGCCTACTACCTTAGTCTGCAAGCATTTGTCATAATTCATCAATTTGCTGATTGTTTTGCATAATTGGGGTTTTAAGGGTATTTGAGCATTAAATGGGTACATTAATTGGAAATCTCTAAATTTTCACATCATTCCAAGTGACATCCTAACCTGTAGGTGGATCCTCTTGCAAAAGTGTGATTCAACTCGGTTGATATGTCCTTGAATGTTTGTAGTGAAAGGAGGATTTAACCCACACATCCATTGAATTGAAAAACCCCTCTTTTCATATAAAACATTTTGGTGAACCCATGTTTATTTGAATTTTGCACCTTGCTGAGTGTTGTACTCTAAATTTGATTCAATCATCTTATTGCATTTGAAAAATTACAAAAAAATTGAAAAATTTGAAAAAAATTAGCATCATAGGCTTGCATTTTGGCATAATTTCCATTTAATTCAATTTAATTTCTGCTATTTTCATTAGATCTGATTTAAATTGCACAAATTCATCATATTTTAATCACTTGCATTGCATTTTCATGCTTAATTTGTTAAACATTGCTTGGAATTGCGCATTTTTCATAAAAACCTAGTTTTGCATTAGCTAGGGTTTGTAGTTAAAATCTTGTTTCAAATTTTACTACCCTTTTCAAACACTCATTTAGGACTGATTTCTAATTTTAGTGTTGCATCATAGTGCCCTCTTTGCAAAAATTCATGTCTAGGGTTTAAAAACCTTGCATTTTCACTAGATTTGCCCTTGTCGTCTCTCTAGAATTGCATTATAGGCATGTTGTGAAGGATATTATTACATTATTGGATTGATATTGAGCTTATTATTTTCTTCCCCTCATAAAATTATTCACAACACCTCTTCCGTTAGTGATTTGCATTGAAAAATTGTGAAAAAGGTGAAAAATCAAGCATTTTAGATCATAAGCATACATAGTTTTGCACTTGTCCTTTGCATAAGAACTGAAAATCTTTTAAAATATGATCTTGCATACATTTGAATACATATACACATGGATTATAATTGCGACAATAATTCTAGGCTTCCCCCTAGGCCTTATTTGAAAAGAAGGAGCCATGAACTTGAAATTATATTTACACCTCATGACAAAACATTTGTAGACAATGAAGGGCCTCTTTACATTACTGTGAAAATAATGGAGATTCTGGTAAATGGTACACTTATAGATCCTAATTGTATGAATAATGTGATAACAGAAGAGTTTCTCCTTGCACATAATTTAACACAAGATTCCTATGAACCTTCAAATATAAGGATTAAGACATATAATGGAGCTTTAATGCCTACCTTCGGGAAGATAACTTTATTGGCTACAACTTCTGATAAAGCCATGGATCAAGTATTTGAGGTTATCCCTTTATCTGACATCTTTCGTGTAAAACTAGGACACCCATGGTTAAAAGCTATGAACATTGTCCCCTCAACTATTCACAATTGCATAAAATTCCCTTTACATGGACAAGTGTGTACCATTCAATGTAATACATATCAACCTTTGGCAATGGACAACAACTTTACTCTTGATTACTTTTGGCTGCAACCTGATAGAGACTCTGAGCCACGAAGAGATCACTCTTTCCTACAATATAGATGATACAAAGAAAAACTTACATCTAGAGTGGTGGGGCCTCCTATGCAAACAACAAGAGACAAACAACCCGCATTAGAAGAACCTCCTAGAGGACAAAACAAAATAAGAATAAACCAAGATTATTATGACTACGATGAAATAATTGGTATGATAGAAGTGGATAAGAAAAAGTTTCATAACTCACCTCATCCACAGAGAAGTGGTATCTATGCTGAGGTTCCTCCCCTGTCATCCTTATAAGGATCAGGAGTGATTCGTTGAGAACAAAAAAATTCATCAAGACAAATGAGATTTGAACATGGCACTTCCTCCTCTAACATGCAAAAACCTATGGAAAAACATGACAACACTTTTGAAAATATAAGCAACAAGACAAGAAGAAATAGACAAGAAAAAGAAAGAAGGAGAAGAAGACAATCTTTTGCCCAACGAAATGCACCTCAACAAGATAACATTCCACCTAACATTGAATCAAACCAAAATGAACTTAACACTGAACAATTTGGAGACAAGAACAAAAGTTGGGTTATGTACCCTATGAAACTCTTTCCTCTAGCATTTGGGATTGGGAAGACGGTGACTTACTTGATGATGACCGCTAGTTTAGTTGTCCCTACAGGTAAGTATTTCTAACCCTTTACCTTTGTGTTGTGTTTCCCCCGTGATGTGTTATGTGTTGTTTAGGCCTCCTTGGATGACCCTTGATACTCCTATAAGGTCAAGGATACCGGGAGAGCACCTCTATTGTGACCCTTCTTCTATTTGTATCATCATTCTTCTATATTGCCTCTCCTCTATTTTCATTGTTGTGTTGTGTCCTAGGGGCATAGCATTGTGGTTGGTGACCTGGGGGCACCTTCCTACATGATGACCCTAGGGCACTTGTTTCTCCTCTCTTGATTTATTATTTACCTTCCTCTAGTGGTTCTATCTAGCTGGTGGATGACAAAAAACAAATAAGACTGATACGAACCATGTGTCCCTTCAGTGAGTAAGCAAAAATGGACCTAATCCATACATGATGATGGGGTTGATATATATTATCCAACACTTGGCTAGTAGAATCACTCTATGTGATATTTTGATGATGTCTTATCGTACTAACAAGCCATAACAATACTGCTGCTCCGTGCACTTTGTTTATCTTGGGTCTCACCTTGGTTGCACTCAATTATGAGATCTTTGCGATATAACCCCATGGTTATACTCAAGTTTTGAATCCATAGTATAACCTTGGCTTTTGATGTGATGATGTTTATGCATTGCTTTGATCATGTGATGTGGTTATTATCTTATGGAATGATTTCTAACCTCTTGTCTTGTAGGAAATTGTGTGTTTGTGGGAACATTCGGCGATCGTAAAGTGCATGTCACTTCTGGGGGCACGGGCTTTGTGAAATCTCATGTTCCCTTGCGTGTTTTCTCTCTACCTTAACGCGCTTGATATTTGTACATGATATCAACCACCTTAAGGTGGGGGCATATATAAGGTAAGTTGTTTGATGATTTTGATATTGATAAAGTTTGTTTGCATACATTGATCTATGGTGTATACTTCCTTTGCACTGTAAGACGTCTCTGTGACGCGAGTGGGGTTGTATACTTTTGAGCACATGCTTCCTTTTCACTGCAAGGCATCTCTGTGACACGGGTGGGGTTGCATTTTGTAATCCCTTTGTAGAGGCGGGGATGGTGTATCTCTTGAGCTAGTGCACATCCTTTTTATTCTAAAAGTCCTCCAAGTAGAAGGGGTTGGTGTATCCTCCCTTAAGCATGTCTTTGGCAGTTGTTATGGTGAAACCCAACCATTAGGTGTACCTATAATGTTCCTGAGATGGTGGTAAATCTAGAAATAGGCTCTTTCCATTGCTTGTTTGCCATGTTTTCTCTGTGTCTTCCATGTGTGTGTGTATGGCATGTTTGTTCCCAAGCATAGTCTAAAGATGTGTGGTGATGAGTCCCTCCTATGCTTTGGGATTTGTATGGCGTTCTTGATTTGTTTTGCGTGTCTGTTGCCCCATATGCAGTCTAAAGACGTGTGGCGATGAGTCCCTCCTACATTTTGGGTGGTGTGTTTACTTTCCATGTACTTGCATCTGCATTCATTTATATATATGAAAATGAAAAAAAAGAAATAATCACTGCATTCATTGTATTCATTATGTATTGCGTGTCTTCAATACTGTCTTCTCCATGTTTTGTGTGACTGTAACTATCTTCTCCATGTTTTCCGTGCCTATTACTGTCTTCACTATGATTGGCGTGTCTGTAATATGTTTTCTCTAATGTTTACCTAAGACTGGGGGCTAGAGATAGCTCCTCATTCTTTGTGTATGCATTAGCTTCAAGTGCTTAGTGTGTTTGTTGTGTTTAAACTATACTTTAATGCATGTATGGGCCTTGCATTTATACATACATTAAAGTGGGGGCTAAATGTTATGTCAAAAAATGTCTCCCTAGACTTTTCCCTCCGAGGTTTAGCTCCCAGGTCCCTTGTTTTGCATCATACATGTTAATTTTGACTCCTGGAAGAAAATGGCCTGAAACCCATGTCACATGGGGCATGAAGGACACTGTGGCATCTATTCCTGCCTTACAAAAGGACCTGTGGACACAGGTGCTAGCGCTCATGTCCTGCCCTATTTCAGGAAGGTCCCAAATTTGAATGTCGGTTTGGTGACTGTTAATTAGGTCCCATGCCGACATCTTAAGTTTGAATTATGAAATTCTTAGTGGGAATGTGTTTAGTTGCATATATAAGCATGTTTAGGGTTTCATTTGCAAACTAGAAGATTATTATGAAATTTTAACAAACTTATGATTTTAGAGCATTCAAGATATTCATTGTTGCAGAGCAGAGCATTATTATTGTGTTTGTGATTGCATATTTAGCTTCATCTTCTCATGTGTTGAAGATCCTTCATATATGTGAGATCTACACCTCCAAGGTGATATCTATTTGTGTTTGAATCATTTATCAATTTGTTTTGCCTCTATCCCACAGGGACATGCACTCTTTATCTGACAATGGTGTTCAGAAGACTTGAATGTCTCTCCAGGGCTTGACTGAGGCAAGCCTCTAAACACCACAACCCCCAACCACTCTCCTTGTGATTGCAGGTTATAGGTGTCGTATCTTGACGGAGTGGAGTTGCAAGGAATAGTAAGACAGTGTGCAAATTCTAGATCCCTGAAGAAAAGGACAGCTTGGACTCAAGCACCAATGCCATTATCCTCTGAGGTTGAAAACATAGAAATCATTTGGACAGTGACAATCAGCATCTGAAGAGCCTCCGGCATCCTAAAAATCACCCTACCTTGGACTCGGGCACTAGTGCTAGTGTCCTCTACATCTCACGGGATAGAAATGGAAAGTACAGTGATCATCAGTGTCAGAAGGAGATCAAGATTCCACAAAGAAAACACCACATTGGACTTGAGCGCTAATGCCAGTGCCCCCGAGTATTCCGTATCCCAAACTTAGAAAAACGGTCAGTTATTAATCTTTGCCTACTACCTTAGTTTGCAAGCATTTGTTGTAATTCATCAATTTGCTTACGGTTTTACATAATTAGGGTTTTAAGGGTATTTGAGCATTAAATTGGTACATTAATTAACAATCTTTGAATTTCCACATCGTTCCAAGTGATAGCCTAACCTATAGGTGAATCCTCTTGCAAAAGTGTGATTCAACTCGGTTGATATGTCCTTGAATGTTTGTAGTGAAATGAGGATTTAACCCACACATCCATTGAATTGAAAAACCCCTCTTTTCATATAAAATAGAGGTATGCCCTAGTAAGCCAATATCCTTAATCAATGCAAAATAATGTCAGTGTCATTGCTTAGAATGGAAAATCTATACTAATAGTTATTCAACCTAAGGAGGTAAGGTCAATTGTAGCAACCACTATGACTATGCAATAGAATCATATCTAGATCAGGTATTGTCAGGGTATCAAGATGTATTCGCCTCACCAACAAGGGCACCCCTGCACTATCAAGTAAATCACTTAATCAACATCATTTCAAAGATACGATTACCAAATGGACCATTGTATAGGAGATCAATCTTGGAGAATGTTACAATTAAGCACCTCACCCTACAAAATCCTAATTGTTCTCACTAAGAAGGATGGAAGGTGGAATCTCTACATTAACTATTAGGCTTTGAAAATGATCATTATAAAGAATAGTTATCTAATTCCTCACATTGATGATCTCTTGGACAAACTCAAGGGGGCTAATTTTTTCACAAAATTTGATTTAAAGTCTAGGTACTATCTAGTTCCAATGAAGTCATCGAATGTGTGGAAGATTTCCTTCAAACCCAAAGAAGGCATGTTTGAGTGGTTGGCTATGCCCTTTTGCCTAACCAATGCACCTCCCACCTTCAATGATGAACGAGGTACTTAGGCCTTTCACTGATTATTTTATTATTGTCTATTTGGATGACATACTCATATCCAGCAAAACATGGCAAGACCATCTATAACATGTTTAAAAGGTATCCTCAACTCTACAAAAACATAGGGCTTATTCTAATAGAGAAAAGTATCCCTTTGGTATGGAGAAGATTTAGTTTCTAGGATACACTATGGATAGGGATGGTGTTTATGTTGACCCTAAAATGATGCGGATCATTAGAGATTAGCCACCTCCCAAAATATCACAAATCTTCATAGATTTTTGGGATTGGCTATTTTTTATCAAAGATTTGTGCTTGGATTCTTACACCTAACATGGCCTATGAATTGGGCACTTAGGGGGAGTAAAATTAAATTAAATTTGGACATAGACAATAATAAGTATTCACACAACTAAAGTAGAGACTTTGTTCAGCGCCAAGGATGACAACTTCTTGATCTATAATTATCTTTTGAAATCGAGACTAATGCTTTTGAATATGCATTTGAGGAAATTCTCACTCAACATGGTCATCCAATTGCCTACCATAGTGAGACCTTCTTTGACACAATACATAGGGACCTCACATATGACAACTTTTATGTCATTTTTCAAGCCTATAAATAGTGGAAACACTATATATTAGTGAAATAGATTATCGTTCACACAAACTAGAAACCTCTCCAATTTATGCAAGCATAAGGGAAGTTACAAAATGATTGACATCAAAGGTGGTCCACCTATCTCCAATAGTTTCATCTTAATATTTGTTACAAAAAGGGGAGCACTAATAAATTTGTAAATTGTTTGAGTCAACCTCTAATCATAGCCCTAACAATAGTGTTGGACTCTTGCATACACCAAACAATAAATTGGCCTCAATTATATGACACTGATTCTAATTTTTTTGACATCTACCAAAGACTCATAGATGGAAAGTAGGTACCTAATTACTAATTGTAGGAGGGTGATCCCACAATACTGCATCCCACTGTTTGGCCAAAGTAGGACATTGAAATCAGCATTTTTAACTAAAATTTCTCTTTCTCACACCTATAGCAACTAAACCATTAAGAATTTGAAGATGATATGAACTAGTGATTTTTGAGATTTTGTGTGTAGATCCTAAATGTATTTTTTTAAAATTTTAAGAAACAATTTGTGAAATTTTTTACGTAACTTTTAATAACTTTTTTTTATAGTTAACAATCTTTTTTAGAAGTGACGTTTATACCATACATCATAACTTTTTTAATAGAAAGGATAAAATTATAAAATTTTAAACATAGATTTGTAACACCAATATCTAGTATGCAAATATTTTTACATAATTTATTGTTACATGTGTTTTTTAATTAATTTTTGAAGTGAGATTAATTACAATTTAGACACAGGTTTATACCATATAATATAACATTTTTTGTATGTATCCAAATTAAATTATTATTTTTGTTGAAACAAGGACATCAATACCTAGTGTGCAGATATTTTTCAAAATTTATTTCTCTATTTTATATTGTTCCGCGTGTGTGGAATAGAGACCTTGATGTTCAGTGAAAAACCTATGTTCACTAGAAAATAGAAAATAAATATAATAATCAAATAAATAGATTCAAAATCATTCTTTTTGGAAATCTTATACTAAGGGCTACATGCTTACAAAATAGAATTTCTAAATGACTTCATTTGATCCCCCAAAAGGTGAAGCAAAATTAGTTTTTTGTCAGCATTTTGATAGGTGTATAGGATACTTCATTGAGGTTTTGATTGAAGACTAGGGGGTTATTTCCAAGGGGTTTGATCTAAGGGGGTTTTATCTAACCCCCTTCAATTAAACCCCTTTAAATGGAACCCCTCAAGGCTTAAACCATTAATTTTTCTAAAAAATATGTGATTTCAAACAAAAATCAGGATGTCCCAAGTTTGGGACTCAGTATTGTGGGATCACTTGGGATGGAATCCTCTAATACATGGGGCACATTTGTATCCCTACTAGGGAATGGAATAATATGATTTTTTAAGAACACTAGAACAACATTTTAGGATACTTTAGGATAGCGAAGATAGTTCTTGTACTACAAAAGTACTTCTATTGGCCAAAAATATGTCATGATGTCATTACATACATTCAAAATCACATAGCCTATGCCATTGTGAAGCCTACAAATTGAAAACAAATATTATAAACACCTCTCCTAGTTCTTGACAAGCCTAGAATTTTGTCTCCATGGATTTCATGTCAAGCCTTACAATGACCAAAAATGGTCATGATAGTGTATATATGGTGGTTGATAGATTCTCAAACATGGCCACCATGGTATCTTGCAAGAAGGGTTTTTTTTGCAAAAGACACTACCAACCGTTTCTTTCAGAATGTTTGCATCCATTTTAGTTTACCCTAGAGTATCATTATTTATCAAGAGAGTATGTTCCTTAGAAAATTTTGGTCAGCACTATGGGCCATGATTGACACTAGGTTGATGAATTTGACTATCTTTCACTCCTTAATAGATGGAAAAACTATGGTGGTGAATTGCATGATTATTCACATTATTTGGATGTATCATTCAAAGCATCCCCACACATGTGATGAGAGTCCATCCTATGTCCAACATAGCTACAAGAATGCACCAAATAGCTCCATAGGGCATAGTCCATTTAAAGTTTACCTTGCCCCTCTATACCAACCATTACCACCCATTGATGTATCCTTTCTTATCATGTTGAATAATACATCATATGTTTAAAAGGAGGTGGATAAGTCATCTAAGTTTATTAGGAAGATCCACCACATCCAACAATAGGTTTATGAGATACTATAATGTACTAACCAAAAGTACAAGGAACAATTGTTTAGTGTAATACGAAGGTATCTAGTCTAATATACCCAAAACTAGGTCTCGCTTCCTTCTACACAAACATTGAGACATAAACCAAGCTTAGCTACAGTCTTGAACAGGAGAGCCAAGCTACAAGGGTTTTGTCCCTTTGTTGTATTTTTGAAGGATTGAATTAAGATGACTTAGATCTAGGGTTTTAACAATGAAATATACTAAAATAGAGATAGTGTATCTTACATAACTGAAAACCCAAATAACAGAGGTTGGAATCAACATAGCAGAGTTGTCAGATGTCACTGCAAAAAATTAGGGCATATTTGGGAGGACAAAGTTGACCGAGCGCTAGTATTCTATGGTTTTTGGCCCTCTGAAAGGGGTTTTCGAGAGTCTGGGCTTATATTCGTCAATCTTCTCCCAGATCTTGCACACTTGTTCCTGATCTTTCAAAATCTACAAAATAACAAAAGATGGAAGGGTTGTCTATAAAGGAGTTTACCTTAGTCAAACCCCTGTTTTGATATTCTTACCTCACAGATAGCTAGA
Source organism: Cunninghamia lanceolata (assembly GCA_027924645.1). Classification (NCBI taxonomy): domain Eukaryota; kingdom Viridiplantae; phylum Streptophyta; class Pinopsida; order Cupressales; family Cupressaceae; genus Cunninghamia; species Cunninghamia lanceolata. Next base: position 330,431 of record BSBN01001102.1, read on the forward strand.
TTAGAGAAGATCAGATGAGGCAATAGAAACTAGTTGATAGATATAGCCCACCATATTTTTGTTGTGTATTTGCTTTATCTTGTAGTGATGATGAACCTAGATCTATGAAGGAATTTCTTTCTTCAAAGGAGAATGAGTCTTGGTTGCAAACCATGGAGGAAAAGAAGATGGCCTTGAATAGATATAAGACATGGGATATAGTTAAGCACTCAAGGGAAGAAAACCATTGCAATTGGATGCTTAACAAGAAATTTAGAGTAGATACACAGTTGGAAAGGTACAAGGCATGATTGGGGGAAATGTTTACTCTTAGGTTAAGGGAGTTGATTTCAATGAAATTTTCTCTCCTATTACAAAACTAATTTTTATTAGATTCTTACTTTCTATTGTTGTCGTTTATGAGTACAAGGTCACTAGAGGGAGTAACAAGGATGACACCTACCCCCAAACATGTCTTACAACTAGAACCATCAAAGAACATCTCCCATGGGTGATCAATGTCAATGGTGATAATGTGTTCATCGAGGAAAGTGTTAAAGACAAGGGAAAAGGAAGATGAAGAAGCATTGGTGAGGTAGTCCACCAAAGCTTGACCTTAATTTCTTCTTGGGTAATGAATTTGAGATCAAACTTTGTGAGAAACATGACCCACCTAGCAGCACATCCCAAAAGATATGTTATAGAAAGAAGGTGTTTAAGAGGGTCATGTTCAATGATCACATATGTTTCAAAGTGAAGCATGTATTGTCAGAGTCTTTTATAAGTAAACACAATTGATAAGGATTGATTTTCAATAGATGTATAACAAGTCTTATAATCAAGCAATATGTGGTTAATATAGCATATGCCATGATCTTTACCAATGTTATTGTGTTGAGTGAGAAGTGCACCAAGAGAACAATCAATGGTAGAGGTGTAAAGAATAAGAGGTGATGTAGGAGCATCCAGTGGTGTAAGGGCAATCTTGCATCACCCAAAAAGAAGTTGATTCAAAATCACTACAGTTGTTTTCATTTCTTTCCATAATTAGTGTTTCTGGTTCCATAATCTCCTGAAAAATGATGTAGGACTTTCAGTTTTTCCAAACTGCTAAAAATAGCAAACTACCAGTTTTGGAAAGTTTAACTGCCATTTCAGGAAAGTTTGCATTTGGGCATGGATTGAAGCAAAAATTTATAGAAAGCTTCATAACTAAAATATAAGACCTTTGGTGAAGGAATCAGACAAAGATCATTTGTGAACTGAAAGATATTAAAGTTTTTGTTTTCCAAAAAACCCCTGAAATTTTTTGAAACGAGATATGAGGCACTAAAACATCCCATAACGTCTCAAAAAGTTGACAGAAATCTGTTTACAAATTTTTGGCATGATAGTTCACATTACAAGATTTCTGGTGCTTAAAACGATTCGTCAATCGGACACCTAGATCAAAAGTTATGCTTCCCAGAAGTTGACCTACTTTTGGAGGGAGTTGCAAATTTTGAAATTTAGCTAGAGGCCACCAAAAAGTGCTATTTATGACTCTTTTGGGAACCCTGGGAGGTAGTAGAGTGAAGGGGGAAAGTATAGAATCAAGAATAGGTGGGAAAATAGAAACCCTAGCTAATTTGGGGTTACAGAAGGCAGAAGATTCCAGAGCCTGGTGATGTGTAGCTGTAGTGTGTTACAGCCTGCGGAGGATTGATTCCTTTGATTGTAATTGAGATTCTGTAATGTAATGAGTTGTCCAAATCAATAAATAAATATTCTATTTTCTATGTACCATTTCTATTGTTGTGTGTTTTATGATTTACCCCCTTCATCAAGTGGTATCAGAGCAAGGGTTCCTGAGTGTGTAGACAGATCACTGATCGTGAGGTAGTTTGCACCAGGACTTGAGGTTGTGGGTTTACTGCGAAGATCAAGATGCCTCCATGAAGAAATCATAATGGGAGGAATGCTTTGACCAAAGAGGGTTTTAGAGCCCTGCAAAGGTAAATCGATGCATTGCAAGAGGAGCTGCGAAGAGGGTTTGAGCCAAGAACAAGAGAAGAAAGCGAGGATGAAGCTAAAGAAGAGCTATCTAAGGAAGAACAAGAAGCTGCAGGAGATCATGCAGAAGTTAGGTTGTTGAGAGCCATTTCAAAGAACAGAAAGAGGCCCATGATCAAAGTTTCTACCTATTCTGGAGATTTGAATCCAGAACAACTTATTGATTAGATCAATGACATGGAGGAAAATTGAGCATGAGGATGTGGAGGACCCAGATCGGGTCAAATTTGCAAAAACAAAGTTGAAGGGCCATGCCAATATTTGGTGGAAGGAGGTCTACTTAGAGACGAATAGAAGAGGAAAAGGAAAGATTACCAAATGGGATTAGATGGTGGAGAAACTGAAGAAGCAGTTCATTCTTGTGGATTATGAGATGGAGTCCCTGAAGAAGCTACAAGGATTGAAGCAAGGTAACAAGTCTATTAAGGAGTATACAGAGGAGTTTTATAAGATTACTATCAGGACAGGCGATGCAGAGGCCAACAAGGAGAAGGTAGCCCGTTACATTAATGGGTTGAGGCCAAGTATTCAAGAAGAGCTGAGCTTGGTCAGAATGACCACCATAGAAGATGCGTACCAGTTTTCCCTGAAGGTGGAAGAGAAGCTAAATAAAAGATTTGATAGCAAGCAAAGGGGAAGAGGTCAAGGCAGAAGGACTGGTGCAAGACCCTACGGAGGTCGTAATGAAGATCAAAAGAAAAATAAAGAAGCGAGCACCAGTCAAAATCAAAGAGGGGATAATGCCTACTGCCCTCGTGACCAGAACAATGGTGAACAAAGAGGAAGAGGAAGAGGCTGACCTGGGCAAGGACCTGGAAAAGGAGGTTTCAGAGGAACCTGTTTCTAATGTGGAGAAGAAGGGAATCGAGTATACGAGTGTCTGCAACATCAAGGAAGGACAAATAGAAGACCTGAAGGTAATGCACGAGTTACACATGTAGATGAAGATATGCAGTCTGAGAATTCTGAAGATGCTAAAAGGGGAGAAACCCTAGTTGTCAAAAGAACTTTGTTGAATGAGGAGAAAGAACCCAATCAGAGGAAGAGTTTATTCTGCACAAGGTGCAAATGTGAAGGTAAGTGTTGTGATATTATTATTGACAGTGGAACTACTGACAATCTTGTTTTAGAGGAGATGGTTGACAAGAAGAAAGCATCCACATCCATATCAGATTTCATAGTTGCAGAAGGACTACAAATCTTTGGTCAATGAGCAGTGTTTAGTGAAGTTCAAGATTGGGGACTACCATGATGAGGTGCTGTGTGATATCATACCAATGGATGCATGTCATATGCTATTGGGGAGGCCGTGGCAGTATGATAGGAACACTGTCTATGATGGCCATGCAAAGACATATTCCCTAACAAAGGATGGAGTTCATCATAAGTTGAAGCCCTTGAAGGAGGTGGAAGAAAAGGTATGTAGTACTGCCAAAATTTTCTTGGTAGATGGTAGGAAATTTTTGGAGGGTATGAAGCATGAGCATCATTGCTTTGCATTGATTCCTAAGATTAGTCAAGAGAAATGTGAAGATGTACCAATAGAAGTTTCAGATATGTTGGAAGAATTTCAAGACATTATCTCTGATAATGTCCTAGAAGGTTTACCACCAGTAAGGAAGATAAGCCATCAAATGGATTTGATACCAGGATCTAGTTTGCCAAATAAGGCAGCCCACAGAATGACTCCAACAGAGAATGAAGAGTTGAATAGACAAGTTCACGAGTTGTTAATGAAGGGACTAATAAGGGAGAGCCCAAGTCCATGTGTGGTACCTGCAGTACTAGCACCAAAGAAAGATGGAGAGTGGAGAATGTGTACAGATTCTCGAGCCATAAATAAGATCACGATCAAGTACAGGTTTCCATTGCCAAGAATGGATGACATAATGGATTGTTTGAGTGGAGCCAAGTACTTCACAAAGATTGACCTGAAGAGTGGGTATCATCAGATCCAAATTAGAGAAGGAGATGAATGGAAGACAACCTTCAAGACAAAGGAGGGTTTGTATGAGTGGTTAGTCATGCCATTTGGGATAACCAACGCTCCAATCACATTCATGTGGCTCATGAATGAGGTACTAAATGAATTTTTGGGAAGTTTTGTTATTGTTTATTTGGATGATATTTTGATTTTCAGTAAGACTTGGGATGAGCATTTGATGCATATTAGAAGAGTTCTAAAGAAGCTGAGGGAGAAGAAGGTGTTGATTAATTTGAAGAAATGTAGTTTTACAAAGAAGGAGTTGGTATACCTGGGATTTGTTGTCTCATAGAAGGTCTTAAGATGGACCCAAAAAAAGTAAGGGCTATCATTGAATGGCCTACACTGAGGAGTGCTACAGAGGTAAGATCTTTTCATGGTTTGGCAAGTTTTTATAGAAAGTTTATCAGGAATTTTAGTAGCATTTGTGCACCCCTAACTGAGACAATGAGGGGATAGAAAAGAATTTAGATGGATTAAAGGAGCAGACAAAAGCTTTGATACATTGAAGCAGAAAGTCACGGAGCAACCTGTTTTGGCACTTCTAGATTTCAATAAGGTATTTCAGGTAGATTGTGATGCTAGTGGTAGTGCTATAGGAGTTGTTTTGAGTCAAGAAGGTAAGCCCATTGCCTATTTTAGTGAGAATCTTAATGATGCCAAGAAAAAGTATTTTGTTTATGATCAAGAATTTTATGCTATAGTTCAGGCTTTGAAGAAATGGAGACATTATTTGTTGCCAAAAGAGTTTGTTTTATATATTGATCATCAAGCTTTATAGTATCTTAATAGTCAAGGAAACTTAAATCAAAGGCACCTAAAATGGGTTGAGTTTTTGCATAGTTATACCTTTGTTTTGAAGCACAGGAGTGGGAAGTCCAACAGAGTTGCAGATGCCTTGAGCAGAAGGCAAAATTTGTTGACAGAAATGAAGATAGAGGTTGTTGGGTTTGATGAGCTCAAAAGTTTATACCCTGAAGATCTAGATTTTGCAGAGGCTTCGAAAGCTTGTTTGGAACCTATTACTTTGGACAGGACAAAATAGTTGGATTTCATAATCCAAGATGGCATGATGTTTAAAGGAAGCCAGTTGTGCATTCCAAGGAGTTCCATGAGAGAGAACCTGATTAAGGAGAAGCATAGTGGAGGATTGGTTGGACACTTTGGTCGAGATAAGACCATTGCTATTGTTGGTGAAAATTATTATTGGCCATAGTTGCAGCAGGATGTGAGGAAATTTGTACAAAGTTGTAGATTATGTCAGATGGCGAAAGGGGCAAGTCAAAATATAGGTCTATATCAGCCACTACCTGTACCAGAGAAGCCATGGGATGATATTAGTATGGATTTTGTTCTTAGTTTACCAAGGACATAGAGAGGACATGATTCCATTTTTGTGGTGGTGGATAGATTCTCGAAGATGGCACATTTCATTCCTTGCAAGAAGACTAATGATGCTGTTCATATTGCTGAATTATTTTTTAGAGAGGTGGTGAGATTACATGGTCTACCAAAGAGCATAGTTTTAGATCGAGATACCAAGTTTGTTGGTTATTTTTGGAGGACATTGTGGAAGAAGTTGAAGATAGATTTGAAGTTCAGTTCTACACACCATCTATAGACTGATGGGCAGATGGAAGTGGTGAATAGAAGTTTGGGTAACCTGCTACGATGCTTAGTAGGAGATAAGCCCAAGGGATGGGATTTGATTTTACCACAGGCATAATTTGCTTACAACAATTTTGTCAATAGGAGTACTGGTAAATCACCATTCCAGATTGTATATGGCAATAGCCCAAGAAATTCTTTTGAGTTAAGGAAGCTGGACAAAGGAGAAAAGACAAGTGCAGAAGTTGAAGACTTTGCAGAACATATGAAGAATTTGCATGAAGATGTGAGAAAGCACATTAACAAGATGAATATTCATTACAAGGCTAAAGCAGATTAGAAGAGGAGATATAAGGAGTTCCGGGTAGGAGATGAAGTCATGGTTCACTTGAGAAAAGAAAGGTTCCCAATTGGAACATACAATAAGTTGAAAATGAAGAAATTTGGACTGTGCAGAATCCTGAAGAAGCATGATTCAGGAAATGCATATGAGGTAGAGCTGCTTAGTGGGATCAATATTTCCCCTGTGTTCAACATTGTTGATTTAACAGAATATCATGAAGGTGGCACAGAGGATGGACCAACAAAAGAACAGTGGAGTATTTCGGCATCTACTTCAACAGAGGAGATAGAAGAGATCTTGGATAGCCATGTGGGAAGAAGTACTCAGAACAGGAAATATGAAGAATATCTGGTGAAATGGAAAGGAAGTCTTGTTGAAGATTCTTCTTGGTTGTCTAAGGCAGAGGTTGACCATTTGGGTTTTCCTCAAACAAACACCTGAGACTTGACAGGGTCACTTCTCAAATTACCCTGGGTGTCTGATGCAGGAGCATCCAGTGGTGTAAGGACAATCTTGCATCAACCAAAAAGAAGTTGATTCAAAATCACTGTAGTTGTTTTCATTTGTTTCCATAATTAGTGTTTCTGGGTCCATAATCTCCTGAATAATGATGTAGGACTTTCAGTTTTTCCAAACTGCTAAAAATAGCAAACTACCAATTTTAGAAAGTTTAACTACCATTTTAGGAAAGTTTGCATTTGGGCATGGATTGAAGCAAAATTTTATAGAAAGATTCATAACTAAAATATAAGACCTTTGGCAAAGGAATTAGGCAAAGATCATTTGTGAGTTGAAAGATATTAAAGTTTTTGTTTTCCGAAAAGCCCTTGAAAATTTCTGAAACAAGATATGAGGCACTAAAACATCCCATAAACATCTTGAAAAGTTGATGGAAATCCATTTACAGATTTCTGGCATGATAGTTCACATCACGAGCTTTCTGGCACTTAAAACGGTTCGTCAATCAGACACCTGGATCAAAAGTTATGCGTCCTGGAAGTTGACCTACTTTTGGAGGGAGTTGCAAATTTCAAAATTTAGCTAGAGGCCGCCAAAAAGTGCTATTTATGACTATTTTGGGAACCCTGGGTGGTAGTAGAGTGAAGGGGGAAAGTGTCGAATCAAGAATAGGTGGGAAAACATAAACCTTAACTAATTTGAGGTTACAGAAGGCAGAAGATTCCAGAGCCTGGTTATGTGTAGCTGTAGTGTGTTGTAGCCTATGGAGGATTGATTCTTCTGATTGTAATTGAGCTTCTGTAATGTAATGAGTTTTCCAAATCAATAAATAAATATTCTATTTTCTATGTTCCATTTCTATTATTGTGTGTTGTATGATTTACCCCCTTCATCAAGAGGACACCCAAGTATATAGAACATTAGAATAGAAGGATTGGAAAGATATGATACGATAGATTCAAATCCTGGTTAGCATTCCTTACTCCATGAAAATTTAACATCTTTCTTGAGTAGACGAGTAAAAGGAAGCATGTAGTCAACTATTTGAGCTATAAAGCAATGAATAGCTTGAATCTTTCCCTAAAGACTATGAAGCTAGGAAATGGTATGAGGAGGAGGAATGTTGACAATAGGTCCAATCTTCATGTTATCACCTCAATTGTAAGACTTGAGATTATGAAACTAATAATTTTGATGCTATCAACATCAAACACACACTTCTTAAGATTAAGATGCATTTTATATTGTTGAAGGCATGAAAAGATAATGCAAAGACTGTGTACATGATTTTCATAGAAAGGAGATTTAGCCAAAATTCTATCCACACAATATTCAAGAATGTCATGCATGAGATCATGAAATATGAGGGTGACAGCATGTTGGTATGTAACACCAACATTCTTCAAACTAAACAACATGACTATATGTAATACAAAGTACCCCAAGGCATGGTGAAACTAATTTTAAATTTTCCTTGGGGATTAATAAGACTCTAAATCTAACCTCAAAACTCATCAATGAAGGGAAGAAGGGGTAGGAATAGTAGATGTGGAAAGTGACAAAAGATGAAGGAACTAATTGTGTAGTAATAGTAGTAGATGGAGAGGGATCTATTGAATGAGAAGAGGTAGTAGAAGCTAGAGAAGAGGAAGTAAGATTACTGGAGATTGGTAGTGTCAATATGGATCCATTCCAAGAATTCAATGCTACAAATATTATAACCATATTTGTTAGCCACCAATGTACATTTAATACCAATGGTTTTATACCCTAAAATAATTACAAGAGGTAGGTTCTCTTGTATGATGGATACATAAGGTAGTTCAAAAGGGAGAAAATAAATATTTTTAGAATCAAAATGAATAATTCAAGCATAGATGGTAGCTCAATTGGTCTTGCATTAGCTTGAATAAAAATCTTTTGTAAACCCTATTGAAGTAGGTCTCTATATGAAGGAGAATCTTGAATAAGATTCCAAAGGGAGATCTTATCTTGTGTCAATTGAATTTGTTCTAAAACATCATACTCCTTAGGATTCTTTGAGGGAATGAGAGGAGTAGATGGGAGAATAGGATCTGGAATAGGTAAGGAAAGTGTAACAAGGTTGTTCTTTTGGTTCCATCTCATGTCATATGTATGGCTCATTGCATGAAAATTAGTGACAAGTGGAACCTCCCATATAAAAATAGAAGGAGGTGGAATAGGAGAGAACAATAGAGAGAAACAAGGAAAAGAGACATTCAAAATATTCAATTTCAAAACTAAGAACAAGAAAGGAGGGAAGAGAATGTTCATTTGTTAAAAAACATACTAACATAAGAAATAAAGGAAGCGAAAGTGATATTATATTGATCTATACTAGGATAATGAACATGTAACATTTTCTTTTTCAAAATAAACAACAAGAGAAGGGGAAGAAGTGTGTTCATTTTCTTCAACATGATAAAAGTAAAAGGAGAGAGTTGTATTAATTTCCTTTAACACATAAGAAGTAGATAAAGGGAGAGAATAACATGCAATGTCTTCAATATCAACCAAAATAGAGTTTAGAATATTCAACCAAAAGATTGCAAGCAAGAGAAGGAAAAGAAGGTGCATTCAAACATGTATTACAACCATGTTCGAATAAAGCATCATCATGTAAAGGGGAGGGTGCAAGAAGAATCTCTTCTCAATCAAACAATACATTATTACACATGCACAAATGAGAAGAGGGGAATTCATGTATGCATTATCTATCATCACTAAGGAAAGGGGGAGAGAACAAGAGTTAGAATAATCAAATAGGGCATTAGCATAAATGTGTAAATAAGAAAGAGGTTTAGGGCTACAAATATTGGGAGAAAGGTTAAAAGATGGGGAAGAAGGAACATAAGGTTGAGGATAGGAATCTAGGAAGTTGGAAACCAAGGAAAGTGGTACATGGAAGTAATGAAGGAAGACCCTAAGAAGGATCAAGAAAGAAGGGACCTATCTAAGGGTGTATGGAAAGAATGGGACAGCAAACAAATACAAAGGGTTTGGAACACATTAGGTTAACCAAAATGTAGATAAGAAAAATGGTACTCCCTTACTAAATAACAAGAAATATAAATAAATCAAATAATTTAACATTTCTATACATAATAAGGGAAAAGAAGATTGTTTTTTTAACTACGTGTATTTTTACCTACAAAACATTATATTTATTCCCTAGATTAAAATGCTAAAGATTCACTTTACTAAAGAGAAACTACTAAAGTAATTTAAAAAGAGTAGTATCCTTGATTTCGAAGGTTGGAAAAGATGCAGAAGGGTGGAGAAAGGATGTATGGACTAGTTACAAAAATTTGTAAAAGCCTCTCATCAAGTTATGGTATAGAAACACAAAATTGTGGTACTATTCTAGTACTGAAATTAAAAAAATGCTCAAAACATAGATAAATGCAGAATGACTAAGTTTCAAAATAGTTGTGGTAGCATTCAATTTGTGGTAGTGATATCGTAAGTACAGTCATGTCTTTCGAATATACAACCTTTAGACTTTTGAAGATGTTGTGCAATAGTCTATTGATACTCACAATGATTATAGAATCTAGATCTGATATTTCTATGAGGAGAAAATGAGCTCAAACTTGTATCTAGAACATAACATTGATGGAAATGCTTGGGAGCCTACCTCAATTAAGCCCTTGCAGTTAATGGAAGCATTTTAATGTCTCAAATCCTAAGGGTGAGTGTGTTGGGGTCATTTCCTAGCTCTAAGTTGGGTTTTGGGTTTCCTCATGCTATCATACCTTCTCTTCAACTCATGCTTCCCCATTCCCCTTATCCTCTACTTCCTACAAGTTTTTAGGACTCCCTCTACCCTAGTGCAATTTTCCCCAATATCCTATTTCCTAAACCCTCACCTTGACGACCTAGTCAGAATTCTAGATTTTCGCATGCCAACATCCCTTCTCTTCATTTCCTTCATCTCCCTATCTCCCCATTATTTGGGCCTTGAAACCTTCCTCTATTAGAATGCCTTGATTTCATTCCATGCACCCTTGCAAACCCACTCCCTTCTATCCCATGGGATTTCAACATTCCATCTCCTGTCTTGCACCTAATCTAAAGGAGTTAGTATTCCCAATCCCTGAGGTATTAGATTTTCTTGAGCCCTAACCTCTGCTATATCACGGGATCTTGGACTTTCTCCTACTAACATATCTAAAAGGTATGAGGTATCCAGGAATCCCAAACCTTGGTTCCTACTCCTTCATCACTCTCTAGTATGTGGATTCCTAGGTTCCCCCCTCCTTAATTACACTAGTAACCAGTATATAGTATCCTCGACCCTCAATCCCCACCAGTATCAAATATGCTAGAATTTTAATTCTCGCTCCCTCATGTGTCAAGAATTCCCTAATGTTGATCCCCATCACCTCTTATATTGGGAATCTCCTAACCTTGATCCTTGCTTTCTTTAGCATTGGGTATCTTCTAATCCTTATCTCTATCACCTCCTATATCAAGCATCTCCTAACCCTGATCCCTTCTCTCTTTAGCATCAGGTATCTCCTAATCTTGATCCATGTGCCCTTCTACATCAAGTACCCCCAAAGCCTAATCCCCAACATTCTATTGTTCTACTTTTTGGGATTGAGGATCTATACATCTCCTTACAATCTAGTATCTCTACATCGTATGTCTCAAACACCTAATGTCAGACCTTTGGGGATCTTACTTCTAGCCTACTAAGTGGAAAGAAGTCGAAGAGCACTTCAACTCACAAATCATCAACACCCTTCGCCTTAGCACACCACAACATGTGAATTCACACATTGTTGACCCTGAACCTTCAGAGCATTCTCTGCATGTCCCTTAGGTATGCAACTCTCTAGATCCCCGCCTTTAGGCATTCATTTCACTAGACCCCCACTCCCAGGCATGCCTTTTCATGAACTTCATTGTTCAAATAGGGAACTCCATCGACCACATCACACAACCTAGATCACCATTAATGGCCTCATTTAAACATGACAAATTAGAGGAAAACTTTCAAATGCCTACCAACACATATGGGCCCCACTCTAGGTCCTCTAAGCTCTATTTAAGGCAATCAACTCCATAATTTTTGCATCCTTTTTGCCAACCATATCAAACCCTATCTTGTAGAGTTGAACACTTATGTTCATCTAATGGATCTAAGGATGAAACCCATTAGGTTCTAGAGATCATTGGTTGAAACCCGATTGGTTTCCTTCGAGTTTGGAGGATGAAAAACCTTCAAGTTCCCATGGGTAGCATCATTTAGAGATTGCAACTACATTTCAAGTGTGGGAGATTTCAACATCATTTCAGGCATCTCAGCATTCTGGGTATTTTTAAAAAATAATTGTAAATCCTTGTAATGTCTATTATCAATAATATTTCAGTGGATTCCTTGTAATGTTTGGAATAGCAATGTATTTGAATGAAATATACTAGTCCCAACAAGGTCTATGTGTGCAAGTTGTTCTATTAATTTGTGGGTTTCCAAATTTAAGCATTTTACATGAATATAATTTATGGGTATATCAGTTTTGGGCATTGAAAGATAAATATTTGATTTTTTTTATATTGCATATTGTTTACAAATATTCTACTCATATGAGAATCAACATGAGACCAATACAAGGTCTTTATGAGAAAACCCATTAGAAATCACCTATGGAAGACCAAGAGTCACTACTTAGAAATCCACTTTATTTAGAAACCACATCCACATTAGAAGCCAACTATGGAAGACCAAGAGTCACAACTTAGAATTCCACATTAGATGTGTTGGCAAGAGACACTATATGGATTCATGGTTGTTGTCATTGATGGCAACAAAGGTCATCCCACATATCCGCAAGTCATAATGTGTCTCTACCGGAAGTCAGAATAAAGAATGTTGTGGTCCGGTGAAGAAGAACAGAGCATGTGGCAAGGTCCGACAGATTGGTCCGGACCTCTCAGAGGAAGTGTCTTGGTGCAGTGCGGATTTGGGGAAGTCAAGAGGACTACCTTGAGTGGTATATTCCAAGGATTTAGCCTCCGGTGATGGACAAGGAAAAAGATATGAATGGTTGAGTACCGGATTTCTGAGAGACAGTGAAAACAGAGGAAGAACTGACTGGCAGAGTATCAGACTGCTTTCCGGATGTGTTACTGTTGATGACAGAGGTTGTGAAGGCATGAATCATGTTTGGCCGACATGATTAATGATATCTACAAGTATATGCTTGATCCGCATTGCTTGGTGAGGAAGGATTCAGCCGACAGAATGAGAGTTTGTAAGAAACTAGACTGTTCCGGATGCCGACTAGAAAGATGATGAAATTACTTGTGCGGATATATATAGAGGATGGATTTAGTTGTGAAGAGTGTGTTGGTGTGGAGATATATGCGAAGAAGTCCAGATAAAGAGCAGAGGTAACAAAAAGGATCCGGTATGTGAAAGATAGCAGAATAAAGAACAGAGGAAAGATGAAGTGCAGCAGATCAGTGTACTGAGCCTAACCGGAACTGAACTCCAGCATATGCAGATGCTTCTAATCAGTTCAAGACTGTGATTCTCATCACTTTGTAGACAGTGTGTCTTCTTGTAGGCAGTGGGCCTCTTGTGAGCAGTGTGCTCGGGCAGTGAGCCCTAATTGGCAAGTGCCATTTTTGTAATTTCCTATTCTTCTAACAGAGAATAAATTTGGGTTAATCACCCCGTGGTTTTCTCCCTTAACAGGGTTTCCACGTCAAAAATACTGTGTCATGTGTTTCTTGTTTTATGGTTAATGTTTTATGTTTGATTTTATCCTGCGTCAATTAAAAGGAAAGTTCAATAAGGGAAATAATTAGGATAACTGATTCACCCCCCCCTCTCAGTTATCAACAATTGGTATCAGAGCTAAGTTCCTCCTAATAGAGCCTAACAGCTTGAGGAAGATCTGGGATTTCAAATGGATGCATATGGTTTAAGAGAGAAACTCAAGACTGCTCTTGAGGATCTTGAACAGTCAAATTCTGAAGTCAGTGAATTAAAGGAAAGACTCAAACAGGCTGATGAATTCATGAGAGAATTAAAAGACAAATTAAGTCTCTCTATGAAAAAGAGAAAGGAGCTGCTTCAACAGTTGGCAAGGCAAAGTGAAGAAAGCAATACAAATGAAGAATTGACTGAGCAAACCAAGTTATGTGAAAAGTTATCAAAAGAAGTCATTATGTTAAGACATGAAATGGAATCAGGAACTATAAAGTTTGCTCAAGAGATTGAAGAAAAAAGAAAGGCTGAAGACAATCTAAGACAATCTCTTAAAGAAAAATCAGAAGAATGCCACCAGATGGACAGGATTATCAGACATCTTGAATCTGATCTTGAAGATGCCAAAGATAATGAAGGAAAACTTGAGGATCAAATTGCCTCTCTCAAAAGAGACCTTCAAACAGCAAATGAATATAAAGAGAAATTCAAGATAAGTTCTGCTCAACTTGAAGTTCTTCTTGGAAGTCAAAAGAGGACAGATGACAAGTATGGTTTGGGATATGAGAAAGGAGAAAGCTCCGGATCCGGTCAGAAGAATCTTGGATCAGAAAATCCAAGGAGCAGGCCTAGAAGACCTCCGGTAAGACAGCCAAATGCTCAAAGATATCCATCCTTCAATGGATACTGCCACAGCTGCAACCACTTTGGTCACAAAGCTAATCAGTGCAGAATGAGAATGAATCAGATTAATTCATCCTTCTCCGGACAGTGCTTCAACTGCAAAAGGTATGGACACAAATCCCATGAATGCAGAATTATGCAAGTAAACAAATCATTCAAAGGTAGATGCTTCACATGCAATAGAATAGGTCATAGGGCTAATCAATGCAGATCAAGAGGATATCAGTCAAATATGCAAAGAAATATTATTTGCCAAATCTGCAATAGGTCCGGTCATAATGCTAAAGTCTGCAGAAACAAGAATCAGGACAAAAGAGGTCCGGTGTATAATCAGAATCAAGACAAGGGTAAACAAAAGATGAATGCAGATGAGGTTAGGAATCAGATGAGCAAGATTTGGGTGAAGAAAAGTTCAGAGAATGTAGAGGTTGGATCCGCACCAGACTCTGGTGCTGATATTTCTTCCAAAAATTAAAAAGTGAGCTCAGGCTCAGGGGGAGACTCAAAGAAAATCTTGTTCCCCCAGCCAAACAAGTGGTGCCGGATGTGGCACAAGATGCGGATCAAAGGGTTTGTAGATATGAGTCTTGAGATACTTCAGTCAAGTTTTCAGAGGTCCGCATGGAGTTATGAAGAAGCTGTGATCGATCAAATAAGACCTGTTCAGGGAGATGCTCCGGTATGATAAAGGATTACAAAAAGGTCCGGAAAGATCCGGAAATGCACTATCTTGTTCTGCGGATTGGACAGAGTGTTTGGGATGATCTTGTAATATGTTACCTCGATTTACTCATGATTAAAAGATCCGGATGATATCCACAGATCAGGACTAATCCGGGATACTCCAAGCTATCCAGACAAGGCAAACCGGAATGATGTAGGTGAAGCATTTATTGCAGACAGATATTAGGGTTCGCGGAGCAATTTAAGGGATTTCTCAAAGGTCATTTGCTCATTCTGCACTCGAGAAGAAGCGAAAAGTGGAGCTCTGCAACAAAGTTCATCAAGCACACCAAGGATCTCCTGCCGAAGCTATTGCATAAAGAAATCAATCCAACCACTCCGTGCAAACCGAAGGCGCATAAGGTATTCTTCGTTTTTCATTACCTCACTGCAAATCTTTGAAGAATGGCTACTCCAAACATAGTTAAGATCTCTGATAGACCTCGCCCCTCATTCAAGAAACATCCCTACAAATCATTGGAGGTAGACCCACTAGGAGCCTTCTCTAGTGTTCCTCACAGAGTTTTACACACCGAAGACATTAGGGTTTACATACATGCAAACATTGAGGAATTTGGGGAATTCAAATTGAGAGACCTCTATCACAAGCAGCTGATAGACAATGCTTTTGAGCTTAAACCAGAGTATAAGGATATTCAGAAGAAACAATTTGAGCAATTTATTCATTTCCCCTGCTTTGAAGAAGATGAATGGGTCCGGTATGTACTGAGCAGGATGCATGACAACTTTCTATGGCTAGATAGACCCTGCAAGATCACAAAAGAGGCAATTAGAGCAGTAACTGGTCTATACTCTTCCGGAGGGGTACCTATCCTCAAATCTGTCAAGAACAACATTGTAACTGAGGCCACCGGATCAAAATTTGACAAGAGGGCAATGACCATTGAAGATATTTCGGATCCGGATATCAAATATGCATCAATGATAATAGGATACAAGATCTATCACTCCAGCAGGGAGAATTCTGTATCCGGAACTGCAGTATACACTGCCTTTGAAATGCTAAGAAAGAATGCAGAATATGACCTCTGCGAACTACTGCTAAGCCAATTAATGGAAAATATACAGAAAATCAAGAAGGATAAGAAGAATTCCTTCAAGTATGGTACTCTTATTGTATGTCTATTCTTCTACTTCATGAATGAGCTACCCGGAACAAGTGGATGGGTATGGCAGAATGACAAACCTGTTGCAGTCCAGATAAGAGACTACTTGCATGGACTTGGGGATGCAAAAGCGAGAAATTCAGCTCTATGGGGATACTTCAAAAACTTTCAGAGCATGATGCAAGCAAGAGAAAGAATTCCCCAGTCTCTTGTTGAAAAATACAAAGACTCAGTGTGCTTTATGGTTGACACTGATCAGTGCCTAATGGAGGCAGTAGAGCCAAGGACTGTCTGGATCATGCCCATGGGGTATGAAGTTGATGAACAGATAGTGGAGCTGCATGTTCAACACATGCTAAGTCAGCCCAAAGATCCTAAGGCAGAAAGGTTTGGAACCTTTGAGGAGCTGAGTGTAAAAATACATGTAGAACTCAGGGAACCTGAGATTAAAAGAAAGGTAAGAAAAGAAGTAGAGCACATTGCTCAAGGCCTAGGTATCTCAAAGGAGGCACTTGATGCCAGCCGGGAAAAGAGGAGGAAGGCCGAGGAAGAAGAGAAAAGCAAAGAAAGTGCTCCGGTTGAAGCTCCCACCCGGACCAGATCATCAAAGAGACCTGCACCTCCCACAACCAAAAGTTCAAAACCGGAAGTTCAGGCATCCGGTAAGAGATCCAAGACAAAAGCCACAAGGGCTTATGGAAGCCAAAAGGATGAAGAGGAAACAGAATCAGATGAGGGAGTAAGAGAAGTAAAGAAACAGAAGAAGAAAGGATCCGGTAAGCCCTCCACAGGCCAAGACAAGGATGAAATGGCAGAAGGATCTGTTGAAAAGCCCACTCTGTCTCTAGAGAGCATAATCAAGTCGGTCACGGTGGATGGAAACCTTCAACCAATGACTGAATCATATGATGACTTCAGTGAGGCCGACCAAAAGACTCTGCAGGAGGCCACAGTAAAATATCTTAACATATACAATAAGGCTTTCATTGAGATCATATCTCTCATTCCTAAAAGCCTAGAGAAGGAAATGGAAGTAAGAAAGAATAATGCTCATGCTAAAGATCTTGAGATCCGGGAGCAGATAGCTATTCAGCTATATCCTCAAATTGATCCCAAGACAATGAACATTATCTTCAAGGACTGCAAAGATGAGTTCAGAAGCAAAGCCAGGATGAATCAACTCATGCTTGGCGAGACTGACAAAGTGGCCCAAGAAACAGAAGAGATCCTCCGGAAGGCCTTCAAAAGGTTCAATCTTCCTGTTGTAGAGGATTTGGGTACAGAAACAGCTGAGGACTTGGGACCCTCTGCTCCAGAAGAAGTGGCCCATGAACAAACTAGCATCTCTCCTCCGGTTTCCCCTACAGTCTCCGGATCCAAAGAAGAAGAGCAATTACAGGAGAAGGAAGCAGTGGTGAAAGACAAAGAGGTTGACAGTTCTAAGACTGCAGAAGAAAAGAAACATCTGTCTCCGGCAAGAGACACTGCACAAACTGTTCAACAATTTTTGAGCAAAGAAACTCTAGAGATTGATGAACCGGAGCTTCTAAAAGGCCCATTTGATTTTGACTCTCTCTCTCCGGTACAAACAATGAAGATAGCTTCATTTGCAAATGCCAAGGCAAATGAAAAGCTCCTGAAGTCTCATATGGAAGACTGTGAGTTGATAGAGGCTGCTTCTGGAGTACTTGTAAAGATCATGCCATCAATCCAGATAGATCTGACAGCCTCCACTTCCGGTAATCTAAAAACCTTAGTCAGCAGTGTTGATACACATTTTGATTCTTTAGAAAAATCAGCTGAAGAAAAGGTCCGGAAGGAATTTTTGGATAAAAGATTTTCAGAGATATTAGAATTAATCTCTAAAGATAGGAAGATTGTAAGCATTGGAATAAAGAGCTTAGAGAATGCTCTTAAGGATGGCGGTGACATCTATAAATTTTGTATATCCTGGTCAAAGGCAACAGCAGCATTTGACAAGAAAATAAAAGAGGAACAGGATAAGCTACAAAGCTTATCTCAAAGTTTTGATCCTCTCTCTTCCTCTATAATAAATCAAGAATGTCAGACCATTGCAGTCTTGAATGAAATAAAAAATCTTGAGAAGGAAAGGAAGAACATCACTAACCGGATGGGAGAACTTAGAAGGATTATAATCCCTAAGTTGGAAACCATGCATGAGGCCATCAGTGATGCTCAGACCACCGCCCAAACAAAAGATCCGACAGATCTCAAGCGGGCAGAAGCGTTTGCATTTTTGCTAAGTGGTCACATTTCAATTTTGGATAGAATGAAGCAAAGTTGGGCTACAGAAATGATCCAATTGCAGACATCCTTTGCAGACATTCTTCAATACATGTGAGTATGTAAATATGCGGCTATATAGAGAAATTTTTTGAAAATTTTGGTGTGCGGACCCTACCCTTTGCCATTGATGTCAAAGGGGGAGTGAGGAGCAGTGAAAAATGAGGAATCCAACTAAGGGGGAGTTCCGGAAATTGTATATAAAGACAGAGCATCAGCAAAGGGGGAGCATAGTGAAAACACTTAGTCATTTTTCACTAAGTGTTGCCATCAATGCCAAAGGGGGAGATTGTTGGCAAGAGACACTATATGGATTCATGGTTGTTGTCATTGATGGCAACAAAGGTCATCCCACATATCCGCAAGTCATAATGTGTCTCTACCGGAAGTCAGAATAAAGAATGTTGTGGTCCGGTGAAGAAGAACAGAGCATGTGGCAAGGTCCGACAGATTGGTCCGGACCTCTCAGAGGAAGTGTCTTGGTGCAGTGCGGATTTGGGGAAGTCAAGAGGACTACCTTGAGTGGTATATTCCAAGGATTTAGCCTCCGGTGATGGACAAGGAAAAAGATATGAATGGTTGAGTACCGGATTTCTGAGAGACAGTGAAAGCAGAGGAAGAACTGACTGGCAGAGTATCAGACTGCTTTCCGGATGTGTTACTGTTGATGACAGAGGTTGTGAAGGCATGAATCATGTTTGGCCGACATGATTAATGATATCTACAAGTATATGCTTGATCCGCATTGCTTGGTGAGGAAGGATTCAGCCGACAGAATGAGAGTTTGTAAGAAACTAGACTGTTCCGAATGCCGACTAGAAAGATGATGAAATTACTTGTGCGGATATATATAGAGGATGGATTTAGTTGTGAAGAGTGTGTTGGTGTGGAGATATATGCGAAGAAGTCCAGATAAAGAGCAGAGGTAACAAAAAGGATCCGGTATGTGAAAGATAGCAGAATAAAGAACAGAGGAAAGATGAAGTGCAGCAGATCAGTGTACTGAGCCTAACCGGAACTGAACTCCAGCATATGCAGATGCTTCTAATCAGTTCAAGACTGTGATTCTCATCACTTTGTAGACAGTGTGTCTTCTTGTAGGCAGTGGGCCTCTTGTGAGCAGTGTGCTCGGGCAGTGAGCCCTAATTGGCAAGTGCCATTTTTGTAATTTCCTATTCTTCTAACAGAGAATAAATTTGGGTTAATCACCCCGTGGTTTTCTCCCTTAACAGGGTTTCCACGTCAAAAATACTGTGTCATGTGTTTCTTGTTTTATGGTTAATGTTTTATGTTTGATTTTATGCTGCATCAATTAAAAGGAAAGTTCAATAAGGGAAATAATTAGGATAACTGATTCACCCCCCCTCTCAGTTATCAACAAGATGTCCCTATGGGCATTTGAACTTGGGTCTCCACAATGAGAACCCAACATTTTAACCA
Organism: Cunninghamia lanceolata; assembly: GCA_027924645.1. NCBI lineage: Eukaryota > Viridiplantae > Streptophyta > Pinopsida > Cupressales > Cupressaceae > Cunninghamia > Cunninghamia lanceolata. The sequence goes on from BSBN01001102.1 coordinate 350,095, forward strand.
ATTAAGCTCAACTCCTTGGACATAAATATTTGATTTGGATACTTTAATTTGAACATTTTAAAGAATATTTTAGCTTAGGGTCATCTCAGTGGTATAAGAGCATTAATCTTGCTAGCCCGTAGGTTAAACCCAGTTGTTGATGCTTCCTAGTGAGAGAGTAATAAAGTATTAAAGGAGAGAGTAGAGGAAGTTGCAATCACTAAGTCAAGATAAAGGATGAAATATGGCCGAAGGAGGAAGAGGAAAGCACCCATTAGCAAATGAAAAAAAAGAAGCCTTTTTGCATGAAATCTTGGTCAAGATTCATCAAGGACAAGATGGATTGTCAAACTTAATGGCATAAATGCTACATACCTTAAAAGACTTTAAAAATCTTAAGCCAGCTAAAACCTCTCATGGTGAAGGGAGTACATCAACAAATCACCGATCTATGGGTAACTCTATACCAAAGTCATCAAGACCTATGTTCTTGAAAAAATGGGATAAGGAATTATTAAGTGTGAAAAAGGTGAATGATGACAACTAGGATGCGCAGTAGATCAAACCCTTTTCCATATAACATTCAAGGACAAGACCGAGCCAAATCACTACCAAATGAAGGTGGACTTAGTTACAGATTTTGTACTTAGGTATGCTATAGAGGAATTAGATTTAATTCAGCCTTTTTATCAAACCCTAGGTTAACAATGCATGAAACCCTACTTCTGCAAAGGTTTGATTATAACAGTAGATGTGTAGCAGATCTCCAAAAACCAATTGCACAGAGAGGATCAAGAAGAGGATAGAACCTGTGTCCCGGAAGTAGAGGTGTCAAAGGACTATTTCGGGACCACCCAAGTCTTGGTTGGAGGAATTTGCCAAAACTGTAAACTGGAGATATGTTGCAGATATTGTCCTAATGCTAGATCTGGAATCTAAAAGGGTAGAAAGACTACGGCACCACCACCCAAGTCTTGCATAGAGGAACATTCTGTAACTGTTGTCGGATCCTGAAACCCTGATCTTCACTCATTCCTCTTGTATCTTCATATTTTCTGGATCTCATTCCTATAACTTACATACAAGATGACAAGAGAGGGTTTGCGGGTTATGGTGTTTAGGGACTTGCCTCAATCAAATCCTGGGATAGCATTCAAGCGTCCCAACACCGTTGATTGATAGAGAGTGTGTGCCCTCATGGGGGCAGAGGCTAAAAACAAATGATGATAAGATGAATCAAATGATGATAAACAACAATTATATCACCTATGTGATGAACCCTTAGAATGATGAAGATCCTTCAACTTCTAAGGTGGATAGATGATAGCTTCATGCCTGCAACAAACACACAATAACAACACACAAATCTGCTCTAGAATCACAATGAATGCTCTTGTTTGCTTTCCTTCAATATTGATGAAGGGGAAAATCATAAAACACACAACCACAAAAATTGCACATAGAAAATAGAATGTTCTTTTATTGATTTGCACAACTCATTACATTATAGAAGCTCAAATACAATCAAAAGATGAATCCTCCACAGGCTGCAACACATTACAACTTCCTATCTCTAGACTCTGGAATCTTCTACCTTTTGTAGCCCCAAATCAGCTAGGGTTTATGTTTTCTTATTTTTTCTTGACTCTACACTTTCCTCCTTATCTCTACTACCTCCAAAGGTTCCCAAAAATGGTTATAAATAGCCCTTTTTGGTGGCCTCTAGCCAAATTTTGAATTTTGCATCTCCCTCCAAAAATAGGTCAACTTCCGGAAGCCATAACTTTTGATCCAGGTGTTCGATTGACGAACCGTTTGAAGTGCCGTAAAGCTCGCGGAGTGCTCTACGTGCTAGGAATCTGCTCTACCAATTTTGCCCTTTTTTAGGTTGTTTAGTGCATCAAACCTAAATTTAAATAATTTTCAGGGGTTTTTCAGGAAACAGAAACTTTAATATCTTTCAGCCCATAAATGATCTTTGCCTGATTCCTTCGCCAATGGTCTTATTTTTCATTTATGTAGCTTCCTGTAAATTTTTGCTTCCATACGTGCTCAAATGCAAACTTTCCAAAAATAGCATTTTGCTATTTTTAGTAGTTTGGAAAGATTAAAGGTTCTACATCATTATTCAAGCGATTATGGAACTAGAAATACTAATTTTGAAAAGAAATGAAAATAACATCAATGATTTTGAATCATCATCTTTTTTTGGGTGATGCAAGATTGGCCTTACACCACTGGATGCTCTTGCATCAGACACCTAGGGTAATTTTGAGAAGTGACCTTGTCACATATGAGGTGTTTGAGGAAAACCCCAAATGGTCCACTTCTGCCTTAGATAACCAGGAAGAATGTTCAACAGGCCTTCCTTTCCACTTCACCAAATATTCTTCATATTACCTATTCTGAGTACTCCTTCCCATGTGGCTATCCAAGATCTCTTCTATCTCCTCCTTTGAAGTAGATGCCAGAATACTCCACTGCTCTTCTATTGATCCATCCTCTATTCCACCTTCATGATATTCTATTAAATTAGAAATGTTGAACATAGGGGAAATGTTGATCCCATTTGGCATCTCTACCTCATATGCATTTCTTGAATCATGCTTCTTCAGAACCCTGCATGGTCAAAATTTCTTCATTTTCAACTTATTATATGTTCCGACTAGAAACCTCTTTTTTCTCAAGTGAACGATGACTTCATCTCCTACCTAAAATTCCTTATATCTCCTCTTTTGATCTGCCTTAGCCTTATACTGAATATTCATCTTATTAATGTGCTTTCTCACCTCTTCATGCAAATTCTTCAAGTGTTCTGCAAAGTCTTCAGCTTCAACACTTGTCTTTTCTCCCTTATCCATCTTCCTTAACTCTGAAACATTTCTAGGACTGCTCCCATATACAATCTAGAATGGTGATTTACATGTACTCTTATTGACAGAATTGTTGTAAGCAAATTCTTCTTGTGGTAAAATCAAATCCCATCCCTTGGGCTTATCTCCTACTAATCATCATACCAGGTTACCCAAACTCCTATTCACCACTTTTGTCTATCCATCAGTCTGTGGATGGTGTGCAGAACTGAACTTCAAATCTGTCTTCAACTTCTTCCACAATGTCCTCCAAAAATAACCAACAAACTTGGTATCTCGATCTGAAACTATGCTCTTAGGTAGACCACGTAGTCTTACCACCTCTCTGAAAAACAACTCAACAATATGAATAGCATCATTAGTCTTCTTACAAGGAATAAAATGTGCCATCTTCAAGAATTTGTCTACCACCACAAAAATAGAATCATGTCCTCTCTGTGTCCTTGGTAAACCAAGAACAAAATCCTTCCGAATATCATCCCTGGCTTCTTTGGTACAGGTAATGGTTGATATAGCCCTGTATTTTGACTTGTTCCTTTCGCCATCTGACACACTCTACAACTTTGCACAAATTTCCTCACATCTTGTTGTAACTATGGCCAATAATAATGCTCACCAATAATAGCAATGGTCTTATCTCGACCAAAGTGTCTAGCTAATCCCCCACTATGTTTCTCCTTAATCATGTTCTCTCTCATGAAACTCCTTGGAATGCACAACTGGCTTCCTCTAAACAACATGCCATTTTGGATTATGAAATCCAACCATTTTGTTATGTCCAAAGTAATAGGTTCCAAACAATCTTTCCAGGCCTATGCAAAATCTAGATCTTCAAGATACAAACTTTTGAGCTCATCGAACCCAACAACCTCTATCTTCATTTCTATCAACAAATTTTTCCTTCTACTCAAGGCATCTACAACTCTATTGGACTTCCCACTCCTGTGCTTCAAAAAAAAAGTATAACTCTGCAAAAACTCAACCCATTTTAAGTGCCTTTGATTTAACTTTCCTTGACTATTAAGATACTGCAAAGCTTGATGATCAATATATAAAACAAACACTTTCAGCAATAAATAATGTCTTCATTTCTTCAAAGCCTGAACTATAGCATAAAACTCTTGATCATAAACAAAATATTTTTTCTTGGCATCATTAAGTTTCTCACCAAAATAGGCAATGGGCTTACCTTCTTGACTCAAAACAGCTCCTATAGCACTGCCACTAGCATCACAATCTACCTGAAATACCTTATTGAAATCTAGAAGTGCCAAAATAGGTTGCTCTGTGACTTTCTGCTTCAATGTATCAAAACTCTTGGTTTCTCCTGTGGTCCATTTAAACTCTTTTCTATCCCCTCTCATTGTCTTAGTTAGGGGTGCAAATGCTACTAAAATTCCTGATAAATTTTCTGTAAAAACTTGCCAAACCATGAAAAGATTGTACCTCTGTAGCACTCCTTGGCATAGGCCATTTGATGATAGCCATTACTTTCTCTGGGTCCATCTTAAGACCTTCCTCTGAGACAACAAATCCTAGGTATGCCAACTCCTTTGCAAAACTACATTTCTTCAGATTAATCAACAACTTCTCCTCCCTCAGCTTCTTTAAAACTCTTTTGATATGCATTAGATGCTCATCCTAAGTCTTACTAAAAATCAAAATGTGATCTAAATAAACAATAATAAAACTTCCCAAAAACTCTTTCAATACCTCATTCATGAGCCGCATGAATGTGCTTGGTGCATTGGTTAGCCCAAATGGCATAACTAACCACTCATATAAACCTTCCTTTGTTTTGAAGGTTGTCTTCCATTCATCTCCTTCTCTGAGTCGGATCTGGTGATACCCACTCTTCAAATCAATCTTTGTAAAGTACTTGGCTCCACTCAAACAATCCATTATATCATCCATTCTTGGCAATGGAAATTTGTACTTGATCGTGATCTTGTTGATGGCTTAGGAATCTGTACACATTCTCTACTCTCCATCTTTTTTTGGTGCTAGTACTGTAGGTACCGCACATGGACTTAGGATCTCCCTTATCAGTCCTTTCCTTAACAACTTGTGAACTTGTCTGTTCAGCTCTTCATTCTCTGTAGGAGTCATTCTATGGGCTGCCTTATTTGACAAATTGGCTCTTAGTATCAAGTCCATTTGATGACTTATCTTCCTCACCGGTGGTAAACCTTCTGTTACATTATCAAAGACAATGTCATGCAATTATTCCAATAGATATGAGACTTTTGCTGGTACATCTTCACATTTCTCTTGACTAATCTTAGGAATCAATACAAAGCAATGACACTCATGCTTCATACCCTCCAAAAATTTCCTACCATCTACCAAACAAATTCTAGCAATACTACATACCTTTTCTTCCACCTTCTTCAATGGCTTCAACTTATGATGAACTCCATCCTTTGTTAGGGAATATGTGTTTGCATGGCCATCATGGATAGCACACCTATCATACTACCACAGCCTTCCTAATAACATATGACATGCATCCATCAGTATGATGTCACACAACACCTTATCATGGTAGTCCCCAATCTTGAACTTGACTAAACACTGTTCATTGACCAAAGCTCTATGGTCCTTCTGCAACCATGCAATCTGATTTGGATGTGGATGCCTTCTTCTTTCTAGCTTCAACTTATTAACCATCTCCTCTGAAACAAGATTGTCACTGCTCCCACTATCAATAATAATATCACAACACTTACCTTCACACTTGAATCTTATGTAGAATAAAATCTTCCTTTGATCTGGTTCTTTCTCCTCATTCAACAAGGTTCTTCTGACAACTAGGGTTTCTCCCCTTTCAGCATCTTCAAAATGCTCAGATTGTGCATCTTCATCTACATGTACAACTCATGCATTACCTTCAGGTCTTCTATTTGTCCTTCCTTGATGTCGCAGACACTCGTATGCTTGATTCCCTTCTTCTCCACATTGGAAACATGTTCCTTTAAACCCTCCTCTTCCAAGTCCTTGCCTAGGTCTGCCTCTTCCTCTTCCTCTTTGCTCACCATTGTTTTGGTCATGAGGGCGGTAGACATTATCTCCTCTCTAATTTTGACTGGTGCCAGCTTCTTCACTTTTCTTTTGATCTGCATTACGACCTCCATAAGATCTTCCACTAGTCCTTCTGCCTCTACCTCTTCCCCTTTGCTTTCTTTCAAATCTTTTATTCAGCTTCTCTGCCACCTTCAGGGAAAATTGGTATGCATCTTCTATGGTGGTCATTCTGACTAGGTTCAGCTCCTGTTGAATACTTGGCCTCAACCCATTAATGTAACGAGCTACCTTCTCCTTATTGGCCTCTGTATGGCCTATCTTGATAGTAATCTTATAAAACTCTTCTATATACTCCTTGACATACTTGTTACCTTCCTTCAATCCTTGCAACTTCTTCAGCAACTCCATCTCATAGTCCACAGGAATGAACTGCTTCTTTAGTTTGTCCACCATCCAATCCCATCTGGTAATCTTTCCCTTTCCTCTTCTATTTCTCTCCAACTGGACCTCCTTCCACCAAATACTGGCATGGCCCTTCAACTTTGTTTTTGTAAACTTGACCCGTTCTGGATCCTCCACATCTTTGTACTCAAAATATTCACTACAACAAATCCCTGTGATTAGCTCCCTTTTTTGCTTCATTTTTTGCTTCCACCCACTGTTTTAATGTATTTTTCTCCAATTTTTTGAAAAAGTTGGCACTATTTATCGGGATGGAGCTATTTTTGGCATTTTTTGCACCGATCAAAACAGGTAGGTGCTAAATTAGGCACAAATTAGCACCTAATTTAGTGCCTAATTTAGCACCTACTTTAGTGCCTAATTTAGTGCCTCATGTAGCGCTTGATTTAATGACTGATTTAGATCCTCATTTAGCACCTTATTTAGTACCTAATTTAATGCCTCATTTAGCACCTAATTTACTGCCTAATTTATGGTTACTTGGGTTTAGGAGTATTATTTAGGGTTTAGGGTTTATGGTTTTGGGGTTAGGGGTTAAGGTTTAGAGGTTTAGGGTTTAGGGTTTTACGGTTAGGGGTTAAGGTTTAGAGGTTTAGGGTTTAGGGTTTAGAGAGAGATAGAGGACCAATAGGGAGATATAGAGGAGACTGAGGGGAGAGATAGGGAGATAGAGAGTGAGGGACATGGCCAGAGACATAGGGAGAGAGATTGAGAGGTAGAGGGACAAAGGCGATAGGGAGAGAGGGGAGAGATAGGGAGATAGAGGTTTAGGGCTAGTTGGGTTTAGGGGTTTGGGGTTTAGGGTTTAGTGGTTTAGGGTTTCTTGGGTTTAGGGGTTAGGGGTTAGGGTTTAGGGGCATTATTTAGGGTTTAGGGTTTATTGTTTAGGGGTTAGGGGTTCAGGTTTAGAGGTTTAGGGCTTAGTGTTTATAGAGAGAGAGGAATGATAGGGAGATATAGAGGAGACTGTGGAGAGAAATAGGGAGATAGAGAGTGAAGCACATGGCCAGGGACATAGGGAGAGAGATTAAGAGGTAGAGGGATGATAGAGATAGAGAGATAGGGGAGAGATAGTGAGATAGATGTTTAGAGTTGCTTAGATTTAGGGTTTAGGGGTTTGGGGTTTAGGGTTGCTCAGGTTTGGAGAGAGAGAGAGAGAGAGATGGGTTCAGGGTTTAGGGGTTAGGGGTTAAGGTTTAGGAGCATTATTTAGGGTTTAGGGTTTAGTGTTTAGAGAGAGAGGACCAATAGGGAGATATAGAGAGTGAGGTACATGGCCAGAGACATAGGAAGAGATAGGGATATGGAGAGTGAGGGACATGGCCAAAGACATAGGGAGAGAGATTGAGAGGTAGAGGAATGATATAGATAGGGAGATAGGGAGATAGAGATTTAGGGTTGCTTGGGTTTAGTGTTTAGGGTTTAGGGGTTTGGGGTTTAGGATTTAGGGGTTTAGGGTTTCTCAGGTTTAGGGTATAGGGGTTAGGGCTCAGGGCTTAGGGGCATTATTTAGGGTCTATATATGTTTTAGGGGTCAGGGGTTAGGGTTTAGGGTTTAGGGGCATTATTTAAGGCTTAGAGGTTTAGGGTTGCTCAGGTTTAGGGTTTAGGGGCATTATTCAAGGTTTACGGTTGCATGTCAAAAGAAGTCTCTCTCTCTCTCTAAATCCCTCAACCCTAAATAATGCCCCTAATCCCTAACCCATAACCCCTAAACCCTAAACCTGAGCAACCCTAGTAAACTAGCTCTATCTCCCTATCTCTCCCTTATCTCCCTCTCTCTATCATCCCTCTACCTCTCAATCTCTCTCCCTATCTCTCTAGACATCTCACTCACTCTCTATCTCCCTATCTCTCCCTTCGTCTCCTCTATCTCTCCCAATCTATCTCCTCTCTCTTTACCTATCTATCCCTATCTCTTGCCTCTCTCTCCCCTATCATTCCTTTATCTCCCTATCTCTCTAGACATCTCTCTAGTTACTCTATATCTCCCTATCTCTCCCCTCTATATCCTTTATCTCTCAACCCTATCTGTCTCCTCTGTATCTCTCTCTACTTAGCTATGTCTCCCTATCTCTCTATCTCTTGCCTCTCTCCCCCTATCAATCCTATATCTTCCTATCTCTCCCTTCTATTTCTCCCTCTCCCTTATCGATGAAGGAAAAGAACAAGAAAACTAGGACTCTCTCTCTCTCTTCCTCTTTATCTCTATTTGTCTCCCTTATCAACAAAGGAAATGGAAACAAGAAAACTAGGACATGAAAAGAGGGATGAGGATATAAATTGGCAGGATGAAATGGAAACAAGATAAAACTAAAGTTCATTGGATGGGAAGAATGATGAGAGGAGAGGTGGAAAATAGTAAAATAGGGAAAATTTGGTGGGATCTAAAGAGAAAATGGAAAGGAAAAGGAAAGCTAGGAAAGCTAGGAAAAGGATTTAACTAGGAGGTATATAGGTCAGAGAGAGAGAGAGAGAGTTGCTTGGGGTTAGGGGTTAGGGTTTAGGGCATTATTTAGCATTTATGAGTTTAGCATTGCTCATCAAGTTCAGGGTTTAGAGTTTATGGTTTAGCACATGGCCAGGGACATAGGGAGAGAGATTGAGAGGTAGAGGGATGATAGAGAAAGGGAGAGAGGAGAGAGATATGGAGATAGAGGTTTAGAGTTGATTGGATTTAGAGTTTAGGGGTTTGGGGTTTAGGGTTGCTCAGGTTCAGAGATAGCTAGATGGAGAGAGAGAGAGAGAGGAGACAGATCGAGAGAGATAGAGGAGACAGAGGGGAGAAATAGGCAGATAGAGAGTGAGCGAGATGTCCAGAGAAATAGGGAGAAGGATTAAGAGGTAGAGGGACAATAGAGATAGGGAGATAGGGGAGAGATATGGAGATAGAGGTTTAGAGTTGATTGGATTTAGAGTTTAAGGGTTTGGGGTTTAGGGGTTTAGGGTTGCTCAGGTTTAGGGTTTATGGGTTAGGGGTTAGGGCTTAGGGGCATTATTTAGGGTTTAGGGGCATTATTTGGGGTTTACGGATCTTCAAGGATCTAGATAGTGTGGCTATACACATTGCTACACATGTTGGTGTCTAGTTAGACACATGGAACATCAACAACCACATGTTATGCTTCCATACACGTGTGCCACCTAATGACATTTGTACTGCAAAACATGATCATATAATTAGCACTGTATGCATCTGACACATGGTGATGTCCACGTACGCCACATGCCACAATGATCTAGTTGGCACCATACAAGTTTGAGTACATTTGTTCTCATCCCATCCATATAAGAAATGCACCATAAATGTTGGATACTTGTCAACATCTACATGGAGCATAACTGATGGTATTCTTGAATAAATGCCTACTTTGTACATTTTGTAGAGCAAAAGAGGTATAACAAATTTTCATCTTACCTCTCTATATATTTCCTTTGTTCATTTTGAATAGAAGTGACATATATTTTAGAACCCTTCTATATTTGAATGTGTTTTGGTTTACATATCTATTTTCCTTTATGTATTCTATGATCTTATTACATTAATAGATAATATAGGATTGTCCCTCATTTCACCTTGGGAATTAGATTAAATAACATGGTGGCTCCCCCCTTTAGGGTTAGGGTTTTAGGTTTAAAAATTTCTAAGTGTTTGATTTCGAAAACCCTTTCCCTTTTCTTTAGGTCATGCACTTTATTGTTATATTCTTGTGTTGACTATTTATAGCTAGTTGTCGATCCTTTAAGTCACGACCTTAAGTCTTGAAGCCCGTGAGTTGACTGGCCCCTTAGCCTAGCCGTTACTTGCTGCCGCCGGTAAAATCAATGTTTAATGTCCTAAAGTCTTATAAAGTGAATATCTCACCATCGCAGAGAATATCAGATGATGTCAGTACCCAGCCGCGACGCTGCAACAAGCTACCACATGTCCAATAACCTTTGCTTACGAAGTGTTCACTTTGGAATCTTGCCTCGACCAACTGTCCACTACAACATGTCAAAGTATTAATGGTCCACAAAGCAAGCCTAAGATCCAATAGCTGCACTCCAGTGCAAGGGGGTTTTTCCAGGAGGAATATTCACTACGAGGCAGGGAGATGAAAACATGTGGCGTGCACCAATTGAAAAGCAAGTATAATGAAGGCACATGGATGCTATGTCGCACCATCATGCGGTAGGTATATGGTGGGCCCTCCCTGACTGTGACACCACGAAAAGGTGACATGCATCTAGTTTGGGCTAAGGATGACATAAGGTACTAATGATTTGGCTCATTTTCATTGGGCGATGACTTGTCAACAAAGATGACTAAGATTGTCAAATCTAGTCAATGAATCGAAGCCGTGGAATTTAGAAAGGCATGAAATGATCAATGGTCCAAATTTAAACTTGCAGACAAAGAAGATTTTCAAATGACTATGGCACAAGCAGAGTTATGGTTGCCACGACCTCCATTAATACAGAGAATAGTACAAGAATTTGATGTTATAACAACATAATTCAAAGTATTTCCTGTCATTTTTCAAGGAGCAATCATGTTTAGAGCCAGAGAATCATCAAAATAGGCAAGGAGAAGCAATTCTGAGCCTCTACGACGTCAAAAAATCTAGTAATTTATTGTCTCTCCCCTGCACTTAGTCTTTCTGTATGTAAGCACTTTCCAAGGCATTTAGGGTAGATGTTGATTGCATAAACCCTAGGTTGCTTGCGCAAATACAAAATGAGTCAGTCAAGTCAATCTTTGACCTCAAAATGTAGCCTGGATGAGGATATCATGATTCAGTGTCCCAGATTGTCTAGGAGACCTCTGACAAATTTGGGGTAGGTTGGCAAAAATGACAAAATATATGACCTCTGTGTAGATTGTCGAGATGCTAGGATCCCTGTGTCTGTTTGGAGTCTATTTGAGCATTGGCACAAGCGACTTGACTACAGAGACCCAATCTGCCATGCTTGGACACTTGACTTAGCTAAAGTAATATGCCCTAATGTATTCAAAAACAAAGACTTGTATCAACTAGGTATGACCCTAGGACCATGTATGTCTTGTCTAGTAATGGCAACGTTATCATTAGGTTCACAAAGACCTATATTGCTACTGTCTTCAATCTTGATCCTACCGCTAGTATACCTATAGACTTGAATGCCTTCAAAGAAAATACAAAACTCTTAGGTATGCATACAGATCTCATAACTTGGCCAAGCACAGATTGAAGGGGGTTGATGGAGCTTTGATCAAAATCCCCAATATAGAAGAGGAACCTTTCTAATGCAACCTATTCATGGAATATTTTGTTAAGACCTATCATAGCTTGTGTCATGTGCTTGGAAGAGATGCATCAGATAGAATGTCAGTGTCTTTAATGATGATGGCAGTGTATATTCAATACTATGGAGCTGAGAAGCCTTATTATTATGTAGGTTATTTGTCAAAAAGGATGCATGAGCAGATGGTGGCCATTAAGAACAATATGGACACTCCATCTCCCCATGTAAAATTCACTTGGTATTCATTAATGTGCCACATGATCCTATTCTCTCTGTCTGGACATTGGAGCAAAGAATTGCACTTGAGAATGACCGATGCAGAAGGCAATGCCATGCCAGTTCAGATGTCGACCTGCATGCTAGACATGTATTTCAAACATGTTAGCTATGTTACTTTTGAAGAACATTTTGTGAGGAAACTATTGGGATTCCTAGAGCCAGTTGCAGATAGGATACCAAAGGAGATAAAGGATTTTTTGAGACCAATGGAGAGAACCCCTCATTTGAATATCAATCACAATTGGGGAGATTGGTTTTTACATGAAAACACAACTTGTATCAGAATCTATGGGTGTGAGGCTCCACCCTACTCCTTACCAAAATTTGTGCCTAGGAGAATAACATTTATGGAAATCATCAGGCAACTAAATGAAGCAGATAAGGAACATTTCAGAAAGCATAAGAATGGATCTCTTATCCCAACATCTCTAAAACTTCATGATTTTGTTACAATTGATAAGAGTGGCTTGGACCAAATTGGTTTCATGTTGCAAAGTTATAGGATGGTGATGCAGAGGCATCCACACTATAACCTTCGCATATAACATGGATGTCTGCAGACCAACCTCATCATCATCATCTTCGCCATCATCATCATATTCCCTAAAACCACCAACAGCATCATCATATTTCGGACGATCACAATCATCCTCCTGCCGACTACTATTCACCTCCTCCGCCAGTCGCCTATCATCATCATGATATTCAGCGGGCGAAAACATCCTCCGGTTGCACTGTTCATCGGGCTCCGAACTCCATCGGCATCATCATGACCTTCAACACTCTCTTCGTCAGCAGGATATCAAATATCCGGTTGCTCCAAATATCCTGATGACGATCACCTTCAGCAGCTTACCTTCGATGCTCCGCTAGCCGACGACACAAGCAACAGCATCATGATCTACTTTATCCGGTTCCCTCGAAGCCTCCTGATGATGTTAATACACTTTCTGCCGACGCCGATACTTAACCACTTAACAACGGCAGGATAAACTCGCACAGGGGGATATCTCAATATCCTGATGACGATGACATCATATCCTGATGACGATGACGTCACCCAACATCCTGATGACCTCTTCAACACTTAGTCAAAAAAACCAAACTTTCACTCCCGCATCTACACGCGATATGCAGATGTTAGGCACTCCCGATAGATGACCCTGATGCCGATATGCTCCTCCTCGGCTTCTCCTGATGATGATCACCCCGACGCACTTGCACTTCATGCAACCGACAACATCATGCCGATCTCCACTTATCCGGATGACGATGTCCAAACCTGACTGCAGGATATTCACCAAGATATCCTGATGATGCCGTCTTGACCAGTTTCTTCACTTAGCGAAATCTCACTTCGCTGATCCTCCAGGGATGACCCGATCCAGTCTCAGGGTGATCTTCCAACTCAAACTTCTCAACTTGACCTAGCACATGAGGATGCTAGGCTTCTCAACATCTTTCAGTCGCGATCCTGCACACCTGCATGCAAACAGACAAACTACAACCTAACCTACTGTACATTACCATTCCACCAATCAGATGAGTCAACCGGTGGAATGGATCAGGAAATCCATGAAACCACTCAAACCAGCAGATCGATTACACCAAGGAGATCAAACAGAAAACGAACAGGATCTTTATTGATTTCAAAGATGTAATACAATATACTGCTTCTCACACAGCACACTCGAACTCCTCTGCTTAATGCAACACTATACTGCCGATCGATGATCTCTACAATCAACCGATCTCAAGCTTAAATAGATTATCCTACGAGTACTACTGACCCGACTCCAAGCGGCTGGGAACTCTCCAAGCGGCTGGGAGATCCAACCGATCATACATCATGACAGCTGTTATAACCAACTAACTAAAAATAGCAAAAGCCTGGTCAGCATGATCTTATCATGATCAGCGTGACCTTATTACATGCATTTGGTCTATCAGACCTTCTTGGAAACTTAAACAAGACCTAAAACTACTAACTGCCTTATCAAGACCAGCTGTCAGGTAGGTGCTCCTGCACCAGATGGATATGGAGAGAATAAAGTACTTTGATCCTAAAAGTTTCATTTATGACACAAGCCATAAAGTCGGTGGGCCTACATATCCACACCATGTCCTATTTGATGAAGACACTGTTAGAAATTGTGAATTAATGCAATAGGTGCATGTCTTGAGAAATAAATGGAATTTGATAATGGAAGTGGAGAAAAGGAAAAATAATGCTAACTCTGCATATCAAGGGGCTTTCACTAAGATTCAAGACCCCATTGAAAGAATAAAAATCTTCTTTGCTAAAGAAGATGAATTGATTACTGAAGTGCCTACTAGAGAGGAAAGGCCCACATATCAACCAAGCAGTTCAAGGGGCAAGGATGTTAGAAGAGATTCCCCTGACTCCCCTGATGCCCCTGCCCCAAAGAAAGTAAAATTAATTGACCTTGAAACAAAGGAAGAGATGGAAGTTGTGAATCTAGAGGAAGAAGTAGTAGAGGAACAAGTCCTAGAGCCTCCACACCAATTGCATTCTCCCTCGAGGATAGTACCATATGCCTCTCCAAAGAATAGGTTGACAAGGTCCACAGTCGACAATGAGATCGACACAGAAGAGGTAAGGGAGGTGGCATGCAATCAGTTTATCTCTGATGATGCATTCATTGCTACTCCAGAATTTAAATCCTATGTGCTAAGAATGAGGAGTGATGAATTTCAGAAAAGGATAGAAGAAGCAAAACATGGTACAGACCCTTCAGAATATGATGCCATTACAAGGAGTGTTCTGATTGAAGTGAACAAGGACATCAATGCCATCAATCCCGAGGAAGGGAGAGTACTTGTGAAGAAAAGTAACATCCTACTATTGCCACATTGGATGCTATCAGATGCTATTGCATTTGATACAATTGCCAGGGATGATTTAGATGTAAGCGGAGAGCAGGCCAAAAAGGCATTATAGGGTACTATCTTTGACCCTAGATTTGAGAGCATGGCTATCTAGGCATTGGCCCCAAATGATAAAAAGCCAAAGGTAGGTTTGGAGGAGTTGACCAGTAATGTGATCATCAAGAGGGTGTCAGACACCCCTACTCCTCAGGCAACCAACCTAAATGTACAAACAACACATTTTGCAGAGGCAACAACACTCAAACTACAAAAAGAGTATAATGAATTATTGGAGAAATACACAGAAGCAATGGCTAGACTTAATACTCATGAGAGTCAACCTCAATTGGAATCTGGTCCATCTCAAACCCCTCCAATTATACAAACTGCAGTCATTACTAGTGGACACACAACCCCTGCTTCAAGAAATAAAGGAACTGAAAGAGGAGAATAAGAAGTTGAAGGAAGAAATAGAAAGTAAAGTGGAGGGTGTAGCTACAAATTTGATCAAGTATAGGATCAACAAGATATTGGTCAGGTTGGAGGAGACCCATAGGTCTTACTCCCAATTAAGGATAGCACATGAGAAGCATGAATTAGATAAATAGACGCTGTCAACTATGAAGACCAGGTGGCTACCAAGGATTGCAAAAGTTAGAGATTTTCTCAGGTGCTCTAGATATGATCCAAATGCCCCTCCTGAGATGGAGTTAGTAGCAGGTATGCTGAGGAAATTTGAGGCTGTGGCTACTCATCAATTAAAATTGGATACAGTATTGAAGGATAAAATGCAAGCAATTGAGAGGCTGGACACGAAGTGGTTGCCTCACATTCTAGAAACTGATGGGACAACAAAAGATATGAACAAATGGAAGAAGGAAATCATTGATAATGGTGATTAGTTAATTCCATCTTGTTGTGATAAGGGAGACCCATCTTTGCATGTGTTAAGCTGGATACTTGATAGGTTGCATGTTGTGGACATTACCTTTGAATTATTTGGTAAAAATGTCAAAAGTATCCTAGATGCACAATATGTCAGCCACAATGGTAAGGTAGCAAAAATCATCTCATTCCCTTGGCCGACTGAAAGTACATATGGTGAGTGGTAGGATAGATATGGACCTCATGAATGACAACTCAGCCACTATCTCCCAACCACAACAATGAAGATCCCCAGGCAGCTTCGCGTGCTTCTCAAGGCCAACCACTTCTTCTTCTCTTTTCCTTCAATGCAATTAATGTTTCTTCAATGCATTTTGGTGCCTCTCTGTATCCATTGTATTTAAAAAATAATGTATTAAATGTTGAGGGTACATGTTCCTGTTATATAATGGAACTGTATTACTCATTTTATGGTTGTTGAAAACTTGGAAAATTTTGGAAAAGTAATGAAAATACAGGGCTTTCTAGCCTATTCTATCTCTTGTGATGTAAGTTTATGAGTTATATGTTGAATGTATGTTTGCATATATGTTTTCATTTTCATGTTGATGTTATATGAGTGATGCTTCATTGCATGTATTCAGATATCTGTCTCCAAGTTGTGTGTGTTTTTCTTTTGAATTCGAATAGCTAAGGGTTATTTGAGGTTTTGGGATATGGGTTTTTTCTGTATTGAATGTTTAATCTTTTACTTCTGCTCAAGGAGTAGATTAAATGTTTTAGGTTAAATATTGGGAAGAACATATTGCAATAAGGATATTCATAACCAAAGATAACTGAATACTTAATCTTGGGTGGTGTTTGTAAGGCAAATACCAATTTATCCCCATGAAACTTGAATGTCAATTGAGTTTATGCAAATCATTCACATATATACGTCTAGTTGACTCCTTGCCCTGAGACAGGCACCAGTCTGTTTTTGTGTTGAAGTTATGATTCAAAACCCCTGTCTTGCATCCAAAATACAATATATAAATGGGAGCAGAAATATCTTAGAGATGAATCATCAACAGCACAGGTTCAGGTGCAGACGAGCAATGAGCCATATGCTGGCATTAAATAGCACCACCACATCTTGAATGCTCTCATTTTGTCTCTTTATGTTTTCTTCATGTTTTCAAAATGTATTCAAATATATTTGAAAATCTAAATTAGGCGTATAAAAGGCAAATATTGTAATATCATTGGTTAGGAATACAAAGAGCCATTTTGAAT
This sequence comes from Cunninghamia lanceolata, assembly GCA_027924645.1. Lineage (NCBI taxonomy): Eukaryota > Viridiplantae > Streptophyta > Pinopsida > Cupressales > Cupressaceae > Cunninghamia > Cunninghamia lanceolata. Next base: position 367,029 of record BSBN01001102.1, read on the forward strand.
GTGAAAGGTCTGAAGCTTGTTGTTTCCTTTATAAAAGGAAACCAAGACCTTATGGCTCGTGATCTATCTGGGATTTTGATTTTTTGAAAGAGACATTGCACTGCCTATACTTTAAAGCAAATCAATATAAAAGCTGCTATTCTCTGGTGCTCAACTTTTGGTACTCATTTATTTGTTGAATTGGATTGCTAATAATTTATCTAGTTGTCTCCAATTTACTTTTTCTTTGTTATTCAAATCAACCTATCAAGTATATTGTTAATTTGTTAGAACACATTTGATGTTTCTTGTGTGGTTTGTTTATTGGGCTCCTTCAAGCAAGGATTAAAATTCTATAGGTGAATCACAGTAACTTTGGAAAGTTAAATTGGATTGTTAAAGAAGAACCTGATAACTTACATATTTGCATGTCTATGTAAGTCATAGACCTAGAATTGCCAAGCAAATTGAGTTGTGGCTAAAAGGGAAGCACATATTCTTCTTAGAGTGAAAACTCCATAACCCAAAGGCAGGCACCGATCATTCTCTTTTGAAAATCATTCCCTTGTATATATTTTCAAAATCTAATTTTATTTTTTCTGTTTTAGGAGTAGGGTTTAAAGATTTATAGAAAACATTAATCCAAATCGTATGCCAGCTTGGGTTAAATGAAGTGGATGATTTAATTGACAAAATTACATAAGCGCCTTAATCTGTTCTAAAGTCACCAGCAAACTTGAAAGTAAATTATCATTGGTGAAACAAGGTAACACTCACCTAGGCTTGATCAGAGCCTAAAGTGCAGAGAATTTTGATTAATCTGATCAATTCTATTAGTTGGCCAAATTCACATATAAAACCTAATCATAAGATTTGGCATATCTTTAGGGTTTTATAATTTGCAAATATGAGTACCAACAAAACCAATATTGACATTAAAGTGATCTACAAAAGCATTGGCCAAATCATTGAAGGAATGAATAGAACTATGAGGAAGAGAATAAAGCCATGCAATTGCATAATCCTTTTAGTTTCTGGGGAAGAGCTTTGTAAAAAGTTTATCATCATAAACATAATCAAAACAAACTCTCAATTGTGTCATAAGGTCCCCTTTACCACAATACATTACAAAACTAGGGGCCACCAAACAAACTAGAAATGGATAAGAAATAACTCAAATGAACGTGGATTATGCTTGGTTTCTCGTATGATATCCTTTGATTACTAGGGGTAATGCATCAACTTTACTTTGCATCTCATCAATTCTTTTAAGGATGAACATTAGGAGTTATGATTAAAATGGGAGTGGAAGTGGCAACATGAGATAATATGTGGAGTGTAGGTTGATTGGGGGACAAAGAATGAAGTTGGAATGACATCACTAGAAGTGGGAACATGAGTAGTGGGTGAGAAGTAAACACAATCAAGGGATGAGTGGAAAGTACAATATGAGAAGTAGGTACAATGAGAGGATCAATGATAGGAGCTATGAAAAATTGATAAGCAATACAGAGAAGAGAAGAAATATGTGGCTTGGCTAATGCAGGAGAAGATGTGGAATGAGGCTCACTAGACGAAGAGGATTGTGAAGGAAGGGGAGGAGACACTATTTAAGGAACTTGATGAGATTATCCTTTGACCTATATCACTTAATACTTCCATCACATAAGGTTTATCCATAAACACGTTGTGAAGAACATCAATCAAATTTGAATAATTAACATTATTGCTCAAATTCATAAAGGTATGATATAAGTATTTGTGTAGTAAGATTCATGTCTTGCCTATCCATATGTGCAACATGCGCATCATGATGAAAAACATCTTCCCCATTAAAATATGTAGTAGTCATCAAATCCTCAATTATAACTTCCTCGCAATGAATCAAGGCCATTGTAGAGTTAAGCCTAAGGTTTCTTCTTAGTGCAAAATAAGGATTAGGTTGAGATCTTGACATTCAAGCAAAGTATAAAGAAATAAAAAGGAAATTGCATCCAAGTAATCCTAATTTTTTTTGCCAACAATTCATACCAAAGATTGAACAATTTAAGGATATTGTAATAGGTAATTTGTATCTACACAAATAATATTACCGAAGCATTTCAAAGTTTAGGCCATAAGAATCATCCTTTTTTAAACATGGATTGCAAATAATTCTAAAAATTTAGAAGTCTTGGTCATTAACATTATTGTCTGGTACAATGTCATCCAGTGTATCATTGTCAATGTTCATATGTTCTTTCAAGTATTTAATATTATCATCATCCTCATCTTGACCTGCATCATCTTCATCATCATTGAAATTTGACTATAGACCATCTATATTGTTACCAGATGTATTTGGATCATCATTTTCTATCCCATCCATATTGTTGTCTTCCATAACATCATCTAACTCTAGATTGTTGTCTTCTTGTGCCCAAACATAACCATCTTCAACATCATCATGGATGTCAATTTCTTTGATGTTCTCTAATCCCTCTCTCTCATTTTGTTAGCCATCATTGTTTTTCTCAGTATCCACTAATGCATCGTCAAATACATGCCTTAATCTTGGATCATAATGTATGACAAATATCCATTTCAGGTCCAAAATATCTTCATAGAAAAATACCTACACATGAACGACATACATATATTAGACGTATGGTATAACAATTTTATTGATTAATAAACACATGTATATATTCACAATAAACTATGAATTAATAGATTAATGATCACTACCGCTTCTTGTTTGAGTTAAAGAAATACCTGCTCATAATGAATTGGTAGAACATAAGGCTCCTTATCCTCCAGTAGGAAACATGAGGAATCTATAGAAAATAATCCACTATGGGTATCATGTCTTCGTGTCCTCTCAAATGCTTCATACCATCTACATTTAAAAACACAACATTTAAAAGAGTGGTAATCCAACTCAATAATTTCTTGTATTTTCCCAACATATTGTAGATTCCCTTCAATTATATTCTTATCTTTTGAGCTTGATCAACTGGATTGCTTGAAGTCAACCATGATGCCACAATCGAAGGATCTTCTCTTTACATCTACACTTTCTACATGATAATGTTGACCATATGTCCACATTGCTGGATATTTCCTCGCATGTGAAAGACCATTTATTTTAGTGAAAACAAATATAATGACGAATATTAAAATAGTTAATAGTGTCAAAACTGTAAGGAAACAACATTTTGTAAAATTCCAACTGTACCTTTCTTTCACATCCTCTAGACATGTTGTTTTGATCTTTTGTTATGTTTAAATCTATACCTGCATCTTCTATTTGATTTTGAATTTGTTCAGTAATCCATTCTAGTGTGCAATCTTTGCCCCATTCCCAAAGCAGATCAGTGAGAAGTGGAGTATTCCTTGGGTTCAATCTCTTAAACTGTCTCGTTGCTTCTAACACTTCTCTCTTTTTATCATACAAATCACTCCATTTGTTCATAAAGTCCATGTGGTACATAATGAACTTGTTGAGTATAGCACTTTCGTCTACACCTATTACATGTCAACATGTTTATTTCAAACTCCAAATGTCATGTTTTTAATTTGACAAATAAATTACAGAGTAAATTAATGATTGCAAGAAAAACAACCACACTCATCATGAATTTACTTACTAATTTCTACTTGAACACCATTAGATTGTGGTTTTTCTCCATCAATAATATCTTATGCTCATTCTTCATGCCAGAAGCATGGCCCATCTTCAAAATCCTTACCAAGGAATTCACACAAGAAGAAAAATGCTTCATTCAATACATACCCTTCAACCATGCAACCCTTTGGATGTGCCTTTTGTTAGACATATATTTTTAGAGTTTTCATATACCTTTCAAAGAAAAACATCCACCTCATTGATACGACACCCACCAATTCAATGTCATTGACTAGGTGTATAAGTAAATGGACTTGTAGGTCCACGAAACTTGTAGGGAGCTCCTTCTCAAATCAACATACAATTTCTACAATTTCCTTCTTCTATTTTGGCACTTCACATTCGTGGATCTCCTTGGAGGCCACCCACCTAATATAAGAATAATAAATTAGTATGAACCTTTAGTCAAAAATTAAAATGCAATATAATATCTCTATGTCTCTCACACATGAACATTTCATATAACCACATACCTTGTAAATGCTGACAATCGACTTATGGCATTCCTTAAGTTAACTGTAAGACAAGAATCCCCCCTAATTGCCAATGGCATGATATGCTCTCAAACACATTTATGAAAAGGTCATTAGTAATTTTTTCTCACACAACAAAATATTAAAATATATTTAGTACTTAATCAATGTTACCAGTAAATGTTAAATGATGATATTTAACACCTTCATAAAATTATGAAAATCATGCGTTTTAAATCCCGTGATATGTCCATCAACTGTAAAAGATTTAGCCAATGATGACCCATAGCCAGTAGGTGTCCTTATTGAATGGATGACATTTTTTAGTTGGTCTAGCTCTTTTTTTTTCAAAATCCATGGAGCTTCTGCATATGTTTCATTTTTCCCTATTTGGCCACAAATGTTTTCTATCAATTTTGGTACACAAAAGTGCAATATCTCTCCTCAAAGACAAGGTGTCCTCTTTGCCTGATATATGTCGAAATATAGAATCTTGGACATTTTTGAAGACGTGCATAGGATTTAATAGGTGAGATATTAATAGATCCTTCCAGTAAGGGAGCTCATAAAATATGGATTTCCTTTTCATTCCTTCTGGCATATTAACTACAACTTGTTCTGGTTCTTCAATTGAATCACCCCGATCAAAAAAATCCTCCGAAGCTTTCAATTTAACATCTTCATACTTCTTAAGCCAATCACCTAGACCCATAATCATGGGAGGGCCTCTATTTTCAACTTTTCCATCAAATTGATTCTTCAGGCGATTTCTAAACTTATGATCTAGTGGTAGAAAAACCCTGTTGTTTGCATAAATAAATTTATGTAGATCTTTAGAATACAGCCCTTGAAATTGTTCTGCACATCTTGGACATGCAAATATCCCCTTTGTTTGAAGCCTTGCAATTCAATAAGTAGTGTTAATAACATCAAAAAAATAGTATAAAACCAAGTATGAAAGTTGGGATGAAAATAAATTATGAGTGTAAATACATAAATATTTTATCTTACTAGAACAAACACCAAGTCCTAGAAAATCATGAATAGTCCAACATAGCACACCATACAACATGAAGGACCTATTTGATGGGGGACGTGATATGTCATACATTCTTGTGCCTTTCCATAGCAGTTGCATCTCATCAATAAAAGGTGCAAGATAAACATCCATGTTTTTAACTTAATGTTTTCCTGGAACAATGAGAGTCAACATAAGGTGCTCCTTTCTAACACTCATCCATGGGGGAATATTGTATACTATCAATCCGACTAGAAAAACACTATAATTTGAGCTTAGGAAAGAGAATGGGCACACTCCATCAATTGCAAGACCAAACTTGATAATACGGGGTTCATCTTTGAATTTTCTTGGCCATTTTTCCTCTGTGTGTTTCATTTCTTTGGAGTACTAAAATTCGCATGAATCCATCTTTACTCCTATTCTTTGCATGTCAGTCTATCAATTGTGCAAGTGACTTGCAACGAAACATTCATTGAAGTCTAGGTATAATTGGCATGTGACGTAAAACCTTCTTTGGAACTGTAGGACCTTGTATATCTATATGATATCTCTTCTCTTTGCATACAGGGCATTCTACCTTGTTTTTATATTCATCTCTGTGTAAAATGCAATCATTTTTACATGAATGAATTTGCTTATATTCAATCCCCAACTCAACCAACAACAGACACGCCTCTCTGCAAGTTGATGGCAACACATTCTCTTCAAGGATTATTTTAGTTTTAGTGCCCTGTAAGATTGTCAGAGATTAAATCAATTGAATGTTTGACTTATGATGAACATGTTTGATATGTCAATCTATACTAGGATTGTTTATATACAATATATGGTTTTAAAATCCCCTTAAAGAAATATAAACGAAGTTGATGAATGTTTACGAATTATGTACACCAATTGACAATGCAAAGTAAGAAATAGATTTCAACTCACTTCAGTAGGGTAGTGAATACTTTGACTGACCAACCAAATAGTGACTTGATTTCTAATAATATTAATGTGCATGCCAGTTTTGAGGTTCTACTTGCACCTGATTTGAACACAGGTGTCTTCGCTGCTTGCTTGATGGAGTCTTTCAGGTTGTTATCATCAACATTACGTTGGTGGTAATTACCCCTTCTATCATCGTTACTGTAAACCATATGATCATTATTGTCATCATTGTTTCCATACCCAAATAAATCTGTAAGCATTTCATTCAATCCTTCTTCATGCACTGCATTTTCACTATCATGATCATCATCATTAAGGCTAGGTGGCATGTCATCAGTGTATGCGGATCTCATCAGCTCTTCAAATTTCTCAGCTGGTAGTATTCTCTTCAATGTTGCTCTTTTCACCCTGGTATTGTTTAAAGGATGGTTTTGATCATCTCGTCCAAATCTTAATAACCTAGTTGGATATCGGGTATTAGTATGTGTTTCATCAACATCTTCTACCTATCAACAAACACAAGCATTATTTAATGTTTGGCAACAATTGGATAAATCATAAATGTATCAATTTCAAAGAAATATAATCAAATATGGCTTAAAAAATAAAAATAAAAATTGTATGAACATATATACATCAATTGAATAATGGAACATTATTTTATAGACTACCTTTTTTATACAATAATTTAAATAAAACACAATTTTGACAACATAGTTTATAAAACATCAGTCCACACTCATTTATTATTCTTTTGTTTTCTGCCCTTAAGAATATCCTTAGGGAGACCTTGTTCTTCCCTCTTCTTTTGCACCCCAAAAAGATTACATTTAGGCCTAAAAGTCAGCACTAAAGTCAGCAATAACTGCGCCGACTAATGAATCAATTTTTTTTTTTTAAATTCCCGCCTACACATACCTCAAAACAAAAAAACACAAAAAAAACTTTATTGATTTTTGGTGTTCATTTTGTGTTTGGAGATTGAGCGTTTGGCGTGCAGCGATCAAGCATTTGGGTTTTTTGTGTTCGCCCTTATTTTGGGCAGATCCTTGGCAATGGCGGGACCTGTATTCCAACCCTGATTTCCTTTCCATTCCTGAAGTGCATACTCACTTTATTACATCTCAAAAGTCGCAAGTTCAAGCCATGACAACCTTTGCTTCCAGATATCTCAACCTTTCAATTTGTGCTTCTCTTCTTCTATTCGTGCCAAGTAAGGGCATCGCCTCTCTTTCATCTACTCTTTTTTTCCCGTCAGATGTCGAATTGGTTTGGACAAATGCAGGTCTTGTAATATTCATAGGGCATCTATTGAAGATAATTTTGAGCAAGGCTTTTCATAATAGACAACAAATTTCCACATTCCATAATATTATAAATGTGTGCTTTAGGATTAAACTATGTGAATCAGATATCTCAGCCTTTGCTTAAAGGAAATTGTTGTCTATCTTGATATGGATGAAATCACATTTTGCCACTAGTTGATAAAATTTCTCTCTGGATTTATTTCAATTGATGTATAAGCTTACTTTCTTGTAGCAAAATTACAGAGGAAAACAACTTCATGATTTGCTCTACAAAGTAAAAGTCAAAAACCTTGAGGAATATAGAAAAACTGGACAAAAACTTTCATATCTGGCAGTGTGTACTTCATTTGCCTCCACAGTCTGGATGAAAATAATTTGCCCTAGGTCACCTCAAAATGTCAAGCAATAGAGGTAAGAGAGCAAAGGGAGCAGACTCTGGCCACAATGAGGTAATTCATTGTCAATTTATAGATTTGTAAATGTTTCCATTGTTTCTTTGATTTTTAGTTTTTAGTTTTTTATTTCTAATTTAAAAGAAGAAATTTATTTTATATATATATGGACATGCGACTGACAAAGATAAAAAGGCATTGGCTTCCATATTGGGGGTAGAGGCAGTGAACAAATTGGATGGTGTGGACTTGACAATGCTTGTCGGATACATAGAAAAATGATCTAGTAAAGCCCCTGAAACATTGCAACCAAATCAACAGTGTCAAAGGGAATCAATTGATTCCCCAACCAGTCCTGGATTAGGCAAAAGATCCAGGAGGAAATCAATAATAGTAACCTCTAAGAATGTGGAACAGGGAGCAGAGGCTTCCAATGTCCCGGCCACTCCTGGGACACAGACTTCTTCGACCACCATGCCATGTTTTGCATCTTGCATTGGTACCTATGATACCAAGATAGAATACAATGTAGTTTTAGGGGAAGTTCAAATGACAGATGCTGGAAAAACATTTGTGAATAGGTTGAAGGAATCATGCCTTCAACAGTTCAAAGACCATCTACATTTGCCATTGTCAAAGATACCCGTGCACCTGCAAAAAGTAGTTATCCATGACATGGAGACTGAATTTGGCAAAGGTTGGTCTATAAAGAAGATAAAGCTACGAATGTCTCAAAACTACAAGAGATTTCGGTGCAACCAAACAAAGAAGATAAAAAACTCCCTCCTAAGATAAGGCTCAAAAAAAGGCCAATTGATGTAAGTGTGAAAGTATGGAAAGAGCTTGTAAAAGCAAATGAGAAGTCTGATGCATGGAGGAAGTCCGGTGAGGAGAGTACGCAGGTATTTAATTTTGCTCATAAGATTATATCAAATTTATTAAATGATTTTTAAATTTTATTTGTGCATAGTTAAATTGAATTAGTATATGTTTTAGGACAAGGCCTCCAAGGCTAGGCTTGACAAACTTCATGCCACGCATCACAGTGGCCAGAAAGGTTTACAGGCCTTGATCTATACATTTGTAAGTATATTTAATAAGTTAAATGATATTTTTTTTATTTCATAGGAAAAAGTAAATGATTGCATATTAATTAGTTTAACTAGTCCATGTGCCATGTTTTGACAGGAGAAGAAATATGGCCGACATCCAAGCTAATTTGAAAAGTAAATGTTACAAAGCAAAAAGTGGACCGATTTTGTAATCTGGATGGAGAACAAGGTATCAATAGTTGACTTTCAATAACTTAGTTGAATATTGTTGTGTTAATATGTCAATTTGCATTTCTTGTGTTGATTTGTTTATTGATGTGTAGGATGAGTTCTAAAGTCCTTCTTTGTTGGCCCTAGATCCCACTTAATTGTCCCATTATTTGCAGTCATGGACATGTGCACATGTCCTCCTAGTTACCTTATTACAGTGTTGAGATTTGAACTTTAGTCACTCTCATTGTGAATGCACCTTTTTACCTTTACAGAACAATCCTGGGACATATTTCACAATAATTTTAATCCACAAAGCTCGACAACTGTAAGGGCAATCACTTATATACAAACATGAGTTATGTGAACAGGCCACTGAATCATCCACACATTTGTTTATATTGAATTAATGTATAGACAGCATATCCTTTATTGAATCATTAGGTGGTGATAGAACTTATGAAAATGATGAGTCCATTATCAAAGGCACATCATTGATATCTTTATCGAAGGCACATCATTGAATACTCCAACAGTTGCAACAATGTAGGGCAATCCTCTATCTTGTGATCAACATCATAATAAGTATACATTAGAATTTTTGTGCAACTACGCGAGGTATGCCCAGGTTCTCCACACTAGTAGCAATAGATTCCTCTATTGCATACTCTACCATGGCCTCCTTGATTTCCTCCATGCTCCATATATTATGGCTCCTAATAGCACAACACCATCTATTGTGGTTGTGACTGGGGTTGCGTGGTTGTGTTTAATATTTTTTTCCTCTTGCCTTGTGGAGGACTTGTACTACTTTGTAGGTGGTAGTGTCATGGGTGGATGTGTGACAAACCTTGCACTAGTAATTGATAGGAACATCCTTTCACTTTTGTAGTAGTGGACAATTTCATGAGTCTCATGACATATGGTGCAATTAGGTATGTGTTGAGCAAGAGGGAACTATGTGGCATTAATAGCTTGAGCTCCCACCACTAGATAGTTTGTAGTTGTATGCCCCTTAGTGTGGCACTTTGTTCATCATAAACCACATTGATTAAGAGTTTCACTTGCAAGTTGTGCTATTTGCATGACCATTTTTCCACTTGTTCTTTTAGGCATGTAGTAGAATCATATGTTGGGGGCTCCCCTAATTCTTATAATCTCAACACAACTTTTAAGGCAACTTTTTAATTAGGGAGAGTGAGATAAATTAGTTCATGTTGGATATGTGCAATTAGCCTACCAATAAATCATTCCTTCTAAATTTCAACATTTTATAGTTGGGTCAATCTTTAACACCAATTCCATAGAGCGTTGATCATACCTACACACAATCTCTCCCGATTGTTACCTTATTTCTTTTAATGCCACAATATTACGATGCACCATTTTAGGGCAATTGAAATTGGGAAGGAAATCTCTTAGCAGTTTACCAAGATCAATCTTGGTGCCATTAGGATCATAATGAGTATACTAGTCTTGTGCTTGCTTACAAAAAGTGGTTGCAATTAACCTAATCTTGTGGTCATTATCCACAACATTTTGTGTGTGCCATGCTATCTCATATGCTTAATTTTGGTGGGCTAATAATAAACAACAAACCCTTGTTTGCCTGCGTCCTTCTTATGACTAATCCCATTTTGGATTCCTTATGACGTCAAGGTAATTTGAAGGAAGATCAAAGTTGCACTCCAAGTAGATGTGTGGATAAAGAAGGGCTTAGCGGAATATGGAAACCTTTAGATTTTGTGATTTTTGTTTTTTCCATTTCAAAACTATTTGTTTTCTTTCTTTTCTAATGAACATTTATTCAAAAGCCCTTTCCTACACCCAAATCTTCAGTTTTAAACTCACTTGCATGGAAGATGCATTAAAGGTGTTAAGGGAAATTATGCATAAATATTAATGAAATCAATAATACCCATAACTCAATGAAATATAGAAATAAAGAAGATTTAAAAACAATGAACAATACCTCAACAAACCTCTTTAATTCATGGCTTCCATTGATGACCTATCACAAATGATCTTGTGTATGAATATGCCCCCAGAAGGTGCACTTCCTTGCTATTCCAAGATGTCAAGTGGGAATGGTCGTGATAGTTTATTGCAATGAAGATGAGCTTCACAACAATGGTAATGGTGATATGGTAACAAGTTGATCGCAAGCAAATGGAATGACTTGGGTGCCAAAGGCGCGCTGTAATTCCTGCAGAGTAACAATACTAAAAGCTTGGATGATTGAAATGGAAGAAGAGGGTTCAATTTATAGACTTGTGAGAGAAAAGATCAATGGTATAGTAAGAATGAGAAGATCAACGGTATAGAACAGTTGGGAGAATGTGCGCGAATAGAAAGAAGACAAGTGTCACACAAAAGTTGTTTTGTTTGAGTTAACTGCTTTCTTTTATAAAGATAAGATATGGTTTTATAAATTAGAAATCTTTTTTCTAATTTAAGAGTTATTAATTAAAAAAAAGTTGATTGAGTTAGTTAACTCAACTTGTGATTTGTTTTTGCATGATTTGAGAGAAATTAAATAATAAATTATTTAATTTTGTGTGCATGAAGAAGAAGAATTATTTTTAGAGGATTTGGAAGATATTTTGAGGAGTTACAAGATAAGAGAGCAAATTAAATAATTAAATTTATTTAATTGTTGTGCATGCTTTGGAAGAATAAATAAAATATTTGATTGTATTTTATTTTTAGAGATTGAGAGAATTTAAATAAATTTGATTGATTTATTTAAATTTGGAGGAATAATTGACTTAATTAAATAATTAAGAATTATTTAATTGTTTGGAAGAATTTAATTAAATAAAATATTTATTTAATTATTGGAAGAGGTAATTAAATATTTTTATATTTAATTAACCTAGAGGAATGTGAATCGAATAAATAAATTTGTTTATTTATTTATTGATAGAGGAATTAGAATGAAATAAATATTAAGAATATTTATTTAGACCAAGACGTGTCATTTTTAGGCGTATACATTTTACCCCTCTGATGCAATGTAGTTTACGGCGTTGCTTCAAAGAATAAGAATTTTCGATAATGATACATGCCCCAATTTGCCCCTGGTATAGGTTAGGATGATAGGATGCCCCCTCGGGAGATTGGACGGGAAGAAGGGCAGAAGGACGTGAGGCAGACAATCTCATGATGAAGAAGGTGAAAAACAGGTTAGGATGAAGAAAAACATGTCACGGTTCAGAGAAATGGGAAGAAATGGGCTTGGGAAGTAGTCACGGTCACCACACAGCTAGTTAGGGTTCATTTGCTATATATAGGAGTTGGGTCCACAAATCTAGTCATTTGCACACTTGGCTTTTGTTGATAGGTCCTTTGAGAGCCTAGGAGAGCATAGGAGCATAGACCAGTTGAGACAGGTATGGATATTCCACGCGAGGAGCACCGCTTTGAGCAAGTCCGACGGTTCGATCGACCAGCTGACACAGGACCATCGGTATGTAGTTCAAAAAAACTCACCTAGGGTCATTTATTAGTGCAATAAATGCTAGGCAGAGTTCAACTAGGACAAATGTGCTGATCTGTGTTACGGCGCATATGCGCTTCAAAACTGCACATATGATATGTTTCAGCGCATTTACGGTATGAAACGACGCATATACAAGTTCTGCGTATGCATGATATAGGTCAGTGCATAGGGTATAGAACAACGCACATGTCATGTGACTACACTTTTATGTTGTATAGCTACGCATGTGTCAAGAAACTGCACATGGATGACATGTTACGACGCATTCATTGCGAAGCTGCGCTTGGGATATGGGACTACACATTTACTCAATTTGGTGGCGCATTTGCCAAAAGTGCCGCATTTACTGTGAAATGGTGCATGTACCTTCTGGTTCGGTGCATATGCTTTAGATAGTCAGTTTACTTAACAAAATTGACTCGATTGGCATCTTGCTCGATGCGTTAATTGACAAGCGATCTCCAAGATTGCAGGAATCTAGTCAAGAGATGTATGTTGTTTTGATCAATTTTGACATGTTAAGTAAGTGATATGATGCTTTAAATAGTTTTGAGTAGTTATGCAGTTTTGGTTGATGCATTGCTTTGCTTGATTGCAGGAGGACATCCGGGATGTACTCATGTCGAGGGAGCAGTTTCCCTTGCCGTTGATGCAGTAGTACATGCTTACTAAGATTGATCGAGAGGCTCTCGGCGCTATGGGAATGGATAACGTGTGCTTCATGCCTGAGGTTCGTACAAACCTCAGTATGCTGACTGCTACCGTAGAGCGATTCCATAGCAAGGATGGGACCTTTCACCTGCCTGCTAGTGAGATGGCGATTATGCTAGAGGATGTTTATAGGATCATGCACTTGTCGATACAGGGTGAGCTAGTAGAGTATGATCCTCAACGGGATGCAGGACTGGCAAAGTGTAGGTGAGTCTTTGATGACCCAGAGTTAGAGGGGCAGGTGATATCTTGACAGGACATTCATGATTACTACGACTACTTCCTAGGGATAGTGGTTGGATTGATCAGGGGTGTTGTCTTCCTCGATAGGAGGTCGCATGGCTTCCTATTGGGTGGGGTTGAGTCATGGAGAGGATGGTTACAGAGGGCACCCAATTTGCATGGGGTGTCTATGTTTTGGTGCACCTATACCACGATATGCATCAGGTGGTATACCACAGGGGTGCCAGCTTGTCGACAGGTGTTTCTCTTTTACAGTTTTGGCTATGGGAGCATATTGCGCTCACTCGGCCGATATGCATGTTTTCTAGTCAGAGGGGAGAGCCTTATAGCTACGGATATGTAGGAGTTATTTCCCAACACAAGTTGGGAAATCTCGAGTACTAGAGGCACGCGCTAGACAATGTAGATAGAGTTGTCTGGAAACCATATCTAGATTGTGAGCATTGGGATGATGAGGACGACGAGTTGCCCTACTTCTTTCAGACTCAGTGGCTCATTGGGAAGACACGGTTTATACTGGAGAGACAGATAGTTAGCAGGGTTCAAAGGTAGTTTGGGAGGATATAGGGCATGCCACAGGGGCAGGCCCGATTTGTGCGCACTCATGCAGAGAGGTTCAGATGGGGTCCAGTTGCTTCTTATGAGGAGGCATTAGTAGAGTTCCAGCAGACTCCTTATGTGCCTTGGCCAATGAGGAGGGAGGTCATAGATGCAGGGATGACTCCTGATTATGAGGAGTGGTTAGCATCTCATCTGTTCCCGAGGTACTCAGGACATGGAGAGTTGGTGCCTTGCCTAGATGAGGATGGGGTAGGTAGGAGGAGGAGGAGATGGAGATGATGGAGGGGACGGAGGAGGAGGAGGAGGAGGAGGCGGTGGAGATGGAGGAAAGGGAGGAGATGGAGGTAGAGGGAGGCAGAGACAAAGGAGGAGAGCTAGGGAGGGACCTTCCCAGTAGCAGCAGGTAGTGCAGCCACAAGTTGCACAGCAGGTACATATGCTGACACCACAACAATTGCCTCAGCAGGTAGGTCAGCAGCAGGTGCAGGGACAAGGTCAGGCACAGTAGGTGCCACAAGTTGTACAGGTTCCTCAGGCTCCTGTCCAGCCTGATTTACAGCAATAGGCTATTATTACGCTATAGGGACAGGTGAGACAGCTCAGGGCCCATCTCAGAGCAGCAGAGTCTCGTAGAGAGTCTGATGCATGGGTTTTATTAGGGCTTGCGGTAGAGCGGGATGTAGTAGAGGCGAGGGTGTAGACTTTGAGGCCAAAGAGAGATGCGACCCTAGCCACCTTGGGTATGGATGGGGCCACTGCATTTTTGGTTACACAGGTGCAATAGGGACAGGCCCAGGTACACCAGCTATAGACGCAGATTGTACAGATGCAGGGTGAGCTTGCTAGAGCTCAAGCACAAACCTAGTACTATAGAGGATTGTACCACGGGGTGGTGCCAGCGGATCAGAGGGCACCTAGTTTTCAGAGCTAGTCAGTAGCAGGTACACCCCAGAGGGTAGGTGGATCACGGTCGGGAGAGTCAATGATGGGCCCATAGTAGTCTGGGGCCAGCAGAGGAGGGGATGGAGAGGGCAGTGCTGGGAGCAGCGTCCCATAGCAGCAGGGCTAGCCTATACACCTATACCGATTTTGGTTTATGTATACACTTTTTTGATGGCTCAGATAGCCTAATATGTATATACTTGTATCATTTTGCACCAAGACATGTATCATTATTTTTTGTGATGTATACATTTTATGACTTGACTCAGAGATGACAGACTTTTGATATACTTGTACATTTGGACATGTTTTATGTTTATGATGATGCGACTATTCGATCTCTATATGCAGTTGTTGATGCTATATGTCATGGATGCTATCTATCTTATGATGTTTCACATGTGATGCAGATGTTTTATTTTGTCTATATGATGCTATGTGATGTTTTGATGGATGCACAATACTTTTGATGTCTATATGATGCTTACTTATGATTCTAGGACTCTAATATGATGATGATCTAATATGCAACTGTGGATATTATCTATATGATTATGCAATGTTATGCGATGATCTACATGTACTTGTCTATGTTTTTTATTTTCTTGTTGATGCTATGGTATGATGCAAATGTATATGGATGACCTAATGCACTTATTATGTATGCAAATGATTTAATCATGTTAATGACTATCTCATGTGATATGATATGCAACTTATACTATGTTTTTGTTATGTCCAAATGTACTCAATCGACACATAAATGACACAATGATAGATAGAAGACTGACTGATAGAAGAGATGACTCGGTAGAAGGATTCACAAGCTTTTATTTGTATTGATATTCTGCATAGGAATTTTTATTGCATGGAATATGGATGTAAATGACATGGATGCGAAATGGTTTTGCCATCTTGATATTGCAAGTATATTTGAAGTGTTTATTTCATCATTGGGTGATTTTTTTGGTACTTTTTCTGAATGTTGTAAGTTAATACAAGCATCTAGGTATAATTGAACCGAGATGACCTGAGTATTGTTTACATGGATTTTGATTTAGCAGATTAATACAAGCATCTAGGTATAATTGAACTGAGACGACCTGAGTATTTCTTGCGTATCAAAAGACAAGGATTGCCCCCTTTCATGTTAGACCTCTGATGTCCTCGATGATCTTTTGCCAATCATGATGTTAGACAAAAGTTGTCACATTACTAAAGATTGATCCACAAGCAATAGACAAAGAAAATAATTATGCCCCCATCATAGCATCTCTAGTTTTTGGCATCCTCGAGTAGCATAGAAAGACATAATAACAAAAATCAAGACTCTATAAGTTAATCGGATCACACACAAAACATTCTTGCATTTAGATGTGTTTATTTCTTGCCATAATTTAGATAGAATTAGTTTGAGTGCTTTAGGTGCTTGTTTGATTTGCTTTGGATGGGTTGATGTTTTGCGTCAAAATTTCTGCTTGAAAGCGGGTTTTTGCTTGTGCTTGCCAAAAATGTTAAGGGAAATTATGCATAAATATCAATGAAATCAATAATACCCATAACTCAATGAAATATAGAAATAAAGAAGATTTAAAAACAATGAACAATACCTCAACAAACCTCTTTAATTCATGGCTTCCATTGATGGCCTATCGCAAATGATCTTGTGTATGAATATGCCCTCAGAAGGTGCACTTCCTTGCTATTCCAAGATGTCAAGTGGGAATGGCCGTGATAGTTTATTGCAATGAAGATGAGCTTCACAACAATGGTAATGGTGATATGGTAAAGAGTTGATCACAAGCAAATGGAATGACTTGGGTGCTAAAGGCATGCTGTAATTCCTGCAGAGTAACAATACTAAAAGCTTGGATGATTGAAATGGAAGAAGAGGGTTCAATTTATAGACTTGTGAGAGAGAAGATCAACAGTATAGAACGATTGAAAGAACATGCACGAATAGAAAGAAGACAAGTGTCACACAAAAGCTGTTTTGTTTGAGTTAACTACTTTCTTTTATAAAGATAAGATATGCTTTTATAAATTAGAAATATTTTTTCTAATTTAAGAGTTATTGATAAAAACAAGGTTGATTGAGTCAGTTAACTCAACTTGTGATTTGCTTTTGCATGATTTGAGAGAAATTAAATAATAAATTATTTAATTTTGTGTGCATGAAAAAGTATTATTTTTAGAAGATTTAGAAGATATTTTGAGGAGTTAGAACATAAGAGAGCAAATTAAATAAATAAATTTATTTAATTATTGTGCATGCTTTGGAAGAATAAATAAAATATTTGATTGTATTTTATTTTTAGAGATTGAGAGAATTTAAATAAATTTGATTTATTTATTTAAATTTGGAGGAAGAATTGACTTAATTAAATAATTAAGAATTATTTAATTGTTTGGAAGAATTTAATTAAATAAAAGATTTATTTAATTATTGGAAGAGGTAATTAAATATTTTGATATTTCATTAACCTAGAGGAATGTGAATCGAATAAATAAATTTGTTTATTTATTTATTGATAGAGGAATTAGAATGAAATAAATATTAAGAATATTTATTTAGACCAAGACTTGTCATTTTTAGGCGTATACAAAAGGTATCAATTATATATGTTCAATGATTTAAATCCATTATTTTATGGTTCTCAGTATGATAGAAAGAAGGATGTTGTTGCTTCTTAGACTTGTTGCACACCTTGCACTAGGTCCACAGGCTGGTGGAATGGTATTCGAGGACACAATGGCTCTCATATCATATTTTTTTTTGCAAGGAATCAATTTAAAATGGTTTGAGGCCTAGCTTTCATTCCAACCTAGGATTTCATCACAATAATGTTATATTATAGTCTTCAGATATGTGTATAGTTTATGTGCATGGTAGAAACCATTTAGTAATAATTCCTCACAAAGCACACTGTAACTGAGATGTATGAATGCCCTAAAACTATACAGGTTCAGTCCAGACACTATCATAAGATCACGGATACATCATATTTTAGGTGTGGGTAGGACTTCCTTAGTGTAGCCCTAACTATGCATTGCAGTAGAATCATTATATTGACCATTCCAAGTTCGGACTAGTAGGGACAATGGAGTTTCAAGACGCTTGCCAGCCAAGGGAAGGTTGATATAAGAATTTTGAGGGACCTAGGGTAGTGACAGTCATATAGGACTGGGTTTGTGTTATGTTTGGAACCCATAAAGTCTTGAGGTCTTCTTAGAGGGGTGATATGTGACTAGGGTATGAAGGCTAGGACTTTGTATGTAATCTTAAGCCCTCCTTTTGGATTTGTTGGAAGCTTTCTTCACTGATACATAAGGACTGTCAAGACTCCTATGATAGTGCATTAGAGAGGCATTGAAAGCACAAAGGAGATAAATGTTATTAGGCCATCATGCATTGGAGAAGGGATTGTCATAAAGAGCATGACAGTGTTACCTTGTCATAATCACAAAGTGGATAGTCTTTGTGGTGATAATTATAGTCATTAAGTTTACATCCACCTTCCTAGGGTCTGCAGAAATGCCTAAAGTTGAACATGCCTATTTTAAAGATCTTGTCATGAGTATTTTCCATGCTTTTACCCCCCTAATGATCTGAAGATTGAATATAAAGGTGTGGAAATTATTGACTAACCTTACTACTATCACAGTCAATTTGCTAACATGCAAGACAGTCATGACGTTTTTCTTGTTTTATTCAAGATTTATATAATCTTCCTTATTGATAAGATGGGGTTCTACTATTCCCAAATTGTCTACGACAAAATACCAATGGAGACCTCCCCAATCCTCATCTCAAGTTTCAAATGCACAATGAAACGATGGAGGACAATCATAACTGTCATAATAGTACATTAGCATTTTTTGTCTCAAGGTGGCCCTTGAGACTGCCAAGGGGATGGATATAGAGTTGCGATTATGGTTTTGGTTTAAAAGACTTGTGTCATTGACCTTATATTTATTTGTGGCAAGGATCCCAATAGTCTAAAGATTACAAATTGTTGTCAAGAAGGGACTGTCATAGTTAAGTGTGGTACAATGATACAATTTCATCTTGGTTGAGTATTGTATAAATCTCAAGCTATTTAGAATGCATGGGGGTATTAGGGTGTGGTATCACTATATAGGTAACCATCAAGTGATTTCTTCAACCCAATCTTGGCCTATATAGTACCCAGTGTGAAGAGCAAGATAGTGTTGTCCAAGAACCTTGTTACAGTCACAAATGAGGGAAGTCTTAGCTATTGTAACCGTAGTTGGAATCCCTTGTTGTTACCATAACATATGTGACCTAAAACCATGACTCTATGAGTATGAGTTGTTTGAAACTCCTCTAAGAAGATCCCACTATGGGAATGAATCATAATTCAGTGTTAAATAGGATTGTTGTCATTACAAAAAATCTAGGGCAGTCATTGTATCCTCTCATTGCCATCATAGAATTAATGCAACTATAGTTTTCAATACCGAAGAGATGGAATTGATGGTAACCATAAGGTCTGTGTTGACTAGTCTCAATCATCCATCCCTCGATGGTAAAAAATAAATTCCCAAAGGAGACAGTAATGATGATACAAATGTAGACACAAAATAAGACCACTTTATATTCTTCTATTTTAGAGGATTGTCTCTACATTGCCGGTCTAGATTAAGGAAGACATGATTTAAGAGTTCATTGGATTTGATGGCTACAAGCCATTCATCAAATCCACACAAGGTGGCATGGTCAGGTTTTTGAATGCTTAAGTCCTCCTTTGTCAGATGTTGTAGTTGCAACTGCCCTATTAGACATGTGTACAAAATGTGGAAGCATAGACAAGGCATGTGAACTGTTTGATAGAATGCCTCAAAGAACTGTGGTCTCATGGACTGCAATGACTGCATGATATGCACAAAATGGATTTGTTGAAAAGGCTTTAGAAATTTTAAAGCAAATGCAATTGGCTGGTGTAAATCCAAATTCCACAACCTTTGCCAGCATCCTCCCTGCCTGTGTCAAAATGGGAGCTTTGGAATAGGGTATAGACATCCATCAATACATAAAGGATAGATGAATTTTGTCAGATGTTGTAGTTGCAACTGCCCTGTTAGACATGTATGCAAAATGTGGAAGCATAGACAAGGCACGTGAACTGTTTGACAAAATGCCTCAAAGAATGTGGTCTCATGGACTGCAATGATTGTAGGATATGTACAAAATATGGAATCATAGACAAAAAATGTGAACTATTTGACAGAATTCCTCAAAGAGATGTCATCTCATGGAATGCAATGATTGCAGGATATGCACAAAATGGATTTTGCAAGGATGCTCTCAAAATATTTGAATTAATTAAGCACTCTGGAACATATCGTAACATTGTAAGCTTTGCTTGTATTCTAGGTGCATGCAATCATGCAAGTTTAGTGGATGAGAGTTGTACATACTTCAATCACATTTGTAACCCTTATTGTATTACACCTACAGTTGATCATTATGTGTGCATGTTTGACCTCCTTGCCTATGCTGGCTATCTTGAAGACACCCTAAACTTTATCTTTCTTTCTAAATCCCCAAATTTGCCCTATTCCCGCTCACATTGAAGACCTGTGAGTGGGAATAGGACTAACATTTTTTCTTTCTAAAATCGGCCAGATAACATATTGCTAACTTCATTTTTTTTTCAAACAAAATAGACCTTTATCTTAAGGTTATCATGAACCTTAAGATAAATAATTATTGAAAAAAAACTGTGCATTCCTTAATGACATGTAAGAGAATTTAATCAACTACTACTTAAAAACTCTTTAATGTTTCTGTCTAATGCAAGTTATTAGATTAATAGTGAAAAAGAACATACATGGACCAAACAATTTGTGGCACTTAAGGTTATGTAATAGAATTTACAGTTGATAGTTAAATTGTATAACAATTTTTTTTATGATCTTTACTAACGTTTATTAGAATTGTTGCATGTTTTACATCATTGGAATGACATATTAGCTGTAACATTTTTGAAATTTCATTATGGTATGTGCACTTTGATATGATGTAATATGATTATGGTTTCATTTCATATGTTGTAATATTAGATATATAACAAAAAAATAAATTATTGCCTGAAATAAATAATAAATTTTCATTTTAAATATTTTTGTTTGCAGAGCACGGGTCTTCCAGAAGATCAAGATGATCCTCATGATATAGATTCAGATTATGTTCGTTTTGGTATAGATCACATGGCAGAGGATGATGATGACGTTGATACAAAAGACACCGAGGCTGATGATGATGATGATGATGATGATGATGATCATGATCATGATGATGATGATCATGATGATGATGATCAAGATGATGATGATCACGATGGTGATGATGATGATGATCAAGATGATGATGATCACGATGGTGATGGTGATGATGATGATGAGGCAGTTGCTGGTAGTAGCCAGTGACATTCATGATCATATAGATTGCATCATGGATCATTATTGATATATCGTTATGATGCCTCTTTTCATGGTATAGATCACATGGCAGAGGATGATGATGACGTTGATACAAAAGACACCGAGGCTGATGACAATGATGATGATGACGATGATGATGATGATGATGATCAAGATGATGATGATCACGATGGTGATGGTGATGATGATGATGAGGCAGTTGCTGGTAGTAGCCAGTGACATTCATGATCATATAGATTGCATCATGGATCATTATTGATATATCGTTATGATGCCTCTTTTCATGGTTGCTATCATATGTATCATTTTCACGACTTGCAGTACCATATTAGGGAGTTGTATCATAAATTTATTTATCATTTTGACTTATATCATTTGGACATGTATCATCTTGACTTGTATCATTTTGAGTTACATAATTTATCATTTTTACTTATATCATTTGTACATGTATCATTTTGACTTATGTCGACTGTTAGACATGTATCATTTTGACATGTTATTGATCTACTAGCATATTTGACTTTCACTTGTTTTAGTTATATATGATGATAATCTTATCAGTACTGACTTGTCAATTTATATATAGTGAAAGTGGTCGATGATTTTTGGATGGATATTTATTACGTATGATGATTTTAATTTACTGCTCAGGATGGATGTTGTCAAATTCAATTAAATTATAGATATTTGACTCACTTGTTTTAATTATAGATGATGATCATGTTATAATAATTATCTTGTTATTTAATCATATGAGTTAAATAATTAAATTACTTACTCTATAATCATATGAGTTATTTAAGAGGCATGATATATTTAACTAATTAAATTGAAATAAAACATATTAAATTAATAAATGTAAGCAAAACAAGAAGCATTTTTAGAAGCAAAAAAGGAAGCAATAATGGAAGCCAAACTAGAAGCAAACCAGAAGCAATCTTGGAAGCAAAACTTGGCGTTATCTAGGAAGCAAAAACATAAGCAATTCAGGTAGCAAACAAAGAAGTAATAATGGAAGAAATTTTAGAAGCAACAAAAGATGCAATAATAGAAGCCATATTAGAAGCAACAAAAGATGCAAAAATGGAAGCAAAATTGGAAGCAACAAGCGACGTTATATCGGAAGCAAAATTGGAAGCAAAACCAGAAGCAAAATTGGAAGCAAAACTAGAAGCAAAACCGGAAGCAAATCTAGAAGCAAAACTAGAAGCAAAATTGGAAGCAAAACTGGAAGTAAAACAGGAAGCAAAACCACAAGCAAAACCGGAAGCAAACCTGGAAGCAAAATCGGAAGCAAAATTGGATGCAACAAGCGATGTTATATCAGAAGTAAAATTGGAAGCAAAATTGGAAGTAAAACCAGAAGCAAAACCGAAAGCAAAATTGGAAGCAAACCTGGAAGCAAAACCGGAAGCAAACCTGGAAGCAAAATCAGAAGCAAACTTGGAAGCAAACCTAGAAGCAACACCAGAAGCAAAATTGGAAGCCAAACTGGAAGCAAAAAAACTAGCGCTAAATCCGGTACTAAACCCGGTGCTAAATCCGGCGCTAAACCCAGCGGTAAATCCAGCGCCAAAGTGAAATGCATTTTGGCACCGTATTTTGTGCCAGCAGAAGTGTCCAATTCATGAACTCAAATGCACTAAATTTTGGTGCTATTTTAGGCACTAATTGCCTCTTTTGTTGTAGTGATTCTTCCATATCATTGATCCAATCAATAAGCTGTTTTGGAATCAAATCCCCAGAATTGGTAGAAACTTTGATCTTGGGCCTCTTCCCAATCTTCAAAATGGCCCTCAACAACCTAACTTCTATAGGATCTCATGCAACTTCTTGTTCTTCCTCAAATAGATCTTCTTCAGCTTCATCTTCGCTTTCTTCTCTCGTTCTCAGCTCGAACCCTCTTTCCCAACTCCTCTTGCAATGCATCGATTTGCCTTTGCAGGGCTCTAAAACCCTCTTTCATCAAAGCATTTCTCCCAACATGGTTTCTTCATGGAGGCATTTTGATCTCTATAGAAACCCCACAACTTTAGGTCTTGGTGCAAACTATGCAAACTGCGGTCGGTGATCTATTTACACACTTAGGAACCCTTTCTCTAATACCACTTAATGAAGGGGCTAAATCATAAAACACACAACCACAAAAATTGCACATAGAAAATAGAATGTTCTTTTATTGATTTGGACAACTCATTACATTAGAGAAGCTCAAATGCAATCAGAGGATGAAGCCTCCACATACTGCAACACATTACAACTTCTTATATCCAGACTCTGGAATCTTCTGCCTTCTGTAACCCCAAATCAGCTAGGGTTTCTGTTTTCCTATTTTTTCTTGACTCTACATTTTCCCCCTTATCTCTACTACCTCCAAAGGTTCCCAAAAATGGTTATAAATAGCCCTTTTTGGCGGCCTCCAGCCAAATTTTGAATTTTGCATCTCCATCCAAAAATAGGTCAACTTCTGGGAGCCATAACTTTTGATCCGGGTGTTCGATTGACGAACCGGTTGAAGTGCCAGAAATCTCGCGGAGTGCTCTACGTGATAAGAATCCGCTCTACTAATTTTGCCCATTTTTGGGGCTATATGAGGCCGTTTAGTGCCTCAAACTTGAATTTGAATAATTTTCAGGGGTTTTTCAGGAAACAAAAACTTTAATATCTTTTAGTCCACAAATGATCTTTGCCTGATTCCTTCACCAAAGGTCTTATTTTTCATTTACGTAACTTCCTATAAATTTTTTCTTCCATATGTGTCCAAATGCAAACTTTCCAAAAATAGCAGTTTTTTATTTTTAGTAGTTTGATATTTTTAACAGTTTAGAAAAATTGAAGGTTCTACATCATTATTCAAGCGATTATGGAACCAGAAATACTAATTTTGAAAAGAAATGAAAACAACATCAATGATTTTGAATCATCATCTTTTTTTAGGTGATGCAAGATTTCCCTTACACCACCGGATGCTCCTGCATCAAATATCATAAGTTAGCTATCTCTATCATGCCTACAAATGAAGTCAAAAACACACTTATATATTTCTCACTCACAATCGTGAAATTAACTAAAAGAGACGACAAGGAGAAACCTTTTGAAAGGTCCCAGGCTGACATAAACTTAATTTTGCTCCAACCAATCATGAGAGACTTGGGCGGTGGCACCCAAGTCTTTGGGCTCCTTTTGGGTCTAGGATAAGGGTATACATCATCCCACCTTCCGCAGAAGGGCTTTTTCAAAAAGGAATCGCAACCTACTCAAGGGTATACACAGAAGGGCTTACAAACACACAACAAAGTACACAACCCCACCTGCATCACGGAGATGCCTTACAGTGAAAGGGAAGTGTATGCAACATAATTTATCACAATGCCTAAGATATCCAAGCATTTACCACAATATATGCCCCCACCTTAAAGTGGTTGCTCTCACTTGCTGGTGGCAATCACGTTTAAGGTAAGGTTGAATACACACAAGGGAGCAAGAGATTTCGCAAATCCCATGCCCCAAAGTGACATGTGCGTACAATCGCCAAATTGTTCCCAACAATCACGATAGAACACATTAATATCATTTGCTAACAACCATTGATCAATAATAAGCTTTTGTTAGAAAATCTATTATAAGATAACAACCAAATAATTTCACGAAACTGATATAGAAATAAGGTAGCATGTTGTTCAAACAAACCAAGGCTATCCTTATGGGTTTGGAACCGACTATAGCCGTGAAGTTATACTTTAGGTATATCAGAACATAGTGTAGCTACAAGGTGATACAAAAGTAATCCAAAGTGCATTGAAGCAGATTTAGAGTATTGCAAAGGCTTGTCACAACAATTTCACAATACGATATATGATCACATCACAACACAAAGTGATTCTACTAGTCAATCGTCAGTTAAAAAATTACCCCGTCTTCATATATGGACTGGGTCCATTTTTATTTTCTTGTTTAGGGACACACGGTCCTTATCAGAAATGTATATTTTTTGTCGTCATCTATCGACTAGTACTAGAGCCACAAGTACAATGGAAGAATTAAATCACAAAAATGAGAGAGGAGACAAAAATGACTTAGGGTCATAACATGGGAAGATGCCCCCAAGACAACCTCTGCAACTTTATGCCCCCAAGGCACCACATAACAATTGCAACAAGGGAGGAGAATAGAAGAATAGAGAAACAAATAGAAGGAATGTCACAACAGAGGCAATCTCCTTGTATCCTTGACCTTACAAGAGTATCAAGGGTCATCCAAGGAGACCTAAACAAACATTAAACACTACATGGAGGAACACAACACAACACCTATACCTAAATATAAATATATATCTAAGAGGAAGCCAAGCTTGTGAGCATCTTGGAGAGGTGCTCTATCAAGTGTTGTGGAATAGATGAGAGATTCATACCTGTTTGATTTTCACAACAGTCATGCGGTGCTTGATACACAAATTTTTGTATGTTTGAAATCTTTTGATGCTTGTGAGGAGGTGAATCATTACCTTTTTCAGTGGATTTTGATGACTCGTGCCTTGCTCTTTTTCATTAATTTGCTTTCTTATTCTACTTTGCTTGATGAATGAGTTTTTCATGATGAAATGGGATACTTCTCATCGTTATAGCTTTCTCATTGTATGTAGTCTATTCCTTTTGTGTATCTTGTGCATTTTAGTTATTTCCTGATCCTTGGTAGGATAATGAAGGAGGAACCTCAGCGTAGATATCTTTTTCTCATGGTCAAAGTGGAGATTTGCATTTAGGTCAAACTTCTTTTGCCACCTTTTCTGGTTCTACCAGTCCAACTATTTCATCATATTCAATAAATTCAACTTCAAACTCCATTTCATTTTGTTGTTCTACGTTGTTGATGTTATGCTTAGGAAAAGGATTAGTGAAGATCTCTAGATTCTGATTCGGAGGAGCAACCAACTTATTTCCATTGTCGTTCACACCAGTTACCTGTATTATATTAGAATTGATGAGGTCTTGAATTTCATGTTTGAGACACATACATCTTTTAGTGTCATGTCTTGTCGAATGGTGATACTGGAAAAAGGCACTAGCATCAAATGAAGCTTCTTTCATCTTGTTACTATCTATTGGAAGAGCAGGAGGAAGCTTCAAAAGATTGTTAGTTACTTATTTAATCATTATCAAGTGAAGTGAATCTGATAATGGAGTGAATTGTCTCTGTTGCTACCTAAATTTGAATGGGGTCTAATTTGAAATAGCTGCCACTTGTGATTGAAAGTTGTTCGACTATTGCCCATTGATCTTGATGAAACTCTTGTTATGCTTCTTGAATGATTGTTGAGATGTTCCAGCTTCGAAATGACCAACCAAAGACGATGAGTTATTATTCTCATACTACCTAGCCAAAAGTTGGTAATCACAAAGAGTTGTGCATAGATGTTGAAAAGAACTATACTTCATCAACAGTATGTTGTCACATATGTTCGGTTGTAAATTTGTAATGAATACTTTTTGAACATCCTCATCTATAATCAAATATTGTATTTGTACAAAGAGAGATTGATACCAACTAATGAACTCTATTAATTTCTCTTTCGGACCTTTTTTACAATGGACCAAATCAATCAATGAAATAGGAGGTCCAATGTTTGGTTGAAAATGTTGCAAGAATTGTTCAACTAGCTGTGAGAATGAATGTATTGAATTAGGAGATAAAGAGTAAAACCATTCCAAAGATGTATCTTTGAGAGGTCGTGGAAAGAGTTTTGCTAACGATGCCTCGTCACAGAAGAAATCACTACGCATTGATGTGAATGCTGGCCACTATATTTTTCAAAGCAAGGGGTCTCAAATTTTCCAAGCATTTCAGCTCTTAAGATTGTGTAGGATAAAAGGACTACGAGCATGATATGTTGGTATACTAGGTTGAGATGAAGCAGTGGTCATATTCGGTACTTTTTGCTGCAAGGACATCATACTTTGCAAAAGTTGGTTTAAGATTGCATCACTAGGTGATGTGGTTTGTGTATTGGATACCATGTTATTGAATGGTGCAATATTGAAATTGAGGGGTGGTTGAGAACAATTATTCATGGGTATAGACACATGGGGTATTAAATTTTGGTAATTGAAGTTTACAGCTTTGTAATTGTTCACATTAGATGTTACCATGTTAGTGGTAGCATTGCCACAAGCTTGTGTAGAGGTGGTGAGAATTGTTGATGTATAAGTAGATACTCCCGTAGTCGGTATGGGTACCGATACTTGTGTACTATTTTGTTTCGATGATGACACTTTTTTATGATATTCACATAGTTAGCTGCTGATATAATGTTGTTATCCACTATATGGGCTATTCCACGGATTACATCAAAACCTTCTTGTCCTTCTTGTAGTAATCCTCTTATACCTTCAACAATAGGTATTGCTTCTTTAGCTAGATGTTCCTTTCCCATAAATTCTTGAAAATTAGCTAGTTCTTTGTCTAAGTTCTCAATTTGAGCTTCCGGTACATGTAAAACTATGTTCAATTATGTCTTCAGAGTCATGAAATCTTTGTTCTTCTGACATATTGGCTTTAGTGACATTTTGTAAATATGTTGATTCACCTTTTGTAAAGTGTTTGAGTAATGGATTTTTTGATGTTTGCATATCGTTGCTATTGAAAGCACTAGAACCCATCAATCTACAACTTCTTCTTACCAAGGTGTTGGTGTTAGGGCAGCAGGTTATACAAGTCACACAAAGTTTTATAACACTCAATGCACTAACCAAGGATATGATCAATATGATTATGAATATTAAATATGCACTTTTTCCAAAAATTATGCAAGATTTCCAAATAAATATTGATAAATATGCAATAAATCAATGCAAGATCTGATTTGAACAATCAGTAAGATGCAAATGCTCAAAGCTACGGGTTCACCAAAATGTTAAGTGTGAAAAGGGTGAATGATGATAACTAGGATGCACACTAGATAAAACCCTTTTCCATATAACATTCAAGGACAAGACCGAGCCAAATCACTACCAAATGAAGGTGGCCTTAGCTACAGATCTTGTACTCAGGTATGCTATAGAGGAATCAGATTTAATTAAGCCTTTTTATCAAACCCTAGGTTAACAATGCATGAAACCCTAGTTCTACAAAGATCTGATTATAACAAAAGATGTGCAGCAGATATCTAGAAACCAATTACACAGAGAGGATCAGGAAGAGGATAGAACCCGTGTCCTAGAAGCAGATGTGTCAAAGGACTATTTAATTGGGACCTCCCAAGTCCTGGTTGGAGGAATCTACCAAAATTGTAAATTGGAGATATGTTGCAGATACTGTCCTGATACTAGATCTAGAATCTAAAAGGGCATAAATACTAGGGTGCCACCATCCAAGTCTTGCATAGAGGAATATTTTGTAACTGTTATTAGATCCTGAAACCCTAATCTTCACTCAATCCTCCTGTATCTTCATATTTTCCAGATCTCGCTCCTATAACCTACACATAAGATGACAAGAGAGGATTTGGGGGGTTATGGTGTTTAGGGACTTGCCTCAGTCAAATCTTGGGATAGCATTCAAGCTTCCCAACACTGTTGATTGATAGATAGTGCGTGCCCTCATGGGGACAGAGGCTGAAAACAAATGATGATAAGATGAATCAAATGATCATAAATAACAATGATATCACCTATAACAACACACAAATCTGCTCTAGAATCACAATGAATGCTCTTGCTTGCTTTTCTTCAATATCATAAGTTAGCTATCTCTATCGTGCCTACAAATGAAGTCAAAAACACACTTATATATGCTTTCCTGCTCACAATCGTGAAATTAACCAAAAGCACTGACAAGGAGAAACCTTTTGAAAGGTCCCAGGCTGGCATACACTTAATTTTGCCCCGACCAATCAAGAGAGACTTGGGCAGTGATGCCCAAGTCTTTGGGCTCCTTTTGGGTCTGGGATAAGATAAAATATGGGCCTCTTATTCCCAATTTACATTGGTGTCAGGTAATTTTGCATCGAGATGATCATTTAGCATGAATACTGTAAGAACGGGGACCTAGGAGCTAAAAAAGGAGGTAAAAAGACATGTGGACACTTTTTACTCCATAACATGGATAAAAGGGGTCTAAAGGCCCTTCTACAAAGGAGATTGACCCAAACAATTATGAATACCAAGGAAAATATAAGGCTTTTAGAAATATAGTGTCTTTTGTTGGTTACCTATATATCCTTGGAAAGAAAATCCCTAATGGGAGGACCCTTGATGGTAATAGAAATAATGAAAAAAGAGTACTAGAATAGTAAGTTGAACACCCCTAGCTTTGATGGCAGCGACAAGACCTTTGTGTAGGCTTGGTTACAAAAATTGCAGACCTACTTCACTCTCAATCCTATGGAGGAAGGGAATGCCATTCAATTATCTACCTTGCACCTAGAAGGTTTTTCCTATGATTGGTGGCACCATCGGTTGGTCACTCAAGCACATGGTCTTGTGCATACATTCAATGATTTCAACTAGAGGATTTTGTATTTTTTTTAGCAGACGAGGTGAATATTTTAGAGAACTCATGGGAATCAAGCAACAACACTCACTGGAATCCTATTTTGTTAAATTTCAGTGAGTTACAATTATGATACTTGACATTTCTAAAAAAATAGTCACTTTCTTATTTGTTGAAGGGTTGCATGAATCCCTCAAAGGCATCATTAAGGCTTTTGTACCTACCTCTATACAAGATGAAATAAGAAGAGCCCTAAGACTTGATCCATATATGTTTAAGAGAAAATCTCTATTCCAAGTCAAGACACCCACCTCTATGTGACATAGGGGAAATTTTTAGAAAGGAGGGTCATGTCTACATCCACAAAAGATCACACCCCCACCACCTTCAACAAGGAAGGAAAATGACTATAGCAAGAATAAGCTCATAAGGAAGAAGCTATGCTTTTCCTACAAGGATCCATGGGAACTCAGCCATAGATGCCTCCATAAAGACCAAGTCCATTACATCAAGGTAATATCTGACGATGACTTAAATTCTAAAGAACCAGATCCACAACCAGCCATAGAGGAGCATGAACATGAAAATAGGGAGGGTGAAAACACAAATGCAGGCACACTTGTAGTTCTTTTAGAAGCACCTAGATATCACCCTTTTAGAGTTTAAGGAATTTTGTTCAGGCAACAGATAACGATGTTGATTAATACTAGGGCTACCCATAATTTCATTGATGAAAGCTTCATGGTTAAAAGAGGGTTGAAAGATAAGAATTATGAAGGATTCAATGTCATTGTCACTAAAAATTCATCATTCCCTACACCAAAATAATTTGACAACTCAACATAACCATGGTAGATCAGAAGGTATGTGATGGTTTTTTCGTTATGGGTTTAGGGGAGACAAACATGGTGTTAGGTGTGCAATAGTTGCATTCCCTTGGTAAGTTTTCATACAATTACCAATCCTTGGAAATCAAGATCAAATCTCAAGGGAAAGATGTGGTGCTTAGGGGAATCTGTAATGGAGCACCTAAGGTAGTCACTACCAAGAGAATGGATAAGACCTTTTGCAAGGGATAAGTAACCTAGGTAGAAGTTGCTTAGTATAGTAGGGTGTTAGTGATCTGCCTCCTGAACGACCAGTTTATAGAGGTTTCTAGCACATTATAGAGTTGGAGCTAGGCTCTAAACCAATCATGAAAACTCCTTATTGCCACCCCAAGATGTACAAGGAGGAGATAGAAAAATCCAATAAGGAACTCTTGGAGATGGACCACATCATAACTAGTTCTAGCCTAGTTACTTCATTTGCGTCCTTGTGAAGAAAAAATATGGCACCATGCAAATGTGTATTAATTATAGGGATTTGAACAAGTAAACCATCAAAAATAGGTATCTATTCCTAGGATCGACATGTTGATTGTTGAATTGCATGGAGCTCTTTATTTTTCAAAGATTGACTTGATATCAAGCTAGCATCAGATCCAAGTGAGGGATGAAGATGTGCACAGGATAGCATTCAGATGTCATTTTGTGCATTTTGAATTCTTAGTCATGCCCTTTGACTTAACAAGTGCACCCTCTACCGTTCATTCATGCATGAATTAGGTAATTAGCAATCAGTTAAGGAAATTTGTTTTGGTATTCTTTGATGACATCCTAATTTATAGAAAAATCTAGGAAGATCATTTGAAGCACCTCGATGTGGTCCTTTGAATACTAGAGAAACGAGACCTCTTTTCAAAATAATCCAAATGTGAGTTGGAGTGACAAAGATCTTGTACTTGGTCCATGTCATCAGCACTCAGGGCATTCAGGTGGATCAACAGAAGATCCAAGCCATTTTGGATTGGCCTCCTCCTATCACATTAACACAACTAAGAGGATTCCTTGGCCTTTGCAAGTATTATAAAATATTTGTTAAGGGGTTTCCCCAACTAGAAACACCCCTAACCAACATGATGAAGAAAGGAGTGTTCATGTGGATAGAGACAATTCAAGAAGCTTTCGATAATTTCAAGGAGTTAATGAGCTCACGCCCTCTCTTTGCTATTCTTGAATTTTCACTCCCATTTGTCATAGAATTTGATGCCTCAATGAAAGGAATTGGAGATTTATTAGTCCATAAGGGGCACCCCATAGAATTTGAAACTAGGAAGATGAAAGAATTAGAAAGGGTTTCTCCATTTATGACAAGGAGATGCTATCTATCATGTAGGCCTTGGCCAAGTTTAAACAATACTCAATTTGTGGAAGATTTGTTGTCAAGATGGATCATAACACTCTATAGTTCTTCCTCAGCCAACATGACTTGAATGACTAACAAGAAAAATGGGTGAGTAAGCTCCAAGCCTATGATATTAACATAGAAACATGAAGGGGAAGATGAATGTAGTTGTTGATGCCCTTTCTACAATGTTCACCCTATGCTCCACTTCTATTATTTTGGAAAAATTGGAAGGTGTCTATAATGGTAGATTATGCTAAAAACTCATTTACTACTAACCTCCTTGATGGAAGTGTGAAAGATGATAGATTCATAGTAGCAAATGGCCTCCTCCTTTACAGTTACAAAATTTTCTTAGTCCCCAAATTCAAAACAAAGGAGGAGATCCTAAGAGATTTACATGATGCACCTCTAGCAAGGCACCCAAGATATTACAAAACCTATAGGCAAATTAGAGAGAGATTCTCATGGAAGGGTCTAAAGGGGGACATCCTCAAGCACATTAGAGAGTGTAGAAGTAAAACAAAATAGAGCATGTCTTTCCCACAGGATTGCTTCAGTCGCTATCTATCCCAAATAAAAAATGGGAAAGCATATCCATGGACTTCATCACTAGCCTCCCCAAGGTTCATGGTAAATACTACATCTATGTTGTGGTGGACAAACTAATGAAGTATGCACATTTATGTGGTATCTCTTCAAACTTCAAAGCACATCAAGTGGCTAACTTATATTTTAGAGAAGTATTTAGGCTACGTGGACTGCCTAAACATATTATTAATAATAGGGATAGAATATTCCTTAGCTATTTTTTGTAGGAGTTATTCTATTTGAATCACACAGAACTCACCCCCAACATAAGCTATCATCACTAGATAGATGGACAAACAGAGATAATGAACAAGTGGGTCAATGGTTACCTGATGAACTATGTCTCTAACTAGCAACAACTTGGACTAAATGGTTGCATTTGGAGAATACTACTACAACATCATGCACCATATGTCCATTGGTATATTACTCTTCATGGTATTATATGGCTATGATGAACTAAGATTTGTTGATTTAGTGTTCACTGGCAACAGAGTTCCAATAGCTGGTGACATGGTGAGGCATGGTGAAGACATATTGAGGCCACTCAAGGATCACCTCCAGCAAACCAAAAATTAATAAAAGTTCTATGCAGATCAAAATTGCACATAGAGGTCATTCGAAGTGGGAGATATGGTCTTCTTGAGACTACAACCTCATAGGTACACTTCCATCAAGAGAAGTCGGTTTAAAAATCTCAAACCCTGCTTGTATGGGCCTTACGAGATCTTGAGGAGGATTCATAAAGTGGCTTATGATTTGGAATTTTTAGAGAATAGTAGGATCCATAATGTCTTCCATGTGTCATGCCTCAAGAGGGCACTTGGATAGCATGTCATGCCTTCAGAAAATTTACCACCCTTAGATGATGGGGGAAAGCTCATTTTGGTGCTTGATTCTATTGTCAATACAACGGTGAAGAAGTTGACAAACTAAAGCATTACAAAGTACTTAATTTGTTGAAAGAATCTACCTGCCAAAGATGCTACTTGGGAAGGGCCAGATATTTTGGAGTATCTAAATCTGCATTACTTGAGGGCAAGCAATTTTGGGAAGGGTGGACTTGTAATGTCCCAAATCCTAAGTATGAGAGTGTCATGGTTATTTCCCAACTTTAAGCATGGTTTTAAGTTTCTACATGTTGTCATACCTTCTCTTCAATCCCCACTTCCCTGTTCCCCTGATCCTCTACTTCTTACAATTTTCTAGGACTTCCTCTACCTAGGTGCTATTTTCCTTAGTATCCCCATTTCTTGAACCCTTTCCTTGTCAATCTAGTCATAATTCTAAACTTTCCCATGCTAGCATCCCTTCTCCTTGATTTCCTTCAACTCCATGTGCTTCAAACCTTTGGACCTTCCTTTACTGACATGCCTTGAATTCATTCCCCACAACCCCCACAACCCCACTCCCTTCTATCTTGCGAGATTTTAGAGTTTTGTCTCCTTCCTTACACCTAGTCCAAAGGAGTTGGTATTCCTAATCCCCAACCCCTGAGGTATTAGATATCCTCGAGCCCTGACCTTCGTTATATCACGAGCTTCTAGACTTTCTCCTACCAACATACATAAAAGGTATAAGGTATTTGGGAATCTTGAACCCCAATTCTCACTCCATCACTCTTGGGTATGTGGATTCCCAAGTTTCCCTCTCCTTCGTTACACTGGTAATCGATATGTAATACCCCCAACCCCCAATCCCCACCACTAGATATGCCACAATTTTGATCCCCACTCCCTCTTATGTCGAGCATTCACTAATTCTAATCCCTATCACTTCATATATTGGGCGTCTCTTGACCCTTTTCCTTGCTCTCTTTAGCATCAAGTATCTCCTAATTCCAAACCATGTCACCTCCTATATCAAACATCTCTTGACCTTGATCCCCACTCTCTTCATCATTGTTTATCTCATAATCCCAATCCATGTGCCCTTCTACATTGAGTTGCCCCAAAGCCCAATCCTCAACATTCTATCATTCTACTTTCCCAACCCTAGGGACCTCTACATCTCCTTGCAACCTAGTATCTTTGCACCCTTGTCTTGAACCCCTGACACCAAACCTTTGAGGATCTTAATGCCAGCCTAGCAAGTGGAAAGAAGTTGAAGAGAACTCTAACTCCTAGATCCCCAACACCATTTTCCTTGGCACACAACAACATGTGAATTTTTGCGCTCCTGACCCTAGACCTCTAGGGCATCCTCTGCCTATCTCTCAAGTACACAACTCTCTAGATCCCCACCTTTAGGTAGTCATTTCACCAAACCCCTGCTCCCAAACATAATTTTTCATTGACTCCTATCATTCAAACAGGGGACTCCACCTACCATGCCACACGACCTAGAATATGTCATTAATGGCCTCATTTAAACATGACAAATTGGAGGGAGACTCTCAAATGCCTACCAACACGTGTGAGCCCCATGCTAGGTCCTCCAAGCTCTATTTAAATCAATTAGCTTCATCATGTTACATGTTTTTTTCCAGCCATATCAAACCCTAAC
Source organism: Cunninghamia lanceolata (assembly GCA_027924645.1). Classification (NCBI taxonomy): domain Eukaryota; kingdom Viridiplantae; phylum Streptophyta; class Pinopsida; order Cupressales; family Cupressaceae; genus Cunninghamia; species Cunninghamia lanceolata. The sequence goes on from BSBN01001102.1 coordinate 402,299, forward strand.
TTGTAGAGTTGAATAGTTGTGTTCGTCTAACAGATCTAAGGATGAAAACCCTTAGGTTCTGGAGATCAATGGACAAAACCGGGCATTGGTTTTCTATTAGTTTGGAGGATGAAAACCCTTTAATTTCTCACAGGCAACTTCATCTAGAGGTTACAATTGCATTTTAGGCATGGGAGATTTCAACATCATTTTGGGTGTCTTAACATTTTAAGTATTTTCAAAAAACAATTGTAAATCCTTCTAATCTCTATTATCAACAACATTTCAGTGGATTCTTTGTAATGTTTGGAATAGCAATATATTTAAATAAAATATACCGATTCCAGCAAGTTTTATGTGTGCAAGTTATTTTATCAATTTTGTTGGTTTCTAGATTTAAGCATTTTACATTAAAATAGTTTATGAGTACTTCAATTCTAGGCATTTAAAGATAAATATTTGATTCGGGTATTTTACATTTGAACATTTTAAAAAATATTTTGGTTTAGAGCCATCACAAGTTTGGAAGTGTGTGAACTTAGCCTAGTGTACTCTATGTTGGGTACGTAAACATAGTTGTAGAAATCAATAAAACTGATGACATTTTTACTATGTGTAGTGCTTGAATGTGGAAGATAATTACAAAATGGAAGTCATTGGGTTACCAAAGGAAAGAGGAAGCAATAGAAATCTCAAGGTTGTGAATAGATAATAGAATACTATAAGATTTGCATACCAAAAGATAGGCAAAGATTTCAAAAAAATTATTCACAAGAATGGAAGAAGCTAGAAGAAGCAGCAAAGAAGCACAACTAACTTGATTTCTTAAAATGGGTAAGAAGATATTTTTATAAAAGATTTGAAAAGGTTATTGGGAAAATACATAAGAGCCACAGTAGTTGGATTTTGTCCATTAGAAGAGATAAGAATAGGGATTTGTCTATTGTACAAACTTTTTGAATGTTAGGGACACTACCACAAACACATTAGAGTATGGACTCTACCACAATTGTGTTATCATATGAGTAGGAATAATAAGAATTTGAAGCTTCAGGAATGTTTAAAGAAGACATAAGATGGACTTTGGCAACTCGATGAAGGTAATAGATCTACGGAATGGTTGAATGAGTCCCAGAACATATTACTAGAATAGATGTTAAACTTATTACTAGAATAGATGTTAAAATTATTACTAGAATAGATGTTAAACTAAGTGTTCAACATAAATGAGAAATTACAAAGTGAAGAGCTCTGACAATCCCCAATCAAACCTAATGCAGCAAAATCTCACACATGACTCAACAGATAGGCTATCCACTTATCAAGAAACCACCTGGTTCATGATTATACTTCATTTACATGTCAACACAAGGATGTGTCTATTGGCACGGTATCGATACTGTATGTATGGCATTAGATTCTTAGTAAATTAAGGTTCTAATGTTGTGTACAGGGGAAGAAACAAAACATATAATATAGAGAAGCAAATACTTATTGTACAAAGGAAATCTATTCTAGAATTGGAAAGCTTCTCAAACAAATTAGAGATTAAACTTTACACACACAAGTTTACTGAAATCTTATAACAAGAGTATGTTGAATTGTAAATAAACCTAAACTATTCAAGACGGAGGCCCGACTACAATCCACCTTAAGTGGACCCTTGCTTGGATAAAATTGTGCCTTCTGAGTAAACTGGTAACTAAATCAGAGCAATTCTACAACTCACAACAAACTAGAAATGAAAGGAATGGGAACTTAGTCTTCTACTAATCCCAACAAATGTTGTTACATTCAAACTATGCTCAATATCTTTCACTAGATCATGTCTGCTACCTTTATTTGTGTTATATATTTAATACTACTACCACTACATTCATCTCACTACTCCCAAACATGTAGGAGGTGGATGTTTTATTTAGAAATAACAGCTAAATTAGAAAATCGGTTCATAGACGGATAAGAGTCATATTCCTGTCAGAACTATACAATAATAATTACACATACTCAAAAAGAAGAGTGATGGAGGATCTGTTGAGAAAAACAAGGATGAGTCAATTAACTCATTCAACTTTTCAAGCAAGCTTCATTTGTCCGTGAGAAAAGTCAAAGTTTGGCATCTACCCAAAACTACGCGTTCATCACTTTATTGCAGGCATGTGCTACAATCTTGGTTGTGGATAAGCTATAGTCTTGGTTGCATGTAGTGAATCTTAATTGTTGTGGGCAAGTGGCTAACTCTGTTGAAATCACTTTGTTGCACTTAAATAACTCATGAGCATGTCAATTATCACAACTAAGACAAGAAATGCTATATTATCCTCAAAACAACTACTTTTAATATATAATCATCTAATAAACAAAATATTAACTTGTGATTTATCAAAATATTTAACCAAAAGGGTTTTTAAAGGATGTGAATATATACAAAATGCATGCAAGTCAATACAAGGGATAAAGAGTATCTAATAAAAATAATTTTGGAACTCATCATAAAGTAGGTAATTTTCAACTCTACATTAGGAAAGCACACTAAAAAAATGTATAGAAAGCATTTTCATTGGACTAATAAATGGACAAATTTAGCAAAGAGAGTTCAATTAATATAAGTAATGTTATAGACTAACTTGATATACCTACTCACAACAAAAAAAGAAAACACAATGATGCAAACACACAAATTTTATATGGCGAATAGTTGAAGGATATTTTGAATACCCACTCCTACCATGCTCCAAAATTATATTACCCAAAAAGGAGGTTTGATCATAAAAAATGAGGTGGTTCAACCAAGATCTAGCCTAAAAATGACTTGAGCAATGTATCAAAATTAAGAGCACCATGAAGTAGAATAGTCAAGAAAATATACATAATGAATCAACCAAAAACGAACGTAGAGCTACCTAAGGATCAAAATTTTGTAGGAGGGGTGTCATGCTGCTTCAAATCTAAGTGATTTGGCAAAGCAATAAAGACAATTACGTAAGATTTGGCGATGATAATTGAAACAAGAACAATCATTGAATATGAATCAAAGTATATTCCTAAAGAACGAAAGATTCCATGCCAAGGGCCATTGTTTTGTTGTTGATTTTATATGAAACAAGGATGAAATTTAACGGAAAGAAACTCTCATTTCAAAAAAATGAAACAATTCGCCATGGGAAGTAGGCACAGTAATGACAATAAGATAGATAATCCAGGGGAAAAAAATTTCAGTCAGGTTTAGAGAATCAGAATTCAAACAAACTATTGACTTCTTTAGTAGTTAGGAAAAAGATAATCATTGATAATCTCAAAAAATGGTGGATTGGGTCCTCCAAACATTTTTTTATTTATGGAAATCATCCACAAGATCGTATCGATCCTCTAGACATTTAAATTGTCAATAAACAACGAAAACAATACAGCACCTTTTCAAGACAGACAATTACATTCAAACCATTTGGAACCAAATAGCTGATGCCAACAGAAAGGCCCTGAACTTTCACACAACGAGGTTACTTTCCTAATCCATTGGAACTTGAAAAAAACACAGTAGAAGTCATACATTTTCAAAGTTTGGCATATTCTGTGTGTCAGAATATATAGTTACAAAGAAATCAAAAAAGAAACTATGAAAGATTCCAAGTGAACTGTGCACGTATATTCATAGACATGCCCAAATCATGACATAGGTGTCTACCTTTAAAATCTGAACATGTATTAGGCTTCTAGTACAGAAGATTTGGCAAGTTGGAGAGCATTGAATATGTCGTTTGACTACGACTGGGCATTGTTCAAGATAATGGGGGCACATCAAAAAAGTAACATCCAACTTGCCATAACTCCAAACTCAATTTTGGCAAGGCTTAAATGGAGAACCCAAGAATGACAGGTGTGAGAGGAGAAATCCAACAACACTGAAGTAAAGTGATTGGACAACAATGACAAGTAATAGTTGCAGAGAAAATTGACTTCTAGATAGCACACCAACAGAGCATAAATCATATTTTTATTTAAATAATCTCGTAGATAATAACCAACATCATTCAAAAGAAATGACAGTCAGGAGGAAGTAACACACTTAACATGAAAATACAAGGTAGGTGCCAATTATGAACAAAAGGTCTTCACATGACCATTGTATCACATCTAAAAGGTTTTTATAGTACACTTCCTCCTCCATAAATGTCTTATATCAGAAGCTATCACTAAGGTTAAAGTAGCCACGACCTGGGGAACAAATTGACACCTCCCCACAATTTTGTAAGGCATTTGGATTTTATTAATACGTCTATAATGGATCAAACCACATCATGTGCAGCATAGCCACAAAGTGTAGTTCAACTAGGAGCTAATTGATAAGTAAAAATGATTGAAATATACATTGTAAAAGAGAAATAATACATGGGATTTAATGCTTGTCAACAATGATGAAAAGATAAACACTTATTAATTCCAATTCAAAAACAATTTGATGTTAGACTATTCTTTGGATCATCCATTTCATCAAGTTGGGCAAACTAGCTTGTGGTAGGACAGAGGATGTAATAGTTGTGAACCTTGTGTTAACAGGTTCTTTATGTTTGTGTAGACATCTAAAAATTACTTAGGACCTAATTAGTTTTTCTCTTAATCATTTTATCCCTAAACTACTTTAAACATGATCAATTTGTCCCTAAGGTCCTGGTTTCATCCCCAAGTCTTAATTTACCCCTAAATCCTCCTGATTTATTCCTAAACCATCCAAATCTTGATCAATTAGTCCCCAGGTCCTAATTATTTCTTAAATGTGATTAGTCGATCATCAAGTCCTCATTGCCATCATTATCCTAATTTTTTCCTAGGTCATAATTCATTTCCCTAAGTCCTCATATCCGTGTCCCCTTTCCACATGATTTAATTAATTTAATAAATTAAATCGCCTTTTTATCCCATAACCACTCAAAAATCAATAAAAGAAATATAAAATTTCTTTTATTTCTCATCACACAATCCATAACCATCTCTTAAAAATCAATTTCAAACTAAAGAATTCTCCATTTAATCTCTTCCCTCCATCTCATAACCGCTTAACTACTTCAATCTTGACCATTCATTTGTCTTCAGATCTCCACTATTGATCCCTCTTTCTGAAAGCCTATAAATACAGACCCGTGAGCAATTTAGGTATCTCATGTTTTTGTAATGTTATGTTGTCAACGCGAGTATCCACATTTCTTCATTGCAATCAATTGCAGCACGTCTACCATGCCGATACAACAAAGATCAAAAGTTTGGTAAAATTTGTGTTTATCATTTCATATTTTTCGATTTCTTGCTCTAACGAAGGTGATAGTGAATAGGGAATAGGATTTGCATTGTTGTTTGAAATCTTATTTAAATTCCTTATTTTCATTGTTCACATTTCTGGCATGCCTAATGGGACCCCCTGTCCTTGTTAATCTTCATTTGCAAGTGTTTGTTTTGTGTTCTTGTAGGTTTATATGTGATTTCTAGAAAAATCTCAGTGGTCCACTTTCACAGAAGGCTTTCTGGGCTGAAACAGACCTCATCGGTGCGACCAAACTGGCCAACATGTGAAGATCGACATATAACACTTGATATTTCAGTGACAAAAAAAATTGCAAATTTTTCTTAGTTTTCATCATTGTCACATTGTACGGCCATACCATACTCTGTTGTAAGCTTAGATGTTTAATCTTTCTGTGTAATGAGATAATCCCCTAGTTATCTGCTATGCATTCTGGTGTTATTCTTTGTCCATTCGTCTGTTCACCTAGTTTTTATCCATTGGATATTGGATTAATCTGGTTTTTAGTGCAGGGTCTTTATCTGCAAGTCCATGGAGTCTCATATTTTACTTGTAAGTTCTTGGTATAACAGCCGCTTATTAACTATTCAATGGCGGTTAGGTATTTTATTTTTAGTTTGTGTTAAGTTCATTATTAACTTTTCCATCAACGTTAATCGTTTTTGTTAGTTATGTTATTAATGTTGAGGTAACAATGGTCACTAATGATTTGGTGTTTTTGTTAATATTACTGTTTATTATTAACATAGTTTTTATATTAAGAGAAGATTGTTGTTGTTAACCTTAACCCCCCCATGATCTTAACTGCATGTGACCGGTTCAAATCCAAACCACTAGCTACAATTTTAACTGCAACATTTTCTTTAACCACCAGCATTAACTGTCAATCATAGACATTTATTTTAACCACCAGGTACAAACTGCGCCTTGTGACCACGCAAACACTAACTACTAGTGATCTACAAACCACCAATGACAACCTACCCTCTTTTTGATCCAAAAATAGCATTTTTTAGTCAAACGGGTGTAACTTTTTGCTAAGGTATCAAATTTTTATGATTTTGTAGGTGTTGGAAAGCTAACTTAGAGCTCTACGCAATGACGAAGACCACTTCCTTAGATTTGATCAAGATTTTGAGTTATACCTTTTTGAGCTCAACATTTCCTTCCAAACTTCAAACAGGTATTTAACTTTTGCATAAGAAAACGAAATTTGACTAATTTTTTAAAAAAATTGCATAGAAAATCATAAGGAATTCTATGATGATAGTAATTTTTCTATGTTTTGACATCTTTTTTTGGTTTTTGCAGGTTTTCCCATTTTGCACTAACACATCTTTTTTGTAGCGCTGCATACCAAAGAAAAAAATTTTCAAACTACTAATGAATTTTCTATAGCACCACGTGTCAAAGATAATAGTTATTCACTAATTTAGGAACATTTAATTTTCTAAAGAGAATTTACTTCTATTTGTCATGCTTGGGAGCTTCTAGAGTGTGTATGCTCTCTCCTCCCACTGAAAGGTGATCTTGGAGATCAAAAGCACTCTTTAAGTTCTATTTTGTTATGTTTATTCCAAGAGTCTAAGTATGTATGCTCTCTCCTTGTGCCCCTGGGGATTTTATCACCCTAGGGGACGACCTCAACCACGTGTCCCGGTAGGGAATAAAAAGGGGGGAGAACGAAAGTTGTACCCCAATAGTGGATCTATTGTTTTGGGCCCACATCAAGCCTACAGAACTCGAAAAAGTGATTTATCACACACCTTAGACAATACACTTGTTCACGGATTCAAGCCTCATGAACCAAGAGTATAAAGAGGATATCCTTTAGACGTCTATTCGACCATCTTTTTTCATGGTGCATTGGATACCAATTAGGCCTGAGAAGATACTCACACCATGTTTCTAAGCCTGTTGAGATAGAGCTCACTATGGGCAAGGCTTTTTCCTCCACATTAAGGGGTGCATAGGTAGTACATGACCTTGCATTCCCCAGCTATCCATAAGTTAGTAGATGACATACTTGCAGGCTCACTAAAACTAATACACCTACCTGAATAAAATAAGTTGTTGTGTCTAATGTGTTATCTTATGCGAACCCAGTAAATATCCTTGCATCCGTCACTCAAACTAAATTGTTTTCTTTGTCTATTGAATCCTCTTGAAACAAGTCCTTAAATAAATCCTACAAACAAGTCCTTGAATAACCAAACCTTAGACTTGCAACCAAACCAAATCATCCCACTTTGAAGAGACCTTAGTCACATTCCTTTGCAAAGGTTGAAATTGTTATGATACATTTTCCCCAAAATGGGAAATAAAGCTATTTTATGATTAACCCTTTAAAATTATAAGAGGATATAGTTTATTTAGCCCTTTATAATTAAAAGAGAGATAGAAAAATAAAGGATATTATGATCCTTTGGTTTAAATGGAGATAAATAAATAATATTTATAAAAACCCCTTTTAAAAGGAAGGAATTATTATGTTTATTTTTCCATCTCCCTTTTAATTATAAAGGGCTAAATAAACTATATCATCTTATACTTGGGTTAATCATAAAATAGAGCTCTTTCTTTTCTATTTTGGGAGAAAATTCCCATAACATAAATTAGATCCCAAATCCATCACCCTGAGTCATAGTTTCATAATTCATCTTGTCTTGAATCCATCATCCTATGCTTCTCCAAATCCATTCCAAATCATACCAAATCATCATCTCCTAAATCAAAAACTTAAACTTGAAACCAAGACCTGAATCCTATCATCACTCTCTAATCATAGCTCACTTAAGAACCTAGCCTATCTTAAGTCTATCTTTCCAATCCAATCTTGTCTTCCTTAAGAACTTGTCTATCTTAAGTATAGACATCCTATTTCATCCATCAATATAATCAAGGTCTTGAAATCTAAGTTTCAGTTTTAGATCCCCTCAATCCAAATCAAACTTTTATCCTTCATCATATCATCCTAATCAAATCATATACCCATCCAATCAACCTTAGCATTTAAACTCAAGTCTCTTTCAAAGTCATCCTTTTGTCAAATCAAATTTAAGGTTACCTCTTTCAATCAATATGTTTCATCTCAAATCAAAACAATCATCTCATATACCCTATCACGAGGTCACGAGTGAAGAAGAACATGGACCCTCATGATAATAATTCTTTTGGATCAAGTTCTAGGCAAAGCTCACAAATTGGACTTTCTCCATCACATGAGTATCCTGACAATGTTAGTGATGCTAGAGGTATTGTTAATTAGCCTGAGTATTCACAAAAATTCATGGATTTCTTAAGGGATAATCGAACTCATGATATGATGGACAATCTTGTTTCTCAACATAAAGACCAATTCTAGAACATCTTCTCAATGAAGGAGCTAAACTTCCTCACAATTTTGACAAGACAAGACCAGATCAAATTATCTATCAAGACTCGCATCCACCTATTGACAATCATGTGCATCCTTCCCAATCAACTAACGATCATGTAATAATTATCACATTGACCAACAAATGGTTGGTAGTGTTCCACCACCACCTCTTCATTCTTATGATCATGCTTCATCATCCAACTTGCATCACCAAGAGCAAATTTTTTCTTCTATCCTTAAACAATAACTGGATGCATATTGTTTTGATTGGGATAATTCACTCTCTTATCATGCTTTCGATCAGAAAAATCAATAAATCAATCTTTTTCACATCCTCCTCAGGTCACCATTCCATCACAACTATCTTATTAGTATGGTGCTTCTTTCTTAGAGCCCCCTCAATCTTCATTTCTATCAATGTCAAACCTCATTCATTCAATTCCACCATTAGCAATTCCTCAAAACATTTCAACCCATTCTTCACTTCCCCCATGCATATCTCACCATTCAAACACATATCAACCAAACTCATATTATCAAACTACTTCTTACCAATTCACAACTCCACCTTTAGCATCATATCAAACAAATTATCAATCAACATATTGATCTTCAAATCTACTTCAATCTAGATTTCAACAACCCCCACCTTTTGGATCCATTAATTACATACCTCCTAACCCACCACTCGGAACAACTTCTTTTGATCAAGAGTGTTAGGAGATGAAGAATGCACTCAAAGGGTTACAAAGTGGGACTCAATGTAAATGCTGTAAGTTTGAAGACTTGTGTCCCTGCCCTTTCGACCATAGCATCAAAATGACACCTTTTCCTCCTGGTTTTGAGGTACCTAAATTCAACAATTATAAAGGAAAAGGAGACTCTTGAGATCATGTTAAGGAATTCTTTATGGCTTATCAAGAAGTTTCTTACAGTGATTTATACTTACTAAGACTCTTCCCTCAAAGCTAGGGAGGTCAATCACTAGAGTGGTTTATGCACCTACCTCGAGGATCAATCACCTCATTTGCCAACTTATCTGAGAAGTTTGTCACACGCTTCTCTTATAACAGTGAACATGAGCTCACAATGCTAGACTTATGCAATGCTAAGCAATGAAATGGTGAAAGTTTTTTGCCTACTTGCAATGATGGAGGGGTCTTGCAAGCTGAATTCCTTGGCCTAATCCGGAGAAACAACTTGTTAACATCTTTGTTTAAAACCTCAACCAGGAAATGGCTTTTCATCTCCCAGTGCATTGTGTTTCACCATTTGATGAGATCATAGAAAAAGGGGTTACTATTGAGAAGGCCCTCATCTCAAAAGGTTTAGTCAAAATTTACAACAAATAAAACAATCAATCAAATGACAAACCAAAGTTATGGGCCAAAAACAAAAATGCAATTAGTGGTGGAGTCACTGACTAAAAACATGTTCAAACAACACAATCATCCTTAGAATCAAAACTTGTGCAAAATGCCCAACAACCTAACAATATCATTATTCCATCTGGACAACCAAAACAAAACACCACTCCAAGACTTAAGTACACCTCCTTGGGAGAGCTCGTGGAGGTTGTGTTTCAAAAACTAGTACATGCAAATATGGCCACATTTCCTACTACCAAACCATTTGATGAAAACAAAACCAAACCCGCATGGTACAAAGATAATGAGTATTGTGAGTACCACTGTATTAAAGGTCATTCTACAAGCAAGTGCATGAAATTGAAAAACTATATCCATGATCTCATAGATCGTGGTGATATCAAAATTGAAGGCAACTCAACCACTTCACCAAATGAGCAATTGGGAATTTACCAAGATCCATTTCCTAAGCATGGCCAATCTCAGCCATCTACATCTAAGAAAGGTCAATCCTAGCATAACCAGACCAACAATATTCGTTATAACAGGACACCTTACTCATATGATATTGTTGTGGGTCATATTGATTTTGATAACACTCGAGTTTCTACCATTAAGGTCAAATATTCTAATTGTGCTATCACCACGAGGCATGGTAAAGTTACTATTCAAGGTCCTTCCTCATCCACACCTTCTAAGCCAACATCCCAATATAGTCTCTTAGACCAACTTGGGAAAACTCCAACACAAATATCAATTCTAGAGCTACTTAGGACATCCCTTATTCATAGAGATATATTGGACCATGCCTTGCAAGAGTCTAAAGTTCTTAATGATATCAACCCTTCTCAGTTCCAATCCCTTGTTGTTCATTTGTCATCTAACTATCAGCTTGCCTTTAGCCAAAATGATATGCCACTCATCGACCAAACTCATACTAAATCTCTCCACATTGAAGTGCTTATTGCTAAACATAAAGTCAAGATAGTCCTATTGAATAATGGGTTGGGCTTAAATTTGTGCACTTTGAGACTTGTTAAATAGTTGGGGTACTCTACAACTAACCTCGAGCCACATGTTATTACTTTCAAGGCTTATGATAATGCAAAAAGAGAGTCAGAAGGAACTATTTGTCTCCCTATTCAAGTAGGGCATGTCTTACAACAAACAATTTGTCATGTTGTCGATCTTGACCTCCCTTATAATCTCCTCCTCGGCAAACCATGGATTCATGCCATGCAAACCATTCCCTCCACCTATCACCAATGTTTGAAATTCCCTCATAACGGTGTGGAAGTTACCATTCATGTTGATTTGCAACCATTCGAATATTATAAAATGGAGGCTTCTTATCATAATGCTCATTATTGTCCTAGTACTGACATCGCTAAATGCAACAAGGTTAAAGATTCACCTTCATACATTGATCTCGGTACACTTGCTTCCACATCTTCTTCATTTCCCAATCCCAAGTCCACTAAGGTCAAGATTGTCAACATACGATGTGGAGAGTATGAATTACACAATGCTTTTCATGTTGGTAAATTACCTCTTTCTCCACGATCATTTGTTCGTCCTCAATAGTAGCCTTCTCAAAAGACATTAGAAATTAAGCAATTTGGTCCTACAACATTCATGTCTTCTAAGTCTTTAGATGAAGAACACATTGAATATTCCATTGACTCATGGTTATATAAAGATGAATCAGATGAAGAAGAGTCTACACTTGAACACCTGAAGCATAATTATCATATCCTAGCACATATCTATGAGGATATGAATTATAAGGAAAAGGTCTCGAGCTCCATGGGCAAGGCATTCTTGAGCCCATTCAAGTAGACTTCCATTTTGATCAATGTGGGTTTAGATACATGGGCCCCTTAGTGTGGAAACCAATGTACCTAATGCATCTTTTGTAAGTGTGGAGGAAACCTATGACAATATTGAAAACACCAAGGGATGGACCATCACTGCCTCTTTTGATGATTTTGATATCACCAACCTCTTTCATGACACCTACATATGCAACATTCACTTACCTCTCAAATATCTTGAACTAATCAACTAGGACCAACAAGACCCTATATCTTTGGACATTTTTCAAAATGACGAGGTGATTGTTGAATTCTTGGAAACTTGTGAAGGTATTCCTAAAGGAGATCATAAGAAGGGATTTGAGATCAATTTTGATGTTATAGCCTATTTTGGGGAACAGGAAGAGTTCCTTAGTCATAAAAAAAGTAAAAAAATCAAAGTCCCCTAGTGAAAACCTCTTTGAGGCACTATCAGAAACAAAAAAAAAGAAGCAAAAATAAACTCTAGTGATGAAAACCTCTCTAAGGTGTCATTAGACGAGGAACTTGACCTTCCCCTAGCATAATGGAAATAATTTTCTTCAATGTTGATTTGAAAGACAAAGGAAATAGACTTGGGAACAAAGGATAATCCAACAATTACATATATAGTTGCTTCTCTAACATCTATAGAAGAACAAAAAAATTAATCAATCCTACAAAGGGCATCTGCTATCTTTGCTTGTTCTTATGCTGACATGTCTGGATTGGATCCTTCCCTTTTTGTTCATCACTCGGTGGTTTGTCCTGATGCTAAGCCAGTAAATCATAAATTACATAAAATGCATCCCAAAATTGCCCTTTTAGTCAAGGAAGAGCTACATAAATTGTTAGATGTTGGCTTCATTCACCCAATTCATTATCCTGAATGGATTTCTATTGTGGTTCCTATCAATAAAAAGCCAAAAGGAATTTGTGTCTACATTTATTTCAAAGACCTTAATAAGGCATGTCCAAAAGATGATTTTCCTCTTCCCAACATCGATGTCATTGTTGACCTCACAGCGGGACATGAAATGTTATCACTTGTGGATGATTGTTTAGGATATAATCAAATTCAAATAGCTTCTAAGGATCAACCTAAAACTACATTCATAGTTCCTTGGGGTGTCTTTTATTATCAAGTGATGCCTTTTGGATTAAAGAATGTCGGAGCTACTTATCAAAGAGCCATGATTGTTATATTTCATTATATGCTTCATGACATTGTTGAAGATTGTGTTGATGATCTATTGGGAAAATCAGGAAAAAGAGAACACCCTAATGTCCTTCAACGCATATTTAATTGGTTGAGAAAGTACAATGTTCATCTTAATCCTAAGAAGTGTATTTTTTGTTTGACATCAAGAAATCTCTTAGGATTTATAGTTTCTCCACGAGGAATGGAGATAGATCCTATGAAGGTTGTCGCTATCATGGAAATGCAACCTCCTCAAAATCTAAAGCAACTTCACAGTTTACACGGAAAGCTACAATCCATCAAAGGATTCATATCACAACTTGTTGATAAATGTCACCCATTTTCCCATTTGCTCAAAAAGAATATTGATTTTCAATGAGATGACTCTTGTCAACAAGCTTTTGATAAGATCAAAGAATACTTAACGTCACCACCAGTTCTTATGGCTCCAATACCAAATAAGCATTTGCTCCTATATATCAGCTACACCTATTGCATTGGGGGCACTTTTGGCACAACATGATGAACAGGGTCGTGAGAGAGAAATTTATTACATTAGCCAAACATTAGTGGGTTATGAGCTAAATTATACATCCATGGAACGAGCATGTTTAGAAATTTTCTTTTGCAAACAAAAATTAAGACACTACATGGTCAGTCACAAAAACACAACTCATTTCTAAAATTGATCCACTCAAGTATTTGTTATCCAGAGCTTCTCTTACAAGACATTTGGTAAAGTGGGTCATGATATTGAGCGAATTTGATATTGAATATGTAGATAGAAAAGCGATTAAGGGACAAGTTGTTGCAGATCAACTAGGTGAGGAACCACTTATAGATCTGATCATCCATTGGTTGTATACTTTCCTGATGAATCTATTTTCATAGTTGAAGATCCCTCTGCATGGAAGCTATATTTTGATGGATCTTGTACAAGTCGTGGAGCAGGTGTTGCAATTTTATTTGTCACACCACAAGGAGACTTTATACCAAAAACATTTAAGTTGTTCTTCCCATGTACAAATAATATCACTGAATATGAGACCCTACTTGCAGGACTTAAGATAGCAATCTAATATAAAATCCAACATCTCCTTGTTTACGGGGACTCACAATTGATAATCAAGCAAGTGAATGATGAGTACCAGACAAAAGATGAAAAATTGCTCCCTTATAGGCGAATGGTAGATAGTTTCAAGCAATATTTTAGAAATATCTAATTTTAGCTAGTGTCTCATCCCAACAATAGAGCAGTTGATGTCATGGCAACTATTGGATCTCTTTTAGACATGCCACAAAATAATTGACATTGTGAGTTTCTTGTTGAGCATTTATTGATACCTGCATATGACGCTCCTGAATTTGAACTTGTAAGTGAGCTTGTTGGTCCTAGTTCCCCTTGGTACCATGATATTTACACCTATCTCTGTGATCAAACCTTACCACCAAACCCCTCCGGTAACCAATGCAAAACCTTCATTCAACGCACATCCTGCTTCACTATCCTTGGTGATACATTATATCGAAGAGGCTTCGATGGTTCCTTACTGAGGTGTCTGATGAGGCTATGTTTTGTCCTATTTCTCTTGCTTTAAGTGCATGCTTTCAAAGACATTCCCAGAACTTTATATATTGACTATGCCTATAATCATCCTTAAGACATTGAAAGCATTAAGATTGGTATATAATATGTTGATGATTAATTGTGTGAATTGATGATTGCTCATAAAATATGATGGTAATTTATGTTAATTTTAGTAGTTGTGATGATAGATGTCATGTGATGGACTAATCCCCATGCAACAAGCACGTGGCTACATTTCATGAAGACCACCTGTCAGCCCACAGCAAAGGAGGTGTTGACGTCCACAGTAGACAGTACAGTCACCCGTAGCCAAAGGAAGAAGACTTCGAATTGATTGGATATGAGTTGTCCATAACTCTCCACTCTTTGATGGTTATCCTTCGACAGTTGACATAGTCATGAATAACGAAGGAATCTTAGATCGTGGTCCATGTTTTGTTTCTAGTTATGATTGTTTTTCATAATGACTAAAGAGAGTTACAGTAGGACTATGTCATCTACATTATCTTTATGGCAGTTTAGTTTCCTATTCCTAGTTTGATTAGTAATAAAGTTTTATCCCTATGTTATTGGAGAATGGACAGTTATGGTATTTATTGCTTAGTAGTTTTGTTCATATAGATAAAGTTTGATCTTGTCTATATGGATTGTTAGATTTTGTATACGAGAAAGAGGTTAGACAGAGATTGTATTATCAGAATTGTTATTGTATTTTCCTCAAGCATTCAATAAAGGAACACATGTTTTGAGTTCAATTAATGGTTTAAGCGATACAATAGAGATCTAGTAGATTTTGTGGGATCACAGTCACTCAAGCAAGGGCCACTTGAGGTAACTGTGTCTCTCCTATATGTTTATGTTTTTAGTTTATGTTTATGTGATTAATGCATGTTGTGATGAGTTTGTGTCATGTCAATTAGTTAGATATTGATAATCTGTATAGTTGAGTCAAGGTGATCACCGATTAACTATTAGTTGTTCCCCTATTTGGAATTACATAAGACCATTTGATTTATAGCCAACTGAATAGCATTGGTTATTTCTTATCAGCATTACTTACTCATAGTACTTGTCAATTCTTGCAAGATAGAGTTTGTTTTCCTTTCAATAGTTTATTCCTATGCACAACCTCTAGATTACAATTCAGGAAACCTTGACTGTACACATAGTATGGGCACCATCCAAGAATAATATGATTCCCTGATTTGACAATTTAAATGTAACACATTATAGCCAGTAGGTTGCTTGATATAGGATCCATTGGTCCGTTGAGTTGTGTGCATGCCCTTTCTGCATCAATGTATTGGTTAATAATGGAGTTCAACATATTTGGCATTGTTTCCAGGGATGGTGCTAAGGTTTAGAGTTTCTGAGTTCTTTTTTATTCATGTTTGTATTTTCTTTCATAGGATATAAGATTTTTTTTCAGCACTTAGAATTGCTTAGATATTCAATCTATCTCCAAACTATCTACTAACACGGTGTAGGAACAGAGCTATCAACTTATACATCATTGTATGCGGCAACCAAGAAACCAATTACAGAGATTTCTTCCATCTAGTTCAACAGAAGAAGAAGAAAAAGACCACTTTGAACCATCCCTTGGACCAGAGGACATTGCAGATTTTAAAGATATTGTCACTTGGCATCAAGACACAATGGTGGAAGAAGCAGTAGAAAACCCAGCTGAGTCAGTTACCTTTGCCTTTCCTATTACAAACTAGGCAAGAGTTGATACCTTGAACATTCCCTCCTTCGGCCCTACCAAACTTTCATGGGCTAATCATCGAGGACCTAGATACCTTTCTTTTGAATTTGATGTACTATGTAGAATCTATGACTACACTATAGATGCATATAGACTCAAACTCTTTCCAACCACCCTCAAGGATGCTGCCTTGTGATGGTTTATGGGATTGGGTGAAAATTCAGTAACAAAATGGGCTACCATGAAGGAGAAGTTCTTGCAAAAGTCCTAGGACTATTGTCATGGTGGAGATATGAAAGGAGATGACATCTTTAGGATGTCACAAAAGGAAGATGATCCTTTGGAAGACTACGTTGAAAGATTTCAGTTTTGCCTCAAGAAGTCAAGACATAATAGGCTCTCCCAGAGTCACTCAAGTTGGTCTTCCCAAGAGGTGTGAATGAGGAATGCATGGATGCACTGAATTTGATTGAAATAGGGGACATCTCTCAACTCAGGTTTGATGACATTTGTCAAATCTATAGAAACTGTTCATGGTCGACCTTGAAGAAAAATAGAAGCTTGAGAGCCCTACCTTCCACTAAATCATCTACTAGAGTCTCCAGAGTAGAGCTCAACAATCTACTATCAAACATGAAAGAGGATATCATAAGCCATTTTGCAACACAAATTGACACCCTACATATAAAGAAGAAGCAAGAGGCAGCAGAGGCATCTTGGTTGAGTATTGTCCACATTTCTGACAAAATAAGGCTAACTGCAGATGCAATGGTATTGCCAATATTTCTAAGGGAAGGAGTGAAAAAGAAGATTTACGAGCTATAGAAGATGAAGAAGGTCAAGTGTTTTACATTGCACAATGTAGGACTTGGTAGCAAAGACAAGTATACCTCAAGACCCCTTGACCAATAATATGTCATTTCCATCATCTGCTTCAAACATCCCTAATTGGAACAATGCACCTTGGTCTAACCTGCCACAACAATAATGGGCAACTATGCCACCTAGATGGAACCAACAGTAGGGGGTATGGCTATAGCAGCCAATCCACAATAGCAGGCCAATCAAAGCCCCTTGTCAAAGCAATGGCATGGAAAATCAGCCTTGGCAAAATCCAAATATGAACTACCCACATCCACAACAAGCCATGCCTCAACAACCTACCCTTATGTCAAATGCAGCTTCACCCACTTCTATTTCGCCTAGAGCTACTCAATTGCCAACCCAACCTACACCTAATCCTACCAACAAGCCTGTTCAACAGGCTTATGCTAATGAAGCCATCTAATACCCAACCTATATGGTTGAGGTTAGTGATGTGCACCTGCACTCAAGGAAAAATGCTTTCTGGACCTTCATCTCAACTTATCAGAGAACTTACTGATGAGGAACCAACCTCCGTCACTGACACTCATTTGAATAACTAGGATAGCCCTCCTGAGAAAACCTCTCCATAGGAAGAAACCATTACCAAGAGCCCTCCATTTCCAGAGAGATTAAACATGCAAGCACCACCTCTATCAAAACCTGACTTTGATTTTATTAGGCAATTGAAAAAATGTCTATGTAAAAATTCCCCTAATCTAAGCTATCAAAGATGTACCCATATATACCAAGGCTATAAGGTAACTATGCCTTAAGAAACCAGGAAGAAAGAGAAAAGATCCTCAGACAATACATGTTATAGGACAACTTGCTGATATCATGTTAGGTAACTTGGCTATCCCAAAATATGCAGATCCTGGAAGCCCTATAGTTGATGTGAACATCAATTGTACCCTTATCAAAAACACCTTGATTGACCTGGGTACAGCCATAAGTATAATGACAAAGGAAACAATGAATACTCTTCAGTTGGATAACCTAAGACCCACTCCAATAGTTGGGCAAACATGTCAACTGTCAAACCTGAGGGGGTCATTGAAGATCTTGTAATTACATTAGATTCATGGGAATACCCTATAGACTTTATGGTCATGCATCCCAAGGCCAGCCTAGGAGGTATCCACTCATCCTAGGGAGACCCTAGTTGGCAACAACAGATGCCTTCATAGGATGCAAGTCTGGGAATATGATCATTTCCAATGGTAATATAACAAATAAATTGGTCCTTTATCCCCCAGTACAGCCTTTTGTTGATATGGAGCAAACTATTTGGCCAGACCTAGAGGATACTGACCAATATTCTCTTCAGACACTAATGACAATTGAATGAAGCCCATTATTGAATATCCAAGATGAAGATGAAGTACTTTCCAATGTCATACAAAACACTTATGGAAGGGACCCGCAACAAGACCCACGTGTAGTATGCCTGACTAGTCCACTACACCAATATTCTACCTTCAATCAACACACAAGCCTATGCTTCCACCAACTACATGTTTCATCATCTGCTACCCCATAGTTTGTAGCCTCAATTTATTAGGACTGGATATTGCCTCTATCATGGCATTTGCAACACCAATTAACATTACACCAGACAGGACACTTAATATCAACAGTGAATTGACATCTATTCAGAATACTGAACTGATAACAATGTGACAAACTCACAAGACAACATTTGTATGGGACTATCATGATATGAAGGGCATTGACCCTAACCTCTGCATGCATAGGATACAATGTAGGCTAGTTAGGTAGCCTCATAGGAGGATGAACCCTGTTGTGAGAGACATAGTGAAGAATGAATTGCAAAAACTATTGGATGTGGGATTCATATATCAAATATCAAATTGCCAATGGGTATCCCCACTAGTCATAGTACCAAAGAAAGGAGGTAAGTGGTGAGTTTGTGTAGACTACAGAGAATTGAATACTGCCACTCAGGAAAGATCACTTCCCTCTTCCTTTCATTGACCAGGTATTAGACTACTTGGCTAGGAAAAAGTATTTTTCTTTTCTTGATGGATTCAGTGGTTATAACCAGATCAAAATATCCCCTAAGGACCAGGATAAGACCACATTCACATTCCCATGGGGGACCACATTCCCATGGGGGACCTATGCCTATTTAGTCCTTCCATTTGGACTCTAGAATGCACTTGCAACATTCTAGAGGGTTGTTTTAAGCATCTTTTCTGACCTTGCCTGTGACTCTATGGAACTGTTGACCTATTTTCCTCTGCCCAGAGTTAAATAGTTCACCTTGCATTTTCCTTGAAAATCCTTAAGGAAATCACCCCAAAAGGCTTGGATCCTTCAAATACTCATGTTGTGCCTTGCAAAAAATCCTAAAGATCTCACCTTGAGAATCTTTGCTGAAAACCCAAAAAGACCCAGAAACCCTTTGTCTTCAAGTGCTTTCCATCACAGATAAATCTCAGTTTTATACTTAGTTTTTTGTATATGCATTTTTGAATGTATGTTCGCATGTACATTCACCTTTGTATGTTCACATACAAAGGAGAATGTATATCGGAGCACATCCAAGGGAAATACAAGGCCGAACATGCAAAGGCCATATACAATGATTTGCTTGTATATCGCATTGTATATGCAATGTACAAAGGGGTCACATACAAAGCCGAACATGGAAAGGATTCATCAGCAAAAGAATGTATATCGGCGGATCAGTTTTTGTCCATCTGATGGCCGATCATGCAAAGGATCTATGCAAAGGGATATACATTCACCATTGTACGATCAAATATACAAAGGCAGATACAATTGGTGGGGTCCACCGAAGGCACAAGCGATGGTATGTTTCTTTGTTTATATGTTTGCTTGTATGTTTCAATATATAAATGCAAGATACATTGGTAACATACAAAGGTACTTGTATCTCGTATACAAGTCGTAGATATTAAAGGAGGACATACAAGGTGGGGCCCACGCATTGTATGTATATCGCTATTGTATATCTGCGTATACAATGCGATATACAAGGAAAATGGTGCAAAGCAAACATGTAGGGGTTTCATATGCAAGATACATTGAGAGGATACAAGGAGGTTTGTATGCATGTTTTTTATTGTATATTTTGTGTTGTATGTTTGCACATACAAAGGGTAATATACAATGCGACATGCAAAAGGTTACATGTATATGCCGAAGTAAAGTGTTTGCAGTATATAAGTGCTCGACTTGCATGTTTTGCTTGTATATTCACCTTGTATATGCGATATACAAGTCAAAGGTACAATGGTGATATGCAAGCCAGACCCGACCCAAAAGTCAATTTTGGCAAATTCAAGTGTTGAGTCTGCGGCTTGTATATTGAGTGCATTGTATATTGCGATATACAAAAGAAAATATACAAAGGGAAAACATACAAGGTGAACCCGACTGGGAAATCAAATACAACTGATGGTCATTTTGAGGTCCACGAGTTGTATGTATAAATGCATTGTATATGCCGAAATACAAAGAGAAGTGATACAAGCCGGACCTGTTGCAAAGTTACAAAATAGTTAATGGTCTTTTGAGGTCTGCGCATTGTATGTATATTTGCGATTGTATGTTTTCATATACAATCGGATATACAAAGGTTTTTTGCATATACCGAAGTAAAGTGTTTGTAATGTATAAGTGACTCTACATTTTCCTTTGTATATTTCGCATTGTATATTGCGATATACAAAGGTCAGATACGATGGTGATATGCAAGGCGGACCTGACTTGAAAATCAAATTTGGCATATTCAGCGTTGAGTCTACAGTTTGCATGTTGGCATATACAATTGGATATACAAGGCCAACATACAGGGGGTTTTCAGCGAGATAGTATGCATCGGCAACTCATTTTTTGATCTTTCCGATAGCCGATAGCAGATGCAATTTTTCAGCAATGCTTCTTAGACCAGCTCAGCGACCAATCAGGTGATGACACATGGCAGGGGCATACATGCAAAAGGTGATACAAAAGTAAAGGGGCCCACTCTTGTATGTATCCATTGTATTGTATATACAAGGTGACATACAATTGAACATACAAAGACATTTCAAAGGCTGATTTGGATGCCCAATAAAAGCACATACAAAGCAGTTTGCATATGAAGGCGATATACAAGTGCAGTTTGACTGCAACTTTGACCGCCTGTATCTCCCACGTCCTGGTGAATTTCGACATGATTCAAAAGGCAAAAATGCTTATTTTTGCCTCCTCTTTCATTTGGTGAGCTTTTGAGGGGATTATTTGCGCTTTCAAGCTTGGATCTGGAGTTGCATGTTCATTCGACTGGACATCTCAGCGGCCGGATTTACTTTTGTAGATGATCTCAGACCTGATAAAAATACAGAAAATATCAAGGGCTGATATGTCCCATCTACCATCAAGGCGATCCGATTTCTTAACTGCTATGTTTCAGATATTTCATGGGTTCATTATTGAAGATAGACATGGAAGCTGCTTGCATTCAATGCCCAAATATCTTCCACTGATTCATTGTTATAGATCGATGATGCAGCAGCTTGCATTGAAGACCAGAAATATCTTTCATCTACCCATGTTCAAGATATTTTCTCGCCATAACTCCTTGCAGTTGGATGTCCCTTCAGAGATATTTTTCTCCTGCAACTCTTTGAGCAAATTTTTGGCAACCGAATTAGGTCAGATTGTAATGCTATATAAGGATAGGGATGAGATGTGAATAAGGGTTGGAAAATTTTTAGCATTCAGGCTTTCTGTTTCCAAACAGAGCTTTCTGCTACTGTAACTGTGCCTTCCCACTGAATATATGCAAGTTATTTTACCTCTTTTACTGAGTTTTAATTTAGTGTGAATCTGCATATGATTACTTGTGAACATATTGTTCCTTTCAATCGTCTTGTTTCTCACCTCTGCTAGGATCAGTTGAATCTGTGTATGTCTATTTGTTGTGTTTGGTTATGCTGTACATTTTCTCAGTACTGTGAGGGTTCTTTTATTAAACTTGGTGAATCACTCCTTTGTTTTCAAGTTTGTCTGTTTAATATTTTATTTTAAAGCATTCCTTCTCCCTTTTCCTCTGAGCATTCAATAGTCTTAGGTGATAACCAGTTAAGAAATCCGGCCTTCTCCAGAGGTTTGATCTCATTTCGCAAGGTCCCACACTTCAAGATCATTCCCATGTTTCCTCCAGATTGCTGAAGTTTGACAACTGCAGCAAGGGTGCAAATTTGAGAGATAACAGGAACTATATATGGATGATTTTACCACTTATGGAGATTCTTATGAAGAGGCCCTGAAAAACCTTGAAAAAGTACTCCAGAGATGTCAAGATCATAATATGTCCCTTAGTCATGAAAAATGTTTCATGATGATGAAAGAGGGAGTGGTGCTTGAACACTTTGTGTCCAAGGAAGGCATACAAGTGGATCCAAACAAAATTGAAATCATTTCAACATTGCTTATTCCTCAAAAACAGAAGGATGTTAGAAGCTTTCTCGACCGTGCAGGGTATTATAGAAGATTCATAAAGGATTCCAGTAAGATAGTTGCTCCCTTGTTTGTCTTACTCTCTAAAGATGTGGAATTTAATTGGAAAACTGACTGTCAGACATCCTTTGAAAGTCTCAAAGAGTCATTGACAAAGACACATTTACTCAGAGGACCTAATTGGGTAGTCCCTTTCCATATCCATGCAGATGCCTTTAACTTCGATGTAGGAGTTGTGTTAGGACAGAAGGAAGGAAATTTGGAATATGCAATTTACTATATCAGTAAGAATCTACAAGGTGTTGAACTCAACTATATTGTCACTGAGAAAGAAATGTTAGTTGTTATCTATGCAATCAAATATCAGTTTAGGCATTATATTACTATGTATCCTATTTTTATTCATACTGACCATGCAGCAATAAGGTATCTAATGAACAAACCAGTGGTAGGTGACAGATTGGTTAGATGGTTATTGTTGCTTCAGGAATTTAATATCACCATTGTGGAGAAGCCTAGGAAGACCAACATTATTGTTGATTTCCTCTCCAGGCTACCTACTTGTAATGAGGATCAAGTTATTAACAATTCATTTCTAGTTGAGCACTTGTTTGCACTGACTATACAAATTCCTTGGCATGTAGATATAGCAAATTATCTAGTTGTAGGGAAAACACCTCCACACCTCTCACCAAGGGAGAGGCACCACCTAGTTCAATGTAGCTTTCCCTATTCTTGGGTAGATGGTTACCTCTTCTACACAGGCCCTGATGATATCATGAGAAGATGTATCAGAGAAGATGAAGTATATGAAATTCTCAAGGCACTTTGCAAGTGATGATGAACCCTATGGAGGACACTTTGCAGCTAAGAGAACAGCAGTCAAGATCTTAAATACTGGATACTATTAGCCAACTTTGCATAAAGATATAGCTCTCTATACAAGAAGATGTGACCATTGTCAATGGATGGGTAGACCTACAAGAAGTGATGAAATGCCACTGCAACCACAATTGGTGGTCACACCATTTGACAAATGGGGCATTGATTTTGTTGGACCCATTGATCCTCCATCTAATAATAAAGAATATATACTAGTTTGCACTAATTACCTAACAAAATGGGTGGAGGTGAAAGATTTGAAAGTAGCCAAAGATAGTAAGATTGCTACATTCCTATATGAGGAAATATTTACAAGGTATGGAGTCCCAAAGGAAATAGTCACAGATCAGAGACCACAGTTTACATCAGCCCTGATTGCTAGTCTCATTCAGGAATATGAAATCAAACATAAGAAGTCCACTCCCTATCATCCACAGTCAAATGATCAGGTTGAGGTCACAAACAGGGAGATTGAGGCCATATTACAAAGACAGTTGCATTACACAGAAAGGATTGGGTAGCTAGACTCTCTAAAGTAGTTTGGGCATATAGAACCACATGGAAGACAACAATAGGGTATACACCCTATGAACTGGTTTATGGTAAGAAAGTTGTCCTTCCTATTGAGTTTGAATACAAAACATTGAGAACTTTCATTCAACTTGGGATGGACCTATCAACAAATCAAAAAGAAAGGTTGCACCAGCTTAATGCCTTAGAGGAGTTAAGGATGGAAGCATACCATCACACTGAAATAATTCAAAAATAAATAGTCAAATGGCATGACTAGTATATCAAAACCAAGGACTTTCAGATAGGTGACTAGGCCCTACTCTATGACTCCAGATATAAAGTAAAGGCAAATTGTAGACCAGATGGTTAGGTCCTTATGAGATCAAGGAACTTTTTCTCGATGGTGTATTCCAACTAACCACAATTGATCCAGTAAGATTTTCATTGATGGTTAATGGACACCGATTGAAATTGTATAAGAAGCTATTAGATAAGGCCACGTTCCTCCAACAATTAAGAGAAGATATGGGTACCCAAGTTCCATAGCAGCCTGCCTTAGATGAGGCATGCATAACAGTCTCAGATGATCACAACACTCCAGCAGCAGATCAAGCTACTAGCTTGATTGCATTACCACCTCAGGTATTATTTCTATAAGCCTTGTACACAAATAAACATAAAACATTAAAAATAAATAAATAAATAAAAGAAAATAAACATTCAGGCTCCATTGACTTAGCTCCTACTATCCAATTGAGGATTAATTTGGCCGCTAGCCACTTTACTAAAGGGACTTGTAGCCAAAGGCTCTCTACTATTTTAAGGGACCTGTACAATTACACATGCAAAAACTACCATGGTCATCATTCTCAAGGGACCTGTAGTAGCTGCACCTATAGCCAACACACATGGGCCCTGTTCACATCACATTTTTTATTGAGTGCATGCAGCCACTCTAGCCTGTAACACCTTTTCTCATAGCATCTGCATGTCGCCATTTTCTACTATTCACTGTACCTTCCAGCTACGTGTCACAATGCTAACATACATTCCATCCACATACTTCTTCAACATCAAATCCATTTGATTCACTATGGCACGTTATTCAAATACATCAACTCTAGCCGCCATGTCATCATCTTCCCATGCCACATTTCCAAGTTTGACATTGCTCCACAGGTATTTCTATCACTATTGCTTTAATTAACATTTAATACTACTTATTTTATGGCATTATAACTTCACCAATCATAATTTTCAACTATTATGCCCAATTCAAATTGCTTTCAAAACTCTCTTTCGTACAATTAACCTATCATCTCATTTGAGGAAAAATGACACCTTAGTTGGGGGGGGGGGGCGGGGGGGGGGAATTCCATACGTAGTTATTATTTCACCTACACTCAAATCTCTCCCTTCATAATTATGACTATATGTGCCACAGAACATACAATCTAGCAGATAGCAACTGGTAATAAGTGACTGGTAAAAGCATTTGCCAAAGAACAGGGGATTGAATTGAGGGAATTGAGTTTGCAGAGTGGAATTGGGTTCATTAGCAGAGTTTCATGAGTGGAGAACTGATCAAGAGAGAGCCTACTGTCCACACAACATTATTGTCTGACAGAGATTGCATGCCTATCTTTCAACAACCAGGGTAGTTCGCTTATTTTCTTAAGCTAATAGAGTATAATGAAGCCATGACCCAGCAATCTACGAGAACATTCCAGAATAATGAAGCTACAGTCAGAGGCTTGTGGGTTGACGCGTTTGTAGCTGCCATTGCCTAGGTAATGGGGCTATGGGCAGCTAGAGAAGAGTTCCCTGTAAGAGTCGATGCCATTTCAACAAGTGTCAAATTTAGTCAACCAAGAGAAAGAATGGAATCTACATCTCAAGTTACCAAATGAGTCTCTTTACCCTGGTTATGGGCCTCTGTTGCTAACTATATTATTAGATATCTTACTTGTGATGGGAGGCAACCTTTGCTTTATACTATGCATTTCAAACTTGTAATCCATCTCCGTCACAGGAGGGTAGTGAGTGTTCCAATATTCTTGTTCAATTTGTTAAAAAGAATGTATGCTGAGTATAGATGGAAAAATAGACAGTCTTCTTTGTCTCATCATGGCCTAGTTGTGTTATTAATAAAAAGGAGTTTATCTATTCAATGCCCCGACATTTCTTAGGAATGTTTTCTTGAAATTAATCATATTGATAAGGGACCTTTGAGGGTTGAACCAGAAAAGGAAGAAGAGGCACGAGCAGAAAATGTAAAAATAGGGGGAGAAGAGAAAGCACCTACAATCTCTTCCCAACTAGAAGATTCACCTACCCACTGCCATGCAACCACTGAGGAGCATCTAGCTCCAAGTCCTAATAACCCTATAAGTGAACTTGCAAGGTCTCCCACACCTGCAGCTTCACTAGTGTCAACCCCCTTTCCAGAGCATTCACCCTCGCAGACCTCTAGCCGCACAAAGCAAAGTACAAAGCAAAAATTGCAGCCTAGAGCTACCAACTCACAACCTGCAGCACCTAAAACTGTCCATGATACTCCTTCTACCTCAAATCCTACCAAGAAGAGAAAAGCATCTTCTTCTTCATCCAGAGCCAAAAAGAAACAGAAGGTAGCAAAGAAACAAAAGGTAACTACTCAATCACATAGGCTCTCAAACTGCCTGAAGGAGAAAGGAATTTTAGGAGGGAAAACCCATCCTAACAGAAGAATGTGGTTGATATGCACACTGATACAGACTCTAAAAGAGAGCATTTGTTTGTTGATAGGGAACAGAGAAATGTGGGCCACACAGACTGATACAAAGTCAAAGGGGGAGGATTTATATACAGCTAGGAAATTACATCAACCTCCTATTGATAACTAAGAGGGGGGGTGAATCAGTTATCTTAATTATTTGACTTTCTTTTCTTATTTAACAATTAATGCAATATCAAAACATATAAGCATACATAACAATGGAAGCAGAAATAAACTCAATACACATAACACAATTTTTTTGACGTGGAAAACCCTATTAAGGGAAAAAACCACGGGGTGACTAACCCAAGATTGTATTCTCTGTTAGAAGAATAAGAGGTACAAAATGGCACTTGCCAATTAGGCCTCACTGCCCGAGCACACTGCTCACAAGAGGCTCACTGCCTACAAGAGACTCATTGTCTACAAGTTATAAAGAAAGTAACCAAGTGTTTGAACTGATCAGAGGCATCCACATATGCTGAGGTTCAATTCTAGTTAGGCTCAATAAACTGATCTACTGCATTTCATTCTTCCACTCCTTTAGTGTTGTTGTTCTGTTACATATCGGACTTGTATTGTAACTCCCACACCTATCTCTGCCTTTCTTCACACACTATCATATCACACACACACACCCTCACATCGTAATCCATCTAGTATATATATCTGCACAAAGGATTTCAACATCTTTCTAGTCGGCATCTGGAATACTCAATATTTTTCAAAACTCTAGTTTGTCGGCTAAATCCTTGCTTACCAAGTGATGCGTATCAAAGAGATACTTATAGAAGTCATCAAACATGTCGTCCAATCATGAATGATCCCTTAAGAAGCTTGATCACCATCAATATCTCATCTGGATTAAGGTCTGATGCTCTGCCGGTCAGTTCTTTCTCAGTCTACTCTGCCAAACAGGAACCCAACACTTAGGTGTTCAAATCTTTTCACTCTTTCATCATTGGAGGCTCAATCTCTAGAATGTATTAGTCATGGTACTCCTCTTGACTTCCCCAAGTCCGCACTTTACTGAGAGATCCGGACCTGATTGTCAGACCTTGTTGCATGCTCTGTTCTTGCTCACTGGACCAAAATACACTTCAGTCTGTCTTCCGGTATAGTCATACCATGTCCTACGGATGTATGGAATGGACTTTGTTGCCATCAATTGTCGACAACACTCATGAAGCCACACTGTGTCTCTTACCAACAATCTCCCCCTTTTTCATTGATGGCAACACTTAGTGAAAAATGACTAATTGTTATAGCATACTCCCCCTTGCCTGATCCTCTGTTCTTATGTACACTTTTTCAGAGCTCCCCCTTAGCTAGATTCCACATTTTTCACTGCTCCTCACTCCCCCTTTGACATCAATGGCAAAGGGTAGGATCCGCACACCAAAATTTCCCAAAAACAATCTATACTTGGTCGCATAAATATATATACATGTTCTACTTACATATACTGAAGTATATCTGCAAAAGTTGTCTTCAACTGGACAAATTATGTTGCCCAACTCTGCTTCATCCTATCCAAAATTGAGATGTAACCACTCAACAGAAATGCAAAAGCTTCTGCCCTCTTTAGATCTGTCGGATCACTGGTCCGGGCTATGGTCTGAGCATCAGTTAGGGCCTCATGCATGGCCTCTAACTTAGGGATAATTATCCCTCTAAGTTCACCCATCCTACTTATTATATTCTTCTTTTCCTTTTCAAGTTTCTTTAGTTCATTTAGAATGGCAATAGTCTGACATTCTTGGTTTATTATGGATGTGGTGAGAGGATCAAAATTCTAAGATAAACTTGACAGTTTACCCTCTTGTTCTTTCACTTTCTTCTCAATATCCATTGTCACTTTAGACCAGGATAAACAAAATTTATATATATCTCCGCCATCTTTAAGAGCATTTTTAAGCTCTTTATCCCAATGTTCAAATTTCTCCTATCATTTGTTATAAGTCCTTGTATCTTGGAGAATCTCTTATCCAAAAATTCTTTCCGGACTTTCTCTTCTGCTGCTTTTTCGAAAGAATCAAAATGTGTGCTAACAGAATTAACAAGAGATTTTAGATTATTGAATGAAGAGGCTGAAAGATCCTTTTGGAAGGATGGCATGATCTTCTCCAACACACCGGATGCAATCTATATCAACTCATAGTCTTCCATGTGAGACTTCAGAAGTTTTTATTTTGCCTTTGCTTAGGCAAAGGATGCTATCTTCATTGTCTGAACTGAGGAGAGGGAATCAAAATTGAATGGTCCTTGAAGTAGCTCCGGTTCATCTAATTCCGTCATTTCTTTTGTCAGGAAGTCTTTGACTATTTCTGCAGCGTCTCTTGCCGGAGACAGAGTTTTCTTCCCTTCTGTGGCCTCAGAGCTGTCATCTGGGGTTTTCTCGGTTTGATCTTTTTCTCTTCCCTTGACTTCTACTTCTTGACCAATTTTCTCATCTTTTCTTTCTTCTCCTTCAGTTCCGAAGTCAGCAAGGGGATCCAGAAGAGAGATGTTTACTTCTTCAGGGACTTCCTCTTCTGAAGCAGAGGAATCCAAGTCCTGAGTCCTTTCCTCACCTATGTCCTTTGGCTCTTCTGCATTTTTTACAGTAGATTCTCCTTCGTCATCCATGGCAGAGGGTTCATCACCTAAGTCCTCTATAATAGGAAAATTGAATCTTTTAAAAGCATTCCGAAGGATATCTTCTGTTTCTTTTGCCACTTTGTCAATCTCTCCAAGCATAAGCTGATTCATTCTTGCTTTGCTCCGGAACTCATCCTTGCAATCCTTGAAGATCACGTTCATTTGTTTTGGAGTGATGGAAGGGTAGAGCTTAATAGCTATCTGTTCTCGGATCTCCAGGTCCTTTGCCTTAGCATTGTTCTTCCTTATTTCAAGTTCCTTCTCTAGGTTTTTGGGAATTAGAGGTATGATCTCAATGAATGCTTTATTATAAATGTTAAGATACATGACTGTGGCATCTTACAAGATCTTCTGGTCAGTTTCATTATATTCATCATAAAATTCAGTCATTGGTTTCAAGTTCCCATCCACAGTGACTAATTTGATGATATCATCAATGCAGAGAGTAGGCTTTTCAACAAATTCTTCTGCCTTTTCTTCCTTGCCTTGACCGGTAGAGGATTCACCGGATATTTTCTTCTTCTTCTTCTTCATTTTCTTGACCTCCTCATCTGATTCTGTCTCTTCATCATCCTTCAGACTGATGTAAGACCTTGTGGCCTTTGTCTTAGGTCTCTTCTCTCCCTTTCCAGATGTCCTAACTTCCGGTTTTGAGGCTTTTTGACTCTTAGAGGTGGTTGGTGCAGAGCTTTTGGAGGATCTGGTCTGGGAGGGGGCCTACACCGGAGCACTTTCTTTTTCTATTTCTTGTCTTTCTTTCTCTGCCCTTTCCAACTTCTCTCTGTTGGCAGCAACTGCCTCCTTTGATATTCCATATCTCTTGGCGACTTCTTCTACTTCCCTTCTCACTTTCCTCTTGATCTCAGGCTGTCTAAGTTCAACATGAACTTTTACACTCAACTCTTGGAAGGTTCCAAACCTTTCTGCCTTAGGGTCCTTGGGCTGACTTAGTAGGTGTTGGACATGCAGTTCTAGAATTTTATCATCCACCTCATACCCCATTGGCATAATCCAGACTATCCTTGGCTCTACTGCTTCCATTAGACATTGATCAGTGTCTACCATAAAGCACACTATATCCTTGTACTTTTCAACCAATGATTGGGGGATTCTTTCTTTGGCTTGCATCATACTTTGAAAGTTCTTGAAGTATCCCGAGAGAGCTATATTTTGAGCCTTGGCATCACCGAGCCCATGCATGTAATCTCTGATTTGAATGGCAACAGGTCTGTCATTTTGCCATACCCAACCATTGGATCTGGGTAGCTCATTCATAAAGTAAAAGAACAAACACAGTATTAGCCCATCATACTTGAATGAGTTCTTCTTGTCCTTCTTGATCTTTTGTAGGTTTTCCAACAATTGGCTCAGAAGTTCACAAAGATCATAATCTACATTCTCCCTTAACATCTGATAAGTAGCATAGATTACAGTTCTGGATACAGAATTCTCCCTGTTGGAGTGATATATCTTATAGCCAATTATCATAGATGCAAACTTGATATCTGGATCAATGATATCTTCTATAGTCATTGCTCTCTTGTCAAATTTTGATCCGATAGCCTGACTTACAGTTTGATTTTTGACTGATTTGAGAGCAGGCAACCCACCGGATGAGTGCAATCCGGTTACCGCCCTAATTGCATCCTTGGTTATCTTGAATGGCCTCATCAACCACATAAAGTTTTCATGCATTCTGCTCAGAACATACCAAACCCAATCATCTTCAGCAAAATAGGGAAAATGAATGCAATGTCTAAAATGCTTATCCCGGATGGCCTTGTACTGAGGTTTGAGTTCAAATGATTTATCTATCAGTTCCTTGTGGTAGATATCCATCAGCTTGGATTCCCCAAATTCTTCAATGTTTTGCGTGTATGTAAACCCTAACATCTTCTACATGCAGAACTCCATGCGGAATGCTAGAAAATGCACCTAGGGGATCAACTTCTAGGGATTTATAGGGATGTTTTTTGAATTTAGGGTGCGGCCTATCAGTGATCTTCACAACATTCAGAGTAGCCATCTTTCAAAGATTTAGAGAGAGATATTCAAGAGTGAAAAATATCTTTTACGCTTCTAGGGTACACGATATGAGCCAGATCGGATTGCTGGATGAATCAACTTCTGTGGTTGATCTTTGAGAGGTTTGAGCCAATTTTGTTGCAGAGCTCCTTCTCTCTTCTTCTCGAATGTAAATGTGCAAATGTTCAACAAGAGAACCCTTATATTTCTGCGCAAACCCTAATTTCACATTGCAATAAATGTGCAACTTAAGTCATTCTGGTTGCCTTGTTCTCCTTGTTCTGAGAAAGATCTTTTCCGGATCACTGAGATGCACTTAGAGTTATTTTCAGTGATTATTGATAATCTATCTTCCTTTCTCCAATCATTTCATCTATCCACAGATCAAGATCCTCAATTTTGAATCATACCGGATCTAACTGTGAAAATCCTGCTTCTTACCAGATGATTGTTAAACCGGATCAATCTTGGAAGATTAACCTCTTCTAAACTTCTTGTGGATCTTCCATATCTTTACCAAGGCTTATTTAGATGTTTCTCTGAGAACCCTTTAATCCGTAACTTTCCATGTGCCAATTTCAGGCACCAATTAACTGGTTGGGGGATTTTGTTTTCCTTTTTGACTCCCCCTGAGCCAGAGCTCATCGTATTTAGTTTCCGGAAGGAATATCAGCACCAGATTCTAGTGCGGATCCATCCCCAACATTTTATGTACTTCTCTTTACCCAAATCTTGTTCATCTCCCTTTGAATTTCATCTGTATTCACTTTTCCTTTTCCTTTGTCTTGATTTTGATTATGATGCACCAGACCCCTTTTATCCTGATTCTTACTTCTATAAAATTTGGCAATATGACCAGATCTATTGCAATTGTAGCAAACAATATTTCATTGCAGATTTGACTGATATCCTCTTGATCTGCATTGATTAGCCATATGTCCCATTCTATTGCATGCAAAGCATCTACCATTGAATGAATTGTTCATTTGCATATTTCTACATTCTTGAGATTTGTGACCATACCTTTTGCAGTTAAAACACTGTCTGGAGAAGGATGAATTAGTCTGATTCATTCTTCTTCTACATTGATTTGCTTTACGACCAAAGTTATTACAATTGTGGCAGTAACCATTGAAGGATGGATATCTTTGAGCATTTGGTTGCCTTATCGGAGGTCTTCTAGGCCTGTTCCTTGGATTTCCTGATCCAGAGTTCTTCTGACCGGATCCGGAGCTTTCCCCTTTCTCATACCCCAAGCCTTGCTTGTCATCTACCCTCTTTTGTCTTTCAAGAAGAACTTCAAGTTGAGCAGAGTTTATCTTGAATTTCTCTTTGTATTTATTTGTTGTTTGAAGATCCCTTTTAAGAGTGTCTATCTGATTCTCAAGTTGTTCTTCATTGTCTCTAGCTTCTTCAAGATCAGATTCCAGATGCCTGATTATTCTATCCATTTTGTGGCAGTCTTCTGACTTCTCCTTAAGAGATTGTTTTAGATTATCTTCACTTTTTCTTTTCTCTTCAATTTCTTGGGTGAATTTCATAACTCCTAATTCCATTTCATGTCTTACCATAATGACATCTTTTTTTGATAACTTCTCACATAACTTGGTTTTCTCATTCAGATCTTCATTAGTATCATTGGCTTCATTTTGACTTGCTAATTGTTGAAGAAGTTCCTTCCTTTTCTTCATTGAGATACTTAGTTTTTCTTTGAGTTCATTTATGAAATCATCAGCTTGTTTGAGTCTTTCCCTCAGGTCATTGACTTTAGAGTGAGATTGATCAAGATCATCTAGGGCAGACTGAAGTTGTTCCCTCTTACCATACATATCCATTGAGATTCCCAGATCTTCCTCAAGCTGTTAGGCTCTATTAGAAGGAACTTGGCTCTGATACCAATTGTTGATAACTAAGAGGGGGGTGAATTAGTTATCTTAATTATTTGACTTTCTTTTCTTATTTAACAATTAGTGCACTATCAAAACATATAAGCATACATAACAATGGAAGCAGAAATAAACTCAATACACATAACACAATATTTTTGACGTGGAAAACCCTGTTAAGGGAAAAAACCACAGGGTGGCTAACCCAAGATTGTATTATCTGTTAGAAGAATAAGAGGTACAAAATGGCACTTGCCAATTAGGGCTCACTACCCAAGCACACTACTCACAAGATGCTCACTACCTACAAAAGACTCACTGTCTACAAGTTATAAAGAAAGTAACCAAGTGTTTGAATTGATCAGAGGCATCCACATATGCTGAGGTTCAGTTCCAGTTAGGCTCAATAAACTGATCTACTGCATTTCATTCTTCCACTCCTTTAGTGTTGTTGTTCTGTTACATACCAGACTTGTATTGTAACTCCTACACCTATCTCTGCCTTTCTTCGCACACTATCATATCACACACACACCCTCACATCGTAATCCATCTGGTATATAAATCCGCACAAAGGATTTCAACATCTTTCTAGTCGGCATTTGGAATACTCAATATTTTCCAAAACTCTGGTTTGTCGGCTAAATCCTTGCTTACCAAGTGATGCGTATCAAAGAGATACTTATAGAAGTCATCAAACATGTTGGCCAATCATGAATGATCCCTTAAGAAGCTTGATCACCATCAATATCTCATCTGGATTAAGGTCTGATGCTCTGTCAGTCAGTTCTTTCTCAGACTACTCTACCAAACAGGAACCCAACACTTAGGTGTTCATATCTTTTCACTCTTTCATCACCAGAGGCTCAATCTCTGGAATGTATTAGTCATGGTACTCCTCTTGACTTCCCCAAGTCTGCACTTTACTGAGATACTTCCTCTAAGAGATCCAGACCTAATTGTCAGACCTTGTTGCATGCTTTGTTCTTGCTCACCAGACCAAAATACACTTCAGTCTGTCTTCTGGTATAGTCATACCATGTCCTACGGATGTGTGGAATGGACTTTGTTGCCATCAATGACAACACTCATGAAGCCACACCGTGTCTCTTGCCAACACGTCCCCTTGAAACTGAAAACCCATACTTATCAACCTCTCCAGATGAAATTCAAGTAGAGGAATTGTTATTGAATTTTGAGGATACAGCAGAGGAAATAAGGATGAACTGTAGGTAGCCCTACAGAAAAATTGTAGAATTGGAGAAGCAGTTGAAGGATTACCAATAGAAGGAGACAGAGTTAAATAAATGGGTTAAGAGGCTGGAGGGTCATCTGCATGTTTACCAGAAAAAGGGGACAGGACTAGAAAATTTGGCCCAATTGGCCATTATAGAAATTAAGATAAGGAACCTAGAGCATGTGTAACAAGAAGAACAACCAAAGGAACTTGCCCCATCAACCTTGTTCACAGTTACCTTGCAGTTGTGGAATAAGATAGATGAATTGGTAAAAGAACAAGATGAATTGAAGGAGAAGCATAGCAAAGAGATAGAGATGAAGAATATAGAAATAAAGAGACTGAAATTCAAAATGGACAAGATGGCAGATATGACTATCCATCTAATGAGGTGTCGACCACCTGCAAGGGTTTATGCCCTCTATCTACAGGAGCAGTATTTAAGTTTTCAATTTATAGTGATGCCCCTATTTTACTTTTTACACTTGCTTTATTTTTAACAGCCTACCAACAAGCTACCCTTGAGATGCAGAATCAATTGTGTGAATTATACCTGCATGATTAACCCATTCCATATGACACCAATTGGAATCCCCTAGTTGTTATTGGGGATGTGCAATTGAAGGCCCTAGCATCATTCATCCAAAATGAGCATACAAGAGGGATTCTACAACATCAGTATAATGAGAGAGAGAAATCACTCCCTCTCAAAATCAGGGTAGAAGCCCCAGATCCCAACAAGATAGTGATGGAATGGATTGATCTAATTGAACGTCCTGAGGTAGAAACTAAACTCCCGGAATGTAGAGCAATGGATTAAAATAAATTCAGGGAATTAGCCGAGGAGATTGGTAAGGAGGCTTTGGGTTTTTCACAGGGGAGGTGGAAATAGTTGACACCAACATTGCAAAGAAAAGATCCTCATTCAGTGTTCAACCTCTCAACAACAATCAATAGGGCACAAAAATATATCAAATTAGCCAATGAACATGGAATAACTTGGCTTCCTTTGGTGTTCCATCCTCCCCCGCTTCTTTATCCAATTCCACATTGGTTGGAACATAGGACAAACCAGGCAGTAGAATGGGCTAGGTGGAATAGGTTGGCAGAGCAGAAGGGCTTCTATCCCAAATAGGACAGAGGAGTGGAAGAACCTACATAATACAGGGAGATAGCTCTTCAATACAATCAGAGACCTTGGTTGTTGGAGGACCATCAACATGT
Organism: Cunninghamia lanceolata; assembly: GCA_027924645.1. Taxonomy (NCBI): domain Eukaryota; kingdom Viridiplantae; phylum Streptophyta; class Pinopsida; order Cupressales; family Cupressaceae; genus Cunninghamia; species Cunninghamia lanceolata. Next base: position 438,174 of record BSBN01001102.1, read on the forward strand.
TTAGTTGGGGGTGTGATGAGGCTATGTTTTGTCCTATTTTTCTTGCTTTAAGTGCATGCTTTCAAAGACATTCCCAGACTTTTATATATTGACTATGACTATAATCATCCTTAAGACATTGAAAGCATTAAGATTGGTACATAATATGTTGATAATTAATTGTGTGTGAATTGATGATTGCTCATAAAATATTATAGTAATAATTTATGTTAATTTTAGTAGTTGTGATGTATAGATATCATGTGATGGACTAACCCCCATGCAACAAGCATGTGGCTACATTTCGTGAAGACCACTTGTCAGCCCACAGCAAAGGATGTGTTGATGTCCATAGTAGATAGTATAGTCACCCATAGCCAAAGGAAGAAGACTCTGAATTGATTGGATATGAGTTAGCCATAACTCTCCACTCTTTGACAATTATCCTTCACCAGTTGACATAGTCATGAATAACGAAGGAATCTCATATCGTGGTCCATGTTTTGTTTCCAATTATGATTGTTTTTCATAATGACTAAAGAGAGTTATAGTAGGATTGTGTCATCTACATTATCTTTATGGAAGTTTGGTTTCCTATTCCTACTCTGATTGTTAATAAATTTGTCTCCCTATGTTGTTGGAGAATGGACAGTTATGGTATTTATTGCTTAGTAGTTTTGTTCAAATAGAAAAAGTTTGATCTTGTCTATATGGATTGTTAGATTTTGTATATGAGAAATAGGTTAGACAGAGATTGTGTTATCAAAATTGTTATTGTATTTTCCTCAAGCATTCAATAAAGGAATGCATGTTTTGAGTTTAGTCAATGGTTTAAGTGATACAACAGAGATCTAGTCAATTTTGTGGGATCATAGTCACTCAAGCAAGGGCCACTTGAGGTAACAATGTCTCTCCTATATGTTTATGTGTTTAGTTTATGTTACATGTTTATGTTTATGTGATTAATGCATGTTGTGATGAGTTTGTGTCGTGAATTAGTTAGATATTTATAATCTATATTATTGAATCAAGGTGATCATTGATTAACTATTAATTGTTCCCCTATTTGGAATTACATAAGACCATTTGATTTATAGCCAACTGAATAACATTGGTTATTTCTTATCAGCATTACTTACTCATAGTACTTGTCAATTCTTGCAAAATAGAGTATGTTTTCCTTTCAATAGTTTATTCCTATGCACAACCTCTAGATTACAATTCAGGAATCCTTGACTATACACATAGTATGGGCACCATCCAAGAAGAATACGATTCCTTGGTTTGACAATTTAAATGTAACACATTATAGCTAGTAGGTTGCTTGATATAGGATCCATTGGTCTGTTGAGTTGTGTGCATGCCCTTTCTGCATCAATTTATTGGTTAATAATGGAGTTCGACAGTGTCTAAATACGGTAGAGGTCAATCATGCAATTAAGCAGGTTCATGACAATATCTAGGATGCCCATAGTAGTGGCATGATATTAGCTAAGAAGCTTCTAAGAATAGGTTATTACTAGCCTACTATGGAACATGATGCTTGTTAATATGTCAAACGGTGTCTATCCTATCAAAAGCATGTAGACTTGATTCATGTACCCTCGCAAGTGTTGCATCCTATCACTACTCCTTGGCCCTTTTCCCAATGGGGCCTCTATCTCATTGGCAGGATTCACCCTTCCTCCTCTAATGGCCATAAATTCATCATTACCACCACAAAGTATTTTACTAAGTGGGTTAAGGCCATCCCCCTCACTTACACCACCAGAAAACAAATTTCCAAGTTCATCCTTCATCATATTATTTGTCGTTATGGAATTCCTGTAGCCATTCTCACTCATAATGGAAAGTCTTTTAATAACCATGATGTTTGTACCCTTTGTGAACACTTCCATATTCAACATCATTGGTCCATTATGTATTACCTGCAATGTAATGGTCAAGCTAAGGAACCAATAAGACCTTGCTCAAAATACTTAAGAATATTGTCAATGAAATTGGTCATGATTGGAATCTCCATCTCCATCCTACCTTATGGGATTACCGCACTAGTATCCGTACTCCTACTAGTGCTACCATGTATTCTCTCATCTTTGATTTTGAAGTCATCTTTCCAATCAAGATCAAATTACCATCATTGTGCATATATTTGCATGATCTCATTGATGATAAAGAGTATAGGATTGCACAGTTACAAGAGTTAGAACTCCTTGACGAGCAGCACCTCCATGCCTTGAAACACTTACAAGCTTATCATAATCGTCTCCATCAAAGCTAGAACAAAAGGGTCAAAAGTCAAGAATTTGAGATTAGGGGACCTTGTTCTAAAATAAAATTAGAGAAATTCTCAAGATTGAAACAAGCAAGGCAAGTTCGAGCCTAATTGGCAAGGTCCTTACATTATTATCACCAAGTATGGATCAAGTGCTTACCAGTTGGCTACTCCAAATGGTCAAAAGTTTGATGAGCCATTGAATATCACTCACCTTAAATGCTTCTATGCTTAATTTATAGAGTATACCAACCAAAAAAAATTTAAAAATGAAAAAATAAAAAAAGTAACATCCCTTGGTGAAAGATACTTCTTGTGGCACATTGGACAAGTACCATGGTGAAAACCTGCTCACAGGTGCCATGTGTAAAGCTGAACTCTATTATCCTTCAGGTCCTCTCCCTGACATTTCCTTAGCATTTCATCCTATTTCATGTCTTAGTCTTTAGCATTGCTCCTATGCCCTTACCACTTCATCTTATTGACCTTGTCCTATGTTGGGGGCATGTGATTGTGTCTTGCTTTGGAAAAAGTTTTGGTGTTTTCCACTTTGCTTATTCCGTGTCTTGGAAGAGTTCCTTTGATTAGGGTGTACTCCACCCAACACACTCACAACAACAACAATAAAACAACAGTGATTTACATGGGGAAAACCCTTTCAGGAGAAAAACCCCACACCTAAAAATAACTCAATATATTATTTAGAAATATTGACAAGATTACAACATGCTTGCAGAGAAATCTTCTACAAGATTTTCACCAACCAAAAATCTGGAGGCAACTCAACATCTATAATACTCTAACACTCAACCTCCATCTCAAGCACCTGATATATAGGAGATACAATACATGAAACCATCAAACGGTAATTACAAAACCATGATCTAAAACCACCCAAAAGTGGCACCCAAATTATCTTCAATCAAAGATGCCTTATGATGTGTCAAAACACACACCAACATGTGTAACTCACTCTTACAACTCTTTTTTGTGTTCAACACATTTTCACATTTCCCAATACAAGAGGCCATAACTTTTGATCTGAATACCTAATTGACAAATCATTTGATGTGTTGCAAAGATCGTGAAGAGATCTATGTGGTGCTTTTCCCATATCAAAAGTTGAGCAGACATTGATCAGAGCCCCATTCGATCACTTAAAGGTCCAAAATTCAATTTTAATATTTTTATAGGATTTTTGGACCTTGAAAATTTACTATCTCACTATCTGCAAATGATCTTTAGCTAATTTTTTTAACATAGGCTGACTTTACAATTTCAGAGCTCTAGGTAAATTTTCAGGTCCATACGTGCTCAAATGCAAACTTTCTAAAAATAGTAGGTTACTATTTGTAGCCTTTTACTAAAAATAAAACAACATAATTTTTTTTGGTGATGCAAGATTTCTCTTAAACCTCTGGATGCTCATGCATCAGACACCCATGGTTGTTTGAGAAGTGACCTTATCACATCTCAATTTTTTGAGGGAGACCAAGGTGGTCAAGCTCTACTTTGGATAACCATGATAAATCTTCAATAGGTCTTCCTTTCCATTTGACCAAGTATTCTTCATATTGTCTATTCCTTGTGCTCCTTCCCACACAAATATTTAGGATTTCTTCAATTTCTTCCCTCTCTAATATAGGTGTTGGGATATGCCACTATCCTTCTGCTTGTCCATCTTCTATACCTCCTTCATGATATTCTGTCAAATCAGCAATATTGAACACAGGTGAAATATTGATCCCATTCAGCAACTCAACTTCATAGGCATTCCATGATTCATGCTTCTTAAAAATATTACAAGGTCCAAATTTCTTCATCTACAGTTTATTATATGTTCTTATGGGAAATCTCTCTTTTCTAAAATGGGCCATAACTTCTTAACAAACATTGATTTCGTTGAATCTTCTTTTATAATCTATCTTGTCCTTATAATGATTATTCATTTTATGGATATCCTTCCTTACCTCCTCATTTAGATTTTTCATGTGTTCTACAAAATCTTCTGCATCTACACTCCTCTTATCCTCCTTATCCATCTTCCTCAACTATGAAACGTTTCTGGGGATACTTCCATATACAATATAGAATGGTGATTTTCATGTGCTCCTGTTAACTATGTTGTTGTATTAAAAACCAACCTGTGGAAAAATCAAGTCCCGTCCCTTTGGTTTTTCTCCTACCAAACATCTCAAAAGGTTACCCAAACTTTTTTTACCACTTATGTCTGACCATCAATTTGTGGATGATGTGTAGAACTAAACTTCAAATTTGTCTTCAACTTCTTCCACAATGTCCTCCAAAAATATCGAACAAATTTTGTATCTCTATCTGAAACAATACTCTTCGGTAGACCATGTAGTCTAACCACTTTCTTAAAAAATATCTTTGCAATATGAATTGCATCATTTGTCCTCTGGAAAGGAATGAAATGTTCCATCTTGGAAAATCTATCAACCACCACAAAAATGGAATCATAACCTCTCTGAGTCCTTGGCAAACCAAGTACAAAATCCATGCTAATGTCTTACCATGGTCTTTTAGGTATAGGTAAAGGTTGATATAAACCAATATTTTGACTCACTCTCTTAGCCATCTAACATACCATGTAACTCTGTATAAACTTTTTCACATCCTAATACAACTGTGGCCAATAATATTTCTCACTGACTAATGCAATTGTCTTATCTCTCCCAAAATGTCCTGCTAATCCCTCACTGTGCTTTTATTTTATCAAGTTTTCCTTCATGGAACTTCTTGGAATGCATAACCGACTTCCTCTAAATAACATACCATCTTGGATTATGTAATCCAATCATTGTGTTCTGTCCATGGTGACAAGCTCTAGGCAAGCTTTCCATGCCTCTGAAAAATTTGGATCTTCTAGATACAAGTGCTTGAGTTCTTCAAACCCAACAACTTCAATTCTCATCTCTACCAACAATTTTTTCCTCCTACTCAAGGCATTTGCCACTCTGGTAAACTTCCCACTTCTATGCTGTAACACAAATGTATAGCTTTGCAAAAATTCAACCCGTTTCAAATGTCTTTGATTCAACTTCACTTGGCTATTCAAATATTGTAAGGCTTGATGATCAATGTACAAAACAAATTCCTTAGGAAAAATATAATGTCTCCATTTCTTTAATTCTTGAACAATAGCATAAAATTATTGATCATAAATAGAATACTTCTTCCTAGAATCATTGAGTTTTTCACTAAAATATGCAATGGGTATTCCTTCTTGACTTAATACAGCTCCTACGGCACTGTCGCTAGCATCACAATCTACTTGAAATACCTTGTTAAAATTTGGAAGTGCTAAAACAAGTTTCTCTATAACTTTTTGCTTCAACAGATCAAAACTCTTGGCTACCCCTACAGTCCATTTAAATTCTATCTCCCCTCATTGTTTCAGTTAAAGGTGCACATATGCTGCTGAAATTTCTAATCAACTTTCTGTAAAAACTAGTCACTCCATGAAATGATCTTACCTCAATGATACTCCTTTGTGTAGGCCATTCTATGATAGCCCTTACTTTCTCTAGATCCATCTTAAGACTCTAAGCTGAGATCAAAAATCCCAGGTACACTAACTCCTTCACAAAGCTACACTTCTTCAAATTTATCAATAATTTATCTTCCTTCAACCTCTCAAAAACTCTACAAACATGCATCAAATGTTCCTCCAAGTTTTTGCTAAAAAATAGAATATCATTCAAATAGACAATAACAAACTTACCCAAAAATTCTTTGAGTACCTCATTCATGAGCCTCATGAAAGTGCTCGGTGCATTGGTTAGTCTAAATGGAATCACTAGCCACTCATACAATCCTTCTTTTGTTTTGAATGTTGTCTTCCATTCATCTCCTTCTTGTATACTAATCTGGTGATACCTGCTCTTCAAATCTATCTTTGTGAAGTACTTTGCTCCACTCAAGAAATCCATGATATCATCCATCCTTGGCAAAGGAAATATTTACTTGATTGTGATTTTATTAATGGCCCTGGAATTAGTACACATCCTCCCTTCTCCATCCTTCTTAGATGCTAGTACTGTAAGTACTACACATGGACTCAAACTCTCTCTGATTAGCCCATTTTCCAACAATTCCTGAACTTGTCTATTTAGCTCCTCATTTTCCGCAAGAGTCATTCTATGGAATGCCTTGTTAGGCAAACTATCTCCTAGTATCAAATCCATTTGATGACTTATGCTTCTCACTAGTGGCAAACCCTCAGGTACATTATCCGAGACAATATCTTTGAATTCATCCAACAGATCTATAATTTCCATAGGTACAACTTCTCCTTCCTCTTTATTGATTTTAGGAATCAAGGAAAGCACATATGTTCGTGCTTCATTCCATCCAAAAAATTTCTACCATCTACCAAACAAATTCTAGCATTACTACATACCTTTTTCTCTACTTCTCTCATTATTTTCAGCTTATCTCTTACTCCATCTTTTGTCAGAAAATAGGTGTTAGCACAGCCATCATGGATATCACACCTTACTTCCATGGCCTTTCCACTAACAAGTGGCATACATCCATTGGCGTAATATCACATAACACCTCATCATGATAATCTCCAAGCTTAAACTTTACCAAACACTGTTCATTAACCAAAGCTTTATGTTATTTCTGCAACCAAGCAATCCTATAGTGGTGTGGATGATTTATTCTCTTCAAATTCAACTTTCTAACCATCTCTTCAAAGACTAGATTGTTTGTACTTCCACTATCAATAATCACATCACAACACTTGCTTCTTGATTTACACCTTATTTTGAATAGGCTCTTTCTTTGTGTTGGTTCCTCTTTCTGCATCTTCTAAATGTTTATATCTGGCCTCCTCATCAACATGGGCAACTCTAGCATTACCCTCTGATCTTCTATTTGTTCGTCCTTGATTTTGTTGATAGTCATATGTGTAGATTAGGAAATCAAATCGAGTTAAAAAACACAAACCAAATGCAAATTAAGACAAATAGTTATACCTCAATCATGAAAACCCAATCTCATCAAGGGAGGAGGAAACTTGCACCCAAGAGCTCCTAAGACATGATAATCCCTAGATAATGATTCAAATGTGAAATGTTATCCTAATTATGCAACTCACAATTCTAGCTCAATAGACATTTGGACCTAATAACATTACTTAAAACTTGGATCCTAAAATGGGTAAAGAGATGTTCTATTTATAGAGATTTTGGAGGGATTTTGATCCAAAGGTGGAGATTGATTTGGAAGATCAATGGTAGAGGATAAAAATGATGTGGAGGGCCTAGATTTGATCTTGAAGAAATGGAGGACTAGGAATAAAAGTAAATCTTTTATTCATTTTGGGGAAATGAGGAATTAAATGAGCATGGGTGTGAAGGATTATTTTTTAATTAAAGATTCATATGGGGAATGTAAAAATGAATTAAAAATTTATTTGGGGATAAGTGGAAATAAATGAGTATGGGTGAGGTAAGGGGTTGTAAGGAGAATTAAATGTGATGTGGGATGTTTTTAAATAAAAAATTGACTTATGTGGATTTATTTCAATTTTTTATTTTGGAGGATGTGGGGAAGGGTGTTAAACTAGGTTTGACCACCCAAATGAGAGGTTAGGATTAATTAAATGTAGGTTTTATTTAATTAATCATAGGGCTAGGATGAGGTAGGCTAGGGTAGGCAATTAAATAATAGCTATTTAATTGTCTAGGGTAGGGATAGGTCAATTAATAGGCTGAATTAATTAGTTAACATGGTTTTAACTAATTAATTAGATTTAGTGAAAAGGGGGAAATTGATTTAATAAATATTGCATATTTATTAAATCAATTGGCTAATGTTTGGACTATTGAACAAATGAAATTAATTCATTTGTTGGGATAAAATAATGGAAAATAGGGTAATGAAGGGATAATTAATAAAATAAAAATTTAATTAATTGATTAGAAGGGAATTTGGTATGTTTAGGGATGTCGGGAGTCAATTTGGTTGGGGGAGTTGGATTAGTGAGGGGATTTTAGATGGGGGGAGATAGGGTAGGTGATTACGAAACTAGGCCCAGATGGTATTGTTGAATGAGTGATTAGGATGATGATTTTGAGCTAGTAACAGTAGTTGCATAAGATTAATTGAGAGCATTTCTTAGTTTAATATAGCAATGTAGGATACAGTTCACAAAGGTATGAAATGACCTAGGTGATGATGTATATCCCACAATTGCATGGACTAGACCCACAAACAATAGGTTGATTTCATGTGTGCCCAAGGTAGTATAATCTTTCATAGCCTAGGAAGGGGACTCATAGCGATAATTGCGACTAATACATATAAGGTTTTGATGCCTATATATGCACATGGGACACATCATGCTAGAACCGACCCAGGCTTCAAGATAAGAATACTATTCTTGGAGTAATGAAACCAACCCACAAGCACAGCATACAGAAACAATGACCATGTCGACTCTAGGTGTTGTCCACCACTTACCATGATATAATGAGATCAAGGTAGCTTTGGAGATGACCGAGAGTGAGACAAAAAGATAAAAATCAATAATCAAAAAGACCAAAGAAAAGATACAAATAGCCTTTGTGTACTCTTGCCAAGAGACATAATGATAGGATGACCGATTTTTGTCCATTGTGGGAAAGATATATCCTAGGATGCGAATCAGTTGGATTTTGATTGGAGGATTTTCGAAAGGTGGGCAAAAGGACAGTCTGGCCATGTGTAGGATTATGGTTGGTATGTTGATTGATGATTTTTGTGTTAGGGGACAGGCTTCAAGTGTATACGTAGCGTGTGTATCATTTATTAGATCCAGAAAGCTCAATGAATGGGGACCATCCAAATGGGTTGGATGGGTGCATCTTATGTACCTGAGTACTGGAAACGTCCTTCGTATTCCAGACTGCCTACATACCCTGTGTCCACGGGATCAAGGTACTTTCAAGATGCAGGTGAAATGAATATGTAGTTCTGGCAAGACTTGATTATGTGGGAATGGTTTGGGATGGGTGTGATGGTGGGGATTGATGTATGGGGTGATTTGCGGTGAAGTGTGTTGTTTTTGGATTTTCTATGTTTTCTATTATTTTTGTATTTTTTGATTTTTTTTATGTTTTTGGATTTTTTTATTTTCTGATGTTTTTGGAATTTTTGGTTTGAGCTGTACAAACGGAAGCTTACAAGGATCCTCGTTCTATGGTTTAGACTTGATGTTTCAGAATTCCAAGGCATGGGATGTGTGTGATATGAGTGGTGTGATGGAAAGAGGACTTATTAGATGGTAGAACCGGCCACTACGCATGGCACCTGAAAACAGGTTTTCACCATGGTACTTATCCAAGGCGTCACCGAAGTGATTTTCACCATTGGAAGTTTTTATTGCACTCAGGTTTTTTCTTGATTTTTTGATTTTTTTGATGATTTTTTTAATTTTTTGATTGGGGTACCGGATGGGTTATGCATAACATTTCTTCAGATGTAGGATGTTCATAGGCTCATCCAGAGGCTGCCCTTCAGGTGTTGCAAGCTGATATGCTCATGATCCATAGTCGGTTGTGACGACATATGGACCTAGCCAATTGGGTTCGAACTTTCCTTGCTTAGGATGCTCTTGCAGGTTCTTCTGATTTTCCATAAGGACAAGGTCACCTACTTCAAATTTTTAGTTTCTGATCCTCTTGTTGTAGCTTCTTCTGAGGCGATTTTGATATGCCTACAGGTGATTCAACGCATTCAGGCATTTCTCATCCAGTAATTCTAGCTGGTACAACCTTGTGACTCGGTATTCCTCATCAGTGATTATGTTTTGCAGGGATACTCGTAGGGATGGGTACTCGACCTCAATAGGTAAAATGGATTCATATCTGAATACTAGGGAAAATGGGGTGGCTCCTGTGGGGGTGCAGATGCTTGTGCGATAGGCCCATAGGGCAGGATTGAGTTAGAGGTGCCAATCACGGCTAGCTTCATTGACTATCTTCTTTAGGATGCGTAGAATGGTTTTATTTGACGCCTCTGCTTGACCGTTTCCTTGAGAGTAATATGGTGTGGAGAAATGGTGTTTGATTTCAAATTTTTTGCACAAAGTGCAAACTTCTTGGTTCTTGAATGGCTTTCCATTGTCAGTGACGATGGAATGAGAGATACCATAGTGGTAGATGATATAGTGGAGGATGAATTTGGCTATCTGGGTTCCAGTGGTGAAGGTGAGTGGTATTGCTTCCACCCACTTAGTGAAGTATTCGGTAGCAGTGATTATGAACTTATGGCCATTAGAGGATGGGGGATGTATTTTCCCTACGAGGTTGAGTCCCCACTATGAGAAAGGCCATGGTGTCGTGATGGGTTGCAACTCCTGTGCTGGTGCGTGAATAAGATCCCCGTGTTGTTGACATGGTAGGCATTTTTTGATGAACCGATAGGCATCTCGGTCCATGGTTGGCCAATAGTATCTGATCCTTAGGATCTTTTTAGACAGAGCGGGTCCACTTGAATGTGGCCCATAGATACCTGCGTGTACCTCTTCCAAAGCCACTTCAACTTCCCTAAAATCTAAACATCGTAGAAGCGTGCCATCAAGACTCCTTTTGTACAAGGTATCTCCTACAAGGATGAAGCGGGAGGCTCGACGGATGAATGATTTTCGTTGCGAGGTGGATAGGTTAGAGGGGAGGATATTGTCATGGAGATATAGGTAGGTTTCTTGATACCGCGGGGATAGGGGACCAATGACCTTGTACACTAGCTCCGATTGAGGAACATGATATGCTAGGATGGGGAGTTCTTCGATTAGGAACGCACACTTCTTGCTGTCTTTCTTCATGTCGACCAGGGATCTGATGGTGGCCATGGCATCTACAGCTTTGTTGTTGAGCCTTGGGATTTGCTCAAAGTGGATGTCATCGAAGTAGTTTTTGAAGTCACCAACCATCTTCTTATAAGGTAAGAGTTTATCGTCCTTGGTTTTGTATTCATTATTTACCTACCTCATGACCAATTGAGAGTCTCCATACACAGTTAGCTTTTCAATTTTCCATTTGATGGCCATTCAGAGACCTCTGATAAGGGCCTCATACTCTGCCATGTTATTAGTGCATGGGAATGTGATTTTGAAGGATTTAGGGATTGTGTCGCCTTGAGGGGTAACAAACAAGACGCCTGCCCCCGAGCCTCTGTGTGTGTATGATCCATCAAAGTACATTTTCCATGTTTCTGTGGCTGGTGCTATTGTTAGGACAGCTTCATCAAGGAATTCTGCCAGTGTGGGATAGTCTACAGGGATGGGTGCTTCAGCCAACTGATCGGCGATAACCTGTCCTTTGATGGCTTTTCTCTCAATATATTTGATGTCAAATTTAGTGAGGATCATAACCCATTTAGCCATTCTCCCAATAAGAGCATCTCTGTTTAGCGGATACTTAAGTGGATCAATCTTGGTGATGAGCTTGGTCTTGTGATTGAGCATGTAGTGCCTTAGTTTTTGTGAAGTAAAGACTAGGGCGAGACATGCTCGTTTAATTTGTGTATAGTTTAGCTCATATGAGATCAAGGTGCGGCTGATGTAATAGATGGCTCTTTCTTTCCCTTGTTCATCGTGTTGTGCTAGCAAGGCTCCGATAGCTATCTCTGTTGCTGAAATGTACAATATGAGGGGTTCTCCTTGCCTTGGTGGAGTCAGAACAGGGGGATTAGCCAGGTATTCTTTTAGTTGGTCAAAGGCAGCCTGACACTGAATATTCCATACAAAAGCTATATCTTTTCTGAGGAGGTGCTAGAATGGTTGACATTTATCGGCCAATTGAGCAATGAACCGACAAATAGATTGGAGTTTTCCTTGGAGACTTCTCAATTGTTTCAATGTTTTCGAGGGAGGCATTTCAGTGATGGCCTTGACCTTTGTGGGATCTACCTCGATTCCTCTTCTGGAGACTATGTATCCCAAGAGTTTGTCGGAGGTTACCCCAAAGACACATTTCTTTAGATTGAGGCAAGCATTGTATTGCTCTAACCGGTCGAAGATCTTGGCCAATACATCGAGGTGTTCTTCTCTTGTCTTTGATTTCCCCAGTAAGTCGTCCACATAGTCTTCCATGATGTGGTGAAAAAGGTCATGGAAGATGACGGTCATAGCTCTTTGATATGTAGCTCCTGCGTTCTTCAGGCCAAATGGCATTACCACCCAACAGTATGTCCCCCATGGGCATATGAAGGTTGTTTTATGCTGATCCTCTTCGGCGATTTTGATTTGGTTATATCCTGAAAAACCATCCATGAGGGATAACATCTCATGTCATGTTGTAAGGTCTACTATCATGTCAATGTTTGGTAGTGGGAAGTTATCTTTTGGGCAGGCTTTGTTCAGGTCTCGGAAGTCGGTGCAGTAGCAGATTCAACCATCTGGTTTGGCTACTGGCACTAGGTTGGAAACCCATTCAGGATAATCAATTGGTCTTATGAAGCCAACGTCCAGTAGTTTCTTTAGCTCTGCTTTGACTAAAAGGGCCACCTAGGGATTCATTTTTCTGAGCTTCTACTTTACTGGTTTCGCATCAGGGCATACTGCCAGGTGATGAACAACCAAAGAAGGATCTAGCCCTGGCATGTCTACATAGGTCCATGCAAAATTGAAATTTCTACGTGTGAAGAAGGTCAAGAAGTTCTCCTATTCTTGTGTGCTGAGAGATTCTGCTCTATAGGTGATTTTCGGCTCTTCCTCTGTCCCAAGATTCATCTCCTAGGCTGGTTCTACCAAGATGGGTGATCTGTCTGGATATACTTTGTCTATCTCAGGAAGGCCCATGCTTCCATCTCCTGGCACCTCGAGGAGGTTTTCACCAGGAGATACGTCTTTTGTTTTTACTTTTTTGGGATCTGACACTGCCGTAGAACGGTTTTCATCATCAGATCTATTTGTGATTTTTATGTTTTTATGACTGGAAGCAGGGGTTATCTCCCTGAAATAGGAGTGTGTATCAAGTTCCATGATGTATCCTGCTCTGTGATCTCCCAAGGGGAAGTGATCTCTAACCCCCATCATTTCAGCGATGGCCTCAACGTTTGGTGCTACGTCAAAGACAGGAGGTCCCTGTTGGTCCCAATCTATGAGGTCCAAGTATACCAATGGTAAGTCATTGGAGGATGAGGCTAGGGTGGTGACTGTGTAGATGGTGCATATGGATTAGTCAAAGAAATCGGCAAAGTCACTAAAGGAGTCTTGATGGTCAGTTTCATTGACGTTGTCGACATTAGGGGAAACCGTAGCAACCTCGGCTAAGATACATTCGCTGGCAGTGAGGATACGTTGTCTTTGACCATATCCTAACCCTTAGGTATAGGGGTTTCTTGTTTCTTGGACTGGTTCTATGATCCCCTGCTCGTGAAGGCCGATACCGCCTTGTCCTTTGTAGCCCATGTTTTTGACAATTTCTGAACCTTTACCATAGATTTCTGTTGGTATGGTGGGGGGTGCTTGTTCAGTCTCTTCATCCTTATACAGCCAGGATGATATGTCTTCTAGCACATCCTGATCCAGGAGATGTTTCTTCTCAAAGACGGGTGATGGTTTGCACTCAATGACGACGATGTTGGTTGCTTCTGTCTTTGGCATGCCAAACGTTTTAGGATTGGGTAATGTGCCCACACAAAAGGTACCGTGTAGGTCATATTCCCCACATCCCATGTCAGTGAGCTTGATCTTGACCTCAGGCGGTGGTGGTGTTTGGGATGAAGTGGTGGCAATATTGGCAGGGTCGATGTATGAGGTGGAAGCTGTTGGATTGGCTTTGGTGGTGGCTTTGTTATATGGACAGAAGGTGTTAGCATGTCCTTCCAAGAAACTGCAGTATTAGAAGGGGTGGGGGTCGGCGTAGATGGTTATCTCTGTGTCGTTGTGAGGGAACTTGAGGCATTGATGGAATGTTGATGGTACGGCTTGCATGGCATGGATCCATGGTCCGCCGAGAAGAATGTTGTAGGGGAGGTCAAGATCAAGGACCTGACATTTTGTTTCCAGTATTTTTTGTCCCACTTGAATAGGGAGCTTGATGGTGCCTTCAGATAGCTGTTCAGTGTCATCATATCCTTTGATTGTGATGCACTCGCTGGTGTCTACAACCACATCTGAGTACCCCAAGTATTTTAGCAGTTTAAGAGTGCATATGTTTAGGCCGGAGCCACCATCTATTAAGACTTTTGATTATGTGTTTGTGGATACGAACTTCGATGTGTAAGGCGTCGTTGTGTAGGTGTTCAGAAGCGGGAAGATCTTTTTTTGAAAATGTGAGATGGTGAGGTGCGGTGATATGTCCTACCATGGCTTGGAATTGGGTTACATTCAAGTTGGAGGGGACTTGAGTTTCCAAGATTGCTTTGTCGAGGACATCCTTGTGAAGGGGTGATGTGCGAAGCAGCTCAAGGATGGAGATTTGTGCGGGGGTCTTTCCTAGATGTTCTAGGAGGTTATACTGATTGGTAGGCGATGGACATGTGGTTGGACGAGGGGTAAGGGGATGGGATGTGGATGCAGGCATTTGTTCAGTGGTAGGGGCTGTACGGATGGATACACGGCCACAACGGGTTGTGACAGCACAATCGGGTGCTTGTGCCCGAATGGTGATTGTGTTGACATGGTGAGATGATGGTTCTATCCATCCTACAATAGAGTCATAGGATGTGGGTGGTGGGGTGACATTGTATGCTTGATTAGATGAGGAGGCTTTATTATGGTTAGGCAGTGGATCCTTGTAAGCTCCGAGGTTGGCGTTTGGCAACGGTTGGATTCTTTGATCAAGACTGACTTGATTTTGATCTATAAGGTCTTGGATGCAATGCTTTAGTTGCATGCAATCAGTGGTTTTATGACCCACAATGCGGTGGTATTCGCAGTAATCATTTTCATTGTACCATGCTACTTTGAGTTCATTCTCTTGACGGGGTCTAACAGGCGGGAGTGTAATCAAACCTTTCTTGAGACATCTATCAAGGATGTTGTCGACGGGTTCCCCTAAGTGTGTAAATTGTCTTCGAGGTTTGCATGGTTTGGTTTGCCCCCTTTGATTATTTGCATTGGTGGTATATGTATGCGCGGGTGGTTGATTCTGTACATGTTGGACGGCTTTCACATCCGTGACACCGTCATTCAAAGTGTTCTTGTTCTTCCCCCAATAGCGTGGCTTATCATTTGATTGTGTGTTGGTGTTGTTGTTTGTGTTGGGGGTGTTGATATGGGGTTTGTTGTTGTTGTTGTTGTTGTTGTTGGATTTGTAGTCATACAATTTGATGGAGCCTTTGGCAATGAAGGCCCGTTCGATGGTTGTACCTTTGTCAATGACCTCTTCAAAGGTAGATGCACAAAGGATTTGTAAATGGAACCCTAATTCCTGATTGAGATTGGTCACAAACATGGTGATGAGTTGTTTTTCAAGAATTGGCCATGGGAGTTTGCTTGCTAAGCTTCTCCACCTTTGCAAGAAAGAAGTGAAGGCTTCTTCGTTCTTTTGTTTGGTGTTGCAAAGGTCTATCATAGACATTTCGTGCTC
The DNA here is from genome assembly GCA_027924645.1 of Cunninghamia lanceolata. Classification (NCBI taxonomy): domain Eukaryota; kingdom Viridiplantae; phylum Streptophyta; class Pinopsida; order Cupressales; family Cupressaceae; genus Cunninghamia; species Cunninghamia lanceolata. Next base: position 453,981 of record BSBN01001102.1, read on the forward strand.
GAAGTTGTAGGAGAAATGGTTTACAAATTTTTCCACCAACTCAGGGAAAGTCCTAATGCCTAGGGGAAGATGTGTGAACCATTCAGCGGCTTGACCGCCAAGGCTTCTTGGAAATAGTCTCATTAGATAGGTATCGTTATTTGAGACTTCTAAGCAAGCGATGTAAAACTCCCTAAGATAATCCCTAGGGTCTCCCTTTCCCTTGTATTTGTCGAATTTAGGTGTTTCAAAGTGCTTGGGGAAAGGGGGCATGTACAATGTTTGTGAGATCTTGTGGTGGTTGAGGTTGGAGTGTGTAGGCCTGTTGATTGGTGAGATGTTGGAGATGGGGTGCGATTGATGTTGGAGATTTGTTTGGTTGAGGTTTTGGTACTGCAAGTTGGTGTTTTGGTTGATTTGTGCCTGATGTTGTTGATATGCGTAGAGTTGTTGGAGAATATGTGGTGGTATTTGGGGATTGGTTTGATATTGTGTTGATGAAGTTATGGGGTTATGTGGATACGTGACATTGGACAGATTGACGTTGGATAGGTGGACGTTGGATGGGTTGGACGTATTGTAAGGTGGTTGTGAGAATAATTGTCGTAGGTATGCTATGGTTTGAGGCTTGGGTGGAGGCACACTCGTGGATGTACTTGCATGCGTGATGTTGCCTTGTATGCCCAAGGTGATTTGTGGAATGGAAGAGTTTATAGTGGTTGTGGTAGTGGATGTGGTGACGGATTAAGAGGTGGTAGGAATAGAGGCACTTGTGGGGATTGTAGATGTGGTAGCGGTAGAGCTTGTAGAGGTGGTAGATACGGTAGTTGTAGACATTTGAGAGATGATAGATTGGGTGTTTGATGTAGATGGTTGGGATGATGTGGTAGGAGTGATGTTAGAGGTGGATTTTTGATAAGATGTCGTGTTGTGGGGTGGTTGAGCACCAATTTTGAGGAGGTAATCAAGATATCTATTTGGATCCGACCTTAGGATTTTGTCAAGTAGGTCCATGTTATCAGCATCTTGTGTAAAGTTCAAGACATCTTGATTGTCTTGGGACATGGTGGGTGGTGGTGGTGGTGGTGGTGGTGGTTGAAAAAAATGGAAGGTGTTTTCATTGGGATTGTATGTTGGGATGTGGAAGAATGTTGGTGGGTTGAATGCTTGGTTGATGGGTATGTTGTTGTTGGTGTTAGGCATTCCTATGCCGCCATATTGTCCGGATTCTGCCATTTCTTGATTCTTTTTGTGTTGTGATCTAGTTATGGGCATGCACATGTATGGGTTTGATTTTGTGGTAGAGTGAAATGGATATGGAGACCTTAGAAAATTTTGGATTAATTTGTTGGACCCAAAGATGGATGCGGTAGTGAGATGGAGTGGTGAAGAATATGAAGGGGTGATTGTAGTGTGATAAAGGATCGATAGGTTTCTAGGGGTGATAAGAATGGTATTGTGATTTTTTTGCACAAATTTGGACCAAAAGATGGATGATGGATGACGTTTGGTTGAGGATGTTTTGAGAAAAGATTTTGATGGTCAACAAATTGAGCTTAGGTAGGATCTAGATTTGTGTCGCACAAAATGGATGTTTTTTTCTTTGTTTGGGGTAGACTAATGACCTTACGCAAAGAAGGATGATTATTTCACTTGGAAGGTAGACTATTGACTTTCCAAGCAAGATATGATGTGAAGGATGAAATCTAGATCTAACTTTAACTCAAAAAGGATGACGAGTTTTGGATTGATGATGTTTTGATTTGGGAGATTTTGGATATGTTTTTTAGATTTTGGAATGATTTCTTGTGACAAGGATTTTTTTGTTTTGGTCCAAAAGGTATGCAAAGTTCAATGAGGATCAATGGATACGAAATTGAGTGGATTTGATATAGCAAAGGGGTCCAACAATGATAGTGATCAGTTCTCTAAGGTCAAAATGAAGATATGATTTGGAAAATTTTGAGGAGAAAATGGATGGGATACTGACATTTTTTTTGGAATGTGAATATGGATTATGGCATAGCAGGTCCTAAAGATCACAATGCAATTGCTCTCAATTTTAGGCAAGTCAATTTGAAACTAGCACCAATCCACAGGTGAAATGGCACCAAAATCAGACAGAGATGGCGCTAAAACAGGGCAGTGTTGGTCGAGGCTCTGAAAAAGACAGTTTTTTAATGTCAAATTTGGATGAGATTTGATCAAATGGTTTTCAATGTCTCTTGGCAAGTTGTTTGAAAATAATTTAAGCACATTAACACACAATAACCAAGATTTTTGTTTGTGAAAAGACATGTGATTTTGTTAAACAAGCACTTTCCACAACCTAAGGCAAAGATATGATAGTATTTGTTGAATCCCCTAGTTGCGCCTATTCAAAGCGGGTAGCTCCAGGATCTTGGTAGCACCAGCTCCTCCTTAAAATTACACACACTTCTCATGCATACCAAGATCCAGGTTTCCTATAAGGCTTGTCCCTCACCAAACCTTTGGATTATCCCTGCTACCTCAGCTAAGAACTGCATGAATCGGGGCCGCTCTCAAAGGTTTCCCTTCTGCATCAACAAATAGAAGGATTTTGGCTTGCTAAACAAAGGTTCATAGTAAGTGCTTTCATTCAGGTGGTTATACGTGCGGCAATGCTACTCTCTGTTATGGAGTCTCCCAGCCTCCAAGGGGTATGCCTTGGAGGGTTTTGGGGGAGGTTGGCTGTCGGTATAACACAACAACACCTGTTGTCTATGACTTTCGTCACAAACACCTTATTTTATATAACAACTTGAAAGAGCTTGGCTTTAGCTTGTTGCCGCTTGGGTCGTTCCCACCTTTCAAAGCGGAGTGACAGGCCCTCTAAGAATTAAAAAAAGCAATACAATCACAAAAATACTTTTGATCCCCAAGTTCATACCAAGATGCAAGGGGAGAGCATGCGTATTCTTTATGATTGCATCACACTAAACATGGTTCATTTTAGTTCTTTGGATTATGTTGGGGGTGATTTATGCAAGTGTTATGAAAAAGATTTTGATTCCCAAGGTCACTGAATGGTGCGAGGGAAGAGCATACACTTTTCACACTACAAACACAAACCATGAAAACACTTCACACAAATTAGATTGGTTTTCTTGATTATATGAGTGAAGAATGCAGATTGTTGTTCTTTTTAATCAAATGATTTCATTTGATACAATTTGTGGTTCTTTTTAGAGCCCAAAGTCGAAATGTTTGACAGTTGTTGGCACACAATTTGTGAATTTTATAACACCAAATTCAAATGTTTCACACACACACACACACACACACACACACACACACACACAAAGATTTGTTTGTTTGTTGATCAATTTTTATAACACCAAATCGAAATGTTGTGTAAACTAGCATGCAAGGGTTCGTTTTAAATTTTCAATTGAAGTGTTTTAAACAAAGATGAAAGAACCCTGCAAAAACTTGTTAGTATCTTCGAGATGATGCTAGTGACCTGCAAGTAAACTATCAGTCCCTGCACAAGCCGCAAAGTCAGTATCTAGAAATGGCGCTACTATAGAGACCTAATGGCGCCACTGCGGACAACAAATGGCGCTACTGTTAAAAACTGACAAAACACCTGACCCTCTAGACAAAATAGCGCTGATTCACAAATATGCGCTAATATCAGACACAGAAGGCGTCAAAATAATAGTTTGTGCTACATAAGTATACAGAGGCGCTAATACAATACATAGCCTAATACAATATACAGAAAGCGCTAATTAAGGTAATAGTGCTAAAATGGGTCTGATAAGGTGCCACTGCGCAAGTTGTCAAGCGGTCTGGTCACAATGGAAAGATAGCGCCAATCTGAGCGCCGATAGCGTCGATACGAGTCTGAGTGTGTCTGTCTTGCGAAACAGAGGTTTTTCCTAAACAACACAAAGCGTCAGATTGTAAAACTAAGGTCTTGCGAAGTTAGAATAGAAAATGCTCCGCAGAGATGGCGCTAAAACAATAGATAGCGCTAAAATTAGATAGAGATAGCGCCACTGCACAAGTTAGATGCCGCCGCACTTGCAAAAACATGTCTAGAGCACAAAAACTCATGAAAACTGATTAGATTCAGACCTTGTGGGTCCCACCGGGCATGCCAATGTAGATTAGGAAATCAAATCGAATTAGAAAACACAAACCAAATGCAAATTAAAACAAATAGTTATACCCCAATCATGAAAATCCAATCTCATCAAGGGAGGAGGAAACTTGCACCTAAGAGCTCCTAAGACATGATAATCCCTAGATAATGATTCATATGTGAAATGCTATCCTAATTATGCAACTCACAATTCTAGCTCAATAGACATTTAGACATGGTAACATTACTTAAACTTGGATCCTAAAATGGGTGGAGATAGGTTCTATTTATAGAGATTTTGGAGGGATTTTGATCCAAGGGTGGAGATTGATTTTGAAGATCAATGGTGGAGGATAAAAATGATGTGGAGGGCCTAGATTTGATCTTGAAGAAATGGAGGGCTAGGAATAAAAGTAAATCATTTTAGGGAAATGGGTAATTAAATGAGCATAGGTGTGAAGGATTATTTTTTAATTAAAGATTCATATGGGGAATGTAAAAATGAATTAAAAATTCATTTGGGGATAAGTGGAAATAAATGAGTATGGGTGAGGTAAGGGGTTGTAAGGAGAATTAAATGTGATGTAGGATGTTTTTAAATAAAAAATTGACTTATGTGGATTTATTTCAATTTTTTATTTTGGAGGATGTGGGGAAGGGTGTTAAACTAGGTTTGACCACCCAAATGAGAGGTTAGGATTAATTAAATGTAGGTTTTATTTAATTAATCCTAGGGCTAGGATGAGGTACGCTAGGGTAGGCAGTTAAATAATAGCTATTTAATTGTCTAGGGTAGGGATAGGTCAATTAATAGGTTGAATTAATTAGTTAACATGGTTTTAACTAATTAATTAGATTTAGTGAAAAGGGTTTAGGGTTTAGGACTAATGTTTGGACTATTGAACAAATGAAATTAATTCATTTGTTGGGATAAAATGATGGAAACTAGGATAATGAAGGGATAATTAATTAAATAAAAATTTAATTAATTGATTAGAAGGGAATTTGGTATGTTTAGGGATGTCGGGAGTCGGTTTGGTACTAAAAGACATTTTTAGGTGTCTACAATATGCTTTATGCCCTTCTTCACTGCATCTAAAACAGGTTCCTCTAAATCCTCCTCTTCCAGGTCCTCTTCCAAATCTACCTTTTCCTCTCTAGTACCCATCATTTTGTCTTTGAGGGCGGTATGCATTTTCACCTCTGTTACTTTGACAGGTGTCTACATCTTCATTCTTCTTTTGATCATCTTGTTGTCCACGACCCCCATATGATCTTCCACCATGACTCTTCCTCTTTGTTTATTCTCAAATTTTATGTTCAACTTTTCTTCTACCTTCATTGTGAACTGATATGCATCTTCAATAGTTTTCAATCTAACCAAGCTTAATTCTTCTTGGATACTAGGTTTCAATCCATTGATATACCTAGCTACCTTCTCTTTATTAGCCTTTGTGTGACCTGCTCTGATGATAACTTTGTAAAACTCTTCAGTATATTCTTTGACTGTCTTGTTCATTTTTCTTAGACCTTCCACTTTCTTCAAAAGTTCTAACCCATAATCCACAGGAATAAACTCTCTTCAATTTATCCACCATTCTATCCCATCTGGTGATCTCTTTTCCTCTTCGATTTCTTTCTAACTACACCTCCTTCCACCAAATTCTAGCATGACCTTTGAGCATGGTCTTGGAAAACTTAACCCTCTTAGGATCTTCTATTTCTTTATATTAGAAATATTCCTCCATATCATTGATCCAATCTATCAATTCTTCTAGATTGAGACTACCAGAATATGTAGAGATATATATCTTTGGCATTTTCCCAACTTTTGTTATGGCCTTCAACAATCTAACTTGTTCAAGTTCCACTTCTCTCTCATTTTCTTTAGATTGTGCATCATCTTGGATTGTATCATATTCACTTTCATCTCTCATTCTCAGTTCAAACCCTCTTCTCAGTTCCTCTTGGATTACATTAATTTGCCTTTGTAGAGCTCTAAACCCTTCTTCTATCACAATAGCATTTCTACCACCATGGTTTCTTCATGGAGGCATCTTGATTTTCTTCTTTCTTCTCTTACACTTAATGTAAAAATTCCTCAGTGCGAAGCTACGTCAAATCGACGATTCTATTTCCACCATCAAACACATGATCTCAAGGTCCTGGCACAAACAACCTCACTATTCAGCGATATATTTGTACACTCAAGATAAACTCACTCTAATACCACTTGATGAGGTTGTACTCCACCCAACACACTCACAACAACAAAAAGATAACAATAGTGATTTACGTGGGGAAAACCCGTCCAGGAGAAAAACCCCACACCGAAAAACAACTCAATATATTATTCAGAAATCTCAACAAGATTACAACATGCTTGTAGAGAAAGCTTCCACAAGATTTTCACCAACCAAAAATCTGGAGGCAACTCAACATCTATAATACTCTGACACCCAACTTCCATATCAAGCACCTGATATATAGGAGATACAATACATGAAACCGTCAAGTTCGGTAATTACAAAACCATGAGCTAAAACCACCCAAAAGTGGCGCCCAAATTAAGTCCAAATCAAATATGCCTTATGATGTGTCAAAACACACACCAACACGTGTAACTCCCTCTTACAACTCTTTTCTGTGTCCAACACATTTTCACATTTCCTAATATAGGAGGCCCAACTTCTGGACGCCATAACTTTTTATCCAAGTACTCGATTGACAAACTGTTTGATGTGTTGGAAAGCTCATAAAGAGATCTATGTGGTACTTTCCCAGATCATGACTTGATCAGACATTGGTCAAAGCCCCATTCGATCATTTAAAGGTCCAAAATTCAATTTTAATATTTTTTATAAGATTTTTGGACCTTGAAACTTTAATATCTCACTATCGATCTCCAAATGATCTTTAACTAATTTTTTACCATAGGCTGACTTTACAATTTCCAAGCTCTGAGTAATTTTTTAGGTCCATAGTTCTCAAATTCAAACTTTCTAAAAATAAAACAACATAATTTTTTGTTGGGTGATGCAAGATTGCTCTTACACCTCTTGATGCTCTTGCATCATCCTTTTATTTAGTCTGCAACTTCATGCACTTGCAAGTATAGTGGCATTTAATACCTTACACAGCACTTGAAAACATTTTATCTTCAACACATAAACTTTGATATTTTGGCAACCTCGATAACATACATCCGTTGAATCATTTGCCTCAATGTCATCCATCATTTTATCTTTCTCTTTTTCCTTCGTGGAATATATTGTTCCCTATATCAAGCTTCATCATCATCCTTCTTTTCCATCTTTTAGTCTTTCTCAACATTCTAAGAAGAGTTTCAATATTGAACTTTGTTAGTTGACTAGCGCTTTTTGATCTTGGTTTATTTTCGTTCCATCCCTCTTCCTTCCTTCTCAAGGTCACGATGATCATTTATATCTTGGTGTGTCTTGGATGGTGTCGAATGGGGCATGATATTATCTTTTCATGTGTTGTACTTGGTTGTTCCACACAGTATTCATCAAGGTCTTCACAAGCCTTGTGTTGTGTTGGGGCATCCTCTTGTTTGATGTGCATGTGATTCAATCCTTTCTGCATTTGACAAACATCACCTTGGTCACTATACCTTGGTGCATAACGTTAGATGTTACATCAAATAAAAGGTTACTCGTGTTGATTCACATAACATCCTTCCCCTTCCTTTCTCTTTTTGAGAGCCTACTCAGGTTCTTTGATCCCGCCTAGTCTCTCGACAGGGCATCGCTCCATCCTCCTTTTTTATAAGCCCCATCTTTTTTCATCCTACAAAATCTATATTTTATTCTTCTTTGAAACTACATTACTTCTCCCAATCACAACATCCTCTCAAAGAGGGGAAAAATGTAGACATCTAAAAATTACTTAAGACCTAATTAGTTTTTTTCTTGATGATTTTATCCCTAAACTACTTTAATCATGATCAATTTGTCCCTAAGGTCCTGGTTTCATCCCCAAGTGCTAATTTACCCATAAATCCTCTTGATTTATTCCTAAACCATCCAAATCCTGATCAATTAGTCCCCAAGTCCTAATTATTCCTTAAATGTGATTGGTCGATCATCAAGTCCTCGTTTCCATCATTATCCTAATTATTTCCTAATTTTTCCCTAAGTCAATCATTTTCCTAAGTCCTAATAACCATGTCCCCTTTCCACATGATTTAATTAATTTAATTAATTAAATCCCCTATTTTATCCCATAACCACTCAAAAATCAATAAAATAAATATAAAATTTCTTTTACTTCTCACCACACATTCCTTAACCATCTCTTGAAAATCAATTTCAAATTAAATAATTCTCCATTTAATCTCCTCCCTCCATCTCATAACCACTTAACTACTTCAATTCTGAGCATCCATTCGTCTTCAGATCTCTGCCATTGATCCCTCTTTCTGAAAGCCTATAAATCCAACCCATGAGCCATTTGGGCATCTCATGTTTTTGTAACGTTATGATGTCAGCGCGAGTATTCACATTTCTTCATTGCAATCAATTGGAGCATGTCTACCACGCTAGTAAAACAGAGATCAAAAGTTTGGTAAAATTTGTATTTATCATTTCATATTTTTTGGTTTCTTGCTCTAACAAAGGTGATAGTGAATAGGGAATAGGATTTGCATTGTTGTTTGAAACCTTGTTTAAATACATTATTTTCATTGTTCACAATTTGTTTAGAGACATGTTAATCAAGTTCTATGATTTCTAGGAATCTTACATCTTTATTTTCTATTATTGTTAGGAATCTTACGTCTTAACTTTCTATTATAGTAATTATCATTAAAATAATTATAGTTTAGTTCTTTAGTTAATATTGTATTGTGTGGATGTATTTCATAAATCACTTTTGTGATGCTTATATATCGGTGTCCACACATGTAATCAATTTTGTGAGTACCTACTCACTCAATTTAGCCCAAGTGAGTACAAGGATTTCACAAGGGTGTTAACTAAATTGTGGAAAACTCATGTTTGTGAGTACCAGACCTAGTTTGAAAATTAACAAATCAAACAAGTGGGCTCTGTTGGTGCTCAAAGTTGAGAATCCTCAAATCCCTAAAGCCAGTCAATTCTTGAGTGTCAGGGGTGTCAAACTCAAGACAAGGATTGTAGACTTATACTCAGGATGAGGCAACTAAGGGCATTATTGATAAGGTGGGTAAGACCTTCTTCTTTTGGATCTGCTACACCAAGGGGGGATTCCCTAAGGTATATGAGAGAAAATATTTACAGCAGTATGAACTAAAACCCTGATCAAACCATACCTAATGCATAGGAACTGCAATTTTATGTCACTAAGCACCTTTATGTTGGTTTGAGGAATTCAAGGGTGGTATACCTTCATGAAGCAGATACACAACCACGCAGAGAGATTGAAATAATGCTCTGATAGTCCCTAATATAATAGCATTCATCTAAACATGGATGTGGGTAAGACAAATAAAATAAAGTTTTGTGGTTTTGTTGTGTTTGAATGTGCTTGAAGGAAAAGAGGAAAGTTGACAAACAGTAGACCGATGCCTGTATCCAATTAGGGTAGCAGAGTATGGACACCCAAATGAAGGGGACACTAATATAATCAAATTGTGTCTCCTAATCAAGGAGACAACAAATACAATAATTGATAATTTATTGCATAAGTTAGGCTCTGCACAACAAACTATCAACTAAAATATTGCAGAACTTAATCACAAGCATTCTTTAATAATCCACAAATATATCACAAGTTTCACACATTGATATGAAAGGATACCTCACAAAAGCATTTGCAAAGGTATTTTACAATCTACAATGATTAATCAATCATAAACAACATTCAAATCAGAAAATGTGATTAGGGTATATTGCCAGAATACCAAAAACCCACAATGCATTCACAGAGACACTTTAAATGAAGTTCAATTTGCACATTCAATTCATTCTTTGAGAATTACAGTGTTCTTCCATGGCCTTTGAAAGAGAATCCAAAAAATATTAGAATATAATTGCTCTAAAACTAGTAACTGGAAGAAACCTTAAGTTTCATGCAAATTTTTCTATCTTTTCAGCTCTGCTCTACAATTAAAATGTTTTCCCTCCCACTTTGCAAATGAATGTCAAAACATATAAATACTTCATCCACCTTGAAGGAGCCTTGGAAGGAGAGTTGTGACCCCTAGAAAATGAAATCGGGTGACTATGTTGCCTACATCACGACCACATGGGTCATGCCAAAAAATCTTGCAGATATGGAGTGTTCAACCATGCTTTGGTACAAGAAATTTAATTTGGAAGTGTCCACAATAGTCCTGGGGTGAATGGAGTTCACCTACCATGCCATTGACCTCAAAAATGATTATTAATGGTGGCCCAGAGAGTCGTTGAAGTGTCTAGTTGTGAGTTGAACAGATAATTAGTAGGGAAGGCAAAATCATCAGACCCTGACAAATTGGGCCTTCGCCAAATGCTCTTCTTATTTATCAAGGGTATCGAACTCCCTGCAACTCTGATAAACATATACAACACACCAATCGGGAAGGCCCATCTATCGAGCTTTGGTAATTGGCCCATCACCATACAGTATTCTTCCTTTGAATAGGAGCATCGACCAATCCTCCGACCTCTGAAGTTTGAAAAGCACAAAGAAAAAGCAAATTAGTTGACCTTCTGTAATTAGGCCCACACTGGACATCATTCTTCTTTTGAATGGGATAGGAGACTCTCCAATCTCTGAAAATCTATCGAGCTTTGACAATCGAGCCTCCACCAAAAAATCATTCACCTGAGGAAGAGAAACAAGTGACTTCCCGAACTCCAAAGTTTGAAGAGATGCAAAGCACATATCTATGAGAAAAATCCCATACTTAGAAAACTTTAGATTTTTGCTTCCACCCTAACACATGGGAGACCCACATAAGATATCTCAGATTGGTCATTAGCAATGGTTGAAGGATTTTTTTGGCACTTCAAAGGCATAAACTCAGGACCTTGAAAGAAATTAAGGCATGTGCCAATAGGATCGATGATAATTCTTCAAATTTGCATTATCACCGTCTTAAAGGAAAACATCTATGTAGAAATCAAAGTTTAAACCCACCACATTGATGGAAGTTCTTAAGTTGGCTAAATTAGCTAAAGATAATTTGTTTCCCAACATTGTCCCTATAAATCATCATTAGCCAACACTCAATAGGCATTCCACACAACACCACATCAAGGCAACCACCCAACACTAAGTTTAGGCACTCGATCACCACCTATTAAGCACCAAACTCATGAAGAAATTGTCACTCACCAAGCAAATGGATGTGCTATAATTGTGATGAGAAATATTCCCTAGGTCATAAATGCACCGAATGGAAACTATATATCCTGGATGTTCAGGTATCTTCATCATCCAACATTTTGGACACTTTAGGAGACAATCTCGATGAGGATTAACTCAAAGAAACAAGTCTAAGTGATGATTAAACCCCTAAAATTTATGTGCATGCTTTAAGATAAGATCACCACAACCCAAATGGTGAAGGTGTTAGGTTACTTCAAAGAACATCACTTAAGTATCCTCATCAATTTTGGCAACACTTATAACTTCATTTACCCTCAAGTAGCCAAGTAGGCAACTTGGTATGTGTATCCTTGCAACAATTTTAAGGTGATGATCACCCATGTAGCCAAATTGGCTTGTAAAGGAAAATGTCATAATGTTAGGTTTTAGTGGGGGATTACACTCTACAACCTAACATGTTGGCAGTTTTGTTAGGCACCCATGTAGCATAGTTTTGGGTGCTTAGTGACTTCAAACATTGGGACCTATCCTATGGTATTTCATCGAACTATGGATGGAATTATCTAATAATGCGTAACAATATACCCTAAAGGATATTATAGCAAGAATTGCCCAAAGTATTACCTCGCATCACATAAAGTGTAATGCCCACCTATGTTGACCCTTGTCGCCATGTGTTATAGATGATTATTTATGTGTAGGTCTTGTTATTGGATCCTTATGAGATGTATATGCTTTGGTGCTTCAGCTTCCCTATTTTCATTTAAATGACATACTGGGTGAGTAGACCTATTTTCTTTCAGTATTATGTTGTGCATGAGTAATTTCTCTCTGTTCGTATTACTTGATGAATGATTTAGTTCAAATGTGCATATTAGTTGGTTAATATTTAATTGTGTAATTTATGTTAGTTGCTTCAGCTATTGTCACATATTAGATAGATGCGCGTGATGTTTGCATTGAGTATGCAAGAAATTATAGGTTATTGACCAAAGGATGAAATGTGGAGAATGTTGACATGGGACGCTTAGCCATCTCACCTTCACCCTTGTGTTGTCGAAACTCGTGAAAACCCATCCGAATCGATTTCGATTCTGGACCCCCTTTGTGATAGACCAGTAAATATCTTCTTGGGTGCATTTAATCTATCGCTTGTGCGATTTTTTGTATGCTTGGTATTTGTGAAATGTCTTATGGTGTTTTTGAAATCATTAATTATGTTTTTTATTTCTTAGTGTAGAGGAAAGGCAATTTAACTGATTTAATTAAGTTGGGAAGTGTTTAATTTCGAAAAGGCATTGTATTTTATTTAAATGCATTTCAAAAGTAATATGTTGGGGTGAAATGCATTTTGTTTGCGAAGTTAGAATTATTTTGTAGGAAAAGGAATTATTTAGTTGTAAAGGCATGTGTTTTATCGCTTTGTGCTTGGAGCGGATTGATTTCTAATTGAAAAGAAATATTTAATTGTGGTTTATTAGTTTAAGTGATTTTATTTTGTGGAAAAGAATAAAAGATTTTATTTACTTTTGAAAATAGGGATATATGAAAAAGTGCTTTGTATTATTTTCATTATGAATTGTTTGAGAATGGAGAGGAAAATGGAGAAATTTGGGAATTTCCAAACACTCTTCTTGAAGAAATTTGATTTGCTCATACCGGGAGATCGTTTGGTCGGGTCGGAACATGATAACAACAAAAAAGATTCCCCTCCTCCATACCTTTAGTTTGAGTCAAGTATTTATCCTGTTGGTTGTGTATTTAATTTTATTTGTTAATTGTTAATTGTAGGAAATCATTTTTTTAGAAATGAATTTTCTACCGAAACTTTGCTAATTTTTTTAGAAATGTAAATTTTATTGGAAAAGAGTGTTGTTGGGTAGATTGGGCATAAGAGGGTGCTTAGATTTTCAGATTTTGGATTTCTTAGGAGACGTGAAAAATATGAGAATTTCTCTGTTTTAGCCAATCAGATGTCATTGAAAAATTTACGTTTTTTGAAAAGTGTGATGTTAGGAGAATTTAGAACAAAATTGTAATTCTTACATTTTTTAATTTAATATTTCTTGGAAAACATGTAAATTATGTGAAATTCCCTGTTTTACCCTATTTAAATTTGTCAAAAAAATTATGTGTTTGGAAAAGTGTAGTGTTGGGATAATTCAGACTAAGAGTATTCTCTGAATTTGAATTCCTTGTTTTGCGAAAATGTGATTTTTTGCGTGTGTTTTGTAAGTGCATTGGGAAGTGTGTTTTCTGGGAAAACCACTCTTTTGCTTGTTTTGGGGGATCCTTGAGAGGTTGACCCTAGATTGTGTAGGATAGAGTTACTCGTAGAAGGCTTGGGGTGGTTAGCTTCTAGGTGAGAGAGTGTGGCTTTAAAGTATTCCCCTTTACCTAGGGTAAGTGTGTGGGCACTTTGAAATGCTCCCTGCTACCTAGGTTGTGATATGTATTATTAGCGTAGGTGTGTGGCTTTAAAGTAGTCCCCTTTACCTGAGGTAAGTGTGTGGGCACTTTAAAATGGTCCCTACTATCGTGGTTGATATGTATTATTGGGTAGGTGTGTGTGGCTTTAAAGTAGTCCCCTTTACCTGAGGTAAGTGTGTGGGCACTTTAAAATGGTCCCTACTACTGTGGTTGAGATGTATTATTTGTGGGATGAGATGGGGCTTTAAAGTAGTCCCCTTTACCTGGGGTAAGTGTGTGGGCACTTTAAAATGGTCCCTACTACTGTGGTTAATATGTGTTATTTGTGGGATGAGATGGGGCTTTAAAGTAGTCCCCTTTACCTGGGGTAAGTGTGTGGGAACTTTAAAATGGTCCCCTTCATCTCTGAAAAGCATCCACTGGGTGAATGCTTGCTTGAGACCCTTGTGGGTGTTTTGAGACTTTGTTGTTTGTATGTATGTGACCATGTGTTGAGACGTGCAATGCTTTCTAGAATAGTCACAAAAATAGAAGATGTTATCCTAGATCCGAATTTGTTTGCCTATCCTAGTTTCGTGTTGTTCGGTATGATGTTGGAATTATTGTGTGATGGTGTTATTTCTTGTGTGTTGGCTTGTGTGAGCCACTCTTGTTTGTGTATATTTGATTGGCAAATGTGCCACATGTTTCATATATTTGTGTATGTTGATTGGCGTGAGTGTTGCCATGTATTCCTTGGATGTGTGAGAGTTATGGCTTGGATAGCGGTGTTGCCACGATCTTCTTATCTGTAGCTCGGGGATTGCCTAGAGTGGCATAGTCATCTATTGCGCTTGATAATGGTAATATGGTAGGGAGGTAGGGAACATTTCCCCATTGGTCCGCGAGCTAAGATTTTGGAGTTGGATGGTTTCTTTTTCATTTCAAGACATTTTGACTATTGTACTATGTGCATGTTGGGTCACTTTGGAGGCAATTTATTATTGATGTATATTCATGCTTTGTGTATTTTATTCATTGGAGTGTGACCCTTCCATGTTTGGGAAGTAGCCTCCTTCATGCTATAATTTTATGATGTCATTTAGTTGAAAATGAATCATGTTTTAGATGGAAATTATCATTTTGTAACTTTTTCTCATGTTGGAAATGGTTAAACGGGGATGTTGGAGTCCTCTATTTTATATGTGGTACTTATATTATGCTATGTTTATGGATTGGGTTGTATTGTGCCCACATTATGTTCGAGATTTCCATTATTAGTTTTGGCCTGATTCGATGTTGGTGTCAAAAGACCATGGCATTCCGTTTGGAGCTTCTCTTATTTGCCATATATGTTAGCCTTTTGGAAAAATGTTGTAATTCTATATTTGTGTTATTTTATGTTTTTGTTATTGGATAGCATGTCATTTTTGGTGTATGAGTAGATGCCATGTGATTTGGATCCTTGTGGTTGTACTGTTTTAGTGAGGTGTTGTAGTTGACCCTCCTTTAGATTGTAGCTGTTTGACAACATTTATTGGCTTGTGGGCCATTTGTCGATGTTGTTTGTTCTCGTCTTTTAGAGAAGCATGTGTTGTATTCCACCTTCTCTCTAGTGCATTTGTGTGCCACTTGGCTGATTTTTTGTGCTTTGAGTGTGCAATTGTGACATGTGGGTGTTACACTTGCATCACGAAAAATTGGTTTGTCATGTGTTTGTCCATTAATGTCCTAGTGTAAAAGCTGGGGCATTACAAAAAGTTACTCAAAAAGAGGTTTTAAGGAGTTGAGGCTCACCTTTGTGTTATACAAATGATAATAGTTAACTCAATTGAATCTTCAAACTTGCAACTACTTCTCAACAACATTCACATGTATTTGTAGCACTTCCAGGATTAGCAACTAAATGCTCACAAGATCATGCCATCCAATTAATTTTCAGAAGACGACGACCACCAAAATTAGCCCATATTGCTATATGCAAAGAATTAAAATTTAGAAGTTGGTCCAAGAATTGTTTGATGTTAGGCTAAGTCTTAGCTCTAGTTCTTCCTTAATGATGTTAGTTTGGAAGAAAGGTGGTTCATGGTAGTTATGTGTGGACTTTTGTAAGCTCAATAAAAATACTATCAAGGACAAGTTTCATGTCCCTATCATTAATGAACTATTAGATAAGTCGCATCGGGCTCATTTATTCTTTAGGCATGATTTATGATCTACTTATTATCACATTCATTTATAAGATGAAGATATCCCTAAAAAAACTTTTTGCACTCATGGGGGCCATCATGATTTTTTGGTGATGTTATTTGGCCTCAAAAATGGACCATCCACATCCTAGAGTATAATGAACCAAATTTTCCAATCACTCCTTTATAGATTCACACTAGTCTTCTTTGATGACATTCTTGTCATATCAAGACATGGGAAGAAAATCCCACTCACTTGGACGCTACAAATACTCTTAGCGAATCAATTGTTTGCAAAATGCTTCAAGTGCTTTTTGGTACAATGGAGGTAGAATAACTCAACCATATGTCTCAGTAGAAGGTGTTAAGGTTGGTTCCAAGAAAATTGAGGACATGCAAAATTGGTCCAAACCACAAACTCTTAGAAGTCTTCAAGAATTTTAAGGCCTCATAGGTTATTACCATAAATTCGTCAAAGATTATGATAAACTCTTCTAACATGGATATTAAGAAAAAAGAATGCATTCATGTGGTCTGAAGTTGTGAGGCCGATTATTTTCACTTCCCTATTTTGATCATTTTACATTATGGTTGGTGACATTATCAAACATTTAGAGACTATTGTGTCCATTATGCAGATTAGATTATATCACCTAATTTTTGGTTTGGCATTGATTAGACATGTGGTGATTTGATTTGATCATATTTTGACGTTATGATGATGTTAGACATGTGAGACATATTTGATGATGATTATTGATGTGATTTCAAGTTCATTATGTGGATTTATTGTTTGATGAAGACTATGAGACATTAGACAGAAAAATACAGTTTTAATTTTAATTATGTTGTGAATGATTAATGTTGTATGCAATGACATGAATTTAATTTCAGTTGCTTCGGCTATGATTATCCATGATGTGATTGACGCTTGATCTAGTTGTGCAGGTTATATTCCCAGGCCACGGGAAATCAGAGGTAGTGTTCACACATATGTTATTCCCTGTTAAGCCGATCCATTCCCAAGAGGGATGAGGATCACGTTTGATCGGATAATGTTTTCGTACATGCTTGATTTATTTATTTGTCCTAGTTACCCCTTTTTTAAATTGATTTATATCATGTGTTGTATATTTATATTTGTTTTACACCATTTGGAATTATTTTATTTATGGGCCATTTAAAGTGATTTTATGCCTCCCTAAGTGTGCTTTAGTGTCCCAAACTTACCCTAGGGTCTAGGGTCAATTTTGACTAACTAAACCCTAGGGTAACTCACTTTTGGTCACTCTAAACTGGGGTTTAGTCAAAGTGACGAATTTTGAAATGGCTAAGGGTGGGAGATGAATCATGCTTTGGGAAAGACCCATCTCCCTTCCCAAAGTTTGGGGATCCCTTCACCAAGAAGACTTGGGAGGTCTTCAAGACTCCCAAGTGTGTGGGATCTCCCTCCAAGACTCTCACACATGTGTGAGAGCATATTGGAGGGAGATGGCTCTCTTGGAGAATAAGAGGATGACATGTGGCATCCCTTATCCTCAAGAAGGCTTGAAGGGAGTTGCCACCTCACCACTTGGTCTCTCACACATGTGTGAGAGCACAAGTGGATAAGGTGAGGGTTTGAATGGAATTGGAGGGTGACACTTGTCACCCTCACACTCCTCTCGTGCAAGTGGCATGGGATGAGAAAGGAGAAGGTGACAAGTGTCACCTTCTTATTCCTCAAGGCCAAATTGGAAGACCTATATTATCTCCTCTTAGAGAGGAGTGTGGGGTTTTTTTTTTAAAAAAAAAAAATTCTCTCTATTCTTGGAGGTTTTGGAGGTGTTAGAAATTTTTTGGAGGTTGCAGACTTGGAGAAGTATGGAGCTCTTCTTCAAACGTGCTACCATTTTAGGGCTTTTGAAGGTAAGCTCCATGGCAATGGCCATTTCCCATTTTGCTTATGTTATTTCTTTTTGTGTATGTGGTTGAAAATTATGTGGGTTGTTATTTTATTTTTGTGTGGGATGGGTGTGGTGAGAGCGCCTCCATTTGGAGAAAGGCTCAACTAGTTTGGGGTAGGGGAGAGTGACCCTCCTCAAGGTCATCTCCTTAGTGTTGCACTATTTATAGCCTTGAGGGCATCATATGGAGTTTTGGGAACAATATTTGATTTTGGCATGAGTGCCATAGTGATTCTTGAGTTTGGTGGAAAATGTGTTTGGCTTAAGGCCTTGGGAGTTTGTGATTTTTGGAGTTCTTGGGGTGGCCTCTTGAGTTGAGAGGTCCACTCCCCTACCCCTCCAAACTCAATTTATTGAGTTTTATATGTGCAAATCCATGGGAGTGATTTTTTGTATGTTTAAAAAATTTCATTTGTTGTGGTGTGTGTGTGCAAAACTATGTGAATCCTACCTCCCTAACTCGAGGGTGACCCACTAGCGGGTCTATGGTAGGGAGGAGGGCATTCCTTCATGGCTTGTTTCCCTTTTTTTGTGTTGTAATATTGCAGGTTTTTAGTTGAAGAAAATGGAGCTTGATGAAGTCCATTCTTAGTGTTTTGGCACTACTTTTGGTTGGCTGTTGTGAGCCATGGCCTTAAAGGCCATAATGTAATCATTGTCAAATTTATTGCTATCCTTTGTGTTGGCTGTTGTGAGCCATGGCCTTAGAGGCCATAATGTAATCATTGTCAAATTTATTACTATCCTTTGTGTTGGCTGTTGTAATAAGATTTAATGTGAGCACTCTTTATTGCTTATTCAAAATTTGTCATTTTTTATGTTGTTGTGTTCTTGTGCTTATGGGAAAATGCCAAAGAAAATGTATATTTACTGTGTATGTTTGCAATAAAAAGGAATGATTCTTAACTTGCAGTTTTGTACCTATGTTTGTAGAAAGTAGAACAAAAATGATTTTTGAATATACTGTCATTTTATATTTGAAAGGAAAAGAAGTTTAAATGCTGAAGTAGCCCTTTGAATAGAGTTTTAGAAATAAAAGAAATTTGTTGTGTAAACCATATCTTATTCTCAAGAAAATGTCAAAAAGGAAGGAAAGAAATAATTAGTTTGTTGTGTTATTTTTGCAAAAAAAAATGAAATAGTAATGGTGCTTAAAAGCAATTTAAATCTAGTTATTGTATAAAACAATATGTTCTATTATTTTATTTTGAAAATGGGTGTACATGTAAAGGATAGATATATATATATATATATATATATATATATATATATAGACCTTTGTTGTAAAAAAAATGCATATTTATATATAATATGTATATACCTCAATGTGGAGGATTCTCATGGCGGTCTCCTTGTAAACCAGCAACCTACAATAAACAATGGAGGCAAAACAAAAATAAAGAGAAGAAGAGAAAACAAAAGAAAAGATAGGGTTTCCATAAGGAAACTAATAAAATAAAAGGAAATTAGGGCTTTCTGGTGTAGGAAACTAATAAAATATTAGATTAGAGCTAGGATGGAGGATGAGGGAAAATGAATTCTAAATGCATTTTATTCATTTTATTCATTTCCTTCATTTTGCTTTGTGCACGGGAACTTAAAATTTCCTCTCCTTTGCCCTTGTTTTTTTGAATTAATTTTATTTACCCTTGAGTTTTAATTTAGTGGCTTAATATTATTTTGGGGGTTTTGGGTTTTATTCCATGTGGAAATTTTAATAGTGGAATGGATTGTTTCCTTTTCTAATGGGATGCTTTATCCTTTAGTAAATTATTTATTTTGGGACATTTATTTTAATTTTCTTAGTACGTTTTAAATTATTGCAATGGGGAAACTTTTATTGAATTTAATTTTATTTTAATCGACTTTATGCCAGAGGGAATATTTTAATTTATCCTCTATTTAATTAATTTAACTTGAGTTAATTAATAAATGTAATCGTCGAATTATATTTATTAATGGACTTAAGTACTGAGTTTAATTTGGTCGTTTACTTATTTCAATTTTTAATAATTTTGTTGATTGGTCAAATTTATTCAACCTTAGAAATTTATTTAATTTATCTTTATTTTATTTATTTTTCAATTTTTGCATTAATTACTTCTTAGGGTTTTCCTTTTTAAAATATTTATTTCTATTATTGAAAAAGCGTTATGCTGTCAAAATTTTTCTAGATTTTAGGGTTTTACTTTCATGGCATTTTACGATTTCATTAAACACTCCATTTCGTCATGCGACCATCTTCCTTGGATGCGTTTTTATTTCGATATTATTTATGCATTAGAGTAGGGTTGTTTTTTATTCGATCGAAGTCACCTCTTTCACCTAGGAAGCTTAGGGTTTGAATTAAAACCATTCTAACCCTAGAAGCGGTGCATATCGTGTCGCATAACCCCCTAGTCAGCTTTCATCACGCAGGGGATTGCGTAGGTAGACGCACTTCCCCGAATACGCTTGACATGTGTACGCCTTATGTGTATTGCCACCAAGCACGCAGACGCGTGCGAGGGGCTTTCTAGGGACACACGGAAAAAATTTTGTTATTTCGTGTCATGACCACATGACACGTGTGTTGTGTGTCATGACCGCATGGGAAATGTGGGCATGATAGAAGTAGCAAAGCATGCCTCTACCCTTCTCAAACATGCAATTTGTACCACACCAATACTTTCCATGCTAGATTTCTCAAAACCATTTGTCATCAAATGTGACACCTTGGGGGTTGGGATTGAAACAAAATTGATGTAAAAATTTAGTCAAATCTGCCAATGAGAAGGAAATGTTAGCCATTCTTCACGATGTGAATCATTAGCACCCATTTCATTTGGGGCAACATTTTTACATCAAGATAGACCATCATAGCCTTAAGTATTTCATGGAACAAGCCTTCGCCAGAACAACATAAATAGGTCACCAAATTATTAGGCTATGATTATTAAATTATTTACAAAAAGGGGAAGGAGAATGGTGGTAAATATCACATCTCATTAATTCAAAGACCAAGGAACATTATGCACTTTAATCCTACTAACTCCATATTGGTTGCAAGAGGTCCAAAATGAGTGGCAATAGGATGCACAAGTTCAATAGTTTCTTGATCAACGAGCAACCAATCCCACAACTAAGTTCGGACACACTTGGGATGGCCAATACTTGCATCACAAATGGCGAATTATATTTTTTTAGTTCTACTCTTTGAGGCAAATTATTTTTAGGAATTACATCCATCCCCTTTCATAGGGCATTTAGGCTTCTTGAAAATATACAAAAGAACAAAACAAACCATCTCCTAAGTTGGTATATCAAAAAAATTATTGTAAAATATGATATGTATGCCACAAAGGAGAAATTGTTAGAACTATCGACACTCTACATCAATTGTCAATTCCAACTATAGTATGGACAGACATTTCCATGGATTTTATTGATCGGTTTCCTAAGTTAGGCAACAAACCAGTCTCTCTATAGTGGTTGTCTATCCTCTAAATATGTCCATTTATGTTCATTGGCCCATCCTTATGAAGCCTCTATTGTTGCACAAGTCTTCCTTGACCAAATCTTCTACCTCCATGGTATGCCCACTTCAATTGTTTGTGACACTACCTTCACTAGTAACTCTTGGCAAGAACTATTCAAGTTGTAAGAAACACAATTGAAAATGAGCTCAACATATCACCTACAAACTAATGGTCAAAAAGAGAGTAAATAAATGCTTAGAGACTTATTTAAGATGCCTTACTTTGTAACAACAAACTCACTAAGGTTAAATGGCTACCCTTTACAAAATGCTAGTACAATTATTGTTATTCTTCCACTAATATGATGCCATATGAAGTTGTGTATGGCCAACCTCTGTCATCTCTCATATCCTACCTTCCAAGTAGGTCCAAGGTATAGGTCATTGATTCAACTCACTCAGCAAAAATATGACCTTCAAACTCTCAAGGACAACTTTGCCATAACTTAGAATTGTATGAAACAATAAGCAAAATCAACATTATTCTAAGTGTGCATTCACCAAAGGGTACTTGATTGTTTTGTGCTTTCAACCATTTAAACAGAGATCACTAAAGCTCATGGGAAAATAGAAGTTTATCAAAATTCTATGGACCCTTCTGAATACAACTATAAGTCCATGAAGTCACAAGTCGGATCTCCCTTTGTCCTCCAACACACATCTTGTTTTCCATGTCTTCTATTTAAAGAAGCTACTTGGACATCACATTCACATTTAGATGCTACTTGAATTAAATGATGAAGGTCCCATTAACTTGGAACCTAAAGCTATTATGGACCACTATTCACACCAACTCTACAACTGCACTATCACCAATGGTTTTGTCTAATGGAGTTGCAACTGGAAAACACAACTTAAGAACAACTCCACTAGCTTTGACAACCGTTTCCATAGTTCAAGCCTTGAGGGCAAGGTTTTTTAAGGAGGCATGTTAGGAACCTTACATCCTAACCTTTTATTATTGTTATGAGCATTGTAATATAATTATTTAATTAATATCACATTGTTTGGATTTATCTCTCATTTAGAAGATAAATTGTAAAAATGTAATAAATTCATATTAAGTGTGGATTTATCCACATTGTTTGTATTTCATAAGTCATTGTTGTGATGCTTGTATATTGGTGTTGTAATAAAGAGATCATCTTGGAGTCATATTTTGTATTGAAGCTTTTCTATTAAGTAGTTAATTTGCAGCAATCATCCAAGCATTCCTTTTCGAAACCACTCTCTTCTGCAAACATTTCCTTATGTTCATGGTGTTGCTCCTACTTGTTTCTGGAACCCTGCAATCAACAGCTGCGATTCTACCGCTCCCTAACTCTCACCGAGACTAAGACAAGACTCCTAGCAATAGCTACGGCAATGTTGTTTCGTCTGACATTGCGCCTTCCCCTAGTGAAGGTCGCATTCTGTCTGGGATCGATAATAGTGTCGGGATCCCACAGGCAAATGAACAAGTGTTTGTGGCTTCTCCAAGTCGCAATATTACTAGTGCAAAGGCTCAAATTGATGCTTTGAGCTCAGGGTGTGGCTCCCCGTGGCCATAGTTGGCTCGAGGGTTCCTGCCCACCATCTCAATGTGAAAAAATTTAGCCCGTTTCCTATTCACAAACCTCCCCTATCATGGTGTGTGGACAAGACATGATCGATAATGAAGATTTTTATCTTCGTTGTGGCTTGTTCTATAGATTTAATAATTTGTGGCCTTCCCTTTTCGAATTACACAAATGGGTTCTGGAATCTTGGAAGCCCCTTGTGGAAGGCAAGATCGAGCTATTTCCCTATGCTAGGGGCTTCTTCATAGTGCCTTTCGCCTCTTCAGAGGACAAGCACTTGGTGTTGGATGTCAGATTATGGCTGTGGGGAGAGCACTCCCTCTCGATCAAGCCATGATTTATCCCCTTCAACCCCCTCTTTGATCCTCTCAATATCAAGCCAGTTCGAGTTAGGCTATCAAATCTTCCTCTCCAATTCTAGGAAGACTCGTGCTATGAGGCCATTGGCAATGCAATTGGTCACTTTTTGAAGGTTCACTCTACTACTTCATTTATGGGTCATTCTACATATGATTGTATCCTGTTCGACATCGATATCTCCAAGGCTCTTCATGGGAATATTGTTCTAATAGTGGAGGATAGGCATTGGACTCAAGCACTTGACTATGAGGGTCTTCCTTTTAAATGCAAATGATGTTTTGTCATCGAACACCTGGCTTCTGATTATCCACTCTCAACACTAGGGCGCAACTACGTGGTGGAGGAATGCCCACAACGATCACTTGACCATTAATGCTTCTGACTCTTTGGTTGATGGATCTTCTCAAGATGTCAAGTCTTCTCAAGATGTCGATTCTTCTCCTCTCGTTCCCCCTACGACAAATCACCTTCCCAAGTCATCTTCTCTAGACCAGGGCCTCGTAGCTCCTTCTTTGGAACCCGTCCCCCCACAGTGCAACGTGTCAAGATCCTTGCTCTAGATGTCTACAAATTCATTGTGGCTTCTAGTATCTTTAGCTACATTGTCTCCCTCTTCACATGAGATGTCTCTGGTGGATGAGTCAGTTAAGGATATCCCCCTCCCCTCTCCTCAATTTAAGGATCTAGATATTAGTATATCCTGGACAATTGTTCAAAGAAGGAAGAGAAGCCTTCCTAAATCTATTTTTGATTCCCATACTAGGATCAAGGGTGTGCGGATTGCTAGGTGGAGATCAAGCATTATGTAAGTTGTTGATCCTTTGGTTGTTTAGAAGTGGCAACGAAGGAGTTGTATTGGTTTGTTTTGTTTTTCCTATATCTCATGGTACTTGTACTGTTTGCTTGAGGACTACTTCATTGTAAAAGGGATCAGACCCTTTCAAAAAACCTGCTTTTATCAATATCAAAAACAATTGTCTAAGCATTGTGTTCTTTTTTTGTATGTCATTACTTCTAATAGATAATATTTTGCAAGTTCTTACTAAGAAATTAAATACAAGGAAGATTACTTGACCATAACTTGTACAATGAATCATGTCTTTTTTGTGCGCCTATTTGTAAACACATGATTTGTCATTTTTTACATGACTAAGAGTTGCAACTGGTAGACACAACTTAAGAACCTATCCACTAGCTTCAACAACAATTTCCATAGTTCAAGCCTCGAGGACAAGGTTTTTCAAGGGCACACATTAGGCCCCTTACATCCTAACCTTTTATTATTGCTATGAGCATTGTGATAATCACGGTTTAATTATTTAACTAATGTTGCATTGTTTGAATTTATCTCACATTCAACACATGAAGTTGTAATAATGTAATAAATTCATATTAAGCAAGGTGGATTTATCCCACATTAGTTGAATTTCATTAGTCACGTTTGTGATCTTATATATTGGTGTTGTAATAAAGAGATCTTGGAAACATATTGTTTATTGGAGCTTTGCTATTAAAGAGATTGCCCCATCAAAGAGGCCTATGATACTTTCAAATTTATAAATATAAACATATTTGTAACAATCTTCCAAACATTGTGTTCTTTTTTGCATAGTATTACTTCTATTAGATAATATTTTTCAAAGTTCATTCTTACTAAGATATTAAATACAAAGAAGATTACTAGACCCTAACTTGTACAATGAGTCGGGCCTTTTATGTGCACCTATTTGTAAACACGTGATTTGTTGTTTTTAACATGACTAGTTATGATTACTTTGTATTCAATCCCTTGTTTTGAAAGTTGCATTTAATAAGTTTTAGTAAAAAGGATTTGACCCTTTAGTCTATTGGACCATTCTCAACTATTACGACATCTCCCTCACTCTTAATTACAACATCTGCATACAACATTTGTAGTTGATAGTCATCAATCTCCTCCTAAGAGCTAGAAGCTCAAAGCTTTGCCTAAAAAAATTGGTGTTTTTGCAAATTCCCACATAACCCTACAAAGGCAAAGATTCATAAAACCTACCAAAGAAAAGTCAAGTATGTTGTGGCTTTATGTGTGAATCCCTCAACATTAAGCTTAAGTTGTTTCAAAACTAAAACAATTCAATAAAAATGATTGAAAAGGAGAAACAAGGGCAACAAGTCATACACCTACACAATTGTTTTTAGGATTCAAATACGTTGTTTAAATAAACATGTCTAGCACCATGTGGTAAACAAAATGTCCATCTACAAAACCTTACACAAGGACTTTCAAGCCAATCTTCCCTAATGTTTGTAGACCCTCTCTTACAACAATCATCTATCACTTACGAACATCCACGAATATTCTTCTAGTTGCCCCTTCAATCCACATTTCAAACATGAAGTCAATCCAAGAAGCCATACACAACCAATAGACTTTAGGATTGCTAAAGACCATTTTATTTGCAAGCAACGCCTTCAAATCAAGGAGCTTTGACTTACATAGATACAACATCAAAATAATCAGTAGGAGGCCCTTCAAACCAATAGATACAGAAATAAAAGCTCTCATAAATAGTGGGTGATCATGGAGGTCAGCACATTATCCTTACCAAAGTTCTTCCACACCTTATGATGACCAACCACCAACAAAACTTCATGCAAGCCTACCAAGAAGTCATAACACTCACCAATATTTGGCATATTCAAGAAATGCCAAGAGCTTGGTGCAACCCCACAAACAACTGGCTATGTTGGCTTTCTAAGAGCATTCTAATCACCTATTAGCTAGTTTCAGTATGCTATTAAAAAAATAATAGAATTGAACTTCTTTGTAACTCTTTTTTGAGGTTTAGTAATGCCTCCACAATATAAGTTTATAGTTGGGTTAAGATGGTCATAGGTCAATCTTTTTTCAATTGTGACATATTATGGATGCAACATTTTACAAGGGGTTTCTAATTTTGATAGACTGTTAGCACATTCAAGTTTTTAGATAATTGTAGACGTTTACTACAAAGTTCTCTCCACATTCAACACCATAGGTTGCATATCTCCACACAGAAATAAATAATATGAAACCTTTTTTTTTTTAATTTAAGAAAAAGAATAGTCACATCTTTTCATAGTCGCTTGGCAATCTTTTGTCAAGCTTAAGCATTAATGATTAAAGTATTATCATAAATAATCCTTGTATTAGTCTCCTAACTATGCTTGTGAACATTTCAATCTCCCCGATCATGTCTACAAATTCCTACAACATTGGCAACAATCTTAAGAAAATTCTGCCTTAATAGAGATGGGAGTATTATATCCCTATTACAATTTTAGTTTAGGCACTAAATTTTTTAATATTAAATAAATGAAGATATTTCTTATTTTTTAGTGTCTTTACTATTTAAACATCCTATGCATTAGAATTTTCTTCAATTTAACCCCACTGTGTTTTCAAGTCATCTCTAAATAGCCTCCATGAACAGCATTTATAATAATGAGATTAGTAAGCCCGCTTAAAATAAAAGCACCTTTAAGGATCCCCTAGATACTAGTTTCATGAAATCTCTTTGCGTCTTACAATTTTAGTTCCATGAGTTTGTATTTGGATTGAAATCACCCAACTCATGCTCACACATCGACAAAACAAAACTCACCAGACTTGAAGCCAATCTTGTACTAACAAAATTTGTTTTGTTGACTTGATCACATAATCAACAAGATGATGAGGCCAAATGAGGTTTCAACTTACGTCTTATCATGACAATCAATATTGTCTTGTCACTCAATAACATAGCACTTAAGTTACAAATAACATAGTACTTTGTTGTGGATGGGTGATCAGCAAGCGAATTGATATCCTAAGAACTCTCACATCATTCATTAACCATTTACTATAAAAACAAGAGTCCATAAGGGCCTCAAGCAAAAACATAACAGAAGTTAGAATTGCCCAAATATTTTTTTTATATAACTTCGTTCCATGTATAACAATTCTAAAACTACTTTAGTTATTGAAGAACTATTTTAGTAGTTAATTAGTACATCTAATATTTAAAGTCTAGACCACCTATACGTTATGTTAAGGCAAAAATACCAATGTGTTCTTCCGTTTGTAGTTGCTAATTGAAATAGACAAAAGATTACTAATTATTCATTATTTAGTAATAAGAAAAACCCAAAGAATTGTATAGTTATTAGCTGCTAAATGAGGCAGTTGAAAACATTTTAATACATTATTTAAAATAAAATATTTAAATTCGCATATTAAATAATGCGTCTCCTTACTCAGGCATAAAAAGTCTACCTTGATAGCATAGTCATTGTCCATGAGGGAAAGGGAATGAAAATTGCAATAAAAACATGCTAGGATTTGAGGGTGAATTTAACTTTGCCGAATTGGAGATGGGCTTCTTTTACAGATCTCACAAGCTCCATCCAAAATTATAGCCACGAGAACAAGCTCACATTTAAATATAGCTAATAAGGATTTCCATAAAATGACAGCTAAACGGCCAAAATTTTCCTATTCTGCAAACATAAGTTCCGCTCAAAGCTTCAAATCTGATGTTCTCTAATGAAAGAACATGTTGCCTGCTGCAGATAAAAGATGTCTTCGTCAGTTTTAATTTCTACAGCTCACTTCTAACCTGCTTTATATATTATTAGTTTTGGACCTAAGATTTCACCCATATAAATGTTAATATTTTCAGGATTCTTCATAAATTCGGCACAAGCCATCAAAAAGGTTGTTCACCCACACTGGTAAGTTCAAAAACCAAAGAGGCACACTTCAACGTTGCGTAAACAATATTAACTTCCAGCAATGAGAAATTGAATCTTTTACAATCTGGGGAACCTAGTGATTTCCTTATCCTTTATGGCATTTACATTGATGAGAAGAAGAAAACAAGAAGAAACTGTTCCTACAAGAGGCATAGAACAGAAGTCAAAGCCTAAAAGCAAACAGTATATCAGAAAGTAAATCCTAAATCTTGAGATCATCAAACAATATTAAACTTTGTTACAACTCGAAGGAAGAAAAGATAGAAGATTATGCTGTACACTTTTTCCCTTGTATACTAATGTTCAACAGACACAGACATTTAAAGTAGTTGCTTCACAAGCTAACACAAATCTCATTAAAGGGACATGCCTTTATAAATAAAATAACAGTGACAAGGTGAGAACCAATACCAGATAGGGATGAGTAACTTGGATTACCGTGGCATAGAATCCAGAGGCACATCCAAAGAAATTCAAATTTCCTAGAAATTGAACACCATGGCAATTTTAGTTAGTTTAGCAAGATAGATGTGACACGCCTATAATCATACTAGAAAATTTCAAAGACAGACATGACTCAAAACAAGTTACTCACTGCACAAACCTACATGATTTGTTATTGTAAGCTCCCCCTTACTCATCTAGAAAATGAAATTGCATCCTATTGGGATTGAGATAAACCTTATAAAACAACAGCAGCTAAGAAGGATCGCTTGCCAACAGCTGTTGAAGAGAGAACTCTCCAACCACTGCCATCATGATAACATTCAACCTGAACCCATAAAAAATTTAAGTTAGCAAAGTCCATTTTTCAGAGGAATCTCTCTGAAACTCCATACATTTAGACATAGCTCTGATTGCATACAGAATCATGATATCCTCCCTCTGCAATGCCCCCAATTAAGTAGATGGAATCTTCAAGAACTGCTGTAGCCCCATATCCCCGAGGAGAGGCAATTGAATCAACCTGTTTAAAATACATCACATTTAATAAAATTTAAAACTTGAAATCTGTAAGCCATTAGCATGATTCAGTTTACATA
This sequence comes from Cunninghamia lanceolata, assembly GCA_027924645.1. Lineage (NCBI taxonomy): Eukaryota > Viridiplantae > Streptophyta > Pinopsida > Cupressales > Cupressaceae > Cunninghamia > Cunninghamia lanceolata. The sequence goes on from BSBN01001102.1 coordinate 483,160, forward strand.
TTTAGTTCAAGATTAAAAAGATAAACATGACAAAAAGATATAGGAGGCCAGGGGAAGCATCCTCAGATATCTGAACACTTCTATTACCTAGATGAATGTGAAGATAGAAAAGTTATGCAAGACATGGGTGGTTTGGTTGTGAAGAGGTATTTTACCATGAGCCAGGAACCTGCACGAGGATCAAACACCTCCACACTAGATAAAAAAGTTGAGCCATCATAACCACCAATAGCATAACTGCAACACAGTGACAACATGTTAGGAAGGTACACAGCTTGATATAAATTCAATATACTTAATGAACTGTAAATCATTTTTGCAAAAGACTTACAGTTTTTCATTTACTACTGCTGCAGACAAGCTTCCTCGCTTGCTATTCATTTCTTCAACTTGGACCCATTGACCCTCACGAGGATCAAATCTTTCAACTGACCTGAAGGAAATAAAATAAATCAGATCGACCTGAAAAATCCTTATTTCAACATAAACATTATTGCATGTTGAATGTGTTTAAATCAGTATTCCATGAAAAGCTAGGGACGCATCCCTGTCCATTTTACAGGTGTCCCCATACGGGGGAAAACTCCAGGAACCCCTCATAAACATCCCTGTACCATCCCCTAACCCTCACCAATGACAGGAAATATCCCCACACCGTCCTCTAATCCTCGCCAGTGACAGGAAATGCCCCAGAAACGTCAGGGCCGGCTGGCCGTCCTCCCTCCAAAAAAGTCAGAAAATGTTTAAAAAAAGGCCCCGAGGTCAAAGCAGAATTAAAATTTTACTTTTTCCTGTGGGCCCCCATGCCACATTCGGCCCTAAACAATAAAACACTGCCCATACTTCATTGCTAAGCACATTTGACCAGAAGAAAAAAGAAATTCCTACAGCAGAGTTTAGTAAAAACAAAAAAAACATATTGATTGTTTGACGGCTGAAGCAGGGCATGTAAGAACCCTGTCTAGTTCTGCCCTGAATTTCTGAGTTTTAGTGTGTTGACATTTTGTCACACTTGTCATGTAATGTCACTGTATTCTGATTTCTGAGTTTTGTGTTTGGTTTTGATGCTTGTTTTAGATGGTTTTCATTGAAAATACATATGCCAACATATAGGAAACATAACCAAATACTTTGCATGCATAAACATCAAAATACCAAAACTAAATATGCCTTTATTTTCATCAAATCAGGTCTGATTGCAATGTTTATCAAGTCTGATACAGACTATAACAGCCAATGAAATGCTTATTCAAATTTAATATTTGAATACTAAAACTTCTACAGCATAACCGGATGAGTTCTCCTTGAAACATACATGAAATAGGACTTCAATGGCAATAGATAGTGACAGAAAATAAGCAACAAAAGTCTGATGTATATCAGCAAATATTGCAAGGATAATATCAGCTCATAATGGCAGCGATCAGGTCTTCATATCAGTGATTCCCCTTCTAGGAATGATGGCGCTCACGCTAGGGTAAAAACCCTTACTCCGATCCTTACTCAAAACCCTCAAAATGAGGCGCTAGAACAAGCCCACAAATCTGATATAAAGTTTGAATCAAATCTGCAACCAAATCTGCATATAACATCACAATAACCAAAATTGTATTTGGTCACAAATCTCACAATTTTGGTGAATGAAACCCTCCAATGACGACCTGCAATAGATGTGTGCTCTGAAGCTCAAAAATCCTCCATAAATCGATCAAATCCCAAATTGGTATTTGGCACCCAATATGGTGATGAAACCCTAGCAGTTGTAACCTGCCAAAATAATGACTTTCCAACTCTTCTACAATGCCAAAATCCTGCAATAATGCTCAACAGTAAACCCTAGGTGGATTTACCTCTCAAGTGGTATTGGGTTTTTGTCCAAACCACAAATGTCTAGGGGTTTTCGTCCTCAGAACAAGCTGAACCAGATGTTACAGCAGAAAGGAAACTCTCCAATATGCAATTGACAAAATGATAATACGATGAAATGAACTCCAAATGACCTCCTTATAAAGCCTCCAAGAGGTCCGCTCCATTTTGCCAATTTTAATTTTTTTTTGACATCCATAATAAAATAATACTTTATTTGACATTTTATTATATTTTATTATGTTACTTCTTTCCTTTCTCCATGTGACTATTAGAATATTATTTCGTGCTATTTTTAGTTAATGGTCAATGTTGTAACTGTTTGTAATTATTTTAGTAAGATCGTGTTTACGATCTTCTGCAGTTTCTATTTTAGAAACCTGCCTTTCTTGTATATTTTGTAAACTATTTATCTGAGCTTTGCTCATTGTTAATATCATCAAGTTTTTACCAATTACCTTCGTAATAGTGACTTTAAAATTAGTTTCACTTAACTGACTTTCCTTTCTCCAAGTTTCACTTAACTGACTTTCCTTTCTCCAAGTCACTTTTGCTACAATCGCTCAACTATTCATTCCCTTATCATGCGAATTAGCCTAAAGGAATGGTGAATAGGCTAATCATCCTCTACCAGGTTATCACTCCGGAAATGGGGACATTACAAGGCAGTTAAGTGGCAGAGTGCAATAGCAGCAGGGTGCAGCATAACTAAAAAGAAGATGGGCAGTAGAGGTAAGTGTGCCTTTTTTTTCTGACTTTTTTTAAGTTTTTTCTAAGTTTCAAGATTCAAAGATAAAAACTTTTTATTTTCCTTTTCTTTTTTTCATCTTTCAGTATGCACTTGCACTCCATTTTTTTCACAGAACATGAGCAGCAGCAGTGAGAATGAACATGAAACAGTTTGGCATGGAACAAAGAAGAGTTTCAGTTGGGGGTTCATCAAGATGTGAGAGTGGTGTGGACAAAGTAGGACAGCCACTTAACCCATTTGAATGCCCTTCCATTCTCTTTAAAAAATATGCAAAGGACCCATTCAAACCCTCTAAATGTCTTCTGCAATTTGTACCAGCTTTAGACAAAGGCAAAGAAAAAAATAGGGGGAGTAGAGTTTGGTTGTGTTGTTTGTGGCATTGTGCAACAAAGATTTTGGATGGAGCTACACCAATGTATATAGTCACCTTTTGGGCATTACAAGACAAGGGTTTAAAGTTTGTCCAGAGATTCCACAGCTGAGAAGGTAAAGGTAAATAGATTGTTTATGGAGGGTGAATCAATGTCTGAGGGTATGCCATTGCTAGTAGAGTCTACAGAATCTGCTATGCCATCAACGGTTGCTACTGGTGATGTTACTACAAAAGGAAAGAGGAAGACTTGTGAGAAGCCAGGGGCAGTTTGAAGCATGTTCGTTATGCAATCAAGGGAAAGTCTTCCATTGCCATTTTTTTCTTTGCCCCTGCCATCTAGTTTCATGTGGCACATTCACCCTATTGCAAACAAATGTTCAAAGATGTAATTTATGTTGGTCCCCTGTTTACCCCCTCTGGATAACATAAACTACACACTAGCCTCCTTGATAGAGTACTCTAAGGTGAATATGGTGATGGAGGACATGAGGCAAACTTGGCTAAGGACGGACTACTCTATTATCATGGATGGGTGGACCGATATTAGACATCAGCCACTCATCAACATCATAGTCACAAGTACAGTTGGCTCTTATTTCTTAGAGCTATTGATTGTTTAGAGAAGCACAAGGATGCAAACTTCCAATTTGAGATTTTAAAAGAGGCCATAGAGGAGGTTGGGGCCTCAAATGTTATATAGGTGGTCACCGATTCAGCACGTGTGCAAGTTAGTTGGAATGATCGTGGAGGGTGCTTACAAGCACATTTTTTAGACCCTGTATTGTGTTCATGCATTGAACAATGCATTGAAAGACATAGGGAAGATAGATTGGGTGAAAACAATGGTGGCAGCGAGAGATATACATATGTTCATTTGTAACCACCACACCCTGCTCTCTTCAAAACATTTTTGAGGAAGGAATTCTTCAAACTTGTGGAGACTAGATATATCATTTACTTCATTTTGCTAGAGAGAATACTTGAGGTGCAGAAGCCTCTACAATTGATGATGGTTAATCCGGAGTGGGGTAGATGGCCTGATGCAAACATCGTTGAGGGAAAAAGTGTGCAGCAAAAGGTCTTTGATGACAATTCGTGGTCCACAATGACGCAACAGAATTATGATTTTTGGTCCACTATGAGGTAAGAGAATTATGATTTTATTATTAAATTATTACATAATTATTTTATTAATATTTGTAACTTGAAATTTATTTTCCCTTTTTGTATTAGCATTCACTCTTTTTTGAATTTTTTGTTTGTAGATATGTTTGTTCCTTCATCTTATCTATCGTGTGACTCATTCAATATGTTGTTACAAACTCTCCTAGTCTTGGACAGATTTATGAGACATTTGACAACATGCTTGGGCAGATGAAGCAAGAAATTCATAACAAGTATCCTAATTAGGGATTGTATGAAGAGCATATCAAGCCCATTGTGACAACGGTGGGACACTACAAACACCTTCTTTCATGTGGCAACCGATGCTCTAAATCCCTTATGGTATGCACCAAGGGCAGGGAGAGTGCTTCCTTGGAATGATGAAGAGGTGAAAGAAGAGTTGATGAAGGCACTTTAAAAGATGTATTCAACTGAGGAGTCGGCTTTAGTTTGTATAGAATGGATTGCCTTTGTTAATCTCTGTGGTCCAACATTCAGCAAACCAAAGGTGAGGACAGATAGAGCTACATTAGCTCAATCCGACCCTATTTGATGGTGGACATGCCGTGGCAAAAATGCACCAAAGTTGAGGATGTTTGCCACTCACCTCCTTTCACAAGTTACCATTTCCTCTACTGCAAAGAGAAATTGGTCCACATACAACTCCATCCACTATTAAGAAGAACAGGCTTACCTCTCGACAAGCGAAGAAGTTGTGGCCATGCATAATGCCTTGCAACTTCAAGATCAAGAGACTAGCTTTACGGTGGGATGTTGATTCCAAAGACCACATAGATTGATGAGGAGGCACAAGAGGGATTAGTGGGTGTTCCATTGGATGAAGCAGCCCCTGATATTGCCAATGAATTAGATTCAGAGTCTAATTTTGATTTAGATGAGGAGGCAAAGGCATAGCAGTAGTAGATCTTAGATTTGTCTACATTTTGTCCTTTTGTACTTGTAGCCTTTCAGCCTTTTAATTTTGTTGTATTATGTATGTGCAAATTTGTAATGAAACCTCAAATTGAAATGATTATACATTGAAAGTTTGTTAATGTGTAGTCAACTCATGTGAATTCTCAATTCAGCTCTATTGTTACATAATATGGTTATATAATGAATATGGTGAATGCCTTATCATGGTATGAATATTTGAAATTTTCTATATTTTTAAATTTTCCCTATTTTTTATTTGTTGTCTCCTAGTCCCCCCATAAAAAAGCCTCTCGTCCCCTACTGTCCTGGAAATGCATCATTTGTTTCCTGTCATCCCTATCCCAGAAACTTAGTGGAACATAGCAATTGTCAAAAAAATAACCTTGAGCTGAGACGTTAATATTTAATGCTTAGATGATAACTTTAATTGTGTTAACAAAACTATCAGTGACTGGAATAACTTGGCAAAAATTGATTTCTTTTTCTTATTAATAATTTTGTTACGAGAGTAACATGTATTTCATGCATTTAAAAAAAAAATTGTAGTTACGTAAGTGTGTGCCCACTTGTATGTGTTTATATGGGTGGGCATTACAATTCCCTTCCGAATCATTGAAGGCATAAAAATCTTAAAACTCATACAAATAATGGATAACAATGACAGATGGAAAGAGATAAGCTAGACAATCAAAGCAGAAGAATGAGTCAGATTCAACCTAATTATTACTTTCTTACATTGGAAAGCTTTGTATAACACACTTTCAATCTCAAAGCCATAAAGAAGAAATAAATGTCTGAAAAATGATTTACCATTTATGTCCTCAAAGATGCAAAGATGGCAGAAAACACTAAAATGATTCTGTATTGTTGAGATTTTAAATAGCTGGATTAATGACATATTACTACAAAACAAATTTAACAAGTAGGAATTATCAAAAATCCTTTCTGCTGAACGTATGTATTTATGTAAAGCAGTTGTATCAATACATGTCATGATTTTAGGACAGATTTCCAGAAAAGATACTACCCTACAAGTCTTAAAGGATAACAGCCACCAGTCTTTGACTAGATCCATTAGTTTACCTGATAACAGCAACATATAATTAAGCTCCAACTATAAACCTTAAATGCAAATAGGATATTTCAACTTCAAATTCATTTTTCATGGCTTATCGTGAAAGGATTCAGAGTTCCAGATCACCAATATCTCCAAAGCATTTTTATTGTATCATACACAAGGTTAGATCACTCTGATATACAGATAATGAAGTCGACTTTCATTTAAAAGTGTGGAGTTAGCATCAGCCAATGTAAATGCATAAAACAATTTAGCTAAGTTGTCGGTTCGGTAGGGGTCAGGTGCAGGTTCAGGTTTTGCCGGTACGGCAAAAAAAAAGCCCTGGTTCAGTATGGCTCAGTTCAGCAATACAATATATATATAAGTTGCCAATCCTCGTATGGGAACGGGTATGGGTTTGAGGATCGGGTACACAGATACGGCAATTTTTTTTCCACCCGGGTACGGATACGGCAACATATATATATATATATGGGAACAGGTATAGGTTCGAGGGTCGGGTACGTGGATACGGCAATTTTTTTCCGCTCGAGTACGAGTGTGGCAACATATATATATAATTTATAATTCTATTATTTATATATAAATTATATAATATTATAAATTATAAATTATATTTTATAACATAATTATTATAATTATACAATATATAATTATATTATTATATTTATATAATATATAATATATAATTATATATATTATATAATTACAATAATTATATATTATAAAATATAGTTTATAATATTATATATATACATAGTTCCACGGAGTTTCGGGGAAGGGGACGGGGGGACGGCGGGGGACGCGTTTCAGGGACGAGGGGGCGGGGGGCCTAATTTTGGGTGCGGCGGGGGACGGCGGCGGGGGAGCGGTGCACTGAAATACATATAGTACTTGAAAAATTAGTTATAAAAAGATGTATAACTGCAAAAGCCTAAGGAATAACTTAATAAGTAAAGTTTAGAGTTTAAACACATTGCAATGATTTATCATTTCAGACAGTTCACGTGTCTTGGCTATGCTTCCACATTTTCAGACTACATTTCTTTGAGGCATCCTGTCAAACAGTTCACATGCCTTGTCTATGCTTCCACATTTTGCATACATGTCTAACAAGGCAGTTGCAACTATAACAGCTGACAAAATTCCTCTATCCTTTATGTTTTGATGGATGTCCATACCCTATTCCAAAACTCCCATTTTGACATAGGCAGGGAGGGTGCTGGCAAAGGTTGTGGAATTTGGCTTTACACTAGCCAGTTGCATTTGCTTTAAAATTTCTAAAGCCTTTTCAACAAATCCATTTTGTGCATATCCCGCAATCATTGGAGTCCATGAGACCACATTTCTTTGAGGCATTATGTCAAACAATTCACGTGCCTTGTCTATGCTTCCACATTTTGCTTACATGTCTACCAGGGCAGTTGCAACATCCGACAAAATATGAATATTTGAAAAAAAAAAAAATTAATGCATTTGGGGGGGGACGCCTTAAGTCTCGGGGACGTCCAGAAGTCCCCCCCAAAGGGAGACGTTTCGGATTCGGTGGGGGGACGGCGGGGGGACATTTCCTTGACGTCTCCCCGTCTCAAAAACGTCCCCGTCTCCGGGACGGCCCTTTTTCAGGGGGGACACGTCCCCGTGAAACTATGTATATATAATTATAATATATTATATAATCACCCGATAATGGGGTAGATCGATAAATGATGGCATAGATATTTTCAAAATTTAGAGGGGAGTATTGGAATAGTGGCGAATGACTGATGGACAGGCTACGCATGCAAGGTGACAGGGAAAATTATTAGACTGAAAGGGTGTGCCTAGCGTATGGTGTCATGAATGCACGATGGGACAACAGGGTATGTCTTGAGAAGAGTAAAACATCTACATTCATTTATTCGATGCCAGCTGATATGTTTTGAGAAGAGCAAAATATGGCATTTGGAGATTGCAGGGTGAGATGGCGTCAAAGGAAAGTGTTAAGGGGAAAAGGGTGGTCTCGAGGGTTCCTAGAAGGCAGCTACAAAGGAAGGGTGGGTGTCGACCAATCGGAGGGAGAAAAGTAATTGAAGAGAAGCCTACAAGAAAGGCTGAAGCTAAGAAAAGGAAGAAGATTACTGGAGACGAAGCCATGGCGAGATTTATCAATGAACTTGAGCAGGAAATTAAGAATCCGGTGTTGAGAGAATGGCTGGGTAGGATTCTGAAGTTGGCAAAAGAGGTGGATGGTGAAGAGAGTGTTAATTTATATTTGGCAATGGCCAATTTGCTTCTCGACCTTAGGAGTACTAGGGGTCGTTGGAACATGTTCGGAGTAGCGCAATCCCTAACGATGGCCACAATGCTTTCTATAGCGATGTCTTCAGCGTTGATTCATGAAGATATGATTGAAGTGACAAAGCAGGCGAAGGCTAATATGCAGGTGGTGATAGGACACACATGATTTACAGGATCGGCAAATTGATACCAGGTCAGTGTTGGAAAAGATAGCTGATAAGTTGGAGGTTCCTCTGCTGAAACGCCCACGCTTATCCTTTTCATGCAGGTGTGATTCAGAAAACAATGTTGTGGACCTTAAAGGCGAGGATAAGAAATAGGGTATGTTACTGTATATTTTTGTACATCATTTTTGTCAGGATTTTGGTCCTGTGTAATTTGCCCAAATCCTATTAAGACATAAGTATAATATGAATAAGCAAGGTTGTGAAGACAATGATAGTTCTAAGGGTAGTTTGAGATATAGTTTTGCTACTGTTATGGCTTATTAACAAGGTTAAGACTATATGTTTCCTTCTGGACTGCAGGTGAAAGCCCATCTTTTTTGATATAGGTTCCTGGTCCTTTAAAACTAGGGTATACATCAAAAAAATATATATTATATAATTACATATAACTATAATTTATAATTTATAATTTTATATATCTATATATAAAAATAAATAAAAAAACAATAATACTCATAATTGTCAATAAACAAAATATTTAAATACTTCATAATTTAAAAAATATCATAGGACTGCGAGAAATCCCCAACGACAATCTTATTAAATAAAAAAACACACAAAATGGGCACCGCTATTTGAGATGAACATGTTGTGTCCCCTCAACCAAGGCAGAAACAGTGACCGCCATTTTATTATATGTCAATATTCAAACACAATAATAATTCTCATGCAAAAACAATGATGACTGATGGCAAAATGAGCTTTCAACACTGGATCACAACACCCCTTTCAAGTTTTTTTTCCTTGACATTCATTCGGATCGTCACGAGACACAGGGGGTTCGCCCAAGGTCTGCCCCGAGAAGCCTCGATTCCCTGTGGGTTCTTGAACCCCCCAGGGTCCACCCCGGGCACCCTTGGTTCCCTGTGGGTTCTTCAAGAACCCCCCAAGGTCCACCCCAGGGAACCAGGGGTGCCAGGGGCAGACCCTGGGCGAACCCCCTACATCTCATCCCCACTCCCCTACCCGAACTATACCAATATGGGTGCGGGGGGTAAAACAAAAGAATCCGGTAACATATTATATATAAATATAAAAATTAATTAATTAATATATATAATTTAATAAATATAATTATTTATTAAATTAGTTAATATTAAATATATAATAAATTAATAAGCACATAAATAATGTTTATAGAAAAGTTGACGCTTGAATAATGATGTAAATTCTCTAACCAAGCCTATTAGCACTGAGGATTTTTGTTGGTGTAGGAGTGTTGTGGGTATTTCTACCCTTCTTAGCTAGTGTGTGTTTCATTTTTGTTTGGCCTATCGGCGCTCAAAGTTGCTATTCCTCAAATCACTAAAGCTCGGTTGTTCCTGAGTGTTACGGGTGTCAAACTCAAGACAAAGACCTTCAACTTATGATTAGGATGAGGCAACTATGGACCAATTTGATGAGGTGGGTAAGACCACCTTCTTTAGGCTCTGCTAGACCAAGGAGGTATTATCTAAGGTGTATGAGGATAAAATAGATAACATAAAATTAAACCCTACAACAAACCATACCCCATGCACAAGAAACTCCAAATTTGATGTCACTAAGCAACTATATGTTGGTTTGAAAGGCACAAGGATATTACACCTTCAATAAGTAGATTATCAACCATGTAGAGAGTCTTAAAAGTTTTGCTTCACTAGCCCCTAGTGTAACTGCATACATCTAAACATGGATGTGAAAAGAGTAAACAACACAAGATAAGGATAAGATTTAATTTTGTTATATTTTGGTGTGTTGGAGGGAAGAAGAGGTTGAACATGTAGCAGATTGATGCCTTTATCCAGTGAGGGCAGCAAAGTCTAAGTTATCAACCAACGGGGACACCAATGCAATCCATATTATGATACCCTAATCAAGATATCAACAAAAGACTATACTGACAAATTTCATACATAAGCTAGGCTCTATGCACTCTAGCAAGTAGATACATAAAATTGCAGAACATATAATTAAGCATGCCTTAATAATCCACAGACAAACCCATGAATTCCCTATATTGTCTTGAAAAGATACCTTGCAGAAGCTCTACAAGGAATTTTATAATTTTCCAATTAACTACCTAATCAAGAAGAATACTCAAATCAACAAATGTGACCAAGAGATCTAACAAATCACCAAAAATTCATGCAATGTTATGAATGATAAATAACAATATATACTCCATCCCGCATCAACAAGCCCGTGGAGGGTAGGTATGGGTCATATGCAAGGTGAAAGGACCACTCATGCCTACTCACATCAATTTCACATGGCCTGCACCTGAAATCGTGTTTGTTTTGGTCATTCGCCCATGCCATTGTGTCCTTGAGGGGGTCTCTCTATCCCTAGAGGAGTATGGGAGTCTTCATCTACTTGATCACATCCATCAAAGGCCATTAATGGCCTTCTGAATTGTACAAGGAGGTAGGTGAGGAGTTTGAATGCAAGAACAACGCAAATGCTTGAATGCAAGGCATGCGAAAACCTTTTAATTATTCATTTTATTGTTGTCAACACTTTTCAGAAACCCTAAACCACATCAAAGATTTTGGCATGCTTGGAACCTTGTTGGCAAATTCGGAGGTTTAGGAACCTGCCAAAATGCCGATGGGAACTATCCTCCTCTCTTTGTCGGGGATTTCAAGGTTTCTTGAACCACTGTAAGCACCGACGAAAACTTTATTTGTCTTCACTTTGTTCTTTGTTAACATTTTGGGGAAACCATGAACTTTGTCAGGCATTTCAAAGGTTCACAAACCTACCGAAATGCCACCATCTCATCTTCTTTATGTTCCTCTTCACTCCTTTCTTTGTTCTTCTTTGTCGACGATTTGGACTCCTTTTGAACCTAGTCGGTGTTTCAACAAGTTCATGAACTCGCAAACCTACCAATAGAGCCTTCTTTCTTCTACCTTTCTTTTTGTTGTCGACGTTTCGGCAAATTCATGAACCTACGTGTTGGTGTGTTTTTTATGACAGCAGCAAGATTTAGAATAAAACACTAAGTGCTCTATCCTCTCTTAAACAAAGCATCTCAAACGATGAACTATGTGATCGAGTGAGACTACTCCAAGGTTCCTTGAATGTCAGGTCTTGACGTGCACAGGGATAGACTCAGTGAAATGATGTGATATTGCTGGTAATCACAAAGGGACTTACGCTAAATTGCTCCTTCTTCATGGACATGGATGAAATTCATTACCCCTTGGATTTGTGAGCGACTGGAACTCCTTACAGCAAACTTAAAAGAAAAGGCAAAAGGAGAGAGGGTTTAGAAACCTACTTTGATGCAAAGAATGCTATTGACTTAGTGAAACCAAATCATACTTTGTTTCGCCATGAGACAACAACTACACAAAGATGATGCAATCTTCTAAGGTGTTTATGACGATTTTCAGATCACTCATACATAAAACATGGAAATGAATATGCAAAAAGCAATCTAAGTTAAGCTTTTAAAGAGTTCAGACTACCCATACACTGTAATCTACAAGCCACAAATCACAAATGGTATGAACATAAGGGTTTCAACATGCATCAACAGCAATATCTTTCACCATTCTAACTTCATGAAGACTAAATGAAACTGAAAATAAAACAGATCTGAACTTGGAGATTATGATTTGCTTTAAGGAAATTAGAAAACCATGCCAACATTCCAAAGAACACTACAAACACCACTTCAATGCTTATGTATTGATTTGGAAATGTCTTTTGCAACAATCTTGCTAATACCTCAAAGTTTCTTGCTCACAAAAATGGAGTACAACTACTGCTATGAACAGCTACAACTACTCTTGCTCTCCTTTCTATTCTCCTTCTAATGACTAATGTATCTGAAAAATGAGGCGCTTGGGCCTTTATATAGGGCTTCAAGGAATACAATGAAGGGCCCTGATTGATTATGGGAATCAACGACCCAGATTAAGTCAACAGAAACCCTAATGAGGAGGTAGGTGAGATCACCAACATTCTGGCCAATGAAAACGTGACACATGTATTAGGGCGCCCCATGCTGACTAGGACTCCAACAAGGCATCATCTAGAAGGGCGCCACCTCAACATTTTCCAAACAATTGTCCCTTGAGTGTACTTTGGACTTGGAAATTTCCTCTTGTGTTGCATCTAATCTTGATTTCTTGGTGGTGGCGAGGATTCTAGGTGTAATCCTGAACTTCATGATGTTGAACTTGATCCTCCTCTCATTCTTGGACTTTCCATGGACTAATCTTCTTTTGATGTTGAGTTCCTTGACGCTAGATTGGAAATGCATCTCTCGTGGATGATCTTGATGCTAGTCATTCCTTGTATTATTGTGATGTCTTGAAAAGTGAAGTCCTTCATCTTCCCCTGTCATGCATGTGTAGTCCTCTGGTCATTGGTATTAGTCTTCTTCTTCGGGCCTTGGAGACTCTTTGCATCCACCTTGATCCCCTGGATCCTCATCGAGCATCATCTTCATGAAAGTTATCCTTGTCCTCAATTCCTGCATATGGGATAAAAAGTTATGAAATTCAATGCAATTTTTGATATATTTGTAAAGAAAGATTGAAAATAACAGCATTTACAAACAACTACTTCACAGAAATTTGTCCTTTTCTTGTGGGAAAGTCGCTCCTTTTAAAGAATTCGCTGCTGTTTAAGGGAAAAATCTGCTTTTTAAATGAAGAACTCTGCTTTCTTTTACAAATTTCTGTCTTCTTCTAAGTGAATTTCGCTACTTTTATGAAGAATTCTGCTCCTTCAATGTGGATTTCTGCTCTTTCATGAAGTTTGCCCTGCTTTTTTATTTCAATTTGCCTCTTGAAATGGAAACTCTGCTCTTATTTAGTTGAAATCTGCCCTAGTTTTGATAGAATCTGCTTTGGAATTGTATTTTGATTTGTTTTGAATTGTGATTTCAAGCGCCTCTTTATATACATATGCGAATTTCACCTTAGAAGGCCGACTTGACTTAAATAATGAAAATTTTAAAGTTTCCATTTCCTTAATAAGGCTGACTTAGATAGAGTAGTTGTCGATGCCTTTACACTTAAATTCCAAGCGGTTGCTTTTGTTTGAGGTTGGCCACCGCCTCAGAGACCCTAAGTCGAGGATTTCATGAGGTCGCGGATTCTATCCTGTCGAGGATTCTTCTCTTCCCAATCGCACTTTTACTTTAGTCCCGGATTTTTGATGTCTTGGAAGTTCTTTGCCACGTCGCAATTTCCATGTGGTTGCGGATTTTAGGATGCTTGGAATTTCTATCCTTGTCGCATTTTCTACTGAGCTGTGGATAAATCCAAAGACGCAAGTTTCAAGACATCATGGATTATCCCAAGTGCGATTTTCACTGGGTTGTGGATTTTCCTTTTGAAATCAACTTTCATGATGTTAAGGAGTTTCTTTCTTAGTCGCATATTCCTCCTTGTGCTGGATGAATTCCATCCATGAGCGTGATTCCTGCTAACTTCCAGAGGATTATCTCATGTCACTACTTTGTTGAAGAACCCTTTTTACGAATGCATTTTCGTGATGGTCAAGGAAAAAAGTCCAACATAACCTAGACTTTTGGATCTTTATCTACCCTTGGAACTTCGGGCAAAGACTTCCGGATTTTGGAGAGGAATAGCTCATTCATCACGGATTCTCATGCTCAGAATGAAGGCTTAGACATTTTCATATGGAATGATGGACTTCTGACATGGATTAACAAGATTTGGTCAAGGGATGATTTCCAGTTAGGGCTTCAATTTATCCTTAGGAAAATCAATCTTTTACTTCATTGTTTCAACATGCTTAAGTACTCCTCAAATTCCCTGTGAGCTAAGTGTGTTGAAATCCTTTCCCTAACCAAGTATTAATCCTCCGGATCAATCACCTTTCTATCATCCTTATGGATTTAGAGCAAGAACTTGCAAGATTAAGGCAAAACTGGAACCAAACTAGAAAAAAAAGGGGGTCCCCATTTGTAATGGGGCGATGTGTGAAAATGTCACAACACTACGAACTCACCAAACTTCATTCTTCTTTATACTCTCTTCTTTGTCAACATTTCAACAAGTTATGAACTTGCAAACTCACCAACAAGACTTGCTTGTCTCATTTCTTCTTTTTGTCGGCGATTCGACAACATTGAGCACCTACAAACCTTGTCAGAGGTTCCCAAGGTTCAGGAACCTTAAGAAACACCGACAAAGAAGAGAATGCCAAAGTCATCGAAGGTTTCAAGGTTCGAAGAACCACAAAATTGCCAACAAAGGCTTTGTTGATGATTTTGGAGTTTCGTGAACCTACCAAATCATCGACAAAGACTTTACCGGTGATTTCAAAGTTCACAAAACCTTGAAAACATCAACAAGCTCTGCAAAGGCATAAAAGGAAAGACTTATACTTAGAAAATTTTGGGATTCTACAACTTGGGCAAATAACTGAAGTATAAGGGAGAAACCACCACAACACAAAGAACTCATTTTGCACAAAGGGGCCCATTGAAGGTATAATTGGACAAATATATATATAGCCGTCCCCTCGCCGCCCCCAAAAATTTTGTAAAAAATTGCCGCCCCCGGAAACCCGTCCCCGCATCCCCCCGTCCCCCCATCCCGGAAACTTGGAAAACACTGTATAATATAGATAATACAGACAATAACTCCCTCTAAAGTCCAATACGGTAATTACCTTGTGTGCTAGAGTAAACAGATAGATTGAACACAATAACACTTGCCCATCAAAGATATGTAAATTCATGAGAAAATCACCTTATTTGGATGCAGATAAAAACAACTTCAAAATTGGAAATGCGAACTTACTTCAGGTATTGTCGGCCATCAAAGCCACCAAGAGCATACAAAGCTCCGCCCAAAACTGTTCCTGCTAGGGCAAATCGCTGCCAAAATAGAAATTCAGAACAACAAAACACAGAACATTTATATTAGAAATAAGCAATAACAGACTTAGTAAACAGGAAAGCACTACAATCAGGAACCATAAATTTTGAAACAGAACGGAACAGAATTACAGAAACACTGCTCCTTTGTCTGACTAAGAGGGATAAATGTTTTTTCTCAAAAAACAAAATTCAAGAAAGGAGAGGGCAATATGCTTATTGAATAGATGCTCATAGTAATGCACAAGATGGATAATGAGTTATGCAGTTGCGTACTTACTTCCAAGATCATATCCAAAACATTGAACATTGTCTGTGCATAGACTGACCATCACAAGAGAGTTACAAAGTTATATTATGCACCTCATAATTCTAGGTTAAACATCAACTAATAATATATATTTTACATTGAAATTTATTTTGGCTAAAGAGTATAGTGATCCTAGGCCCACAAAAAAAAAATGTAAAAATGTCAGCCAAAATTGATATTAAACTCATCCGGCCAAAGCCCAAAATATGAATGGAAGTTTTAAAATACCATTAACAGCCAGGAACTTCCAGAAAAGAGGCTACAACACCTCTGGCTGCAACCTTGAGCAAGCACCACACCAATCTGAAGATTACTTTTGAATATTGGAGCCATATTGTGGTCAATTCATAAAAATAATGCAGGCTTACATTTTACCTTTCTTTGGACTGCTATAAATGAAGGCACATCAAAAACACTAGAATACTGGCTATGCATGCAGACCCATTCCACCTTAAATGAATAGAATTCTCGAAGAAAAACAATCCTATCTCACTTGTCTCCTTTTCTTTCTTTACCAATCAATATCCTATTCCCTCTTCTCTTTTTCTCTTCCTCACTGGGCTCATGATATTATTTTGCCCATATAATGCAGCATTTAGAGGGGCGTGATGAAATTAAAAAAAATCATTTATGATTCTCAAACCAGCTCCATAATCACCTATATCATATATTCTTCAAGCAGAAGCACAAAGTGTATTCATCTTCATTTTCAACTTCAGTTTACTTGCCAAAATGCAGAGGAAATACAAGTACTAAAACAGCTGCTTCAAAGAAGAATGCAGAGATGCCATAGGGTTCCAGATACACTCTCCTCTTCCCCTTTGATTTCACTCTCTATCCATTATCCACTCCTACTCTTACTCTTACAGATAACTACCTCTCAACCCTAGATCACCCACCACCAGATTGCAATCCTCAAATGAAAAAAAAACTAAGCTGAAGGCCAAAGCAAGAATTTCGTCATACCATAAAATGACCACAAAACATATATTCAAACTGCTACACAAGTTTAACTGAACTCATAGCCTGGATTTATCATCTAGCAATTGTCCTCTTGCTGACCATGGAAATGTAAAGGCAGAAGATTTTCATTCTTCACATGTTATATTGTTCCAATGTGTTATAGACAAAAGCAATTAGAGAATGACAGACTGCAAATATCAAATTGGAGCTTTTACACAAAGAGAACACATGAGCAATGTGAAAAATTATATTATTCACAAGCTCTTTACAAGATCTGACAGGTCAAGTGGATTCTGTAAAATGCCTCTCTTATGTGTCTCAAAAATAAACATATTATATTAATTTACAAGTGTGAAAGATAAAAGGATGTTATGGTGGTTACAAGCAACGCAACCTCAACTTCTATCATATCATTTCCTTTGCGTTGTCATTTTTTGAAACTCTGCAGGACAACTACCAGAACAAAGTTGAAACTATGAGAGTTGTGTAGTGTAGACAAGGAGGTAGAGCTTCGTAATATGACCACGTATTCTAGCAAGGATCCTGAAGCTTTTTGTGAATAAGGCATATGGCACAGAGTACTGTCATTGTACTGCACTATAATCAAACTGCCAAAAGTAAAACCTCCTAGATTAGTTGTACCCTTTACGAAGCAATGGTCACCATTACGACAAGTTGCTGAAGAATATGTAGAAAGTTGCTGGCAAATCGAACTTCAATGAACCATTTCATTTGAGAAGGAACTTGACCTTCTTTGATGATTTGGTAAAGAGGAATCTCTTAGTTTCGTGTATATTTGACCTCGTCATCAATGACAATCCATTTCTACTTAAATTTCATGATTAGGATTGATTTCTATTAGCTTAAGTTCTTCTGCAACATCTGGTGTATCCAACAAAGATGGAAAGCAATGGTGCAAGAGTCTTGCATTAGAAAGTGGGTGCAAGCCAAGATTAAGCTCAAAGGTTTTATCTCCAACTTTCTTAGGAATAGTGTACAAGCCATACCAAAGACGATAAATCTTGCAATAAGGTCCCGAGTCTTTCCTTCTGCAATAAAGCAATACTATGTCACCAACTTGGAAGGCGTCTTGTGCTCAATGTTGATCATGGAGTTGTTTGTATTGAGCATTGGACTTTTGCATAACAGTTAAAACGTATTGCTGAATGTGTTGAATGTGCTCAATGAGCCTAACATTTATGTCAAATTCCTTTTGAGCCTAAGGAGTTGCTAATGCAAATAATGGCAAAGAATAAGCTATATCAATGGGTGCCAATGATCGGAAACACAAGCAAACCTAAAAGGTTGTTTTATCTCCAACTTTCTTAGGAATAGTGTACAAGCCATACCAAAGACGATAAATCTTGCAATAAGGTCCCGAGTCTTTCCTTCTGCAATAAAGCAATACTATGTCACCAACTTGGAAAGCGTCTTGTGCTCAATGTTGATCATGGAGTTGTTTGTATTTAGCATTGGACTTTTGCATAACAGTTAAAACCTATTGCTGAATGTGTTGAATGTGCTCGATGAGCCTAACATTTATGTCAAATTCCTTTTGAGCCGAAGGAGTTGCTAATGCAAATAATGGCAAAGAATAAGCTATATCAATGGGTGCCAATGATCGGAAACACAAGCAAACCTAAAAGGTTGTTGAGTAGAGCTGTATGGAGCTCTATTGTAGTCATGCTGAATGGAAGAAAGGCTTTTGTCCGAAGTGCAATGCTTATTGGAATTGTACATTCTAAGAAGATGCATGATCATGCTATGTGCCACATAGTTTTGTCTTTCGGTTTGCAGATGACATGTAACAGACTTTGTCAGCATTGTGTCCATATGGCATTGATCAAAGCGCTTCACAAGAATGACTCAAGAATCTTGTGCCCCAAGCAGATATTACAGAAGATGGTAATCCAAAGTAAACACATACATTCTGATGGTATAATTAAGTTTCTAGAACCAATCAACTGCTTCATAGACACAATATTAGCATGCTTAGTAGTAGGTAATATTAGCATGCTTAGTAGTAGGTGTATCTAAAAGGAAATCTGTGGAAATTGATTTACACTGATTGTTCAGTAATCCCCATAAGGGTACCTTGCTTCTTGTTATCTGGTTTGGTTATGGTATAGAGTCTAGACAATACGTGATTTGATTTATTTTATAACATTTGACCTAAAATGTGGGGTCCCACAGGGACACATCGCAGGGATGGCAGGATGGAGAGGAAACATTCCCCTGCCATCCGCGAACACATCTCCCATGGGAGGATATCCAGGGATTTCCCATCGTCCCAAGGACAGTCTGTGAAACATCCATCCATCCTTCAAAACTCCTATGGATGTCCTAGACTCCTAGCAGTCCAAAAAAATCAATTAAATTTAAAAAACTATAAAAAGTAAACATCAACTCTTGGATATCCATTTTGTTATATAAAAGCAAGAATGCAGCCAAGAGGGGCATCATTGGTTAGAAGTACGGAACAAATTACAAAACATAGGCATCAATGAAAGTTGGGGACATGTTGAAAGGAAAGCAAACTTGTGACTTCATCTTATTCAAAGGTTTATTCAAATGCAAGCCAAGAACCTTGTTCTAGATGGAGGTTAAGTCAACATTAAACTAATAAAGTGTGGGAGGCTGCCCACAAGTGTCAAGAAGAGATCCTTATCCTACGGTTCTTGGAGGAAATACATTGAACCATTCGAACTTATTTTTTTGTTAAATGATGTCTTCAAAGTCTTTATAAGACTAGACAAACTTACAGCAAGTGAATTAAAGTAACCAACATCATAATTGAATACATTGCAAACTGGCATTATATGTATGCGCTCATGTTTATATTTTTAAGAGAAATATTCTGACATTGAAGTTTTTAAATTTTCAGTATCTTTTAGTTTGTCTAAGTTATTTTTGGTAATTTTGATTTACTTGAAGTTCAAAAATTGAGATATTAATTTTTATATATTATTTTAATAACCATCCCCCTGCATTCCGACAAATCCCGGAAAAAGAAAATTGCCATCCCAAAAACGATTCTCCCCAGTTCTGAAAATCGGAGAAAAACTACTAAAAGGTGACCCAAAAAACCACTTCAAAACTGCAAGTATTCGCCTCCTACATGGTATCAAAGCTCTCAAGTTAAATAAAGGAAATATTATCCTAATTAATTACTCCCTAATTGCCAAAGTGTAAATATGATTTTACACCAACAGATGACATCCTTGACAATTTGAGCCTACCATAACAGTGTTTGACCCTCAACCTTGTGCAGTACACATAAGTGTCCTAGATTTCACAAGAGTTCATCCTGCAAGTAGTGATCTGGATTTTTATTACCGCTATGTAACCCCTGATAGATATCTCCCAAGTCTTACTCATATTTGTACAACTCTAACCAAGTTGGTCTCATGTCCACATTCATCAAGCAAAAAAAACATTAACTTATACTACCAGTCCACACAAACAATCTGCTACTATATTGGCACTTCCCTTGAGTTTTGAGAAGCATGTCATTGATTAGCATCACTGGGTAACCAAGTCCTTTGAAGATTTCCTTTTTAATGTAGTACCATTAGTTAAAATCAAGTTCTTCATAGGTTGTTCATTGACATACGTTTGGGATGAAGCAATCTTCTTGCTTCTTATAGATCTCAATTGGAAGATGAGGTGACATGGGCAGATGCTAGCATTGGGCATGACCCACAATCCATAATCTATTTGCTTTTATCTTTGCTGCTATAATAGAACTTAGTGCTTCTATCTGTGTACGCAGGGCTTTCCAAGCACGACATTCCTCTATCGGATGTTCCTTAGAATTATGTATTGTGCAACACTTACTAGCTTTCAATTGTTTCCTTTGATTCTCAGGTAGTGTGTTCTTCTAGGAATCTCCTTGTTGCTTTACATGGTTCACTCCAAATAGAGTTCTTATTCTACGCTTAATCCCTAAACTTGAAAATTTTGTTCTCAGACTTGTGCTTGGCTTTTGTTTCAAATTTGCAAGCATACACATAAGCTTCTCCTAAAAGGAGATACAAAGACAGTCCATATTGTTCTAGATGTATGATCTCAAACTCTAAGTCCAACCTATACTTCAACATGAGATTTTTTTCGAACTCTTGAATGTTCTAAGTCAAAGTATCGAACACAATTACAAAAATCATAAATTTATCATGATAAATCATGACTTGGCAGAAATGTCGATTTTTTTAATTGAGATCAGTTAAACGAACTTTGACTCAGAATATCGTAATTAAATCACATGTTTCTGGACTCTTGTTTAAATCACAATTTTTGGCAATCTTCCCTATTTTTTGGTCAAAAAATTAGGGTTTCTGGATTTTTTCCTGATTTCTGCAGCAATTTTCCCTAACACTAACCCTATTTTTTCTCAATTAATTGAAAAAATCTTTATCTTTTGGTTTGCCAATTTATTCCCAAGAAAGATTTTTACTACTGTGGTATGGAATGTCAATATATTCCAACATTCCATAGATGCATCCTCGAGGTGTTGGAATCATCCAAGAAACGTAGAGGATAGAGATGAAACATCCCCCTCCCTATCCTAAGAACACAAAAAAGGGACATCCCTAAACTTTAGAAACTTCAAGAGAATGCCTTGTCATTCCCAACATCCCTCAACAATTCCAAGGACATAAGGACATCCCCTGTGGCTATCACATGTTAACAGCATTAAAAAAAAATAGAAAACCTTCAATTTAAAAAAAAAATACCTTAACACTAAATGGGAGGCCCTCCAATGCCCCCATACTAATGCAACCCCTAATGTTGTCTAAAACCTGAGCCCCTAATGCAACCCCTAACCTTTTTTAAAATTTTAACTTTTTTTTAATACGTTTTTAAGATTTTTTTTTTTAATTTATTTGTATTTTAGTATTCAAATGCTAATCTTATATATTATTTTAATAGTTGTCCCTTGTCTGCAAAATCTCAAAAGAATATTGTCATTGCCAAAACTCAACCAAACATCGGTATACTCTTGAACAAACTAGTCAACCTTCACAACATCCAGAATTCTTGATATACTGGTCATCGTAGTTTCCAACAAGATAATCAGTTTCTTTCAAGGCTCTGACAAAACAACCATGTAAGACCATCTTCGTGGTAGTGCAATTATTATACCACCATTTCTTTACATACAAAAGAAACTCTTGGAAGAGCAGAGGTGATTTTTCTTGATCAAGAAACTAACCAACTACATAATATGAAAAAGCCAAGTTTGCTACTTATCTAGAGCATCAGCATCTATTTCACCTTCAAAATTAGGGATATCTAGATTTTTATCCAATGTTTGGCCTCCAAATGGTCTGTGTTGATGGAGTTGGTGCGTCTGAAGGGGGTTGAACATTTTGTAAGTTGCACAAAGTAATTAATTATCCTAGCTTTTTCCCATGCATAGTGTTGCTCCAAATCATTTCTTTCTTGCTGCAAAGCATTCATTGCCATCTTCTATGACATTTCTGAAGTCAGCATTTCTAGTGTGGATTCATTTCTCATCCCCTAAGTTTGGGAAGGAAGGTACGAAGAAGAGTTTTCTGACAAAGCCTCCTAATCAGACCTCATGTAACTGGGTATACACAATGCAGGGAAGGGTTCAAATGAAACACTTCAATACATCTAAGACACGATAAAAAGTATGAAATTTGTCAATTCTGCAAAGTTATGTATGCTCTGATTCCACTGATATGGTGCCTAAGTGTTCCCAAGGGAGAACATTCCAAAACATTCAAATGTACTATAGACATAAGCAAATGAAGGAAAGAAAGGTTGCAAATTAGAGCATTTAGACAAGGGAACACGCAAACAATGTGAAATAATGCTAGAGCTGTAAATTGCAAGATTGTATTATCTAAAAATTTTGTACCAGATTCAAGAGGTTGGATGTATGCTGCAAGATGTCTACCTTATGCTTTCAAAGAATAACAATATTACAGTACAAGTGTGGATGAGTAAGGTCATCATGGTAATTACAAGAAACACAGCCACTCATTTTCTATGGATTCACTTCCTCTATCTATTCTGTTTTGGGAACTCTTTAGAATAGCTACGCAGAACAATACTAAATGCTATCAAAGATACACAAAATAGATGAAGAGGAGTTAGAGCCTAGCAATATTACCACCTATTCTTAGATGACTCCTGAAGCTTGTCATGAAAATGGTATACGCCGCAGACAATCGTCGTTGTACCACAACTCAAATAAATTGCCAGATCCTCTTAGATCGTATTACATCAAAGGCTTTCAAGGATTCGAATCGGCACAGAAAAGAGACAGAAGGCTAAGCTGTAATCATGCATTTAGATTACTCTCTTTATTTAAAAGCACAAGGAAATAGAAGCAAGAAGGAAGCCAACCCTGGTCTCAGATCACCCCCACCTTAATTTCAACTCATTCCCCTGGCAAGCACAGACTTACTTCAATCATAGCAGAAAAAGAGGGTAGAAGAGGTCTGCCTAAGCATGAGGAAAAAACTGTCAAATTTATCTCACACCTCTTTCTTTCAATTCCAAACTCATTTCTTTCCTCTCAGATAATTTGAAATTAGAAATTTAGAAGCAACCAACAGATAGAAGAAGATAACTCAATTTATATACATCCATGATCCTGCCTCACATTTTTCACACATTCCCATACAAAAGGGAATGACCTCTACTTTTCTCCATTTCTCTTTTCCTAATATCAGTCACAGCCAAGGTTCAGGGCAAATTATTAACAACAAAAATAAACCTCTCATTTCCAACCATAATGTATCTCAGATATAAGTTAATATTTAGAAGAATAAAATGCAGAGACCATACATAAAACCAGCACAGAGAGTAAGGGAGCCTTATATTGAAACTGTCTAACTATTTTCATTTCTGTAATATTAGAGTTTATATATCTTTGTGTGCACTTTAAAAGCTTGTCTACCGAGGGTTTGAAGAGTATCTAGATTCTGGGGCATGCAAATTACACAGACATATATACATAAATATCTATGCTGCCAAAACCATGGAGTAAGATACACCACATTAATTGGGACTTGATAACTCAGACTGATAAATGTTAAAGTTCAATTTATTGAGGGTCACTGTTAGTGACATGCTTTAGAAAGATATGGAGATTTATGGCATATATTCATCTTATTAAACGTGTGGAAATTCAAATAATGTTTTCTCTTGCAAGGAAAACTTATTGGCATAAATTCCTACAAACACATGCACACAATAAATAAAAAATCTCAATTTGGAGGAATTATACAATGGTGCAAATCTATCTTAACATGGATCTGATATGCACCTACAGGTATCCCTATGTTGTTACACTTATGTTGTAATAGGATTTTACCTAGAATCTAATGGATGCCTCTTGGCACATATCAGCCTATGTTGAGGTTTGAATGTGCTACCTTCATTGAATTGTTTACTTTTCATTAATATTATTCTTCAAAGTTACATATTGATATCTATAATAATATTCACCTCCAATTCCCCCCTTGCATCTACCCACCCACACATTACCCAAAAGTCCAAGTTGATCTAGGGTGTAAAATGTGCCTCTTGGAACAAAATATCTGAATTTGGTATTTATGCTAATATAATGACAATCAATAGAAACAAATAACTACTATCCAAAATGTACAAATTCCATATTATTCTTTTTAGGAATCCTCCAAAGGTTATTATCAATAACATCTTAGCTCATAACTCAGGCAAGCAGCAATAGTCAAATGCAACTTAATTACAAGAACTTGAATGAATGCTTTTCAGTGTGACATGTGGAAGTTGTGTAATAAAGCAATAGCGTAAACCACACCCTCATACACATAAGGCATTTCTGAAATCTTGAAATGTGTTGTTTCCATATGAAACTTTCGTATGTTGTCAATTCTATCAAGCAAAAATCCTAATTGTTCGCCCTCAACTTGTTCTAAAAACGTTGATTCTTGTATACCCTTTTGTTGTTTTCGCTAACTCTGCAGGATTCAGACACTCAACTAGGCATCATTTCATATATTGATCTCTGATCCTAAGTAAAAGCGCATCCATCACACATCAAACACGCCTAAACAAGGAAGGGTGAAAAGCAAAGAAATGAAGGTCACAGTGTAAAAGCACGCTTATGTTGTCTTCATGTGCATGAATATAGAGAAAAGCGTGCCTCTAGGATCTCTCACGTGCCTCATCATGAAAATTGAGCAATGAAGAGTAAAAGCACGCATACTCCACCTAATGCACGCCACTATGAAGATAAAAGCACACCTAGTAGTCACTAGACACGCCTAAACAAGTGGAAATGGGTTTCAAGTGTAAAAGTGCGCCTACTAGTCACTAGATGCACCTGAACAAGTGGAAATGGGTTTCAACTGTAAAAGTGTGCCTGTTAGTCACTGGATGTGCCTAAACAAGTGGAAATGGGTTTCAAGTGCAAAAGCACACCTTGTCAAGCGAAGACACGCCTTTCACCTTCTGCACGCACCTCAGCAAGAGTAAAAGTGCACCTATAAGGCGTCACACGCACCAAAGCAAAGAAGAGAAGTTACAATACAAAAGCATCCTCTCTCGCCTAACGTGCCAATACAAAGATTGAGGACATTTTTACAAAGCAAAAAGTGTGTTTTTCTCATACCAAACACATCGTAACACAAAGGACTCAAAAGTTTAAAATTAAAGACATTTTATGAGATAAAGTGCATGCATCTGACACCATGCACATTTCAACAAAGGATAACAGAAGGTTTGTTCCAAAATATATGTAAACTAGCAGATGAGTAAAAGTGCGCTAGTGTGGAGTTTGACACGCCATTCCAAGTTTAAAATGGTTGCAAAGTATAAGCACATGGACTAGGAACTTCACATGCCAAACCAAGGCAGAAGAAAGAGTAATGTTTGAATGGCGTCCCTTCTTGCAACCAAACACACTTAACCAAGGAGTAAAAGCGTACCTATTAAATTTTGGACACGCTTGTACAAAGGATGTGGCGTGTGCGTTTGAGACATGACATCCCACACCATAGACTACAAGCATGTCCTATCTTCCTATCACACGCTTCAGCATTTAAGTGAAAATTAGTCAATGTTTTGGCGTGTCGTAATGTCTTCGGATGCACCTATCAAGGAAGAAGTTTTTAAAGTATAAAAGCGTGCCTGATTGAAGTTTGACACACTTGACCAAAGCCAGAAGTGTGCCTAATGCCTTTTCCACACGTCACTCCTAAGCAACAAGCGCGCCCTCCTAAAGTTTGTTGCACTCACACAAAGAAGAATGAAGTGCAGAAGCACGCCTAGCGATAATCTCACGCACCAATACAATGGAGGGAAATTTTTGAGAAAATGTTGAGCTAGTGTATTGGCATGCCTAGTGATCATCTCACACGTCAATACAAAGAAGGGCAATTTTTGAGAAAATGTTGAGCTAGTGTATTGGCGCGCCTTACCAATACAAAGAAGGGCAGTTTTTGAGAAAATGTTGAGCTAGTGTATTGGCGCGCCTTACCAATACAAAGGAGTGTAGTTTTTAAAGATTTGAACAAGCTAGTATATCAGCGTGCCTAGCAACAACAAAGCGTGCCAATACAAAGGAGGAATGAATGAATAAATTTTCAAGGTTTTTCAAAGGGTTTGCTATGATCAGAGGAGAAGCTACATAATCATCAAAGTCATCTAAAGCCACCTATCTAAAAGTCTATTTTTGGCCTATGCTAAAAATAGATTTGTTATATTTCTAAGTTGCTGATCTTGGTATAGGTTCGGATACGGGTACGAGGTTCAGGTACGCGGATACGGCAATTTTTTTGGCCCGGGTACGGTACAACAACATTATATATATAAAATACCTCAACTTGTAATAATGAAAATTCAAAATTCTCATGAATTGAAATTCATAATTCAGTGATTTCAAAGTCATAATTGAATCCAAGTAGCACCATCAAAGCAATAGAAATCAAGTTCCAATCGTGTATATGTATCATTGATTAAAAAAAGCTCCATCTAATGGAGGACTATGTAATATTGTAAAGACTATTACGGTATGACCAACCATTAAAGCTATATCTAATTTATTCAAACCAAAAACCAATGTTACACTCTATACAAACTATATGTCCTAACAATATAACACTTGATAAAAAGAATATAGTCATTAATAGCAATTAATGGCACAAACCAATTTTATGTATATCCTATAAGCACTGCAGTCCATGAAACCATGTTCTTTTGATGTATTTTGTCAAATAGCTCACTTTTCTTATGTATACTTCCATTGTTCCACATTTTGCATACATATGTACCAAGGCATTTGCAACTACTATGTCAGACAAAAATCCTCTTTCCATTCTGATTTGATAGATTTCCACACACTATTCTAAAGCTCCCATTTTTTCACAGGTTGGAGGATGCTGGAAAATGTTATGCAGATTGGATTTATACCTCTCAATTGCTTTATTAAACTATAAGAACAAGATTATTGAAAAAAAAAATTAAATGATCTCTTTTACATTCCAACTTCATACTTCTTATCAAAATATCTTATTTTCATTATTTTGGAATGCCAAAACATTAAAATGTTCATTTAAAAACTTTATTTCACTTTTAGTCATACTTGGACAAATTTCACTTTTAGGGCGAAATAGACACATTTAGGTTTTTTTTAAGTTAAAAAAAGGTTAAAAAAATGTTTTAAAAAGTTGATTTTGACACAGTTTTGGGCATCCCTCCCCTAGGTTCTCCTGGGTTCTACCCGGGCACCTTGGGTTCTCTGGGTTCTCCAGAGTGCCTGGGCAGAACCCTGGGCGAACCCCCTGGTGTCCCGTACCTGTACCCAAATCGGACCCATACAGGCACGACAGGTATATGAGAAGAACTCGGTAACTTAGTTATTTTTAGCAAACCATTGTTTTCAAAGAGGAACATATTCAAAGATTTGTTATTTTTAGCTACATCTATTTATAGCCCATACTATTTTTAGCACTCTCTATTTTTAACATCAACTTGAATTGATTTTTGTTCAAATCATAATGCGTGAGATGTGAGCATGAAGTCATAGTTTGCAACAAATTTGATCTACAACTCAACCAGAGGTTGCATGATTGTAATATTTTAATCATTAGTTGGACTGGAGCTTGCATGTTTGTAATTTAAATTTAGTGGAGTACATAAATTGTAATAAAGTTTGCATGTCATGCAAATAGTAGTCAATTAGGATAGGAGTGCAGTTAATTTGTTTTATTTATTTGTCATGCAATTGCTTTGTAAACAATATAAATAAGTGTTTTTGCACATAAAGCAAGGAGAAGTTGTATTCAATATTATTGATCAGTTGTATCAGGGAATGAACATCAGTAAAATGTCAATTTTCATGCCTGCAATATGTTGAAATGGCTATTTGTTGAGTATTCATTTATATTATGATTTTGTGCTCGATTCAATGACAACATTATGCCTATTTTGCTATATAAATATTTATTGAAGTGTGTTGTTATGTGCATTGAAAGTTAAATCACTTTGTTATGTGCATTGAAAGTTAAATCGCTTCAATAAGTTTGCAAACGTTGTATTGCAAGCAAAATTAAAGATGTGACTCATGACTTTGTACCAAGCCATGCATTCGATTTAACCACGACATTCATGTTTAGGCGTTAATCTATTCAATCTGTTTGTTTAGGCATTAATCTATTCAATCCATGTGTACTTGCCCTACTTAGTCTCTGAATTTAACTAAATGGTGTAAACATCTAGCAATAGAGTTTTCAATTCCAGACCAAAAAGCACAAAACCCTTTGCTTCGTGTTGAAAGTGTGTTTCAACCTTCTACACTTTGCAAACCCAAAAAGATCTCATATTTATGTTTTACTCATCATAGGCATGAAAACGCCTCTGAAAATGCTATAAAGTTTGTAGATTTCAAGTACATATTGTACAGTATTAAATTAATTTTATTTTACAATGAGCTTCCCCTTCTAATTCGAAGAGCAATTTTACTGCACATCTGTTCCATTTTGTGTTGCACTGAAAGGTGCAAAATAAACCGCTAACAAAATGAACATTTCATAAATCCACCTCGTAATTCTAACCTGAAGATTGAATAACAATATAGTACATGTCATTGAATTACCCTTTGTTTAGTACCCCGGTTAGCAATTGATACAAATTAATGCCTTTAAAAATTATGTCTATATGCTGAAGTTTCTGAACTATATGTACATACCAAAGCCACCAAAACCATGGGAAGTAATTCCCACCAAAAGAATTTTGTGTTTTCAACACTCAAATTGATAAGTGCTTCAGTCAAGTTTATTTAGGAACTCTTTGTTGACTCGTTTTCAAAAGATGCAGAAAATAATGAGCATCTATTGATCTTTTGAAACCTGTACAAGTTAAAATTAAAAAATTTCATGTTTGGAAAGGATAGATTACAGGCTTACGTTCCTGGAAAGACATCTTTATACAAACCCACAAGATATCTGAATTAAAAGACCTTAAACAGTCAGTGAGTTGTAATTTTGACTTTAATCGAAACGCAACCAGCCAGCAGTTCATTAATTCTGTACACACATCTGTAGGGCAGTCGGTAAGCCTGTGGACTTGCAAAAAAGAGATTGCAGGTTCAAGTGGCAATAGTTTGTTTTTAAACAGCCAGCGCATTGTTCACACGATCTGAATTTGGAATACCTGTGAAGCATTTGTAAGATATCTGATTTATGAAATACAATGTCAAGCACCTGGCATCTACAAAAAATACATTTATATTTTCACGGTTTCCTGTGGCAATGGCTGGAATGTCTCAACTCAAAACTTGGACATGCAACAAGAAGTAGGCACCTTTGAGTACAATGATTTGAATGACATTTTCCAATAACACACATGGGGGTTGTATTATAAACAAGTCTGTAGATCCTGCATGTTTGTTTTACATGACTTGATCATTTCATAGTGTCTATAAATTATGCAACTGTTTTACAAAATTGATCAGAACATTCACAAGCATCCATATGTTGAGTTATTGCAGTTACAAGCATAATGAAACTTTCTGAGATTCTTCTTGTCTTCAGGCAGAGAGAAAACCGGGCAAGGTTAAAAAAGTAGATATAATCTATAGTCTATTTATAGTTATAATCTTTAGCTTATTTAAAAATTTTAGTCAATAACTGTACAATTCAGAGACGCTAAATTCTTATACATGGCTAATATATATATATATATATATATATATATATATATATATATATATATATATATATTATTTTTAAAATTTTATATGTTCTTTGTACAGATGAAGCCAAACCGGTAACGTAGACTAAGGCTAACTAAATGGCATGATAATGGTGCAACATACACTTCCAAGAAGCATGACACATACCATCAAGTGGAGAATTGAAAATGGAGCATGATATTTATTTAATTACATTGACTAATTATCTAAGCACCATTTATCAGAAAGGTAATCAATTACTCAATTGATCATATAAAAGCAGTCAAGCATAGAAATACCCTATTAAGGTAAGTAGGATTCATCCATTTGGCATACTTCATAATTAGTAGCAATCAATAATCCCCTAAAACTAATCAAAGCTCGACCCTTTATTTTAGTTTAAGTTTTCCATTTTCAATAAGAACAGTAAGATCATTATTGAATTCCTTCCTTTCAAAAAAAATACTTTTAGTAGAATACCATCTATTATAAGATTATTCATAGACCATTTCTTATCACAGTAAATAGCCACCTCAGACAAAATATTTGCATTGTGTATAGAAACCAATTTTGGGTAATAACCTCTGTAGTATGGATTTGTAGATTAAGGTCCAAAAACACCTATTACATAGAAAGAAATTGCATCATCATGTAAATGGATGAAGAACAAAGATCCTGCGTTACTCAAGCAAGAATGGCTCAATATTTTAAAAGACATTGTCAATTCTATGAAGCTTAGACTAGTGCTATTCTATAGTAATCAACTCAAGTGGACTTAGGACAAAATACACAAAACTAGAAGCAGTTCTTACTTTTTGAAGCATGGTTCCATGGTATATCCAACTGCCAAGAAAGGGATCAAACATCTCCACATCAGAAAAATATTCTGCCCCATTTCCTCCGCCCAGTGCAAATAATTTGCTATCTAGAGAAGCTCCTGCTAAGCTGCCTCTACACCGATTCATTGATGGGCATGTAGTCCACGAATTACTCTCCTGATCGTACTGTTCAACTTTACAGAACCATTCAGAAGATTATCAGACATTTTATATAACACAACATAACAAGGGACTACCAAATTTATTGTGGAGATAATTCATCAACTTCAAGATGGGGGATGTAGATAATTCAAAATATATCTGATTGTCTCCAAAATAATTTTATTGTTTTATAAAGGAGGAAAAGGAATAACAGAAAGCATATGCATACCACTATCATACCACAGACTTCCATTGCCACCACCAAATACATAAATGCATTTGTCCAGAGTAGTTGCTGCAGCATATGAGCGAACACTAGGCATTGGTGCAAGAGCTCTGATTGTGTCTGTTTGCGGTGAATATGCATCAAGCGTATTCAACCACAAATCTTGGTCTCCATTATATCCTCCCAGGAGAAAGATCGAAGGCACAACTGGCTCTTCATGATTAGATACGTCTGGTAATTCATCCAAGGAAATGTTTACTTCCCTTCTTTCCAATAACTGTTCAAGTCGCTTTACTTGCTCCTTCAGAGTCTGAATTTCTGTATCCATTCTTATCTGCTAAACCAGATCATAGGTGTAACATGTAAGAAAGAAGAGATCTGAAAAATAGATTTTCATGACTACTGCAATATATTGAAATCTTCATGCATGGCATACATTTGTCTTAAAATGTTCCATAAACATCAAATAATTATAACAGAAAATCCAAGGAGAGTTTAAAAGGTTGTTTCATTGAAAACTTGTTGAATTATCTTACCATATTGACTAAGATTTTGAATCCAAGGTCAGATACACTAAGAAACGCAGTAAGACATGTAATGTTTTATGCTTTAGTGACTATTTAAGATTTTTTCTTCAGTTTGTGTTTTGAATTGAACACATGGCTTACAATTTACACACAAAATTTTCAAATATGTTCATACCAGCCAAAACTATCATTCCCTGCTGCATCAAAATCCTTGTGGTGTTCATTGATCACTGCATCTTGACCTCAGTTGGCCCATTTGGCCTCTAAGCAACATAATATAGCTTTAGACAATAAATGAGTTAAGATTTAACAAATCATGGAGCAAAATTGTAGGGAAAAAACCAATGTTCACTCTCAAAGTATATACGTTACAGGTGAGCAATGGTAGAAAATTCAAATTCAAAGAACCTCGAAGAAAATTGTGAAAAATACAGGACAGAAGGTAAGAAGACAAATTTGATATCCTCAGTAAAAAAACATGGGAAATATGGGCAATCCTCAACTCCACAATTTGATTTCTCACTGAAAACTTATAAAATTTTGTAGGAAAATTCAGTGTTTCATGGCAAACATGTTCACTGCAATGTAAGGATGCGAACGAAGCATCTTGCTTAATGCTAGAAGTAACCGAAACATGGGACACATGGGATGCTTCTAGGGGAAGTCAGCCCCCACATGGTGGATGCCTGGATGTTTCTCTTACAGAAAGAAAGAAATTAATTAAAAAATGGATTCTTTTCTAGCCTTTACCATGCTAAAACTTCAGTCATAATTCCTCAGTTCTGCTATAAAATGCTGAAATCTGGATCTGCTTTTCTTGCTACAACAGAGCTAAATTTTGGTCATTATTAGAGCTGTAATACATCTAAATTTCCAGTTGATGCTATAAAGTTGAAAATTGATTTGTTGGTTTTTCTATAATTTAGTTGTGGGTTCTATAGGGGCCCACGCCCACAAGGAAATTACTAACATAAAGGCTAATAGCCAATGTAAACCAATAAAAAATGATTCCTAAAACAGCCTGGCTGAGACATGGGCAAAGAACATAAGCAACCAGCTAGCCCTTCAAATTTTTGTCATAAGACCTCAGAACAATCTGAGCCATGGCCTTTGTTCTAGAGACTGATTTCCATTTGGAAACCATAGTCCAAACATCCCCATCAAAGGCTGCCCCAATTGACAACAAGGGCGACAATAAAACCTGCCGCTGCATCTTATCGATCAAGGGGGACCCTCATCACAAGATATACAAGCCTCCTAAGATGAGGGAACAGGAGTAGCATACACATCAGCCATTGGGGACTTACCACCAGCAGACAAAGAAGCTTCTGAAGAATCCACAGGGAAAACTTTAGCAACCACCAATGGCAACAGAACAGCTACCATAGGAGGGGCCAAATGGGGCAGAATCACAACTTCCAAAGCATTGAAAAATGGTAAAGCATACAGAAAATAAAATTTGAGATTACATCATTGCTGCAGATATAAAAAGCTATGTGATATATTGATTCCTCCATGGTAGTTTTTACATTCCCATGCATTGGCTTTATAAAAGCCTCTTTCTATTAACTACCTGTTGATGATTGTTTTTCGACAAGTCAACAATTAGAATGAAATACAAAGTATCTGACTCCCTCTTGAGCAAAGCCTCTCGAATGCTGAACTATGTGATCAAACAAGATGACTCCAAGGTTCCTTTTCTGATGATTTTGTAAGAGATAACTCAGTGACTAAGTATGATTTTTTGTTGTTAAACACAAAGGGACTTACGCAGATTCTTCTTCATACTTGTTTAGCTTATTCCTCCTTTCAGTGTGGATGATGTATTCAAGGTCTCAATGATAAAGAAATAGAAAAGGGTGAGGGTTTAGAAAACTAATCTAAGGTCAATGAGGTAATGATGATGTATTAAACAGACAAACTCCTAATCAACCTAACTCCATTTCGCCAAGGATGCCTACAACTACATGGAGTTGGTGCAATCTCCTAAGGTTACGCGAAAGGTTTTCAAATCATGAAGGTTCATATGAGCACCCATAAAATGGCGCAGCTCAAACAAGCATTCACAATCGAACTTATACAAATATGGCTCAGACTAGCTTTACACAACAATTCACCAGCGATGAATGTTAAAAGCATGAGCTAGGAGTTGATCAAATATTCAGTACAACATACATTACAACAATGAGCTCTAATCTATTTCTAATCTATTTGAAACATCTCTCCATTCCATTGAAGTACAAGAAACCATGTTATTTTGCAAGACAACACTTAAACACCAAACGAACTCCAATGTTCTTTGCATTAATCTTGAAAATATTTACAACAATCTCCAGCCCTCTCGGAGAATTTTGAGAGTCTCTCCTATTCTACTCCTACTTGCCTACAATCTAAATCTATATCTTACAAATGAGGCAACAAGGCCTTTATATAGTGCTCCAGATTACAATGAATGGCTTAGATCAATTTGATAGCCAAGGGTCTAGATCGTGCCACCTCAGAGGTAGTTACAACAACTTGCTATTTTTAGTAAAAAAGAGAGAGGCAATGAAGGCACGTTTTCCAATGTGATAAGGTAAGGCGAAAGCATTTGAAATATTCCTCCACATAGGAATCCCTTTGGCTCCTTTTATTAAATGATACTTTTAATGCATTAAATAATGCGGCTAATCAAAATTGAATGATGTGTACTCGCCACATAGATGCCAACTCAGCATACTTTGAAAATTGTATCATCTTTATGTGATGTATTCAATGTGATTGTTTGAACTTGTATGTTTAGGAATACATCTTATAGATCTTTGCCTTGTACATCTCCTTGCAACTGGATATATGATACTTGTAGCTCATTCAATTGACTTCGTAATTCTTTCTTCTTCTTGTAGGTAAGTTGATGATGATAATCTCCTTTGATGATGCTCCTTCTTGAAGAATGAGTAGATGATGAAGCTAATGATGTTTCCTTGGACTTGAAAGTAGAAGACTCTCTCTTGGACTTGAAGTTTACTAGAACTTGAAATTGAATAGATGAAGTGTCTTTGCTTGATGTAGAAGTTGATGAAGTGATCTTGCACGATGATCTTCGAAGGTTGGAAGAACTTGACTTGAAGCTTGGATGAGTGAATGCCTTGTCTTTGAACATGATGAATTCTTGAACTTGAAGGGTTCTAATAGATTGATGAAGAAACCAGCTGATACTTGAAGTGATGTAGATCTCTTAGAATGATGCTTCTTGGAAGATGATCTTGAATGAAGTAGAATATATGAAATGCTCCAACTTGATGATAACACCTTCCTTATAGTGGAGCAGCTACTTGATGTCTTCTCCACACGACAACTGGTTGACTTCACTCCTAGCATGAAGGTGGTTCCAGCTTCTTCTTCTTTGATGACTCCTTAGCATCATTGACATTCCTGCAACACAAAGAAAGAAATAATATCAACCTTCTTAATAAACATGATAATATTTGATTTATAACATATAAGAATGCATTTCCAAGCCAAGCGCACTAGATGACAAGTTCTTGATCTTCATTGAAACTCTTGACCTCTTAACCAAAACTCACTCTTCCTTAACCTTAATAGCTCATTAGATTGAGTTTTTAATGTCTAATCTAAAAGATATCACAGAATTTCAGGCTTAACTTCCTCTACCAGGTGACAGTTCAGATCTGATTTTCTTTTTAAATTCTTCTCGAAATTTCATACTTGGAAGGTGATAACCCTTGGTGCATCACTTCAGGATCCTAAATTCTCTTCGTAATGAGCATATTAAATCAAATTCCTGAATCCTCCAGCATAGCAGATAAGAAATCAGACTTCTCCTCATTCTCAACACCTTCTTGTCATCTAGCAACCTCTTTCCATATATGGTATTGGATGAAAGTTCTGAGTTCTTCATGTATTGGCACTTTGGATGGAACTTTTGAAACCTTCTTGATTGCTGGCTGCTAGACTTAGTCATTCCACTTACATCTTGCATTGAGCTCCTTACCTTGAGGTGGCGCAGCAGTCTACAAGATCTGAATCCTCTTATTCTCTATGACAACTTCTTCTTAAAACTTGATTTATGACTTGGTCGCTTTAGATCAGGATTTCAAATCCTCTAGGATTGGCGCATTGGTTCAATGTTTTGAAATCATCCTGATAAACTTTTACATGCCTAGCAAGCTTCTTCTATATGTGGTGCGTTGGTTGGACATCTTAAAATCCTCTTGAAATATGCCTTGGATCATTGGATAGGGTGTTGAAGATCCTCTAGATTGAGCGCGTTAGATGAGGGTTCAAGAATCCTCTAGGGGTGAGGCGCATTAGATCAGGAATTGGAAATCCTCTAGAAATCCTTGTTTTAAAACTTGATCTTATGCAACATACTTCTAAGCTTGAAAGGGCGCAGCGGTTAAGGATCTTAAATTCTTCTTGAAAATGACTTTCAAACAGCTAACAAGCCCCCCATACATGTGGCGCACTGGTTTGAGTATTTGGATTCCTCTAGATCTAGCCTCGAAACTTATGATGTAGCATTTCCAGTCAAACTCCTCCTCCTCTTGGACAGCGCATTGGATGACATATTTGAAATCTTCTAGGAACTTAACACATGTCAATGATAAACCCCTTCCCAATCATATTAGATCTTGGTATTGAATCTCCTTAGAAGTGGTCGCATTGGATGAAGGGTGTGATTTCCTCCAGACTTTTCCTTTCGAGACTCAACTTTTACTCTCCTCTACAAGGTCGCATTGGTTGAGGAATTAAAAATCCTCTTGAATTTCGCATTGGTTAAAGATTTGAAATCCTCTTACAAAGGTGTTTAAACTTGATCAAGATTTGGTTGTTCGCTCTGAAATTTGCCTTGAAACTGAAATTTAGCCTCATTATGTGAGTGGCGCATTTGATCAAGGAGGTGAATTCTTCTTGAAATTTCGCATTAGATAGGCCTTTCAAAATCCTCTAGAAATTTCGCTTTCACATGTGGCGGGTTGACTAATGCATTCGAAATCATCTAGAATTGGCGCATCACTTGAGGTGTTCGAAATCATCTAGAAATTGCGCATCACTTGAGGTGTTCGAAATCATCTAGAATTGGCACGATTTATCACGATTTTGCGCCAAGATTCTGCGCCACCTTAATATGCCGTCGCATTAGATCAACCTTTTGAATCCTCCGAAGTAGTGGGTCATTTTCAGGGTTCATGAGGTAAAGGTATATTGAAAAATATATTTAAGTATAAGTTGAGAGATTGAATTTCTTATACTTAAAATATTTTTCAATATACCTCAACTTATACTTAAATATATTTTTCAATATACCTTTCAGGATGTTTGAGATAGGTCTCGAATCCACCGGATTTAACATGCAAAATATAGAATTTGGAGGATTCACCAGATTTCAAACTTAGTCAAATTTTCAGGATTTCAAGGTTTCAGGCTCCAGACTCAGTCTTTCAGGATCTCAAACATACATCAAGAAGGGTCTCATTATTCATTACTTGGATAGAATTCAATCAAGAGTCTTCATCACTGTAAGTTCATCCTCCAGATAAGACCTCCAGTTATAAAGCAAAATCTTCTAGGAGAGAGACTTATTGGATTGGCAGAGGAAATGAACCTAAGGCATCATCTAAGATCTCATGCAAAACATCGGAGCTCAAAAAAAAGGGGGTCCCCATTTGCAATGGGGCAATGTGTGATTTGGTCACAACACTACCCTAAGCAACCTTCATACGGGAAAGTAACTCCTGAATAACTACTAACAAATATTAAATACAAACAAAAGCTAACATGATTATTTATTGTAGACTAACCTAATACTAACCATTTTTATTTATTAACTTACTAACTATACTAGAAATGTAATATAAAAACCCAACATTAAGATGAAATTGAGATAGAAGAAGGAAACACAGACTAAGGAGGCTTCCCTGCATCGGTGAGTTTCATCCTAGGGATAGGAGGAAACACCCTACCTGGATCCGAAAGAGACTTCTCTAAAGGAGCTAGAACACTTAAAGCGAGACCTCATCAAGCAAATATAAACTTGGTAAGTGTAAGCACTTTTCATTTTGAACAGTCGATTGTGAGGTAAAGTGGCATCTATTTCTAATTGGTCGGTTTTGTGAAAGCAAAAAAACATTTTTAAAGCTAAAATTTCAAGTTTACTCCTGCCGATGCAAGTAAATTCGCCATTCTTCACCAAGCAGCTCGCCCTTTGGTGTTTCCAAGCAGGAATCGGCTCAGCTTTCAGTCTTATTGCAGGTTTACATCAGGATTTCAGCACCATAGCATTGACATTTTCAAATGACCAGCAGTGCTGAAAGTGGTCATCAACATTGCGCAGTGATTTCCAGCAGAATACCACCATAAATCACTCTCTTTTTAATTCTTTTTCTGCTGTTGAGAGATTCCAAAATCCATTTGCAGTCATAAGAGTAGTTTGTCTTCGCTCCTAGCGGATTGCTTTCACCATCTTTATCATTCCAAAGGCCCTAGGACAGCATAGAAGGTTCTTTTTCAAGAGATGGGGCAGCAAAAGACATGTTTCAGTCATGAATGACAGCAGTTCTGCATTGGTACATGATGGTGGTTTTCATTCCCCCTTCTTTCAAATATATCAGCAATTTTGGGTAATTCATGACAGCAGTTTAAATGATATTGAAGAGCTTCAAGTTTCCAAAATACCATAAATAGTGGGTTCAAGTCACCCATGTCAGCAGCACTTCATATACAAATAATCGCAGAGTTGCAATTTCTCCAAGAGTTTCGAGCTAAGGTTGACCGAGACAAATTGTATCATATGTTGCGATTAGTTCATAGTATCATACCCTCATTCAAAGGATTCATATTTCATTCGCTATTTTCTATCATCAGAAATTGTAGGGTTTAAAACACTAAATTGGCTTGGTTTTTGTGGAGTGCTTCGGATTATAGTCACTGAGTTGGTTTGGTAAAGTTTCATGGTGGTTTCGGAGTTTTTTCAAGATGAAGAGTGAAATGCCTCAGAATCACAGAAGTGCTCATGTGCAAATCGCTATTTTTAGCGATAGCTACATTTGGCAGTTAATAAAATCATATTTGCATAGTTTATTTAATGGTCAATATTGTAATCTTATTAGTTTAGATTGTTTCTAATTCTGTTGTTTGCTAGCTTTTGTTTCTTTTAGAAACATATGTATTGTAATTCTTTATATAGAGCCTTTGTCTCTATTGTTAATATATCAAGATTTTACCATAACATGGTATCAGAGCAGGTTCGAGCGGGAACACACTTTTTTTTGAAAAAATTTTCATCTTTCAAAAAGATTTGGCGCTCTGAGTCGCGACCGCCTTTTCCTTCATTGAGGGTTTCTGTCTGAAGGTCTGAAAATCACGAGTAACTCCATACCCACGTCGGGTCGCGATTGGCGCTGAGTGAAGTGTGTCTTCTGGTGTTTCGAGGGATCGCGTATCGCGTTTGGCGCTGAGTGAAGTGTGTCTTCTGGTGTTTCGAGGGATCGCGTTTGGCGATTGGCATCTGGTTTTCTTTTTGTGTGGAAGTCTATCGCGTGACTTTCCTTTTGTTCGTGCCTTGTCAGCAAATACCCGTAACTGGCGACCGACTATATTCCTTCTGCGACGGGAATCTAAAAGACGCGTTTTGGCGTTTGGTTCTGTGTGCAAATTTTTTTTGATCGTGGATCCGTCTACACATCAACCTAGGGTTTCTGCGACCCTGGTGCCAATTCTGTCTTTCCTACGACCTAGGGTTGACTAGATTGACCTTGGTATTTGTGATAGCGTCTTTGACCAACATTTTGTTGGAAAATAGTCAAAAGTTCAAAGGCCGCAACTACAACACATGGAAGCAACGCATGATGACGATATTTGAATATCGTTGCCTTGATAAAATCGTTTTGGGTACAGAATCTCGCCCTGCAACAGCGGGAAAGGACCAGGACAAATTTGATGAGCGCAACCGGGAAGCCGTAATGCTTATCAAACTTTCAGTTACTGATCATCAGCTGCCTCAGGTGCCGTCTGGCAAAACTGCTAAAGAAATCTGGGATCTTTTGAAAGATCTTCATGAAACATCCGACAAGAGCCAAGCGTTCTTTCTGAAGAACATGTGCTCCATCATAATGGATGAGAAAACAACTCTGCAAGAGCACTTGACAAAGATCAAGGATATATGTGATCAACTAGAGGCTATTGGTCGGAAAATGGAGGAAGATATGGTTTTTATAACTCTAAAGAGTCTGCCCAAATCATATGAACACTTTATCGAGACGTTCAACATTACATCAACGAATGTTGACCTGAAGTTTACTGATCTGTGCAACAAACTTCTGCAACGAGATCGTTGGAAACAGTAGTTTGGAAGCACTGCTAGTTCATCCTCTCCATGGAACAGGCATTTACTGCCAAGGCATTTTAGAAGAATAAGGGCAAAAGTCAGCCCTTTCAGCAAACCAGCCAAGGTCAATCCCAGGACACCTCCAAGAAGAAGAATATTCAGTGCAATTATTGCCACAAGTATGGTCACATGAAGAAAGATTGCCGGAAACGCTCGGCTTCTGAACAGTCCAAGCAAGGAGAGCCTAAACCTAAAGCCCATGTTGCAGAGCACACTAAGCAGAAGGAGTCTGCTTTCTATGCCTTTATGGCCAAGAGACTAGCAGATCATGTTAAATCCTCTGCCTGGTAAATTGATTCAAGTGCATCTCAGCATTTCACTCATCGTCGAGATTGGTTCACTGAGTACACGCCATTCAGAGATTCTGTTATCTTTGGAGGAGGTGAAGAGTATATTGTTGTCGGGAAGGGCAATGTGTAGATTCAATTTGGAGGGAGAAATTTAATATTTCTCAATGTATACTTTGTACCTGGCATGGAGCTAAATCTGCTATCAGTTAGTCAGATTATACGTCACTCTCCTCGGCTAGATATTGTTTTCAGTTTGCATACATGCAGCATTGTTGATAGGAGACTCGCATTACAATTGCTAAGGCACTTGAGGATCATGGTCTTTATAGACTTGTTGATTCAGGCAATTCTCAAGAGCACGCCATGGCAGCCAGAAGTACTTCCATCAGCAACCTCTGGCATCAGCGTTATGGGCACCTGAATGTGCATTATCTCTCTCAGTTATCTAGGGAGGGTGTGGTTGGTGGTCTACCTAAGATTCAGACTCAGAATCATGGAGTTTGCGAAGCTTGTCAAGCTGGAAAGCAACATCGGACTCCCTTCTCAGATGGTGACACATGGAGAGCTTCCAAGGTATTACAGTTGGTTCACGCTGATGTATGTGGACCAATGCACACTCCTTCAAGTACTGGGTCCAGGTATTTTTTGTTATTTGTTGATGATTTTAGTAGAAGAATGTGGGTGTATTTTCTTAAACACAAATTAGAGGTGTTCAGTATATTTTAGCAGTTCAAGGCCTTAGTTGAGAAAGAGTCAGGCTCTCAGATAGTCACTCTTAGGTCTGATAATGGGGGGAGTTTTGTTCTTCTGACTTCTCCAGTTTCTGTGTTGCACATGGCATTAAGCGCCAACTTACAACACGCTACACCCCTCAACAGAATGGTGTCGTTGAGCATCGGAATCGCACCATTATTGAAATGGCTCGTTCTATGTTGGAGCATAGAAATGTCCCTAAGAAATTCTGGACTGAAGCAGTTTACACTGCAGTTTATCTTCTGAACCGATCTCCTACTCATGTCGTTAAGAAGATCACTCCTGAAGAAGCCTGGTCTGGATGCAAGCCTAAGGTCAACCACCTGAAAGTCTTCGGCTCTACTGCTCATGTGTGGATTCCAGATGCCAAGCGGACCAAGCTAGATTCCAAGAGCCAAAAACTCATGTTCACTAGTTACAGTGATAATCATAAGGCATATAGGCTAATTGATGTAGATACAAATCGTCTCATCTTCAGTCGTGATGTTGTGGTTGATGAAGCTAGTGGGCCCTTTTATCTGTCTTCTCCTACTGTGAGCCCTGAGGATCAACCTCTGAAGGCTTCTGATTTGGGTGTTCGCCTTCCCCTAGCACCACCTGATGGGAGGAATTCTACAGTTGTGGAGTCACCTCAGCATAATGTTACACCACCCGCCCCTCCTCAGAACAATTTGGATCCTCATCCAGATGACTTTGTTCTAGCCACCCTAGGTGATGTTGTTTCTACTGTTTCAGATGTTGGTACTTCTACTCTCTGACCTAAATGGTGGGCTAAGACCATAGGTGATCTTCATGATGATGAATTAATAGAGGGTAGATCTATTCGGAAAAAGAGCAAACAGTAGAATACAGTTAATTTTGCTCTTATGGCCAACATTCACAGCATCTCTGAGCCTCAGACGTATTCAAAGGCTAAAGGCATACCTGAGTGGGAACAGGTTATGGAAGCTAAACATCATAGTCTTCTGAAGAACAACACTTGGGTCCTCTCCGATATTCCACCTAGGAAGAAGCCCATTGGCTGAAATGGGTGTATAAAGTTAAGTATAAGGCTGACAGAACTCTTGATAAGTATAAGGCTCGGTTAGTAGCCAAAGGGTTCTCACAGACAGAGGGCATTGATTATGAGGAGACTTTCGCTCCCACAGCCAAAATGAGTACCATTCGGCTTGTCCTCACTATTGCAGCCCAGTTTGGATGGAAAGACCATCAAATGGACGTCAAGAGTGCACTCCTCAATGGTGAGTTACAAGAAGAAGTATATATGACACAACCCCCTGGTTTTAAGGTTGCTGGTAAAGAACACCAGGTATGCAGACAGGTGAAAGCACTTTATGGCCTTAAACAAGCTCCTCAGGCATGGCACATGAAAATTGATAAGTACCTAGTTGATCATGGTTTTCAGAGGAGTCCTAATTCTAATCTGTATGTCAAACAGTCTGGTGATGATATTCTTTTTCTTGTTGTCTATGTTGATGACCTGATCATTACTGGCAACTCGGAACATTTGATTGAGGAGATCAAACATAATCTCAGTCAATCATTTGACATGACAGATTTGGGACTTCTGCATTATTGTCTAG
The DNA here is from genome assembly GCA_027924645.1 of Cunninghamia lanceolata. NCBI lineage: Eukaryota > Viridiplantae > Streptophyta > Pinopsida > Cupressales > Cupressaceae > Cunninghamia > Cunninghamia lanceolata. The sequence goes on from BSBN01001102.1 coordinate 525,895, forward strand.
GTGTAGAGGTTTGGCAAACAGATGGTAGCATATTTATCTCTCAGTGCAAGTATGCCCGAAGTCTGCTTGACAAGTTTCGGATGAATGATTGCAAACATGCATCTACACCTATGGAGAAAGGGATGAAACTATCCGCCAACTCAGATTCACTTGTGGAGAATAACTCAGCGTTTAGGCAACTAGTGGGCAGCCTCATTTATCTCACTACCACTAGACCTGACCTCAGTTTTGTCGTGAGCTACATCTCTCGCTTCATGACAGCCCCTAAAACTGAACATTGGGTTGCAACGAAGCGTGTGCTGAAATATGTGAAAGGCACTTCCGACTTTGGCATTCTGTATGGCAGGTGCAAAGATCCTAAGCTAATTGGCTTTACAGACTTAGATTGGGCAGATTCTGTTGATGACAAGAAGTCTACTTCTAGATATGTTTTCAGTTTGGGTACAGGTGTAGTTACATGGACCAGCAAGAAGCAGCAGGCAGTGGCTCTTTCCTCGACTGAAGTTGAATATCAGGGAACTGTTAAAGCAGCTTGTGAGGCAGTTTGGCTTCGAAGGATGCTTTCTGACATGCATATGTCTCAAGCAGGGCCTTCCCCCTTGTACTGTGACAATCAAGGGGTGATGAAACTTGCCAAAAATCCAATCTTCCATGAATAGACCAAGCATGTGGAACTTCATTGTCATTTCATCCCCCAGATTGTCGAAGATGGATCAGTGATGTTTCAGTATGTTCCAACTAAGGACCAGACTGCAGATATTCTCACCAAGTGTCTGAGCCTGGATAAGTTTGTCAATTTTAGGGGGCACCTTGGTGCAGTTGATAGATTGACCATTAAGGGAGGGTATTAAAATCATATTTGCATAGTTTATTTAATGGTCAATATTGTAATCTTATTAGTTTAGATTGTTTCTAATTCTGTTGCTTGTTAGCTTTCGTTTCTTTTAGAAACATTTGTATTGTAATTCTTTATATAGAGCCTTTGTCTCTATTGTTAATATATCAAGATTTTAACATAACAGCAGTGACTATTTCTTATGTTCTAATTCCAGGCAGAGTTGAGTGCCTATCTTAGGCTGTTTTATTTTTATTAATTGTTTGGATCAGATTTGCTTTGAAGTATACTTCTTTTCTACTGTTTTGCAGCTTTAGAAGGTTTGCTTTAATAATTATTAATTATTTTCTGATCCCAAAAAGACATTTTTTGTAAACCTATAAATAAGTGCCTTGGGCACAAGTGTTAGTTAATGATAATTGAAGTTGAGCTTATGCTACAAAGATTATCATTCAAGTATTGATCTGAGTTTTATGTGTGTTTTGTATGTGAGATTTTATTAAGTGAATTAAAGTAGAGAATATATGTTTTTTTTTATATCTCAAAGGTGTCTCCGGCTCAGCGACTGCAACCCTGTTGCCAAGTCAGTTTGGGCGAGCTGAAACTAACCCTCTGGGCCAGCGCGATATCCCATCGCCTGCCCCACGATGTGCGTGGCTGGGTGATTCGAGATTTGAACTCGGGTGGGCAAACTATCACGCACTTAGAGCGGGCAGCTGTACCACTTGAGCTAAACCTCAGGGGCTGAGTAGAGAATATATGTTGACCTTCGTATTGATGCTGCAATTTATCTTAGCAAGTAAATTTGTGTGCTTCTAAATGTTCATTTCTCGAGATCTTGCATTGTGGATGTTTGATAGAAGTAGTTTGTTTATCCTTTCTTGTGTATGTGGATCTACTGGTCTAGGTTTCCATCCAATTAGGGAGCATTTTGTGATCTAGTTTACTTTGTTTTAGTTGCAAGTCATAAACATGAAAACCTTGCTTGTGAGAGAATAACCTTTCAGATCCTCTGCTTATCTTCTGAAAACCAAAAAGATAGGGCAGAGTTTTTTTCAGTTATTTCATTTTTGCAAACAACCTTTGATAATATTGTGAAGTGTACATAATTGTGAATTTTGTATATAGCTTAGGGTTTAGGATACTGTTTAGTTTTCAAGGAGCTTACCCTGCGAATTTGAAGAGGGATTTATCCTCATGTGTTGTTCTATTTTTTGTTCTCTTGAAAGGAACAAATTAAAACACTAATAAAACCTAACATTACCTTCTTACCACATTAATCAAATATATGCATCCTGCCAAAAATATAAATATGTTACTTAAACTGATCTGTTTGTTCAACGTAAACCTGTGTATTTGATTTAGGTAAAACTTTTGTTTGTAATCACTTTAACAATTCTTGTTGCAGTGAAACTCCACTAGCTACAATCCCTTGTGATTCTCAAGGCACACTAAACAAGTGGTAAAAAATTATATTTTGCAATGAAAATATTGCCATAAAAAGATAAGCATGCTACTACATGTCCAAACTGTTGTACATGCTTCTCCAAATCCCAAAGATTCATAACCACCAATGCTTCTTGTTGACTCTCTTTGACATGCTATTTCATACCCATGTTGATATGAATACTAAGTTGCCAAATCGGCAAGTTTATATGTCGATTCCGGGTACGAAACATCCCGAAATCAAAATCTCCATGGAATCACCTACACAATTGTCCAAGATTTGCCATTTTGCAGGTCAGACCGATTATGCCAAAAATCTCCTGTACCTGGCCGATTTTGAACATGATGTGGCATTTCCTTCATGATTCCAAGAGTCTGCGGCTATTTTTGTTGACTTGTTGACACCCAAAAACCCTAAAAAGTGACGTCTACTTATTTTACTTGATTTAGACACCGATTTTGCTTGTTTTGGAGCACAAGAAAGGGCACACAAATAGAAACAAAGAGGCATGAAATAGATCGCAGTGGATACACAAATATAACGATTTTCCTTGGTATTTTATTTAAAACATATAACAATCGATTTAACAAGCGGTTTAACATATAATGATCAGTTTAACAAAGATATTTATAACAAGTGGTTTAACATATGACAATCAAATCTTAAGATATTTATACCATATATTCTATGCCCTTTTAATAGCAAATTTCCTTTACAGTGTTTGCTATAATATTAGTTCTAATTTTAAAGGAAATAACTTTTTTATATTTTTAGACATATTACCATAATATCTATTTTACTTCAACTTTATGTATAAATATTTATAATTTATACATATTAGTATATTTTAATTTTATGTAAAGATATTAATTTTGAGTATTTTAAATATATTAGTATATTATATTTCGAACTTTTAATATTTATAGTACCCATGGCCCCCAAAAAATTGTCGTACCATATTGTACCCATGTATCCGTACCAGTCCCCAATTCCAATTCGGTAACTTAGTAAATTACTAAGAAAAGGGTACAAGTCTGAGCTGCGGTTTGTGAATAGAAATAGGAAACACCGATTTTTTAAACACTAGGTACAATTTGCCATGGAAAACTCCATAAATAAACTATGAAAAATAACCATAATATCAACGTAATGTGCATAATCAGCATAAAAAAAACTACATCATTTAAAATATCACAGGTTCATAAATTATGGCTTAGGTTAAATTAGTATTTTTTTTTTAAATTTTCTTTTCTAAACCCCAACCAAGAGTTCATCCTAGAAATGTTGGTCTTTCCTACAAATGTTTTTTGGGGGATGATGACAAGCATAGATTACAAACTTGCGAAGGTGCCTCCCCACTTGCCCATACAAGCAGTATTAGTTTCCTTTCCTTTCCATATCAATCAACAAGTGAAACAAGTTATATGCTACAATGTCTACATTGCCATGGAATGGAAATATGCATGCTTACAACACCCAATAACATGTCATAGTGATTAACATGCTCAACCAAAGGAACTTGCCATTGTGGTGCCCAAATTAGCATGCTTACAACACCCAAATAAACTTGCCATAGTGCTGCCCAAGTTAGCAATTTATTTTTATTTTGCTATGATTTGCCCCTACTTGCCTATACAAGTGAAAAAAAAATTGCTCTTTTGCAACAACATATTGCCAAAACATATATGCTGAAACTTTGAAGAATGATTCTTACAAGCTGTCCATGTTGCTCATTTTGCTTTTATTGCTAGAAGACTCAAAACCCTCATGCCACAAGCATTGTACTACACTTTCGTGCTTTCAAACAAGTGGATCTGGTGATTTTAACAATTTGCAAGAAATGTGAAGGTTGAAATTTACCCATTACCTCATACATTTTCCGTCTTGCTTGTCCTTACTTGTTTTCCAAGTAGATTTGTTCAGCATACTCGCCCATAGTAGTGCACCAAACTCCTTGCTTGCCCTACAAGTGGAGTTAGCAACTTGAAGCAAACCAATCCATATAAAAGTAAGCAACTCACCCTTATCTCCTTTACAAATCAATTAATGCTCTGTCCAAGTAAATGTGTAGTGTTGTTTTTTGCTCATCCCTTATTTGACTCTAAAACCACCTCATGCGCAACATGCGCGCTTGGTGACACACGCACGTAACGTGGTTGTATTTGCAACACACGTTAGGCGTGTCACACAAAGGCAAGGAAGCCAGTCACAGTGCGGAATGATGCGAAACTCCTTTTGCAATCCCCACACTAACGATAGCAACTAAGGGGGGGTGTGCGTCGCTAAGAGGGGTGGTTTCCATCCCGGAACCAACCCTAGGGTTTCCTAAGCAAAGGGGTAAGGTTTCGACCTAATTCGAACCCTAACCCTAGATAAACTATCAACTATAAACAACATTAAAAAAACATGACCTCACATGATAAAGCTAGATAGACAGACATAACCATCTATAACTACATGCGCAGAAATAACAAGATTACAAGCCTTAATTAAAACACTTAACCAAATAATTAAACGAGGTCTAACAACAAACTAAATTAATTAACTAATCTTCTCTCCTTAACGTACTCAGTTGTAATCCACTCTCCAATCAGTTGTGATCTCTACCAAAGAACATAAGTGAGGTCTCCGTGAAAGTGCATCAGCGACAATATTCCTCTTCCCTTTGACATAAACTATGTCAAAGTCGTAGGCTTGCAACTTGCTAACCCACTTCTGTTGTCTATCATTGAGGTCATGTTGGTTGAGGAAATGCTTAAGGTTGTTATGATCTGTCTTTACTACAAATTTGCCTCCCACCAAATACTGTCTAAATTTTGCTAGTGCATGCATTATTGCTAACATTTCCTTGTCATATATACTGTAACCTCTCTCAACACCCCTTAGTTTTCTGCTCTCGAAAGCAATTGGGTGCTTGTCCTACATCAGCACCGCTCCAATGCCTTCTCATGAGGCATCACACTCAAGCTCGAAGGGCTTGATGAAATCCGGTATAGCCAAAATTGGGCAAGAGCTCATATAACCTGTTTGAACCTGTCAAAACATCTCTGTGCCTCATCTGACCAAGCAAATGCCCCTTCTTCATCAAATCTGTCAATGGAGTTGCACTTTGTGAAAATCCTTTGACAAAGCAACAATAGAACCCATATAAACCAAAGAATCCCTTAAGCTGCGAGAGATTCGTGGGTGGTGGCCAATCCACAATAGCACAGATCTTTTCCGGATCCACTCTAACTCCTTCTACACTGATGATATGTCCTAAATAGAGTAACTCTGTCATGCCAAATTCACACTTTGATTCCTTGGCATACAGTGACTCTCCAAGATACTCAGTACCTCCTCAACTCCCATGTCCTGCTAAAGATCAAAATATCATCAAAAAATATGACAAACTTCCTCAACTGCTCTCTGAAGACCCTGTTCATACATGACTGGAAAGTGGCTGGAGCATTGATTAGACCAAACGGCATAACCAAAAACTCGAAATGCCCATAGTGGCAACGGAAAGCTGTCTTCTCCACATCCTCCTCTCTGACTCTTATCTGATCATATCCCGATCTTAGATCAATCTTGGAGAGCTAACAAGCCCCATGTAGCTCATCAATGCGCGGGATGGGATACCTGTTTTTTATAGTTTTCTTGTTTAGAGCCCGGTAATCTATGCACATTCTCAGTATTTCATCCTTTACCAAGACTACTGCAGAGGCAAAAGGGCTCTTGCTTGATCTGATATGCCCCATCTCTAGAAGCTCCTTAATAGTTTTCTCAATTTCATCCTTCAATCTTTTTGGGTGCCTATAAGGAGTTATGATGACTGGTTTGGCACCTTCTTCCAGTTCTATTACATGCTCTATGCCTCGATCAAGGGGCCTCCCTGGTGGTATGCTACTGAAAACCTTGTTGTGCTTGGTTATCAGTTTCCAAATATCCAGGTGGTAACTTTGCTTGGGTTGCTCCATACCTGCAGGCATAATGACACACTCTGCTGCCCACTCAACCTGATCATGTCTGAGCAGTCTCTCCATCCTCCTGAGTGATACCACACGAAGTCCACCATCTGACATCCCTCTGAGTACATGCTTCCTGCCATCTACCTCGAACTTCATCTCCATGGTTCGTAAGTTCAAGTAGAATTCTCCTATCGCATGAAGCCTCTTCATGCCAAGAACTACATCCATATCACCCATGCTTACCACATAGTACTCAGCCTGAAACTCATAATCACTTAACCTGATGGTTAAGTTAGGAATCTGCCGTTTGCAAGTTATGGTGAATCCATTAGCTACCTTGACCTTGAAACCTTCGAACTCCTCAGTCTTGAGCCCTCTTCTAGCCACTAGCCCCTCATCTATGAAATTATGTGTGGCTCCTGTGTCAAGAAGTGTAGTGATTCGCTGCCCTTCCAAGACTCCCCGAATCCTAAAAGATCCCTCCTTTTGAATAGCTGAAAGGTGTGATGTAGGTCTATCCTCATTCTGCTCACCCTGTGACTCTTCTGTTGTGCTATCTTCCTCACTCTCCTCTGAATCAGTGTGCTGATCTGATTTCTCTGAGGACTCTTCTGCTGAAAAATACTCAAGTTGCTTCACTTGCCCCTTCATAGGGCACTTATGATTTGGGTCTGTTGTGACATTTTCACACATCATCCCATTGCAAATGGGGACCCCTCTTTTTTCTCACTTTCGTCGTCATTTTGCTTTAGGATTTTGGTTTTTCTCTACGTCGGTAGGTTTGGTAGTGTTGATTTGCCCAAATTTCGCCAAATTCTTGACAGAAGCCCACCATCCCAGGGGAGAATATCTAAGTCATTCAATCAAAGCATAGGAATCCATAGTGAATGGGCTATCAATCCACTAGCTAGAGGCCTTTATCTGCAGTTTCAAGGGTGAATGAAGTCCCCTCCAAAAGTCTACAAGTCTCTGTTCAATCCTGGATCCAATCCAAGGTTCTAAGCCCACCTTAACTTGAGAATTTCCTTGGCCAAACATGTCTTAATGGAATAAGCTCGTCAAGCACCTCTAGGAGAGAGAATGACCTGCTTTGGTGAGATAAGCACCTCAACGTCCAGCTTAGAGAGACAAGCACATCAAGGAGATAGGAATTCATGTCTTAAACTCGTTAAGCTCGTCAACAGGAGAGGAAGTCATATAAGCATGTCAAGCACCTCTAGGAGAGAGAATGACCTGCTTTGGTGAGATAAGCACCTCAACGCCCTGCTTAGAGAGACAAGCTCGTCAAGGAGAGGCAAAAACATGCCTTCGAGAAATAAGCTCGTCAAGCACCTCTAGGAAAAAGAATGACCTGCTTTGGTGAGATAAGCACCTCAACGTCCAACTTAGAGAGACAAGCACATCAAAGAGATAGGAATTCATGTCTTAAACTTGTTAAGCTCGTCAACAGGAGAGGAAGTCATATAAGCACGTCAAGCACCTCTAGGAGAGAGAATGACCTGCTTTGGTGAGATAAGCACCTCAACGTCCTGCTTAGAGAGACAAGCTCGTCAAGGAGAGGCAAAAACATGCTTTCAAGAAATAAGCTCGTCAAGCACCTCTAGGAGAGAGAATGACCTGCTTTGGTGAGATAAGCACCTCAACGTCCAGCTTAGTGAAATAAGCACGTCAAGGAGATAGGAATTCATATCTAAGCTCATCAACAGGAGAGAAGTTCATATAAGCACCTCCAAGCACGTAGGTAGGCAGCTCAGTGAGTGAAATCCGTGGAATAAAGTCTCAAGGAGCTCCAAGGAGAGGAGTAGGCACGTCAAGACACCAAATGCATGCATTAGAGAATCCCAAACACCTCAAAATCCATGAATACATGAAATCCACGCCTAGGAGTAGGGGTAAAGCAGCTTCAAGCAGGGAGAAGGCATGTCAAGCAACGAAATCCATGGAATTGTGAAAAGTGTGCCTAACTCCAAGCAGAGAGAAAGGCATGTCAAGGAACCAAATCCAAGGATTTAAGAATCCAAACATCCAAATCCATGGACTAAGGAAAAGTGCGCTTAGGGAAAAGGAATGAAATCCAAGGAAAAGATGAAATTTAAAAGTAAACCCAAGGAAAACTCCAAAAGCACTAAAATCCAAGGAAAACTCCAAGAGGCACTAAAATCCAAGACTCCATGAAATCCACGCCTAAGGAAAAGGAGAATTCCTAGCAAAACAAATCCATGACATAAGGAAATCCACGCCCAACTCAAAATCAGCTGCCTTTGTGCTAGGTCAGCATAGAGGAGCTTGAGCAACTTAATAATAAAAAATCAGATCTTTATCCAAGTTGAGCTGCCTTTGTGTTAGGTTGACCAAATGACCAGCTTGCTCCTTAGTCAAAACAAAATCAAATCTCATTCCTAGGGCAGCCAAGGGAGGAGCTTGAGCAGCTTGACCTCCAAAAGTGAATCCAATCATATAAATAGGCATTTCAAGTCACTTTTCTTCATTTCCAAGCCAAGCCTTCCCACAGCTCATCCTTTTCTCCATCAAAGGACATACTTCTCCATCATTTTTTTATGCAGATTTCTGAAGAAGCAGCTTGTTAAAGGATCAAAGAGCAGGTTTTCTTCATCAAAGGGCAAGGTTTTCTCCGCCAAAGAATCAATTTTTCCATCAAAAACAAAGATTTCAGGGTTTTCTCCATTAAAACTAGAAATAACACAGATTTTCAAACTTTCTTTCACCTCAAAACAGAGTTTTATTCACTAAAGAGGCGGATTCTCATCAAAGAAGGAAGGAAATTTCATTAAGCAGCTCAGTTCTGACCTGGTTAAGGTCTGATTTCTGAGCAAACAGCCCAAATTTGAAATGGGAAAATTCTGATTTTTGTGTAAAAGAGCTTGTTTTTGACCAAAAACAGGTCTGATTTCTAAAGAAAAGGTCTGATTTTCTGAGTAAGCACCTCATTTTTTACCTAGTAAAAGCTCTGATTTTCACATAGCAGCTTAGTTTTGACGAAGGTCTGATTTCTGAGTGAGCAGCTTAGTCTTCACCTCACAAAACCCTGATTTCTGAGTAAACAGGGCATTTTTGACCTGGTAAAGGTCTGATTTCCGAAGGAGCAGCTTAATTTTGACCTGGTAAATGTCTGATTTCTGTAGGAAGAGATGAAATTTATCTAAGTGAAAAACAGATTTCGGAAGTGATTGCTTGCAAATGTTGAATGTTTTTCTATCTTTCTTCACAAATATATCAGAAATTGCATTACATTCAAGGTTTTATTTGGCATAACTACCCGAAATTTCCTTTGTTTGTGCAGGATAAGTTCCATGAAGAGGATGTCCAAGGATGATCCAAGATGATCAAGGTGGATGCAAAGAGGAGTTCCAATGCTAAAGAGGGAGACTGCTTCCAACATCAAGAGGACTACACATGAATGCCAAGGAAAGATGAACTTCACTATTCAAGACATCTCAATCATACAAGAAGGCTGGCATTAGGTCATCAACAGAAGGAAAAGATATACTTCAAATCCAGTGTCAAGGAATCCACCATCAAGAAAAGACCACTCCTTGGAGATCCAAGAACAAGAGCACAGTGCACCATTCATTAGGAGGATCAAGTTCAGCATCAGGAAGACAAGGATTACATGCCAATGCAGGAATCCAAAGGAAATGCAGCATCAAGGATGGAATTCCAAGTCCAAAGTGCATTTGAGACAAAGGGGCGGGATGAGGTGGCATCCAATCACCATCAACCAATCAGAGCGTGCCAAGTATACCAAAGGACAAGATAAGTGGGGCCCTCCAGGACACGTGTCATCTTCTCATTGGCCGGAGTGGTGGCAGCCTTATCTCATTAGGGTTTTGACTTGACCTAATTGTATTTTTGAAGCCTATATAAAGGCCTTTTCTACTCATTTGTAAAGAGAGGGAAAAAAAGGAAGAGATTCAAAGATAGGAGATTAGAGTAGGAGTAGAGTGGAAGCTTTTGAAGAGTTGGAGAAGACACTATGAAATTGTTGTAAAGATAGTACCAAATCTAATACATTCTCATTGAAGCTTGATGAATTTGTGTTCCTTTTGGGATGTTAGCATGGTTTCATGATTCTTTCGAAGATGATTCAAGGCGAAATTAGATAGATGTTAGTTGCAATTCATTGATATGATGGATTTGTGTGGAGATATTTAATGAATCCCTTTATGTTCATACTTTTTGTGATTTGTGGCTTGCAATTCACAATGCAAAGTTAGCCTAAACCTTCATGCGCTCTAGTTCGATTGTGATTGTTCATCCAAGTTGCGCCAGCTGTGGGTATTTGGATGTATATTTGCAGTATGAAAATCGTTCATTTCCTTTGAAGATTGCACCAGTTTCATGTAGTTGTTCTCATGACAAAGCGAAGCTTGGTTTGAAGGAGTTCATCTATCAAAGCACCATTCATCTTCTCAATATCCTTAGAATAGATTTCTTAACCCTCTTCCCTTTGCATTTTCTTTAGGTAGTTTAAGAGAATTTCATTCATTCACAAATCCCAAGAGTAAGGAGTAGATTTCATTCCTAAGAAAGGAGCAATTTCACGTAAGTCCCTTTGTGATTACCAGCAAGATCACATCATTTCACTGAGTCTATCCTATGCACGTCAAGACCTGGCATTCAAGGAGCCTTGGAGCAGTCTCACTCGATCACGTAGTTCAGCATTTGAGATGCTTTGTTCAAGAGAGGATAGAGTACTTAGTGTTTTATTCTAAATGTTGCTGCTGTCATAAAAACCACATCAACAGGGTCCCATGGGCCTTTGCATTTAAAACACAATTTCTTCCTCCTATACTCATTAAGAGCATCATTATCAAGTCTCGGAAAAGGTTTGTTTTGTTGTACTATATCACGAGATGAACTCTTCTTGTCCTTATCCTTGTGCAAGAAACTCTTTGACTGAAATTTGCTCCTGTAGGAAGAGAATTCCATATCTTTGGCCTTTTTGATTGCCTCCTGAAGTGTAGGCGGATCGAACCCCTTAATCCATCCTCTCAAGGGTTCAGATAGTCCATCTACGAACAGCACAATGAGCCTCCGCTCTGAAATGTCAGTGACCATGACTGACAACCTCTGAAACTCAGAAATGTATGCATCTACTCCTCCAAACTGCTTGAGTTGGGCTAGCTCCTTAAAATGCAACTCAGGATCCCCTTTGTCAAATCTGTCTATCAACCTGGCAGTAAACTCTGCATAGGAAACAATCTGATCATGGCCCAATGTAACAAGTCCATGGTACCACCATTCGTGTGCACTCCCATCCAAATGCAAAGTAACATACTCAATAGGATTATGTCACAGATAAGTATCTACCTTTTGAACCCATGCTCTAGTTGTAGTTTTGCCTGAGCCATCGTAGTAAGGAATGCTCATCTTACCCTTCTTCTTCTGTAGATCCTAGTTCTGTTGCCTCACTCCTCCTTCTCCCTGAGGTCTACTACGTTCCCTGAAAGTCAAATAAGCTTGAAAAGGCATATCAGCACAGAACCCTACATCCATAGCTCTCCAATACCGCCAATACTATGCATGACGAACCTGTTCAATAGGCTCGTGAACCTCCTCTGCTGGGTTGTTTTCCTCTAAAAACTGAGGCATTAGAGGCCTCGTGCTAGCTGATCTAGCAAAGGTGCGTTGTGGGGTAACCCGATTATTAACCGAGTGTTCTGCATTATTGCCATTGTTTGCATTATTATTATGTTTCCATTATTCCCTCCCGCATTCTGATCAACTCCACCATTGTTATTGTCATTGTTCCCATTATTACCAGGTACTAAACAGGCAAGAATCTGGGTCAGTTTTATTTGTGAACGATCCATCCTGTCAAACATGTCACGCTGCCCTCTAGCCAAATCATTCAATGCATGCAACATACTGGCCATATCAACTCTTCCTTCATCGTGATGGTCTCTACTAGACCTGCCCTCTTGATCACCCATGTTTTTTGCAATGGTTTCTCCTTCACTGTAGAGTACTAATTGTTGTTCCTCAATCTCTGAAGGTTCGCTGTATAGAACTAATGGTTGTTCCTCAAACCCTGAAGGCCACTCTTCCCACTGTTCATGTTCAGCTTCTTTCTTCCTTAATCTTTCAAGGTATCTCTATTCTCTGGCACTACCTCTCATAGAAACTCACATGCAATCATTATCCAGCCATGAAAACTGACATGCAACTATATGGGTAGTCTCACAACTGACATGCAACTGTAGAAATATAACAGGTTGGCAGGAAAACCAGCTCCGATACCACTGTAATGTCCCACCCCAAATCTAAGACCAATTTTTTTCAGTTTTATGTGGTTAAGTTGATACCTGTTGCGTTTTGGTGTTTTGCATTTTTTGACATACAACATACATGTGCATATATTTGCAAAATACAACAAAATAGAAATACACAAATGTGTATTTAGGAATGAAATATAACAAACAGCAATAATATCAAATACCCATGTGAGGAAACTCATAGAAATGTCCAGAATCCAACATACCCATCAGCTGATATGCAAAGTACAGGTCTGATATGACTATTACAACATGTTGGGATGCTCCAGAAGTGAAGAAAATGCATAATATTTGGACTGTAGTATTCTATTGCTCAGAACAGCAGCTTCCCTAGGTGATGGCACCTCAAAGGCACTCTAAAATACAAAGAAATAGTGAACATATGCCCTCTATAACCCTCACGCCTTCCCAGCTGATCTGGTACGGCCTGGCAAAGATGAACAGCAGCTATAAAATGATCACAAACACCTCAAAATGTCTTCTAAAACCCTGCCTACTAACAGAGATGCCAAACACCCAGCTGGAATTAAGAAAACTTGCCAAAGACCTCCCAAAATCACCAATTTCTCCTTCTGTATGGTACGGCCAGGTACAACAACACTACGGCCAGACTATGGAGTCAAAACATATCAAAAATCCATCAAAATCACTGCTATTACTTGCATTACATTCCTCAATATACACACAGAATTATGGTGAAAAGAAACTACAAATATCTCCTTGTAAATCCTTCCGCGACAACTTGACTTCGTGCAAATAAGCTCAACGGTGACCCTTGAAATGAAGCCACTCAAACCAACATCCTGAGAGTGTCTTCCAACCCTGCAGATGCTCTCATCAAAGGACGTTTCCGTCTCCAATGAAGCTGGTGCAAACCCTTGTTCTGCAAGAACCAAGCTCAAACTCATAAAATTTGATATTCGTGAATGAATGAAAATGAGCCTTCTTTTCCTTTTTGTTTTCTCCTCCAAAACCAAAGCCCTTTTTGGATTATAATATTATATTATTATGTCACTCCCTTGGGCGCCCAAAGCCAGATGACTTAATAACTTAGAAATATTTCATAAACATGTCCACTTTATTATAAAGTTACTTTGCCCCTTTTAATTCACTAAGTTAAATACTTTAATTTAACTTAGGCAATTAATATATCATTAAAATAAATTTCATTTGACCTTTGAATTGAGATTTCGTAGCACCACTAGATCGATCAAATGAAAACCAATGAAGTCCAGCTGATTCGTACCAACTCGCTTTGAGTCCCGAGCCCCCTGCTAAAAATACTAACTTCGGCCACGGGGTTCGAAACTGCACCAAAAAAGGAAATCCCAACATGGGTCCCCTAGCCATCCGTGTTAGTCTACGGGAACCCATTGATAAACTAACCCCAATCCTCCAAACCTCTTAGGGAAGGGACATTACATCCACCCAAAACAAGCCGGATCTGTCCCAGGTGAACCCGGGGTCCAAAACAGGAACACGCGGCGAACCCGTCGCCCATCCACCCAAAAAAAAATGAGTTCTCTTTTTTTTTCTTTTTTTTAATATTTTAAGTCGTATTGACTTTGACCATTTGCCCTAGAATGAAAAGGCAACCCTAAAAACACATTTTAAACACAAAATGAAAGCCATTTGAACTCATTTTGTTTGCAAAACACAAATAGTTTTCCTTGTGGCTGAACTTCCATATTTATTTGTGATTGAACAAAGAGGCTTAAAGATTGATTCTTGAAGGTTGAAAATCCATTGCACCACTATTCAAATCTACACATTTGCAAGTGTTTAGAGACTACCAAGAAGATCAAAGGAGAAGATTTTTGCAAAGAGGTAGGTTTTATTTTTACTTTTTTTGCATTTTTAAACAACAAACTCTTTTCAACTTCTTGTTTTTTTTTGTAAAATCTTAGTTTTATGAATGTATCACTATGCTTAACTAGTTAACATATTAACCAAGTTAGGTTTTTTTTGTTTTTATTTTGAATGTCTTGTTTACAAAGCTTATTGCCACACCCACAGAAATTACAATGGCAACTAGTTCTAGCTCCACAAGCCAATCTAAATTCAAAACCAATCCAAACTCACCTCTTTGGAAGTATGTTGAATGATACAACAGGTTCCAAGTGGTGGGGGGTACATTTGGAGATGCAAAGGGTGTGATGTGCAATATTCTAGTTCATACAGTCGAGTGAAAGCCCATTTGTGTAACACCCTTGGGATAGGCATCAAAGCTTGCCCAGGAAAGAATAAAAAACCTATACCACCAAAGCAAGTGATGGCATCTATCATGGAGCAACAAGCAGCGGGTCGTAAAGCATTAGCAAATTTACCAAAGAAAAAAAGTAGAACTCAAGGAATGAAGCCTCCATTAGACATTGTTGTGGTAGAAAGCCACCAATTTTTTATCACTCCTCAAGAGCAGCCCACAAGCACTCCAAACAAGAGACCAAAGGGACCTTTGGAAACATCATTTCAAAATGAGGCTCGAGATATTGCTGACCAACATATAGCTAGATGCATTTATGCCAATGGTTTGTCATTCAATGTTGTTCGCTCACCATATTGGAAAGAGATGGTGAAAAAAATTAATGAGACTCCAAAAGGGTACAAGGGTCCGGGTTATGAGAAGGTGTGTGGCACCTTATTGGAAA
The DNA here is from genome assembly GCA_027924645.1 of Cunninghamia lanceolata. Lineage (NCBI taxonomy): Eukaryota > Viridiplantae > Streptophyta > Pinopsida > Cupressales > Cupressaceae > Cunninghamia > Cunninghamia lanceolata. The sequence continues at coordinate 541,071 of BSBN01001102.1, forward strand.
ATGAGGTCAAGAGTATAGAAGATGCATTGAAGCCCATAAGAGATTCATGGATTGAGACAAGGGTGTCGATTGTCTCCGATGGATGGAAAGATGAAAAAAATCGACCTTTGATCAATGTCATTGCAGTGTCCCCTAAAGGGGCAATGTTTTTGAGAGTTGTGGATTGTGAGGGGGAGGTGAAGGATGGAAATTTTATTGCTAACATCCTCATTGCAGCCATTGAGGATGTGGGACCTCGTAACGTTGCTCAAGTGATAACAGACAACACAAAATTGTAGAGCTGCTAGGTTGATGGTTGAGGAACGATATTCACATCTTTTGGACACCTTGTGTTGTCCACTCTCTCAATTTAATGCTACAAAAGATTGCAAAAAAATTTGATTTGATTAGAGAGTTGTACGCAAAGGCCGAGGAGATACGAATGTTCATCACCAACCACCACATGTTGCAAAGCATATTTAGATCATTTTCTACATTGGAGTTGTTGAAAGTAAGTGAAGCAATATATTTTTTCTACGCTTTAATTTCACATATTCTAATTCTTCTTTAAAGTATGTTTTTAAATGTTTAAATTTTAATTATTTTATTTTTTGTTTTTGATATTTCAATAGGTTGCTGAGACCCGTTTTGCCTCAAACATGATCGCCTTGGGACAACTTGTGAAGGTCAAAGAGGCTCTTTCCAACATGGTTATTAGCCATACTTGGTCCATATGGAGGCAAAGCAACACTGACAGGGCATCAAATGTTAAGAGGATGATCCTAGATGACTCTTGGTGGGATCGTGTGTTGTATCTCCTTAGTTTCACCGAGAGCATTTTGCGCATGATTCGTTATACTGACATGGACAGGCCTTGCATGGCGGAGATATATGATGGCATTGATTCAATGATAGAGAAGATAAAGACCATCATAAATGAGGAGCAAGATCCTCAAGAAATTTTCTTCAAACAAGTGCACAATATTATTGAGGATAGATGGACCACAATGACAACCCCGCTGCATCTTCTTACATTTGCATTGACTCCAAAATATTATAGTGTTGAGATTCTTGCCGTGCCAAATAGGATTCCCCCATGGAGAGATTATGAAGCGTCTGAAGGGTACAAGGCAACATTACGTAAACTATTCCCTGATCCAGAATTGTAGGATATGGTCATGAATGAGTTCACTAATTTTGTACACTCCAATGGTCAAAGCATTGAGCCTCTTCATGATAAATTCAAGAAAGATGCTCACAATTGGTGGTAGTTTCATGGCCAACAATTGCAGCACCTACAACCTCTTGCGATCAAAGTTTTATCACAAGTAAGTTTACTAAATTTCTATCTTTTTTATGTTTAGTCTTTTAAACATTTAAACTTTGAAGTTTCATAATTCATTTATAATTTTAAAGTTTTTTAAATTTTTAAAAATTAAATTTTATAACATAAGTTTTTAACTTTTTCTCTCTACTTTGTCTTCATAGGTTGCTAGTTCATCTGCATCTGAGAGGAATTGGAGCACATACTCTTTCATCCACTCAATAAAACGCAACCGATTGCACTCAAAAGAGATGGAGAACTTAGTGTATGTGCATTCCAACTTGTGCCTCCTTTCGCACAAACATGACTATAAGGGGAATCAAAGTTATGGGATGTGGAGCTAGAGCAAATTGACATGGATAGTTGTAGTTCCCATTCCCAACATGTTGCACTTGAGGGATCAGAGAGCGAGCAAACTTTTTCAGCGAGTGGCAGTGGCGTTGGTTGTGGTTCTTCAAATGTTCCCACATCAACTAATGTCCAAGATGTTGTTGATGATGATGTGGAGGATTTAGCAAATCCATTGTAATGTCCCACCCTGATTTTTTCTGTTTTTTGTTGTTTGTGTTTCAGTTTTGTGTTTGTTTATAGAAGACGGATATGCAGAAGTTTGTTTTCATAATAGATATAATAGCAATTTAAAAAGAGTTGAAAATAACTTCACAATACACTATTTTCAAACACCCATATTCGTCAACAAACTGAAAGTACAATATCTTATCAAATGAAGAGATACCCAGATGAGGAAATCTCATTACAATGCATATAACAACATACCCATTTGCTGATTCAATCAATTGCAGGTCTGAAATGAAGATTACAGCAAACTGGAGCTACAAAAGCACCTCCAAAACAGCAAACACTAATGTTCTCCCTCAACGAAATGATGCACAGCAGCAAATAAACCCTAGGCACCTCCAATGGTGGAAAAAGGAGCCCAAAGCCCTAGGCATTTCAGCCTCTAGGGTACCACATTTCCCTTCAGCTGGTACGGCCAGGTATGGGGAGTGAACAGCAGCAAAAACAATTAAAAAACTCCTCCCACATTCAGTCCAAACTCCACAAAATAAACTGCAATAAAGCCTTTATCCTCCGCGCCAAAGTAGAGTTGGTTTCCACTCCAAACAATACCCAAAAAGACCAAAACGTGGTACAGCCTACCCTAGGAATGGTACGGCCCAGCAACAGCTCCAAAAGGTTTGCAAACTCACACTAAAATCTGCATTAAACACACTCCTGTACTCTCCTAAACCCCATACAACTTACCATTCGAAAGATCTTCAATATTTTGCATTCAAACCCTTCCACGAACACCTGCAGATCTATTCAATGTGCTCCAGCATAGCCTCTAAAATAAGATAATCAGCATTCAACCTTGGGATGTCTCTCAATCCTGTAGTTGAAGTTCCTTATGAGGGATTTCGTCCTCACAAAGCAAGAAAAATGGTGAATCTCCGTTCAACCAGCATAAACCTGTGTAAAAGTATTTTCAAGCCTCTGCAAATGAGCCTCCAAAAACTCATTTATTTCCCCTTCCAAAACCCCACGCCCAAGTTGGGACATTAAAACATTTAATTTTATTTTAAACTCCTTATGTCTCCCATAAAGTGGCGCTCATCCCCAAAAGCTTATATTTCATTTTCCACTTTAATTTATGCCTTGGGCACCCCTATAGTCACTTTATAAATAAATGTATTAAATAACGATAAAGTTAAATTTTTAATTTAACTTTATAAAATAATAACTTATCATTATTTAATTCAAACTCATTTGACTATATCAAATATCAAAATGTCGATATCCACTGCTCCCACCGACATCCAAATATAGTAACCCTGCCGGCTGGTTCAATCAGTGCTCGAAACTGACTTACTAAAAGTTCCCTAACCCTAACATATTAGCCTACGGAAACCCACTAGATAGGCTAACTGTCCACCAAACTGAATTGATTAGGAAGGGGACATTTGTCATTTGACATTGAAAATTGATTGTTGAACTTGATATTATTATTTTGAATCTTGATATTGAACTTGAAGTTTGAGCAATGAATATTTAAATTTTTATGTTTTATGATATTCAAGTTTATGGTGGTTTTCTTGATTATATGATGCTATGTAGTGTTCTACACTTAATTCCTGCTTTTTTACACTTATCTCTTGCTTTTAGATTGCATATACATACATATATATATATAAACGAACCCAACCCCCAAAAAAATTTTGGCCCAATCCACGAACCGAACCCGCGAACCCGAACCAGAACCGGCAACTTAGGTTATACGCAAGTTCTCTCTGTGTTACCCAAATCTACATACAAGCCTCGAGGAACTTGTGGTTCTAATACAATTGATCTATAATTTCCACCAAAGCTAGATAGAAACTAGGGCATCAAGCATATAAACTATTGTTCTACTTGGAAATCCAAATGACAATGATAATTTTGAGGAATTAAAGGGCTTCTATCAAATAAATGAAGTGCTGAAATGTAGAGATGTAACACAAACAAAAGTGGTTATCTTGGGAAAAACACTCTCAGGGATCAAAAATCTAGTTGGTAGAGGCAATCGCTCTTTAACCAAAGTGTGTTGCTCAAATAGGCAAGTACAGACATAACTACAATCTCTATCAAGCCTATACTATTTCAGCTTTCTACTTCTAAGAGATAAAATCCTTTAATTCTTCTCCTCCTTTCCCTTAAAACCGTATACTCTCCACCGCTTTTTATAGCTTGTAATGTTGGAGCATCCCCCTTGTTCAACAGAAGGATCATCGAAGAGAAGTGGAAGTGGAAGAGTCAGTTATTCGTTTCGGATTCCATTTGGCATTAGTTGGATCAAAACCACAGGTTGGATTGACTCGCAGGTGCAGATTCATTCCCACAAGTGCAGGTTTGACCCTGCAAGTTTTTTCCATTGCAGATCTTTCCGTGCATTCATCTTTCTGAGGTGTATTTTCCTCTGTGGATGAGCTTTACTACTGGATCCAATATGGATCACCATGACTCTAAAAATGGTGACTTTTCAACTTTAACGTTGGTGCATGCTATATATACGATAGCAAGGAATGGTACTTATACTAGATAGACTAGCTTCTTCCCATGATAATCCTACATGCCGCTGCTAAATCATAGAATGCATTGTAACATGTATATTGTACAAGAGGCATTATTACAATTTTTTGGATGTATGTTAATCTAAATGCCTCTTATTGAGCTAATAGAAAATGAGCGCGCTTACAATTAAGTTGAAAGTTAAAACCACTATCTCTGGAAACAAATTCTAACCCAAAATATGGCAGAGACTCAAATAAGCATATATCATTTGATAATCTAGATTAGGCTATCTTTACTTATTTTATCGAAAGGAAAATTCAGATCTCACATCTTCCTCATTTATAACCCACATTAAACTGAAAAATCTTCCATCATTGCTGTTGAAATTCATCTTGCAAGATGGAAGGAGGGAAAGAGGAGATAGAAAGTGATGGAGGCAAACCCTAGCATGATAGCAAATATTGTTTTGGTGCTTCAATCATCTGAGGGACAGCAAGGTGCAGAGGCTTTTGTAAGTTTGGATGTATTCTAGCAGATATTAGTACTGAAAAGGCCGCATCATTGCAAATGAAGTAGACTTTATCTGTGCCTGGCAAAGTTGCACTACAGACACCTGGCAAACCTGATGGAGGAGGAATCAAATATGTGCAAGACAAAGACAATGCCTCATAAAGCCCGCTCATCTACGGATGTGGTTGGGACAAAAAAGCATGTTGCTGGTTCAAATAGAGCTCTGGATATGAACCACGGGTTGAGGAAGCAGAAAAAGGGTTTTAGAACAGTCAAGGTTGCAGAAATGCCAATTCTAAATCTAAATGAAGAGGTGAAATATGAAATTGAGCATTACAAGGAAATGGCGCTTATTGGCAGGTTTAGTTCTCTTTGGTCCAGCCTCCCAAAACTGAGCAAATGGGTCTCGCATACCTGGCAGCCTTTTTTGGAAGCACCGGTGGTGATCTACCCATGTGCAAAAGGTTTCTTTGTGATTGTATGTGATTTGAAAAATGATAGAAATAAGATTTTAGATAGTGGCTTCACTCTACCTAAAGCCCTGGTTTCCAATGTTCAACCCACTTACCAAAATTTTAGGATTTCTTCTATCTGAGTAAGATTGTCTAATCTTCCTCTCCATTTTCGCTTTCGTTCCACTTTGAAAAAAATAGGAAATTCTTTAATTAAATTCATTTATCTCCTGAAACACAAAGGCGTGCACTAACTGCCACAACCAGGATTTTGGTAGAAATGGATCTATCTCAGGATTTTCCTTCGGAAATAGGCCTAAAAGTTGGAAAAGCTTTATGGAAACAGCCATTAGATTATGAAAATCAGGCCTTTTGTTGTTGGAATTGTTTCGAGGTTGGACACATAGCTGTGGAATGTTCGAAGCCCAAAAGGCCCTCAGGGCGCTCTATTTGGTGGAAGGATGTTGTTCCTAATCATATGCTTATTGGTTGTTCTTTTGATTCGGCTCTAAATTGCTTGGATGAGCAAACTAAGGTGGAGCCGCATACCATAGAGGCTCGGCTTACTAGTGATGTTAAGGGTCTTGTTGGGAATGAGTAAAGCCAGGAGATGTGTGAGCTGACTCAGGTAAATGCAAAGGGGAAGGATGAAGAAGAGTGCCCCACACAAACAAAAGGGCTCTTTGAAATTAGGGCAATCAGAATTAAAAGGAGAAGAGATTCTTAATCAATTAGCAATCCTGTCTGCTGATGATGTGGAATGTTCAGAGTTATAGGGATGTCAGAGATGGATCCTTTTTCTTCAAAAGAAGATTTCATTTCATATGAAGGGAACAATAGTGAGGCAAAGGCAGAGCTTGCTTCTCCCCAAAAAAATTGAATGGACTATGGTATCCAATCATAAAGCAGCAATTTGCATGGTGCTGAGATCACATTTTACACAAAACAAATGGATTGTATGCTTCGATAAGCCCATGTGGAGCCAAGTTATCTTTTGAGCTTTATCTTTATTTCATGCTGGTTATTTTGATGTAATGAGTTGTTTGAGAGTTGTTTGAGTAATATATGTAAGGAAATGTGGTTGAATTTTCAAGGGCAGAGACCCCAATGGAACCCTCTCTAATTTGTCTAAAAAAATCATGTTGCAAGTCATCAAAACTAGGTTCAATTCCAGCATTTTAATTCTTCTCTCTGAGTGCATCAAAAAAATTCACTTTCATGCCAAAATTGGTTATTGGTCAATTTGACATACCTGTCTCTGCTCCAAAACTTGAAACTCTGCTGCATGCTGGGAATCATCATGAGTGTTCTTCCCATGGCTTCTTAACTCAGTTATTTCTTGTTGCATCTATAAAATGTACACCAAAAATTCTTGTTATGGAATCTGTAAAGAACATAAACTATTATCCAGGATAATCAGTATAAAGATTCAAAACATTCCAAAACAACGTGTATGTCCATACCTGAGCTAAAGCAGGATAAGTGTTCTTCCTCCAGCTTCTTAACTCGGTTATTTCTTGTTGCATCTGTAAAATGTAAACCAAAAATTCTTGCCATACAAGCCATACAAACATAAACTATTATCCTGGAAAATCAGTATAACGATTCAAAATATTCCAAAATAATCTATATGTCCACACCTGAGCTAAAGATGAGTCCATACACTCTAGATAATTTTGCAAGTTGTCAGCCATGGTTGTATCTACAGACCTCAAGCAAGACACAATAATCTCTCTTTCCGCTTTCAGTGATGCCTGGTCTGGACGAAGTTTATCATCCATTGATTTTTCTTCATCATTCTCAGAATGAGAACTCATGTTGCCATTAAGGCCTTTTGTAGAAAGATCTGATATTGGATTATTTGAACTGTTCTGACGATGTATAGCCAATTGCTTGAGCTTTTCAAGCACACGGTATTCATTTGACATGTTTGTAATGGGGTGATTCAATATTGATACTTGTTCAATTGATTCAGGTCGATTGTCATGTAATATGGGTGAAGTTCTACCTTTCATTAGCTCACCAGCAGCTGTCTTTTCATCATCTGAATTTATTGTAATGGTATCTTCTGAGCTTTGCCCAAGTGATGAAAGACTAGAAGCTTGACTTTTGCACTTTCCCTTATTCCTTCTAGAGGATTCACCAGTTTCTTCCCATGCATTCCCTTTTCTACATGAAACTTCCTTACCTTTTCGAGACACCACTGTCCATTCCTCTGAATTGATTCCCTCTGAACCAATATTTGCACAATCCAATGATGTTCTAACAGGGGCAATCTGCCACCCATCTGAAGAACCCTGAGCTCTTTGAGATGACCACACCCCATTCTCTGAAGATTTTGGAAAATCAATTTGACCACATATTTTGTTCAATCTAGAATGAAAAAGTGACATCAATGCATCAGTCTGAGCGTGGTTCAACTCAAACCAAAAATGCTTATCAGAGTAATAATTTTCACTGATAGCATTTCTGAAGGCGGACTCTGGAAGCGGCTCACACTTCTGCTTGAAACAAACTCGAACCTTGGGACATGCATGAAGGACTATTGAGTGTAAAAGCAAAAACCAAGAGCACCAAACTTAACACAATGTTGAAAAAGACAGTGAATAAACAAACCAAGTTCTATCTAACGTACAGTGAATACCTCCTAATAAACTCAGTGCTTATTAGCTAGTGCAAATAAGGACATAATATTAAAAACCTATAGGACAGTGAATAAACAAACCAAGTTCTATCTAACGTAGACAGTGAATACCTCCTAATAAATGCAGTGCCTATTAGCTAGTGCAAATAAGGATATAATATTAAAAAACTATAGGCATCTCTAACAGACATGTAATACCTGTGCTGGAAATTGTGTTTTTTCAGCTCCACCTGCTGTCCATGCATATGGATTGAGATTCATTTGTCCACAACTTGCTGACTCAAAGGTACCATGCAATTTCCTCTCGCTGTAGTTAAAGAGGAACAAAGGCATGCCAGGTTCAATGTTCTGTACATACGCAAAATGTGGAGCTGGCAAACCTGACAAATTGCACATGTTAGATAATTATTCTATGAAACTGCCATCTAGTTGATGCCACTTAATATGCTTAAAGCAGTAACATTTTTGCAGTGTATTTCAAAATCAATGGAACTGGGTAAGTCTTATATGGAATCTAAGTCACAAGGTTCGAGTTCGAGTTTGTGTTCGGCAACTATAAAATTCAGATGATGTTCAGCAAGGGGAAAAAAAAATCGCCATTAAATTCGCCTATATAAATTTGATTTTTTTTAAAATATAAGTAGTTTAAAATTTAACATTGCTAAGTACTATTAAATTTATATTTTAACTTTAAATAAATAAACAATAAAATTAAAAATTAATTAGTTTATTATAAAATAGATTAAAATTATTTATTATATTTTTATTCTTTATTTATGAAAATATTATTAATATTAAATTTTATTTAAAACCCATTGATATATAATATATATTATGATATATCATATATCATATAATTATTATAATATTTCCGTATCATATAATATATATTATATATTGTAAAAAACAAAATATATGATAATCATATAATATTATACTATATATTATATACTAGCACTTGCACCCATAGGAGGTTCAAGGAATACGCCGATAGGTACAACTGACGAGTTTAAAAAATTTCCCAGCATGAAATTTTTTTACGGCGTGAGACAATTCCGAGCACTATAATGCTCACATATAAAAGCCTATAGGCTAATTACATGATTAAATTTTTTTAAAACACCTTTAAAAAAACAAAAACCCTACCTTTTCACGATTCGCAAAAGCCAACACCCCGGAAGCCACGCCGACACTGGAAGAAGAGCCAACCAATGAAAAACCAATGCAAACGCAGGGTTATTTTAGAAGCGGGAGAGAATAACCAATCGACGCAGGGTTACAGGGGAGTCAAAGGAGAGTTTATTTCCGCAAAAAAAAAACACCTTTAAAAGTTGCGAATTTTATGACGAACTTTTACGAATTTTATAACTTGACAAAAAGTTTGCCAAATTTCAAACCTCATGGCCGAAATTCGGCGAACCCTGTGACTTAGTATGGAATCAAGGCTTTGTGAGAAAAATATTTTTCTGGACTGAATGTGATGATAAGTTGTTGCTAGTTGGAATTCAGGGTATTATAATGTCAAAAGAATAATACATTTCAATTAGCGAAGTCCACTATGATTTTCTAGTATATCTTCTGTGCCAATTTGGACTATATTTGTGGGTCTATAAAGTATTTTTTATGGTCATTTATATTTTCCACTCATGTTTGTTGGGTTCAATTTTAATATCTTAATTCTTATTATCCCTAAAGCAAAACTCAGAAGAACTAAAGTGGAAAAATTGTTACAAATAGGCTCTTAGGTGGTAAAGCAGAGTTATAGTTTTGGAAAATAGTTTTTGTGCACAGGTCTGTTGGATGACCCATTTTGGCTTGAGTCAACATCCATACATTCTTAGAAAAGCTCTCACTTATCCTATAGTCTATAACATCTAATTTTCCAGTAATCTAAATAATAAGGGGAAAAAAAGGTTGCGTTTCACGGTTCTTCCAATAATTTACAGTAATATCCTCAACAAATTTTAATATAAAATAATTACCACTTTCTAATCACCAAGATCCCATGAAAGCAAGATGAGAGCATACAATGGATGTGTGTGTATATGCTAAAACTTCAAAGAATAACACACAAATATGAATAAAGCTTCCTCCACAATAAAATGTTGTTGTAATGATTACAATATATGCTTCCACAATATGCTGAATCTTCAGAAATACAAAACTTGTTGCGAACACCAAAATATATGCTGAAATCCAAACAAAGCTTTGAACTACAAATACAACCTTTGTGTGAGATTGCTCTCAAGAAATCAAAGGGTTTTTGTCCTCCAAACTCTAGGAAACCAAAGGGGCTTCGTCCTCTAATCTCCCAAATCCAAGGGTTTTTGTCCTCAAATCCTATAGCTAAACACGTGGCTCAAACTATGATAGAAAAGAATATTTAAATTGGCAGATGTCTCAAAGGCCAACACGCTCCTCAATATATAGCTCCAGCAAGCCTCATTTTCCCTCTCAAAGATAGCGATTAAATATTAATGAAATTCTTTCCTGAAAAATAGCTCCACTTTGTCTTGTAGCACATTATTTTTTTGTCATAGAATTTGTCATGAAGAAGCTGCCAAGTGTCTTGGGGGTTAGAAAAACCTTTTATGGAAACCCATACCCCCATATTATTTATTATTATTTTATTTGTTGCTACTAAACCATGGCCCATTTATTAAAATATTTTAATATCCTTATTGGGAAAATAAGGATAAGGCCCACATAAGCTAATTAATTAAAAGGGACATTACAAGTCTGCCCTTCCCGAAATTGCTTGCGCACAAGCAATTTAGAGTTGGGTGCTCAAGAATCTCTAGTCCCTCCCATGTAGCATCTTTTGTAGATAGGTTCCTCCAACAAACCAAGTAATTTGTGATTGTTATGTTCCTTAGCTTCTTCTCCCACGTATTAATGATGGTTTTAATCACCAAAATGAACTTTCCTTCATCATCCAATGGTGAAATATGTTGTCCAAGTGCCCTTTTGAGGCAAGACGCATGGAAAACATTATGAATTCTATTGTCTACTAGCAATTCCAACTCATGAGCAAACTTCACCAACCCTTCTCACAACTCTGTAAGGTCAATAGAAGCGAGGTTTGAGCTTTTCAACCCTACATCGCTTAATGGAAGTCTACCTATAAGGCTACAAGCATAGAAAAACCATGTCTCCAACCTGGAATGGCCTCTCAATGTAGTGTTGATTTGTATAAAACTTTTGTTGATTTTGAGCCCACTGTAGGTGATCCTTGAGGGACCTCAAAATATCTCGGCTATGTCTTACAAAGTCACTAGCTACTAGTACCCTGTTGTCAATGAACACCAAATATGTGAGGGTTAGTGCATCATATCCATACAAAGCCATAAAAGGAGTCATACCAATGGACATGTGATGGATGGTATTGTAGCAATATTCTCCAAGGTGCAACCACTTGACCCATGTTGCCTCCTAATCTATGACATAGTTTCTTAAATATCTTTCAACCCACTTATTCACTATTTTTGTGTGTCCATTTGTCTATGGGTGATAATTGGTATTGGGAGTGAGCTTGGTACCAGTCAAGCAAAACAATTCCTTCCAAAAGGAGCTAAGGAATCTACTATCCCTATCACTGACAATATTCTTAGGCAATCCATGTAGCCTAAATATTTCTCTAAGAAATAAATCAGCTATCTAGTGTGCTTTGAATCTTGTAGGAATGGCAAAGAAGTGTGCAAACTTAGTTAATCTTTCCACTACAACATAAATACAATCCCTACCATTTACCTTTGGAAGGCTTGTGAAAAAGTCCATGGATATGCTTTCCCACTTATGATTGGGAATGGGCAATGGCTATAATAATCCTACAAGAAAAGTATGTTTTGCCTTTGTGATACCATTGTAAGATGCTCATTGTGCCATCCTTTTTCTTCACAAGGACCGTTGATGATGCAAATGGGCTAGAATTGGGTCTAATGTGGCCCATTTCCAATAACTCCTTGATGGCCTTCTCTATCTCCTCTTTGTATGTCCGCAAGTGGCAATAAGGGATGATCATGATAGGCTTAGAGCCTACTTCCAACTTCCAACTCTATGATGTGTTGGAATCCCCTATCTAGTGGCAAACCTTGAGACATATCACTAAACACCATACTATGTTTATCCAAAATGGTTTGAACATCAACATAATAACCGCAATGCCTACTAGAAGATGAAGTGGTGTGCATGCCTTTCATCACAAAGCAACTAGTTGTCCATGCAACTTGTCCTTTGAGGAAGGTATTGTATACTCTTAGCTGTAATCACTTGTGGTGACCTATTACAAATGCCTCTAAGCACCATATCTTTCCCTTAATATTTAAATTTTAATTCAATGGACTGATAATTCTAAGAAAATTCTCCAAGGGAATGCAAGCATTGTACTCCCAAAAGCATATTTGTTTCTCCTAATCTCACTACATAGAAATCATCACATACCTCATAATTACCAAGGGATAGTTTGAGTTGCAACATAATTTTGGTGCATGGGATCATGAATCCATCAACCATAATGACATTGAACCCAACAAAGTTTTCAGCTTTCAACCCTCTCTTAGCCACCAAGCCTTCATCAATAAAGTTGTGGGTGGCCCCACTATCAATCAATACTATAATATGCTGCCCCAAGTAACACCCCACAAACCCTAAATGAGTGATTGTGGTGCTCCCGGAAGAGTTACAAGGGTGCTATTGCTATCATCTATGAGTCTCGCAAGTTCATCTCAATGATTTGCTCCTTTACAGCTTGTTGTAGCTTTGATTCTTTGGGTTCATCTTCTACATCAAATACTATCCCAATATAATGGACTTGGCCCTTGCCAAGCCATCTATGACCAAGTTCCCATGGTTCTCTACAAGAGAAACACAATTTCTTCCTTCTAAGTTCATTCTTAGTGTACCATCCATCTTCTTTGCTACAAATGGTTGCAATTTAGTCTTTTGAGGATGTGAATTGAATCCTCCTTTTTGGTAGTTGTCCTTTTGAAATCCAATAGTGGGTGGTTGGCTGCAATGAAAATTTGTTCCTTAGCATGGATGGGTCAAGTATCAATGCTCTTCTAATAGCCTCTTGCAGTGATCACAGTGCAAAAGCCTTAACTAAACATTTGAGAGGCTCATATAGACCCTCAACAAAGAGGAAAGTGATCCTCTTTTCTTATATATTGGATACCATAATTTCAACTCTTTGGAATTCCGCAACATATGCATCCATCGAAGTCTGTTGCTTGATTCTGGCAAGTTCTCTAAAATATCTTCATCCTTTTTCTCAAGTCTAGCTAGCAACCTTTAGCTGAAATCATCAAAAGTTTGCACAAGGTCATGCCCTTGTGTGATAGGACCATGGTGCCACCAATCATAGGCAATGCCCTGCAAGTGTAATGTGGCAAATTGGATTGCATCTTCTTCTATCATGGGGCTAAGTGTGAAGTAAGTTTGCAATTTCTACAACCAAGCCCAAGCAAATATCTTGTTGGTACCATCAAAAGTCGATGGAATTAGTTTGTTCACCTTATGCTTTAATTCTTTCCCACTATTATTTTGGTTACTCCCTTGACCTCTTCTATGGTGAATATTTTTTCCCAATAGCTCCAAGTATCTATCAAAGGGTATGTCCGCCTTGAAATCTTCAATCTTCGCCCAATATTCTCCAAACAATCTATCAAGCTATTCTACAAAAGAAGTTTCAAGCTCTTCTTTTTCTTCTTCTCTCTATAAGAACATGGGTTTAGAGGGTTCCAGAATGGAACTACCTACTAGTCAGTTAGTTGCACATGAACTTTCCCCTCCTTGTGGTGTTTTGGTGTGACCCTGATTCTGCAAAGGGATGGGAGTGAGTGTATTCATCTGGATCTACAACATTCTTGTCAATAATTCGTTCATTCTCTTGTCTTGCTAACATTCCCTCTTGGCCTACTAATAGCACTTTTGTCATTCTGTCTTGTCTCATCTAGAGGCCTATTAAGTTGTCCTGAAGAAACTCTGATCTCTCTTCCACTATCATGGATCTTTCATTTCTCACCATACTCCATAGGTTGGCAAGATGTTAGCTCTGATACTACCATAATATCCTCAACAATATTTTAATATAAAATATTTACTAACTTTTTATCACCACAACCCCCTGAGGGCGAGGTGAGAGCATACAATGGATGAAAATTGATTTAATATATTATTCTCAATAACATCAATGTCCAGAAAGATGTAACAGTGAATTGCAAAAATAGAATATGTTGAAGCTTCAAAGAATAACACACAAATATGAATAAAGCTTCCTCCACAATAAAATACTATTGTAGTGATTACAAAACATATGCTTCCACAATATGTTGAATCATCAAAAAAAAACTTGCTGCGAATACCAAAATATATGCTAAAATCCAAACAAAGTTTTGAAGTACAAATACAACCTCTATGTGAGATTGCTATTAGGAAATCAAAAGATTTTTATCCTCCAATCTCGAAGAAACCAAACGATTTCGTCCTCTGATCTCCAGAATCCAAGGGTTTTCATCCTTGAATCCTATAGCTAAACACATGGCTCAAACTATGACAGAAAAGACTGAATAAATTGACAAATGTCTCAAAGGCCATTAAGCTCCTCAATATATAGCACCAGCAAGCCTTATTTTCCTTCTTAGAGATAGCAATTAAAATATTAATGAGATACTTTCCTAAAAATAGCCCCACTTTGTCTTGTAACTCCTCACTAATTGTTTGTCATGGAATTTCTCATGAAGAATCTACCAAGTGTCTTGGGGGTTACAACAACATTTAATGGAAACCCACACCCCCGTATTTATTATTATTATTTAATTTGTTGCTACTAAACCATGGCCCCTTTATTAAAATATTTTTATATCCTTCACAGGAAAATAAGAATAGGGCCCACATAAGCTAATTAATTAAAAAGGGACACTACATTTATAGATTACAGATTTTCCCTGTTTTAGATTTTCAATTTCCGGGTTTCTACAGCCATTTCAGAAAATTATGTGCTCAGATTTGAGTTTCAGATGTAAGGTTTACGGAAGAAAATCATGAACTTTTGTCTTTTTATTTTTGTTATTGAGTAAAAAGTGGACACATGCCTTTTCCCTCCTAGTTTAGCTCTTAGGTCCTCGTGTTAACACTCTACAAGAAAAAATATCCATCCCGATGAGAAATCCCCCGAAACCCATGTCAAATGGGAACTAGGGGCCCATTTAATGTTTAGGTCACGACCAAAAAGGCACCTTGGGCGCCCAAGTCCACCCTGATTGGTCGGGGTAAAATTTGAAGGATGTCTACATAGGACTTTTAAATGGGTCCTTCCTTGTCGGCTCTTTCAATTAATTTGCGAAAGTTTAACGGGATAGCTTATATAAACAAGTATTTGAATTCATTTTCTTACGAGTCGATCATAGCAAGGTTGTGATATTGAGCAAAGGAGTATTCAAGGCATTCATTGTGTTATTGTTGTAAATTTGTGTTAGTATTGTGTTTGTTGCAAATTTGGAATCATCATTAACATCCTTATGAGTTGAAGAAACCTCATCCTCTTAAGGACTTCACCTCCAAGGTGACATTATCATTGTGTTTGAATCATTTCATCATCATTTGGATTATTTTTAGCCTCTGTCCTCCAAGGACGCGCTCTCTCTCTAACAACGATGTTGGAAAAGCTTGAATGCTAACTTGGGATTTGACTGAGGCAAATCCCTAAACACCACAACCCCCAAACCCCTTTTCTTCTTGCGTGCAGGTTACAAGTGCAAGGATTGAAGAAATGAAGGTACAAGGAGGTTGAGCAAGGGATTAGATTTCAAGATCCGAAAACAGAGTGCGGAAATTCCTCTATAGCAAACGTGGATGCTAGCACCAGCGTCCACCAGCTAAATCAAACACTGGATACAGCATCAGGGCATCATTTACGACATTTTTCCAATTTTGAGTTTTTGGATATCGGGGCTTTCTGGACTCGGGCACTAGCACCAGAGTCTTCCAACACTTCAACTTTCGTGGAATAGGTTACAACATCTCACTGATCATCCTGGTACTTTCAAATCATGGCTTTCTGTTGTTGTTTGTCTGTTATAAGTTGATTATCTCAGTTCTAAGGTTTAGTACATTGATTGGCCTAGGGCTTGATAAAAGGCTTTGTTGAATCGCATCTTTCCATAGCAAACAAGAGAACAAAATCAGTAGCTGAGTCCTCTTTCATCTTGTAGTGACTTAGCTCGGTTTTGTCCTTGAATGTTATAGTGAAAGGAGGGTTTGATCTAGTGTACATGCTTGCATTCATCCCCTTTTTTAACATTTTGATGAACCCGTGTTTTAAAGAATTTGCATCTTGCTGAGTGTTGAAATCAGATCTTGCATTAATTCATATCATACTTTGAAAAATCTTGCATGCATTTTGAAAAAAGTGAAAAAAATAAGCATTATAGGCTTGTATAAAGGCATAGTTTTGCATTATTTTCATTGCATATCATTGGAACCATTTAATTTTCTGATTTTTACATCAGATCTGAAACAAATTACAGCAATTAATCATTTCATGGTACCACATCTTACATTTGCATATCTCATTTGTTAGGGTTTTTGTTCAAAACTTGCATTTTTCATATAACCTAGTTTTTGCAAAAGCTAGGGTTTGTAGTCGAAATCTTATCTCAGATTTTGTTGCTCTCTTTAAACACTCATCCAAATCTGACTTTGAATTGTAGTGTTGCCTAATTGTGTGTTCTTGCATTCCAATTTCAAATTTTGCAATTACACAGTGTGTATTTCAACATTAAGGGTTTTACACACTTTCTTCACAATTATTTGACCAAATTTTATAATCATTCACATTGCCTTGTTGTGTAGCATTATTTACACCATACTTACTTTGTTTGTAGTGAAATTAATGTGTTCTTGATCTTCAAAAACCCAATTTCTTCAAACTAGTGTGCAACAAGATATCATACTTTCATCATGGATGCTTCTTGTTATTCATCTTTGGAAGCTTTGTTTGCATACATCATAGATATTGATAATTTCTCCAAATTCATTAATAAGCATCCTCAAGTATTAAAACAAATAGCATGCATATATGATGTTGATATTTCTATGTGTTCCACATATGAAATCCTTTGTTATATATTTGATTTTGATAGTTTCACAACTCTCATGGGAATATATCCTTTGATATTAGACGATCTCACTAAATTCATAGATAATAATAAATATGATGCATCGTTTAGTAGTGATGAATTCAATATGTTAGATGAATCCCTAGATGACTTTATCTCTATTAGACATTCTACTACGACTCCTATTGCTAAAGGTGAAGGTCATGCCCTAGATCTAGTCTCTAATATATGTGATGGTAACTTAGTTGTACCTTATGATCTCTCTCCCAAAGTTGTTCCCACTTATGAGGACATTTTGGCGCAAGAGGATGAAATCATTGACACATCCCTTAACATCACCCTACCCTCTCATCATTCCAATGCTCTCCCTTTGAAAGATGAAGCATTAGTGAACGAAGAACCCCCTCTAACGAAGAACACTCCATGGATAGATAATGAGCATTCATCTAACTCTATCTCTACCATAGTGCATGAAGTCTCTATGGATCATCCTATCGATCTTCCTCCTTTAGTTGAATATTCAAGTACCTTGGATATTACTAAGGAAGTGAAGACCCTTGATCTCCCTCCTTTGGTTGAATATTCAAGTACCTGGGATATTACTAAGGAAGTGAAGACCCTTGATCTCCCTCCTTTGGTTGAATATTCAAGTACCTGGGATATTACTAAGGAAGTGAAGACCCTTGATCTCCCTCCTTTGGTTGAATGTTCAAGTCCCTTGGATATCACTAAGGATGTGAAAACCTTGGATACCTCTCCTTTGGTTGCATGTTCTTTGAGCATCACTAAAGACACAATCATCAACAATTCCCTTAACAACACCTTAACTTCCCTTTGTTCCAATGCTCTCCCTTTGAAAGATGAAGCATTGGTGGTTGAAGAAAGGTCTCTCACATTAAATCCTTTAGGGATGGATGTTGAGTTCAATCAAAGCGAAAACAATGTTAATTTAATTATCATTAATAGACTTATTCCACCTACTAAGGGGATAGTGAATAAGTTTACTAATGCTAATACAATATCAACAAGTTCAAAACTAAATATGATATATCCTGAGATGATAGACATAGATTGTCTGCCAAGAAATATCCCATTGAACCAGGTAAGTATTTTTCTCTCCTTAAGCCACACTCGTTGTAACACCTATTCTAGTTGCACTCAAGGGTGGCCTCCTCCTAGATATATATGTTGTTAGCATTGTGTCGTGTTCCCCCGTGTTCTGTTAAATGTTGTTTAGGTCTCTTTGAATGACCCTTGATACTCTTGTAAGGTCAAGGATACAAGGAGACCGTCTCTGTCGTGACTATTCTTCTATTTGTTTCTCTATTCTTCTATTTTCCTCTCCTCTATTTTATTGTTGTGTGTTGTGCCTTGGGGGCATAACATTGTGGAGGATGTCTTGAGGTCATCTTCCCATGTCACTTTTGTCTCCTCTCTCATTTTAGTGTTTTCATTCTTCAATGGCTCTACTAGTCAACAGATGACAAAAACAAACAAATACTAATAAGGATCGTGTGTCCCTTCAGCAAGAAAGCAAAAATGGACCTAGTCGATATATGAAGATGGGGTTGATATATATATATCCGACGCTTGACTAGTAGAATCACTCCGTGTGATGTATAGTATTGTGAAATTTGTTGTAACAAACCTTTGCAATACTCTAAATCTGCTTCTATGCACTTTGGATTGTTTTGTATCTCACCTTGTTGCTACACTTGGTCCTGAGATACCTGCAGTATAACCTCACGGCTATACTCGGTTCTGAACCCAACAGTGTAGCCTTGGTCTATCATGTGATATGATTTTTGTATAGCTTTCATGAATTGATTTGGTTGTTATCTCAGAGTAAGATTTTCTAACCAAAGCTTATATCTTGTTGATTATCTTAGCAAATGATATCGATGTGTTTGTGGGAACATTCGGCGATCGTAGCACATGTCACTTTGGGGCATTGGGGCTTTGCGAAAGCTCTTGTTCCCTTGAGTGTTTTCACTTTACCTTAATGTGCTTGATACCAGTAAGCGGGATCAACCACTTTAAGGTGGGGGCATATATAATGGTAACTACTTGATTACTCTTTACATTGACAAAGCGTGTTTGTAAGCCCTCATCACGAGGCAGGATGGAGTATCTCTTGAGCTAGTGCGCATTCTTTTAAGCAAAAGCCCTCATCGCGAGGCAGTGTGGTGTATCTCTTGAGCTACTGCACACCTTTTTTGAACAAAGCCCTCACCACGAGACAGGATGGTGTATCTCTTGAGCTAGTGCACATCCTTTTAAACAAAGTCCTCATCGCGAGACGGGCTTGGATCTTGAGTCAATCACCCTTAAGCATGTCCTTGGCGGTTGTGGTAGCGTAGCTCAACCGTCAGGTGTGTTTGGCGTGTTTTAGATAGTGGAGTAGTGATGAGCTCCTCCCTATCGCTCGTGTTTGCCATGTATAAAACGTATAGTATGTCGACGACATACCATGTGGCACTCGTGTATTCTGTGTCACTTCCGTGTGTTTTATGTGTCTTCCTTGCGTGTCTTGCGTGTTTGTGGCGTGGTCTAAAAACGTGTGCCGATGACGTCTTCCTTGCATTGATTGGACAAAAGGCTTTGTTGAATCACATCTTTCCATAGCAAACAAGAGAACAAAATCAATAGTTGAGTCCTCTTTCATGTTGTAGTGACTTAGCTCGGTTTTGTCCTTGAATGTTATAGTGAAGGGAGGGTTTGATCTAGTGTACTTACATGCTTGCATTCATCCTCCTTTTTAACATATAACAATTTTTATATCTAACTTTGTTCAATTTCCAATTTAGGGTTTGCAACATTTGCAACCAGCTAAAGCTATATTTCATAAAAATAACAATGAAGTCACTTTCTTGGACCTCACAGACAACCATTAACCATGACTTTATACTCAGCTATTCACGAAGATGACTAGAAATCAGAAATTGCATTAAGAAGAAAGGGCATGTGACCAAAGCAACTAATGGCTCATCCTTTAATGAACACGGCGAGTAAACTCGTTCCAAAGAAATCAATCATGCCAAGGACATATGGGCTTCCAAAAATCCATAAAGAAGTGATGCTTCTATGACCTACTGTAGATACTATAAAGTCTCCAAGATACAACTTGTTATCTTTCCTAGCAAAAATCCTTTATATAATATGTGGGTAAGACACTGCATATATAAAATACTCAATTCATTTTTGTAACATGATTAAGGATAAGAAACTAGGGGAAGATGGCATGTTTAGCAATTTTAGTATGGTCTCCTTACACAACCATATTCACATTAATAAGGTTGTGGATGTCAAGGCTCCATAGATGAAGAAACAACAAAAGTTGGTTGATTTTTGTCTCAGGTCAACATTCTTCAGTTTCCAAAGAATGATCTATGAACAAACAAAGCATGTGGATATGGTGTTCCTTTTGTCGCCAATAGTAACCTATTAATTGAGCACTTCGAAGAATAGGCACTTAATTCTTGCCCCCAAAAAATTGATTTTTGGGAAACATTTGTGGATATAATTTGTGAAAAGACAAAAACAAAATAGCAGCATTTGTGAAAAGACAAAATTGAGAATTTTCTTAACACCTCGCCAGCATATCCAGCAAAATAAAGTTTACAGAAGGACTAGAATAAGACAGTTGCATTCCTTTCTTGGAGATTAGGTTAACATGAAGAGACAATGGTACATTTTCAATGCACATATACAGAAAGAAGACACCCGCATATCTATACTTACAAGCCACTCAAGATCGTGGATGACGGCCACCTTGAAGAACAAGAGAAAAAACATCTGCTAAAGGTATTAAAAAAGAATAGTTACAAGAAGTAGCAGATTAAAAGAGCATTCCAAACAATAAGGAACCTTCACAATCAAAATATGATAACACTCAGCAAGACTCACCTTGAACAAGAAAAAAAACATTTGCTAAAAGTATTAATAAAGAATAGTTACAAGAAGTGGCAGATTAAAAGAGCATTCCACACAAGAAGGAACCTTCACAATCAAAATATAATAACCCTCAGCAAGAATAATTTGTTCTTTATATCAAAGGATGGTTAGAATCTCCAAGCTACAAACGAAAAAGAACATCAAAACTATTTTTGCATCCTCCCAATGTCCTAAAAAACAAACTATAAGGTGCAAGGGATCAAATAAAACCTCAATTCTATAGCAAAATGTAAAAGATTTTGTGCTCATGTGGTCTTAAGTACATATGGGAAACATGAACAACAATGAAAATGAGAGTAAGTGAACACTATGTCACATTCATCAATACAAGGTAAACTCTTTTGTGCTAGCCAAACACCCAACACAAAACCAAACATTATATTTGCATTGAAGATAAATTACCTAAGTTGCCGAATCAGCAAGTTAATATACCGATTCCAGGTATGAAACATCCCAAAATCGAAATCTCCATAAAATCACCTACAAAATCATCCATGATTTACCATTTCGCAAGTTGAACCAATTCCACTGAAAATTTCCTATACCCAGCCGATTCCGAGCATGATGTGGCATTTTCGTTGAGATTCCAAGCATCTATGGCTATTTTTGTTGACTTTTCGTGTAATGTCCCCTTCCTAAGTCAGTACATGTTCTTCGGGCTAGTCTACTACACGGGTTCCCGTAGGCTAGTGAGGTGGTTGGGGGCCCCATGGTGACATGGTTCTACCAAGCTCAAATAGCATTTTCTGAGTGATGAAATGGATTCCATGTGGCAGTGTTGCCAGTTGGCTTTTTCTAGAGTGAGTTTGGGACATTTGGCCAAACTTGCTATTTATAGCAGGGGGCACGAGACTCCGAGCGAGTCGGTGCAACGGTCCTTTAATCATGTTGATAATTCATTGGCCAGCTCAACGGTGCTACAGAGACCAAATGAGATAGTTTGAAGTAATAATTTAATAATCAACATAGTTAAGTTAAATTAAATATATAACTTAACTTGTTTATTATTATTAAGTGACTTTATATTATGCTATGTACTATATGATATATTTTAAAGTTCATAAAGTCACTTAAGTTGGGCACCCAAGGAATAAAGGAGAAATTAAAAGAGAAATAAAATATTACAACTCCCAAAAAGAAGGCGTTGGGATATAAGAAGAAAAAGTGACTTCATTTGCATTATTCACTTTGGCATTTTATTTTCTCTGTAAGTCTCAGCTTGTTCGAGAGAGCAAGGGTTTGAACCAGCTGCATTGGAGACGAAAACCTCCATTGTTGAGAGCATCTACAGGGTTGAAAGACACTCCCAGGGTGTTTTGGAGTGGCTTCATTCAGGGGTCACCATTTGAGCTTCATTGCAAACAAATCAGTTGTCGCAGAAAGTATTTCATCACCAAATCTCCAAGTATTTGACATGATAATTGCAAGGATGGATTGAAGAGCACGTTACAAGTCATGGACTGTTATTTGATGAACATTTGAAGTGGTAAAAACCCCTTATACAGGTTGTACCTTCACAACTACAGGCCGTACATTCTAGGAAGGGTTTAATAGCATTTTATGAGGGCGTTTGGACTGTTTATCACCATTCAGCTGGTCATTTGGTCATTGCAAGGAGCACTGCTCTTATCACAGTCATCAAAGAGGGTTTACCTGTGAGTATTTATTGTTGTCATTGAATTGCAAGCCATACCAAGCTTCATAGGGTCGTGGGATTAGCATTCCAACCAGTCTCTTTAGTTGGGTGTCTTTGTGGTCCCTTTGTGGGGTGATTTAGCATTGTATCTGATATATCAGCTGAACTGAAGTATTAATCTGAGTTTTGTATAGATTCATGAGCGGAGATTCTTGGACTTAGTTGTTCTACTGCCTTTTTCTAGCTTTGTTTTGTGGACAGCGAACATGGGTATGTGACCCTTTGATGTATTAGCATATATTGTCATATGGGTATTGCTTGAAATAGTTTAAGCATTTCCATTACATTTTAGCTTGTGGGCATTCTTATTTCTTGTTATTTGCAAAATATATACACATGCATGTTTCTATGTCAAAAATGCAAAAAACCCGAAACGCACCAAGTATCAACTAAACGTCAGAAAACACAAAACGGGTGGGATACTACAATAGTATCAGAGCAGCGCATCTTGCTAGCCTGTGTTGATCAGAGTTCATGAGTGAGTGGAAACAAGTTTATACAGGGGATACCTTGCAGTGGCAGCCACGTGGGATTCCAGAGGGTGAAACAGTTTCGGGCATTTTGGGCATGCACAAAAACTCTTCTAATGATAGTGATAGCATAACTGGTAACATGGCAGACAGGAACAAAAGAACCGAACACCCAGAGAGTCCAGACACAAGAATGGAAAGGAAGTTTGATATTATGTTGAACATGATGTCACAGCTATTGTCTAAAATGAACCAAGGTAACCCCGTGACACAACCACATACAAAACCTGAGGGTGAGACCAACGGTTCTAATGCGAACAATCACCAACATACAATTCAGGGTAGTGGTCGTAGCACTAGAACTACCCCAGGATTGGTTCCCAGACCTCTTTAGCCAACCTTCCCTCACAGAGAGGAGGCACCAATTAACCAGGAGCCAAAAGTGCAACTTCCCATGGCAGATGACATTAGAATACAACATACAAAGTATATGACGCTTCCTCCAGATATCAGAGACATGTTGACATTTGAGCAATTCATGAACCAGAGGA
This sequence comes from Cunninghamia lanceolata, assembly GCA_027924645.1. Lineage (NCBI taxonomy): Eukaryota > Viridiplantae > Streptophyta > Pinopsida > Cupressales > Cupressaceae > Cunninghamia > Cunninghamia lanceolata. The sequence continues at coordinate 564,818 of BSBN01001102.1, forward strand.
GGCAGAGAGGAGTTGTGGGTGGTAGAGCACATAGAGCTAATAGGGACTATCAACATGCATTGAGTAAAGTCCCTATGGATCGTTTTGATGGTAGTGGCAAGATATCAGCCAGAGCATGGGTGCAGAAGCTAAATAATTATTTGACACTCAAACCTATGTCGGAGGATGAGACTCTTAACTTTGCCACCATACACCTGGATGGGTTAGCTCATAAGTGGTGGTATCATGGGTTGGTCACTTTGGGCCATAATCTCATCACCACATATGATGAGTTCACAAATCGACTCATCAAGAGATTTGATACCAAGGACCCAGAACTGCAGTTCAGAGAGTTACCTCAACTAAAACAATATGGGTTACTTGAGGCTTATATTTCAGAGTTCCAAAGACTCGGTGTGATGGATCCCAACATATCAGAGAGGAGACTTATAATCCTATTCACTGAAGGACTAATGGAACCACTTTGGGGATGGGTTAAGGCATTTGACCCACCGTCATTACAGGAGACAATCAAGAAGGCACGAAATATGGAGTTTGCAGTGCCTAAGAAAAAATTTGTCTCTAAATCCTTTCCTCCAAAGAAGGATAAGAGTTATTCACATCAGTGAGATACATTTCAGCAAAAGAAACTAGCTCCTCGACTCGATGATGATGCCTTGAATGAGTACAGGAGGAAAAAGTTGTGCTTCAAATGCAAGGGGCCATGGGACCCTAATCATAAGTGCCCAATGAAGGGGCAAGCAAAACAATTGGAGTACTATTCTGTCGAGGAGACAGCAATTGAAAAATCAGAACAGCAAAGTGATCGGGAGGATAGTGATGTAGAGAGTGCAGCAGAAGAGATGCAGGGTACACAGGATGATGACATACCTACAGCCCATCTTTCGGCTACTCAGAAAGAAGGTTCTTTCAGGATTTAGGGAGTCTTGGAAGGACAGAGAGTGACCACATTACTTGACACAAGGGCCACTCATAATCTCATTGATGAGGGACTTGTAGCAAGGAGGGGACTCAAGACTGAGGCGTTCGAGAGGTTCAAAGTTAGAGTTGCAGATGGCTTCATCATTACCTGCAAGAGGAGAATCCCAAACTTAACTATTAAGTTAAGTGACTATGAGTTCCAGGCAGAATACTATGTGGTTAGTATGGGAGACATGGATGTGGTCCTTGGCATGAAGTGGCTTCATGCAATAGGTGAGTTCTACCTCAATTTGCAGACTATGGAAATGAAATTCGAGGTAGACGGTCGAAAGCATGTGTTAAAGGGGATGTCAGATGGTGGACTTAGAGTTGTATCACTCAGGAGGATGGAGAGATTGCTCAGGCATGATTAGGTGGAGTGGGCAGCTGAGTGTGTTGTTATGCCTACAGCTACAGAGCAACCTAAGCAGAGCTATCATCCAAATATCCAGAAGTTAATCACTAAGCAAACCAAGGTATTCAGTAGTATAACCCCAGGGAGGCCTCCTGATAGAGGTATTGAGCACGTGATTGAGCTAGAGGAGGGAGCTAAGCCTGTGATCATCACTCCCTACAGACATCCTAAGAGACTGAAGGATGAGATCAAGAAGCCAATTAAGGAGCTTCTCGAGATGGGGCACATTCGTCCCAGCAAGAGTCTGTTTGCCTTTGCAGTTGTATTGGTGAAAAAGAAGGATGGCACTTTGAGAATGTGTATAGATTATCGGGCTCTTAATAAGAAAACAATTAAGAACAAGTACTCCATTCCGCGGATAGATGAGCTCATTGACGAGCTACACGGGGCATGCTACTTCTCCAAGATCGATTTGAGATCTAGATACCACCATATTCGGGTGAGAGAGGAGTAAGTGGAGAAGACAACTTTCCGATGCCACTATGGGCATTTTGAGTTCCTGGTTATGCCTTTCGGCTTAACCAATGCACCGGCCACTTTCCAGTCCTGCATGAACAAGGTCTTCAGAGAGCCGCTGAGGAAATTTGTCCTCATATTCTTCAATGATATATTGATTTTCAGTAGGACATGGGAGGAGCACCTCCAACACATTGAGGAGGTACTGAGCATTCTTGAGAGGGAGTCTCTATATGCCAAGGAGTCGAAGTGTGAATTTGGCATGACCAAGCTCCTCTACTTGGGTCATATCATCAATGCCGAGAGTGTTAGAGTAGAACCTGAGAAGCTCAGGGCCATTGTTGATTGGCCGCCACCCACGAATCTCTCACAACTCAAGGGATTCTTCGGGTTATGTGGGTTCTACCGCTGGTTCGTCAAGGGGTTTTCACAGAGTGCAGCACCTCTGACAGACTTGACGAAGAAGGGGGCATTTGCTTGGTCGGATGAGGCACAGCAGTGTTTTGACAGGTTTAAGCAGATCATGAGTTCTTGCCCAGTCTTGGCCATTCCAGATTTCACCAAGCCTTTTGAGCTTGAGTGTGACGCCTCAAGAGAAGGCATAGGAGTTGTTTTGATGCAGGACAAGCACCCGATTGCATTTGAGAACAGAAAACTCAGGGGTATCGAGCGAGGTTACAATATATATGATAAGGAAATGTTAGCCATAATGCATGCTTTGGCTAAATTCAGGCAGTACTTAGTGGGCAGCAAATTCGTGGCTAAAACAAACCACAACAACGTCAGACATTTCCTGAATCAACATGACCTCAACGATAGACAACAGAAGTGGGTGAGCAAATTGCAAGCCTACGACTTTGACATAGTTTATGTCAAAGGGAAGAAGAATGTGGTGGCCGATGCACTCTCACAGAGACCTCACCTATGTTCATTAGGTGAAATTACAGTTGATTGGCGAGAGTGGATATCTGCAGATTATGCTAAGAATAAGTGGGCCACAGGGATTATTGATGGTATCATTAAGGATAGCAGGTACACAGTGGTAAATGACTTGATCATTTACAAGGGGAGGATCTTACTGGTTCCAGGATCGGGCATGAAAAAGAAGGTAATGAGGGCTTTCCATGATGTACCTACAGCTGGTCACCTGGGATAGTTCAAAACTTACAGGCAAATCCAGGAACGTTTCACATGGAAAGGGCTCAAATCAAATGTATTGCAATATGTCAGAGAGTGCCCCACTTGCCAGCAGAACAAACAGGAACATTCTTATCCAATTGGTTTATTGCAACCCCTACCCATTCCTAATTAGAAATGGGAATGCATTTCTATGGATTTTATCACGAGCTTGCCCAAGGCCAAAGGCAGGGACTATATTTTTGTTGTGGTTGATAGGTTGACGAAATTCGCACATTTCTTTGCAATTTCAGCCACATACACAACAGCACGGATCGCAGATCTGTTTTTCAAAGAGGTATTCAGATTGCATGAGCTACCCAGGAGTATAGTCAGTGACAGAGATAGCAAGTTTATGAGTCACTTCTGGCAAGAGCTCTTCAAGTTGAGTGGGACTGAGCTCACTCCCAGCACTAGCTACCATCCACAGACAGATGGACAGACAGAGATCGTAAACAAATGAGTGGAAGGGTACCTTTGCAACTACATTGCAGGGCAGCAGAAGGCATGGGTAAGGTGGTTACATCTGGGAGAGTATTGTTATAATACTACTTACCACATGTCTATTCAGATGTCACCTTTCATGGCCCTTTACGGGTATGAGGCTCACAGTTTCCTGGATTTGCTTTTTGGGGACAGTAGAGAGTACCAAAGGCCAGGGACTTACTACAGGAGAGTCAGGACATCATGAGGTCCTTGAAGGAGAGTATCCAAAAGGCACAGAACCAGCAGAAGCAATATGCAAACAGCATAGAGTTCAAAGGTCTTTTGAGGTAGAGGACATGGTCTATCTGATGCTGCAGCCGTACAGACAATCCACTCTCAAGAAGAGTGGGGCAGAAAAGTTCAAGCCATGTTATTATGGGTCTTTCAGGGTATCCAGGAGAATAGGAGAAGTGGCTTATGAGTTGGAGTTCCCGGCAGGTAGCAAAGTGCATAATGTGTTCCACGTATCTCGCCTCAAGAAGGCATTGGGACACAATGTGATACATTCCACTGAGTTACCCCCATTGGATGGGGAGGGTTAGTTGATTCTCATCCCTGAGGCTATCATTGATAGCAGAGAGCGCACTTTGCGGAAGAGGCTTATCAAGGAATATTTGGTTAAGTGGAAGAATTTGCCGGTGGAGGATGCAACTTGAGAGAATGAGCAGATTCTACAGCATCCAAAGTTGAAATTGCTTCTAGGCAAGCAATTTTGGGGAGGGCATATTGTAATGTCCCCTTCCTAAGTCAGTACATGTTCTTCGGGCTAGTCTACTATACGCGTAGGCTAGTGAGGTGGTTAGGGGACCCATGGTGATGTGGTTCAACCAAGCTCAGACAACATTTTCCGAGTGATGAGATGGATTTTATGTTGCAGTGTTGCCAGTTGGCTTTTTCTGGAGTGAGTTTGGGACATTTGACCAAATTTACTATTATAGCAGGGGGCACAGAACTCCAAGCGAGTCGGTGCAACGGTCCGAAAATCATGTTGATAATTCATTGGCCAGCTCAACGGTACTACGGAGGCCAGATGAGACCGTTTGAAGTAATAATTTAATAATCGACATAGTTAAGTTAATTAAATATATAACTTTAACTTTTTTATTATTATCAAGTGACTTTATATTATGCTATGTACTTTATGATATATTTTAAAGTTCATAAAGTCACTTAAGTTGGGCGCCCAAGGAATAAAGGAGAAATTAAAAGAGAAATAAAATATTACAACTCCCAAAAAGAAGGCATTGGGGTATAAGGAAAAAAAGTGACTTCATTTGCATTATTCACTTTGGCATTTTATTTTCTCCAAGTCTCAGCTTGTTCGAAAGAGCAAGGGTTTGAACCAGCTACATTGGAGACAAAAACCTCCATTGTTGAGAGCATCTGCGGGGTTGAAAGACACTCCCAGGGTGTTTTGGAGTGGCTTCATTCAGGGGTCACCATTTGAGCTTCATTGCAAACAAATCAGTTGTCGCGAAAAGTATTTCATCACCAAATCTCCAAGTATTTGACATGATAATTGCAGGGATGGATTGAAGAGCAGATTACAAGTCATGGACTGTTATTTGATGAACATTTGAAGTGGTAAAAACCCCTTATACAGGTTGTACCTTCACAACTACAGGCCGTATATTCTAGGGAAGGTTTAATAGCATTTTATGAGGGCGTTTGGACTGTTTATCACCATTCAGCTGGACATTTGGTCATTGCAAGGGACACTGTTGTTATCACAGTCATCAAAGAGGGTTTACCTGTGAGTATTTACTGCTGTCATTGAAGTGCAGGCCGCACCAAGCTTCATAGGGTTGTGGGATCAGCATTCCACCCAATCTCTTTAGTTGGGTGTCTTTGTGGTCCCTTTGTGGGGCGATTTAGCATTGTATCTGATATATCATCTGAACTGAAGTATTAATCTGAGTTTTGTATAGATACATGAGCGGAGATTCTTGGACTTAGTTGCTGTACTGCTTTTTTCCAGCTCTGTTTTGTGGACAGCGAACATGGGTATGTGACCCTTTGATGTATTAGCTTATATTCTCACATGGGTATTGGTTGAAATGGTTTATTTAAGCATTTCCATTTCATTTTCACTTGTGGGCATGCTTCTTTCTTGTTATTTGCAAAATATATGCACTTGTATGTTTCTATGTCAAAAATGCAAAAAACCCAAAACGCACCAAGTATCAACTAAACATCAGAAAAAACAAAGGGGGTGGGATACTACATTTCGACCCCCAAAAACCCTAAAAAGTGACGTCTACTTTGTTTTACTTGATTTAGACACCGATTTTGCTTGTTTTGGAGCACAAGAAATGGCGTGCAAATAGAAACAGAGAGGCACGAAATGCTTGTTTTGGAGCACAAGATATGGCGTGCAAATAGAAACAGAGAGGCACGAAATAGATCACAACAGATACGCAAATATACAACGATTTTCCTTGGTATTTTATTTATAACATATAACAATCAGATCTGAAGATATTTATAACATATATTCTATGCCCTTTTAATAGCAAATTTCCTTTACAATGTTTGCTATAATATTAGTTCTAATTTTAAAGGAAATAACCTTTTAGATTTTTAAACATATTACCATAATATCTATTTTACATTATGTATAAATATTCATAATTTATACATATTATTATATTTTAATTTTATTTATAGATATTAATTTTGAATATTTTAAATATATTAGTATATTATATTTCAAACTTTTAATATTTATAGTAGTTTTATTAAGTCTATGTGGTATTTTGAACTTATATATATGATTTTAATGTTTTTTGTATGGACGCACCCAAAACGTACCCATGCCCCCACAAAAAAAATTGTCGAGTGCATATTGTACCCATGTCCCCGTACCCTTCCCCAATTCCAATTCGGTAACTTAACAAATTACTAAGAAAAGGGTACAAGTCTGAGCTGTGGTTTGTGAATGGAAATAGGAAACACCTATTTTTTTAAACACTAGGTACAATTTGCCATGGAAAACTCCATAAATAAACTATGAAAAATAACCATAATATCAACGTAATGTGCATAATCAGCATTAAAAAAAAAACTACATCATTTAAATTTTAAAATATCACAGGTCCATAGATTATGATTTAGGTTAAATTAGTATTTTTTTAATTATTTTTTACTTTCTTTTCTAAACCCCAACCAAGAGTTCATCCTAGAAATGTTATTTTTTGGGGGATGTTGACAAGCATAGATTACAAACTCGCCAAGTACTCACAAGACTCATGAGTACTCGCCAAATTTTATAGGCCAAGTAAATCGGCCACAAACTCACTGGGTTTTTTTGCCGAGTTTCCGAACACTATTTTTTATGTTTTTGTGTTTTTTCACTGAGTAATCAACCACTAAACACTGTGCAGACTCACTGGACGGAGGATAACTGCAACACAGGAACTAAACATGGAAAAACAATGAAAATACACAGGTTTTTGGTCTTTTGCAGTGTTTCTTAATGTATTATGTTGCCAAGTTTTTTCTATGTTCAAGCACCGGGGGTTTCTACATACTAAGTGAAGATTTTTTTCGTGCATACAAGCAGCTGGCAACCAATTTATGTATTTTTAAGAAATTTCAGTATTTTTTAAGTTGGCAAGTTTTGCTGAGTTTTTGCCGAGTTGCCGAGTCGAAGTCAAATTTGGGTCTACCAAGTTTCTGCTGAGTCCAAGTTTGCAAACTATGTTTACAACTACCCAACCACAGTGAAGAACCTAGTATATTTTCAGGGACAACCAGAACCAGGGTCAGTACCTAAACCATTTTGGCTTGGCTTCAAGGGGAGTTCTCGAGAATTCAAAGTTAGTAGCAATAAAGAAGCTAAAGTCATTCACAAGGAAAATCATTACAATAAATGCAAACCCAGGGAAGTAATCCAAATTGAGAAACATTACAATGGTTATTTCTAACATGATCAAGGAAACCACATTAGGACATGTAGAGACCATTAATCCACAAACTTGATAGGAACACCAAATAAAAAGGAATTAATTGGTCGAACTACTAAGACTTCAGGCTAGGAACCCACATTATGTATTTGTGAGTCAATGATTTTGGTCCAAAAGTAATTCCATCCATTCTCAAGCCTTAATGACAAGTCAAGGACAAATTCTTGGAATGTAGGCAAAAATAAAAATCCAACACAATTTAAATCTAAAATAATTTTCCTAATATATCATATTATCAGCGAGAGGAGTCCTCTGAAACTTTTTAGAGAATTTATTTAATAACAGAAGACATAACCCAAGCCCTACAAACACTGGTAATGGACAAAAGGGAACAAAGAAAAGAGAGTGATGAAGAATATGTTCAGCAAAAACTCTGTAATCAGAGTAGGGAAGTTGGACGTCACAATCATACAAACAATCCATTTGTGGAAAATTATAATAGGAGGGGATGAGAACCAATTTAGTCAAGGTAACTAGGCAATTCAGAGAGGGGACAACATATATTAGAGGTTAATGGAGAAGAATCTCATCCATAACTTTGATGGTTGTAGCAAAGCGATTAAGCTGAGGGCTGGAATATGCAAGTCATCCTTTTTTTTCCAGTTAAGCCCTATGATTCAAGAATCAAAATTGATCAGGATAAATAGAAATACATCTGTATGTCATAATATAGACCTCAAAGACACTGGACATCAGTTGAAGACACCAAATGACATGTCTAGATAAAAATCCATAAAAATCAATGTGCAGTGTATAATGTACATAAAAATCCATAAAAATCAATGTGCAACACTCAAAGAAGCCAGCCAAAGAGTAAGGGTTATCCACTAGGTAAAAACTCAGCATAAAACTTGACAACAACCCAGCAAGGAGTTCATGGCATACGAACTCAAACCACCTAACTCAAATTACTTATGAAATTTCATTAGTATTTTGACATTCCATATAATCTTTGATGTCGATTTGATGATTATATATAGTTTTGATGCCAATTTGATAACTGGCCTAGAATTTAGAAATAGCTTAAGAAAGAGATGGCTCTGCTCATTTTCCCCAGAACTGAGTTAAACTCAGGGGTGCCCAGCTACTGGTGAAGAATAGCGTGACTACACATGCAAGCGGCAATATTGTATCAAAGCATTCTTTCACATTGAGGAGATACAAACTCGGGGGTGTAGTAAGATATCTGTAATAAAAAAAATTGAATGAAGTAAAACCCTATAACCTTATGGTCATTAAAAATAAATTCAACACAGTCCAATGGCTTCTAAAGTAACTGTAACAGGGAACACTTTTAAGAGTGTGACCCAGGTTCGTATCCCCCTCAAATACAGGCGGTTCATAGCCCTAGCAGACCTGTGGCAAGATTGTGGTGTAACAGGGTGTGACCCAGTTTGAAAGAAGCACAAGCGTGTCCCAGGTCTAAATGTCATAAATGTGGCTCAATTCTAGGCCAGATTAAAGGCAACCAATAAAATTACCCAAGAAAAAAGAAATCATGATAATTTTTTTCCATATAGCATAAGAGACCTTTCAGAGTCCGCAAAAAGGGATTCTCAGTGTGTAGAGAGCAATGTTGCATGCAGGCAACGCTAGCAGTCCGAGAAAAAAATAAAAAAATAAAACCCATAATCCTTCAAATTCTCATTCTCTACAGAATCATCTCAAATTCTGAACACACCATAAACTAGAATTAACTGACACCGTTCACCATGAATGAAAAACGAAACCCTAAAATAATTGATGTTGGGTTAGTCACAAGATATTATTACCGAATATAAGCTGACTAGTACATTCTTTGTGTGTCTTGTGAGTGCAGCCAAATATGACTCCGGCAAGATCAGACTTATTCAATCCTTTGAAATTTGCTCCTACTTCCCATGCATACTGGTGCCCTCCCTTGCTCTTTATATCATCTAAAGTATAAGTATAAGTTTTTCTTCCCGCCCCCATTTCTATTGCTTACAGGCACAATTGTGAAAACGCTATGTAAATACAATGTGAACTGAAGCATGAAAGTGAAATCAAACAAACGTGAGCTTACAGTCCGCCATAACTAATGCAGAATTTTCCATATCTTCATATTACCCACAGCTTTTAAAAATCAAACGTTTGTACGTTTTTATCAAGAATTGAAAGCAGTGAGATGTAAGTGTAACGCTTATAAAGAAAGTGGATGTATATAAATGGAAAATCGATGAAAGCGCCGTCATTGCAGAAATGCGCGGAAGGGTTTAAATTGTTGCGACGTTGTCTTAATTGGTTAGTTGTTGAGGTAAGAAGAGGGCCCCACCGTAACTAAATAACTTTATTTGGGTCTTATTATACCAATACAAAACACTCTTTTTTTTTTTAATATATATATGTTATTGCAAATGAAATTTGTGTGACCAGGCAAAACATATTTCTAATTCTGAGTAGCCATTAAGCTATTTTTAACTCATGAAAATCAATAACATAAAAAACTAGCATACTTATATTTACGCGGAGAGGCAAAGCGGAGAGGCGAAGCCGAGAGGCTGTATAATTTAAATTGATGTTTAGTGGGCTGTCAAATGGATTAACCTTAGATGTACTAATGTTAAATGGATTAATTTTAAATATTGCATAAATTATAGGCATGCTTTTCATAACATATGGAGTTTTTATGCCTGCATGATTTTTTTTGGCGGCGACATCAGGCAGTTGAAAGACAGTTTCTGCCAAGCGATAATTTCGTGCCATGTATTTTTAAAACTAATTTCTTTTGCAATTCAACTTAACTGTTCTAGCCTATAATGTCGATATATTTTCTTTAGAAATCCATGTTTTACATTTACAGGAGTTTAGTTTTTAATCCTGGCTTGATGGAATTAGGTTTCTGCAAAATAATGGTTACCTGTCATGTCTTTTTTACCCTGTTTTTGAGGCTTTCTACGTAATTTTTTTTTGTTGTTGCACGTTTGTGGTCTGTAATGTGGGTTTCTTGCCTAAAAACCCACCTTTCATTCAAGGGAATTGGGGTTTCTGTAATGTGGTCTGTAATACTGGAATGTCCAGAGACTGCTTAATTCGATGCCATCCGGCTTCTTGCTTTACTCAATGTTTTAGAATGGCTTCTATAAATTTCGCGTGAAGTTAGAAGAAACAGAGCAAAAAACAAAGCAAACTTGCATATAAAATTTGCGCGACCCAACTTTGTAAACATAATAGATATGGATTTTGAATGCCAACAACAACAATATAGATTTGTTGAGGCAGAGTATCAGCCCACAGAGCAAAATGTAGAGGAGATTATACAGCTTGCAACCAAAAATTTCAGTGGAGAACAAGGATTAATCACTCAGCATCAACTTCAAAAACCTTCAGGTATGCAAAACTAAATATGTTTGTCATATTGAGACATTTTTACGGTTAAATCATTCTAATTACAAGCATTTTATTCTGAACAAATACTGACCCTCAATTAAATTACAGGCCTTGCTTAATCCTTGAATACCATCAAGGAAGACAATGAGAAAGAGAAGGAAAAGCAATTTCAAGTAGAAGAAAAAATTTAGTGGAGAACAAGGATTAATCGCTCAGCATCAACTTCAAAAACCTTTAGGTAAGCAAAACTAAATATGTTTGTTATATTTAGACATTTTTACGGTTAAATCATTCTGATTACAAGCATTTTATTATGAACAAATACTGACCCTCAATTAAATTTCAGGCCTTGCTCAATCCTTGAATACCATCAAGGAAGACAATGAGAAACAGAAGGAAAAGCAATTTCAAGTAGAAGAAAAATTTCCCCAAAAGATTGGAGTGATTGATTACCTGCAAGAGAAATGTTTTGTAATTTGCAAGGACTATGATCCTCTCTCTGATGAAGACAAAGAAAAGGCCGAGGAGAAGTTAAAGGGGATTAAAGTGAGGGTTATGCATAGAAGATGTTTATAAAAATACACTGTAACTGGTCTAATGAAGGAGATAACTAGAGACCTCAAATTTGATGTTACAAAAAGTAACGGGCTAAAGAAGAGTGTTGGCGTCATAGATTACTTCGTTCATGTCAAGAAATACACTTCTGCTATTCGATACGAACATTTGCCTTGTCTGAATCTAGTTCAAAAACCTGGACCGAAAGAATTCTGTCAAATTTTAGCCAAGAATAATTTAAAGTTCATAGAATTAGAATTAGGGTTAGATTAAGGGTTATGATTATAATTAGGGTTTGGGTTAGGGTTAGAACCATAATTATAAGTCTATTTGTAACTGTAAACCTAACCATAAACATAATTCTAACCATGACCCTAATTTTAATTGTAATTCTATCTCTACCTCTAATTCTAATTGAAAACCTAATTTTAATTGAACCCTAACCCTAAAAGAAATTCTATCCATAATCATAATTCTAATTTTGACTCTAATTCTAACTATAACAATATCCCTAACCCTAATTCTACCCCTAGATCTAGTTAATTTATAATTATATCCCTAATTCTAACCCTAACCCCAACCCTAATTCTAACCATAATTGTAACCCTAACTATAGACCTAATTCGTCACATATCAACCTTTTGCTTGCATTTAAATAATTCAATATATTTGATGAGACTATTATACATTACCTTATGATTGTTTGATTATTGGCTAGTTACATGTGCGTGAATGGTAATTAGTTGTTATTTCTAAAAATGCATAAAATTGAAATTGAAATGATGATGAATTATTATGTTTATGATTATGATTTTATATCTTTCTCGTGCTTTGGCTATGGTTTTATGGGCTAACATATTAATGAGAATTTGAGTGTGAATGAGTGCAAGAACATGTTGAAGATGAGAACATGGTTGAGGTAGAAGTGTCCTAGCCGCTCGGTAAGAGTTGGCATGATGAAAAACCCGATGCACACACACACTCACGTAGTTGTATACATACTACATTATGAATGGTTTCATTATGCATTTGTGTTATTATGGATACGTAGTTTTAAATATGCATTATACTTTGAATATTGTTGATGGTTATGATGGTTTAAACAATTAGTTTACATATATGCAATTTTGCTTACTATGTACGTTCTTTTTAACAATGATTTGTTAAGAAAAATAAAATATCTTTTTTATATTAACGTTATTGTCTTGATAACTATTTTTGGTTTCACAATGTAATTATTTTTCTTTTCAATTATATATATATATAGTGATTGATTTCGGTATATATATTATATTAAATACATACATACATATATATTCAGTATATATATTAAATACACACACACACACATATATATATGCATAGCTAATAATATAAAACAGTGGTAGAGTGAAGTTTACAAATTAAACCCAATGTATTAACACATGATGGGTTGCTCATGCACCCTCAATTCTATGAAAAAGTGTTAGTTTTATTTTCAAAACTGAAATAAATTATTTGTTGGGGCAACTCATCTTAAACGCCCAAATAGGGCAGTAAAAGTATATTTAAAATGGAGGTCAAAAGTATTAGGGAGTTACCACCGTCGAAAGGGAAGGCAAAAAAACATTAACGGTAACTTTAGGAGTTATAGATCGGGAGATACGCTACTTCCTCAAGAAAGAGGGCTCATAGGGTTAAGCTTTTGTGAGGGAGATTTTCTAGAGTGTCTAGGGCATTATTTCCAGCTCCTTCTCTGATAAAATTAGTATGTGAATTCTTTGTTTGTCTTGAAATTTACTTGCAAGGATTCATTGTGCAATGGAAAATGTGTGAAAGTACCAGCAATTTCTGAGATTAAATCAATGTCCATATGTAAATTTAACTCTTTTTATGTATATATGCAATACATACATGTATATATGTATGTATGCATATGTATGCATACACAAACAATAGCTCTGTTGTTTGCTTTTCACATCATGAAATAAATGAAATATAGGTGTCTCTGTTGTTTTGATTTTTAATTCAGTAGTGATTTCCAGAATTTGATTTCGTTGTCTAAGAAGGTTATGATTTTGATATATATATATATATATATATATATATATATATATATATATATATATATATATATATACCTAAATGCACTTTATTTGGAAATATACAGAGGTATATATCTATTATAAATGCACTTTATTTGGTAATATACATAGGTATATACCTGTTGTTTGAATACAAATCATGAAATTGTTGAATGTTCGGCATCTTTGTTGTTTTGTTTTTATTTTAACTCAGCAATATATGTATATACGAACCTGTAACTAAATGGAAAGATGATCTTCTCGATTCTTTATCTCAAATTTTATCATGATTGTATTATGAATCAGATTTTACTCGTGAGCATGAAATCATTAAATTACTCTCTCTCTCTCTCTCTGTATATATATATTATCATGATCAATACTTGCATCTTTCTTTATATGACTGAAATCTCTTTATCCCTGTTACAAAAACAACATGAATATGGTTAGGAAAACATGAATTTTAGATAGTATTTGTATATGAAATAAATATCGCATGAAGTTCATGTTAGATGTATAATATGCATAAAGAATCATCGTAGATCTCGTATTTGTAAGAAAAGTAATTTGCAATTCACGTTAAATTTTGCATGAAAAGAAAAAAGATTTATTTATTGGCCATATGCATGTTCTACCATGGATTGTCTTTGTAAAGAAAGTAGTTTACTTTTCTATGCGTGTGATGGGTTTACCTTCTGATAAAGGGTACCAAATACAGGCTAATAGAGAAGGTTGATCCTCTTTCAGAATTTACTGGCATATTCATAAGTGCTTTGGCCAAAGCCATGTTTTCATTGAAATAGATGAATGTTTGCTTATCAAATTATATTGTTATGTCTCTCTACCATATCCTGATAGTAGGGCATTGCATGTTCATGTTAGAAATGCATGTAGATATATCATGTTGCATTAGGTTTCCATCCTGCCTATTGTTTCTAGGTTGCTAGGTATTTCATGCAAGGTCGGGTATTCTTTGAAGTAGGAAGAATTATGGGGAAGCGTAGGCTTTGTGGTTGGGTGGAAAAGCACCTGAGCCAGGTTCTCATCTTTCGACTTTGTAGATGATCACGTGAGTTAGTGGCAGTTGATGACAATGACTATATTCATATATCATTACTTGTATAATTCTTGTATTTGTACATCATTATTTGTATAATGTTGACTATATTGCATGAGAGCTAGAGTTGTACCATTTTGTATATCATATTTCTTGTGCTAACACTCAGATTAGGCACTTGTATATGTGAGATGTACTATGACATTTTTACATATATTGAAGATGTATCATTTCAATTTTATATTAATGAGAATTTGAGTGTTTATTTATTTTTGTGATATAGTCTATAAGTTGCAAACCTTACATAATTGTAATCCTAATTGTAACATGAACCCTAAACCCAACCCTAATTTTGTAACCCTAACCCTAACCCTAACGTTTAGGCCAATACTAACCCTAATTCTAACCCTAACCCTAATTCTAATTCTAATCATTATTTTAACCCTAATTCTAACCTAAATCCTAACCCTAACCCTAATTATAACACTAATTTACACTGTAATCCTAACCCTATTTCTAACTGTAATTATAACCCTAACCCTAAATCCAATTATAATTATAATCTTGATTTTATCCTTGACCCTAATTCTTACCCTAATACTAATTCTATTACTAATTTTTATTCTAACCATGATTCTAACCCTAACGATCTAACCCTAACCCTAATTATACCCTTGGATTTAGTTAACCCTACTTCTATCTGTAATTCTAACACAAAGTCCAACCCTAATTCTAACCACAGTTGTAACCCTAATTCTAGACCTAATTGTAATACTAAATATAACCCTAATTCTAACTTGAACCCTAATCCCAACCCTAATTGTAAGTCTAACTCTAGTTCTAATAATAACCCTAAGCCTAATTATGTCCCCAAGCCTAACACTAACCATATTTCTAACCCTAATTCTAACTTGAACCTAAACCCTAACCCTAATTGTAGGCCTAACCTCTAATTTGAACCTAAATTGTAAATATAACCCTAACCCTAACATTAATCCTGATAGTAATTCTAGCTCTAACCCTAATTCTACCCATCCCTAATTCTACCCCTAAATCTACTTAACCCTAATTCTATTTGTAATTCCAACCCTAACCCTAATTTTAAATAAATCATAACCCTAATTCTAATCATAGATTAAACTCTAATTCTAACCTAAACCCTAACCCTTGTAGGAGTACAATCAACACTGAGAGGGGGGGTGAATCAGTGTTGTGTGAATTTTCAAATCTTTTTACACACTTTAACTTTTAGAGCACAAGGAGAGAAAGATAGCATTGATCTGTCAAATACATATGCACACGACTGTGAATATAGAAAGAGAACAAAACTTCATAAGTAAATCATACACACACAAAGAAGATTATGACACAAGAATTGCATGAGTGGAAAACCCTCCAGGGGTAGAAAAACCACTCTAAACTGCCTCACTGGCTTAACTGATCAAACATGCCTCACTGGCTACAAAGAAGCCTCACTGGCTACAATATGTGTCTCACTGACAAATGTTAAGGTCTCACTGACCTACAAGCCTCACTGGCATACTGTTTAGAAGCACCAGCTTCAAGGAGCACCAACCCCTATTACAGAACAAACTGAAAACACAAATTCAGAGGGTTTCTCTGTTTCAATACATAACATTTATTCTTTCTCATGTGTCTGTCAAATGATCATTCCAAATCATATACAAACTCAGATATTTCACTCTTGTATTATGATCCACTCTACAACACCAACACTGCTTAATTCTTCAACAACACTACTTAATTTTCAACAACACTTCACAACTATATGTAATCAATCTCTCATCATCTGTGTTATTCATTTCTGTCTTTCACAATCATTTTATAATGTACCTGGAAAAATAATTTTATACAAGTTGAAAGTCTTTTCACTTCATCTCCTGTATGTTTCATCTCTATCCTTTCATATTCTATGATCTGAAGAAAAATGATTTATGTTTGAGACCTTTTTTTTTCTTTTTCTTCATCTCCCTGCAAATAAACTCTTTATCTTCACAAAATATTAACAAACAACTTCAATACGTTATTTTCTCCCTGATTCATAAAATAGAATTCTTTTTTTTCTTACAAGACAAATCTTCTCCATGAATTACTGCAAAAACCATCAAAAAATAGGATCATATAATATCAAACCCTATTTAAAAAACTTTTTCATATTCTCTGCTCATATTTACAATCTCTGCATGATGTTTCATATTCTCCTTCAATCTGATTATCTTCTCTGCAAATAAAAAATCTTTATTTTCTCCTTCACAAGACTCTGCAAACATCTGTGTATATTCATATTCTCTTTGCAATTTTTCACAAAAAAAAATCCTTGATTTTCTCACATCATTTAATCCTGAAAACCTTTCACCTTCACTAAATTCTTTGAAGCACAAAAACGTTTCAAATTCTTCCCACATAGAAAATAAATCTTCATTGAAAAATCTCCAATCCTCCATAAAATATTTTCCTTCAAAAAAAATCTCCTTAAGAAATTTTGATGTTTATCCAATATACAAAAATTTCTTCATAAGGATTTTTCTCGTTTAGAAAAAAACAATAAAAAACTCCTTATAAAAGAAACTCCTTACATTCATGACAAAATAGAACCGACCAAAAAAAATTAGAAAGAAATTACTAAATTTTAAAAAGGAAACTAATTATTTTGAATCGGGCTTCAAAAGTTTCTAAACTCCTCATAAGTTTTCGAAGGAAGAAAAAACACTTTCCTTAAAGCATTTAACTCCTATGCAAACCCGTGCCCTCTTGTGATTTTTGGCGGTAATAAAACTTAAATTCAAATTGAAAGCCCGCGCCTATGTGCAAAACTTGCTCCATCGGTTGAAAGGAGGAAAGGGGCCGGTTGCCCTATGGTCTTGAACCCTCCTGCAGGTCATGTTTAGTGAAATGACCTTCTGTCACAGGTCAATGTGAAATTATAACATATAGATATGAAAATAGAACTTTATAAACTCCTTTATAAACCTTGAGCTTATAAATTTCAATAAAAATAATTCCAATCTTGTTATTCCTTTGACTTTTTCCTTTGACTTTTTCAAGATAACAAACAATGCTTCTGATGTTCAATATAAACAACTTGATCAACATTACCAAAGAAAAGGAACAACTGATTTAACTGAATTCCTTAGTATCTCAATACCACTCAAACTTCAACATGATAACAGGATAAAACCACTTTACTATCATACACAAGATGATGTCTCCTGCTCCTATTAACAACTTCACACAACTCTTGATGAACACACATATCTCTGCAACAAACCACAAGATGATATACTTCTGATGATGTACTCCTGCTTTATTCTCTGCAAGTACTACTGATCAAACAAGTCATGTGATCAACCATAAACCAACACCAAACATCAAGTGTATTCATGTGATCCTGTAAGTACTTGAAACACCAATATAGTGAGCATGATTGGTACATGAATGTTATCAACCACTTGAAATATTATCATCCATTTATCAAGTCAATCCTACTGTGAACAACTGTGAAATTCATGATCATGAACAACTTTTGTCAATTGTACAAGTGATCCACAAATGACATGTAGCCTGATGATACTTTGCACAACTCAACTTTCTCAATTCCTTTTGACATCAATGACAAACTATCACCATCAACCCTAACCCTAATTGTAGCCCTAACTTTTAATTCAAACTTAAATTGTAAGGATAACCCTAGCCTTAATCCTGACAGTAATGCTAACCTTATCTCTAATTCTAATCTTAACCGTAATTCTAACCTAAACCTTAACCCTAATTCTCCCCCTAATTGTAACCCTAACCCCAACCCTAATTCTAACCATATTTGTAACCCTAATTCTAACACTAACCATAATTCTTATTATAAGTAATTCTAATTGTAACCCTAACCCTACTTCTAATACTAACCCTAACCCTAACCCCAATCTTGATTCAAACCTTAACCCCAATTCTAATCCTAAACCTAACCTTATTTCTAACCCTAACCCTAATTATAAGTATAATTATAAGTCTAATACTTACCCTAACTCTTTCCCTAATTGGAATCCTAACCCTAATACTAACCTTAGCCCTAATCTTAGTTCTAATTGTACCTATAACCCTATTTATAACCATAACCCTAATTCTAACCCTAACCATAATTGTAACTTTAATTCTAATCCTAACTCTATTTATAATTGTAATCCCAACCCTAACCGTAACCCTAATTGTAACCCTAACACTAATGCTAATTCTAGCTATAACCCTAATTATAACTATATTTATAACCGTAAACCTAACCATAAACATAATTCTAACCATAACCCTAATTTTAATTGTAATTCTATCTCTAGCTCTAATTCTAATTGAACCCTAAGACAAATTCTATCTATAATCACAATTCTAATTTCTGTTGGTGTAATTAAATATTTAATTACACTTTATTAAGTTTACTTAGGGCTAATTTTAGTCTTAGGTTATTCTTAAGTCATATTAGGGTTTTTCTCTAACTTGCAAATATAAAAGCAAGTTCTCACATGTAATTCTTTAATCCATTTCATTAATTCATCTTTATTGTGCAAATTATTCCTCTTTACTTTTTTCTCTTGTGGAAGGTAAATCTTAGGTTTTGCAGGTGATCTTTGTGGCTTGAATTAATGATCAAATTCAACATGGTATCAGAGCGGATCTGCAAGCCCCTTCTCAAATTTGGAGAAACTTTTTAGCAAGAGCCATTTGCTGAGTGTTTTTCTGTGTAAAATGGAGTATTCCATTGGATTCAGAACAGCTGGAAAAGGTAGATCTATCTTTTGTTTGGCTGAATTTAGTTTGGGGAAGCCAGATCTGTGAAGGTTTCAAGAGTTTTTTATATGAAGAAAAACAAAGGTTTCAGAGCATTTTTGGCCAAAACAGACCTCACCATTGCGCTCAGAAGGCCCAAAAACCCCTATTTTCATATAAGGCACTTTATATTTTGCTGAAAAAAAGTTTCTAGGTGTTTTTTTAGGGTCTCAAAAATTTGGTTCTGTGAAATCCGTACAACTGTACGGTGCCTCGATTTCTGTGCCATTCTCATCTGAGCTGATTTTGATTTTAGAGCTGCCTCGATTTACGTGCCACCTTAATTTTCAAGCTACCTCGATTTGTGTGTCATCTTGATTTCCGTGCTGCCTCGATTTCCGTGCATAGGTACAGCTGAATTTTTTTATTAATTTTTTAATAAAAAATATTTTTTTTTATTTTGGAGGGCTAGCCCCTTGGGTTTAACCCTTGGTCGCATGGGGGACCAGCCCCTAGCTTCCAAGCAGCAGCCCCCAGAGACTCAGCTCTTGGTCATATGAGGGACCACTGCCCTAGCCGCCAGCCCCCAAAGACTTAGCACCTGGTCACATGGGTGCCCAAGGGCTTCAATAGTGTTTTTTTTTGGCCTCTTTGCACTAAATGAGCAGTTTTTGGTAAATCGAGCATATCTTGAGCATACGGAGTCGGATTTTTGAAAAAGAATAGGCGTTGGAAAGCTGGTTTTGAGCACAATCCAATGGTATAGGTATTTTTTCCAGGTTTTGCTGATTGGTATAATTTATTGCTGTTTGAAGTTAAGGCATCTTTTTTGGCCTTCGAGCTTCGTTCTTGTGCCTAGAATCTTCGTTTTTCAAAAACGAATAGGCGTTGGAAAGGTATCAGAGAGTTCTACACAGCCAACTATATAATGTTTTCAGATTCAGCCCCAGGTATATTTTAAATCAGTTTGTCAATTTTATGGCTTCTGTTGGATATCCTGGACATGCTACCTCCTGGAAAGTTTCTGTTTGCTTTGAAAGACTTCTATTATCAGCATAAATCTATTTACATATTTTGATCTATAATCATCTAAGGAGATGGGATTCTACCATCAGCATAAATCTACTTGCAGATATTGTGGAAGTAATCAACATGAGAAAGAGATGTGTCCTCATTTCTCACATCATCTCTTTGAAATGCTTCTTTCAATCGCTTCTCCTGATGAGATCATTGTTCCACCATCACCTACTGCTACTTCAGAGTTCAGTGTTGCATCATCATTGGCTTCTAGTGATTCTGTGCAGTAGGTCAATATTAGTCTTCCTGATCCACCTCATTGGGATTCCTATCTTGCAGACATATCATCTTTGTTTGTAGAGTCCCATCTTATAGATTTGGAGGACCACATTGAGGATATTTATCTTCTTTTTGATGACAGCTTCGATGGAGTTGCATCACCATCATATGCTTCAAAGATTGTTCTTCATCCTCCTCTTCTTCAGTCACAGTTTGACAGTGGATTGGAGACATTTGAGCAGTTTTCAGGAGCATCATTATTGTCTTTGGATCATGTGCAGAGTTCAGAGACATTTGTCCTTCTTCCTGTATATTCCTATCCGGAATGGGAAGACATTATGCACACATCTGCAGTTCTATTTCTTCCTAAGGGGAGGAATGTTGTTCGACATTCATGGGTCTTCATCTTTATTTTGTGTCGAGCATCTTCCAGCACTGCAGGAGTCATCTTGAGGAGCGGCTGCATGGTCTCTCTTCTCATCTCTATTTTGGGAGGGAGCATTTCCTCGCATGGGGTTTCATCCTTCTCACTTCTGGGGGGGTCATCAGACCTTCTCTCTTCTTCCTCTCTTATGGGGGGCGGCATTCTTGATTGTACTTTTGTGATGGATTCACTTCTTGGGGGGTCTTAGTTTTAGTCCTTCTTCCATCACATGTTTATGTACTTGTATTTTTCTCTCTTTTGGAGAGGAGTTTTCTCCCACTGGGTTTTTCTTCTTTCTCTCCACTTTATGAGAGATTTTTGTTGTTCATGGGTACCTAAAATGGCCTTGTAGCCGGGACCCATTCTTGCATTAGTTGCATGCTTTTCATTTCTCCCTAAGTTGCACTTATGGGGGGTGTTGGTGTAATTAAATATTTAATTACACTTTATTAAGTTTACTTAGGGCTAATTTTAGTCTTAGGTTATTCTTAAGTCATATTAGGGTTTTTCTCTAACTTGCAAATATAAAAACAAGTTCTCACATGTAATTCTTTAATCCATTTCATTAATTCATCTTTATTGTGCAAATTGTTCCTCTTTACTTTTTTCTCTTGTGGAAGGTAAATCTTAGGTTTTGCAGGTGATCTTTGTGGCTTGAATTAATTATCAAATTCAACAATTTCAACTCTAATTCTCACCCTAATAATAACCCTAACCCTAATTATAGGCCTAACTTCTAATTTCAACCCAAATTGTAACTATAACCCTAACCCTAACATTAATCCTGACAATAATTCTAACCCTAATTCTACCCCTAACCCTAATTTCATTCCTAATTCCAACCCTAACTCCAATTCTAACCCTAATCCTAATTCTAACAATAAACATAATTTTAACCCTATTTTAAATGTAACCCTAACCCTAACCCTAATTTTGAACAAACTATAACCCTAATTCTAATCATAGATTGAACCCTAATTGTAACCTAAATCGTAAACCTAATTATAGCCCTAACTTGTAATTCAAACCCAAATTCTAAAAAAATATAAGCCTAACCCTAACCCTAATATTTAGGCCAATACTAACCCTAATTCTATTCCTAAATCTAACCCTAAGCCCAACCCTAATTCTAACCATAGTTCCATACATAGATATAAATGTAAATGACTTTTGTCTTTTTAATTCAATTAAAAATTGATTTTATTTCAGTTAAAACTAAAGGATAAGCTCTTCCCTTAACCTTGTTATTCATTTATTAATAATACATACATAGAGGGGATTCTCACACAAAATGGGTACTTTTTATTTGATTTCAAATTATCATAGTTCTTCATATCTTCATATAGTTATTGTAATTGAATTACTAAAAAATTAAAGAATAATTACTGAAGTATGTGAGTTTAAGCCAAGACACTATAATGCAAGTTTTTTTTTAAATGAACACCACCAATTTAATAAAAAGAACATAATTTATATGTCTAGGTTTACTCCATATTTGATTGTTTTTTATTTTCTAATTCCAATTCTTCAACTATTAAAATTTAGCTTATGTCTATGATATCTTTCTCTCCCAACTTTATTTTGATTTATTTGTTCTTCTCTTTCTACGTTTGTCATTGCTTCACATTGTCATCTTCGATATTTTCTCTAATATTCCCTTCGGTATTGTCTTCGTTGCTCCTAGACTCAAAATTTAACCTAGATTGAGTCATACCTACAAAATTGTGTATCAGAAATCAAGTTAGTTATGCATTGCACATATCACACAATAAATGAAAAACATTTAGCAAGATAAGTGTTTTTTTAAAATCAAATGATTAACAACAATGAAGATAATATAATATATATTATAAAGATTTGCAAATATTTTATGGTATATTATCAAATATTTGATATATCTGTCAAATATATTATAATTATCATTATTAATTTTAAAAATATAATTATGTCGAGAGGCATTTACAGTCAGAGCGGGGTGGAGATGAGAGCACTCATTTTCCATGTAAATATATAGCAAAAAAATAAAATAAAAAATAAAAACTAAAAAAGAAATTGAAAAAAATAAAAAAATAAAAACCAAAAAAAGAAATTAGAAATGATTGAAGCAAAAAAATGTGGAGAAAAATTTAAAAATTATGAAACCAATAGAATTTTTTTTAAAAAAACCATAGTTGAAAGAAAAAAGTGGAGAAAATCACAAAAACCATGGAAAAGCAAAAAAACACGGAAAATAAAAATAAAAACTAAAAAATTTGGAAATGGTAATCCCAACCCTAACCCTAACCCTAATGCTAATTCTAACTATAACCCTAATGATAACTATATTTGTAACTGTAAACCTAACCATAAACATAATTCTAACCATAACCCTAATTTTAATTGTAATTCTATCTCTATCTCTAATTCTTATTGAACCCTAAGACAAATTCTATCTGTAATCACAATTCTAATTTCAACCCAAATTATAACTATAACCCTAACCCTAACGTTGATCCTAACAGTAATTCTAACCTTAATTCCATTCCTAATTCCAACCCTAATCCCCAACCTAACTCCAATTCTAACCCAAATTCTAACCCTAATCCAAATTCTAACAATAAACATAATTTTAACCCTATTTTAAATGTAACCCTAACCCTAACCTTAATTTTGAACAAACTGTAACCCTAATTGTAATCATAGATTGAACCTAATTGTAACCTAAACCGTAAACCTAATTATAGCCCTAACTTCTAATTCAAACCCAAAATCTAAAAAAATATAAGCCTAACCCTAACCCTAATTCTAATTGTAACCCTAACCCTAATGTTTAGGCCAATACTAA
Source organism: Cunninghamia lanceolata (assembly GCA_027924645.1). NCBI lineage: Eukaryota > Viridiplantae > Streptophyta > Pinopsida > Cupressales > Cupressaceae > Cunninghamia > Cunninghamia lanceolata. The sequence continues at coordinate 588,616 of BSBN01001102.1, forward strand.
CCCTAATTCTATTCCTAAATCTAACCCTAACCCCAACCCTAATTCTAACCATAGTTCCATTTATAGATATAAATGTAAATGACTTTTGTTTTTTTAATTCAATTAAAATTGATTTTATTTCAACTAAAACTAAAGGATAAGCTCTTCCCTTAATTGTTATTCATTTATTTGTAATACATACATAGAGGGGATCCTCACACAAAATGGGTACTTTTTATTTGATTTCAAGTGATCATAGTTCTTCATATCTTCATATAGTTATTTTAATTGAATTACTGAAAAATTAAAGAATAATTACTGAAGTATGTGAGTTTAAGCCAAGACATTATAATGCAAGTTTTTTTTTAAATGAACACCACCAAATTAATATAAAGAACATAATTTATATGTCTAGGTTTACTCCATATTTGATTGTTTTTTTTTTTTTTTTTAATTCCAATTCTTCAACTATTAATTTAGCTTTACGTCTATGATATCTTTCTCTCAACTTTATTTTGATTTATCCTTTGTTCTTCTCTTTTTGCGTTTGTCATTGCTTCATGTTGTCGTCTTCGATATTTTCTCTGATATTCCCTTCGGTATTATCTTCATTGCTCCTAGACTCAAAATTTAACCTAGGTCGAGCCATACCTACAAAATTGTGTATCAGAAATCAAGTTAGTTATGCATTGCACATATCACACAATAAATGAAAAACATTTAGCAAGAGAAGTGTTTTTTTAAAAATCAAATGATTTACAACAATGAATATAATATAATATATATTATAAAGATTTTCAAATATTTTATGGTATATTATCAAATATTTAATATATTTGTCAAATATATTATAATTATTATTATTAATTTTAAAAATATAATTATGTCGAGAGGCATTTACAGTCAGAGTGGGTGGAGATGAGAGCACTCATTTTCCATGTAAATATATAGCAAAAAAATAAAATAAAAAATAAAAACTAAAAAAGAAATTGAAAAAAATAAAAAATAAAAACCAAAAAAAAATTAGAAATGATTGAAGCAAAAAATGTGGAGAAAAATTTAAAAATTATGAAACCAATGGAAAAAAAAATTTAAAACCCACAGTTGAAAGAAAAAAGTGGAGAAAATCACAAAAACCATGGAAAAGCAAAAAACATAGAAAATAAAAATAAAAACTAAAAAAATTGGAAATGGTTGAAAGCTATGGAAAAAAAAAAAAAAAAAAACATGGACGAAACCTAAGAAGATATCTCTCGGCATACTTTAGATATATATTTTAAAATATAAATATACTAGTTATGCCAAGAGGGGTGGAGATGAGAGCACTAATTTTCTGTGTAAATATATAGAGAAAAATAAAAGAAATTGGAATAAATAAAAATAAAAACCAAAAAGGAAATTGAAACCATTGAAAGAAAAAAAGGTGGATAAAATAGAAATATATGCAACCAAAAAAATAATCACAAAAATGTAAAAATAAAAAATAAAAGCTATGAGTATCACAAAAAGCACCACAAAACCTAGAGAAGATATCTCTCCGCATAGTATAGATATATATTTTTAAATATAAATATACTAGTATACAATATATCATATCATAATATATATTATATTATAATATTATAATGCTATCTATATTGTAATTTTACCATAAATTTTGTAATCTCATATCTTGTTTTTTTAGCATTCTAATTTTTAAAATAAAAATAGTTTAAAAAATCAAACAGAGCTTTTGCTTTTTTCTTAAAACTTTTTAATTGTTTAACTATATTCTTTAACTATATGCATTTTTTTTATCAATGCAAAGCAGCTAAGGGGCTGTACCGTTGTATTATAATAAAAGTATAAACATTACATAGAAGCAGGGGATCATTAACAATCACCCTGTGCATATCCATCCTGATCCAAAAAAGACCTATTAGGCAACCAAACTCAGGATGGTGCCACACATCCAAAACCCCTATCGACACATAACATCGAGATATTTATAGACATTGTGAGACAACATTAAACAAAATACCAAACCCTGGTAGAGACCCCAACCAACCCAACCAGACCAGACCTATCACCTTTCAGCAACAACACTACCAGCCAAGGGACTCGAACTCAATGGGCACGGATCCTCAGCCACCCCCAGGTGGCAGAACCTTCGGTGTCTGTAAGTCCTTCTTCCATTATAAAATCCTGTAGCCAGCTTGCACCATCCTCTAGAATCAATTCCAAATTTTGTTTGAGGAATTTAATTCCTCTTGCCGTCGCCGTTTGAAACCTTGGAAGGGAAGTCAAGTCGCACGAGAAAACCAGAGGGAACCTCTCTGGTGGCTGGCCTCGTCGGTGCATAACATAGTAATCTCTTGGCAATGGAATCCCCTTCCCCACCTCATAGTTCTCCAACACATTCTCCAAACCACCCAAGAACTTACTCCAAATCAATTTCTTGCAGAGCTGCCTCACCATATCCTTCGTCTCACCTGCCTCCAATACGGATGCTAAAAACATGGTGGCTACATCCGTGTTTACCCTATATCTATGATAGGAGCGCGTGAATCCCTCACCCAACACCATATTCAAAGCATGGAGGATTAGGTTGTGCTTCGATTTAAAGATCAAGCCCAGCCTCTTCTTCGTCACCTCCCCCAAGAAAGGCATTTGTGTGCTTGAGCTTTCCAGGATTATCGGGGTGTAACTATATGCATATTTATATTTTGAAATATATATTCTTTAACCATTTCATTTAACTATGCATATTCTTTAAAAACTATCCCTATCTTAGTTTTTCTTTAGCTATTTTTTATGGTATATTATCAGATATTTCTTGTATTTGTCAAATATATTATAATTATTAATTTAAAAAATATAATATAATATATCATACTATATTATAATATTATCTTATAAAATATCATTAATAGCAGATGATATGTTGTTATTCAAATAATCCATTACTTCTTCTATTATGGGTAATTCATATAGATAAAAGAGTGAATTGTTGCTTTTCTACTTTGGAGAAGCTTTTTGGTTTTAAAAGAGAAAGAAAAATAAAACTAGTATATTTATATTTTAAAAAATATATCTATAATACGAGAGATATCTTGCAATTTCTTTTTTAGCTTTTGGTTTTTGGTTTTTGGTTTTATTTTATTTTTTATAAATTACTGGCAGTTAGAATGCAAGCGTTTCATCTCATTAAATATATTTCTTTTATAAATTACTGGCAGCTAGAATATTTGCATTTTGGTTTAAAATAGCAAAAGTATATTTCATCAGGTTTAGTGGTGTATTTATTGTGGTGTTTCATTATGATCCTCTATCTTAATAATCTCATGCATATAAATCTTTTGTTTTTGTTTTCTAGATTGGAATCTTATACAATTACACAAAATCTTGGAATCTTTCAGCTCTTCAACTCCACTCGTGCTATGATTGTAGGAACGTCTCTCGGCATAATTAGTAACCTTTAAAAGCAAAGTGAGAATGGAAAATGATAAGGAAAAATATTTAGGAAGAGGAAATGAATCATTAAAATATAATATAATATTATCAATGAATTGAAGAGCTTTTGGTTAAAAACTCTGTATAGCTTTTTTTTCTCCATCGACGTTTCGGATCACACTTCGTGATCCATTATCAACAAGAGAAAGAGAATGAAAATGAAGTAATTGCAGATCAGGTTCCTTAAAAAGAGGGAGAAGAGTTGACACGAAGTACTAGATTGGACAAACAATGAAGGGATCAAAAGGAACAAACTTAAACTAAAAAAGAAAGTTTCAAAAAGTTTGTTCCTTTTGATCCCTTCATTGTTTGTCCAAACTAGTACCCCATGTCAACTCTTCTCCCTCTTTTTAAGGAACCTGATCTGCAGTTTACTTCATTTTTATTCTCTTTCTCTTCGTGATGATGGATCACAGAGTGTGATCCAAAACGTCAATGGAGAAAAAAAAGCTATACACAATTTTTAACTAGAAGCTCTTCAATTCATGTCATGGACTGTGGAAATATCATGTCTTCAATTATCAATGAAGATAATGAATATATATATATGTGTGTGTGTGTGTGTGTGTGTGTGTGTCAAGATTTTCAAGTATTTTATGGTATATTATTAAATATTTGATATGTTCCTAAATATATTATTATTTTTGAAAATATAATATATCATATTATAATATAATATAATATTATAATGTTATCTTCACGAGTGCACTTTCACATAGTGCCAAAATAACAACATCTGATTGCAATGGACTTTGCTCATTAATACTAAATATTTGAAAGTTTCCCATTCCTAATTAATATTAATCTAGTCTCACAAAAGCATTAAATCAAGGAATTATATTAAAGATTATTTTTAAATAATGGAAAGTTTTCTATTCCTAAATTATTACTAATCTAGTCTTAGAAAAGCATTAAAAAGAATTTTTATTGGAATACATTTTAAAAGAAAAAATAATTCTTTCTGGATTTAAGATAAGCTTTTTCTAAAAAAATTTACGCCTAGATAAGGGTTGTTTAATCATGCCAATTAAGAGGCACTAAAAATAGGACAAAACAAAGTTTAAAGATATGGAATCTATCTTGAAGTTGTATGCAAGAGTTTTTGACATTCTAGGGGAGATTTGCATTCTTAATTATTGATGGAGAGATAACATGTTGAAGATTACACGGTGAATATAATATGCAGGTTAAAGAAAAGAGGCGAATTGATAGCAATTACCAGGTGCTTTCATTCATTTGATGAAAAAAAGAATAAAATTAATATTATAATAAAATTAATTTGTATTCTTAATTTTATGGTGGCTCGAGTTATTTTTTGTGGTTAATAAAATCAAAATCAATAAAACCATGAATCAATGTCAAGACAAAGAGAGGGTAAGTAAAAATACCTAACACCTACTCTACACCTATGTTACCAGAAATGAGAAATGGAAACCGCAACAACAACAACAACGTGAAGAGAAACGAGATATTTAGAGGTTGCATAAAAGAAACGGATTTTAAATACATTTTTTTTCTTCAAAATTTTAGATTTATTATAAAGTAAAACACTGAAAATAAAACTAGGAAAAAACAAAAACTACATCTTTATAAATATATATTTTTATGAAATTTATTTTATAAAAAAAACTTCACACATTTATCTTTTTAAAAAACATAAAACTATGTCTAAAACGCCATGCATTTATGTTTTTTAATAAAACTAAATCTATGAAATTTGTTTAAATAAAAAAAACTTAGTTTTCAAATCACATATTTATTTTTGGTAATAATTAAACATTATAAAAGCCATGCATTTATTCTTTTTGTTTTGAAAAAACAAAACTACTTTCCCTAATAAATAAATAATATCATAATAAAAACAATATTATAAAATCACTTTTATTACATAATGAATATACAATATTATAAAACATCAGGAAGATTTTAAATAAAAGTCACTTTCCTTACGGAAAGTTTGATTGCAAATTTAAAAAAAACTAAGTTCGGGGAAAAAGGCCTGTTGGCAACGCAGAAACGACCATTTCTTAGGGCAATGACGTTTCGCCTGTCAGAAACAGAAACGCGGCAAGAATGTCTCATTTTTGGTAACGTAGCTCTACACTGAATCTTTTGTGAATGTCTCTGTAGATATTTTTTAAAAAAATGATATGCATGGAGTTGAGAATGACATTGTAGACACCTAAAATTGACCATGCCTTGTCGATACATCACTTGAGATACTTTGTAACACGTTTTGTCCTAGAAACCCTTTCATCACCTAATTAGTTAAATAAATCATATTTATTTAACTAATTCCCATCATAATCCCATTTCAATCCCTCTAGCCAATTAATTAAATAAATTATATTTATTTAAGTAATTCCCACTTTTCCCTCGTCCAAATTAATTAAATAAATTAAAGATTTATTTAATCAATGTATTCCACATCATTCCTTTCCAAAAATTAAATAATTTTATTATTTAATTCCACATTTGTCTCTATCTTCACATGGCAAGAAGCTTCTAATCCTTATTAGGTGGAAGCCTCTTGACTTTATTACTCTCGTTCAACCCACATGTGACACTTGTCACATGACTACAACTCCTTGTGTCATTTAATCCTAGCCATCCATCACTAATATAATCCTAGCCATCCATTCATATCACTCATCTCCTATAAATGAAGACTCGCCCAATGTAATGCCCCTCGCTTTTTGCCTGTGACAGATGTTATTTTCGTGTTTCCTATGACAGTTCTGGTTTAGATGATAGTCTTGTAGCGCATGGTTACAGTTTCGGGATGTTTGGACTTTTACGTTATGGTTTATGATCTCCTTGAGCTTGATGGACTCTTTGATATTATGCTAGCTGATTATGGATCTATGTTAGGATGATGCTTGATTACTTGTACTTTGTGCTTTCACAGTTGATGGACATGATTATGGATTGATGTTACTTTTAGTTTAATATGTTGTTCGATCATGATTATGATGTATGACTGGTATTAGTTATTTAATGATGTGTTACTTGAACGGAACAGTGTTGCATTACTCGTGTCCGAGTACCCTGCCACGCTGCGATTTTCGTTCATTATGCTTGTGATTACATGGTTATATATGTATATATGCACAACCTTGTTGTTCGTTGCAGGATGCAAGTACCGGCATCGACTCCACCTGAATTACTAGGTCTGAGCGTGCCCTAGCCAATAGAATTGTGGATTGGAGTTGACATGAGGTTCCCCTAATTAGTCAACATCCTCAAGGAGGACGAGCTTTCAGTGTTGTACCCTGTCATCACCATCAGTGGAATTGTTGTCGTCATTTGTCGTTATGTCCTGTGGCTTCTCTTGGGTCAGGTATCACCTTGTAAATTAGGGTATATCCAATTTGAGTGTCAATCCATGCATGATTAATATTTCATTTAAATTAGGTTAAATTAAAGCTTAAATTTAATAAACATTGCTAGGGGATTATGTGTGTGGTTTATTAATTATAAATAATTTAATTATTGATAATTGGTAAATAAATAAATTAAACTAGATAAATGATTTAACGAAATATTAAATTGCAAATTGTAGCGGATTAAAATTAAACAGAAAACAAATGCATATGTGAAAATGAATAAACATCTTTAACGTTGATAAATAAATCTAAACTAAAGTAATTGTGTGGTAAATTTGGATTACGGATATTTTAACGGTAAAACAGAATTGATAAGGGTAAAATGACCATGTTTTGGAGGAAGAGATCCGACCAAATATATCAAATTTATATCAGATCATGATGAGTTTATTTAGTTCTTTATTGAATAGATATTTATTATATAAAAAGAAATTAAATTAAGTCAAGAATTAATAAAATTGCTTCTCAATGGATAAAAATAATTATTATCCAATGACCTATGGGTTTGTTGTTGCCATCTCTATTACTATTATTATCACTATGATTATTTAGGTACATTATTAAACATAATCAATTTCCGATAAATATCACTAACATTTTTTTGGTTTAAAATTAGGGTTGTCATATTTGGGGATATGCAAATTTATTTCAGGTGCCATCATTTGTAAAATTGAGGAATTGGGAGTCTTGAATATAGTTAATTTTGCACCCCACGAGAGAGTGGGTTGTGGGGGAAAGGAAGGAATGTCTCTGCATTTACCCGAGGAGTCCATTCTGGGTTTTGAGAAAGTGGGATGTCAGAATGTCCCCGGCATTTATCCGGGGAGCCGAGTCCTGGTTGGGGGGAGTTTTTCTGGTATAGAAGGAAGGAGGAGCTTGCAGAGGAGAAGAGATTTTGGGAAAAGCTTAACAAATTTCAGGTATGCACTATATATGATATATGCCTATTTCTTATGAAATTTTAACAGAATTAGGTTAATTGTGTTTTCTCCATTGAAGGGATTTACTCAGGGTTGGTGTTAGATTTTTGTTAATGGCAGACTTGAAATCCTCATGACCGCTAACCTATATTCAGTCTGAAACTTGTCACAAATTTCCATTCTGCTTTAGATTCATTTTAGTGGTTCCCCAGTCTCCACCTCCGTGCATTCTGCACAGTTCCACCCAATTGACCATTTTGCACTTAAATCACAAAGATCTTTTTCTCTATTCTCCGTGATTTCAATCCACTGAGCCTCGGCCCACATTCACTAACCTACGCTTTTAGTGTGTTCCTTAATAACATGGTCATGTCCTCTTGTCAGAGGGTCTTGCCTGGTGATCCTCTCAGTAAACGTTTTCCATCAGAGGGCTTCCATGGCATTAAAACTGGTGCGTGCCCCAGTCAACTATACCCGCATCTAAGAAGTAAGGTAGGGCTTACATTGCAGCTAATACTGTGCTGTTGTCCAGCACTCCATTTATTATGTTATAACTCACCACACGCGATACCTCTAGCGCCTATTATTGCAACCATTTTTGCGTGTTTTGGAGTTTAGACCTTCCACAACGTAGCAGCGAAATGAAATGAATTTAATCACATCCATGAGACCTGACTCTGTCTGACCACACCGGTTACAGGTTACACAGCTAGATGTTAATTTGGAGTAAAACTTCTTCTAGATTTTTCATTGTTCCTTTTGTGAAATTTAGTGTCTCTGAATGGGTGTGCCATTGCACCCCAGAGTTCTGACTTGGAGTTTGAATTGTCTGTCTAATGGAACGAGTTTTCCATTGTGAGAACGAGATGATTTTACACCCTTAGGTTTGTATCCCCTTAGGTTTGGGTCTCTTTATTACTCTCTACAGATATGCAGACGTGACCTAGCCTTCAGCTCCATTATCCCGGTCAGATTTTTTGCCAACACTCAACTATATGTTCTGAAAACAACGAAGTCTTGGACTGAATTCACCTCAGATGAAACATTATCATCTGAACGCAGCTGAAGTGGAAGAAGAATCTCAATCGTTTGTATTTGACTCTCCAAGCCTAGAATTGGTGTCGGTTGAGACTCTTCAAGCACTGAATCATCACCACAATGAACATGTTGAAGAAAAATATCGATCCTTGGCAACAAACTCTACATATTCTCCTCAGATTGGACCTTGGGAGAGATGGACTTTTGTAGCCTCGTCATGACATTTTACTTCAAAGAATCCATCAAACGAAGGTAGAAAACAGTTAGGTTCATCATTTTCAATTACACAATAGTTGTATTCTAGCACAAGCGCTGTAGTGAGAACATGACCCTCTAATATTTGCATTTCCTCAATAAAATTCGCATTATATATATGTAACTGGGTCAAATAGCAATAATCGTTATTGATCTTTTAATAATCAAGTGCTGTGACAGTTATAAATAGGCAACCCAATCGTGCCACGCCTTCACTTCTCCACCTTGCGCACGCATCTATCAGAGCATTTCCACTATAATATCTGATAAATGCTGAGCATCTGGTTATACACCTGCAATCTGCATTTTTGCTTGAAAGTTTCTTGAGCCGTCACCAATCCATTGCTGTGCGTAGCTTGCACCTCCCCACACAATACGCTGATGATTAGAGAACGCCAATGGCACTTTAGGGTTAGGTTTGTTTGCCACAGTATTTCCCACGCATAGGATACACTCACCAAGGAGAGAGTTCTTACCTTTAGGTTGCCTTTCATGAGTAAATTGCCGTGTCTTGAGTAGTTTGTTCTATTATTTTTCCCCAGATTTAAATCAATGTTCTTTTCTTTATTCAAACTTTATGCTTATATTCATTCTTACTTGAGTTTAATCACTATTTGATTAGTAGTTCAAATTAAATGTAGCATGAACTTTATAATTATTCACATGACGCAATGAAATTAAATTTCGTGACTACGGGATTAAATTATGAGATTTTTTTTTGATCTGTCAATATGGTTGATATGAATCATAATGCAATGATACAATTTATATAATGTTAGAATGGGGTGGTTAATTATATACAGTAAATTTTGTAAATAAGGTGTAACGTTAATTATTTAATGATCTGTGGAATTGTAATATCATTATTGTTATCACTATTATTATTATTATTATTATTATTATTATTATTATTATTATTATTATTATAATGATTTGTATCACGTGATTTATTTAAATCAAGCCAACGAAATTGATATAATCTATTATCGGGATTATTTAATGATAAATTTAAATGGAACACGATAAGGAAAGATAGTATATCAGATTTGGGATAAATGAATATTCAATATGTTGATTCGTAGAATCGATAAATGTATTTAACGTAGTATTTAAATCTGTCACCTTCTCTTTATTAATGACTTGTTGAACTGGATTTCGTTCGTTGTAAATATACTTTGATATTCTCATGAATGTTGTGATAGATAGACAATGGTATGTGATCTATAGGTAGTTGTAATCGTTAATTACGTAGAAGTGATTTACATTGTTCATCTCTTGGTTATAAATTAAATCGGAATACTCAACTTATCCATATGAAATGAATTTAAACTTTCCTTATAATCATTTAATCAATTTGAGATTATAATACTGGCAATAGAAGTTTACTTTAGTTACGTCAATGATAATTGTATCATGTAGATTAATTAAATGATTATTTTTAATACATATTTAAACATAATTCACTTTAATGTAAGTCATAGGTTTATTCCTTGTAAGAATACGATCAAACTACAAGCTTTATCTTGATAATTGATATACCAATGTAACAACTTAGTCAAGTGCAAATTGCTATAGTGGAAGTAGTGGTAAGAAGGCATAATTGGATCATAACTATAATTGATTCTCGTAATATGTTAATTCAAACTGTGGGTCATAAAACCGTTCTTATAGTCTTTGATTGTGTAATCTTTCCGTGTGGCTAGAGTTCCAGAGGCTTAGCTTGGGAGGTCTTGAATTCATGTGTTGTCTTGTTAGATGTCTTGAGATCATGATGTTATAAGAAGCCTTGTCGTCTCTAGTTATGTTGAAAAAAGATGCACAAATTGACTGGACACCAGAAGCCAGAGCTGCTTTTGAAGATATAAAGAAGGCCATTTCAGATGCTCCTGTCCTCATTAGTCCAGATTATACAAAAGATTTCTACATCTACTCATTTGCTTCAGAACATACTTCTGCAGCAGTATTAACTCAAAGAAATGAAGATAAAGAAGAGAAACCAATTGCCTTCATGAGCTGTCCTTTCAGGGATGCTGAGTTGAGATATGTAGATGTTGAAAGACAGGCACTTGCATTAGTCAGAGCAGTAAAAAAGTTTAGACATTATATACTGAGGAGCAAAGTGATTGCTGTGGTACCAGATGCAGCAGTAAAGATGCTACTGATGCAGAGTGAACCTGGTGAAAAAAGGGCCAAATGGATTACGGTACTACAAGAATATGACATGGAGATCACACCCATGAAGCTAGTACGAGGACAGGCTCTGAGCCAGATGATATCTGAAACTGATCCAAGCATCATCAGTCAACAGTATATGATAGATGAGAAAGACAATAAAGAATGGTATTCAGACATCAGGCACATCCTGATCACTGGAAGATGTCCTTTGAGGATGCGAGCCTCACAGAGAAGAGCCTTAAAGATGAGATCCCAGAAATATATGATGAAGGGAGGAGCCCTGTTTAAAAAGAATTATGAAGGGATATACCTGAGATGCTTAGAGAAACCAGAAGCTAATAAAGTCTTGACAGAGTTACATGACAAGTTTGGAACTGCCCACGGATCAGCGTTGGCCACAACACATGCAATCCTCAGAGCAGGATATTACTGGCCTACCATTTTTAAAGACACAGCTGATCATGTTAAATGTTGTCATGTTTGCCAGGTTGCTGCCAACAGAGAAAAATATGCTGCACAACCATTGCAGCCAGTGATGGAGGAGCGCCCATTTGCACAATGGGGCATGGATTTCATAGGACCAATCAATCCTCCGTCTTCTTCAGGCCAGAGGTATGTCCTAACAATTACTGATTATTGTACCAGATGGACTGAGGCTATCAGCAGCAAAACTTGTACTGCTGATGATGTCATTAAATTTCTGGAAAGCAACATTGTCACCAGGTATGGAACTCCTTATGCATTGGTAAGTGATAATGGTTCTGCCTTCATTTCCACTAAATTGTCAAGTTGGGCTTTTGACCATGGGATTATACTTAAGTTCTCATCCAATTACTATCCCCAGGGAAATGGATTAGCAGAATCCACCAATAAGAATTTACTGAGTATCATAAGAAAATTGATAGAGAAAAATCCCAGGGAATGGAACTCATTTCTGAAGTATGCCTTATGGGTAGACAGAACTAGAATGAAAATTGCATTAGGAAACTCACCTTTCCAGCTAGTATATGGGGTAGATCCTATCCTCCCTGTAAACTTGAAAATTCCTACTCTGCAGTTTGCCCAAGACTATCTAGGCATAGATAATAAACAAGAAGTCAGGTTGCTTCAGTTGATGCATCTGGAAGAAAAACGAAGCCAAGCAATTGACCAATTTGCAAAACATCAGGCTGTTGTCAAGCGCTGGTTTGACAAGAGAGCCAGAATTAAAGCTTTCAGGATATCAGATTTAGTCCTGATGTGGGATAAAGCCCATGAAAGGAAAGGTGATCATGGTAAGTTCGATAGACTATGGATAGGTCCCTTTCAGATTTATGAAATTTTAGGAGACAGCACTTATAGGCTTAAGAACCTGACAGGTGAGGATGTCCCGTTGCCAGTCAATGGACAATTCCTCAAACATTATTTCCAGGCCTGAGTGACTTCATGGCAGTCTTGTGTATCATATTGTATATTTGTATAGTTGTTTGTACAGTGTTTGCTTGTTGTTGTTGTTGTTTTGTTGGTTGGGACCTTGTTCTGGTAAGTCAGGATGATGCACTTCATCACCTAAGAAAATAACTAAATTGTTAGGATTCAAGTGATGAGATCAGATTTAGATATAGATTGTAATTCATTCTGATAAATACTCATGATCAGGTTTATGATGTCTTTTCATCAGGGTACTTTTTCTTGTCCAAAGTGAATCAAACACAATGAAACACCTAACAGCCTTGGGTTTGTTGAAGATATGAGTATAGGTGTTAAGTGAAAAATCTAAAGGGACTCCCTTGCTACCAATACAATCTCCAACCTAAAGCTGCAAGTGACTACACCTTGTACAAATGAGCAGACATGATGATATCAAATTTAAAATTTTTAAAGGAAAATCAGAAACAAAATAAAATTAGGCCATCTAAGTAACTCTACCGGGGCTATGGACGCCTGCTGGCAGTGGGGCTCTACTTAGGGAGATTGTATAGATAACCTTGCCGGGGTTATAGACACCTGCTGGCAGCAAGGCTCTATCCAGGTTGGCTATGAGGGATGATCTCCAACTATGTAGTTTAACACCAGTTACTTATGTTTTCAACTTGCTTTCAAGATGAGGATAATTAATCATCTGCACACACCTGATCCTTTGTTAGCTTTATCACCATAATGAAATTTTATCATTCAAAGATCATGATGATTTACTTAGACAGAATTAGAACACTATAGATGAATGTGATCACATCACTTGAATCATTTGAATTTTGTTGTTTTCTTTGGTGGCAAGTTGTTGTGTGGTTACACAACACGCCCCATTTTGACTTGGCAAAACAGGGACCCAGCTTTTGTTTTGGCTTGTGTTGTCTGTTTCTGGCGGTTTTGGTAAAAATTAAGTCAGGTGCATCATCATCATGAAGGTCAGGATGAGGTAGGTCATCATCATGAGGTTAGTTTGTCAAAGTTCATATTTTGTTTCTATAACTTCATGGTTAGAAAGAGCTTGAAATTCCATGCAGGTTTGCCTTTTGCATCACTTGAAAATTCGTCCATATGAGGGAGTTGTGAGCAGTCAAAGTTTTGGTCAAACCTGATAATTGCTATATGAACATCATCATCATGATATTTGGAAAGCCCCCCGATAATATCCTGAGGTCGAAACATCCGGACGTCAAGTTTAAGTCGTAATAATCCTTTCCCGTCGGGCGGTCTTTTGTATCGCCAAAGGTCATCATCATGATCTTACTCTATCACCTGGTGAATATCATGCAGTCCCGAAACATCCGGACGTCAATCTTAAGTGCTAGTGTGTTTTACCCGTCGAGTAACCTTGGAAACATTGCGAGCATCATGATATTCCAACATCACCCGATATTATAATATCATGCTGATATTGTAATATCACCTTACTTAGAGAAATCTGCCATCTGCATAATTTGCGCGCGCACGACAGTCTTGGTGATCAACATCATCATGATATTTCGAGACCCGACATTTCCTAATATCCTCCTGACCTCCTTTTGCGTGATCATGATGATCACCTTATCTTTCGAAGCGGAGGGTGATTTTCATTTCTTGAGTCGTGTTGAACAAGATCATCATGATCTTGTTCGTCTCTCCCAACAGTTCGTAATATCATCCTGCTGACGAGTATAACCTTTTGCAAATATGATGATGACGATGACGTCACCATCACCTTTGTCCTTCGGCAAGATATTTTTCCAAGGCGTGATCCATTTCGCCAATATGATGATGACGATGACGTCATGTTCGAAGATTAACACAAGCCCCGGATATCCTGATGACGTCATCAGGACTTTCGGCAGGATCATTTTTTTTGATCACCCAGTGCGTATATGATGATGATGATCATCATCATCATCTTGATCTTTCGAGGATCGCCTTAGCCGAAAAAGGGGTCATACTGCTTTCATGACCTGATCATCTTCCTTAGAGGGAACCCGATATTCCATTTACCTCCTGATCTTAACGAAACATGACGATGACGTCATCCCTTTGCATTTTAACCAAGCCTGATGATGACGATGACGTCATCATGATTTTCCTCAGCGGCAGGATCATTTTCCAAGTCCTCCTGTTTGTCTTCATCATGATGATGATGACGATGTCTTTCTTTCCCGAATGTGCAAGAACAAAACATCCTGATGTGCTTTTCATCAGAGCATTAGGAAAGGAGGATCATCATATTTTGTGATATCCTGCGGCCACTTTGAAGATATATAGTTGGTCATCATCACGATTTTTGGCGTCGGTATAACTGTTGCCGTCGGCCTAAGGTAAAATTGTCACCCTGATCATATGTAGTCACGCCGATGCAAATATGATGATGATGCAAAGCCGGATTCTAAGGATGGTTGAAAGGCGATTATTTCTTTGTATAATTTGGGGTCATCATCATCATATTTTGGGCCCGATACACATGAAAATGGGCGGGAAAGCATGAAGCGATGGAAATTCGAAAAGCCCGACTGCCTGAATTTTGGTCAACGAGAGTTGACCTGGTTGTTTTTATGCTGTTTATGCGTTTAGTGCATATTGTTCACAGGTAAAGCTTGATTGCCTGTAGCTGCACATGGGGAGGTATGTTTAATAAAGCGTTTATTTCCTGTTGTTTAGCATGATGATGATGAACTTAATGTTTGTCTGTTTACTTGCAGGAAATCATCATGATGCTGCTGAAGCTGAACGTTGAAATCATGATGATGCTGCTGAAGCTGAGCATTACAAAGTTGCGCATGGAGGCAACATAGGCCAGACATGAAGAGGATATTGTCAAATATGCTGTTCGCCAGCTGGAGGCCGAATCAAGTTGAAGATGCTGGAATATTCTGTGCCAGCTGTACATTTGCTAACTGACGAAGCATGTGCTTTTCATCTGGGCCGTTGTTTGTTATGAGAGGATCCTGATCCTTGGATCATTGTAACCGTTTTCTGGCAGTTGTTCTATATAACATCCAGAGCTTGTCATTTTAAAGGAGGAATACATTAGAATACACAGACGCATCTGGCGCAAAAGTCAATTACTGTAGAATCAATTAGGAGATCGGATTACTGAGACTAATGAGGATAGAATTGTTGAAATGTCAAGGTTCTTTCTTCAGATCACTGTAAATGTACCTGTTCTTGAGCATACTGAATGAATATGAAGTTCCAGATTACATCCCGATTGTAAATTTTACGTAATCTTCTTGTTGATTTCTGGATATGTACTGGTGAATGCTGTGTTCAACTGGAAGCGCTTTCATTTCATTACATGTTGTTGTCAACTTTCCTTTGAAGCTTTGCACTAGATCATGCGGATTTGTGGAATGTCCTGGTGAAGTATGATTTCTAGTTTTCCTTCTTTTCATTGCAAGTATGGGAGCTTGTATGTGAATCAGTGATCTAAGTCCAGTAATTTTAGGAATCTCACTCTCTAACCCTTTTCCTTTTTTCAATTTCATTAATTCATCACCATAACTGCAAATCATGATAAATAACAAGCAGAAACAGTGAAATATGCTGAAATCTCGTAGGTAACTGAAGATCCTTAGCATATTTGAGTTAAATGCATGTAGTACTGAAAATATCATGCAAAGAATCATAAATAATGGTAGAAATCATGCAAATATCAGCCTGTATGCACATTATTTGACTAAATTTACAGTGCAGAGGTAGAATTGTTGGAGACTTATGCAGAGCGAACATCCAGAGCAGGATATCTGAAGATGATGATGATGAACAGTGCAGAAACACGTAAGGCCCCTGAATGGAAAACAGCAACACACATCAACCACTGAGTAACGTCAGTAGATTAAGACCTAATCAACGGAGACTTGGGATCATGAATTCTTTGAATTCATCGTATCTTTCAAGATGAGTAAAGGTTGTTGAGTAACTTTTATTCTATGTTTTGCGAATGACTAACATCATGACCAACATAAATTGGCGCTAGAAGGAGGGCCTGAGTCTGGAAGATCACGTTCATCATCAGTACTTTCAGGTTTGATGACGCTCAGAGTAAGGTAACTTCAGATCATTTGTGAATTTCATCAAATTGCATAAATATTTGCTGCGACAAGTTTGTATTTGCACATTCTGTGTAAAGATTTCCAAATTTCACATAAATATTGCAAGCTTTACAGTAGATTTCTTTAAATTCACTAAATATTGGCCAAAGATGCATAAATTTGTTCAAGCTTTGAGAATTTGAGCCTTAGACACGCGAGATCTGATGCTACCGGTCGAAATATCCCAATATCCTGTCATATTTGCAGTATCTTCGCAAATATCGCGTAAATATTCAGTCTGATTTGCAAGTTGACCGCAAATATCACCTCGTCCGGTGGAATCCAGCCAATATTTGCAAAGTTTCAGCTAATTGGCCTCCGAATCGAGAAATCCTGGCTCACAGGATAAATACCAGGTCTAGACATAGTGAAATTTTTGAAGAATTGCCTGTTAGAGGTTTTAGACCTAGGACTGTAGACGTCCACCATACTCCAGAGTCTAGTACGTCCAGAGCTTCACCAGGACCTCCCCCTATAACTCCTGTTGGTTTGCAAATACCTTCAGGTATACCAGTGACACCTCCTGTTCAACCTCAGGGTATACCTTTAGTCCAACCTCAGCCAACTGCACCACCAGTTCAGCCCCCTCAGGTTGCAATGTCGTTCTTTGCAGCAGAATCACCATTGACCTTTACTGCGTATCATGAGTTACCAAAGTATCCGGACAAGCTTTGTCCAAAATACCATCCTTACCAGGATGCGGATGATCATATCAGGACGTTTAAAGAAGCTTGCTGCAGAGCCAGAATAGAACATCAGGATGTGGTGTGCAGATTATTCCCTTTTTCCTTAGGGGAAGAGGCTTATAATTGGTTCATCAGTCTTGGTCAATCTTCTGTAGGTTCGTGGGCTGTCTTAGAGAAGGCCTTTCTTGACAGATTCAAGGTCCCTATTGATCCATCCATGAATTACCACCTGTTTGCCACAATTAAGAGATTGGAGCATGAACCTATTGCAAATTTCAATGCTAGGTTCCAGAAAATGTTGTCCAAGCTAGTTACCCCATATGTGGTGGCTGATGATGCTGCTAGAAGTATTTATTATTCAGCCCTGGATCCATTAACCGCCATGTTCATCAGGAGAACACATCCTGCGATCACGACATTGACAGGAGCTTTTCAAGAAGCTATCAAGGTAAATCAACAGCTGATACCTGCTCCTACTCCAAATATAGCATTCCCTGCTTTGCCTGGCATGCAGTCACAATATCCAGCACAGTATCCTGCAGCTTATCCTTCGCAATATCCTGCACAATATCCAAATGGAGCAGTGATGCCCCCAGCAATCATGCCTGCACCTTTGCAAGTACCTCCATTGAGTATCATGCCTCCTCCTAATGGAAATGGCCACTTGCCACAATATCCTGCACATACTCAGACACCTCAGGGTACAGATCTATCTCATAATAACCATGGATCTTCCTTTTTCCAGCCTCAGCCTGAAAATGTAGTGGCCAAAGCTCAAGAGGAGAAAGAGGAAATCAAAGAAATTGCTGCTCAGTTGAGAAAGCTCACCACAGAAGTAACACACTTGAGAAATCAAGGGTTTTATTCACAGTCAGGTCAGAATAGGAGTTATTCCAATGACAGACCAAATTACCCTGACAGAGGATACAACAATAACTTCAACAGTAGTGCTGCAAATAACAATAATCCTCCTAGGCAGCCTAGAGTGTGGAACTCCAGGCCAAATAATGGTTCATTACCATCACCCCTAGACAATCAGCCTCCTGGTGAAGCCAAACAGACTACTAGAGTCAATCTTGCTGAAGCAGCCCTTACCAATTGGTGCAGGATTCACAACACCAATGCACATGCAGAATTAGATTGTCCACAATTTAGGATTGCTGCCAGCATCTTTCAGACTGAAGTGTCTAATACTTCTGGAAATCCACCTCAGGCAGAAGGAAATGAAATAGTTCCTTGTGGATATGACTCAGCTTTTGTGCTGGAAACATACACTAATCAGCCTCATCAGGAATATAATCAGACCTGTGAAGAATCTGCCTTAACCTTTGAAGCAAATTATGTCTTCCCTTTTGAGGATGAAAATGAACCTACAAGAGAGCATGAGGAAGTACATGCATACCAGCAGCAATACCCTGGTAAGCACAATTATAACCTGAGGAGTAATGCCAACAGACCTGCCGGTCCATTGACATCATCTCTACCTCCAAATAACTTCAACACACCCCCTGATCCTAAGGCTAGCAATAACCCTGGGTTCCCTAAGGTGAATGCTCAGTACTTGTCTCCTCAAAACACAGTAACAAAAGTTGCAAATGCACCTCATGAGTCTGACAAGTTAGTCAGCTATTTGGCTGATGAAATGAAGAAAATCAAGATCAGCCTGTCCCTATCTGAGTTACTGAAAACTCCTGCCATCAAAAAGGCATTCATGAAGTCGCTGGATGATCCTGCTTCTAAAGAGGATAATCACCTTTCGAGTCAATCCAATAGCAGAGACCATACTGCTAAAGATAGCACTGTCAAGCCCAAAGTGTCAGCCACAGTCCAAGCTGCTGAAACCTCTCACATGACCTTGTACAGAGATAAAACTGAATCACCACCGTTTCTCCTCACCATAAGAATGTTCAGTAAGAATTTGCATAACTGCTTAGTTGATTCAGGAGCCTCAACTAATGTTATGCCTTTGTCAATATGCAACGCATTAGGACTGCATCCTGCTAAATCATTAAAGAAGGTCACTCAACTGGACAAGACAGAAGTAAGTGTCGTAGGAGAACTCACTCATATTCACATGCAGCTAGCGTCTGATCCTAGGATCCAGTATTACATTGACATTCAGGTAGTTGACATACCTGATACATATGGGATGTTGCTTAGCCGGGACTGGTCTAAAACGCTTAACGGATACATGTCCACAGACTTCAGTCACATGTGGTTGCCATGGAAAGGTATACCCAATCAGATCAGGATTGATGCTGAGCCTAGGATGAAACATATGATCACCGAATATAACAGAACAAATGAGATCATGTATGTAAACGTAGAACCTGGAGTTTATCACATCAGGCCGCAAACTGTCCAAATAGAAGAGATCCTGATGCTTGATGCTCATCATCATCATGATGATGATTATCATGAGGATATGCCAGTTGTAGAACTTAATAATGATCCTGATAATGACAACGAAATAGATCGCTTCAGGGATTTTCAGATGCATTTATCTACTCAGATAAAACGTTGTCAATTATTAAATATACCTGCTAATGATATCTTGATTGACGGATGGTGCAGACTACATGGCGAGGTACACTCGGAAAAGACTTGCGAACCATGCTTGGACATGATCATGCTGGAGCAGACGTATAGTGAAGCATCATCATCATATTCTGAGGTGAGTGCTACATCTGATGATGATGATGATACTAATTTTTATTTGTCTTCTGCAGGAACAGAAGAGTCGACGGATCCTGATGAGGATCATATCCAAAAAACAGAAGAGATCCTGGTGTCCAATCAGACGAATGATGCGAGAAAGGAAAAGATCACTCCTGGTAGTGATTGCTTCATGGAACCGGATTACGAGTTGTCTGATGAGGATAAAGGCAGTGACCTGACAAAGTTCGAAGAATTTCTGGTCAAAGAAATAAAAAAAATGACACAACAGTGTAGATCTCCCCAGGAGGTTTTAATCAAAAGTTGGTGTAGGCTGCATGAGGCGCCTCACTCAGAAACCACTTGCTCACTGTGCTTGCACATTTTGAAGAAGCATGCAGTTGTATGTGCTGAACATCATCCTCCTGCTAGGATTGAAGAGAAAACAGAAAAGCCATCAGGCTCATCAGATAAAGGAAAGAAGAAGCTTGAAGATGACACATCTAAGTTAAGGTGGATATCAGGCGGAGCAGCAGCCAGAGCTGCAAAGAAAAAGGAAAGTTCAAATAAATGTCCCGCTGAAGATAAGCCTTGGATCCTGAGGTTTGATGGATCCAAATCCAAGCAAGGTTCTGGAGTAGGGATTGACCTTACTGATCCATCAGGGAAATCCCATTTAGCAGCTTACAGATTACAGTTCCCCTGCACTAATAATGTCACAGAGTATGAAGCTCTGATTCATGGACTGTTGTTTGCCCATAAGAAGAAGGTGAAGATCCTGCATGTCTTTGGAGATTCAGAACTAGTTGTGAGGCAAGTACGAGGAATTTACTCTTGTAACTACAGAAAGCTGTCAAATTACAGACATCGTGTGTGGGACCTGATTGAAGACTTTGATGCCTTCAACATCGTTCACGTGCCAAGAGAACAGAACCAAAGGGCAGATGCACTTGCTCAGGCCGCCAGTACGCTGGAACCGCTGTCTATATCTGGTCTGAAGAGATTTGCAGTAGAATTGGTGTCAGTACCTTCGGTACCTGACAATGTGACCAATCTCCAAGTGTTTGATGATGATCAGCACATCCTGGACTTCATATCAAACAGAGATGTATTTGAAGCTCAGATCATAGATGAAAATGGTATGGAAGATCATGTCTGGGAAGAAGATGAGATTTTAGAGTTGCCTGGCAACACAATTCCCAAAGGTATGATTGAATTAGAAAGAGCCTTTGATCTGGATAATATGCTCAAGCATAAGGATCTGCCTAAGGCAGATGGAGGTCAATATTCACAGGTGAATATTGGACAAGCTGATGACAAGAAGAATGTCTTGTTGGGTAAGGTTTGTACACCTGAAGAGTTAGATGGAATAACTCAAGCCCTTAAGGATTATATACATGTAATTGCATGGACTTATGACGAGCTGAAGACGTATGACACTTCTGTCATAACTCATACTATACCCCTCAAGCCAGATGCAAAACCTTTCAGACAGAAGCAGAGGCCAGTCAATGCTCTGCTTGAGCCCATCATCCTTGAGGAAGTCAAGAAATTGTTAAATGCCCGGATAATATTTCCAGTAAGGCACTCCACTTGGGTGGCAAATCTGGTACCAGTCAGGAAGAAGAATGGAGACATCAGATTGTGTGTGGATTTCAGGAACCTGAACAGAGCATCAGAAAAGGATAACTATCCTTTGCCCTCTTTGGATGAAGTTCTGCAGATGGTAAATGGAGCCAAGATGATGTCCTTCTTGGACGGTTTTTCAGGATACAACCAAGTGATGGTTGATAAAATTGACAGATTAAAGACTGCCTTCACCACAAAATGGGGGATATTTGCATATAGACGTATGCCTTTTGGATTGATAAATGCTGGAGCTACATTCCAGCGAGCAATGGACATAGCCTTCAGAGGCTTAATAGGAAAATGTATAGTCATCTACATGGATGACCTGACAGTGTTCTCCAAAGAAAGGGGAAATCATGTTGCTGACCTCAGAAGTGTGCTGAAGAAGTGTGAAGAATATGGAATATCTTTGAATCCCAAGAAGTGCATATTCGGGGTCACAACAGGAAAGTTACTAGGCCACCTGATCACAGAAGATGGGATTATCATTGATCCTGACAGGGTGGAATCTATTATGAAATTACCACTTCCAGGAAGCAAAAAGGAGCTTAAATCTTATTTTGGTAAGATAAATTTTGTGAGGAAGTTCATCACTGGCTTTGCTGAGATTGTCAGACCACTGAATGCCATGTTGAAAAAAGATGCACAAATTGACTGGACACCAGAAGCCAGAGCTGCTTTTGAAGATATAAAGAAGGCCATTTCAGATGCTCCTGTCCTCATTAGTCCAGATTATACAAAAGATTTCTACATCTACTCATTTGCTTCAGAACATACTTCTGCAGCAGTATTAACTCAAAGAAATGAAGATAAAGAAGAGAAACCAATTGCCTTCATGAGCTGTCCTTTCAGGGATGCTGAGTTGAGATATGTAGATGTTGAAAGACAGGCACTTGCATTAGTCAGAGCAGTAAAAAAGTTTAGACATTATATACTGAGGAGCAAAGTGATTGCTGTGGTACCAGATGCAGCAGTAAAGATGCTACTGATGCAGAGTGAACCTGGTGAAAAAAGGGCCAAATGGATTACGGTACTACAAGAATATGACATGGAGATCACACCCATGAAGCTAGTACGAGGACAGGCTCTGAGCCAGATGATATCTGAAACTGATCCAAGCATCATCAGTCAACAGTATATGATAGATGAGAAAGACAATAAAGAATGGTATTCAGACATCAGGCACATCCTGATCACTGGAAGATGTCCTTTGAGGATGCGAGCCTCACAGAGAAGAGCCTTAAAGATGAGATCCCAGAAATATATGATGAAGGGAGGAGCCCTGTTTAAAAAGAATTATGAAGGGATATACCTGAGATGCTTAGAGAAACCAGAAGCTAATAAAGTCTTGACAGAGTTACATGACAAGTTTGGAACTGCCCACGGATCAGCGTTGGCCACAACACATGCAATCCTCAGAGCAGGATATTACTGGCCTACCATTTTTAAAGACACAGCTGATCATGTTAAATGTTGTCATGTTTGCCAGGTTGCTGCCAACAGAGAAAAATATGCTGCACAACCATTGCAGCCAGTGATGGAGGAGCGCCCATTTGCACAATGGGGCATGGATTTCATAGGACCAATCAATCCTCCGTCTTCTTCAGGCCAGAGGTATGTCCTAACAATTACTGATTATTGTACCAGATGGACTGAGGCTATCAGCAGCAAAACTTGTACTGCTGATGATGTCATTAAATTTCTGGAAAGCAACATTGTCACCAGGTATGGAACTCCTTATGCATTGGTAAGTGATAATGGTTCTGCCTTCATTTCCACTAAATTGTCAAGTTGGGCTTTTGACCATGGGATTATACTTAAGTTCTCATCCAATTACTATCCCCAGGGAAATGGATTAGCAGAATCCACCAATAAGAATTTACTGAGTATCATAAGAAAATTGATAGAGAAAAATCCCAGGGAATGGAACTCATTTCTGAAGTATGCCTTATGGGTAGACAGAACTAGAATGAAAATTGCATTAGGAAACTCACCTTTCCAGCTAGTATATGGGGTAGATCCTATCCTCCCTGTAAACTTGAAAATTCCTACTCTGCAGTTTGCCCAAGACTATCTAGGCATAGATAATAAACAAGAAGTCAGGTTGCTTCAGTTGATGCATCTGGAAGAAAAACGAAGCCAAGCAATTGACCAATTTGCAAAACATCAGGCTGTTGTCAAGCGCTGGTTTGACAAGAGAGCCAGAATTAAAGCTTTCAGGATATCAGATTTAGTCCTGATGTGGGATAAAGCCCATGAAAGGAAAGGTGATCATGGTAAGTTCGATAGACTATGGATAGGTCCCTTTCAGATTTATGAAATTTTAGGAGACAGCACTTATAGGCTTAAGAACCTGACAGGTGAGGATGTCCCGTTGCCAGTCAATGGACAATTCCTCAAACATTATTTCCAGGCCTGAGTGACTTCATGGCAGTCTTGTGTATCATATTGTATATTTGTATAGTTGTTTGTACAGTGTTTGCTTGTTGTTGTTGTTGTTTTGTTGGTTGGGACCTTGTTCTGGTAAGTCAGGATGATGCACTTCATCACCTAAGAAAATAACTAAATTGTTAGGATTCAAGTGATGAGATCAGATTTAGATATAGATTGTAATTCATTCTGATAAATACTCATGATCAGGTTTATGATGTCTTTTCATCAGGGTACTTTTTCTTGTCCAAAGTGAATCAAACACAATGAAACACCTAACAGCCTTGGGTTTGTTGAAGATATGAGTATAGGTGTTAAGTGAAAAATCTAAAGGGACTCCCTTGCTACCAATACAATCTCCAACCTAAAGCTGCAAGTGACTACACCTTGTACAAATGAGCAGACATGATGATATCAAATTTAAAATTTTTAAAGGAAAATCAGAAACAAAATAAAATTAGGCCATCTAAGTAACTCTACCGGGGCTATGGACGCCTGCTGGCAGTGGGGCTCTACTTAGGGAGATTGTATAGATAACCTTGCCGGGGTTATAGACACCTGCTGGCAGCAAGGCTCTATCCAGGTTGGCTATGAGGGATGATCTCCAACTATGTAGTTTAACACCAGTTACTTATGTTTTCAACTTGCTTTCAAGATGAGGATAATTAATCATCTGCACACACCTGATCCTTTGTTAGCTTTATCACCATAATGAAATTTTATCATTCAAAGATCATGATGATTTACTTAGACAGAATTAGAACACTATAGATGAATGTGATCACATCACTTGAATCATTTGAATTTTGTTGTTTTCTTTGGTGGCAAGTTGTTGTGTGGTTACACAACACGCCCCATTTTGACTTGGCAAAACAGGGACCCAGCTTTTGTTTTGGCTTGTGTTGTCTGTTTCTGGCGGTTTTGGTAAAAATTAAGTCAGGTGCATCATCATCATGAAGGTCAGGATGAGGTAGGTCATCATCATGAGGTTAGTTTGTCAAAGTTCATATTTTGTTTCTATAACTTCATGGTTAGAAAGAGCTTGAAATTCCATGCAGGTTTGCCTTTTGCATCACTTGAAAATTCGTCCATATGAGGGAGTTGTGAGCAGTCAAAGTTTTGGTCAAACCTGATAATTGCTATATGAACATCATCATCATGATATTTGGAAAGCCCCCCGATAATATCCTGAGGTCGAAACATCCGGACGTCAAGTTTAAGTCGTAATAATCCTTTCCCGTCGGGCGGTCTTTTGTATCGCCAAAGGTCATCATCATGATCTTACTCTATCACCTGGTGAATATCATGCAGTCCCGAAACATCCGGACGTCAATCTTAAGTGCTAGTGTGTTTTACCCGTCGAGTAACCTTGGAAACATTGCGAGCATCATGATATTCCAACATCACCCGATATTATAATATCATGCTGATATTGTAATATCACCTTACTTAGAGAAATCTGCCATCTGCATAATTTGCGCGCGCACGACAGTCTTGGTGATCAACATCATCATGATATTTCGAGACCCGACATTTCCTAATATCCTCCTGACCTCCTTTTGCGTGATCATGATGATCACCTTATCTTTCGAAGCGGAGGGTGATTTTCATTTCTTGAGTCGTGTTGAACAAGATCATCATGATCTTGTTCGTCTCTCCCAACAGTTCGTAATATCATCCTGCTGACGAGTATAACCTTTTGCAAATATGATGATGACGATGACGTCACCATCACCTTTGTCCTTCGGCAAGATATTTTTCCAAGGCGTGATCCATTTCGCCAATATGATGATGACGATGACGTCATGTTCGAAGATTAACACAAGCCCCGGATATCCTGATGACGTCATCAGGACTTTCGGCAGGATCATTTTTTTTGATCACCCAGTGCGTATATGATGATGATGATCATCATCATCATCTTGATCTTTCGAGGATCGCCTTAGCCGAAAAAGGGGTCATACTGCTTTCATGACCTGATCATCTTCCTTAGAGGGAACCCGATATTCCATTTACCTCCTGATCTTAACGAAACATGACGATGACGTCATCCCTTTGCATTTTAACCAAGCCTGATGATGACGATGACGTCATCATGATTTTCCTCAGCGGCAGGATCATTTTCCAAGTCCTCCTGTTTGTCTTCATCATGATGATGATGACGATGTCTTTCTTTCCCGAATGTGCAAGAACAAAACATCCTGATGTGCTTTTCATCAGAGCATTAGGAAAGGAGGATCATCATATTTTGTGATATCCTGCGGCCACTTTGAAGATATATAGTTGGTCATCATCACGATTTTTGGCGTCGGTATAACTGTTGCCGTCGGCCTAAGGTAAAATTGTCACCCTGATCATATGTAGTCACGCCGATGCAAATATGATGATGATGCAAAGCCGGATTCTAAGGATGGTTGAAAGGCGATTATTTCTTTGTATAATTTGGGGTCATCATCATCATATTTTGGGCCCGATACACATGAAAATGGGCGGGAAAGCATGAAGCGATGGAAATTCGAAAAGCCCGACTGCCTGAATTTTGGTCAACGAGAGTTGACCTGGTTGTTTTTATGCTGTTTATGCGTTTAGTGCATATTGTTCACAGGTAAAGCTTGATTGCCTGTAGCTGCACATGGGGAGGTATGTTTAATAAAGCGTTTATTTCCTGTTGTTTAGCATGATGATGATGAACTTAATGTTTGTCTGTTTACTTGCAGGAAATCATCATGATGCTGCTGAAGCTGAACGTTGAAATCATGATGATGCTGCTGAAGCTGAGCATTACAAAGTTGCGCATGGAGGCAACATAGGCCAGACATGAAGAGGATATTGTCAAATATGCTGTTCGCCAGCTGGAGGCCGAATCAAGTTGAAGATGCTGGAATATTCTGTGCCAGCTGTACATTTGCTAACTGACGAAGCATGTGCTTTTCATCTGGGCCGTTGTTTGTTATGAGAGGATCCTGATCCTTGGATCATTGTAACCGTTTTCTGGCAGTTGTTCTATATAACATCCAGAGCTTGTCATTTTAAAGGAGGAATACATTAGAATACACAGACGCATCTGGCGCAAAAGTCAATTACTGTAGAATCAATTAGGAGATCGGATTACTGAGACTAATGAGGATAGAATTGTTGAAATGTCAAGGTTCTTTCTTCAGATCACTGTAAATGTACCTGTTCTTGAGCATACTGAATGAATATGAAGTTCCAGATTACATCCCGATTGTAAATTTTACGTAATCTTCTTGTTGATTTCTGGATATGTACTGGTGAATGCTGTGTTCAACTGGAAGCGCTTTCATTTCATTACATGTTGTTGTCAACTTTCCTTTGAAGCTTTGCACTAGATCATGCGGATTTGTGGAATGTCCTGGTGAAGTATGATTTCTAGTTTTCCTTCTTTTCATTGCAAGTATGGGAGCTTGTATGTGAATCAGTGATCTAAGTCCAGTAATTTTAGGAATCTCACTCTCTAACCCTTTTCCTTTTTTCAATTTCATTAATTCATCACCATAACTGCAAATCATGATAAATAACAAGCAGAAACAGTGAAATATGCTGAAATCTCGTAGGTAACTGAAGATCCTTAGCATATTTGAGTTAAATGCATGTAGTACTGAAAATATCATGCAAAGAATCATAAATAATGGTAGAAATCATGCAAATATCAGCCTGTATGCACATTATTTGACTAAATTTACAGTGCAGAGGTAGAATTGTTGGAGACTTATGCAGAGCGAACATCCAGAGCAGGATATCTGAAGATGATGATGATGAACAGTGCAGAAACACGTAAGGCCCCTGAATGGAAAACAGCAACACACATCAACCACTGAGTAACGTCAGTAGATTAAGACCTAATCAACGGAGACTTGGGATCATGAATTCTTTGAATTCATCGTATCTTTCAAGATGAGTAAAGGTTGTTGAGTAACTTTTATTCTATGTTTTGCGAATGACTAACATCATGACCAACATAAATTGGCGCTAGAAGGAGGGCCTGAGTCTGGAAGATCACGTTCATCATCAGTACTTTCAGGTTTGATGACGCTCAGAGTAAGGTAACTTCAGATCATTTGTGAATTTCATCAAATTGCATAAATATTTGCTGCGACAAGTTTGTATTTGCACATTCTGTGTAAAGATTTCCAAATTTCACATAAATATTGCAAGCTTTACAGTAGATTTCTTTAAATTCACTAAATATTGGCCAAAGATGCATAAATTTGTTCAAGCTTTGAGAATTTGAGCCTTAGACACGCGAGATCTGATGCTACCGGTCGAAATATCCCAATATCCTGTCATATTTGCAGTATCTTCGCAAATATCGCGTAAATATTCAGTCTGATTTGCAAGTTGACCGCAAATATCACCTCGTCCGGTGGAATCCAGCCAATATTTGCAAAGTTTCAGCTAATTGGCCTCCGAATCGAGAAATCCTGGCTCACAGGATAAATACCAGGTCTAGACATAGTGAAATTTTTGAAGAATTGCCTGTTAGAGGTTTTAGACCTAGGACTGTAGACGTCCACCATACTCCAGAGTCTAGTACGTCCAGAGCTTCACCAGGACCTCCCCCTATAACTCCTGTTGGTTTGCAAATACCTTCAGGTATACCAGTGACACCTCCTGTTCAACCTCAGGGTATACCTTTAGTCCAACCTCAGCCAACTGCACCACCAGTTCAGCCCCCTCAGGTTGCAATGTCGTTCTTTGCAGCAGAATCACCATTGACCTTTACTGCGTATCATGAGTTACCAAAGTATCCGGACAAGCTTTGTCCAAAATACCATCCTTACCAGGATGCGGATGATCATATCAGGACGTTTAAAGAAGCTTGCTGCAGAGCCAGAATAGAACATCAGGATGTGGTGTGCAGATTATTCCCTTTTTCCTTAGGGGAAGAGGCTTATAATTGGTTCATCAGTCTTGGTCAATCTTCTGTAGGTTCGTGGGCTGTCTTAGAGAAGGCCTTTCTTGACAGATTCAAGGTCCCTATTGATCCATCCATGAATTACCACCTGTTTGCCACAATTAAGAGATTGGAGCATGAACCTATTGCAAATTTCAATGCTAGGTTCCAGAAAATGTTGTCCAAGCTAGTTACCCCATATGTGGTGGCTGATGATGCTGCTAGAAGTATTTATTATTCAGCCCTGGATCCATTAACCGCCATGTTCATCAGGAGAACACATCCTGCGATCACGACATTGACAGGAGCTTTTCAAGAAGCTATCAAGGTAAATCAACAGCTGATACCTGCTCCTACTCCAAATATAGCATTCCCTGCTTTGCCTGGCATGCAGTCACAATATCCAGCACAGTATCCTGCAGCTTATCCTTCGCAATATCCTGCACAATATCCAAATGGAGCAGTGATGCCCCCAGCAATCATGCCTGCACCTTTGCAAGTACCTCCATTGAGTATCATGCCTCCTCCTAATGGAAATGGCCACTTGCCACAATATCCTGCACATACTCAGACACCTCAGGGTACAGATCTATCTCATAATAACCATGGATCTTCCTTTTTCCAGCCTCAGCCTGAAAATGTAGTGGCCAAAGCTCAAGAGGAGAAAGAGGAAATCAAAGAAATTGCTGCTCAGTTGAGAAAGCTCACCACAGAAGTAACACACTTGAGAAATCAAGGGTTTTATTCACAGTCAGGTCAGAATAGGAGTTATTCCAATGACAGACCAAATTACCCTGACAGAGGATACAACAATAACTTCAACAGTAGTGCTGCAAATAACAATAATCCTCCTAGGCAGCCTAGAGTGTGGAACTCCAGGCCAAATAATGGTTCATTACCATCACCCCTAGACAATCAGCCTCCTGGTGAAGCCAAACAGACTACTAGAGTCAATCTTGCTGAAGCAGCCCTTACCAATTGGTGCAGGATTCACAACACCAATGCACATGCAGAATTAGATTGTCCACAATTTAGGATTGCTGCCAGCATCTTTCAGACTGAAGTGTCTAATACTTCTGGAAATCCACCTCAGGCAGAAGGAAATGAAATAGTTCCTTGTGGATATGACTCAGCTTTTGTGCTGGAAACATACACTAATCAGCCTCATCAGGAATATAATCAGACCTGTGAAGAATCTGCCTTAACCTTTGAAGCAAATTATGTCTTCCCTTTTGAGGATGAAAATGAACCTACAAGAGAGCATGAGGAAGTACATGCATACCAGCAGCAATACCCTGGTAAGCACAATTATAACCTGAGGAGTAATGCCAACAGACCTGCCGGTCCATTGACATCATCTCTACCTCCAAATAACTTCAACACACCCCCTGATCCTAAGGCTAGCAATAACCCTGGGTTCCCTAAGGTGAATGCTCAGTACTTGTCTCCTCAAAACACAGTAACAAAAGTTGCAAATGCACCTCATGAGTCTGACAAGTTAGTCAGCTATTTGGCTGATGAAATGAAGAAAATCAAGATCAGCCTGTCCCTATCTGAGTTACTGAAAACTCCTGCCATCAAAAAGGCATTCATGAAGTCGCTGGATGATCCTGCTTCTAAAGAGGATAATCACCTTTCGAGTCAATCCAATAGCAGAGACCATACTGCTAAAGATAGCACTGTCAAGCCCAAAGTGTCAGCCACAGTCCAAGCTGCTGAAACCTCTCACATGACCTTGTACAGAGATAAAACTGAATCACCACCGTTTCTCCTCACCATAAGAATGTTCAGTAAGAATTTGCATAACTGCTTAGTTGATTCAGGAGCCTCAACTAATGTTATGCCTTTGTCAATATGCAACGCATTAGGACTGCATCCTGCTAAATCATTAAAGAAGGTCACTCAACTGGACAAGACAGAAGTAAGTGTCGTAGGAGAACTCACTCATATTCACATGCAGCTAGCGTCTGATCCTAGGATCCAGTATTACATTGACATTCAGGTAGTTGACATACCTGATACATATGGGATGTTGCTTAGCCGGGACTGGTCTAAAACGCTTAACGGATACATGTCCACAGACTTCAGTCACATGTGGTTGCCATGGAAAGGTATACCCAATCAGATCAGGATTGATGCTGAGCCTAGGATGAAACATATGATCACCGAATATAACAGAACAAATGAGATCATGTATGTAAACGTAGAACCTGGAGTTTATCACATCAGGCCGCAAACTGTCCAAATAGAAGAGATCCTGATGCTTGATGCTCATCATCATCATGATGATGATTATCATGAGGATATGCCAGTTGTAGAACTTAATAATGATCCTGATAATGACAACGAAATAGATCGCTTCAGGGATTTTCAGATGCATTTATCTACTCAGATAAAACGTTGTCAATTATTAAATATACCTGCTAATGATATCTTGATTGACGGATGGTGCAGACTACATGGCGAGGTACACTCGGAAAAGACTTGCGAACCATGCTTGGACATGATCATGCTGGAGCAGACGTATAGTGAAGCATCATCATCATATTCTGAGGTGAGTGCTACATCTGATGATGATGATGATACTAATTTTTATTTGTCTTCTGCAGGAACAGAAGAGTCGACGGATCCTGATGAGGATCATATCCAAAAAACAGAAGAGATCCTGGTGTCCAATCAGACGAATGATGCGAGAAAGGAAAAGATCACTCCTGGTAGTGATTGCTTCATGGAACCGGATTACGAGTTGTCT
Source organism: Cunninghamia lanceolata (assembly GCA_027924645.1). NCBI lineage: Eukaryota > Viridiplantae > Streptophyta > Pinopsida > Cupressales > Cupressaceae > Cunninghamia > Cunninghamia lanceolata. The sequence continues at coordinate 620,465 of BSBN01001102.1, forward strand.
GATGAGGATAAAGGCAGTGACCTGACAAAGTTCGAAGAATTTCTGGTCAAAGAAATAAAAAAAATGACACAACAGTGTAGATCTCCCCAGGAGGTTTTAATCAAAAGTTGGTGTAGGCTGCATGAGGCGCCTCACTCAGAAACCACTTGCTCACTGTGCTTGCACATTTTGAAGAAGCATGCAGTTGTATGTGCTGAACATCATCCTCCTGCTAGGATTGAAGAGAAAACAGAAAAGCCATCAGGCTCATCAGATAAAGGAAAGAAGAAGCTTGAAGATGACACATCTAAGTTAAGGTGGATATCAGGCGGAGCAGCAGCCAGAGCTGCAAAGAAAAAGGAAAGTTCAAATAAATGTCCCGCTGAAGATAAGCCTTGGATCCTGAGGTTTGATGGATCCAAATCCAAGCAAGGTTCTGGAGTAGGGATTGACCTTACTGATCCATCAGGGAAATCCCATTTAGCAGCTTACAGATTACAGTTCCCCTGCACTAATAATGTCACAGAGTATGAAGCTCTGATTCATGGACTGTTGTTTGCCCATAAGAAGAAGGTGAAGATCCTGCATGTCTTTGGAGATTCAGAACTAGTTGTGAGGCAAGTACGAGGAATTTACTCTTGTAACTACAGAAAGCTGTCAAATTACAGACATCGTGTGTGGGACCTGATTGAAGACTTTGATGCCTTCAACATCGTTCACGTGCCAAGAGAACAGAACCAAAGGGCAGATGCACTTGCTCAGGCCGCCAGTACGCTGGAACCGCTGTCTATATCTGGTCTGAAGAGATTTGCAGTAGAATTGGTGTCAGTACCTTCGGTACCTGACAATGTGACCAATCTCCAAGTGTTTGATGATGATCAGCACATCCTGGACTTCATATCAAACAGAGATGTATTTGAAGCTCAGATCATAGATGAAAATGGTATGGAAGATCATGTCTGGGAAGAAGATGAGATTTTAGAGTTGCCTGGCAACACAATTCCCAAAGGTATGATTGAATTAGAAAGAGCCTTTGATCTGGATAATATGCTCAAGCATAAGGATCTGCCTAAGGCAGATGGAGGTCAATATTCACAGGTGAATATTGGACAAGCTGATGACAAGAAGAATGTCTTGTTGGGTAAGGTTTGTACACCTGAAGAGTTAGATGGAATAACTCAAGCCCTTAAGGATTATATACATGTAATTGCATGGACTTATGACGAGCTGAAGACGTATGACACTTCTGTCATAACTCATACTATACCCCTCAAGCCAGATGCAAAACCTTTCAGACAGAAGCAGAGGCCAGTCAATGCTCTGCTTGAGCCCATCATCCTTGAGGAAGTCAAGAAATTGTTAAATGCCCGGATAATATTTCCAGTAAGGCACTCCACTTGGGTGGCAAATCTGGTACCAGTCAGGAAGAAGAATGGAGACATCAGATTGTGTGTGGATTTCAGGAACCTGAACAGAGCATCAGAAAAGGATAACTATCCTTTGCCCTCTTTGGATGAAGTTCTGCAGATGGTAAATGGAGCCAAGATGATGTCCTTCTTGGACGGTTTTTCAGGATACAACCAAGTGATGGTTGATAAAATTGACAGATTAAAGACTGCCTTCACCACAAAATGGGGGATATTTGCATATAGACGTATGCCTTTTGGATTGATAAATGCTGGAGCTACATTCCAGCGAGCAATGGACATAGCCTTCAGAGGCTTAATAGGAAAATGTATAGTCATCTACATGGATGACCTGACAGTGTTCTCCAAAGAAAGGGGAAATCATGTTGCTGACCTCAGAAGTGTGCTGAAGAAGTGTGAAGAATATGGAATATCTTTGAATCCCAAGAAGTGCATATTCGGGGTCACAACAGGAAAGTTACTAGGCCACCTGATCACAGAAGATGGGATTATCATTGATCCTGACAGGGTGGAATCTATTATGAAATTACCACTTCCAGGAAGCAAAAAGGAGCTTAAATCTTATTTTGGTAAGATAAATTTTGTGAGGAAGTTCATCACTGGCTTTGCTGAGATTGTCAGACCACTGAATGCCATGTTGAAAAAAGATGCACAAATTGACTGGACACCAGAAGCCAGAGCTGCTTTTGAAGATATAAAGAAGGCCATTTCAGATGCTCCTGTCCTCATTAGTCCAGATTATACAAAAGATTTCTACATCTACTCATTTGCTTCAGAACATACTTCTGCAGCAGTATTAACTCAAAGAAATGAAGATAAAGAAGAGAAACCAATTGCCTTCATGAGCTGTCCTTTCAGGGATGCTGAGTTGAGATATGTAGATGTTGAAAGACAGGCACTTGCATTAGTCAGAGCAGTAAAAAAGTTTAGACATTATATACTGAGGAGCAAAGTGATTGCTGTGGTACCAGATGCAGCAGTAAAGATGCTACTGATGCAGAGTGAACCTGGTGAAAAAAGGGCCAAATGGATTACGGTACTACAAGAATATGACATGGAGATCACACCCATGAAGCTAGTACGAGGACAGGCTCTGAGCCAGATGATATCTGAAACTGATCCAAGCATCATCAGTCAACAGTATATGATAGATGAGAAAGACAATAAAGAATGGTATTCAGACATCAGGCACATCCTGATCACTGGAAGATGTCCTTTGAGGATGCGAGCCTCACAGAGAAGAGCCTTAAAGATGAGATCCCAGAAATATATGATGAAGGGAGGAGCCCTGTTTAAAAAGAATTATGAAGGGATATACCTGAGATGCTTAGAGAAACCAGAAGCTAATAAAGTCTTGACAGAGTTACATGACAAGTTTGGAACTGCCCACGGATCAGCGTTGGCCACAACACATGCAATCCTCAGAGCAGGATATTACTGGCCTACCATTTTTAAAGACACAGCTGATCATGTTAAATGTTGTCATGTTTGCCAGGTTGCTGCCAACAGAGAAAAATATGCTGCACAACCATTGCAGCCAGTGATGGAGGAGCGCCCATTTGCACAATGGGGCATGGATTTCATAGGACCAATCAATCCTCCGTCTTCTTCAGGCCAGAGGTATGTCCTAACAATTACTGATTATTGTACCAGATGGACTGAGGCTATCAGCAGCAAAACTTGTACTGCTGATGATGTCATTAAATTTCTGGAAAGCAACATTGTCACCAGGTATGGAACTCCTTATGCATTGGTAAGTGATAATGGTTCTGCCTTCATTTCCACTAAATTGTCAAGTTGGGCTTTTGACCATGGGATTATACTTAAGTTCTCATCCAATTACTATCCCCAGGGAAATGGATTAGCAGAATCCACCAATAAGAATTTACTGAGTATCATAAGAAAATTGATAGAGAAAAATCCCAGGGAATGGAACTCATTTCTGAAGTATGCCTTATGGGTAGACAGAACTAGAATGAAAATTGCATTAGGAAACTCACCTTTCCAGCTAGTATATGGGGTAGATCCTATCCTCCCTGTAAACTTGAAAATTCCTACTCTGCAGTTTGCCCAAGACTATCTAGGCATAGATAATAAACAAGAAGTCAGGTTGCTTCAGTTGATGCATCTGGAAGAAAAACGAAGCCAAGCAATTGACCAATTTGCAAAACATCAGGCTGTTGTCAAGCGCTGGTTTGACAAGAGAGCCAGAATTAAAGCTTTCAGGATATCAGATTTAGTCCTGATGTGGGATAAAGCCCATGAAAGGAAAGGTGATCATGGTAAGTTCGATAGACTATGGATAGGTCCCTTTCAGATTTATGAAATTTTAGGAGACAGCACTTATAGGCTTAAGAACCTGACAGGTGAGGATGTCCCGTTGCCAGTCAATGGACAATTCCTCAAACATTATTTCCAGGCCTGAGTGACTTCATGGCAGTCTTGTGTATCATATTGTATATTTGTATAGTTGTTTGTACAGTGTTTGCTTGTTGTTGTTGTTGTTTTGTTGGTTGGGACCTTGTTCTGGTAAGTCAGGATGATGCACTTCATCACCTAAGAAAATAACTAAATTGTTAGGATTCAAGTGATGAGATCAGATTTAGATATAGATTGTAATTCATTCTGATAAATACTCATGATCAGGTTTATGATGTCTTTTCATCAGGGTACTTTTTCTTGTCCAAAGTGAATCAAACACAATGAAACACCTAACAGCCTTGGGTTTGTTGAAGATATGAGTATAGGTGTTAAGTGAAAAATCTAAAGGGACTCCCTTGCTACCAATACAATCTCCAACCTAAAGCTGCAAGTGACTACACCTTGTACAAATGAGCAGACATGATGATATCAAATTTAAAATTTTTAAAGGAAAATCAGAAACAAAATAAAATTAGGCCATCTAAGTAACTCTACCGGGGCTATGGACGCCTGCTGGCAGTGGGGCTCTACTTAGGGAGATTGTATAGATAACCTTGCCGGGGTTATAGACACCTGCTGGCAGCAAGGCTCTATCCAGGTTGGCTATGAGGGATGATCTCCAACTATGTAGTTTAACACCAGTTACTTATGTTTTCAACTTGCTTTCAAGATGAGGATAATTAATCATCTGCACACACCTGATCCTTTGTTAGCTTTATCACCATAATGAAATTTTATCATTCAAAGATCATGATGATTTACTTAGACAGAATTAGAACACTATAGATGAATGTGATCACATCACTTGAATCATTTGAATTTTGTTGTTTTCTTTGGTGGCAAGTTGTTGTGTGGTTACACAACACGCCCCATTTTGACTTGGCAAAACAGGGACCCATCTTTTGTTTTGGCTTGTGTTGTCTGTTTCTGGCGGTTTTGGTAAAAATTAAGTCAGGTGCATCATCATCATGAAGGTCAGGATGAGGTAGGTCATCATCATGAGGTTAGTTTGTCAAAGTTCATATTTTGTTTCTATAACTTCATGGTTAGAAAGAGCTTGAAATTCCATGCAGGTTTGCCTTTTGCATCACTTGAAAATTCGTCCATATGAGGGAGTTGTGAGCAGTCAAAGTTTTGGTCAAACCTGATAATTGCTATATGAACATCATCATCATGATATTTGGAAAGCCCCCCGATAATATCCTGAGGTCGAAACATCCGGACGTCAAGTTTAAGTCGTAATAATCCTTTCCCGTCGGGCGGTCTTTTGTATCGCCAAAGGTCATCATCATGATCTTACTCTATCACCTGGTGAATATCATGCAGTCCCGAAACATCCGGACGTCAATCTTAAGTGCTAGTGTGTTTTACCCGTCGAGTAACCTTGGAAACATTGCGAGCATCATGATATTCCAACATCACCCGATATTATAATATCATGCTGATATTGTAATATCACCTTACTTAGAGAAATCTGCCATCTGCATAATTTGCGCGCGCACGACAGTCTTGGTGATCAACATCATCATGATATTTCGAGACCCGACATTTCCTAATATCCTCCTGACCTCCTTTTGCGTGATCATGATGATCACCTTATCTTTCGAAGCGGAGGGTGATTTTCATTTCTTGAGTCGTGTTGAACAAGATCATCATGATCTTGCTCGTCTCTCCCAACAGTTCGTAATATCATCCTGCTGACGAGTATAACCTTTTGCAAATATGATGATGACGATGACGTCACCATCACCTTTGTCCTTCGGCAAGATATTTTTCCAAGGCGTGATCCATTTCGCCAATATGATGATGACGATGACGTCATGTTCGAAGATTAACACAAGCCCCGGATATCCTGATGACGTCATCAGGACTTTCGGCAGGATCATTTTTTTTGATCACCCAGTGCGTATATGATGATGATGATCATCATCATCATCTTGATCTTTCGAGGATCGCCTTAGCCGAAAAAGGGGTCATACTGCTTTCATGACCTGATCATCTTCCTTAGAGGGAACCCGATATTCCATTTACCTCCTGATCTTAACGAAACATGACGATGACGTCATCCCTTTGCATTTTAACCAAGCCTGATGATGACGATGACGTCATCATGATTTTCCTCAGCGGCAGGATCATTTTCCAAGTCCTCCTGTTTGTCTTCATCATGATGATGATGACGATGTCTTTCTTTCCCGAATGTGCAAGAACAAAACATCCTGATGTGCTTTTCATCAGAGCATTAGGAAAGGAGGATCATCATATTTTGTGATATCCTGCGGCCACTTTGAAGATATATAGTTGGTCATCATCACGATTTTTGGCGTCGGTATAACTGTTGCCGTCGGCCTAAGGTAAAATTGTCACCCTGATCATATGTAGTCACGCCGATGCAAATATGATGATGATGCAAAGCCGGATTCTAAGGATGGTTGAAAGGCGATTATTTCTTTGTATAATTTGGGGTCATCATCATCATATTTTGGGCCCGATACACATGAAAATGGGCGGGAAAGCATGAAGCGATGGAAATTCGAAAAGCCCGACTGCCTGAATTTTGGTCAACGAGAGTTGACCTGGTTGTTTTTATGCTGTTTATGCGTTTAGTGCATATTGTTCACAGGTAAAGCTTGATTGCCTGTAGCTGCACATGGGGAGGTATGTTTAATAAAGCGTTTATTTCCTGTTGTTTAGCATGATGATGATGAACTTAATGTTTGTTTGTTTACTTGCAGGAAATCATCATGATGCTGCTGAAGCTGAACGTTGAAATCATGATGATGCTGCTGAAGCTGAGCATTACAAAGTTGCGCATGGAGGCAACATAGGCCAGACATGAAGAGGATATTGTCAAATATGCTGTTCGCCAGCTGGAGGCCGAATCAAGTTGAAGATGCTGGAATATTCTGTGCCAGCTGTACATTTGCTAACTGACGAAGCATGTGCTTTTCATCTGGGCCGTTGTTTGTTATGAGAGGATCCTGATCCTTGGATCATTGTAACCGTTTTCTGGCAGTTGTTCTATATAACATCCAGAGCTTGTCATTTTAAAGGAGGAATACATTAGAATACACAGACGCATCTGGCGCAAAAGTTAATTACTGTAGAATCAATTAGGAGATCAGATTACTGAGACTAATGAGGATAGAATTGTTGAAATGTCAAGGTTCTTTCTTCAGATCACTGTAAATGTACCTGTTCTTGAGCATACTGAATGAATATGAAGTTCCAGATTACATCCCGATTGTAAATTTTACGTAATCTTCTTGTTGATTTCTGGATATGTACTGGTGAATGCTGTGTTCAACTGGAAGCGCTTTCATTTCATTACATGTTGTTGTCAACTTTCCTTTGAAGCTTTGCACTAGATCATGCGGATTTGTGGAATGTCCTGGTGAAGTATGATTTCTAGTTTTCCTTCTTTTCATTGCAAGTATGGGAGCTTGTATGTGAATCAGTGATCTAAGTCCAGTAATTTTAGGAATCTCACTCTCTAACCCTTTTCCTTTTTTCAATTTCATTAATTCATCACCATAACTGCAAATCATGATAAATAACAAGCAGAAACAGTGAAATATGCTGAAATCTCGTAGGTAACTGAAGATCCTTAGCATATTTGAGTTAAATGCATGTAGTACTGAAAATATCATGCAAAGAATCATAAATAATGGTAGAAATCATGCAAATATCAGCCTGTATGCACATTATTTGACTAAATTTACAGTGCAGAGGTAGAATTGTTGGAGACTTATGCAGAGCGAACATCCAGAGCAGGATATCTGAAGATGATGATGATGAACAGTGCAGAAACACGTAAGGCCCCTGAATGGAAAACAGCAACACACATCAACCACTGAGTAACGTCAGTAGATTAAGACCTAATCAACGGAGACTTGGGATCATGAATTCTTTGAATTCATCGTATCTTTCAAGATGAGTAAAGGTTGTTGAGTAACTTTTATTCTATGTTTTGCGAATGACTAACATCATGACCAACACTTTGCTTGCTTAGATGTGTTGTCTTCCAAGGTGTTCGTGGCGGGGCACTACACCCAAGCCATTTGGGGGCTCTTAAGAGAACAACACATCACATCTTCATACATCATCATGCTGTCCAAATCGCTCTAGATCTTCTCATCCATCATCCTCATGCTAGTGTTATGTTGTAGATTTGAGAAATCAACATCTCATCCTATTCACCATCCATCAAAGAGAACATAGCTAGTAGATTTGGGTGCATCTACCCCATTCTATTGAGTGTGGAGGACTTTGTTTGAAGGTGAAGGTATTGGGTTGTTGTCATTTATCTTCCATTGCCTTTGTACCAATTTTCTATTTACAGACATAATTAATTTTTCTAAATAACTATAAATTAAAAAAAAAGATATGCATGGAGTTGAGAAATATCCTTTAATTGTGTATTCAAACATCCTATTTGCATGTAAAGTAACCTACGACAACATAAAGATTGTGAGTTACTTCCTCCAAATGATATACATTCATTTAATCAAAACCCTAATTTTAATTTCATACATATCATTTCTCAAACCCTGTTTCTAATTCAAAGTTACAGTGTGAATTCATACAAATCACTTATCAAATCCTTATTTCCCATAACATTCGATATTTGAAATCATGTGAGGGAAATGCTATGATTGTATGCAATTATAGTTATGAAATCTCAGAGAATGTTCAAATGGGGGGTTTCTTTGAAGTTTGGAGAGAGGAAGATGCTGGGATCATGTGTTTCTTCACCACTTTGCATTAGGTTTTTACGCCGCCTATCAGGGTTTGATGCAAACCTTGCAAGCTATTCTCCTTGAGAATTTTGCCGCAATGATTGTTTCTTTTACTTGTCCTTTATATACAGTATCGTAGCCTCCTTCCCCGAGTTTGGAATTGTCGAAGAAATCACGGGTTAAAGCTTTAAAGGATGTATTGTATATTCGAGAAGGATGTATTTTATTTTACGGAGATCATGAATGAAATGTTCATTAAATTCAAATAACCACAACTTCACTAAATTCAAACTGACGCAGAGGTAATCATGAATAAAATTGATGCAGAGGTAATCAATCCTCTTGAATAAAACTGAAATTTCCTATTGATTTTTATTTGTTATTTCTTTTAGTTTTACTAGATTTTTGTGTACAAGAATTTTTTATTTTTTATGTACAGGAATTTGAATCTTTCAACTCTTCCCTACCACTGTAGGACGGCTCTGGGCGTAATCAAATCACCATTAAATTATTTTCAGGTTCAAATATTCCAAATCAATAATGTGAAAAATCAAATCTTCCAACAAACCAAATCTTAGTCATCTAAAAATATCAAATTAGGATTAATGCATCTAAATTATTAATACTTAAAAATGCAAGTGCTACTTACCCCATGATCCCATGGGACTTCTTAAGTGATTTTTCCTTAAATTTGAGGAGCTTAAGTGGTCCCGTGCAAATTTTTTATTATGGGAATAGGATAATTTAGGATAATTATGGGAGTTGAAAATAAGCCACTTGGCTTCATACATTTCTTTCCCTTTTTTAACATTTCCCTCCAATTTTTCTTTCCAATTTTTTTTTTTTGCTAGATAATGCGCAGTCATAGCTGCGGTCTATTATATTGATTAGTCAAAAAATTACATCATGGCTGAGAAAGGGGGAATACTTAGGATTCAACCCACAATTCCATTAGTTAATTACAAACCAGCCTTCATGTTGCACCGCTGAAACAAAAACTCAAAAAAGAGCGAACAAAATATCACCATGTAGAGAACTTGCATACCAACCTCAAAAACCACGACCACCATCACAAATCCACTGCTCGAGCCAAAAATAACCAACCAGGAAGCCTTCCTCCACCCTTTAGTTAACAACCAAAAAACTATCCATCCACTTACCACCCTTGGCCACTTACTCTGCCCAGAAGAATTCACCCGAGGAGACTAGGACCGCAAATGACTCAATCAATGTCGTAGACTCCTCCTTGTCCATGCTCATGGCTCGACAGATGAAGTCTCTACCCTGAGCTACCCACCTCCTATGGTTTTCCAGCTGCTAGCCACTCAAATCCAGAAGGAATGCAAGTCTCTAGTCCACCGCGGCATCCAACTCCAAAAGCTTAATCAGATCCCTAGCCCAAGGAATCCCAGACTCCAAGTTTGCAAAGACAAAGATATCTACATCATCTACCAAGATGTGTGCTTTGAAAGTCTCCCTGAGACATACCAGAGCGTCGACCCTTGAATCTCCAAGGTCTAGAAATGACACTAGAAACCTCGAGGAAATATGGGTGTTGACTCGATACCTATCCTCAGAGACCAGAAATCCTCTGTCCAGGACCATTTTCACTGCTTCAATGAAGATTTTGCTCTTCTGCTTGCAAATAACCAGTAGTCGATTGTCGGTGAATTTGCCCAGGAAGGTGACTTGTCTTCTAGAGCTTCTCAATCTAATGGGAGTCTCCATGGCTTCTATCATAATGCCAATTCTGCCTAACTCGTGATTTAAAGGGCTTCCATTACATTTTGCATGCCTCACTCGAGGGAGGCATTAATAGCTATCTCATCCTTCAGATTTGCTATCCTCCCATGCCTGTGAAAATTGTCATAACCTTCAAGGATGACATCTCTATCATCTACACCTAGTATAATCCATTATTTGAAATTAATGTTGAAAGATTGCTCATTTTGGGATGATGTCTAATCAAATGTGTGAATCTTAATGAAATGCCATCTCAACTTCCAACGAGTCATGGAAGTCCATCCACCTCATCATGAGTTTTTACTTCTTTTGGCAAGGCAATCATTGTTTTGAGAGGTAGGCCCAATAGCACCAAATTCCTTCCCATCAACAACCCAATTAGCTAGTTCATCCACTTCTTTGTTAGCTTCCCAATATATATGGTTTATTGTGAATTGCTCAAATCTTTTAAGCAAATCCAAAATTCTATCCAACATTGCCTTCAAATTCCAATTCGGCATATCCCCCAATCTTATTGCATTGATAACTAAAGTGGAATCTCCTTCGATTTCCACCTTGTCCACCTCCAAGTCTCTGCAGAAAAGTAATCCGAAGGTTTAAGGGCATTGAAATTAGCTACATTGTTCATGACTTCATCAGAGGAATGGCAAGTCTGCCCACAAGTTCTCCATTCCACATCCTAATGATGCACCCAGCGCCTGAGGGGCCCAGATTTCCCCTTGAGGCACCATCAAAATTCAATTTGTACCACTCTTCCTTTAGTGGTTGCCATTTAGCCTGCCTATGTTCAGTGGAGGAGGCCTTCTCTCCACTCCTAATGTGTTGAGGGACTCTTATTCCATGCCATCTGAATCTCATTTTCCCATCCCAATCAGTGAATTTGCCTTTTTGACTTGGACCTAGGCTTGTTCTATTATTGACCACCTCCACAACAGTGGCCTCCACCTTGTTGCAGACGGAATCAATTGGCATCTCCTTATCTTCAAAGATACGCCTATTCCTTTCCATCCAAATTTCCCATATAAGGAGGGAAGGGTAGATGATCCACAAACTACTTAGAAGTCCCGACCACAGCCTGATTGGCCATCCTTTGAAGAGGCTCTTGATATCATTTGGAAGAGTTGTAATCTAGCCTAGTTTTGCACACATCCACCACCAACATTCTTGAGAGAATGGACATCCAAGAAGAAGGTGATCTATACGTCCCTCTGCTTTTCTGCAAAGTACACACCATGATGGGCCCTCAAATCCCATCTTCTTAAACCTTTCCACTATCAAAATTTTCTTCTGGAAGGCTGCCCATGCTCTAAGCACAGACTGTTCCCTCCAACACAATTGAGTGGGAATGTTAGTGCTATCTTGAGCATCCATTCCTGCTACTACTTTATACCCATCCTTAGAATTGAAGAAACCACTTTTGGAACCAACCCATATCAATTTATTTGTACCACTTCTGAGCAACAACTTTCTTTGTAAAATGATTTCCTTGAGTTGAGCTATTTCCTCTGGTGGAAGCAGGAGTGAAGACATATCCTTCCATTTCCACCCCAGGGCTAGATTATTCTGAAAGAAGCAAACATAGTCCTTTACCTTGTCCCCCCAGTGAAGTTTGAGGTAAGTTTTGGTTTGGTCTATTAATATCTTGTTGTCTAAACTTGGATGTCCCCTCAAGAATCTTCCCAGAATAGGGCAGTCTCCCCATTATGGATGTCCCAGGATACGAGCTCAGATATTATTGGTCTATAATTCATCATGAAGTTCCAAACCTACAATCCCTTAGGAGGGTTGGCTATTTTGACTATTTCTAAAGGATCTTCACTGTTAAGCTATTTTGTTTGCAAGATTCTGGTTCATTTCAAATCTGGTTCTTTGAGCATTCTCCAAACCAGTTTGGCTCCAAGAGCTTTATTCTGCCACATCTAGTTTCTGAGCCCTACTCCACCATGAGCTTTGGGTTTGCATACATTTTCCCACGAGACGAGGGCCACTTTATCCTTATCAGCCAATCCTTGCCATAAAAACCTTCTCATCTTTTGCACCATGGATGCATTAACTCCAGATGTGAGTGCTAAATAAGACAATAAGTAAATAGGTAATGAGGATATTATTGTCTTAAGCATAACTATTGTCCCAGCCTAGGAGAGTCGGCGCCCTTTCCATGAATTCATTCTTTATCGATTCTCTCTTTCAGAGGATCCCATAGCTTAGATTTTCTTAGACCTTTATCTAGTGGCAAACCCAAGTATGAGCATGACAAAGCTCCCTTCTTGAAGTTTAATATACTCAAAATTTCTATTTCTTTCCTTGGAGGGGTTAAGAGAAAGAATACCTCTGATTTATTTTGGTTGACTTCTCAACTAGAAGCCTTTGCATAGAGTGACATCACTTTCAAAAAATGCCGAGCTTCTAATTTCTTAGCAGCCCCAAACAACATGGTATCATCTGCAAATGGGTGACACTGATGTTTCTTGTAACTGTGATTCCTTCTGAGAGTCCTGCAACTTGTGTGCTTCTAGTAGCCCTTCCAAGGGCCTCAACCATTATGATATAAAGAAAGGAGATTGGGTCCCCTTGTCTTAATCCTCTAGAGGCTTCGAAATATCCTTCTGGTGACCCATTGACCAAAACATAGTAGCTTGGTCCTGATATGCATTCAAATATCCAATTAATCCATGGTTTATTGAAGCTTCCATTACCCTGCATAGGAAACTCCAATCTACTTTCTTGTAAGCTTTCCTAATATCCAATTTTATCAACATTCTAGCTTCTCTGGTGTTTTGAAGTGTGTGAATAACCTCTTGAGCTATGATGACCCCGTCTAGTATTGATCTACCAGGGACAAACCCTGTTTGCTCCTCCAAAATGATGTTGGATAACAGTGGTTTGAGTCTGGTCGCCAAGGCTGTAGTGTCTTTGCTATGTCTAGTAAACTTGGTGGCAATTACATAATTCAAAGGAACAACCTATTGAACGGTCCACTATAACCCTTGAAAAAACCTTCATTGAATTATCGACCAGGGCTAGTAAGCTTGTGATGGCACTAGCATTGTATGTGCTTTCAAAGATCAAACTAACTCATTTAGTACAGTGTCATAAATCAAACTACTCAATGACAAGAGAAAGTAATGCTGCTACTATTGCTACAAATACTTGCAATGTAAGATTGTAACAAATGACTGTTAAGGAAATGAACTCTAAGAATTATCTTGGTATTGATAACTTATCCTACTCTTCGGAGTATCACAATTCAAATGAACTAAAACAACTTGAGAATTTAATTGATCTTGCATTCATGAAATAATTGCTACAACAATAATAACATGAAAGAAAATAAAGTGAGGGATAATTACTCTGAGTGGCCCTTGCTTAGGTGACTGCCTCATTACTTTTAACTCAAATCTAGTTCTCTAGATTGACACAATCATATTGATTCTAACTCATTCATTACACAATCTTCTCAATTCACATAAAATCTTGTTGAATTGTATTATTCATAAACTCATAATCAAAATAACAACATTGTTTGCATATAACTTGAAAAGATTTAGATAGTTATATCTGCGACAGAACAATCTACTTCAAACTTGAAACTTAACTAACAACTTAACTACCTCGACCACTGAGCCATACATATAGGCACTAGGGAGTTTATTGAAATAGGTCTCTTAACTGAAATCATAAACCACCACCCCGTACAAACTAGAGTGTGATAAATGCTAAATAACAATAACTGAAAAAGAAGGAAAGAAGAGTCCTAATAAAATTGGAACTCCTTGCTGAAACAAGGGAATGTGGACTGGTTGAATCAGTCACATTGGTCTTCTAGTTGTAATATAATTCTTCCTCTTTCAATTATCTTTATTGATTACCACCACAATGCGTGATGATCTCCATCAAGTGTCTTCATGCTGTAGTAGCTACACTTAGTTGAGTTTGGAACCTCCCTTGCTATGCTGTCTGGAAATGTTGTGGATGCGGGCTGCACCTTACAGTTGTTGTAGGCTACAATCCTTCTTCTTCAGATGTAGGAGTTAGTCCATAAAACATGTACATAATACTAACGACCATAATCAACACAAACATTCTCTACAATCCATACATTCCCACACATAACATACAATATTCATCATATTATAATCATACTCCCATAGACTTAATAACAAGGTTCAGGTTTGCATAATGATCATAAGGGATAACATAATATAGAAATATGTACAAGACAATGTATGAGAATGTCTTTCAACTTGCATAAAACCATAAGAAAATAGGCTAATAACTAGGCTCATCATCACCCCCCAACTATCCATTTGCTTGTCCTCAAGCAAATCAACTAAGGCTGTAGGTTATAATGCAAGGTGATCTCCCTAAAATCTACAACAATACCCACTCCTTTAATCTACTCCAAATAAAAGCCATTATTATATGCCAACTTGTTCATTTTGATGACCTCTGTTTTCTCACACTCTGCACTCTTCTTCCCAGTCCAATGTGGTATTGGATATAGAAGCATTGGGGGTTGGAAAGTAAGTGGTATCTAGTCCAGTCCTTATCCCTTGGCAATGTCCATGTATTTCCGTACCCTTTCAAACATAGCCATAAAGTTATGAACAGAGTGGGGCTCTTTCATTTGCAACTCAGGAGTCAAACTGTTCCATCTATCCTGTACATACTGATGAGAGTGATGAATAAGCCCAACTATTAAATGATGCATCCTATCATAATCTTGCAGTCTTAAATTCATGATCTTCCTTCCCACACCTTTGTGTTCCAAGAGTTGTCTCCATTCTACAATGATTGATTTAGGGATTTCAAATTCTCTCCTTATTAGGAGAGCAATTGTTTTTTCTCTCTCTGTGTACACTTGTATGATTTCACCCCTCAATTTTTCATTCCTGAAGTAGGAGGCCAATGCTCTCACTTGTAAATCAGTAATTCTTCATCATTCAAAGATTGATCAGCACCATCCCTTGTAGACTCATGTTCCTCATTGTCAGGGTTAGTTGGTGTTTTCTTTTTAGTCTTTCTAGCAACAAAAATATCTTCAGATTCATATTCAGAAGTACTAGAGATATACCACTTCCTTTTTGTGGGAACTTGTGCATTTTTAGTTACATTTGCTTCCTGCTCATGGTTAATATCTATTGCCACAACATCTTTTGTTTCCTTTTCTAGTTGTTTGGCAACACCTTCTGTTTCCTTTTATGATTGTTTGACCCTACCCCTCATAACACCCTTCTCCATCAAGTGGTGTGAACGCCTAAGTTGGGTAGGTTTCTTTCTCTACACCTTTGGGGATGCAGAGGAAGAACCTCCTCTTTTCTTATTGGTCTTTGGTGTTCTAGTTTTGGGCTTTTTAGAAGATGAGGGTTTATGCACTTCCTTTGTTGTAGGTTGGTAAGATGTTGCGTGTGGCATGCTCTGCACATCTTGTTCCCCTAATACCCCCTTGCTGTGGGTGATTGAAGCAACAGGTTGAACAGGAGGGGTTTCTCTTACTGACACAACAGGGGATGATATTGATGGTTCCCCCAAAATATCATTAATATTTCTACAAGACAAAAACATATCCCAGGATACCTGCGGGTACTGAACCCAAGGCTCCTCTTCACTAACAAGACAATTAAGCAGTCATGTGATAATGCTGAATAATTTCCCTTGCTCTGATATTCAGCAAATGGTTCAAAAAATTTGGCACATTGACTATTCTATTATGGTGAAGATGACTCAATAGCTTAAAATGCACAGTGAATAAGAGAGACTATCTACCATCACAAGTAATGTATTTAATAATATAGGAAGCACAAGAAGCCCATACCCATGGACCTTGTGATTACGAGTCCAAGTTTTCCCTTGCCTCGTTGAATTCTTCTCAGGTAGCTATTGCATTTGCCTTGACATGGAATTCTTCTCCACTTCTGGGTAGACCATACACCTCTGAGATGGCAGCCTCAGAAGCATCCACCTTCAATCCCTTGATAGTGGCTTCATCTTGTGACAATGTGGTTGCAAATTGTCTTGTCATTTGTTCATTATATTCAGTGAGATTCAGAAAATAATCAAGCCATCTTACTTGTGTAAAAATGGGCAAAACAAGCATGTCTTCTAATATCACATGATGTACCATGGGTTCTCTTCTGAGAAGATCACCTCCCATGCTTGCTAGTTCATTCAGCTCAAGGTTCAAACTAAACAATTCCTCTGCTTAACTCCTCTGTTCACAATTCTCCAATTATACTGCATACAATTTGGTACTTGCAACTTCATGAACTACACTCTGAACTAACCTCTGAAATTAGGGATAGGAAGTTGGAAAGGCAAGCAAGGCAAAAGATTATAATGCATGCAGGAAGAACAAAGAAAGGTTGTGTGTCCATTTGGTTTGCTGGTTTTAAATTTAGTGGCTTTGATGGCGATCAATCATTTTTTTGAGCATACACTATCCCTCCCCCCAACTAAAATCTTGAAGTGACCTTAGTTTGAGGCATTGTACGAGCGAAGAGAAGGATTATAGTATATGGAAGTAAGATTAATAATGAGGATTTTGCATTATTGAATGTGAGCACATATAGAAGTATTGAAATATATGCGTTAAATAATGGAAAGTTAATATTCGTACCTGTTGAAATGAAGTGAACTAGACTTTGTGCGAGCGGAGCATTGGAAAATGTGTCTGCAACATAAGTTGGATTGGACGGGGGCTCATTGTTATGAGGAATGGTGGAAATGACATACTGGCACGTGTGAACTAGTTGAGGAAGCTTGCATATGGTGAGATGACGAATGGCGGATGCATGCACTTGAAAAGTGGAGTGAATGCATATTGAGTGCAATTAACTTGGCGCAAAATTTTGAATGAGCTGATGGATAGTTGTTGCATGTTCCTTTATCAACAGGTCCCAATGTGTATTGTGGTAGTGTAGATTTTGTTACCTGCTACAAGTCCCTATGACATATTGAAATGGTCTCCATGAAGATTGTGGCATCGGTGTTGTGTGCACAAGAAGAAAGTAAATAAATTATACCTGAGTGACCTTAGGAGGTGAGCTATGTAGCTCATATGTTGAGTCACTTTGAGAATCGGTAGGGTCTACTTCCATGTGAATGCTTTGTGATAATATAGTAGTATCTGAGTTGGGGCTGGGAACAAAGCATTGCTTTAGAAAATCATCTCTTGTTGCTGGCCTAGTATAGAGCTTTACTCTGTGGCCATTAACCAATAGTGAAAACATGACTTCATCTATGGTCTGCAATTTGACAGCTCCATTGGAAAAGACCTAGTGTATTTCATAAGTTCCTAACCACCTTGATTGCAGTTTGCCCTTGTGATCCTTGTATTTGGAATCATACAACAAAGCCCAGTGACCCACATGGAATTCTTTATTCTTGATGAACTGATCATGCCATTTGGCTCTTTGCTTTTGAACTATCTATGTGTGGTGCATAGCTGCCATTCTGATCTCATCTAACCCATTGAGAATATGGAGTCTTTCTTGTTGTGCTACTGTCAAATCCATGTCAAGTTCTAGTGTAGTTCTTAGCATCTTATATTCAAATTCTATTGGCAAAATTGTTGTTTTGCCATACACTAATTCATAAGGTGTGAAACCTGTTGTTGTTTTCCATGTGGTTATGTATGCCCATACTGCCTCTAGTAATCTGGCTGCCCAGTCCTTTCTATGAATGTGCATTATTTTGGTCAAAATATTCTCAATTTCTCTGTTTGTAACCTCCACCTGCCCATTGGCTTGAGGCTGATAAGGTGTTGATTTTCTATGCTTGAATTCATATTCTTTAACCAATGTGGAAATGAGTTCAGAAGTGAACTGGGGTGACAATATCTCTTGGTGCTCCATACCTAGTGAAGATCTCTTCATACAAGAATTTGGCTACATTCCCATCTATTACAAATTGGAAGGCCTTGACTTCAACCCATTTTGTCAGATAATCAGTGAAAACTAAAATGTACTCCTTATTATTAGAAGCTGGTGAAATTGGCCTAATGAAATCTAGCCCCCATTTGTCAAATGGTGCTAGTGCCATCTGTGGCTGCAAATGCATCTCATCTAACCATGTTGGTCTGCCCATTTTCTGACATCTGCCACAGCTCCTTGTATACTTGATTGCATCCTTATGAAGAGTTGGCCAATAATAGCCTATTGTTAAGATCTTGAATGTTGTCCTTTTGGCTACAAAGTGATCCCCACATGGCTCATCATGGCAAGCTTTTAGGATGTCAAAGACCTCATCTTCTCTTATACATCTCCTCATTATATGATCTGGACCAGTGTAGAATAGATAACCAGCAATCCAAGAATATGGAAAGCTTTTATGCACTAACTATCTTCTTTCTCTAGGAGAGAAATGTGATGGTATATGACTACTAAGTATTTGGAAATATCAGCAAACCATGGTGTGTGTATATTTAGAGCAAACAAATGCTCATCTGGAAAAGAGCCATCTACAACAACTTCTTCTATTTGTGTAGGCAATCTAGACAGAAAATCTGCCACCAGATTAGCTTTCCCCAGCTTATCCACTATTGTTATATCAAACTCTTGTAGTAAGAGCAACCATCTGACTAGTCTACCTCCAACCACATGTTTGTTCATTAAGTACCTGATTGCAGTATGATCTATATGGATAAAGACTTGGTAACCAGTGATATAATGCCTAAACTTGTTGATAGCATAGACAACAGCCAACATCTCTTTCTTTGTGATAGTGTAGTTGAGTTCTGCTCCTTGTAAGTTTTGTTGATATAATAGATAGAATACTCTTTATTACCTTCTTTCTATCCCAATACAGCTTCTATAGAAAAATCAGAAGCATCAGTGTGTATTTGGAAAGGGCAATGTCCAATTTGGTCCTCTCGAGACAAGTGCTTTTATCAAAGCTATCTTAAGTGTGTCAAAAGAGTGCTGACATTCTGTGGTCTAGTCAAATTCCATATCTTTTGTAAGCAGAGTAAACAAAGGTGCTGCTAGTTTGCCGAAGTCCTGAATGAACCTCCTATAATAGCCTACATGGCCTAGAAATCTTCTGACATCTTTTGGTTTTTGTGGTACAGGAAGTGTAGAAATTATCTCAATTTTATTGGGATCCACCTGAATTCCATCACTTGATATAAAGTGTCCTAGAACAAGCCCTTGAGTCATCATCATAAAGCATTTTTCATGACTCAATGATAGATTATGTTCTTGACATCTTTTCAGGACCTTCTCTAGATTGTTGAGTGCTGTTTCAAATGTTTCTCCATAGGTGGTGAAATCATCCATGTAGATCTCCATAGAATCATGGGCATAGTCTGAAAAGATACTTAGCATTGCCCTCTAGAAAGTGGTTGGGGCATCACATAACCCAAAGCGAAGAACAAAATAAGCATATGTACCCCAAGGGCATGTAAATGTGGTCTTATCCTAGTCCTCTGGAGCTATCTTTATCTGATTATAGCCACTAAATCCATCTAAGAAGAAGTATTTTTTCCTGCTAGAGAATCAAGTACTTGGTCAATGAAAGGTAGTGGAAAATGATCTTTTCTAGTGGCTATGTTAAATTCCCTGTAGTCTATACATACCCTCCACTTGCCTCCTTTCTTAGGGACAATAACTAAAGGTGACACCCATTCACTATCAGAAATAGGGTAAATGAAGCCAGCATCAAGGAGTTTTTGTAGTTTAGTTTTAACTGTCTCATAAGGCAGGGTTCATTCTCCTTTGTGGTCGTCTAATTGGCTTGAAACCATCATTTATGTAGATCCTATGCATGCACAAGTCTGGATCAATTCCTTTCATCTCATTGTGATCCCATGCAAAAGCTGATGCATGTGTCTGCAGCACAATGTTGAGGGAAGTCTGTTGTTCCTCAGTTAGGGCATTGTTAATATTCAACATTTTGCCTAGCATGATTTCCAATGTTTTAGAAGTTGGTTGCACAGATGAAAGGTCACATCCACTAATGTTGGGAACACATTCTTGAGGTAGTAAAGAGTGGAAAAATTGGGATAATTCCTCTAAGGAATGTGCAGGTATGATATTCTGTAGTGGATCTTGTAGACATGACAGACAATCTTGTTGTTGCGGCTCCCTACCACAATGGTTCTGTATAATGTGGTCAATTAAGTCATCTTCATCCTGGGTTGCTAACAGGCGGCTACGTTCAATGGTCATGAGAGTTTGTAGGGAATAGTGGTCTTCTTCTTCTTCCAAGGTAGGCCATATGATTTGCTCTAGATTGTCATAGGGTGGAGCTAGTGGATAGAGGACCAATTTCTTGGTTATAGTTCCATTTGAGATTATCATGTTTCCAGACCTACAACCTATGAATGCATCAGCTGTTGCTAACCATGGTCTGCCTAAGATAAGTGGATGGTTGACTTTTGGCTACAAGACTATGAAATATGTAGGATACTCCCAGGAATCCAATGCTATGACTATGTCCTCAATGATCCCTTCAAGTTTTACTGTTGACCTATCTGTCAACTGTAAAACAGTTGGTGTAGGCCTAAGGTTAGGTAGCTGAAGTAGTTGCATTGTCTCTTTAGTCATGACATTGATGGTTTCCCCTAAGTCAATCAAGGTATTCTTGATGTGTCCCATTAATCTTAACATCCACTACTGGACTGCTAGGGTCTATGTATTTAGGGATAGTTATGTTCCCTAGCATGATATTAGCAAGGTTCCCTAAGACATGGTCTATCTGAGGATCCTTCCTTTTTCTTCCTGGCTTTTTAAGACAAAGGTCTCTCACTATCTTGGTATAGATTGGAATGTCCTTGATAGCTTGGATAAGGGGTATTTTGATACTTTCATTCTTAAGTTGACCCAATAGGTTTGTCTCTGCAGGGGTTTGATGTTTTGGAATGGTTAAATGTTTAGGGAAAGGAGGCTCTGGATTTGAGATAGTCTGATTTACCTGATTTGATTCAGGCTCCAGAGATGAATTATCTAAACTTCAGCCATGGGCTGTTCATCCACCACCTCAGTGATTTGGGGAGATGAAGTCTCAACTAATGTTTTCCTTGACCTGAGGTGGACATCACTCAACTCTACCCCATAAGTGGGGTATTGAATAGCCTCGTTAGTGTATGCCTGTTGAACAGGCTTGTTATTGGGGTTAGGTATAGGTTGGGTAGGAAGTTGTGGTGCTCTTGGTGGCCAAGTTGTTGGGCTTGATGGATTTGGCATAATAGCTTGTTGTTGTGGCTAAGAAGGCAACAAAGGTTGTGAGTAATTCATATTTTGGTTTTGCCATTGCTGTCCTTTTTGCCATTATGGTTGCCATTGGTTTTACTGTACCAGCCATTAAGGGTTGTAGTTACGTCCTTGGAAATTTGGTTGGGGCCATACATTTGGTTGTTGCTGATTCTAGTTTTTGCTGAGGGTTTTGCCATTGTTGAGGGTTTTTCCATTAGTTTTGGGTATTTGGCCAAGGCTGAGGGTTCCAACTAGAGAAATTATGATTACCTACTGTAAATGATGCATTGAAAGTTAGGGGATCTTGTGGTATACCTTGTCTTTGTTGCCATGGTTTCCTTTTTGCAACATAGAACAACTGACCATCTTCACTTTCAAATGGTTGAAAGTGTGGTTTTCTAATTTATCTTCTGTAATACTGGCCACCCTTCTGCACTTGCAATTGGCTTTTCTTTGTCTTCAATTGGGACGGTATTAAGTGAGTTTTGCATCAGCCTCCTCCTACTTCATCTTCAAGTGTAGAGTATCCAATTGAGTAGCTAGGCGACTTATAATATCTTCTTTCCTATTGGTCAACAGGTTGCTCAATTCCACCCTTGAAACTGAATTAGATGTCTTGTCAATGGTAGATGTTCTTTCTCCCTTTGTCTTCTTGGTGAAAGACCTTGAGTAGTTTTTGCAAACTCTGTAGACATCCTCAAAGGGTAATTGAGACACATCTCTTGCCTAGATAAGATTAAGGGCATCCATGTACTCATCATTGACTCCTCTCAAAAATACAAGCTTCAAAGATTCATTTGAGAGTTTATTCTGTGGGTTTTTTTAGGTAAAATTGGAACCTTTCTACATAATCTTCCAATGGTTCATCCTCTTTTTGATTCATCCTAAAGATGTCATCTCTTCTCCTATCAATTCCTTTATAATAATCTTGGTATTTCTCCAAGAATTTTGTTTTTATTGTGTCCCAATCTGGAATAGCATCCTTTCCTAGTCCCATAAACCATCTCAAAGTAGCATCCTTCAAAGTAGTAGGAAATAGCTTGAGCCTATGAGCATCAGTTGTGTAGTCATAGATTCTACACAGGACATCAAACTCAAACAAGAATGTATCTGGATCTTCAGTCACCAAACCATAGAAGACTGGTAATGTTGAAGGAGGTATATTCTTCAGAGCAGCAACCCTCTCTTGGTTGGTGATTGGAAATTCAAAAGTCACTTGTCTTGGTGGATCATCCACTGCATCATCCATGGTTAGGAAGGTTCTTCCTATATTATCAGTAGATGTTGATGAGAGGGAAGATTCTTCTTCAGTAATACCCTCACTCTAATCATTGTAGTCACCAATATTTGTTGTAGCTTGTTGGGATGATGGAAGAAACCTTCCCAAAGTGTCTCTCTGCCTCCGCATACAATGGGTATGACTTTGTATAGCAATGGCTCCTGCACAATGTTAGTGAAATTTTTCTAGTATGTGGTGGAATGAAACCTAAGTATCCTATCTTCTTGAAAGCAAAATGTTTAAGCTAGGAAAGCTTGGAAATAATAGGAACTGGTTTCTGAAAATAGTGCCATCCTCGACAATGACACCAAAAATGTAGTGTCTTTTCTATGTCTAGTAAACTTGGTGGCAATCACACAATTCAAAGGAACAACCTACTGAATAGTCCACTATAACCCTTGAAAAGATCTTCATTGAATTATTGACTAGGGCTAGTAAGCTTGTGATGGCACTGGCACTGTATGTGCTTTCAAAGATCAAACTATCTAACTCATCTAGTATAGAGTCATAAATCAAACTACTCAATGACAAGAGAAAGTAATGCTACTACTATTGCTATGGGTACGTTTAATGTAAGACTGTAACCAATGATTGTTAAGGAAATGAACTCTAAGAATTATCTTGGTATTGATAACTTATCCTACCCTCTAGAGTATCACAAGTCAAATGAACTAAAACAACTTGAGAATCTAATTGATCTTGCATTCATGAAATAACTGCTACATTTGCAATAGAACAATCTACTTGAAACTTGAAACTTAACTAACAGCTTAACTACCTTGACCAACAATCCATACATATAGGCACAGGGGAGTTTATTGAAATAAGTCTCTTAACTGAAATCATAAACCACCAGTCCGTACAAACCAGAGTGTGATAAATGCTAAACAACAATAAGTGAAAAAGAAGGAAAGAAGAGTCCTAATAAAATTGGAACTTCTTGCTGAAATAGGGGAACGTGGACTGGTTGAATCAGTCATGTTGGTCTTCTAGTTGTAATAGAATTCTTCCTCTTTCAATTATCTTTATTGATTACCACCACGATATGTGATGATCTCCATCAAGTGTCTTCATGCCGTAGTAGCTACACCTAGTTGAGTTTGGAACCACCCCTGCTCTGTTGTCTAGAAATTTTGTGGCTACGGGCTACAATCCTTCTTCTTTAGCTATAGGAGTTAGTCCACAAAACATGTACATAATACAAACAACCATAATCAACACAAACATTCTCTACAATCCATACATTCCCACACATAACATACAATATTCATCATATTATAATCATATTCCCATATACTTAATAACCACGTTCAGGTTTGCATAATGATCATAAGGGATAGCATAATATAGAAATATGTATAAGATAATGTCTGAGAATTTCTTTCAACTTGCATAAAACCATAATAAAATAGGCTAACAACTAGGCTCATTAAAGGCCTTGGTCAAGATCTTGTATAGAGTATTACAAAGGGAAATTGGCCTAAAATCCTCCAATTTCGAAGCCTTCTCCTTCTTTGGAATGAGAACAATAAAGGTGTTGTTTACTTCTCTGAGTAGTCTCCCAGAATTCCTAACTACTACAAGGGCTTTCATTATCTCTTCTCCAAATATATGCCAACATTTCTAAAAAAATTAGTTGGAAATCCATCCAGGCCAGGAGCCTTGTCAGGATGAAGCTGATTGAGAGCCATTTCTACCTCTGCTATGGTGAATTTGCTATTTAAAGCCTTATTATAATCCTAAGAGATCAACTTGGGAATGTGTTGGAGGAGCATTTGTTGGGTTGCAAGGTTAGACCCTTCCCAATTATTCAATAATGCTTGATATAAATCTACAATTTTGTCCCTAATTTCTTGGGGTCCTTTGTTTGAGACCCGTCCTCAATTTCCAATCTTGCAATTCTATTTATACTCCTTCATTGTTTCGTGATGTTGTGAAAGTATTTGGTGTTCTTATCCCCTACTTCAATCCAATTCTCTCTGGATTTCTGTTTCCAGAAAATCTCCTCTTTTGAGAGAACATCTTCATATTCCATCATTAGCCTTTTTTCTTTTAGATAATTTTCTTGAGTCATGTCCTTCTAGATAACTTCCACATTTAATTTAGTCAATTCTTCTTTAATACGCTCTTTAGTTTTGAATATGTTCTTAAAATGTTCCCTATTCCATTCTAACAATCTTTGTTTTACATGCTTTAGTTTAGATATAAAGCAGAAAAATTTCGAACCATCAAATCATTCTTCATTCCACCAAGCTTGCACTAGATCTAGAAAATTCTCATCCTTGATCCACATATTTTCAAATTTGAATGGAGTCTTATTAGCTTCTCATCATCTAAAATAGTAAGCTTGATGGGATAATGATCCAAACCTGAGCAGGGGAGAATCCTGCCCTCCAGTGTATAAGGAAAAGTTGTTAAGTCCCCCCAAAGAAGAATCTATCTAATTTTTCAACTATGTTGATGAAGCCCAAACGCTTGTTATTCCAAGTGAAAGCATCTTTTCCAAGTTCAATCTCCAGAAAATTGTTCCTTATCACCCAGTCACTAAAATCCTTTTGAGTCTACCTAGGCCTAGATATGCCCCCTCTCTTGTCCTGTCTATGGAGGATGGCTTTGAAATCTCCCCCTATTAAAATATGAGGGTGGGGATGTGCTATCATGAAGTTATCCAATTCTGCTGAGAGGACCCATTTACTGATGCATGAGGTCAATCCATAAACATTGATCAATAAAAATTGCAAGTTGTTGACCAAACTCCCAATCATGCCACCAATCCATTGTTTCCTAGCCCCTAGTGGTTCAAAGTTCACCAATGTTGAATTCCAAATGATTGCCAACCTCCCTGAGGCTCCATTTGATTGAACTAATTTTGATCTCCAATTCAAGTAGCTTTTAGTGAATATCTCCATTTCCATAGTGTTGAGTTTTATTTCTTGGATTAGTATTATCTTAGCCTTGGTCAAACCAATCCTATGCTTGACCAAGCATTTTTTGTTAGGGGTGTTTAGGCCCCTAACATTCCACGATATGAGCCTCATCGCTTCTTGGGAAGGGGGTTTCCCTTCCTTGCTTCCAATGGTGTTGTGATTTTAAGCTATCCCTCAGCTTCCCCATCTTTATCTCTTAACTCATTTAATGATTTTCTTCCCTCCTTTTTGTTAGAGTTCTTCACGAAGTCCGACTTGGGTTTATTAGATAGGGTTTGATGGATGCCCAACCTATCTTGCCCCATTTTCAATTCTAATTTGTTATCTGAGAATAAGGGATCATTTTCTTAGTCTACTATCTCTCCTTCTTCCAAGAGCTCCCGAAGAAGAGCTTACTTCTTTTCTTCTATTTTCAGATTTGAGGTTGCCTTGGACCTGAGGTGCCTTGTCTCCTCTCTTGAAATGCCAAGGAATTCACAGATCGTGTCTATCTTTGAGAACTCCTCATCCCCCTTGCTACTCTTTGTTGGATCTGAAAACTCTGCACCTTTTACCAATATTGTTTCCGGAAAGGATGCTTTAATTTCATCATCAACCCCACCCTGCTTTGGAAGCCTGCTTTCCTGAGAATTTTTTAATTCTCTAAGGTCAAAAGATTGGGGGTCCTCTTGAGGGAACGAGTTGTTGGCACTTTTTACCTCCAATAGCTGTAGATTTATAGTTTCTCAGAGTGCATCTGTATCTTTCAATAGGGTTGAAAGTTCCTTTTCTACCCTTTCAGTTCCAACCATGTGGGGTTGATGGTAAACTGTTCTGTCGAAAACCAAAATATCTCTGATATAGTTTGTTGTTTTTGTGTTTGGAGAAAGGGAGCTGTGTGAAGTCTCATTCTCATTAGGGTTGATCCACAAATCTGTTTCTCCCATTGGCATCTTACCCTCTTGATCTATAACTATTTCAGTTTAAGCCCTATCTAGAATATAGTACCAGTCTAAATTAGGGGTTTTGTTTAAATGACTGTTATGCGTCAAACAATTTGTTTGAAATCCTAGCCCTAGGATGCATCTTCCCCCTTTTGGATCTTCATCAAATGTGGTTGTTTGAGTCCATCTCCCTTTCTCCATTATTATTTCCAAGGTATCTAGGGTTTTCATGCCACAATCCACATTGACATAAATTTTTGGTTCGACACCTATCTTTCGGAAGAAAAAATCTTCCTCAACCCCAATAAAAGTTCCAAATTCCTCCCCTATTTTTGCTAAGGCTTCTATTCCCCAAAATTTCAAGGGTAGATTTTTTAGTTTAATCCATTTGGGGGTTTTGATTGGAATGTGGTTACCCGGATCAAAATTTGGTTCCCACTCAATGCAATAAAAGCTAAAGCCCTCGAAGAAGAGGAGCTTTCCAAGCAATATCTCTCTCTTAAGGAATTCATTAGCGCATTCAACTATGAAAAACCCTCGATCAAGGAAATTGATACTTACCCGACCACCAAAGGATTCCATCCACCATTCTGCTATCTTCGTTGTAGGGCAGCTAGCTTCGCATCATTTGGCGAATAAGGCACAACTTTGGAGGTACTCCCAAGTAGGTTTGAGAGTATTTGAGTGAATATTCATAGTCCTTTTTTTGACTCTAAACCTGACCTCCTGATTGTTTCTCTGCCATTATTTTGTTGATTCCTCTTGAACCTATTTCTCGTAGGTCCAACATTGTGAAGTTTTCCTTGTTGTGATTTCCCCGATTATCTGCCCTAGGGATTTTCTTTCTCTATCGGTTCTACTAAATATACCCTTGTGGTGGATGTCTTTATTTTCCTTGCCAATCACCATTGCCAAGTCGGATTAGATTCGCTTGTGTGGCAAACGATGGTATCTGTGAAAACTGATACCAGTTTTAAGCACAAAAAAGCCTGCCCTGCGCATTTTCGTGTTCCATCGTATTTCTTTTCAATTTTACTATCATTTTTCTTTCCAAATTTTACTTGCACAAATTTTTATTAATTTCTAAAAAAAATATTAAAAAAAAATTATACAATTAAAAAAAAAATTCCTAGCCAAATTAAGCTAAGCAGCGACATGCCCTTATAGATTTTTTAGATTGTAGGAGAAATCAACACTCATTTTTGTTTTTATTTTTACAATAACTTCTTTTTTTTATAATATTTTTATTTATTTATTTTAAATATAACAACTTTTTTATTTTTTATTTTTATTTCTAAATCTAATATTTAAAAAAGCATTAACTTTTTTTTTATTTACTTAAGAGTTAGGTTATTTTTTACATATTCAATGACAACATATGATTATTTATAGATGTATAGTTGTTATTTTTAAAATTTTAAAATTAATGATTATTTTAATTAAAATTATTATTTATCATTAAGTGTTATAGTTACTAATTAAATTTAAAATCAAAAGAAAAATGACTTGCTACCGAAATTGAGTAGTTGATTGGAAGAATAATTATCATGGATCCATAAGGGATAAATGGTGGCTACAGACAAAAAATGACTTTTTTGAGAAAGATGGCATCCCGAATCAGGGCAAGAATGGCTACAAAACTAAATGAAGAGGGAGATCTAGAGAGTGCATGAAACACAGAGTGTAATGGGATACATAGCAGATTGACACAGGACGTCTATAAGAACATTGGAAGGGAAAGCAAGCACATAGAGGCCTTCAATGCTTTGTCTCAAATAAGAGATCATCGAGCAAGGAAACAACAAGAAGATCTAGATTTCAAAGGGATCTAATCCAACTACAAGAGCAAAACTAAGAAATCTAGTGAGTTGTATCTCCTTTGCTTTGAATTATGTAGAACTAGATAATTCGGTGAACAGGCTACGCAATGGTGCTTTCTTCATGAAGTAGGTGGTAGATTGCCCCTCCAGGGCAAAGGTCCAAAAATGGTCTGTATGTAATTGGAAGAATGAAGTAAAGATCAAATCTCCACCTAGTGGCTTCTTCCTAGTCAAATGTCCCACAGGGGAGAGAAAATAGATCTTGAGCAAGGGTCCCTTGATGATGGATGGGGTAGGGCTTTATATCAAGGACTAGATCCTGAATTTCAACCCTATAGCCCATAAAATTTCCAAAACCCCAATTTGTTCAGACTTTACAATCTTTCGACATAATACTAGGATCTAGGGATACTAAAATTGATAGGTAATGAAATTGGAACCTTTATCAAGGTGGATGATCATATTGAGGAAGATGACTTCGAGATGTATGCTAGAATTTGTGTAACTATTGATCTTGACTCACCTCTTATGGATGAGATTGAGATTAGATCGGATGCAGGTATATGGAGACAAAAGGTCGAGGTGGAAAGATCCTTAAGTAGATGCAAAACTTGTCACTTACTTGGGCACTCAACCACGGAATGCAAGAAGAAGGAAGACAACAAGAAGAAAAATGAAGCTAGATCCCCACCAAGAACATATAAGGAAAATAATGAAGATGAGGCTCCAGGGGGGACAAATGAAACAAGCAAAGATGAGGTCAAGATTGACACTAGTACGACTCCAAGAGAAGATGTCTTTAATCAGAATACATCCAACATTGAATTTGGTAATGAAAATTCTAGGGTGCAACAAGGATCTAGAGGAAAGTAATCACAATCAACAAATAGGGGTTTTTGAGGCCATGGAGTAGATGGTGGAGGAAATCCTAGCAAGCAATTTTTCTAAGGACAAATATAACATATTGGAGGAAAGAATGATTTAAGCCAGTCAGAATCCAAGATAAACAAACCTAGAAGTGGAGAAAAAACCCAGTGAGGAAGGAAATCGAATAGGGTTAAATTGGAGATTGTAGGGAAGGCTAAAGGAGAAATGAAACTAAGATCGAGGAAGGGGAGCACCCTTCCCATGAAGCCATGAAGCTCATACCATGGAATGTTAGGGGCATTAATGCCCCTAACAAGAGGTGTTGGGTCAAGCGCCTCATGGACATGTCAACTCTTGACATTGTTCTTATCCAAGAAACCAAGATGAAGGCAGATGATATGAGAGGGGTTGTAGCAAAATGGAGACATAAAAGTGGGCACTTTTTTAATGCTAGAGGAGCCTTAGGTGGCCTGGGGCTAATTTGGAATACAAACATGATGATTGCTAACCACATTCATAGTCACCCATCCTAGCAGGTGTGTAAAATAAGATACATTCCCATGAATCTAAACTTCATAATGATCAATATGTTTGGCCCTATGGGAAGCTCTCAAAAAGAAGAGGTCTAGCAACATATTTCAACTACAATTCAAACTATGGAAAATGAACTCATCATTGTGGGGGTGACTTTAATGCCACCTTAGATACCTTGGATAAAAAAAGTTTATCTCCAATCTCACTCAATCTCAGTTGGATTTCCAAAACTTCATTTGTAGAATCCAATTTCGAGACATTCCTCCAATAAATGGTAGCTTCACCTAGACAAATTGAAGACAAGGTTTTACAAGCATTGCAGAAAGATTGGACTAATTTCTCCTACAAGGAGACTAGTTCTCCATTCCTCAATTAGAGGAATATTCAATCCTCTCAATATCTAGCTCTGACCATTTCCTACTGATGCTAATTTTTTGTCAGACTCAACCCCTAAGAGATGCCCCTTTAAATTTGAAACATGTGGCTCTGGGATGCAAAAATTGAAGACAAGATATCATAATGGTGGAATTCAGCCCCAAAAATTCAAGGTTCCAAACTCTTTCAATTATTTAAGAAGTTGGGACACATAAAAGAACAACTGAAAAGTTGGAACAAGTCACACTTCAAAAACATCTTTGAGGAGAAGGAAAGAATCAAAGTAGAATTAGCCATGATAAATGAGAGGATCTTTAGAGATGCCATGATACAGGAAATTGTCCTTGAGGAGAAGGAAATTATGGGGTGTTATTCTTAGATCTTAGATGGGGAAGAGATCTTCTGGAGGCAAAAATCCTGGGAATGTTGGCTCAAATATGGAGATAGAAACTCAAAATTCTTCTATAACTCTACTCAGGCAAAGAAGAATCTAAATAGATTAATCAGAATTAAAAGCAAGGATGGAGTGGTCATGGAGAAATCGAAGGATATCAAATAGGTAGTGGTTGATTTATTCAAAGACGTACTGAATGAATTTGGACCCAAGAATGATCAGACCAAACAATTGATTCTAAGCCAGATGCCATGTTTGGTAAGTCCCCAATAGAATGCAGTCCTTAATTGACCTTTCACTAAGGAGGAGATCAAATTGGATGCCTTTCAGGTGAGTCCTAATAAGGCACGAAGGTCTGATGGCTTTTCTACCAATTTCTACCAGAAATTTTGTAAGATAATTGCCAAAGATTTGGTGGTAGCAGCTAAGGAAGCCAGAAGAAAGGGCACAATGTTGAAGGATAAGAACAACACCTTTCTAGTCATGATTCCAAAAACAACACTATGGAGTCAATGAATGATTTCAAACTGATCTCTCTTTGTAATACATCTTACAAGATCATCTCCAAGGCAATAGAAAATAGAATAAAGGAAATCCTACTGAGCATCATCTCTAATGAGTAGAGAAGTTTCACCCTGGGCGATCAAACACAGATGGTATCATCATTACTCATGAAGCCATCCATTCCATAAAAAATAGTAAATCAAAGAGAATGATAATAAAACTGGACGTTAGGAAAGCATATGATTAAGTGGATAGATAATTTTTGTTGGATGTCCTTGATAAATTTGGGTTTTTCCAAGAATAGGTCAAGTGGATTCAAAGCTTCATCTCCTCTCCTAGATTTTCAATGATCATTAATGGCGGTCCCCATGGTTTCTTTTCATCCTCATAGAGCATCAAACAAGGAGATCCCCTTTCCCCCTTTGTATTTATAATCATGGTTGAGGCCCTCAGAAGATACATTCAAGAAGAAGGAAGATTTGGGTAGTTAGAAGGGAGTGAAGGTGGCACCTAACACTAACCCTATTAATCATCTACAATTTTTGGATGATATGCTCCTATTTGTGGTGTCTAGATGTCATGAGGCAAAGGTAATAAAACAACAAGAAACTAGTCACTCAAGTGAAGTTCATATACAAACTGGGATAATGAATCTAGAAAGACTGGAAGGGGCTAGTGATACCCCCCATGTATGGGAATGCTAGGGATCATACTATTCACAATCCTACGGTGAACGCATGATGGGTCCCTCTAGACAGAGATTGGAATAAACTAAACTTTGACGGCACAACCAGAGGAAATTTGGGAGAATCAAGGGTAGGTTGTATCATTAGAAATAATTGTGGGGATGTGGTTGCCTTAATGACAAAGAAACTAATGAAAGGAACAAACAATGAAGCAGAGGCACAAGCCTTGCTACTTGAACTTCACATTTGCTCGAAATTAGGTCTTTCTAAGGTTCACATTGAAGGTGATTTGTAAATAATTATAAACACAATTAGGAAGTGGTCTACACCAAGTTGGAAGATAGAAAACATTTTAGTAAAGTATTGGGATATATTAGAATGATTGGAAGAATACAAGATTGGCCATATTTATTGTGAGGTCAACACCGAGGCTAATAAATTAGCAAACACAACAATTGACATAAATGATAGATTCTTTTGTGCCAACTTGGTGGAGTTTGGCATAGTTTGGAGATGAAATGATCAAACATTCCACACGTTCAATAATTAAGAGGAAATCATGAACTAGAATGCTCTGAAAGATGGCTTGCTTAAGGGTAGAGATGAATGGTATGGAGGAGTTGTGTGCATTAATGAGGACAACTATGCCATGTACTACAATGAACAATATATTCGAGGAGCAACCTCCCATTCTCATCAATGGGAAAACATGGACTCTATGATGTGCCTAACCACAAAGAGGAGACATATAGCTTTCATGGGCTTCATCATGGATCTCAGGCTAAAAAAGTTTTCTAGATGCGATTGGTTATCGTCTTGCATACCATTCAAATGGTGCTTGGTGACACCTTCATTTCCACAACACAAATATAGAGTGAATACTGATGTTTCCTCCATGCTAGTTGCAGTGTTTTTAGATATGTGGGAGGAGAAAGATGTGATTCAGGCAGTGGCAGAGATGTTGATCAAACCATGTTGGCGTGGCGAGCTCAAGAGTGTTCTAGACAATGTCATTTAGGGACCTAAAAATGGCACTTGACCAGTGATCCTGCGACCATATAATGGGTCGTGGGCACCATTTGTGATAGTGGTAGTTGGAGAAAATGAGGAGGAATGCAAATAGAAATCCAGGTGGGGAGAAAAATTTCTCAAGGCCCTAGTTGGTGTGGCAGATGCTCAAGGTGCATATTGGTCCTTTGCCATAGATTCAGGGAGCTCTAGCTCTAATATGGACGGGGGAGAGGAGATAGAAGGGGTCGAGGTTGCCCAGGTTTCTTAAGCTAGTGATAATGCTATTAGTATGTAGATAGTTTATATCTATATTACAATAATAACATGTAATTAGGCATAGTATGAATAGGGAAGGCACCAACATAGCCTGTTATTATATTGGTCAAACTTTAAATATATAACCCGTATAGGGATTTTGTTCAGGCCCTCCTATGGAGCATCCATAGTTAAATTTTTGAGTTCTATTTTTTTAATTGTGAATGGCTAAGCTATAATTCACTCATTAAAAAAGTGTTAGAATTATTAAATTTTTAAATTTAATAAAATATTGTTATAAGATTTTATTTCATTTTAATATTCAATATGTTGAATGTAATTTAAAAAGAAAGTAATAATTTTTTATATCATTCAATTTATTTATCATTTAAAAATTTAATTAAAACTTATTTTATTTACTTGAAGTTATTTTATTTTATTTGCATTGTTTACTTTATTTTTATTTATTTAAAAGTTATTTTGTTAGTTGGATTTATTTTTATTTTTAATTTTATTATTTTATAATTTTTAAATACATAATATATTAAATTTTAATTAGAATTTAAAAAATTTATAGCATTAGTAATTATATATTTTTAGTTCTATAAAATCAATAAATTATTTATAGTTTTTCAATTATTAAATTATTTAAAAATTTAAAATTAATATAATATTATAAATATTGTACTAAATATTTCTTATTTTCATTGGCCTAATAAAATTGCTATTCATTTCAACAAATTTAGGTTGTAATATAGCTTCGCCAATGTATAAAATCTATGGGAGTTGAAATTCACGTCCATGGCATTCCAAAGTGTTGAGCTTATAGTATTTCTCGATATTTGCCAATGCTTCTTGTATCAACTAAATTCCAAATATGCCCACAGTTTGTGAATGCAACTTCATATGGCAACTTGGATATTCCACTAAGTGGGGACCTTGCTCTCCCTCACTTAGCACAATAATGAAATGAATAATAAAATGCTCCATTATTTGTATTATCAATGAATAAATATAGTCAAAACAACTAATGTTTAATTTAACAATAGAAATTTACTAATTATAATTTTAATTATAATGTATTATACTTAATATATACAATATTGTCATTAGACATTTCACAATTTATTGTTCATTTTTGTTTATGCAAGTTTTGTTTTATGTACTAATATTAAGCCATTATATACAAGTACTTTCACAATTTAAATTTTTTTGTTCCTTAATATTTAACAAATATTTATTCTAAGGAACAAACTCAACTTCAATTATGCTAGCAATAGTCATGCCTAGTATGGATCAAAATTGGGTTTAAGGTCAGCCCTGGCAACTATAATCTTCATCGACCCAGTAAAACCGTAATACATTTAGATTGCAAGAATCACTTGATCCTAAATTATTATCCAACCTTCCTCTAAATCGCTATGTTATGGCTCATCTATTGACTAGGCAATAAATACTACTATTACAATACTACAAAGGAAGGTACTCACCACTGCGTGGCATTTGTTTATTTTAAATTTATCAAAGAATTTTAATAATACAATAAATTTACTTAAATGTTAAGGTAAACCTTTACACTTGCTAGAAATGGTCAAAGAATTTTTTTATGCTGGTGTTTACTAAAATGAAATGAACTAACCATAATGTAATGGTGAAAATTACATACTTGTGCCCTTTTCTTTTATGTTTTGGATCCACTTGTGTTTTATATCTAATTGGTATAGATATTTTAAATACAATTAAAAGATGTCAACGAATATTAGTCTTGAAGTATTATATCAATTTATTACATAAAATAGATAGGTATCTCAAAGTTGATATTTCTTAGTGTCTTTAATAAATATATTTAAGATATATATATTTTGATGGATAAGCTTGTTGCCTGTATGACAACATATTTTGTATAATTAGGAGAAAAGAGAGAAAAACATGATTGGTTCAGAGTTGAATTCTATCCCAATTATTGAGATTGTTGGGAATGGTTTCCTCTTCCTCTTGAATACATGCTTTATTTGCCAATTAGTTTGCTATCTTATTTGCTTTTCTGTAGCAATGTTTTATTGATGCAATTTGTAGGTTATCCATGGTTACCCATATTGCAGACGCTATATTTCTCAATTTCTAGTTCTAAACCCTTCTTGTTCCAGTGGCGTTTATGCATATTTGAGAATCTCCTTCAATTTCAATCTCAGTTAGTCCTTTGTCTTTACATAGTTTCATCCCTACAAGCAGTGCCTGGAATTCTGTCTCATTGTTGGTTTCTTCGGGTAGCTTCTTCGAAATCACCCACACACATTCTCCCTTATCATTCCTTATCATGCATCCTACTCCCGACCTCCTTGGATTGCCTTTTGTTGTGCCATTGAAGTTCAGTTTCAGATGGTCAGAGGGCAGGGTGATCCACTTCACCAATTCTTTGTTCTTTTTCTTTGTGATTGTTATGTGGTGAAAAGGGAAGGATAACTAGCATAACCAAACTAGGTCAAACCTCCCTTTCCACACACAAACATTCAGAATATGAACTAAGCTTAGTCACCACTTCACGGAAGGGGTAAGCTATAGATATCTTATTCCTTTATGTTGTATATGAAAAGATGTTTAACTAAATTTTTACAAACACCAAATGGATGGATCAAGTAAAACCCTAGTTGAGAAGAATCATTCGGATATACGGATTCTAAAAGCAAAAAACAACAGAATGAGCACATAAATGTAAATAGACAGTGATAGGGAGTATGCACCTAAAATTTGAATGCCTAAAGGACCAAGACGGTACCGCCCAGGTCCCTGAAGATCTCCCAATAGTAAACTTTATGTACCAGCTTGTTGAGTCTTTAATGAAGGTCACAGATCCCAGATTTGGGGGTACAATAGACTTGGGAGGTACCACCAAGGTCCTTGTACTTGTCCGGTGACAAATATGAAACTTGTGTAGCAACTGTGACAATAATGATTGTTTCTTGTTCTCTCCTTTCTATCAAATCTTCCTGAATTTGACTTGCACAACAAAGAGACAAAGAAAGCTTGTTGTGGCTACATAGGAGTTTGCCTCAGTCAAACCCCATTTCGGTATTCCTACCTCAATGATAGCCAATGTCAAAAAATGTAGTTGTGTGTGCTCAAAAACCCTAAGTGAGAGCATAAACAATGCAATACTTCAATCAAATCCAAGATCCTAAATGACACAATCATAAAGGAAATAGATCTACACAATGTTTTGGTCAAAGAAACAAACAACTTCACCTCAAGGAGATGATATCAATGAAGACTTGTAGAATAAGAAGGCGAGGCAGCCATATCCGTAGAGGATAGTGTTCCAAAACTCAAGTTGGAGGCTTCAACCCTTCTCCTGATCACACAAAAGGCTTCACAAACCCTAGGAAGAGCAAGATAGAATCAAGATCATGATTCCTAATCTTCACAACATCCTTCCAAGATAACAAAGATCCAAATCTTCAGTGAGCTTCCATACTTTGTAGACCTTCAATAGCAGTTATAGCAAAATTTTGGCATAATAAGATTACATAACAATTGCATATGATAAAATGATTTTTAGATCTCCTTAAATATCTAACCTCAAAAATGAAATAAATGGAAATAAAAGGCCGACATCAAATGGGAGAAGAAATTTGAAATTGGAAACATGAAACACAAGGTAAAAGTTGACACAAAAGTTTAATTTGCGACCCTCGAGGTTCGGGGAGAGACAATGTGGTACCACCTAGGTCCAACCCCCAAATTAAACTTTGGAACAAGCTTAACGGTGACTCATATATCCAGAATCCACAATCTCTTTTGGGGTTTTGTCAGTAATTACTCTGAAATACGACATTTTATTGAAAGGATAAGTGTTGATCAAGGTTTAGATAGGTCCAAAGATAAAATAGGCTAAGGGACACCAAAGGGTAGGAGATAAACATAGTGAAATTGTGCTAATCTAAGTACGAGCACAATTTACGACATAACATTTAGCCCGCACTTTAGTGGCCATATGACACTGTGCATATGCAACTAAAGGAAAGTAAATATTGTAATCACAAGAAGGATACCCAAAAGGATGCTGTAGAGGAGGTTGAATGTTTCCAAGCAAGAGGAAGAAGCCCCCAATCTATAATCTTGAAAGATCACAGGGTTAGGAACCGCAACATGCAAAGAAAGACATGTCAGCGAGAAATTCCAATCAACCTGCGAACAACAAATGAATGAGTTAGTTATAAATATTAAAGAGGATGAGAGATGAGACATGATTGAGGCCGAAATAATGGGTAGATATATGCCCCCTATTTCTGCTTGCTTAGTCTGAAATGTACAAACAGGGTGGTAATCTTGCCACGCTAATTTTGAGGTCTTTGGTGAAAATGCTTGGTTAGGGTTACTTTTGCAAATAACACTGAGACACAAAGCATTGGATTTGATGAAGGGAAGAATCAAGAATCCAATGCAACAAACGGTGCGAAAATCTGAGTTTGGTAGCCAAAGATAAAGCTAGATTAACAATACTTTGCCTTTTTGCTCCTAGATAGTAATTGGGAATTGTCATCCATTTACTATAAGTAGTAAAGGGAGTTTTCACTCTTCTCTATTAATTTGTCATTTTCATTTGTAGAAGAGAGAAGGAGAAGGAGAGAGCTACCATGCCAACCCACCAACCCTATCAGGCCCTGAGGCTGGATGCACTACGGCACCGAGTGGCACACAGACATGATGAGTAGGAGGTAGGTCTCTTGACTTTGTATAATGTATTATTCTTTTTTTTGTTGATTTTTCTCTTTTATTGTGCCTTTTAGGCCTTTTAGGACATGGGTTCTTGATTGGGGTGTCCTGGTCCTACTTGGGCGCCCATGTCCTCATAAGGTCATAGGACCCAGGAGTCAAGGCATTCCTTGATGTTTATGTTAACTATTTGTTCTGTGACGAGTATTTTCTGATTCAAGTTGGTTTGTATGATTTACAAGATATTCCTCGGATGTAGGAGTATATCGGCGGTCGTCTCTTCACATTATTGCGAAGCCACATAGGTACACTTTCTGATGCAAACAAGGGTCTCCTTCAGAATGTAGGCCTATGGTGGGTGTTCACCATGCCCACGATGAGATATCACAGTAGTATGCTCATGGCCCTGATGGAGCGATGGGATGTAAATACTTCCACTTTCCATCTTCCCATAGGCAAGATGAGAGTTACCCTCGAGGATGTGTATCACATCCTTCAGCTTCCAGTGTGAGGTCAAACAGTGCGGGTCGTGAAGAAGCAATTCGAGGATTACGCTCATGTGAGCCACATACATTGTCTACGTCATGTGGTTACACCTCTCGAACGTGGTCACATTCTTCTTCGATGGTTAGAGCAGGGTCATGAGGACATCTCGCTTGTTCGTCGTATCATGATCGCTACTATCATTCTCATTGTTACACCAAATGGACAAGGCATTCACCTTCATGGGGGCCTTGTTCATACTATTATAGCGATAGAGGAGTAGAGGATAGTTTATACTTGGGGGCGTAGTATGCTTGCGCACCTTTATCAAGATTTAGATCAT
The DNA here is from genome assembly GCA_027924645.1 of Cunninghamia lanceolata. Taxonomy (NCBI): domain Eukaryota; kingdom Viridiplantae; phylum Streptophyta; class Pinopsida; order Cupressales; family Cupressaceae; genus Cunninghamia; species Cunninghamia lanceolata. Next base: position 659,077 of record BSBN01001102.1, read on the forward strand.
TATGTGCACTATGAGGCATATGGATTGATGATATGTACCCTTCTTTAGGTGTGGATGTTTGAGCATATCACATGTATGCGGCCAGCGAGGTATTCGATAGAGCCTAACTGGATGCATCCATGAGCACACATGTATCCTCTTATCAGGTGTTGGAGACATGGTGACCTATCGTATTGGAGAGTGGTAATTAACAGACTGTAGCCCAATGACATTAGATGGAAACCATATCGCGATTGCAGGACATGGATGGGATAGAGGAGGCAATTGGCGAGGATGTAGAGGGATCAACTTTTAGCCGGTCACCGAGATTGCGTCGTCGTTTGCTTCTACTTTGATAGAGTGATGCGACAGTTTGTGTGTGTGCAAGATGTTCTTAGCATGCAGCTAAACTATGTACATTCATCACACAATAGAGTTAGGGCCAACGATGCTCCGTGGTCTACTATCGCTGAGGTTGTTGACAGTGATGATGATGGTATTGTTGATTCAGAGCCAATGTCTAAGGTGGATGATGTTGGTGTGACCCGAGCATACACTACCTAGTGGGACACGATGCGACCTGCTCTAGTATTTCTTGTTGATCATCCCATAGGCAATCCTCGATCATGGGTAGATCGTGGAGACGATTCAGGGGATGAGCCTGATTTTAATCACTTTGGTGGATACTATGATGAGGATGATGATGAAGAGGAGGATGTGCCATCGTGCTACCTTTCTAGGGAGAGGCCATGACAAGGGCAACAAGTGGATAATGATGACGAGGAGACCAAAGAGAGACCTAGGTTGAGGGATCGTAGTCATGGTCCACGATCTACTGCAGGTGGAGTACCGAGTCAGTTTGAGCATGGGGAGATGAGTAATTCAACTGCATCTATGCTCCCAGCTACAGACATGACTACAAGTGTTGCTATAGTGACTTCATTATTTGATTTGATTGGCAAGATGGTGATCCAGGTGAGAATTCAATGTTATTTTTGATTTGATGATTACTTGATTATGATGATGTCATGCTTATATATGTTTTAATGAGATACTAATTTTATCTTTGTGTTATTTTTGACAGTTGGTACTTGAGCATGACGTGACTTCGTGGGTCACGTCATAGTGGATATAGTACCTACTTAGCCAGTCGAGCAGCAAGTACAAATAGGTTATTCACCACAACATTTAGTAGGGCGGCACACAAAGGTATTTATGCCTTTTATGAGATATAGGGTGGCTATGGAAGCTACTGTAGATTGACTTAATGTGAAATGGTAGATTATAGTTAGGTCCTCTTAACATAGGAGTGATTGTCAGTTTCTCTTTTATAGTCTCAAATTCCATTTGAAAATCCTCTATCTAGTGGAATTCAGTGTCTTTTATTAACAAGGAAAACATAGGGGAAACTATTTTTCTAAAGTTTTCTATCAACCTCCTATAGTATCCTGCATGACCCAAAAATCTCCTAACATCTGTTTGATTTTTAGGTGTGGGTAGCTATGTGATCACCTCTACTTTGTTGGTATCCACTTTGATCCCTTTTGCTGATGTAGTGTCCAAGAACAATACACTGCTCTACCATCATAAAGCACTTTTCATGGCTTAAGGACAAATGATTCTTTTCACAACATTCCAAAAATTTCCCTAAGTTTTTGAGGGCTTCTTCAAAAGTATTCCCATAAACAGTAAAGTCATCCATATAGACTTGAATGCACTCATCAGCTAATTCAACAAAGATTGCTAGAACAACCCTTTGAAAGGTAGCCGGAGTGCTATACAAGCCAAATGTGAGAACTTTGTATGCAAAGATACCCCATGAATCTGTAAAAGTGGTCTTGTCTTGGTCCTCTAGTGCTACTTGGATCTGGCTATACCCATTGAAACCATCTAGAAATGAAAAATACTTCTTTCCTACCAAGTTATCTAGAACTTGGTCAATGAATGGCAATGGAAAGTAGTCTTTCTTAGTGGCTTTATTAAGCTCCCTGTAGTCTACACATAATCTCCATTTTCCATTATTTTTGGGCATAATTACTAAAGGGCATACTCACTGGCTGTCAGAGATGTGATAGATGAAACTTGCTTGTAGCAGTTTTTCTATTTCTGTTTTAACTATCTCTTTCAATGTTGGATTCAATCTCCTTTGAGGATGCCTAATCAATTTCACATATTTAGTGTAGATATGGTGGATACAAGTTTTAGGATGAATTCCTTTCATGTCTCCATATTCCCAAGCAAAATCTGTGGAATGAGACATCAGAAGGTCAATAGGTTTTGTTTCTTGTTTTCTTATCAACGGGGTGTTGATGTTCAAAGTTTTCCCTGGTAAAACCATAACTTGCTTGGTGTCCTGATCAATAGATTAAACTATCTTGTGATCATTTTTTATTGGGTTTCATAGATAGGAATAGGGTAATAACATATGAAAGGTAGCAATATCTCTATAAAAAGTTTCACCACAGGGAATGACGTTTGCCAAGGAACAATGTGTTGCTGTTAAAATTCTCGTCTAGGGTCTTCAAAAAATTTCATCACATGGTTGTCTATAATGATATGGATAATATCTTCAGGAGTGTCAACATCTATTTCTTCTCCCAAGTCTACTAGGTGTTCCTAAATGGTTACCATGGCCAAAGAAGCACTATTTTCTGTGTTATTGGGTTCATCAATCTAAAGTTCACTTGAATATTTCAGAGAGAGTCTAGTTGGGGGATATGGGGAGATTTTATTCATGTCCATACCATTGGATATAACCATATCCCCAGTCCTACAGCCAATTGATGCAGCTATAGTAGCTATCCATGGTCTTTCCATGATCAAGGGATAAGCATTTCTCTGGTTTCTTGGTTCTAAAAGTAGAAAATCAACTAGGAATTCCAATGATACCACTATGACTATGACATCAGTTAACACCTCTTTTGGGACTGCTACTGACTAATCAGCTAACTGTAAAATTGTAGAAGTGGATTGAAGACCTGTGAGAGCTAGTTTGTCGAAAGTGTGGATTGTCATAACATTGATTGCTGCCCCTAGATCAACCCAAACATTTGATATCTTAACCCCTGCAATGTGGACTGTGATAACAGGGTTACCAAGGTCATCATACTTAAGAAGGAGAATCTCTCCAACCAGTAGGTCCCCTACCTTCCCTTCCACATGAAGAGTTTTGAGAAAGTTTTTCCTTCTACCTTGTGTTTTGACACAATGCTGCTTAATAAATTAGTTGAGTTATGGGACATCTCTTATGGCTTGTAGGAGTAGAATTTCAATGTATAATTGTCTTATTTCTTGCAACAATTTAGACTCAATGATAGGCTGAATTTATTTGGATGGTGTTTTTTTAGGAGTACTTTGTCTAAGCCGTTCAGGGAATGGTGCCAGTTTCTACATCTTCAGAGCAGCTCCAAAGTGCATCGCTGGAGATTCTCCAGAAGGCATCTCTAGAGGAACTCCAGAGTCTTTAGAAGACTATTTTTGGGGCACTTTAATAGTAGTAATATCCTCTTGGATTTGTTGTTTAGAGGAATTTGTGGATTCTTGTTCATCAATGACTTCAACAATCAAAGGGGAAGATGGTCGTGGTAAAGTTTTTCCTAAATGGAGATGGATATTATTCAAGTATATAACATTTATTCAAGCCATTTTCTCTTGATTAGTCAAGTAGACCACTACTACTTGTTTATTATGTCTTGGGTTTGCTACAGGTTGTGTAGGTAGGGGTGGCTGAGTAATTGGTTCATTTTGAGGTTGATTTGGTGTGTTTGTTGGACCAATCAGAAGCCCTTTTTGTTGATTTTGATATCATATTTGTTAACCTTCATATGATTGATTATAAGTTGGTTAAGGATTCCACTGTTGTTGCATTTGTTGTGGTTCAAACTGGTTTTGAAAGTTTTGTGGCCAATGCTAGTTTTGTCACTGTGGGTTTGGCCACTGATGATTTTGCCATTGTGACTTTTGCCACTACTAGTTCTGCGAATCTTGTGGTCCCCATTGAGGAGGGTTTGGAGGTCCATTCCATGAAGGGTTCCACAAGTTATTTCCCCAATTTGAAGGGCCTCTATAAGAATCCTGATTTGGATATTGGTTGTAGGGAAAGTTATAAGAATCCTCTAATTGAACATTTTTCTTCGTTATCTTCTTAAAGGCTGGAAGTTCGTCACATTGGCTGGTAGGATGGATTTTTTCATAGATCTAATAGATTTCAATCTTATCTAGGGGATATTCTCTTAAAAGATGTTTGTTTCTACATCTTGGATAGTAAACAGACAGGGGCTCAGTTGTTCTATTTTTCACTTGAATCCCATCTAATTTGGTGTTCATTTGAACCAAAATGTCTGTTTTAAAATTAAAAAATTCCTCCATCAATTATCCTATATCATTCTTTCCCTTTATAGACTTTGAATTTCTAACTCCATCCTGAGTTGTTGAATAGTTCCTACAAATATCTTCAATCAATGGCATGTCTAGTTTGTGTATGTTTCCCTTTCCTAGTAAATCCAATGCTTGTTTTGATTCCTTCTCCAATCCTCTCAAAAATAAGGCTTTAGCTAGGCCATGTTCCAAGTGATTACCATATCTCTGAAGGGAAAATTGAATCTATCCAAATAGTCTTCCAAACTCTCTTCTTCTTTTTTCTTGGTCCTAAAAAGTTCCTCTTTTCTATCATTGATTCGACGATAGTCCTAATTTTTCTCAAGGAATTCTATTTCCATATGATCCTAGGAATGGATGGAATCAAGGGTCAATCCCATAAGCCATCTCATGGCTAAGTCTTTGAGTGCAGAGGGAAACAACTTTAACTTTTGATTATCAGGGCTATAATCATATGTTTGGCATAGGAATTTAAACTCAAATAGAAATTGGTCAAGATCCTCTGAAGGAATTCCCCTAAAGGTAGGATGTATAGATGGGGAAATATTCTTCATGTGGGCATTGTCCTCAGGATCCAAGGCTATAGGATAACTGAAAATTCACCTTGGATTCCTAAAAAGATCTTGGTTTTCATTATCATTATGATTATCTCCCATGGTAGCTAGATTAAATGGATTCTCTTGAAAATTAAAGGGATCTAAAATATCGGTTTGAACTCCCTTATTCTTTTCCTACAACTATTGGATGTATTTTGAGATAATGTGATGTCTACGGACTGGAGGAACAACTAGGTTTGATGGTACTTCCAAAGTGTTAGATGAGGGATATTCTTCCTTAAAGATATCCAGATCTACCCTACTGCTTTCTCCTGTAGCATGAGGTTGGTGTTTTTGTTGTTTTATAAATATACCTAGTGAATCTCTAGGTCTAACCATACAAAATTAACCTAATGCTATTCTAAGGACTACTAATTATGGTTTCTGCCAACACTAGTCCCTAACAATGATGCCAAAAATGACAAGGATTATTGTACCTTGCATTTACTTATATTAATTTATCAAATACAGGAAAGTGTAGCCATGGCTATCTACAGTAGGAACTAATAACCACAGTTCAAAGCTAGCTTCTAAAACCAAACCTATCTATCCATTCAAAATCATGCATTTAACTATTTGTTGAAAGGGAATATCTAATCTTAGAAACTGAAGTACAACTTTGTTGAAACGAACTAATTATCAGAAAAACTAGAAAGACAGTAAATGAAACAGAACAACAATCTGATCTAATGATTAACAAAGCAATGAAACTAACTTACCATTTTCAACGATCTAAGAAAGTAGTAAATCAAAGCAATAAATACTAGCCCTCTCTCCTTTTGGCGAGAGTGGGCCCTTGCTCCACCCTTATGGAAGAGAGACTAACTCAACACTTCGTAACACACAGATATAGAATCACTTGCTTCTTATTCCCAGTTCTTCAAAACAAAGTAGAAAAACATAGTATATCTTTTCTTTCAAAAACTATTCTATATATATTCTACTTTTTCTATTCAATATATATCAGGTATTTTTATGTTGATATAATATCTTTGGAGTTTATTATATTACTCCTAGTTCTCTAGTAAATACAAAGATCTTTATTCCTTATTATAAGAATGCAACTGTTCATTCAAAAGATCGTCATGCTAAAACTTAAAAAGACTTAAAGTGACACTGAAGGTGTCCCTTAAATCAAGAGTTTTAACTTTAAGTTTAATTAGGTCGTGAAGGCCACTGAAAAAGGAAATAACTAAAAAAATGTTTTGACAAAAGTCCTTGATCTATGTAAAAATAGTCAATAGGTTTCCTTCTTCAACTGAGCCACTACTACAGTCTTCTCCCAAAAAATTCAACACCTTCATGCAGAACTCCAGAGATACTCCTAGAACCACTCTGGAGACTCTACAATCTATCTGAATAGTAGCTCTGAAGACTCTACACAGTCTATTTGGACAGTAGCTCTAGAGATGTTTGCAACAACACCATGGAACATAGCTCTAGAGATGATGCAGCTTGTATGTTTCTGTATCTCCATGGGACTCAACTTCAGAGATTCCTCCATAATCCTTCTACAAAATTCTTGAAACTTTGCCATATCCATTCTGCACACCTCCATAGATGGAAAAAGCTACTACAGAGTCATCAAAAACCTTGCTATCTAGAATGAATAGTTCCTGTCATCAAAAAGAGATACTTCTGTATATTTTTGTTAGCTTAATCTCAAAACATGAAACCTTTTAACTACAACTGCTACTACGGCATCACATCTCAATTTAACATAACTAAATAAGGTTTTAATAGTCTTAAGTACAAATCAACATTTTGGAATGGTATTTGGGAGAGGAAAAAGGAGATATAAAAGCACATTATGATGAGTACTACCTGACACTCATCACAGGTCAATCCAAAAATTAGTTTTTAGTTAATTTTTTTACCATGGATAGAAGGAGGAACTAGGAGCATCTTGGTCATGAAGAGTCCTCAAGTCATACTAGAAGCCAATGAAATAGATGGAGGGCCATAAACACTAGTGAATCCTCTAGACCAAATGTTTAGGATCAAGGAGAGACATCAAGAAGGAATGACACATTTGTGAACTTGAGAGATCAATAACAGTACACATTAAAAGACTTTGTTGATAACATAATAAGGACAAATAGAAGATAAAATAGAGATAAATATGAAGTTAATAGGAAATGAAAACATCATTGGTAGGGGAAGTGGAGATAGGTTTAGGGAGGCACAAAGAGGAACATTCAGTGTGCAAAATGAATTGTCACATCAAGCAACTGAGCATCCTACTTCGCCCATTAGGTCACTAAGGAATGAATATGGAAACATTTATCATAATGACAAACAACCAATGCATTCAAATGTTGAAGAAAGGGAAAGATCTTTGTATGAAGAATTAAAATTACTAGATCATGTTAGACAAAGAAGGCAATATCTCCTAGCAAAAAATGAGTTGCTGCAAGATCAAATTGCCCTGCAAGCACAAGCTCAAGCCCAAGAAACCTAACAATAAGTTATAAATAAATATCATGATCAAATTCCTCCTAATTAGCAAAAGTATCGACAATAATATCAATAGAAACAACAAATGGGTCAAAAATTTGGAAATATTCCAAATCCTAGAGCTACATTCCAGAGACAAGCTCAAAGGTTCCCTCTAGTAAGGCAACCTTTGGGAGTAGAAAGTTACAAACAACTAGACTTCTTTGGTATCCCTAATTTTACAATCCTATTTCAAATAAAATAAGAGGAAAGATCCCTATATTTCAAGGTAATAATACAGTCATTGGGGAAGAACACTCGAGACACTTTATCAATATCATAGATGAGTATGAGATGGATCATGAAGATGTGATGACAAAGTTATTTATTCATTAACTAGAGGAAATTGAAAAGGAATGGTATAAAAGTCTCCCTGACAATAGTATTGACTCATGGGAGGAGTTCATGAGGGTTTTCAGACTTTAGTATAGGGATAGAATTGATCCCATGTTTACTATATGTGAGCTTACAACCATCAAGAAAGGAATAAATGAAACAGTGGTGGACTTCAAAAACAAGTTCATCATGACCATGAGGAAGGTACCTACAAATATTAGACCAAATGAATCAATGTGTATTGTATTGTATTGTCATGCTTTTGATTCTAACATTGGATATTGTCTAAGGGCTAAGAATCCTCTGTTATGGAGTAAAAAGTGGACACTTAGCTTTTTACCTCCTTGTTTAGCTCCTAGGTCCCCGTAATTACATTATGCATCATAATTGATCATCCTGAAGAGATTGCTCAGTACCAATGTGAATTTAGGACCTTGGGCCCTTCCTTAATCTTATCCCAGACTAAAAAGGGGCTCCTAGACTTGGACGCCAACCGCCCATGTCTCCCCTGATTGGTTGGGGCTAATTAATCTTATGTCAGCATATGACCTTTAAAAATGTTCCTCTTTGTCAACTCTTATGATTTAATTTCATGAATGTTAGCGAGAAAGCATATATAAGCGTGTTTTTGAATTCATTATGAACCTAGATGGATATTGTAAACTTATGATCTTGAAGTAAAAAGCATTCAAGACATTCATTGTGTTATTAGAGCAAATTTGTGTTTGTATTGTGTGTGTTGTTGCAGGTTTTGAATCATCATCCATATCCTTATGAGTTGAAGGATCTTCATTCTCCTAAGGGCTTCACCTCCGAGGTGATATCATTGTTATTTAAATCATTCTATCATCATTTGGTTTAAAGCCTCTACTCTACTAGGGCAAACTCTCTTATTTATCAATGGTGTTGGAAGTCTTGAATTCCATTCCAGGGTTTGATTGAGGCAAATCCCTAAACATCATAACCCCCAAACCCTCTCTTGTCATCTTGTGTGTAGGTTACAGGTACAGGATTTGGGGAAAGTGAAATTACAGGAAGACTGTGCAGAAATTAGGGTTTTGGGATCCAATAGGCATTCAAGAATATTCCTCTGAAAAGACTTGGGCGGTTGGCGCCTTAGTCTTCTATTCCCTCCAATTGGTGATTTGGCGTGCAAAATCTCTATCATACTTTCATTATGGATGCTTCTTGTTATTCATCTTTGGAAGCTTTGTTTGCATACATCATAGATATTGATAACTTCTCTAAATTCACTAATAGGCACCCTCAAGTCTTAAAACAAATAGTATACAGATATGATATTGACATTTCTATGTGTTCCACATATGAAATTCTATGTTATATATCTAATTTTGATATTTTCACAACTCTCATGGGTATATATCCTTTGATAGTAGAAAATCTCACTAATTTCATCTCCATGAACGATCATGAGGAAGGTGATGATGAAGATATTCCTTCTCTTGCTACATTTCATGACGATATCATGGACATCATTTCCAAGACATACAAGGCTGCCATAGCCTTATGTGCCTCATCCAATGACTTGGATTCCTCTCCCAAAATGGTCCCCACTTGTGAGGATATTTTGGCGCAAGAAGAAGAAATCATTGGTACATCCCTTAGCACCACTCTACCATCTCTTCATTCCAATGCTCTCCTTGGTGGTGCTTGCGTAGACATTCAAGTTTCAAGCAGTTAAGTTTTGCAGGCACCTTCCCAAAAAATCCAAAAAAGCTCTAAGTCTTTGGGCGTCCTCAACATTTTTCAACATCAGCATCATATTTTCTTCGAGGAGGAGGTCGTCATCATCATGTTTCCGGTCATCACCCTTTTTGTTTCTCGCGGGGGTCATCATCATATTTTCTGCTAGCCTGATCTTTCGCTTGGGGGTGATATCTTAACATCGGGTGATCTTAGTTAAGATCATCCTGATGTTATTTTATCACTTCATGTTGTTTTATCACCCGATGCTGCTGACGTCATTCCTATGTCAGGGTGATATCTGCCTGTCTATCAGCTTCATCACATTCTGAAGGAGGGGGTGATATTTCCAAATATCAGTCATATTCAAACATCACCTCGATGTTACAATGAAGCTACAGTGCACCCCGATATTTCTATAAGGGTGATATTTCCAAATATCCGGTTATCTTCCGAATATCATCCTGATGCTGACATGATGGTGATGTCATCAAGGTCCGGGGGGGTCATATTTTAATATCAGTTATCTTATGAAATATCACCCCGATATTGTAATATGACGATGATGTCATCAGGATATTTGTGTACATGATCAGGTTGAACATCGGCGAGATGTATGGTAACGACAAAGCAGGAGGATCTCCCTCCTATACGTCTAATCTTGCCGATGAGGGTGAAATATCAGGGTGATATTTTATATCAGGTGATGCGGTCAGGATGATGTTTTCCCGCAGGGTGATACTTCCTGCGGGGTGATTTTTCACATCAGGATGATGTGAGATATCGGGGTGACATTTTGTATCGGGTAGACAAGCAATGAGGTTCGCCGATATGGGGGTCTGGCCGATAAGGAAATATCATGATGGGGTTCAAGCGATGCCATCGGGAGCAAAATCGCCGACAACATGTATGCTCATGGCTTAGCTTATGAAGTGTTAAGGAAGTTACCGTAGGGTGAATGTGGGATAATATGTCCTCATGCAGTCTAAAGGGAAAAGTCAGCACGGCACACCCACGTGGTGCAATATCATCGGTGGCCAAATTTTCAGCATGATTGACGCCGCAGATCTCGGCGGGAATGAAGGAAATCAACGGCTCTTTTTAAATGGAGGGTTTCTTGATGCACGCACCTATCTTCTGGCAGGAAGAGGTTTGCAAGGCACGCAAGCTATTGTTGTGTCTCAGAGCATAAGAAGGAGCATTAATGGCAAAATTTGCAGGAGCAGGGGTCACGAGGACAAGACAGTTGCCATTTCTCAAACCGTAAGTCATCAGTCAGCGGCGCAGGGCTCGAGAGACACTCTGTTTCCTCCTCTACTTGTTGCATTGAATGTTTTCGGCGCTCCTGGCAAGGTCATGAATCTGTCAAATCATGAGAAATGTCATGAATGTGATGATGAGTGCACTTTCCTACTTTATATAGCAGAATGTGTTACTTATTCAAGGTTGTTCAAAACTGGACAAGTCTAAGTGCTGTAATAAGATACAACTCCATTGCTGACCATATCTGGATGTCTTGTGAGTTTATGAGTCTCATGTCGTATGTTTCATGCATGAATTTACTAGTTTCATGATTGATTTTATATGAATAATGCTTTATCTGCATGTGTTCTATTATTTTCTCCAAACTGAATATGCTCTTCTTCTGAATCTAAATATCTAAGGGGTGTCTGGGATTCTAGAATATAGTTCTGCTATGTTGAAAACTTAATCTTTTGCTTCTGCTCAAGGGGTAGATTAAAGTGTTTCAGGTTAAGGGTTGGGAAGATCATATTGCAGTGAGGATATTGTAAGTATAGATAACTGAATACTCTGTTTTGGGAGGTATCTGTAAGGCAGATATCACAAAATTCCCTTGATACCCAGTTTCTGATATATGTTCATGCTGACCACTCACATGTGTATGTCTATTGACTCCGAGCCCTGGATAGGCACCAATCTAGTCTTGCATTGAGGTACACCTCAGGTCCTAGTTTTGCATCCAAATACCAAATCAACCCAAACTTCAAAACCAAACCATTAGGACCTTAGAAGTTGATTTAGGATCAGAATCCTCTGTCTCACAACTGAATATAGGCCCAAAGCTAGCCCCTTTGCACTTATCTCACAGTTTTGGTCTACATAAGAGAGGATTCATCTGCTTTGTATCAACATCCCCCATTCCAAAGGCATATTCTATGGATGTTGAATAGGGAATACCCCCCTAGGTTTTGCAGAGCCTGAAGAAGAAGAGGAGATATTTATAGAGTCTATCTCCTATGCTATTAGCCCCTGGCCCAGGAATCCTGTTGATCAGTGATGGCTATTTTGTAGGGATTACTGGGAGCAAGCATCCAGTCTGGAAAATACCAACACTCCCTATCTAGGATGAAGCATTAGAGGATGAAGAGTCTCCTCTTGAACATATTTTTTAGTTGGTTGATAATGAATGTTCATGTAGTACTCTTACATATATTCTCAACAGTCTCCTAAATGAGACTCATACTATGGATTGCTTACCATTACTTGAACATTTAAGTACCTTGGATATCTCTAAGGATGCGAAGAATAGGAATAGTTCTCCTAAATTAAAACCTTTGGGAATGGATGTTGAGCCTACACATAATGAAAATACCATTCCTAAGGTTCAAGGTACTCCAACACCACCTCAACCGATAGAAATGGGAATTTTTAAGGTTTCTCCTCCACCATCCTTACATATAGCAAGAGAAAACCTTCAAGAGAGAAGCTTTTCATTACCACATCCTATGACTTCTTCACAAATACCAAAAAATGTGGACAACATGATTCAAAGGGAACGAAGAACAAAGCACCAAGCCTTAATAGTAAATATAAAGATCGAGATCAAAGATACAAGTATTTCTCACCCTCTTAGCCACCTTTGATGTAGCACCTCTTTGAGTTGCTCTCATGGGTGGCCTCCTCTTATGTGTTGTGTTGTGTTCCCTCGTGTCATGTTATATGTTGTTTAGGTCTCCTTGGATGACCCTTGATACTCTTGTAAGGTCAAGGATACAAGGAGACCACCTCTGTTGTGATAGTCCTTCTATTTGTTTCTCTATTCTTCCATTCCTCTCTATCTTATTGTAATCGTTGTGTGTGGTGCCTTGGGGGCATAATGTTGTGGAGAATGTCTTGGGGCCATTTTACCATGTTGTGAACCTAAGTCATTTTTGTCTCCTCTCTCATTTTAGTGTTTACATTCTTCAATGGCTCTACTAGTCGGCCGGTGACAAAAACAAATAACTACTGATAAAGATCGTGCGTCCCTACAACAAGAAAGTAAAAATGGACCCAATCCATATATGAAGATGGGGTGATATATTACTGACACTTCACTAGTAGAATCACCTCGTGTTGTGAAGTTTCTTGTAATAAACCTTTGCAATACCCTAAATATGCTTCTATGCACTTTTGATTGTTTTGTATCTCACCTTGTAGCTACACTCGGTTCTGAGATACCTGAATTATAACCTAATGGCTATACTTGGATCCAAACCCGTAAGTATAGCCTTGGTTTGTTTATGTGGTATGTTACCTTATTTCTATACATGAATATTGTTGATGATTAGAATTTGATACTAACGTGTGTTTGTTGGGATCATTCGATGATTGTAAGCACATGTCACTTTTGGGGCATGGGCTTTGTGAAAGTGCTTGTTCCCTTGCATGTTTTCACTTTACCTTAAATGTGTTTGATACCAGCAAGTGGGATTAACCACTTTAAGGTGGGGGCATATATTGTGGTTGATTATTTTAGATATTGATGATAAAGTGTGTTTGTGTATGCTTCCTTTTCACTGTAAGGTGTCTGTGAATGCAGGTGGGGTTGTGTACTTTGTTTTGCTTTGTGTATACCTCCTTTTCACTGTAAGGCATTTACGGATGTATTTGAGGTTGTATACTTTGTGCTTCATTTTCACTGTAAGGTGTCTGTGGATGCGGGTGGGGTTGCATTTTGAAAGCCCTTCTGCAGAAGGCAGGACCATGTCTTCCCTTGAGCGGTTGCACATCCTTTTGAAGAAGTCCTCTGCGGAGGTGGGATTGGATCTTAAGTTATTCACCCTAAAGCATGTCTTTGACAGTTGTGGTAGCGTAGCTCAACCATCAGGTATGTTTGGCATGTCTTAGATAGTGGAGTGTAGTGATGAGCTCCTCCCTATCACTTGTGTTTGCTATGTATAAGACGTATAGTGTGTTGATGACATACTATTCGTACGCTCGTGTATTTTGTGTGTCTTCCATGTATTTTATGTGTCTTCCTTACATTTCTTGCAGCTTTTTGCGTGGTCTAAAGGCATGTAGCGATGAGCTCCATCCATGTTGTGTGTTTAGTGTTAGAATTATTTGTATAATTATTTAATCATGTCTTCTTTGTGTATTGCGTGACTATATTCATGTCTTCTCCATGTATTTTGTGCTTCACTATCTTCTTCGTGTATTGTGTGCTTCCTTACTGTATTCTCTGTGTTTTACATGACTGTCAAGTGTTTTCTTATGTTTGCCTAAGCTTGGGGGCTAGAAATAGTCCTTCAAACTTAGGGTGTGTCTTCGCTCTTGTGTTTGATGTGTTTGATATGCTCTAATTGTACTTTAATGCATGTACCGATCACAAGATCATACACACATTAAAGTGGGGGCTAAATGTTATGGAGTAAAAAGTGGACAATTGCCTTTTTACCTCCTTGTTTAGCTCCTAGGTCCCCGTAATTACATTATGCATCATAATTGATCATCTCGAAGAGATTTCCCGACACTAATGTGAATTTGGGACCTTGGGCCCTTCCTTAATCTTATCCCGGACTAAAAAGGGGCTCCTAGACTTGGACACCAACCGCCCAAGTCTCTCCTGATAGGTCAGGGCCAATTAATGTTATGTCAGCATAAGACCTTTAAAAATATTCTTCTTTGTCAGCTCTTGTGATTTAATTTCTCGAATGTTAGCGGAAAGCATATATAGGTGTGTTTTTGAATTCATTATGACCCTAGATGGATATTGTGAACTTATGATCTTGGATTAAAGAGCATTCAAGTGATTCATTGTGTTATTAGAGGAGATTTGTGTTTGTATTGTGTGTGTTGTTGCAGGTTTTGAATCATCATCCATCTCCTTATGAGTTGAAGGATCTTCATTCTCCTAAGGGCTTCACCTTCGAGGTGATATCATTGTTATTTGAATCATCCTATCATCATTTGGTTTAGCCTATGCCCTTCTATGGAACACTCTTATCTATCAATGGTGTTGGAAGGATTGAATGTCATTCTAGGGTTTGATTGAGGCAAATCCCTAAACACCATAACCCGACAAACCCTCTCTTGTCATCTTGTGTGCAGGTTACAGGTATAGGATTTGGGGAAAGTGAAATTATAGGAAGACTGTGTAGAATTAGGTTTTGGGATCCGGTAGACATTCAAGAATACTCCTCTGAAAAGACTTGGGCAGTTGGTGCCCTAGTCTTCTGGGATTTCAAACTCTGAATCTGGCATTTGAGCATCAGTTACAACATTTTCTCAGTTCTGATCTCTGGCAGATTCTCACTTTCAGGACTTGGGTGGTCCCTATTTCATCCTTCGACACTTCATCTTTCGGGATATAGGTTCTGATATCTCTCTGATCATCCTTGTATATTTAGATCCTGAGTTTTAGTCATTTTCTATTTGTTATAAGTTGATTATCTTAGAACTAGGTTTTTATGCATACTTGGCCTAGAGTTTGATAAAAGGCTTGGTTAAATCTGATCTTTCCATATCAAACAAGAGCACAAGATCTGTAGCCGAGTCCACCTTCCTTTGGTTGTGATTTAGCTCGGTCTTGTCCTTGAATGTTATTGTGGAAGAGGGTTTGATCTAGTTTGCATGCTAGTCTTCATCAATAATCTTTTCTATACATAACATCCTCAAACATTGAGGGAGGATTATGCTATAGCCATAAACAAAGAGAGCAACATGAGAGCATCAGGTAAGCATGTTAAGAGGTTAGATGTAAAGATATCCCAACCAAATAGGGAAACTTTGAATAAGCCTCTCACAACTGAAGATAAATTGGATAAGCTCATGAGAGCTATGAAAGACTTATCTTATAAAGTAGCAAGAAATGAGAAAGGGATGTCACCTTAAGGTGCAACAACACACTTTAATGAAGGCAAAGGATTGCATAATAGGCCTTATAACATTGGTTGGTCAAAGAGGCCGCAGCAAAATGATAGGCAAACAACCCCCAAGAAAGTGAATTTCAAGCAACTTGAAAAGGATACATTAGACCAATTGAGGAGGGATCAAGTAAAAATCTAAGAAGTTTCATCATGGTGCAAGGGCTACTATCTTCCACATGACTCAATCAATTGTGTAGTTGCTCATTCAATGAATAGGGAAGAAGAATTTCCTAATGAAGAGGGTAGTGCTAAATACTATGATGATGAGATCAATTAGTTTGATACTGAAGATTATGAACATATGGGTGAGGATGTTGATCACAATATTTATGGTGAAGGTGATCATGTTCTTTAATATGATTATAGTGCATGCCCTGAAAGGTATGAATTACCAGCTTATGGATTTGAACATTTGAGAGACCTCATGCACAAGAAGTATCAGCAGCCTAATGTTGAACACACATGGTGAATCAATACTTAATCAAATTCATTCCTTCAAAACATTTAATCAAAAGTAAGCACTTAAACC
The DNA here is from genome assembly GCA_027924645.1 of Cunninghamia lanceolata. Taxonomy (NCBI): domain Eukaryota; kingdom Viridiplantae; phylum Streptophyta; class Pinopsida; order Cupressales; family Cupressaceae; genus Cunninghamia; species Cunninghamia lanceolata. Next base: position 675,246 of record BSBN01001102.1, read on the forward strand.
ATGAGAAACAGAAGATCACACAAGCACACAACCATAACACCAAATTTATGTGAAAAACCCTAGAAGGGAAAAACCACAGTGAGCAAGCTGCTTGGATCTATTGTCCAAATCTAGCCTCCTAACAGGCTGTCGTACACTTTAATTGAAAAATATCAGTTTATCGACTAGGGTAGTGTCTGAGGCTATATGCAATAGGAAGTATTGTTTGGATATCTCATTTAGAAACAATTTTCTAGTTCCTTTAAAAGACTTAAACATCATATTAAACTAAAAAGCATTTGCATTCTATTCTAGAAAGTATTTGAACTCTATACTAAAAAACATATAAATTCTATACTAGAAAGCATATAAACTCTACACTAGAAAGCATATAAACTCTATACTAGAAATTCATACATGCAACTTACTATGATCTTAAACAATGACAAATTCTATACTACACACACATTCTAACTTTAAACTATCAGTAAACAATAGTTTAAACTAAAGCAGATGCTCCATAAATATTTAAACAAACAGAGCTCTAAGAATTAATGTCTTAAACAACACACCCTGCAGGTTCACAACAGAAAACTAAACATAAAATAACTCAAGCTTGAAATGAAACATCCATAGAAACATAAATACTTATCTACTCTACAATCCAGCGAGTGGCTAGCTCTTGGGAGAAATTCGTCTTTAACTCAGATCACATTCAATCATTTCCATAGCAACATGGTAACTCCATTCATATCTTCATGACTCAAAAGAAAATACTTAGAACACCACTATTTGCATTCATGGAAATTTTGCAGAGCATAGCTCTGATTATTTTCAAAAGAAAAGATTGATTTTTATCCATCACATAGTATGATATATATCCATGTTTCAAGCAACCAACTAAAACTGAACTATTACGAACTCCTATATTTTAGATGGCGATAAAATGCCATTTGAAAAAGTCTTATAACAGAAAAATAGAATTTTTAACTACTGATGTCTTTAAAACATATAAAAGGCTCTGAGTGGAGCCATAATGTCTCGGATAACCAACAGGAATAAACATAACTAAAAAAAAAGTCTTCAATCAATGCACACCTAAAATTTCTGGTGCCCTCAACTTCCAGTGCACTTGACCTCAGCTGCATAAAGTCCACTCCTCTCGTAGGCCATGCATTAACCCTCCACAATTACTCAACTCTACATACAATCATATCAACATTTAAGAGCTGATTTCAATCAATTTAGGAAATAAAGATTTGTACAACATTTTATTAAAAATAGATAAATATTGCTTATAAAAACAAATAAATTGGCAAGGCTAGGGTGATTGGGAATGCAAAAAGGGTTATTTATTTTATCAAAGGAATGAGGTTATTTATACCTCATCACCTCCCAAATAGAACAAGTTTACATTAACATTTATGGGCTACAACCCAAAGGAAGCTACAACTCCCCGATACACAATTTTATGGGCTTTAACCCAAAGGAAGCTACAACTCTCTCAAGTGCTACAACACTTACAACAAAATGAGGTTATAACCTTTGAACGAGAACACTTATCTGATTCAGATAATTCAACACAAGAAACTAGTTCAATCTCAATCTTCTGATAATCTCTACAAAGTCTGCATTACTGACTTTTTGCCATTCACCTCGGCACAAACACTATACTTAGCTCCGTACTATTAGATCACCTTCAAATATCTCTTTTCTATCCTCACAATCATCTCCACTAGCTCTGTAGCAATATCACTTCTATGCTACCATGCCTAAACTGATCCTTTCCACATTTCATTATCAAAACAACTTCTGTAGTTATATTATTCACACATTATAATTGCAAACATACTACACACCCACCACCTTGCAATAATCTTGATCTATCCTTTATATCCTTTGCAAGTCTTCAAAACTTTACCTTTGTTAGCCAAGATGAAACATGTAACATGAAACATGCAATGTCCTTGTTTCTTGGCTCCCAAGTCATCTGTGATGATGTATGAATCAAATGCAGTTCAAAGCAAGTGATAGCTAGGACCTAATTTACTTTAGCACACATCTCCACACTGGCACACACTTCCATACACACATCACAACCATCAACACACACCAAGTCGGATTTACCAAACACTTATCCTTCCTTATATTTAGCTCCAGACCTAAAGCAGTATCAGAGATACCAAATAGCATCATGCAGATCACTTTGCAAACATTACATGACTTGCAAAAACATTCTCATACACTCCTTTCACAACTTCATGCTACTTCATGCTGACACAAACTATCAAACACTGATGCCAGTGTCCCTAACACACTCTGATTACATAGTCTTGATGTAGATCATTGACAATCATACTTGCAGTAAACACATACACTTGAATAGAGCATTCATATAGACCATTTAAGCTTATTTTTCAATCAACAAGGCCAAATTTTGTAGTACGGTGAAATGCAGTGGCTTTCACTTTCTCCTTCTAACAACCCTAATCAGCAACAAGACTTGTCTCAACTTAGTAGACTCTAGAGAACCTCTGCGGTACACCATATCATTTGAATATTGAATCATGCATACCTTTTACCTATATCTAACTATCCTTCAAATCGCAGAACCATATCTTCAATAGCAAAGAAGTGTGGAGTGATCTTTTATCCGTTTGTGACTGCAACTACTCTATTTCACCACTATCTTCACTCTACCAACCCTAAAACACTTTGCGGTAGGTTTCATGAACTAAAATTTGAACCACGTATACCTTAGAGCAATGTCTAGCTATCTTTCAATCCGCATGCCCATATCTTCATTTGCGGTAGAATGCAATACATTCTTCTAAACCTGTGACACCCTTCATGACTAGACAACCACTTAGACAATTTTTCTTCAAACTTTTGCAACTTATTTTGATGTAGGAGCATCCTAGGTTGCAGAGCAATCTTGCATCAACCAAAAACATTTTGCATTCTTTCTTTTCTTTCATTTTCAGTTCAGTTCAGTCAGTACTAGTTTTAGCATTTTGTACCACATTTTGCCACATTGTCATTTTAGAGCTCACGGAGCAGGACTTAGCATCTAGACATCATCACCTACATCATATCCAAATTTCAAGTAATTTGGACTTGTCTGCTAAAAGTTATCGCTATCAGAAGATCACCTATTTTCACAAGAGCAGAGCATTTAGGTAGTTAGTTGAAGGAGAAGGTTTGCGGAGCACTTCCATAACTTGTAGAGCTAAATGGAACATCATACAAGGCACATAATGATCAGATAGACCTTTCTTGAGGTCTGTACCTTGATTCATGCATTTGCGGAGCATTACCAGATGTTTAGGCCCAACCTATTTGTTTCTGCACATTACATTCCTTCATTGGAGTTTGTAACCTTCCTTGGCTGACACAGAGGATTCTTTGAGCTTGGAGATGATATATATAGATCTCTAGGATGTATTAGGTAGTCAGTAGTTAGTTATGATAGATTAGAATATATACTTTGTTTTGAAAGGTGCTTCAATGTCATATCTTGCATATCAGTTGTAATCTGGAATTCAGGCCTGTGAGCCCTAGACTATAGCCCACACATTGTCGGCATATAAGTATTTTGCATATATGATATATTGAGCATTTGAATCATTCATTGCATTCTATATTTGAGTTGTTTCTTTTGTGTTTACTCTTGCTGCACGGCTTGGACAGTTCATTTTGTGAACCCTCCAACTGTGATTGCACCATACTTCATCAAGCGCCAAACACCATGAGTTCATATCATCAAAATCAAAGTGCAACCAACAGTACTTCCATGACATTCATTATCAACACAACACATCAAAGATATTGACAATCTTACACTTACACATGAACTTCAGAAGATAAGGTATGACTGTGTATAGATGATATTGATCCCTTATTTTACACCATCATTGCTCTTCTTATCTACTGGTATAACTGTGTACAGATGATATTGGTCATCACTCCTTTGTCTACTCTTCTAATCATCACTGCATATACACACGACTTTGCTTTCGACATTACAACTCTGTTGACATCAATGACAACATATGCAACAATCTCCCTCTTTGTCATTGATGGCAACACTAACTTGATATGCAAAAGTTCTCCCCCTTTGACATCAAGGGAAAAGGGCTAGTGGTCTCCTTCTGTACCCAAAAAAACATATAGGCTTCCCTTGTCTGTACAAACCTTATCATCCTTTATCAGTTAGCTCCCCTTGAGAAGTAGACTTTGTCACTTCAAAAACTAATGTAGAAAAAACTCTATTCTTCATTTTCCTTATGATATACATAGATAATATATACATAGTGCCTTGTTCATATCAAAATAGCATTGTTTATTTTTGTCTTATTCTTTACATACCTATTCAGCATCAAAATTTATGTTACCTTCAACATATCTTCTATTTACTTAGAAGGTAGAAGATTCTTATATATTACCTTCAACTAGGCTAGTGTTGTATCCTAGTGCTTCTTTGCTGAAGACAGAATGTGCATTTGGCTTTCTAGTTGAATATACAGCTCTTCTGCCTCTTCCAGAGTAGATGGCACTTTTACTTTATGAGATACATATTCTGCTTCTGATAAAATACCAGTGAAAGATGCTAACCTCAGACTTACAACTTCCCTTAGCCGACCAATTTCACCTTTGATTTGCTCCCTTTGATCTAGAAGATGCTTCAGCTGGGAGTGAAGATTTTCTATTTGTACCCTTGTAGCACCATCTTTGTCTTTCACTGGATCATAAACATTGGCCACTTGAGTTATTTGTGACTCAATAGAGTCAATTTTATCCTTTATGTTCTTTGTAGTTGCTGGCAATTCCTTGGCTAATTTTTATTGCCTCTTCTATTAATTTAGCTCCTTCTATAGAATCTTCTGCTTTGCGATGGATTGAAGGATATCTCCAAGTTGTAGCTTGTGGAGAGGAGATATGCTAGACAAGTTGATTTGTCCATCAAGCACTGGCAGTTGTAATACTTGAGGAGTAACCACTAATTGAATTTGCATCTGTTGTGCCAAACATTCCTTGATAGAATATACAAGAGAGGAGGAGGAAGATGTTTCCTATGCTCTCTCAAAACTCTCCCCTGTTACCCGCTCCTCTCGCTGATTAGGATTATCTTGTTGCTCTATTTGACTGGAGGAGGACTACCTTGCTTAGTATTATGAGCAGGAGATGCATTTCCTTCACCTTATGTAGCTTGTTCCTTTTTCTCCTCTTATTGATTTTGCTGATATGTATTATGTGGAGGAGACACTGTATTGTGGGGTGGAGACACTTGTGGTTGCTCCACATTCTTAGCTTCTTTTACTTCTTCAATAAATTTCTGTCACTTCTTCAGTCTCCTTCTGAATTTGTATCTATCATCTTTTTCCATGCTCATAAGGATATATACCCTATGCTTTGTCTTAACTCTTCATCCATTTCTATGGCCTTTTCTCTTCTCTACCTCAAAGCTAGAGCTAGACTCTCTGGAACCTTTTCAATAATGTTACTCAAAGGAACATTGTATTTAATCATGTACATGACCATAGCCTTCTCAATGGTCTTTTGATCTATAGGAGGCACATATGGATGTAGTTTTGCTATCTCCTTTAGTATACCATGATGCACAATCCCATTGAAAATTACCTCTAACTGGAGAGGATCTTGTGGAATCACCTAAGGTGTTTTCTTAGTATTCTTCACTTTTATTTTTAGCTTGGAAGTGCCTTCCTCTCCTCCTTCTTCTTCCTCTTCTACCTCCTTTATTTGAACCTTATTTCTTTTGGTAGGATGTTTAGGCCTTGCATGCTTCTTCTCTTCTGTCTTCATATTTGCCAAAGTTTCAGAAGTGGCTCTTCTTCCAGTGAATACAGTTTGAGTTGAGCTGGAAGGTTGTGGAGCATTTGCAGCTATAGATGTGGACCTACTAGTCCTTCTAGGCACTTGTGCAGCTGGTGGATTAGCAGGAATAGGTTAAGGTTCCACCGCACGGGTTTTTGATGAAGATTTAGGTGGAATACCCCATTTCTTATGTAGTTTTTCTTTGTGTTTCTCAAAATGCTCCTCCACACTCTTCTTATTCATCTTTTCCCTTATTTTATCATAGGTTCCAAACCTTCCTGTTGTTGTGTCCTTAGGTTTGTTGAGAAGAATATCAGCATAGGTCTTTATCTCCTTTGCAGAGACCTCATATGGCAATCTAGGTATCCAAGCAGTCCTTGGCTCTACCATTTCCATGTAAGTGTAATTCTTATCGACTAGAAAGGTGATTTGTTATTTCTATTGTTATACTATACTGAATGGAATTCTATCTTTGGCTTGCATGTCAGATTGCAGGGTTTTGAATAACCCCTAGTACATAGTGCTACAATTCTTATTAGCACCAAAGCTTCTCGTATGATCTTTGATTTGTGTAGCAATAGAAATGTGTCGTTGCCACATCTTTCCCTTACACCCTGGCAACTCATTCAAAAAGTAAAATACAAGGCAAATGATAAGAGTACCATACTTGAAATTATAGTCTATATCTTTTGTTCTCTTCAGATTATCCATTAGTTTCTCTCTCATGACCTCATAGAGGTCAAAGTATTTTCCTTCCTTTACCATCTGGTAAGCAGTGTGAATTGTGGTACCAGTGGATGACCCCTCTGTTTGTATAGTAAACCTTGTAGGCTATGCCCATTGTGGCATACCGAACCCCTGGATCAGTTATATCATTTACACTTAGGGTTCTTTTGTCAAACTTCGGCCCAGTCAACTCTATGACCTCATTTTTTATTGATTTCATCACTGGTACCGGTCCAGTTGAGCACAACCTGGTAACAACCCTAATTGCATCTTTATTGATCCAATAAGGTTTGTGAAGATATAGGAACTCATCGTGAATTCTACTAAAAAAATACCTTACCCATTCATGTTCATCGTAGATATCAGGGTAATCTTTCCACACATCTAATCACTTGGCTACAATGTTTGCATACTCTAGTTTGTAATTATCATCGTCCAAGAGTTTATCTCTAAGTTCCTCAAACTTCACATGATTAATTTCATTCAGTTGAGAGTGGATGTATATCCTTACATCTTCAGTGTACATAACATCTATAGGAACATATGAAAATACCCCATCCTTGTCTACTTCCATGGCCTTGTAAGGATATTTCTTATATTTTGGCCTTGGTTTCTCGGAGACATCAACTAATTGAGGTGTCACCATTTCTAGCTTGTTTGAATTTTGTAACTAGGGTTTTATAAAATAACAGTTTTGAAAAATACCTTCATGCTCTATTGCTAGGGTTTCACCTTTAGCTCCTTTCCTCTCAAATTCACAAAATATTCTAAATGCAGGGATTTTCCTTCTCTTCTCAGCTCTGGATTGCAAATGATTTGATTTCAAATGAAGTTAGATCATGCAAATGAAGCATAAGTAACTTACATTTGCCCCAACTTTTCACATTTAATGCACCTTTTTCCTGTTAGGTTAGCTACTGTTGGAGTGCTTTGTAAATCTACAGAGGCCTAAATTCATTCTGTAATCCTCTGCATTTTACGATATCATTCTGAAGATTTGGGGTATTGAAACTGCCTTGCCTTATTAACATCCTCATCTGTCAATTTCATACCAAAACATCTATGTGCCTAGCTTCTATTTGTAGAAGCCGCAATCATTCAGGGGGTAATAAATATATGTGCAATGGTTATCTCCTCCTGACTCCATGCCCTTTTCTTAATCAACTATTAACTCTTCTGCATGAGGCAAAAGCATAAGTTCTTCCTTCTTCTCATCATCTTGTTCTGATTTCCTTCTCCATAACTTTGCCATTTCCTTCTTTTGCTGAATCAGGGTTTCCTCTGCCTTCTTGTGCTGAACAGTGGTTCCATAGAACCACTTTTGCAGAATCTTGCTTTATGCCCAAAGTTGTTCCACTTGTAGCAAACAACATTGTACGAGGTTACACCCATTTAACCACTTCTCTTTACTTTGGTTCTACAATCAACAGCCCTATGACCAAGCTTATTGCATGCATAACAATAACCATAAAAGGAATGAGAGATCATAGCATCATGTTTTGGAGGCACAAATGAATTCTTACTCATGTAATCATTTCTTCTTGCCTTAGTTCTACAATCAATAGCCTTATGACCAAATTTATTGCAAGAATAATAGTAACCATAAAAGGATTGAGAGAACCTGGGAGCAACATCCTGTCTAGGAGGAGATCTCTTGAAACCTTTCTTCAAATCATTGAACTTTATGAAATCATCATCCAATTCTTGCTCTTCATCTTCAGTCATCTCAGAGTCTTCACTGTAGTACTCTTCCTTTTTCATTTCAAACATGCCTTCAGGTATATCTATTTTTGAAATTTGACCTTTTTCAAATCCAAGACCACCTTTATCCTTTAGAGGTCTTTGACTATTTATTATCTCATCAAGGATGTTGGTGCTTTTCTTAAGTTCTAGACTCTTGTCTATCTGATCCTTTGCTTTCTCCAGTTCTTTCCTTAGAGAGACAATTTCTTCTTCAAGTTTGGAGCGTTCCATTGATTTGGGATTGAGCTTAGCATTTAGGCAATCTGCAATATTTTTACCTTCTTCAATTTGAAATTTCATGTTGACAATTGCTTCTTTTGATTCTTTGAGCTTGACCTTGTATTCTTCATTTTCTTTTCTTGCTACATCTAGATCTTTTAAAGTAGAAATGAGTTCTCCTTCAAAATCAACTTCACATTCTTCTTCATTAAAGGCTGTCATATCTTTATCATCCTTTGGAGGATTCTTATCATTAACCAGTACTTCATTTCCCATGTGTTCCAATCCAAGATCTACCTCAGCTGTTAGATTGTATCAAGGAACCTTGCTTTGATACCAATTGTTGAACACACATAAGTACTGAGGGGGGGGGTGAATCAGTACTTAATGAAATTATTTCCTTTAAAACATTTAATCAAAAGTAAGCACTTAAACCATGATAAATAGAAGATCACACAAGCACATAACCATAACACCAGATTTACATGGAAAACCCTAGAAGGGAAAAACCATGGCGAGCAAGCTGCTTGGATCTACTATCCAAATCTAGCCTCACAAATAAAACGGGTTTACATTAACATTTATGGGCTACAACCCAAAGGAAGCTGCAACTCCCTGATACATAGTTTTATGGGCTTCAACCCAAAGGAAGCTACAACTCCCTCAAGTGCTACAACACTTACAACAAAATGAGGCTACAACCTTTGAACAAGAACACTTATATAATTTAGATGATTCAACACAAGAAACTACTTTAATCTCAATCTTTTGTTGATCTCTACAACCTCTACATTACCGGCTTCTTCCCATTCACCTCTGCACAAACACTATACTTAGCTCCACAATATCAGAATACCTTCAAATATCTCTTTTCTGTCATCACAATCACCGTCACTAGCTCCGCAACAATATCACTTCTGTGCTACCATACTTGAACTGATCCTTTCCACAATTCATTATCAAAACAACTTCTGTAGTTATATTATTCACACATTATAATTGCAAACATACTACACACCCACCACCTTGCAACAATCTTGATCTGTCTTTTATATCCTCCGCAAGTCTTCAAAACTTTACCTTTGTCAGACAAGTTGAAACGTGTAACATGAAACGTGCAATGGCCTTGTTTGTCGGCTCCCAAGTCATCTGTGGTGATGTAGGAATCAAATGTGGTTCAAACCAAGTGATAGCCATGACCTAATTTACCTTAGCACACATCTCCATGTTGGTGCACACTTTCAAACACACAGCACAACCATCAACACACACCAAGTCGGCTTTACCAAACACTTGTCCTTCCTTACATTTAGCTCCAGACCTAAAGCGGTAAGAGAGAGACCAAATAACATCATGCGAATCACTTTTCAAACATTACATGACTTGCAAAAACATTCTCATATAATCCTTTCACAACTTCATGCTGACGCAAACTCTCAAACACTGATACCAGTGTCTCTAACACACTTTGATTTCACAGTCTTGATGTAGATCATTGAAAATCATACTTGCGGTAAACACAACCACTTGAAACTTGAACAGAGCATTCATACATACCATTTAAACTTATCTTTCAATCAGCAAGGCCAAATGTTGTAGTGCAGTGAAATGCGGTGGATTTCACTTTCTCCTTCTGACAACCCTAATCAGCAACAAGACTTGTCTCAACTCAATAGACTCTAGAGAACCTCTATGGTACACCATATCATTTGAAACTTGAATCATGCATACCTTTTACCTATATCTGGTCACTATCCTCCAAACTGTAGAACCATACCTTCAATAGTGGAGAAGTGCAGAGCGATTTTCTATCCCTTTGTGATTGCAACTACCATGTTTCACCACTGTCTTCACTTTGCCAACCCTAAACTCAATTCTGAACCACACATACCTTAGATCAATGTCTAGCTATCTTTCAATCCACAAGCCCATATCTTCATTTGTGGTACAATGCGGTACATTCTCCTGAACCTGTGACACCCTTCATGACTGGACAACCACTTAGGCAATTTTTATTCAAACTTTGCAACTTACTTCATCAAGCGCCAAACACCTTGAGTTCATATCATCAAAATCAAAGTGCAACCAACATTACTTCCATGACATTCATTATCAACACAACACCAAAGATATTGAAAATCTTACACTTACACATGAACTTCAAAAGATAAGGTAAAACTGTGTACATATGATATTGATCCCTTATCTTACACCATCACTGCTCTTCTTATCTGCTGGTACAAATGTGTACTGATGATACTGATCATCACTTCTTTGTCTACTCTTCTGATAATCACTACATATACACACCACTTTTCTTTCCACATTACAACGTTGTTGACATCAATGACAACATATGCAAGACCCCAACCATCAAGCGAAGGCATGAAGGCCCTAATTGATTCTGCTATAATGTAGGTTCATGGTGGATACAATTGAAAAATAGACACGTGCCTATAAAAAGTAACCTTGCTACAAAATCAAGTAGAGATGAATTTGATATTGAAAAGGAAAAGCATAAAGCAGATGTTGAAAGAAGGAACAACAATGTTCTCAAGAAGGTGATGGAAAATAAGAAGGTTCCAATGCAAAAACCAACAAAAAGAATAAGTACAAAACTCTCTAGCACATGTGGTGTAAGCAACTGCTGTACCAATACCAAAAGTTTAGAGTTCAAAGAATGATGCTAAACAAGATCAACCCCAAATGCTAAAATAACCAGAAAAGAGTAAAGAGAAATAGAAATAATTGAAAGGTATGGATATTTCTTCTAGCTAGTTGATGCCTTTCATCCCTAATGCAAATGATGTTACCATTTCATGTGATCGCCCTCTACTAAATTATTGTAGATATGGCCCAAGTTTTTAGTCAATTCAAGATTTCATTACCAATAGGGAAGCACTTAGAATCCCTGAGCATAGGGATAAGGTCTTATCATATATCACTACTATCAATGCACCAAAGAAGCCCGGTTCTACTCTAAGTAATAATGATGAAAGTAAAAATGAAGAAAAGACTGTAAATTTATATTTGGGGTCATCCATTGTTAACAATCAGCTAGATGTTGATCCTTTCTACACAACATTGATTATTAATGGGTGGTTACTACATAACTACATGCTTGATTCAGGAGCCTCTAGTAATGTTATGCCATTAGAGGTCATGAATGACTTGGGTTCAAAAGTGTCTAAGTCTTATGGCAAATGATTTTCCATGGATTCTAGGGAAGTCAATGTGATTGGCCTTGTGAAAGATGTTGAGGTCCAACTTGTTGCTTATCCTGTTGGTCCTTCCCATAGTGTTGTCCTCGATCATGATGTGATTAACTCATGGACAATGTGCTTTGATGGAGCATGCTCTAGAGATGGCTCAGGTGTAGGCATTGTTTTGATACAAATGGGGAACATTTCAGGCTAAGCTTCAGGCTTGATTTCTAATGTATAAATAATATTGTTGAATATGAAGTTGTTTTGTTGGGCTTAAATATTGCTCATAAACATGGAATCAAATGACTAATAACCCTAGGAGATTCTGAGTTAGTTATGTAGCAGGTCAAATATGTTTATGTGGCCAAGGAAAAAAGGTTGAGAGCATATGGGATACACTAGAATTATTTGATGCTATTGGCATTGAGTGGATTGAAAGGTTTGAAAATGTAGAGGTAGATTATTTAGCTGTTGCAACTTCAAAGTTTAATTTACAATCAACCTCTTCTCATTTTCAGTATGTTGTTGAGATTCTTACAAGGCCAACTATACCAGACAACATCTACAGTTGGCAAGTGTTTGATGATAGTGATTAGATTTTTAGGTTTCTGAATTGTATGGATGAATTAATCAATTCATAGATTGGTAGCCTATGGTTGAGATTGAGGATGAAAAAGAGACCTTATTTGGAAGTGAGGTGGTACAACTGAAGAAAAATACTATTCCTAAAGGATTGGTAACACTAGAAAGAATGTCTGACAGTGTAGATTGCTATAGCAATAAAGGCAAGCCAGTTGAAAAGGATGATGTTGAGGGTGTAAATTTGGGAACTGAAGCTACTCCCAAAATGATTTACATAGGTAAGAGGCTGAAGCCCAATGAGAAGCAAATGTTGATTGCACTATTGAAGAAATTCAAGAAGTCTTTTGCATGGTCCTATGATGAGCTCAAGGATTATAGGGAGAATCTATTTTAACATACCATACCCCTCTAGCATGGTGCACAATCAACCCTATTGGTTGTTTTTAATTCCCAACCAGGTCTCAAAGACAATCTAAAGAATAGCCAATTCTAATGATCAACTTGCCTTGAGGGATTGGCCAACGAATAGGAAAAGCCAGATTGAACTTTTCCTCTACACTTTAGGCTTTGCAAAACCTAGGAGGGTAATCCTTTACAATATTTTCTTGAGATCTCCTTACTATTTATCTCAAAATACTGTTGCAAGCAGATATGTTCTCTCTAATATGCCAAAGAATTATAGAATATACTAAAGCAATTGACTAGATCCTTAGGCTTCTATTCATTCACTTGCAGGAGAACATGAGAATAACATTAAATGAATAACTTATTGAAGAAATGGGAAACTCATTATGATTTTCAATTTGAACGACCAAGGAGTTGTACCAGACACAAAATCAAAGAGATTGGTGCCTTAACTTGGGCTATAGAGTCAAAATAGATGTAAATAAAACCCCAATTCAATAGTATTTTCCCAATTTATGAAGCATTGCAACAATGCATTACACTGTCACACTTTAACAAACTCAAAACCAATTCTACTTACAAATCCCTGCAAACATTCATAACAATTGTCGAGCCCCCTCATATTATGATTGACAAGAAAGTGGCCAAGGCTCAGACAAACAATACCTCTCAAACCCTCATTATGAAAGTGGATAAGATGATTCTACGTAGCATGGATATTCATCAGCCTACTCCCTCAGTAAATCCTACTGCAAAGTGCTTGTTAGAAAGCCCCAACTCATAAGCCACAAGGAGCCTATAGGTGCGGGGGTTTCTCAAAATATTGGGGTTGTGAGTTACCAATCTAGCAGAAGCAAAGAGAAGGGCATTAGGGAAGATAGTTCTTAGAAAGGTATCATCATTCTGGATAAAGAGACTGATGCAGAAGCTTACACGGATAAGGGTAAAGGCATTCTGAAAGGTACTAAACGTAATACCTCTGGTAACACTATTGACCCCCCTCAAGAAGAAAAAGGTGACTAATGATAACACCCGGGAGGACTTTAACAGTGATTGTAACTCTTGTAACAAGCTTATGGATAGTGTGGCTACTCTGTATCAGGTACTTGACCTTTAGAACCAAGTGCTGAAGTGACAGCTAGCACAATTGCATCATGCCAAGAAGAAGATTCAACAGTTGGAGGTCATTACCTAGTTGGAAACTATGGAGTGGCCTAAGGAAAGCAAAGATGACCTATGGGAACAGGTGGAGAGGATGGCCACCAAGTTCGAGAAGTGGGAGAAGATGGAGGAAGAAATTGGGCAGATAAAAGAGACTTAGGCCAATCTGGACAAGAAAGTTACTGAGCTGGTTAATTACAGCAGAGGGACTGTCAAGAACTCTGCCACCACGCTCTATGTGCTGAAAGAGGAACTTGAGAAAAGGAAAGCTTTGAACCAGGGGACAGCTGGCAAGGACAAGCATCAGGCTCAAAAATAGGGGAAGACAGGGCAAACTAGCAATTACAAAGCCAAGGACATCAACAACAAAGGTAAACAAGTGAGTCTTCAGATCCAAGAGACCGAGACCGAGGGGAAGGACAAGTAGGAGATTCAGACCTGGCAGGGTCATGAGGAGAACACCTTCTTAGAGAAGCTAGAATTTCTCAACAGGGAATGGCAAGCTATAAGTAGCCTCAAGTCTACGGCCAAGCAGTAGTCTGGCCAGATGCTGGTCTTTTTTGGTTTGGCTGGTCTTGCTGGCCTGTTCCTCTTTTTTGGCTATTTTGTCATAGTTTGGTTGTTTTACCTCTTGTAAAACTCGTCCTTTTTGCCTTGTTTGGCCTTTGTATATGGGTTCGGGCCCTTCCCAGTTACTTTTATCAAAACATTCATAACAATTCAATACTCTCTTAAAGCATTAAATTCACTCCTTGAGCAAAATCCATAAGAAGAACATTCATACACAAAAAAGACCGTGAAGATGAATAAAATGATCCTTGATCAAATTCTATTCATAAATGAGATGAAGAATACAATGTAGGAGACAATATAGCTTTGAACTTGGCAATATATTCAGATTTAAATTGGTATTGTCATACACAAGTTCATACATACATCAAATTCTATTCTCAGACATAACCTAAATTAGAAATACCGACTCTATCCTATTGCTTTGTAGTACTAAATTTCTCCAAGATCCTATACCAAAGGCCCTAAATTCCCTTATAGAGAAACAAAGGAGCAAAACAAGCTTCAGGCCTTGTGATAGGTGTCATATTTTCATTTGACAACCTCTACATTAACAAGATACAAGTGCAACTTCTCATGGAGATAATATTCCACAAGGGACAAATGTTGTTGCATGTGCAGTTGTAAAATGCTCAAACCATTTGTTGTTTAACAAAAGCACAACTGAGAATCCAATCATTCACCAAAGTGGGGAAGTTAACTATTTTGTCCTTATTCATTGCAGCATTGAGTGTGGAAAACAGGTCATTATGCTCATTTTATTCTCTGCCACTGTGGTTGATCATATGCCTGCTAAGCTCAGCCACCCTTCACATGAGAATTCCTACCAGGAACACAAATCTCACAAATACCCATATGCAAGAATCCTCCGCTTTGCCTCTTCTTCTGTTTTCTCCCGTTTTTCTTCCAGTTCACATGATTTTTGATGCCTAATTTGGAGTTGACTATTTCATGCACCCACACATGCATAATTAGCTCCATTTTATCTAAAATTAACAACTCATTCTCTTCCATGCATTCTTCTAATTCCATTTCTTCTCTAGTGATAAGCTATTATTGCATTATCACTCCCAAATTAACTGAGTTTACTAGGTAATCAATCCAATTCACTTCCTAATCAATCCTTGTTAACTCTTCAATCAATTGAGTTAACTTCTCAATCAAATCCTCTCTTCCAACCTATAAATACCCCCCTCTCTCAAGCACAAAGGGAGGCAAATTCATTGTGCACACAACTCTTGCTAAGTTTTTGCTCTCCAATTAGCATTCTCATGCTCACACATGACGAAGGTGCCTTTTATTTGTTCATTGTTCATCAAAGCTTTCACATAAAGCTCTTCAAGCATCGTCACACTGCTTCAATTAAGCCATTGTGCTCATCAACATCTCTCATTGAGCTCATTTCGTAAAGCTTCCAAAGCTTCTTTGTGTTGTCTTTTTGCCAAGAGGTCTTCCTGCTGCTTCAAGAGGATACGAGGTTGCCATCAAGGATCTCTGAGGGTAGTGGAGGCTCACAAGTCTTCATAATTTTAGGTTCCTATATGCTTTTTTCAATTATTAGTAATTAGAAAATTGAAATTGCTCTTGGGATTGGTAATTTATTGCTTTTTCCTTGATAGAATAGTCAAATCTAGTATTTTAGAAGTAATTTGCATTCATAGTTTAATTCAATTACTTGCAATTTCCTTTTCTAGATTAAATTGTTTCAAAACATTAGAAAACCCTAAAAACATAGAATAATTGCATTAGGTAAAATTCATTCTAGTTGTATTCATATTTCCTTTCCTAGATTAAAAAGCATCTTTATTTCCAAAAAAGCACAAAACAAGTTTTGCATGTCATATAGTTGCATTCATAAAAATATAGAAAAGAACAAAACATTAGGCATTTAGATAACTTGCAAACCCTTGATATCATCACAAGGTCAACCACGGTTAACTATTCAGTCAAACCCTTGATAACGTCACAAGGTCAACAAAAGTCAACGCACAACTAAAACCTTAGGTCAAAACCCTAAGTCTAGTCAAGGTTAGTCCACATACACCTATCTCTTGTCTTGGCTCACGAATGTGCCCAGGATTAAGAGGTGAGTGGGTGAGGGCAGTCCTTGATGAGATCAAAGGAATTCATTCGAGACCTCAACAAAATCTTCTTGTCTTACAACAACTAGAAGCATTTAGACAACTTCAAATACAACATGCAATCATCCAACAAATTGAAAGGCAAGAAGCCATCAACGAACGTAACAACTTACCCACACAAAGGTGGAACGGTAGAAACCCTAACAGACGAAGAGTAACCAGTGACTCTTCGGGTCATAGGGTTATCTCTACCACAACACTCATTGAACGAAACATACACATTAACACACAACAACAGAGGCCCCATGACGTGCCGACCCCTCTCTGTGAAGTCCAGCTCTCCAATGAGCCAGACCACCACCGTGTCTCACCTCCTCTCAATTGGCTACTTCCATGAGAGGGAGAGTGACGTGGCGGTTCACCCCATGGCAAGGAGGGAAGGGTCCGTGTGCATGCCGAAATCTGACTCGATAGCCCCAAGCAATCGAGGTCGTGATTTTGAGCGTACAGTATTACAGAAAGGTTGTGGGTGTGTTGCGAGAAGAAACCCTGGTAGAAATTTTTGTGGGTGACTGTGAGGGCGAGGAGACTCGCGATTGTAGGGATCCCATAAACATGGCGCAAAGAGGACAAGGGCGAAGAGGAGCATGGAATGGACCCCACAATAATGAAAATCCGATAGTCATGGAGATGTTGAGAGGTATCACAACGAGATTAGATGCAATGGAATTAGCGCAGCGAAGAGGGATACCTGTGGTAGATGTTAGCAAAGATGAAGGAGAGGTTGAGGCTCTTAAAATTGAATTTGAGGATAAGGATGATGGAGTGGAAGGCAGATTTTTGAAAGAAATGGACAGAATCAATAGCAAGCCAAGAGTGGATACCCCTAGTTACCATGGAAGTTTGAATCCGGAGGACATAATTGATTGGATATCAAAAATGGAGTACTTCGACTATGAGTTGATAGAGGATTTGAAAAGAGTTAAATTTGCTTGCACAAAGTTGAAGGGACACATGTCATTGTGGTGAGATAATATGCAGATTGATAGACAGTGAAGAGGCAAAGATAAAATCAGAACTTGGGATCGGATGGTAGCAAAGATGAAAGCTCAATTTCTACTGAAGGATTACCAAGTAAGCCTATTTTGAAAATTGCAAAATTTAAAGCAAAAAGAATTGAGTGTGCAGGCATATACCGAGGAGTTCTACAAGCTGAATATTCGGATTGGACATGTGGAGGATGATAAAGAAAAGGTCTCAAGGTATGTAAATGGATTGAGATATAACATGCAAGATGAATTGGCTATGTTGCAAGTTTATACGGTGGAAGAGGCATATTGGTTTGCTTTGAAAGCTAAAGAAAAGTTGTCAAGAAAACACCAAGGTAATACAAGAGGAAGAGGAAGGTATATCATGTGAAATGAACCGGCAAGTAATGTGAAAGGAAAACAAGTTTTTGAGGAAGAGAATGACACTTTTTGCAAAGAGGAATCAAGTCAAAACAATAGGGGAAGAGGCTATTCCGGTAGAGGTAGAGGAAGGGGATTTGGAGGCACATGTTTCCAATGCGGAGAGGTTAGACATAGGGCTTTTAAGTGCCCTCAAATACAACCAGATGTTAGTAGAAAGAGTGCAGCAAGGAACTATACAACACAAGCTGATGAAGAGAGCGTGAATTCTCCAAAGCAAGTGGAAGAGCTCGAACAAGGAGAGTCATTGATGATGAGTAGAGTCTTATTAAAACCAAAAAATGAACCGAAGCCAATACAAAGATGGAGCTTATTCTAAACAGTGTGCAACTCAAGTGGCAAGTGCTGTAAGGTAGTTGTGGACAGCGGAAGCATCGATAATTTGGTGTCACATGAGATGGTAGAGAAGTTGTAACTGAAAAAGACAAAGCATCCAAATCCTTATCGAGTCACTTGGTTGCAAAATGATCATCAAATTTTGGTAAGTGAACAATGCTTGGTTCAATTTCAGATTGGTAATTATGTTGATGAGGTGTTGTGTGATGTGATGCCCATGGACGCTTGTCGTGTCCTTTTGGGTAGACCATGGCAATATGATAGACATGCTATGTATGATGGCTGGGCAAACATGTATACCATCACAAAAGATGGAAGAGAGTATCATTTGAGTCCATTGAAGGACAAGGAGAAACAAGTGGAAAATAATTCCTTGGTTTGTTTTCGTGCAAGTGAACAAGTTGTGACCATGGCAAGTAAGGTTCGAAGCAGCCCAATAGTGGTTTATGAGAAGAGGAATTTGAGTGAGGTCAAGGGGAGTGAAGAAGAGTTGGTGTAGTAGTTGCACAAGGAAAAAAAGAAAAATAAGGGGCAGCCAAATGGTTGTAAAAGAAGTGAAGAGAGTCCAAGAGGAAAATAGAATTTGGCATTAGAATCAAGTGTATGCTTGTATGAGAAGTCTGAAATAGATTTTTACCATTAGGAAGAACCAAGTAGAGGTGACCATTGGGGTGAGAGCAGATTGCAGCATAAGCAACGAAGGAATGTAAAAGAAGGAAGAGGTAAAGAGAAGTCAATTGATGAGGAGGAAATCTGGATTAAGAATGAACATGGGATCACCATTCGAAGTTTTCAAAAATGTTCATGAGCTGCAGCCTCATGGAACATTTCTCTTACCCGACGTGTCTGATGCAGGAGCATCAAAGCGCATGTGCAATCCTGCGTCAACCAAAAACAACATTTCACTTTTGTTTGATTTTGTCATGTTTTGTTGATTCAGTTTGGTTGTTTTCATATCACTTTTGACTGTTGTGACAATTTTGGCAGAGTCTTGGGTCTTTTGTCACATTTCCATTTATCGTGCATTGTGGAAATTTGAGCTGGATGGTGTGCCATGACTGCGTGTCATTTCCAATTTTCATGTGTCGTGTGCTTGTTGAAGTGTTTCAAAGATATTGCGACATTGTCGGCAAGGCATTTGAGGGAGGTGTCATTATTCCAAATCACCATCCGATGAATTTGGTATGACCATTCTTCTCTCTGCAGAGTTTTGAGTTCCTTTTGGACTGTATCAATGCTGACTGACGGAGGCGTAACATATTATATTTCCTTGAAAACCATTTCTTGATTTTTAAATGGTGGTGTGGGCACATTGACCGTATGGTTGTTGCTCAAATTTGAAAGTATTTGAAATGTTAAGCAAATGGCAGTGTGGTGGGGGGTGACGCCTGATTTCCTTGGCAAAGTATATCCTCTTTGAAACTTGAAAGGTCACGATTTGTATAGGAAACAATTGGATTGCAATTTTAATGTTCATTAATTATATATATTTTTTCCAACAGCTATTTTCCTCATAGGGGCGTCTATTCACTGGCTGAAGAAACCATTATTGGTTTTCCAATTTCTGCACTATAAAAAATGAAACCAGCGAATTGGGAGGGTTCGATCAGTAGAGAAGAGAGGGAGAAAAGGTGAAAAAAAAGAAAATAGAGGCGGCTAGTTGGAGTAGTGCGGCCAGGGAAGAGAGCAAAGAAACATCATTAAAAGAGGAAGAAAGATAAATGCTACGTAGCCAGAGAAGGAGACTAGACCACATAAGTAAATAGGGACTTGAATTCATTATCTATAAAAGAATAAATTGATCCAACATATGAAGAAATCGATGAGGAAAGGGTTTTGTCATGCCGAGGAATAAGGAAAGGAAGTTGACTTGAAACCAGATACACAGAGGTGATTGGAATAGATGAAAGAAATAGAGGAAAGTATAATAAACTAGAAGTTTGTAATCAATTGTGTAGAATTTCATATCTGAACTATCAAATGCAACCAGAGAACAATAATAAATTAAAATTGTGATGGATTTACATAAGTGTTTGCAATTGTTGATAAATTGACGGATCCAAGTTGATGGTGGTGAATGTTATTGGTTTTATAAATTGAAACTGAATTGTTTGTGAACTAATTGTGTTGAAGACTATAGGAATTAGCAGTCCCATAGGACTCCTATTCTCTGTTTGCATCAGAAGGGGATCAATGGTGTACTACATATCTTTGGTTTGGCATGAAACCTATTTTTTGTAAGTAAACTTAATGATTCAGGTGTGTAGGTTCTTTTCTCAAGTGGAGTGTATAAGATGGTGAGAGGGGCTATGGTGCTTGCTATGGGTGTTTGTATAGGCACTTCTATTTCATCTAGATGCATGCATGATTTAGTGCAATAGCTCTTCTATTCCTATAGTGAAGATGTCATGTCCCGATATTAAGGCACTATTTCAATTAAAGATTTAAACATCATGATAAGACAAAGAAGCCACTTGAATGATAACCACGTATATAATATTATTTAATTATCAATATATAATAATATTAAATAATATTATTATATATATATTTTTTATATAATTAAAATATAATATATTTATTGTATTTATAAATAGTAAATACAAATACAAATATAATATTATCAATTTTAAATTATAATATAATATATATTATATAAATATAAATATATAATATATAATATAATATGTAAATATAATAATAAATATATTATAAACATAATATAAAAATAAATACAAAATACTATTATTATATAATAATATAAATATTAAATATTATATACCATATTACAAGGCTGCAAGGCAGCGATTCCTAATAAAGGAAGTATCAAATAATACACATCATAAGGGCTACATAGCATATGAAAGACAATGATTAATAAGACTAATGATTAGTCAGCATTCCAAGGGAAACAACAAACAAACATTAAGTTATGTTACGTTGGTATAAAACAACCAAGGCTAATCTCAAGGCAGCGGTAATATTATAAGGCAGTCAATGAACATTAAGAGCAACAGATATCATATGGGAGACAAATAATACAACGATGCATATAAAACAATTAGTATATGAGTAGCAACAAACCAAATAACATCGATTATTTAATCCCTTGTCATGTTTAAAGAGGTACGATCTAGAATGAATCGTAACCTTTGTAAAGAGGTATCGCTGCTGCCTTAGGGAATATATATGATATAATAAGTAAAATCATCGAAAGGAGAGGAGGGAATTCTCATACACTCAATGACCATCAAAACATAATACACATCATTCCTTCACCATTCGTGGCATCCTTCACCTTTGTTTGAGGCCAGATCTGATACAACATAGTATATACTTTGTACTTGGCTGCCCTTTAGCCATGAATGTGATGTAATGGAAGTTTTGTAAGGACTGAATTGCAACAACAAAGTCTGAGTTGGAGAATACAGATGTTCAAAAGAAAAAGGATAATCATCGTTGAATCTAAAACAGATCGAATAAGAATATAATCAAATGACATCGGGTGGAATTACAAAATGATTAGATGATCTCATCACAACAGATAAGCGAATCATTAGCCCATTGAAGGAGGAAGATAGAACATAAATCTAAGCTTGAAGTTTGCAGCAACAAACAAAATTCCAACAATCAGCTAGAAGAACATTGAAAGATAAAAATAAGGGAACAACCATCAAGATAGAAATCATACAACAGGACAGTCAAGAATTGAGTTCAAACCAGTAGCAATAGATAAGTATTCAGAGGTAAAAGTACAGCATGTAAGATTTGTTTAATATGTTTAATCTATGATTATTAAGTATAATGAATTGTAAGATATATATATATATATATATATATATATATATATATATATATATATATATATATTATGACGTTAGTATCATTTCATAGTTGATATGAACCCATGTGAATCATTATAGTTTATAATGAAATGTCTTCTCTATTTAGATCTAAGATTTAACAATGATGAACAATTGTATAAAACAATAATACCTTATAATGGTATTCTAAAGTAAGATAAGAATGATTCTATCCATGCTTATGATGATAAATATTTATGGATAATGTTATTTATAATACAAGGGATATTAGCGTAAGAGATCATATCACCTCTATTGCTTCATTCTTAAAGGAATGATAGGCATTGTAGGGAAAGGCAGAGTAATTCCATCATGTTGAGTAGTCTCCACGCACCATACATCCTAGTCCATTAATTAGGTATTGTGAGGAGGGGCAGAGTAATTCCATCCATGTATGGTTTCCATGCACCCTAAAGCCTAGTTCCTTGATGAAGAACAAGAGGGGAGATATGGATCTTGACTTATGATTAATATCCGTCCTAACAGTACGAAGGGATATTAGAATACAAGATCGTACTTCTGATTACTCCTATTACTTCATCCTTAAAGGAATGTTAGCTATTGTAAGGGAGGGGCAGTGTAATTCCGCTCGTATAAGGACCCCTAGGCTGGAACGTAGGTTCCCAAGGCTGGGTCTGGGTTGGTCTCCATGTGCCCTTAACATGTAAAGCCTAGTTCCTTGATGAAGAATAAGAGGGAAGAATATGAATCTTGAATCATGTTTAATATTCCCCTTAATATACTTATAGAATATAGTATATAATAGTCATCAATAGTGAATGACAATCATGAAGGAAATGATATATAATGTTTCTAATGTCTCTTTGAGAATCACTTTGAATGCAAATTCAAGATTAAGTGTTTCCACTAGAAAGGGGACATTACAAGTGGTATCAGAGAAGTCATCTTGCCATCCTGTGTATACTATGTGTGTCTTACATGTATTCAAGTGTATACTTTGTGGTTTATGAGTATTCAAGTGTATTCAAAGGTTTACTTTGTGACCTATGTGTATGCTTTGTAACATATGTTCATGTGAATCCTTTGTGTATTACCTGTATTTGTGTGTATGCTTCATACTCGTGTATATTTGGTGACCTTGGGATGGTGGACGGGTCCACGGTGTAGTATGGGATGCACCAAATCCCCTTTCCAATTGTCCGACGATATACTTACATGTATTAATGCAGCTCACAAGTATTCATTTCTTGTGACTTATATGTATTAAAGTGTATTCAAGTGTATACTCTATGATTGTATTTGTATTTGAGTGAATACTTATGATTGCATTTGTATTTGAGTGTATACTCTGATTGTATTTGTATTTGAGTAAATACTCTATGATTGTATTTGTATTTGAGTGTATACTCTGATTGCATTTGTATTTGAGTAAATACTCTATGATTGTATTTGTATTTGAGTGTATACTCTATGACCTTGTAGTCATATTTGAGTGTATACTCTATGACTTTGTATTTGTATTTGAGTGCATACCCTATGATTGTATTTGTATTTGAGTGTATACTCTATGACTTTGTATTTGTATTTGAGTGTATACTCTATGATTGTATTTGTATGCGAGTGTATACTCTATGACTTGTATTTGTACTCTATGACTTTGTATGTGAATATATACTCTATGACTTTGTATTTGTATGCAAGTGTATACTCTATGACTTGTATTTGTATTCGAGTGTATACTCTATGACTTTGTATTTGTATGCGAGTGTATACTCTATGACTTGCATTTGTATTCGAGTGTATACTCTATGACTCTATGACTTTGTATTTGTATGCGAGTGTATACTCTATGACTTGTATTTGTATTTGAGTGTATACTCTATGACTCTATGACTTTGTATTTGTATGCGAGTGTATACTCTATGATTTTGTATGTGTATTCACTCTATAACTTGTATTCAAGTGTATACTTCAGGGCATATGTGTATTCAATGATATACTTTGTGATGCATGTGCATTCAAGTGTATGCTTTGCAACATACCTATGAATACTTTGTGACGTACGTATATTCGTATTTTGTGATTTATGTGTATTCATGCGTATACCTTATGACTTGTATTCATATGCGTACCTTACGAATCATGTGTGAACACTTTATGACTCATGTGTGCTTCATGACTTACGTGCATGCTTCCTATGTATACTTTATGTATTACATGTATTTAAGTGAATACTTGGTGACTTACGTGTGACTTGCGGGTATTCATACGTATATTTACTTGTATTCATGTATACCTTGCGACTGGCGTGCATTCATACTTTGTGACTTATGAGGGTATACTTTGTGATCGACATGTACTCTATGACTTATGTATATTCATGTGTATGCTTCGTGACGATTCATGTGCATACTTCATGTACTTACGTGTATGATTCATGCTTCACATGTACTTATGTGTATACTTCATACTTTGTGTCCTACGTATATACTTCACTTCATGTATTATGTATATCGATGTGTGTGCTTCAAGTCTAATATTTCTTAACAAGTGACTTTATGCGTGTTTAAAAATTACTTATGTAAAGGCCAAATCTCTAGAGCCTTAGTTTTCAAACGCTTTTTGGGCTAAGAAGCAATAATGAAGCGTTGTAACTAGTGAAGTGAAAAGGTGTGACTCTGTCAAACTTGAGGTCAATTTAGGATCGTGGTGGTTTTGGAAACATCCTAGTTTTGATTGCTTGAGGACAAGCAATCTTGAGTGGGGAGGACTGTCATCTCCCGATATTAAGGCACTATTTAAATTAAAGATTTAAACATCATGATAAGACGGAGAAGCCACTTGAATGATAACCATGTATATAATATTATTTAATTATCAATATATAATAATATTATTATATATATATATATATTTTATATAATTAAAATATAATATATTTATTGTATTTATAAATAATAAATATAAATACAAATATAATATTATCAATTTTAAATTATAATATAATATATATTATATAAATATAAATATATTATAAACATAATATAAAAATAAATACTAAATATTATTATTATATAATATTATATACCATATTACATGGTTGGAAAGGCATCGATTCTTAATAAAGGAAGTATCAAATAATATACATCATAAGGGCTGCATAGCATATGAAAGGCAACGATTAATAAGACTAATGATTAGTTAGCATTCCAAGGGAAACAACAAACAAACATTAAGTTATGTTATGTTGGTATAAAACAAACAAGGCTAATCTCAAGGCAGTGGTAATATTATAAGGCAGTCAATGAACATTAAGAGCAGCGGATATCATATGGGAGACAAATAATATAATAATGCATATAAAACAATTAGTATATGAGTAGCAACAAATCGAATAACAACGATTATTTAATCCCCTGTCATGTTTAAAGAGGTACGATCTAGAATGAATCGTAACCTTTGTAAAGAGGTATCACTGCTACCTTAGGGAATATATATGATATAATAAGTAAAATCATCGAAAGGAGAGGAGGGACTTCTCATACACTCAATGACCATCAGAACATAATACACATCATTCCTTCACCATTCGTGGCATCCTTCACCTCTGTTTGAGGCCAGATCTGATACATCAGAGTATATACTTTGTACTTGGCTACCCTTTAGCCATGAATGTGATATAATGGAAGTTTTGTAAGGACTAAATTGCAACAACAAAGTTTGAGTTGGAGAACACAGATGTTCAAAAGAAAAAGGATAATCATCTTTGAATCTAAAACAGATCGAATAAGAATATAATCAAATGACATCAGGTGGAATTACAAAATAATCAGATGATCTCATCTCAATAGATAAGCGAATCATCAGCCCATCGAAGGAGGAAGATAGAACATAAATCTAAGCTTGAAGTTTGTAGCAACAAACAAAATTCCAACAATCAGCCAGAAGAACATTGAAAGATAAAAATAAGGGAACAACCATCAAGATAGAAATCATACAACATGACAATCAAGAATCGGGTTCAGACCAGCAACAATAGATAAGTATTCAGAGGTAAAAGTATAGCAGGTAAGAATTGTTTAATATGTTTAATCTATGATTATTAAGTATATATATATATATATATATATATATATATATATATATATATATATATATATATATATATATATATAATGACATTAGTATCATTTCATAGTTGATATGAACCCATGTGAATCATTATGGTTTATAATGAAATGTCTTCTCTATTTAGATCTAAGATTTAACAATGATGAACAATTGTATAAAACAATAATACCTTATAATGGTATTCCAAAGTAAGATAAGAATGTTTCTATCCATGCTTATGATGATAAATATTTATGGATAATGTTATTTATAATACAAAAGGGATATTAGCGTAAGAGATCATATCGCTTCTATTGCTTCGTCCTTAAAGGAATGATAGGCATTGTAGAGAAAGGTGGAGTAATTCCATCATGTTGAGTGGTCTCCACACGCCTTACATCCTAGTCCATTGATTAGGTATTCTGAGGAGGGTTAGAGTAATCCCATCTATGTATGGTTTCCATGCGCCCTAAAGCCTAGTTCCTTGATGAAGAACAAGAGGGGAGATATGGATCTTGACATGATAAATATCCATCCTAACAGTACAAAGGGATATTAGAATACAACATCGTACTTCTGATTACTCCTATTACTTCATCCTTAAAGGAATGTTAGGTATTGTAAGGGAGGGGCAATGTAATTCTGCCTGTATAAGGACCCCTAGGCTGGAACGTAGTTTCCTAAGGCTGGGTCTGGGTTGGTCTCCATGCGCCCTTAACATGTAAAGCCTAGTTCCTTGATAAAGAATAAGAGGGAAGAATATGAATCTTGAATTATGTTTAATATTCCCCTTAATATACTTATAGAATATAGTATAGAATAGTCATCAATAGTGAATGACAATCATGAAATGAATAGTCATTTAATAAGGAAATGATGTATAATGTTTCTAATGTCTCTTTGAGAATCACTTTGAATGCAAATTCGGGATTAAGTGTTTCCACTAGAAAGGGGACATTACAGAAGAGATCTATAAAACCTACACCTTCACTATTGAAACTAGCAACAAAGAGGAGTGTTGCATCCACTTTTGATGGTTGTGCTTTCTAGGTAGCTAAGGGTGCTCATGCTTTGGAGACTAAGATACCAACTAAGAAGACAATGTTATGGCACTTGAGGACAGTCCACATAGGTGAGAAGGGTCTAAGGGCCCTCAAAAATAAAAACCTTGTTGAGGGGTTAAATTATTGTAGTCTTGAATTTGATTTTTGTGGGCATTGTATATATGGAAAACAAAACTACATTTAATTTTACTCCAGTTCTCATAAATCTTCTAGGGTGTTGGAATTAATCCATTCTAATGTATAGGTCCTGTTAATGTTCATTTGATTTATAAATCTATATATTATGTATCTTTCATTGAATACTAATAGGACATGGGCATGTTTCCTTAGAAGTAAATCTAAAGTCTTCAATCATTTTAAATATTTTAAGGCTCTTGTTGAGAATCAGACTAGTAGGAAGATTAAGAATTTGAGGATTGATAATGACAGTGAGTTTTTTTAACAAATTTTGACATATTTTGTAAGGATCATGGGATAGAAAGACATAATACAACTTTGTACACCCCTTAGTAGAATGGAGTTGTAGAAAGAATGAATATGACTTTGATGGAAAGGGATAGAAGTATTCTTAGTGGATCCAACTTGGAACAAAAATTTTGGGCAAAAGAAGTTTCCATGGCTTGTTACCTAGCTAACTAATTTCCTATATCAACTCTTGTTGAGAAGACACATATGGAGGTGTGGTTGAACAAAAAGATTTCATTAAGACATCTTCAAGTCTTCGGTTGTGAGGAATATGCACATGTGCCTAGGGAGAAGCATTCTAAGTTGGAGAACAACGTTGTAAAATGTATCTTCATTACTATGGAATCGACATGAAAGGGTACAAGCTTTAGGATCCCATGGCCAATTGTTTTTGTATAGTAGATGTGTTATCTTTAGAGAAGTTAAAACTTCTATAGTATTGCAACCAGAGAAGAATGGAAATAAATGTGGTTCAACTACCCCCAAAGACTAAGAAAGTTGAACTAGAAGCCCATGAAGGACCTGAAGAGGAGGAGAACTCAGATAGTTAAGAGAGTTCTGAAGAGGAGGTAGAAACTCCACCTCAGCTCTTAAGGAGGTCCATCGACATGGACAACAACCAAATAGATATAATCCTCCTAATTGGAGGTGTTTCTTTCTTTGATTACTAACATAGATGAGCCTAAAACTATGGAGGCATTGGGTATGGATGATTCTAAGTTTTGGAGAGTAGCTATGAATGAGGAGATGATTGAATTGAAAAAAATCACACATGTGATGCAGGAGCATCCAGTGGTGTAAGGGCAATCTTGCATCACCCAAAAATAAGTTGATTCAAAATCATTGCAGTTGTTTTCATTTCTTTCCATAATTAGTGTTTCTAGTTCCATAATCTTTTGAACAATGATGTAGGACTTTTAGTTTTTCCAAACTGCTAAAAATAACAAACTGTCAGTTTTGGAAAGTTTAACTACTATTTTAGGAAAATTTGCATTTGGGCACGAATTGAAAAGAAAATTTACAAGAAGCTTCGTAAATGAAATATAAGACCTTTGGCGAATGAATCAAGCAAAGATCATTTGTGTGCTGAAAGATATTAAAGTTTTTATTTTCTGAAAAGCACTTGAAAATTTATGAAACGAGATATGAGGCAGTAAAATGTCCCATAACGCCCTGAAAAGTTGACATAAATCCGTTTATGGATTTTTGGTGTGATAGTTCACATCGCGAGCTTTTCGGCACTTAAAATGGTTCGTCAATTGGACACCCAGATCAAAAGTTATGCTTCCCGGAAGTTGACCTACTTTTGGAGGGACTTGCAAATTTTGAAATTTAGCTGGAGGCCGCCAAAAAGTGTTATTATGACTATTTTTGGGAACCCTAGGTAATGGTAGAGTTAAGGGGGAAAGTGTAGAGCCAAAAATAGGCGGGAAAACATAAACCCTAGCTAATTTGGGGTTACAGAAGGTAGAAAATTCTAGAGCCTGGTGATGTGTAGCTATAGTGTGTTGCAGCTTGTGGAGGATTGATTCCTCTTATTGTAATTGAGCTTCTGTAATGTAATGAGTTGTCTAGATCAATAAAGATTCTATTTTCTGTGTGTCACTTCTGTTGTTGTGTGTTTTATGATTTACCCCCTTCATTAAGTGGTATAAGAGTGAGGGTTCTTGAGTGTGTAGACAGATCACCGACCGTGAGCAGTTTGCACTAGGACTTGAGGTTGTGGGTTTGCTGCGGAGATCAAGATGCCTCCTCGAAGAAATTGTATTGGGAGGAATGCTTTGATGGAAAGGGGTTTTAGAGCCTTACAAAGACAAATTGATGCATTGCAAGAGGAGCTGCGAAGAGGGTTTGAGCTGAGAACAAGAAAAGAAAGCGAGGATGGAGCTGAAGAAGAGCTATCTGAGGAAGAACAAGACGCTATAGGAGATCATGCAGAAGTTAGGTTGTTAAGGGCCATTTCAAAGATTGGAAAGTGGCCCAGGATTGAAGTTTCTACGTATTCTGGAGATTTGAATCCAGAACAGCTTATTGATTGGATCGATGACATGGAGGAATATTTTGAGTATGAAGATGTGGAAGACCCAGATTGGGTCAAGTTTGCAAAAACAAAGTTGAAGGGCCACACTAGTATTTGGTGGAAAGAGGTCCAGTTAGAGAGGAACAGAAGAGGAAAATGAAAGATCACCAGATGAGATCGGATGGTGGAGAAACTGAAGAAGCAGTTCATTCCTATGGACTATGAGATGGAGTTGCTGAAGAAGCTACAAGGATTGAAGCAAGGTAACAAGTCTGTTAAGGAGTATACATAAGAGTTTTATAAGATTACTATCAGGACAGGCCATGCAGAGGCCAACAAGGAGAAGGTAGCCCGTTACATTAATGGGTTGAGGCCAAGTATTCAATAGGAGCTGAGCCTGGTCAGAATGACCACCATAGAAGATGCGTACCGGTTTTCCCTGAAGGTGGAAGAGAAGCTGAATAAAAGATTCGAAAGCAAGCAAAGAGGAAGATGTCAAGGTGGAAGGATTGGTGGAAGACCCTATGGAGGTCGAAATGAAGATCCAAAGAAAAGTGAAGAAGCTGGCACCAGTCGAAATCAGAGAGGAGATAAAACCTACCGCCCTCGTGACCAGAACAATGGTGAGCAAAGAGAAAGAGGAAGAGGCCGACCTAGGCAAGGACCTGGAAGAGGAGGTTTCAAAGGAACTTGTTTTCAATGTGGAGAAGAAGGGCATCGAGCATACGAGTGTCTGCAACATCAAGGAAGGACAAACAGAAGACTTGAAGGTAATGCACGAGTTGCACATGTAGATGAAGATGTGCAGTCTGAGCGTTCTGAAGATGCTGAAAGGGGAGAAACCGTAGTTGTCAGAAGAACTTTGTTGAATGAGGAGAAAGAACTCAATCAGAGGAAGAGTTTATTCCACACAAGGTGCAAATGTGAAGGTAAGTGTTGTGATATTATTATTGATAGTGGAAGCACTAACAATCTTGTTTCAGAGGAGATGGTTGACAAGTTGAAGTTGACAAGAAGAAAACATCCACATCTATATCGGATTGCATGGTTGCAGAAGGACCATAGAGCTTTGTTCAATGAGCAGTGTTTAGTGAAGTTCAAGATTGGGGACTACCATGATAAGGTGCTGTGTGATGTCATACCGATGGATGCATGTCATATGCTGTTGGGGACGCCGTGGCAGTATGATAGGTGCACTGTCCATGATGGTCGTACAAACACATATTCCCTAACAAAGGATGGAGTTCGTCATAAGTTGAAGCCCTTGAAGGAGGTAGAAGAAAAGGTATGTAGTACTGCCAGAATTTGCTTGGTAGATGGTAGGAAATTTTTCGATGGTATGAAGCATGAGCGTCATTGCTTTGCATTGATTCTTAAGATTAGTCAAGAGAAATGTGAAGATGTACCATCTCTGATAATGTACCAGAAGGTTTGCCACCAGTGAGAAAGATAAGTCATCAAATAGATTTGATACAAGGAGCCATTCTGCCAAATAAGGCAACCCACAGAATGACCCCTGCGGAGAATGAAGAGCTGAACAGATAAGTTCAAGAGTTGTTGAGGAAGGAACTGATAAGGGAGAGCCTAAGTCCATGTGCGGTACCTAAAGTACTAGCACTGAAGAAAGATGGAGAGTGGAGAATGTGTACAGATTCTCGGACCATCAATAAAATCACGATCAAGTACAGATTTCCATTGTCAAGAATGGATGACATAATGGATTGTTTGAGTGGAGCCAAGTACTTCATGAAGATTGACCTGAAGAGTGGGTATCATCAGATCCGTATCAGAGGAGATGAATGGAAGACAACCTTCAAGATAAAGGAATGTTTGTATGAGTGGTTAGTCATGCCATTTGAGCTAACCAATGCACTGAGCATATTCATGCGGCTCATGAACGAGGTATTGAAAGAATTTTTGGGAAGTTTTGTTATTGTTTATATAGATGATATTTTAATTTTTAGTAAGACTTGAGATAAGCATCTGATGCATATCAGAAGAGTTTTAGAGAAGCTGAGGGAGGAGAAGTTGCTCATTAATATGAAGAAATGTAGTTTTGCAAAGGAGTTGGTATATTTGGGATTTGTTGTCTCAGAGGAAGGTCTTAAGATGGACCCAGAGAAAGTGAGCTATCATTGAATGGCCTACACCAAGAAATGCTATGGAGGTACGATCTTTTCATGGTTTGGCAAGTTTTTACAGAAAGTTTATCAGGAATTTTAGTAGCATTTGTGCACCCCTAACGGAGACAATAAGAGGGGATAGAAAAGAGTTTAGATGGACTAAAGGAGCAGACAAAAGCTTTGATACATTAAAGCAAAAAGTCACAAAGCAACTTATTTTGGCACTTCTAGATTTCAATAAGGTATTTCAGGTAGATTGTGATGCTAGTGGCAGTGCTATAGGAGCTGTTTTGAGCCAAGAAGGTAAGCCCATTGCCTATTTTAGTGAGAAGCTTAATGATGCCAAGAAAAAGTATTCTGTTTATGATCAGGAATTTTATGCAATAGTTTAGGCTTTGAAGAAATGGAGACATTAATTGTTGCCAAAAGAGTTTGTTTTATATACTGATCATCAGGCTTTACAGTACCTTAATAGTCAAGGAAAGTTAAATCAGAGGCACTTAAAATGGGTTGAGTTTTTGTAGATTTATACTTTTGTTTTGAAGCACAGGAGTGGGAAGTCCAACAGAGTTGTAGATGCCTTGAGCATAAGGCAAAATTTGTTGACAAAAATGAAGATAGAGGTTGTTGGGTTTGATGAGCTCAAGAGTTTGTATCCTAAAGATCTAGATTTTGCAGAGGCCTGGAAAACTTGTTTGGAACCTATTACTTTAGACATGACAAAATGGTTGGATTTCATAATCCAAGATGACATGTTGTTTAGGGGAAGCCAGTTGTGCATTTCAAGGAGTTCCATGAGAGAGAACCTGATTAAGGAGAAGCATAGTGGGGGATTAGATGGACACTTTGGTCGAGATAAGACCATTTCTATTGTTGGTGAGAATTATTATTGGCCACAATTGCAGTAGGATGTAAGGAAATTTGTGCAGAGTTGCAGAGTGTGTTAGATGGCAAAAAGAACAAGTCAGAATACAGGGCTATATCAGCCATTACCTGTACCAGAGAAGCCATGGGATGATATTAGTATGGATTTTATTCTTGGTTTACCAAGGACACAGAGAGGACATGATTCTATTTTTGTGGTGGTGGATAGATTCTCAAAGATGGCACATTTCATTCCTTGCAAGAAGACTAATGATGTTCATATTGTTGAGTTATTTTTTAAGGAGGGTGAGATTACATGGTTTACCAAAGAGCATAGTTTCAGATCGAGATACTAAGTTTGTTGGTTATTTCTGGAGGACATTGTGGAAGAAGTTGAAGACATATTTGAAGTTTAGTTCTGCACACCATCCACAGACTGATGGACAGACAAAAGTGGTGAATAGGAGTTTAGATAACCTGCTACGATGCTTAGTAGGAGATAAGACCAAGGGATGGGATTTGATTTTACCACAGACATAATTTGCTTACAACAATTCTATCAATAGGAGTACTGGTAAATCAGCATTCTAGATTGTATACGGCAATAGTCCAAGAAATGCTTCAGAGTTAGGGAAGATGGACAAGGGAGAAAAGACAAGTGTCGAAACCGAAGACTTTCAGAACATTTGAAGAATTTGCATGAAGAGGTGAGAAAGCATATTAATAAGATGAATATTCAGTACAAGGCTAAGGCAGAGCAGAAGAGGAGATATAAAGAGTTCCAGGTAGGAGATGAAGTCATGGTTCACTTAAGAAAAGAAAGGTTCCCAGTTGGAACATATAATAAGTTGAAAATGAAAAAATTTGGACCATGCAGGATTTTGAAGAAACATAATTCAGGAAATGCATATGAGGTAGAGCTGCCAAGTGGGATCAATATTTCCCCTGTGTTCAACATTGCTGATTTAATAGAATATCATGAAGGTGGCACAGAGGATGGATCGACACAAGAATAGTGGAGTATTTCGGTGTCTACTTCAACGGAGGAGATAGAAGAGATCTTGGATAGCCGTGTGGGAAGAAGTACTTGAAACATGCAATATGAAGAATATCTAGTGAAATGGAAAGGAAGGCCTGTTGAAGATTCTTCTTGGTTGTCTAAGGCAGAGGTTGACCATTTGGGTTTTCATCAAACAAACACTTGAGATGTGACAGGGTCACTTCTCAAATTACCCTGGGTGTTTGATGCAGGAGAATCCAGTGGTGTAAGGGCAATCTTGCATCACCCAAAAAGAAGTTGATTCAAAATCATTGTAGTTGTTTTCATTTCTTTCCATAATTAGTGTTTCTGGTTCCATAATCTCTTGATGTAAGACTTTCAATTTTTCCAAACTGCTAGTTTTGGAAAGTTTAATTGCCATTTTAGGAAAGTTTGCATTTGGGCACGGATTGAAGTGAAAATTTACAAGAAGCTTTGTAAATGAAATATAAGACCTTTGGCAAAGGAATCAGGTAAAGATCATTTGTGAGCTAAAAGATATTAAAGTTCTTGTTTTCTAAAAAGCCCTTGAAAATTTCTGAAACAAGATATGAGGCACCAAAACGTCCCATAACGCCCCGAAAAGTTGATGGAAATCCGTTTACGGATTTCCAGCGTGATAGTTCACATCGCAAGCTTTCCGGCGCTTAAAATGGTTCGTCAATCGGACACCCGGATCAAAATTTATGCTTCGCAGAAGTTGACCTACTTTTGGAGGGAGTTGCAAATTTCAAAATTTAGTTGGAGGCCGCCAAAAAGTGCTATTATGACTATTTTTGGGAACCCTAGGTAGTGGTAGAGTTAAGGGGGAAAGTTTAGAGCCAAGAATAGGAGGGAAAACAGAAACCCTAGCTGATTTGGGGTTACAGAAGGCAGAAAATTCTACAGCTTGGTGATGTGTAGTTGTAGTGTGTTGCAGCCTGTGGAGGATTGATTCCTTTAATTGTAATTGAGCTTCTGTAATGTAACGAGTTGTCTAGATCAATAAAGAAATATTCTATTTTTTGTGTGCCATTTCTGTTGTTGTGTGTTTTATGATTTACCCCCTTCATCAACATGGGACTCAGTACCGTTGTCTTATGATTGAAAACTCATTGGTTGTAAATGGGTGTTCAAAAGGAAGCTTAGTTTTGATGGCAATGTTGAGAAGTATAAGGTTAGACTAGTTGTGAAGGGATATTCCTAGGTTGAGGGAACTGATTATGGTGAGATTTTCTCTCTAGTTGCTACGCTGGCATCCATTAAGTTCTTATTATCTATTACAACAACTTTTGAGTTTGATCTTGAGTAGATGGATGTGAAGACAACTTTCATTCATGGTGATTTGCAGAAAGAAATTGACATGACAACCAGATCACTATATTGAAAACAAAAAAGAAAATTTAGTTTGTAAGTTGAATAAATCTTTGTATAGTATTAAGTAATCACCTAGGATGCGATACCAAAAGTTTGATTCCTTTGTGTTGGGATTGAGATTTCTAAGATCCAAATCAAATCATTGCATCTATTATAATATGGATAATGATCGTTTCCTTGTTATCACATTATATGTTGATATGTTTTTTGGTAACGATAAGGACATGATTTGTGAATTGAAGTCTTAGCTTTCAACACAGTTTGAAATGAAATACTTAGGGGCTACCAAGTTTTTTGGGTATGAGATTAGAAGAGATAAATTAACCATAAATCTTTGGTTGGGCTAGAAAAAGTATGTGAACTCAATGTTGGAGAGGTCCAACATAACAACTTGTTGACCATTGTGTGTCCTTGTTTCAATGGGGACTAAGTTATCAATAGAGAAATGCTTAACTTCTTCTAGTGAGATGGAGGATATGGCCCGAGTACCTTATTATAGTGTTTTTGGGAGCTTAATTTATGCTATAGTCTATACTAGACCAGACATCACCTAAATAGTGGGAGTCTTGAGTCGATTCATGGCTAATCCTAGATGAGTACATTGGGATGT
This sequence comes from Cunninghamia lanceolata, assembly GCA_027924645.1. Taxonomy (NCBI): domain Eukaryota; kingdom Viridiplantae; phylum Streptophyta; class Pinopsida; order Cupressales; family Cupressaceae; genus Cunninghamia; species Cunninghamia lanceolata. The sequence goes on from BSBN01001102.1 coordinate 711,033, forward strand.
AGTGAATAGGTCTTTATATATTTGTGTGGTACCTCCAAGTACTCAATTTTTTATCATCATAATTCCATAGGGGACCGACACTCAATGACTATTCATGGATTTGTGAATTCAGATTGGGCTGGGGATGCTGATAGCAGGAGATCCACTAGTGGATATGTTTTCACTATGTTTGGTGGTGCGAATAAGTTAGTGACATGTTGTGGTCACTTTGTCCACTATAGGAGCAGAGTACATGGTAGCTATTCATTCTTGTAAGGAAGCTTTTTGTCTTAAACATTTGTGTTTAGATATGGGGCTGACTTGAGGAGCTATTACGGTTCTATGTGATAGTCAATGTCATATGTCTGGAAAAGAATTTGACCTTTCATGTGAAGATGAAGCATATTGATGTCTAATAAAATTTTATTCATGACATGGTAGAGGATAGGAGAGTGATGTTGGATAAAGTTAACACTTTGCAAAATGTTGCAGACGCATTGATGAAGCCAGTGAGCACAAAAAAGTTCAGGTGGTGCTATGAGTCTATGGGCCCTCTTGGCCCCTAGCAATTAGTTGATAATGTCGGTAATCCCTTTGCTCTTGAAAGGTGTTTGAAAAGTGGGAGAATGTTAGGAAAGGTGTCTCAACCTTGTTCCTAATGTTAAGAATACAAAAAATGTAATTTTTGGGCTATAAAATAGAAAAACTCAATTTTTGGGCTATAGAGGTTGTTTTTGGCCAAAATAAATAATATAGGTTGTTTGACATCAATTCCTTGATGTCTAGTACATAGAGCTCTTTGAACTCTATAATTTTTTTTAAATGGGCCCAATAGATCTCCTGGATCAAAAGTTATGGCCTTCGGAAGTTGGGCCTCCCATATTGGAAACATAAGAACATCTATGAGTTGTAAGAGTGAGTTACACTTGTTGACCAACTTATGACTCATGTTATGACACATCATAGGCATCTTTGAATGGAGACAATGGGGCCAAAATGGAGTGCCCAAGCTGGTGAGTGGATTATGACAAGTTTATAACAGGTGGATGGAATATGTTATTTTTAGCTTGTGGACTCATCTTGGGATTGAGTGTTGGACATTTAATTAGGGATTTCGGTGCTGCATTTTGGATGATTTTAGCTCATGGTTTCCTAATTAACATTTGATGGTTTCATGTATTTCCTCTCTTATTTATTGGGTGCTAGAAATAGAGGTTTTGATAGCGAGTTTTATAGATACTGTTATGCTACCATAATTACTCCAAATCTCCGATTGGTGATTCTAGATAAAGGCTGACTTTGCAAGTGTATTGTTACCTTTGATTATTAAATAATACATTGAATTGCTTTAGAGTGTGGGGTTTTTCTCTTGAAAGGGTTTTCCCCGCATAAATCACTATGTTATAGTATATTGTTTTTATGTTTATTTCCTTGTAATTGTATGATTAGTTTAATTTTTGCACATACCTACTCTCATAGATTAATGTAGGAAGTGTATTATGCACCTCTGCTTCCTTTCATAATTTGCCAAGTAAATTATTTTTCTTACAAATTTATCTATAATTCACAAGTAAAATAAACATTGTCTACCAACGTGCACAAATTTTCCATGGAGATTTTTTCCCAAAATAGGGATTGATTCGCCATAAAAATTATTGCACTTGGCTAAGATTCGCCAAAATTTTATATAATTTTGTAGGAGTTTTTCTTAAACTTATATCTATCGACAGGGTCTTAATTTTGTGGTCATGGCTAGATCTATTCAAGATTTTTACTTCCAAATTGACCTTTCATTAAGTAAGCTTTGATGTACAATTATTTATTTGACAAGGTGGTTTTCTTACTCAAATTCTTCTAAAGGGACTGAACATTTCATCAAATCAAACATATTTTTAGTTTTATTATGAGAGTTTGCTAAATGTATTAAACCTTAGTTTGTTTCTATGAGAATGCTAAGGAGTAAACCTCTAGTTTGTAATTCTACCTTGCTCTACATGTCTTGGTAGTTTTATCATGTTAAGATATCGTTCCTTATTATTTAGTTAAGTGATCACATTTATTGTCCCAAGATGATAATTATAGCAATGAATGTAAATGGCTTGAACTCAGTGTTGTAGGTGAAAGTGCCTTCTTACCCTTTTATCTTTGTATCATTGTATTGTGCACTATAAAGTGTGATGTGAGTCATACCCTCATATCTTTCTTCATTGAATAGCAAGTTGCATTGCACTAATGTGTTAGTATGATGTGCTGAGACATACCCTCACACAAATGCTATTTGTATTCATTAGTATTGCATCAATGTTGTAAGATCTTGACCAAGGAGTATTAAAAAAATCTTATTGATTTCTGGAGTTCAATGTTTTATGTTTATTGCTTGCATTCACACTACATGGTCTCATCTCCAATCTTGGTCTAACAATCTCTCTCATTTTGAACTTGCTTATGAAGTGTGAAGTCACATTCTCACAAATGGTGTGTGGGGATCCCATTTTGCTTTGTAGTTGGTGGTAAAGTGCATGGATGATGTTCTTTCTCCCCACTCTCAGTTTTTACTAGACAGATAATGTACTTGCAGTGAAGCAAAGTGTTGTGGCTCTATAAAAATAATTATTTGTCTAATTTTTTTACCTCTAGATATTTTGTCATTTTTATATTGAATTTTAAAATCCTTAGACAATATGACAACATTATTTACTAGTTAAAATTATTTTAATGATTTAAGATAATCACAACATCTTGAATTCACCACACCTATTTATTAAATTATTGGGATTCTATACATTTGTCTATCCTAATCAATGATAATTGAGTCCATTCATTGTACATATAACATTCTACTAGGACAAAAATAATAAGAGAAAATAATTCTATAATCTTGGTATCATTGCTAAAACTTTAATAAAAAGAACAAACTTATTCATTTCAACCATTCAAACCTACCTTGGTTGTTGTAAGATAAAGATATGTGAAAGCTTGTTACTCCATGATAAATGACTTAATCTCCTATTCAATATACAATAACACTATAATGGAAACTATGGTTTGATGCTCTTATGGTTTTGTCATTTCTGCTTTAACAATTCTTGTGATGCTTTAAATTCCCAAGTATCAATGACAGTGACTTAATGTTCATATGAACTATGATTATATCTTTGACCTCCTTCATTTCTTCTTTCTTCTATCAGTTGATTTCTATGGCAATCATTGCATCATTACTCTTTAGCTAAGATGTATTTGGAAGATAGCCTTGTCTTTTAACACTTTGCATTTCTTATGCATGCGTGCATGTGTGGAAGGTAGTATATGATGAAACGGTACTAATGCCTTATGCAAATGTTCTTATCATTTAGCTTTATTTTACATTGGTAGACAACGAGCTTTTTACCATTCTTGGAATACTATGTTTTGTTTCATTATAATGTTTCAAATGATGTAAAAGCCAATAACTTCACAGGCTTCATTTCTTGGGAACTCTTCCTTCATGCTTATGATTTTAGTCATAAATCTTGGTGGCAAACTCTAGGTATTAATGACCTATAACTTATTTAAGATAGATCAGAAAAGAAGACACTTGCACTTTAAATGTAATGTTTTTGTCATAGTAATGTTAATACGGACAAAGAGAACCTTATGGCACGAGTCTTGTGCATGATGATGGAGTTGCCATTTGAATTTCCAGCGTATTTAAGTCATCATGTCATATTTATCTGGTCTACTCCATTGTTCCTAAAAGTAGAGAGTCCTTGATTTATATCATACCTAACAAAGATTTCTAAGGTTGTTGTACGTAACTCAAGACAATCATTATTTGTCATAGATGCATAACAGGTACCTCTAAACTTTATAGATAGTGTTGATAAAGTCAGGTGTATGTGAATACTTATGATTGTATTGGTGATCTCTATGTAAGAACTGCATGATTAATTTGGGTACTCACATGAATAAAATGCTCTACTAAGGTTGACACAAGCTTTTGGTTGCATGGTTTAATTGAAAGGTCACATTGTTAATGTATTTAACTAAAGGATTGTGCTATTTATCTCTTCTAACAATATAATATTCTTGAATTGATTTTGATTGAAAATGTTATAATCAAATTTGAGTTAACTAAGTATGGTGTTGGTTGATTATAATGTGTAACTTATGATGTTTTATTAGGATTTAATTGTGTAGTTTTTAAGTCAAACTCATTGACATGTCTTTTAATGTGTAACTTAGTTCAAATTGCTCCTTGTGAATCTTTGTTAACATTGTGTGTATATCTAAATGACAACTAGGTTGGGATGTGAAGATTTTGCATACAATTGCCTTTAGTTGTAGTCATGGCCATACTTACTTTATATCTTGAATGGAGTACTCGTTAACACCATGATATGCACCTTCAATTTTAAATTGACTAGTACTTCTAGATCTATAATGAATTTTGAGTTAGTTATGAGCCTCAAAACTAAAACTAAAATAGGATTTACATGAAGTTATTTCTAAAAGACTTATAATAGAAATGTGAAAGACAAAATAATGAACCTTAAGTTTTGTTTTAGTGTTGTAAATGAGTAAATAGTTACTTAGGTTCTTTCTTTCTTTGCACTGACTTAATCTAAATCAAATATAAAATGAACTCTTCATATACAAGAGAGAATATGAACATCTATAAAATTTTCAATTAAATCAAACTAATACTATAGTTGAGACTAAGACTAGTAAATAGAAATGAGAAAGTTAAGAGTGTACATCCCTAGAAAAACTAAAGATTGGAAATGGTTGAGTAGTATCATTGTGGCAAATTGGAGGAGTAACCATAAAAAAAAATAAAAAATATGGAGTCTCTGTGACCTTCCTAGACACCAACATCCGACCTAGAAGCTTCTATAGGCCAATTCTATAGTGGGGTGCTCTTGTTGGTCATCCAAATAGTCAGACACTCCTGTCTTTATCTACTAGAGCTTTGAAACTTTCAGTATTTGCTCATCTCTATGTCTTGATGCCAAATCTATCAATAGATCCTCTAAAAGTGTCTTTGATATCTTGATATTCAAATCTAAAGCTAGATGGGGGAAGAAATGGGGTTTGACTATTTAGGAGACTACCTCAGTCAATCCCCTAAGTGGTATATTCCGAGCTTTTAAAATAGCCTTGAAATTTTTTGAGTATGAAAACTCTAGTGTGGTGAGTGGTGTGTGCAAATTTGAACCTTAAGGAATAAAACCCTGAGAAGAAATCTACATATAGTGTCGTGTGCAAGTGATGGAGGATTTGATAGGTGATGCAAACAATGGACTAATTTGAGAAAATAATAAGAGGATTGGTGATTAGATCTATGGGAGAACACAATGTGGGAATAAGAATGTAAATGAATAGGGATTCTAAGAGGCTATTAGAAAGGAATTTGGGAAGACAATCGATAAATGTTAAAATAGACAAGGGAGGGAGGATGATGAGGATGATCTAGCAATTGAGGATTTGAAGAATGCAACTAGGAATCTTTTTGCAAAGTATCTTCAATATGGTGGCTTCAAAAATCCTAGAGCATGAGAATAGAGGAAACTTTGTAGCAATAGAGAGTTGTGAATGTGGAACCCTTTCTAATGAACATCCATATGGCTTTATTTTGTGCTCAAGCCTAAATGACTATTGAAAATGCATTAGAGCAAACCTAGGTTCAGTGTTCTGTCCACGTGTAATTCAAACATTCAAAAATTCCAAGCGTAAGCCAATGTCCAACTATTCAAGTGTTTAGGTGTCTATTTTGAAATTTCAACCTAAAACTTTTAGGATGAATTTTAGGGGTCAAAATAGGTCTAGAGAAGGTTATAAACTAGTCCAATGTCAAGAGAAGGCCCTAAAAAGTGAGATGGATCCTATGAAACACCTATTTGAATGGGCACTAATTTGAATGCCGAAATGGAAGGTAAAAGCCACAAAGAAGGCAATTTTCAACCGTACAATATGAAGACAACTATATTGACAAACCTATATAGAATTCTATTACTTAGACTTATGGAATTGATGAAAAATAAAATCTGCAATTACAAGTTGAATTTGATAGACCTTCCTTTAGAAGGTACCATGTCATTTATCAGCTTGAGTTTGTTTGCCTTAATCTGTAGCTCTGGACATAATCAAGACTTTAGAGCATGGTAAAATAATGAATTCTATTCGAAGTGATTTATTCTTGAATATGCTGAACAATCAGATCCACTGATTTATTTAGGTACTAATGGGTAATAATTAGAAAAATTGCTGGTCTATGTCAAGCATTAGTTAATCTGAATCAGCATGAAAGTTGAAACATGAGTAATGCTTTAATTTGATTATAAGAACCAACCTTGAATTGAAATATATATATTAGTTAATATGAATCAGCATGGAAGCTGAAACATATGAGTTATGGTTTAATTTGATTATGATAATCAATCTTGAATATATATATATATAATCATAACTTCTCTATGAGGTCTACGTTCTATTAACAAGCTTAACCATGTTGTCATTGTTTGGGTTGGTCTAAACCAATGTCGAAAACCTAACCTTGGCTTGACCTTGTCTATCAAACCCATTCCTAAGGGTTTAAATCCTAGCTAAACTTATTAAGCTCGCAACTAGGTCAAATCTCTAAGGTCCCTTACATAGTTAAGTGAACAATAAATTAGTTGATATTCATCCTAATTAAATGATCAAAATTCAAAATCAACATTAGACCAAAACCTTAAATGAGGAATTTGTTGACATATTAATTTAGATTTGATATATATTATTATTTCAGAAAAAGCCCTATTTTGGGGGTTTAACATGATCACCGATTGAAAGAGTAAGCTTGACAAAACTGAGGTAGAATATTTATTATCAGGACTGCCATATCACTATTCAGATGATATTTATAGATGCCCCCACAATTTTAATCCCAAAGCTGATCACTAATTAAAAGTGTAAGCAACCTGGGGTAGAATATTTATTATTACTGTCAATATCAGATGCTTTTTCACATTATTCTGATTTAACTATTATCAATTTCGGCAACTGCATTTTAATTAGCTTGTAACCAAGACTTCAAACCCCGTGTCAACGAAAAAATACCCAGTTACAACTTTCTACCAGAACTTGATTGGGTCCATTGAATACTTTTTCATTTTCTAACTAATCTAAGATCCCTCCTTGTAAAAGGCCCAGAGAAGTCCAGACACATCATAGCAACAACAATGGACATGTGAGACAAGGAAAAGAACATGAATCTAGTAATATTTAATACCAAGACTTGCTACAAATACAGGCTTATTTTGAATAACAGGAACAAGTAATTTCCTATTTCTCCTGACCAAAATATCTGCATGGATTTTTCAGTTTTGCGCTTAAACTGAAATGAAGATATAAAATCAAACAGAACATGTTTAGGAATACCCACATCCATAGAAATAGCATAGTAATACTCTTCAAAATACAAGGAAATAACATAACAAATATATACTTACAGCTTAATATATTTTCTTGCCTATTCAGTGCTGTCCACAGGTCAATCTTGCATGAAAAAGATCAAACTGAGTCCAGCTTAACAGATACAAGAATGCCTCCCATACAATGTGTGCTACACTGTGTTCCTGCCTTCAATTCCTGCAAACTCAAATGAATGTAGCTTGCAACGAAGGAATTTATGTTTAGGAATCTAACAAATCAAATGATAGACCGTAGACGTATAGTGCATGATCTCCAAGAAAATCAAAGCACCACTTTTTGACCCTTATACAGTCCTCTCTGCACTACAAAATCTTCTGGAGGTTGATACTCTTCTAACCAGGCCAGTTGATGACTAGGAATATTAATGTCTTTAACTTGCAGACCTTCATGATTAAACAAAAATAAATGATGTAAGTTAAAACATGAACTACTTGCATAACACCAGAAACTTAAAAACAAAAACAATAAGCTGTCTAACTCAACTAAAACCCCTTTACCAGGAGGAACTTTTCTGAGAGATTTCCGATAATATGTACAATGCCTGCCCTCATCTGTAGAATATGGAGGTGCAAGCACATCAAGAAGGGCACATGGTGACAATGCCCTGAAAGAATGTATATTTCCACCACAGGTTGGATAGAGAATAGTAGTATCACAAGGTGCAGACATTTCACAATCCTTAACCAGCTTTGCTAATTTTGCTGCAAGCAGAACCATAATAATTATTAAGAAAAACGATGCACGAGGTTCCATAATGACAATGTTTTTCTAATTTTCTCATTAATCATGTACACATTAATATCATTCCGTAAATGAAAATAATGCAGTATTTGTATCATACAAGTTTATCTGTAAAATCATTCATATGATGGACACCATTAATAAGTATTTGATGAACTATCAAGGTTAGCCTGCAGATTTAGATTAGACAGTTCACTATCTAATAACAAGTGGAAGTATATTTACTGCAAATTACAATAGAACATTTATGATGAAGAAATCTGCAACTCTCCTACTAGTCAAATTCCACTTCAAAAGAAAATTTTGGCAAGATAACCACTTTGTGTTGCCAAAAGATAGCATTTGCCAATGCAAATAAAGCAAGTCACTAAGATGAATCTCTAGATCATAGGCCAAAATCAGAAATTTTATCTTTTTACTGCACAAAAAAATTCAACATGAATCCATCAATTATTTCATTTAAAAGGAGTTTTTTTTACATGTTTTAGTGATATCCACTTCACAATCAGAGTCGGATACTAAATCCTATATATAAATTGATGAAGAAAAAGATAGCATGGCCTAGAGGAGATTGCATTGAATTCCATTTCACACAGTTTTGTTTATATGTAGAAATCCATTATTATCATCTTAGGTGGGAACACACTAATGGCCCAAAAACTCTTACACAAGAATAGCAACCTTGTTACTCCATGCCAATTGAGATACATGATGTATCCCACAAAAATTGTTTCTTTTAATTCTCAAGTTTTGAAAGTGTCCATAAATAAGGGATGTTCAATGCTAGATTGATACAAGAACATCTTAGGGGTCCTGCAGTCTTGCATCAACCAAAAATACGTTGATGCACAAGGCACTTGATTGTGTGCAGGGTTTTGTGGCCACACATGTGGTTTTGATCGACAAGTGATTCTATTGTGAATTCCCATTCGTGCACATTTTACATTGCTCGCGTGTTGACTTCAGAGATTGTGCACAAGGAATGAAGGTCCACACAGTTGGTGTTCATCCATGTGCACACTCTTTCGTAGGCACACTTTGATCCGGAGTCTGCACACATGGTTTGGTTCCATGCAATGGATGCTCCATTGTGCACCTACAAACGAGTTGAAAATGTAGTAAGCTGCCAACCAAGAAAACATATCACAATGCTGACAAATGATGATTGGTTAAATCAAACAGTACATTGGAAGATGAGTCACATGCATGGGGAAGATGAATTACCTCAAGGATAGCAATGGATTTTCGTTTTGGGAGGGCACGCTAGGTGATGAGTCTGCATTCTACAAAATCTACAGATATGCACTAGATTGGAAGACAAAAGGTTGGCACTGGAAGCTAGCATAGAGAGAGCATTGAAGATGGCACTGGCAGTTTGTGTAGAAGAAGACGGTTCGTACACATATTGGCTGCATTGAGATTGCCATTGGAGGGACAACAGGTTGATGAACATGTTTTAGATGTGAGATTGGCAAATCTGTTACAGAAACAAATGAGAGTTTATTGAATATAATCGGATGATTTTACATCAGAGAGCAAAAGCTCTTTATAGAGAGAGGGAACACTCTAAAGAAGGATTGACAGCTTGCATAAAGCAAAAGCTTCAGTTAACAAAGCAATGCAGAAAGGAAATGACTAAAGATGGAATAAACCTATCTAATAGGAGAAAAGTAGGGAGACGAACGAGTGACCATTAAAATAGAAATAGCTAATTTATCATAATACCCCCCCTTAATGGTCACTGTACTAACTAAAACAGAATTGCCCCCCCTAAATGGAGACAACAGAAACAGAGAAAGACTAGTCCACGAGCAACTGAGAAAGCAGACAGAGGAGATGGACCTAGAAGGCATAGAAAACAGACTCCTTTTGCTCAGTATGCTCTGCGATGTGTGCTGATGGAGTTGAAGCTTCAGACTTGGACTGCTCAGCAGCCAAGCGTTTCTGGCAATCCTTTTTCATATGCCCAAACTTGTGACAGTAATTGCACTGGATGTTGTATTTCTTGGATGGGACCTGTGACTGCCCTGACTGAACTGCTGCAAGGGCTGATTAGGACCCTGATATTGCTGGAAGGACTTGGCAGTAAATGCCTGTTCTGAGGAGGAAGAAGCACTGCTACCAAACTGTTGTTTCCATCAATCCTGTTGCAAGAGTTTGTTGCATAGATCAGGGAACGTCAGACTAACATTAGATGAAGTAATGTTAAGAGTTTCGATAAAGTGCTCATAAGATGATGGTAGACTTTTCAGAGTGATCACTACCATATCTTCTTCTTCCATCTTCCGACCAATCGCCGTCAACTGATCACGGATGTCCTTGATTTTTGTGAGATGCTCCTGCAGAGACATCTGATCATCCATCATCATTGAGAAGAGCATGTTCTTGAGAAAGAATGCTCGGCTTTTGTCAGAGGTTTCATGAAGGTCCTTCAGTGATTCCCAAATTTCTTTTGCTGTTTTCCCAGACAGAACCTGAGGCAGCTGATTATCGGTGATCGATAGCTTGATAAGCATTACCGTTTCACGATTTTGCTCATCAAATCTATCCTGATCCTTACTCGCCACTTGAGGACGTGTAGTTGTGCCCAGAATAATCTTGTCCAAACACCGATACTCAAAAATAGTCATCATCCGCTACTTCCAGGTGTTGTAATTTTTGCCGTTGAATCTCTGACTGCTTTCCAACAGAATGTTGGTCAAAGATGCCATGCTTCACGTTTTTTGAGACACGAGAAAACGAATTATAAGCAGTGGGCATAGAAACGGAAGCAGATAGACGGCACAGATAGCAAACAAAAAATCCTTAACACATACAGATTCCGAAAACACGGAATAAGTTGACTCAAAAGTTGTGAACACAGACTTCAAGGTACGGATCTCGAGATAAATCCGAATCACGGATTTCAAAGCTCAAATCTCGAGAGTACGGATGGCTAAAGTTCAGAACATCTGAACACGGATTTCGAGGCAATATGTCTGTTGGGTGCTACCACAAATTTTGAACATAATCTGCATCCTCCAATGAAGTTGTAGAAACCAGATCACCCACAGACCAAATAGAAATCGTGGATTGAAGGAACGAGGTGAGCATGAATCCGCCGAGGAATTAGAGCACAGAAAAATAACTACCATAAGTCCGCTCAAAGAAGAGTGCCATATAACAGAAGATGCTGCTTTTAAACTCCAATGGAAGTAAAATGGAAGCCTTCAGAAATATCCGCCAAAAACAACCGGTCGATCAAGAGATTTTGCCAACAGAAAGTCAACGGTCTTTAACTCGCAACCAAAAAAAAAACTTTAAAAGAAAACAAAGCAGGATTTGCATATACAGACGGGAGCAAGAACTTCAACTCCCGATGTCCCCAGATAGCCAGAAAGACGCAAATACTGATGGCGTACAGCTCAAAAAGAGAGAGGGGCCCACAAAAGATTTTTGCCAAGTAAAAAGAGACCCGTTCAAACAGACGTCATATAACTTCTGTTTCAAAATAGAGAAATACAAGAATAGAAACCGTCGGGCTTTTGAAACGAGAACTTTGAACGCCGACCCCGTCCACGGATACCAGTCACAGATAAAACCCAGACACAGTCGATGAGAGATCACGTCCAAAAAATCACGGGCATGAAGCTTCACCGAAGCCCAGAAAAAATGCGATTCGCCACAAAAACGCCAAAAGAACATATTCACCACAAAAACGCCAAAACCCTACAGTGAAATCGTGATTTGCAGAGCGCCGGAAAAACGAAGGAAACGCCGCTTCAGGAAACGCCAAAGGACAGCATTCATTGCCCAACACACAGGTAAAAGGTAGAACCGTTCGAATTGCGAGTTTGTGAGAAATGCGACTTATGATGCGAGCAAAACATGAGTAGAAACAAAACTCATGACCAACACAAAAAACGGCTAACAGAAAATATGAAATGTGATTTCAAACCCACGATTTTTTTCAGAAGATGTGATTTTACAGAGGACGACGCCGTACGATTCATACGAAGTACGGATTACGAAGAGCCCATTTTGGCTTAGATACCATGTTACAGAAACAAACGAGAGTTTATTGAATATAATCAAATGATTTTACATCAGAGAGCAAAAGATCTTTATAGAGAGAGGGAACACTCTAAAGAAGGACTGACAGCTTGCATAAAGCAAAAGCTTCAGTTAACAAAGCAATGCAGAAAGGAAATGACTAAAGATGGAATAAAACCTATCTAATAGGAGAAAAGCAGGGAGACGAACGAGTGACCATTAAAATAGAAATAGCTAATTTATCATAATAAAATCAAGGTTGACAAAGAACTGTTAGGAGCGGTCTAATGGGGATTATCAATGGCTTTTTGAGATGTAATCATGTCATGGGTTTCAAAAATTGAATAGATTATTCATAATCATATTTATGTTAGATTCAAGTCGCAGAAAGTCTCTGCATGTCTTTTTGTAATCTCCTACGAATGAGTAGCATTGGGCAATAAGGAAATATTGATGACAATAGACTGAATTTCTTTGAAAAAAACCTTGTGTTAGTCTTTTGTTATGTACTCTGTGCATCCACTAACTGGTTATTCATTTGACCCGTTACCAATACTGCATCATAGATTCTTGAGACATTTGACCAAACTGTATAAGACTGAAAGGCTGGAAACAACAGGACCACTTGATCAAGAATTAAATGCTGCTTTATGCTGTAAGGGAGGTTACTTATAGAAATAGGGTAATTGTAAGGCTTCTAGTGAATTTAATTCATGCAAAGGAATACAAAGAAGAATGCACTGGGAAACACAGTAGATTATTCTCTTGTTCTTAAAAATTAATATGAAATTCATCAATAGCATGCATTTGGACCTGAACTGCACACCATGCAAGTATGCATGGGTAAGCACATTGGATAAATTCTCTAGTTCTGAAAGATCGATGTCAAATTCATCCATATCATGCATTTGGACCTGAAGTGCACCACATTTACATATCTCAACCCATTACTAAGTCTAACTTAACTGGAAAGAGAGGATGTGAACTGTGTGTCATGCAAGGTATGCATGGGGAAACATGTTAGATTAATTCTCTAGTTCTGAACATCAGGAAACCAAATCTTACTCATATTGATGCTTTTCTATTCCTAAATTAAAGGAATGCCACTTAATTCCTTGATCAAAATGTTCCATGTGGTAACTTGTTTGTTGGGGGGAACTCAGGGAGTGGGGCAAGCATGAAAGTCTTAATATGGACCATTGTAGGTGTCATATCATGGAGGTTCAGAAGTGTCTTAAGGTTCTACTTTTATGGGAGGCCTATAAGTTGGAGGGTTGTGTTATGCCTTCTACTATCTTATCACACAAGCACCGAAATCAATATCTTTAATTACCACCTATCCAATCATTTGTGTGCTCCCCCCCTATTGAACTACCATGATGATGCTAGGCGACATGGAGTAGAGATGCAGGTATGTAAATTTTCTTCAATAATTTTTTTTAGGGCTAAGTAGATCCATAGATTATGTTTCAACACCTTCTATCCCTGATTCTAGATGATCAGACCCTAAACATAAGAGGTCCAAATTCCATAGTTATTCAAGCAAAGCATCAGTGACAACTAACTAGTGTAGTGAGCTTAAGTCCAAATTTAGTTGATTTGCCTAACATTGTCTTCTTGTTTAATAATTGGTGCTAGTGATAACTCGGTTGTTTTGGGAGATTGTATCCGTGTTAGGTATACTATTTCACATTAGCAAGTTGGTGGTTAAGATATGATAACCAGAGTTCACTTGGCAAGTTGCAGGTTTTTTTTGGCCATTGAGTTTCTGCAGTAAAAACTTGCAACTTGCAAAGGTCAGGTAATCAGCAAGTTTTAGGGCTGAACTCGAGCAAGTATTCAGTGAGTCCAACCCTAAAACTTGCTAGACACAAATAGGACACACATATGAGGAAAAACTGTGGTTCAGACGCTAAAAAAATGTGAGTTTGTGCTCTATTTAAGTCCTGGATGCCCACAACTGAAGCTTGGCTTAGTTTTTTGTTCCTCAATAATTTCCCTGAGATCTATTTCTGTATAATCCTCACACATGACTTTAAATTTGTTCCTTCGATAAGGCAGTGTTCTATCTCAATTGTATTGCATCTCTCTTTCTTTTGTATTGATTCCTCAATTGAAGGCATATTGCTTTCTTTCTTTGGGCTCCTACTAGGCCAAGCAGCTAGACAACAGCCACTCAAACGAAAAGTGAAACATGAAACATGATTATCATTCCCTCCAAATTGTCTTTCATCTACACTATTCCTTGACAAAGCATCAGCTTCATGTCCAACAGCAGGTAGTAACTTTATTGACTTATAACTAAGAGCTACTATATTTTCTTCTACTAGGGTATGACATTGTGTATAGTTATCAGCTAGCTGTTATATTCACACGATGATGCGATTTGTACTCTTTGTATTCAAATCTAACAGAAAACACTTCCCCAATATTTATGGACTCATTCGATACATTTTGTTACTGTATTTTGAATAAAAATTTATGTTTTTAAAAGAAATTTAAGTATTGTCGTTCATGGCAAAGTGTGTTGGTTAAATCATGGCATTATGGTTGTTGCCACCAAGGTTCAAACCCCCATTGGGCCACTGAGCTCGCAAGACTTGGACCCCCAATTCACCCTTGTTGGGTTGTCATGCTCATGGGTTAGAATCCTTAGAGTGGCTGTTGCCACCTAGGTTCAAACCCTCACTGAGCCGTTAAGCTCATGGGTTTGATCCTCTAGCGTTAATGCACGTGTTTAGGCCAAAGCATTCATGCTGGGGATGAGGACCCCTATTTGTGGCCTCACCTGGCTTGGGCCAAGCTAAAGATTCCCGAGTTAGCAATAAAAAAATGGAAATCTAAGTATTTTTTTAAGTTGCCGAGTTTTTGCCAAGTCATTTTTTTTTGGTATGCCAAGTCCAAGTCGATTCCAAGTATGCAAACTGTGATGATAACATCTTTGCAATTGTTAAAAATAAGGGGTGTCAAATATATAAGCAATATTTGAATTGGTGAGAAAACTAAGCTGAGGTTATCAATGCAAATTGAAGATTGAATTTCCCAGTGTAGGGTTAGGCTTTGAATTTGTAAGACGCTAAGCTGAGATTATCATTGCAAATTGAAGATTGAATTTCCAAGTGTAGGGTTAATAAAAAGGACTCTTAGACTCTTGGTAGATGGTTTTGTTGCTCCATAATTGAAAATAAAAAAGAGGCAACTGTAACCTTATACTAATAGTTGGGAGTAGCAATAAGAATCCTTCATGACACTAAAAATTAGATGGTATCATCAGATCAACTAGACTAGTTCAATGTCTAAATAAGCTTTACAATTAGGTGCTAATTTAAGTAGGCCCTAAAATCGAATGTGTAAAATAGCAAATTTTACAAGCATAGTAGAACTCTGCTATCATATTTGGCAAAGATTATTAAAGAGGAGGAAGAATATTATAAATTCTTATTGTCGAGGATGTAGATGCTTTAATCATTTCCTTCCATAGTTTGGCTCCACTAGTTAAATGACAAAAATGGTAATGGAAATGGAACTTTATGCTAGTGTAATATGGTGCTATAATGAATTACATGGTTTGTTTTATTCATAATAAGATGTAAAATGTTACTGAGAATTAATAATAGGCATTGCAAAACAATTGTGTGAAGTCCGTCCTAGAGTAGACAGGTTGCCATAATTTTATCAGTGTTACTATTCTGCTGTTTCACATAAGTCAACATGAGAACTGCAAGCAGTTGATCGGTTGCACCTGTGTGAATTAAAAATTAAACTTAGCAGAGATTGATAGATTTCTTTTAACTATGCTTATATGTTTTTTTTAAAGTATAATTGCAGTCACTTTAAGAGCTAGAGCTGTTATGTTACAGCTTGCACACGTTAGAAATTGTAATGACAAATAATTGCTCATTAAGAATAATTGCTCATTAAGAAAGTACTCCTTTATGATGTACAATAGTATTAGCTTTTTACCTTATCCAATTGTACATGTGAGATATAATTCATAAAGTGATTCAAAGGGCGATGATTGTGAGCCCTGCTGAGAACTAGGGTTTGTGACTGCCAAGTTCATGATGCAAATTAGAACACATTTGTGCAGAAAAGTCATTTTTCAGGCTAATTGTAAGGCCAAATGCCCAGGAATAATGCCAATAGCTTTCAGAGATGTCTAACTCCAAAATTCAAGAGTTAATGCCATATTCATACTATATTGCTACCAATTCCTTAGTAAGATATAACTCTGCTGTCCAGTTTTCATTCATCTACTTCGGTGTTTTTTATAAACGCTATAATCCCATAACCTAACAGGCTACAATATCAATTAGAACCAGTGTTACCAGACTCAGACTCAGCTCAGGCTCGGCAAGCTGATTTTTGACCCAGACTCGGACTCGGCACTCAGACTTGGCAAAGACTCAGAAATTTGAAAAAATCATGAAATATAGAGATTTTTAAGGATTTAAAATTCCTATCATGCACCCTTCAATAAATAAATTTTAAAGACACAATAAACTAATCAAATAGAAGCTACTTTGATCACATACACAAGTATACATAGACAACATGAGTATAAAAGCTGATTTTAGCTGAAGGAAACAACATTTTTAAATATATAAATATTGTCAAGTGTTTTAGGTGTACAAAACTTGTGGATTATGATATCCATGGCATCAAAAACAAAAATCGCAATATGGAGTTGTGACCTATGGTAGAAAGGAGCTTTTATCGCTCAGACCCACATTGCTAGCTCTATGTGGAGTCATGTGTTTGTATCTTAGACAAATTTGCAAATGCTACTACAGCCATCGGAGCATTACTTAAGAGGATTGACTTAGCAAACCAAAAGTATAAATGTAATTCAATTACTTGGGATTTAATTGGGGAAAAAGTCAAAAGAATAAAAGAATGTTGCTTTTCCATCCAACATGGCCCAAAATGATTTTTATTTTTTGTTTTTTAAAACTAGAGCAAGCCTTGGGGGCAATGCCCCCAGCAGGGTTGAGGGGCATGTTATTTTTTATAAATTAAAGCCTTTGAGACCACATAGACCTTCATGGTCCTCCAAACCCTTCAAGACTTTCACGCTTTTACATTTAACCGTTTTCTATTTTTTATTTCTTTTTTTTTTCGTGATTTTCATTGACTTTGCTGAGTCTTCCCAGCAGGACTTGCCAGATACTTGGGTCACAAGTCCCTAGGGCTCATTTAGGTATGTCCACCTTGGGACTCCCTGAGTTTGGGCGAGTCTAGGCAAGTCCTATAACACTAATTAGAACACTGCCACTCGAGTTTTGGTAACAAGGATCTTGAGAGGAGGAACTTGGAAGTCTAAGATGACAAAGGCATCTTTGTTGCCCACAAGATAGTGCTGGAAAGTTATATAACTTCCCAAAGTTCCTCAAAAAAGACTTATCTGTGAATATCATTGAGGCACACAAGGTTGTGCACAAAAAAATTTAGTTTAGCACCTTGTTAATTCTGGCGGTGCTGGTGTAATGTCCCCTTTTTCCGAGTGATCACCCAACGGAGTAGGCTAGCCTATTTTATTCCCGTAGGCTAAGTCGGAAGTGCAGGGGAATAATCTAAGTAGTTAAATACTAAGTAATCCTACGTCATTTTTGGATTATTTATATTTAATTAATTACGCTAAACCTATTTGTAAAGTGAAATGGCTTTATTATTTAAGTGAGCCACTTGATAAATAAAATAAAATAAAATAAAGTGAATTGCCAAAAGGGAGGTCGGCCAAGGTGGAGGTTATTTGGTGGCAATAGAAGAAGGCAAAAAACAAGTCATTTTCATCATTCATTTTCATATCATTTTCATTGGAGATTTTCTCTTGTGGTTGCAACGTAGGTTCAGTATATTCTAAGGAGGAAAACCCTTAGGAATATTGGTGGATTGGACAAAAATCCAATTCCATCTTGGAGGTGGATTCATACGGAGTTCACATTTGCACTTCATTGGCGATTTAGAGAAGAAGATTGAGTCTCAAAGTGTAATGTCCCCTTCATGATACATGGTTAGTCCATCATTGGGTTCCCGTGGACTAGTAGTTTGGTTAGGGAACTGTGGTTAGTTTGGCAGTGGTGGTGTTTGTCGGTGATAGAATTGTGGTCCAAGTTCAGTGGATCAAGTTGGCACCCTCAGTGTGGCTCCGTTTGCTCTTGGCCATTACTTACCATTTTTAGTAAGTTTGGGTTCAGTGTTAGTTCGGGATTTTCAGAGTGGGGTCAGATTCGTCTCGTCGAGGGCTTTTTGACGAGCTATAGATCATTGCATTTTGACTCCGTCTTCATATTTATTTTAAAGTCCGAAGTTTATTAATGTTATATTTAATTGGGACTTTATAAATATTAAAGGAAAAGTGACTTTATGAGAAATGAAGACATAAAGTAAGTCTTGACCATGGGCGCCCATCCCTAGGAGGAAAAGTGATTTTAAAATTATAATATTCCCTCTCTAATTCCAACGCCCAACTTGAGGAGGGAAATAAAAGATGGAAAGAAAACTCATTTGCTTATGCTATGCTACATTATTTTCTCTTTGTGAGCTCTGCTAGGGTTTTGAGGGTTTGAGGATTCGAACCAGGCTCTTGGAGACGAAAACCCCCCTGAGTAACGACATTCTACAGGTGTGCAAGATCATCCAAAGGTGCCATTCGAGGTGGATGTATTCAGTATTCACTATTGTGCTACAATGGAGTTGGAGACTTGGAGGATTTGAGGATTACAAAGATCATATCTTTTCTGAGTTTGTTTGCAGCTGCTGTTAATATTGTTTAGAGGCAGATTGAAGTGAGTTTGTGGAGGTTTTGAGACTGCATTTTCCAATACTTGCTGGCTGTACACACTAGGAGGAGGCCGTACCACATTTGGAGGGATTTTGAGGAGTTTGTGTGCAATAATCTACTCCTATCGTGGTCACCTAGCTCCATACAGGCTTGCAGATCAGAAACAGCCACCATTGCTAGAGGAATATTGCTGTTCGTTGCTGATACAACCTCCCAAGAGGCCGTACTACCTTGCCTGAGGGACGTGGGGTTTATAGAGGCTCTTTTATTGAGCTTGCAGCTATTGTATCTCCTGTTTGTGAGGCGTTTAGAGTCTTAGGCTTGATCTTTTCTTTGTATATCCATCAGCCTAGCATTGTAATGAATTTGGAGTGATTCCAGCCATACCCATTGCTGGTCCGGCGACAGCTGTTGTATGAAGTTGCAAATCTCAACATGGGTATGTGATAGTAATTGTTTATTGTCTATTTTACTATCTGGGTATCTGTTAGTTTCTTCATATCTATTGTATATTTTCTGGGTTTGCAATATATGCCATATTTTGTATGCTCCGGCAACACATCTGCAGGAAAATTGAAAACCCCTTCTGCATTCTTCTATCTAGTCTGAAAGATCACAAAAAATTAATAAAAATCACACATAAAAAGATCTTAAAAATATACAAATAGGTATAGCACATTACAGTGGTATCAGAGCAGTGATCTTGCCATCCTGTGAGGTTAAAAACAAACATGTAGAAGTGAGAATAAGACATGCAGCCGGGTGCTGATAGATATTATTTTAGACAGAGACAGGGAACGCGAAATCTACAGAAGACAATGATTCAGGGACAGATGTTGCATCTGAGGTATCAAATAAGGATGAAGAGACCTCCCTACCTACAACCCATATTTCGAGCATTCAGAGAGAAGGGTCATTCAGAATCCAAGGAGTATTAGGTGGACAGAGATGCATTACCTTGATACAGGTGCCACTCATAACTTCATAGATGAGGGCTTGGTTGCAAAGAGGGGGTTGAAGACAGAGGAATTTGAAGGGTTCAAGGTGAAGGTAGTCAATGGATTCATACTCGCACTAGGAGGATTCCCAATTTGACCATCCAGCTAAACAATTACACTTGCCAGTCAGAGTTTTATGTTGTTAGCATGGGTGACATGGATGTTGTGCTGGGTATGAAGTGGTTACATGAAATAGGAGAGTTCACACTCAACTTGAGGACCATGGAAATGAAGTTTGAGGTGAACAGAGTTCGACATGTGCTTAGGGGCATTTCAGATGGTGGGTTAAGAGTAGTTTCTCTCAAGCAGATGGAGAGATTGATTCGACGTAATCAGGTGCAATGGGCAGCAGAGGTGATGGTGATGCTTGTAGTTTCAGAGCAGCAAAAGCGAGAGTATCCACCTGACATACAGGCTCTCTTGACTAAACACACCAAAGTGTTTAGTGATATTCCACCAGGTAAACCCCCTGACAGGGGTATTGAGCATGTAATCGAGTTGGAGGAGGGTACAAAACCAATGATTACTACCCCATACGAGCACCCGAAGAGGTATAAGGATGAGATCGAGGAAGCTATTAAAGAGCTTCTCGAGATGGGTCATATCAGGCCGAGCAAGAGTCCATTTGCTTCATCAATGGTTCTAGTGAAGAAAAAGGATGGGACTCTTAGAATGTGTATTGACTACAGGGAACTCAACAAGAAAACAATCAAGAACAGGTACCCTATACCTAGGATAGATGAGCTGATTGATGAGTTGCACGGGGCCTGTTACTTCTCCAAGATAGATTTGAGATCCGGTTATCACCAGATTCGGGTTAGAGATGAGGATGTGGAGAAGACAACTTTTAGGTGTCACTATGGGCACTTCGAGTTCCTGGTCATGCCATTCGGTTTGACAAATGCACTAGCTACCTTCCAATCCTGCATGAACAGAGTTTTCCGTGAGCAGTTGAGGAGGTTTGTGTTGATATTTTTTAATGATATATTGATCTACAACAGGACATGGGAGGAACATTTGAAACACATTGACATTGTGTTGAGCATTCTAGAGCGGGAGTCGTTGTATGCTAAAATGTCAAAGTGTGAGTTTGGGATGACCGAGTTGCTATATCTGGCTCATATTATCAGTGCTGGCAGCGTGAAGGTAGACCCGGAGAAGGTTTGGGCAATATTGGATTGGCCGCCACCAAAGAATCTCATTCAGCTGAAGGGATTCCTTGGTCTTTGTGGATATTACCGCAGGTTTGTGAAGGGGTTTTCTCAGTCAGCTGCACCCCTCACAGATTTGATTCGTAAGGATGCATTTAGTTGGACAGGAGGTACACAGGTGTGTTTTGACAAGTTTAAGGAGATTATGAGTACATGTCCTGTGTTGGCCATACCAAACTTCAGCAAACCCTTCGAGTTACAGTGTGATGCCCCAGGGGAAGGCATTGGTGCAGTAATTATGCAGAATAAGCACCCCATAGCATTTGAGAGCCGGAAGTTGAGGGATATGGAGCGGAGTTACAACATCTATGACAAGGAGATGTTAGCCATCATGCATGCGTTGGCTAAATTCAGATAGTATCTTGTGGGCAGCAAGTTTGTGGTAAAGACAGATCATAACAGTCTGAAACATTTCCTTGGGTAGAAGGATTTAAATGAGAGGCAACAAAAGTGGGTCAACAAGCTTCAGGCCTACGACTTCGACATTGTTTACGTCAAAGGTAAGAAGACCATTGTTGCCGATGCACTATCCAAGAGACCCCATTTGTGTGCATTAGGTGCCATTTTAGATGATTGGAGGGAGATGATATCCGCAGAATATGCCAAGGATAAGTGGGCTACTGGAATAATTGATAGCACTATCAAAGATGACACTATCAAAGATGACCGATACATAATGGTAAATGATTTAATCATTTACAAGGATAGGATCTTCTTGGTGCCAAGTTCAGAGATGAAGCAGAAAGTTTTGAGGGCATTCCATGACTTGCCTATGGCAGGGCATCGGGGGTACTTCAAAACTTATAGACAGGTCAGAGAGAGGTTCACCTGGAAGGGCCTCAAGACAGAAGTGATGCAGTATGTTATAGAGTGCCCAATATGCCAACAGAACAAACAGGAGCACTCATTTCCAGGAGGATTATTGCAGCCCCTGCCCATTCCTGAGAGGAAGTGGGACAGCATTTCTATGGACTTTATCACAGGTTTACCAAAAGTCCAAGGTAGGGATTGTATTTTCGTGGTAGTGGACAGGTTGACAAAGTATGCACACTTCTTTGCCATCCCTACCAGCTTCATTGCAGCTCAGGTTGCAGAGTTTTTTCGTGAGGTATTCCATCTACATGGGTTGCCACGGAACATTGTCAGTGATAGGGACAACAGGTTCCTTAGTAATTTTTGGCAGGAGCTCTTCAGGTTGACAGGGGCAGAGCTCACCCCCAGCACGAGCTACCACCCACAGACAGATGGTCAGACAGAGATAGTTAATAAATGGGTGGAAGGATACCTCCAAAATTATGTTTCAAGGCAGCATAAGGCATGGATTAAGTGGCTTCACTTGGGAGAGTACTGTTACAATTCCACTTATCACATGTCCATTCAGATGTCACCCTTCATGGCTTTGTAGGGGTATGAGGCACTGAGCTTTGTTGATTTACTGTTTGGTGATAGCAAAGTGCCTAAGGCCAAAGACCTTCAGAAGAGTCAGGATATCATGAGGTCTTTGAAGAACATACAAAAAGCTCAGAATCAACAGAAGTAGTATGCAGATCAGCAAAAGACTGGGCGATCATTTGATGTAGATGACACGGTGTATTTAATGATGCAGCCATATAGACAGTCCACTCTCAAGAGAAGTGGAGCAGAGAAACTTAAGCCACGATATTATGGACCTTTCAGGATCTCCAAAAGGATTGGAGAAGTGGCTTATGAGTTAGAACTTCCAGTAGGTAGTAGGGTACACAATGTGTTTCATGTATCTCGCCTCAAGAAGGCACTGGGGCATAATGTGACACCATCAATTGAGTTGCCTCCTCTTGATGAAGAGGGGAAGTTGATCTTGGCACCCGAGGCAATAATTGACACCAAGGAACGTAATTTGAGGAGGATTATCAGATAGTACCTGGTAAAATGGAAGAACCTGCTAGTTGAGGATGCTATTTGGGAAAATGAGTAGATATTAGGGCATCCTGATCTGAGAGTGCTTGAGGCAAGCAATCTTAGGAAGGGCGGACTGTAATGTCCCCTTCATGATACATGGTTAGTCCATCATTGGGTTCCCGTGGACTAGCAGTTTGGTTAGGGAATTGTGGTTAGTTTGGTAGTGGTAGTGTTTGTCGATGATGGAGTTGTGGTCCGAGTTCAATGGATCCAGTTGGCACCCACAATGTGGCTCCGTTTGCTCTTGGCGGTTACTATTTTTAATAAGTTTGGGTTCAGTGTTGGTTCGGGATTTTCAGAGTGGGGTCAGATTCGTCTCGTTGAGGGCTTTTCGACGAGCTATAGATCATTGCATTCTGACACCGTCTTCATATTTATTTTAAAGTCCGAAGTTTATTAATGTTATATTTAATTGGGACTTTATAAATATTAAAGGAAAAGTGACTTTATGAGAAATGAAGACATAAAGTAAGTCTTGACCATGGGCGCCCATCCCTAGGAGTAAAAGTGATTTTAAAATTATAATATTCCCTCTCTAATTCCAATGCCCAACTTGAGGAGGGAAATAAAAGATGGAAAGAAAGCTCATTTGCTTATGCTATGCTATATTATTTTCTCTTTGTGAGCTCTGCTAGGGTTTTGAGGGTTTGAGGATTCGAACCAAGCTCTTGAAGACGAAAACCTCCCTGAGTAACGACATTCTACAGGTGTGCAAGATCACCCAAAGGTGCCATTCGAGGTGGATGCATTCAGTATTCACTATTGTGCTACAATGGAGTTGGAGACTTGGAGGATTTGAGGATTACAAAGATCATATCTTTTCTGAGTTTGTTTGCAGCTGCTGTTACTATTGTTTAGAGACAGATTGAAGCGAGTTTGTGGAGGTTTTGAGATTGCATTTTCCAATACTTGCTGGCCGTACACACTAGGAGGAGGCCGTACCACATTTGGAGGGATTTTGAGGAGTTTGAGTGCAATAATCTACTCCTATCTTGGTCGCCTAGTTCCATACAGGCTTGCAGATCAGAAACAGCCACCATTGCTAGAGGAATATTGCTGTTCGTTGCTGATACAACCTCTCAAGAGGCCATACTACCTTGCTTGGGGGATGTGGGGTTTATAGAGGCTCTTTTATTGAGCTTGCAGCTATTGTATCTCCTGTTTGTGAGGCGTTTAGAGTCTCAAGCTTGATCTTTGCTTTGTATATCCATCAGCCCAGCATTGTAATGAATTTGGAGTGATTTCCAGCCATACCCATTGCTGGTCTGGCTACAGTTGTTGTATGAAGTTGCAAATCTCAACATGGGTATGTGATAGTAATTGTTTATTGTCTATTTTACTATCTGGGTATCTGTTAGTTTCTTCATATCTATTGTATATTTTCTGGGTTTGCAATATATGCCATATGTTGTATGCTCCGGCAACACATCTGCAGGAAAACTGAAAACCCCTTCTGCATTCTTCTGTCTAGTCTGAAAGATCACAAAAAATTAATAAAAATCACACATAAAAAGATCTTAAAAATATACAAACAGGTACGGCACATTACACAAAGACATCTATTTCTGCAGATTTGAAGAAGACGACCTAGGGCCAAAATTGTGTGATTTGTGGCCAAATACAATTTTGAAGATTGAAGATATATTCAGATTTTTAGATCAGCTTGGGAGTGCCACATTTTGGAGGGTTTTGATTGGAGATTCTTGCTAGGGTTTTACCCTAGGGTGAGCGCCACTTCCCAAGGAGGGCGATTTCATGTTTTGGGAGCATTGGAGGATCAAACCCTAGCTGCCGCCCTTCGTTTGCATGCCATTTTCCATCACCAAGGAGTGCCGCCTATTTTGAGGAGGATTCGTGGTTCATTTTGGAGTTCATGGATGCATGATCAAGTGCCAAACCAAGTTCACCCATCTAGGGTTTGAGTGAAGTCACCACTCTCCATCATTTTTGGTATGTATGAGCCCTTATTTGTCAATGTAAAGGTCTGATTTGTAACAGCAGAGATTTGGGCTATGTTTGGGCATGTTTGAGCCTTGAACTTGATGTAATTTCATTTCAGAATAATCTGTTTTGTAGCAGCAGTCATCTATATTCAGAAATCAGAACTTTTTATTATTTTGTTTGCCCTTGAATGGTCATATTATGTTGTTGAATTCATGGTTAATGTTATCTTCATAAGAGTACATGATTGGCATGATTATTTGAGCAATTGGCATACATTTGTTCGCTGTCCAAAGCCATTTAGACTTCAGAAATAGAAAAAATAAGAATTCAGATTTAGGGTTTGAGAAGAAGAAAAATCAGAAATTTAGGGCAGATCTGATTAGGGATCTTACAGCTGGTGACATATGGGGTTTATAGACAACCAATGAAGCATTGACTCCAACAATTAACCTTTGAAGTAGTGCTGATGTATTGTTCTAATGGGCTACAATGTGACACCATGACAATTGCTAGGGAGAAACAATGTAATAAAATGTGTAAGTACTTCGAAATATAGTTGCATAAATCGTAAATAAATTGGGATTTATCGCAATTACTCAGTGCTTGGGCTAGAGGCTGATTTTATTTAAAATCATGGTTTTTTCATTAAAATCAATCAAACTAAGATTTTGACCAAAAAATTGAAAAACTATTTTTCTTTTGGTTTGCAATTTATTCCTGAGAAAATCTTTTGCTACCACGCTTAGAACAACAGGTGGGTGAAGATTGGCAAATCCACCCTAACATTACAACCAACTATTCCCTCGAGTATTCTTTTTGACAGGACCACATAAGTTGCATTCAATATGCAACTCGGAAGGAGTGGCTAAGAATCTGGTGCCTCCACCATTTATGGCAGATGAAGCTAATATTTTGTATTCACTGAACCAAGTGGATGAGGATTTCATGAATAAGCACTTTGATAGAAGATTGGTGTAGGGTTATACCCAATGTTTTAACTTCAAAGAATCCTAGAGAGTCTACTAGATACAACATAATGTTAGACTACACTTTATACACAAACATTTATTTCTTATGTTAACGACATCATAAAACCACATTAGTTATGTCTACTAAGTAAATTACAATTTACAACCCACATGTAACCTCCCCATTCAATAATAAATAGAAGCATACACTCATTGAAGTGTGTGCCATCCAAATCTCTCAAATTGAGTGCATTCATTCCTCTAACATTTGGCATTAGAGTGAGGAAGCCCTAGGAGAGGGTATGCTAAACCAATCAAACGAAGAAGAAAGGAGAATTGCTGTTGTCAAATCACTATTGTCAAAAGGACAATCACTCTATCAAATCAAAGGAGACTTTTGTCATGGACCGACCTGCTATCAAATTTTTGTTTTAAGTGAGGGTCAACCTATTGTCAAATATTGTCAAAGAGCCAATTATATGAATTTGAAGGGTCGAAAATCAATGAAATATTGTCCTTAAGGGCTAACTTACTGTAGAAAACCCTGGTGCCTTGTTAAGGTTGACTGACTATTGTTTGTCCAATTGTTGTTCCATTTGGGCCAACCTAAGGAGCCAATGGATTGTCATTTAAGAGGTCGTCCTATTGAAGGTTTTAGAGGAAGCCACCTTGATCTCTGGGTCTACCAAAAGACAGTCACTATGAAAGGGAAGCAAACCGACTGAGATCTGTCAAGGAAGAAAATTGTCAAAAAGTGCAGAAGCCAATTGTAATTTTTTCTAGTGTCAACTGTTTGTCGTCAAAGGCCTAGTTATTGCTATCAAGGGGTGATTTTCACAAGGAAGTACTTGTGTACTGTCTTTTGAAACCCTTCACAATGGTTTGCTGCAAACGTATCAATTTTGTGCTATTTTATGTAAAAAAATCTTGCATTAGTTTGCAATTTTTTTACTCAAGGTTTGGAAGTTTTCCTATAAACCATAGGTTGCATAGACATGGCCAATACACAAAATTTTGTGCCCTAAAATTGACAAGCTAAAACTTTAATGCTTGGAGTCACAAAATACTCACATTGCGGAGTATAGGAATTGTGATAGAATAATTCTTGTAGATTTTGATAATTGTCATAAAGAGGCCTTGTTATTAAAATTGTTTGTTTCTAACGACTTGATCCTAAAAGTTCACAATGCCACTTCTAATAGTGATCTTTGGGAAAGTCTGAAAAAAATATCAAACTTCTAAAAAAGGTAGAATTCTATATTTGAAAAATCTATTGTTTTCCACAAATTTGGGTGAGGGCCAGTCACTCTACACCCAGGTAAAAAAAACATTTATATTTGATTTTTGCTTATTCATTATTGTTAATTTTAAATTTTTAGTTGTTTACCGCAGTATGGTGTGTTTCACAGAATATGAAGTAAACAGAAATAAGTAGTAGTATAGTGCATCATATGACCATAACAAGAGTACTCGGAATGGAATACTGTATTTATCATTGATTCACAGAACATTACAATGTCATGACAGCACATAAACATTCATTGTGATTCCAATGTCTGCATAATAACTATTGCAAAATCACCCATATCCGACTACAATGCATTGATGACTTAAATACTCACGACTAAGGGTGGTTGTGATGCCAACCGTTGGTACCGACTCCAAACTACCCGACCCGTCGGTTGATGCCGACAACTAATTACATCATTTGTTTATTTAACTATTTTGCTGTCTACATCTATCCCCCCCTCAAAGTTAGTCGTCTTCCAGACGACATTCACAACAAAATGACAAAATTATGACAAAACTTAACCATCCTACTGAGAGTGTGGAGGTTGGGAAGACGTCCCTGGGTGTACTGACGAGGTTGGGGTGGCTGATCGTTGTTGCGCTTGCAGCTTCCTTGCTTCCTTGCAGCTGGTGTTGGGCTACTAGCTCCCGCTCCCTTGCTGCCTTCACCATGTGACGGGCTTCCATGACCTGTGCTTTAGCCTTCATTACTTCAGCCTCCTTTGCCTCAAGCTGTACTCCCATGTCTTTCATCTTAGCCTCCATCTCCCTCAACTTGGCTTCTAAGCCTGATGCCCTGGCCTTTTCTGTTTCTATGGCCTCTGTCTGTTGTGCTAACTGTTGGTGGGACCTCTAAATGTGCTTTGTCAATTCTTGCTGCTTTGTCTGTAGGGCTGCCTCACTCTCCATCTCCTTTTTCTCCCACATCACCTCTTTTTTCTTCATTTCATAGAATTGTTGCTTGTATGCCTTCTCTATGGTGAATAGGGACTCTATGACTTCCGCATCCCTTCCTCCTACCACTAGTCGTGATCCTCTCCATCGATCATGCATCTCCTGAGTGTCGATCTGTGGCCACCCTCTCGCTGTGAATTGTCGAGCAAACTCCTCCTCACAGCCCTGTTGAACAAAGTTCCTGATTCTCTTGGCCTCTTGAGCCACTACTTGTGATCGTCCTAATCTCAAGTGTTTGGAGATATCGGCTATCTCCCCCATATAATCTGCCATATTCTCCAAGTCCTCCATGTACCTCTGAATGGTACCTATTGGGTCGGAGGGGTCAGGTCTAGAAAGTGTGAGGGTCAATCCCTCTGGAAATCCCTCCTCCTCCTCTGGTGAAGTGGTCACTGGGGTGATCGCCGGGGAGCTTATGATGCCCATGGAAGGCCCCCCTACCTCTTGTGTAGCCGGTACTGGCTGTGGTAGACTACCCTGCTGAGTGATCTGGCCAGTAACGCTGAGCTGCTCTAGGCTCTCTGTCCCCCTTGGCGTGTTACCTTCTTCTTGACCTTCCGTCCCGAAGTGAAGTGGGCTCAGCAAAGGTACCTCAGGCATGTCTACTGTTAGGCCAATATCACTCAACCAGCTATCTATTTTGTCCTGACCTCCTACTGCTGGTACCTCTACCTATGGTGTGGCTATTCCCCCTACTGTGGAGGGTTCCACTGGTGAAGTCGTCACCAAAGGTGCTGCTGATGGTATGACTCTTGCTGGCAACCTTATCCTAACTGGCAGTGTGGCTGTGCCCTGTGCCTGTATCTCGGTACTCTATGCTGGTACTAGTAGTGTGAATGCTACCGATTTGAGTTTTGGAAGTACCAAAAGTCCTTTCGGTTGCCCCCTTTTTTCTGTTGTGTTTTCCTTAGTATCCCTTATGGCTGCCTCCCTCACCACACTCCGTGTCATTCTTGGTGCCGGTACTTCATCCATAGATGAGTCGCTTTCTACCACTGGTGACTGTCCCCTGCCTTCCTCTTCTTCTTCCTCTTCTTCTTCTTCTTCTTCACTTTCGGTGGATGTTTCCTGTTGCTTCCTTTTCCTTTTTGGCCGTCGTGAAGGTTCTTCTCCGTGAGTTGTGTCAAGTCCCTTCCAGTAGAAGACTGTCGGCCATCTCGGCTCTACTTGTGCTGTCGGTTGTAACCCCCCCCATTTGTCTGCTGGCACCTGGGTATGGACAGCATCGAGAAAGAGGGCAATGACCTGTTGAGTCATATAGAATACCTTATGCCGCTGGGATAAAAATTCCCTCACCCTCTTTGTCAAATACCTCGCCCAGTTGTAGACCTTGCCAACACGCAATCCGATCATATAATCGACCATCCATAGGGCGATGTTCGATGCCCTACTGGAACTCGTCAGTCTGCACTTCATGACATCCATGATGCATTTCCATTCTTCATTTGCCAATAAATTCTTCCTCAATCCCTGATTACCTGAATTCCATATTGTGTCTTTCTCCTTGTCTGAGAGGTCACTTCGGTATACTCTCTGGATGAGTGTTTTTTTGTGCTGCTGGGTCATCCGGCCTGGTTTTACCACACTCTGGCCAACGGTTGGAATCCCCATCACTCTGGCAAAATCCTGTGGCCAGAATGATACAGTGACTGAATGGCCTCGATACTCGATAATGGACCTGCTGGAGTGCTCGCAGAAGTTGTCTACCATAGCTTTTAAATACGGTTCGAACTCCCTGGCATTAGAGTAGCACATCATTATGGTTTTGTCGACTTGGGCATGTTTCAATGCTACCTTTAGCACATTGTCTTCCGGTGCATTCTTCCACCATTGTTTGCACTCGTTTCCTGTCAGGCTTTCCCAGGCGATGGCCTTCATTCCGGCATCCGTACTCTGTTTTTTCCTTTCCTCCAATGCAATCTTTGGTCTGTAGGCTGCAATCTTTTTGCCCTTGTCCATTATCCAATTTTTCTGGTTATTCGAGTGCCAAAGTGCCGATACCAAGCCGATGCTTTCTTTTCCCGCGATGGTCGTCCTCGAGAATGCCAAGTATGCTGCACTGCTGCAATTGTACAGTCTGTACTTTCCCTGTACGGCCCTTCCATGTTGCTATTTTTTTTTTGTTTTTTTCTTCTATTCGCTGTTTGCTATTTGGGAGAGCTGAGTTTTTGAAGAGGGGCGGGGGTGGCAGGCCGTACAATGTACGGAGTACGGTCTGGCCGTACAATGTACGGAGTACGGAATTTTTTTTTCAAATTTTTTTTGCCAGGCTGTACAGCCTGCTCTTTTTTTTTTTTTCTTTTAATTTTTTAATTTTTTTTTTGTTACTCTGTTTTTTCTTTACCTCTTCGCTGCTGTGTGGTTCCGACGACGGCCTCCTCGACTTTGTCTTCGTCTTCTATGACCTCAATTTCCGTCATGTGGCGGAATATACACTGAATATACCCTTTCTGTCGAAGGCAATCGTTGAAGCAGCATTGTTCGACTTCTTCTAGTTCCCATATTCGATCCACCAGTGTATTTTTGTCTTGTATCAGCCTCAAGTTCCATCCCATCGGTTCCTGGGTCCACTGGAATGTTCTTCCATTGCTGTTCATCCTTACACTTTTAGTCCTGAACTTTGCTTTCCAAATTCGACTTCTTGGAATCTGGACATATGGAGTTCCCTGGTTCTTCAACCTTAGTTGTAGGACCTCATTCTCATAGGGTGATCTTTCAACTATGAACATGGCCTCTGCTACATACCTTTTCACCGGGGTTTTTATTTCTTTTGGTAATAAGAATTCGAACTTATCCCTTACCTTATTGCATTCGGCTATCCACCGGTTCCACGCCTCTTCCTCTTCATTCTGATTGTCATCATTGCCATTTTCGATGATGTCGCTGTCGATTATCCCTTCTCGAATGCTAGTTTGCATCGTTCTTGGTCCAAAAAACCCAGTTACAGGTTCGTATGGTGCACTCCGGAAACATACTCCATTGGTCCCCTCTGTTGTTTCTTCCAACATTGCGTATCCCAACATATTGATTTCTATTGTTTCTTCCCTTTTTTGCTTATATTTCTTCAGTTTTGCTTCGTTCACTGTGTCCCTGACTTGGGTTCCGTCAATGTTGTCCAGCCTTATAGCCCCATTGTCCAGTATTTCCCGTACCCTGAACGGTCCCAACCAACGAACTTTGAACTTACCCGGTTTAATTTCGTTACGGCCGTTATATTTGAGGACTAACTGCCCCGGCCGGAATTCCATTCTCCGTAGGTGTTTGTCGTGCCAATACTTCCGACGTTTCTGCATAATTTCCGTCAACCATTGAGCCAAAATTCTTTTCTCGTCCAGTATATTCAACTGGAATAGTCTTTCTTCTAGGCTTTCCGTATCTCCTCGTCTGTTTTCCACTGCAATTCTTAGACTTGGAACCAGGTATTCTGCTGGTACTACCGCTTCTTGCCCATACATCAACTGGAAGGGAGTGTGTCCAGTCGTTACCTTATAAGTGGTTCGATAAGCCCATAACACTGCTAGTAGCCTCTCTTCCCAGTCCGACCCTTCGATACAGCATGACTTGTGTATTACCGAAACGAGCACCTTGTTTGTTGACTCTGCCTGCTCGTTCGCCCTTGGATAGTACGGACTTGATAGGGTGTGCAGGATTTTGAACTCTGTAGTCATCAGTCGGATGACGTGGTTGACGAAATGTCCCCCGCGGTCACTTGTCAATTGAATTGGGATCCCATACCTCGTCACGATATGCTCGTATATGAACCTTGCCGTACTTAATGCAGTGTTATCTTCTAGTGCCTTCGCTTCTGCCCACTTTGTCAAATATTCCGTAGCCACTATTATGTACCGACATCGGTGTAGTTGGCTGACCTTCAGTGGTCCTACAAAATCCAACCCCCATCTTTCGAAAAGCTCGAGGTTGTGATGGCCATAGTGGCATATAATCCCTCTTTAGCGGTTTCCCTACCCTCTGACAAGTGTCACATTGGATTACCCATTCTCGAGCATCTGTGTGTAACGTCGGCCACCATAGGCCGGCGAGTAGGACTTTTCGTGCCGTGGCGTCGGGACCCATATGTCCCCCTGCGAGTCCCTCATGTGCTTCCGCCAATACACCCCTTATCTCTTCTTCCATCACACACCTTCGGAGAATTTGATCGGGCCCCATTTTGTAGAGCAGCCCGTTTATCAGTTGAAATGTCTTACTCTTGAGTGCAATCTTCCGTCGTTCACTTGTAGACATTTCTGGCGGAAACGTTGAAGTGGACAAGTATCCACCAATTTTCTCGTACCATGGTGGCAGGGCGGCTATTTGGAATAGGTGGGCATCTGGGAAGTCTTCATTGACCCCATCTCCTGGTTCTCCTTATTTGATCCTTGATAGCTGGTCGGCAATTACATGGCTTTTTCCTGGTCGCACAATAATGGTGAAAGTAAATTCTTGCAATAGTAACAACCATCTACTGATTCTGCCTTGAATAATCGGTTTGTTGACCAGGTACATTAGTGCTTGATGATCCACATAAAAAGTGAATGGTGTTGCCAAGAGATAATGCCTGAATTTCTGTACGGAGTAGACCATTCCCAAAGCCTCCCTTTCCGTAGTATTGTAATTCCGTTCCGCTTTGGAGAGCAACCGACTGGCAAAGTACACTAGATGATCCAATCCATGAGATCCGACCTATGCAAGAGTGGCACCAATTGCAAAGTTTGATGCGTCCACGTGCACGTGGAATTCCTTGTCCCAGTTTGGATAGGCTAGGATAGATGCACTGATGAGCCTTGTCTTTAGTTCTTCAAACGCTTTCTGTTGTTCCTCCAACCAGACAAACTGCACCCCTTTCCTTGTCAACATGTCCAATGGTTGCGATATCTGAGCAAAATTTTTGATAAATCTCTGGTAGTACCCGACATGGCCGAGAAAAGACTTTACTCCAGTGATATCTCCTGGAACCTCCATTTCTACAATCACCCGAATCTTGTCCGGGTCTACTTTTAGTCCGGCTTGGCATACAATATGGCCAAGAAGTTTCCCTTGTGACACCATGAACCGGCACTTCTTTGGGTTTAAGGCCAACCATGCGGCCCTGCAACACTCCATGCACTCGGTGAGGGCTTTGAGGTGTGTTTGCTGGTTGCTGTAAATTGACCAGTCATCGAGGAATGCCTTGAAGTTTCCCACCGACATTTTGTCAAATATGTGTAGGATAATCCTCTGAAAGGTGGCTGGTGCATTGCACAGACCGAACGGCATCCGGTTATATGCATATACCCCGTTTTCAATCACAAATGTTGTCTTCAATTTGTCTTCCTCGGCGATG
Organism: Cunninghamia lanceolata; assembly: GCA_027924645.1. Taxonomy (NCBI): domain Eukaryota; kingdom Viridiplantae; phylum Streptophyta; class Pinopsida; order Cupressales; family Cupressaceae; genus Cunninghamia; species Cunninghamia lanceolata. Next base: position 744,644 of record BSBN01001102.1, read on the forward strand.
CTGATCTGGTTATACCCTAAAAATCCATCCATAAAGGAATATATTTCGTGACCAGCCACTTCTTCCAAAATGGAGTCTGTGAATGGGATGGGGAAGGAGTCTTTGATTGTTACTGCATTCAGACATCTAAAATCCATGCAAATCCTGATTTGTCCCCCTTCCTTCTTAAGTGATATTACAATCGGTGACACCCACTCGCTTGTTTCTACCTCAAAGATTATCCCTGCCTCAATCATTTTTTCAATTTCCTCCTGCACTTTTGCTGCATAGTTCTTATTCATGCGATATGGCCTTTTCCGTACTGGGCGTGCTCTTGGTATGAGTGGAATTCTGTGGACGCACAGTTCTGGTGGTATCCCCTTCAGGTCCTTGTAGGTCCAGGCAAACACATCTTTGTACTCGAGAAAGATTCTGAATGCTGCTGCCTTGAGTACTGGATTCCAGTCATCGCCGGCCAGAATTATCTTTGGGTTGCTTTCCTCGCCAAGATTAATTCTCTTCGTTACTGGCTCTTCGTACATAATCTTCTTTTCCGGTTCAAACTGATGTGCCGGCATACTGTCTACTTCTGCATTCCCTTCCTTATACTCCCCGTACGCCGCTGGGAACATGTGGTTCACTTCCTTCCCCTTATCACTTGTTTGTTCCAATGTTTCACCGTTGTCTTCCTGTTTGTTTGTCATTCCCGAGCTTTCACCGATTTCTTTTATTGAAATCATGTTGCATTGTGGCGGAAAAAACTCGTAGTCCTCCATCTGCCAATGGAATAGCCCGCTGAATGAATTTGTTTCGTCTTCTGAGCATTCCTGTAATTTCAGCACCCCTTCATCATCGGGCTCCATCGGCCCTCTCCCACCTTCTGTCGAGTCCCCTCCATCCGAGTCAGAATCTGAGGCCAACTCTTCACTGACAGTTTGCGTCCTCAAGTCAATGACAAACTTCTTATGCCTATTTTCTATGGACAGAGTGTTCTTCTTCCAGTTGTGGTTGGCCTTGGCTGCTATTAGCCATCCTCGGCCGAGTAATGCATCGTATGATGCATTCTGTGCTGTTATGACTACAAAATTTAACAAAAATTGCTGGGTACCGATTCTTACTTTTTGAGCCATTAGCACTCCCAGCGCCTTGATCCTGTGCTGGTCGGCTCCCACTAACTGGAAGTTTTGTGGCCATAGAGTAGGCTTCCCGAGGCTTTTCCAGGTGTCTTCCGGTAACACGTTTACTCTAGATCCCCCGTCGACTATTGTATTTGTCAAATTTCTCCCAAGTATTTCCATCTGCACTACGGCCGGTTTCTTCCCGGTGTCAACCGCTAGCAACTTCGGGTCGAGTACTTGTTCTCCCGTTGGCAGTGGTTCCACTATAACATCTTCTGTTGTGTGGGCTTCGTTTGCATGTGAGTTACCTTCTATTACCTTGGATAGTGCTATTTTTAACTGAGGTAAGCTCTGGAGGTCCGCCAATTTGATTGGTACGGTAGTTTGTAATACTTGACTTGCTATGTTCTTATCTGATTCTGATTGTAGGGTTGCAGTTACCTTCTTGTCTGAGTTCCTCCGTTCAGTTTTTATGGCAGCTTCCACTTCCTTTCGTGCCTCATGGAGTCTTTCTTTTTCCGTACGGGGATCTAGATAAGTAGCCTTTTTCAACTGCGCTCGGGTGATAGCAAGGATTTCTTCATTATTTCCCTTGAGATTGATAAGGTTTACCCCCTTCTGCTTCGGACAGTCTTTTTCTTCGTGATCACCAGGCCCACACCACTTGCACAATGCATTTATTGTGCTTTGATTGTTTTTGGGGCATTCTCGTGCAAAGTGTCCCCACTCGTTGCACTGCCGGCACTGTATCATCAGTCGCCCTTTGCTGTCGTACTGCAGTCTGTTTCTGGGGCTGTTATTGTTAAACCTTCTGTTATTCCTGTATCCTCCGGGGGATGCATTCGGACTATTTTGAGGTTTCGGCGGTGTGGTCAGCGGAGTTAATGATTCTCCCTGAGTGAACAACACTTGGGTGCTTCTTGCTTTCAAGTTAAATGGACATTCCTTGATTGAATGTCCCATTACCTGACAGATGTCACAAAATAATTTTCTCGGGCAGTTTGCCTTTATGTGACCTTCCCCATTGCACTCTGTGCACCATAACTCTCGACTTTCTCTAGTTGTCTCTTTATCCGGTTTCAGATCCTTCATCATGCGGATCATGTCCCTTCTCAATGCCTGAATTGTTTTCGACTCGTTTTCACTGCTGTCGTCCCCCGTACTGTCATCATCTTCAGTTCTTTTTTTACCTCAGGATGATGTTTTGCTTTCACTTTCTATGTCCATCGCTCGATTGTACGCTTCCGCGTACGACGATGGGGGTACCACTTTCATCTTTTTTCTTAATGACGAGACTAGCCCTTCTATGAACCATCTTTTCTTCAGTCCATCGATTGGCTGCGTTTCCAGTTTCCCGAGTAATTCTTTGAGCCTTCTATTATATGCCCTTACATTTTTGTTCTTTCCTTGTTTGGTATTGTAGATTTCTGCTACAATCTCATTGTCATCTCTCAGAAGTTTAAATTCGTTCTCGAAGGCTTTTCTCAGTTCGTCCCATGAGGTTTTCTGTGCTGCCCCTAGGTCTGTATACCAGTCAATGGCAATGCGTTTTAGCGTCGCTGGAAACGCTTTTACCCAATAGTCTTCGTCCTCTTGTCCGTTTGCCACCCATATGGTTTCACACGTTTTACAGTGTCGGACAGGATCCTCTGACCCGTTCCCCATGAACTTCGGCAGCTTCTGCCTTTCACTTGCCGGTGGGGTCACCATTTTCTTCCCGAGGTACCCTCTCTGTGTCTTTGACCCGACTGGACTAGTTCTACCGTGTCGTTCCGGTGTCTTCCCGACACTGCTGGCCACGTACGGTTCCTTACCACTTCCGGTTTCGGCGTCCTCTACACTTTGAGTTACCTCTGGCTCTCCTTGGTTTTCCCTGTGTGTAGGGGTCTCGGGTTCAAGTCTTCTATTCCTCGGCCTTTCGTCAGAAATGGACAATGCCACAATCCGACGTATACTATCCTCTAGTTCTTCTGTGAGATTATTTTCTTTTCCTCTATTTGTTATTGGTGTTCTAAAATTATGTTCATCACCCCCTTGATCTACCTCTTCATGTCGTTCATTTTCTTTTTCACAAATCTGTTTCAATCGTTTTCTATGTTCTTCTTATTCCTTTAGTCTTAATGATCTTCTTACTATTTCTTCTGGGGTTGCTTGCCCCACTGGTAATTTATTCTTATCCTTATTAAGTTGTATGGGCATTAATTATGCTTACCCTTTCTTAGTTGTACGGTGTGCAACGGCGATCACCGTCACGTTCCTCCTCTTGTTTCAGGCGTTCTTCATATCCTTTGAGAATTTGTTGTCGTCGCACTTCCCTCTCTCTCTTCTCGAATATCTTGGAAGGCTATCAAGTTCCTTGCCAGAAGTCGAGGGATGCGGTCCAAAAGATTATCCACTTCGCTATTGACACGCAGGTTCTCTGAAATAACCTCCTGTGGAACCTCTCTGCGGATAGACTCGTCTCTCACGTATTGTCCTACTGATAATAACCATAGTTTGACCAATTCCTGAGTTACTTCATCTTCTCGACTTCTGGGTTCATTCTCTTCTCGATCGCTTCCCTCGCGCTCTTCCTGAATTTCTTGTATTATTTCTTCTACGTGCTTTCTGTCTTGTACTTCCTCGTCAGTGTCAATTGGTTGCCCCATTACGCTGCCATTTCCTTCATGCTAAATACACCCGACGGCTTGTTCGGACGATGTCACTTGTCTGATGGCATCGGACGTCTCCACTTGTCATCGCCTTGTCACCCGATGGCATCGGATGACTCCACTTGTCATCGACTTGTCACCCTCGACCCGTTTTCGAACTGGCAACGGCGCCAAATGTTTACCACAGTATGGTGTGTTTCACAGAATATGAAGTAAACAGAAATAAGTAGTATAGTGCATCATATGACCATAACAAGAGTACTCGGAATGGAATACTGTATTTATCATTGATTCACAGAACATTACAATGTCATGACAGCACATAAACATTCATTGTGATTCCAATGTCTGCATAATAACTATTGCAAAATCACCCATATCCGACTACAATGCATTGATGACTTAAATACTCACGACCAAGGGTGGTTGTGATGCCAACCGTTGGTACCGACTCCAAACTACTCGACCCGTCGGTTGATGCCAACAACTAATTACATCATTTGTTTATTTAACTATTTTGCTGTCTACATTAGTTACTAAAACCCTTACAAAGTTATGCATGTTGTCCTTGCAAATTTGTGGTAGGAAGATTTTGGTGCAACAACTCATAATCTTCAAAGTCTTGCCATTCACATTTTATCTCCGACCTGAAGTGCTTCTGGTTATGAGCACAATTGGAGTGTTTTTTAGCCCATTCACATAAAGAAGAACAACAGATTGACTCAAAAGCACTTGAATGACCTTGTCTTTGAGCATTGCAACCTTCGGTTTCATGCAAAGAAGTTAAAGGGGCAAGAGACACATGAGGTAGTTGAGCTTGATGATATTGATTTATACTCTGATTGGATTGTTGACAATGTGGAACTATTGGTAACTAAGGATGATATGGCTGCTATGGAGAGGGAGATAGTGTTATGACAAGCGGAAGTAAAAGCATATGAAGGGGAAGGTGGGCCATCAGTGGGGGATTCATCGCATTCACAACAAGCCCCTGTTGAGGATGATATTGTTCCTCTAGTTTGAAGACACACAATGACACCCTTTTTTGAGCTTTAGTCGTAGATGAAATTTATAGGTTATGAACATCGAAACTATAATTTGTAATTTTTATATATATTGAAACTCAAAATTGATATGTATTGAACTCATCTTTTGGTCTATGATGTGTATTGAACTTTAGTTTTGATCTATATAAGAAAGAAATTAGTAATATGTTCCCTAAATTTAATAGTATGAATATTTTTGAAGAATTCTTTTACAAATTTACTAAGTTGTTGGCCCTGGTATAGGAACGGGTATGGGTTCGAGTACGTTGGTACAACAGTTTTTTCCCTAAAGGTAGTACACGGGTTGGTATATATAATATAAATATGTAATTTTATAATATTATATTTATATTTTATTATTTTTAATTTTAATTATATATATTTATATTAATAAAATGAATAATTAATATATAAAAAATATTATTGTGCAAAGAAAAAAATGGAGTGCACATAAAATACAGAGCAGAGGGAGAAACAAAAGTTTTCATTTAGCGAATTGTTGCACAATGGAGAGATCAAGTCTGTAGAAATGACCCAAAATATCACAAAGCCAAAAACGACAATAGACGCAGCACGGGGGCTAGAAAGTGGCATGTAAAAGCAGAAAGGAATGGAGATCGCAAGCTAGACATTTGACAAGATGTAGATATTGAGTGGAGGAAGAAAGGAAAAGGAGAGCCACCATCATACAATTGGCGACATCAAAGGAAGGAAGAAGAATACCAAAGACGGTACCCTAACACTTTGGCTCATGATGCCCTGAATCGTAGGGACAATTGGGATCCTACTCAAAGCAGAAAGGAAAAAGGAAAAAGGAGTGGCGACCTGTGGCCACAGGGGCAAATGCGATCTCGCTTGGGAATCTGACAGAGAAAAAAGAATTGGCAAAAATTATTTCATTGTCAGAGGATGAATTGGAGCACTCATCTATGCATCTCAGGCATCGTGGGCTGAAGCATGGCCATCCAAAATTCAAATTCAAAATTGGTGCAGAGAACAATGGGGCACAAAGGTAAAACTCAAATCTCTGTTGAAAGGGTTTTACCTTGTGGAATGGCATCAAGAGAGAAGAAAGAAGAAATCTTAACAATGGCCCGCTGCTAATGGATGGGATCGGTTTTTATGTGAGGGTTTGGGAGCCCAATTTCAATCCACTCACACATACCCCAACCAATACCCCTATGTGGATAAGGATTTACAATTTGCCTATGGAATATTAGGATCCGAGTATAATTAAGAAAATAGGCAACTCACTTGGGAAATTCATCAAGATCAATGAAAGCATGATGAATGGGGATGTATGCACGAATGTGTAACCATAAACTTAGAAAGCCCTCCTCCTAAGGCGATTGAATTGAAATTGGAGGCCGGTTCTTGGCGGCAACAAATCGAAGTGGAAAAAACACCAATCAATTGTAAAATTTGTCACTGCATAGGGCATAGGGTGGAAAATTGTATCAAAAATAAGAAGAATGGGGTAGAAACCACGGAAAAATAGGGGGAGGACAAAAACCATAGCTCCATGGCAGCAAAAAGAAGATAGCATGACAAAGAAAATGGCTACACAAAAGGAAGATGTCCCCAACAAAGACATGCGTCAAGCAAACAACAGTTGCATGAAAGATACCCAATTGATGTTGTGCACACCCAAAAAAGAAAAAACAACCTTCGATATGGCTATGGAGCTTTTTGGAATATTAGATGATGATGACAAAGCTCAACAATAGTTGAGTGAAAAACCTAGAATGGAGGAAACTGAATATGAAATTGATCAAGATATGGAGGGCTCTAGCGATAAGATCACCAAGGACGAGTTGGATATCCTCGAGGAGAGAATGGTAAGTCAAACAAAATAAAAAACCAAGAGACCAAAGCATGGAGAAAACAAGCACAGAGGAAAGAGAACCATAAAGGAGAAATTGGTTATTGCTGGGATAGTGAAGGGGCAAACAAAGCTGAGACCTGGGAAGGAGAATCCTTCCCAACAAACCATGAGATTCTTAACATGGAACGTTAGGGGCTTAAATGCTCCTAACAAGAGGCACCTGCTCAAAAGGCAAATTGAGATCATTAAACCAGACTTACTTCTGGTTCAGGAGACAAAACTGAGCAAGGCGAAAGCAAGTAAACTCATGCTGAAATGGAGGCAATGGAGAGGACAATGTGAGGAGGTAGATGGTGCTTTGGGTTGTTTGGGAACAATGTGGAACCCGGTCACCATGGAAGTAGAAAGCATCTATGCGAATCAAAACTGGCTAGTAAGCAAAGTAAAAATATTTAGCCTCTAATTTTCATTTTTTTGTCGTCAATGTCTATGGTCCCGTTGGGAATATCCAAAAAAAGCAGTGTGGGATCAAATTACATCCTTCCTACAAATTGTAAATAAGGACATTGTCATTCTGGGTGGCAATTTCAACACCACCCTGAATGCTTCAGAGAAACATGGTGGGTTGGAGAAACCCACACAAGCATAGATGGACTTTCAAAACTTTGTAAATTACAATCGTCTACAGGACATCCCAAGAAGAGGTATCTACACATGGACATATAGGAGACAAGGGTTCACCAACATTGCAAAAAGGCCAGACATATTTTTGACATATGGGGATTGGTCCAATTGTCTCATTAATATACAAAAGCAACATCCTTCTTGTGTCTGGGTCAAATCACTATCCCATAGAATTAAGGTTCATCCCAGACTCCAAGTTGTCTAGAGGTTATTTCAAGTTTGAGTACATGTGTTACAGAGACCCAGAATTCATGAACAAGGTGCAGGAATGGTGGTCCCCTGCCCTAAAGTTGGAAGGAACAAAACAATTTCAATTTTTCAAAAAAAAATAGGTCACATCAAATCACAACTCAAACTATGGAACAAGGTGCATTTCAAGAATATATTCATAGAGAGAGACTGGAGGAAGATTTGGCAAGCCTCACCGAATCAATCATAAGTGACGGCATGGATCAAAATTCTTATCAAAAAGAAAAAACCTTAAAAGGTCAATATGTGGAGTTGTGTAATGTCCCCTTCTTAGCCAATTTCACAGGTGAGAGCAATTAGTCTATTCTAGGGTTCCCGTAGGCTAATGGTGTTTGATTGGGGAACTTCTATGGGGAACTGCCAGCAGCTTCGGCACAATTGGATGATGGGTTGAGTTCATCTTTCCTTTCCGAGAGTGTCTTGGACACATTTCCTAGGACTTACTATTTATAGTAAGTCAGGCAGGGGGGTCACCGATGGAGTGGTTTTGATATTTCCATTTTTAGTATCGCCGGTTGGAGTATCTAGCACTTGTTAATTGGCATTCGAACTGACCAAGGAATGATATATTAAATGTCAAAGTATTAAGTTAAATTACAGATTTAACTTATATTGTTTTTTATATGAGTTACTTTATATTATAGAGTAACTTATAAAAAGGGAGTCATAAGTTTTGTTAAAAGTGAAATGTGCTAGGTGTATGTGGGGCGCCCAACCCATGGAGATATAAGGGGTTAAAATGTTATTAAATATTAAAAAAAAATACTTTCATCTTGGGCATTGGGAAATGAGGAAGAACAAAAAGGAAAAAGAAAACTCATTTGGCATTCATTCATTCACTCATCTTGTTGTGCATAGTTTTGGAGCTTTGGCTTTGAGCTGGAAAATACAAGGGTTTGCAGGGACGGAATCCTCTATAAATCACACTCTCTACGTGATTGAAAGATATCATCTGGAGGGTTCGCTGGTAATCTCATTCAGGGATTATGCTTGCATTTCATTGGATAATTTTGGAGGGATTTATACAACTTTTATTTGCAGATTTCTTGACAGCCATTGAGGACTTGAAAGTGCAGATTGAAGATAGATTGCAAGGGTTTGAAATGGTTCTTGGCATACATGGCAGGCCCTACCACTCCCAATGCAGGTCGTACCATGATATGAGCTGATTTTGATGGCTTTTTAGTGTTTTTCCTCCTTTGCATTTGGCGTGGGATCATCTTCATCAATGAGAAAACAAATAGACATGGCAGTGATGGCAGTTTGAAGGAGATTTGATGAGTTTAGCATGCTGAAATCACCTACAGCAGGGCTGTACAGTCATTTGGAGGGCATTATCACACTTCTGTACCAAAACACCTCCCTTTGGGGCAATTTCTCTCTTGTACCTTGGGCGCCTAGGGTTGCAAACTTCATTACACTCATTTGCCGGAGGGAGAACTCCATTGCTGGGCTGTTGGGAGCATTTTTACAGTCATTACCTTGCTGGTTTTTGTATGTCAAATTACAAACTTGGAGAAATGAAAATGGGTATGTTGCTATATTAATATTTGAGCTATTTTATTATCTGGGTATTCATACTTTCAAGTGTTTATGCTATATTTTCATCTGGGTATGCTTGCATGTTATGCATTTCATTACCATCTATGTTACCGGTTCTGCATCGAAAATCCCTGGGTCCCAATTCGGTCTGGCCCGGGTCCTGGTTCGGGTCCGGTTCGGTCGGGGATACGCCTAGGGTCCCTCTTTTCGCCTGTGGGTTTGTCTGGGACAAACCCGGGCGAACCCGAATAGAACCCAAGTTGAACCCGGGCAGTATCTGGCTCGTACCCGCATCAAGACGTGAAAAACATGTTTTTTTTAGTTTTTTTAATAAATTTTGACATTTTTTAATTTTTTTTTGGATTTGACACTCCTCCAACCCTAAAAGCATAATGTGGAAACAATTTAAAGACCAAAAACAGTCTATTTTCCTCATTCCAAATGAAAAACAAAATTCTTCCATATTGAGCCGAACTATTTTTTTTTCTTGCCATCACATCTATAGAGTTGAAGATCAATTGGTGAAGGATCTAAAGCGATTGTTTTGCTATTCCTACGGGTGTGCAATAGCTCGTTTGCTACAAAGGGGATTGTAGAGGCAGATTCTGCAAAAAAGGGTTTTTTTTTGGTGTTTTTTTTCTATATTTTTGTTTTGTTTTGAATCTTATTTGTTTTTTTTTCTAAATTCTTCTATCTACTATGAATCAATGGCACGTGTAAAGCTTTTAAACTCAACTAGGTTTTAATTTTTTTTTTTTTCAATTTCATTTGTTTGGAACTTTGAATTCATGGAATGTGTTGTTTATTGATTTTTTAATTTTTTTGGCATAGGGATTACAATGGCAAGTGGTTCAACCTCGTCAGAGAAATCTAAATTCAAAACAGATCCAAATTCACCCCTTTGGAAATATGTAAAAATGTTAGAACCACTTCCAGGCGGTGGAGGTTATATATGGATGTGCAATGGTTGTAGGGTTCAGTATAGAAGCTCGTACAGTCGGGCGAAAGCCCATTTGTGTAACATACCTGGGTAGGGCATCAAAGCTTGCCCTGGAAAAAATGGTGTACCCATCCCACAAGCTCAAGTCCTTGCATATATCCAAGAGCAAGAAAAGCAGAGGAAGCATCAGGTCGTAAACTAAGTCACCCTTTGCTAAAGAGAGGTTCTCGAGGAATGAAGCCCCCTCAATCAGCATCACCATCAGAATTTGAACGGGAACATGTAGAGAGCCACCCATTTTTGCCCATAGTTGAAGAACCTATAGCACGCAAGAGATCAAAGGGACCATTGGAAACGACATTTCACAATGAGTCTCGTGAGGTTGCTGATCAACAAATTGCAAGATGTTTCTATGTGAATGGCTTAGCTTTTAATGTTGTTCGCTCACCGTATTGGAAACAAATGGTGAAAGCAATTAATGATGCTCCAAAAGGGTACAAGGGCCCAAGTTTTGAGAAGGTGCGCACCATCTTATTGGAAAAGGAAGTGAAGTTTGTAGAGGATTCATTGAAGATCATAAGGGAATCTTGGGCTGAGATAGGTTTATCCATCGTTTCTGACAGATGGAAAGATTCAAAAAATCGGCCATTGATCAATGTTATTGCAGTGTGCCCTAAAGGGGCTATGTTTTTGAAGGCAGTCGATTGTGAAGGGGAGGTGAAGGATGGTCCATTTATTGCTAATATTCTTTGTCAAGCCATTGAGGAAGTGGGGCCTCGAAACGTGGTTCAAGTGGTAACAGACAATGCAAAAAATTGTAGAGCAGCTGGTTTATTGGTTGAGGAGCGTTACACATTTTTTGGACACCTCGTGCGGTCCACTTCCTCAACCTTATGCTACAAAAAATTGGCAAAAAAATTGATTGGATCAAACAGGTGTATAGTGAGGCAGAGGACATCCAGATGTTCGTCACCAACCACCATATGTCACAAGGCATTTTCAAATCATTCTCAAGATTGGAGCTGCTAAAGGTAAGTGAAGCTTCAAGCAATTTTTATTTTTTCTTAAGTTTATGTTTTGAGTTTTGTAAATTTATTTTATAAGAAGCCTTATTTTTTTTATTTTTATTTTTATAGGTTGCTGAGACCCGTTTTGCCTCCAACGCAATTGTCTTAAGATGGGCTTGTGAAGGTTAAAGAGGCACTCTCTAGCATGGTCACTAGCCAAAATTGGTCCATATGGAGGCAATCTAGCACTGAAAGGGCAACAAAAATTAAGCAACTGATCCTAGATGACCATTGGTGGGATCGTGTTGAGTATCTCCTCAATTTTACCGAGCCCATATTGAGTATGATCCGTTATACCGATATGGATAGGCCTTGTTTGGGAGAGGTATATGATGGCATCGACTCAATGATTGAGAAGATGAAAGCCATCATAAATGAACATGAGCGAGAACCTAGAGAAACTTTCTTCAATCAAATACACCAAATTATTGAAGAGAGATGGGACAAAATGACAACCCCATTGCATCTGCTTGCCTTTGCACTGAGTCCCAAATATTATAGTACTCAGCTCCTTTCTGTGGGGACAAGGGTTGCCCCATATAGAGATGCTGAAGTCAGCCAGGGGTACAAGGCAACATTTCGCAAACTCTTTGTTGATCCTGACATACGAGAAGCAATTAGAGCTGAGTTCATGCATTTTGTGAGCTCCACGAACATGGGTGTTGATGCTCTTGTTGACAAATATAAGGTTGATGCTCATATGTGGTGGTACTTCCATGGCCAATCATTCACACACCTACAACCTCTTGCAATAAAAATTTTAGCGCAAGTTCTATTATCTTTTAGATTCTTAAGTTTCATTTCTAAATTCGAAATTTCTAATTTATAACTCTAATTGTCTAATGTTGTCTTGTATTAATAGGTTGTTAGTTCATCAGCTTCTGAGAGGAATTGGAGCACGTACTCCTTCATCCACTCAGTAAAGCGTAACAGGCTGCACTCAAAAAAGGCAGACGACTTAGTGTATGTGCATTCCAACTTGCACCTCCTTACACACAAAAACAAGGACTACAAGGAAGGGGACTCAAGTGGGATATTGAGCCAGAACATACTAACCTGGATGCTACCATTTCCCACCTTGCCGCACTTGAAGCTGATGTTAATGTTGAGCTTGGTAGTGGGCATGAGAGTGCCAATGCCAGTGCCACTGCTAGTACGAGTGCTAGTGCTAGTGCGAATGCCACTTTTTGTGGTTCTACTAATATACGAGTACCTGCTAATGCTCATATGGATTGTGGTGATGATATTTTTGAAGACCAATATGACAGTGATGGCATTGGCTGATTGTTGACATTTGGCATTATAATTTTGATTTTTGAATTGTAATAACTATATATATCATGACATTCGACATTCGTGTTTGACTAATTGACATTGTAGTGTTTTTAATTTCTAATACTAGTGTGGTTTTGTTTATTATATGATCATATTCATGATGCTATGGTATTCTGAACTTAATTACGGCTGCAAATATGAATATATTTCTGATTTTTATATGTTTTGTATGGACGAACCCAAAACGAACCCACACCCAAAAAAAAATTTGACCGAACCCGCGAACCTGAACCCGAACCAGTACTAGAACCGGTAACTTAGATTACCATTGAGCACCATTGAATGAAAAAGCAAACAAACACACAAAACCCTCAGCAATAAACATCACAGCAAAACGGAAAAAAACTTGGTTATAGAAACAGGGTGTATATTACAAGTTGCTAGCATGAAGAGGTTTATTGAAGATAGAAGTCCAGGAAGTGCTGGCTAAAAGGAGACAAAAACACGAAATATTTCCACAACTCCATGAAAAATAGAATAAACTTGAACAAGATCTTAAGCATCAAAGATAATGCGGGCCACTTGGTAGATAAGAGAAGAAATCAAGGAACTAGCCTTCAATTATTTTAAGATTCCTGAATAATGTTGACAACCCATGTGATACAATGCAAGATGAGATATTGAGAAACATTCCATGCTTGGTCTCACAAGAACAAAATAAATGTCATGAGCCCCTTTCCTGATGGAGGAGATAAAATTGGTTGTCACCCAGATGGCACCTGACAAGACTTCGGATCCGAATGGCTTTTTGGTGAGCTTCTTTCAAAAATGCTAGAGTAACATGAGTAAGTACTTATTGGTTGTAGTAGAAGAATCCAGGAAGAACACAGTACTCAAGGATTTGAACAATACCTTCATAAAACTGATCCCAAAGGAAAATATACTGGAGACATTGGAAGGCTTTCAGCCTATCTCACTATGCAACACAATGTATAAAATAATATTCAAGGCAATGGCAAACCGATTGAAAGTTCTACTACCAAAAATCATCTTACAAGAACAAAGTGGATTCACCCTTGGATGGTCCATCACTGACGAAATAATCATCACCCATGAAGCCATACACACGCTCCAAACCAGCAAAGTGGAAAGGATGTTCATGAAATTAGATATAAAAAAGGCATATGATCAAGTCAACTGAAGGTTTCTTTCAATGGTTATGGAGAGATTTGGATTCTGCAAGGAATGGTGTGATTAGACATACAATTGCATCTCTACACCAAGATTCTCGGTCCTTGTTAATGATGACCCTTGGGGTTTCTTCGGCTCTTCCTGTGGGCTTAGGCAGGGCAATCCACTCTCCCCTTTTCGATTTATAATCATGGTAGAAGCTTTGGAGCAACACATGCAAGCAAAGAACACTAGGGGAAGATGAAGAGGAATCAAGATAGCACCAAATGTGAGTCCAACAATGCATCAAGAATTTGCTAATGACACACTTCTCTTTGGTGTTGTGAGCAAGAGCAAAGCGCAAATAATGAGGGATACATTAGATTGCTATTGCAAGGTGTCAAGACAAAGCGTAAACAAATAAAAGTCAAATATTCTTTTTCAACACAGATACCAAAAAATAGAGAGAAGTGGTAGATATATTGGACTTCAAAATCAACATGCTCCCAAGCAAATTGCCCCCTTTGTCCCCAGTCCCCTAGCTAACCCTCCTAGGCCGTGTGTCTTCACCCTTCACTCCTTGTCAACATTCCACTTTTGTCGCTTTCCAACCTTGTCGATTTAGGCCCCATGTCGCAAGATGGGAAATACACTTTCCCTAAGCTCCTTTCATCCATTTCAACATTTCATGGGCCTCTAATTGACCTCCCAGATCATCCCCTTTCATCATTTTTGACACCCATTTCTTCCTTTCTGGGTCGCCCCCTAATATTTCCTGATCCCTCCGGGCGACCCATGGTCCCCCCAGGGGCCGACTTGCTCTACTACAAGGGGCAACCCTCTTTCCCTCTATCTTCCAATCAATCTCCGATTCAGATGTCATCCTAACCCCTTCTGACCATTTCTAGCCCTCAGAACAACTTGCAGGACCTTGCCCTTGTGGGTCGCCCCTTCTCACTTCCTGATCCCCTTGGGTGACCCATGGCCCCCCCAAGGGGCAACCAGCCCTGTTAAAAGGGGCAACCCAATCATATTTTGAATGCAAATTCCTCTTCAGTTTGGGCCCAAATTACCTCCGTTTTAACTCCAGTTTGCATGCAAACTCAACGCTAACTAAGCCCATTCTTCACTCTCAATCATCCATAATTAGCTCCTATTGATCTATTATTATCTCACCTTCTCATGCTAACTCTCCTTGCTCCATGAGTGATAAGCTATCAAGCTTAGTTCACTGTCCAATCGACCCAGTTCTCTAATCGATCAAGCCTGTTAACTTTTCAATCAAAGGAGGTAACTTCTCAATCAATCCCACCTCTTATGAGCTCTTCAACACTATAAATACCCCCCTCCTATATGCATTATGGGAGGCAAACCCATTATTGCAGCCATTTGAAAAGCTTTGCTTTTGCCCTCCATTAGCATTCTTATGCTCATTGCAAAGCGCATGTGCCTTTTATTTTATGTTTAGGATAGTTTGTCAAGCTTTCTAAAGCTTCTATAGTATTGATATGCTCAAATTTTGCTTCCAAGCCATAGCCATTGTGCTCAAATAGTGTTGTCATAGCACTCATAGCTCTCCCCAAACTCGTTCATTTTCAATGTCATCTCTCAAAGCTCAAGCCACTTCGAATCAATTGCCCCCTTTGTCCCTGTCGCCAAGAGGAAGACCTTGTTGTAGAGGAGAAAGAGGTTACCTAATACAAGGATTTTTGAGGATAGTGTGAAGCTCATGCACCAAAGGATCCAGGTTCTTTTCATGTTTTCATAGCTAATTAAATCACATTTTGCCCTTGAAGAAAGTAATCATCGTATTGCAATTTCCTTGATAGGATTGATTTCAAGTTGATTAGATTAGCATTGTTTAGGTTAGTTTCATTACAATTCATAGATTAGATTTCATTCGAGTATTTTCAATTCCTAATGTAGATTCAAAATCATCTCGAAAAACACAAAAACATAGCTTCGATTGCATTTGGGAAAATTCATGTTAATTTGCATTCATATTTCAATTCCTAGTTAATTAAATCATTTTATTATTCATTCAAAAAAAGAACAAAAAAATCGTTTTGCATTCATTTAGTTTGCATACATCAAAAACCAAAAACATTAGGAAAAGAGAAAATCAAAACAAAGAAAGTGCACAAAACCCTCGATTTCATCATGAGGCCAAGTCATAGAAAACCTTTGGTCACATCACAAAGTCGAAGATAAACAAAAGTTCAACCCTTGGTCAACTTTAGTGAACTCTCTCTTATCCAAGCATACGAATGTGCCCAAGAATTAGAGGTGAGTGGGTTAGAGCTATTCTTGAGGAAATAGAGTTAATACACCCAAGACCACAACACACTCAAAAACAAGAACACACCCTTAGGGTCATACAACAAGCGAACATCATACAACAAATCATTCGGGCTAATGAAGAAAGGTTACAACATTCTATACTCATCAACAAACATAGGCGTTGGAACCCTAGGAATCCAAACAGGAAATCGACAACTAGTGACCCTTCGGGTCATAGGGTTATCACCATTATAGAACAAAAATTGACACAGACTAGGCCCTAGGACCGACCAATCACTCTCCCCAATGTTCTGCTTCCATGCAAACAGAACCGCCCCTAGGTTATGCCTCCACTCAATTGGCTTTTGCCACGAGAACAAGAGTGACTTGGAGGTCGCCATCAGCAACGAGAGGGTTCGTGAGCTGTATTGAAGCTGACTCATCCATGTTTGTGCTTGAGTCACATTTTGAAGAGTACACAACCAACGCATAGGATAGAGCAGATCCTATTCTTCTTCAAGCTCTGCAAAACCTAGGAGGGTATTCCCTTGAGGTTTGAGTATATGGAAACAATTTGAAATAAGGCTTTGACTACCACGCCCTAATGGCAAATAGGGGCAAGCCTACAAGACTAATGAGCACTTAGTTATACTGAGAGGGGGCATGAATCAGTATTTAATAAAACTTTGCTTTCTCTACTTTAATCAATAGCAATAAAACATTCAAGTAATATCTAGCAATTTAAAGCACAGAGACAACACGCTATTTTACGTGGAAACCCTTGCTGGAGAAAACCACAACAAAATATTGCTTATATATATATCTTATTGATCTTCTTCTCTTTCTTGTAGGCTCCAACCTACTTTACATACAAACAGTGAGCTCCAACTCACAAAAGACACCAATCTCCACTTGACAGAATTATAGGCACCAACCTATTGGAGACTCCAACCCCCACACAAACTGAGCTCCAATCCAGCAAGAGGCTCCAACCTCTATTTGATAGGCTCCAACCTATTAATCTTTCAATGGCTGATATGATTTATTCCTTCTCAAATCTTATCCAAACACTACTCTCTTCCTTATGAAATCTGAATATTATCAATTCAATTTACATACATATATCTTTGCTCTTTGACACACTTTTTATCATCATACTTCTGCTCTTTCTCTTCCTTATACCCAGAAATATTACATTGATTGCTTGCTTTCAAACTCCTCTAACTCTCTCCTTTTATATCTTTTCAATGAAGGTAAAGGACATACATTTTCACAATGTTTACCACCTTTCACAATGGATATACCTCTTGAAACAAATCACTGCCCTTTCACTATGAAGTTGCTGCTCTTGACAAAATTTAATCGTTGATTTTATGAATATGTTCGCTGCTCTTTACAAGCAGATCATACCTTTTAATATCTTTCTTCTTAATCGCATATCACTTACAAACTCTCTCATCTTATATATGTGTATACAAGGCGCTTCAACCAAAGGAAAGTTGGCCTGATTTTGTCTTCAAGTTGGACATACTTTTATTTTTAAATCTTTAATTAAAGTTTATCTCCTTAAGAGGAGTCAGCCATTTGGGAAGGTCAGCCATTTTGGAGGTCGACTACTTTATGCAAATTTCAATTTAATTTTAAATCTTATCCTTTCCAAACACAAGTCGGCTCATAATACTTATTTCTCCAATGTTTAAATTTTTAATTTAAACATGCAATGGTAACGTGTAATGGATATACTCTTGTTTGCTTTGCTCTTCAATGGGGATGTATAACGGGCATCTCGTATTATAACAGTCCACTCTTTACCTTGTCATCAATGACATCACTTAACGACCTCGTGCCTTTGACATCGATGACAATAAGTCCAACAAAGACCTCACTAATAGCCGATTAAAAGCAAGAATATAAGTGCACCAACAAATATGATCAATTAAAATCTTTAAAGATAAATCCCCTTAACTTTTCATACACACTTATATCTTGCACTCTCACTATCACGATCCTCTATACATTTATTTGACACCAACCCATTGAAGATATGTATTTACAAAACAATGGACTATGACAATGAGCCAAACTCCAACCTAAACAAACCTTTAAACATCTATTTGACACGAGCTCCCTTAAGATATATCTAAAGTGTAATATAGGTTTGTGTATGCAAGCAGAGTAGGAGACTAATCTAATCCTACAGCTAATAAGAGAAGTTATTAAAATGAGATGTTTGGCCTCTCACCAATTTGACCAGTGCCTACTCGATTGGGCAACAAAATCCAAACTTGCAAAGAGCATGGAAATGTGTCTGCAATTCAGCATTGGGACAAAAGTTACATAAACACAACCTCATAAGATAAGGTAAACTGCAAATGACATTCTTCATTATCCAGAATAATATCAACTACATCCCACATGCAACAGAGAAAAGACCATTACCAAAGAGTTTGTAACGTATTATAATGTTGCGACATTAATCAATTTTCCATTACATTTGTGCCAACAAGTGTTGCAAGAGAGAACCAACAACTAGGTTCAAGGGCTCTCTTGAAATACAACCAATTGCCATGGAGACATGCACTTGTAGATAAAACCCTACTCGACTACACCTTCCCTTAAATTACAAAGCATGTTCCATCATTTACAGAGCTGGAAATACATCATTTCATACCCTAGAAACAGATTGAGGCACTTGTCATCCAAAATTGGTTCGCAGACCAAACACCCTATTACATCTTAAAAACATGTATATATAGCATCACATTCCATCTTGTTGCCTAGACGCGGACTTGGAATGGTCAACACGTCTATAGGTCGCCCATGCTTGTTGCATCATCTTCACATGGGTTGCACTTGAAACTGTACTCACTTGGAGTGTTTGTCCATGCCTTGGTATAGGAAATTCATCACTGATGGACCTACAAGAGTCCTGGGTCGTATGGAATTCAGCTACCAAGCTATTCGGCCCTAGAAGGATCATTAATGGTCTTGAGAGTCGTTGAAGCATCCTGGGGTGGTTGGGGCGTTTGAATGTTCATCGGCATTGTTTGCTACTTCATGCTCCACTGTCAAATTTCTTACTTATTTTGGCACCCTTTTCCTTTTTATCCTCAACAAGTTTGAAAATTTAGAACTTTGCCTTGCTTTTTGGCGATTTGGCTAGTTCGCGAACCTACAAACGAGCCGAAGCATTTTTATCCTTTTTACTCTTTGTTCTTTCTTTTTCTTCCTTCTTTGTCTTGTCTTTCGGCATTTCGATGGCTTTGGGAACTTAAGAACCTTTTTCGGCGTTTCGGTGAGTTCGAGAACTTATGAACTTACTGAAACACTTCACTTCTCTAACTCTTTCTTCCTTCTTGCTTTCTTTTCTTCTTTCAACAATTCGGCAAGTTCGCGAACTGACAAACTTGCCGAAGCATTATTTCTTTTCTCCACTTATTTTCTTCTCTTTTGGCCTTTTGGGACTTTTGAGAACTTAAGAACCTTTTCGACATGTTTTCCAGTTCGGGAACCCACCAAAAAGCTAAAATGCTTTACTTTGTCCTCCTCTTCAACGTTCCAGGGCAAATAAGAACCTACAAACCTTTCAGCAAGTTTGCTAGTTCGTGAACCTGCCGAAAAGCGGAAACACAATGTCTTTTGAGCTTTTGATGGGTTCACAAACTGGCGAATCTACCGAAAGGCTTATACTTGGAAGTTTTTTGAAGGACTTGAAGGTTTTTTGAAGGTTTTTGAAGGTTTTTGAAGATTTTCAAACACAATAAGCTCAATGGGGAAGACAAAAGGCAAAATGCAGGGAAAATAGGCAAGGACTTGGATGGATTTGAAAATTTTCAAACTAGGTCCCAACGCATGGAACAAATAACAAAGCTGAAGTACATGCGCTCCTATTAGGTTTCCAAGCATGTGTCCAATTTGGAGAAAAAAAGAGTGCAAGGCGAGGGAGACTATGGTTATTGTCAATGCCATAAGGAACAAGAGGCCTCAAAATGGGAAGATTAATAGACTTCTAAACGAGATTTGGCCTTTGATAGACAAACTAGAGGAATTCACCATCAAACACATTTATAGGGAGGCTAATTATCATGCAAATGCCTTGGCCAACTTTGGCATAGATTATGATATGGGATGTGTCGTGGGAGGTAACTTAGAAAGATGGAAGTGTCGAATGCCCAACTTATTCAATGATGATCCCATATCATTAAGAGTGCAGTATCACACCACGAAAGCGTGGGATGATGTCCAAGCATGTGAAATTAAGGGAAATTGTCCCTTCGAAGCCGACGCACTAGCGGATGGTGGATTATGGGAAGATATGGTGGTAGTTCAATTAAATGTATTTCATTTCCCACATTTTCGACGGCTCCCTTTCCGAAATACCATGGATACCACTGTAAGGTTGAATGCCAAGAAGAGGCAAATCTCTTTTCTAGGGGATTTATCTGATTTGCATCTAAAGATCTTCAAAGTCAGGGTGGTGATAATGGTTCATGTGATTAGGATGACCTTGAGGGATTTGTTTTTATCAACTACTCGCAAATACCATGTTAATACTAATATTGCGTCCATGTTTGTTGCTATCATGTTGGAGGCAGGGGAGTCGAAAGATGTGATAAGGTCTGTATCTACGGATTTGATAAAGTCACGTTGGCAAAAGGGACTCAATTTGGTGCTAGACGATGTTATTATCGGGGTGGACTTTCATCCCAAAGGTGGACAATGGCCAGCGCTTAACATCTCCACAGCGATGCAATGGGTTATGTTCGTCATATTTACTATCGGTCACAACAATAATCTTTCCAAACATCAGGTGAAGTGGGGCATTGCATTCCTTAAGTTTGCTATGGGTGTTATCGCATCAACAGGCATAGACTAAGTGCTCATGGTGGACGAAAACACAATGAACAATGAAGAGGAAGAAGCCCCTGTGCAACAAGGATAATGGGTGGACCAATCACCATTTATGGTCGACACAATGGGTGATCAGGCTAGGAAGGAGTGATAAAATATATAATATGTGTGATAATGTAGCAAAAAACACTATTATAGTACCATGGAGGATTTTGTAGAATTACCATACCTCTGGAAAATATTTATACTGGCTCTCCATTAATGGAGCAGCCCTAACTTTGTAAATTTTCTGATATTAATATAAGGGCATGGCCCCCAAGACCATGTTTATCTAGCAAAAAAAAAATAATATTAAAAATATATAAAAAACATAGTATAAAAAAATATGAAAAATCCATAATAACATAATATAAAGAAATATTAAAAATATATAAAAACATAATATAATAAATATTATTAAAAACATATTAAAAATTATGTATAGAACGAGTGTTGGTTTTCCAAGTGAATTTGTATATTTTTCCCCAAGCAAGCACATGCCAACAAGTTCTTTTGGCCCCTACTCTGTCATGGGGCCCCTATCCTATCCCCTGTCTCATTTATATATGGTGCCTATTCAATGCGCCTTTTTCAAAGTGCTAGGATGGGAAAGAAATGGCCGATCCTGCCATCGATCCCCTTCTGTAATTGATTGACCAAAAAGCGGCAAAGTAAGGTAGGATTCGTTTGTGTTTCTCACTGATTGTTTTCATTTCCAATTTCTCTCCCCTGAATAATGTTCACGTGAGAGCATAACTGAATATAGATGGGCCAAAAAACACCCGGGGTGCTCGAGCTGGGCCTTGGGCAAACCTAGGGCCATCCCAAACCCGTACATGACCTTGAAGTGAATTTTTGCCATACAGTGGGGCGTATAGCCAAACCCGGTAACATAGCAAATTTAAATTTTTTTAATGTTCATAAAATTTGCCAAGTTATTACCAAGTTTTTAGCGCATCTCGAGTAATTGAAAATTTTGAGTCTAAGTTATTGTTGAGTCCATGTTTTTCAGCTATGATAAAATTGAAGATGGACATATCATTATAATTGTGTTGTATATGGATGACTTACTCATTATGAGTAGTCTTAATTCTCTAATCCACAAGTACAGAAGTAAATTAAATCAATCATTTGAAATGACTAATTTGGGTCTCCATTTCTTGGGAATGACTATATCCCAAGATCGACATTCTATTGTGGTATCTCAAACATGATATGCACATAACTTACTTCAAAAATTTAAAATGATGAATTGTAAACCAACTACCATATCTATTGAGGTAGGTATTAAATTAGACCCTAAACCATCATGTGAAAAGACCATTTCTACTTTATATAAACCTAAGTTACCAGGTTCTCTATGTTGGGGCACTGGTCCAGCATCGGACGGGAGTAGGTCCCGGTTCGACGAAGGGAGCAAGCCGGGAGCAACCAGGGCACTGCCTTGCCACCCCAGGTTCCCTGCCGTACCAATAGGGAACCTAGGGTGGCAGGGTCGTGCCCTGGCCGCTCCCAGTCTGCTCCCAAGCACCCTAACGGGAGTTTTAACAAATAAAAAACTACATTTTTTTTAAAACTATAAACTCTTCTCCCGATTAAATTTGACCTAGAGTAATCTTCTGGTTCTAAGTCCGCTAGGATTTCGTCATTCCTTCCTTCCAATTCCTCTCAATGCCTGGGGTTGCAGAAGCGGTTTGATAAGCAACAATCACCTTCAACCAAAGGGGAATCTTCTTGTGAACGATATTACAAAGTATTAATGGATATAATATATTATTATATAATATATTATTATATAATATTATATTATAATTATGATATATAATATATATATATACAGCTGTACCATACCCAAGGAAAAAATTGTCGTATTGGCGTACCAGAACCCCACACCCATACCCAACCCCATACCAAAACCGGTAACTTATAAACACTTAGTAGGAAATTTGATTTATCTTACTATATCTAGACTTGATATTACCTATAGAATAGGAATTGCATCTAAATTTATGCAAGATCCATATGTGGATCATTGGAAAATGACAAAGAATATTAAGGTACATCAAAATAACACTCCATTATGGTCTTTATTTTTTGTGCACCAAAAATGCTATCTGTGTTGATGATTTTGTTTATAGGAAATCCACCTTTGACTATGTATTTAAATATGGTGCAAGTGGTATCACATGGAGTAGCAAGAAAAGTCTACCCTGGCTCTTTTGTCTACAAAGGCTGACTACAAAAGTGCAACATAAGCAGCAAAAGAATCAATGTGGCTTAAGAGCTTATTAGATGAGCTTAATACAAGTAATAGCCAAAGCTAGCTTGCTCTTGCCAAAAATCTTGTTCAACATCAAAGAACAAAGCACATTAAAGTCCATGCACACTACATTCGGGTAAAAGTTCTCAATGGTGAAATTACTCTCCAATGTCAAACTGATGATCAAATGACATATATATTTACAAAACCTCTATGCAATACCAAATTCTATAAATTTAGAACAATGTTGCACCTCAAGGAATTGTCATTGAGGGTGTCATGTCTCGATGTTTTCCAATTAAAGATTGGAAAGAAACCAGTTAATGATGTCTTAACCAATTCACATCATTCCTACCATTTTTAAATGCAAAGGGTTAACCCTGTATCCATTACAAGAGGAAGACAAGAGGTGAATAAGACACATGATGAAGTGGCATATAAGACAAAACAAGTAAGACAAATTACAAAATAATAATAAAATGCTAAGTGGTGCCGATCCTAGGAGAATCGGGATTCCTCAAGACCGATGATCTTTAACCGATGATAATGATTATCATTAAAACAACGATGAATGGAGGCATCGGTTCAAATGGAGACGACTCCTAAAGAATCACAACCCCTCGGGGATTATAAGAACAGGGGTTGCCATTGGGGAAGAATCATCCATCGATCATACTTTGTAGCATCTGCATCAAGGCACTCATCGTAGAATTTGCATAATACAGCTGCACTCTTGATCTGATCCAGCAATCACTCATCGTAACATTCCATCATTACAGCATAGATCACAGTTGAAATTATATACAGCCCTGCACATTATATAAACAGTGAATTGTTCTGCAGCATCATACGAATTATAATATCCAGTCATCAGCATTTTCATTAAGGTAGAAACATTCAGATCATCATCCATTATCGAGAGGCAGAGCAAGCTTATTGAGGTACGTTACAACTCTTTAGAACAAGCATTGATCATAATTATATATCTCAGATTATGATATATGTGTAGTATGAATTAAGATTCATTGAATAGGCATCTTAAATTATAGTAAGTATGAATTATGATTCGAGACTGAATAGGTATCTTGAATTATAAAGACTGAATTATGTTTATATCTAAATTCATAGAATAAATAAAGCTAATGGGATTATCAGGAATTAGAATAGTTCTATTGTAACGGAAATGAATGTAAAAATCAGAAAATATATTCTTATGTTATCATAATGAATCAAGGAACAAGCATAGTTAAAATAGATGAATCAATTACATAGAAATGATAAAAATAGAATGTCTTACCATACAAATACATTATAAATATTATATAAATGAGTATGGCAAGTATGATGACAAAATAAATAGAAGATAAATGAGATAGTATGGAATGGTACTATCTCGTGATCCATGAGGATCACGAGGTAGTAATAACAAGAGAATATGGTAATGATAAGAATAAACAATTATGAAAATAGATCCATGATATACTCGAAGCTGACAATCGGACGTGTCCTTTAACCCCTCTATCACCATTCGAGTAGGATGTAAGTTAAGGAAGGGCGGTATATGGGACCTAGGCGACCCTCAATTGGACAAAGAACGCCGGGTGTGCGTGAAGTCCCTTGAGCCAAGAGACGAGGAACACCGGGTGTTGTGTGCAGCTCTTGGGCCTAAGGTATAACTTGCATAGTTATGTATAATGTGCCCTACGGTAGGTGACCCTCAACTGGACGAGGAATGCCGTGTGTAGCATGAAGTCCCTTGAGCCAAATGGCGAGGAACACCGGGTGCAGTGTGAATCCTTTGGGCCTCCGTATGGGATGGTTAAACTAGCGCCTTAACGAAGTTATACTCACATAGGGTGTCGACGTAGAGCTGGTTAACGTTCAAGTCTAGGTGATGTCCCTCCCGAGATATATCATGGACAAGCTATATGAGAAAGCAATGTGAATGTGAAATGCATTTAAGAAATGGAAATTATTATAGTTTATGACTATGAGGTTACTAACCCTAAATGGCAAAATGAAAGTATATGAAATTTGATATTGATATTGATAAGTGTTCATTAACCTTAATGGTAATATTTTGAAATATAAGGAGAATTGAATACTAATGTTCTCTTTTACTAAGTTGAAATTGTGCAAGGTTGTGAAAATTTTTGGCTTACTAGAAGGGGGCATTACAGAGGGGGGAGTGTGCATGACAATGGCACCTCCTACTAGATAACTTTGTAAGACCTATGGGCACTCATAAGACCTATGGGAATTGTATGTAAGACCTACAAGCACTATATATTGTAACAAGAACTAGGGGAGTTGTTTGAAGGACGCTCTTTAAAAGGGCTCCAACAAGAAACTCTATAGACTTCTTTTAGCATCATTTTGAGAAAACAAGGATCTAAATTATAACAAGAGGTTTATCATGTAGTCTAGAATGCATGATCTTCATCTTGGCATTTATTTTATATTTGTGGGCCTGTGGCATGCTTGTCAAAGAGGTCCTACATTACTAAGGAGCTCTGTCTTTCCTTTTTAAAAGAAATTGACAACATGAACCCACTATAAACATTAAGGGGTAATGTTAGAGCATAATGTTTTTTAGGGGGTGCACTTATAAGTGGTCCTAATAACATTAAATATGGCTCTATTTTAATATAAGATTTAGCCTTATATAATATGCCATATATAAATTTGGATTTGATAATTAATTAATAGATTTATAGGAAACATTGTTTTATTAATTAAATATCATATACCTTAATGAAAAGGTATAGTCACCCAAGTGTAATGGATGGTTGCATTCAGCCCTATAATAAAGGAATTCCCATGTGTGGGAAGATATATCATTTTGTAATACATGTGTATGAGAATCCGGTGTTATTGCAAGAGGTATTGAGGCATTGGTAAAGGGGGAGGATAGATTGTAGAAAGT
Organism: Cunninghamia lanceolata; assembly: GCA_027924645.1. Taxonomy (NCBI): domain Eukaryota; kingdom Viridiplantae; phylum Streptophyta; class Pinopsida; order Cupressales; family Cupressaceae; genus Cunninghamia; species Cunninghamia lanceolata. Next base: position 770,546 of record BSBN01001102.1, read on the forward strand.
TAGGTTCTTGAGCTTGGTTCATAGACAATGTAAGTTTTCTCAAATAAAGAATGGTGCTTCTGTGGGGATTTTTACCGTATGGTTTTCCCTACGTAAGTTCTTATGTACTGTGTTAATTTGTCTCTATATTTCTACATATTGAATTCTTTGTATATTGTTTAATTCAATATGGTAATGATAACATTACATATCCTTCAAGAGATAACACAGGAATGGAGCACACTACCATGGAAAACCCTAATCAAGTCATTTTTAAGGCAACATTTAGCAGGAAGGACGAGCAAGGTCTAGACCTGTAAACAATTCAGAAGGAGGTTGTGGAAGATAAAGAGTAGGATTTAAAATCCATGGAGTCTTTTTTTGGGCTTTTGGAGGGAGAAGAGGGAGGGAATCCTAGAGAGGTTGTGCCACATACTCCAAGCAAGGATGTCACAAAAGATTTGAAGTTGGGAGGGGGAGGAGGGCAGAAGAACAATGTAGGTGGAGCAAAGGAGAAAGGTTTTACCCATTCCTTCTAGGATGTGGTGGGAGGCAGTAAACCCTCAAAAATGGTTTCAAAAGCTAGCAAGGAGGCTCCCTCGAGTATGCACACAAGTAGAAGAGGAGTTGGTATAGTGTGTCATGTCCCCATATTAAGGTATTGTTTAAATTAAAGATTTAAACATCATGATAAGTTAGAGAAATCGTTAATGTATAATAATATTAAATAATGTTATATCTATGGTATTTATAAATAATAAATATAAATACCATTATAAATATTATCAATTTAAATAATATTATATAATATATTAATAAATATATATTATATAAATAAATACTAATAATTAATAATATTACAATAATAAATGATTATTATATGTTAATATTATTATAATAATAATAAATATAATATAAATACAAATATAAAGATATTATTATATAAATACATAACTATTAAAGGCTGCCCAATAGTCAGCGATCATTTAAGTGGTTAATAAAGGTGATGACTGTTTTAAAGAGACGTATCTCTTCATGATAGAATGATATAAATATTCTTATGAATGTGGAGACGGAGGGGGGGCAGAGAATAGGAAGGGACAGCAATCTCACTGATCAACAATATCCTCTGAATTAAACAGCAGAAATAAGAATCGAATAAGTCTTCTAAATGTGGCAGCAATAGAAGGAACAGTCAATAGGCAGCGACAGTCTATAAACAGGCAGCAATTCCATTAAATAGAAAGGCACCAAGGAAGGACTTAACCTCTCATATACTCAGCGTATAAGTTCTTCCTTCAGACTCAAATCAATGGACCAAGACACAAGCATTATCATCTACGGATCAGACATTCAATAATTCACAAGACATTAATTGAAGCCATAGATCGAGGCCTTATCTCTGCAAATTCAGATCAAGCAATTTCTAACCATCAAGCAGCAATGAACAATGCATTAATATACATCATATACAGGAAGTATTTGAGCAAGATCGTCCCACAAATAGTACCCAGCCATCCATCATTCAAACTACAGATATAAAAAAAAGGTATGTTCTATTCTTCTAATCTGAGTTGCTTGCAAATATGAATAATGATTATATTTATGTTTCATGATCCATGTTTGATATATAAGGATGATTATATGTTTATTAATGAAAAATACAACATTAGAACCGATCCAAGTATAGTATGTATGATATTCATAATTCTTATAAGAATAAAAGAAAAAAATGATCATATAGATATGATTTAGGAACGGATGATTATGACTATAAATGAATATACATAGAAGAATGAATTAGTATGATCTTAGATAAATATTAATGTGATCATAGATGAATATGCATAAGGAATCAATGATGATGATAATGAAATGTGATCAAGCATTAGGATCATATGGTTATACGGTTGGCCATTTATGATACAAGGCCAAAGATGTTCTAATTATGAGGCACTATGTGTACATATCAATAATGTTAATCCACTCACCACTATGAGGAGTAAGGAAGATTAGGGGCGAGCAATCAACCAAGGATAGGTACGGGTTCATTGGTCTAGAGCACCCCTTCGAGCCCTTGTCTCAAGATGGTACCTTAGGAGGCAAGAGGTAGTCTTTTGACTTGAGTGGTCTAGAGAGTCCCGAGTCAAAGGAAGGTCCTAGAGTGGCCTGGGTCTAGAGTACCCCTCGAAGGAAGAACGACCTATACCATTGGCATTGCACCCTAACGGATTCACTCTCATAAGATGGAGGATTTGATTAACAAAGGCCCAAGTATGTCTCTTCTAGGGAATCGTGAAATGTATACAATCAATCTATGATAACAAATAGCTTATGTTTACAAATGATGACATGTGATTTTTGAAAGAAGATTTGAATACTAATGTTCTCTTTGTAAGTTGAAATTGTTGCAAGGTTGCGAAAATTTTGGCTTGCTAGAAGGGGACATTACATAGTGAAAGCAACAAAAAAATGTTGTTATTAGATCTAGGAGAAGTGCAGGAAGAGATTGAATGCTACTTAATGACAACTCTAGTTTGTTGCTTCAATAATCTTTGGTCGTGCCTTCCAAAGAATAATAAATTGGCAACTCTTTCTTGGAAGCCCTTTTTAGTAGATCCAATAGTAATAGGTTTTTTTGTTACAGTATGCGCTTTTGCAAAGGATAGAGAAAGGATTTTAGAGAACAACTCTTGGATCCGGGATAATGTGCAACTTTATATGAAGCCATGGTGTTGTGATGTTTTCACACATCACCCCATTGCAAATGGGGATCCACCCTTCTTTTGTTTTCTGTGTTGTAGGTTGTTAGGTCAAGCTTCAATTCTTTGAGTCTTGGGTAGTATCAGGCAGTCGATCAAGTCTCCTCCACGAAATAGGAAATGAGTCTCTTCGGAAATGAATCAAGCAAGTCAATCTTCATCCAAATGAGAAGTCAGGGAAGTCATCCATCAAACAAAGTACAATTGAGAACACTGAGATCAATCCTGAAGTCCTGAAATTGACTAAGTCTGATATCCTGAAAAACTAAGTCTGAAATTTGGTGGATCCTCAAAAATCTGGAATGTGCATGTCAAATCTCATCGATCCGAGACTTATCTCAAACATCCTGAAAGTATATTTCAAAATATTTAAAGTATAAATATATTGTCATGTCCCCGTTTCCGGCTTGATCATCAAGTGAAGAATGGATTAGCCTATTCCTCATTCCCGGAGGCTAATTCTAAATGATGAGGGAATGAATTGGTTTTTGACTAACTCAACCTTATTGTTTTGCAAGAACAAAGTCAGAAACTTAAAATTTGGCTAAGTCTGGAAGCCAAGTAAGCAGGAAGTTGACTCTTGGAGTCTAGGCGCCAATTTCACATCAGATTTCCTAAATGAGCGCCTAAGGATTTTGGGATCCTCTATCAAGGTTGGGAGTGCAATAAGTTAAGTATAACAACATTGGAACTTGTCAACACACTGAACTAAGGATTTGAAGACCAGAAGTTGCCAAGGAGGGTTAGGCGGACTTTCTCTCTCCTCCAGCCTCAAAGTGGCGCCTAGCATAGAAACATCATATTATGAAGCACAATCAACCATCTTAAACTGGGTGCCTTGGTAGGAAAGAATTGATGGGCTCCCAAGATGATTTTGACTAAGTGAATTGAGCAGTTGTCTTAGGCGCCCTTGGGCCTCTGTGCAACCTCAAAGAGCGCCTAACTTGTGAAGGTAGAATTCAATGGCATCTAAGGTATTGGACCTCTAGTTGAGCATCCGGGAATATCAAATCAAGTTTGGAGATCATAAATTTGCCTATGTAAACTCAGGTGCCAGTTGAGCACTCCTCCACATCAAACATGCGCCTAAGTATCAAGGTGCCATTTCTTGTTCAAGTAATCCTCTGAGGGCGCCTAGGCGCTAGATCATGACTCTGGAACCCTAGAAATGCGCCTTAGCCAAGAAGTGATTTGGAAAGCTAGTTTGATCGTCAAAAGATTGAAGATTGTTTCAAGGATCACCTAATTAGTTGACAGTATCATCTTTGACAAAAAGTAATGTTAAGTGATTGAGGCGCATTCTTCATCATTTCCAACCTCACATTGCGCCTTCCCTTGGAAAGCTCATATTGCGCCTAGAAGAATGATTTTGGAATATCATCCATATTGATACTTAAGTTGCATTTAGAAAAGGCCTAGAAACTCTTTGAAAGGCTTGTATGAAGTTAGAAATCACTTCAAAGAGGTTAGGCGCCATTTCATGACTCTAGGACCTTGAAAATGCACCTAAGCTAGATAAGGCTTTTGGAATCACAACTTAACTTTTCATTTTGTTGAAGAAGATCGAATTTGCTTGAGGGTTCCTTCACTAAGCCAAGATATTGATCAAATGACAAAGGGAACATCAAATTGCCTAAGGCGCACTTTGCCTCCTATGCCACCTTGGATATGTGCCTCACCTAAATTCTTCTTTCACTTGCAAGTAAATATCACAGGAAGAGCATTCTAGTTTATACCAGTGTTGGAAAAGTGGTTAAGTGCCAAAAGACAAGTCTTATTGATGAAGCGCACTTTCTAGTCTCTGCCACCTCAAAGGAGCGCCTAGCTGGGAAAGGCACCTATTCTAGTTCCCACGACCCTCAATTAGTGCCTAGCATGGATCATTGATAGCAGTCAAGAATGAAATGGGAAACCTCTTGTCTAGGTGCATATTTTGTCAAAACTAGATCATTCTGTCGCCTAGGATTGAAGTCTAAGTGAGGCGCACTTCTTGGGTACTACATACTTCATCTAGCGCCTAATCTCAAGTGGCGCCTTGATCAATTCCAATGAGCGCCTCAGGCAGATTGAATGAGTGAAGTGTCAAGACTCTCTTCTGGATCCAGTTGACAACATTTAAAAGTTCTTTCCAAGTTAGGCGCAATCTCTTGATGGGCGCACTTTCATATCTCAAACACCTCAACTTGGCGCCTAGACAGAAGAAAAGGTAGTTGTAACCACCTGGACTCTCATTGGTCGACAGGATGTCATTGGGATCCGTGTTAGGGTCTTTGGATAAGATTGCCAATTCAGGATGAGTTGTCAAGTGGAATATTCTCCTAAATATGCTTCTTGGGGAACGTGCCTTCATTACCTTTGGAAGGCCTATAAAAGGAGGAGCTCTCTCATTCATTTGATATCTAATCTTTTGGCGAATTTCTCTCTGTGAAGCTTTATGCTTGTCTTGAGGCTTGCGAGTTTCAAGTAGTTGAGGTGATGCTCCCTCAACAGTGATAAGGTGATGCTCCCTTGTCAAGTTGTGAGGTGTTAACACATAGTTGACATCATTGTACTCAACAGAGTTGATCAATTGTGGAATTATTGTAAACATCAAGGCTTCAAGGCCTTTTCTTGTAATCAGTTGAATAAGTTTGTATGTCCATTGCCATTGAAGGCATCATCCATTGTAATAAGACATTTGCAATAAGTTGAATCAAGTAATAATACAAGTACCCAACTTCAAGGTTGATTCATACGAGTTGTTATCTTTGATGTATGTCATTAAGGTGTTGAGTAGTTGATGAGTTAAGTGCAAGAAAATTTGTCTAAGTAAGAAAAATTTTAGTTAGTATTAGTTGGGTATCTTACATATATTTTGAAATATACATGATTTCAGGTACTGAAAAATGGCTAAGTAAGAAAAATCGCAAATTCCAGGCTCATGAGGAAAATGCGAAATCCCAAGCCATCACAAAAATTGCGAAATTCCTCAAGAAGGAGAAAAATGTGATCAAGATTTCTCCACGAACTCATCAAACTTGCAACAAAAATCTTGTCCAAGAGATACCAAAAAATGCAAAATTCCACAGGTTAAGAAAAAATGCAATGAATAATGAAATCCTTAAGGCACTAAAAAATGCGAAATACCAAGAGGCTGGAAAATTTGCGAATTCCTAGAGGTCATAAAAAATGCAACAAGGAAATTCCATGACCTCTCCAAAAGTCCGAAATTTTAAGGAAGAGGAAATAGCGCCAAAGTGTTTATGATGAAATTCCATCTCAATTTTTTGAAAATCATCAAGATAAACCTCAAAATCTTGTAAAGGGATCATGAAAGTCGCAATTTCTACCATGAGATGCAAAAAATCGCAAATTCCAAGGGTATGAGGAAAATGCGATGTGGAAGATCCTTAAGATGATAAGGAGTGCGCCAAAATTTATCCAAGCCCATAGGAAAAATGCGAAAATCTTGGAGGAGCTAGAATTTGCAACTTGAAATTTTGTCCTTAACTTATCAAAATGGGCGATATGAAAAAAACAAGCCACAAGGAGGTGAAAAATGCGAAATCCTCAAGGACCTTGAAGTTGCGAAATCCAAAGGGAGATGAATCTTGCGATTTGGATTTATCCTTGACATCACAAAATATGTGAAATTCCTTGGCTAGGTGAAAATTGCGCCTAAGATAAGACTTCAACTTTAACTCACAAAAATCAAAATTAAACTTCAAAATATCGAAATTACTCTTGAAGTCCATTTGAAAAGCATTTTGAAAATCATTAGAAGACATCATGAAAAGTGGCAAATTTTGACAAGTGGAAATTTCGCAATTTCCATGCTACCTTGGAAATTGCGCCTAGGGTAATTGGCATTCAATCCTTGCAAAAATTGAAGTTTTTCCCAATGACTTAGCGAAAACATGATAAAATCATATGAAGGGATTAAAAATCATTTGACAAATCCTTAGGAGAAAACGCCACCATGGATGGAAATGTCGCACAAATTGATCAAACATGGAAGATGTCGCAAATTTGCACAATAGGAGGAAAAAGTCGCAAATTTCAAGGACTAGTGGAAATTCGCAATTTCCACTCGTAGGTGGAAATTGCGCCACCTTGTAGACTTCATAAGAACTCAAAGCAAATAGAAATCCCTTGAATATCCCTTGAAAATCATTAAGAAAATGTTGAAAAGTTTGTGAAGAAATCATCACGAAGTGGGCGTAATTACAAGCAATATGGAGAATTTTTTGCCAAAGTCGCAATTTTTAGCATCAAGTGGAAATTTCAGGAATTCCACCTCCAAGTGGAAATTGCGCCATCCTTGAGGTTTCAATTATAGCTTGTAAAACTCAAAATTTCAACTTGGAGAACATTGAGATCATCAAAAGATCATTAGAAAAAAGTTCCTTGAAAGATAAAAATCGCATTTTTGGGCATAAGAAGGAAATTTTGGGATTTCCACCTCCAAGTGGAAATTGCACCTAAACCTAGTACTCCATTTTGATTCAAAATTGAAATTCATAAAAAAATTCCATTGAAAATTATTTGAAATCACCAAGAATCTATGCCAAGGGAGTTTAAAAGTTTGAAAGGCAAAAAGATCAAGTCATGCCAAAATCGCATTTTCCATGCAAGCTTGAAAATTGTGCCAAAATTTCGCAAATTCTAAGTGCAAGTGGAAAATGCACCTCCTACATTCACCTTGCCTTCAATAAAATCCACTCTCATGTTTTGGAGATTTTGTGAAATTCAACGATATCTTTCAATTTCTCACATGCATTAATGAACTTGACTTGATGTTATCAAGTACTATGACTTGTCAATTTCCATCTTGCAGATATTGGATAATCTGGAGGCAAGCTATCCAGAGGAGTATTCAGAGGATCAAGACATCACCAAGATCATTCACCTTGCATCCAAAGAAGGCACCATCACCAGAATGAAGAAAGTTCTACTGCACTTCATCGAGGAGTTCACCATCATCCTACTTCTAGAGACGAACTTCATCATCCATCTTGCAAGCTCCATCATCTAAGTATCCAGAAGATCACTTCCACATTCAAGAGCTTCCCATTTCATGCACCAGAAGAAGATCAAGAGGAAACATCATTAGGTCTACTCCAAGAATTCACGCCCAAGTCATCTCTACTTCAACATCCAGAATAAGACTCCTATACAAGCATCACAAGACAAGTTAGTCGAATGAGTAAGATTATCAAGAAAATCCACAAATTACAGGAATGCAAAGACAACAAGGAGTGAAGAATAAGGACAAGTTCCCAAATTCCACATTTGAGAAGAAATAGTTCTAGAAGTGAAAACTCAAGTTCAAAGACTCGTCCAAGAAAGAAGATACAATTTGGGAAAATGCATCAAGAAATTGGAAAAATATTGAAAATCAAGCAAATTTGCTCAAGAAATGCTCAAGTGGCATCTATACATCATTGATCAATCAAAGCTCGCCATGTCACTTGTCCATGTTCAATGTACTTGCATCAAAGTCCAAGAGAAAGAGGACGCCCTATCTAGAAGATTCCCAGAGATTCCAACATGTCATGCTTATCACCTTGGGAAACGTGCCTTCATTGCCTTTGGGTATTTATGTACGCGGGTTGTGTCAACTTTTACTTTTTACTAAAAATAGTTGGTTGTTGTAACCAATTGCCTTGTTGGCAAAATCTCGGCCATCGGTTGCTCAAATCGATCTTGGCCCTTCATTGTATTTTGAGGACTATAAAAAGGCTCATTCGCCTCATTTATAATCATATACATTAGATAAGAGTTGCTATAGGCAAGTAGAGTAGGAGTAGAGTAGAGGAAGCTCTTCTAAGTTGTTGGAGAGAACTCATGAAATGATGTAATCACTTCCAAGATTAATACATTTCTCATTGAAGCTTGGTGACAATTGTGTTGTTTTGGAACGTAGCATGGTTTCTTATTTCTCGAAGATGATTGAGATGTGTTTACAAGTAGAAGTAGGATAATATTAGAAAGTTCATTGATACAATGAATGCATTGTGAAGATATTTGATGAATTCCTAGGTTCATATTTTTGATGGTTTGTCGCTAACAAGTCATTGTGCAAAGTTAGCCTGAACCTCAACTTATTGCAATAATTCGGTTGTTGATGCTTGTTTGAGTTGCGCTAGCTATGGGTACTCAAATGTGTGTTTGCAATATGAAAATCCTTAGTCATCCTTGGGAGATTGCACTTGTTCTACATAGTTGTTGAATTCATGGCGAAGTGGAGCTTGTTATGATGGAATTTGTCTATCTTGGCATCGCTCATTGTCTCATTGTCCTTAGAAGTAAAGTAGATTCTCTCTAAACCCTTGACCTTTTTGCATTTTCTTTGTAGAGTGGAACTAGGAGGTTTCTTTCCATGAAAAGGAGTAATAAGTCGAGTGAGTGAAGGAGTAAATTCAACGTAAGTCCCTTTGTGTTAACAACATATCACATCATATATATACTGAGTCTATATCCAACGTATTGTCAAGACCTGACATCTGGAACCTTGGAGTTGTCTCACTGGATCACATAGTTTAGCCTTTGAGAGACTTTGTTCAAGAGAGGATAGAATACCTTGGTATTTTATTCTAAGTTTGCATGTGCATAAAAAACACATCAACACATGGTATCTAGGTTTCAACACTGTAATAGAAAATTTTCAAGAGAACCGTTAGGTACCCAATTTGCCTTTGCTTTTTTGGCTCCCATCTACATTGGAGAGCATAGGTAATACCCTTGGAAAATTTATTATTATCTCCTCAAAAATGCTAAGGCGCACTCTTTTGGTACATACCCTTATTCTCGTTGAGTTAGATTTTTCATTGGATCTCCTTGCAGATATAAGTTTGAAGGTAGGCAAGGAGTTTTGGAAGCGAACCCTAGATTATGAAAAGTAGGTATTTTGTTGTCAGAATTGTTTTGTTGTAGAACATTTAGCAAAGGTCTACACAAAATCGAAAAGAACATCAAGGAAGATCACGTGGTGGAAAAAATGTGGCTCCACAAGACCAGATTCTTGTTGGAGCTATAGATTCGACATCAAATAGTGCCCTGAAGTCGCCACACGGAGGATTGAAAGCAAAGATGGTTATGAATGAGAAGGACAAAAGAGAAGTCATGGTAGGAGCTATGAGAAGCATGTATCTCTTGAAGGTTAAGCAAAGGATCTAGGGGGAGTCAAAGCCGTCTATTCTAAGTTATTACAGCAAGAAGTGGAAAAAAGCATTATTACCTCCTCAACAAATGAGGCAAAATGCTTAGAAATGTTTAAGGAGATTATTGACCCTTCTCATTTGAAGAGGATTTTCCCTCAAAAGTTGTGAACAAGAGCCTAGACGAGATGGAGTTAGATGTAGAGCAGCCAAAGAAAGGAGGCTGGACTGTAGTGGAAAATAGGAAGGCAAAATCCAAGAAATACACCTCCACGAGAATGTTCTTAAGATCACATGCTAAAAAGCAATAATTTTATTTTTATGTATTTGGTGTTTGCATTTCATGGGCTAGGGCCTCAATAGAAACCCCAACTACATTATCTATAAATTCAATATGTTTAATGGTTATCATGGCTAATCCTTATAATCTTGGATTCCTAACAACAACCAACAAGATGATAATGGATGCAACCAAAACTATGGAGAACATGGGACGGGATATGGAGGTAGATCCTATATATGGAGAAATGCAGGCTGAAATGAAAAGAAGTTTCTAAGGAGATGTTTCAAATGTAAAGAGCCCGACCACATGCAAAGGAATAGTCCCAAATTCTCGAAATGTGGACATTGTAGATGAAATAACAAAACAAAAGATTGCCCGAAATTATGTGAGATCTTTCAACAGAACAAATTGCAAAAAGGCATTTGCATGATTTAAGTGTTGCCAAGAGAAAGGCCAATCTCAATTTCGGGATCTTGGGGGAAACAAAGATGGAATACAGCACAGAAGTTGATCCATGTCAATATTACCACACGGAGCGGGATCACCACTCAACTGTTCAAAGCTAGTGACATGACTAGAGAAAAAGTTCAACGTGCACCAAACATAAGCACAAAATATCCCAACGGCACTATGCAAAAGAACATCTTACAACAAGCTGCAAATGTTATTCAAGGATTACAAGGTGAGGTGTAGTATGCCAAAGATATGGAGACCAAATAGGAGGCCTACAAAAAATTTGCATTATAGATTGTAGAGTTGTTTAAGATTCTCCATCTTTTAAAGGTAGAAGGAATCTTGCCCCCATTGAAGAATTGGCTTAAGAAAACCACCAATAAGGGTCAAGAACTGTCAAAGGAACTACGCACAACAAGGTCAGATTACGACCAAATGTTGTTGATTGATGCCACTATTAATTGTTGGGCAGCATGGATATTTTGAACTAAAGATGCCAGGATCAAGATGGAATGCCTAACATTACTACGATCCCAAATTATTTTAGTTATGACAAACAAAACCAAAGCACAACCATTAGGGGTCCTACATAATGTAGAGGTTAACATAATGGGGCCTAAGTTCAAAGGTGATTTTTACTTGATTGAGCTAGTAGAGGAAGACAACTACCCTAGTTTATAGGTCAACCTTGGTGCTACATAAACAATGCAAACATGTGGTTCAAGAGAATGTCATATCCCGCATTATTAAGACATTGTTTAAATTAAAGATTTAAACGTCACAATAAGACGAAGAAGTCGTTTTGATATGCATATATAATATTATTAATATAATATATTTATTTTTATCAATTTTAATTATAATAATATATTATAAAAATATAATATATATTATAAATATAATATATGAAATATAAATATCAATATAATTATTCAAAATAATATTATAAATATATATTGTTATATTATATAAAAATAAATATTAAATTAACTATAATTATTAATAGAAATATTAATTATACAAATATAATATAATAAATATATATTCTCATATAAGAGAAATCTCATACGGATATAAAGAAGATAAATAGATTAATATATAGACAAGTCATGAAAGGCTGGGGTTGCTGACTTGTGAATAAGACAAAAATGTAAAGGGAATAAGATTCTAATAAGCTGCGATTCCTATGAGGAACAGCAAATATATAATAATGAGCCATTCATATTAATTGTTATGGCAAGCGGACATTATGAGAATTGTTTCTATAGAACAAGGATTATATTCATTATCTTATCAGATATGATACAAGGGAAGCAGTCTAGTTAAGGACAGCGAACAAATTGGGAAGCAACGATTATCATTAAAACAAATACATCAATTTGTATAAGCAGCGATATGTCTTAAGAACAGCGATTAGTTATATGCAATGACTTGTACATAAGACAAAGACTGATTCCAAGGGGTGCGATTAAGGTGATAATGAATAGTTGTCTTCTCAAACAAAAAGTTGCATTCTTTCGTGGGTTCGTTACTATTCAGAGAAATATAAATAGAAGCTGGGGGATACGGCAGAAGGGGATATGACGGAAAGGAACTAACTTAGGCAAGCATAATCGATTGCAAGATTTGTGGTGAATTACAATCTCCCGTGGCATTAATAACTTCCACAAACTTGTTTATAAGCTAGACATACTTCAATAAGGCATCGACCAAGGAGAAGGTAAGAACAGATAAAAGATAGAAAATATCAGACACCAGCGAATAAAGGTAATAGAAGGAATAAGAAAGTGACAGGGCAGCGATCAGGTATGTATAGACATTTAGCATGTTATATATGTATATAACTAGAAACATTAAGGATAAGAATATTATCAAATAAAGAATAATATATGTAAATGAGCAGAAATAATAGTAGTAATAAAAACATATGTAAATTCAGATATTAATTAAATAATAGGATGAATAAAATAAGTGATATTTAAGATATATATAATGGAGTCATGATATGTATGAAATGTGAATAGAAATTATAATGAAAATGTATTCTAAATAGATGTCTTAATTAGAAGGCATCATGTGCTAAATGTTCATAAGGACTCAAGATCATAGGATTGTGCTACATCCAAGAAGAGGATTAGCCTCATTATTAATCGTCTCACCATCTTAGGTGTATGGGTAAGTTAGGAGAAAGTTATTGGACCTAGGTAACCCCAAGAAGATGAAGTACCTCCAGGTTTGAGGCGAAGTCTCTTGGGCCAAGTGTCGAAGTACCTCCGGGTGTGAGGTGAAGCCTTGGGCCTATGGTATGATGAGCTGATCAATGTGATTTGTGCCCTACGGTAGGTGACTCTCCAAGATGAGGTGGGAAGTCTTTGGAGCCGATTGGTGAGGTGGGAAGCCATCGGGCCTTCGTATGGGATGGTTAGTGTCTCCTTAACGAACCATGCCTATGGAGTTAGAGATAGATTAATGATAGGGCGACATATGATCCTTCCAAGGATAGCACTTGAGGCCTATGAATATAAATATGAATATGAATATAAGTATGAATATGACTATGAATATAAATTATGTGATTATGGAATTATAAATTCTAGATAAATATGGAAAGAATATGGATCTATGCTAATTTTTGGATTACTAATGTTTCCTTTTTGTAAGTTAAATTGTGCAAGGTTGTGAACAGTTTGAGCTTACTAGAAGGGGACATTACAGAGAATGTATGAGTTTTGAAAATGGGGAGCATCGAGTGGTAATTCCCCTAGTTACAGAACAAGGACATGCTTATGTGGAAATAGTGGATGTTGAGGATGATATCAATAACATATATGTCATCATTGCACGACATAAGGAAAATTTACAGTTGTCTCATGATGGCATACTAAGTCGGGGTAGCCAATACAATAAGGGAAAGAGTTCTAGTTATGTTAGCCAAGGCATAGAAGGAAGCAACACATGGCCAAGGAAGAACAAGCATCAAATATTATGCAATTCCAAGGAAGGCGAGTTGTAGGAGTAAGTAGATAGAAAGATCTGTGCCAAGCCATTGATGAGTTGTCTATGTGCAGGCCATGTGGTGTGACGACCAAATCTCATGCTAGAAGGATCACTCCTAGCCAAACATTTAACAACTCAATCCTAACCATTGTTCCTAAGCAAATCTTGTCATGTAAATTAAGGTTGAAAGGCTATATAAGGCCAGGAGTGTAAAGTAGAGAAGTAGAGAAGAGGAGAAACTAGCAAGATGAGGGGAGATGCAATATAATTTGATAGCTAGAGTAATAGTACAACAATGTAGAATAGGTCAAGTATACTTCTATGTAATTGTGCACAAGATCATGTAATACTCTTTGAGTGTATGTCTTACTTTGAAGATGAATATAATGAGACCCTTGTTATGAGTTATTGTATCCTATCATTAGAAATGAATGGGTGAATGAATCTTTGCTAATAATTCTTCAATATGACTAACTATGATAGTCTCGTGCAACCTAGCATACTAGTAATGAGGCTTTTGTGAGAGACGCTTTCCCTGTCTTATGCTCAAGCGACTCATTAGGGACCTCGGGGAGCTGCTACGCCTAGAGGGAGCTCTTGGGTCTCTTAGGCCCGAGTGATAGGAAGATGCAAAGTGTGTCCTCTATTAGGTGGCCATCAATTTGCATAAGACTAGGGACATAGCCCCACACATGCACCTCACACTAAATCAAGCCTAACAAAAACCTTACATTATTGTCTAGTGATTAGAAAAAGGGTGGAATCTACCTAGGTGAAACAAAAGGAGCACATTAAAAAGGTTAATGGTCTACCTCCTCAAGTGATTGGGTCAATGTGAAATTTGATGAAGCCTCTATGTTGAATTATTCAATCAACAGATTGATAGAATAAGGGGATTCTAGAATCATGACGGAAGGGGTTTCTGGGAGCAAGTGTTTGTCATGTCTCGATGTTTTCCAATTAAAGATTGGAAAGACCAGTTTGATGTTGTCTTGATCAACCCACATCATTACCATCATTATCAAATACAAGAGGATTAAGCAAGGGTCGATCTCATACACCAAGGCAAAATTAATCATAAGAGAAAGACAGGTTTGTGATATTCCCTTGCATGATCAAGGCAGAGACAACTATGATTAACATTCATTACCTCCGTCGACCAAGTGTTAAACGTTAATAACTAAAGTTTGATTAGACCGTGGCAACGCATGAGATAAAACATATAAGATTAAAGTTATTTAAAATTGATCAAGGGACGTCACCATTTATCATGGGCGCAACCTTTCAAAGGCCCGATAGCATATAAAGGTGGCGGAGATGGGAAGACCAGGATTAGGGAAGGAAACACATTTTCTTATCATAATAAACAATAAACACTACATCAGGATCAGTCAGCAATTGAATTCGTCATATCTTCTTATCATCACCAAACGCATATCTGCAACCAATAAGCCGATCCTCATACTTAAGGACGTCAGCAATAACATATCTGCTTACGTGCCAATCATAGAATCAACCAAAGAGTCCTCTGCCGATCAAGAAGGAGAGGATATCATCATTGCTGCATCGGTGGCATATCAAGATAACATACTTGGGTCAGAATATTATATTCAGGAAGGAAACCAGTCATAGTAGATCAAATTCATATTCCTACGAATCAGCAACTCAACAAGGCAGAGATAAGATACGTAGGAAGAACTATAGCAAAAGCATAACTCTGATCGAATAAGAGCAACCTCAGCTCACCATAAAGGTATGTTTATATTTCATATATTAATCAATGTGAAAATAAGATGTCAAGTAATCATTATAGGATACTTTGAAATTGAAACTCTTATATTGAAAAAAGAATGAAAGGAATACTATAATAGAATGTTTATAAATGATTTCATTATAGCTTATATCATAGAATGAAGAATATGAATAATAGTATGTAATTCTTAAATGATGCATGATTATTGTGAAAACATATATATAGAAGGTAGAATTATGAGAATAATTGGAAATGATGTGAAAGGCCTAATTGAATAGAAAATGTAATGTATAACTAAGAAAGGCCGGACTGAGAAATGGACATCATCGTTAATCCATCACACCACGTAAGTGAGACCAAGGGTTAGGCAATTGGCCAAGTTATTTAAGGCTCGAGTTGATAAGGCTCCAACCCTTCAAGGCAAGTGAAGATCACTTGTCCTTAACGGGTAAAGAGTACTCAACCGAGAAGAGGCCCTTATCTCAATTGGTGAAGATTGCCAATGTGAGGTAAGTGGAAAAAAAGGCCCTTATCTCGATTAGTGTAGATTGCTAATCCGGGGTAAGTGGAGAAAGGCCCTTGTTTCAATTTGTGTAGATTGCTAACTTGAAGCAAGTGGAGAAAGGCACTTGTTCCAATTGGTGAAGATTGCCAATATGGACAAGTGGAAATGGCCCTTGTTTCCAATTGGTGAAGATTGCCAAGATGGGACAAGTGGATAGGCCTTTGACTCTAGTTGGTGAAGATTGCCATTCTAGATCAAAGGAAGGACAATGGAACTATGGCAAGATTGTGCCCAAGGAACCCTCTCTCGTTGGGTGAATGATTGGATTAACATGTTGGCCCAAGTATAGTCTCTTACGAAAGGAAATTATGATATTGTTAAGTAAAATAGAGAAAGGCATAATGCATATAAGTTATGATTATAAGGTTTGATTTTATATAATTATGATTTATATAATGAGACAAGAAGGATTGAATACTAATGTTCTCTTTTTGTGAGTTGAAATTTGGTGCAAGGTTGTGAAAATTTTGGCTTGCTAGAAGGGGACATTACAAGTGGTATCAGATCATTGACATGCCATCCTGTGAAGGAAATTAATGCAACACTATACAAGACAATCAGCCCGTAACAACAACAACAACATGGAAATGAACAACGAATTGAGAGCCTTCATTGAAGCAACCACCAAAAGCATGAATGACCAAAATCAAGCTACTCAAGCCCTATTGCAAACCGTGCAAACTTTGAGAAATGACATGGAAAATTTAAGGGCACAATCGACTAACGGGAAGGATGTAGCCTCTAACCAAGCTGAAAATAGCAACTCTTCATCAAGCTCAAGGATTCCACTACCAACCTTCCTACCAAATGAAGAAACATCAAGAAATGAAAATGATACTACTCAAGACATGAGCACTGAATACATTGCTAAAGCTTATGCCAGCCTAGACCCCGAAGTGAGAAGAGTTGTATCCTTTAATGATTTTAGTAACTCCAAGAGGAACGAATTGGCAAGAAGGGAAAGAAGACCCATTAATAAGGATTTAAAGCACAAAGCGAACAAGGTGAACCTTCCAAATTTTGATGGAACCAATAAGATCACCCCTCATGCATGGCTTCAAAAATTGAACGACTACTTTTTACTTAGCCCAATGACCAAGAGGGATGCACTTCAATTTGCCATCTTACACTTAGAAGGACTAGCCTATGAATGGTGGCATAATGGAAAACATACTCAAGGACATGAATCCATTACATCTTATGCGGAATTTTCCAAGAAGTTCATCAAGAAATTTGAGAGAAGACATCCACAACAAGATTTCAAGGACTTAACTCTAGTAAGACAACGAGGAACAGTGGATGAGTACATAAGTGAATTCGAGAAGATAGCTATTCGAGTTACCGGAATTGAAGATGAAAAATTAACATTTCTATTTATTGAGGGCTTGGACGAGAGATTGAGAGGACTAGTGGGAGCACTTAAACCCTCAACACTTGATGATGCCATTGAAATGGCCATCCAACTAGAGAAGAGTAAATCCTCTCAACCATCCACTAAACCTCTCCATAAGAAAGGAAATTTTGATAAGAATCCATGCCGTAAGTGTGGAGAACCGTAGAAACCGGGACATATATGCCTAAGGAATGAAAATAGACACGAGAAACCATATCTTCCTTACAAGGACCGTGAAGGACTAAAAGAAAAGGGCCTTTGATTTGATTGCAAGGAAGCATGGAAACCCGGACACAAGTGTAAAGACCCCGCAAAAGAAAACACGTGTTTTAGATGTAACGAGAAATGGGAAGCCGGGCATAAATGTGGGAAAAGAGCTCAAACGCACAATATAGAAATCATACTCAACAACGAAATTTAGGAAGAAAGTGAAGCAACTTCAAATAAAAGAAGGAAAGAAAATTGATCTTAAAATCCAGTGTCCCGAAGAAATAGGGATTGCTTGAGGACAAGCAATCTCAAGAGGGGAGACCTGTCATGTCTCGATGTTTTCCAATTAAAGATTGGAAAGACCAGTTTGATGTTGTCTTGATCAACCCACATCATTACCATCATTATCAAATACAAGAGGATTAAGCAAGGGTCGATCTCATACACCAAGGCAAAAGTAATCATAAGAGAAAGACAGGTCTGTGATATTCCCTTGCATGATCGAGGCAGAGACAACTATGATAAACATTCATTACCTCCATCGACCAAGTGTTAAATAATAATAACTAAAGTTTGATTAGACCGTGGCAACGCATGAGATAAAACATATAAGATTAAAGTTATTTAAAATTGATCAAGGGACGTCACCATTTATCATGGGCGCAACCTTTCAAAGGCCCGATAGCATATAAAGGCGGCGGAGATGGGAAGACTAGGATCAGGGAAGGAAACAGATTTTCTTATCATAATAAACAGTAAACACTACATCAGGATCAGTCAGCAATTGAATTTGTCATATCTTCTTATCATCACCAAATGCATATCTACCATAGTTGAAAAACTCGCCAAGCCCAAAAAACACGACTCAGCAAAAACTCGACAAAAAACTCAGCAACTTAAAAATTGCTTAAATTTCATTAAAAACGCATTTTTTTGGCAAAATTCAATGATCAGATGCATCCAATGAGTCAATAAATGAGTACATAAAAGAAACAAGCTGAGTCTAGTTGTATTTGATTGATTTGAAAGCAAATTGGGTACAAAATGGCATCCTCATGTGGAATGCACTGATACTAATAGTCTGAAACAAAATGAAAATAGCAAATTGTTTTTGTAAAACTAAAAGTAAATACTACATTAATATATTTTACAAATTTACATCTTCCTCTTCCTCTACCTTTCTTGTGCGCAGCCGAAGATTATATTGCCAAAACTTGCCAAAACTCAGAGAGTTTTTCCCCGTTGACTCAACGAGTAATTCCGAAGAGTTCTTGTAGGAAAAACTCGCTAGGCAAAAAAACTCGCGAGTTTTTTAAAACTCGTCGAATACTCGGAGAGTTTTGCAACTATGATATCTGCAACCAATAAGCCGATCCTCATACTTAAGGACGTCAGCAATAACATATCTGCTTAAGTGCCAATCATAGAATTGACCAAGGAGTCCTCTGCTGATCAAGGAGGAGAGGATATCATCATTGCTGCATCGGTGGCATATCAAGATAACATACTCAGGTCAGAATATTATATTCAGGAAGGAAACCAGTCATATTAGATCAAATTCATATTCCTACGAATCAGTAACTCAACAAGGCAGAGATAAGATATGTAGGAAGAACTATAGCAAAAGCATAACTCTGATTGAATAAGAGCAACCTCAGCTCACCATAAAGGTATGTTTATATTTCATATATTAATCAATGTGAAAATAAGATGTCAAGTAATCATTATAGGATACTTCGAAATTGAAACTCTTATATTGAAAAAAGAATGAAAGTAATACTATAATAGAATGTTTATAAATGATTTCATTATAGCTTATATCATAGAATGAAGAATATGAATAATAGTATGTAATTCTTAAATGATGCATGATTATTGTGAAAACATATATATAGAAGGTAGAATTATGAGAATAATTGGAAATGATGTGAAAGGCCTAATTGAATAGAAAATGTAATGTATAACTAAGAAAGGCCGGCATGAGAAATGGACATCATCGTTAAGCCATCACACCACGTAAGTGAGACCAAGGGTTAGGCAATTGGCCAAGTTATTTAAGGCTCGAGTTGATAAGGCTCCAACCCTTCAAGGCAAGTGAAGATCGCTTGTCCTTAACGGGTAAAGAGTACTCAACCGAGAAGAGGCCCTTATCTCAATTGGTGAAGATTGCCAATGTGAGGTAAGTGGAAAAAAAGGCCCTTATCTCGATTAGTGTAGATTGCTAATCCGAGGTAAGTGGAGAAAGGCCCTTGTTTCAATTAGTGTAGATTGCTAACTTGAAGCAAGTGGAGAAAGGCCCTTGTTCCAATTGGTGAAGATTGCCACTATGGACAAGTGGAAATGGCCCTTGTTTCCAATTGGTGAAGACTGCCAAGATGGACAAGTGGATAGGCCTTTGACTCTAGTTGGTGAAGATTGCCATTCTAGATCAAAGGAAGGACAATGGAACTATGGCAAGATTGTGCCCAAGGAACCCTCTCTTGTTGGGTGAATGATTGGATTAACATGTTGGCCCAAGTATAGTCTCTTCCGGAAAGGAAATTATGATCTTGAATAGTGAAATTGAGGAAGGAATAATGCATATAAGTTATGATTATAAGGTTTGATTTTATATAATTATGATTTATATAATGAGATAAGAAAGATTGAATTCTAATGTACTCTTTTACAAGTTGAAATTGTGTGCAAGGTTGTGAAAATTTTGGATTGCTAGAAGGGGACATTACAGTGTTAATTGATGTTTAAGTAGTTTTGTTGAGAAGGCTTGTGATTTGAAGGTTTTCTTTCAAGAAATTTTCATCATGCATTTCTTCAAAGTAGGGAATAAGGTAGCATATTGGTTGACTAACCTTGATATCATGTTTTTGAATAGTAAGGTTTTTGGGTATGAAGAAGTTCTTGTTTGCCATATTGAGCTTGTGAGAATTAGTGGCAAAGATATTGAGGAAATCATTGTTAAGTCAACCTTCATGTATCCTATGAAATTGTTCCTCAAATCGAATAAGTGACTATTTTCTTAAATATTGGAGGCTTGTGTGTCACTTTATAGAAGTTGGTGGTTCAGGTGGCAAGGATTGTTTTTCTCTTGTACTTGTTCTCTCCCATGCCTTTCTTGTTATGTCTTTCTTGAACATATATGGTTGAAATGTCTATGTTTTTATTCTCTCTCACATTTCATCCTATTACCCCTTTTCCTAAGGATTTTGTGATTTCTCTGGGAGTTTTTTCTCATTGCTTTCCTGACTTTGTATTATCTAGGGTGGCTACTTGTTTGAGAGGCTTGCATTTTAGGCAGATGTTGTTCTTTTTTTTACCATTCTAGACAGCAAAGTGGCAATCTAATTTGGTTAAAAAAGTGCCTATTGTCTTTTTTAATATTATCTTAGGATTTATTTGGATTTCATTACCTAGGTAGTGGCTCTTTTTAACCTATTGCTCTCTCTTCATTCCTACCATGATATAATTAGTGTCTCTTAGTCTTGTCCCATTCTCCTCCTTGTCCTGTCCCTTTTGCTCATGTTGGACTCCCCCCAACACACCCACCCTCATAAATTTCTTTTTTGTTTCTGAGAGGCTTTTTGTAGTCTATTGCTTCATGAATGTATTTTTGAATCAACCTAATATTTATGTTTTCCTAATCCTTTTAGTCAAATGGTTGAGTCCTCATACCACAATTCTGAAGTCCAGGCGTCCCCCCCGTTTCCTCAAAGTTTCTGACATCCCGGCAGCGGTGGGGGGACGTTTCTCAGCCGTCCCCAAGTCTTTGAAACGTCCAGGTCGGGGGCACAGCTGGATTTGGGGGGGGGATGGATCTCCGTGGAACACTGATTTTTTTTGCAAATGTGGAGAAATCAAATCTTTAAGACTGCAGATTTCTTTCCCTCTTAGCTTGTAATTTGCTGAAATTTTTGTCCAGAGCTGCCTATTGTAAAACTTGATACCCATTGAAGGCTTTTATTGTACTCATAATTCCCTATTTCAGGGCTCTAAATATCAATAGTCACTTTTGTCTCATTTTTTTGCAAATCGTGTCTCAATTTATTCTTAGCTTCTGCTGCAATTTTTATTGTGTGAATTCATTTCCTACAGCACCCATGCGTGTGCAATTGAAATAATTGTGGAATTAATGTTCATGCTCAGTGTAGTCTATTTTAATTTTCTATTTTCTACTTCTGTTAGATCTTTTCTAAAAGACAATTCACTATGATTACATTGTCTAGCTGATAAAACTACCTGATCTAAACCAGAAATCAATTCACTAAAAAGATTTTGGGAAAAAAAGCTGAAAATTAGAATCGTACAAATCAACTTTACAAGCACTTCATAGATAAGAGGGATTATCCCTTGGGTGAATATTGTTCATCCAAAACAGGAATATTTTATAATTCCATAGATGACCTAAAGTATAACTTGCACTAGTGCTTACTCAACTGACAACAACAGTTTGTTCACATTGCTCGTGGAAAATCCTATGACCAATTCTATGGGGACGGAAGTAATAAGGCAGTTTGTAGAGAAGATGATGATAATAAATGAGGGCCTTATGACAACTCCTGGTCTTGAGATGGTTTAGTTCTACTATGTTGATAAAGCCAAAGAGGAAGACCTAGCTAAGTAGTTAGTGTTATATCTATCCTATTGGTTTTGATTGTCCACTTGTTCTCATTTTACATTTTGTAATAATTGTGGCTTATGCCTCTTTGACTAACAAAATTCACCATTTTTATCAAAAATATCTTCAACTACATGGAGCCAATTTTTTCTTGAATGACATCTAAATTATCATCAACTATCATAGAAGGTGCTTTACTTATGGACAAAAGGCAATGCCATTTGTTTATCCAATGCCTTGAATAAAATTTAGGCAAGAAGAAACAAAATCTTAATACCATTCAGCATGAACATTGTTGTAGTATTCCTAATAGCATGTAGATATACTTGGTGGTGATTAGTTAGACACAGGATTCCTCCTAAAAAGCAAAAATAGATCCTCTGTTAAACTTTAAAATGATAACTTGAAAAACAACAATATGATACTTGAGAACATACTCTCCACTCAAGGAATAAATTCCAGCATAAAGAAGATTTCAAAAACATTAGCGGCCAAATAGTAATTACACAAGAAAACAGCCCGGTGGCAGGTGAAAGAAAAAACATTAAATATTAAGAACCGGAAAAAATAATGCTTTTTTTAATCAATTGATAAGGATCCTGATGCAAATTAACATGGATAAGAAAGATTCAACTCTGATCCTGACATCGTCATAAAAGATGGTAACGTGAATGCCATAGTTGATAAGTTATCTTGTCATAACAGAGATCCTTCATCATCATTGTGTGAATTAACTTGAGAGACAAGAAGTATCAACTAGATGACCAAGTACTCAAAATAATTGTTGATGCAAACTCTTAGCCAAGCAGTGTGGGTTTTAAAGCAGAGACATTTTTCTGTAAAAATGGGATTTACTTAATACTAACATCGAAATCCAAAGAAAATGTCCTCCACGAATGCCATGCAGTCCCACCAGCAACTACTGTATGCTTTTGAAAGACCTAACAAAAGATAAAAGTATCATTTTATTGGACAGGCACAAAATCTAATTTTAACAAAATGGAATCAAACACAGAAGGGACCAAACACAAAAACAGGATAACAAGAAGAGAGCTAAGAAACTGCTACATATTCTAGAACAAAATTTAAAGAGAAAGGGTCCAAGAATATCATTTTGAACTCTTAAAACTAAAATTGAGGATGTTCTATTGGTGTTCAGTAATATTTAACTGAAGATGTGTAAATTACAGATGCAACCTATGCTTTTCCACCCCTAACCATTCAGATTTTCATCAAAGAACTACACAGGCTTCATGAATTATAAGATTAGTCACCATTATCCAAATTTTCTTTTAATTTCAATAAGGTTATTCTAACTAGCCAAAATATCATTAGACATGAAAACAACTTATTATCCTAAAATTGATATGCAAACTAGAGTTCCTTGTCAGATTTTACTATCCTTACCAGAGGTTACTTACACTGAAACTGCATGATAACTTCGTATCAGTGGAGGGTAATAAGGGCCTACATGTTGTTCTAAATTTTATACTTACATATTGTTACACTCCCACGAAACTCGATGTCCGTACTTGCCTTTTTCCCCATTTGCCATCACAATTGATCATCATTGGGTGTTGACTTAGTTCAATGTGTGGTTTTCCTTGTCAGTTTAAAAGGTTGTTGAGTGATAATCTTGTTTTTTGACTAACATTTTTTGTAGTTTGATGGAGGTTGCAGCTGTTCGATATGAAATAATGACAAAGTTCAAAGGTTGTCGATGGCATCCACAAAGAAGGATAAGTATGAAAATGACTAAGGCATGGAAGGCGTACATTTGGAATGGTTTTGCCACATGGTTTTTCCACCTAAGGTCTTAAACTTGGCTCAAGTGGGTGGAAATGCCACCTAGCTTATGAAGGATGGCAATAAGTGATGCAACCTCCTTGGCACACTTTAATAGTGGCATAATACAATACAAACTCCACCCAACTTGGCATAATGGCAATGAAAACCAAAAATTCCACCATAAATCACTAAAGAGGCACATTTCTGAAGTGGCTAGACCATCAAACTCTTTCGCCTGGTTTCAAAAGATGGTTTAAGTCATTAGAAATTCTTCCCACCATTATGAAAAGATGGCTAAGGTGGGAGAGGCGAAAGCCTAAAGTGGCTGTGCCACTAAACTTTTCCGTTGGCACTTTAAAAAGGATGGTGAAGGCACCACAAAGTTCCACCCAAGTTCAAAAACAACAAAAACTTCTACCAGTACCTAGGATTATAAGAGTGGCATGAGTGAAAACAAATTCCGCCAAGGTTATAAAAGTCGGTTTAAGTGAGGAAGATCTCTGTCTAAGTGAAAAAGGTGGCATGTATGAACATAAGTGTTCCTTTTTAGTGCCCTGACTGCTTAAAAACTCCACCCAACTTGAAAATGTTGGCAATCTCAAAGGAAAGTTATGCCTTTGAAAGTTTTGCCCAATTCAAAAAAGTTGGCAAATGAGCCATAAAACTCTGCCAAGCATGTTTTTAACAATCTCTACCAAGGGTCATGAAGTAGGCTAAGATCTCAAATTAATCCACTGAAGTGCTTGCTAGCGGAAATCACTAATGGGCATGCCATCATGTCCATGTCAGCCATATTAACATAAAAAAGGTGGCCCCACTCTTGTAACAGTCGGCCTATTAAAGAAAAAGTCAAGATTTAAAGCAAGAAGAACTCAAGCCATTGCCTATTTATGCAAGTTAAAATTCAGTTTCTTTTCGAAGTCTTTTCCGGTTGCGTTCTATATCCAGCAAAAGAGTAGTGCCTATTTTTTCTAAGAAGATGTTATTTTATTATTTGTTTAGGATTAGATTTGCTTTAAAGTTTCTTTCTTTCCAACCCTTCAGCAGCCTTTAAGCATTTTGCTTTAAATATCACTTCTTGGGATTAAATTAAGATTATTTTGAAGTCCCAAGCATTACGCAATTGTAACCTATAAATAAGTGCTTTGGGCACATAAACTCAAAGGAGAACAATTAATGCTATGCTTCTAATGTAGAAACTGTTATTCAAGCTGAAGGTATTGCTGAACATGTGTTCGTAATTCTATTAATTGAATTGAAAGTGGATATTACCATCAGGTTTTGTATTGAGATTATCTGTCTACTTAGGTTGTGGCTTTGTATATGACCCAACTATTTAATTCATGGAATCATGTGTCACCTTTGTGTTGTTATTCCTTCAAATCTCGTTTGCACTAAATAACTGGTCTCTATTTTAGCTAGCTAGAAGGTGTAGGTTGTGTGTGTTTAAATTAGTTGTTTCATCCTTCAATATCTGAAAATCTCATTTGCAAAGTACGGCTGTTAAGAGTTAGGTGCGTGTATTTGACATGAAAACATGTGCATGTACTCATTTTCATATCAAGTTTTGTATTGAGATTATCTGTCTACTTAGGTTGTGTCTTTGTATATAACCCAACTATTTAATTCATGGAATCATGTGTCACCTTTGTGTTGTTATTCCTTCGAATCTCGTTTGCACTAAATAGCTGGTCTCTATTTTAGCTAGCTAGAAGGTGTCATTTGTGTGTGTTTAGATTAGTTGTTTCATCCTTCAATATCTCAAAATCTCATTTGCAAAGTACGGCTGTTAAGAGTTACGTGCATGTATTTGACATGAAAACATGTGCATGTAATCATTTTCATTTATATAAAACACCCTCGATGAATCTTGTATAATGTACAAATTTGTATATCTTGTCTATACAAATAAGTCTAGGGTTAGTTTAGATTAGTTTTAGGCTTAATATAGATCTCAGGGAACTTCCCCTGTGAATTTGAAGAGAGATTTTACCTCACTCACTGTTCCATTTGTGTTGTCTTGCAAAAAGACAAATTAAAACGGTAACACATATGTACTTCTATTTCTATTTCTATTTCTATTTGAATAAATCTTGGACATGAGATTCCACAGTGTGTTGTTGTGGGCATACTCTCACTTTGTAAACTTCAATTAGTTGGATTCAACAAGTGAAGTTGTAATCCTTGTACTACGATTCAAGGACAATGACTGCACACAGAGAGTGCCAAGCATAGCAGAGTTGTCAGAATGCTACATCATTTGGTAGTTTTCAACAATGAGATGGCCATTTACTTGTTTTTATTAATTTTGGATATGATGTTTTTAGTTGGTAAATTATAGTTCCAATTTTGCAAATTCCACCATTTTCTCCAAGTTGAAACAAGCAAAAACAATACAGGAATTAGCAATTGTAAAAAGATGCATAATCCACAAAAATAAAATCAAAATTTATTGGATTGTGCATGAATCGTTAAAAAAATTGAATCTTAGGTAAATTAAAACTTAAAGGTTCATGTACATGTCACACAATGAGATGTGCCAACATGTAACTAATTATTCCGAATTTCTTACTTTAAGATACTTTTATCAGAAACAGGAACACAATGGAGAATTATCCTTTCTGGTTTATTTCACTTATTAATTGCAGCCCTTTAATAGGAGTGGAGAAAGCTTGGGCAGCATTAGGGATTTTGGAGAGTGATAATGCAGATACTGAGACCAAAGCAATTCCATCATAGAATGACTTCGACTTCTAATCTATAACTATGTCATTTAGTAGAGTTACGGAGTAAGAGGAATATGATTTTCTTGGGGATCTGATGCAAAATTCATCAAGAGGACTAAGCAGAGGTTTTTCTCCTACATTGTTGCTGACCTTTCTAGTTGCCTGTTTTATGCTGAATTTCTGAACAAAAACATTAGATATCTCATGTGTACACAGATAAACTGCTATTCAGAAGATATAAATGATTAAACACAGACAAGCACATCATATCACATAGAATCAGATAAACAAGAATATCTTTATTTTATTTGCATGTTCTCCAACATACACAGGTCTGACTCATGGATGGAGATCTCTGAATTTATGAGCCTAACTAGGATATAGAAAAATGAACAAGGCAGGGACACCAGATAATCATTACAGTTCACTTGTAACCTTAATGCAGCTGTTACACAACTCAAAAAAACAACATAGGGATCACAAGTACATTACAAATTATACTATTGCTCCTTTAAAACAATGTGTCTGTAGAAGCCATGGCTGTCATGTCCCTATAATGATTTATAATTGAATTGTTTATTTAAATAATAAGTTAGCCTTACATAAACTAAATATATAATATATTTATTTAAAATATATTATTAATATGTATTAGTTAATAATAATTGCTTGAGGACAAGCAATCTTGAGTGGGGAGGTTTGTCATGTCCCTATAATGATTTATAATTGAATTGTTTATTTAAATAATAAGTTAGCCTTATATAAACTAAATATATAATATATTTATTTAAAATATATTATTAATATGTATTATTTAATAAATAATATTATTAATTTAATATAATTTAAATATTATGAAATATATATATTTATATTTTAATTAACTAGATATATTATAAATATAAATATTTTAATATAATATTTATGTGAGTAATTAATAAGATATATTATTATATATAAAAATAAATATTACGAAGAGTCTTACCTATTAAAGCTAGAAAGTAAAGAAATTTAGAAAGTAAAGTAATTTGGAATAAGACAAAGTAATACGGTTAAACAAAAGGTTAAATTCAAAATAAAATCATATAAAAATAAAAGTCTAATAAGACAAACATTATCTCACCATATTATATGCTTGGAAATAAAATAAAATAAAAGAGCTCCCATACTTAATAACAAATGTATTTATTTATACTATATATATTACATAAATAATGTACTTTAAAAAGATTAAGGGGAGGTTGAAGGAAGATATTTATAAGTGCAGCACATTAATAAATAATATATTATAAATATATCTAATAATATAAATACAAATATCATTATTATTATTATCTTATATTGTAATATAAATATAAATAATATAATTATGATGTAAATGATATTAATATATCATTTATTATAATGATATAATATAAATACAAATAATGTAAATAAATAATAATAAACATCTTTTAACCTATCCTCTTATGATAAGGGAGTTACGTATGGTTAGAACTAGTTTTACCACAAAAGGGAATTAATATAAAGTAATAAAAATAATAAGAGACATACCTCTTCGAACATATCCTTTGAAAGGGAAATAAATAAAGGTTGTGAGATAGAAGGAAATCATCATCGGGAGAAAATATTAAAAGAGTATCGGATAAATACATATATTTAGATCTGCATTTTATAACAACAATACAATAAAGATTATATTACGGCAGCATAGGTAAGGAATCCCAGGTAAAGCTACAACAGATAAGTAAGTATTTATATTTACTTATTCAATTTATGATTTGTAAGAATTTATATTTACTTGTTCAATTTATAACTTGTAAGATATAAATGATAAGGTTATTAAGTAGGAACTGATATATGTGTCTATGTATGAAATTTATATTCAAATATGTATCTTTGTTGAATTATGTAATTGTCCAATTTTTAACCGTATAATATGCTGAGCATTAAGTAGCGAAATTCTAATAATGAAAGTGTTAGTTATTACATGAGATAGAACTTAATAATTGTGAAACATATGAGCAATGAAATTAATCCATTAACTCTATCTGAGAGGTGTGATGAATGGGAATGAACAATTAGCCAACATGGGTATATAGTGGCCCTTGTCTCAGTGGGTACAAAAGGTACCCCTTGGACAAGTGGAAGTGGCCCTTGTCTCAGTAGGTACGAAAGGTACCCCTTGGACAAGCGGATATGGCCCTTGTCTCAGTTGGTACAAAAGGTACCCCTTGGACAAGCGGATATGGCCCTTGTCTCAATAGGTACGAAAGGTACCCCTTGGACAAGTGGATATGGCCCTTGTCTCAGTTGGTACAAAAGGTACCCCTTGGACTAGTGGAAGTGACCCTTGTCTCAGTAGGTACAAAAGGTACCCCTTGGACAAGCGGATATGGCCTTTGTCTCAGTAGGTGCAATGGCACCCCTTGGACAAGTGGATTTGGCCTTTGACTAAAGTTGGTGAGTTATTCACCCCTCGAGCCAAAGGATTATCATAATTGGCCTTCGACTAAAGTTGGTGAGTATTCACCCCTCGAGTCAAAGGATGGAAATAATGGACCCATGATAATTGGCATATGGCATCCTATCACATCCTCTCACATGGAATTAATGATTTGATTAATGCATAAATACACATATAATGGATAATGAGGGAAAGTGTGAAAAGCATATTGATGTTGAACATAAGAGTATAACCCTATAAGGGCAATGTGATTATGTAATTTGAATATTTCTTGCATATATTATTATAAGTGGGAATCCAAAGATAGACTAGTGTACTAATGTTCTCTTTTTGTGAGTTGAAATTGTGTGCAAGGTTGAGAAAATTTTGGCTTGCGATAAGGGGACATTACAATGGCATCGCATCATATCAAAAATATCCTACATTCATCCCTGCTAAATTGATTATGTGTGCCTCCCAATATCTCTCTGATGCTAGTATAGCAGCGAAATGGAGTGACATCAGATGGCATATGGAAATCAGATACTATAATTATAGACTGTGACCCCAACTGGGTCTGAACCAATGGATGTTAAGATGACAAAGATAGTGAACTAATTCTCATACAGTTCCATGCAGCTGTTTACAATCCCACTCAAAATATTTGTACATCCCACATACGTTCTCCATAGCCTCAATGGTTTTCTTCTATGATATTCTCCTTAGCTTTATCCTTGGCATCACTATCAGCCTGTTTGTACACAAGCTTAGATTCAAATCTGGTTTATATTTCCAGTCCTTCATATTTTTCAAAGAGCGTGTGCCACTCCTGCAGTTCGGCTTGCTGTTTAGCCAAACTAAGTTCTAAGGCCATTGTTTTCTTTTTCCATTTGTTCAAACTTTCCTTGTGCTGCCTCTTCAGTTGTGTTGTCCTATCTTCCAAGTGTGCTATTGTTATCAAATCAAGTCTTATCTTATCACTCTTCTTCTTTCTGCTTCACCATCTTTTCCAACATTCCTACTTCCAGGGCCACCTGGAATCATATTATGTTTTAACAACTATGTTAACTCCCTCTATACTAACTCTGATCTGAAGATCAGCAATGTCATTGTGAAATTTCTCATTTAAGTCCTTGTTCAACCTGGCCGATATCCACTGCCTTTGGGACTATATCTGTATATAGGAAGCTTGTCCAAAGCTTCGCAGGAGTGCTCGTCTTTTCCTATTATCTTCCCTTCCTATATTTGTTTGGCATACTATGCCTACTGTTGGGGTACTATGTCTTGAAAAAGTGTTGACCCTCATAGTTTTGGTAAAAAATGTAGGCTTCGTTGATCATATTCATAAGCATAGAAGAGTGCCGTTACCATTCATTGTGTCTATGGCAGCCAGCTTCTGTCCAGCATTGGCATAAAATTCTGGCAACTGGTTATGTATAGCAGCCAATTGATTTAGGGAGTAGAAATTACCTTTCTGACCTCCACTAAAATGTTTGCCTGTCATCTGCAACTGGCTTGGACTATACACCCAAATCTGCAACACTCAAGTTAATGGGGAAGAAGGCACTGGTAGACGCTAAGAGCATTCAATTGATACAGACTTATCTATAGATCTAAGTGGCTCAGACTGCCTATGCAAAATCTGATGTGAACCCAAAGATCCATGCATCCAAGAAGAATCAAATGTGAGTGTTAGTGGTAAAAGTTTAAAACCTAGTACTCAGAAATTAGATGTTTCTGTGTTTTTAATTCTCTGTTTGAAAGTCTTGAGATTTCCACACCGAACCATTTTGATGTACTGGAATCAACCGTGTCAGATTCATTTATGTGTTCTTTTAACCCCGTGTTATGTGTTTTAGATGCCCTGTGTTTTTTCAAGGTTTGAGTTGGTTCTGACCTCTTTGGGTTGTCAATCATTATCAAAGTCTGACTCCTGTGGTTCTGAAAGTAAGCCTGCGAGTATACCTGTAAGTTGTAACCTACCAATCAAAAGTAGTTCTTTCAATACAATTGTGCTTGTTTAAGGCTCAATTCAGAAAACAGTGTCAACTTTTTTAACAGCTATTACTGAACCCACAAACCATTTATGTTGATCCATTAAACATGGCATCTGTCAGCTGCAAACTGGAATGTGAGACCATGCGTGTATTCATTAAGTTCATACAAATTATCTTCCTTCATCTTGCATGTCTTAATTGCTGCTCTAGCATTGTCAAAGATCATAATAACCACTACTGGACCTTAGAGCAGATTGGCTGTATAACAGACAAGCAGTTCCACTGAGATAAGCATTGTTTGCAGGTGAATGATATGATTTTAAGAATGCAGTAATTACATAATTTCAGGTACATATTATCTCCATTTAAGAATGCAGTAATTAAATAATATTGTCATGCATTATTTTGACAAAATTCACCTTTAGAAAGAAACAAATTAAAATAACGTAAGAAATGACAAAAATCAGTCAATGAGACTGCAAAGTGCAGCCTGTTCAAATAACCACTAGTAAGGAAGTGCTTAAAGATTCTCCTGTAAAACAGAAGATAGCTGAAACATTAATTAGAAAATATTTTACCAAAAGGGTAAATCTAAAGATTCTAATAACTAAGAATCTACGAAATTATTTTTAGAGAACAATCTAGGATACAGAAGCCAAACAAACTGTACAAGATAACCACTAGTCAAGAATATATACAAGAGAGTGCACAGGATTTTTAAATTAGAGAAAAGCCTGAAACAGAATTATAAAGCACTCACGACAAAAATATCTGACACACTAAATCTGTTTGGAGATAAAATAAGGATCACCTTTTGATGAATCTGAAACCTCAGATGGATCGATCCAGTCATAAGCCTTGGCATGCAATGAACCATAAAGAAGTTTGCTCAACACAGTCATGTCAGGGTGGTTGTGGAGGGGTATGACAGATGATACAGGCATACAAAAAATCCCAATCTGCACATTATACAGTCAAATGTGTAAGCCCTCCCACCAAACTGGCACCATGATAGCAATTAGAAGACAATTAGCACATTCATTAAGATATTTTTCTCATATACTGAAAATTGTATACGGTAAAAAGGCAAACTCTTATTTTTATATTAAACAACTCAAATATTATGTTGCTGCAAATTAATACAGTACGAATAGGAAAGCTCTGGCCACCAAAAATTGACCTTACATTTTACTTTCACAGTGTCTAGGTCAGAAACCAGTGACAAGTCACAAAAAAACATTTTTATCTGCATCCACGTTATGTATGTACCTGTGTGTACACACACCTGTTTCTTTATCATTTTGGTTTTCTTCCCTTTTTTAAAAATCACTTTATTCCTTAATTTTGGAGAGGCACAGTGGTGCCCAGTTCAAGAAAACAAAAAAGAAGAGAAAAAATTATTCTGCCAGGGCAAGACCCTTCTGGTTCTAGATACAGCCGGGAAACACCAAGTAAGTGCCTGTTTATATAAACATTTTTGCAAGATCCACATAAATGGCAGGAAAAGAAGGGATAGAGGGGCAGTGCCAGTATTGTAAACCTAATTAAATAATAATATCAACATTTAGAGCGCATTCACAGATTTCCAATTCATCATTTCACAATGAAAAAAGATGGATTCAAAGTTGAGAAAGTGATTTTAAAAGATAATATTAACTTGCACTAGGGATAAACAAGTTACCGAAAATTTTTCACACTCATGTATATGAAGGTAAGTAATTGGAGACAAGTATCTGAGACCTCCATTGCGCCCCCTCCTTCCATTAGCTCCATATGCAGAACCACTCCATCCACGTGCTACAAGTGCCCCCTCTTCTAGTCCAACATCAGAAGGCTGGATAGTATCTGAGCTTTTCAAATATACAAAATTGCAAATCAATTACTTTGAATTGATAACATGGATGATTATAACATCAACAATTAAAGCATGCAATATGTACAAAACTACATGTACAATCTTCCCCGGTCTACCTATATGTACAAAACTACATATGAATAAATCTTTGACTATTATACATATGTTACTCAATCTAGTATGCATTATGTTTTATGTTCATTTGTGCAATTGTTATTCTAATCAAATAAAGGAGTAAACCTTGGCGTCATTGTCTATATGAAATCGGATCAGATTCATAAAGAATCAATGTCGGTCAATACTTATTGATGACTACATTGGAGACCGATGAAATTCATGCCATTGAGCCCAAACAAACACATGAGAAGATTAGAGCGTAGTCAGGGGGGAGTCCAGGAGATCAAATGATCCTTTTGACTAGTGGAACAACAAGAATGAAGGAGGTTGTGATAAGCAACCAAATCTAGAAATCCATCAGTCTTGAGTCAGAATCAAAGTGAAAGCTGAAGTAGAAGCTACAGCCGAAGCATGAGTAGGAGCGGTAGTCAAGAACAAAGACACACGAGTAGCCAACTAACTATGAACATCCGAGAGTGTAAAGAGGAAGAGTGGGTCAAGGTTGTTAGGCAACTCCCTCTTCCTAAAGAAGGTTGCACTAATCTTGCCGATCAAGTTCAATCTAAGGAAAAAACAACTAAATCTCTAAAGTCTACTGAACCCCCTCTAGACAAGGGAGTTTTTCATAGTGAAACAAAGTCTGAGAGCTTCTTGGCAAATGAAGAGCGGGAAGCATACGAGAGCAATCTCCAAGACATCGAAAAATTGTTGATCGAAGAGGAACCCAAGCCTAAGACACCAGGATTGAGGGTTGGAGCAAGACGTAAAGAACTTGAAAGTAGTGGTGTCCGAATTACCAAGATCTCCAAAAGGGTGAGGGGTTTGGATGTGTCCAAAAGTGCTCAAGGAGCAAAGGAACATCTTGACCAAAACTTCCTAAGGAAAAGGTTCTAGACATTACAATCACATCAAGCAATGGTGACTCCATGTTCGAATTTTGAAGGGTAGAAGCTGCCAAAGTTCAACAAAGATGGATCTGAAGACCCTATAAGGCACTGCAGAACATGTATTACCATATGGACTACAAATGCGCAAACAAACTAGAGATATTGGTTGAGATGTTTCCCAGTCACACTACAAGGAGTGGCAATAGATTGGTACATGGATATTCTTGATACTAAGAAATTAACGTGGTAGAGACTAAATAAGGCATTTGAAAAAAAGTTCAAACTATTGAGGGATGATAATCAGATTGTCGCTGAAATTTATAATACCTGACAAGCTAAGCATGAAATGTACAAGCCTATAACAAGAGGCTAAAGAAGTTATTGAGAAGATTGAAGAAGGAACCAACAGATAGGCTAAAGAAGCAATGGTTCACTGAAGGGTCAATACCCTCATTGCGAAAGAAGATGAAAATAGTACCTCCCTCATTGTACAATGATGCATATAATTAGGCCATTTCCATAGAGAGCACAAAACAAGACATCCTCCCATTCGTGGAAAAGCAAAGATGATTTTAATTTAAGTGATCATGAATCAAGATCGGTATAGGCTCTTCTAGAGACATGTTGAGGATGATGAAAGAGATGGACATGAAATAAGGTAAAGAACTTTGGTGTACTAATTGCAAAATAGATCACACCAAAACTAATTGGGCCAAAAAGATGTTTTGTGAAATATGCTAAGTTGCAGGTCATTCAATTAACGATTGCCCATACAATCTAAAAAATAAGAGCACCCAAGTACTCTTTGCTCAGGGAAAGCCATCAACACTAAACACCTCCCTAAACATGTCTACAGCATGTCACCTGGTGGATACCAAAACCAGAGAGACAATAGATGCCAGAATGGGGGTGGAGCCAAAAGACAAAGTATGATGGCCAAGGTCGGCCAATTATACAATGTCAAAAATACAACAAATGAGGCCATTTCACAAGAGATTGCCTTTCCAATCAAGACACTTCTAGACTTCTTTGCCAATGGTGTGGACCCAAAAATCACAGAGATAGTAACTGTCCGAAGCAAGCCAATGACAACAAAGTAATGGCAAGAACTAGATCGCAAACAAGAAAGGCAAACTACCCAAACCCACCAATAAAGAAGCAAAGGTTGGTCAAAGCAAGAGCGGAGGTTGGGATGCAAATGACTGAAGAAAGGCAACAATCCCATGCAAAGGCAACAACTACGAGCAAACTTAGTTTGGACAAGGCTATTGCAAGGCAAGTGTTGCAAACCACAGTACCTATAAAGGTAATAGATTTGTTGCATAGCATTTCAGAACTAAAGGAAGCCATAACTACAAACACTCTAAATTATAATCATGACATGGAATATGCACTCCTCATGTCAAATATGCAATGTTCTGGGAGGGAAACAATATAGAACAAAAGGAACCAATTTTGGGGCCTCCTCTATCAAGGAATCAAGTGACTGATCACATGTTGTTGACAATGAACCTAGCTTGGCAGACCACAATCATACACATGGAGATATTAGGAAGTACACTCTAATACCATTGTAAATGGTGGATCAGGTGTGAACATGCTTCTGGAGGAAACTTGGAGGAATCTCAAGAAACCTACGATTTGGCCACCAACCTTCCAAGTGGTGGGAGTAGATCAATTCAACATAAAGGTGCTTGGAGTACTCATGGCTCAAAAGATAATCATCAACAACAAACGATTCATTTTGAATTTCATAGTCATCTCTCTAAAGAAGGCATTATTGGGTTAAGGCTAGCTGATAGCAACCAAGGTTGATTATTATTAGAAGATTGGACTCTAATGAAGAATGCTCAGAAAGTAGAGACTAAGGTACCATAGAGCCAAACAATGAAGGGGTTCTGGAATTGCAATCTTGTTCGAAAGACAAAACCAACTCTCCCAGAGGTCTCTTCTTTTGGCAAATGGAAGATTATGAAGTCTTTTAGCGGTAGCCTAATCATAATTTTGTGGAAATTGAAGAAGGAAAAGGAAAAGAACGACATAACTCCGGAGGATATATTTATCGAACTTATCCTCCAACATTTATGGAATATAAATTGGGTGATGTTGAGTTAGATGAGAAATCGACACATCAATTTGGAAGTAAGGAGGAATTGAAGTATAAAGAGTCTTCATTCGTAAATTTGGGCTTCGAAGGCCATAACAAAATGATTAAGGTTGGAGATGCCTCGGATCCAATGTTGAAAATGGCCAATCTCGCAAACTTCACCAAAGCATCGGAACTAGACTTAACTAATGCCAAAGAAGGTACAACTACAAATAGAGAAATTATTAATAATTTTAATCTAAAGTTTGCCATTTTGTGTTGTGCTAACGAATGTTACAAAGGACCATACTTGCATTGTATACATCAACATGAAATCAAAGTCAAAAGACGATCAAAGAGAACTTCATCAGAAAATAAAGAAAAAGAGAAAAGCACCTTGCAATGAATCACAAAGAGAAATACGAGGCAAATTAATAAAGTCAGATAGGGAAATACAAAACTTAATGACATTCAAAAGAAAAACACATGGGTCCCACAAGGAGTAAATAAAAATAAAAATCCAAAAGGGAAAGTCTTCAAGTACAATGACTAGAAAAGAAAATGAAAAAATTTCCCATTGTACAACCAACTATTGGAATTATTCCACCAAACAATCAAAAAAAATTATTGCTCAACATCCTACCACATGCCATTCTTACCATACGGTCTCTGCAATTTCTCCCATTCATATGATACTTGATATAATTTCTCCCTTTTTGTCATACAATATCTACTGCAACACCTTTCCACCATATGACCCCTACTACTAATTCTTCCCACCATATGGCTCATGTCAAAAATCTAATCATATCTATTGCAACCATACGATTTTATTTTTATCCTCACCTAGTCGTACCATCAGCCTTTTCCATGCTCCCTTTGGTATCTACATTTGTATGCCCTACTCAAGGAGATTCCACTATATGGCCTTTACAAGGAGTTCCTATTGTACGATCTATATGGTCTATTAAAGAGGTATCATACACCCATCCCTGTTGTACAACCCATCCAGGGAATACAAAGCACCACCATATAGTCGTCCCATTTCCTATAATCCCTTATCGTACACCCCAATCCAGCACTCTCCCATCCACTTCAAGCTCCAGTAACAAACTATCACATGCCACCACTTCAAAGGATTGCAATCCAAATTCTAGCATTGGAAGTGCTAATTGTTTGAACGGTCCAAAGGAATTAATAGTGTTACAAACAATGGTGGTTACATTCACCATATATGGTCTGTGACATTCCAAAATCAAAAAATTCCATGTTTGAATTTCTATTTCCACAGGAAGAGAAATGGGTTGAGCAACCACTTCCAGGGTTTGGAGAACCATCCACAATACAAAACTATAAGGAGGAATTATCCTTGCAAACAATAATTTAGCAAGTACCTTGTAGTGCAAAATTTAGGATTTGCCATTGCAGTCATAACAACTAAAGGAAAGAATCCACAAGTTGGAGCTTCGTCATCTACACCATGACCAAAACTTTAGTAAATCACATTTCAGCAATATAGCACAAGTCGAGAGGGTTCAGTGCTTCCATCTTTGAAGCCCACTCTAGGAACTGACAGAAACAAAAAAAGGCAACAAACAGCTCCATCTAGCAAAGCATCCACACCTCCAAGGATGTCTCCTGCTCTCATGTTCAGTGATTTAATTCTTTCTGTTCTTTGTTGGCTAGGAATCCGACTATTCTTTTTGGGGTGGATGATGTAGTTTGTAATAATTATCTTGTAATGTTTTTTGTTGGCTTGTGGGTTAGTTCTTAGGAGTTGGTTGTAAGTGGTTGCTAACAGTTGTGTTCTATCTGGCAACCATCGAGCACTTCAAATATGTTTCTTGTAGTCAATGTAAGTAGTTTAATCCTTGGCTAATCTTCCCTAGTCTACCTATATGTATAGAATTCGTATGAATAGAGCTTCAACTATAATACATATGTTACTCCGTGTAGTATGAATTGTGTTTATGTCCATTTATGCAATTGTTAGCTTTATCAAATAAAGAAGTAAACACGACACTGAGCTAAGAAAAGTCTTTCTATCTTGAGGCAACATTCAATCCACAATAAAGAAACCCTATGCACTTGGAAAAATATCTATTTCCTCCTTTAACAATGGTTTCCAAATTTCTGAAACCCACTCATGCAAACTAAGAAGATTGGCCAAAAGCCATTGAATTTCCCTATTAGGGTACAGCTCATCAAGCTTTTTTCCACATATCCAATTCCTTATTCTAATTAAAAGCCACTTCTAACACCCAATCTGCTTTTTTAGAAATCAAACCAGCTTTCCATATTCTAGACTTGCAACCCTTCGTAACATCCCATCATGGTTTTTGAATTGGACAATTAGGGTTAGGGCATTAATGATTATGAGAATTGATCCATATGCCCCTACAATCACTGGGTACCTCACTATTCCTCTCCTAAAGAATAGATTTCTTAACCACAAAGCGCATCCAAAAACGTTTCAAGGGAAGAGTTATTTGGATTTAGGGCAAAGGTGGCCTCCAAACCCTTAAATAGAACCATCGAAAAGGACATCCACCTAAGGTTTTTCCACACACCTAAAACATCCAAATAGGAGCTGCTAACAACAGAGGAATTAAAGTTGGAGTGGGACAGCAAGACAATTGCAAACAAGCTCTACAAGATCCTCCAAAAGCATTCCCACATAAGGTTAAAAATTGCACAGAGAAGACACCAAAAGTAGCTTAAGGTTTAAAGGGAGGAACAAGAATAAATCAGGTGCAAATCATGAGCCATCAGGAGTGAGCTGCTCATAAACACAAACTCATGGATGGATTTTTTTTATTTTGAGTTGGTTTTCTGTTTTCTTCTTAGACCCGGCTGATTATCCTAGTCGAGGCTACAAACTCACTAAACCTAACTTAGACTCTGATACACGAGTCCTTGTCAAGACTTACTAAGTCTCAATACATTAGAATTACTTTTGTGAGCCCTGACATACAATAAGGCCTAATAAATGACCAACACACACCCTCTATGTTGGATATGTGTTGCATATTATGTACGTTCTACACCCCTTATGAACTGTACACCTTGCCATAATTAGTGGAGCCTAGGGCAGCATCCCGGCTAGGAGGTATGGGGGGCCATTATGGGTGGTTTTTTGGGCCCATGGTTTTATACCCATTTTATTGTAATACCACCTAGCAATTTCCTATAGTGGTGTGCCTATAAATACTCGCACAAGGATTGGGGTTAAGCACAAGCGAAAATATCTTATTGTATGGTGAACGGTTGAGTTAATACCATGACTGTTGTTTTTGCTGGGCTTTTTCCTGAATGAATTTCCTAGGGTAAAATCTCTTATTTTACAATCATTATTTCTTTCTGTTGCATTTAAGATTCTGTCAAGATTGCTTCTCTTTGCATAATAGATTTATCAGTATCATTTCTCTTCATTTTGCTTAATCACCCATTTTCCAATAAACTTGAGATAGAGAAAAATCCCTCATACCAACTTGAATCACCATCAATCCTTAGATTCAATCAAAGTAGGATAACCTAATCAATCAGAGTAGGATGTCCTCAAACATTCAAGTAAAAGTAGGGAGATGAAATTTTTCCCTCAATAGAATACCATGTGCATATTTTCAATCATAAACAATATAAATAGGAAGAACAAATTTAGTAGAGCAGACTAGAACAAGAAAAAGTTGGACAAGAACAATAGATTGCTAAAACAAGTAAAAGAAATTACACCACTCCTAGTTAATATTACATTGTAAACCCAATTGTCACTAGCAATATTCACTTCCAATAAGCTTTCAAAAAATGTGGCAACTTTCACAGGGAATGGTTTGCTCAATAGCCTAAGCTTTGGAAAAGGAAAACTTTGTTTAAGTATATGAACAAGGAGTCCAGTATATTTAGGGATCATCAATGCTCTCTCTTGGTGAAGAAAAATGCCAGAAAATAGCATTTGGGCACCATCAAGAGCTCAAGAGATCTAGCGGGCTTCCAATTTTCTTGGACCCAGATTCTGAGAGTTTTTGGTCCAGTAAAAGCCCCCATGAACCTGCAGATTAAAGCTCTTTCATTGATAATACATAACCGATGTTCCATTTCATCCATTGAGAAGGAGACTTTAGGAGAGGTTTCCATTTTTAAAGCAGCCGTTCTCCTTTTTTGGCTGTGAGAGGTTTGATGACTGTTTTCACAGCATCATTTTGCACAATTTCAAAGTTTTTCCTAACAAATTTGCGGAGCCTCTTTCAACACGGCAGATCTAAATTTTGGCCTAGGTTTTGTGTTGAAGGACTTTGTGACTACATTGCACGAAGACCCGTCTCCGACCCCTTGGTACTCGTCTCGGAGACTGGTACACGTCTCCCGTCTCGGAGACTTGACTGGGTACGTCTCCCTTTGTAGGAGACTTCTGGTCGAGTCTCCCACTCGTCTCCAAGTACCCTGCATCAACAAAAAGGCGTCTCCATTTTTTTTTCTTTTTCTACCTTTCATTTTTTCCGCTGTTTTCTCACAAGCTCAATGGATTCTTACTCCTACGAACTTCAAACCTCAATACTAGTGTCTACAGTAATATATATACATTAAGCTATATTAAATTGTTACAAGTAAGCTATAAGCCTATAAGTAATATATATACAGTAA
Organism: Cunninghamia lanceolata; assembly: GCA_027924645.1. NCBI lineage: Eukaryota > Viridiplantae > Streptophyta > Pinopsida > Cupressales > Cupressaceae > Cunninghamia > Cunninghamia lanceolata. Next base: position 811,235 of record BSBN01001102.1, read on the forward strand.
GCTATATTAAATTGTTACAAGTAAGCTATAAACTTAAACTTTACTTGTTCTCTTGTTTTAAAAGTTCAATGTCATAATATTTTCAGTTTTAATGTTAGCATATTAATAAATTAATAAAATTATTAAATTATATTTTAAAAAAATAGTGTCTCCAAGTACCCCCGTCTCCTATTTTTCAAAAATAGACGTACCGGTACTGGTACCAGTCTCCCGTACCAGTACCAGTACCAGTCTCCATGCAACCTTGCTTTGTGAGGAGGCCATTGCCTCTGCAAGTGAGGTCTCCTTTCCTTCAATCAGCGCTTGGCTGGTTTGTGGGGAAGCACTCTGGTGTGATTTGGTGCTGTAATTTATGCAACAAGAGGGTGGAGAAAGCATAGAGTGCTAGAGAGATAGAACACGCTGCCAAGTTACGATCTGAGTAAAACAAATATCCTTAGAAAATCTTGCAAGGATGCAACTTTATCTTCCTAGAACCTCTCCTAACACTTAAGGTCAGTGAAACTCTAGAAGTAGAGAAGAAACTAGTGGTACATGTTTGCCCCCGTGACCCACGCTGAGAACAAGGGGAAGTAGAAGGCCCTTGATGCCTAAATGAAGCAAGTCAAAAGAGTGGGCACTATCATCTTTGTAAATCCTTGGAAAAGGAAACCAAATGGAAATCCCTTTTCCCAAATGAACAGCCATGAAATTTACTGTGGTATTTGTAAACCATCCAAGACAGGACACAATTCACTGACTCTTTCAGGATTCATCAAATTGCATATCTACCATTGCTCAGGGTCTATAGTATAAAGCAATAAACATACTTGAAGAATGCTTTCCAAACATAGCAATCAGCAATACCTTCCAATCAAATGTCAACATTTTAGCAAGGTCATCCAATCTATAAAGATGACTTCTGTTAGAGCTTCTAGTCTTTAGTACAATAAGCTACAATATGTAGGTGCACACCATAATTAGGCTACAATTAAAGCTAAAACAACAAAGAACTCAACCAAACATTATATTTTCAAACATTTATACAAGAGCATTAACAAAGTTCAACAAAGCCCCATATGGAGAGCACCTACAAATAACATTGCAGCAGTTATTTAAAGAATATAACCAGAGTATAACAAAAAAACCATAATATATGGTCTGATGGATTAAATTTGGAAAAGGTACTTTTATATTAACTTGTTCGCTTATTACGTCTTGGATTATACAAGTATTATCACATCATCCCACACCAATTTCCATTCAAAACGATTCCCTTGTAATGTCCCCTTTTTGAGCAAGATTGGATATTAGCCTATTCACCATTCCTGTAGGCTAATACACTTGGAAAGGGAATGTCTTGGTTGAGCTAGGTGGGAAAAACGAATGTTGTCAAGGTTTGAGAAAAGGAATGTTAGCTCAACTAATATTATTTTTGGCTAAGTGGTATTTTTATATTATTTTATTTGGCCAAAAATAATAAAATAATAAGCCAAGGGATTGAGCGGCCAAGTTGGAGAAATAAAAATAACTTAAAGCTTGGAGAATGGAAAGTGGGTTTTTAAAGGCAAAAATGATTTTTCCTTAGCTAAATGAAGTTTGGAGATGATTTTTTATATTTTAATAATATTTATGGAAAAATCAAAATTAATTAAATATTTAGCCAAGGAGAAAAACGAAAATTAATTAAATATTATGCCAAGAGGTGGAAAATAAAAAAAGGTGGAAAAATGAAATATTGGAGATAAAGTTAAAATATAATATTTTAATATTAAAATATTATATTATTTTCCACTAAATTGGCCCTCAAAGGAGAAAAAGGAAAAAATAATAAAATAATATTATTTTATTATTATTTATGTGGGACATCCAACTTGGAGGAAAAGGGAGAAATAAATTAAATGAAAATAAATAAATAATATTTTATTATGGCGATGGATTTCAAAAATAATAAAATAATGGTTTATTTGAGCGCCCAAGTTGAAAAGTATAAAAGGAGGTCATTTAGAGCATTTTTTATATATCTTGATCATTTGGTATTTTGCTTTGTGAGAGTTTTCTCTCGGCTGTAATTGATTTTCAGCTTGTTCAAGGACGAAAACCCTTGAATTTTAGTGGTTTGGACGAAAACCCATTCCACCATGAGAGATGAATTCACATAGAATTCATCATTGAGCATAATTGCAGGTTTATGATGGAGAATTGGCTTCAAACAACTAGGGTTTCATGAAGATTTTATATCCAGCTAGGGTTTGAAGGTTTTGTATGCAGATTGAAGGAAGAATAAGGCAAATCGGAGGTCAAATTGATCATATTTTCATGTGTTGATATCATACAAAGGTTTCTAGGTGGATTGCCCTTCATTTGGAGGCATTTTTGTGGCTTGGCCTCATAATTTGATATTCTGATTTTTGCTACAGTAGGCTGGAATTGTGTTTGAGGTTGATATCATCATATTTTGGCATCATTTAAGGTTTACAAGCTTGCTGGGTCAAATTGCACTACTTCTAGGCATAGACAATTTCATAATTTGGCACTTTTTGGCATGATTCGTGAAATCTAGGTTGTGATCAGCACTTTCAGACTTCAGCAGGGTTTTACCAGCACTCATTTAAAGGGTTTGATCATCACTTTTTGAATGCATAAGGGTTTGTAATCATTCCAAAGACAAATCGCTTCATTCCTAGCATCTAGCGATTCATTTTGGAGGAGTTTTTGGCATTCATTTGGCTGGAATTCATAATCAGACTTTGCATCAGTCATATCAGCAGGGTTTATTAGTCATATCCGTCTAATAGTGATCATCTACAGGTGTTGATTTGGTCTTATATCATCAAGTTGATCATTATACCTTGGCTAGGCGTCATTCTACATCAAGCGGCTAGGATTTGGAGCAATATTTGGGCTTATTTGCACATTGTTTGAGATCTGATTTTGAAATCAGATTGGTCTGATGTAATCTACAGCCAATATCATTTGTAATCAGCTCTTGAATTCAATTAAAAAGTAAAGCTTTCATTCCGGGTATGGTATATGTACTTTGTGTGAGTTGTTTGGTTCAATAATTTGATAATTTTGTTTCATTTGCAACTCTATTTGCATTCTTGAATATCATTCGTCAAAACTATAAACACTTTCAAACAAAAGCAATCAGAAAAATCAGGGCAGCAAAGGAAAAAATTTGGTTTAGATAAGACAGGGTTCTTACATCCCTCCTTTATTTCTTCATTTTTAATAGTAGTCGCATTCCAAATCGTCCCCAAAAGTAGCAGATATGATAAAAAGTGATGAACACATACTTTTGGTATTTGTACGATGGCACAGTTACTAACATGTATTTTCCAAAATCCATTTTTTGTTTCTTAGCATTCACATAAAGGACTTTTACAAGTTGTTTTGTCCTGTCATATGTCAAATTATTCAAACAACATAAATATGTTATTAGCTCATCCTAAAACTTAAAAATTTGATTTCAAAAGGAACATATTAGACTTAATGTAGTCACAAAATGAATATAGAAAAGGCAATAAAACTCAAAATACAAAAAGGCAGAAAAACAGAGATTCTGTAAATTCTGCTGATCGTGCAAGTTGTGTCCCAAATACTCCTACATCTACGAGTTCAAAGGGACATTAAAAAACATGATTTTCATCGTCGAATTCCATGAAAACACCACTGCTTCCACTCGTTGGACATGATTAGATGAAAACAGGAAATTACTGACAATGCTTGTGTCACATACCAACAAGAAGAAAACCTGTTACAAACATATTATAAATGCAGAACAGCTAGAGCATTTTAGTTGTGAATGCAAGCAGCATCTGGTAGTATATTTTGGAGCAACTGGCATCGAAAAAGATTCCTCCTAGATATGCCTATATAATCAGGGATTGCAGACAAGAAACACAGTAAACTATGCAGCTCTGATGAGTTCTTTCCTTTGCAATGCGTGTGAACCTACTTCAATGAAAGATTAATCTCCCCTTACAGTTAGAAGAAATTAGCTCAATTAAGGCAGACTTAGCTGAACATATTGTGTTTAGATTTGAGGTTTTAAGATGGATGTTCATTCTTTGCAAGTTGGTCTAAAAGAAGACATTGGCTACCATTACCTTCATGGGGAGAGGGCCTCTTGAATGGGACACCCTTATTTAATGTTTTTGGTCCTTAGCAATGTATTATAAGATGCATGGTTCTGAAAAAAACAATGGACCGTTATCATATCAGTCTGTAATTCTTTCCAGCCAGGAAAATCCAAAAACGTTATGGCAAGAAAGTGTAAGTGTGTGTGTGTGTGTGTGTGTGTGTGTGTGTGTGAGAGAGAGAGAGAGAGAGAGAGAGAGAGAAGGGTAAGTGTGATATATTCATACCTAAAACATCACGAACATTCTGTAGGATCTCTGGAGATCTTGGACCAGAAGATGTAAAAGACGCCTTGCAGATCTCATAAAGCCTTTGCACCGCTGTCATGGTGCAGAACCGCTGTTCCAAACAAAATTGAAACACTATATCCTGCAATTGCAAACCTAGTAGTACTATCTGTCTTCTCTGAAATGTGCGTAACAAATAACAGCACTTTCTTCAAATTATGTTTCCCTCGAGTTACATAATTTGTTGAATGTATATCAGCACTTCACAATTTATTGTCCTTGGACCTTCACTATTGCAACATGCTTGCTTAAAGCACGTACCAAAGTTGGTGCTTATTGTATTAACTCAAATGCTTCCACTCTAGGTCTTTCAAAGGTTATTTTGCTAAACAAACATGAGACTGATTTGAGATTAATGCATCTCCTGTTAATCCAAAGTAAAATATCACTTCAAGCTTCAATATGTCAAATTACTTGAGGTCTGCCACAGATAAAAGTTGCTGTCATAAAGATGTTATACTCAGTCCAAGTCAAATAAATGATACTTCTGAAAAATGAAAACAATAACTCAGGCAATGTTTTCCAGTCCTCAATAAGATCATAATAGATGTTTACCATCTAGAATGTTATTGCAAATATTTAAACTATCGAGTGTGTAGTAGCTTTTCAAGAGTTGATGCTTTCTACATCATCTTGAAAATGTGCATGTATTTCAACAAAAAGAGTGAATGAATGAGTAAAAAGATAAAAACAGTCTAGAAAACGTAATTATTTCAAAATTGTAAAATATTCTAATAGGTGTTTACCATGTACAATATTATTGTAAGTATTTAAACTATCCAGTGTGTAATGATTTTCCAAATGTCTATGCTTTCTACGTCATCTTGAACATGTGCATGTGTTTCAACAAGAGTGAATGGAAGAGAAAAGATATTCTTAAAGATAGTCCAGAAAGCCCAATTGATTTCAAATTTGTAAAACAAAATATGGAATTGCTTAAGAACAGAATAACTTATGATACATTTAGACAGCAAAAACTGTTAGTACAACAATATTATACTGTGCTATAAGATTTTGTTATGAAAAAACTGTAGCAAAGAAAGGACACAAGATTGAAATTCCAAATCACAGATTTTTTTTAATCATATAAATGCATAGGTACCAAACCAATTAAGAGGCCAAGAATTGTAAGACATCTGGAACAGAGAGAGAACCTCACCACATGCTTTTTGCAAACTAAGCTTTGATGGAATCTCTTAAAGGAAATCTGAGCTATGCAAGTAATGCTGGCCTAATAAGGAAACAGAAAATGTGAATATAAAGATTACTATGATGTTGATCTAAATACTTGTTCCTAACTCATGGCCAAAATTTCAAGCCCACATTTTGGGCCACAAGTATGCCTTGAGTCTGGAAATAAATAACTCAAAGGAGATTCTGTTGTCATCATCATCAATGCAATGCAATGAGCTCTTGCAACAAGTGGGAGATCACTGGTTTATTAGAGGCTACTCTCATAGTTTCAAATTTTAATTTTACATTCTTCCATTTATGTTGCAGGAAAAATGCCTACCCTTTTCTCCTCAAAAGCATTTCAGTACACGCTTGATATAGATCATCCATTTTAGAAACATCAGGCTATTAACCAAAAGGTCAGATGCACTTGGAATTACCAAATGTTTCCGAGATGTGTCTGTAAATATCCATTAAGGAACATACATGTAAAGCTATTAAAAAAACATAACAAAACCTAAATTAATTGACACTGCTAAACCCCTCCACGAAACCATAATACACTAAATATTAAACATAAAAAAGGGGAAAAAGGCCACACCCACTCATTCTACATCTGTAAGAACCCCTGCCAATTCTGATCCGGTCTTCACCCTGCTGTTCTGATTTTCTAAATTTGTTTTTGAGTGTTTTTGTTGTTTCAATGTATGTAGGGTTTTGCAATGATATAGTAATGAAATTGAAACATAATAGCATTGAAATTACACAACATAGATGACTGAAAATGATAGGAACAACTAGTAAATCAATTTCAAATTAAAGATAAATAAGTATCTTTATTGACATACCCGAATGATGTTCCTTTGCCAATTACATTCATGAAATGAAGGCTAATTACAAACAGTCCAATCTGATTATAAAATCAGACTCGTGAATGCATACAAAAATGAACCAATGATCAACAATTCAACCTCAAGCATGCAATGATATCATCCTCCAATTGTAGCACCCAATAATAATGAAGATCCAATGGCAAATATGACTGAATCATGCTGTCCAAACACTGATTTTAGACCTGCAGATGACTGATTGCAAATCTGATCACAAAAACCATCCAAAACAAGCCCTAGAGAGTGGCGATTAGGCCTCCAAAGGCTACCGCTCCATCATAGGTGAGATCGCCAGGCTTTTGTATGCAAAAATATGATCAATAACACCTTCAAACCCTCAAATACTCAGTCTGATACGAAATTGCCGATGACATATGAATTTCTGAATACAAGAAGTTGAAATCCTTCACCAATGAAGCCACCAAATGATAACAAATCAAGGCCAAATCCTAGCCATGGATGTAGAAGATGAAAATATGCCAAATCATCCTTCAAATCTGAATTGTAATGCCTTCAATCTGCAAACAAACTTCAAACCCTAGCTGATTACAGTTTCTCCTTTCAAACCCTAGCTGGTTGAAGCTCCAAATCATTAAATAACCTACAAGTAAGCTCAATAATGGATCCCGAATGAATCCATCTCTCAATGTGGGATGGGTTTTCATCCAAACCACCAAGATCTAAGGGTTTTCATCTTTAGAACAAGTTGAAACGAAGTTGCAGCCAAGAGAAACTCTCCAATGTCCAAAATACCAAAAACATGAATAATCCAAATGACCTCCAAACAACTCCTTTTATTTTTCCTCACTTGGGCGCCAAATAAAATATATTTTTATGTATTTTGGAGTCCACCATCATAATAAAATATTTTTATTTTATTTTCTTTTTATTTTTCCACAAGTGGGCGGCCAACTTAGAGAGAGGAAATAGTATTAAAATAATAATATTTTATTAAATTTGTTTTTTCAACTTGAGTGGCCTCTTATGGGATAAAATATAATATTTTAATTAATAAAATATTATATATTTGCCTTTTGCTTTATATTCCCATTTTTCCATTTTTTTTTCCAATTTTCCTCTTTTCCCATTGGGTCGCTTTTCTCCTTGGCTAATTATTTTATTATTTTTTACTTTTCTACAAATACCACAAAAATACCAAAAGTCATTTGCCAACTTTGTTTCATCAATAAAAAATAGTTGAGCTTCATAAAATCAACATTCCATTCTCCAAGCCTTTAGCAACGTTCTCTTTTCCGAGCCTCCATATGACCAAAGCTCAACCAAGTCATTCCCTTATCACATGAATTAGCCTAGGGGAATGGTGAATAGGCTAACTCTCTCCTCGCTAGGTGATCATTCCAGAAATGGAGACATTACAGCCTAGCATTGAACAGAGACTGCTGCTGCAACTGCAATCCCTCAAAAGTGAGAGAGCCCACTCCTCGCCCATTGTTCTTCCCTCGTTCATTTAATCTCTCATATTACAGGGCAGCAACAAGAGCGCTGCAAGTTTTAAGTATTGAGGGATTCTGCAAGAACACTGCAATCTCTTATCCACTTCTCAACCATTCCATTACCAAAGGATACAGCAAACAGAGAATGCCAAGGAGAGTACCAACGGAACTGATGCAAAGAGATTTGATCACTTTTCTGATTCTTGTGACATTAAAGGCATTTTTATTAATGTATTCAGATATTTCAATTTTGAAATAAAGCCAAAGAGAACCTTCTGGAAGGCTGCCTACACTTCATGCACAATCTTAAGCTCTGCCCCTATACATTCCATCAAAGATAAAAAAAGATATGGGTCCCCTAGAAAGGGCTTTCAAAAATGAGTAAAGGGAGATAGCCGATGGGTTGATGCATCTATATGAATGGGATTCTATTGAGCTTGTTAACATCGCCAAATTGGCATGCGATGTTGAGGAGCAGCAATGAAGCTCCACAAGTGTACAAAAGCCCTCCTTGTGAAAAGGACTGAACCATATTGTTTGTCACAGAGAAGTGAGCTCCCTGCAACCAATTATGGATTCTTGGAAGGAAAAAAAGGTGTCCATCATTTGAAATGGATGAAAAGACTGCAAAAACTCCTTAATAAATGGTATTGCAATTTGATCGAAAGGGGCAATGTTCTTGCAAAAACTTATTGTGAGGGACAAGTGAACAATTATTGCCAACATCCTCATAGAGACTATTGAGTCTATAGGAGTTCAAAGCATTCTTCAAGAAAATAACGGGCAATGCGAAAAATTACATGCATTGGGAATCTTAGTGGAAGCAAGGAATAAACATATTTTTTGAACTCCATGTGCAGCCTATTCGCTCAACTTGATTTTGAAGAAGTTGGGAAAACTTCTGTTGATTGAGCAAGTTTGCGCAAGGACTATTTATTGTTGGGATATTCCATCATTATCTTCTCGTAGCAAGTTTGTTTGGTTTGTTATTGTTTGTTTATGTATTTGTTAATAGTTTGTTTTAGTTTGTTTTGTAATCTATTTTTCCCATGAGTTTGTTCCACAGAATTTGTTATGATATTTGGGTATTTATACCCATCATCTAATGCAAAGAGATTATCCGGTTTATTTTACATAATGTTAATATGGTATCAGAGCGGCGTTATTCTTGAGCTCCTGTCTCTGCATGTTCGGAGTGTTGCATTCTTTGGGCAATAGATCCTACACTATTATCTTCTCGTTATCTCGCAAAAGTTTCTCATCTTCTAGAGCAAGATTGGCGCCTGAAAGAATCAAATCATGATAAGACGAGCATATTTTTATGTCGATTTCTTCTAGAAAATGATAAGATCTGTTCACCTGCATGGTGGAGGCGTAAAGGGATGCGTGAGGTGGATAGAGGCATGTGCTTGAGAGCTGCCTGTTGCTGCTTGACGACTTGCTCCCATAATTTGCTTGACTATCTACAAATTGCATCCAGATGGTAGGCCTGAACTACCGCAATTGGGGGAGTTTTGATCTTATTCAATTCCTTTCCATTCAAAAGGTCGATCTGGTGTGTTAAGGCGGCCCAATCTGTTATCTATACGGGTCACAGGCATCATCTGAAATGGCAGTAAATCATTCACGAGAGCCAACTCGGTAATTTACTCCAGTCCAATTATGATATTTGAAAAGAAGTCGATGTTTTTATGCAAGACCGATCTTCCTTACTAGTTTCCATGCTTCACGTTTGAAGCAATACAAGGAAAATGAAATGCATGAAAGCATGCCAAGGATTTGTATAAGATGTCTAGATTTTTGCCTCGAAGATGAAAAGAATGAGGGCGACGTTATAGGCATAGAGGTAGAAAGAAAAGCTGAAGAAGGAAGCACTTTTGATTCGTGTGCACATTTAGCGCTAGTGTTAAAGGCGTTACATTTTGGAGTAACTAACTTAAAACCCACAATTCTTCCATTTGTTAGTTTATGAATAGTCGATTGTGCTCAATTCAGAGATGCACTGAACCAGCTGAGGGGGTCTAGCATGTTGGGACACAGTGATGTGGCATTTCTTTGCACGGGCAAGTCCGGGTTTCTATCTATTTGTTGTTTTTCTCCTTTCTTCCCACTAAATTTGCAAATGCTTGCCATTTCTTTTGCGTTGTTTGAGATGAAATATCTTTAATAACTATATAGAATTATGAAGTTTAATTCTCTTATCATTCTAGAAGCAATTTCAGCTCAGCTATATTTTTAAAATGTTATTTTATTCCTATATTATCCTCTCCTCTGCAGCAAATCACTGATCTGAGTGACGAGAAATAGGACAAAATAACATCTCTATACCAATGGCAAGAAGTTCTCCAAAATTTCTTCTTCCAAATTCTCGGTTGTTACGCGGGAATAATTATTCCGCATGAAAGACCAAACTCAACTCGAGTTTGAAGAAGTTTGGAATGTGGTTGATGGAACCACAAAACGACATGCAAGTGATGCTGATGAGCAAAAGACATTTGATCAAGCCGACAGGAAGGCCAAATTGATCATTTTGTTCAGCGTGTCTGATGAAGTTCAGCCCTTTATCCGAGACTTGTCCACGGCCAAAGATGCATGGGACAAGCTCAAGACAATGTATGAGGCAAAGAATCAGAATCAAATCCTGCATTTGTAGAGTCAGCTACACAGCCTAAAGATGAAAAATGGAGAACAATTGGAATCCTTTCTCAAAAGGATTGTTGAGTTGAGAGCTTCGCTACAAGCATTAGGTGAAAAAGTTGAGGATGCTACCCTAGTGCCTATTTTCTACGAGCACTGCCTTCCAGATACAAAGTGTTGTGACAACTTTGAATGTCACAGAACAGCAACCTAGTTTTGAGAAGTTGGTGAATCTACTTCAAAAACAAGAGTCTCTGAGCCAAGATCATGGTGAGGACCATGCCATGACCACACACCATAAAGGCAAGAGGCCTAAGAAGCAATTTGGAGGACCTCCCAAATCTGGTAATTCATTCAAATCTCAGAAGAAGTGTCCAATTTGTGATAGACTTAGACATGATGTAAAAAATTGTTGGTACAACTCTTTGGCCAAAAGATCGTTCAACAATAAAGAGTTTCAAAAGAAGTCATTTCAAAGTGGCAATACACGATGGGAGCAGAACAATCAAAAACAACATGGCAATATTGCTGAAGAAGAAGACTCTCAAGAAGAGGAGTTTGTGTTTTCAGCCCACACTTTAGAAGATAGTTCACAATTAAATTCTATTTGGTATGTGGACTCAGGTGCTACAAAGCACATGATTGGACAGGAGTGGTTTCTCACATTGAAACCCCATCATGGTAAAGTTTCTCTTGGAGATGACACAACCTATGACATCCAAGGTATTGGTGAAATCTCCTTGTAGTTTGGCATACATCATTGCAAGCTCACTAAAGTTTTGTATGTGCTAGGACTTACCAAAAATCTCTTATCTGTAAATCAATTTCTTGATCACAACTTGAGGATTGAATTTGATAAAAGTGATGATAGAAAGGTTTGTCTCACCTGAGATAAGTCTAAGAGTTCAAAGATTGTTGCAAGTGCCTCTGAAACTAGTAAAATGTTTAGGCTTGATACATTTGATCACAATCAAGCCTTAGTGACTAAGCATAATGATCTTGCTATGTTATGGCATTGCCGATTTGGTCACTTAAGCACTGGCTATTTGCTTACTCTTAGCAAGAAAGGCATGGTCAAAGGGCTTCCCTCACTTGAGAAGTAGAGTGTTATTTGTTCCAGTTGTCTCACTGGAAAACAACATCGAGCACCCTTCCATCCTAGTGAGCATCGTGCAAGCCAACATTTGCAGCTGGTGCATACCGATCTGTGCGGACCCATGGCACCTAGTCACAATGGTTTCAGGTACTTTTAGCTTTTTGTTGATGATCACACGAGAAAAATGTGGGTATATTGCTTGCAGACTAAAGCTAAAGCCTTTTCCTACTTCAAAGAGTTTCGCACTCTTGTGGAGAAAGATACGAATCATCGTATTCGTGTCCTCCGCTCAAATCAAGGGGGGGAATACACCAGCATAGAATTCTCCACCTACTTGAAGGAAAGTGGAATTTGGCGTCAACTGACTGCAGCATACACACCGCAGCAAAATGGCATTGCTGAACGGAGAAATCGCATCATCATGGAGATGGTTCGTAGCATGTTGAAGGATTCTCACTTGGGACATGCATATTGGGCTGAAGCTGTCCATACAGCAGTTTATCTTCTGAATCGTGCACCAACCAAAGCACTTGATGGCATCACACCAGAAGAAGCATGGACAAGGGTAAAGCCATCTATTTCTCGTCTTCATGTATTTGGTTGCACAACATACATGCACATTCCTAAGCAACAAAGAAAGAAACTTGATGAAAAATCTATTAAATGTATTCTTCTTGGTTATAGTAGTGAGTCTAAAGCATATTGTCTTATGGATCCTATCGCTAACAAGATATATATCAACAGAGATGTAATTTTTTATGAGAAGAGTGATTCAAGTTCACCTTCCATATCATCACTTGCTCCAGATAGTGCTCCAATATTCAACATGGATGGGAAAAATAATGGGGATGTTGATAGTCAATCTAATTCAACACCAACAAATGTTACAAAACCTATGCCTAAGTGGTATACTAGTACCATTCCATTGCAAAGCTAGATGGAGTCCCAAATACTTCAACTCCAGGTCCAAGGACTTGCAGCATGGCTCGCAATGAGGTAAATCTAGCACTAATGAGTTCAGTTGTTGATAATTTTGAACCATCTAATGTTCAGGAAGCACTACAATCAAAGCCTTGGAAAGAGGCTATGGATGCAGAGTATCAATCTCTAATGAAAAACAAAACTTGGGAGCTTGTTGATCTACCACCTGGTAAGAAAGCAATTGGATGTAAATGGATATTCAAAAATAAGAAAAAAGGCAGATAGTAGTATAGATAAATATAAGGCTAGACTTGTAGCTAAAGGTTATGCCCAGAAAGAAGGGATTGACTATGAGGAAACATTCACTCCCACAGATAAAATTAAAACCATTAGAATGATTTTTGCTTTAGCTGCACAATTTGGATGGAAATTATATCAAATGGATGTAAAAAGTGCATTTCTCAATGAAGACCTTAAGGAGGAGGTCTATATGACCCAACCAGAGGGATACATTGCACTTGGCAAAGAAGAAAAGGTATGCAAACTTGTTAAGTCTCTCTATGGTCTCAAACAGGCTCCTAGAGCCTGGTATATCAAAATTGATGAACATTTGCTACAACATGAATTTAGTAGGCATCCATATGATCCAAATCTCTACCTCAAGGAACAAGGGGGGGAGATTGTGATTATCAATGTATATGTTGATGACCTGGTCATCACAGGCAGCTCAGAAACAATGGTTGAGACAACTAAGAATGATCTCAAGAAGGTATTTGGTATGACAAATCTTGGGCTATTACACTATTGTCTTGGCTTAGAGGTATGGCAAACAAATCACCATATCTTTGTATCTCAAAGAAAATATGCCAAGAATTTGCTCGAGAAGTTTAGAATGATGGATGCTAAACCCATGTCTACACCTATGGAATCAGGTTTGCAGTTATTTGTTTCTGATCCATCTCCTCAGGTAAATGCAACTCTCTATCGACAGATGATTGGAGGTTTGATTTACTTGACTTACACTAGACCAGATATCAGTTTTGTTGTTAATTATCTTTCAAGATTCATGCAAGAACCAAAGATGTGTCATTGGAAAGCAGCAAAAAGGGTCTTAAGGTATATACATGGTACAATGAATCATGGTTTCAAATATAAAAGGAATGATCAATTCTTCTTGACAGGATATACAAATGCAGATTATGCAGGTTCTGTTGATGATAGGAAATCTAAATCTGGATTTGTTTTCTTCTTAGGATCAGGTCCTATTTCTTGGGGAAGTAAGAAACAAGCCACAGTTGCTCATTTGTCATGTCCCCTGTTAATCGACTACTACTCATTCAAATTAAAGATTTGAACGAGGAATCTAATATTATCAATCATAATAAGAAACAATAAAGAAGAAAGGACAGCAAACATGATACAAGGAATCCAACACAATGTGGTATCGCTGCCTTCAATGGACAAAGCAAAGACCTCCTCTCGATGTCAACACTCCTATGCACTCATGATCCAAGAGTATCACCAGCCTCTTAAACACTCGACTAAGAAAAAAGAATTCATATGACTTAGTGTTAATTGCAAAGGGATTGATTGGATCTTACGTGGAGTAAAGACAAAGCATAAAAAGACAAGGATGATCGTAATGAAAGGAAAATCGATTATGAGAATAAGACAAAAACCACTAAGACAAGTGGTGCCTCTACAAAATAAGCAATCACAATTACGGGAATAATCGATTGTTTGGATAACGACTATGTCAAGAAGCGCCAACCAAAAGAGGCGACTTATCCATCAAATGTCTATTGGAAGGTATATATGGCGAAGGAAGAGGATCGGTCAAGGGCAGTCAGCAATTGGAAATACATACATTCTCCAGCAACCAGCGACCCTTTGTATTTACACAGCAGATAAGTAAGTTGTAATGTCCCCATTTTCGGGTTCTCTTGCAGTTCATTCAAAGCTGACTTTCTAGGCTGGTGACAGCATAATCAGAGGAATATTTTGATGTCACCAGGGTGTTCGGGTGATCCAATGGAGATGGTTGACACTTTCCAGAGGGATTTTGAACAATTTCTCCGTACTTACTATTTATAGTAAGTGCTTGCATGTCATTAATCTTTCTGGGTTTTTCTGGGTTTGTTCTCTTTGGTCCCTAGTGGTCACTACTATTTTTAGTAAGTAGCAGTTTGGCACTGTTTGGGCGACTTGGCAGTCGGCTGTTGGCTCTCATAGACATTGCACTGAGCTTGAAGTTATCAGATGGTTTGTGGATCCAGTTGGCACCCTCTGAGTTGGCTTAGTTTGCTTATGGCCGTTACTATTTTTAATAAGTTCATGATTGGCACCAGAACGGGATTTTGAGAGTGGGGTTGGATTCGTCTTATCAATACCTTTCCAACGAGCTATAGATCATTGGTTTCTGACATCATCTTGGCCTCCGTTTTAAAGTTCGTAAATTAAACATTATTATTTAATATGGGATCGTGGTGCCTAGGCTCAACAACTTAATGTTGTTTTAAAAGAGGGGACTTTAAGGGTGATGTTGAGAAAGAATTAAAGAGAATTATAATATTTTAAAATGTATTTTCCCTCTCATGTTTTATCCCATATGCAAGAGGATTTTAGAGACTCCCAATTGGAGAAGTATAAAAGAAGGAAAAGAGCTCTCATTTGAATATACTTGGATTATTATTTTCTTCTCTTGGAGATTTCCCTTGCTAGGGTTTTGGAGCTTGGCTCTAGGGTTTGAGGATTCAAACCAGAGGCTCTTGGAGACGAAAACCTCCCTGAGTAGCGGTATCCCACAGGTGTGAAAGACCACCCAACGGTACCTTTGTGGTGGATGCATCCAGTATTCACATATGCGCTGAAATGGAGTTGAAGACTTGATGGATTTGAGGTTACAATGAGCACATCATTTTTGAGTTTGGTTGCAACTGCAGGTATTGTTGTTTAGAGACAGAGTGGAGGCAAGTTTAGAGGTGACTGGAGACGGTTGTTATAACACTTGCTCGCCGTACCATTTGCAACTTGGTCGTACATGTTTGGGGGACGATTTAGGAGTGGTTTCGGAGTTGTTTCTTCATATCATCTTGGTCGACCATATTGGGAGATTGTGTGCAGACCTTTGCAGCAGCATTAGAGAATATTCCAGCTCTATATCTGCTGATCAGTCATTCCTTGGGCCGTACCATTCCAGCTGGAGGTCGGGGTTTTAGATGCCTTCTATCTATTGTGCTTACAACAGCTTTATCGATTATTTGGAGGCGTTTGAGGGCCTCGGGCATTGATCTTTGCATTGTAAATCTATTTGTTGTCTCTAATGATGCATTTGGAGTGAATCTGGCTATACCCATTGCTGGTCCGGCAATAGCTGAAAAATGAAGTTGCAAATCTAGATATGGGTATGTGTTAGAAGTTGATGTTTTGCTATTTTACTATCTGGGTTGTCATTAGTTTCTTCAGATTCATTGTATATTTTTTGGGTTTCTATTATATGCAATATATTGTGTGCTCTGACACTACATCTGCAGGGAAACTGAAAACCCCTTCTGCATTCTTCTGTCTATCTGAAAGATCACACAAAAATCTAAATAAAATTCACACATAAAAGATTTTAAAATATACCAACAGGAACGGCACATTACATAAGTGTGTTATTGCATACTATCATTACCAAGCGATCCTATAATAGAGGCATCTCAACCAACCAAGAATCTTACCATGCAAAGGAGGAATAAATATTGTTGACATCTCTATAGCAAACAAGGTAAGCAGAAATTTATATTAAATCTATCTATCAATTCGGATCTGTATAACAGCGAAATAAGGTACTCTCCTTTGTCACAATCAATATACTTTCTTGCCATCTAAGAAGAGAATGATATATAATTGCACAATGATAAGTATAGTAAAATAAGATAATCAATGCTTACACTTAACCATCATATGACATGGTATAATGTCAAGTTCCCATAGAGGGGCAATGTCATCAAGATACTATCTCATGATCCATGGGATCACGAGATCGAAAGGACGAATTCCTTAAAGGTGTATTTCCTAATCTTACTCATGATATACAAGGGATGAGTACAAATTGCCTCATCGTTAATCTTAGCTATCACCCTACAAGAATGTGTAGATTGTTAGGGAAGGGCGGTTTAGTAATCTAGCACCTAGGTGACTCTCAAGTGGGTGAAGTATCACCGGCTGTTAGTGTGAAGCCCCTTGAGCCAAGTGGTGAAGTATCGCCCGCTGTAGCGTGAAGCCCTTGGGCCTATGGTTGCGTAGATAATTATTGTTATTATTATTAAAATGGCTTACACGGTAGGTGACTCTCAAGTGGGTGAAGTAACGCCGGCTGTTAGCGTGAAACCCCTTGAGCCAAGTGGTGAAGTATTGCCAGCTGTAGCATGAAGCCCTTGGGCCTACAGCATTGGGGTCTTGTTATCTAGCGCCCTAACAAGTAGTTGACTGTCTCTATGGGGTTATTGTTTAGATTAGAATTACGATCAGGCATGAGGAATAACTCTCTTGAGGTATATAATGGATCTCCATATGATAAGAATGAGAAAATGTGAATTATATATATATGTAAAAGTACTTAGATATTGATTATGATTATGCTGTTACTAACCCTAATTACAAAGTTTACAATGTTATAATGGATTTATTGATTACTAATGTTCTCTATAAGAAGTTATATTGTGTGCAAGGTAAAGAAATTTTGAACTTCCTACAAGGGGACATTACAAGTGGTATCAGAGCAGTCATCCTGCCATCCTGTATGCAAAATTACACAAGACGTTCCGCATGTAACAACAACAATAACATGGAAGGGATTACCAACAGATGATGCCACGTGGGAAGGAGCTGAAATCATGAATCATCCAAACATGCAAATTGCTTGAGGACAAGCAATCTTGAGAGGGGGAGGCCTGTCATGTCCCCTGTTAATCGACTACTAATTCAAATTAAAGATTTGAACGAGGAATCTAATATTATCAATCATAATAAGAAACAATAAAGAAGAAAGGACAGCAAACATGATACAAGGAATCACACACAATGTGGTATCGCTGCCTTCAATGGACAAAGCAAAGACCTCTCGATGTCAACACTTATATGCAGTCATGATCCAAGAGTATCGCCAGCCTCTTAAACACTCGACTAAGAAAAAAGAATTCATATGACTTAGTGTTAATTGCAAAGGGATCAATTGGATCTTACGTGGAGTAAAGACAAAGCATAAAAAGACAAGGATGATCGTAATGAAAGGAAAACCGATTATGAGAATAAGACAAAAACTACTAAGACAAGTGGCGCCTCTACAAAATAAGCGATCACGATTAAGGGAATAATCGATTGTTTGGATAACGATTATGTCAAGAAGCGCCAACCAAAAGAGGCAACTTATCCATCAAATGTCTATTGGAAGGTATATATGGCGAAGGAAGAGGATCGGTCAAGGGCAGTCAGCAATTGGAAATACATACATTCTCCAGCAACCAGTGATCCTTTGTATTTACGCAGTAGATAAGTGTGTTATTGCATACTATCATTACCAAGCAATCCTATAATAGAGGCATCTCAACCAACCAAGAATCTTACCAAGCAAAGGAGGAATAAATATTGTTGACATCTCTATAGCAAACAAGGTAAGCAGAAATTTGTATTAAATCTATCCATCAATTCGGATCTGTATAACAGCGAAATAAGGTACTCTCCTTTGTCACAATCAATATACTTTTTTGCCATCTAGGAAGAGAATGATATATAATTGCACAATGATAAGTATAGTAAAATAAGATAATCAATGCTTACACTTAACCATCATATGAGATGGTATAATGTCAAGTTCCCATAGAGGGACAATGTCATCAAGATACTATCTCGTGATCCATGGGATCACAAGATCGAAAGGACGAATTCCTTAAAGGTATATTTCCTAATCTTACTCATGATATACAAGGGACAAGTACAAATTGTCTCATCGTTAATCTTAGCTATCACCCTACAAGAATGTGTAGATTGTTAGGGAAGGGCGGTTTAGTAATCTAGCACCTAGGTGACTCTCAAGTGGGTGAAGTATCGCCAGCTATTAGCATGAAGCCCCTTGAGCCAAGTGGTGAAGTATCGCCCGCTGTAGCGTGAAGCCCCTGAGCCTATGGTTGCGTAGATAATTATTGTTATTATTATTAAAATGGCTTACACAGTAGGTGACTCTCAAGTGGGTGAAGTATCGCCGACTATTAGCGTGAAGTCCCTTGAGCCAAGTGGTGAAGTATTGCCAGCTGTAGCATGAAGCCCTTGGGCCTACGGCAGTGGGGTCTTGTTATCCAGTGCCCTAACAAGTAGTTGACCGTCTATATGGGGTTATTGTTTAGATTAGATTAACGATCAGGCATGAAGAACAACTCTCCCGAGGTATATCATGGATCTCCATATGATAAGAATGAGAAAATGTGAATTATATATATATGTAAAAGTACTTAGATATTGATTATGATTATGCTGTTACTAACCCTAATTACGAAGTTTACAATGTTATAATGGATTTATTGATTACTAGTGTTCTCTATAAGAAGTTATATTGTGTGCAAGGTAAAGAAATTTTGAACTTCCTACAAGGGGACATTACAAGTGGTATCAGAGCAGTCATCCTACCATCCTGTATGCAACATTACACAAGAAGTTCCGCACGTAACAACAATAACATGGAAGGGATTACCAACAGATGATGCCACGTGGGAAGGAGCTGAAATCATGAATCATCCAAACATGCAAATTGCTTGAGGACAAGCAATCTTGAGAGGGGGAGGCCTGTCATGTCCCTGTTAATCGACTACTAATTCAAATTAAAGATTTGAACGAGGAATCTAATATTATCAATCATAATAAGAAACAATAAAGGAGAAAGGACAGCAAACATGATACAAGGAATCACACACAATGTGGTATCACTGCCTTCAATGGACAGAGCAAAGACCTCTCGATGTCAACACTCCTATGCAGTCATGATCCAAGAGTATCGCCAGCTTCTTAAACACTCAACTAAGAAAAAAGAATTCATATGACTTAGTGTTAATTGCAAAGGGATCCATTGGATCTTACGTGGAGTAAAGACAAGGATGATCGTAATGAAAGGAAAACCGATTATGAGAATAACACAATAACAACTAATTACAAAGTTTACAATGTTATAATGGATTTATTGATTACTAATGTTCTCTATAAGAAGTTATATTGTGTGCAAGGTAAAGAAATTTTGAACTTCCTACAAGGGGACATTACATCGTTCCTCAACAAAAGCAGAATATCGTGTAGCAAGTGCAGCAATTTGTGAAGCAGTTTGGTTGCGACGTATACTAGAAGGATTGGGGGTACCTCAACATCAACCTACTGTCCTCTATTGTGACAATCAGAGTGTTCTCAAGCTTGTTCGGAATCCAGTGTTTCATGAACGGACCAAGCATATTGAAGTTGATTGTCACTTCATACGAGAACATGTTCAACAAAACAATATTCAGCTTCAATTCTGCTCTACTCAGGAACGTGCTGACATCTACACCAAGCCTCTTGCACGTGTGAAGTTTGAATCATTTCAAAATTTTCTTATTAATACTTTAAAGCAATGATGTAATAAGGGGGGAATGTTGGGATATTCCATCAT
The DNA here is from genome assembly GCA_027924645.1 of Cunninghamia lanceolata. Taxonomy (NCBI): domain Eukaryota; kingdom Viridiplantae; phylum Streptophyta; class Pinopsida; order Cupressales; family Cupressaceae; genus Cunninghamia; species Cunninghamia lanceolata. The sequence goes on from BSBN01001102.1 coordinate 831,487, forward strand.
TATCTTCTCGTAGCTAGTTTGTTTGGTTTGTTATTGTTTGTTTATGTATTTGTTAATAGTTTGTTTTAGTTTGTTTTGTAATCTATTTTTCCCGTGAGAGTGTTCCACAGAATTTGTTATGATATTTGGGTATTTATACCCATCATCTAATGCAAAGAGATTATCTGGTTTATTTTGCATAATGTTAATATTTATGAGAAGCCATCATTAGGACATTCTCAAAGCTAGAGTTGTTAAAGGTAAGTGGTGTAGTTCTACAATTTCTTTTTGATTTTAAAGTTTTTAAAATTTCTATAATAGTATCATAGTTGATATTAGAATATGCATCATCTAATTTATTTTTTGAATTTAAAATGTAAAAAAAAAAATAGATGATATTCTAGAATCAAAACTATTTTTATTATTATTTTTTTATTTTCTTTTAATTTAGTTTAATTTTTTTTAGTTTGTCGAGACTAGGTTTGCCTTCCAAATAATCATCTCAAGGCAACATGGTTTTCAACAACCATTGGACTATTTAGAGGCTATGTTGCTAGGTTCTGCAACACCCCCCCCCCCCCCCCGGTACCCATCTAGTTTGGTTCTAGTCCCAATTTGAAAGTTGGGATGGCCTAGGGTTTGCTCAAGCTCCGCCTTGGGCACCCCAAGTACCTTGTGGATGAAGAACCCACAAGGTATCGGGGGTGCCCGCAATAGACCTTGGTTCACCCACAAGGTACCCTGGGTGCCCACGACGGACCCTTAGCAAACCTAGCTCATACCCAAGATGACCCGCACGTACCCATGCAAAACAACAAAAAAAACATTAAAACTTAATTTTTTTCAAAAAAATTTAAAACAAAAAGGCATTTGCTAACCCTAATTTCGCCCTAAAGTAATTTTTATTCACTTGTCTTGCCTAAAGTTGTACACTTCTACTTGATTTCACAAATAGAAGTGACCAAAACAATTTTTCTTCCTCCAAGCTGCCATTTTTTATTCTTCAAGATTGTTGGGTATTTCTTCAAAGGTGAAGGATATAAGAGAGAAAGAGTTGCACCTACAAGATTTATCCATCAAAGGTGAGTTTATCTTCTGATTTTTTCAAGTTTTTTTTTAATTTTTTCAAAATTTTCCAGTTTTTTTCTTTTTTAAAAATGTTTTGAATTTTTTTAGGTGATGTAGGGTTGTAAATTTGTAATGTTTTTTTTTGTTATTCATATAGAATGGCTGGTAGTTCTAGTTCAGTTGCCTAACATGTAGAAAGCTCATTCAAATTTGACGCAACGTCACCTCTTTGGCAACATACAACCATGATTAAGCAACTTCCTGGAGGTAGGGGTTACCGTTGGCATTGTAGCCAATGTGGAAATGAGTATGAGAGCTCCTATAGTCAAGTGAAAACTCACCTATGCATTATGACCTGCTTAGGAATAAGAGTTTGTCCAAAGCCAAATAAAAAAGGGTTGCCAAAGAAACAAATTATGGGATATATCAAAGAACAAGAGGATGCCAACATTGTAAGTAACAAAGCAAAGGAAAGAGTACATCCTCTTTCCAAGAAAGGATCTCAAAGAACTCTTATTGGCTTAACACTACCGGCTGGCCCACATCCTTTCATGCCACTACGGTATGCCAAGGACAACCTCAACATTTATGTCGTACAACAGTCATCCTACTTGTCTTCTGTTGTCTAAAATGGTCAAGATTCATATGTAGGATCTATAATCAATTTGTAGTTGTACAGCCTTTTGTCATTGCTGCTCACCTTGTTGTACAGTCTAGTGATTTCTCTCCATTTGTTGTTGTTGATGCTATACAACCATTGGTTGCTTTTTTTGTTGTATGGCCCTTGTGGAATGTTGAAATCATAGAATCTGCTCCTTCACCTTTTGTTGCATAGTCTGGTGCAATTGCTACTATCCAGTCCTTGTCTATGTATCCTATTGAAATAATCAGTGACTCTTTTGCTCCATTTGTTCATCCTTATGCAATTGGTTCTTCCACAAACTTTGAATTTGGCAAAAACGGAGAATCATTCCTTTGGGTTTGTTGACTCCCAAAATAACTACAACCCAAAACCCTAAAACATTTTATAATCACCTGGGCCAGGGGCGTCATCAGGGTGATTAAAAGAGGTTTATCAATAGGTTATGGGTGATTTTGGACAACCTACAGGAGTGGGTAGACTCCTCTGCACTTCAGGCTCGGCTAGACCTAGGAGGGATATTCCGAGAGGCATCAAATAGGACACAAACAAACAAACATAGCCATACCCAATGTACACTTGACCCCAAAGTTGTCACTAGGTCAAGACAAACTGGCTGCATAGGCCTCTGATTAAGCTGATAAAAGCAATCCTGCAAAAAGAGGATACTTACAGAACTACAACTGCAACTAAAACTTGATGTATTGTTTTGATTTTCAATAAAGTGTGGGTGATCATAGGCCTCTTAGACCGGTGCCTATCCAATGGGCTACAGAGTTTCAAGTTCATCAGAGGAAAACATTAAAAGGGGGTGTATGAATGCCTATCTGGTTATTTCAAATGCACAAAAAACCACTATCAAACCATGAGAATACTTAGTAATCCAACACCATACAATATTCTTCCATATGTAATACTAAAATGACCATTTACAAAGCTTGAAAATGGATTAAGAACTGTCACATTCATTCAAATCAGATTTTACAATCATACCACGAAGTGTGCCAAGAGAAAACCCTAAATGCGATGGAGGATTCCTAAAAAAACACTAACAATGGAGAAAAACAATGAATTGATATCAAGATTACAATATATATCACATACACTTCTGATGAATGCTTCCTAAAGAACTTAAAATGAACAATAGATGAAACCCTAACTACCTTGGACATTCAGCACCTATAGAAAGAAATTTTGCCCAGAATGATCAACCCTTGAAAAGAGTTTCAATCCTCTATATATAGCCTTCACACATGGATCTGAGAATGAAACAGACAAGAAAACCCTCAACAACCCACCAACTGCAGTTAAAACATTAATTTCAACTACCCATTTCGCATTAATGGCAATCCCAGAGGTTGTTGGCGCATTCCCAGGCGATGGGAGCAGTATGGAAGGCCAGTCAATCGGCCTCCGACAAATCGGACTTCGAAGGTCGGGCCTCCACCCTGCACCATGTCTTTGAAAGAGAAGAAAAGGAACACCAACCCCGAAATACTTTGAACTTTGAAAATCACCGGGGGTCGGGCCTTGGGCCTTCTTCCTTCTATCTTCCATAAGAAAGAAGGAAAGCAACTTCCCGCCTGCCGCCATCCGAAACACTTAAAAACTTTATAGCTCGCCGAACTTCGGCCTTCCGCTTTCTGCCTTCCAAAAGGAAGGATGAAAAGAAATTGGCCCCCTGCCGCCGCCCGCAAGATTTAGCTCAATTTTGAAACCATCAGGGATCAGTCATCGGACCTCCTTCCTTCCGTCTTCCAAAAGAAAGGAGAAAGAAAAGACAACTCCCACCTGCCAATGCCTACAACACTTAGAAGAATAATGCCCCGTCGGACTTCGGCCTTCACCGTTCCACCTGCTCGAAAGAAGAGAAAAAACCACCACTCCGACCTCCGACGCCCGAAACACTTAGGCGATTCTGAAGGACTTAACACTTAGACAAATTTTGGAGCCTTGGACTTCGGAACTGATAGGAATGGCACGACAGAAGACAGGAACCCGAAACTCCAACACTCCAAAAAAGATAGAAAACACAAGGAAAGACTTAGAATTTTGGGACAACCATTTTTAAGGATTCCTTGTACTTCAAAAGGCAAACACTTAGAAGGAGACCCATGGAAAATATCTCCAATCGAGTATTAATGACGAGCTCTTCAACAAAGGCATAAAGTGGGATTCTGATGGATTTGGGGCAAAATAGAGCAAGTTGGGAACTGGTTTTTCAGGTTTCAACAAGGTTGGTGAATTGGATGAAAATACATTCGTGAAATATGGGGATACTAAACAAAGTTTTTCTAATGATAATATCTCTACAGTGCCTTCAGTACTATCTAGGTTCAATGATCCATTAGGTGAAACATTTATAAAGTCCAATGTGCAATCAGATTGGGTTCCTTGTTTGCTTGGTCCTCGGCCACGGTTCATTGAATTGTATGGCCACTAGTGAATGCATTCTCCATACATTGGCATGCGTTCTAATTATGTTGGTTCTACTTACGCTCCACGTGTACTTCCAAGTTTCCTCTATCAGGTTTCCTTTCTACTTCCAGCTGAAACATGCATTGTAGATCTTCGTTCATTTTTTGTTGTGGAATGTTCACTAGTTGTGAAAAGATCAGGGTATGATGAGGTTGTTTTGGCTGCTAGTGGGAAGTGTCGGCATAAAGGTTCTCCTTCGTCTACAGTGTCGTCACAAGTTTGGAAAACCTTACCTAATGTCACTTGATGCTTGTTTTCTTTGTCGTCAAGAAGACAACTTTTCTTTGGGGAGGGATGATGTAGTCAACATAAAATGTCTTTATTATGTTTTGATAATATGGTTGTATCCGACTATGTATTAATTGTTCGTCAACTTTCAGGTAGTTATAAGCATAGTTGAAAAACTCGGACTCGACAAAAACTCAGCAGACCCAAAATTTTTACAAACTCAGGACTCGGCAAAAACTCAAGGAAAAACTTGGCAAATTATCGAACATTTAAAAATGCATAAATTTTTAAAAATATTCTTAAAAACACACATTTCTGAAATTGTAGAATGCATTACTGATTTCCTTCAAATATGAATCAAAATTAAGAGTTTAATACATATCATAGACCAAAAAAGAGTTCAACCTTCGAATACATACGAAATTCCAGTTTGATAATACATATCATAGACCAAAAAAAGAGTTCAACCTTCGAATACATGTGAAATTCCACTATTAAAATCACGATTTTAAGCGAGATAATATAAAATTCACAAAAACAATTTGTGATTAAATTCGAGTAATAAAATACTATTATATTAAATTTAAATATATTATAATAAATATAAATAAATTTAAATTTGTTCAATTTAAATATTGTAAATACTAAACATGTTAAATTTTATATATTAAATATATTAATAATTAAAAATCTAAATTAAATATTTTGAAACATTAAGTTGTAATGTGTTAAATTTTAATATATAAAAAAGTTAAAAATAAAATAAAAATAATCGATACATTTTTAATATATAAAATATTATAAAAAACAAAAAAACGAAACCTAAAATTAAAAACAAATAGTGAGTTAAGGCTTAATAAAGAGAAAATGTCGCTCTCAAACTCTAAATCCCTCTTGCATTGTGCGAGGTGACTCTTCCTCAGCAGGACAATGGTAGACAGACTCAATGTAATGTTGAATGCAACAAAGGAAAATCACCAAATGGGAGGGATGCCATCGCTACATCGATCGACAATGTGCATCGCGTTTTGTTTTTTTTTTAAACCTTTAAGTTATATTTCCGAATCCCGAATTTGTGACTCACGATTTTTTGCAAGAGACGCGAGTTATTGGCGATCTCGGCGAGTTTTGAGCCAAAAAATTGTGGTGAGTTTTTGAGAAAACTCGGGCCGAGTTTTTCACACCAAAACTCACATTGCATTTAGAGTTGCGCGGACTCGCGAGTTTTGCGAGTTATTAGCGATTTTTTCATCTATGGTTATAAGAGTCAATTGGTAGATGGTTGTGTTCTACTTGGCAAAAATAGCCTTTGCGTAGTCAAGGAAAGCAGATGATCTTTGGCTAACCATCTCTAGTCTACTTCTGTAATAACTTCATATGTGAATAAAGACATAATTTTACTCCTCTATCTGGTATGCATTGTTATTTGTCATGTCCCCTTCTCAAGCGTAAGTTGTCGATGACCCTTAACCCATTTTCCGTAAATTTTCCCATAGGCTAATGGGGTGGTGGAAAAAGGGAAAATAATTAAATAATTAAATTAAGTTGTCAAAAAGTGATTTTGAGTTATATTTTAAAAGATAGTGTATATTTAATTATTTTAAAAAGGTTGTTATAAATTGTTTGAATAAAGTGTCACTAGCTCCAGGGTGCAAAAAGGTGGTCAAAAGAACACTTTATCTTATTTTTCTAATGTTGAAGAAATAAGTGAGCAAAACGAAATAATATTATTTTATTTCCGCAAAAAGGTTATAAAAGGTAGGTTTGTCCTCAGAATTCTTCTTCCTACTTATTTTCATTTATGTTGCTCTGGAGAATGAACGTAAGTTCTTCTTGTTGCCTAAAGACGAAAACCCTCCTAGCTGATTAAGTAATTCCATATAGAGATTACCTCTGTGCTGAATTGATGTGAAGATTTTTAGTTAGTTTAGTTGAAGTTTCAGTTTGAGTATTTTATGAAGATTTTGGAGTGATTTGTTGCTGGTTTGAATCTTATCTTTCCCTGTTTTCTATTGCCAAGTTCCAATCGCAGCTTCATGGCTTGATGGATCATACAACTACAAAACTTCTTGGTCATACATTATACAACAAGCTGTACTGATTGCAATTGTTGTTAGTATTCTTTTTGCAAGCCGTACAATATCTATTGAGGCCGAACTGCTTTTTGGTGCCCAAAATCAATGATATCAGGGGTCATACCTGTTTGAATGGGCAGTCATACCATTCTACTATGAGTCGTACCTGTTATTAGCAAGTTGTACCCCTTCTGCAGAGTATTTGCAATAGTTTTGGGGGGTAATTGGAGGGCTGTACTGATGCAAAGTAAGACCGTACAGTTATGATTTCACGTACAACGGAGTATGATGTCATCTGGCAAGCCGTACATGTCTTCTATGGAGTCGTACAATGCAGTTTCAAAGAATAGCGCTGAGTAAGAGGGTCGTACAGTTCAGAAACACCAATTTGTGCAGAGTTTGTGTTAGTTTCAGTCAGGGACAGTAGCTAAAATCTTCAGTTACAGCTCGGTAAACAGAGTTTTCTTGTGTGTAATTTATTTCTGGACTAATCCCTTGATGCAGCAGTGATATTTTGTTGGTTTTCAATTAATTTCAGTATTGTTGTTGTTGATGTTTACTGAATTAATATTATCAATAGTTCATATTTCATGCTCATTGTAAATCTGGATGGTCATCCGCCAGATAGTTGTTGCATATTAAACATATTGTAAAAACTAGATGGTATACCGTCAATAGTTGAATTCATTGTAAGAGGTCCTAGTCGGTTTACTGCTAGACCCAATTGCATTCACATATTGTTCAACCCGTTTTGACATTGATTAGGTCTGCATTGCTATCAACCAATTTGGCTTGATCGACCTGTTGAATTTGTCAATGGCTTTTGCATTCAAGCATACTTGTTCGCCAAAGAGATGTAAATTTGGGTCGGCCCTACCGCCTGTATGCTTTGATCGGCTATGCTGCCTTTTACTTTTCCAACATTGCATTCATAGAATTAGTGTGGTGTCCAAACATTGTATGCTGTCACCTTGCCCACATCGAGATCTAAGTCATTAGAAAGTGAGAGGATTTGCATTTGCATTATTCATATATTGTAAAATTTTCAAAAAAAAATTAGTTGGGACATTACATTATTTATGTCATTAATTCAATTATTAGTTTTATCAAATAGAAGAGTAAACAATTTCATTATGTAGTTTTCTTATCATCTAGATATACATTTTTAGCATTTGATTTGTGTTTATAGTGATTTCCTGCGTCGATATAATCTTGGGCTCTATTCTAAGCAAGTTGAGTTCCGATATTCCAAGTATGGCATGAGAGTCCATGCTTCTTTCCAACACGTTATCGAAGCTTTTCTAACTCTCTTAGTATAACTATCTTCAAACTCTAAAAGTAGGTAGCCTCTAAAAATAGAGATAATAACACTTAGAATCTCAACCCAAAACGAGGGCTTCTACTGTCAGTCTGTCAATATAGCCAAATCTAATAATCAAATAAAGGATGAATACCAAGGGGACCCTTTACTTATTCCAGCATGGTTTTCCACCCTTATCTTATTCTCTTTTATCCTTTAACTCTTGAGAAAGAATTAAGATTTTTGGAAAACACTACTCTAGATAGACCAAAGAAATGACGAAGCTTGATTTCATATTGATGATCTTGATGCATTTTATTAGAATTTAGAGCAGTGATGTTGAAACAACACACATATGAGCGTGCTAATGTATTGTTATGTGATAAAAGAACGTGCTAACATAATGCATGTCCTAAACTGAGCAGGGGTTGGAATTGGTCTCAGACTTCAGTCGCTATAAATGAAGGTTTTTTCAAATGACTAGGACTACAACCTATTTGATTTAATTTTGGTTTTATCAATTCCCATTAAAGGTCACTGACACCCAATGAAAATAGGGTATCATCATTCAACAAATGAGATTAAATAATTGATTATGACCTTGCTGTCATGATTTTATTTTGAATAACATCTAAAATGTCATACCACCCTTGCCTCAGATATCTCATGACTAGAAGACTCTAACTCAAATTGGATTACTGAATTGAAATTCAAAGAGGGCTCCAAATGGGCTATTTTAACAAACTATAGATGTGTTCCAAACATTTTCTGATTTCAAACTCAATTTCACGGAGGTATTGATTTAAAATATAAACAAAATACATTTGTGCAAGCATTGGAGTGAATTTTCTTCAAACAAAAACTACAATAGTCTCAAGACCAGCTTCAAATTATTGTAAAAGGGATACATGATGTGATTTTAACCATATGTTGCTCTTTGTGATATATATATCAAAAACTACAATAGCCTCAAGACCAGCTTCAGATTATTGTGAAAGGGATACATGATGTGATTTTAACCAAATGTTGCTCTTTGTGATATATATATATATATAGTTTAAATGAACAGACACCTATACTTGATGAAGATTGAGCATGACTATTATTTTTTAATATTTTATGCCTTGTACCATAGTTTAGAGAGGAATATATTGAAAGATTATTTAAGGTATGTTTGTGTATAACTTTAGGCAATCAATTGGCTGTAATGTCCCCTTCTAGTAAGCTCAAATTGTTTACAACCTTTCACAATTTCAACTTACAAAAAGGAAACATTAGTATTCAGTTTTTCCTTTTTTATATCATAATTAGAACTCACTAATCCATATTCTTTCCACATTTGTCTTTAAGCATTATAATCTTCTAATCAAAATCACATGATTTCATGAACATAGTTATTCCATATTCACATTCATAGACTTCATGTTCTATCCTAGAGAGAATCGTGAGTCGCCCTATCATTAATTGATCCCTAATTCCATGAGCATGGTTTGTTAAGGTGCCATTAACCATCCCATACGGAGGCCCAATGGCTTCACACTACACCCGAGGTACTTCACCATTCGGCTCAAAAGACTTCATGCTACACCCGAGCATACTTCATCCATTTGAGAGTCACCCACCATAGGGCACATTTACCATTGATGAGCTCATCATACCATAGGCCCAAGGCTTCACCTCACACCCTGAGGTACTTCAACACTTGGCCCAAGAGACTTCACCTCACATCCGGAGGTACTTCATTTTCTTGAGGGTCACCTAGGTCCAAATCACACCCTTAACTTAACCCCATACCCATAGATTGGCGAGATGATTAAGGATGAGGCTTAATTCTCCTTTCGGATATGGCATGAAACTATGATTTCCAAGTCATCATCAATATTTATACATAGTGCTTCATAATTATATCATTCTTGGCCTTTACATCATGACCATACATTCATCTTAATGCTTGAACATCTTTCATTTAAACATCCAATATAATGATCAATTGATGCATATATTCATTCATTTATGACAATCATTCATTCCTAAATGTATATATGATCATTTATTTCCTTTATATATATAAGCAATTATGAGAATCATTCATATGGATTTATATATTTGTATAATTAATAATGTGATTGACATATATGTAGATTTATTCTTATATATATAATATTTAATAATTATAAAATAAAGATATTGAATATGCTTACCTGCTATACCTTACCTTATTCTTCTGCAGATCTGAACTTGATTATTAAGCTCTAGTTTTATGTTGTTGACTGTTGTATTGCTATCTCCTTTTTATTACTTCAGATCTGAAATTATATTTCTGAGTTCCTGATTAATATCTATTATTTCTGCTGATGAGAGCTGAGACGTATATATTTTATAAATATATAATATATTTAAATTCGTATATTATATTTATATATATCATATCTTAATATATTATTATAATTATAATAATATTAAAATTGATAATATTAATTATATTTATATCATAAGGGTATTTAATGTATAATTTCTCAATCTAATGATGTTTAAATCTTTAATTTAAACAATGTCTTAACATGGGGACATGACATTGGCCTTTTATCTCAAGAATTATGTTGGCATAAAATATTTATCATCATTATTCCAAAGAGCTCGTGCCCAAAGGATGATTAAGCTTGGTCAAATGTTGTTGTAATGTCCCTTTTTTGGGACATTTCTAACTTCATGGGAAAACTTCAATTTTCTCGAGAAAGTTGGGTTGTTCATGTTGAGTTTCTGACAGTAGCAGTGAGTTGGGGAGAAGTCCAAACTTCTTGGAGTGCTTGGGTTTGGTTAGCAGTGATTTTGGTTCTTGGAAATGAGCTGAATAAGCATCATGGATCAATTTGACACTTTCAGAAGTTAACTCTGACTTCTGGTGGCTTCTCTGAACTTCTTGGAGAGCATGTCTATTTATAGTAAGTCATCCAATTGGCATCATTCTTCATCCCAAACCTTCAAGATCATGTTGATATGATTTATTTTGCAATTCGCTTCAGTTTGGGATTTTCCGTAAAATTGGATGAACTATTGAGCTATTAATTATTAAATTCACTTAAGTTATCTAATGTCGTAAATATTTCAAAAGATAACTTAAGTGATATAGCTCTTCAGAAAGGTAATTAAGTGTTTTAAAAGATTGACACTTAAAAAGGGGACCTTGCACATGAAATATTAATATTATTTCAAATAAAGGTCTTTTGGAGAGGAAAAAGTGCCTTTTCGAAAAAAGCAACGAAAAAAGCAAAAAAAGGCTTTTTCGAAAAAACAGCGAAAAAACAAAAAGCATTTTTCAAAGAAGCAGCGAAAAAACAAAAAGCTTTTTTTTTTTTTTAAAGCGGCAAAAAGCAAAAAAAACGTTTTTTTCCTAAAATAGCTCCAAAATGTTATAAAAGGGAGTTGGAGCTCATTGTTGAGGGTTATGCTATTGATTTGTTATTGTTATGCTGCTGGATTGAACCTGCGAGTTCTTCCATTCCTTCTTGAGGACGAAAACCTTCTTGGAGAAGACTAGTTTCAATGGTGAAAGATCCACCCTAGTTGGTTGTAGTGATTTCATACAGAAATCACACTTGTGCTACAATGGATTTTGATGTGATTTGATGAGATTTCTTTGGGGAATGGTGTTATGTTTGCAAAAGATCATTCTTGGAGAATAAAGATGAATTTTTTGGGTGGATAGAGTGAAACATCTTGCTGCTGCAGGCCATATCAACCCTAGTAGGCTGCGTGGGAGTCTTTGAGGCTGAAACGCCTCTTTTCCCTAGAATCTCTTGGGCTGTATGGTGAGGCCCAGCCCTTATAATCAGTTTGCAGAAGTTTGTGAAGTGAACCTTTCCAGTTGTGAGGAGTTTGGAGTTATTAGTGAGTTTTCTGGGCAATTTCAGTTTGCTGATCATGCATATCAGACTTGCATATCGGCTGATTCAGTGATTTTTGAGGGTTTACAGTGGTAGTGTGAGCTTCTTTTATCATCTTCAGCAGTAGAGCTTTGTGAGTATGATTCCCTATGTTGTTTGGGTGACTTCTAGAACAGCTTCAATCTGATTTTATTGCTACAACAGGGTTTATTTGATTGAAATCAGATTTATATTACTTATATTGCAGCTTGCAAAACATTTGTGATAAATACTCATAATTTCTCTATTGGGTTATTGTAACCCCTGGATGGTTTAACCGCCAGTGTGGATAAAAGTAATTTGTTTCCATTAGCTTTCCCACTGAATAAGCGGATGTGCTTGTTCTTTTCTTGTTTATTTTCTCCACTGAATAAGTGATTTGTAATGGCTTACCGCTGAATAAGTGGATGTGCCTAGTTTCCTTCCAGTTTCTTCCACTGAACAAGTGGTTGCCCACTGCATAAGTGGATGGCTGCTGCATAAGTGGATGCCCACTGAATAAGTGGAAGTTGTTCTTTATTTGCTGGTTTGGTTTTGAATGCTAACTCGGAAGCACTTGTATGCTCTCACCTTGCCCACATTGGATCTATGTGATCAGAAGAGTGTGGAAAAATCATTGTTGCACTTAACTTTAGTATTGTTGTCTGTTTTAAAAAAAAATCAGGGCAGCTTATTACAGTGGTGCAAACATCCTAGGAGATGCTCATCTTAAAAAACAGGTTTCTACAAAAATCCAACAATAACATCTTTCACATTATCACGAGGACATCTTTCTCTACCAATTTGACCTTCCATCTTATTCATTTTTTAAGTGACATGTTTTCATATTTTGCTGAAAATGCTTGCACTTTGATTTCAACAAAAAAATTCTTGAAAACTTTAAACTCATCTATATAATCACAAACTAACAAGGTTTGGAATGATTAATAATAGGTATAGAAGCATTTGAATGAATCTTAGGAAACCATCTAACTTCTTTACTATTTTTTTCTAATTTTTTCATTAGTTGGCATAAAGTGGATTGACATAAAAATATTGTCACAATAAACATTGGTACTTTTCACATTTCATTTAGTCAATCTTTTCCCATCCACTTGTAGGCAAGGATATTTTTGTGTAACCTTCTTATGAATTTGTCTTGTGTGTTTCAAGAGTGAAGATTCATGACAGAAAACCAGAAAGCTATAACATCTTTCACACTTCATTTTTTTGTCTATTTTCTTAAAACACATCAACACTTCTGTTGTCAATGTTTATGGTTACCTACAAGTAGCAGGCACTTCAATCCCACTCCATCTCGAGTCGCCCCATAGTTTAATTTTAATTTGCACTTCACTGTTATTCATTTTTTCACTACTCATGGAAAAATTCTACTAATATATTTAAAGGGATTGAACCACGTCTATATTACTGTTGGTTTCCACATCATCCATCTTGGACCTAAAACCTTCTCTTCCATCATCCAATAAACATGAATAATTTGTATTTGTCTAGCTATCTTCTTCAAAGGATGCATGCTCCAAGGTGTATCTAGATTCTAGAGTAGTCAATCCACATGCAACTTCCCTTTCTTCCTTGGTGTTGTTGTCACCTTAATCACACTCCTCAGGGTACACTTTAAGGAAAGCAATTTCCCATTCATACACTTCATATTCTTTCATCTTCCAATGAAATAGGCAACTATCCAGATCATGTCTTTATCTGAATAAAGCTCTAATGACATACCATCCTCTCTTGTTTGGAATGACAACCAAATTTTGAATTGGACATAATTAGTGTTTATTAGAGAATCCATAATACTATGATGTCCCCGTTTACCAGATTTGTATCATTCCAAATAAGACATCTAGAATAACTTTTCCAACCATTAATGAATTTTGACTTCTGTTAAATATATCATTTCTCTACCCCTAATTCCTTCCATTCTCAGCCACATACATCACTTTTTCTCTAATTTTCTCTTGTTCCAATTGCTATACACACTAATATATCATGATTAAAATATTATAAATGTGGCAATAGTTCTGATCAAGGTCTAAGCACTCGTGATTGTCATAAACTTTGTCATGTCCCCATACAAATAGGTATAATTATATATATATATATTCGTTCATTAAATTATTTAATAATAATCCTATTATATAATATTTAATATATATATATATATATATTAAGTAAATAACAGATATAAATAATATATCTAAGTATCATTATATTTATTATATGTTATAAAGATAATTACAAGATAAAAAAAGACATGTTATATATATATATATATATTAAGAAAGTTATTAAATAAGGATAAGTATTAATAAAGATATAGGATATTAAATGTATGTAAACTGGAGCGGTGCCTAAGGAACCCAAGATCTATAAACTAGCGATTCAAATGAATCGCTCTTCTTTCTATTCCCCATCACTCACGTAACAACATCAATCGCCCTATTTTGATAATAATGAAAGGTGCAAAAGACCATCGTTGAAAAGTCACGAGCGTTGGGGAAAAGACACAGGTCCAAAGGTATAAAAGAGGCATCGATCATTCATACTACAATGGCTTAGGCAAGCTATTTACGAGAGATTCAGAGGATCGAAACTGGTATAAGTGCCGAACTAAGATATCACACTGGCGGACTACCTTGAAGACCACAGAATAACTTATACAAGTATCGACTATCTCTATTGAAGCCGAGTTGGTAATAAGTAAGCATCGATTGACATAGAAGACCTCATAGTTGAAGATCGTGCTTAGTTCTTGAGCGCCAGTTGGTAATTAGACTCGGTCTAAGTTGGCAAGTACATTCATTCTTTTATCGTCTAGTTATTGTGGAGATCATATCCTTTTCTACAGGAGCATTATACCATCTAAAGGGCTGATTGTTATGGTTCTTGGAAGTTAAACCTTCAATTCAGAAGATGATTGGTTTTGACTACTAGTGAGAGGCAACAATCTCCGCAGTTAATACATTAGTTTTGGAGTGGTACTACTTGTGATATCAACAGGCTGACCTCTGTGGCGCTGTACCAAGTGTGTGGTATTAGTGTTGGAATCTTACATATATTATCAGCAGTAAACAGTGAACTGGTTCTGGAATAATAGATTGTACAGTATTGTCATAAGTTCCATTTGATTGTTATAACAATAAGAATTGATTCATACCGAAAGTTGCAAATCTTTAATTTGAATATCATAGTCTATTTGGGCTACCATTTTGTGCAAGTGGTTGTTAGTATTCATCGAGGGATATAATTGAAGAAATCGGAAAGAATAATTAATATCAGTCCCATAATCATCCGGGTCATTACAAACTTCCCACACATAGTTACCATCATAACTGCCTCCTTTCTTTCTTCCTTTCTCAGATCATCTTCTTAGTTTTTCCTAGCCTTATATGAGGGCTTCGACATAGACGGTTCATTATCATCCCTATCTCTAGTGCACAATCTCCTGTGTTATGTCTTGTCCTTGCTCTCCTATCTAGGGCCATTGCTCATTGCTTCCTCATCTATGATGCGGGATGCCACATTTATCTTCTTCTAGTACTTTAGTAAAGGGTTCTCAGTTTGAGATTATACACTTCCATATAAACAGTTGTTGTCATCCCTCAACAACTTATATTATTTACTAAATTCTTTTGTAGCATCGCATGACTTGTGAAGTGATTAGGGGAATTTCTTAAACCAGCCTTTACCAGTGTCTCTCAATGTGGAAAGGAATGCCACTAGCTAACCATTTTTGTCATCCTGACCATTTAAAACCACGTAGCTGATTTACAAGCCATTTACTGTGCCATAGCTCTACCCTTAATCAAGAGGCCAAAGAGTGCAAACTAACAACAGCATGTACCCCAAGCATAGAATGCATAAATCAAGTCACTCAATTCAGCATGTCTATAATTTCCATGTGTCACAGAACTTTGAGACATCTAGTGAGTAGTTTTGCTATCCTCTTAGATTCCACTAAAAGGTATAATACATTCTGACCCTCCCGACCTCAACAGCACATGAGAAAACCTGACCACAAAAGTATTGGCTATCTGTGGTCCTCTAGGCCTCTTGTAAGATTAAATCCATATAAAAGCAATGAATTTACACGAAGGCATCCAGATGGAATATCTTTTTATTCGTCCGTTTTTTCTAGCTCTCCCTAGCAGTTACATAATAGGTTCCGTCGTCCTAGCTACTCTTCTAATTTTGTGATGTTTCCCCTCAAGTCATCCTATATGCCTAAAACATGTGTGTCTTGAAATTGACTCTACGACTCAAAAATCCTCATATCATATCTACAGCTGTTAAGATCTCCGGTCTCAATTGCTGACTTATGACTACAAGATGTTGTCATTGTTCCCCTAAATTATTGCAACTTTAACGTCACCTCCAAAGGTTAGGGCTTCCAGTAATTCAAGTCGCAAAATCAAATTCAAAGCAATACACGTACAAAGCGACACTTGACGTCGCAGATTTTTCTGTAAAACATCCGGGCTAAATTAATGCCACAGAATTCCTATCATAACAACGCTGCTGTCATTTACTTCATTTACAAGGGCTGAGATTCGAAAGCAATTGTTTAGTAATAGAAAATTGCAAATTGACACCGCAATGCGTAAAATTATTTCATTTTCGTGATTAGCCTTTAAGGAAGAAGTAAAAGACTTGCGGACTTGTACATAACAAACCCTAAGGAACGTTTCAAATTGCAAGAATCCGTCCATTCCATCGAGAATTTCCTCAAATTTGAAAAGCCACAGCAACAGACACAATGAATATATACATTAACGAGCTTTGTCTTGCATACCTTAGCTTGCAGAATCCTCGCCTCCCTACCATCAAAATTAACAGACTTCAGCAGAAAAATATCATGTCTTCACAGAAAGTACACACACAGTAGTAATTGATGTGTGAAGAAAGCTGAAACGAGTGGAAAACGAATATAAGTTTGAATCTCCGGCCGTACAGCTTTGAATCATTCTTTGTTTTGAGAAGGCCTTTATATTTTTATGATTTAAAATAATCCTTCAGGTTGCGGATTAATTTTCTGCAACCTTAAGCTGATTGACACGTGGACGGCACAATTATGTTGGCTTGACAAAAGGTATAGATCTTGTTGTGGTTACTTACAGGTGCTGAAAGTTGCAGCACACAGAAATTAGTGACAAGCAGTTTTCAACACTTACCTTGTATTTTTTTTTATCGTTACTTACTGGACATTAGATCCATCTGACACGTGGATGGCTGAGAGCACCAGATTTGGTTACCTCGTAGCATTGGTTGCATCGCGAAGTAAAGAATAGAATAAAAGGTCTTTAACCTAGGAGGCCAAAGGTAACCTTGGAATGGGCCATTTTATGAAGAATTAAGGCTTTTCATTTAAAAATAATTGATATAGTTTTTTTTTAAAGGTATATTTTGTGTTATTTATTTTGATGATCATTTTCATCCCCTTTCGATGTCACTTATGTTTTGTTTATCGACATTTGGCTTCTCATTGTCCAAAGGAGAACTCTATTCCTCCTCAAGATAACAAGAAGAAGCTCTCTTTCCAAGCTATTTCATAGAAAGGAGTTGAACTTCATATTATTTTGTCAAAAATTAATAAATTTTATATTGAATTTTACTATTGAAATATTTCTATATCTAGTTTAAATGTCATTATATGTTTTGTATTCTAAAATAAAGTGTTTATCAATGTCAATTCAAATTATCTAGGTCTAGTTATTACATCGTTTACCTATCATTTATTAGATCTTAGGCCTAGATTCATTATTTGTAGGGTGTGTTAATTATCCCTACATTTTGGTGAACTCGATCTTCAAACCCTTCTAGTGTTACTCTATGGTTTTGTGCCTTCTTTTCATTTTTTATTTCTTATCTAATTTTTTATTTTCCCATCATTAACATTCAAATCTAAAACTTGTTTGTGCTTGCATTGCTTCTTTTCTTTTGATACATCATTGATGGAATGCCAAAACTTCAACCAAGCTCTTGTCGTCCACTTAGTTGAAGTCTTAAATTTAATTAATCTAAATCGTAGGTGGTTTGAGGTCAATGCTCTAGATAAGAACCTAGATGTGTTATATGAGAGTGGAAGCAATATGGAGATAAAGGTTTAAATAGAGAAGAATATGAGTATTGGAACAAACTATTTTATTAATATCAAGTTCTATAATGGCATACTCTGTCATGCCCTGATATTAAAGATTTAAACATCACGATAAAAGACAATGAAGTTGCTACGTATAAATATATATTATTAATATGTATTATTTAATAAATAATATTATTATATGGATATTTTAATATAATATATATTTAATTAACAAGATATATTATTATATTATAAATATAAATTAAGTACTATAAGATAATTATTATGAATATTATAAAGTAAACAAAATATTGTTAAATATTATAAGATCCCTTAAAGAGGCGCTGGAAAGTCTAAAGTAACGAATATATACAAACATAATAATGGATGCCATCGATCCTTGGCGGCGATTGATAGAGGTATGGGATAGCTGTGATCAAATCAACTATTAAAAGAACAAACAATATATAAAAAGGTGATTCTGTAATGGTTAGGATAATAGTTCTCAAACTAAAGCAATCGATCTCAAATAAACAAAAACAAGACAAAGACTATATAAAGAACGCCCAAACTGAATAAAGGGGAAAAACTATGGTTTAAGACAAGAGTCGATTAGATATTAAGAAGAGCACCACAAGACAAGGGTGATCATGTGCATTAAGAGTCGATTAGATATTAAGAAGAGCACCACAAGACAAGGGTGATCATGTGCATTAAACAATACTATAAACAAATGACACTTTGCAATCTTACATTGATTTAGGGCTCTATGATAGCCGAAGTTACAATGTCAACCAGCTATTAGAATTCAGAAGCTGAGGCAGTTCGCTGATATATAGAAGGCCACTGGTGAAATGCTAATGTTGATCGCTACTGCAAACGATGGTTCGCTGCCCCTTATGATGAAATCGCTGCCATTATTTGATACAAACTCCACACTGTTGTCTATATGCTACTGTCGTTGCCTTAGGAAAGCAGAACGACCTCCAATATAAATGGTGAATGGCTCCAAGATGTCAAGGTCAGTGTCTAAACCAGATCTGATTTGTATGCAAAGTCTTCAATGTGTAGCGTATGATCTCCTCAGCAATTCGGTGCTCCAAGCAACCATATGATCCTCTATGAATTTGGTGTTCAAGATAAATTTGCAATGCCTTCAAATTGTAATAAAATCTTCAATGATATTCTTCAATCTTCAAAGCCCCCTCAACGGTCTCCAACCAATGCTCGGATGATGAATCGATGAATCTCAAACCAATCTCCAAGGTAAGTACATCTGTCACAGAGTTGATCTGTCATAATCATTACAAAAGAATGTATAAACTTGGGTAATAATAGAATCTCTAAACACAAGATATGACAAGAATAATGTATATATATAAGTAGAGATGAATGGGAATACTATAAGTAAGAATACTATCATATATAAAATTGAATAGCATGGTAAATTGTGTCATGATAGCATAAGATGAAAGATCATCATATGAAATGTTGAGAATGTTACCATAAGATTACTCATAACATAAGAAAGTTATTTGATGAAAGTTATATGATGCCTAATGAAAGGCAATCAATAAGATATTAAAGAATAATCCATTAAAAGATATGATATATGACTCTAAAGATAAATACCTGGGAAGAGAAAGAGCCTTATCATTAATTCACCTACACACCATATAGATAAGAGACAGGGAATTGGGTAAGCAGTTAGATATTTACACCTAGGTAAATCTCGAGCTGGTGAAGTATCGCAATAGGCGATGAAGCCCCTCTGAGACAAGGGTGAGCCTTGGACCTATGGTAGCATAGATATGTTATTTATGTCCTACGATGGGTAAAACTCAAGCTGGTGAGAATCGCCCCTCCGAACCAAGTGGAAAACACTCATCTCAAGCTGGTGAGAGATCACCCCTCCGAGACAAGAAGAAAACCTTTGACTCAAGCTGGTGACAACATCACCCCTCCGAGTCAAAGGAGAAAAGCCCTTGGACCTATGGTCGCAGGTCTTTGATACTAGCGCCCTAACAATCCCTCTCAAATAGGTGAATGGTCTAATTAACATGTAGGCTCGAGTATATCTCTCCCGAGGTAAAATCATGAAATATATATATTATAGATATAAGGAAATATGAAATGCATATAGATCATGATTATGTGAGAAGTACATGAATTTGATATTTACATGTGGATATTGTAATATGTTTAAGAAGAATTGGATACTAATGTTCTCTTGTAAGTTTAAATTGTGTTCAAGATTGTGAATTTTTTTTGACTTACCAGAAGGGGACATTACAAGTGGTCTCAGAGCAGTCATCCTGCCATCCTATGAATGATAAATACTTGTTAATATTGATCATGATTCTCATGAAAAAATATATGTATTTGCATATGTGTTAATGGTTGTGGTTGCAGGAACTGATATATGCACACAGAGGTAACATTACATTGGTATTAATTATTATTGATGATTATTCTTATGTAATGACTTCATTATGGAATTGATTCTTAAAAGTACTAACATCTCTTTCTAGGAATTATTCTTGTATGCAGGTTAAGAAATCAAGGATATCCTAAAGAGAATATTATAAGATTTATATGACTCATACCTTGTGTATTACTTGTATTCATGCTCATGCTTGACATACTTTGTGTTTTATGCACTCATGTGAACACTTTGTGTATTACGTGTAATCGTGTGTTGCTTCATGCTTTATGGGTATTACTTCATGCTTTAACTTCGTTGCCTTACTGGTATGCTCTTTGTGTGTGTTTACATATATTCTTGTGTGTATTCACGTCATGTTTCATGTTTGTGTTCATTTACGTGTATTACTTCTTTTCTGTGTAATCTTGAGTATTTCCATGCATTACTTCATACTTGCATGTCTCTATTAATGTGAATTTATATGCATCTTGTCTTTAGTGTGCCTCATATTGGTATGCTTGTGTTCTGTATAACCGATATATTTTCGGTGTGTTATTCTCCATATGTGTTCATATGCATGTCCCTTGGACATTTATGTGTATACTTCATTGAGTGTATTTGTATGCATATTTTGTGCCATAATTCTTCATGTGTATTTAAGTAGATGCGTCGTGCCTTACGTGTATATGCTTATGCTTTCATGCTTCATGCTTCATATGTATTCATGCTTGTGCCTTATGTGATTCATGCCTAGTGTGTATTCGTGTACTCCATGCTTGTACATAACGTATATGCTTCTGTATCTACTTCATGCCTTATATTCATGTATATATACTTTCTGCCTTGAGTGTATTTAAATGTATGCTTCATGCTTTACATATGTGTGTATTTATTCTTGCCTTGCGTATATTCTTCATGTCTTGTGTGCATTCATATGTATGCTATAATGCTTTATATGCACTCTTCATGTATACCTTGTATGTATATGAACGTTTTATGGTTTAAGTGTATTCGTTAAGTTTATGACTATGATCCATTCAAGAGTATGCTACATGACTGTGACTTGCATCTGTATTCAATGAATACTCTATGATTTGTACTTGCATACGAGGACATACCTTATAATTTGCATGACTTTGTAACTATATTCGAGTGTATGCTTTTGCAAATTGTATTTGAATTCAAGTATGACTTTGACTTTGTATGTAAGCGTATGCTCTATGATCTGTATCTGTACTCTATGACTCATAATTATATTTGAGCATATGTTTGATGAATTTATTCAAGTGCACGCTCTATGAATTTGTAATTGTATTTGAAAATTGAGTGTATGTGTATACTCTATGACTCTGCAATTGTATGAAATTGTATGACTTGTATTGAATGAGTGCATGCTCTATGACTTGTATTTGCAACTATATGAAGTGTAATTGTATGATTTGTAGTCATATGTGAATGTCCGTGTATGGCTATGTATTCAAGTATGATTATGTATTCAAGTATATATTCCATGACTCGCGTTTGTATTTGAGTGGATGCTATGTAAATTGTAAATGTATTCCATGACTTGTAACTGTATTCAAGTGTATGCTCTATGAAATGTGTGCTCTATGAAGATGTATTTGCATTCGAGTACTCGAGTAAACACTCAATGACGTGCACACTTATGACTTGTACTTGTATTCAATGATTATGTGAATGGTATGACTTGAAATTGTATTTGAGTGTCTACTCTACAAACATGTATTCAAGTGCATACTCTATAACTTTGTATTCAGGTGAATACTCCATGGCTATGTATGTTCAAGTGCTACCTTGTGAATTATGTGTGATTCACGTACACTGGTCACTTCATATTTTATGCAAGTGTGCTTCATGATTTATATATGGTTCATGCTTGCAGTGTATTCCAATGAATACTTGGTGACTTGTGACTTGCGAGTATTCATATTTGTAAACTTGTATTCATGTGTATACCTTGCGACTTGCATGCATTCATACTTGCAATTTATGTGGATGTACTTTGTATATGCCATGACTTATGTACACTTGGTGAATTATGTGCATACTACATGTGGTTAAAAGTGTGTATTGCATATTACGTGTGGATACTTGTGTACTTCATGTTTAGTGTATCAAGCGTACGATTCATGCTACACATATATATTTGTGTGTGTATACTTCACATTCTTCATGTATCTATGCTTCATACATTGTATGTACTTATATGTGTAATTCATACCTCACATGTATTTAAAGGTATACTTCTTGCATTACATATATCTATGTGTGTGCTTCAAGCCTAATAACAAGTTTATACGAGAGAAACTTGTCTCGAAACATCACTAGTTACCAACTCTTGTTGTTGAGAGATAATGGAAAATACAAAAACAAAATGGAACGACAAATTACTTCATACTTTAGAGAATGCTAACGTTGATAGTCGAATTGAGACAAGAATACTAACAATAATTCTCGAAGAGAACAATTTAGGATCCTGATGGTTCTAGAAGTATTCTCATTATGATTGCTTGAGGACAAGCAATCTTGAGAGGGGAGGCCTATCATGTCCCGATAGTAAAGATTTAAACATCATGATAAAAGATGGTGAAGTTGCTACGAATAGATATAGATTATTAATATATATTATTTAATAAATAATATTAAATAATATTATTATATGGATATTTTAATATAATATATTTTTAATTAACAAGATATATTATTATACTATAAATATAAATTAAATATTATAAGATAATTATTATGAATATTATAAAGTAAACAAAATATTGTTAAATATTATAAGACCCCTTAAAGAGGCGCTAGAAAGTCTAAAGTAACGAATATATATAAACATAATAATGGATGCCATCCATCCTTGGCGGTAATTGATAGAGCTATGGAATAGTTGGGATCAAATCAAATATTAAAACAACAAACAATATATAAAAAGGTGATTCCATAATGGTTAGGTTAATAGTTCTAAAACTAAAGTAATTGATTAGGAAAACAATCGATCTCAGATAAACAAAACAAGAAAAAGACTATATAAAGAACGCCCAAACTGAATAAAGGGAAACAGCTATGGTTTAAGACAAGTGTCGATTAGATATTAAGAAGAGCACCACAAGACAAGGGTGATCATGTGCATCAAACAATACTATAAACAAATGACAATTAGTGCATACGGTGTGCAAAGGACAACAACAAATTATCTAAAAGACATGACCCTTGGTGAGATCTTAAAAAAGGTATATAAAGGATCAATAAGGCATCAAGGATCATCAATTCATGAGGAGTAATTTCTTAATGACTCGGAATCAATCAATGCAACTGTTTATAGACTTGTCTTTGCAATCTTACATTAATTTAGGGCTCTATGATAGCCAAAGTTACAATGTCAACTAGCTGTTAGAATTTAGAAGCTGAGGTAGTTTGCTGATATATAGAAGGCCACTGGTGAAATGCTAATGTTGATCGCTACTACAAATGATGGTTCGCTGCCCCTTATGATGAAATCGCTACCAATATTTGATACAAACTCCACATTGTTGTCTATATGCTACTGCCACTGCCTTAGGAAAGAAAAATGACCTCCAATATAAATGGTGAATGGCTCCAAGATGTTAGGGTCAGTGTCTAAACCAGATCTTATCTATATGCAAAGTCTTCAATGTGTAGCATATGATCTCCTTAGCAATTCAGTGCTCCAAGCAACCATATGATCCTCTATGAATTTGGCACTCAAGACAAATTTGCAATGCCTTCAAATTGTAATAAAATCTTCAATGATATTCTTCAATCTTCAAATCCCCCTCAATGGTCTCCAACCAATACTCGGATGATGAATCGATGAAGCTCAAACTAATCTCCAAGGTAAGTACATCTGTCATAGAGTTGATCTGTCATAATTGTTACAAAAGAATGTATAAACCTGGGTAATAATAGAATCTCTAAACACAAGATATGACAAGAATAATGTATATATATATATATAGAGAGAGAGAGATGAATGGGAATACTATAAGTAATAATACTATCATATTTAAAATTGAATAGCATGGTAAATTGTGTCATAATAAAATAAGATGAAAGATCATCATATGAAATGTTGAGAATGTTACCATAAGAATACTCATAACATAAGAAAGTTATTTGATGAAAGTTGTATGATGCCTAATGAAAGGCAATCAATAAGATATTAAAGAATAATCCATTATAAGATATGATATATGAATCTAAAGACAAATACCCGGGAAGAGAAAGAGCCTTATCATTAATCCACCTACACACCGTATAGATAAGAGATAGGGAATTGGGTAAGCGATTACATATTTGCACCTAGGTAAATCTCAAGCTGGCGAAGTATCGCAATAGGCGATGAAGCCCCTCTATGCCAAGGGTGAGCCTTGGACATATGGTAGCATCGATATGTTATTTATGTCCTAACTGTGGATAAAACTCGAGCTGGTGAGAAATCACCCCTTTGAGCCAAGTCGAAAACACTTGTCTCAAGTTGGTGAGAGATCACCCCTCCGAGACAAGAAGAAAACCTTTGACTCAAGCTGGTGACACCATCACCCCTCCGAGTCAAAGGAGAAAAGCCTCTGGACCCATGGTCGCAGGTCTTGGATACTAGCGCCCTAACAATCCTTTTCAAATAGGTGAGTGGTTTGATTCACGTGTAGGCTCGAGTATATCTCTCCCTAGGTAAAATCATGAAATATATATATTATAGATATAAGGAAATATGAAATGCATATAGATCATGCTTATGTGAGAAGTACATGAATTTGATAGTTACATGTGGATATTGTAATATATTTAAGAAGAATTGAATACTAATGTTCTCTTGTAAGTTTAAATTGTGTGCAAGATTGTGAAATTTTTTTGACTTACCAAAAGAGGACATTACATACTCTCAAGAGAGATGTGTGGCTATGTATCTAATCTATGCTAATTGGCTAATGTTTGCCTATCTATTTATGTTGGAGATATATATTTATAGATTACATGATCATGAAGAATAGGTTGTTATGGAAATTGAATTAGTTGAGCTTCCATTTGTGATGTTTCATCTCTAAATAGTTACAATTCTAATTGTGCATTGAGCTAATAAGTGGCATGTCATGAAACACCTCCAAAAGGTGCATTGGATTGATGTGGATGTTCTATGATGCTATGCAAAATTCTACACTAAGTTTTAGATTGTGCATTCTATGTGTGCTAATGTGCATAGATGCAAATGAGATAGGGAGAAAGCTTGGTAATGTGTCCCACTAATGCGCCAAAGAGGAAAAATAGAGTTGAAAATCCACATAAAACACATCGAGGTCTAATCTAAGGGGGCTTTGATAAAAAACCTTTAGATCAAACCCTACCAAAGTTTGGATCCACATGTATGAGTACTCTCTCTTAGGAGTTTTGGTCCCAGCATATATTTTTGAAATGATTGCTAAATATTTGGGATCATCTATTCGAGATCTCTCAACCTTTCCACAATAAAGGTCTTTCTATTTATGCTAGAATATGTTGAAAGTGATCTTTCTATTCCTCTTCCAAAAAGTACTATCTTGAAAGATGGAGAAGTAGAATGGATCCAAGCTTTAGAAATTATGAAAGTTTGTCATTCAGATGTCGAGAGTGCCATGAATATGGACATCTTATTAGGGAATGCCCTACTCTTTGTGGGAAAGTGTAAACATAGAAGATCCATGAAGATTTTGAGAATGATTAGGAGGATTTTCCTAAACCCAAAGAGAGCATACAATTAGAAACAAGTTCCCAAACAAAGAGAAGAAAAAGGTTGTAGATCAAGATAAATCTTCACAGGATGACATGGATACTGTTAAAGAGACTCAAGTCCAAAAGAGAATATGAGGGCCAAGAAGATCTAATAAAAACTTACAAGTTCAAAGGAAATCTAGGAAAGTTGGTAGATAAACTAAAAAGGGAGATGGATCCTTTAGAAAATAAAATGAAAGACAACAATATCAATCCTCCAAAATTTAATTTCAATAGTAAGGAACATGAGAAGCTTAATATCTCCTTAGATCACCAAGAAGGCTCCAATTCTAAACCATAGGGTTCAAGCAAGGTTATAACTCACAAGTAGGCTAAAAAGGGGGAGGATTTTGGATATGAAAAGATTTAATGACCAAATAAACATACCACTTTACAATATATAGCTCTGGCTGATATAATTGTTGGTAATCAATCTTAACTAGAGAAGGGCTTGGTGAGCACTAAGAAAATAAAGGTTACCCAATGAAGATTTCCTTATAGAAAATTGGGGAATTGAACTCCCCCTCTAAGAAAAGGTTGATTTGAAGATTCTTGGAGAAATTTAATCCATATATTTGCATTCATACAAAAAACTAAAATCAACATCGATCAAGAATTCTAGAACATGCCTCTCTTTCAAGGCAAATGGGAGATTATGTATAAAGAAGTAAGAATTGAGGCCAATGGTCTAGCCTTCATATGGAATAGGTAGGAAATCAACATGTAGGAAATGATTTCCATAGATTGGTGGTTAGTTAGTACGGTCAAGGTTCTTGTAATATCCCCTATCCAGATTTGCCTTCAAACTCCAATTTTTTCTGATTTCTAGTGTATTGACATTTTGTCAAACACTTGACATGTTGTTGTTATCACTGAGTTTTCTGAGTTTAATTACTTGTTTGAGTGTTTGTTTGTGATGGGTTTTCAGTTTATTTCACATATATATCTCAATAAGCAATTGGAAAAATATTTTGCATACATATGCCAATTGATAATAAACATCTAATGACTGATATAAGCATTTATGACAGCAGATGTAAAATAGGAAATGTATATTCAAATTAAAGATTTGAATATGAGTTTATTGTTGTTTGCATTTAGTTCATATTTACATAAATAGAATCATAACATACCAAGTTCACCCTTGTGCCAAGATGAATATACAATGCCAAACAATAAGCAGGGTCTCAAGTCAAATCGCCTTCATATAGATGTTGCTCCTACTGTAACTAGATGGTTAGGATGAATAATAAATTGTTGAAGCTCCAATCTTCACCAGATATGACTTTCCAAATGCTGAAATTCCTTCCTAAATGGATTCAAACTCTCTAATGGTTGTGATATGAATGAAATGAGGCAGCAAACTAATGTTAAATGGTAGCGACTTGATGATAGTGGTTGCGTATGGTCTCTTTGGTGGCAACTGATATAAAGTCTCCATAAAATGCACTCAAAACCTCCACAAATCCATCTCCAGTAATAAGAGTTTAAAACCTTATCAAAAACTCCACAATATGTTGTATTTGCTTTATCAAATCTCACAGAATATAAAATCGATGCCCTACAAACAAATACCTAAACTTGTAGAATATCTTTCTCAGCTCCAACACTAAACCTTTGATATGCAATGAAGAACAATGCATAGCCTCTATGCGAAACTACCGGTAATCAACCTGAGAGGGTCTTTCACCACTGAGGTTGATCATCTCCAAGAGGGTTTTCATCCTCAAGAAGGTTGAAATGAACCAAGTTTGATCTCCAGAACCACAAGGGTTTCAACCAGAGAAATAGAATGAACTACATAATCCAAATGAGCCCCTCAAATGCCCTTTTATACTTTTTCCGCCGAACTCTCCAAAAGCTTATATTTTAAATTTCACTTTTTAATTAAACTTCATTTAGATCTGAAAAAGACATTTTAATTAAAATAATGATAATTTGACACACAAAGTCCCTATTTTATGCATCCATGATTTAAAATATTTCATCCCAGTTTTGATGATCTATAACACTAAGGTGCTTTTAAAATATTTTAAATAATATTTAGCGACCTTAGTAAAAATAATTAAAATAAAGCCATTAATACATCCATTCTGTGGAAACTACCAAAATGCATCAAAATTGAAAACTGACTGCACTGGACTGATCCCGATGAAGAATAGTGATAAAGGAGCCAATTGGGCGACTTACTATAAATAGACACCCTCTCTAAGATTCTTGGAGAGCATACCAAAAGCTGGAAATCACCCTGGAAAGTGGCATATGAGGCCTCCAGACCCCCTAAGCTCATTGGAATCATCAAGTAACTCCTCTGATAATGTTGACACACATCCACAAGGTCAGTGCCAACTACACTACAAGGGAACCCGAAAATGGGGACATTATAGTCTTGCCTTCCCAAAGATTGCTTGTCCTCAAGCAATACCAATACAGCTAGACAAGAATGATCCCAAGGTCCCAAGTAAACCTAGGAGATTTGTAGTACCAACCTCTCAAAGCACTGTCATGCAGGGTATCAACACAAGAGACCTCCTGATAATCACCGATAAGAAGAGCAATTAGATATTGCATAGACTCAGTCAACTCCTTAGAGAATTTCCCTTCGAGAGAGACAAACCGATGCACCATAAGAGTAAACTCTAGAAGGTCAACACTAGCTCCATCATCTCTAGCAACTATTGAACTACAAACCAACGTGATCCCAAGGTTCCAAGCCAGTCTCAGAAAAGAGCCACCATGTTGATGCTGTACCTCCCTGATCATAACTATCAAACCATCGTGTCCAAACTGCACTCCTCTATCCTGGAACTCCCAAAAGTAAACATCATCAAAACCCAATATGAAATCCCTGAAAGGGTTGTAATCTATAACATAAAGCATATCCTGCCAAGGCATCTTAGTGGAGTCCAAAACAACAATCCAACTACCAAACTTGATCATGGGGATCGAAAAAGAAAATTTACTCAACCATAAAGAATAAAACTCAGCATATCCCCTCATGACATCCCAAAATTGAAGACCAATCACAGTCACAACTCTAAAATTTGCCAACCAAGGAATGTCTCTGTTGTCGCCAACTAAAAACATATCATCGACACTTAACCTCCAAGTGTCAAAATAATGGTTATGAATGCACTAACACACCCAACCTACTACAATCAATAAGGCATCATCTAAAGATATGCATATCATCTCCATGAAGTATTTGCAGTGATTGTCACTCACTAGAGTGGAAGCACTAAATAAATGAATTGTGTCTGGAAAAACACTCACAACTAGCTACCCTAAAGCCTGCCAAGGCTCTCAATCAGCTCATAAAAAGATGTCATCATAACCAACGTGGAAATATAAGGACAACGGTAATCAATATGAAATCCCACTAAAAATATAGGAGGGATGAGTATGGATATAGGTGAAGAATCATCTCCTATGATCAAATCACCTCTACCAACCAACCTGAACCATAGAACACTCAACTATTGGTCTGAAGAAACCATCCAACTCACCTACAAACCAAGAACTAAAGTCGTGTATAGGCTGATCAGGAAGTGGACAACAATACTAACACTGGAAGTTGACCCACTACTCCAAACCTGAAACAACACCTCATGGCTGGAAAATACTCCTGGGTCCCAAATCCTGTAATCAATTCCACTCTCATCATTGAAATCGGTTGGGTCTCCGTCATCCAACTCAAAGAGTAGATTATCATGAATCAAATTAGCATCCAACTCAAACAAAGGATTATCAACAAACTAAATATTATCCTCAACTCCAAAATCAAACTGATCCTCTTGCTGATCCAAACTCCTATTTTTTTGACTTTTATGGGACAATGTGCAAGTTCAAATTTCTCTTGAATGCAATCAACCTCCTGTATTACCTATTCTATCTCCTTGGCCATTTCTCTGTTCCCCTGCTCTCTGGACTGTTTAGCCTCATAGAGTTGTTTGTTTGATTTAATAAGTGCCTCTTGGAAACTTCCCAAGGCAATCCTCGTGGAAACAAGCTCAATGGTGATCTCATTAACCTCTCCCCTTAACTTCGTAGTCATAGACCAAGTCCCATCTGCAAACTTGGAGGTAACATCTATATCATGCATCATGTGTAAGAAAACTAATTTTATTCCCTCCATAGTACTTTTAATCATGTGCAAATCAACAAGGGAAACATTTTGCTCATGTTGGTTTCTTGGTGTCATGAAGTTGAACTTTTCAACAAGGCTTCTAATGTCATCCAACCTTGATAAAGTGTGCACTTCATTTTCCATAGACACCAAAAACTAATTTTTCCAATCTTGTTCAAGCAAGGATAGTAAACTATTGTTATGTTGCATGCCAAAATCAAAACTTTCATACCTATCATCAAAGTCTCCAAGGCTGTCCCAAATCACTTGTGCCTCTCCCTTATCATCCTCAATAGTGAACTGTGAATCTAAATCAACAAGGCCACTAGGTCTCTGCTCAAGATCAACTACATGCAATGTGAAATCATATTTGTTTTCAAAATCAAGAACACCACCACCAATGCCATCAATGACATCCTTCATGCATAATTGTGGAGATGAAGTTAGAATAGCACTATAGTCAAAGAAACATCAAGATCCAGACACAGATAGAGAAAAGACTCTGGAAAGAAGCCAAGATAGGGCAGGGGAAACTGATGACTCTTTTTCAGAATTATTAAACTTGCAAATTCAATTTCAACTAGTTGTAACTCCTCAATTGTTGGAAGTTCCAACAAATGAAGGACAACTTGATCTAACAAGCATATCTCCCATACACAAGTTGCATCTTGGAGACATACTACATGCCTCTACAAGGAAATAATTTTTGCAAGAAAGACTAAAGAAATCCAGTGCAATAGAGGATGTTGTGAAGTTGGTACAAGAAGGGTTACCAAAGGTAACCATTGATCCCTCGTTGCCTCCGGAACAAAAACTCAAGCTTTTAATGGATTCATTTAAGGATCATTCATCCTTGATAGAGTAAAAAGTAGAAAAAGAGGCAATACAAAGGATTATCAAAAGAATGACAGATATAGCTGACAAGTGTGCTAATGCACATAACAAGCTCAAAGAAAACATGAAGAAATTTAAAGCTTGTATTGAGGAGGCCACAACCTTTTACCTATTCTACATGAATTGGCCAAATTCTAGCAAGCAGATCAAAGCTCGGATGGACTCCACTGAGTCATAAGTTTCTAAGGTGGCTGAAGTATATGATTTGTCAAAGGACAAGATGGGGGAAACAAGGGTACAAATTGAAAATCTGCATGCACAATTATCCCAACTGCAAGACCAAAGAGAACACATATAGAAGCAATTTGGTTAGTTAAGAGAGGCAGTGAATTTGAGACTGGACTCAATGTCTAGTCTGTTAGGGGAGGCAGAGAAGGCAGATCAAAAGATGAAGCCACCAACCAACCTAGAGGAAGCTAAAGAAATGTGCATGGATAGTGAGTGTCAAAACTATCAGCTTACCTCAGAATGTACTATCTGGACTTCAACTATCCAACAACTCAAGGTAATTTACAAAGCCATCCTACCATCCCTTTGAGTTGTTAATGTAATTAGAACAATTTTGATGTACATAGTATTACAGAGATAATAAGTAGTGGTAGTACCATTTTGGTTGTCAAGGGTACAATTTTGTAACTAAATCATATAGTCAGGCGGAGCATAGTCTAGATATTTTTTTGTAAGGGGGAGTACATATAGTTTTTGGATTGATACATAGGTTATCAATCCCTTTGTCCTTGATGTCAAAGGGGGAGAAAGTCTAAGGGGGAGCATATGTTGCCATCAATGACAAAGGAGGAGATTGTTGGCTACATGAGTTGTCATTGATGTCAACACGATATACAATGATGTCAACATATCATATGGAAATGTATAGACAAGACTTGTACAAAGAAGGAGTCAATATGGTCAAGACAAACTAGTTAGGGAGAAGAAGAAATAATCTAAGTATGGATCAGTTTTGGCCTTGAATATGATGCAGAGGTAAACAAACTTATCCTTGCACGATTCTTGCATCTATACATACATATCTCATTAGTTGGGAGTATCGCACTCAAGGATAAGAAGCAAAAATTTGTCTAAGGCATTCTCAGTGCAAAACCTAAGGCAGAGTCAACTTGAATTGGTCTGCACTTCTCTGCAAAGAAAGATCTGGTCATGCAGTTCTTATGATAGTTTTTGATATGTATTGAAATGATATATCCAAGGTTTCAACCTCTCACTTGTTCAACATGAAGAGTTACAAGGGATAGTTCATCATCCATCATTGAGACATAGTAGAACAGTATTAGGGGACAATGGAATGCTCTGCATTCCTCTGGAAGAGATCTGTTTGTCATGCGGCTCTAAGGAATGACTAAGATCAGTATGTTACAAGCTTTAACAACATCTCAAGTGTTATAGTGGTTCGCAAAGGTAGTACTCAAGTGACAAAGGTATCACGCTTTATTTTAGAGCCTAAGTGAGCAAGTTAAGTTCTATAGAAAGTGAAACATATACAATTCTATCATAAGAGCTTATGTAGAGGTTCCCCATGGTCCATAATACATCAGGTATGATCCACATGCAGATATTCTTTATTCTTTGGTACCGCATCAAGTATTTTTGTCTGCAAGTAGAATTCAAGTATAATTGTCCTCCGGAGTTGCAAATACTTAAGTCAGTTCTAAATCTCTTCAAAAATTCCTCAAAAGGTTGTGTGGATCCGATGAGTTGCATAAGTTGATATCTTTGATCATTTCTAATAGGTGTCAGGCCCTATACTTCACTGTAACTTCATATTCTGAGTTAAGAAGGATTACATATGGTCCATAAGATTATGTTCTCTACAGAGGAATACATTTCTTGTGGATGCATGTCATGTCTCATTTTTATGGACTAAACAATTATTCTAGATTAGTGAACATTTACTATGGTTATTTTACTTTGAGTAAGTTCCACGTGTGTAAAGGTAATTATCATGAAGCTATATTTGTGTAAATTGGAAACTTGATTTAAATATTAAATATTATCAATGTGATTATAATGTTTTGCTTCGGCTATGTTTTGGGGAACTAACCTATTAACGTTGAGTTGAGTGCGAATGAATGCAGGTACTTGTCGAAGATGAGAACATGGTTGAGGTAGAGGTGTTCTAGCCACTTGGCAAGAACTGTTTGGAATGGTTAACTCCGATGCAATCACACACTCACTTAGTCTCATATTGCATTTTGAATGGTTTATTATGCATTAATTGTGTGGATAATAAATGTGACTGATGTTTAGATGCTTAGAAAATATGGTGTTTTTAATTGTTAGGAAAATCCTTTTTCGAATGCATGATTTAATTGTAGATATTAAAAATTATTTCGATTATATTAAATGATATATTTTAATTCAATTGGTGAATATATATATATGGTTGTATTTTATATTAATTAACACTAAATAATAAACTTTCCTATTTATATAAATATGGATATTTGGAAGACAATATCTAAATTATATTATATTTAAATTGCAAGATATATATATATATATATATATATATATATATATATATATATATATATATATATATATATATATATATATATATATATAATTTTAGATACTTCTTGATTGATTTAAAGTGATTATGTGTTATTTTGAAAAATAAATTATAGAAATAATAACTATTATATTTAGAAATTTAAATATTACTTGTTTTATGAAAAAGAAATGGGTATTACTTATTTAAAATTAGATAAATTGTTTTATTATTATGAATATTATATTTAGAATTCTAATAAAAGAATTAAAAGAATAATAATCGTGCAAGCCAAAGGAATAAATAAATTATTTTAATTATATTTTATTGTGGCTTTTGAAAGGCCAAATTTCATGCAAAACTAAAAACAAGACTTCAGTTATTAAAAATCAAAGAAACATAATTTCTAAACGCCACTATTAACAAAGTCTTTGAATAAAATAAGGGGACAACAGAAGTAAAAACCACCACCATTATTTTGAGCGACTACAGGGCAGAGAAACATAGATCTTTGGAACCATGATTGTAGCAGAGAGAAGGGAGATTTTAACATTGATTTTAGCAGCGACAAGAAGTAGTTAGAACAATAAGAAGAAGGGCAGAATCAATCTTTTAGTTCAGAAAATAAATTAGGTATTTTACTTGTCATGTCAGCAATAAATTAATGGTGGAATAAAAACTATATGCTTTGGTTATCTTGGCTTGCGAATAGATTGTTCTTCTGGTTTGCATTTTGTTGGATCAACCTTTTCTTGATTAGTTTTAAATTTGTCTCTCACTTACCCCATTCCTTTCCTCTGAGAATTGTTTTTGGGTCATATTCACATCAGCTTAGGTATTCTTGGTCTGTTCTTTGCTTTTTGGTAGCTTGATTTGAACGACTTGGTTGGAAGTAATGGCTTGCTGTAAAGAAATAGTGTTGTGATCTTCTAAATAAATTTGTACTTGTTGTTAACAAATCAGCTCATGCCTGTGTTGATATTACCAGTTCCCATAACAATAGATTTTATCTCTGTTACTACTATTCTTCTTTCTAGTTTATCATTGTTGCAGATTTATCCTGGCATTGCCAATTATCTTCTTTTCCTACATGTTGCTCTATAAACTTCTATAGCAGCCAATGAGAGAGTTCTTAGCAGAAAGAACATTAACCCTATAGCTATTTTGTCTATTTTATTGTAGTTCAAATCTAATCAGTTCTTGTCACAGTCATTAAATTTCTGTTTTAGACTTTTTGTGAGTTCCTGTAGTAGAAACGTTCTGCTCATGTCGCCTATTTTTACACAGTTCCTATCACTTGTTTTTACATAGTTCATGTCGCCTGAGTTAAACAGTTCCTATTGCCAGTTTAAAGATCATGTAGCTTTTAGCAATCTTTGTATTGATGTTTCAGTTCCTTTCGCCAGCATTGTAAAGTTCCTATAGCTTCTCTAAAACACTCTTAAATTAGTTATATCATTACTCAGAACAAAAATAGTATGTTTTTATGATATTTACCTATCCTCTTAAATTTAGTTGTGAGATGTTGAAATAATCATATATTATTATCAACTTTTATTCAATGAATTACTTGAAACTTAAACCAGAATTGAATGGAAAGAGTTAAACATTAATTTTCTTCAACCTTTTTGACAATGAATTACAGATAAGGATTATAACCAGATTTTAGACACCCAATTTATGTTTACATTTTTTATTGAATAGATTGTATGTTAAAATTGTCTTTCTTTATATGTTAGAATGATGGAGTAAAATTCGTGATGTAAATATCATTGTCTTATTAAAAACTTCTTGAAAAGAAATGGCATACTTGAATAGAATAATTTAGAAAACTCGATACATATTATGGAAATAGAATGAAATATGAATTAGGAAATAAAACCAATTTGACAACCTTTAGATGCAATTGTATTAACAAATGATGGATTATTGCTTGAAAGGTGTGTTTTCATGATTGATGCATGGGAAAGGGATTAGAAATGGTCATAGGTGATTTTTTATTTATTTATTTAATTATTTACTTGTTTATTTGGGGAAAGAAGGTAGATTTTTATCTACGAATGTGTTTGCGTTACTTTCTGGGCTAGGATGCCGAATATGGATTATCAGAGATGGTTTTTCCTCTTTTCAAGAATTGAACCAGGTTACTATGTTAAAGGTTTAGATCTAAATGAGCTGACATTGAAAAATATGTTTATTTTGTCTAGCAAACTTATTTATATATATCTCTACCACATCCTGTTGTGAGACAATCTGCATTTCATTATTAGAATTACACATTCAGACATCAAGGTTGCATTGGGTGTTCCCTCTTGCCAGTTGTTTCCAGGTAGCTAGACATTTCGTACAGGGTTAGGTTTCCTTTGTTTCATGAAGGGATCCAAGGAAGTGTAATTACTTCATGGTTGGGTGGAAAAGCACCTAGTCCATGTTCCTGTATCTCAACTTGCAGGTGGAGGACCACTTGGTTCGTGTGACTGATGAGCGTATTGATTTATTTATTTTTGTTGTACATGATCATTGTAAACTTGTAATTGGATGTATTATGGCATGATTGTCAAAGGACTTTGTGTATGATTGTATAGTGCTTTTACCTGGGATGAGTATGCAAGTTGTAAGATTTAAGGACTTTATTTGATTTATACTGATGAGATTATCTTTTGCAAGATTTAATGATTCTTATGGATTCTTATTTATGAGGTTTTTCTTTTGTGAAGATTTATTGACCTTATTGCATCTTATTTATGAGACTTATCTTTTTACTTGTAATTAACCAGATTAATTACATCATTTTACTTTCATTATTGAAGTTGTAATTAAGCGGATTAATTACCTCATTTTATTTTCTTTATTGCGATGTTGTAATTTTAATGGATTTTTATTTACTCTATTTACTTCGTTTTACTTTTGGGATGGTTTGAGGGCTTTTACAATGCATAACTTAGCATGATACTTCTCTAGAAAGGTGCATGGATATTTTTGAGCTGGTATATGATTGAATCCTTGGTTTGCATTGAGGTTTTGACTTCTCCCCAGCAGTTGAAAGATGAACAGTTGACAGTGTTGAGCAGTATGATTCGACTGGTTAAGTATCTCATGCATGCAGAGGCCTCTAACTAATTTATCCAAGTCTGAAAGATGTGGAAAGGTGTGTCCTAATGTTCCTTATAAAGCCCTAAGGTCCGCAACAAGTTTTGTTGTCAATTTGTATATGTTGTGATCAACCCGTGACTAGCTACATGTTACATTCAATAATGTCTTGGATGCCAACCTAATCAAAGTTTCAAGCTGTTGTAGAAGATATATATAGAAGACATAATTCAGTTGAAAGGTAATTAAGGTGGGTATGAATATATAAGAGCAGATATGAAATGCAAAGATTCAGTTTGAAGAAATATATTGAGCAGAAACAACAGACTGTGCCATCAACATGCAACAGATGTATTCTTCCTAGCAGTCCTTGTATTTATACTAGCATTGTAATAGCAGTGAGTTGAACTATCAGGGAGTAGTAGCTTCCTTGGTTTATAGCCCTAAATCAAAGTTGTAAATCAGGGAGTAGTAGCTTCCTTGGGTTAAAGCCCTAAAACAAAGTTGTAATACTTTTGCAGTGAGCATATTATATTGTAAGCTAATCCTCACTATGGTTTTTCCCTATTTTAGGATTTTCCACGTAAAAATACTGGTGTTATGTGTTGACTCTTTATTTGCATGTTTTCTTTCATGGTTCCAAAG
Organism: Cunninghamia lanceolata; assembly: GCA_027924645.1. Lineage (NCBI taxonomy): Eukaryota > Viridiplantae > Streptophyta > Pinopsida > Cupressales > Cupressaceae > Cunninghamia > Cunninghamia lanceolata. Next base: position 868,739 of record BSBN01001102.1, read on the forward strand.
CTATTTAATTTTATCAGTAAATCTTTGGCTAAAGTTTTAAGTGTGTTGATTCACCCCCCTTCTCAGCACCCCATTGTGTTCAACAAGTAGTTGCACCCTTGGGCTTGATCATGGTTTTTGGAGATATTTAGTAAAGGAGGTGAATGAGGTGGTAAATGAATTGAGGAGACTAATAAATTGAAATGCAAATTATAACCTAAAAAATTAATACACAAGAAAGCTAATTGTAGATCCATTGGAACTTCAAGCCAATAGCCCTTTGCAATACAAAATATAAGATTATCACCAAAGCAATGGTAAAAAGGGTGGAGTTCTTAATGACAATTAGTTCATAAGAAAAAGGAGGTTCATACACAGAAAACAAGATCTTGATTATGTACACTTGAAAGCCTCAAAAGTAAAAGGAAAAATAATTAAGTTGGCTATAAATAAAGTGTATGATAGAGTGGTTTGTAACTTCCTATATCTAACCTTGGATAAGTTTTGGTTTGCCAAGGAATGATGTGAGTAGCTATGGAAATGTATCTCCAGTGTAAATTTGTTGGTCCAGTTAAGTGGTAGTCTAGCTCACATCTTCCCATTTTTTAAGGGATAAGTCAGGGGGGTCCTATTAGCCCCACCTCTTTATCATGCTAGTAGAAGTTCTCAACTAGTCTCTAGCAAAGGCTAGAGTAGTAGGAAAAATCAAGGGGTTGCATGTTGCAGACAGATCAAAGGTAGTTACACTCCTCTTTTTGGATGACAATATTTTGTTAAGTTCTGCTTCTAGGAGGAAGACTGGGTCTTTAAAGAAAATCCTGAACAAGTACACCATGGTCTCAGGGAAAGATAAAAATAATGAAAAATCCAAAGTGTATTTCTTCAACAAAAAAATCCAAAGCCAACAGATATTAGAAAAGGTGCTAGAATTCAAGATTGGATAACTCCCAAGAAATTATTTGGATGTGCTTCTCTTTATAGGAGCAAGTAGGAAACCCTTATGATATGAACTCCACAAAGTGAGAAGTTGGATAGCTTCATGGAAAGGCAAGGGGTTGATCCTTGTAGATTAAATTTTGTTTTGTTAAAATCAATCCTGCAAGCCCTCCCTATCTACCTATTCTTAGTAATGAAGGCCACAATGGGGCTACTCATAAAGAACCAACTACACAATAGTGGCAAGGAGTGTCGGAGGACATGAAATTTCCTCTCGTGAACTTGAGAAAGGTTTTCCTAGCAATGATGGATAACATGGCAAGCCAAGAGACTTAGATACCTTAAATAGAGCTCTTAGACAAGAGTTGGCAATGATAATCTACAAAGATATCTCCCAACTCTAGAGCAAAATCTTAAAGGATAAATAATTGTATGTGAATAGCAAGAGGGGTTCTTTTCCCTAGAATTACTTCTTAGGGGCTCCCATAACTAGAATTTTATTTGCAAGTGCAAACTAATTATATATAAATATTTCATTACAGAAAATGGTAAGGCAAAGGAAAATTTTCAAGAAAACTCAAATCAAATAGGTCTCCAATAAGCTTTGGGGAAATAAAGTCAAATATATCTATACAAACAACACTTAGAATGGCTACCCAATCACAATGGAAAGACATAAGTAGATTTAATGCCCTACTTGAATAGCAAGACAAGCTTAAGAGTATTTTGGGATAGAGAGAAGGCTGACACTCAACATTGAGCAAGATCTCTTTGTTGAGCAAGGTCAAATTCTAGGGACTACTAAGTGAAAGTAGGATACTCATTTCCCTCCCTACTCCACTCTATTCTTGGGACTAGAATGGCCAAGTAAGGAAATTTGGTTAAAACTTTGCCTATCTAAGGATAACATGTTTGTTTGGATAACAATGCAACACAAAATCTTGACTTGAGAAAAAATAATGAATAGGGGATTTTAGAGGCTCAGTCAATTGGAGTTCTGCAAAATGAAGAATGCATATGCATAACACATACTACTCTACTACAAATACTTATAATATTTGGCACTGAAACATGAAGACACTGAGTTTGTCATTGGTCACTCCAAGGTCAATTTAAGAGCTAATCAAACATGAGAATGCCTACACTACACCTCCCACTTGAAATATTTGTGAAAAGATTCACCCTCACTAATTCTTTGAAACTTATGAATGGAACAAAAAATGAGGATCTTTAGTGTACAATAGTTACCCTTGAAGAGATGTGTTTCTATGGTTGACGTTGCTATCTTAGAACGGGTCTCTTCCTTAGAAAATAAATATACTTAGAGGGACTTAAGGGAAGAGATACAAGGCTATTAGTGAAGTGGCCACTAGTTAAGACAACTCTATTAATGGGAGAAGAGAAGTGATGAAGGAAAAAACTAAAGTGAAATGAAAATCCGTACCCCACCATCCACACTAATGGGGAAAACATAAATTTGGTACGGCTTTAAGAGGGATTCCTAAAATTGCATGAATGGGGTGTTTGCTAAAAAATGAAGCTGGAGGATTCATTGTGACATAGTATGATTTAGTCCCAAGTGAACAAATACTTAGGCTGAAGCAAATGTTTTGGTTAAAGGCCTCGAGCTAGTGGTCCAATACCTAATTAAAGACCTTGAAAGGGGCTCTAAGATAATAACATCAACAATGAAGAAAAACTTGACTCATAGTTGTATACTCAATAGCATTCTAATGGAATCATGCTCCCTTGTAACTAAATTCTAGAATATTAGTTTTTTTCACTACTTCTACAAAGGAAACAAGCAAACCAACTTACAAATGCAAGGGCCACCAAATTCAAACACCTTTTCTAGGTTCAAGAATATTAAGGATAGGAACTTGTTCAAAGAGACGCCCAAGGGTTAGGGAAGAGGCCCTACCAAATCTGTAATGTCACATCATGATAGCTTTGGGATGACAACTTTGACTCAAAGACTTATTTGTTGAGGACAAAAAAGGTGTTCTCCCAACGGGGAATTTCAATGATACAATAGGGTATAACACATTTACTTATTCATTGAAGTTTTTTAAAAATTAAGACTATTGATGGTGGGAAAATGAAGCACACACCACATGATCAACCCCTTATAAGGCTATTCATGTGAAACCCTTGGTAAATCTAGCAACAACACTAAATTGATTTAACCATGCTATCTAATAAATAGCATGGCCCATTGATATTTCTCATTTTAGTTGTCTTAGCTCGCATTTAGAGCATTTGGGACACTACTTTGCCACCATGTATTGCAAAGGAAATGTTAGGGGAATGAGGAGGGAGATTGCATGCAAGGGAGAGGTCACAAATAAACACTTCAGGAACATCTTCAAAATGACAGACTTAAACTTGGAGTTGATTGGGCCAGAGGGCAAGCACAACAAGGTCTAAGTCAAAAAAACATGATTATAGTAAATAAATTCCAAAAGTTGGCCAATTTATTTGAATTTGTTTTATTTACAAGGATTATACAAGTACTGCAAAACTTTGATTGGGTCCCAAAGGATGAGAAGCTAAAAACTAATTGGGAGGCAAGCAAAGGGGCCTTAGTGTAAAGCCCTCAATTTCATCACAAAAAGTAAATAAAGTAAATAATTCACTTAAATACAACATCACAATATCCAAAGTAAAAATATGTAATTAATCCACTTAATTACAATATAAAAGATAAAATGGGTGTAATTAATCTATTTAATTACAATATCACAAGTAAAATGAATCATCTCATAAATATGAATCATAATGTCATTAATCTTACAAAATCGTGTGCTCAATCTAGGTAAAAGCACTATAAATAATATATAAAAATCCATGGGCATTCATGCCATAATACATCCAATTTCAAGTACAATCATCATGTACAATCAAAAATAAATAAAACAATACGCTCATCAGTTGCACGAACCAAGTGGTCCACCACTTGCGAGCCGGGAGATGGGAACATGGCACACCCTTTCCTCTTGGCTTTCTTCAATTGCATAGCTGAGATTTGTCTAATCTCTAAAGGTTTCTTAGATCCATTAATTTCCACTTGATTCCCTAGGTCATCCAAACATTTAACCACTTTGTCTTCACATTTTACTAGAGACTTATGTTTAGCTAACCACTTGATACCTAGAATTACATCATAAGAGCCCAAAGGTGCTACATATAGATTTACTTGGGTCTGAAAACTAGGAAGCTCTAACTCACTGCATGCTAGACATGAGTCTATTCTCTTTTCTACACTATTGCCATATTGTACCATCCAAGAGTTTTCCATATGACCAGGTCTAATAGATAACTTAGATACTACTCTAGGATCTACAAAACATTTTGTGGCACCAGTATCAATTAAAATAGAAACAGGTAGTCCATAGAGCTTACCTTGAAACTGAATAGGTGCTACTTGAAAAATTGCTTGCCGATTGTCCACTGCAGCATGAATCTGATGTTGAGGTGCTCCTTGTTGATTCTTATTTCCCCTTTTATGTGGACAAGCATTTGCATAATGCTCTCCTCCACAAGTATAATATCCACTGGTAGGTGCCCTCGGTCCTTCAATTCTTTCCCTCTGATTATTGTTTCTGTTGTTATAGCCACCTCTTTTGTTTCCTCCATTTCCATCCTAAGAATTATTACCTCTCTTAAGATTCCTAATCTGCCTATTATTCTGAGGTTTCTTATTAGCAAACTTCGCATCTCTTTGCTTATGGTAACTAGTTGTTTGTTGCAACTTCTGCTCTTGTTTAATTGCCTTCTCAAAAACTGCATCCATAGTGAGTGGATTATGAATGTCTACCTCTACTCCAGTCTGAGGCTTTAATCCCAATATAAACTTCCTGATCTGGAATCTCTCATCTGTTTGATACTATGGAACATACTTAAGTAGATGAGAAACCTTTCCCAATAATTGGTTACGGTCATACTTCTTTGAATCAAATTCTGAAACTCTGTCATCTTATTGTTGAAGAATAACTGTGGTAACCATCTTTTCCTAAATAGCTGTAGGAAAATCTCTCAAGTTATTTCACCATGTAACAACTTCTTATCTGCCTTCTCATTATCCCACCATGTTGCTGCTTCTCTAGTCAACTGGTAAGATCCCCACATTGCCTTCGTGTGATTTGAAAGGTTTCAGAGTCCAAAGTATTTCTCCATTTCTATTATCTAGGATTCAACTCCATCACCAATTGTCTTTCCGTCAAATTTTGGCGGTGATACTTTCTTGAGGTCTTTCCCCAATTCTTCTTCTATCTTTGCTTGATTATCAGCAATAGCTCCAACTTCAAAAACTTGAACTTCTATCCTTGGGTTCACATTTTGTACTTCATCCCTTGGGTTTTCATTAGCATTTTGCCCTCTAGGAATTCCTCTGATCTCTTATTCAAGAACATTCATCCTTGTGTCCTGTTGGGTCAAGAGAGCAAGAATATGGTCCAATCTTCCATCTTGATCATTATTGGCATCTCCATGATCCCCAGCGTTTCGACCACCACGAGCACCTCCACGGTTTCCCCTATTTTGACCAATTCTCGATCCTTCACCTCGATCAGTGTTTCTAGTATTCATGATGGATAATCTGTATCAAATTTGCAACTTTAGTACAATAATCCCAAAAGAAAAATAAGGCCCTAGTGTTCAACCTAGAGCTCTGATACCAAAATGTAAAGCCCTCGATTTCATCACAAAAAGTAAATGAAGTAAATAATCCACTTAAATACAACATCACAATATCCAAAGTAAAAATATGTAATTAATCCACTTAATTACAATATAAAAGATAAAATGGGTGTAATTAATCTGCTTAATTACAATATCACAAGTAAAATGAATCATCTCATAAATATGAGTCATAATGTCATTAATCTTACAAAATCGCGTGCTCAATCCAGATAAAAGCACTATAAATAATATACAAAAATCCATGGGCATTCATGCCATAATACATCCAATTTCAAGTACAATAATTATGTACAATAATAAATAAATAAATCAATACGCTTATCAGTCGCACGAACCAAGTGGTCCACCACCTATGAGCCGAGAGACGGGAACATGGACCAGGTGCCTTTCCACCCAACCATGAAGTAATTACACTTCCCCAGATCCATTCATGAAACAAAGGAAACCCAGCCCTACACGAAATGTCTAGCTACCTAGAAACAACTGGCAAGAGGGAACACTCGATGCAACCCTGATGTCTAAATGTACAAAATTCTAAATAATGATCAACAAATTGTCTCACAATAGGATGTGGCAGATATATATATATATATATATATATATATATATATATATATATGTTTGCTAGACAAATAAACATCTATTTCAATGTCATCTCGATTAGATCTATTCCTTTAAATAGTATCCTAGTTCAACTCCTGAAAAGAGGAAAAGCCATCTTTGAAAATCCACAATCGACATCCTAGCCCAGAAAGTATCCCAATACATTCCTAGATAAAATCTACTTCTTTCCCCAATAAGCAAGTAAATAAATAATACAATCAAAAGAATCAAAGTTCACCAATAAATCATTTAAAATCTCTTTCCCAAAAATATCCATCAAGGAAATACACTTTCCAAGAAATAAATCATCTTTTGTTCATACAATTGCATTCATAATGTTATCAAATTTATATAATTTCTAATCCATTTTCAGTCATAATTCACTGTATAAAAGTCATTCTCAGTTTTACTCAAACCTCTATCAAATCTGTGACAGGAACTACTCGGTTTATTCAATAAGTTTAAAAGTAACATTCAGTAACCTTCCTGTCATTTTAGTGACAGGAACTATGGCAGAATTAAAAAATAAATAAAGAATAGAGTTTGTAATCTAAATTTTGCCATTCAAGATAACGTTTCCAAATAGTGTTTAACACAACAACAACTAAGAAATATGTCTACAAAGATAATAATAATTATCATTCTATTTTTAAGAGGTTATGATCACATCGTTTGTTCATTAAAATAGATCGATTTATAGCATGTATTGATTCTATACAACACTCTAAAAATTAATAGTCATATATGTTTTGACATAGAGTTTTCTAACTATATCTAGGGTAGGTTAATTTATTGTTTCCAATGGTTAAATCAAGATTTGAAAAAGGCTAACTGGCTGACATAAAAATAGAAAATAAATGCCATGTTAGAAGAGTTGGGTGACTAGGAAAATAATCCAAAAAAAAAAGATCAGATTAGAAGGAAAATCCCAATGCCTCAACAGGAGGTCGATCCCATCTAGGTCACACAAATCAGAAGCCAATATGCCAGGAAGAAGGTCGACTCACAAAAGAAGATTTAAACATAGGCCTAGTTTTGCATATTTAGCAGCCAAAGGAGAATTGGGTCGACGCTAGAAAGAGAGGAAAATAACAGTTAAGACAACCATCTGGTGGCTGGAAAAAAAATACATAAGATAGGTCAATCTAAAACAACATTGTGGTCTCCCTTTTAAGGCTACATCAAAAATAATTTCAAGAGAGAGAGACGTATAAAATGGAAGAAGCACACAACTCTGGTCTATCATTAAGCGGCCAGGAAAAGGAGTTTACAACGAATAGTTTAAGCAGGCCAATTGCAATCAGACATAGGCCAGAAAAGCATACACACACCCAGATCGTTTTCTCTAAGTTCTCTTGCCATTTTAATAGACTTTTTATTCAATGCAAAACATGAGAGAAATACTTGGATTGATTGCCAAAGAGGAGAGTCAAATCTAGTTGCAATCGCTAGAAATTATTTCCTGTCGCTATCTAACCAGATCCACGTCCTCTCTACTACTTCGAAAATGCCTTTCTCTGCTCAAATTCTCAGTGCTCTCTTCTTTTTATTAAAATTATCTCCCTAATTTTGGCATTTTTTTTTAGGTTTAAAGAACTAAAGTTTTTAATTTTAGTTTGCATGAGAAAACCCATTTTAAAACTCACAATATTTCTATTTAAAATTAAATAACTATTTTTAATATAATTTAACTATTTTTTTTAAACACGACCACTTTAAATAAATCAAGAAGTAAAAATAATACACTAATACATACATATCTATTATGATTTAATATAATTATTTAAATCTATTTTACATATTGTCTTCCAAACATCTATAATCATATAAATAGAAAACAATATTTATTATTTATTTAAATAAAATACAAACATATATATTTCCTTGATTAAAATACAATACTCCATTTAAATACAATTCGAAAAGACTTTTAAATTTAAGTAATCACATCATGCATTTGCAAACAATTTTTAACACACTGATTCTAATTATCAATCACGAGTAATAACCACACATCAATGCATAAAATAAGCCATTCAAAAATGCATATGCAACTATGTGAGTGTGTGATTGCATCAGGGTAAACCATCCCATAAGTTCTTGCCAAGTGGCTAGAACACCTCTACCTCAACTATGTTCTCGTCTTTGACGAGTACCTGCATTCATTTGCACTCTACTCGATGTCAATAGGTTAGTGTCTCCAAAAAACATAGCCAAAGCAAATCATTGCATTCTCATTGATACTATTTAACATGTAAGTCAATTTTCCAATTTACTCCAATATAACTTCACAATAATCACTTTCACACATGTGAAACTTACTCAAAGCAAAACAATAATGGTAAATGTTCATTAATCTAGAATAATAATATTGTCCATAAAAATGAGACGTGACATCCTTCCCCTCTTGGAAGAGACATCATCCTGATGTCTTATTACACATCAAGACAATAAGGTATCAATCAACCATCAATAAAGTATCAAAGTATCATAAAACAATAACATCAACTCAAAGTATCTCAAAACAATAATCAAACTCAAAGTATCATAATCTATGCATGAATAAGAAATCTATGCTATATCCTCCTCAAATCAGGAAAAGATCTATCAATCTCCTCCACATCCTTCCATGTGTCACTGCCCTCTGAATATTGGTCCCATTAGACCTTATATTACACCACATCTCTGCTACACAACTTAATGTTACGCTTGTCCAAAATTTGAGTGGGCTCCACTAGCACCACAACTGGATCCTAAACCTGTAAAGCACACCAATCAAGAATATGCAACACGTCAAGATGATAAATCTTAAGTAAGGACACATGAAAAACATTATGGATTCTGGCAAGTGCAGGCGGTAGAGCAAGTCTATAAGCTACAGGATTAATCACTTCCAGAACTTCAAACGGTCCTACAAAATGAGGAGCAAGTTTGGACACTTTGCCAAACAAAACTAAACTCTTATGAGGTCTAACCCTCAAAAAGACTTTGTCACCTATTGAGAACTGTTTAGGCATTCTATTTATATCTACATAACTCTTTTGACGATCTAAATCTTGCTTCAAATTTTCCTTGATCAACTTCATCTGATCATCCATTTCTCTTAACATTTTAGGACCAATCACTATTCTATCCTCCACCTTATCCCAACTGATAGGTGTTCGATGCTTACGCCCATAAAGAGCTTTGAATGGTGTCATTCCCAAAGATGCATGGTATAAGTTGTATGCAAACTCTACCAATGGATGATATTCCTCCCATTTATACTGCTAATCCATACAATACATTCTGAGGTCTTCAACAACCCAATTTACTCTTTCTATCTAACCATCCGTTTGAGGATGATAGGCCGAACTAAAATTCAACTTTGTACCCAAAGCTACATTAAGAGTTATCCAAAATCTAGATGTCATGCAAGTGTCTCGATCTAAAATGATCGTCTCAGGCACTCCATGCAATCGAAACATCTCTTGAACAAACTTCTTAGCTAAAACCATGGAACCATCAGAAAGATTCCTCGGAATGACATGTGCTACTTTAGTCAACTTGTCCACAACCACTAAGATGACATCATGCCTATTCTTAGACATCGGTAATCCCTGAATAAAATCTATAGTTATCACTTGCCACTTATGCTCAAGAATACTATGCAGGTACAACAATCCTGCTAGATGTACATGCTCAGCCTTGACTCGTTGATATTCCAAACATCGAGCCACAAATTCCATCACATCCTTTTTAAGTCTAGGCCAAAAGTATAAAGGTCTCAAACCTTTGATCATTTTGGTCACTCCATGGTACCCTAAATAAGGTGCATTGTGGACTCCTCAAGCACTAACTTCCTCAACTCTCCTGAGTTAGGAATATACATCCTTCCATGAAATCTCAAAATTCTATCTAATTCAATCACATAACCATCAAACCTGTGATCTAAGGGGTCTACTTCCAAAGCTTGCTTTACTCTTTCATAATGCTCATCCCCTTGAAGATTCTGAATTACTTTCTGCTTCAAATTGGATCTCATTGTAACCATGGTAGCCAGATGTCTTCTTCTGCTAAGAGAATTTGCTACTCTATTATCTTTTCCTTTTATATACTCAATTCCAAAGTCATACTCACTAAGGAATTCTAAGCACCTTCTCTGTCGTACATTAAGGTTAGGTTGAGTAAATATATACTTGAGTCTTAAATGATCTGTCTTTAACTCAAAGGGCTTACCTAGAAGATAATGCCTCCACATTTGAAGTACATGAACTATGGCAACTAACTCAAGATCATGTGGTGCATAGTTGAACTCATGTTGCTTTAACTTTCTTGACTCATAAGCAACCACTTGCTCATTCTGCATCAACACTCCTCCTACTCCTCCTGAAGCATCTATTATAACTATAAAGTGACCATTAGGATCTGGTATGGTCAAGATAGGAGCAGTTGTGAGCTTTTCCTTTAGCACTTGGAAAGCTTGCTCACACTTTTTGGTCCATTCAAACTTCTTACCCTTCTTTTGAAGTGAAGTAATCGATGCTGCTATAGTTGAGAAACCTTCCACAAACTTTCTATAGTAACCTGGAAGTCCCATAAAACTTCTAACTTTTGTCACACCCTGCAGTGTAGGCCATTCCATTATCACCTTTATCTTCTCAGGATCAACTGCAATCCCTTTTGCTGAGATCACATGACCAAGATAGTGCACTTTATCTTGAAAGAATGTACACTTAGATAATTTACAATAAATCTTTTGCTCTCTCAAGCGCTGTAACACTATCCTCAAATGCCTCTCATGTTCTTCCACTGATTTAGAGTAGATCAATATGTCATCAAGGAAGATCAACACAAAATCATCTAAACAATCTCTAAAGATGCTATTCATCAAATTCATGAAAGTTGCTGGGGCATTAGTCAACCCAAATGGTACCACTGTAGACTCGTAGTGACCATATTGAGTCCTAAAAGCTGTTTTAGAGATGTCCTCATCCTTAATCCACAATTGGTGATAACCAGATCTAAAGTCTATCTTCAAGAACACTGTTGCTCCTTTCATCTAATCAAAGAGTTTGTCTATTCTTGGAAGTGGGTACTTGTTCTTTATAGTAGCTTTGTTAAGCATCCCATAATCAATGCATCATCTCAAAGTATCATCCCTCTTCTTTACAAAGATGACCAGTGCGCCCCATGGTGACACACTAAGTCTAATGAACCCTTGATTTAGTAACTCATGCAATTGTGTTTTAATCTCATATAATTCAGTAGTAGTCATTCTGTAGGGTGCCTTAGATTGTGGCTCAGTCCCTGGTAGCAAATCAATTGAGAAGTCAAATTCTCTCTTTGGTGGTAACTCTGTCAACTCTACAAGGAATACATCCCTGAAATCTCAAAGGGTTGGGTAATCATTGAATATTGGTCTTTCTTTGTCAAGGTCCTTTACTTGGAAAACATAAATGGCACACCTTTTCCTCTTAGCTTTCTTCAATTGCATAGCTAAGATTTGTTTAAGCTCTAAAGGTCTCTTAGATCCATTAATTTCCACTTGATTCCATAGGTCATCCAAACATTTAACCACTTTGTCTTCACAGTTACTAGAGACTTATGTTTAGCTAATCAGTTGATACCCAGAATTACATCATAAGAGCCCAAAGGTGCTACATATAGATTTACTTACGTCTGAAAACTAGGAAGCTCTAACTCACTGCATGCTAGACATGAGTCTACTTTCTTTTTTGCACTATTGCCATATTGTACCATCCAAGAGTTTCCCATATGACCAAGTCTAATAGATAACTTAGATACTACTCTAAGATCTACTATAATGATGCTAAAATCTTACTTACTAAAACTAGGAACTCAAAAGAAAATGCAATTCTAAATTTGGAAAGAAAAATGATTCAATACTCAAATATTCATAGTTGCATAAAGATAGCAAGTTCCAATAATGAAGTACAAATTTAATCAATCAATAAATTACATTTCCATATACTTTCACCAAAAAGGGTGTTTCAAGACATTTGATTCCATGTTACAAGAGATTGTATCAATATTTCAGTTACTTCAATAGAAGTACAATTACAATTGGGCTTGAGCAAGCCATACAAAATTAATACAAGTATATCCATATGAATCATATATATAAAAGAACCTCTGATCTCAATCGCCATGACCCCAATGGTCTTCCGCAAGCTGAGGTCAAGAATGTGGTCAAGGTGCTTTTTCCACCTAGCCACAAAGTATTAGACTTCCTCGGTTTCCTTCCTAACTCGAAGGAAGCACCGACCCTGCAAGAGGAGCCTAGCAACCCGGAACGGTAAAGGCAGGAGGGAGCTCTCGATGCATGCCTAGTGCCTGTATGCATTCCTAAACTATACTAGAAATGACACAACTCTCGCAATAGGATGTGGCAGAGACATATATATAATTCTAGGCTTTTCAAATCCATTTTTTTCAATGGTCTATCAGCTTGGCCAAGCTTAACAAAACAAAATGGTAATCTAGAAAAAGTAGATTACCGTCTTGGAGCCCACATTCGGCATCCTGTCCCAGAAGTAAAGTAACTCTCCAATATAACACATAATTTATCCAGACAGAAGGAATAAATCAATTTCCAAAGTTTAAAGTAATGCTTCATAGTTTTTAAGTTTCAAAAAAAAAATCTAAAGGGTTATAATGATCTTTTGAAAAATAGACGTTTTCTAATTTGGTAAGAAATTATTGTTGAAACAAAAGTTAATTCTATTACTTTACTTTGGTGCTGGTCCATTTTCATCCTATTAGGTTCGGTATATTTTTGGATAAAAAGTTAGACAATATGATCCCACTAGCATGTTTTTCTACAAAACCAACATAGAAAGCTTTAATCAATTATATTCATTTATTGTCCAATTTTTGAAAGAAATAATAAAATCGTTTATATTCCATGAAAATTTTCGAGTAAAACATTTATATTTTTGATAAAATCAAATAACTGAATTAAATATATGTTAATATAATTCCATATATATATATATATATATATCCCATTATAAAAATAGAGTAAAATAAATATATTTGTGATAGAAATCAATTAAATCGAATATATACTACTTTCATTCCAAATATATATAAATTAAATAATATGTAAATATATATATCAGGGAATGATTCTAACTCAAAATTTCCAGCAAATGTTATAGATAGAAGTTTCAGCGAATGACAAAAGACCAGCGAATAATCCTCATAGAAAGCCTAACATTCGGCATATGAAAGCATGTTGAAACAAAATTTAACTTAATGTATAATATTACATAAATTTAGTGGGAGCAACAGTAAAAATCATTCAATAATAAATTATAATGTGCAACATGTAAAATTTGTAAATGATTTTATTATATGAATCGGATGTTCTATATAAATATATATATGTATATACTGCTTGTATGTATATATATATATATATATATATATATATATATATTTATATTGCATAAAAATTAATATTTTATATATATAATATTATAATTTTACTACAATCACCATTACATATATGAGAAAATGCTTTCTCAATAACTTCAGATCTATGTGATAAATAAAAATAATAATATAAATACAACAGTGATATTAAGTTTATAAATATATGAATATATAAAATTAAAATTTGATAAAAGAAAACAATTTTAAGTTTTCATAGAAAAAGGATTGAATATATATAAATAAATTATGCATAGGAATCTGGTTTGCTATTCTTTTGTTGATCTCTTGATATTCCTCTTTTCCTCTTCTTTGTTCTCTCTTTTTGCATTAATTTTCTCTTTGGCTTCCAAATTTCTGTGAATATTTTCTGTGTGTGAATAATGAGACTTAAATCTTTATTTAAATTCCTTTATTTCCTTTTTCCAATTTCCTTACTATATTTCCCAGTTCCTAATTTTTGTATAGATTTTGTCTTTTTCTAAATCTGTGTCTTTTTCCATTTTTTTAATTGTTTCTGTCTTTTTTTTTTTTTGCTTTTCTAATTTTGTTTTCTTTTTCTAAGTTCTTTATTTCTAACTGTCAATTAAAACAAATTTTTCTAATTTTGTATCTCACATATAGGACTAACTTAATTTATTACTAAATCTTGGAATAAATATAGATAATAATTCTAATTTTGAAAAAGGCATAATTTTAATAACTAATGTGATTCTAATGATAAATTTGCCACATAACTTATTTCTAAAATAATAATAATAATAATAATAATAATAATATAATTATTTTCCCACATACAATTTAAATAAAATATATAAATATACCTATATAATTATATAATTTAATTTACTTTATAACTCACATATCATTTAAAATTAAATGTATAAATATATATCTATAAAAAAAATATATAATTTAATTTTACTTTATAATATAAATAAAATAATAACTAGAAAATACAAAGAATCTTTTCTAATAAAATACTAAGGAACAACATTTTATTAAAGCAGCACTAATGCATCTACATGCCATCTACATGTGTGTGTGTGTGTGTGTGTATTCGAGAGTATCCCCTCCATCCTAACCCTGCCAGGGAGCTAACCACCTCAACCTTGACCACACCCTTGTCTTCGACAACCTGCAACTCATGAAACTTGAATTTCCATTAATAGGTTAGTGACCAATAGCCGAAGCATAACAATTTATTTAATAAAATAATATTCACTTTATCATTTCAAATAATATTCACTTATTCCATCTTTCAAATTAAAATAAAATACCATCTATTTAATTCAAATCAGCATAAAATAGGTGTCTATCTATTTAATTCAAGTCCATTAACTAACATTTATTTAATCCACACATAATTATCCATAAATAGTTCTAAATATAGTAAGTTCATAATGTATCAGAATTTGAGACATGACATCCTTCCCCACTTGAAAGAGACATGGTCTCGATGTCTTATTACAACACATCTACATAAAAAAAAAAAATCTTATACAACCAATATCAATAACATAACTAAGTCATAATTATACAAAAAGAAAAAGTTTATGCTGAAATTTCAAATATATTGAACATAAAACAATTGCATAACTTTTTCCAACTTGTTTTTACCTTAACGTTACAACTAGTCCACCTAACCAAGAGGTTGATTATTTCAAAAGTATTTGATGCTTAAACAACAAGTCCTTGTGTCTAACAATCATCACTTGCACAAGTAGTTAGATCATTAGTAGGTAAAATTAAATAAATTTTTTGAAGCTATTTCATTAGCGCAAACAAGATTGCATCGAACCTTTATAGATAAGTCAAGCATGAAGAGATAATTATTATTTACAAATTCATCACACAAGATGTATTACTTGGATAAAGTACACAACGTATAAGTGCAATTCTAAACTTAAGTAATAAAGGAAGATAAAAGTTCAAATCCTAGCTTCATTCATATGCACAACCAATTAAGATAGGAGATACACTTCTTAACATTCTAGTTCTAACCCACTATCATTTCTAAAGTTTTACATAGTTGTCCTATACAGAAGTATTTATTAAACCAGGTATCATATAATTGTGCCCTAGAAATGTCAACACTTAAGAAGATATATTAATCATAACTCAAGTTATGCAAAATTTCTACCTACTCAAGGTATTCTTCATTGATCTATACATCAAACACCACATCTTTTATTACATAAATGAAGTTATAATTATTCCAAATCTGATCACATGCATACAAGTCTACATACTCATTGTTCTAGGATCTCTATTCTTCTAGCATGGTTCTAGATGTTAGACATCATTGTTTCTTATCATTTCTACATACAAAGATTCAAACAAGTCTTATCACAAGCTAAGACATTTGCATACCATCGATTTCTATCCAACATACTTACTCAAGAGGTATAACTATGTACTAAATCACAAAAAGTCACCCATATAGAAAGAATACAATCTGTTCATTTTGTCAACATGCCTACTCACATGAGACATCTGAACAATTACCACTATGATGATAAACAAGCATCCCATACTACTTGTTATCATCATTGGAAAATAAACAACACTAATAAAAAAGAAAAGTTTCAATCATTAAGATTCAAGGAAATATCAACACTACATTTTAAAATGTGTTTCACAATAAATTACAACAAGATCAGCAACATAAAAGATAAGAATATCATCGAAGATCAACATTGAAGTGTGAAGATCAACAAGTCTTCAATACTAAATCATTGAAGATCATCACTCACAAAAGATCATCCATACTAGAATAAGAATTTTAACTTGATTACAACACTAAACCAAGAATATTGGAGGTTATGTAGGTCATCATGATTGTAATGCCCCGCAATTAAAACCTTAGAGGACAACACATCTATGCTATGCAAGCGGAATAATTTTTTTTTTGTATAAAATAACAAGGTAATGTTGAACAAATCAATACACATCATAAACCTAACCACTTGTCTTCTAAGGTTCCATGGTTGCATTACTTGACAACTTAATCAACATAATTTAACATACATGGTTAACTATTCATCAACAGTTCATTCTACATTTATTGCACTAATGAATATACATATACATCTCCATTCATAGATAATCAACTTTGCTCAAGATTACATGTACATGTTCAAAAGTCTATACATACGAGTACATCATCATGTAGTTTGGAATTACATCTGATTACATACATTATGAATCATCTGATACATAGGCTAGTACATGAGCATAATAGCTATCTTCATAATCAAGTACAAGATCTGAAGTTTGATGCACAAGACATATCCTCCTCGCTCACGAACAATGGCAAACGAAAGAAAAACCAATGGATAAAGCTCTTCCACCCGACCATGTGGAACCCTGAGGTCCACCCCCCGAGCTAGGAGTTAACATAAGGTCCCCACTACATCCTATGGTCAGGTAACAGTGAGCTATAAGACATCACATGACTCCAACTTCACAAGTCACAACAACACAATAGTACTTCCAGAGGCAACCACTAAACAAATGGGGAGAGTACAACTAGGGAATGATAGGTTGTAGTAAGGAGAGTGTCATCGCATGGTCCTAACATGGGTTACCCAGGCAGTCTCTCTCTAGACACCGGCCCCATAGGATGACGCATGCGGAATCAACCTTCCTTTCATGATGACAAGGAAGTAGATCTACCAACCCGGCCTTCTCCCCTCATCCTTAGCCTGAACTAGCACTACAGGCATGAGTGAGGAAATCTTATTATCTTGTTAGTGTGAAAACTACCCAACCCCTAGATTTATTATTATGTTATCACTTAATTACCAACTCCCAATGGGTTACCCTGGCTAGCCACTTGGCACCGGCCCCACATTGGAAGCCACTCCCTTACCTATAACTAGGAAACCCTACACCACAAGCATAGCAAAATCATCACACAACAAGCATAGCCAAATTATCACAACAACGAGGGTACAAGAACCATGCAAGGCACTAATCATCTTGCATAACAATTGTCAACATGAATATATAACAATGCAAGGCATTAACCCTCCATAACATAATCATAAGGGCAAAACTCCTAGACCATTGCCCATAACAACACATATTCATTACAACTCTATGATTTCCATGTCACCCTATTCCATAACCCACAAAACTGGATACAAGACTAGGGCAACCAATTGGATAACAATACATCCACAAGAAGTGCATTTATCATTCACTTGTCATTTAGTCCATACATAACTAGGGACAACAAGGCTTCTTATAACATCATGATCTCAAGACATCTATCAACACAACACATGAAATCAAGACATCCCAAGCTAAGCCTCTGGAATTCTAGCCACACGGGAAGATACAAAATCAAAGACTATAAGAACGGTTTTATGACCCACAAATTGAATTAACATATTACGAGAATCAATTATACTTGTGTTCAAATTATGCCTTCTTACAACTAATCCACTATAGCAAATTGTACTTGACTAAGTTGTTACATTAATATATTAATCATTAAGATATAACTTGTCATTTGATTGTATTCATACTAAGGGATAAATCTATAATTACAATAAAGTGAACTATATTTAAATATTTATTAAAATAATCATTTAATTAATCTACAAGATACAAATATCATTGATGTAACTAAAGTAAACCTCTATTGTCAGTATTATAAATCAAACTAATTAAATGATTATAAGGTAATTTTAAATTCAATTCATACGGATAAGTTTGAGGGTTCTGATTTAATTTATAACCAAAAAGAGAAACAATTTTAATCACTTCTACGTAAATAATGATTACAAATACATATAGATCAAATATCATTGGTCTAACTATCACAACGTTCATGAGAATATCAAAGTACATTTACAAACGAACGGGATCTAGTTCATCAAGTCGTTAATAAAGAGAAGGTGATAGATTTTAATACTACACTAAATTCATTTATCCATTCTACCAATCAACATATCGAATATTCATTTATCCAATCTGATATACAGTCTTTCCTCATCATGTTCCATTTAAATTCATAATTTAATAAACCCGATAATTGATTATATTAATTTCGATAGCTTGATTTAAATAAATCACGTGACCCAAATAATAATAATAATAATAATAATAATAGCAATAATAATAATATTAAAATTCCACAGATCATTTGATAACCAATATATTTTTCATCCAAAGTAATTAAATAACGTTATACTGTATTAACAAGTCTATTATAAATATTTCAGTTACTTCAATAAAAGTACAATTACAATTGGGCTTGAGCAAGCCATACAAAATTAATACAAGTATATCCATATGAATCATATATATAAAAGAACCTCTGATCTCAACCGCCATGACCCCAATGGTCTTCCGCAAGCTGAGGTCAAGAATGTGGTCAAGGTGCTTTTTCCACCCAACCACGAAGTACTAGACTTCCCTGGTTTCCTTCCTAACTCAAAGGAAGCACCGACCCCGCAAGAGGAGCCTAGCAACCTGGAATGGTAAAGGCAGGAGGGAGCTCTCAATGCATGCCTAGAGCCTGTATGCATTCCTAAACTATACTAGAAATGACATAACTCTCGCAATAGGATGTGGCAGAGACATATATATAATTCTAGGCTTTTCAAATCCATCTTTTTCAATGGTCTATCAGCTTGGCCAAGCTTAACAAAACAAAATGGTAATCTAGAAAAAGTAGATTACCGTCTCTGGAGCCCACATTCGGCATCCTGTCCCAGAAGTAAAGTAACTCTCCAATATAACACATAATTTATCCAGACAGAAGGAATAAATCAATTTCCAAAGTTTAAAGTAATGCTTCATAGTTTTTAAGTTTCAAAAAAAAAATCTAAAGGGTTATAATGATCTTTTGAAAAATAGACATTTTCTAATTTGGTAAGAAATTATTGTTGAAACAAAAGTTAATTCTATTACTTTACTTTGGTGCTGGTCCATTTTCATCCTATTAGGTTCAGTACATTTTTGGATAAAAAGTTAGACAATATGATCCCACTAGCATGTTTTTCTACAAAACCAACATAGAAAGTTTTAATCAATTATATTCATTTATTGTCCAATTTTTGAAAGTGTTGGGTGAATATTTTGTCGTTAACTCGCTAACGGCAAAATGGATATATCAGCCACAGCTATGATGAGACAAAGTCTCTCCTCTCAGCAAGGGGAGGTTCCCTTTAATTATTTAACTTTTGCAAATAAGACAACTTATCAAATTTATGTACACTAAAAACTATGTTGGTGGTGGTTCCATTTCATCTCATTCTCTTTTTTCAGAATAGATGTATATATTTCAAACTCTTGATATAAAACTTATAAATTATCACAAAATCACAGAAACGCAAAGTTTTCTGTTACCTCACTGATTACTTGTAAACGGAACTATTTAAAGTAGAATGCAGCCCAAAGTCTTCACTCCTCTTCAAGATGATAAAAGTAAATCAAATAGAACAACTTGCAGCACAAAGTCTCCAAACTATTGTATTTTTACAAACATGAACATATAACCCACAACTGATTTGATAACACAAAGTTTACCAGAATCAAATTAAGAGCGCTCTTCAATCACTTGTAACAAACTCCACACTTCAATTATTATCAAATAAGATTGTGATAGCAAGACGTAAGAACAAAACTATCACAACACAAATAATTCCAAGACAAAGATTGGAATTGAACTTGCTTTCTTGTATTGATAAATATTTGAATATTGATTTTCACAAAAAGCACAAAGTCTTGATTTGATTCTCAATTCGCCAGAGTTTTCTTGCAATAGACAAAAGATAGTATCTACAAAAGGGGTCCCCTTTATTTATAGGGAAAGACCTTGAGAAAAACTAAGAAATCTACAACTAATTTGACTTATTCAACAAGAGAGTCCTATTTGACTTATGACTTCTCTTGTCTCACATGTAATTACATTTTGAAAAATTACATGTGTAGATGTCCAAAACAAAATTCCATTTACATAAAAACTAAGAAAACTAAGCTAAGGCATTAGCTTCCTCCATCCTTGTTCCTTAGGAAGTTCTGATACATGGTTTGAACAACTGACATCTCACATGCATCTGGTTTTACTGTGTTTTCAGAGATGGTGCGAGCTCGAAGGATTGAATCTTTCACTGCCTTTATTGCCTTTTCATGCTTTTCTAAATTATCCTTCAGGTTCTCCAGAGTCGAATGTTGATCATACAGGTTGTCCATTGAGAGCACAGAGGGAGCTTCCTCTTCAAATTTATTTTGTACCATTTCTTCAAAAGAACTTATCATTTCCTGTGCCGTGAGGAAGCTATGATCTTCCCTTGTCAAGGTGCAAGGAAGTTCTTCCAGCCGATGTAGGAGTGTGACATCACTATCTTCGCTGGCTTCTCGAGCTTGGCACAGATCTTCAAGTAGACTCTTTATTATGAAAATACGATGAGCTAGAGTCTCCTTGGTCTTGAGATATGATTCCCTGTTGGTGACGACCCCCATGGTGATCAAATTCTTTATCTTGATCTTCTTCATATCTGTCCACTCTTCTAGACTCTCCTCCTGATCTTGCAGCTCTTGTGAAAGTAAATCCACCAGATTATCCAGCTCAGCTTTGGCCTTGTCCATTTTCTCCTTTCTTTCCACAGCAGTCTTCAGCAGAACTCGTCCTTGGGCCAACAACCGCTCTACTACATCTCCCACTATTTTGCCTCTAGCTTGGGCTTTTTCAACCTTCTGTATCAGTGGATCTTCCACTGTCACTGCCATTGGTTCCACTATTTCTGATGACTTTACTATTTTCTGAAGGACAGCAGCCAGTTGCTCTGCTTTTGCTTTGTATTGCTCTTTTTCCCTTTTGGCTTCATCATACTTTTCCAGTAGAGTAGTGGCCGTGGTTTGGAAATCTGCTTTGACCCCTTCATGAGTCACTTTACCAAGTTCAACCCTTGAAATGACATAACTGTTCACGTCAAAAGTATCAACTGTGGCATCTTCAGGAGGTTTGGCAATTTCGGCATATCTGATTCCTTTTTCAGTGACTAGCCTAGAAACAGTCTTAGGCTTCTTCTTTTGATTCTTAGCTTTCACGGGCAACAACTTTTCAATGTCAACCTCATCAGGTGAGATAGCTTGTTTCTTCCTCTTTGAGTGTAGGCAGATAGCCATGGAGGAAGTATTGATGCATCGACAGCTGGAGGGGGATCCACTACTTGCTTGGTTGGCTCCGTGCTTATACCCGTGATGGTGACAATTGGACTTGTGTTGGTGAACACGACACCTGTATCAATCACCTTTTGTGAAGCATCAAGAAGGTTCTCCAAAACAGTCTGTTCTCCGATATCAAAAGAAGGAGAAGATAAACTCGGAATGGAACCCAGAAGAATAAAAAACGGTCCTAATACTAGCCCTCATGGATTGAGGAGTATTGTCAGAAAAACAACAAGAATGGGAGAAAGAGGAACATTAGAAATCACTGGCAAACCATCAGAAAATGAAACATGAGGAGGGGGTGTAAGAACTTGTGTATCAGAAGGAAGGTCTTTCACAGGAGTCTGCGGAGAACCATCAAGTTGCTCTACCCTTGTACCTTCATCTTCACTTTGTTCAGCTTCATCAGATACCTTATCTTTAGACTTTTGAACATTTTGTTCTTCAGTCTCAACATCCTCAATTTCCATATGGTCATCATTGATGTCTTCCACATCTGACTTAGTGGCATCCGAAACCTCTTTGGTTTCCTTCTTCTTTCCTCCCTTGGATACGAATTTGATCTTTGGTTTGTGTACCTTGGAGGAAGAAGGGGTATCACTCTTGTTCTTGGTTCGGTTCTCAACCATTTTTACCTGTTTGCTCCTGTGTCCCTTCTTCGGATCCTGTAAGGAACTCTTTCAACTTGATCCCTTTACCTTCCAACCACAAGTTGGTGTTTGCTAAAATAGGTTGGAATCTTTTCCTGATGGATGTCTCTTCCTTGACTGACCATTTCACCTCTGGGAGAGGTGAAGCTTCCACATTCTTTGCCTCATATTCATGATCTAGGACATCTCCATCATCCTCCATTCCATCTGGAATATCAGCTATCCCAGTTCTTCAATTTGGCTCAGATGAAGCCTACAGAAATCCAGTTTTCTGATCTCATTTTGGGTCCTGAGATCTGCCCATATGTCTTCCACCATTGGCTCATGAAAATTCGACTTCCTCTTGATCTTGTCTTGGACTCTTCTGAAGTCGAAATGATTTCTCTTCTTGTAGGTCTTCATGGTGACTAACTGCAACTCGGAGTCAATTATCTTAGCTTTGTTGGCAGACTGAACTGAATACCTCCCAATTTCAATAGGAAACTTTATTCCTGACCTTTTGAGCTCCATCTGTTTATTATGAACCACAATCAGTTGTCTGCAAAGCTCCATAAGAACAATGCGATCACTGGGATACCGTGGCAGCATGTAAGGGTAACCAGGATAGTATCCCACCCGAAGATAAGTGAAGGTGGGGAATTGTAGGAACAAACAACCAAAAGAATTGACAACTTGCCACGCTTCATCAGAAACTCTTCTCTGAACTAGTTCACCATTCCACAAGCACATGAACACTGAGAAGAATGCATCATTAACTCTTCTCAAATGATGAATCGACCCCTTTAGAGTGATTTGGGGGTAGTATTCATATACTGGGACCAATCTCCTGTCCCCTACCTGGGTCAAACCTGGAAAATTCCTCATACTTGCAGCAGCGTAGACAAGGTAAGAGGTCATGTAAAATTTGAAGGAAGTATTGACCCTTACCAGTTGCTCGTGCAAAGCATTACTGATCTGTTCACCCCAGAAAATCTTCTGATTACCCCGTAGAATCACCTTGATGTAAGTGTACATCCATTCTTGGAATTTGGAGGCAGAAGGGAGTCCTCTGACGCGACTCAATAGAGTAATCAGATCACACACTTCCTCCACAAAATCACTCCTGTGAAGGTCTTTTGGCCATCTGGTTAAAGTTGCCCTAGGAATCTTTAACCATTTGTTGTTTATGTGTCTTCTAGCAGATTCCAAATCATTGTCATAATCTTGCTGACCTTGAGCAAAATCAATTTGCCCGACATTTTCAAGTGGTGGACACATGAAGATTTTGTCCATGAACTCCGCATCCAATCTCATGATAACATTCCCCTGTGAATCTGTCACGGCTCTAGTGTCCCTATTGTAGTGGTTAGCCACTTGTAAGACAAATTTCGGATTATGAGCACTGACAGGAAAGGATGCTACCAAATGGATATTGCTGTCAATGATTTTCTGCATATGCCGGGAGGGGTTTGCTTGTTTAGTTCTATCTATGAACTCAGCCATATCCACGTGTCCAATCTCAGTGTCTCTGATTTCATCGACATTCGACTGAACTGCCGTTACCGGAAAGACACCCTGGTATTTGTACTTCATGGCTCTGGACTTCGAAGGAGATGATTCTGACATGAGCCTTGAGAAAACTGTGAATTCGAACACCACCACGAACGCTGACAGAGAACTGCAAAAAGCCATGATCTCGCAGTTAGGGGAAAATTGGATAAACTGGGCCAACTGCGTTTTGACGATCATGGATGGGAAAGCATGTGTTAAAAGGGCTTGAGTGTGCAAATCGAGGTGAGGGTGAAAGCGGGCTTTCGGCTTTGAAAAATGAATTTTCCAACGTTAGGGAAAAATCAAGGAAATGTGCTTGGGCGGGTGTATTGACCGCTCTTGCAAGTTGGAAGAATTCATAGGTGTAAAAGCGGTGAAAACAGCCGCTTCTGCATGTGTTTTGGAAGTTTTGATGTTTAACATGTTAGAGCGGTTGAAACGACCGCTTCTACATGCAATGTGTAAAAACTGAATGTGCGAGCGGGTGTATCGACCGCTCCTACATGTTACATTGGCGAAAATATGCTCGGGCGGGGAATTTGGCCGCTTCTACAAGTTGGGGGCAATTTCATGTTTGAGTGTAAGGGCGGGAAGAAACACCGCTCGTGCAAGTTGGAAACTTCAAGGGTTTTTTTTTTGTTTGATGCAGGGGCGGCCGAAACGACCGCTATCGCAGGTAGCAAGTTTATCAAACGGCGTGAGCGGCGGAAATCTCCGTCGAAGCATATTTTCTAGTTTTAGTTCGGGAGGATCCAGCGGCGAACTTGGCCGCTTCTACATTCAACGGGAGGGTTGGTAGATTTGGTGAGGGTTCGACTGACAAGAGACAAAAAGTCTCTAACATGAGAACACAAAAAAAAACCTAAATCCGAAACGAAACTTAAAACACAAAAAAAAACTAACAAAAACCTTATAAACTAACAAAGAGTTTAACGAGTAACAACGGTAAAAATGAAAGAAACTTACCCGTTAACACTTGAAAACCCTAGGTCCAACCTGTAGGGCGAGATCCGTCACAAACTCGGAAGTATACGATCGAGCGGTCGAGGAGGACGTCGGCGAGTCAACTAAACGGCTTTAGCATAAGAAATGACAATACTGGGAGTGAAAAATGCATTTAAAAGGTTTGGGTTTGAGTTTTACAAGCCTGGCACGAGTGGCCATTAATGGCACTCGACGTCCAAATCCCGAAGATCTCGCGTGAGCGGCGATTTCGGCCGCTACGACAAGTAGGGTTAACAACCATATGCAACGGCGGGCTTTTCGGCCGCTCCGACATGTTATATGTAGATGCGGGTGAATCAACCGCCGTTACACAACAACAAACAAAAAGGGTTTAACATATGTAATAGCGGCTGTTTTCACCGCTTTTACATGTGTTAAAACAAAAACTTCCAAACATGTAAACGCGGTGAAAATGACCGCTATTACATTTAACATAATCTTTAACATGTATGAGCGGCCGAAATCACCGCCTTTACATGTTGAAACTTCGAAAGTTTTCTAACACCTGAAATTAAAGAATTGTCAATCCTCGTCAGTTTACAACTTGAACGATCTTCGCGAATATCGAGAAACCAATTCAAGGAAAATGTCGTAGACCACTTCAGAATGTCAAATAACTTCGCACGAGATCAAGGGAATCTTGTCTCGATCTGCGATCTTAGAGTGTAGATTCACGAAACAGACAAGTTTCGTGGGGTTGTCTACAAAACAAGCGTAGCTGATTTTGAGAACAACAGCTGGCTCTAACTGGGGAACTTCCTGCAATCGAACTTTGAAACGATTGAGGGGAGTAGAATCCAGCCTCTAAGTGCCTTCATCCATGCCATTGGGCCATAGAGTCAAGCTAAAAAGAAAAAGACACAAAAGACTAAAAGAAAACACAAATAAAACACAAAACTATACAAATGTACAATTTAACTTATCTGAAACTTCATGGATTGAAGTGCTTCAGATGTTGTCCACTGTGCGGCAACAAGAATGGCGTACCATCCTGATACTCCAGCAAGAAATTGTTTTCACCACAGAACTGATGAATGGTGAATGGACCTCTCCACAAGGAATCAAATTTTCCGTGCATTCCTTTTGGTTCTCTCCTATTGTCCCACAGCAAGACTTGATCTCCAACCTGAAACTCACGAGCCTTTGTCTTCTTGTCGAAGAGTTTCTTTACTTGATTTTGGTGCTCAGCAATACGGTCCACCACTATAGTGCGCTGCTCCTCAAGTTCAGTCAAATACATAATCCTTTTATCGATAGAACTATCGAAAGTTCTATCTTCCAATGCCTTTACCAACTTCAATGTTGGCAACTCCAAGGTAATTGGTATTTCTGCATTCAGACCATATAGAAGCTGAAATGGCGACATGCCTATCGCCCTTTTGGGTGTAATTCTATCTGCCCATAAAGCATCAAACAATGCCTTATGCCAAGTTCTCTGATTCTCATCTACCAGTTTCCTGATGATAGTGACCAGATTCTTATTGCTTGATTCTGCTTGACCATTCCCTTGCGGATAATAGTCCGAAGAATGAGAAAGAGTGATCCCATGTTCATAGCAAAACTCAGTAATCTCATAAGAGGAAAAACACGTAGCATTGTCTGCTACAATCTTGTTTGGAACTCCAAACCTGGAAATAATGTTCTCTTTAAGAAAACTGCATACCACCTCTGAAGTAGCGTGCTTGACTGGAATAGCTTCCACCCATTTGGTAAAATAGTCTGTTGCAGTGAGAACATAGTTATGTCCCGCACTCGATGATGGATTCACTGCGCCAATGAAGTCAATACCCCATTGCTAAAAAGGTTCCTCAATCACCACTGGTTTTAGAGGTAAGGCTGCCAATTTTGGTTTCCCAACGAACTGTTGGCATAACTCACACCTGCGTACCCAATTGTACGCATCTTGGAATAGTGTGGGCCAATAGTATCGGGCTCGCAGAATCTTGTGAGCTGTTACAGGTGCTGAAAAATGCCCTCCACAAGCCAAATTGTGGAAAGACTCCAAAAGTCTACCTTGTTGCGCTTTATCCACGCAACGGAGAAATACACCGTCAATACTTCTCTTGTACAAACCATTGTCCCAAAGGACGTAGTTAGCAGCTTTTAACTTGACAGTTCTCTTTTCCTTATAAGACAAATGAGAAGGGCACTCACCATAGGTAAGGAAAAGAGCGATATTGGAATACCACTCATCAGTTGTAGTAACAAAAAGGACAGTTGGCGTGTCCACAACTTCTTCTTCTTCATCCCCTGTCTCTTTTGGAACATTATCTGCGATCAATTGACACAAACCTTTACCGCGCACAAGCTTGGTAGGTTTGATATCCAGATCAAATTCTTGGATCTTAGCGATCCAATTACCCCTCTTTGTTCCGAACTCCTGTTGAGTTAGGATGGATTTGACTGTTGTATCAGGCACCATGACAACAGTGTGTGAGTTTAGAGTATAGAACCTGAAATGCTTAACTGCTTTGACTACGGCATAGGCATGCTTCTCCATATTCGAATACTTCAATTCATGAGCTTTGAGAGGACAACTCATAAATGATATGGGGGATTCAACGCCTTCTTCATTCTGCTGAACCAGAATAGCTGAAAGTGTGTGTTCTGAAGCGTAGCTATAGACTACAAAACCCTTAGTGTAGTCGGGACAAACAAGAACTGGAGCATGAGCAATAGCTCTCTTGATATCCTCGAACGCTTCTTTACCTTCCGCGGTCCAACGGAAAGTGGCCTTACCCTTCATCATATTAACAATGTGATGGGTTTTTTCTGCAAACTCAGGAATGAACCTTCGCAAAAAATTCACCTTTCCAAAGAAAGAGTGAATAGCAGTCTTACTTGCTGCAGAGTGAGACTTTGAATAGATTTAACCCTCTCTGGGTCAATCTTAGTACCTTCCCGGGATACAATGTGCCCGAGAAGCTTTCCTTCCGTCACCCCAAAAACTGACTTCTTGGGATTGAGGGAAATACCATTTTGCCGACAACATTCCAGCACTTGTCGCAAATGATGCACATGATCATGACAGTTTTTGGAGAAAACAGTCAAGTCATCGAGATACACCACGATAAACTTACCCATTTCATCTCTGAAAACAAGATCCATCGCTCTCTGAAATGTTGCACTAGCATTGATTAGACCAAAAGGCATTCTGCGATATGCAAATGTGCCCCGTGGTGTGGTGAAGGCAGTTTTGAACTGATCAGCTTCGTTTACCTCCACTTGGTTATACCCCAAAAAACCATCTAACATAGATAGCATTTCTGAACCTGTCACTGTTTGCAATACTTGGTCCATGATGGGCAAAGGGTAGTTATCTTTCAAAGAAGACTGGTTGAGATTTCTGAAATCAACACAGATACGGATTTCTCCGTTCTTCTTCCTTACAGGTACTATGTTTGAAACCCACGTGGAATGATGAATTGGAAAAATTATCCTTGCATTCAGCATCTTCTGAATTTCAGAAAGAATCGTACCTGATATCTTTGGATTGTATTGCCTCTGCTTCTGTTTGTAAGGCAACGATCCAGCCTTGAGGGGAATTTCGTGTCGAACCTCCTTAGGCCTGAAAGACTTCAGGTCATCATAGGAGTAAGACAAAACATCAATGTAATGGCGGATGAGGGTGATGAATTTGAATCTTTCATCATCAGTGCAACATTTTCTGATGTTGACCATCTTAGGATCTGTTTCCGTACCCAAATTGACCTGCTCAAATTCCATGGAAGAACTCAAATCCTGTTGTTGTTGCCGCTGCTTGATATACCTGTCATGTTTATCAAAGAGTTTCTCAAGGGAAACCAAACCTTTTGGGATTTTATTTCCTTTCAATTGTAGAAATTCTTCGCCAGTTTGCGAATCTACCTTAGAAACATATTCACGAGGTGGTGATTCACTTCCTTCAAAGTAAAGCTCATCAAAACTATCCATCTTTTCTAGGAAAGCAATGACTTGATTATCGCCATTGAACACCTGCCAATGGTCAGCGTTATCAGGTACACTTGGTCTGAAGACCAGCTCAATAGTGTACTTGCTTCCTTTGAAATCTTTGTGAGGCACCATGAGAGTGGCAGAAACATCCAATGAATCTGCACGGTCATTGAACTCTCTTGGCACCGCTGAAATATTGAAAGCATCGAAATCTTCAATGCAATCCCATACGCGATTGCGATAGTGTCTCAATCTTTCATTTTTTGTTTGGTACAAATTTCTTATTTGACAAACCACCAATTCGGCATCCCCTTGAGCATGAAGGATCTTAACACCTCTGGCACGTGCCGCTTCTAACCCAAGCAACAAGGACTCGTATTCGGCAGTGTTATTAGTATTGTCAAATTGTAGCTTATATGAAAAAGGTAAAATATCACCTTGTGGCGATATCAAGACCACTCCGGCTCCAGAATCGGTAGAAGAACAATTGCCATCAAATTCTAAAATCCAGACTCCATCAGAATTTGATTTCTTGGACTTCCTTTGGTCAGAAGATTCCTCTCCATCGGTGAGGGAAGAATCTGGAATTGCTATACCCTTACCTGAACTTTCATCTGAAAACTCTTCTGAGTCTCCATCTGACATATCGGAGCTATCACCCGATGTAGCCTCATCTGATGAATCGGAACAATCTTTAGTAGATAGAAAATAGTTACCCATTCCCGAGGACTCAAACAAAATTTGAGCTTTGGGGTTTGATGTTTGAGTAACAATGTATTTCGCCTCCTTCTCAGGAAGCAGCTTCTGCATGACACCTTTAACAGGTATCCTAGCTTCAGACAAATCCATGTTCAACTCTCCACCCACATCCTTGCAGAAATTACGTCCAAGGAGGATGCCGTATGAAGCTGGGACATCAGCTACCAAGACTGTCATCTTGATTCTCTTATCCGGAAAAGCTGCAAATGCAAATTGGGCGTCCTTGATTTGACCCAAAAGTGGAACTTGCTTATTCTCCATAGAGAAACACCTCCAAAAGTTTTAGTTAAGGTGAGGCCAAGGGCATCTGCTACCTTAGCAGGCATAACGTTGTCTGAGGCTCCAGAATCTATTACGCAATTGCTCAATTTGTGACCATTTACCAATAGGGAAACATAAAAAGGTTCAATTTTCCCAGAGGCTTCAGGGGGGTAGTAACAAGGTTGTTTTGGGTAGGTTTACTTTTGGAGGAATCATGAGTGGCTTTGGGAAACTCTTGTCCTATAGGGACGGCCTTGTTTTTGACATATTTGGCTAATCTATCAAATTGTTCAAGATTAGCCTGTAAATATTCAACTTCAGACATTTGTATCTTAGTTCTCCTAGCATGGTCTATTATATCGAACTGCTGAAAAGAATTAGATACGGAGGAAGAAAAACCATCATTTTGATTTTTAGTAGAAACAACACTAGTCTGAGGAGTAGAAGTGGAAGGTACAAATTCATTAGAGGCACCTACTTGTTTATTGACCACCGGGTCTTTTGACTGGAAAGGTAGCGGAGTCCCCCGTTTAGCAATTGAAATCGCTGGTTGAGATTCTTCTCTCACCTTTCCTTTATCAGCTTGAAGAGCTGACTGATTTTGAGACCTAGTGAAAACAACATATGCTCCTTCACTCACTTCTCCTTTTTCAGCTTCGTCCTGATAGTTCAGAAAGCTGATGGTAGAGTCGCCAGCTATCTCTTCTTCTCCTTCTGTGAAGAGATTAGCACCATTTTCATATTCCAACTCGGGTTGGAAAGAAAGTTCATTTTCCGCTTCATAGTATCCAACAACAGAGTTGACCAGCGCTGCTTCAATAGCAAGCTTCCCCTGTGTAGGAGGAAGACGGTTTTGCTGTCCTTGATTCCTAGCAGCATTGCCTTGATATGAATTATTTGGAAATGTCCTCCTTGGTATATCTCGGTAAGAAGGAGGCGCAGATATACCTTGGGACATTTGTCTTTTGAGAGCTAGCAATTCATTTGCTAGCTTTTGCACCATGGGATCAGTGGTGCTTGTGGAAACGTTCTCGGCAGAAGAGGAACTTTTATTTCTATTAGTGTCCCTTCTTATCTTACCTGCAAGGATAAGATCATCTTCTACTTCAGTTGCCAGAATCTGAGCCGCAGCAAGATCAGTAGGGGCAGCTCGCCTCAATAAGAAACTCACCTCCGGAAGCTGTGTATTGATAAAGAAACATTTGAGGTTTTCCGCTGTGGGCTCAGCAGTGGTGGGAATCCTGTTTCTCAATTTGTTGAACTTAGCGATGAAATCTCGCATTGGTTCATGAGGTTCCTTTTTCATCTGTGTCAGCTGTGCCAACAATGCATGAGCATCTTCCGCAGGTTTGAACCTGGCTTCGAACTTGGTTTTGAGAGTAGCCCAGTTTGTTATGGTCTGGGCTTGGAGGTGGTAGAACCAGTCTACGGCAACGCCTTGTAGTGTTTCTACAAAGAGTCGCACAGCCACGTCTTCGTGCTCGACACCTATCACACCGCAGGCTATACAGAAAGCCGCAATGTGCTCATCAGGATGAACTTTTCCGTCACCATAGAATTTGGGGAAATTCTTTCTTGAACTACGAGGTAGTTCATGTAATGGTGGGGTCAAATTTAGAGGACCAAAGGTATTACCCCAAGGACCTTGGGCTGCCATGACGCGCTGATTGAAAGGTGGTATAACAAACCTTGGTGGCGTATGAACAACCAAAACTCTGTTAGCACTGGCAATAGAAACTTCACCTGGTATTGGGGACCTGGTGTTTGTAGGGGGAAAACTCCTGGTGCGCTGAAGACGAGGCCGTGGAGTTAAGAATCCAAAATTATTCTGCTGCACCAACTCAAATGCAGGATCAATAATACCCTGAGCCCTCTTACTTCTGGTGTACCGAGAATCTGCCAGACTGTATTATACTAAACACAATATTGCAAGAAAACGGAAAAGAACTGAAAATGCTTCAACTCGAAGCATGAGGCTTCAAGTTGCGCGTTCTTTCCCCAGTAGAGTCGCCAAAAAACTGTTGGGTGAATATTTTGTCGTTAACTCGCTAACGGCAAAATGGATATATCAGCCACAGCTATGATGAGACAAAGTCTCTCCTCTCAGCAAGGGGAGGTTCCCTTTAATTATTTAACTTTTGCAAATAAAACAACTTATCAAATTTATGTACACTAAAAACTATGTTGGTGGTGGTTCCATTTCATCTCATTCTCTTTTTTCAGAATAGATGTATATATTTCAAACTCTTGATATAAAACTTATAAATTATCACAAAATCACAGAAACGCAAAGTTTTCTGTTACCTCACTGATTACTTGTAAATGGAACTATTTGAAGTAGAATGCAGCCCAAAGTCTTCACTCCTCTTCAAGATGATAAAAGTAAATCAAATAGAACAACTTGCAGCACAAAGTCTCCAAACTATTGTATTTTCACAAACATGAACATATAACCCACAACTGATTTGATAACACAAAGTTTACCAGAATCAAATTAAGAGCGCTCTTCAATCACTTGTAACAAACTCCACACTTAAATTATTATCAAATAAGATTGTGATAGCAAGACGTAAGAACAAAACTATCACAACACAAATAATTCCAAGACAAAGATTGGAATTGAACTTGCTTTCTTGTATTGATAAATATTTGAATATTGATTTTCACAAAAAGCACAAAGTCTTGATTTGATTCTCAATTCGCCAGAGTTTTCTTGCAATAGACAAAAGATAGTATCTACAAAAGGGGTCCCCTTTATTTATAGGGAAAGACCTTGAGAAAAACTAAGAAATCTACAACTAATTTGACTTATTCAACAAGAGAGTCCTATTTGACTTATGACTTCTCTTGTCTCACATGTAATTACATTTTGGAAAATTACATGTGTAGATGTCTAAAACAAAATTCCATTTACATAAAAACTAAGAAAAATAAGCTAAGGCATTAGCTTCCTCCATCCTTGTTCCTTAGGAAGTTCTGATACATGGTTTGAACAATTGACATCTCGCATGCATCTGGTTTTGCTGTGTTTTCAGAGATGGTGCGAGCTCGAAGGATTGAATCTTTCACTGCCTTTATTGCCTTTTCATGCTTTTCTAAATTATACTTCAGGTTCTCCAGAGTCGAATGTTGATCATACAGGTTGTCCATTGAGAGCACAGAGGGAGATTCCTCTTCAAATTTCTTTTGTACCATTTCTTCAAAAGAACTTATCATTTCATGTGCCGTGAGGAAGCTATGATCTTCCCTTGTCAAGGTGCAAGGAAGTTCTTCCAGCCGATGTAGGAGTGTGACATCACTATCTTCGTTGGCTTCTCGAGCTTGGCACAGATCTTCAAGTAGACTCTTTATTATGAAAATACGATGAGCTAGAGTCTCCTTGGTCTTGAGATATGATTCCCTGTTGGTGACGACCCCCATGGTGATCAAATTCTTTATCTTGATCTTCTTCATATCTATCCACTCTTCTAGACTCTCCTCCTGATCTTGCAGCTCTTGTGAAAGTAAATCCACCAGATTATCCAGCTCAGCTTTGGCCTTGTCCATTTTCTCCTTTCTTTCCACAACAGTCTTCAGCAGAACTCGTCCTTGGGCCAACAACCGCTCTACTACATCTCCCACTATTTTGCCTCTAGCTTGGGCTTTTTCAACCTTCTGTATCAGTGGATCTTCCACTGTCACTGCCATTGGTTCCACTATTTCTGATGACTTTACTATTTTCTGAAGGACAGCAGCCAGTTGCTCTGCTTTTGCTTTGTATTGCTCTTTTTCCCTTTTGGCTTCATCATACTTTTCCAGTAGAGTAGTGGCCGTGGTTTGGAAATCTGCTTTGACCCCTTCATGAGTCACTTTACCAAGTTCAACCCTTGAAATGACATAACTGTTCACGTCAAAAGTATCAACTGTGGCATCTTCAGGAGGTTTGGCAATTTCGGCATATCTGATTCCTTTTTCAGTGACTAGCCTAAAAACAGTCTTAGGCTTCTTCTTTTGATTCTTAGCTTTCACGAGCAACAGCTTTTCAATGTCAACCTCATCAGGTGAGATAGCTTGTTTCTTCCTCTTTGGAGTGTAGGCAGATAGCCATGGAGGAAGTATTGATGCATCGACAGCTGGAGGGGGATCCACTACTTGCTTGGTTGGCTCCGTGCTTATACCCGTGATGGTGACAATTGGACTTGTGTTGGTGAACACGACACCTGTATCAATCACCTTTTGTGAAGCATCAAGAAGGTTCTCCAAAACAGTCTGTTCTCTGATATCAAAAGAAGGGGAAGATAAACTCGGAATGGAACCAGAAGAATAAAAAATAGTCCCAATACTAGCCCTCATGGATTGAGGAGTATTGTCAGAAGAAACAACAAGAATGGGAGAAAGAGGAACATTAGAAATCACTGGCAAACCATCAGAAAATGAAACATGAGGAGGGGGTGTAAGAACTTGTGTATCAGAAGGAAGGTCTTTCACAGGAGTCTGCGGAGAACCATCAAGTTGCTCTACCCTTGTACCTTCATCTTCACTTTGTTCAGCTTCATCAGATACCTTATCTTTAGACTTTTGAACATTTTGTTCTTCAGTCTCAACATCCTCAATTTCCATATGGTCATCATTGATGTCTTCCACATCTGACTTAGTGGCATCCGAAACCTCTTTGGTTTCCTTCTTCTTTCCTCCCTTGGATACGAATTTGATCTTTGGTTTGTGTACCTTGGAGGAAGAAGGGGTATCACTCTTGTTCTTGGTTCGGTTCTCAACCATTTTTACCTGTTTGCTCCTGTGTCCCTTCTTCAGATCCTGTAAGGAACTCTTTCAACTTGATCCCTTTACCTTCCAACCACAAGTTGGTGTTTGCTAAAATAGGTTGGAATCTTTTCCTGATGGATGTCTCTTCCTTGACTGACCATTTCACCTCTGGGAGAGGTGAAGCTTCCACATTCTTTGCCTCATATTCATGATGTAGGACATCTCCATCATCCTCCATTCCATCTGGAATATCAGCTAGTCCCAGTTCTTCAATTTGGCTCAGATGAAGCCTACAGAAATCCAGTTTTCTGATCTCATTTTGGGTCCTGAGATCTGCCCATATGTCTTCCACCATTGGCTCATGAAAATTCAACTTCCTCTTGATCTTGTCTTGGACTCTTCTGAAGTCGAAATGATTTCTCTTCTTGTAGGTCTTCATGGTGACTAACTGCAACTCGGAGTCAATTATCTTAGCTTTGTTGGCAGACTGAACTGAATACCTCCCAATTTCAATAGGAAACTTTATTCCTGACTTTTTGAGCTCCATCTGTTTATTATGAACCACAATCAGTTGTCTGCAAAGCTCCATAAGAACAATGCGATCACTGGGATACCGTGGCAGCATGTAAGGGTAACCAGGATAGTATCCCACCCGAAGATAAGTGAAGGTGGGGAATTGTAGGAACAAACAACCAAAAGAATTGACAACTTGCCACGCTTCATCAGAAACTCTTCTCTGAACTAGTTCACCATTCCACAAGCACATGAACACTGAGAAGAATGCATCATTAACTCTTCTGAAATGATGAATCGACCCCTTCAGAGTGATTTGGGGGTAGTATTCATATACTGGGACCAATCTCCTATCCCCTACCTGGGTCAAACCTAGAAAATTCCTCATACTTGCAGCAGCGTAGACAAGGTAAGAGCTCATGTAAAATTTGAAGGAAGTATTGACCCTTACCAGTTGCTCGTGCAAAGCATTACTGATCTGTTCACCCCAGAAAATCTTCTGATTACCCCGTAGAATCACCTTGATGTAAGTGTACATCCATTCTTGGAATTTGGAGGCAGAAGGGAGTCCTCTGACGAGACTCAATAGAGTAATCAGATCACACACTTCCTCCACAAAATCACTCCTGTGAAGGTCTTTTGGCCATCTGGTTAAAGTTGCCCTAGGAATCTTTAACCATTTGATGTTTATGTGTCTTCTAGCAGATTCCAAATCATTGTCATAATCTTGCTGACCTTGAGCAAAATCAATTTGCCCGACATTTTCAAGTGGTGGACACATGAAGATTTTGTCCATGAACTTCGCATCCAATCTCATGATAACATTCCCCTGTGAATCTGTCACGGCTCTAGTGTCCCTATTGTAGTGGTTAGCCACTTGTAACACAAATTCCGGATTATGAGCATTGACAGGAAAGGATGCTACCAAATGGATATTGCTGTCAATGATTTTCTGCATATGCCGGGAGGGGTTTGCTTGTTTAGTTCTATCTATGAACTCAACCATATCCACGTGTCCAATCTCAGTGTCTCTGATTTCATCGACATTCGACTGAACTGTCGTTATCGGAAAGACACCCTGGTATTTGTACTTCATGGCTCTGGACTTCGAAGGAGATGATTCTGACATGAGCCTTGAGAAAACTGTGAATTCGAACACCACCACGAACGCTGACAGAGAACTGCAAAAAGCCATGATCTCGCAGTTAGGGGAAAATTGGATAAACTGGGCCAACTGCTTTTTGACGATCATGGATGGGAAAGCATGCGTTAAAAGGGCTTGAGTGCGCAAATCGAGGCGAGGGTGAAAGCGGGCTTTTGGC
This sequence comes from Cunninghamia lanceolata, assembly GCA_027924645.1. NCBI lineage: Eukaryota > Viridiplantae > Streptophyta > Pinopsida > Cupressales > Cupressaceae > Cunninghamia > Cunninghamia lanceolata. The sequence goes on from BSBN01001102.1 coordinate 905,298, forward strand.
TTTGAAAAATGAATTTTCCAGCGTTAGGGAAAAATCAAGGAAATGTGCTTGGGCGAGTGTATTGATCGCTCTTGCAAGTTGGAAGAATTCATAGGTGTAAAAGCGGTGAAAACAGCCGCTTCTGCATGTGTTTTGGAAGTTTTGATGTTTAACATGTTAGAGCGGTTGAAACGGCCGCTTCTACATGCAATGTGTAAAAACTGAATGTGCGAGCGGGTGTATCGACCGCTCCTACATGTTACATTGGCGAAAATATGCTCGGGCGGGGAATTTGGCCGCTTCTACAAGTTGGGGGCGATTTCATGTTTGAGTGTAAGGGCGGGAAGAAGCACCGCTCGTGCAAGTTGGAAACTTCAAGGGTTTTTTTTTGTTTGATGCAGGGGCGGCAGAAACGACCGCTATCGCAGGTAGCAAGTTTATCAAACGGCGTGAGCGGCGGAAATCTCCGTCGAAGCATATTTTCTAGTTTTAGTTCGGGAGGATCCAGCGGCGAACTTGGCCGCTTCTACATTCAACGGGAGGGTTGGTAGATTTGGTGAGGGTTTGACTGACGAGAGACAAAAAGTCTCTAACATGAGAACACAAAAAAAAACCTAAATCCGAAACGAAACTTAAAACACAAAAAAAAAACTAACAAAAACCTTATAAACTAACAAAGAGTTTAACGAGTAACAACGGTAAAAACGAAAGAAACTTACCCGTTAACACTTGAAAACCCTAGGTCCAACCTGCAGGGCGAGATCCGTCACAAACTCGGAAGTATACGATCGAGCGGTCGAGGAGGACGTCGGCGAGTCAACTAAACGGCTTTAGCATAAGAAATGACAATACTGGGAGCAAAAATGCTTTTAAAAGGTTTGGGTTTGAGTTTTAAAAGCCTGGCACGAGTGGCCATTAATGGCACTCGACGTCCAAATCCCGAAGATCTCGCGTGAGCGGCGATTTCGGCCGCTACGACAAGTAGGGTTAACAACCATATGCAACGGCGGGCTTTTCGGCCGCTCCGACATGTTATATGTAGATGCGGGTGAATCAACCGCCGTTACACAACAACAAACAAAAAGGGTTTAACATATGTAATAGCGGCTGTTTTCACCGCTTTTACATGTGTTAAAACAAAAACTTCCAAACATGTAAACGCGGTGAAAATGACCGCTATTACATTTAACATAATCTTTAACATGTATGAGCGGCCGAAATCACCGCCTTTACATGTTGAAACTTCGAAAGTTTTCTAACACCTGAAATTAAAGAATTGCCAATCCTCGTCAGTTTACAACTTGAACGATCTTCGCGAATATCGAGAAACCAATTCAAGGAAAATGTCGTAGACCACTTCAGAATGTCAAATAACTTCGCACGAGATCAAGGGAATCTTGTCTCGATCTGCGATCTTAGAGTGTAGATTCACGAAACAGACAAGTTTCGTGGGGTTGTCTACAAAACAAGCGTAACTGATTTTGAGAACAACAGAAAGAAATAATAAAATCGTTTATATTCCATGAAAATTTTCGAGTAAAACATTTATATTTTTGATAAAATCAAATAACTGAATTAAATATATGTTAATATAATTCCACACACACACACACACACACACACACATATATATCCCATTATAAAAATAGAGTAAAATAAATATATTTGTGATAGAAATCAATTAAACCGAATATATACTAATTTCATTCCAAATATATATAAATTAAATAATATGTAAATATATATATCAGGGAATGATTCTAACTCAAAATTTCCAGCAAATGTTATAGATAGAAGTTTCAGCGAATGACAAAAGACCAGCAAATAGTATAATTTCCAGCGGATAATCCTCATAGAAAGCCTAACATTCGGCATATGAAAGCATGTTGAAACAAAATTTAACTTAATGTATAATATTAAATAATTTTAGTGGGAGCAACAGTAAAAATCATTCAATAATAAATTATAATGTGCAACATGTAAAATTTGTAAGTGATTTTATTATATGAATCGGATGTTCTATATAAATATATATATATGTGTATACTGCTTGTATATATATATTGCATAAAAATTAATATTTTATATATATAATATTATAATTTTACTACAATCACCATTACATATATGAGAAAATGCTTTCTCAATAACTTCAGATCTATGTGATAAATAATAATAATAATATAAATACAACAGTGATATTAAGTTTATAAATATATGAATATATAAAATTAAAATTTGATAAAAGAAAATGATTTTAAGTTTTCATAGAAAAAGGATTGAATATATATAAATAAATTATGCATAGGAATCTGGTTTGCTATTCTTCTGTTGATCTCTTGATATTCCTCTTTTCCTCTATTTTTTTCCTCTTCTTTGTTCTCTCTTTTTGCATTAATTTTCTCTTTGGCTTCCAAATTTCTGTGAATATTTTCTGTGTGTGAATAATGAGACTTAAATCTTTATTTAAATTCCTTTATTTCCTTTTTCCAATTTCCTTACTATATTTCCCAGTTCCTAATTTTTGTATAGATTTTGTCTTTTTCTAAATCTGTGTCTTTTTCCATTTTTTTAATTGTTTCTATCTTTTTTTTTTTGTTTTCTTTTTCTAAGTTCTTTATTTCTAACTGTCAATTAAAACAGATTTTTCTAATTTTGTATCTCACATATAGGACTAACTTAATTTATTACTAAATCTTGGAATAAATATAGATAATAATTCTAATTTTGAAAAAGACATAATTTTAATAACTAATGTGATTCTAATAATAAATTTGCCACAACTTATTTCTAAAATAATAATAATAATAATAATATAATTATTTTCCCACATACAATTTAAATAAAATATATAAATATACCTATATAATTATATAATTTAATTTACTTTATAACTCACATATCATTTAAAATTAAATGTATAAATATATATCTATAAAAAATATATATAATTTAATTTAACTTTATAATATTTATAATATAAATAAAATAATAACTAGAAAATACAAAGAATCTTTTCTAATAAAATACTAAGGAACAACATTTTATTAAAGCAACACTAATGCATCTACATGCCATCTACATGTGTGTGTGTGTGTGTGTATTCGAGAGTATCCCCTCCATCCTAACCTTGCCAGGGAGCTAACCACCTCAACCTTGACCACACCCTTGTCTTCGACAACCTGCAACTCATGAAACTCAAATTTTCATTAATAGGGTAGTGACCAATAGCCGAAGCATAACAATTTATTTAATAAAATAATATTCACTTTATCATTTCAAATAATATTCACTTATTCCATCTTTCAAATTAAAATAAAATACCATCTATTTAATTCAAATCGGCATAAAATAAGTGTCTATCTATTTAATTCAAGTCCATTAACTAACATTTATTTAATCCACACATAATTATCTATAAATAGTTCTAAATATAGTAAGTTCATAATGTATCAGAATTTGAGACGTGACATCTACAAAACAATATGTGGCACCAGTATCAATTAAAATAGAAATAGGTAGTCCATAGAGCTTACCTTGAAACTGAATAGGTGTTGCTTGAAAATCTGCTTGTCGATTGTCTATTGCAGCATGAATCTGATGTTGAGGTACTCCTTGTTGATTCTTATTTCCCCTTTTATGTGGACAAGCATTTGCATAATGCTTTCCTCCACAAGTATAACATCCACCCTGAGGTGTCCTCGGTCCTTCAGCTCTTTCCCTTTGATTGTTGTTTTTGTTGTTATAGCCACCTTTTTTGTTTCCTCCATTTCCATCCTAAGAATTATTACATCTCTTAAGATTCCTAATCTGCCTGTTATTCTGAGGTTTCTTATTAGCAAACTTTGCATCTCTTTGCTTACAGTAACTAGCTGCTTGTTGCAACTTCTGCTCTTGTTTAATTGCCTTCTCAAAAACTGCATCCATAGTGAGTGGATTATGAATGTCTACCTCTGCTCCAATCTGAGGCTTTAATCCCAATATAAACTTCCTGATTCAAAATCTCTCATCTGTTTGATACTGTGGAACATACTTAAGTAGATGAGGAAACCTTTCCCAATAACTGGTTACGGTCATACCTCCTTGATTCACATTCTGAAACTCTGTCATCTTGTCGAAGAATAACTGTCGTAACCATCTTTTCCTAAATAGCTGTAGGAAAATCTCCCAAGATATTTCACCAGGTAACATCTTATTTGCCTTCTCATTATCCCACCATGTTGTTGCTTCTCCAGTCAACTCGTAAGATCCCCACATTACTTTCGTGTGATCCGAAAGATGTCGGAGTCCAAAGTATTTCTCCATTTCTATTATCCAGGATTCAGCTCCATCACCAATTGTCTTTCCGTCAAATTTGGTGGTCATACTTTCTTGTGGTCTTTCCCCAATTCTTCTGCTATCTTTGCTTGATTATCAGCAATTGCTCCAACTTCAGAAACTTGAACTTCTATCCTTGGGTTCTCATTTTGTACCTCATCCCTTGGGTTTTCATTAGCATTCTACCCTCTAGGAATTCCTCTGATCTCCTATTCAAGAACATTCATCCTTGTGTCCTGTTGGGTCAAGAGAGCAAGAATACGGTCAAATCTTCCATCTTGATCATTACTGGCATCTCCACGATCTCTAGCATTTTGACCACCACGAGCACCTCCACGTGCACCTCCATGGTTTCCTCTATTTTGACCAATTCCTGATCATTCACCACGATTAGTGTTTCTAGTATTCATGATGGATAATCTGTATCAAATTCACAACTTTAGCACAATAGTCCCGAAAGAAAAATAGAGGCCCTAGTGTTCAACCTAGAGCTCTAATACTAAAATGTAAAGGGCTCAATTTCATCACAAAAAGTAAATGAAGTAAATAATCCACTTAAATACAACATCATAATATCCAAAGCAAAAATATGTAATTAATCCACTTAATTACAATATGAAAGATAAAATGGGTGTAATTAATCCGCTTAATTACAATATCACAAGTAAAATGAATTATCTCATAAATATGAATCATAATGTCATTAATCTTACAAAATTGCGTGCTCAATCCAGGTAAAAGCACTATAAATAATATACAAAAATCCATGGGCATTCATGCCATAATACATCCAATTTCAAGTACAATCATCATATACAATCAAAAATAAATAAATCAATACACTCATTAGTTGTACGAACCAAGTGGTCCACCACCTATGAGCTGAGAGATGGGAACATGGCCCAGGTGCTTTTCCACCCAATCATGAAGTAATTACACTTCCCTGGATCCCTTCATGAAATGAAGGAAACCCAGCCCTGCACGAAATATCTAGCTACATGGAAACAACTGGCAGGAGGGAACACCTAATGCAACTCTGATATTTGAATGTGCAATTTAAAATAATGAAAAGTAGATTGTCTCACAACAGGATGTGGCATATATATATATAATTTTGTTAGACAAATAAACATCTATTTCAATGTCATCTCGATTAGATCTAATCCTTTAAATAGTATCCTGGTTCAATTACTGATAAGAGGAAAAGTCATCTCTGAAAATCCACATTCGACATCTTAGCCCAGAAAGTATCCCAATACATTCCTAGATAAAATCTACTTCTTTCCCCAATAAGCAAGTAAATAAATAATACAATCAAAAGAATTAAAGTTCACCAACAAATCATTTAAAATCCCTTTCCCAAAAACACCAATCAAGGAAATACACTTTCCAAGCAATAAATCATCTTTCATTCATACAATTGCATTCATAATGTTATCAAATTTATATAATTTCTAATCCATTTGCAGTCATAATTCACTGTATAAAAGTCATTCTCGGTTTTAGTCAAACCTACTGTCAAATCTGTGACAAGAACTACTCAGTTTATTCAATAAGTTTAAAAGTAACATTCAATAACCTTCCTGTCATTTCAGTGATAGAAACTATGGCAGAATTGAAAAATAAATAAATAACAGAGTTTGTAATCTAATTTTTGTCATTCAAGATAATGTTTCCAAATAGTGTTTAACACAACAACAACTGAGAAATATGTCTACAGAGATAATTATAGTTATCATTCTATTTTTAAGAGGTTATGATCACATCATTTGTTCATTAAAATAGATCGATTTATAGCATGTACTAAGTCTATATAGCACTTAGAAAATTAACAGTCATATATGTTTTGACAGAGAGTTTTCTAACTATATTTGGGGTAGGTTAATTTATTGTTTCCAACGGTTAAATCAAGATTTGAAAAAGGTTGATTGGCTGGAATAAAAATAGAAAATAAACACCATGTTAGAAGAGTTGGACGACTGGGAAAATAATCCATAAAAAAATAGATCAAATTAGAAGGAAAATCCCAACGCCTCAATAGGAGGTCGATCCCATCTGGGTCGCACAAATCAGAAGCCAATATGCTAGGAAGAAGGTTGACTCATGAAAGAAGATTTAAACATAGGCCTAGTTTTGCATATTTAGCAGCCAAAGGAGAATTGGATCGACGCCGAAAGAGAGGAAAATAATAGTTAAGACAACCATCTAGCGGCTGGAAAAAAAAATACATAAGATAGGTCAATCTAAAACAACATCATGGTCTGCCTTTTAAGGCTGCATTAGAAATAAATTCAAGAGAGAGAGAGAGAAGTATAAAACGGAAGAAGCACGCAAGTCTGGTCTGCCATTAAGCGGCCAGGAAAAGGAGTTTACAACGAATAGTTTAAGCAGGCCAATTGCACTCAGACACAGGCCAGAAAAGCATACACAAGCCTAGGTCATTTTCTCTAAGTTCTCTTGCCATTTTAACAGACTTTTTAATCAATACAAAACATGAGAGAAATACCTAGATCAATTGCCAAAGAGGAGAGTCAAATCTAGCTGCAGTCACTAGAAATTATTTCATGTTGTTGTCTAACCAGATCCACGTCCTCTCTACGGCTTCGAAAATGCCTTTCTCTGCTCAAATTCTCGGTGCTCTCTTCTTTTTATTAAAATTATCTCCCTAATTTTGGCGATTTTCTTTAGGTTTAAAGAACTAAAGTTTTTAATTTCAATTTGCATGAGAAAAACCATTTTAAGACTCACAATATTTCTATTTAAAATTAAATAAAAACTATTTTTAATATAATTTAACTATTTTTTATTAAAACACAATCACTTTAAATAAATCAAGAAGTAAAAATAATACACTAATACATACATATCTATTATGATTTAATATAATTATTTAAATCTATTTTACATATTGTCTTCCAAACATCTATAATCATATAAATAGAAAACAATATTTATTATATATTTAAATAAAATACAAACATATATATTTCCTTATTTAAAAAACAATACTCCATTTAAATACAATTCGAAAAGACTTTTAAATTTAAGTAATCACGTCATGCATTCACAAACAATTTTTAACACATTGATTCTAATTATCAATCACGAGTAATAACCACACATCAATGCATAAAATAAGCCATTCGAAAATGCATATGCAACTACGTGAGTGTGTGATTGCATTAGGGTAAACCATCCCATCAGTTCTTGCCAAGTGGCTAGAACACCTCTACCACAACCATGTTCTCGTCTTCGATGAATACCTACATTCATTTGCACTCAACTCGACGTTAGTAGGTTAGTGTCTCCAAAAACATAACCGAAGCAAATCATTGCATTCTCATCGATACTATTTAACATGTAAATCAATTTTCTAATTTACTCCAATATAACTTCACAATAATCACTTTCACACATGTGAAACTTATTCAAAGCAAAACAATAATGGAAAATGTTTGTTAATCTAGAATAATAATATTGTCCATAAAAATTAGACGCGACATCTAGACTCTATAGAGGTAATTGCAACAAGCAATCTTGGCAGAGTGGGAAAAGCTCCATCCACTTGTTGAATCATGATCCACCAAGAGGAGGCTTCAGACAATTGAAAATTGTTTGGAATCCCTACATGTCTTTGTTGCAAGTATATGCTAATCAGTGTTGTCATTGATGTCAACATGTTTGTGTTGTCATTGGTGTCAACTGTATCTTCTATTGTTAGAGTTGTTGATTGATTAAGTTGCTATATTAAGATGATTTGAATGCCTTGTAGATGTGCTAAAGATGATAAGAATATGGTCCTAATGTTTGATGTCCAAGTGCTTTTGAGAAAATTTGATAAATAGTGAAGACAATGTTGTGAAGGTGTATTCTGGCTTGTAAGATACTGTCTAAGTTTTTGCTCCGCATTTCTTCTATGTAGAAGACTAGAATGTGAGTTTTGGATATGTTTTAAAGAAGTGTTTGAAGATGCTAAATCTAGAATTTGGTGGTTCGGATCGCTGTACAGTAGAAGTTATGTTCACTAGTATGAAGATTGTAATTGACAGAGTTTTTGAGTTGTGCAGTGGTGTCTAGGAGAAAGTATTTTGCTCCACATTTCTTTGCAGAGTGGTTTCAGGTGATGTGGTTCTGGACATATGTTTACAAGGTCCTCAACTATCTTCATTCCAAAAGATTTGTGATTTGGCGCTCTGGAAAGCAAGTTATTAAGTAACAGAGCTTAGTAGTGTTGACTGTAAGTTGTCTTCAAGTGAGATTTGTTGTCTTCAATTGAAACTTGTTGTAGCTAGATTTGTTGGCTCCCAAGTGATTATATGTTATTCGTGGTTGTCTCTAGATTGTGGTGAAGGTGTGTGCTTGATCCCAAGCTATGATTGAGTTCTTGGAAGTGTGTGCCTAAGTATTCTTGGTGTTTGCACAAGTTTGGCCGAGTTGAGTGCTAACACTCTTTGCGGATGTGTTTCGTGGATTGTAGAAGCGTGTTGAAGTGTGTGAAGATGTATTTGGGTTTGAGATAAGCAGTGAAGTGTTCTACCTTCATTCATTTGATTCGCAAGATTGTTTAGGTCCAGACCTAATTTGAATTATGTATGTTTGTCGACTTTGAAGGTTGTTTCAAATGTTGTAGAGTGTGTTGCCAACCTTGATGTATGTTCCAAGGTTGATGATTGATGTAAATAAGTGTAAAGAATTCATGGAAAATGTGCGAGGATGCAAAGATGAGGATGTGTGTGTTGTGAGGTTGTGAAAGGAGATATATTGTGCTTCAATGAAACTAAACTCAGGCATGTGTTAGATGCTATTATATCAGTTCATGGCAATGAGCCATTCTGGCAGTGAGCCCTATTTGTAGTGAGAATTTCTTTGGACAGTGAGCCTCTTTGTAATTCGGTATTGACACTACTATATATTGTGAGGTAATCATCACCGTGGTTTTTCCCTTTTACGGTTTTCCACATAAAAATCCGGTGTTCTCTTGTGCATGGTGTTGATGTGATTAAGTTTCTGTTAGTTGTTTTTCATGTTTAATCTTCATAACAGAATTAGGGCTTAAGTGAATTGAAGTGAACATGATTATGCTTGTGAAGGTTTAAAGTTTTTGATACAACTGATTCACCCCCCCTTCTCAGTGGTCTTGTGCATTCAACAATTGGTATCAGAGCAAGGGTTCCTTGGAAGAAAGCCTAACAGCTTAAGGTAGATTTGGGATGATGCACAGGAAGGATGTTTCTCTGCTTGTTTTTTGAAAAATGAAAATAGTAAGCTATCTGATCTTTATTGTATATGTTTTTTGGAACTCAGTTGTAACTACACTTAGGACTGACAAATCCAAGAAGATTGTGGAAATAGATCAAAAGATTGCTGATAATATGGAGGCTAACTTTGGGAGAAGAATAAAATCAAATACTGATATGCACATGGATAAGTTGTCTATCAAGTGTTTCAGGTGTGGCAAGATTGGTCATTATGCATTAAGATGTCCAAAGGGATTCTTGAGAAATAAGAAAAAGGAAAATGAAAGCAGATTGCCTAAGAAAATCTACTATGATGTTGAAAACAATGAAGATAATGACTACTTGCTCACTAATTCAAAGGATGTCATTTGTGATGCTAACCTTGAAGGATGTATGAAAGAAAATGATCTAGATGTAAGTCTTGATAGTGAAGATACTTTTCAAGAAAAGAATTATTGGGTTATTGACAATAGTTGCTCAAATCATATGACTGGTGATAGAAGTAAGTTTATCAATTTTGAAAAATGTGATGAAGGATCAATCATATTTGGAGATAATTGTATTCCTAAGATATGTGGAAGAGGGTCAATCAGTCTCGATGGAAAACATCATACTAATGATGTTCTTTATGTTAAAATTTTAAGGCAAAATCTCTTAAGTGTTGGACAGTTGTGTAGAAAAGTATACAGTCTTGTATTTCAAGATGATGTTTTTGAGATCAGAGAGAAACCTCGAATTGTGATCGCTGTTGGAAAAAGGACAGAAGGAAACCTTTATCATCTCAAAGAAGGTGATATTTATTGCTCTATGACTCATATCAGTAAGAGTTGGCTCCGGCATGGGAGATTGTGTCATATCAATCTTGATGATCTGGTAAGAATAAGTTTAGCTCAAGTTGTGAAAGATCTACCAGAGATTAAAAACCCAACAGTATCATCTACAAGGAGTGTCAAGATGGAAAGCAAACAAGAGGAAGTTTACAAGATGAAGAAAAATTCTCTACCGAACTATTGGAGTTGGTTCATATAAACCTTTGTGGTCCTACAAGAGTAAGAAGTTTCCATGATGACATGTATTTTATGTTATCCATTAATGATTATTCTAGAATGACTTGGGTTATTTTTCTTAAAGAAAAATCAGAAGCCCTAAATAGGTTTAAAGCAATGGTTGAAGATGAATTGGATATGAAGATTAAATGCTTGAGGTCTGAAAGAGGAGAAGAGTTTACCTCTAATGAGTTTAATGTGTTATGTGAGAATCATGGGATAAAGAGGCAGTTATCTAATTTTAGAAATCCACAGCAAAATGGAGTGATTGAAATAAAGAACATGATTGTTCAAGAAGCTGCAAGGACAATGATAAAGGAAGCAAACCTATCAGAAAATTTTTGGAGAGAAGCAATTGATACTATTGTCTACATACAGAACAGAGTACAGGTGAAAGCAAATGATACAAAAACTCCCTATGAGCTATGGTATGGAAAGTCTCCCTCTGTTAAATATTTTAGAATTTTTGGAAACAAATGTTTTATCAGAAGAAAGGAAGAAATAGGAAAAGATGATGCAAAGTATGATGAAGGTATTTTTCTTAGGTATTCATCTTAGAGCAAAGCTTACCAGTACTATAACAAGAGACTAGGGAAGATTGTTGAAAGTACCAATGTCAAGGTTGATGAAGACATACAGAAGTATTTAGAAGTTAATGAATATGTATCAGATTCAAATAGGTTCTCTTGTAGGGAAAAAGAAAATGCTACAAAAAGGGAAGTACAGACTGAAGAAAAGAAAATGTAGGATGAAGTACAAGAAGAGTGTCAGATCATTAGTGATAAAAGAAAATGACAAGATGTAGAGCTGCTAAAGAACAAAGAAACATGTGTTTGATTTCTAAAGTTGAACCTAAAATAGTGAGTGAGGCCTGCAATGATATCAAATCTTTAGAAGAATGCATGTCCACTGACATTGAAGAACTTGAAATTGCTCTTGAAGACTTAGAAAAATCTGAAGAAGAAAACATGGACTTAAAGGATAATATCAAGCAAATGAATGCATTAGAAATTTAAGAGAGCAAGTCAAGAAGCTTAAACGAAGACATAAAGAGGATGGTGAAAAATTGAAGTAAGCAAATGAATCCATGACTAATCTAAAAGTTAAAGTTAAAGAAAAAGCAAGAATTGAGGAATGCTTGAAAGACAAAACTGAAGACTGTACAAAGTTTGAGGAAGAAGTTGTGAACCTGAAATCAGACTTGGAGAAGGCAAAGAACTATGTAGAAATGTTCAAGATAAGTTCTGCAAAACTTGATGAGATGATTGACAGACAGAAGAGCTCTGATGACAAAGAAGGCTTGGGATTTGAGAAAGGTGAATGCTCCAAATCAAGTCAAACAGTGAATGCTGAGAACAAGAAGGACAAAGGCAAGTAGATCTAGAATCAAAGGAATGGACCAAGAAGACCACCGGTCAGGCAACCAAATGCTCAAAGGTATTCATCTTTCAATGGTTATTGTCATTTATGCAATAAATTTGGTCATAAGGCTACTCAATGTAGGAGAAGAATGAAAAAAAAAATGTTTAATCTTTCTCCGATCAATGCTTCACTTGCAAGAGAGTTGGTCATAGAGGCAGTGAATGTAGAAGTTAGATAAGGAAGGGCTATAATGATGGAAGGAATGCTTAATCCTTCAGTGTAAGTTGCTTTACATGTAATAGATTTATACACAAGGCTAACCAATGCAGGACCAAAATTAATGGAAGGAACAACGGTCAAAAAAATGTTGTGCTATGATTGCAATAGGCATGGACATATTGCAAAGTTCTACAGAAGCAAGAACATGAAGAAGGATAACCCAGTAGAAAAGAAAAAAACAGTGCAAAAGGATGATCTGGCAGAAACCAAGAAGGAGATGAACAAGACACGGGTCAACAAGAATGTGAATGAAGTCAAGAATGAGCATGTGCCAGCCTCTAGTACAGATGTTTCCTCTAGGAACAGAGTTGAAGGCTACCTCTCAGAGGGAGTAGGTAGTGACTTTGGAGAGTGTTGTAGTCAAAAAGAAGTATTTAGAGCAGTTAAGAACAAGTGCAAGTATGTGCAGTATCATATTCAAGGGGAGAAAGTTTGAAGAAAGTGGGTCACCCTTTGCCATTGATGTAAAAGGGGGTGAGAGTTCATGTGAAAAACAAAAAAAGAGAAAGATGTATAAAAGAAAGGAGGAGAATGAGTTTAGTGCAGAATTGTGTCATGATGGTTTTTCACATCATATGTTGCCATCAATGACAAAGGGGGAGATTGTTGCAAGTATGTGCTAATCGGTGTTGTCATTGATGTCAACATGTTTGTGTTATCATTGGTGTCAACTGTATCTTCTATTGTTGCAGTTGTTGATTGATTAAGTTGTTATGTTAAGATAATTTGAATGCCTTGTATATGTGCCGAAGATGATAAGAATATGGTCTTGATGTTTGATGTCCAGGTGCTTTTGAGAAAATTTGATAAATACTAAAGACAATGCTATGAAGGTGTATTATGGCTTGCAAGATACTGTTTGAGTTTTTGCTCCGCATTTCTTCTATGTAGAAGACCGGAGTGTGAGTTTTGGATATGTTTTAAAGAAGTGTGGAAGATGCTAAATCCAGAATTTGGTGGTCTGAATCCATGTACAGTAGAAGTTATGTTCAGTAGTATGAAGACTGTAATTGACAGAGTTTCTGAGTTGTGCAATGGTGTCTGGGGGAAAGTATTTTGTTGCGCATTTCTCCGCAGAGTAGTTTCAAGTGATGTGGTTCTCCACATATGTTTATAAGGTCCTCATCTATCTTCATTCCAAAGGATTTGTGATTTGGTGCTCCAGAAAGCAAGTTATTGAGTAGCAGAGCTTAGCAATGTTGATTGTAAGTTGTCTTCAAGTGAGATTTGTTGGCTCCCAAGTGATTTTATGTTGTTCGTGGATGTCTCCAAATTGTGTTGAAGGCGTGTGCTTGATCCGCAAGCTATGATTTAGTTCTTGGAAGCGTGTGCCTAAGTATTCTTGGTGTTTGCACAAGTTTGGCTGACTTGGGTGCTAACACTCTTTGCAGATGTGTTTTGTGGATTGTTGAAGCGTGTGAAGATGTATTTGGGTCCGAGATAAGCCGTGAAGTGTTCTACCTTCATTCATTTGATTCGCAAGATTATTTAGGTCCAGACCTAATTTGAATTATGTGTGTTTGTTAACCTTGAAAGTTGTTTCAAATGTTGTAGAGTGTGTTGTCAACCTTGATGTATGTTCCAAGGTTGATGATTGATATAAATAAGTGTAAAGAATTCATGTAAAATGTGTGAAGATGCAAAGATGAGGATGTGTGTTGTGAGGCTACGAAAGGAGATATATTGTGCTTCAATGGAACTGAACTCATGCATGTGTTAGATGTTATTATATCAGTTCATGGCAGTGAGCCCCATTGGTAGTGAGCCCTATTTGCAGTGAGCATTTATTTGGATAGCGAGTCCTTGGGAAGTGAGCCCTTTGGCAGTGAGCCTCTTTGTAATTTGGTATTGATACTACTATATATTGTGAGCTAATCCTCACCGTAGTTTTGCCCTTTTAGAGTTTTTCACGTAAAAATTGGTGTTCTCTTGTGCATGGTGCTGATGTTATTAAGTTTTTGTTATCTCTTTTTCATGTTTAATCTTCATAACAGAATTAGGACTTAAGTGAATTGAAGTGAACGTGATTATGCTTGTGAAGGTTTAAAGTTTTTGATACAATTGATTCACACACCCCCCCCCCGCTCTTAGTTGTCTTGTGCATTCAACAGTGTTTATGTTGGATTTTGTCATGTTAGATGAAGTTGGTGATTGGGAAAAATGGAACCCCCAAACTAGTTAATGAATTCCCCGCCCAAACTTCAGCCAAATCTAATTCAAATCCCCTGCTATTATGCCATCCCCAAATCCAATTGCAGAAGTAAAAGACAAAACACAGTCATGATAAAGGCCATCTTATGGTAGTAAACAAAAGGGAAAGCAAAGGATCAATAGTAGCAAAAATTGCCCAAAAATCATGATTTGTTACGATAAATCAAAATATAGACCCAAAAAACAAATTTTTAAACCAAAAAATAACAAGATTTTGAAAACATCACCCCAAAGAGTTTTTTTTACCAATTTAATTGCAATTTTTACCGACTTTTGGCAATTTTTTACTATATTTTGTGATTTTTTCTAAAAATCCTAACCCTCACCTTTTTTCTTCACTTTTTTGATAACCCTAGTCTAAGTTTTCCTAATTAAATCATGATTTTTTGAAAAAAAAAAAATTTGGTTTGTTGATTTATTCCCAAGAGCGACTTTTGCTACTATAACAAGGAAATTTCATGGGTCTAAGACAAAGGAGATCTCAAAGCTCTTGGTCTAGAGGGCTAGTATTGAACGTGGCTATGTTTTCAAAGTTTGGGAGGACCTAATCAAATGGAATAAGAGGAAAGCAAAGTTCTTAGTTTCTGCAACTAGCAAAAAATTCCATAAGTGACGCATCTTCCCCCAAGTGCAAGTTGTGTGCATAGCCAAGGTAGGGGAAGTTGTGGGAAACATGGGGAGGGTATACGCACAACCCATCTCAATCAACATTAGTCCTTTAAAAGCTACATTTGATGAGCCTTGAGAAATGACAACCTAGTGTAGAACCCCCTATAACTTTTGTTATGTTTTTTGAAACTAGAATTTGTGGGGAAAATGGGGTTGAGGACGATGGGGGGCCTCAAGGGTTGACAAAGGGTTGAAAGCCTATTTTCCATTGCCAGCCTGTTTGAGGCCATACCCTGCATACTGTATTCGTTATAATTCATGTTGAGATTGGTTTTGTTTAAGTTTGTTGTTGTCCTGTCGATTGTGAAAATGTAATTTGAATTATTTTGGTCGAATTAGGGTCTCATGTCAAGCTTATGGTTTCTTTTTTAATATATGATTGTACATCAATTGGGGATTAGGGTATAGGGGAGTAAATGTGGTTAATGGTCGAGTGTGGGAAGGGATGGGAAGTGATAATGAGGAGTAAGGGGAATAAAGTGGGAAAAAAACATATAAGGAAGTGTTGGAACCAAAATATGCCAAAGCACCGACACAAGAGGCAAGATTTGACTCAAAAATGGATTCGAAGCATACGGTAGAAAGTCCAATGAGCGAGGAGAAACGACTGGCACGGGAGAAGAGGAGCAAGGTAAGAAATTTCCATTGTCATTGACTGTTAAACTTTACCCTAAAAATGATATGTTGAGGGCTATAAAAAGTGAAAAGAATAGATTGAGGAATGTAGCAATTTTCTTTGCCTGTATGAACAATGAAGCTTTGCCTTCAAGAAGATTCTTTGACAATTGGTTGTTAAACGTGTGGGGGAAGTTGGGGATTTGTGTCTTTCTGCAGGATGATTAACAAAGGTCTTTTCATAATAATGCTCAAAAATAGAAACATGCAAAAAAGAGTAATTGAAAAATAATTCTGGAATGTAGGACAAACTATGTTTAAGTCTTTTTTCTTGGAATCCAGAGGTGAATCATGATGAAATTATGTTTTGTTCTAAATCTCGTTGGGTGATTGTCAAAAATGTACTTGTGCAACTATGGGCTTTCTTGCATCATTTGTTAAAGCCTATAGGGAATGTTCTCAAAGTTGAAGACACGAGGACCACACTTCCGCATATGGACACGAGGGTGCTTGTCTCTTTAAAAATCAAAACAATGATTTCGGATGCAATTGAAATTGAATTTGATAATCAATGTATGAGATGTGAGATTGAAAGTTTGGGGGGTTTAAATGTATGTTTTTTGTGCAAATCTAATGGACACCAAAAAAAGATTGCCCAATAATTATTAGAAAAGAAAAAAAATGAAAACAAAGAATTTAAAGAAGTGGGTTTGAAGAATTCAAAACCTAAAGTTAGACAAGAAAAAGCTGGTGCGGCTATAGATAACCTTGAGGAAACAATAGGGGTTATGAAGGGGTAATTTGGAAGATACCCTAGATGAATTAAAAAATAAATTGGTAGTTGAGAGAAATAAAAAAGATTCTTGAGCCCTCTAGGTGTTCTGTTGTGACCCCCGTTGATGAGAATGTTGGCAAAAATGATTCTCATAAAGAGGAGATCAAAGAGGATTGTGAGAAACATGAGATGGAAGCACTTGTTGAAATGGTGAATCAAATTGATAACTTGATAAAAACACAAGAGATGGAAAATTGTATTAAAGAGGATAATGATATTTCTTATGAACATTCGAATGATGAAAAGAAAATAAGTAATGAAGTTATAGATAGAAATAATTGTTCTATTGGAATGAATGACTATATGCTAAGTGAGGATAGAGTTGATACCCCTGATGATAAGAGCGCCACTATTGTGGCCTCTTATGATGAAGAGTACAACAATGTTGAGAGTGCACTTAAATCTGGACAGAATAATGACGCTTCTCTTAATAAAAATGCACAGCAGCTAGTATTGGAGAGGATGAGAGAGCTAATTAGAGCTAAGAATGCAGAAGTGGTAGCAAAAAAACTGAATTTCCTAGTGCTTGAAGATACTACAGACCTAGAAGTTGAAGATGATATTGCATGAGATGAAGAAAAAGAAAAAGAAAAACAAGAAGAAAAAGAAAGCAAAAAAGAGAAGAATATAAGAGAGGCCCTTGGATCATACCTTTCAGAAAGAAAGGCAAGACTACAATTGAAGATTAGAGAGGAAAATGTAGTAAGGAAAGAAGGAAAGAAAAGGAAAGAATTTAGTAGAAGTGAAAGCTCCAAAAAAGCCAAGTAAAAAAGGAAGGGGAGATTCATTACCCAAGTGTTTTGAGAGATTATGTAGCAGTAAAAGAATATATGATCCTCTTAACAATGAAATTTAATTGTGTAAGTTGGAACATAAGAGGAATGGAATCCCTAGAGAGAAAATAGGTAATTAAAGAGTTTTGTAATAAAAAAAGTAAAATATTAGATTGCCTAATGATGCAAGAAATTAAGGCAATAGGTTTCCAACTTAAGAATAATCAAAGGTTTATTTGGAAAGACTCAGTGGCCATGTTTACAAAGCATAATAAAGGTAAAGGAGGGATAATTATTTTAGTAAATTAGAAATGGGCAAAATGTATCACACAGAGAGGAAGCTCTCTGTGCAATAGATGCCTTTGGTTTATAATTGAAAAGAATAATAAAAAAATTGGGGTGTGTTTATTCTATGCCCCGAATGATTATAGGGAGAGAGTTGAACTTTGGAATTGGAGGGCAACAGGACTACCCAAAGTCCCCTGGTTAATAGGAGGTGATTTCAATTTTGTTGAACAAAAAGAGGATAAAAAAGGAGGTTCTATATGGGAATGGAAAGGAAATGAAAAATTCTACTGGATGAGAATGAAGAAATTGTTTATGTTGATGGATCTGTTGTAAGGTAATAAAACTATGAGCAATAGCATCTGGTTTCCCTGGTGCAATTGTCAGCAAGAAGGAAGAAGAATATACAATAGGCTTGACATGTTCTATGTGAATAAGAATGATTTCTATATGGATAAAAAAAGGTGCTAACTGTGTTCAAGTAATACCTAATGCATTGTCTAACCATGATCCAATTGAAACATGTGTTGTGGTAAAAGAAGATAGAAAGGAGGTTGAGATCAAGAAGGATAATCTTTTCAAATTAAACACAGAGCTCTTGGGATGTAAGGATTGTAGTGATGGAATTATAACTCTTAGAAATATATATAAAATGATGAACAGTAGCAAATCCGCTATTCAATATTGGGATAACATGGTCACTAATTGTAAAATTTTGTTTCAAACTGTTGGGAGGAATTTGCTATGGACAGAAGAAGGAAAGAGGTTTCATTACAAGATGAATTGATGAAGACAGAGGATGCAGTACAAAAAGACACAAATAGTCCTGAGCTTATTAAAAAAATTGGGGATATTAAGCACAAGATGAGATGTTTTCAAACAGAGAGATAAGGGAGCCAAAATAAGAGCGAAGATGAATTGGTTGAAAGATGGGGATAAAGGTACGAAGTATTTCTTTAAGATGTTGAAAAATAAAAGACAGTCAGAGACCATTCAACCCTTTTTATAAGATGACATATGTATTAATGATAATGAGGAAATAAAAAGATTGTTTAGGAATTTTTATAAAAAATTATTCACTACTAAAGATAATAATGGGGCATGCATGCAAGCTCAAAAAATGTGCCAGGAAATCATTCCAAAAAAATTAAATGCAGAAATGATGGAGACTTTAAGTATAGTAATATTAAGTGGGGAAATTGAAAAGGTTGTTTTGATTTTAGAAAATGGGAAATCTCCAGGGGCGGATGGGTTACCGATGGAATTCTACAAAACCAACTTGGATTGGATTGTGAATGATCTATATGATGTTTATAAGAAAGCCTACCAAAGAGGGTCTTTGGGCAAAAATATTAATAAGGGGATAATTAAGATGTTGCGTAAGGATGGAGATAAAAGATTCATTAAAAATTGGAGACCTATAACCTTGTTGAACGTCTCATACAAAATTTTGGCTAAATCTTTAGCTCTAAGGTTGACTAAGATTCTACCTAATATCATTGGTCATACACAAACAGGGTTTATAAAGGGCAAGTACATATTGGAAAATCTGGTTACAAGTTGGGAAGTGATACAATGGGCAAAGGACACTAATCAAAAAGGAAGTATTATGCTATTAGACTTTGAAAAAGCATATGACAGAGTAGAATGGTCATTTGTAATAACCATATTGGAAGCGAGGGGGTTCCCTAGATATTTCTGTAATATGGTTAGGGTTCTTTTTAAGGATGCTAATGCACAAATTGATATAAATTGATCACTGTCAGAGACTTTTGAGATTGAAAGGTCTATTAGATAGGGGTGCCCATTAGCCCCTACTCTATTTGTAATTGCATCTAAAGCCTTGTTTATGTTGAGAATTGATTTGATATAAGGCGGAATGAAGGGGATTGTGTTGCCTAATAATGAGGAATTACTGAACATTCAATTTGCGGATGATACTGCCTTATTCCCAATTGTTGATAAAGAGAATATGGAAAATATGACTAAAAGGTTAAAAATGTTTGTAATGCTTTAGGGGCAAAAATTTCTGAGACCCAATCAATCTTACTTAGGTGGGAGAAAAAGAGCCACCGGAATGGTGGAAAGAATTCAATTGGCAATGGGGAGGACCTCATTATCAGGTGAGATTTTTGGGTATCCCAGTTGTTGTTGATCCATCCATTAATAATATGTGGGAATGGATGTACTAGAAGATTGAGAAGAAATTGAAAGGATGGAATTTGAGATACTTATCCCTGGTTGGTAGGGTTCAAGTCTGTCAAAAAATCTTGTCTACATACTCCGTTTATTATGTTTCAGCTTGGATGTTTTATAGGGTTCATACTAATACAATACAAAAGATTATAAGGGACTTCTTATGGTCAGATGGAAAAGGTAATAAGAAGAAGCACCAAGTGAAATGGGAATGGTGCTGTTTGGAGAAAGGCAAAGGAGGTTTGGGGTTGAAGGATTTAAAATTCAAGAGCAACATTAGTTGCTAAGTGGAATGTTAAATCCTTAAATGGGGAAGAGCCTTGGAAAGTTCTTATAAGGAGGAATATGTAGGGAGCAGTCCCTAAAAAAACAAGACTTTGGAAAAATCTAAGTGAGCATGATCTAGTTTTGGGATGCTTTAGCACTAAGCTAGTTGGGTCTGTAGTATTTAAAAGCATTTGGAGAGCATGCGAATTTGTGAGGGAGGCTCTAATAAACCAAGAAGCTTTGGACCATAAGAATAAAGAAATTTGCAATCATAGATCTGTTTGGTGGAACCTGGAGCATAAAGATAAGCATCTAGCCCTGCTTCAAGGATGCTCAACCCTGAACTGGAACAATAGGGGTATTTCAGATTTTAGACATATTTTCAGTGACAATTGTTTTAAAAAATGGTAACATATTAAAAATGAATATGGTATCCCTGATACACAAAAAAGAACATGTGTTGGAGTGAGCAAAGCATTGTCAAATTGTCATTCCTCGGTTCAGTTGATTAATAAAGAAAAGGCTTTGGGAAAAAGTCCTTTGGAAAGATGATACTAAGTTAAATAAGATGAAGCCTAACAATATATATAGACTGTTAACTGATTCACAAGAGGTGTATGATCATGTGTCTTAAATGGAACCTTAAGCTTGATAAGTCTGAGTGGTCAAAGATAATGGATACTTGTATAATAAGTTAGAGCCTAAAAAATGTTGTTGGTGGTTACTTATTAAGAAGTTGTCTATTGGACTCAAGAATAATGTTTGTCTTTTATGTAACTGTCCCGAGTCTTATGAACATTTGTTCTTTGAATATCAATTTGCAAAGAGTGTCCGGGGTTTGTTTATGGGTAACATTGTGGGATGGGAAAGTGAAGAGGTTGTTTGTTGGAAAGAGATTTTGTGTAGTTATGTTGTGGGTTTGAATGTCGAAGTCCATTCTTTCTAGTTGGTTTTGTCTACTAAAATTTTATGGTTTATTTGGAAAAAAAGGAATGAAGAACTGTTTCAAGGCAA
Organism: Cunninghamia lanceolata; assembly: GCA_027924645.1. NCBI lineage: Eukaryota > Viridiplantae > Streptophyta > Pinopsida > Cupressales > Cupressaceae > Cunninghamia > Cunninghamia lanceolata. Next base: position 926,383 of record BSBN01001102.1, read on the forward strand.
ATAGAGGTCTCTTATTGAGTCTAGCAATAGACTAAGATGGTTTCATATTGTGTAACGGGTTTCAATGACAATAAAAAATTCCAACAGAAAGATTCATGAAGATCATTTGACGAAGGATCAGCTGAAATATACAGGGCAGATGTTAAGATGGCTGATTTTAGGCCCCACGACCTCAGGAAAGTTGATAAGTTCTCCCGAGAATATATGGATTTTCAAAACTTGTATAGCAAGCAACATCAAATGGAATTCAAAAGAGATGAAGAAATTAGCGGTCTTTGATAATGCAGATGATATAAGCAAAATTTCACCTTCATTGGGAACTTTCAAAGGATTGGACTCGTATAAAGAAAGCAACAACAAACAGGTTGCAGTGGATGTCAAAGCAGGTGCTGAAGAATGGCAGGAATGACAGGAAGAATGGCAGATGAAAAAGAACAGTATGCAGGTCAAGAAGATAAATAGCAGTAAATAGTATAATTTCCTTCTAAGTTATAGTGATATAATTCATATATTATTGTGGTGGCATTATATTTTGAAAAAACCTTTATCATATTTTGTAATGTATTATGGTGCTACAACACTAATCACTGAACTGAGATGGTTTATAACTGGATCATGATGATAGAGTGGCATTATTAGCCACTCATTTTGTATTGGATATTTATATTAGTAATAGATATGCAATTAAAAAAAAAAAAAAACTAGATTTTGTAAGCTTTCTAAGCTTGGCCTGGCCAAGTGCTTTAAGGAAAATTGACTAGTTAGATATTATAAAAAGCTCCTAAATAGACGAATATGAAATCCCATTGAAATGTAGTACTTAACATTTATTCTTTGTCGTGTGTCAGGGTGCAACGCATAATGCCACCTACATTAATATTTCTTTCCTGTGCAAGGGTAAGGATTTCCATTAAATCCTTCAATCCTTAGCCTTAAATCCTTCAATTTACTTATCAAAGGGAAATAAAAATCAGCAACACTAAGGACAGGCTCCATGTGCCCATTGAATTCTGATATAGAAATGTAGGCAACCAAACCACAACCATTCAATGAGAAAGCAAAGAATTTAAATTCTAAGAGTAGATACTACTTAAAAGTTTGTCCTAGATATAATTATTTTTGCAGGATGATTTAGTAAGTATAGCCATGAATTAGTCACACTGCCTTCAGTTTCCGTTTAATGATGTTTATGATGCTGATTTAATCTATAAGGGGTGAATTATTATGTTGTAGTTTCATGTTTCGAAGGCCAAGATACTTTTGATCATATTACATTTGTAAAATTGTCATTTTGATGACGATCAAAAATCACAATATGATCTAGATGGCAGTTTGAGGAACCTTCAAATAAGTCCAAGAAATACCTATTTTTTGGCGCCATTATAAGCATTAAATGGATGTTTTATTTTTTTCAGATGGAATTATGACTATAATACAATTTATGGATGTTCTATAAATTAAAAATATTATTAAGTTTGTAGGAATACACTCAAATAATGGAGCAATTGTAGGGTGTAGCATTGTCCAACAACAATGTTCCACAACCCAGCATGTAGCCTGTTGTAGGAGCGATTGCTGCAGGAAGCATCTTTATGGTCGTCATCATACAATTAGGATTCGCTAATACTACCACTGTCAATGGGAGAATCAATGAGGCAGATTCAACAATACAGAATGAGAGAAAACTCATTTTGAGCTTTGCCAGGGGATACAGTAGTGTCCTGCAACTTGCTCCAGGAAGTTTTACAAAGTTAGCTACAGAATTGCTGGACAAAATGGCATACCACAACAAAAACAAATGCACAGAAAGGTCAACAGCAATTATCAGCTCATCAGTAGACACCAGCCTAGCCTCACAACATAATTTCTCCAACTATTTCTGGGGAGAAAATCATGCAACTAGTCTACTATTTTAATAACAAATATCTTTGTTATTCGATTATCATTTCTCCAAATCTGCCACAAAAATCAGACTCGATATTCTATTGCAATCTATTGCAGTTATCTAATAAGTCTCATCTTCCCCTATACAAGGCTTTGAGGCTCAACAATACAGGGAGAATGAAGAGGGTTTTTGGCTAAGTAATTTTTGAATAATTATAATTCTCCTACATTTTGTCTTAAGCATAGTTTTACACATGGATTGAGGAGGGTATGGAGATTTCCTTCAGATTCATCAAGGAAGGGGCCCCTTGTTTGCATGAGGAGGAGAGGTCCACAGTCAGTTAAGAGTAGAAGTAAAGTATAGGTTATATACCAGTTCATTTCCTTTCCTTGCTTTTTAGATGGCCTAGATCCAGATCTCTCTTGTGGAATGGTGTATACATCACATAGCTTAGTTGAAGTTTGAACAGTCTTTGAGTTGACAATTTATGAAGGATTGCCTGCTCAAATGCCAGATTGCTGCACATCAGGTTGATTACCTTTGGCTTAAGGAAATGTTCCTCAATATTGATGGCTTGATCGTGTACCTGTCACCACCCCTTAACATAGGCATCTTATTGGAGTCAAAGGTTTCTCGCCGGTGCTTGAAATCCAAAACTATGACATATGCAAGGAAGCTAATGATTTTCTATAGGTCAACCCTCTTCATATATGGATGTCAAATTTTCTTAAAAATGCTTTGAAGACCCTTAAAAATGCAAAAATAACAACGTAACAAAAATCTCTAAGAATACCAAAAAATAAAATTTTATGTTTTGATGGGTTTCGTGTCACGAGAGAATCCCTCAATTTCTTGGGGAACATTTGTCACCTGCTTTTTAGATTCCAAAGCAAATCATTTCATTTTCTATTTATAGATGTTTCATTTCCTGCTAAAAATAGACTTGAAGGAATTGTCATCCAAATGTAGAAAACAAGAATGTTGGAGCAAATAAGTGAGCTAAAGCATAGCACGGGAGGTTGACATCTCTTCTCAAGGTTGCTGACTTCTTGCAGGAAACAAAGCAATGACTTATAACTCCTCTCAAAGTTAGCTTACATACCTCTCAACATGATGAAGCAAATAAATTCTTATAGCACATAAACATGTCTTTTGAGTATATTTTTATCTCCATTCACTCATAGTTCATATAGGTAAAATTTTACAATTTTCTCCATGCTACAATTGTTTAAAATAATTACTTCCACTATAACACATCAAAGATCCAACAATTTTGTGCCTTGCCCGTCATATTCCTGAACAAATCTGGATATTAGCCTTTTTGTATAGACAAGACTTATAGAGAGCCTTTGGCTGTGATTGGCCTCAATTGTATATTTCAAATTTTTTGTCAAATTCTCACTCTCTGTAAGGAGAAAACAAATATTTGTTTTCATGTCTGTGTAAGAGGAGAGCCTGTAGCATACATTGGTCAAATGGTGCACTTAGGAAGGCTAATCAATGCAAAACTGCTACATTAAGCTATGAAACTGTTTTGTGAATACACTGAGTTCCTTCACTGAAATAATGGTTGAGATCTGTTTCCTAATTCTGTCATGGCTCCCCATTTTTCCCTTTTTCTTTACAGTAAAATCGATATTTGCAGTTTGATAATGATCTTTGTGCTAATTTGTAGCATTATGGAGAATCCCCCACAGTAACTTTACTAAGAATGGCTGATATGTAGTATTTTTGCTTTGTCCATGATAGAAAGGCCAGTCCCATGCCAGACAAGCTCCCTTGCCTGTAAGGCTTGTAAGTTCTGACACACATTCTTAATGGACTTTAACTTTTCATCATGTCTTCAGTTCAAAAGAATCAAAACCCATCATAACAAGGAAGTTATATAACAAAGCGATATTTATAAATATGCTCCCCTAATGGGGCATTGCAGTCACGCTCCTCTTCTAAAATTGGGATTTCATAGCAGAAATCGATACATCACAAAACTTAATAAAGCAATATATACAGATAAGCAAAATTGAGTATTAGCTAGGAGAAAAAGTTATATACATGTCACCAAAATGGACCATTAGACAGAAATAGGGTGTCATGGAATGTCCATATGGATGTCCATGCCGCATCTTAGATGTAAATCACCCAAGGAAAGCTATTACACTCAACAAATATCACTTCCCTGGCTTAAAGAGTTCAAGGAATCCGAATCATCTGAAGATGATGTGTAATTAGATACGCTGCAGTAATTTTTGCTTGTCAAGATCATACCATCATTACCTGTAGACCAGTGATGTGAAATAGTTCTAGATGAGCGCAAAAGCATGCCTTCTGCGTTTGACATACGAGAAATATTGTTCTCGCCATGAGTATCTTGAATAAGCATATGCGAGGCTGCTTGACCTCTATTAGGGGTCAGTGAATATGCTGTTGAGTAAAGCGGAGAACTTCTGGTATATGCTTGTGTGTCTATAGGAACAGATGTTTGTATTGGTATAGATGATGTTTCAGTCACAAGTGGTGATCCTGAAACAGAAGATAGAAGTGGGGTCTGCTCTGAGGGAGGACCAACTGAACTGTTTGAATGTGTATCCTGTTTGCAGATTGGGCAAAATGCCCTACGAGTAGTGAGCCACTTATCCACACACAATGCGTGGAAGTCTGCAAAGTCCAAAAACAACCAATGAAATAGTTCAGAATAGCAAGTTCAAACTAATATGCTAATAAAATGCAACAAATATAAGTCTTACAAATCCTTAGTATTTCTGTTTCTTCTTCTAGGCAAAAGAAAAATGGCAACTTGCTGGAAAGGAAGAGGAAAAGAAATAATTGTGTACCACATAGCTGTGTCAAAGCATAAAGAGATTTGAGAAATGAGAATTGTTAAAGAAAATATAATAGATTAGAACACTTCAAAAATAAAATAAAATAAAACATAACGCAATAAACAAATCAAGAAAGAGAAAAAGGTTAATTAGATATAAGGATGTTTGTGTTGGTGTGAATGGAGTATATTATCTAACTGGTTCCATATTATGTCCTATTCACACTTGCATAGTTAAGTTTACTTAGGGTACGCTTAGCATACTTATCACTTTATGTCTCATGTCATAAGATTAAGACACTTGTCATAATTTTATGCCATCCTATCTTTCACCTTGGTCTATATAACCAAGGGCTTCTCATTGTATTATCATATTGTGTATTTGCATCTTTTGATAGAATAGTATTATTTTCTCATTTTTGGTCTCTCTTGTGTTTTAATTGAAGCCCCTAGATCTTGGGTGGCTACCTCCATAGCCAACTCTTACTTGGTCTCAGAGCTTATAGGATTGCTTTATGTTAGTACATTTTTGAGAGATCTACAATGCAAATCATGGTAGATCTTGAAAAGTTGAGTATGCTCTTCTCTTGCATCATATGATGACCTAGAGAATTAGAAAAACTTGATAGAATACCAGATTTGGGAGGGTTGCCTCTTTGTGGCCTTGTATTGCAGGTTCATTTTGGAGCATCGTGGTGCAAATTTGAGCTCACCATTGAGTTCAGGATGTCCAAGAAAGTCAATTTAGCCTTTTGATTTGTCAAAATTTGTCAATGGAGGCAAGATCTACAAGGGTTTGAAATTGGGAGGTGGTTCCCAGATCCGGGAGGTAGCTGCATTTTTGGAGCATTTTGGGTCAAATCTAACCCTACCATAGCTCTAGAAGGTCCAAGAACCTAAGAATCAATTGTCAATTCATCAAAATCGGTCACTTTTGCCTTGGACCATTAGGAAAAAAATTTGCCCTCCTCAACCGTACGGAATCTTTGCAGAGAATATTCTACAAGATCATTTTATGCACAGTGCTTGCGCGGGGTCTTCGTACGATGGTATAATTTATTAACCGTGGGTTAATAGTTTTATCTACGGGTTTAGTTTTATAATCTACGAATTTTTCTTTTAAAGATTCTTCGCAGGTCGTACCTGTGTCATTTGCGTACTGCAGAGTACGTGCCTGCACCAGAGTACTTGCTAGCCCATAAAGGGGCACCACCTAAGGCGAGGGCCCCCATATCTCGCCAGCGGCATCTTGTTGGTTGGTGGCCATCTCGTTCCCCGCCTAACTTAACCCTCCCAGCGGCTTAAAACAGACAGCGAACAGAATATTCGCAATACATTCCACTATATCATCACAAAATAGGCTTTCCCATTCGTAAAATAGTTTTTCGGGTCTTGAAAGCCACCTCCGCTACTAGAGAAGGCGGTTTCGCTCTACATCGACAGTTTTGAGCTTTCAAGGCGGTTTCAAAGAAAACAAAGAGCAGTTTGGGAATCTTCAACAGAATCTTAGAATATTCAGACTATCTATGTTTTCACCTGCTACCGTCATCTTCTAGCATAGTGACATCATCATTTCGTTGGGATCTAGAATATTCTGTCGACGAGAGACCATATTCTGTCACCTGTGCCTGCTAGCATCAACATGACGTCATCAACCTTTGGCCTCTAATCCAGTCCCCCCCTTCTCATTTGCATTTTGGATTTGGCAACTGAACTGTAATGTCCCCTTCTCATGCACAATTAGTTTGAGAACAGTTAGCCTTTTTTCCAAGTTTTCCCATAGGCTAATTGGTTGGGCAAGGTAGAACTCCAACTTTCATGGAGAGCACAAGTATGAACAAGCAATGATTTTATTCATGGCAGTGAGTTCAGGAGATCTTAGTGAGCCCCATGACACTTTTAGAATGCAATTTCGTCTTTTTGAGAGCACTCCACACTTCTTGGATAAGTCGTCTACTTTTGGAAAGCGCCAAGTTGCATACAGTTCATCATCCTAAACCCTAGGGGTATATTTGGTATGATCAAAAATTCATATTTGGTTCATTTTGATGCTTTCCGCAACATTGGATGATAATTAAAATTATTAAAAGTTATTACTTCAGTTGTTCCTAAGGGGATAAATCAAAAAAGACAACTTATGCATAACTATTTGACAAAAAAGTATTTAAGTTGTGCTTTTAGAGACGCTAGGCATGAAGGGACTTTGTGTAATGTTCCATTTTTGGCGCATTGAATATTGTGAGCTTTTGTGCTTGTGCCTAGTCTCTTGGAGGCTATCCAACATGTTTGGGAAGAACTCCAATGTTCTTGGAGTGGTCATAGTTCAGTCTCCAGAACAATTATTTGGGTTTTCCTTGTGTAAATGGATTTTTTTTCATGGCTTTGAGCTCAGTTGATGTTCCGGGTAACAGTGTTGGTTTCTAAAGTTTGATAGGGCTTCTGATTTGCTCTCCAAGATTCTTGGAGGAATTTTCTATTTTTGGAAAGTCATCCGGAAGGCATCGTTGCACATCCCAAACCTTACAAAGCATATTGGTTTAGTTTATTTGGCATTCGGAGGCGGTTTGGGATTTCCCGCAAAATTTAATATTTAATGAGCTATTTTAATTATATTTTTCACTTAAACTCCTAAGGGTGAAAAATAATTAAAATATTACTAAGTGTTCTAGCTCATTTGAAAAGGGAAAACATATTCTTTTATGTAGGCACATAAAAGTGAGCACTTAAGTGGAGGAAAAAAGAAATATTTTAAGTTAGAAGGAAAATGCTATTATTTTCAAAAAATAATTCATTTCCTTTGTAACTCCACCAGTGCCTTATAAAAAAGAATGAGCTCTCATTTGGAAGGGTTATGTTTTGATATTGATTTTGTTTGCAGATGGATTGACCCTGTGAGTTCTTCCATATTCTCTTGAGGACGAAAACCCTCTTGTAGAATCCTCTTGAGGACGAAAGCCCTCTGGAGTTGGAGTGTGGTTTCACACAGAAATCACCATTGTGCTGAAGCTGGAGATTGGAGCTAAGAAGATTTGATGCAAAATCATGGAGTTTATGTAGTGATTACTAGATCATGATTGTAGTAATGTTAATATAGGAATTTTGATGTGAAAGATTTAATATTTATTTCATGCTTATGTGTGTTTGGTTGTGCCGTACTTGAGAGTGCCGTACATTTCAGAATGGTACGGATTGTTCAGAAAATATTGAAGTTGAAATAATTGAATGCAATGGATTAGAAATGAGATTGTAGGGATTTTATGCATCATTTTCATGATGATATTGATGGGTTTTAGTGCATACTGATTTTTCTATCAGGAATCCATACATTTCATGTCCGTACATGGCTGAGTGGATGGAAAGAAATCAGAAATTATTGTTGAGTCTTTGGCATATATTGTTGATTTTAGATTGTTTATCATGTGTGGGCAATCATATTGAGGATGTTGGCATTGATTTTTTATAAGTATTAATTATGTTGTTAGGATACCTGTGCATGCTGTGCCGTACAAGGCAGTTTGGAGAAATCTTGATAAGAAATTACTAATGATGATTTATTTGCAAAGTCTATTTGGAATGCATTGGTCTTCTCTAAGCGCTTCTTTTCAGACCATTTTCTATGGGTTTTGATGCAGTTTGAGTTTTCTATGAGGGATCTGTACCAGGCAAGGCCGTACAGACCTGCAGGAATTATGGCCTCTGTAGAATGCAGTTCTGTTGGGGTCTGATTTCCTTGAAACTACAGATTTTAACCTTGTCTTGGGGCTGTTTAGAATCTGATTTATAGCATCAGTTGTATGATATGTGATGGAATGTTGATGGCAGATTGAATCATGGATGTATACATGGGTACTTGGACAGTATGCAGGGCTGTTATAATACTGTTGTAAGAAGGCTGATGTGTTTCCAGATTTGACCATTATTGACCTTATGCAGAGATTTCCACCCTGGGATTCATGTCTTTATGCAACCTGATCATCTTTCATGAGCAGGGTATTCTTATGAAGCCAAGACTTATTCAAGGTTGTTATGATGGTCTGATATTCCTTCATTGGTATTGTATGAGACTGTCTTTGGTATGGGAACCTTGTGAGAAGTTGTAACTCCTTGTGCTTGAATTTTGTGTGGGTTTTATGATTGTCAAGACAGCCGTACTACAGGGATTTAGACTGATTTTCCTGAGTGTTTCTCCATCAGCAGTGAACCATGCATTCTTCAGTTTGAGACAGTAGTTTTCAGTTGAACCTTAATGCTCTTATGTTGCAGGTTGAAGCTTCTTGATGCCAAATAGTTGATCTAATTTCACAATTCTAAATAGTGTTGCATAGTGCTTGTTATTTGTAAACAATCCATTGATATTGCACACTTTTTAACCCCTGGATGGTACCACCGCCAGTGTGGAGGAAATATACATTGTTTATCTTTCTTTTATCACCCACTGAATAAGTGGAGTATTCCCACTGCACAAGTGGATGCCTGTTCATGCAAATGAATGTTACTTTATTGCACAATGGTTAAGAGTGTAAACCAAAGCACATTATGCTCTCACCTCGCCCAGTTGGGATCTTGGTGATCAGAAGTGCGAAGCTATTTTAGTTGTGCTAACATTGTGTTATCACTGTTTAAGTTTTCAAAAAAAAAAATTGGGGTTATTTATTACACTTTGCTTATATAATAAATTATTATTTATTTTGAAGAGCTTTAGGAGGAAAAAGAGAAAAGTAATATTTTATTTCCTCAAGTGGGTTATAAAAGGAGATTTTGAGCTCATTGTTGAGGTTACACTTGATATGATATTTTGCTTCTACAATGGAGTCTTTTGATGTTTTTTAATAAGTATGGATTTGATGTAATTTTGGTGTGAGTTTTTGATCTTTTTTAGTTATGATTTTAGTTCTTTGCATAGATCTGATTTTTGTCTGAAGTTGTTGTACCTACCAAGTAGGTTGTACCACTCCAGGTACCATAGTTTGATAAAATCAAGGGTTTAAACATTCCTTGTTGGTCGTACCTCCTTCCTTAGTCCAAGGCGCAGGGATTTCATGAAAATATTGGCTATTTTGAAGAGGTTTTGAGGAAACAGCAGGAAAATGCTCACCATACCATCTGTTACAGGCCGTACCAGCTGAAGGGAAGAGAGGTGAGGGTTTGGGGCCAAAGTGCCTCACTATTCATTGTTATTTCTTGTTGTTGTGTGGCGCCTACCCTTCTACAGTTCATTGAAATCAGTTTGGTGTTGTACTTTCTTCATTTTGAGATTTAAAGTGTAATTTTATATGCTGGTTTGGGTTTTATCAGTGCTGCCATTTGTGTCATAACAGTGAACTCAGCTTGTATCAGTGCTTTTTCAATGTGCTAAAGTATCCATCTTCATCGGCAACATCAGAACTTCTATGGGTTTGGTTTATCTATTGATTTGAATGATTATTCAGTGCCACATTATCTTGATATTTGTTGCAGAAGTATTGATCAGTCTGAATCAGATTTATAAATATTATTGCAGCCCATTTCTTCATTGTAATATCTTAATTAGTTGCAATATTCAAATCTTGTAATACCCTGGATGGTGTTAGAAGTTAGAACACATTGATATACTGAGAGGGGGGGGAGGGGTGAATCAGTATATGCCACTTTTTAAAACAATTCTACTATAACAACAAGATCTCTAATGCATCAATTAGAATATGAAAGAACTATGCAAGCATAAGTAGAATCACACATCCACACAAGAGACCATAACACCATATTTACGTGGAAACCAAAGATGGGAAAAACCACGGTGAGCAAGTTGCTTGGATCTATTTTCTAAATCCAGCCTCACAAAAAATAAAACAGTGAATTACAATATTTTGTAGGCTCCAACCTACCAGAGACTTCAATCTCAAAACAAGTTGAGCATCAACCCAACAATAGGCTCCAACCTCCCACAGAAACTAAGCTCCAACCCAGCAATAGGCTCTAACCTATCTAAGGCTCCAGCCTCCCATACAAACTGAGCTACAACTCAGGAAACTAAAACAGAAACAAAAACATTTAGTACTTACACATACTGTGCGAACTCAAGATCTTCAAATCATGCCCTTAGCATCCTTCAACTTCGCATATCTCCACATGCCTAATTGCTTGGTATTTGCATGTATTTCACTTCTAATTCACATTCGCTTGTATTCGGATATTTCACTTTAATATTCACAGACATAGATAGATATTTCGATGCAAAGCTCGCGTACTTATTCACACACATGGATACACCCAAAAGCACAAATTGATCTTTCTTATATATCCTTTTGTAGAAAATGAATTTCCATGTTGATTAAGTACAGCAAAACCATTATCCAATGTCGAATTAACATTCTCCAAGGTCCACAGTCATGAAACAAGGCCTAAAACACATCCTTAGGTCCACCCAATAAATAGGTCTAGACCCAAAATTGAACAATCCACACGTTACTGAAATGGCGCCAACAATTAAACTTTTGAATTCCAACGTGTGCATTTCAATGTCGGCTAATGCATTGACTTAAAACATCTTCCAAAGTCGGCCTTAGAGCTTTGAATCCTGAAATTCTGCGCTTTGTATATTTTCCTTTTGCTTTAATTGAGCTTGCGAAGCATCAGAGATCGGGCTTCCGGTCTTCCACCTTCCTCTTTGAGGGTCTCTGTTGTGACCTAATCACACATCGCCCCATTGCAAATGGGGACCCCCTTTTTTTTACAATTCTAAGTTTGTAGGATCCTTAGGAAGTATCATTAGATTAAGTTTCCTCTGCAAATTAAACAATGAGTCTCTTTGAGGAGGTTTTGCTTTAGAACTAGAAGTTTCACTTGGAACATGAACTTGCAAATAATGAAGAGTCTTGATCAATCTCCATTCAAATGAGAAACTAGGAAGACATTCGTCAAGGTGCAAATGAACGCTGAAATCAATCCTGATGCATGTTTGAAGCCCTGAAATGGACTAAGTTTGATATCCTGAAATCCTAAAAAATGACTAAGTCTGAAATCTAGTGGATCCTCAGAAATCTAGAATTTGCATGTTAAATCGCATGGATCCGAGACCTATCTCAAATATCTTGGAAGGTATATTTCAAAATATTTAAAGTATACTTAAATATATTTTGAAATATACCGGATCTCAGACACTGAAAAATGACTAAGTGTTGAAATCAGGCTTCTCCCTTTGGCGCACTTTTAGAGGGTCCTTGCATTGTGAACTCTATACGTGAATGCAAGAAAAGTCTGCCCAAACAGAGGCGCACTTTTGAGTGCCCTTTGTATAAATGGGGTTTATACAAACAAGGATGAAAAGGCCACCTAGATCTTGGCGCACTTTTTGATCGCTCTGCATTTCAAGTTTAATACATACAAATCCAAAAATGCCACCTAGACTTTAGCGCACATTTTAGCATACTTCGTATAAACTCCAACCAATACATACTCATGCAAAAAAGGCCGCCCAAACAGAGGAGCACTTTTGAGTGCCCTTTGCACAAATTTGATTCATACACAACTGCCCAAGAAGTCCGCTCAAAAACGTTTGGAGGATAACACATGAGCATTTGACATATACTCCAAGGTGCATATTTTAGATGAGTTTGCATTATGAAAATTTGAAATTAATCTTTTGACAACTCCTTACTCCTATCTCATTTTGGCGTTGATATGGAGTATGCTTGCATGATGAGTTTTCAACACTTACATGAAGGCATGAAATCTGCACCTATTATCCTCATAGGCGCACTTTTGGGAGGACCTTGCATTTTACAATTTCAAACATCATGCATATACCTCCTAAATCAGCACCCAATTCATAAGATATTCAAATAGCCTTCAATACAGGAGACTCTCAAAATTGTGCTTTAATATTATACATAGGACAATCAAATCAGCACTTTACCTTCTATGCTCGTTACATCAAAAACTGTGCCTCAATACATGCATATACAAAATCTACACTTGAGGGAGTGAGGTCGGCCTAGAAAAAGGTTATAAAAAGTTTTAAAATAAAAAAAAATCATGCCAATTTGAGGCAGGCCAACCTGCTTGAAGGAGTTATAGAAAACGTATTTATACAACAATCATTTCATCACTTAAATCAATCATTTCAAAACCAATTCAAAGCAGAAGAAGAGCAGATTAGCGGCGAATAAGAGCAGAAAAACTCAAGTAGAGAGATCAAGTTATCCATTAATCAAGTCAATCTTTCAATTTTGCAAATTCTATCAAACCTCACAAACTTGATTTTTCTTATTCTTCTAAGGTGAGGCAGGTAGAAGTTTACATGATTTCATTTGTCCCACATTCACTAGGTTATTGAAATTGTCATCATCTTGCTCATTTATCAAGTATCAAGTCAAGATATTAACTTAGGGTTTTTTGTAGGAGATGAAAGTTTTGCCAAGAAAGAACAAAAGCTCGCGCAAGGAAAGATAAGATGGAAGAAAACCCATTCAAGATCATCAAGTTTCAACGCCAAAGTCATATATCAAGAGCATTCGAGGAAGAAGGCATCATCGCCACATGGAGGGATGCCTACATCAAGATCATCATTTGCACATATGTCCGAAGGAGGAACATCACTTCATTGTACATAAGGAGTCATCATCCTTTTCATGCGCTGGGTAGAGACAGAGAAAACATCTATCATACAATCCACTTCGGCAGTCTTGAACAAAGAAATCTTCTACTGCACCATCTAGACCTAGGATCCTGCGAGAATACATGAAGATGAGAAGAGAAATGAGCATGAATGTCATAAATCTATAAATTGCACTAAGGCATAGAGGACATCAAGAAATTCGACAAGATCCCAAATTTGCAAGTTCGAGCAGCAAAGTTCCAAAGGTGAAAATTTGAAAATTCGAAGACTACTCAAAAAATCCAATAATTTGGGAAAATATTTCAAGCAGTGTTAACACATTGAAGATCAAACTAGTTCGCAAGTTGTTGAGGTGGCAAGTGCACATTGTCAGGCCAATCACATTTCGCCACATCATCCATCCACATTAAATGTTCTAAGAATAGTAAGTTTTGTAACAAACTGCCTTGTCCAAATCTTGGCCATTGATTCCACAATCAATCTGAGCCCTCCATTGTAATTCTTGAGCTCTATATAAAGCTCATTCTTTTCATTTGCAGAACAGAAGGAAGTAGGAGATATTGTCAAAATAGGAGTAGAGTAGAGGAGACTCTTCGAAATTATTGAAGAGATATTGAGAAATTGTTGTAAAAATACACTTCCAAGATCAATACAAGCTCATTGTTGGTTCTCATGGTGATTTTGTGTGGTTGCAGAATGTTAACATGGTTTCCAATTTCTTGGATGTGATTGAGAAATGTTTCCAAGTAGAATAGAATTGATTAGAAGTTCATTGATATGATGGATTTATGTTGAGATATTTGATGAATTCCTTTATCTTCATACTTTTTGTGATTTGTGGCTTGCAATTCACAATGCAAAGTTAGTCTGAACTATCATGTGCTTTAGTTCGATTGCAGATGTTCATTCAAGTTGCGCCAGCTGTGGGTATTTGGATGCATGTTTGCAGTCTGAAAACCCTTCATTTCCCTTAGAAGATTGCATCAACTTCGTGTAGTTGTTGCTCTCATGGCGAAGCGAGGCTTGCTTCAAGGAGTTTGTCTATTGAAGCATCATCCATCATTTCATTGTCCATAGAATAGTTTTCTAAACCCTTATCCTTTTGCATTTTCTTTTTCGTAGCCGGTTAGAAGTTCCATTTCACAAGGAGAATAACATATTTGATTGGAATAAGGATTCAATTCAGTGTAAGTCCTTTTGTGAGTTTTCAGCAAATCACATCAACTACCGAGTCTATCCATTGCAAGTCAAGACTTGACATATCATGAACCTTGGAATTGTCTTACTGGATCACATAGTTTAGCCTTTGAGAGACTTTGTTCAAGAGAGGATAGAATACCTCGGTATTTTATTCTGAATTTGCATGTGCATAAAAAACACATCAACAGTCTCCTCCAGTCTCGTTGGATTCTTCCTTAGTAGAGCTATCGAACGTCGGGCTACCAGTCTACCGCCTTCCTTATCGGGTGTCCGGCTTCGTTCAAATTCGGTCATGTGTCAATAGTTCGCATCAACGCACACCTCATTGGATTCCACTTAAATCACGTCGCGATCATGCACTCTACGTCCACGTGGAACACACTAATACCACTCTTCGAAGTCCTTCTGCTGACCTTCTAAACGTGGCAACCTATCGCAACAACACAGAGCTGATTTGGCTCTGACAACTAACTTCTGCGAGCATGCACTACCAATTAAAGAAGTTGAAGGATATGTTAATTAGCATATATCGGAGTTCGCGTGTCGGGCTTTCTAAGTAGCATCTTCTCATTTGAATTCAACAAGGAACATCTCCGCCCTCCAACTCCCGATCACTTAGTATATACCAGAGTTTCACGATCGGGCCTTCCACTCTGGGCCTTCTTATTTCCTCAACCTGGAGAAGGGGTAAGGCCGAAACCCTAAACTCCGATGATCACCAGAGAACCTGTGAACCAACTTTTGCCAATACTTTAGTCCGAAATCATTCATATCTTAGCATCTTTTCTTTGTCATCTTCATCTCTGAACTTCCTTTTGACATCAATGACAATATGTGTATGCACCTTTGACATCAATGACAACATTTCCAACAATCATCCCCTTTGTCATTGATGGCAACACAAACATAAACTTCTTTTGCAAAGCTCCCCCTTACTCTGCCTCTCCCTGAACTATAACACAACTTCTAAAATCTCTCCCCCTTTGACATCAATGGCAAAGGAAGGTAACCAACTTCTTTCCTTACTGCAATCTGAAACTGTCAAGACAAGCTCCCCCTAACTGTAATGTTTCTCCTCACCATGTCACACCAAACTTTGATCATTCAAGTTGTCTTCTTTCTACCTGCTCCCCCTGAGAGGTAGCCACTATCCAATCAGGGATGAAGGATATGCCTTGTGCTGCTCCCCCTAGACAGATGCTTCATCATAAGCTTTTATTGATTTGGTGAGAGTGATATCACTCCTAACTTTTGCCTTAAGTATTCAAATGTCTCTTTAGGAAGAGGTTTTGTGAAGATATATGCAATCTGATCCTTTGTAGGCACCTACTCCAATTTGACCTCCTGATTTGCAATCTTTTCTCTCAAGAAATGATACCTAATGGATATATGTTTTGTTCTAGAATACATCATTGGATTCTTGGATATATTAATTGCACTTGTGTTGTCACACAGAATAGAAATAGGCTCATCATACATAACTCTGATATCTTTTAACGTCTGCTTCGTCCACAAAACTTGAGTGCAACAAGTTGTTGCAATGTATTCTACTTTTGTTGTTGATAAGGCAACTGAATCTTGCTTTTTGCTTAACCATGAACCAATCTACCACCTAGAAAGAAAGCTCCACCACTTGTGCTCCTTCTATCATCAATGATGCGTGCCCAATCTACATCTGTATATGCTGTCAAAGAGAAATCCTTTCCCTTCTCATACAATAATCCATAGTCCAATGTGCTCTTCAAATATCTAAAAATCCTTTTAACATCCTTTACGTGAGTTTCTTTTGGATCAGCTTGAAATCTAGCCACCATACAAACAGTTTGCATAATGTCTGGCCTTGAGGCAGTCAAGTACAATAAACTTCCAATCATGGATCTATACAGAGTCTAATCAGCTTGAGGTGACTCATCATCCTTTCTTAGATGATACCCTGTAACCATAGGTGTGCTCACAGGTTTGTAGTCATCCATACCAAACTTTTTCAACATCTCCTTGGCATTCTTAGTTTGTGAAATAAACATACCCTTGTCTATTTGAGCAATTTGAAGTCCAAGGAAAAAAGAAAGCTCACCAATCATAGACATCTCAAATTCTTTTTGCATCTCTTCAGCAAACATCTTGCACAACTCCTCATTTCCACAAAAGATAATATCATCAACATTTGCTACAACTGTCAATATGTCATCACACAGTCTTGATATAAAGATTGCTATCAGCAATCCCCTTCTTGAAACCTCGCTAGTGTAGGTACTTGTCCAACCTTGCATACCATGCCCTAGGTGCTTGTTTGAGACCATATAATGCCTTCTTGAGTCTGCATACCATATTTTAATCTTCTGATAGCCGAAATCCTTCAGGCTGCTCTATGTAAATTTCTTCTAAGTCACCATTCAAGAAAGTAAATTTGACACCCATTTGATATACCTTGAAGTCTTTGTGAACTACAAATGCAAGGAACACCCTTATTGCTTCCATTCTTGCCACTGGAGCAAACGTCTCCTCAAAATCAATGCCTTCCACTTGTGAATAGCCCTTGCAGACCAATCTTGCATTGTTTCTAACAACTTCTCCATCTTCATTCAACTTATTTCTAAAAACCCACTTGGTTCCAATCACATTCTTGTCCTTTGGCCTTGGAACAAGTTCCCAAGTTTTATTCTTCTCAATCTGGTTTAAGTCTTCTTGCATTGCATCAATCCAACTTTCATCCTTGTTGGCCTCAGAAAAATTCTTTGGTTCTATCTTGGACAGCAGTGAGAAGTTTACTTGTTCTCTGAGTCTTCCCTTGGTCATAACTCCTACATTCTTATCTCCAATTATCTGATTTTCAAAATGATTCTTTTGAATGAACTTTGCAGCTGACTTGGTGATCTAAATGGGTGTCTGTTCTTCTGTAGCTTCATTTTCTTCTTCTATGTAGACTGAATAATCTAAGCAGCATGTTGAATCATCTGAACAGTCATCATCTTGATCATGTGTGGGTGGATGTAGATTTTCATCAACCCTAACATTTGCACTCTCAACTATCTTCTTCAGTCTCTTGTTGTAACATTTATAAGTCTTGCTTCTAGTTGAGTAACCAAGAAAAATTCCTTCATTTGATCTTGAGTCAAATGTACCTAAATTATCTTCATTTCTTCTAATGTAGCATTTGCTTCCAAAAATTCTGAAATACTTGACTGATGCAGGTCTACCCTTCCATAGCTCATATGGTGTCTTAGTGTTGTTCACTCTGAGTTGTCCTTTGTTTAGGATATAAACAGCAGTATGAACTACTTCTCTCCAATATACATCAAGCAGCTTGGCTTCATTCAACATTGTTCTTGTCATCTCCTGAACTATTCTATTCTTTCTTTCAACTACTCCATTTTGTTGAGTCCTTACAGCAAAGTATTGTCTTTTTATCCCATGTGCTTCACAAAATTCTTCAAATTCATTTGATGTGAACTCACCACCTCTGTCTGATCTTAAACACTTGATTCTAGCATTCATTTCATTTTTAACCATGGATTTGAAGATTTTAAATCTACTGAATGCTTCTGATTTATCTTTCAAAATATTAACCCATGTCATTCTAAAGTAATCATCAATGAGCAACATGAAATCTCTGAGACTTCTTGTTTTGGTAGGACCGCATAAATCTATATGAATCAATTCCAAAGGCTCAGTAGAAGACTACTCTTTGGTTTTGAACATGGTCCTTGTTTGCTTCCCAATTTGACATTCCTTACAAAAGGTGCAAGGAGGCTTAGCAATCTTTGACATGTCTTTAACTAAAAGTTTATAGTTGATCTTCACAAGATTGTCAAAATTGATGTGCCCCATCCTCTTATGCCACAACCAACTCTCATTAGTCTGTCCTAAAAGGCAACACTTTCCTTTGACTTCAAAAAGATTGTACAAGTTATTCTCTATTCTGCTTGCTTCTGCCACAAGTTTGTCAGTGCTTGCTCTTCTGATTTCACATCCTTGTGCATTGAAAATAAGATTATATCCTTTGTTGCACATTTGACTTACACTAAGAAGATTGTGCTTGAGACCTACATATAGAACATCATCAGTCCTATTCTTTCCATCAATACTTACTGTACCTTTACCACATATCTTTGCAGAGGTGTTGTCTCCAAACTTGACTGATCCACCATTCCACTTTTCAAGATTGAGAAACTTGCTCTTGTCCCTTGTCATGTGACTTGAGCATCCGTTGTCTACAACCCAAGGATTTGCTTGTCCTTGTGCATGAAATGCAGTTTGGACAATCATTGAGTTTTCACCTTCATGATTGTTCTTGATTCTCCATTCTTTCTTCTAATCTGACTTCTTTTCTTGGTTATCAAAATCAGTCATCTGAGATTTTGACTTTGCCAAGTCACTTCTGCAAAACCTTGCTATGTGCCCAAAATTGTTGCAAATATGACATTATGTTGAAATCAAACAAAGGGGCAAAAGAATTTCTACTTACAAAATTGTTTCTCCTCATTCTCGATCTGCATTCAATAGCTTTGTGACCATACTGATTGCAATTGAAACAATAACCAGATAAACCAAAATTAAACTTGTTCTTGAAAGTTTGTCTTGCAGGAATTGATCTTTTGAATCTTCTTCTTTGAGAATAACAAGAATGAAATCAACTTCTTCAATTTTTGTACTATCCTTCTTCATTGGGATTTCTTCATTTGACACTGTCTTCTCTAGGTCAGTCTTCTTTGTCAAAACAGAAGATTGTGTGACTTTTTCATCACAGCCCAAACCTGACTTAATGAATAGAGGTCTCTGAATATTTATTATATCATCCAAAATTTCAGAGCTCTTACCAAATTTGATATTCTTACTCAGCTGAGTGTGAACCTTTTCAACCTCCTTTTTTAATGAAACAATTTCTTCTTCAAGTTTTAAGCATTCATTTGATTTGGCTTTGAAGGTAGTATTCACCATGTTTGCAATTCTTTTTCCCTCTTCAATTTGAATCTTCAAGTTAACAATCATCTCCTCCGATTAAATGAGCTTGGCCTTTTGTTCTTCATTTTCTTTCCTTGCTAGATCCAAGTCTTCAAGAGTAGAGATCAGTTCACCTTCAAAATCAACTTCACGTTCTTCTTCTTTATCAATAGCAACATTGTCTGAGTTGTCCAAGACTTCAATAGCCATGAATAGAGCTTCTACTCTTTCATCTTCTAATGCGCAGAGTTGTCTTCTTCTTCTGAGCTACAATCATTCTTAGTGTAAAGGCTTTTCTTGTTCTTGTTAAAGTCATATCTTTTCAAAACCTTGTTATCTTCATTCTTCTTAAGAGGACATTTAGATGCATAATGCCCAATCTTTCCACAGTTGTAACATTTGAAAGGTAACTTACCTTTGTACTTACCTGATCCCTTCTTTAGCTTTCTTACAAAGTTGGCTTCCTCATTATCCGACGCATAACTTGACTCATTCATTTTTCTTAGATGCTTTGAAAGCAACTTCCTTCTTAGATGTCTCTTTGCTTGCATTTCTCATTTCATAGGCAGTGAGTGAACCAAATAATTCATCTATTTTGAATACATTCAAATCTCTTACTTCTTCAATAGCAGAAACTTTTGAATCATACCTTTGGGGGAGTGATCTCAATGCCTTCTACACAACTGCTGAATCCTCCATCTTTTCACCAAGACCTCTGATAGCATTTACAACCTATCTACTCGAAGAATATAGTCAACAATGTTCTCTTCCTCCATCTTCAGATTTTCAAATTCAGCCTTGTAGGTCTACAATTCTTTTTGCTTTACTTTATCATCCCCTTCATAGAGACTTTTGATTTTATCCCATATGTCCTTAGTCGTCTTGCACTGCAATACCTTGACAAACTCAGAATTGGTTAGACCACTTAAGATGGCATTCTTTGTTTTAGCATTGTTTTCATGAGCCTTCTTCGCATTCGGATCTGTAATAAGATGAGCAAGCTCAGTATACGTATCCTTTGCAGCTCTCCAAACGTCATACCCTAGAGAGGTAAGATAGGCTTCCATCCTTACACTCCAGAAAGCATAATTAGTCCCATCAAATAGAGGTGCCTTGTTAGAAGAAGAGGACCCTTCCTGAGCCATGTGTTCAAATCCAAGATCTACCTTCAGCTGTTAGGTTGCACCAAGGAACTTGGCTCTGATACCAATTATTAGAACACACTGATATACTGAGAGGGAGGGGTGAATCAGTATATGCCACTTTTTAAAACAATTCTACTGTAACAAGATTTTTACTACATCAATCAGACTATGAAAAAACTATGCAAGCATAAGCAGAATCACACATCCACACAAGAGACCATAACACCAGATTTACGTAGAAACCCAAGATGGGAAAAACCATGGTGAGCAAGCTGCTTGGATCTACTGTCCAAATCTAGCCTCACAAAAAATAAAATAGTGAATTACAATATTTTGTAGGCTCCAACCCACAGAAATTTCAACCTGAGAAGGACTGCAATCCTTATTACAAATATTACTTCAATCTCAAAACAAACTAAGCATCAACCCAGCAATAGGCTCCAACCTATCTGAGGCTCCAACCCAGCAATAGGCTCCAACCTATCTGAGGCTCCAACCTCCCACAGAAACTAAGCTCCAACCCAACAATAAGCTCCAACCTCCCATACAAACTAAGCTACAACTCAGGAAACTGAAACAGTAACAAAAACATTTAGTACTTACACAGACTATACGAACTCAGGGTCTTCAAATCATGCCCTTCGCATTCTTCAACTTCGCATATCTTCACACGCCTAATTGCTTGGTATTTGCATGTATTTCACTTCTCATTCACATTCGCTTGTATTCGGATATTTCACTTTAGTATTCATAGACACAAATAGATATTTCGATGCAAAGCTCGAGTACTTATTCACACACACAGATACACCCAAAAACACAAACTGATCCTTCTTATAGATCCTTTTGTAGAAAATGAATTTCCATGTCGACTAAGCACAACAAAACCATTCTCCAATGTTGAATTAACATTCTCCAAGGTCAACATCATGAAACAGGGCCTAAAACACATATACTTAGGTCGACCCAAAAAATAGGTTAGGACCCAAAACTGAACAATCCACACGTTATTGAAATGGCGCCAACAATTAAACTTTTGAATTCCAACGTGTGCATTTCAATGTCGGCAAATGCATTAACTTAAAACATCCTCCAAAGTCATCCTTAGAGCTTTGAATCCTAAAATTTTGTGCTTTGTATCTTTTCCTTTTGCTTTAATTGAACTCATGGAGCGTTGGAGATCGGGCTTTCGATCTTCCGCCTTCCTCTTTGAAAGCCTTAGAGGGTCTCCTCCGATCTGGTTGAATTCTTCTTTAGTAGAGCTATCGGGCGCCGGGCTTCTTGTCTACCGCCTTCCTTATCGGGTGTCGAGCTCCGTTCAAATTCCGCCATGTGTCAACAATTCGCATCAGCGCGCCCCTCATCGGGTCCCACTTAACTGACACCGCGATCATGCGCTCTATGTCCACGTGGAACACACTAATACCACTCTTCGAAGTCCTTCAGTTGACCTTGTACACGTGGCAGCCTATTCAATAGCGCAGAGCTGACTTGGCTCTGACAACTAACCTTTGCGCGAATGCGCTACCAATTAAAGAAGTTGAAGGATATGATAATTAACATATATCGGAGTTCGCGCACCGGGCTTTCTAAGTAACATCTTCTCATTTGAATTCCACAAAGGAGATCTCCGCCCTCCGACTCCTGATAACTTAGTATATATCGGAGTTTCGCGATTGGGCCTTCCAATTTGGCCCTTCTTATTTCCTCAACCTAGAGAAGGGGTAAGGCCGAAACCCTGAACTTTGATGATCACCAGAGAACCTGCGAACCAACTTTTTCCGATACTTTAGGCAGAAATCATTCATACCTTAGCATCTTTTCTTTGTCATCTTCATCTCTGAACTTTCTTTTGACATTAATGATAATATGTGTATGCACCTTTGACATCAATGACAACATTTCCAATAGATGGTAGTACCGCTAGTGGTTTCATATTTGCATTTCAATGTAATTGCACACTTCATTGAATAAGCATAAAGAAAGGACGGCTCAACCACCTTGTGTGCATGTTCTATGTATTGCAATCTCATCAAACACACTCCACTGAATAAGTGTAAAGAAAGGATGGCATAGCCGCTTTAAGTGTTCATATTGTGTTACATTGCACACTCCATTGAATAAGCGCAGAGATGGATGGCTTGCCGCCTGGTGTGTCATCGTGATAGCATTATGTGTTGCATACATTCTTGTTGCTACATTTTATAGATAGTTGGGTGTGTTCCTACACACTGTATGCTCTCACCTTGCCCATTCCAAGAATTGGGTGATCAGAAAGTGTTAAGGATGTTGCATTGCAATTTACTTTAGTTGAAAATTTTCAAAAAAATTGAGGTGGTTATTACATGAACTTTGGAGGCCTATAACTTAGTCATTTTGACTCCTTTTTTCGAGCAATTTTTTTAATTTGGGCCAAAATTTCGCTGACTTCGCAATGGTGCAATCAAATTTTGATTTTGGTACCTAGTTTTTCAAGAAATTGGAGATCTTCATCGTTGTTGCTGAGTAGTTCTTGTTTTGGGAACTTCCGGGGCTCTATTTGGGCTCATACGGTAACATTTTTGAATGAATTGTTTTTTAAAGTGCATAATTTTTTGAGTACTTCTCAGAGCTATGATCAAATTGATCTCATTTTGTACCAAACTTGTTCTTTTAGTTTTAGGCCTAATTTGCCATTTGCATCTACTAAAATTAAAAGACCACTTTGTTGTTTTTGACTAGTGGCAATTGTAATCACACAAGTATAAAGTGCCAAGATCATAATTTTGCTAGGGGGGATCTTTAATTGAGTGAATTTGGAGAGGGGGTGATCTTGTAGTGGTTGATTGCTTTCAATTATTTGTTGTGTGTTCTTGCAATGGGGAAAACTCAAATTGAACTCCTAACTCCATATAATTATGCATCATGGAAACAATCAGTATGGAATTAAGGCAAAAGGGTTGTACTAGATATGTAGAAGAAACTATTCCTAAACCTACTGATGTTAATGCAAAGATAGTATGGGAGATGAATCTTGAGAAAACTCTTGGTCACATTTGTTCATTAGTTTCTTTTGGTTTACAATTTCATCTTGAATCATGCAGAACACCTAAGGAGGCTTGGGAGACTTTTGAACAATTGTATGGTAAAACTAACAAGATTAGGGGATATCAGATTGATAATGATTTGATGAATCTTAATCCTAAAGAGTTTGACCACATCCAAGACTATATCTCCAAGATTAAACAATTGAGAACAAAACTAAAGGATTGCAACATTAATAAGAAGGATTTAGAATTGATTCTAAATGTGTTATCCAAGCTTGTTCTTGAGTATTCAGTATTTGTTTCTGGCTCACACTCATCGGGTTTCTATGGGAGCTACAAATGTTGAGCCTACTTTTGATGCATTTTCAAAACTTCTAATCCAAGAGGAAGAGAAGCTAATTCGAATGGGCATCCTCAAGTCTTCTAGGCCACAAGCATTGGTGGTTACTGAGCCTAAGGTACAAAAAGAATCAAGGAATCCTGAAAAGAAACAAAAGAAGAAAAAGAACAAGCCACATATAGATTTTGAATCCTCTCCCTCCAAAAGGGAATCATCTAAGAAGGAGAAGCCTAAGTGTGCATATTGCAAGAAACTAGGGCATAATGAACATAAATGTTATATAAAGAAAATTGATGAATTGCAGCATCTTCTAAAAAAGGCTCAACTCAATTCATCTTCAAGGGGTTCATCTTCAAAGTCAGAGAAACAAAAGGGGCATGCACTTGTTGTAGTTGCAGATTCTAAGTCAGGGAGATGGATCCTTGATTCTAGAGCTTCACATCATATGGCTTCATCACAGAGTATGTTCTCTTCATTTAAGACTTGTTCATCACCACACAACCTGATGGCCAACAACACATATATGAGTGTTTGTGGGAAAGGATCGATTGACATGGATGAAGGATCATTCAATGATGTCCTTTGGGTGCCTTTATTGTCAACCAATATCCTTTCTATCTATCAAATCACACGTAGTGGAACTAGAAAGAGTGTTGAGTTCACACCAAATTCTGTGATTATTCGAGATTTGCATAGCAGAGATATTGTTGCAATTGGGGAGGCAGATCATCAATCTCGACTGTACACCTTCTCACATTTTGCTCCTATTGTTTCTTTGACTGATGTTCACTAATCATGTGGACACTATTGACGAGATGCAGTATGGTCATTTCAATCTTGGTGTTCTTTCATCCATTGAGGTTCTAGGGACATGTGCTGATATCTCATCTCCTCCATCACTTGTTGCTTCCAATGAGACTAATGTTGATTCAGTGTAGCGGGACATACACCGTCTTCTAGATACACCTTGGGATGAGTACTTGTCAAACATTGTAGGTTTGTTTTGTGTCCTATCTTGCATGCTTGGAGGACACTATTGAGGACATTCATCTCCTCTTTGACGTTCTCTTCATCTTTTTCGGATGTGATGAGGGAACCTTCATACCCTCTTGTTCTTTCTTCTCCTCTTCACTTCTCACAGCTTGGCATTGGATTGGGGATCCTTGAGTGGCATTCAGATTCATCTTCGTCTTTGGATCATGTTCTACATCAGTTTCCACTAGATTCTGGATTGTCACCTTCTTTAGGTAGACCCAAGAGCCCTGATTGGATTGTGGCACCTTTCGGCATCGACATGGCGACACCTAAGAAGAGTTCAGAGACATCATACATCTTGATCCTTCCTTCATATTCCTTTCAAGAATGGGAAGACTTCCTGCATACATCTTTGGTCTTGTTTCTTCCTAAGGGGAGGAGCGTTGTTCGGCGATATTGGACCATCTTCAACATTCATTGTCGAGCATCTACCATCAATGCAGGAGATTCTACATTGAGTGGGGGCTACATGGTCTCTCTTCTTCTCTCCTATCGAGGGGTTATTGATTATGGAAGTAGTCCTTGTGGGGTCATGTTGAGTCCTCTTTCCATCACTTCTTTCTTGTATTTTCTCTCTTTTGGAGGGGTTTTTCCTACGAGCTTTTCTCCTTTTTTCCATTTGTTTGAAATTGTTTGTACATGGATACCTAACATGGCTTAATAGCCGGGACCTATCATTGAATCTTTGCATTTGTTTACTTCTCCCTAAGTTGCACTTGGGGGGTGTTGGTGTGAACGGAGTATACTACCTAACTAGTTCCATATTAGGTCCTATTCACACTTGTCTAGTTAAGTTCACTTAGAGTACACTCGCATACTTATCACTTTATGTCTCATGTCATAAGATTTAAGATACTTATCATAATCTTATGTCATCCTATCTTTCACCTTGGTCTATATAACCAAGGGCTTCTCATTGTATTATCATATTGTGTATTTGCAGCCTTTGATAGAATAGTATAATTCTCTCATTTTTGGTCTCTCTTGTGCTTTCATTGAAGCTCTTAGATCTTGGGTGGCTACCTCCATAGCTAACTCTTACAGTTTGATCAATGTCAAAGCACCGAGAGACAACAGTTTATGGTGGAGATAAACAGTAGAAGCAATAAGTTTTAGATACAATGCTTGGATTATTAGGGAAGTATGAGAGTTGGGCTGAAGATCACAACAAGAATCACTGTGCTGGAGCTAATCATGCAATACAGATAGGTAGCTCCCTGTGTGTGGATGACAAGAGTTTATATCAAGGCATGTTCCATGCTTAGCAGGCATCATGCACATATACTTTCATGTTCTCATAAGTATGATGATATTCTTAGCTGATGTCCATTCTTCTACAGGAGTCTCTCTAAGCATATACTACATATATATAACTGTAGTCTGTATTAAAGATGTAAACTGTTAAACAAGTTTCCTACACTGATGGCTTGATTAGTTTACTGCACACACCCCATCATATGATTGATAATGATATTTTTCTATTGACTTGAGTGCTTATCTTGCAAGAACCAAATACTAATGACCATGAGATCATATCTTATACCATTCTTCCTGTTGAATATCAACTGAAATTTCTGCAATCTTTCATTGTATTTTGCTTCTAATAACTGCACTTTCCAATGATGTTTTGTAATGTTTAATAGTAAACTCATGTCCTTTAAAAGGATTCACAAATATGCCTGGCCAGTGCAGTAAGCAACAACAAATATGTATGGTAAAAGTAGCATCAATGCAAAGTCCCTAATTAATCACACAAAAAAGAGAAGGGTCTAGTTAGTCAATTAAAATGTGAAAACCAAAACTTATTCAGCATATAAGCACTTACTGTATAGCATGAAAACAAGCTTAACAAACCAGAATTGAGTCTCTGAAAGGTCAGTAAATAAAAGTTGATCCTAACACAGAATGATATATACAGGATTGTGTTGCTGTGAGTTCAGGCATGAGGGCAAAGATATCTAGTAACACAAAAACCTATGTTCCAGAGAGTTTCTGGGATGGGGACAACAGGGAATGGCAGGACGCATTTCCAGGACAGCCGGGACAGGAGGCCTTTTTTAAGGGGACAGCGGACAAAAATTAAAAAAATAAGGAAATTTTTAAAAATAAAAGAAATTTCAATTATTCATATATAAGGCATTCATCATATACATTATAGAACCATATTACATAACATTAGAGCTGAATTGAGAATTCACATGAGAGTTTGACAAACAAATTTCATTGCTTTCATTGTTAATGTGCATATACATTTTATAAAATTTCCAATAAAATGCCTAAAGGCCACAAGTTACATCTTCAAAAGGCCAATAGAAACTGATTTTCTAGTAAATATATGACACATAATTGTCAAAGGTCCTCCAGGAAATCGATGTCTGTCTAGTGACTATTTTTTCTTGTGTCTACAAATCTATATTTCCATAATGAGAACGTTGCTACTTTACATGGAGATGGAAAATATTTATCCCCTAGAGATTTTCATGGATCACTATACATTATTCAAACATTAATTGATCCTCTACTTTGCCAAAACCTGGAATGCCCATGTTTGTGTGCCTTATAAAAGTACAAACTTTGTGCAGCATAAATTTTCCTTACATGTTGCCTTCCCAGGCATGTTTGTCTTCATCAATCATCAAGTAGTTTCAGAAACATAGACATCCAGGTTCCATCAGCTTAAGTGCTAGGAATTGTCACTTTGGCTATAATATGATAACGATTTAACATTGAGTTGATTCAGTCCATTATTCTGGGTTTAATGAAGTTGTACTAGCAAGTTAAGAGTTACGAGTCAGTTGTGGGAGGGAAGGCGGCTAACCTACGACATGGTCAATCTATGTGAATGTCCATATATTATAGCTCTTCCATGTAAGTATATAATATTTATGTGACATCAATACATTTTGCCATTATAATATTTATGTCCCCAATGTTATTTCATTCTATCAGTTAACATTTTGACAATATCATTAAGAATGAGTCTCAACACCATGGTAGTTTATCAGTAGAAATGAATACACAGATCCACGTTCATTAATTTACTGTTTGCTTCTGTTTAATCTTCTACCACATGAGACCCCAATCCTCTTCAATCAGAAAATAAATAATGAGTTATAATAAACTCCATAGACATGGAATTTCTGAATTTGCTAAGATGTAAATATAAGGTGACCTGCACATCTTACGCACAGAAAGTGAATTTGTATAGGGACTGAAACCAAACAATAGGGGCCACACCCATATACGGGGAATCAGTCACAAATACTGCCTAACAAGAGGCAAGAATGAGTCCAAATGAGGATCTCTTCTACATCTCAAAAGGTAATTACAATATTTTCTTCAGAATTTAAGCAGACGTGAATTTGTTTGGAATGTGAAATCTTTTAAAACCAAGAAAGCATCTGATGGGTATAAAAAGAATGTAGAGAATTCCACAATATTGTATTTTAAAAAACTTATGTCTTTTCACTGCTGGGCTGTAGGGAACAGCTGGCTATCCCTAGGATGACTGGGGGACATCTAGGCATCCCCTGGCCATCCCCTGCTTTTGTTTTTCAGCCATCCCAGGGACATTTCCTAGCCGTCCCCACATCCCTGAACGTCCCAGGAATGGAAACTGTTAGATTTTCTGTAATGTCCCCTTTTTCCGAGTGATAACCCAACGGAGTCGGCTAGCCTATTTTATTCCCATAGGCTAAGTCAGAAGTGCAAGGGAATAATCTAATTAGTTAAATGATAAGTAATCCTAATCATTTCGGGTTATTTCTATTTAACTAATTTTGCTGGACCAATTTATGATGTGAAATGACTTTTACTATTTTTCAGTGTACCCCGGGGACGTGTCCCCGGGGGTTTTTTGCCGCTCCAGACGTTCTGGACTTTCTGGGGACTTGGGGACGGGCACAAAACGTCCCCCCGACGTCCCAAAAATAAATCATTTTTAGGGGACGCCCCAGGGACGCCCCCTCCACCAGGGGAACGTCCCCTGGGAACGTCCCACTATTTAGGGTTTGTTCAGCGCTTCGGGGTCGACAGGAAGACCTTTCGATTTTTTTAAAACATTAACTTCCACCGCTAAAAAAACAAAAACGCGTGGAGACAAAACCTAATCCGCGTGGAAAAAAAACCTAAAACTTAAAACACGTTTGACGAAAAGCGTCGAAAATATTGTGAAGACTGAAATTAAAATACGTCTTTCACCATTGCGGGGAGTAATCTGAAGACTGAAATACGCGGAGGTATTACGTAGTTAAAGTTTAGCTTTGAAATACGCGGAGGTCTTTGACGTATTACGCAGTTTAAAATACGTCTTTCACCATTTACGGAGGTTAGCGCCGAGCGGAGGTCTGTGAACACTAAAGTTTGAACTGCCCCAACTGGGTCGACGACTTCCTGAATACGAAGAGGTATTTAAAATTTTATTTTTTAGTAATTTTACTGTGTACTATTTAGTAGTTTACCATAGTAATTCTCAACGATTATAATTTATTTAACATTAGAGTGTATACTGGTAACTGTATAGTATAAACTATAATGAGTCTAGGGTTTACCGTTTAATGATTTTAATTTAATATATTATTAATTTATTTATGCGTTGGGCTCTGCCTATTAGGCTATTACTAATTTACTAATGATTCAACATATCAATATATTTAATATTACTAATGATTTAACATACCAATATAATAATATATTTATTATTAGTTATTAGTTATTAGTTATTAGTTATTACAGTAAATACTAAATAATATTGATATATTATACTGTAATTACTAAATTGTCAACTAACACCTAGGTATAACTAGACCAAAACAACTTAAATGCTATCTCCAGAATAGAGATTGCTCATGCAAAATGCCTGCATCATTATAGCTTATGTCATTGTTTCCAGATAAATGCAAAAGATGGCCTTACAGGCAGGGCTTTCCTTTTCTTATATTGAGCTCAAGACATGCATTTAATATAGAAAACTTACCAGGGAAAACCCATCAAGTTATAGGCTGTGGGTATGCAAGACAAAAGAATGAGTGACTCAAGAGCACCGTGTTCATTACCTACAACACCAATATGTTTACACTTTACATTCTCAACCCAGAAATGCCCTTATTAGCTATAGACAAAGGTAGAAACCATATATTACTGGCCCTCTAAGATAAAACAAGACTTGCTTTTCCTGCTTAGTGTGAGGATATGAATCCTCCAAAGGCCAACAAAGACAAAAAAAGAAATTCTGCCCAAAACGAGATGGCATTTAAAAATCTATTGCCCCCAGAGTCAAACAAACCTCAAATCGTAGTAACTTAAACTGTTTATTGTGACCAAAACAGAGCAGCTTGAGCTTTAAACTTTGAATAAATAACTTACAATGGAATCCAGCAAACTATGTTCTCCATGCCATCCATGCAAGCTCATGGTTCAACTTATTTATTTCAATAGCTTCAAATGAAGGAAACTAACAGAGCCTGCATGTTTCTTTACTCATCCTCTTAAAAAATTTTAAAATACAGTATACTTTACAAAGTGTTTAAAGTTTTAAACTTTACTCCTATATAAAAATAAAACACATGCTAAGAAGAATATTTATATTGCTAATATTATTTTACTGTTTGATGCATTCCAAGAAAACAGTAAACACATGCTAATATTATTTTTTTGTTTGATGCATTCCAAGAAAACAGTTAACACATGCTAAGAAGAATATAATATATTGCTAAACTATATATTGTTGGATCATAAGTTTATAAATTATAATCATTGTATAAGACTCTAAATTTACTGTTTTATAAGTATAACTGTATAACTAAACCTCTGTATGGCTGAATGTAGGTACTCCTCAAAGTTCATATTGATATTTGTTCAGTGAGGAATCCGAATCATTAATCAAGATGGATCCATTCAATGTGACTGCTGATTTAGATATGGAGAATGAAATAGAAATACCAATTGATGAGAATGAAGAATCGGTTAGCCTAATAGAAACTCCAAGCACAGGCAGTTCAGGTATAGCTGCAAGTGTATTAAAATCTGATTGCCCTTCAGAGTTGTTGTCACGATATGCCAAAGGACCTTTTAGCAAGAAAAATCCCTTACAGCAGTTTGCAACAATACAGGACAGAAATAAAACACCTCATTCAGGGGGAAGTCGATTATGGAAATGCAACATTTGTCCAGAGGGTAAGTGGTATGGCAGCATAACAAGGACCAATGCACACTTTTTGCATATCCCTAATAAAGGAGTTGGGGGTTGTAAGGCTCTCAATCTTCAAATGAAGGCTGAAATGATAAAATTATATTCAAGGGAAATCTCTTCACCATCAGCTTCTACTACACCGTCACGAAGAGGTTCAAGTTTGCCACCTTCATATCCTAGTCCGTCATTTGGGGTGAGTGCAGTGGAGTCAAGGGGGAAACGGAAAGCTACAGAATCATCCTCACCAAACTCAATCACAGATATGTTTAATGTGCAAGCAAGGGAGGCTGCAGATGAGGCCATTGCCAATTTCTACTTTGGCAACGACATTCCTTTCCATGTTGCTCGATCTCCTTTGTACAGGGAAATGCTTGAGAAGGTAAGGCAAGCTGGTCCTGGTTATGTGGGTCCTGGTGAGACTAAATTGAGAACCACACTCTTGGATAAAAGTTATTCCAAGGTTAACTTGTTGATGGAGGAGATGAAGGCCAAATGGGTGAGATATGGTTGTAGCATAATCATGGATGGGCGGACGGATATTAGACACCGTCCACTCATCAATGTTATAGTTTCATGCATTGATGGACCTTACTTCTTGCAAGCAATTGATTGCTCAGGAAAACGCAAAGATGCCGAGTTTCAGTTTCAGATCCTGAGAGAGGCCATTGAGGAGGTTGGTCCTCAAAATGTGGTGCAAGTGATTACTGATGCAGCAAATGTTTGTAGGGCAGCAGGTATGTTGGTTCAATCTACATATAGGCACATCTATTGGACCCCCTGTTGTGTGCATGCTATGAACAATGCACTCAAAGACATTGGAAAGATAGAGTGGGTGAAACAGGTGGTGGCAGATGCAAGGGAGGTGCAAATGTTTATTTGCAACCACCACATGTCATTGGCATTGTTTCGAACCTTTGCAAAGAAAGAATTCCTCAAACCAGTTGAGACTCGATTTGCCTCCTATTTCATTCTACTAGAGAGGATGCTTGAGTTGCAAGAGCCATTGCAACTTATGGTTATGACACAAGATTGGAACAGGTGGATGGAGTCAAAGACTGAGCAGGGGAAGAGGGTGAAGGAGATTGTGGTTACTGATAGTTTTTGGTCGAATGTGAGATACATCACATCTTTTGTACAACCTGTTTTCACTGTTATCAAATTTGGGGATTCTGATAGTCCTAGCCTTGGGGAGATGTATGAGTGCATTGATAGCATGCTTGGCCAAATGAAGGCAGCCATTCGTGAGAAAGACCCCACCCTAGAGTTGTACAATGAGCATATTCACCCCATCATCCAGAAAAGGTGGAGTAAGTTGAACATCCCTCTACACATGGCTGCGTATGCTTTGAATCCAAAGTGGTATGTGGAAAGAGTTGGTAGAATTATTCCTATTAATGATGATGAGGTGAAGAATGGCATCATGAGAGCCTTCAAAAGAATGTATAGTCCTGAGGAAGCTTCATTGATTAGAGTTGAGTGGATTAAGTTTACAGAACTAGATGGCTACAAGAGTTCAGCAAGGATTGATAGGCTCACCCTGGCACAGGATAAACCAGTTAGTTGGTGGACACTCTATGGACCTCCAGGACCATTGCACACACTTTCCATTCGTCTTCTTTCACAGGTTTCTAGTTCCTCAGCTGCTGAGAGGAACTGGTCCACATATAGCTTTATCCACTCTCTAAAGAGGAATAGACTTACCTCTACGAGAGCGGAAAAGCTTGTTGCAGTGCATAGTGCCTTGCGTCTGGTTGGTCGCAAGGCACCTCAGTATAGGCAGAGCCCAGCGCAGAGGTGGGATGTAGAGCCTGAGGACCCAGAACAAATTGATGATGACCACAGTGTGCAGGTGGCATTAGAGGATGCACTTCCTTCTGACAGTTCCAGTTCTGAGGAGTTTCCTACATATGCTGCTGCTGATGATGATGATCCTGATTATTGAGTTTTCATTGTTCATTTATAGTCTATAGATATCGTTTTTGGCAATTTAATTTTGTCATTTTGATGTTTCAGTTTTTCACTTGTGTAATGAGATTATGAGACTCTAGTAGCTACTTTGTACTTTGAACTTTCAAAGTTCAAACTTCTTATAAGTTTTAAAGTTTATAACTTACTTGAATATTAGTACATTTCAATTTGAAGTTTGAAATGGATCATGATTTTCAGCTATTGGCAACTGCCTACTATGAGTATGACTATGAATTTGATTGTTGAATGATCATTGATATAATATTTGTTCAATTATTCAATGTTTAAAGTTTATTGTTAGTGTTTAATATAAGTTTAAGTTACCTCAACATATATCTCCTTTTAGATTTTAACTTTTTAACTTATATATATTTTTATTAAAATATATTATAATAGCCGTCCCCTCGCCGTCCCCTCGCCGTCTCCAAAATGTTGGAAATTTTTTGCCGTCCCCGGAAACCCGTCCTGCCGTCCCGGAAACCTGAGAAACACTGCTATTTTTGTGAGCCTCTTGGTGAAATAAAATAAAATAAAGAAAATTGCCAAGAAGGTGGGAGGCCAAAATTGAGGATAAAAAATATAAAATAAATTGCCAAGGGAAAAGAATAGAAAATAAAATAAAATATATATTGCTTAAGGGAGGTCGGCCATGATGTGGTCTTATTGGATGGCTATAAAAGAGGGCAATTTGGAAGTCATTTTCATCATTAACATTCATAACTTTTCATTGGAGATTTTTCTCTTTGGCTGCAACTTTGGTTCAGCGTATTCCAAGGACAAAAACCCTTAGGAATATTGGTGGATTGGACAAAAACCCAATTCCATCTTGGATGTGGACTCATATGGAGTTCATATTTGTGCTTCATTGGAGATTTGGAAGGAAAGGAGGAGCGTCAAAGACATATTTGTTTCTGCAGAAACCCTAAGGTCAAATTGTGAGATTTGTGCCAAATACAATTTGGAGAAGTGAGGATATATTCAGATTTTCAGATCAGCTTGTGAGCGCCAACCTTTGGAGGGTTTTGTAATCATATTTCAACGAGATACTTGCTAGGGTTTCATCCTAGGAGTGAGCGCCACCTCAAGGAAGGGTGATTTCATGTTTGGAACATTTGTTGATAAACCCTAGCCACCACCGCCCTCTTGTGCATGCCTTTGGTCATCTTTGTGGAGAGTGTCGTCTATTTGGAGGATTCGCCCATCTAGGGTTTGCAGATTGACATCATTATTCGCCAATTTTGGTATGTATAAACCTATGTTTAGGTCTGATTTGTAAGAGCAGAAATCTGGGCTATGTTTGGGCATGTTTGAGCCTATATATTTGATGTAATTGAAATTCAGAATATTCTGATTTGTAGCAGCAGACTTATATATTCAGAAATCAGAATTCTTTGTCATTTTGTTTGCACTTGATTGGTCATATCACGTGGTTGAGTTCATGGTTGATGATATCTTCATATGAGTACATATTTGGCATGTTTATTTGAGAATTTTGGCATATATATGTTCATTGTCCACAATTATTTGTAATTCAGAAAATAAAATCAGAATTCAGATTTAGGGTTTGAGAAGAAGAAAAATCAGAATTTTAGGGTAGATCTGGTTAGGGATCTTACAATTTCCCGGGGGACACATCCCCATGGAAAATAGACTAAAACATATCTGTAACCTCAGTGCAAAGTAACGATGTTTAGCATTTTAAACCGCAATAATCAAATATATTGTAAGATTATTCCACTTATGGACCCAAGTTCAAAAAGACAATTTTAAGGCAAAAAGAGCTTTCCTAACTTTTGCCATCTATCTATGTTGATCAAATAAGCATGGGCAGCAGCTAGTTTTTTAAATTTTGGTAAACCAGACAGTTGTTTCTGCACCCTGGATTAGTATACATTTGAACAAGTTGGAGCTATATTTGTCTTCTGAAACTAAAACATTTACCAGTTTATTTTCCAGAGAGGGCCATTATATTCTGTTAATGTCTTACCCCATAACTTTTCTGTAGTTTTTTAGTATAAACGTTGAAAACAAATGTCTAAGTTCTAATTAATATAATAAGACAAACAAACTTACCATGATGACAGGGGAGAATACGAAGCATTTCACCGACCTCATAATCTTCTAGACAGATTGCACATGTATCAGTTGTTCCACTGCCCTCTAGTGACTTGAATATAATTGAAGGAAGAGCCTTTACTTCATGAGTGCTCAAGCCATGAGGCTCACGATTCAGTAGAAACCTTGAACTGATATGGCGAATGCGGTACCTCCGAACAAAGAAAAAGGTCAATAGGACAGCTGATACTGCAAGCAGTGATAAGAAAGAGACTGCCATCACTGACCAAGCAGTGTTTTCGAATGCTGGCAGAATATAGCATCTTGTGTTGGCATCATCTGCATATTGCAAAAGCATATTTGCTGTTTCTTTGCTTACAAATACAGCATAGATATGAATGCCCACAGATTCTCCTGACACTGCTTTCAAAAATATTAAGAAAATTGTTATTACATATGCATGCTTCATTCACACTTTTGAAATCAAAATAGATGTACCAATAGAAAATTGATAGCATATGTAATTTGACTACAACAATAAATGATGGAAATAGCAAGAAATAAAAAGAATAATTATATGCATAGCAAACATGTAAATATCTAGGATCCCACAAAACACTGGAAGCAAATCACTAATACTGCATGCCATAGAAAACGGAAAAGGTTAAAAATCCATAAGAGCCTGTGAGTATCTTATTTTCAGTTGTAATGATGAATGTTTTTTGAAAAAGATACAGTAAACCTCTATTAGCAGTGAATACCCAAGAGACTTCCAGTACTAAAAGGCTGACTTCTTTTATAATCACTATTATGCAGACTAGGTAATTACAAAGTACATAAGAAAAGGGATTAGCTGAAGTTGGAGATCCCAAATTGCCCCAAAAAGATGCTGCCCAACTTGTACAAATTATACAAATCAAAGAGAGCAACCAATTTGTCCCTAAAATGACATTTTGTTGCAGCCAGTCATCCAATCATGATTAAAAAAGCTTCATAAGATGAGATTGGTAGTAAAAGGTGCCTTGTACACACAGGGAGGAATCCCTTACAATTCAGAAAAAATAGCCCTTTTCCAGTAATTTTAGAAGAAGATATATAAGCAGGAACTACATCTCCGAATCCATAAAAAATGTCTATTACATTAAGTTGTTCATGATTCATGACAGAAGCACTAAATCTATTTCTAGCACCCAGAAAATAGTCATAAAAAATACAAGGATTGAATGTTTCATCATGTGTGCTGAACCACTGGCTTCATACAAAGTTGGAAATCAAATTAATCAAGGATGCATCTGGAGTGCAGACATCTATATAAATAACAAAGGTCCTAATTCAGAAAAGAAAATGGGCGCAAGATTAAAAGTTATCAAACTTGAATTTATACTAAACAAAATTGTAATCTAATCTGAACCCAGTGCTATTTAGCTTGTGATTTCACTAGTTTCATCTTGTTGTAAACTGCTGAAATAATTCTGAGCATTTATTATTTGCGTGGACAACTAGCCTTGAAAACTGTGCATGTGTAACTACTGACAGACTACTATATCTAATTTGCAGCATTTTTAACTCGTTGATCTCTTGCATGTATTTTGCATATAAGTAAATATTTTACAGTATATAATGAAAAAAACAAAAGGATGTTCATCCCAAAGGTGCAGAAAGGAGTGAGAATTGGAGCATTTATAGTTTATGTAGACTATAAGTCCACCTTGACCTTCAAATTTTTCAAGCCCACACCACAAGACTTATTAGAGGCACAAATTCCAATTTACTGATTTCCTTCTTTTATCCCCTTATCATCTTATCACAAAAAAGCTTCTGATCAACTTCCCCAATCTGTCAACATATTCCGAATATATGTGGAGAGCAAGGTTGCACCGAGACTAGTACTGGTACTGGTACGGGAGACTGGTACCGGTACCGGTACGTCTATTTTTGAAAAATAGGAGACGGGGGTACTTGGAGACACCATTTTTTTTTTAAATATAATTTAATAATTTTATTAATTTATTAATATGCTTAACATTAAAACTGAAAATATCATGACATTGAACTTTTAAAACAAGAGAACTGGTAAAGTTTAAGTTTATAGCTTACTTGTAACAATTTAATATAGCTTACTGTATATATATTACTTATAGGCTTATAGCTTACTTGTAACAATCCACTGAAGATATCAACTAGTATTGAGGTTTGAAGTCCGTAGGAGTAAGAATCCACTGAGTTTGTGAGAAAATAGTGGAAAAAATGAAAGAGAAAGAAAAAAAAATGGAGACACCTTTTTATTGACGCAGGGTACTTGGAGACGTGTGGGAGACTCAACCAGAAGTCTCCCTTTGCAGGGAGACGTACCCAAGAAGTCTCCGAGACGGGGAGACGAGTACCAGTCTCCGAGACGAGTACCAGGGGGTCAGAGACGGGTCTCCGTGCAACATAGGTGGAGAGTAATATAGAAGGAAACTCTGCTACAAGAAACACTAAGGCTCATATTGTGGTTTCCAACTTTCCAACAGTGAAGAATGCTTTGTCATTGGTGAAGCAGGAGCATTCAGGTGCAGAGGCAGAACCCTGCAAGTTTTGGAAGATTTGCGCATAAGACTAAGCATGCACAGCAAATAGTGGGTTGCAAGAAGGCACACAGTAGGTGATCAGCACACAGTGTGCACATGTAGAAACAATAAAGAACAGGCATAACTTGGATCACATGATTTGAGGATGGGTAGTCAGAGCCACATCCACATGGCGAGCCGTGAAAGTAAGCGGTGGCAGTTGGTTGTTGGACTGCATGTCAGGACGGTCAGTGTCCATAGCGGTGGATTATCCAATCTACATTAACTACTAGATTTTTTGGGTTTGACAGAGGATTTTTGTGTCATCAATGCATCGGCAAAGTAGATGAATTCAAATATTGGAGTGGGCTGCATTTATGACAGCTGGCGGGATTTTTGGGCACCAAATTCGATTGTAGAATATGTATAAATAGAGGAGTTGTGCACATAACCGGGATCTTTTGTTGGCAAGGCTAGGAGTCTGCATGTATTCATTGTAATCTGTAATTTCTGTCATTGATTTAATAGAAAGTATCCTTTTCACTATTGTTCTGTGTTTGTTCCCCATTGTAGGTGCTATTGTTTCCACTGTGCCTCTGTGCTGCATGACAGGATCTTCCTTAATTGGAATCTCCCATCACAACTGCATCAATTGGGACAGCATATTTCTTATACCCCTGTAAGTTAGGGGCTTGAGGAACACATTTCCTGAAAGGCATCAAAAATTTTCTTGTTCCCAAGCCATTTCGAACCATTTTGTGGTCATTCCCAGCAATATGTCCACTGTTCATGCATATATGTGATTGTGAATCATGATAGTCACATCCCAAATGTCTCACTCTTTAGGTCTGTAATTGTGACTGATAAATCTGAGAGAAAATCATGAACATGGAAAATATGTTAGTATTTCTATGTGCAAATAAAGGCATATTCATTTTTTATGAAATCTTCCCCAACCCATTTCCTGTCATCATTTCCACCCTGTTTGTAGTGCATTAGGATGGAAAAAAGATAGGAATTTCAATAAGCCTGACTCTCCCCACTAAACACAGTACATTGTTGTAGCACTTTGTTAGTTTTCCTTATATCTTCATAATTAGCCAGTATGGTATGTCAATGTGTCATTAAGGGGGCTTGCAGAGCAAATGAAGCACCTTGGCATCTAAAAATTATCTGCATACTAGTCCGCTGTCAACCTAAGTCAGCAAACCATGTTGGTAGAGAATTGTCCTGTCCGGAGGCTATTGAATTGTTCAACAAAGAAAATATCAAGCCTTGTTCATCAAATTGGAGACCATTCGTGGATCATATTAGAGAGAGGGTATGTATAACTTACAACTTGTAAATTGGAAAACTGTGGTTTATCAAAAGCATCACACTTTGGACACAATGTCTGAAAACTGCAAATCTTGTATGTAATTTATTGCCACTGCTGCTACAGATAAATAAAGAGCCAAGGGGCATCAAAGAGAATGGACCAGTCAAGGAATTAGTGACTTTCAGAACCACCAGCATCCCTGAAAACATAACATATTCATTCTAATACACTTTGATTCTAATCCCAATAACTGAAAAATAAACTCAGTGAAACCCCATTGTTTTCTATCATAAAACTTTTCAACGTCATTAAACCCATTAAAAGTTGTTGTCAAGAGGCTTTAGCACAAAACAATGCCTCCCATCTGGTTAATAAACTTTCCAGACTAAATTTTTCCTATTATAAAACCACTTTGAGCAGATTAACTTAGAAGTAGGATGGACTTAATTATTTCTACTAGCAATTTACCTAGATTTTTATGGAAGACATATAAAGTGATCACCCTTCAATTCATCATCATATCCTTATTTTTTACTTGATTCCAGATGAGTGGATTTCCCCACCACAAATTGGCAACCTGGGAGTTTGTGCAAACTTCGACCATGGTTATGAAGTAGGCATTCAATTGCAAGGTGACTTCTACAAACTACAAACTGAAATCAAAATGTGTAAGAAATAAAATATCTGAAAACAACATACTGGAAATGAAATGCAGGAAAAAAATAATAGAAAGGATATTGGTATTAGTGATCTATACCATTGTGCCAAATCTCATTGTAACAATTGGCAAACTTTTTGGTGGTTACTGCCTCTATGTCTTTAGTTTGAAACCTCTGCCTTTCTTTTAGTGTTCTCAAACAAAAAGATGTACAATGTAAGTTCATTACCATACTAGTTGATACACCTCAATTAGTTAGCTACACACCTATGGCTATAGATTGTACATGTCACTACTAGAATTGTACTGTACAAGTAATCAGATTTTACCCAACTTAGATGTAAGAGTTTCATCATTTTCCCAAGCTCATCAATGCAGATACCAAAAAGGGTTGGTGAAAGAGGGCAACCCTGCTTGAATCCAATAGTACTCTTGACAAAGTCCGAAAGAACATGATGAGTCTGGAATCATCCAACTTTGTCATGTCCTCTTTTTCGGATTAAAATAATTAATAATATTACTTAAGTTGGGCCGAGCAATTTCTAATTTTAAGGGCAACTTAATAATATTATTATAATTAAAATAAAAGGTGTTTTTTAAACAATAGTATTAAAATAAATATAAAAAGCACTTTTAAATAAATAAATAAAAGTAAAATAAACTAAAAAATTAAAATAAAGTATTTTTAAATACTTGGAGGGAAATTTAGGACCCAAGGGCCCAATTCGAAAAGATATATCAAGGAGGCGCCTATCTTCATTTGATCATCATTCAAATTATCCTTTTGCGTCCAATTTTCAGATTTGAGCAATTTGTTCAATCTAGGGCATCCAAGGATGAAAACTCTTGGTTTGTTTGGGGTTTGAGAGGAGGAAAACCCTCTTGGATTCCACATTTGGGGTCAAGGACGAAAACCCTTGTTTCCTATTTTGGGTGATTCCATCCAGGGATCACAATTTGTGCTGATTTGTTGAGGATTTGAAGACATTTTTCAGCTTGCTACAGTGTTTTGTTGAAGATTACATCTTTTGGAGAGTTATATGTTGTTGCTACAGTGCCACTACAGTGTTGCCACATTAGAATTTTTATGAGTAGATTTGCATCATCATTCGCTGGATCTGAAGAGTTTACACCACTTTGGCAAACCCTAATGGCTGCTCCATCAATCTTTGGAGGTTTGGATCAAATTTGACATTATTTGCAGGTTTCTAGCCCTAGCCACAGATAATTTGTTGCTGTACCAACATCATAAGTCTAATTTTCAGTCATACAACTTGAGTGCAACATTTGGGAGAGCAAAATCTATCATTTCCAACCTTGTGACAGTCATATCAGCCGTTGATTTGCATCATTCCAGTCCTTGTACATCACTGACCAGCTGCTCACACTCACCTACAGCTCTACCGCCGCCTTTTCCAGCCAACCAATGGTTCATACATCTGCTATTCAGGTTCCATTGGCTATCATAGATCAGATCTGATTATTATTCCTTCATATTGTATGAAGTTTTGACCTTTGGCATAATCATAAATATTGTTTCAGCGTTATCAAATAAGCATTGTACTTGTACCTTGCATTACATATCAGATCTAGGGATTTGTATTGCTGTCATACATTTTCTAACCCTTGTTTATCAAGTGTACTGATCAGATATGACTTCTTTCCACAACAAGGGTTTCATATTTTTGTGATTTTGTAAATGGGACTTTGAAATAAATATTTCAGTTATTACCAGCACTTATTTCCTTCCTCTGTTTGGTGTTGTATAGATTTTTGTTTACAAATCAGAAAATACCAAAAAAATCAGTAAAATTCAAAAACTATAATTTGGGACAATACAAACTTTTGCCTTGTAATGAAATGAAGTGAGAGATTTTAATGACATCCATGAGACCAAGCAATCTAAGGGACCAAGAGCCACAGCCTTAAGACATTTTCAAACTCTTTTCGATCTCAGATCTTCTACTATGGAACTTGATCAAAAAACTTGTTTTGCTAAGCCTCGCTTCCTCAAATAAGGCAGTTAAGTTGTCCACTTCCAAGTTGTTTTCATACGTGATACGGATATCATTGTAGGCTACACACTCCATGATGAAATGTCATTCTATCTCCACCACCCCCTTGCTGCAAAATAGGCACGTTCTAATTTCCCATTGTTCCTTAAAAATAATCCAGCTATCGGTCTCACACCTAAGATGATGTGATCCAATCCTCAACTGGGCAATTAACAACCTCGCTTTCCCCTTTAATTGCAGCTCTCATATTTGCCTTTTCGTCATGTTCACATGTGGGGTTAAACTCTTTGACATAGTACACTTTCTTCTGAGCAATTGGCTTTGTCCACATGGCAGTTCTGAATTTTTCTCACATATTTGTTTATTTCCTCATTGGTGTTTGGGCACTCTTGCAATTTAATGTCCCATTTACTCATCCATTTGTCGTTTTGTTTCATCCACGTGTTCTTCGTTCGACTTAATTTCTCCTCCACAATCATTCTAGGCCAGCAATGATTCTCTATATTTTGAACATTTTTTAGATAACTTAATATCCAAGTTATCGCCAATGCCCCTAGTGGGAAAGAACTTGCTTCAGCCAAAAGAATCTTGTATAGAACTGGAGTTTTGATTTTGACGCTGCTTTTGATTAAATGCTTTTGAATCCTTTCTAATTGCCTCCATTTGTGATTGGACTTGCTACTCCCCCATACTTCACACCCATAAAGGATTACCGGCACAACTAGTAAGCCAAAAAGGATTTTCTTGGTTTTCCAACCCCATAATTCAGCATTCCTGCATCTATTTTGTAGTAAATATGAAGCTTTCCACCCCCCTCCCCACCCTCCCATGTCCTTTTTGCCTTGCAAGTCTCCCAACTAAGCCTATTGTTGAAATCGATACCAAAGAACTTGTATTCCTCTGCTATTTCCAATGGGCTTCCTTCGAAATTAAAGTAAAATTATTTCCTTTTTCTTCTTAACAAAAAAATCATGACTTTGGTTCTGCTGGTGTTCACTTGCATCCAAACCTTCTAACAAAAGAGTTCTAAAGCCCTCAAGTGCTCTCTCAAACCATGAGTTGTTTTTGCAATTAGGATGAGATCATTGGCATATAATAGTAACTTCACTACGTATCCAACAAGTTCCCCCCAACAGATTTGTTTAACCATTCTTCAAGTTTATCAATGTATAATCCAAACAAAGTGGAGGAGAGAAAGCAGCCTTGTAGAGTCGCATGATGGCAGCAACGAGAGTCTCATAAGTATCAATGCCCCACAATTTCTAGAACAGCAAATGCCTTGGGATGGAGTCAAAGGCCTTCTTCAAGTCCACAAAACAACAAAAAACTTTAGAAGATTGATGACAAGCCTCTTCAATGATAGCCAGGAGTGTGAAAATGTTGTCAATAGTCTAGAAATCCCTCCTAAAGCAATCCTGCCCTTAGCTCTCAAATTCCTATCCTCTAGTACCTCTGAAAGTAGCCTATCAAGTAACATGGCATAGGGTTCGGCAAATGTATGTCCACTCCTGATACCTGTAATTACTTGGATTGGAGCAATCCCCAAATTTGTGAAAGATGTGGATAATATGTTGTGACCAAGCAGAGGGGAACCTAGAACAAACCTTATTGAATAGTTGTAAAATGGGGTAGGGAAGAGAATCCACACCATGCCTGAAAAACTTAATTTGGAGTCCCTCACAATCAGTGGCTTTGCTGACGCAAAGCTTAAAAAATGCTCTCTAGATGTGACCTATAGAAAATAGGTAACCATGGGGAGAGAAGCGGGGACTCTAGTGGTAGGCTAACTGGGGACATCATAAAGAGAACTAGCATAGGAGACCAAAGCAAGCAAGGTGATATGTGTAATGCGTAGTCCATAAAATTACCTTGTTATGTTTTGTTAGTCTCTTGTCGGCTTGTGGGTAGTTGTTAGGAGTTGGTTGTAAGTGGTTGTCAAC
Organism: Cunninghamia lanceolata; assembly: GCA_027924645.1. Classification (NCBI taxonomy): domain Eukaryota; kingdom Viridiplantae; phylum Streptophyta; class Pinopsida; order Cupressales; family Cupressaceae; genus Cunninghamia; species Cunninghamia lanceolata. Next base: position 970,062 of record BSBN01001102.1, read on the forward strand.
AATTATATTTTATTTGGCAACACTTGGGCACTTTAAATATGCTTCTTGTAGTCAAGGAAGGCAATGTGATTGTATACGCAATCCTCCCTAATCTACATGTACCTACACATTGAATACATCTTCTATTGTGCCATATTTTGTTACTTTATCAATTGGTTGTTAGGAAGTTGCATTAGCGTTGCTCGAGGACGAGCAATCTTTGGGAAGGGCGGACTGTAATGTCCCCATTTTTGGGTTCTCTTGTAGCACAGTTGGAGTTGACTTTCTGAGTTTGTGACAGCTTGATTAGAGGAGTATTTCGATGTTACCAATGTGCTCGAGTGATCCAGTGGAGCTGTATGACATTTTCCGGAGGGATTTCGGACAACTTGTTCATACTTACTATTTATAGTAAGTGCTTGCATGGCGACAATCTTTCTGAGTTTTATGGGGTTTGTTCTCTTTGGTCATCGGTGAACACTGCTATTTATAGTAAGTGTCAGCCTGGCTCTATTTTGGTGATTTGGCAGTTCAGCCGTTTGGCTATCTCAGGTGTTGCATCGAGCTTAGAGTTGTCAGGGGTTTTGCAGTGACGCTTTCAGAAGTGTTCTCGGACTCTTTTACCGCATTTGTTGTTTTTAGCAGGGTCACCGACTTCGTCACGTGGCATCAGGAACGGCTTGTCATGATCAGTCCCTTCACCGATTGCCCGTTGGTGTCCGTTTGTAGATGCAATTGATATATTTAATTATCATTATGCAATTTAAGTTAAATTAAATATTTAACTTACGATAATTAAATATTATTAAGGTGACTTTATTTTATTGCATTTGGGCGCCCACTTGAGAATTAAGTGTTATTTCATAAAGTTAAAATTAAATATATATTTGAGGCGTCCTTTTGAGGGAGTAATAAGGAAATATTAAAAGTGCAATTTTAAAATAAGAAAAAGGGCAAAATGAGGTGTTGGTTTTGGGGAAGCTTATAAAAGTCATTATTACGAAAGTAATTTGGTAAAAAACTTGATTGAATTAATTATGAGCAAAACGCTCAGCAAAATATATACAGGATTTACAAAGAGCAAGTTTCAAAATAGAAACTGCAGAAGAAAGATAATTACAGCTAATATACAGGAGTGACCATTAACTAAAAATAGAATAAATAATTGGTCTAATACCCTCCCTTAATGGTCAATCTATCAACTACACCAAGAGACCCCCTGAATTTTACAAACTTATCTGGACCAAGGGACTTGGTGAGGATATCAGTTGTCTAATCCTCCGTCGGAATATACAGCAACTGAACTGATCCGTCTTCAACAAGCTTTCTGATGAAATGACAATGAGTTTCTACATGCTTGGTTCTTTCATGGAAGACTAGATTTTTGGCAAGTTTGAGAACTCCCTGATTATCACAGAACAAGGGAGTCGGACCTGCTTGAGATATTTGCATATCGGAAAGCATCCGGCGAAGCCAAACTGCCTCACACGCTGCCTTAACTGCTCCCCGATACTCTGCTTCTGTCGAGAAGAGAGCCACTGCCTGCTGCTTCTTACTAGTCCATGTGACGGCACCGAATCCCAAACTGAACACATACCCAGATGTGGATTTCCTGTCATCAACTGAACCTGCCCAATCTAAGTCTGTGAAACCACTGAGTCTAGGATCATGGCTCCTTGAGTAAAGAAGTCCATAATTAGAAGTGCCCTTCACATAACGCAGCACACGCTTCGCTGCTACCCAATGATCAGCCTTGGGAGCTGTCATGAAGCGTGAAATGTAGCTCACTGCAAAACTGACGTCAGGTCTGGTGGCAGTGAGATAGATGAGGCTGCCCACTAGTTGCCTGAACAATGATTCATCCACTACAGGTGAATCTGACTTGGCTGACAACTTAAGCCCTTTTTCCATGGGTGTGCAGGCAGGTTTGCAATCCTGCATACGGAACTTATCCAGAAGACTGCGAGCATATTTGGACTGGGAAATGAAGATACTGCGCTCGGTCTGCCAAACCTCAACACCTAAACAGTAATGCAAGAGTCCCAAATCTGTCATGTCAAATGTGCTGCACAAATCCTGTTTGATCTCAACGATCAAATGTGATGAGCTACCAGTAATGATCAGGTCATCCACATAGACAACAAGAATCAGAATATCACTACCAGTGCGTTTGACATACAAATTAGAGTCAAATGGACTCCTCTGAAAGCCATGATCTGTGAGGTACTTATCTATCTTGATGTACCAAGCTCGAGGAGCCTGTTTCAGGCCATAGAGTGCTTTGACCAATCTACACACCTTATGTTCTTGACCAACAACCTTGAACCCTGGAGGCTGCGTCATGTAGACTTATTCCTTCAACTCACCGTTGAGGAAGGCACTCTTAACGTCCATCTGATGGACTTTCCAACCAAACTAGGCTGCTATGGCAAGGACAAGCCGAATTGTACTCATCTTGGTTGTAGGAGCAAAAGTCTCCTCGTAGTCAATGCCTTCCTTCTGTGAGAACCCCCTAGCAACGAGACGAGCTTTGTACTTGTCAAGGGTTCCGTCAGCTTTCTATTTCACCTTGTACACCCATTTGCAACTAATGGGCTTCTTCCCTGGAGGAAGATCAGAAAGGACCCAAGTGTGATTTTTCTGAAGACTCTGGTATTCAGACTCCATAGCCTTTTCCCACTCAGGAATTCCTTTAGCCTCTGAATGTGTCTGAGGCTCATAGACACTGTGAATGTTGGTCATGAGAGCAAAGTTAACTGTATGCTGCTGTTTGCTCTTGTTTCTGGATGATCTACCCTTAATGAGCTCATCGTCATGAAGATCTCCTATAGTCTTAGCCCACCATTTAGGCCGGAGAGTAGAAGTGCCAACATCGGATGCAACAGGAGGAGCTGGAACAGGTGCAACAAGTGGAAGATCAACATCATCCAGAGGAAATTCGGGTTGAGCATCATCATCCCTCCCATCAGGTGGACCTAACGGAAGATGAACACCCAAATCAGCAGCCTTCAAAGGCTGATCCTCAGAATGCTGCACAGACGAGGAAAAAAAAAGTCCTTGTTCTTCATCAAAGACAACATCCTGGCTGAAGGTAAGACGATCAGTATCTATATCAATCAACCGGTAAGCCTTATGGATGTCACTGTACCCTGTGAACATAAGCTTTTGACTCTTGGAATCCAACTTGGAGCGCTTGGCATCTGGAATCCATACATAAGCTAAAGAGCCAAATATTTTCAAATGACTGATCCGAGGTTTGTGGCCAGTCCAAGCTTCTTCAGGAGTCTTCTCCTTAATAGCATAAGTCGGAGACCGATTAAGGAGATAGACGGCAGTGTAGACTGCTTCTGCCTAGTATTTCTTAGGAACACTCCTGTGTTCTAACATGGAATGAGCCATCTCAGTAATTGTGCGGTTGCGCCGCTCTGCAACACTGTTTTGCTGAGGAGTATAGGGTGTGGTTAATTGGCGTTTGATGCCGTGTATGTCACAGAAGTTGGAGAAGTCAGTAGAACAAAATTCCCCCCCATTATCTGACCTAAGAGTGACTATGGAACAGCCAGACTCTTTTTCTACTAAGGCCTTAAACTTCTGAAATACAGTAAACACATCTGATTCCTGTCTGAGAAAGTACACCCACATTTTATGACTGAAATCATCAACAAAAAGTAAGTACCTGCAACCAGTAACAGAAGGTGTATTCATTGGCCCACATACATCAGCGTGACCAAACTGTAGTACCTTGGAGGCTCGCCATGAGTCACCAGTCAGGAACGGTGTCCGATGCTGCTTCCCAGCTTGACAAGCCCCACAAACACCCTGATGCTGGGTCTGAATCTTAGGTAAACAGGCTACAAGGCCCTCCCAAGATAGTTGAGAAAGATAGTGCACATTTAAGTGCCCATAACGTTGATGCCAAAGACTAGTGATGGAAGAATTTCGGGCTGCCATGGCTAACTTTGGAGAATCACCTATATCCACAAGTCTGTATAGACCATGATCCTCAATACCAACAGCCACAGTGCTACGAGTCTCCCGATCAACAATGGAACATTTGTGTGTACTATAAACCACATCCAACTGAAGAGATTGCCGCATGATCTGACTGACAGAGAGAAGATTAAGTTCCATACTAGGAACATAGTAGACATGGAGGAATATGAGATTCCTCCCACCAGACTGAATCTGAACAGTGCCCTTACCGACAACTGTATATTCTTCTCCACCAAAAATAACTAAGTCAGAGGACTTCACATGATCTCCAAGTCTTTTAGCCATAAAAGAGTAAAAGGCAGATTCCTTCTGCTCAGTGTGCTCGGCAATATTTGCTTTCTACTGAGACCCTCCCTACTTCTATTCAGAAGCCAAACGCTGACGACAATCCTTTTTGATGTGACCATATTTATGACAGTAATTACACTAAATATTCTTTTTCTTGTCACTGTCCTGAGGTGGACCTAAGCCTTTCTACTGTGGAGGCTGACCTTTGCCTTTATTCTGAGCCTGAAACTTGGCTACAAAAGCTTGCTCTAAAGAGGATGAAGAAGCACTACTACCAAACTATTGTTTCCAGCGATCCTGCTGCAAGAGGATAGTACAAAGTTCTGGAAACTTCAGATCAACATTAGCTGATGTAATGTTGAGAGTCTCAATGAAATGTTCATAGGACTTAGGTAGACTTTTCAAAGTGATCACGACCATGTCTTCTTCCTCCATTTTGCGACCAATAGCCTCCAGCTAATCTCTGATTTCCTGGATCTTGTTCAGGTGCGTCTGCAAAGATGTCTTCTCATCCATCATGATAGAAAACAGTATATTTTTCAGGAAGAACGCACGGCTCTTGTCAGAGGTTTCATGCAAACCCTTCAGATGGTCCCAAATCTCCTTTGTTGTTTTCCCAGCCGGAATCTGAGGTAGCTGATCATCTGTGACTGAAAGCTTAATGAGCATGACTGTTTCACGGTTCTGCTCGTCAAACTTGTCCTAGTCTTTACCCACTATTGCAGGACGAGTAATGGTGCCTAAAATCATCTGATCGAGGCAGCAATATTCAAAGATAGTCATCATTCGCTGCTTCCAGGTATTATAATTTTTGCCATTGAAACCTTTGCCTTTATTCTGAGCCTGAAACTTGGCTACAAAAGCTTGCTCTAAAGAGGACGAAGAAGCACTACTACCAAACTATTGTTTCCAGCAATCCTGCTGCAAGAGGATAGTACAAAGTTTTGGAAACTTCAGATCAACATTAGCTGATGTAATGTTGAGAGTCTCAATGAAATGTTCATAGGACTTAGGTAGACTTTTCAAAGTGATCACGACCATGTCTTCTTCCTCCATTTTGCGACCAATAGCCTCCAGCTAATCTCTGATTTCCTGGATCTTGTTCAAGTGCGTCTGCAAAGATGTCTTCTCATCCATCATGATAGAAAACAGTATATTTTTCAGGAAGAACGCACGGCTCTTGTCAGAGGTTTCATGCAAACCCTTCAAATGGTCCCAAATCTCCTTTGTTGTTTTCCCAGTCGGAATCTGAGGTAGTTGATCATCTGTGACTGAAAGCTTAATGAGCATGACTGTTTCACGGTTCTGCTCGTCAAACTTGTCCTAGTCTTTACCCACTATTGCAGGACGAGTAATGGTGCCTAAAATCATCTGATCGAGGCAGCAATATTCAAAGATAGTCATCACTCGCTGCTTCCAGGTATTATAATTTTTGCCATTGAAACGTTGACTGCCTTCCAACATGATGTTGGTCAAACTCGCCATCTTGCACGCTTTTCAATGCACGAAAAATGATGAACTGAGAAGAGGCTTGCGGCACAAATTTCAATGCACTGAGGTAGGTACAGGAACAGACTTCGAGACAAATCCGTCGGCACAAATTTCAAGGCACGAAGTTCGAGGCACCTAGAAAAATCCGACAGGTACCCAGAAATAGTCTCGAAAAACCCACCAAGAATCTGTGATCAGAAAAAAAATTTCAACTGGAACTGGAGGGTCAAAACCCTAGTCGGAAAAAAACAAGAACCCTAGGCGGCTATGGCAGCCATGAAAACACAAAAAAAAAATGACTTCAAATAGAGGGTTTATGTCTCCTTGCAGAAAATCGAGATTTGCAGGTGTCCGGAAAAGGGTCTGGCACCAAAAACTTGGAGAAAACCCTTTCAAAGAATCGTGCAGAAATCCACAACTAAGGGATTTGGAAGAAATCGCGTCCACCAAAACTCAGAAAACCGCAACTTGGAAGAATCGCGTCCTCCAAAACTCAGAAAACCGCAACTTTGGAAGAATCGCGTCCTCCAAAACTCAAAAAACCGCGACTGAGATTAAAAAACGTGAGCGGATGGAGGTGAAATCGCGAACAGGGGAGACAGAGCCCTAAACGGCGCTCAGAAAGAACAGGAACCCTATAGGAACCACAAACAGAGTGCGAAGATCATAAATCTTAAGGCACGAAAAAAACCAGAAAACCCTGGCGGCCGACGTTTCTACAAAAAAATGCATACAGAACTCGCTAGAGATATTTCGCGACCAAGAACTCGGAGAGATAAAATCAATCTTCAAACACTTATACAATTTCTTTCGAAAATTTAGAAGACAAATTTTTAATTTCCAGGTTCTAGCTCTGATACCATATTACGAAAGTAATTTGGTAAAAAACTTGATTGAATTAATTATGAGCAAGACGCTCAGCAAAATATATACAGGATTTACAAAGAGCAAGTTTCAAAATAGAAACTGCAGAAGAAAGATAATTACAGCTGATATACAGGAGTTGACCATTAACTAAAAATAGAATAAATAATTAGTCTCATAGTCATTTGGAGCTCATTTTGCTGCATGCTTGGATGATTTCTTCTCAATAGTTTGTCTTGCTGGTTGGACTAAAGTTCACCATTTGCTTCTTGAGGACGAAAACCCTCTTGGAGAACAGTATCTGTAGGGGTTATGCTGGAGCTGAATAGTTGAAGATTTTCAGTGGTTTGAACCAATGGTTTGGATGCAGATTTTTACAAAGTGATTTAGAAGAGTATAGCAAAAGATCTTTTGCAGATTTTAAGTGTTTCGTTGTTGTACCTTCTCCATTGTTGGCCGCTCCAAGTGTTGTAGCTGAACGTTGGAATTTTGGGAGTTGTTTTCAGATGATTTCAGTGCTATTTCACCTTGAATGGGGACACCTAGGGCTGGAGAATAAAGGGTTTTGAGCATTTTGTAATCTAAGCATTTCTACTAGGGTTTTTGGAGCTTCCATTGTTGTTCACAGATTGTTTCAGACCTGCCCATTGTAAGACAACAAATGGGTATGTTTCAAATATGATGTTTGAGTGATTTTATCATCTAGGTATTTGTTATAATCCCTCTATTTAATGTATTCAACAAATATATCTCAAAAACATATGACAGCAGCTAGGGTTTTGAAATATCTGATTTTTTAGGGTTTCCTAACATATGGGCATTGCTGATTTATGTTCTTAGTGGTTGTTTCAATTCATATTAGCTTCTGGGTATTATTAGAAATGCTTCTTTAATGTTATATCTCAACTACTTGCAAGCCCTAAACAACAGCAAACAACAAAAAACAAAAAAATTAGAACAGGGGTGTATGTTACATTTTTGTGCCAATGAGAGTTGCACCATACAATGATTTGAAAGTCAACAAAGGGTACAAGCAAGTGTTTCATAGACTCTTCCTTGATCCTAATTTGGAGGATATAGTCATGTCTAAGTTTGTTGATTTTGTGCATTCCAATGGTCAAAGTCTCTTCATGACAAGTTTAAGAAGGTTACTCACAGTTGATGATACATCCATAGACAAGCATTCCAACACCTAGAACCTCTTGCAATCAAAGCTTTATCGCAAGTAATTTTATATTTTTTAGCTAAAAGACAAACATTTTCAAGTTTAAGTTTTATTTATAATTTTTTAACTCTAACTCTCCACCTTTGCCTCAATAGGTTGCCAATTCATCTACATCTAAGTGGAACTGGACCACATACCCTATCCACTCAATAAAGTGCAACCAACTGCACTCAAAGAAGGCAGAGAACTTAAGTGTACCTGCATTCCAACTTGCACCTTCTTTCGCACAAACAAAATGACTACAAGGAAGGGGAAAATAAGCTATGGGATATAGAACCAGAGCATGCTGACTTGGATGCTTCCTCTTCCTAACATGCTTCATTTGTGGAGGAATCAAACAGCCAACATATTTTTAGTGTGAATATCAGTGGCATTGCTTATGGTTCCTCTAATCTACCTACATCATCTAATGTCAATAATGATGATTATTTTTTTGAAGACCCATATTATGCTGATTACTGATATTATTATTTTGATATTGAACAACAAATATCTATCATGGCATTTGAGTTTGACAAATTGACATTGAAGTAATGTTTTTAATTTTTATGGTGATTTTGTTTATTATATGAGGTTATGGTTTTCTGAATTTAATTCCTGTTTTTTGGCTGCAATTATGTATATATTTATGATTTTTATATTCTTTTTGTATGGACAAACCCAACCCGAAATTTTTATTTTGCCAAATCCACATACTGAACACCTGAACCTGAACCTGAACTGGTAACTTAAGTCATAAACTGAGTGTGATAATAATTGATAAAGAAAAACCCTTCTTGGTAAGATGCTGGACCATATGTAATTCAAGGTTGTCATGAATCTGGTTTCTTAGTGTTAAGAGTTTTTACTTTGAGTTGCTCGGCTAATGTTGTCACAATGATGGCACAGCAGTGACAGCAGCATATCCAGACCTGTGTACAGCAAAGAGATCAACATGGAGAGGACGCAGTTATGTAGGAGAATAACATCCAGTTTGAGATTAATGCCCACTTAACTATTTGACACTCGAGTGAGCTGTTGATGTAACTTAGTCTCAACTATTTTGATTAAAAGTTGTTGGTTATTTGACTGGGTTGATTGATTAGTCAGACTAGTTGATTGATCAGTCAAACTGAGTGTCAGACCAGTGAGTTGTCAGCTTAACTTGAACCTTTACTTGAGACCTCATCTAGTTTCTCTAGTTAGATTCCTAGTGCACTTGTATATTTGAAGTGCAAATATTCTATAATTCTCTAATTTTTAAGTTTCGAGCTAGTGCAGTCTATTTCTTCTCAGATTTTATGAGAAGACGGTCACAGTTTTGAGAATTCAAGACTGTGTATTCACCATTTATATTTTCAGCAGTATGTGTTTGTAGATTAGCATATTCAAATATTATTGTTTTGCTTGAAGTTTTCATGTTCTAAACTACCTTGTTTTAGGGTTAAATTTTCTGAGTGCAGAATCTTCTTACCATGGTCTGAAAATTAACACCTAGCCTGGTTGGCAACCAATCATAGTCTTGTCATAAAAGATACATTTCATAAATTCAGCTTGACCAATGGTTTGTATGCCTCGCATCTTAAGAAGCAATTTCTGCAGCATGCTTCTTGGTATTGACTTGGTTGCTTGGTGGTTCTAGAATTGGAGGCTGTGGCTACAATTCCTTTTCTTTGTTCTGTATGTTGGAATAGGATGTTCTTTCGAGCTTGCTGCATAGGTTTCAACTAAACCAGATATCTTTGGAAGACATATTAACTCTCTTACACTTGGTATGAAAGATCAGCTTTTAGTAGTGTTTCATGTTGAATAAGGTCCTCATCATGATGCTATTAGTTTTTGTGACATATTCTTATGTAAATTTCTTGTTCTAGATTGTAATACAAAATACATGCTCTCTAACCAAAAGGACAAAAGCAAGAAACAAAGGAATTAAAGACCTTTAATAGTATCAACTAGGAGAGCCTTAATGATGAATATAGGATCACTGACATTTGCCAACAGTGACCTAATAGAGTACAATGGTCTTCTCCTAAGAAGAGAATATTACAAGTTACAACCCACATTATCTAGTAGAACAAACAGCAAAAATCTAAATGTGCATAATTTGCCTTAGGATTTGCCCAACAGACAGATTAACCTCATAGATATGATTTTACGCTAAATTGTGTTCTAAACTTCTATGCTTTTATGCCTAATTGAAGATTTACAACCTCATAAGAACAACGAAAGCTGTTGTACTTAACTAACCTGTCATGTCCCCTATGCCCCTCCTAAATTAATTATATATTTTTAGTTTAAAAATAGTATTTTTTAACACTAACCATAACAATAATAACATTAATAATTATAATAATAATAACATTTTCAAATTTTGGGCGCTGACTTTGGGTCTTTAGGACCAAGATTGATCAGGTATAAATAAAAGATTTGATTTCAAATGAAGATCATCTGTTTATGCATTTTAAAGTGGTTGTTTGCAATTTGATCTACTGACTGGGGTGAAACCCCCACAAAAGCTATCTCAGATGGGACAAAAACCCTGCCTAATACTTGTGTTTGAGCTACTTTCATCTCAAGAAGTTAGTGCTGAAATTGATTAAGTTTGAATATCTCTCAGGTCTGTGGAGCATCTTCACAAGAAGGAAACATTTTAGGCCGCAATCAGGAGAGCTATCTATCTGACTTGCAGCAGCTAGCACACCCTCTAGGGATTTTGATTATCATTGGCCGAATCAGGGACTTAAGCAATCCTTCAGGTCGTGGGCAGATTGGAAAATGAGGTAGATCCTCTACCTAATCGCAAGAACTACATCACGCTAACAAGAACAGCGATTTAAGGGAGAGCAATTAAAGTGTCTTCGACACCCCAATCTCTCTATACACTGCATGGAACCATCCTAGATTTATCTAGCACCCTTCAGTAGTCGCATCTAGCAGATACTCAACCACTCGCCATCATCATGTGTGGTCACGCTCTACAGAACTCAGAACCTATCATACATTTCGGGAGTATAGGAGGGTGCGCCCAGCAGTATCATCCACCTTACAGGCAGCATTTGAGATTTCCCGAATCTAAAATACCATTCATACTCTTTGCGACCTGGAATAAGGATTCAGAATCCTCATATTTTGTAAGTCATTTGTGTAAGAGACATTGATATCAACTTCCAATTTGATAATAAATAAACCTGTGGATTTATTGGAGTTTGAGAATTTGTATAGAACTGTTGTTTACCAAATCTGTATAAATTGTCTACTAGTTGACTGTGTGGAATCCATTATATGCTGCTATTGTTTGAAGATTTTAAATTTGTATGACATCTGATTACAATTTTTGGAAACTGGTTATTGTTTGAGTGTAATTCTGGGTTGAATAAGAAAATAACCGTTAGGAATATTATAGTGGTATCAGAGACACCTTTCTTGCCAGCCTGTTGTATTGTTGTAATGCAGATTCATGCTCTTGAGTGATAGGGAAATCAGGTACCAGCGGATAGAGAAGAAAAGAGAGGCAACCATGGGAGACAGAAATGAAGAAAATATGCAGGATGTTATCAGGGAAAACAGAGAATTTCAATCATCTATGAGAGACTCTATGGCAAAGATGCTCGGATCCTAAAGGGGATGAATCAACAATGGAGTGCTGGTAAAATCAATTAGCCTTTTCCAAAAGGGAGTAACTCAGCTAATGACAGAGCTTCAATTAACCCCCCACAAAGACATTCAGAGCCAAATTTTTACAGAGAGAAGAGGCAGATCCCTTTGAAAAGAAGAACTCATACCACCATGACAGGGGGATGAAATGGCAAGGTATCATGCTGAATATAATGCCCTAAATCCAGCTATTTGCCATGGCATGTCTTTCATTGAATATTATGAGATGAAAACAAGAAACGGGCATAGGAGGATAAGGTATGAGGAGCAGCCCCGTAGAGATATACAACAATGTTTGGGAAAGATTGCCATACATAGATATGATGGATCAGACAGTTGTTCAGCTACAGCATGGTTGCAGAAGTTGGATACATAATTCTTCTTCAATCCCATGTTTGAAGAAGCAGCCATCAAATTCGCTACTTTACATCGGGAAGGTGTAGGTCATGAATGGTGGTACCATGGGACGGTGATAAAAGGGGCATGGTTCCATTACCACCTTGGAGAAGTTCAACCAAAGATTGACAGAGAGGTTTGATAGCAAGGATCCAGAGACTTACTTCAGAGAGTTAACACATTTGAGACAAGAGGGATCGGTTGAGTATTATGTAGCAGAGTTTCAAAGGCGTTCAATGATGGTTCCAAATGTGATGGAGAGAAGACTCAGTGTGTTTTTTGTGGTAGGTCTAAGTGATTCATTCAAGGGATTGGTGAGAGCATTTGAGCCAAGATTTTTGCAAGAGGCCATCAGGAGAGCTTTGAGCTTGGAGGATTAAGTGGCTAAGGCCAAGTTCAACCACAAGCCATCTCCAATAGTGCAGCAACAAAAGAATTTCCCTCCACCCAAGGCATTACCTTAAAGACCCAATAGGAATGAAGAGGGAAAGAAAGAACTCCGAAGGAAGAAACTATGATGTAGGGAGCCGTGGATGCCTGGGCATAGGTGTTTGGGCAAGGGACAGGTGCATTTCATAGAGGTATTATCAAATGATGATTCAGAGATGGAAGAACCTGGGGCCAAGGTTGTAGAGGATGCAGAGGAACATGAAGCAGAAGGGGGTTCTTTGGGAAGCACACTTGCCACTCTCTCAGGAGCACCTACGTATCACCATTTTCAAGTTCATGGAGTATTGCAGGGTCATAAGGTGACAACTTTGATTGACAATGGGGCTACCCATAATTTCATTGATGAGGGTTTGGTGACTAAGATGAAGTTGAAGACAAGGAAATTTGAGGGGTTCAATGTGATTGTGGCCGATGGATTCACTATCCCATGTACACGAAGGAGTCAGCAACTTGACATCACCTTGGGGTGACATAGAGTTTGCAATGACTTCTATGTGGTTGGCATAGGTGAGACAGATGTAGTTTTGGGTGTGCAGTGGTTCTATTCACTTAGTGAGTAATCTCAAAACTATCAGACTATGGAGCTGAAATTCAAATCCGAGGGTAAGGAGGTGATTCTTCAGGGCTTATCTAATGGAGCTCCGAGGGTTGTTTCAACCAAGAGGATGGAGAGAGCCTTTCGTACAGAACAAGTAAATTGGGCAGCACAATGTTTGGTTACCGATGGATTTTCACCCACAGATGAAAAGACTACTCATATAGATATTCATCCTATCATGGACAAGCATAGCATGGTATTCAATGATATTCCTCCAAGATTACCTCCAAATAGAGGATTCCATGTAATGTCCCCTTCTTAGCCCAGACAGACAGATGGAGTGATTAGCCTATTCCAAGGTTCCTGTAGGCTAATGGAGTTGGTTAGGGAACCTATTTGGGGTCATTTACTAGGACTTACTATTTATAGTAAGTTAGGCAGGAGGATCACCGGTGGATGTTGACCAACTTTCCATGTTTAGCATTGTCGGTTGGAGTACCTAGCACATTACCATTGGGTTTCGTGGTGGCTAAGGAATTAATTGTCGAAATGTAAATTAAATTAAATATTTAATTTACACTAGTTAAATAGCCTAAGTCACTTTATGTTATATAGGTGACTTAACTTTATGGGAGATATAAGTTGTTGTATTCGATAAAGTGCTAGGGGTTTTTGAGGGGGCGCCCAAGTCATGTGCTTCATGGACTTAAGTTATTAAAGTATTAAAATAATAAAATTTTCCTCTTAGGCATTGGAATCCAAGGAACAAAAAGAAAATGTGAGTTCATTTCATTATGCATTCACTTTGCAAAAAATACATTGTCGTGCAAACTTGGAGCTTGGCTTTGAGGTTGAACAAGGGTTTTGTAGGGACAAAAACCTCTATAGAATCACCCTCTTCGTGTTTGAGAGACAACATCAGGAGAGTTGCTGGGAGTCTCATCCAGAGGCTTCGCAATGAACTTAGTTTGATGCATTTTGATGAAGATTTAAGGAGATATTGTACACATTTTAATGCAGATTTTGTGAACAGCAGAGAACATATTTTGTAGTTACAATCTTGAGCAGATTTGAAGTGATTGTTGAGACTGTATACTCAATCCATGCTGGTCGTACCTTGTCCAATGCAAGCCGTACAAAATCAGACCTAGCCGAACATCTTTGGGCACCATTAATGAATGATTTGCATGCTTTATCATCTGATATTGAGGCTTCAACATTAGAGACCTTTTTGTAAAGGTTTATAAAGGAGTTTAGACCAGATTTGGAGCTTCAAAACACTGCAGCAGCCTACACAGCAGGCCGTACCATCAGCATAGGGTCGTGGGTCTTCTACAGGGTGAAACGCCTATCATTTAGGCTCAATATCTGATGTAACTTGGTTGCCTAGGGCCTTGTATCCCAATGCTATTCATTGTTTGTAGAAGAACATTTGTTGTTTGGCGTTTGGAGTGATTTTCGAGTGTCCATAGTGCTGGTCCATGTACAACGGAAATACGAAGTTGGAGATTTGCAAATGGGTATGTCAATGTAATTCATTTTGAGTGATTTTATGAACTGGGTCTTTCTTATTTTGTGCATATCTATTATAGTTTTTCTGGGTATTGTTCCGTGCATCGTTTTCATTGTTATATTGCAAAATCAATTACATGCAAAAAAACACAATAAAGCCTAAACCAATCAGTAGAACAGAAACAAAAAATATTAGCATAAAACCCTACCAAGACAATGGCTATTACAGTGGTATTAGTGCACAGATAATCTTGCCATCCTGTGAGGTCAGTTGAAACATGCAGAGTGGGTATTGAGTGATGCAACCGGGTACACACCAATACTACCTCAGGAGAAACAAGTCATAGCCGGATCTTGCAGTACCACCTCATATTGATCCTTTTACAGGCACTGATACAGTAGTGGTACCAATAGAGGAAATGGGTGTCAGAGACCATGAAGAACCTAGCACCCGTGACATTCTGAATGATTTGGCTAGGGGACAACAGGAATTGCAGCATAACTTTAATCATATGATGGAAATGATGGCTAACCACGTTTTCAGGAATCCCGAGAACAATAACAACAACAATGACAAGAACCGGAACCATAATGGTGATAGGAACATTGGTGACAGGAACAATGGTGACAGGGATGATGAGGACAGGAGAAATGAAGGGGAAGCATCGGTTAATAAAAGAGGGGTTACTCAACACACAGCTTATGATAGACCTGATATACCCACTTTCACCCTGTGGAACAATGCACCAAAGCCTGAGCCTACATAGTTGGAGTTCCAGGCTGTCATTATCAGAGATTAGCGGGCATCCAGTGAAGAGTTTAGCGCTGAGATGTCTTTCCATGAGTACTCAAACTTGAGGATGAAACACAGACCCAAGGGAGGTGGTAGACAGCAGAATATTGATCTGCAAAAGAAAGTAAACAAGCTCAACATACCTTATTTTGATGGGTTGGGGAAGACCACAGCCAGAGCATGGGTCCGGAAGCTGGATAGCTTCCTTCAACTCAGCCCTATGCCTGAGGAGGAGGCCACTACATACGCTGCCCTGCATCTTGACGACATTGCCCATGAGTGGTGGCACCATGGAAGGTTACTTTGGGCCACAACCAGATCACATCCTATGCAGAATTCACTGGTTGTCTTATAGACAAGTTCGACAAGGACCCTGAATTGCAGTTTAAGGAATTGACTTAGCTCGGACAATGAGGTTCGGTGGAGAGTTATATCTCAGAGTTCCAAAAGTTGTTGGTGATGGTGACGGACATTTCAGAACACAGGTTACTAATTCTTTTCATTAATGGACTCACCGATCCATTACGAGGCTGGATTAAGGGCCTCAACCCACCTTCTGTACACGAGGCTATGAAGAAGGCTAAAGATATGGAATCTTCAACATCCCAAAGTAAATTTCAGTCGAAGGGATTTCCATACAAGAAGGACAAGGACAAAAAGCCTTTCCAAAAAGATATCAATCAGCCAAGAGAGAAGACAAATCAGCTGAACAATGAACAGCTTAATGAGTGCAGGAGGAAGAAGCTTTGCTTCCACTGTCAGGAACCATGGGATCCTTCACACAGATGCCTTAATAAGGCAAAGGCGAAGTAGATAGAGTATTTTTCTACTGAAGAATCCAATTCAAAGAATCAGATCAGCCATCAAACAGGGAGGACAACGATGATGAGAATGCATCTCAAGGCAATAGTGACAGTGAGGGAGTGATGGCACAACATTCTAGCTTCCAGAAGTTGGCTCCTTCAAAGTTAAAGGAGTCCTAAGTGGACAACGCATCATCACCCTTATCGATACAGGTGCAACACATAATTTCATTGATGAGGGGTTGGTGGCCAAAAGAGGACTCAAAATAGAGGAGTTTGAAGGTTTCAAGGTAATGGTAGCAGATGGCTTCAAACTCACGTGTACCAGAAAATTTTTTGGGTTGAGCATATGGCTTGGAGAGTATGAGCTCAAAGACGATATCTATGTTGTGAGTATAGGTGACACAGATGTGGTGTTGGATATGCACTGGATGATGACCATTGGAGAGTTCACCATGAACTTGAGGAACATGGAAATGAAATTTGAAGCCAATGGGAAGAAGATTGTACTTAGAGCTTTATCAAATGGAGGGCCTCGAGTAGTTTCTCTCAAGAGGATGGAGAGAATGCTGAGACATGACCAGGTTGAGTGAGCAGCTGAATGCCTAATTATGCCAGAGGTTCCCCAACAGCCAAAGAACAATTACCATCTATAGTCAATGTAAAATGCCGATTGTTATATTTGATAATTTGGATTATCCAACTATGTATTAATTGTTTGTCGGTTCTCAGGTGGTTGTAAGAGTCAGTTCGTCCGAGTCAGTTAGTTGACGGTTGTGTTCCTCTTGGCAACTGTCGGGACTTTTAAATAGTCATTGTATCATCAAGGAAAGTAGTATGATGTAGTCGAATCAACTTTGGTCCTTGGCCGACCATCTTTGGTCTACTTCTGTAATACTCTCATGTGCTAATAAAGATATACTTTTACTCCTCTATCTGGTATGTATTGGTAATTCTGTAAATTATTTCAAGTATTCATTTTATCAGATAGGCAAGCAAACATTGGCGCCGTTGCCTTAAAATAAATCGGATCTGATAGAAAAGATTCATGCCCTTAGACCCCAATAAAGGCGAGAAGAGACCACGTGGTCAAGATCAAGAGATTAGAAGATCTCTTAGGCTAGTAGAACAAAGAGAACATAGAAGAAGACTAAGAGAGATTGCTGAAGTTCGAAGCTGAAGCCCATCCTGAAGTAAAAGTCGAAGTCGGAAGACTCATAGTCGAAAGACGGAAACTATAAATATTCACACGAGGGCAGAGTGGGAGGCAATCGCCAGACACCTTTCACTGCCAGATGAAGAGTGCATTGATCTTTCCGATCAAGTTGAAAAGTCAAGACAACAATCTCTCGACGAGGGACGTTGGAAGTCAGAGTCAGATTCCCTCATAGAAGCATATGAGAGCAACCTTCAAGGCATCGAAGGGTTGTCAGTTGAAGGAGAAGAAGCCGAGCCAAGGGTGTATGAAAGCAAATCTGAAGGCAAAACAAGTGCGCAGAACGCTGATGTTGCAGAGAGAGTGGAGGATTCTCACGTGGCCGAGAGTGCGAGAGAAGCACTGGAACGTTTGAATCGAAACTCTCCAGGAAGTAAGTTCCAGGCGCGAGGTTTGCATCAGAATAAAATCATGGTAAGCCCTAGTGGAGAAAAGCAAAAGTTGCCCAAATTTACAGGCAATGGATCAGAGGATCCCACCAGGCACTGTAAGACTTGTGAGACAATCTAGACAGCAAATGGGCAAGATGTCAAAACAATTTGGCTACAGTCTTTTCCAGCCACCTTGCGAGGTGTAGCAATTGACTGATATACCGAACTTGACCAAGCATCGCGAAACACATGGGAGAAATTAAAGGCCTTTGAAGAAGAATTTAAATTACTGCGAGATGATAATGAAATAGTAGCCGAAATTTACAATACTAGGCAAGGAAAGCATGAGAACGTACGAGCTTATAACTGAAGACTTAAAGAGTTACTTGTAAAGTTAAAAAAAGAACCAGTTGACAGTCTTAAGAAAAGGTGGTTCATTGAAGGTTTAATTTCGTCATTAAGAAAAAAGATAAAATAGTACCACCCTATTCGTACATAGAAGCCTACAATTGGGCAATGGACATAGAAAGTGAAGACAAAATGTCCTCTCGTAGTAAAAGAAGAATAGAGAAAGATGGTAGTTCAGATGACGACAGTGATAGCGAGTCAAGAACGGTACAAGCACTTCGGAGGGGCATGCTCCGGATGATGAAAAAATTGAAGACAGAGAAAGAACCCAACAAAGAATCCACTGAACTCTGGTGTACTGAGTGCAAAAGTGAAGGTCATACCAAAAGTAATTGTCCTGGAAAATTGTTTTGTGAGATTTGTCAGGTTATGGGTCATTCAATAAAAGAGTGCCCGTATAACTTGAAGACTAGGAGTACACAAGTACTCTTTACACCGGGAGAGCTGTCCCCTCCATCAAAGCCATAGAACGCATCTCCAGGCGGTTATCGAAATCAAAGAGGTCGAAGTCAAATACAATACGATGCCAAAGGACAGCTGGTGATCCAATGTCATCAGTGCAACGAATGGGGGCACTTTGCCAGAGAATGCCAGAAGAACCGAAATAAAGTAAGGCCATGTAAATGGTGTGGATCGGGTGACCACGAAGATAACAACTGCCCGAAACATCTAAGATTAGTATTAATCATATTGACAGAAGAAGAGGAGGATGACGAAGTCTTTGCCATCACCCGAGCACAAACAAAGAAGGCAAACTATCCAGACCCCCAAATGGAGAAGGAAAGACTCTGCAATGCTAGGAAGTGGAGATTGCCATGGAAACAGAACAGAAGAACTCAAACAAAAAGGCAACCACAACCCTACGGTCAGAGTCAGACAGAAACATCGCAAGTCAAGTACTACAAACTACCATACCAATCAAGATGGTTGATCTTCTCCAAAGCATGCCACAATTGAGGATGGCGATATCCAAAGCGATGGAAGAAAACCCAAATGAGGATAAGGCAGACAAGGATGTCATAGTAGAACCACCGCCGAGTGGTGAGCAAGTGGTCGATCCAAGACTACTAGCAGTTAACACAGGAAAGAGACCGGCGGTAGTTCACATGGAAATACTTGGAAGGAACCTGACGAACACAATAGTGGATGGGGGATTGGCGATGAATGTGATTCGAGCAAAAACTTGGAAAGGCCTCGACAAGCGCACCTTGTGGTCGAAGAACTTCCAATTAGTGGGAGCCGACCAGCACGGAATCAAAGCGTTGGGAGTGCTAATGGTTTAGAAGGTAAGGATCGATACTCAGCAATTCTTGTTGAATTTTGAAGTCATAACAACACAAAATGTGTCCTATGATGCATTAATCGGTCGAGGATGGCTAATAGCCGCCAAGGCCAACCACAACAAGAAGAAGAATACCCTGTCAATAGAGAATAAGAGTAAGAAATTTATCATTGATCTGAGGGCACAAACCGTCAGGGAGGAGTTGGCATCGAACTCTGACTCAGATGGAGGGGAGTCGTTTGAAGGAGGAGAGCCGATGGAGCCCGATGACAAAGGGATACTGAAATTACAAGAATGCTCAGAAGACGAAACCAACTCCTTCAGTGGACTCTTCCATTGGCAAATGGAAGACTATGAGTTCTTTCAACTAAATGTAACATGATTTCAATAAAAGAGGTTGGCGAAAGCTCTCAGGCAACTAGTGCAAGTCTCGATAATTCCCAGTCGACGAGTGAGACATTTGGTAACTCTCGGCCGAGGAGTGAAACACTCGGCAAGTTTTGGCCGCCTAGTGAAACACCCGACAACTATGAGCCAGGTGAAACATTGCTGACGAGTGGAACGGTTGATAAAAAGGAACTGACGAGTAACAAAGGAAAGGAAGGTAATAATCAGCCGGAAGTAAGTAACGCTTTGCCAAAAGCATATGAAGAATATAAGGAAGGAGAGGCTATAATAAACAGTACACCAGAGCAACTAGTGGCAAAGACAAGTCGACCAAAACAGGCAAGTCGACCAGGAAAGGCACATAAAGAATATACAGAGGGTGATGTCAAGATAGATGATACACTTGCGCATAAATTTGAACTAGACAAGGTGATCAAGTATGAGGAGCCATTGGCAAGCAAGGTGAATCAGGGTGATGGAACTAATCAAAAAGTGATTTTGGTGGGTGATGACTTGAACCTAGCATTGAAAGCTGTTGCATTTAAAATTTTCTTTGAGTACAAGGACGTATTCGCCCGGACACACAAAGGTTTGAAGGAAATACCTCCAGAACTATGCATGCACCAAATCCCCCTAATCTCTAACGCACAGCCAGTCAGAAAGAGACCATACCGAATGAATAAGGACTATACAGTAATTTTGTCAACTTGTAATTTTATTGAAGTTACGGCGATCGGTAAAAAGCAACAGAGAAAAGATGATTTTAAAAAGTCAGACAATTTGTGTGTGAAATGTAGTACACGGTTCGCAGAAGACAACAATTCAAGAAATTGACAAAGGTACACTTCCGAGTAAGAAAATTAAAATATTTAATTTGGAGCGTACGACTACTTGTCACAGAGTCAAATCACCCTCACAGTGAAATTCTAGAGAAAGGAAAAATATTATGAGACAAATTACGCAACAAGAAATTGTTACAGTCGGAGAGGCAGATAACAGGTGGACCCCGCCGGATAGAAACAGAAAAACTCTATTCAGTTGGCTATGGATGGGAAATTGGAAAAAACGAAAAAAAATTGAATTCAAAAAAAAAAAAAGGAAAATAAAGGCACCGTACGACTTCACTCATCAACCGCTAAACAACCCCTATATAAAACCCTAGCAACCATACGGTTCAAAACATCTGTTTTTGCCAAAGAAAGGAACATAAGAGTCGTACGAAGTGGTACAAAGGCCGTGTTCGTACGAGTTTTATTCTGATAACTGGTCGTACGAGTCCAAGTAGCTGTACGAATGTTTTCCTGTTGCAGTTGTACAAGGGATGGAAATCTAGTCGTACAAGTTTTTATCTAACTTGCACGTACGAACTATTGTTGCCGCCGTACGAATCCTCTCATCTCTTGGCCGTACGAGGCCTTTTATCTCCTGACCGTACGAGACCATTCTTGTTGACGTACGAGTTGGTGTGGTTGCAGTCGTATGAAGTCAGTGGCCGTATGAAATCAATTTCTTACCTGCCATACGAGATCTTAGTCTTCAGCCGTATGAATTGTTTTCCTTATTGCCGATTGTTGAGTCTACAAATCAAGCAGGTTTCTTGTACCGACCGTACGAGTTTTTTGACTACAGATGAGTGTTGGATTTTGTCAAGCATCCAGAAAAATGAAAAATGATGTGCGCCATGAAGTGACGAATGGTTTTGAACGTCTTATTTTGGGCTACCCCCAGACCCTGCGAGGGGCATTGTGTAATGTCCCCATTTTTAGGTCCCGTGCAATTTGGATGGTGCTGGCTTCTAGGGTGGTTCCAACACAGCCAAAGCAAAGTTTTTGTTGCTGAGCAAGGTTCAGACAGACAATTGGAGTTGATCGACACTTTTTGCCCCTGATTCGGACAACTTGTCCAAGACTTGCTATTTTTAGTAAGTCCCTATTTTTTTAGGAGGTGTGGGACCGGGCCCTATTTGACCAGTTGGGAGTTCCTATTTTTTAGGGATGTTTCTTTTGTCAGCGGTTCCTCCCCTTTAGGAGTTACTATTTATAGTAAACTGCTATTTTGGGACTTTGTGTCAGTTGACCCTCGTAGGCTAGAGCAGATGGTTAGGGGGTCTTATTTTGGCAGTATTCAGTGTGGCTTCGCCTCCAGTGATCAGTGAGAGTTCAGGTTTGACCTTCGTTGGACTCCGTTTGGCACACTTACTATTTATAATAAGTTACTTTTTCAGGGAGTCAGGGTTTCTATTTATAGCAAGGGACCTGGACAGGTCTCAGATGCAGTGTTGACCAATGTTTGGGCCTTTGCAGATGTTTTAGGACTCAGTGGTGCGTACTTACTATTTATAGTAAGTCAGCGATCGGAAGTTGCTATTTGTGGCAGGGCACCTGATCATTCAATGTTTGGCAATTTTGACGTTGGTTTCAGTTAGCGTAGCTAACTGATGGATTTTTAAGGAGATATTAATATTTTAATGTGTCATTAATTATGTTAATTAAAAGTTTATAATATAAAGTTATATTTTGACTTTATATTAAAAAGGGGGCCAATGACACATGATAAAGTGCAATTAATGATATTAATTTATTATGGGCACAATAACCAAGATACTTTTGAGGCAACTAAAGCAAATAATAAAATATTATTTTAAAAGCCAAAAAGCATTTTGGAAAGTTGTGCATGTTCATGAGGATATAAAAGCTCTCAAAAGCCAAATCAACCTCATTATTTTATGAACATTTGACTTTGGGAAATGTGTGGAGAGCTTTGGAAATTGTGTAAGATCAGGGTTTGCAGATTTATCAGCCATTGAAGACTGAAAATTCTTCATTGGAAAGCTGATTTGAGGTGGTGAAAGATCCACTGAATTTTGGCTGCTGAAGGACTTCACTCAGGGGTCCTCATTGTGCAAAATTGGGGAAAATTCACAGAGATTTTTTAGTGTGTTTTATTCCAGATCAGATTGCAAATATTTATACCTTAAATGCCATCAATCAACAGCATTTATGATGAAGATTAGAATGAGATTGATCTGCTGCAAGGGCCATACAGTCTAGGGCTGGGACATCACCCTCCCAGAGCAAATCGCTCCAAGTTATGCATTGATCTTTTTCAATTGGTGGCGGCTAGGTTAGATAATCATTGTTGCATCAAATTTTTTTGTGGGAAAAACTATAGTTTCGCTGCAACAAATTATCAAGGGTTACTTCATGCAATTTGCATTTCAAGGTTTACATTTTCAGACTCATAGTTAATTTCCAGCTTGTGCAAATCTTTCAATACATTGATATTTCAAGAGAAAAATCGCTAAAGCTCATGCATTGAGATTTCTGTTGAAGCATTGTATATGATTCATTTATTTTAGCACTAGTTAAGTTCTACCAGCATTGTTATTTATATTTCATTGCATCACAAAATTCAAAAAAAAAAGCAGAAAACTCAAAAAATTCACAAACAAAACATAAGTCAGAAAATTCACATCAGCAAGGTCAGGGGAAAACAGTGTTACAGCCATCAAGGCTCATTACAGTGGTATCAGAGCATTTAGAATTTTTAGAGAATATCCTAAGCGGGATACTACAGTGGTATCAGAACATTCAGAATTTTAGAGAATATACTAAGCGGTATATTACACGTTGCCCCTCAACCCCGCTGGGGGTGCTGCCCCTAAACCCCCATCAAACCAAGCAAAAACAAAGAATCATTCTTGTTGATTGGTGAATTAAATGGATGTACATTCATGACACTACACAATTTTTTCATGATCAGAACGCTTCTAAGATGCTTGCAGTACTATCTCGATTCAATGATCAATGGGGTGCAACATTCTCAGCATTCCGTGTGCTATCAGATTGGGTCCCTTGGTTGGTTGGTCTACTGGCAGGTGTACCGAATGTGTTGGTTCTACTTTTACTCAGCTCCTACTTCCAGTTTTTCCTCCAGGATCTTCAGCATTGTTGTCAGTTTGGCAGAGTTTACCTAATGTCACTTGATACTTCATGTTTTTTTGTCATCTGGAAGACGACTTTTTCTTTTGGGGGGGATGATGTAGTTAATGTAAAATGCTGATTATTATATTTGATAATTTGGGTTATTCAACTATCTATTAATTGTTTGTCATCTCTCGGGTGGTTGTAAGAGTCAGTTTGTCCGAGTCAGTTAGTTGACGGTTGTGTTCCTCTTGGCAACCATCGGGTCTTTTAAATAGTCATTGTATCGTCAAGGAAAGTAGTATGATGTAATCGGATCAACTTTGGTCCTTGGCCGACCATCTCTAGTCTACTTCTGTAATACTGTCATGTGCTAATAAAGATATACTTTTACTCCTCTATCTAGTATGTATTGGTAATTCTGTAAATTATTTCAAGTATTCATTTTATCAGATAAGCGAGCAAACACCATCCAGATATACAGAGGTTGTTGACCAAGCACAACAAAGTGTTTGGGAGCATACCACCAGAAGTGCCACTTGATAGAGGCATCGAGCATGTCATAGAGATTGAGGACGGGTCCAAGCCCGTGATTACTACTCCCTATCGTCATCCTAAGAGGCTCAAGGATGAGATAGAGAAGACTATAAAGGAGTTATTGGAGATGGGGCACATCAGGCCCAGTAAGAGCCCATTTGCTTCTGCAGTAGTCCTTATCAAGAAGAAAGATGGGACCATCCGAATGTGCATAGACTACAGAGATTTGAATAAGAAAACCATCAAAAACAGATATCCTATTCCCCGCATTGATGAGTTGATTGATGAGCTTCATGGGGCATGTTACTTCTCGAAGATAGATCTGAGCTCAGGATACCACCAGATCAAGATGAGAGAGGACAGAGAAAAACAACTTTCAGATGCCATTACGGCCACTTCGAGTTTTTGGTAATGCCGTTTGGGTTAACAAATGCACCACCTACTTTCCAGAGCTGCATGAATCAGATTTTTAAGAAACAGTTGAGAAAGTTTGTTTTGATCTTCTTCGATGACATCCTAATCTTTAGCAGGACATGGGAAGAGCACCTGAGGCATCTGGAGGAGGTCTTGAGCATCTTAGAGAGTGACTCCTTGTATGCCAAGGAGTCCAAGTGTGACTTTGGCATGACAAAGTTACTCTACCTGGGTCACATAATCAGTGCAGATGGTGTGAGGGTTGATCCAGAGAAGATCGGGGCTATCATGGAATGGCCTACACCGACAAACCTCACTCAGATCAAGGGGTTCTTTAGGCATATGTGGCTTCTACAGGAGGTTTGTGAAGGGCTTCTCTCACACAGAAGAACCACTTATAGATTTAACCAAGAAGGGAGCATTTGTGTGGTCAGATTCAGCACAGAAGTGTTTTGAACACTTCAAACATTTGATGTCTACTTGCCCAGTGTTAGCAATCCCCGATTTCTCCAAGCCATTCGATTTGGAGTGTGATGCCTCGAGTGAGGGGATAGGGGCAGTATTGATGCAGGAAAAACACCCCATTGCATTCGAGAGCAGGAAGCTCAGGGGTGTCGAGAAGAGCTACTCGGTGTATGACCGAGAGATGTTGGCCATAATGCATGCATTGGCCAAATTCAGACCCTATCTAGTTGGTGGCAAATTCATTATCAAAACTGATCATAATAGCATTAAATATTTTATGAACCAGAAGGATTTGAATGATCGACAGCATAAGTGGGGAAGTCGGCTCAAGGCATATGATTTTGACATCAAGTATGTCAAGGGTAAGAAGAATATAGTTGCAGATGCATTATCCAGGAGACCCCACTTGTGTCTACTAGGGGAGATATCTGCTGATTGGAGAGAGACAATTTCAGCAGAATATGCTACGGATTCCTGGGCAGCCGGAATCATAGAGGGCACAATACATGATGACAGGTACTCAGTTATTAATGATATGATCATTTATAAGGATAGAATATTTCTGGTGCCTAACTCTCAGTTCAAAGGCAAGATTCTGAAGACTTTCCATGACACACCTATGGCTGGTCATCCCAGGTTTTTTAAGACTTACAGGCAAGTATGGGAACGTTTTATATGGAATGGCCTCAAGAATGAAGTCCTTAAGTATGTTCGGGAGTGCCCTATTTGTCAGCAAAACAAAAATGAACATACTTATCCAGTAGGCTTACTTCAGCCTTTGTCGATTCCCAATCAGAAGTGGGAATATAACTCCATGGATTTTACCAATGGGCTACCATCGGGAGTGCCCTATTTGTCAGCAAAACAAAAATGAACATACTTATCCAGCAGGCTTACTTCAGCCTTTGTCGATTCCCAATCAGAAGTGCGAATATAACTCCATGGATTTTACCAATGGGCTACCAAAAGTACACGGGAAGGACTGCATCTTTGTAGTGGTCGACAGGTTGACCAAGTTTGCGCATTTCTTCGCCATATCAGTTACTCATACAGCAGTACAGGTAGCTGATCTTTTCTTTAGGGAGATTTTCAGATTACATGGGATACCCAGGAGCATTGTGAGCGATAGGGGCAGCAAGTTCCTAAGCTTGTTTTGGCAGGAGTTGTTCAAATTGTGTGGCACTGAACTTACTCCCAGTACCAGTTACCACATGTAGACAAACAGACAAACAGAGATAGTGAATAAATGGGTGGAAGGGTATCTCAGGAACTGTGTCAGGGCAGCAAAGAGCGTGGATTAAGTGGCTACACCTGGGGGAGTACTGTTAAAACACAACATATCACATGTCTATCAAGATGACTCCATTCAAAGCCCTATATGGATATGATGCCCCTAGCTTCACAGATTTGCTACTTGGTGACAACAGAGTGCCGAAAGCTAAGGACTTGTTACAAGAGAGCCAAGATATCATGAAAGAGCTCAAGGAGAATATGCAACAAGCATAGAATCAATAGAAACTCTATGCAGACCAGCACCAAGTAGAGAGGAGTTTCGAGGTTGGAGATATGGTCTACTTGAGGCTCCAACCATACAGGGAATCCACTCTCAAAAGGAGTGGAGCGGAGAAACTTAAACCCAAGTTTTATGGTCCGTTTAGAGTATCCAGGAGAGTTGGGATAGTAGCTTATGAGCTAGAGCTACCAACAGATAGTCGAGTGCACAATGTGTTTCATGTATCCAGGCTTAAGAAAGCACTTGGACATAATGTTGTTTCTTCAGCTGAGCTTCCATCATTGGATGAGAAGGGGAAGCTAATCCTGGTACCAGAAGCTATAATTGACACCCGAGAGAGGTATCTCAGGAAAAGGATCATCAAAGAGTACCTAGTGAAATGGATAAAATTGCCAATTGAGCATGCAATGTGGGAGAGTGAGCAGATATTGTAGCATCCTAAGCTGAGATTGCTTGAGAACAAGCAATTTTGAGGAGAGCGGACTGTAATGTCCCCTTCTTAGCCCAAACAGACAGATGGAGTGATTAGCCTATTCCAGGGTTCCCGTAGGCTAATGGAGTTGGTTAGGGAGCCCCTATTTGGGGTCATTTACTAGGACTTACTATTTATAGTAAATCAGGTAGGAGGATCACCGATGGATGTTGACCGACTTTCCATGTTTAGCATTGTCGATTGGAGTACCTAGCACATTACCATTGGGCTTTGTGATGGCTAAGGAATGAATTGTCAAAATGTAATTAAATTAAATATTTAATTTACACTAGTTAAATAGACTAAGTCACTTTATGTTATATAGGTGACTTAACTTTATGGGAGATATAAGTTGTTGTATTTGATAAAGTGCTAGGGGTTTTTGAGGGGGCACCCAAGTCATGTGCTTCATGGACTTAAGTTATTAAAGTATTAAAATAATAAAATTTTCCTCTTGGGCGTTGGAAGCCAAGGAACAAAAAGAAAAGATGTGAGTTCATTTCATTATGCATTCACTTTGCAAAAAATACATTGTCGTGCAAACTTGGAGCTTGGCTTTGAAGTTGAACAAGGGTTTTTGTAGGGACGAAAACCTCTGTAGAATCACTCTCTTCGTGTTTGAGAGACAACATCAGGAGAGTTACTGGGAGTCTCATCCAGAGGCTTCGCAATGAGCTTAGTTTGATGCATTTTGATGAGGATTTGAGGAGATATTGTACACATTTTAATGCAGATTTTGTGAACAGCAGAGAACATATTTTGTAGTTACAATCTTGAGCAGATTTGAAGTGATTGTTGAGACTGTATACTCAATCCATGCTGGCGGTATCTTGTCCAATGCAGGCTGTATAGAATTAGACCTGGCCGTACATCTTTGGGCACCATTAATGAATGATTTGCATGCTTTATCATTTGATATTGAGGCGTCAACATTAGAGACCCTTTTGTAAAGGTTTATAAAGGAGTTTAGACAAGATTTGGAGCTTCAAAACACTGCAGCAACCTACACAGCAGGTCATACCATCAACATAGGGTCGTGGGTCTTCTAGAGGGTGAAACACCTACCATTTAGGCTTAATATCTGATGTAACTTCGTCGCCTAGGGCCTTGTATCCCAATGCTATTCATTTTTTGTGGAAGAACATTTGTTGTTTGGTGTTTGGAGTGATTTTCTAGTGTCCATAGTGCTGGTCCATGTACAATGGAAATACAAAGTTGGAGATTTGCAAATGGGTATGTCACTGTAATTCATTTTGAGTGATTTTATGAACTGGGTCTTTGTTATTTTGTGCATATCTATTATAGTTTTTCTGGGTATTGTTGCATGCATCGTTTTCATTGTTATATTGCAAAAACAATCACGTGCAAAAAACACAATAAACCCTAAACCAATGAGCAGAATAGAAACCAAAAATATTGGCATAAAACCCTACCAGGATAGTGGCTATTACATTCCAGCATGTCATTGAGTTGGAGGAGCGATCGAAGCCAGTCATCACTACACCATATCGTCATCCATGGAGGTACAAGGAAGACATTGAGAAGGCAATTAAGGAGTTGTTGGATATTGGACACATATGACTGAGCTCTAGCCCTTTTGCTTCTTCCGCGGTATTGATGAAGAAGACGGATGGTACTATGAGGATGTGCATCAACTATAGGGCACTCAATAAGAAGACAATCAAGAAACGCTACCCAATTCCCAGGATCAATTAGTTGATAAATGAACTTCATGATGCAGTATATTTCTCTAAGATTAATTTAGGATCCAGGTACCATCAGACAAGGATGAGAGAGAAGGATGTGCACAAAACAACTTTCATGTGTCATTTTAGGTATTATGAGTTTCTAGTCATGTCATTTGGGTTGACAAATGCTCCAGCCACATTTCAATCTTGCATGAACCAGGTATTTAGTAAGTAGTTGAGGACATTTGTGTTGGTTTCCTTTGATAACATATTGATCTATAGCAAGACTTGGGAGGATCATTTGAGGCATAAGATGAGGTATTGGGTATACTTGAGCAGCAATCACTTTTCGCCAAGGCATCCAAATGTGAGTTCGAGCTGACTAAGATTTTGTATTTAGGACATAAGATCAGTGCCCAAGGCGTCAGTGTAGATGAGAAGAAGATCAAGGCAATAGTGGATTGGCCTCAACCCAGGACTTTATCACACTTGAGAGGGTTTGTGGGACTTTGCAACTATCACAAGAGGTTTGTCAAAGGCTTTTTACAGTTGGCTACCCCGTTGACGAATTTGACTAGGAAGGGAGCATTCTCATGGAGTGAGGAGGCACATAGAGCTTTTGACAAGCTGAAAGAGGTAATGAGTTCAAGTCCCATGTTGGCTATTCTAGATTTTTCATTTTGTTTGCCAATGGCTCCTCATGCCTGATCACTTTGTCTAGTTCAATTTTATGTGCAAGTGTATCATCTATCTTGGCTTCACCCTCTGTATATTCTTTTTGTGCCTCTCCTGGTCGACTTGTCTGTTCTGGTCGACTTGTTTCTACCACTAGTTGCCCTGTTACTTCTGGCTGATTATTACCTTCCTCCCCGTTGTCACTCATTACTGGTTCCCTCTCGCCAAGTGGTCGAGTGTTTGTCAATCCATCCAACGCTTCATTCATCAGCAATGTTCCACTAGGCCCAATATTGCCGAGTGTTCCACTAGTCGCCCGAGAGCATTCACCACTTTCTCTTATTGAAATCATGTTACACTATGGTTTGAAGAACTCATAGTCTTCCATCTGCCAGTGGAAGAGTCCACTAAAGGAATTAGTTTCATCCTCAGAACATTCTTGTAGTTTTAATACTCCTTCCTCATCAAGTTCTATTGGTCCTCTACCAACTAACTCTCCTCCATCTGAATTGGAATCTGACGCCAACTCTTTGCTTACAGCTTGTGTTCTTAAATCTATGACGATCTTCTTACCCTTGTTTTCTATTGACAATGTGTTCTTTTTCTAGTTGTGGTTGGCCTTGGCGACTATCAGCCACCCTCGGCGGAGTAATGCATTGTACGACGCATTCTGTGTTGTTATGACTACAAAGTTTAACAGAAAGGGTTGGGTGCCAATCTTCACTTTTTGAGCCATTAGCACTCCCAGTGCTTTAATTCCATGCTGGTCTGCTCCCACCAACTGGAAATTTTGTGGCCATAAAGTAGGTTTTCCCGGGCACTTCCATGTATTTTCTGTCAACACATTCACTCTGGATCCTCCGTCGATTATTGTGTTCGTCAGGTAGCATCCACCGATTGACATGTGTACGACTGCTGGACTCTTCCCATTGTCAACTGCCAACAGCCTTAGGTCGATCACTTGTTCTCCCTTTGGCAATGGCTCCACTATGACATCCTCGTCTTTTGTTTCCCCACTTGGATTTCCTTCCATTTCCTTAGAAATTGCCATCCTCAGTTGTGGCATGCTTTGTAGGAGATCCGCCATCCTGATGGATACAGTGGTCTGCAGCACCTGATTTACAATATTCTTGTCTGACTCCAGTCGTACAGTGGTTTTTTTTTTGTTCTTCCCTTCTGTTTCCATCGCCATCTCTACTTCTTTTCTGGCATCTCGGAGTCTCTCCTCGGTTCTGGGGTCTGGATAAGTGCACTTTTTCCATTGTGCTCAAGTGACAGTAAGGATTTCTTCATCATTTTCCCCGACATTGATAAGGTTCACCCCTTTCTGTTTTGGGCAATCTTTTTCTTCATGGTCTCCGGGCCCACACCACTTGCATAATGCAATTGTTTTGTTCTGATTGTTGTTCAGGCATTCCTTTGCAAAGTGCCCCCATTCGTTGCATTGTTGGCACTGTATCATGGGCCTCCCTTTACCATTGTACTGTATCTTGCTTCTCAGGCTTCTGTTACTTCGGTAACCTCCAGGGGATGCATTGCTATTGTACTGGGGCTTCGGTGGTGTGGTTGGCGAAGTCGACTGCTCTCCTTGTGTGAAGAGTACTTGTGTACTCCTTGCTTTTAGGTTAAATGGGCATTCCTTGATGGAATGTCCCATCACTTGGCAAATATCACAAAATAATTTTTTCAGACAGTTTGCCTTTGTGTGACCTTCCCCCTTGCAATCAGTACACCACCATTCTCTGGCTTCCCTTGTACTCTCCTTGTCGGCCTTCAATTCTTTCATCATTCTCATCATGTCCTTCCTAAGTGCTTGCACGGTCTTGGACTCATTGTCGTTGTTGTCGTCCGTACTCTCCTCGTTGTCCATCTTCCTTTTCCCTCGGAAGGATGTTTTGTTTTCACTCTCTATATCCATCACTCGATTGTACGCTTCATCGTACGACGACATAGGCACGACTTTCATTTTCTTTCTCAGCGATGGGCGCAACCCTTCAATGAACAATCGCTTCTTCAACCCGTCGGCCGGCTGAGTCTCCAGTTTTCTCAACAATTCTTTCAGTCTCTGGTTGTAGGTTCACACGTTCTTGTGCTTCCCTTGCTTCGTACTGTAGATCTTCGCTACAATTTCACTGTCATCCCTCAAGAGTTTGAATTCATCTTGGAATGCCTTCTTAAGTAATCTCCATGATTGCCTATGTGCTTGGTCCAACTCTGTGTACCAGTCGATGGCACTATCTCTCAGTGTAGCTGGAAATGCTTTCAGCCAGTAGTCCACATCATCTTGCCCATTGGCTATCCAAATCGTCTCGCACGTCTTATAATGTCGTACTAGATCTTCTGACCCATTCCCCATAAATTTTGGCAGCTTCTGCCTCTCTGTCGGCGGAGTCACCATCCTTCCCCGATGCCCTCCTTGTGCGTTGGACCTAATTGGACTGGTTCTCTTGCAACATTCCGGTGTGTCACTCGCACTCTTGGCCACGTTGGAGTCTTCCCCATGTCCTCTGTCGACGTCCTCTACACCTCGAGTCTTCTCGGGTTCGTTCTGGTACTCTCTGCCCTAGGGTCTTAGGCTCAAATCTTCCAACTCTCGGCCCTTTGTTGTTCGATATGGATAACTCTCCGATGCGGCGTATGCTGTTTTCGATTTCTTCTACTAATTCATTTTCATTCCCTTTTTCTTTATTTGTCAGCGATGTCTTGAAAATTCCTTCGTCAGTTTCGTCGACGAGGTTTTGGTGCAACTCGATATCTTGATTTATTTCATGACAATGTTCATTGGCAATTTGTCTCAGTCTTTTCCTTCGTTCTTCTTGTTCCTTTAATCTCAATGATCTTCGTGTTCTTTCCTCTGGTGTTTCTTGCCCACTTGGCACTTGGTTCTTATCCTTATTGAGTTGTATGGGCATTAATTGCTATTCGTATGGGCATTAATTGCTACTCGTACAGGCATTAGTTGCCAAACATACGTCTTCGGCTTGTATCTTGCTCCTCCTCTTCCCGCTTGGTTCTCTCAACGAAATTTCCCACAAACTGCAGAGGTCTTCTGTCAGAGCATCTTCATGATCATCATTTGCTTGTACCGGCTCTTCGGTCAGCTGCCCCATCACAACGCCATCTTCATTGTGTTTTTTCTCGACCCTGAGTATACCCGACGGTTTGCTCATCCCTGATGACACCACTTGTCCGATAGTCTCCGAAGACTCAACTTGTCATCCAATGGTCTCCGACAAGTCAACTTGTCATCAACTGATAATTCCTCTTGACATCCACTGACCACTCCTCTTGTCATCGGCTTGTTACCCTCGACCCGTTTCCGAACAAGCAACAACGCCAAATGTTTACTAGAATATGGTGTGTTTCACATAATATGAAGTAAACAAAAATAATGTAGTATAGTGCATAATGTAGAACAGGAATTTATAACAGCATTGCAAAGAATAAAGCATTGTTTCCATTCATTGAATATATCAATATTACAATACAATGTCACAATGCTGCCTCCTACATTGGAATGACGATACATATATAGGTTGTCTAACAGTTGCCAACTGTTGCTGACACAGGTCGGGAGTAACTACTCGCCGATACCAACCAACATATTTACTGATACAACAACATAACAAATATAATTTCCGCCTAACACCATTTGTATTAGAGTGTGATGCTTCAGGGGAGGGTATTGAAGTGGTATTGATGCAAAACAAACATCCAATAGCATTTGAGAGTAGGAAGCTCAAGGAGTCAAAGAGGAGCTTCTCTATTTACGACAAGGAGATGCTAGCCATCATGCATGCTTTGGCTAAGTTCAGGCAATATTTCGTTTGCAGGAGATTTGTGGTGAAAATGAATCATAACAATTTAAAGTTCTTCCTCAATCAAAAAGATTTGAATGATAGGCACCAAAAGTGAGTAAGTAAGTTGCAGGCTTATGATTTTGAAATTGAGTATGTTAAGAGAAAGAATAATGTGGTGGCTGATGCATTATCTAGGAGGCCTTATTTATGTTCTATGACTGATATTTCTATGGATTGGAGAGCTTCTATATTAGTAGAGTATACCAAGGATGCATTTTCTATTGATATCTTAGAAGGCAAGTTGCAAGATGATAGGTACAAGGTGGTTGAGGAGCTCATTCTCTATAAAGGCCGACTGGACCTTGTCCCAAGATTGAAGATGAAAGAGAAGATTTTGAGAGCAAATCATGACACTTCATTGGCTGGTCACCAAGGGTACTACAAGACATCTAAACAAGTAAGCGCTTTTCTTGGAAAGGCCTCAAGAGGGATGTTTTGAAGCATGTTAGAGAGTGTTTGGCTTGCCAACAAAACAAGGTAGAACAAATATTTCCAACTAGTTTGTTGCAGCCCTTGCCCATTCCAAATCAAAAATGGGGAAGCATTTCGATGGATTTTATCACGGGTCTTCCGAAAGTGCAAGGTAAGGATTGTATCTTTGTGGTTGTGGATAGACTCACTAAGTATGCTCACTTTTATGTCATATCTTCCGAGTATAGAGCTCCACGGGTGGCTGATTTGTTCTTTAGAGAGGTGTTTAGATTACAAGGGCTACCTAGAAACATTGTGAGTGACAGGGACAGCAGGTTCATCAATTTGTTTTGGCAAGAACTTTTTTCGATTGACAAGCACAAAGTTGACTCCAAGCACTAGCTATCACCCTCAAATGAATGGACAAATAGAGATTGTGAATAATGGCTCAAAGGGTATTTGAGAAATTATGTTACAGGGTAGAAAACAGCTTGGATTAAGTGACTTCATCTTGGGGAGTATTGCTACAATTCCACTCATCATATGTCAATAGGTATGACTCCTTTCAAAGCACTATATGGTTATGAGGCACTATCATTTGTGGATTTGATTCTTTTGGATGGTAGAGTTCTTGGAGCTAGAGATTCAGTAAAGCAAAGTATGGATATTTTGAATGCACTCAAAGAAAACCTACAACACGCCCAAAATCAGCAAAAAATATACATTGATCGCCACCATTTGGAGAGGACTTTTGAGATGGGAGACTTGGTTTTTCTAAGGTTGCAGCCCTATAGGCAATCTACCCTCAAGCGGAGTGGAGTGGAGAAGCTTAAGCCACGATTTTATGGGCCTTACAAGATCACACGAAGGGTAGGAGAGATGGTATATGCGCTGGAGTTACCAACAAACAGCAGAATTCACAATGTTTTTCATATGTCTTGCCTCAAGAAGGTGTTGGTAGAACATATCACTCCTTGTTCGACGCTGACTCACTAGATAACAAATGAAAGTTGATTTTGGAACCTGAAGCGATCACAAATATGACAGAAGAAACTAAGGAATAAGGTCATTCCAGAATATTTGGTGAAATGGAAGAATTTGCCTCTGGAGGATGCGACATGGGAGGGAACAAAAAATTTTGATTATCCAAATTTGAAGTTGCTTGAGGGAAAGCAAATTGAGGAAGGGAGGACTGTCATGTCCCCTACGCGCCTCCTAAATTAATTATATATTTTTAATTTAAAAATAATGTTTTTAACACTAACCATAATAATAATAATAATAACAACATTAATAATTATAATAATAATAACATTTTCAAATTTTGGGTGCCAACTTTGGGTCTTTAGGACCAAAATCGATCGGGTATAAATGAAAGATTTGATTTCAAATGAAGATCATATGTTTATGCATTTTAAGGTGGTTGTTTGCAGTTTGATCAACTAATTGGGACGAAACCTCCACAAAAGCTAACTCAGGTGGGACAAAAACCCTGCCTGATACTTGTGTTTGAGCTACTTTTTGTTGAGTTGTTTGTAGCTTCGATCAAATAACGTATTTATTATGATCATAATAAATATGAATATATAAGGTATGTTAAAATAAATATCAATATAGCATGATCGAATGATATATTACCAAAGTATAAACACCGACTGCATTCTAACAGTGATTAGTAATTGTTAAAGTCGATGAAACCGACTACAATTCAAACGATGATTAGCAATTGCTAAAGCAATGAAAAGCTGACGAAGTCACACCTGTGATAGGCGTGACTCCTTGAGGAGTCACGTCTATCACAGAGGTGACTCCTACCGTCACTCATATATATATATCAACGTCTTTGCCCTGCAATACCACAAAAAAAAACACAAAAATCGGAAGTGTATGAGAAGTGGAAATTGCATCTGAAAAATAAAAGAAAGTAATAAATTAAGTCTGCAATACAAATATTCAACATTCAGAAGTTATCCAAGTTAGAGATCATAAGTTCGATTTGAATTTACATGGTATCAGAGCCAGGTTAAGCAGAATCCGGGCAGAAAATCGAACTTGAGAAATTCAGATTTAATACATCTCATTTCTCAAATAGCAGCAGCAATCCGATTCGAAGATAGATTGGAAGGAGGAAATAACTTCTCATCATGGAAATTCAGAATTATGATGATACTAAAAGAAAATAAAGTTGATTCATTTGTGAGAGAAAACAAAACGGAATCAGAGAATGATCCTGATAAAACGACATGGATTGAAGGAAATGACAAAGCCATGAAAATCATAGTTGATGGAATTAGAGATCATATCGTGCCGATTCTGACAAAACATGAGACTGCATATCATATGTTTAAGTCACTTGAAAGCAATTATGAAATTAATAACTCCAGCAGAACCTTAGCCCTAAAGAGAGAAATAAATCATATAAGTATGAACAAAGGAGAATCTATCAATGCATACTTTATGAGAATATCTGCACTAAGGGATCAACTATCAACACTTGGGTACCAAATTGAAAGCAAGGAACTAACACTTATTGCCCTAGATGGTCTCCCAAATTCCTGGGAGACATTTGTTCAAGGCATTAGTGCAAGGTCTAAATTTCCAAAATTTGACCACCTAAGATCAGACTGTCTTCAAGAAGAATCTAGACAGACAAAGAAAGGGTCAAAACAGAAAAATATAGATGAAGATCTTCATGTTCTAAATACAAACTCTCACAAGAAAGAGAAGAAGAAACACTTCAAGAAGAGGAAAAATCATCACGGGAAAGGTTCATTCAAGAAAGACATTTCTCGCATCCAATGTTTCAGATGCGACCAATATGGACACTATGCAGTTAGATGTCCTGACAGAACCAAGCAACAAGCATCTTATGCCAAAATAAAGGAGCATAAATCCGAGAATTATGTATTCTACTCTGCACTTTCAAACCAAGTAACAAATAAATCCAACACCTAGGTTATAGACAGTGGTTCATCAAGACACATCACAGGGTTCAGGGAACTACTAGACACCATGGTAGAAGAGACTGACGAAGAAGTAACAATTGGAGATAACTTTGTACATCCAGTCAAGGGTGTTGGCACATGCACCCTCAAATTAAAGACTGGCATCTCCATCCAACTTACTGGAGTATTGTTTGTCCCAGGCATCAAAAGAAATCTAGTCTCCATATCTGCACTTGAAGATAATGGATATAGGGTGACCTTTATGGATAGCAAAGTATTGGCATGGCCAAAGAATTCTACTATTAAGAAAGCCAAAACCATAGGTCATAGACAAGGGTACTTGTACGAGTTATGTACGGAACCAAATCTAGCCCTAATTCATGAAATTGCAGACTCTAATGAAATATGGCATAGAAGACTAGGACACCTAAATTTCCGTACCCTATCTTCCATGGAAAGACTAGTTACAGGGTTACCCAAACTCAAACAATGTAATTCAGGGGTATGCAAGAGATGTGCCTTAGGGAAAAATACAAAGGGGTCCTTTCAAAATAGTTCTAGTAAAACAAATAAAGTATTAGAACTAGTCAGCTCAGATTTATGTGGACCCATGTCTGTACCCTCCTTAGGTGGGTTTCTATACTATGTAATCTTCGTTCATGACTTCTCCAGAAAGAAATGGATCTATTTTCTTAAATGTAAAGAATCACAGGAAATCCTTAAAATATGCATGTGCTTCTGGATTTCACTGTGTATGTTTTTGAATCAACGTTTCGGATCATACTCAATGATCCATCATCAGGAAGAGGAGTGTTCATTGAGTATGATCCGAAACGTTGATTCAAAAACATACACAGTGAAATCCAGAAGCACAGGCATACTTTATCATGGACTGTGGAAAACTCATGCCTTCCAAATCCTTAAAAGATTTAAGGAATTCAAATCCATTACTGAAAACTCTTCCGGGAGAAAAATCAAAACCTTAAGAACAGATAATGGGAGTGAATACACTTCAAACATTTTTAAAGACTTTTGTAAAAACACTGGGATTAAGAGGGAGTTCACTGTACCTTATAATCCTCAACAAAATGGAGTTGCAGAAAGAAAAAATAGAGCCATTGTAGAAGTTGCTAGGGCTATGTTACTTGATCAGAATATAGACACTTCACTTTGGGCAAAAGCATCTAGTACTGCTGTCTATATACAGAACAGATGTCCTCACTCTCATATTGATGACAAAATTCCTGAAGAAGCCTTCACTGGCACAAAACCAGACATTAGTCATTTAAGGATATTTGGTTGTCCTGTTTACATTCATGTGCCCAAAGAGAAAAGAACTAAGCTAGAACCTTCTGGGAGAAAAGGCATCTTTGTAGGCTATAGTGAAACATCAAAAGCTTATAGAATATATATACCTGGTCAAAGACAGATTGAACTAAGCAGAGATGTGATTTTTGAGGAAGACATGGCTTTCAAAAGAGCCAGAAATTATATTGAGTCAGAAATTCAAACTTCCAACTCAGGCATAGAAGAGGATCCTACACCTGAGTTTCAGAGGGAGTATCCTGAGGAAGATGTAAACCATGAACAAATCACATCACTAGAAAATCCCAAGAAAAGACCACTCTAGGCCACCAAAACAATGGAAGAAGCTAAAAATTATGCCACTCCATCAGGGGCTTTTAGGGAAAGCACAAGACCTAAGAGATTCTCTAGTTATGTAGCTTTAATGAGTGAATTCATTAAATCAGAACCTTCTAGTGCTATAGAAGCTCTTAAGCACCAAGTATGGAAGGATGCCATGACAAAGGAGTATCAATCCATCCTGAAGAATGATGTGTGGGATATAGTACCTAGACCAAAAGAAAAATCTGTTGTTTCTTCAAAATGGCTATTTAAAATCAAACATGCTGCAGACGGCAGTATAGGGAAATACAAAGCAAGATTTGTAGCCAGAGGATTTTCACAAAAGGAAGGAATTGATTACAACGAAACCTTCGCTCCAGTTGCTCGATATACATCAGTCAGGGCAGTTCTAGCTATTGTAGCACCCAAAGGATGGAAAGTCCATCAAATGGACGTAAAAACTGCTTTCTTAAATGGAACCATTGAAGAAGAGGTTTACTTAGAGAAACCCGAAGGATTTGAGATTCACAATGCAGGATCCCATGTATGTAAATTAAAGAAAGCTCTATATGGACTTAAATAGGCCCCCAGAGCCTGGTATGAAAGAATTGACAGTTACCTCTTGAGATTAGGCTTCTCAAAGAATGATGCAAATCCAAATCTCTACTTCAAACAAAGCAAAGGTGATATGTTAATATTGATATTATATGTTGATGATCAATTGATTACAGGAGAAAATCACCTTATTGATCAGTGTAAGAAAGATCTAGCTTCAGAATTTGACATGAAGGACTTAGGTCTATTACACTACTTCCTTGGACTGGAAGTATGGCAGAAATCAGACTGTATTATTCTAAACCAAGGGAAGTACACAATTGATATATTAAAAGGTTTGGTATGATGGAATGTAGACCTATGTCTTCCCCCATGGAAACGAATCTTCATAAATTGAAGGAAGTAGCAGCAAATTCTCCGTTGGCAGATCCCACTCTTTACAGACAGATAATTGGATCCTTGATGTATTTGGTCAATACCAGACCTGATATCTGCTATGTTGTAAATGCCTTAAGTCAGTTTATGTGTGAGCCCAAGGAGATACATCTTGTGGCTGTGAAGCATATAATGAGATACCTTCAAGGTACTCTAAATTATGGCTTAAAATATGAAAAGGTTGACTTAGATCTACATGGATTCACAGATTCAGATTGGGCTGGAAGTGTAACTGACCGGAAGAGCACCTCCGGATGTTGTTTCAGTTTAGGGTCAGCAATGATATCGTGGATCAGCAGAAAACAGTCTTCAGTTGCTCAGAGTTCTACAGAAGCCGAATATATTGCAGCTTCTATGGCTGCTAGAGAGGCAGTATGGCTTAGAAAACTACTTGTGAGATTATTTGGTAAACCTCTGAAACCAACTATCATCCACTGCGACAATCAAAGCTGTATTAAGCTATCCGTGAATCCAGTATTCCATGATAGATCTAAACATATTGAGATTCCTCATCACTATGTGCGTGATATGGTGGAAAGGAATGTGATTCAATTGGAGTATATTAGTACAAAAGATCAAACTGCAGATATTCTTACCAAACCACTCCTCAAGGTGAAAGTTGAATACTTCAGGAAAAATCTTGGTATGATTGAAATGTAAGTGTAAACTTCTTGTGTTATATGTGTGACTCTATGACATTATGGGCCTACCCATTCTGTGTTTATTTCTAAAAAGTGACGATTTTTGGATAATCTACACTTGTACCTAACATTATAAGGTGACGATCTTATAATGTTAGACTGATATCATGTGACTTAATATTTGTATGAATCATGGAGTTATCATGATTAAGTTATGGTAGACATTATGTAACTTAATGTCAGTGCACATACCATAACTAGGATATATAAGGAGAATGTAATGTTCTCGAGTATAGTATATCCTTTAGTATCACGAGGTAGGTGATGCTACGTATCACGAGATAGGTGATACTATATATCATGAGTTATTTGAGTAATTCATTACAGATCAGATAATTGATATTCACAGAGATTATTGTGATATTGTTATCTTCCCGAGCTAAGAGGGAGTGTTGAGTTGTTTGTAGCTTCGATCAGATAACGTATTTATTATGATCATAATAAATATGAATATATAAGTAATATTAAATATTACTTATATATTCATACTTAATATATAAGGTATGTTAAAATAAATATCAAAATAGCATGATCGAATGATATATTACCAAAGTATAAACACCGACTGCATTCTAACGGTGATTAGTAATTGTTAAAGTCGATGAAACCGACTACAATTCAAACGGTGATTAGCAATTGCTAAAGCAATGAAAAGGTGACAAAGTCACACCTGTGATAGGCGTGACTCCTTGAGGAGTCACGTCTATCACAGATGTGACTCCTACTGTCACTCATATATATATATATATATATATATATATATATATATATATATATATATATATATATATATATATATATATATATATATATATATATATATCAACGTCTTTGCCCTGCAATACCACGAAAAAAAACACAAAAATCGGAAGTGTATGAGAAGTGGAAATTGCATCTGAAAAATAAAAGAAAGTAATAAATGAAGTCTACAATACAAATATTCAACATTCAGAAGTTATCCAAGTTAGAGATCATAAGTTCGATTTGAATTTACACTTTCAACTCAGGAAGTTAGCGCTGAAATTGATTAAGTTTGAATATCTCTCAGGTCTGCGTAGCATCTTCACAAGGAGGAAACATTTGAGGCTGCAATCAGGAGAGCTATCTATCTGACTTGGAGCAGCTAGCGCACCCTCTAGAGATTTTGATTATCACTGGCCGAATCACGGCCTTGCACAATCCTTCAGGTCGTGGGCAGATTGGAGAATGAGGTAGATCTGCTACCTAATCACAAGAACTGCATCATGCTAACAGGAATAGCGATTTAAAGGAGAGCGATTAAAGTGTCTTCGACACCCCAATCTCTCTATACATGCGCGGAACCATCCTAGATTTATCCGACGCCCTTCAGTAGTCGCATCTAGCAAATACTCAACCACGGCCATCATCATATGTGGTCGCGCTCCACGGAACCCGGAACCTATCATACATTTTTGGGAGTGCAGGAGGGTGCGTCCAGCAGTATCATCCACCTTACAGGCAGCATTTGAGTTTTCCAAAATCTGAAATACCATTCATACTCTTTGTGACCTGGAATAAGGGTTCAGAATCCTCATATTTTGTAAGTCATTTGTGTAAGAGACATTGATATCAACTTCCGATTTGATAATAAACAAACCTGTGGATTTATTGGAGTTTGGGAATTTATATAGAGCTATTGTTTACCAAATCTGTAGAAATTGTCTACCAGTTGACTGTGTGGAATCCATTATATGCTGCTATTGTTCGAAGATTTTAAATTTGTATGACATCTTATTACAATTTTTGGAAACTGGTTACTGTTTGAGTATAATTCTGGGCTGAATAAGGAAATAACCGTTTAGAATATTACACAACCGATCCTCATATGCCTATATGGAGTTTAATTGTCAAATATATACTCAGTACATCTTTTGTGCTTTCTATTGTTGTTTGGAAAAGAGTTTTGGCAAAATTCCTGCTTATTTGATATTAAGAAATATCACTTTCCACAACAAGGACTGAAGGATTATTTGCTCTCAAACTTCCTTGTTCAGAAATATCATACATGTGTAATTATCTATATCTCTAGTTGTATGGTGTATTTGGTACGCATTAGCATGTTGCAGCAATAATGTGCAAACATACGAATTATATGATGATACAGGCATAAGAAAAAGGCCCAAGTGTTAGATACGAGATTGGATAATACTATGTGACAAACATGATTACAGTCATAGTCATCACACGAGTTTCTATGCCTAGGTCGAACTGGTGGAATTGTGTACACAGGACTTTGAATGTTTGCTATGTAAGGAACACATTTGAAAATTCAGATGAATCACCCATGGTGCCACATTCACAATAATGTGAATTTCAGAGAGACGGAAGTAAAATGCAATGACTTTTTTGTGGGAAGGGCCGCGCAGTGGGCCATGTATGATAGAGCCTTTGAGGTACTAGCGCTCTCTACTGCACCCTAAATCATGTGAAGAATGGACAGAGCTATTTGAGAGTCATCAAGCTTGATCATCTTGTCATTACATGACATGAACAATGCCGAGCAATAATAGAAAGTGTAGGTGCCAACATAGTGACTACCTGATGATAGATCTCTCTATGCAAACAGCATTGAAGTTGATCTGTAAAACCCCATAGATTTGGTTAGGTTGCATCTTGTAATAACCAACCCTGATTTTTTTTTTTTTTTGAAGTATGAAATGCTACAACAATACTGAATGATGATTAACTCCCATTTACAACATACCCAAAGGACCAAACTGCTGTTTTAGAGTGTTTTGATGACAAATATGGAGTTTATAAACAAATAAAACAATATGCAACACTACTCAGGATAGCAAACCACTGTTGATTCATAAATATGAAATACCCATATACTGCAAATGAATTTCAGATCTGATCCTAGGTTTATACAGCAATATTTCATGTGTTTTGGCAATACCCAGATGGGTAAATCAATTTTATAACATTACCATACCATACCCAGAAGAATAAATCAACTTAAAATGACATTGCAAACATACCCATTTGCTTTTGTTGCAAAATGGCACTGATGTAATTCTGTTGCAGCAAACTGGAACTTGGAAAATGAGTTGGGAACACCTCCTAACATGTAAGAGACCCTACTTATGTTGAATGAAATTATGCCTTAATTTTCTTCAAAAACCTCAATCCCAATATTGATAACAATATCAAATGAAACACGAACAATGAACACCAAATCTCCAAAGTTAGATTGCTGTCTTCAAATGATGATGATTACAAATGTTTATTGACTGTTGCATACATCAGCTATGACTGATTATTATCAAACTTATATCAGACTTCTATACAAGACAAAATGAGCATCTATATGCTTTCAAACCCTCACCAATCAGTGCTAAAACAATGAGATAAGACCAATAAGATGTCTTGTCATTCAATAGACCTTACAAATGCACTAAAAGAATTCTGATATGCTGCTGTGATAGAGATGTGACTGCTGCAATAACCTGTGATAGCCCAGATTGCATCAAAATACCAAAACAATGCCACAAATATGCTTGCAATTGCTAGCGATTGGCTCCAAGGTGAAAGCGAATGATGTGGGAACTCCTTCCAATGCTTTGTGACTCTGAAATGTGCCTAATTTCCTCTGTATGATGGACTGTATCAGTTCTGATATGAAATCATACAACCCAGATTTGTTATTGAAGACCAAAGGTGCAATTCCAAGGCTAGCGATGAGCCTTCTAGTGTCAGGATTTGATGTTGCAATGCTCCCAATACCTTCAATATCTTCAATATCTTCAGTCATAAAACCCTGAAATGATTTTGTATCAGCTAACTGTGATGTAAAATCACACTACCTGAACATAACATAAACTTCCAATAATGTCTCCAACTCAATGAATACTACCTTGGCTTGAAAGCAATGAAACCAAGGGTTTTCAATGATATCTTATCAATCCAATATTCTTCACAACCTGCAAATTTAAGCTCAATGGTGAATATTTGAATACTATCACCTCACATAAGGTATGGGGTCATCACCATACAAACACAAAGGGTCATCACCTTGCAAAATGACATGAAAATCGGAATTCTCAGTCAAACAAAAGGAATAAGAAAACATACCAATGCATCAATTGTTCCCAATTGAAGTCCAAGAGCTCTATTTATCCTCTCCAAGGACAGGCGTCCCTCTTCTTTGGCATTTTGGAATGTAGCTTGAGTTCCACCAATGAAGAACAAGAGTCTTGAAATATTTTAAATGAATTGCTCATACAAACTCAATCATTTAAAATCAATCTTTAATTGTTTTAAATGAAATACATCTTCTTCTCATATGGATCGATCTTCTAGCAACCCTCTAACATAGATGGCTAGAAATGCTTGCACACAAACATTTAAAATGTTTATTTTACATTTAAAATCCTCCATATAACTTGGGCGATCCTCCACAATTTGGCGTTAGCATTTAAATTCCTTCAAAGTGCATAATCGATCTATAACAATTGCTAACAAATATTTAAAATCCTCCCTCTTCATGATCGGCGGCCAACAATGCATTATTTAAAATCTTTGAACAATATTAAAATACCTCTTGCTTAGGCGTTGGCATTGAATTTCCACACAAATGATTTTAAATGACTTGTCTTGTGCGAATACCTCCTTCATAGCCGTTGAAAACAATTAGGACCATGATCCCATGTGCGCCACCTCATAAAGCTAGTCAATCCACTTGTGATAGCCGTTTGGAAGTGTTTGAGCATATTTTCATAAGCTTGGACCTATAACAAATGTGTCACCAATTCCATTT
This sequence comes from Cunninghamia lanceolata, assembly GCA_027924645.1. Classification (NCBI taxonomy): domain Eukaryota; kingdom Viridiplantae; phylum Streptophyta; class Pinopsida; order Cupressales; family Cupressaceae; genus Cunninghamia; species Cunninghamia lanceolata. Next base: position 1,014,694 of record BSBN01001102.1, read on the forward strand.
TATAAAATAGGTCCCACCTGGAGCCATACTTCACCCATCGATTTGGCACAATGAACAATGTGATTCCATCATAGATATTGGACAAATGCAATTAAAGATTCCATTTGTCATTATTCACATAATAAAACTCAAGCAAAATACTAGTTGAGCCAACATTCCGGTTCTCCATGTATAGGCATAAACCAACTTTCCGGTTCTCCATGTATAGAAACAAGCTCAAACTAGAAAATATAACTTATATCAAAATGGGGACATTACATAACAGCTCTCTCTAATCAGCAATTGATGGCAATATATTAGAGTCTCCAAGGCGCCTCCAAACAAGCAAGTAGACCCCCAAAAACCCTTGTAGTTGTACTACCTGCCTGGAAAGAGGTGCAATTGGAATAGAGGGTCCAAAAATCAGTTTAAAACACTTCAAATCTGCAACTCAAATCATTGATTTACCCTTGCAATCTCTCCACAAAATATTATTCGAAGACTATCAATATTTTTCTTACCAAAACCCTCCACGACTAACTGCGAATCCACACAATGAATCTCAAGCGCAATCCCTGAATGAGATCACCTGCAAACCAACCCGGGAGGATCTTTCACCACCGAGGATGATAATCTCTATGAGGGTTTTCGTCCTCACAAAGTTCCTGGATAAAAACCAGCTGCATAACATTTCTTCTCATCAACACATAAACCAAAAATGAGCTCCAAAAATCACTTTTAATCTTCCTTCAAGCCCTCACGCCTCACATGGGAAAAATAATATATTACTTTATTAAATTTTCCCTTATGTCTCCCAAGTTGAGAGACCCTCATTAAAAAACATGAATTTAATTCACTTTAGAATATTTCCTTTTGTCTCCCTCGGCGCCCACTTAAAGTCACTTTACAAATATTTAATAATGCTAAAGTTAAATATTTAATTTAATTTTATACATCACCGTTAATTAAAATCACACCAAACTAAATACCAAATGGTCACCAAAAGAAAGGGCCAACCCTACTAGAGTGAATCCACTGCCACGTGAAGAAGTCGGTGTCGACATAGTGACTTACTAAAAATAGGCCCGAGCTCCTAAAAACGTGGAACACCAACCAAGTGTCTGAAACAGTATCCGAAAGTGTCATTGTGAGCCTTAATGCCATCTGAGCTCAATTCCAACAAGAGAAATGCCACATACGCTTGTCCATGACAACTCCAAAAACTGTGGAGTTCCCTAACCATCTAGTATTAGCCTACGGGAACCCAAGTGATAGGCTAACTCTACCAAACTATCGAAGGCTAGAGAGGGGACATTACACATCTGTGATGTATCTATCCATATACCTATATACATATAAGTATTGCATGCATGTAAACACACACACATGACAAATAGTTGCCATCATTAGCATTTTGTAAATGTTGCTATAGAACTATTATATATCATGTAGTGTTATCTTGATATCCATACTCTAGTTCTCAAATTTATATATATCAAAGGCAATAACATATAGAATAATAAACTTCTTCATATGCCATGTCATAGGGCTCATCGACTTGATCATAATTAATAAGCAGTGCCTTCCTGCAGATAAATATTACCATTTGACCTTTCTAATATCAACGAACTCACAATTATGAGACTAAAACTTGAGTGCATAAGCATACCATGGGCAAATGAGCCCGGTTGTATATGGACAACCAATTAGCAAGTTTTAAATAGATGTCTGATATATAATATGATAAATATAGGCATACACCAAAACAGAATGGTGTGCACCAATTCCACCTCTGTCATATCAATACCATTCCAATAAATCATGTCCAACAACACCAACCATGTCCTCAAATACTTCCTACCCCGAAATTAATTCTTCCCCTTCAAAGTTGTTCATCCCTTTCCTAGGAATGCATATATTCCTTGAAGTTATGATGGTAATTAATCACCAAGAATGTACAATTGTATTTGTATTTTGAAAAATTTAGATTTTCTCATTCAGACATAATATGATGTATCTGGATACCACCGTGGAATGCTTTTACTTCCATTTGTATTGTTTGATTGCTTGCATATACAAGTCCAAGCAAACTAGACTAGCATATTCTTACATATGTATGATGTATGTATCAATTGATTATTGCAACCATCAATCCTCAAGCACTAGTGCCCATAAAATCAAGTTGATGAAGGTTTTGACCCATGTATACTACTGTTTGCACACAAAGAAAATAAATTTGTAACAGATGGCCTTAGTTAGCAGGGATCCAAAGCTGATAACATGTTTTCATCAAAAATATGAAATCTACAAAATGGCATGCAATAAGAAATCAAAAAATCTAAGAAAATCTTGATGGGGTTTCAGACTTCAGAAAATTATGGCAGCAAGATCGAAGTCCTGTAGTAGGTTCATATAATCTGCTATTTTCTTTCCAATTTGCTGTTTGCTTGCCGATTTTTGTCAGGTTATAAAATGAGAAAGTACACTTTCAATTAATCATATAAGCTAGTTGGCCTTGTGGATCAGATTGATCCTAACATTTATTTTTCAAGGACAGGTTTTACTGACTTACTTGTCACAAGTTCCTCTCCGTCCTCATCATTGTAAACGACTGCAGCAGCATAACCAGCTTCTTGAGCAATACGAACCTTTTTCTCAAAAGTGCATTCACCACGCTCAACTAAAAGAATTGGAGCATAATGTCCATCCTTTGGGGCTGGATTGCCAATCTCCACACAAGCATTCAAAGGTTTTGCAACATAAAGCACCCCCGTAATGCCAGATCCTGAAATTCGTGGAGCTGCAGTCCCAATACACAGATGAGAAAATAGGATATCTCTTCTAAAAATTCTGAAGAGCTAAAAGCCATAAAGGCTTGAAAAAATAATCAAAATAAAAATGTTAATCCAATCATTAGATCATCGGAGTGTAAACTTATGTGAGAAAATTAAATGTAATGGATTAGATCATGCATTGTGTTCAAGAAAAAAGGTACAATCACAGCTGAAACACTTGTAAGCATAGTTACTAGGGGATGGGGACTGGTGCTGGTATGGGAGATGAGGATGGGTACCAGTACGCCATTTTCAAAAAAAGTTGGGGATGGGGGTGTGTGTGTGTGTGTGTGTGTGTATCAAAAAAGAAAAATCATACAATGGATATGCAAATTTAAATGATGTAAAATACATTAAATGTTTATTAAACAAAAATTAAGTATTGAAGTAAATGAAAGCAAAGAGTAATTGCATTGATATTTGATAATCATTGTCATGATATAAAAAATTGTTTTAAAACATAGTCAACGGGGGATGGCAGATAGAGACTAGGAGGGGAATGCAACTATTTTTAAAACTAGGTAATACTTCAATCATCAATGCATGTACCCATCTTTAGCCTTATTATTGTTTCTTTTCATACTTTTTTCTCTTTGGGATTTGATAAGAAATTTTCTGCTACAAAAAAACTTGTGAATTTTTATGCAGAAAATAGACAATTATAAGTCTATTAGCATATTTCTTTAGTTGTTTAGATTTTGTCAACCAGATATCATCACTTTGGGAAAATCCAATGTAATTTATATGATATATCTGAGAAACCTCTATAGGAAGTTTTCCAATTTTCAAGGGATGCTTCTAGGAGATGTATATAGACACAAGAAACTCCATCTTAAGTCTCATATGTCTAGACTCTAGAGACGTCCCCATATGGGTCTCCAACACAGGGACACGTATCCGATATGGGAAACGAGCCCAAGGGTTAGGGTATGAATCTCCTGTTAGCTATGATTGTAAGCAATGATTCTTAACCAATAAGAGTGCTAAGTAAAAAGAAAAATCATTCAAAACTACATCATTTAACGCACAAGAATGTAAGAAAATTAAACTCAACCAGTTTGAGGTATGCAAAAAACTAAGAATGATCACAAAAGCGGTACTCTATATATTTGCTACCATATAAATGGTCTGACACCTTACGGGGCATGAAACCTAAGTAAACATTAATTTTCCAAAGGTGTTATGGCAAAAAACAGCCTTCTTCAGCTACCTGCTTCTTTAAGTGTACTACTTATTCCTTCCAAGTTCACTACACTTCAAGTCAAGTTTTATGCTGGTAATAACATAAGATTGTAATTTTGACTTTTAAGTTTTGAATAAGACATAGTTTTGGACTTGGGAACACCTTTTACTGCACAAGAAAGTAAATATAGGGCTCGGTGATTTTTTCCAGTTTGTTAAGGCACAAACTCAGATTTGTTTTCATGCTGCTACACATGGATTTTGATGGAAAAAATTTTGATGTTGACATTCCCTTTTAAATTTTATGTTTCTCTTTCTAAGATGAAACTATCAATTGATCCTGAAAGGGATACAAATAAATTATAATAATAAATATCACGAACATGCAATGTGTAATCATGATTGCTATTGACTTGCATAGTTATGTGAATCATTATACATCTTCATTGAATGCCTATGACCATTCATAAATTCAATTTTACCAAAATCACGAACACAACAAATAAAATGGTAAGATCCCAAAAAAAGATCAAGCAAGAAAAATACTTCAGAATTTCAGATTGTTATTTTTTCAAACTTTGAGAAAATTTGCCAGTTTTTTGGAGAAAAAGAAAAGTGTGTTCAAGTCACCAATGTTTTCCCCAAATCAATGACCCCCAGAAATGCCAATTAACAGGAAGATGGCTGATTAATCAGTAATTTCAATAACAATGCATAAAAATAATGATGTTGCTTTTTTTGTTCTTGTAGTTGTTTTGCTGCCATTGTTCTTGCTATTGTTACCACTGTTTATAGGTCATGACAAGAGTTAAGGTCCGAGAAAAAGATCAAGCAAGAAAAATACTTAAAGAGTCAGATTGTCAATTTTCAAACTTTGAGAAAATTTGCCAGTTTTTTGGAGAAAAAGAATAGTGTTTTCAAATCACCAATTTTTTCTCCAAATCAATGACCTCCAGAAACACCAATTAACTGGAAGATAGCTGATTAATCAGTAATTTCAGTAACAATGCATAAAAATAACATTTTTCAGATTTTTGTTTTTCGCTCTTGTAGTTGTTTTGCTGCCGTTGTTCTTGCTATTGTTACCACCATTTGTGGCCCATGACAATTGATGTCAACATGGATCACACTTCATAATTTTTAGTTGGGTGTCAGAAAGTGGAGTTTAATATAACATAGTGGAAGCTGGTTTATACACCTCGCAATTCTAAGAAGGGTGAAATTTCCAATTAGAACAAGCAAGCAGTTTAAAGGTGGTTTTACAAATCCCTAACTTCATATAAGGTTTTAACCAAACAGAGAGCCACTCAAAACTGTTTAAAGTTATGAAAACTCTTTAGTATCTATCCTGCAGTTTGTGATACCACTCTAGCCAGTTTTTTATGCTTAGCTTTACCAGTATTCAAAGTTGTAGCAGCAGGGAAAAAGCAGTATTGTTTTCTCAAAAAACCCTTTCTAGGTGTCATTTCTCTCTTGTACTAATATGTAAGACTAATGTGATGATGTGAATATCATGCAAAAATACTTTCACAATTATTGAATGTGGTTTAAAATGGGTTTAAGCCATGGGCATTCCTTTTAAAAAATTGTAAAAGAGACCTCTTCATGAAGAAGAAAAAGGTTATCTAAGTTGCTTTTACCCATAATCATTCCTAAGACATGTTTTCGATGATTAAATTATTTTACACACATTTTTAACCAAAAACCTATTTTTCATTAATATGGACTGGGGAAACATCAAATCTCTCAAGAAAAAGGTTATCCAACTAGCTTTTTGTTAAAGAGTATAACCAAGGAGCCCCATCTAATTGAATAATAACAGGACTAACTAGTTTGGTTAAATAATGATTAATCAAATTGTGCATTTATATTTGTTATAAGGCATCAATCCTTCCTTGTTTTTAAAACATATAAATATTTTGCCAAATAGCAGTCTACTTGTTAAATCCAACGGTGTTTGCATGCATATAAATGATATCAGAGTGATCCCACAATACTGTGTCCCAAACTTGGGACATCCTGATTTTTGTTTGAAATCACATATTTTTTAGAAAAATTAATAATTTAAGCCTTGATGGGCTCCATCTAAAGGGGTTTAATTGAAGGGGGTTAGATAAAACCCCCTTAGATCAAACCCCCTTGGAAAGAACTCGCCTAGTCTTAAATCAAAACTTCGATGCAGTCTCCTCCACACCTATCAAAATGCTGACCAAAAACCAATTTTGCTTCACCTTTTGGGGGATCAAATGAAGTCATTTAGAAATTCTATTTTATAAGTATGTAGCCCTTAGTATAAGCTTTCCAAAAAGTATGATTTTGAATATATTCATTTGATTATTATATTTATTTTCTAGTGAACAAAGGTTTCCACCGAACATCAAATTCTCTATTCCACACTGGTGGAAAAATATAAAAAATAAAGAAAAAAATTTATGAAAAATATGTGCACACTGGGTATTGATGTCCTTGTTTCAGCAAAAGAAAAAAGCAATTTAATCTGGATACATACAGAAAAATTTATGTTGTATGGTATAAACCTATGTTTGAATTATAATTAATCTCACTTCAAAAATTAATAAAAAAAGTATATATGTAACATTAAATTATGAAAAAATATCTGCGCACTAGATATTGGTGTTACAAATCTATGTTTAAAATCTTATAATTTGATCCTTTCTATAAAAAAAGTTATGATGTATGGTATAAATGTCACTTTTAAAAAATGTTGTTAACTATAAAAAATAAATTATTAAAAGTTACGTAAAAAAATTGAAACATACACCCTCCAGGCTAGGGTTTCTGTATCACTTTTTTTTTGTTTTCTGATTGTTGATGGGTTTAGGGTTTTATATTTGTTTTTGCATGTTTGATATTTGCAATGAAAACATGGAATAAAGAGCACATAACCAAAACCCAAAAAGACAAATATATATTCACAAAATATCGAATACCCAGTTTATATTATGGCAAAATATGAAGTATGAGTACATTCCCATTTGCCAGATTACAACTTCAGATTTGTGCCGTATCTAGACTAGCAATATGGAAGCCAGCAAACACCTCCTATGCTCCAAAAATGAGAAGATTTCCACATACAACGGTCAAAAGATGATATGAGGACTCTAGGCGACCAAGTTACAAGTTATAGCAACTCCAAACGAAGGCAGATTTATTTCCAATGATACCCACAATCCTTCCTTGTGTTGTACAGCCAGGCTGAAGCACATATCAGCAACTAATAAATGAAAACAGTCCTTACTTCCCTCTGTTTTGTATCAAAATTCACTGCAGCAACTAGGCACTCAGCATAAGATAAGAAACATGATGAAATCTACTCCAAAACATGTGCAATGACCCTCACAGCAGTACGGCCTCACCCAGCAATGGTATGGCCAGCAGGAATGATATCACAGCCATAAAATGTCACCTCAAACTGTCATCAAATCTGCAAGTAAACCCTTAGTCTCAGCTGCACATGAATACTCCACAAAATATTTTCGTTTCTGCTCCAAACTTTGTCAAACTGAATCAATGAATGCCCAACTGAAGCTCCTGAATGAAGCCTCCAAGAATCTCTTCCTGATGTGGTCTCTCGCACACGAAGAGGAGGACTATGCAGAGGTTTTCATCTCAGCAAAGCCAATATTAAACCCTTGAGCCAAGCTCCAAACAATGCACGAGAAAACAAGAGAGTAAAATCAATCATCCAACATAACCAAATGAAACTCACTTTTTCATTTTTGTTTTTCATTTCTCCCTGACGCCCAAGAAAGGAGTTTTTTTATTATTTTTATTACAACACTTTATGTCCCCCCACACCATGGGCGCCCAACACCTAGGGATGTAACTTTTAAGTTGTGACTTAACACAATAACATAAAGTTCACTTTATAACATAATTCACTTTACCCCTTAAAATTAATATAAGTTAAATCTTTAATTTAACTTATATTTCATCAAATAATGCTCTGGGTATATCGAAACCATGATTCTCGTGCAATGATCCTTTGCATCTGCCTTGCTATAAATAGCAAGGTGCTCTGACCCGACTTACTATAAATAGTAAGTCCCCAAATAGACCCCCTAACCACTGCTATTAGCCTACGGGAGTCCAATGATAGGCTAATCTCCATCATCTATCTGACTAGGCTAAATGGGGGACATTACAAAAATTCACAAATTATTTCTTAAATTTTTTTAAACGATACATTTAGAATCTACACACAAAATCTCAAACATCACTAGTTCATATCATCTTCAAATTCTTAACAGTTTAGTTTCTATAGGTGTTAGAAAGCGAAAATTTGTTTAAAAATGCTGATTTCAATGTCCTACTTTGGCAAAAAAATGAGACACAGTATTGTGGGATCACCCATCGACAAGTTATTAAATTGACATAATTTAAGCACCCTGGTAGTGAATATTTATTTTCAAATCAGCCAGAAGCAGTCAACCCTCTTCCCAAACAAAGTTATCTTGATTGGTGATGAATTCTTTAACATGGAGTTCCTCTTCCTAGTTGTGTTTACATTTTACAGCCAGAATCCACACAAGCCTCTGCAATGTCATATCCAATTTGGTTCATAATTTCTTGCTTTCCAATGAGGAGAAGCACATTGGCCCATCTCATTTACCTCGTAATTGACTCCGTATTCTCTTCACAAATTTTTCTGATTGAATGCTCATCTCCAATTACAAGTTATAACCCCAAGAACATTAGTTGTCAGCATGAAAAGAAAGTGTATTTAAGGGCAATCCTATCCAACAGACCACCTCAATACAAAGAGCTGAATTATGTACTACTGACTGCCATTCTATGTTCGTATTTATTGTATATTTAATACAATCGTCAGCATTTAAACCAGAAAAAAAAAAACGTTATACATGCCTTGACATCTAACTTACCCAATTAATCATTTCATCAAAACATAGAACATAGAGATTATGTCAAACGGTTACAGAAAAAAAAAACTTATCAGATACAGTCTCTTGACTTCCCAGATCATACAACAAACAAGGGTACCCTTTCAGATCTAGTGAAGGTATCGCATGCTCTATTTGATCCATTTACAATAATCACAACTTCTTCCTATCCACATCCCCTATCTCTTCATATGGAAAAGAATGCAGCTTTTGTAGTCTTACTTCATGCCTGTGGCCAGTCACCATTAACTCTCAAACTGACTGGTTAGTATGGTTCCTGCATGTTGCAACTGTTGCTATCAGTTAAGCAAAACTCTGCAGGCTTCCATTATTCACATAGAGAAACAGTCCATACCTATGTCAGTGGGTCTACTGCTATGTAAAACAATAGAACACCTTCTATCATTAATACGCTTCTCTGTATTCTGGTCCATCATCCTAACATCTCAATTAATCTTGGTTTATCTCACTATAGATTAGTCTCTCTATCTAAATTTCATAAAATTTCATTTAAAATCCATTACTGGTGTTTATTTATGGAAGAACATTCCAAAAATGGTACCTAATAAGAAACCATTTGCATACCCTGCTTCATCCATGTTTCTAAAGGAAGATAATCCACTTTTTAACTCAAAAAACAGTCACCATTTCTAGGGCATTCGTTCTCCAAATATAAACAACATTACACTGAAAAAGGTCCTTTCTACATTAAAAAAGCATGCAAAAACATTTACTAGAAACCTAAAATAACAAAGAAGGGAGATACCCACCAAAATTATATCGTTGCAATCTTCATCATCAGGTTAAATCCAATGTTGCATGGACACGGATACGGTATTTGATACGGATACAGCTATTTTTCAATACCCCTTAATATGGATACGGCTAGATACGGCAATCATTCATATATATATGAATTAAAAAATATTTTATTATATAATGTATTATATTAAAATATAATTTATTGTTTCCCCATTAATGGGGCCCTAGGAGATAATTCCCAAAAAACGAGAAAAGAAGCCAAATGGAGGGCTCCTCCACATGGGGGTGGCACAAAATGGATTTTGACAGGGCCTCAAAGGGCAACCCAAGGAAGTCAGGCACCGGGTGTATTGTCAAGGACTTTGGTATGTGCAGCATTTAGAAGGCTTAAAATTGGAATAAATAATGAAGTGCCAAAATGCAGGGTCTTATCATTAGATTGCAATTAAGTGAAAAATTTGGGCTGTCATGTCCCCGTTTCTAGCATGAGTTAATCATGAACCCGGATTAGCCTATTCATCATTCCCAGTGGGCTAATACGTAAGATAAGGGAATGAGCCTAGTTTTTGACTAACTGAATGTGTTGTTTTGCAGGTACAAAGTCAAAAGCTATCAACTGGTGACAAAACTAACAAAATTGGCTAAGTCTGGAAGCCAAGTAGGACCTTCACTCCTAAAGCCAGGGTGCATCTTCTATCTATCTAGTACCAAATGAGGGCCTAAGGATTTGGAGTCCTCTATCAAGGTTTGAAGTGCAAAGTGATAAGCATATCATCATTAAAGCTTGTCAACACACTGAATCAAGGTTTTGAGGTCCAGAAGTTGCCTAAGTGAGGTTAGGCGCACTTTCTCTCTCCTCCAGCTTCAAATGGTGCCTAGCTTAGGTACATCATGTTATGAGGCACATCTATCATACCAAACAAGGTGCCTTGGTAGGAAAGCAGTGGTGGGTTCCCAAGATGATTTTGACTAAGTGAATTGAGCAATTGTCTTAGGCGCCCTTGGGCCTCTATGCAACCTCAAAAGAGCGCCTAACTTGTGAAGGCAGAATTCAATGACATCTAAAGTGTTGGACCTCCAGTTAAGCATCCGGAGTATCAAATTGAGTTTGGAGATCATAAATTTGCCTAAGTAAACCTAGGCACTAGTTGAATACTCCTACCACATCAAACATGCGCCTAAGGATCAAGGCGCCATTTCTTGATCAAGTAATCCTCTGTGGGCACCTAAGCACTAGATCGTGACTCTAGAACCCTAGAAATGCGCCTTAGCAAGATAGTGGTTTGAAAGGATAAAATGCATCATCAAAGGAGTTTATAGTTGACCTGGGCGCACGTCTACCTCTCTACATTATCAAATGTACGCCTAACTATGTGAGGCGCTAGCTCATGTTTCTAGAACACCAAAAGTGCGCAAGATGTGGAGGCGCTAGCTCTTGCTCAAACAACCATGAAAGTGCGCCTTGACAAGGAAGTTAAAATGTATTATCTAAGGATTAAGTTGCATCAAGAAATCATCATTGAAGATAAGCAAAACATGATTGTGAATGAGGCGCATTTTTCATCATCTCCAACCTCACAATTGCGCCTTCCCTTGGAAAGCTCATATTGCGCCTAGAGGAATGGTTTTGAGATATCATCCATATTGATACCTAAGTTGCACTTGGAAAAGGCTTAGAAACTCTTTGAAAGGCTTGAATGAAGTTAGAACTCACTTCAAAGAGGTTAGGCGCCATTTCATGACTCTAGGACCTTGAAAATGCGCCTAAGCTAGATAAGGCTTTTGGAATCACAACTTGACCTTTCATTTTGTTGAAGAAGATCAAACTTGCTTAAGGGATCCTTCACCAAGCCAAGATATTGATCAAATGACAAAGAGAACATCAAATTGCCTAAGGCGCATTTTTGCCTCCTGTGCCACCTTGGATATGCGCCTCACCTGGATTCTTCATTTACTTGCAAATAAACATCACAGGAAGAGCATTATAGTTTGTACCAGTGTTGGAAAAGTGGTTGTGTCAGAAGACAAGTCTTATTGATGAGGCACACCTTCTAGCCTCTGCCACCTCAAAGGAGCGCCTAGCTTGGGAAAGGCGCCCGTTCTAGTCTCCACTACCCTCAATTGGCACCTAGCAGTAGTAAGGCGCAAGTTCATGATCAGATTACCTTAGTTGGGCACCTAGAGTAAGTTACAAGTACCTAAGCTCTCAATGGTTAACAAAATGATATTGGGATCCGTACCGGTTCAATGGGTAAGGTTGCCACATCACACTAAGTTGTCAAGTGGAATATTCCCTTGAATATGTTTCTTGGGAAACGTGCCTTCGTTGCCTTTGGAAGGCCTATAAAAGGAAGAGCTCTCTCATTCATTTGACATCTTATCTTTTGGCGAATTTTCTCTCTGCAAAGCTTTATGCTTGTGATCTTGAGGCCTACAAGTTTCAAGAGTTGGGGTGATGCTCCCTCAACTGACAAGGTGATGCTCCCTTGTTGCTTTGTGAGGTGTTGACATCCAGTTGACATCATTAGGTTCAATTGCAGTGATCTACATCAACTAGTGAGATAGAGCTAGTTGTGAAGAAGTTGAAAGCATTGTATACATCTAGGCTTCAAGGCCTTTTCTTGTAATCATTTGAATAAGATTGTATATTCATGCCATTGAGGGCATCATCATTGTAATAAGACATTTGCATTGAGTTGAATCAAGTAATAGTACAAGAACCCAACTTCAAGTTGATTCATGCAAGTTGCCTTTGTTATCTTTTCATATGTGATGTTAAGTAGACTAAGTAGTTGAAGAGTTAAGTGCAAGTAAATTTGTTTAAGTAAGAAAAATTTTAGTTAGTACTAGTTGGGTATCTTACATGGGCTAAAAAAGTTAGAGATTGAAGGGGACTTAGCTATAATAGTTAATGCTATTAGATCTAAATCCTCCCCTTGTTGGAAGATCAATAATCCTCTCTCAAACGCACTCACTTTGCTTAATGTGTTGGATGAATACACAATTAACCATGTGTATAGAGAGATCAATGTGGAGGCAGACATGCTTGCCAACTCGGCAATCAACAAAAAGTAGGAGTTGATTGTGGACGTGATGGCAGATTCATGGCCTTTGAAAAGAATTGTTGAACGCTCCCGGGGAAAGGACAATCATTAATAAGCAAGGCAGAGACTATGGTTTCAAGGCAGCTAGAGATTGCCCTTGGCTCGAGCAAATATGTGCATTTATTACTCATTACTCTTTAACTGTGTTAAACTGAGATCGAGGGATACAAATAGTTCTTGTGCTGCCATGGAAATGATGACACTCTCAAGCTCATTTGGTTTTATGGAGCCTGCCCTAATTCTCAGTAAGCACTAGATTTTCAGTATGGATACTCCTATTACGATGGTGTGTGGTTATAGACAAATGTCCTTTCTAGGAAAGGTTACAAAGAAAAAGTTTAAGTGTGTGTTCATCTTGAGTTTTTAGCTCAGATTGGAACTTCTGCATAAGTTCAGTGTGAATGTGCAAGGAGTTCGAGTTATTTCTATTTTGTAATTCACTTTAGTGATTAAAGTGAAATCTTTTATTTAGTTAATTAAGTCTAATAAAGTGCGAAAGCACTAATGACTTAGGCTTATCTTCCAAGTCATCTCCTGCATGAGATAAGGTTCCTTTCTTTCGCTTTATTTTTGAGAGATAAGATTGCTTTATTGGAAGATTAGATTTTTAGCTAAATAGTATAAAGGTAGAGGCAAGATAGAAAATTAATAACTTAGTACAATGCAATGATTTCGTGCAGCTGTGAGTAATATTAGCTATGGAGGTTGCTTTGTAAGTTTTCAAAGGAATGTGAAGCAGATTACAAGTGTAAATTGTTTGTGCTTATGTTCATCGTTTTTGTTGTTTAATTTCAATGATTTGTATGTTTAATTCAATATTCTATCAGCATTAGGAAATTATGCATTGAGATTGAAATTGTAACATGATATCAAAGCGAGGTCAGAAGGATGCAACTCATAAAAGGAACTTCGAGAAATTTCTTTCAAATCCGCGGCCTTGGAAAAGAATTTTTCAAGGGATTTTCATGAGAAAATTCGTGGTGTTTTTAGTCAAAAATCGCGTCGCTTGTATTAGGTGAAAAATGCATAGGGTTTGATGAGGTTTCGTGGCTGATTGCAGTTGAAAATAGTGACTTGTTTTAGTCGTTAATCGTGTCGTTTTTCATGGTGCAAAATCACGAACGAGATGTTTGCAGAATAAAGCCAAAGATTTTTTTTAAATCACAACTTCTTTTGCTAATTTTCGGCTAGAATAGGCTTAGAATCACATGCCCTTTTTTTCTTTACAGATTCGTGTGAAAAAAAAATTGGTATAAAAAAAAATCGCGACAAATTTTGGTGGTTGCACGACTATTTTTTTTTTTTTAATCTGTGGCTAGGTTCTTTAAACCAGCATCAGTATTAATCTACAACAAAGCCGCGACTGGTTTATGACTGCCAAAAAGGATCCATAGCGAAGTAAAAAAAAAATCTGCGACCAAGTTTTTTTTGTCTAACCCGTGGCTAGAGTTTTGGCTCATTTATTACAAGTTTTGTTTCAATTTCTTCTTTGTAAGAAGGTTGCAAGGCACCTAGGGTTTTGTAAAAGCTTTGAGCTAGGGTTCGCAACAACAAAACCCAAAAAGTTTTTAATAACCAGCAGGGTTTGTGAGAAAAAATAACAGCTAGGGTTTCTGTGAAAGAGCTAGGGTTTGCAGAAGTAATCGAGGGTTTGAAAAAAATTCAAAATTTTGAACAATTCATATTATTTCCAGCTTTGAAAAAGATTTTTTTTACAAAAAATATTTTAATGGCATCGCCTAGTCTCTGGTTCGAAGATACGTTAGATGGCGCATTAAATTTCCTGCCTTGGAAAGTCAAGGTGACAATGCTTCTAGAGGAAAATGATCTTTGGGACATCGTCAAGGATCAGGTCGCTCCGCCAACAGATCCGCAGGATTTGGTAGTTCACAAGAAGGAAATTAAAGCAAAGCGGACGATCCTAGATGCAATGAAGGATCATTTAATTCCGCACTTGTCAGAGAAGAAAACAGCCAAGGAGATGTTCGACACTCTAGTTAGTCTTTTCCAGAGTGAGAACATTAACAAGAAAATGATATTAAGAAATAGACTCAGATTCATAGAGATGTCCAGTTTGGATACAGCTACTAGTTACCTTATAAAGGTCACTCAACTTCGTGACCATCTTGTCGCAGTCAGAGAAAAAGTGAAAGATGTTGAGCTAGTGAACATAACTTTAAATGGGTTCTTATCTTCATGGTATGCTTTTGTTCAGAGCATTTATGCCAGAGAAAAGTTTCCTTCATTTGAGAGACTGTGGAATGATTCTATCTAGGAGGAAACTCAGATGGAGTCAAAAGCCAGCAAGAAGGGTGGTGACGAGAATGTAGCCCTCTATGGACAAACAAAGGGAAATAAAGGAAAAGTGAATAGCAAGGGAAAGAGAAAGGATGAGGATTCATCCTCACAGTAAGGGAAGAAAGACTTGAGTAAAATCAAGTGTTTTCATTGTCATAAGTTTGGTCATTATGCATCACAGTGTCTAGACAAGAAGAAGAACCAAGGGAAGCAACGGCAGAAAGAATTTGCAGCCTTTGTAGAGACTCAGATGAGTGAGTTTGCTACCAAATTTGAGAAAGATTTCTCAATGGTTTCTTATCTTTCTACCAATACAATGTCAAAGGATGCCTGGTATGTAGACAATGGGGCCTCTCGCCATATGACATTAGCCCAACAGTGTTTTACCAACTTGCGAGAACATGACTTGGGAGATCAGGGTGAGCTTGGTAATGATCCCAAGTATTCAATAGCAAGAGTCGATACAATTTCTTTTCGATTCCAGTCAAGTAACTCTTTAGAGTTTGACGATGTATATTGCTTGTTCTTGGGCTTAAGAAAAATTTACTTTCAATTTCGATGATAGAGGATAAAGGCTTTGCAGTCGAATTCAAGGATCAACAAGTCTTTATCAAGCCGAAGGGATCTAGCCCAATTTCAGCACAGGTTATAGGGGTTAGAGAAGGCAACCTTTATAGATTACAAAGTGAACTAGTTTCAGCTCTAGAGCATAATAATGACAATTTGTGTGAGTTATGGCACAAGAGGATGGGACATTTGCATCATGCAACGTTACCTATCTGAGGGAAATTGTCACAGGACTTCGAGAGTTCAGCATTGAACAGCAGGGAGTTTGTAGAGGATGCACGCTTGGCAAGTTTGCCAAGGCTGCTTTCCCAAGCAGCGAGCATAGGTCTAAAGGGATTTTAGACTTTGTAATATCCTTAGTAAAATTGTCGAGCTCTAGAGTAGATTTAATCACTTACAGATTTTATTAACATGTCTAATAATCACGCAACAAACATCATGTACAGAGACAAGCACTCAGGATACACACTTGTAACAAGACACCATCATTGTTATTGCCCAAACAACATTGTTTAAAACATTGCCCTTCAGAATTACAATGTCTCACAATTCATACATAACCGCAGTCCAGAAATATAATTGTTTGCACAATAGAGCTTAATAATATTCTAAATGTAAATATGCCAGATTAAAAGACGATGGAAATCTGAAGTTGCTACCATCTGAGCGTGCCAACAGGTCCTAATGATTGGTGATGTAAATTTGTAAACAAATGCTCTCTTCTCCTAGGTCGAATCGTTGAGTTCTTGGCCACTTGCTGGTGATATGTTCACACATAGGAATGCCCATAGATCTCCCGCAATAGTATCCAGACGCCTTAATGTCAATGGCCTGAGGTTGTGAGCATAATATAGTCACAGGGTGATAAATCGCGTGAAGCTAGAAAGTGTCGAAGACACCTCTATCAGTTCTAAACTCTATCTGTTCCTATCGCACGGTTTGGTTATTTGTATGATGTGATGCGATTACCAGAAATCTGAGTCCACGGCACCCAAATAGCAATCACACTCTCCTCCAAATATCATATGATATTAATAAATCAAACCAATCCTCCCAGGTGCGTTTAATAAAGAGGATTAATGCCTAACGAGCCGCAAGAATATCAATGGTTCCACCTTAGACTTCAACTCCTCCAAGCATAAACGGGATTGACCAACCCTACTGCAAAAAGGTATTGAGGTTTCTGCCCCAAATCCTCAACCTAGCGTACATGACAAAATATTAGAATCAGCCCAATGCAAACTCCTGAAGTAGAGCTTGCTCAATCGCACAGGCAAGGATTTCGTCCTACCTGGCAATGTCCCTTATGAGGTTTTCATCTCAAAAGGCCAAAATAGCTCGCAACTACAAAGTTTCAAATCATAACATAGCATACTTTCAAAATGGAACGATGTCTTCTTCTTATACTTTGTTTGGTCAATCTAAATGAACCAAGTCAACCTCCCAAAATACAATTGTTCAAATTGGTGCTCAAAAACAAAAGTATTATTATTAAAAATTATTAATATTATTACTTAATTAATATATTTCAATTATTATTTTATTAATTGTAATGTCCCATTTTTGGTGCATAGATTTTTGTGCGCATTATGCTTGTTCCCAGTCTCTCGAAGGCTATCTGGCATGTTTGGGAGAACTCCAATGTTCTTGGAGTGGTCGTGATTCAGTCTACAGCGCAGTTGTGTGTCTCAAGTCTTCAATTTCAACAAGGGATGGTCGAAGTTGTTTAATCAATGCATTTCTATTGCTTTATATGGCTTGGGACTATTATTCAGATAATTAATTAATATTTCACTAAGGTTGTGATTAATTATAGAAACTTAGTGTAATATTAATTATAAAAATGGTTTGCCTTGTGTAAATGGATTATTTTTCTATGGCATTGAGCTCAGTGGATATCCAAGCTTACAGTATTGTTTTCAGAAGTTTGATCGGGCTCCCGGATTGCTCTCCAAGATTCTTTAAGGAGCCGTCTATTTTTGGAAAGTCACTCGGAAGGCATCGTTTCGCGTCCCAAACCCTACAAAGCATATTGGTTCACTTTATTTGGCAGTTGGATGAAATTTGGGATTTTCCGAAAAAAGTAATATTTAATGAGCTATTTTAATTATTATTTTCACTTAACTCTCCTAAGTGTGAAAATAATTAAAAAGTACCTAAGTGTTATACCTCATTGGAAAAGTAATTAAGTGTTTTAAATGACAGACACTTAAAACGGGGGCCTCACACATGATATATTATTATTATTTCAAAAAAGGTCTTTTTGAGAGAAGAAATATGAAGAGTTAAAAGGAAAATAATATTATATTCCTCTCAAAAAGTTATAAAAAGGGGATGAGAGCTCATTTTGAGGGATGCTTTTGATTTGGTATTGTTACTCTGCTGGATTGAACCTGTGAGCTCTTCCATTTTTCCTCCTTGAGGAAGAAAACCCTCTTGAAGATGATCAGTTTCGATGGTGAAAGATCCACCCGAGCTGGTGCATGGTTATTTCACCTAGGAATCACATAGAGCTGAATGGAGTTCGATGTTTTTTGACAGTTTGTTGGAATTTAAGTGTTATTCCTATTGTGGGAATTTTTGATGCATTTTTGGAGTTGAAGTTTGAAGCTTTTTCTGAAGTTGTTGTTCCCTGTCCTTGGCCGTACCATGGGTACGCAGGAGTTCTGTCTGTGAAGGGTATAATGCATATTATGTTTGGTTTCTTTATGCATAATTTCTGCCATGCCTAATCTTCTTTTGCAGTCCACTTTATATGAATATTGATGCAGATTTAATGAGGTTATGAGCAGGCCGTACTATACCAGGCCATACCCTTGTTTGGTGGTGAGATCGTGGATGATCATGGAGTTATGAGGTTTGATTGCCCTGAATTTTTATGCCATAAGTAGACGCCTAGTTATGATCAAACTTTACTGAGTTTTGTGGCAGATTGGAGTTAAGTTTCAGCTGGCCGTACTTGTACCTGGACCGTACTTGCTGAAACTGGGAGTTTGACCCAGACTTGGAAATTGCTGCAGTTTGAGCATGGGAATGTCTTCATTCTTTGGTGCCTTGGACGGATGAAGTTAGTCTTACTTGATTTGGGGTGGTTTGAGTAGGTTTTAAGCATGTGTTGAGGGTTGATTCATGACTGAAATCATGTGTTACAGTGCAGCATACAGTAACAGCAGTACAAAAAAGACTTCATACAGGGCATTCATCATGATTCCTTCTATGGCATTTACATAATGACTCTATGTTCAATCTTGTATACTCAAGCTTCACTTACAGTGATTTGTTATGCTCTAATAGTTGCAGCTGAGACTTTCATATCAGGGTAGGGGTTTAATATTGCAAAATTGTTCTTTTATAGTAAACTTGCATTTGATGAACTCATATTGTAACCCCTGGATGGTTTACCGCCAGTGTGGAGTAATGAACTTTGTTTATCTCTCTTATTTCCACCCACTGAATAAGTGGATGAACATTATTTACTTTCCTTTCATCACCACTGAATAAGTGGAGTCTCCCCACTGCATAAGTGGATGCCTGCTGAAAAGTAGATGCTTGTTGTGAGCAAAAGACTGTATTTCATCTCATTGCATGGCATTTTGATTGTAAGCCAAAACATTGTATGCTCTCACCTTGCCCATACTGGGAACTTGGTGATCAGAAAGTGTGGAGGTATTCTATTTAGTTGCATGCATTGCCTAACACTATTGTGATCATTGGTATAAATTTGAAAAAAATTGGGGTATCATATTACATTAATATAGTGTTAAAAAAACACTTTTTATTAATAATAGTAATAATATTAATTTCTTGTCATGGAGGGGGCATGAGAGACTTAGTGCATTCGGATGTATGCGGACCGATGTCAGTGAAATCAATTGTAGGAAGAATGTACTATGTTTCCTTCATTGATGACTTCTCTCGCAAAACATGGATTTATTTCTTGAAGACTAAGGATAAAGTCTTTAGCAGGTTTTGGGAGTTCAAAGCTCTTGTTGAGAACTAGACAGGAAAGAAGATCAAGGTCTTGAGATCAGACAATGAGGGAGAGTATACTTCCAAGGGGTTCGAAGGTTTCTGCAAGGAAGCAAGAATAAAGAGGGAGTTCACAGTTCGGTACTACGCACAACAGAATTGGGTTGCAAAACAGAAGAATCGATCAATCATAGAGGCTGCTAAGGCCATGATTCGTGACCCGGACTTGCCTATGTTTCTTTGGGTAGAAGCATGTCTTACAGCAGTTTACATCCTAAACAGATGTCCTTATAGGATTTTGGAGGACAAGACACCAAAGGAGGCATTTAGTGGTGTGAAGCCAGAGGTAAGTCATTTCCACATCTTTGGTTGTGCAGTGTATATCCATATACCTGTAGAGAAGAGGACAAAATTAGAACCTTCCAGTAGGAAGGGTTTATTTGTAGGTTACAGTGAGACTTCAAAGGCCTACAAAGTCTAGATTCAAGAGTTCAAGATAGTTGTAATCAGTAGGGATGTTAAGTTCGAGGAGGACTTTGCATCCAGAAAATCTTAGGAATTCATTCTAGTAGCAGAGGATGAGGAGCAGGAAACCCCAGGGTGAATCTATATAGATTCCAGTAACTTCCAGTTCAGGACAACAACCTTCAGGTGAGGAGGGATAAACTTTAACCCCTTCTTTTGTTAGGAGACCTCGATGGTTTGAACAGACATTGAGGGATGCTCAGGAGCATGTTGAGGCCCCTAGGAGCACATTCAAAGAGAGTAGGCCTTGGAAGAAGTTTCCTAACTACATAGCATTGATGAGTACCATCATTCAGTCTTCCAGCCTCCAAGAAGCAACAAATCAGCATGTAGCTGATGCAGAATTCCTTCTTCACTAAGAGGGAGTGTTGAGTTTTTAGCTCAAATTGGAACTTCTACACAAGTTCAATGTGCACGTGCAGGGAGTTCAAGTTATTTCTATTTTGTAATTCACTTTAGTGATTAAAGTGAAATCTTTTATTTAGTTAATCAAGTCTAATAAAGTGTGAAGGCACTAATGAGTTATACTTATCTCCCAAGTCATCTCCTGCATGAGATAAGGTTGCTTTCTTTTGCTTTCTTTTTGAGAGATAAGATTGCTTTATTGGAAGACTAGATTTTTAGCTAAATAGTATAAAGGTAGAGGAAAGATAGAAAATTAATAACTCAATACAATGTAATGATTCTGTGTAGCTGTGAGTGATATCAACTGTGGAGGTTGCCTTGTAAGTTTCCAAAGGAATGTGAAGCAGATTACAAGTGTAAATTGTTTGTGCTTGTGTTCATCGTTTCTGCTGTTTAATTTCAAGGATTTGTATGTTTAATTCAATGTCGTATCAGCATTAGGAAATTATGCATCGAGATTGAAATTGTAACAATTCAAAACCCATAGTGGTCTTTTACTTTCTGCTATTCAGTGGATTCTAGGGTATGAATTCATGGAGTCTGAGCATAGATATAGAGTGAATACAGATCTATCTTCCATGTTTGTGATTGTTTTATTGGACCTCAGGGAGGCTAAAGAAATGGTCAATATTATGACTTCCTCTCTCATCAAAAGCCAATTTCTAGGGGGTTTGGAGGAGTCGCTGTCTGCGGCTAACTATGGCAGGTAGGGCTTAAATTTGACAGTTGTATAGCTGTATTTAAATATTTTAACTGTAAAATACAGTAAAAATAAATATTTGACTGTATCAACATACATTTAATTTATTTTAAAAACTATAGAAAATACAATTAAAATGAAAATCTGACCATATATATATATATTCCTTTTATTTTTAAATTCTTTAATAGAAACTTCTTCTATTTTTTAATAGAAATGTCTATTATTTAAAACAAAAGTTCCCAGATTTTTAGATTTTTTTTTTAAATTCTAAATACTCTGAGTTTTTTTTATAGAATATTTTATATAAACAATGGTCTTCCTTTCATTCCAGCACATCAAACAATTAATATTTTTGTTTGTACCAATCTAAGCAAGTTGCACATTTCATATTTCTTCTATTAATCTAGTTTTAGACTCCAATCTTGATTATCCAGAGCTGCAGACAAGCAACAAGAAGGACAAATTCAGAAATCGGGAAAGAGAAAGGCTTTTCAGAAAAGGACTTAGTAAGTTAGCAGTTGCCAATAACCAAATATCTCTTGACAAGTTAACAGTGAGTCTTTTCACACAACCATACAAATATAATTTTTTCCATTGTGTAATTTATGTTTATCTCAATATAGTGGTTATCTCTAGTCTGTTTATTTAATTTTAAACACATCAAAGTAAACGGAAGAGAAATTTTGCTATTAGTATTGAAGGATCTCATTCATCAGACCATCTGAACATATAAGTCCTTGTCCCAAGTATGCTGCAATTTGTATGCAATCCCATCCAAATGTGAATAATCCATTTCTTGTTATTGCCAAACTACCCTGCTGCTGAGTAGCACACTGGACACGGATGGCAAGCTGCATCCCCTTTTGTAACTCATCCAAATGATTCAAGGAGAGTGCTGAATAGGCACTCCAAAATTTCTCTACCCAAGAGTCTTATGCAACTCATTTGTGCTCTTATGTAGAGCATGGGCCATATCAAACAGTAGGCATCCAGAAGGCCTGCCATAGTATCTAAATTTATTTGAAATACCTTGGTATAAATACATTAAAATCCTTTGTAATTTTTTTTTATATTTCTTATATAAAATCTGACTTGCATTAAATGAAATTAATTGTCATGTGAAAGGCAATAATGAAGACTAAACTGTAGGAAAAAAAAGTTCTTGACAGGCAAGGTGGACTGTAAAATTTAAGCCCTGATGGCAGGGGTATTCCACTACCAGAAGACACCATCAAATTGCAGAATGGAGACAGCGCAGTGCAGTGGCGTCGATTCATCTTCACCAACCAAATGCAAGAGGAGGCTCGAAGGAGAAAGAAGGTGGCCAAGGGGACTAAATTTATGAAACAAGCAATGGAGATTGTGGCAACGGAAGGCATAGCCTGGCTTAGGTCTCTCATTTCAGACAGCTTGGAAGATGAAGCAGAGAATTAAGGTCTACAATGGCTACAAGAGAGGCTGGTTTAATTGTTCAAGTAATTATAGTATAGTTTTATAGCATAATATTTATAGGGTTTCTTTACAATAGATATTTCAGGGCTTTTGTATATTTACCTTGGTTTTTGTGGCCTCTCTTGGTATGGCCTGATTTATGTGAGAAAACATGTATCATTTTCAGGTTCTATTTATACGGGAGCAATCCCCATGGTCACAGTTTATCTACCAGATATATATATATATTTTCTTATTTTATAATAACATATTATAATTATTAATAAATATTAAACTTATTAAATTTAAATACTAATATATATAATTATAATACATATTAAAATTTAAACACATTATAATTATATTTAAATATATAATTATAATATATAGCAAATTAAAAAATATTATTAAATAATCTATTATATTAAAATATAATTTATTATCTTTTCAGCAGATTTAAATAAGGCCACTCTGGCTCTCAATGGTGGTAAGACTGTCAATGTTTTTGTTGATTTAATGTCCAGTGGCGTTAAGCCTCCCTTGGAGGAGATAGACCCTTCCAAGGATGAATGGACTCCTATTAAGCGAGGAAAGAAAATAAAAGAGTCTTTTCCGATGACTCTACGCTCCCATGATAAAATGGGTAAGCAGGATCAAGGAGCAAAATCATAACATTGTTATGATAATCATAAATGATAGGCATAAATAGAATAATACCAAGGTTTTGTTAGTTTCCTGGTTTTTTGGTAAGCACAAGCATTTAGCTGAGCCTAAAAATGTTAAAACTCTTTTTGTTGTATTTTTGTTCACATTTATAAAATGGGAGCTATCCCCAAGACAACAATTTACCTACCAAAAAATATATATATAACTTTTTTTTTTTAAGATAATGCGCCTGGTAAACTTTTTAACGTGACTGGCGACGCTAGTGCGACACGCCCTCCGACTCCACGCGAATGCTTTTGCCCGAAGCAATGAACCGGTGAGGCCACAACATGGGTGACCTCATCCCCTAGGAAGAACACTTCAAACCCGCGAGCTCATTGGCCCAACGAAGGCGTAAAGCCTTGCAAGCTCGTTGGCCCAACGGGGGTTTGAACTCTGGTGGCCGCCACTACAACCGAGCGACTTAACCACCGAACAATGCCATCATCGGCATATATATATAACTTATTATTTTAACCTAAAAATTATAATTTTATTAATAATAAATATTAAACTTATTAAATTTGAATATTAATCAAATACTAAATACATATAAAATGACAAACTAATTAAATATAATTAATATTAATCTTATCTAAGTGAAAAACGAGATGTTGGTTACAAAGCTAGGGAGTTCATGATTCCTTCGTGACAAAATCTTCAGCTTTCACAATAGCAATCGAAAGGGGGAGTCGCGAGTGAGAGGAGGAATTTCGTGAGAAATATAAAATTAAACTCAAAACAAAGATAAATATTTTAAATAACTATATTTTTTGCAGATTGGACAGTGAATAAGTTTTTAACCCGATTTTTGGCGATTTTTTTAAAACCCAACTCCATACGAATCTGACACGGCTAGAAAAAAAGAAATTTTAGGGCAAAGGCCGGTACAGTATCCGATCCGTATCCACACGGTATCGTACCTGAATCTACACCTGATACTCCGATATGCATGTCTGCGAAAGGGGGTGGGGGCGGTGAGGGTGGCATATCTTGTAACCCTAGTTAAATCTTTCACATGAGGAAAGATGAGTGCATGCACAATACTTCTCACAACCCCAAATCTCTTCACACAACAACTCACCCCAAAACTTAGCACAAAATACTCCAAAAATATCACTAAAAAACATCTCAAACCTTCACATCAAAACTATTCAACCCAAAATCTCTGCATGATGACTCCATTGAAGCTCCTTGTGATTTATGAATAAAATCACCAAATATCCAGCTAGGGTTAATCTTCCACAATCAAAACCAAATGAGAAATTGAGGCTAAACAACCCCAAGAAGAAACTCTGGTCAACAACACAAGTTTTCAAAAGAAATGAAAATATATTCAACAACATAAACCTCCAAATGAACCCAAAACCCCTTTATAAAGACACTTTTAGGGCAACAAGAGGAAATAAAAATAATAATTTCACTTTTCTTTTAATTTCCTCCTCACATAAAAATAACCTTTTTAATTTCTCACTTTATGCCTCCCTTGCCTAACATTCCTTTTATGTGAGCATCAAATAATACTTTTCAACACCTTTCCAAAGAGCTATTACACTTAAGTTATCTTTTAATATTTCCCATCCTTAAACAACTTAAGTGGATAAATAATTAAATAACTCAATAATATACCCAAGTTGCGGAAAGCATCCAAATGATATAATTTTGCAATTCTGATCATACCAACAGGATACTGAAGACTTGGAATGAAAATTGAAAGCCGTCGGGTGACTATCTAAAAATAGCATATTTCTCCAAGAAAGTTGGAGAGCACCCGACAGGTCGGAACTAAATTCCAAAAGCATCTATGAACTCCAAATGACTAGCCGGACTTAGAAACACGAACAACTGCTTTGTATGACTAAGCCACGGCCACTCCAAGAATGTTGGAGTTCTTCCAAACATGACGAATAGCCTCTGGAAGACTAGGAACAAGCATAATGCGCACAAAAGGTCTATGCACCAAAAAGGAGACATTACAATCCTCCCTTCCCAGAATTGCTTGCCCTCAAGCAATTTGCGAACCATAACCAACAAAACCACCCTCACTAATGTAACCCCAGGATCCCAAATTAGTCTAGGAGGTTTGTGAACCCCCAGATACCATGTGCCATGTTGTGTCACAACAGCAATTGTAACCTTCTCCACACTTCTTGTAAAAAAGAAAATAATACTTTGCAAGAATTCAGCGAACTCTTCATCATAACACCCCTTAGATTTAACATGCCTCCTCTGAACCATTCTAATATAATTGTGAAGACTCGTGAAAACTCTCATTGTTCTTACTTCAAGAGTCTTTGAATGATGAACCAAAGCATGCAGAAGTTCACTGTCCTAAATGAACTCCATAGGTAAACTATCATAGTTTACATCACAAACCTTCGTAAGATAAATTCTCAAGGTTTCGAAGGTTTGAAAAAACACAAACTTGCTATTGTTCATGACTGAAATCAGCGATGAACAATCTGATTTTAACACCCTACACAAAGAACAACAGCTGCACCAAAAGAAACTCCAAGAATGAGCATGAAAAGTGAGCATTGTATTGTTCAAAATCACCTCAGAAAAGGTTGGAGAAAACTTCCAAACAACCTCCAACTGTGAATAATCTGTCATGTCCCTATATTTACGAATCAAATCAATTGACAAATATAATTGTCAATATAGATATAAATATAATATATATATATTATTAATAAATATAAATAGTAATATATATATTATATAATGACAAATATAAATGTAATATATTATTATTATTAGATAAAATATAAATATAATATATTATATAATAATGTAAGTTATAACTATTATTATAAATACAAATAGTAAATATTATTATTATAATAATAATATAAATTATAATTGTCAATATAAATTAATTATTATATTAGAACCTTCAAATACTATCGGCCTTTTATCAGGCAATCCCTAGTACATAGTATAACGATCCCTTAATCAGCAACGTCTAATATGTATGGAACACATTGTATAATTACAGCGAATATGTCCATACTCACGTGGTAATGAAAAAATACTAAGGAACTAATGCATATAAAAGTCAACAATCAGCAAAAGAAAGTAAACTAATACAAAGAAAACGATTAACAAGATGTCACCTTGGAAAGAGACGTGACCCCTCATGAACCAAAAAATATATAAATATTGTGGAGGCTGATTGTTGCAAGAAAAAAAGGCATCCCAAACACGGACAACGTGAGATCTATAGTCAAGGAGATAACAGTATTCATCCTCTGAAGAAATCGGGTCATGTTTTAACTATTCGAAGTGATCTGCTGCCCATATTAGTGGTGTAAGCCTGTTCATTTCCACTACATCTGGCTGCGAGAAGGAGAAACTATAAGATGGGACATTACAAAGACCTTGGCGAAGACTTGTTTGTAGATCATTGTTGAGCACCACTGATTTTCCTCATCATTCGCAGATCTGAGTTGAAGACATTGTTGATGACATTGAGAAATTCATTGCACATTGAAGGTATCACCGAATTCAAGAAGAAGAATTGTCACATGCTCTAGAGTGTCGATCTTGAAAGGAGATTCTCATCCGTTGTGTGAGGGTTTAGTAAGTTTGTATGCTGGTTGCAGGTCTGATACAAACCCTAGCAGCCATCACCTAGCTGTCCTTGGAAAGAAGGACAACCTGAAGCTTGATAGAGCACACAACCACATAGGAATATCTGGCATTATCTCCTTGCAAATATTCAAGATAATCTAACATTAGCTGGAAGTATTGTTCCATATCAAATCTGAGGACAGGAATTCGGCACCTTTGCATTGCAGTCTTGGCAATTAACTGTGTGTATTTAGATTCCAAAGAATAAATTCATATTTCAGTCCTAGGGTTTAGTTCCAAATTTGCAAAGATTCAGAAAATATTGTTACAAATCTAGAACGGGACATTACATAATCACTTTCCTTGACACCAATGTTCTACCAACTCTCATGAATGTGAGCAGCCTAGCAAGTGAGATGGCTGATCTGCAACCGAACAGCAAAGTTGTAGCCGATAACCTAATCAATTCCAAGCCACGGAACGTCTCTTTGGTCACCATATCCCTCCAACATGCTTAGTTGGTAACCTCTATGTTGAATTTGAAGTAATGAAGCAGCTCCACCATGCTTGTGTTGCACAACTCTGCTACTCATATGTGCCTTATCAGAAGACCTTTAAAGTACCCATAGGCATCTCTCCCAAAAAGAATGCCTCATGCAACATGTCCAAGTGTCATCCACAAACTACACCTCTAAAGAACTAAGATTAACAAAAAACATTGCATTTATTTTCATCTCATTTTCTTGCTCTTCATGGAAAATTGTTACATCTTTGATCTTTTCTTGCAACTCAACCATGAAATCATCAACTACTAAGGAACTACGAGCAATTGATGTCTTCCCAGGAGTTACCATTTGAGTATTGCTCCAATCCTTACTTAAAATCTCTCTCCAATCCACCTGTGAATAAACAAATGGAATCATATGATGGTTGGTTAAGAAATAAACAGCAGCATTCATTCTGAAATTTGTAATGTTATCCTTCCAAAGTACATTCCTACCATCATCATTAGTCTTCAATAATCCATGTTGATAACCTCTTGTATAGAAACTCACACAAAAATTATCTCCATCATGCTTATGTTTTGTCATTTTGATATCCACATTGATTCCTTCAAAGATAAGAAAAAACTCAACACAACTCCCTAGCTCATAATAGTATTGATGTTTCATGGGGACATTAACATTCCATGTGGAAACTTCATCTTCATTTTCGCTTACACCTTCTTCATCAGGTGGTCTCCCTAAAGGATTACCAACCACAAGGCTTGGCACATCCTCATGATATGTTCACAAATCTTGAGCAAGCTAAAAACCACGCTCCAACTCATGTTTTGAAACTTCTCCCGGATCCCATATCTTGATGTTGTCACTAATTGTATTGCTACATGGAGGAGATGTTTCATCATCCATCTCAAAGAGTGGATTATCATAAATTGTCTCTATACCCATTTCAAAGAGAGGGTTATCAAAAATATAAAAGTCATTCCTCTCCTCTTGCACAAACCCATCTTGTTGATTCAAAGCTTCACATGCAACTTCTGATTTCTTCGGAAGAATTTCCGAATCAAATTCTTCCTGAAGATTACCAAGCTCATCAATTACTTGCTTGATCTCTTCCATCAATGCACCTTTTTCTTGCTCCCTCAAGTTTGTAACAGCAACAAGTTGTTTATCAACTTCTAGAAGCGTCATATGGGTACTTTGAAACAAATCTTTTCTTGATTCAAGCTCAAGAATGAGCTCATCGACTTTCCTCTCCTCCTTTGCAAATTCGATGACATGATCTCAATCCCTAATTAAGTGCAAGTACTCAAACTTCACCATCTCTGTAGTATCCACTATCCTGGTAGGGTTTTATGCCTTGGTTTTTTTGTTTTCTCACTGCTGTTTTGGTTTAGGGTCTATATGTGTTTTTTGCATGTGATGTTTTTGCAGTATAACATTGAAATACGAAGCATACAATGAAACCTAGAAAAACTACAATAGATATGCACCAAATAATGAAGACCCAGATAATAATATTGCTCAAAATAAATTACAATGACATACCCATTTCGAGTTCTTCAACTTTGCACAACTGTTGTGTATGAACCAACAATATAAGCAATAGGAATCACTCCCAGACACCTAGAAATGGAGGTTCTTTCCAAACGAAGAGTTACATATGATTTTGTGGCCCTAGGCGACCCCTTCACATGAGATATGAAGCTCCAAATGTGAGTGTTTCCCTCCTTGACACACCACATCCAAGTACCACTGCTGTACGGCCAGGCTGATGGAGAAATCTCAGCAAACAAAGTTAAATCTGTACTCTCAGTTGCTGTTATTCACTGCAGCATCCTTGTCCTCACTCCACGCCCAAGTATAGATGATCAAATGGAGATTAAACCCCAATATCTTCCCCTCAATAAGGTACGGCTGTCCAACCAGTCCTCACAACATACCACAAACGCATCAATCTGCAACTATAACATTTGTACTTTGCTGTTCACAAAATCTGCATAAAGTGTGCACAATAACCCCCTCAAATCTTCACCAAAATGCATCAAATAAAGCTCACTGTGAAGCCCCTGGATGAGACTTCCCACAACCCGCCTGATGTTGTCTTCCAAACACAAAGCGAGTGATTCTACGGAGGATTTCGTCTCAGTAGAACCCTAGTTCAAACCCTCAAAGCCAAGCTTCAAAGTTTTGCACGACAATATCAATTTTTTGTAATAGTGAATGGAAGCCAAATGAATTAATTTTCCCTTCTTTTATTCCTTCACCCTCAACGCCCAAGAGAGGAGTATTTTATTATTTTCTTTTATTTCATTAAGTCCCACAATTCCCCATGAAGGGCACCCAACTCCTAGCACACAACTTTAAGTTATAACTTATACTTCACAGAGTTAAGTCACTTTAATAAATTGAAGTAACTTTAGCCATTTAAATATTATAAGTTAAATATTTAATTTAACTTATACTTCGACATATAACTGATGCAGAGCTAAACCCCTTAGCCTGCATTTCCCTTGTATGTCCACGTTCTACTTGCCTATCGGCAAGATGATGCACTATCGGCCAACCTAAATGTCATTCCCTTGATACACTTCCTCATGCCGATCCCTTCGCTGTCAGCAAACATTCTCTGACCTGCGATCACCGGTTTCCTTCACCCTCGCTACCGGTCGCCCTTTGCACTTAACACAATGTATGTGCGCATTGTATATTCGCAACATACAATCACAAGATTCAAAACATGCATTCAAACAGGCATTCGACGAAGTCAACCGTTGACTTCCTTGTATCTAACCCAATGTACATTCACCACATAAAATCCGCAATATGCATCTGCGGGATACACACAACCTTCAACTACGGAATACACAGGAAATGAACCCGATACTCATTAGCGATATACACAGAGAATGTATATCAACAATGTACATTCACACATGCATTCCAAAGATGCATTCAAACCTGATAAGCTTCCCGATATACAAGACTCCACAAACACTTGCGATATATACACAGAATGTATTTCTAACATGCAAATGTGATATATACACAAGTTGTATGTCTGACGAAACAAAGCGGAATTTCGCCGATTTGGTCCGCTGCAAAACTTGCGATTACTCAGATCCGTCTCCTTAACAATCTAACACAGATTTTAGACTTTCCCAACCTAGCACATGACGGCGCTAGGATCTTTCAAAGCATATTGCACCGATCCTGTAAACACAAAACACGAACATAAAACAAAACAAAATACTGTACAGCCATTCCACCAATTCGAAGAATCTAACTGGTGGAATAGATTAAGAGATCCATCCGGCCACAAACAAGAAAACGATTTTCACAGAGGGAAACCAAATGAATTTTGAATGACACAGATACACAACAGGATCTTGTTTATTATGCTTTCAGTAATGCGAGTACATACAGAGCACAATCCAAAATGTCTACAAAATGATCATACTGCTCACAATCGATCTGACCTTGGGTATTTATCCACTTACCCTCGATAGTGCTTCATCGACTCCAAGCGGCTGGGAGACAACCTCCAAGCGGCTGGGGAATCACAACCGACTAACAACCTCTAACTGCCTAACAACTTTCGAGATTACAGCTCGACAAGTGTCCCGTGGGACTTACAACATAAACCTAAATACAACTAAATTGGTCAAACAGACCTTATTACAATGAATGGTCAACTTAGGACCTTATTGAAAACAGGAAAATGAACTTTAAACCACTAATGCCTCATGGAGGCCACCCTGGGTTAGGTGCACCTGCACCAATAACTACCTGGCCATCTCAAAACCAAATACCAAGTGCTAGGTTCTCCAACTGGTAGTGGCTATAAATAGAAAGTTGGGTCAACACCACCTGTGATCCCTCTTGCCTAACTTACTATAAATAGTAAGTCCTAGTAAATGACCCAAATAGGCTCCCTAACCAAAGTCATTAGCCTACGGGAACCCTGGAATAGGCTAATCTCCTCATCTGATTGTCTGGGCTAAGAAGGGGACATTACAATCTCCATGGAGTTTTTTATTATTTGCAAGATTGAAGAAGTAGCTACATCCACAAAACTTTTATGCATGAGGTCTTCAAGGACCTTATGAGTCCTGTCCAAACTAGTGAGGACATGAATTTCTCTCTCATCAAAGACCAAGAGTTGATTTTTCAACTCGCACAACTCTCTAGGACTTTGCTCACTCAAGTGTCTTGATTCTTCAAATAGCAAAGATTCTGAAATTTCCTCTTCTCTAGTAGCAATAAGTTCCTCGAAATCTGTCTCCTCTTCACAGTCACTTTGATCAAATGATATAGCAACCCCAAACTCAAGCAATGAGTCAACACCATGGACTGATTTAAAGCTTTCAACAAACTCCACTTCAGCGTGCTCTTCTTCTAAACTCTCTAAGAAGTCAAACTATTGTCTTGAATTGCCATTAATAGAATGGTAAAGATGCTCCTCATTAGGTGTTGTCCCCAAAGTTTTAGTAGCTTCAAACTCTTCAACTTCTTCAACTACACTTTTCTCCATGTCTTCAACAAGACATTTTGCTACAATAATTTCAGGCTCACCTGATAAATCATCTTCTAGCATCCTATCAATCATTCTCTCTTCTGATTCTAGCATAATGGCATCTTCATAATCATCAAATTTCTTATCAAATTAGGACTTGCAAAGTCCATTCTCTCAACTTCCAATTCTTCTTTGACTTTTTTAGGTAAACTCAGGTACTTTTCCTCTACAATTGCCTTTGGAAAGTTAGCTTCCCCATCATTTGTTTTTGGTTCTAACATCTTCTTTTCTGACTCTTCCTTTGTGACCTCCAATTTTTCTTCTTTATTCTTGTCGTCATATTTCTTCCTTAGATACCTTCGTAACTCTTTCTTAAATTCAAGATCATTCCACTCATTGCACAGTTCTTTAAACATTTCACTTAAAGACCTTTCCATTGTAAACATCTCGTTTCTTAGGTTCTGTATTTCTGCAACTTTTCTCGGAGGTAAAAATCTGGGTAGCCGTTGTCCATCCATATTCTCAGTTCCAAAAAACTTCTAAAGACAAATCAAGCTAAGTGATGTAACTCATACAAATGCTGATTACTAACATGCAACTATATCTCCGACCTCAACTCTGACATGCAAGTACAGATCACTCACAGGCAACTACTGCTCGGCCCTCGAAACTGACATGCAAGCATTTGGGTAGTCTCAAAACTGACATGCAAGTAAAGTACTGGGTAATGACATGCAACAATTGCTCGTTCTCAAAGACGACATGCAAACATCTGGGTAGTCTCAAAATTGAGATGCAAGTACTAGGTACTAACATGCAACAATTGCTCGTTCTTCAAAGATGACATGCAAACATCTGGGTAGTCTCAAAACTGACATGCAAGTATTGGGCACTAACATGCAACAACTGCTCATTCTTCAGAGATGACATGCAAACATCCGAGTAGTCTCAAAACTAACATACAAGTACTGGGTACTAACATGCAACAACCGCTCGTTCTCAAAGACAACATGCAAACATTTGGGTTGTCTCAAAACTGACATGCAAGTACTAGGTACTAACATGCAATGAAAATTCTAATATGAACTTCTGCACAAGGGTTAGCAATTCCAACAGGCTAGCAGGAAAACCAGCTCTAATACCACTGTAATGAGCACCCCAGTTTTTTTTTGAAATTCCATACACAGAGAAAGATGCAATGGTTAAGTTCTTCCACACTCTTCTGATCACCCAGATCCCTATGTGGGGCAAGATGAGAGCACACAAGTGCTTCTGAGTTAGCATTCAAAACCAACATGCAATAATAACAACTTCCACTTATTCATTGGGCATCCGCTTATGCAGCGGGCATGTGGGCATCTGCTTATGCAGCGGGCATCCCCTTAATCGTGGAAATGTGTGTAGGCCACTGACAGAATTTCTATGCTTGACTAGGTCGATATGCTAGCTTGTTCATGCCAAAACGGGCCATGAGTTCATGCTATAATTTATTGGCGGTAAACCCTCCAATATTACAAAATGAAGCACAATTTTATGAAGTAACCAGCGATACTACCATCCAGTATTACAAACACAGATTTATTGCAACATATAAAGGAAACACAAGAGTTAGGGCACACTGCAATATTTTATTAATTTTGATCAGAACTGAAATAAAGTGTTGTAGCATTAAAAATCAAAAATATGAGGAGTTGAGAAGCCACCAAACATCACCCTGAAGCATACCCATGAAGTTTTGTTGCTGATTATGGATGAAATGAAGTTCAAACACTAAAAATACACCTCTATAAGCACTCTAACAGCAAAATACTCAAGTCTGATACAAAACCTAGCAAACTAGAAATACACAGAAATACTTCTCACAACCCCAAAACTCTTCACACACCACAACTCACCCCAAAACTTAACACAAAATACTCCAAAAATATTACTGAAAAACATCTCAAACTTTCACACATCAAAATACATCAAAACTATTCAATCCAAAATCTTTGCATGATGACTCCATTGAAGCTCCTTGTGATTTCTGAATAAAATCACCAAATATCCAGCTAGGGTTGATCTTCCACAACCGAAACCATATGAGAAGTTGAAGCTAAACAACCCCAAGAAGAAACTCTGCTCAACAACACAAGTTTTCAGAAGAAATGAAAATATATTCAACAACATTAACCTCCAAATGAGCCCAAAACCCCTTTATATAGACATTTTTAGGGCAACATGAGGAAATAAAAATAATAATTTCACTTTTCTTTTAATTTCCTCCTCACATAAAAATAACCTTTTTAATTGCTCACTTTATGTCTCCCTTGCCTAAAATTCCTTTTATGTGAACATCAAATAATACTTTTCAACACCTTTCCAAAGAGCTATTATACTTGAGTTATCTTTTAATATTTCCCATCCTTAGACAACTTAAGTGAATAAATAATTAATAACTCCATAATATACCCAAGTTGCGGAAAGCATCCAAATGATACAATTTTGCAATTCTGATCATACCAACAAGATACTGAAGACTTGGAAGATATCTTAGAGATGCTATTTTTCAATACAGCATATCTACTGAGAAATAAGTAAGGAAATAAACTTTCTTGCGAACTATGCAATTGAAAAGGATGTGGAGTGTATAATCAACAAGTATGCAAACGCATGGGAATCCTTTGAGGCCACCTTCAAATTATAATCCCAAATTGAAACAAGGTCAATCTTCACCCATTAAAGTTCACAACAAATAAGATTTGACCACACAAAAGTATCATTAATGAATAAATGACAGCCTATGAAGCATGCAAATGAGGTGGAACCATAAGAGAACATGATGAACTAGTACAACGGAAAGATTGGCATTAATTTGTGAAATGCATGGTACTATATCTACACTGGAAGTTGGGAGCTTTCTCACTTTGCCTTGGCTCTTTCTTGAAATAGAACAAGCCCAGAGATATGGATACAAATATGCGACTAATAGCAAAGAACCATCAGATTGCATTTTGGGGGGACATTTTGGATTTGAGACTAAAGAAGGTGTTCGAGATAAAATTTGGTATTACAATTCATGCCATTTGAATGGCTTTGGGAGAAGAAGTTTTGTCTACTGATGTCATGCCCTGCGAATCGCATGGCCACGAATCATGATCCTAAGGCAAGATCGCTACTAAAGGCAATTTAAAGATTAAAGGATAACATTAATATGGTGGTTAAGCAAGTAACAAGAGACATCTCTCTGACGAAGAGACACGCCCATCCGCCCATCGTGGGTATAAAAGATGACATAATTCAAAGCTGAAGTGCATCGGATTCTTAAGAAGACACACTCCAATGAATATAAAGGACAGAAGGGCACAACAGATCGAAGTAGGAACTCGTGCAACCTAGCATAGTGAACGGTATATCAGAGGCACCGCCCATAATTAAGACTATATCTGAAATATACATATACATAACAAAAGTAAAACAGATATAACCCATATTCAGGTGTATTTCTTTCGTTTCTTATCTTATACCTATATAAACATTGCCATGCATAATAGATGAATGTTTAATACATACAAGATGTATTTGACTGTTTGAAACCCACCTTGTAAGAAGGGCCTGGGGTGTAAGCAAAAGGGGTAAAACGAGGCTAGTATGAAGCCAACTAGAGGGCCCTACATAGAGAGCCAAGTTACCCACTTATGACCCCTACCCAACTCCTCAAGGTGGCAAGTGTCTTCCGGGAGTCGAGGTTATGATGGGGAAAGCAAGTACTAAGTCGCCAAGGGGGAGAGTTGTGGTATACACCCTCTTAGGCTTGGCATATGGCTTTGGGCGGACCCATCATCCCCCTTCTCCCAACCATGTTGCATTGTTGATGATTTATGGATGTGATGCAATGGTCTAACCCTAACTAGCATATGTACATATTTGCATATATTGTTCATGTGGTGACTGCGAGTTTCCAACCTAGGATTACTTCATTAAGAAGATATTTATTTCACAAGGTGAAACCCTAACCCTAATTTGTTGCCCTTTTGTGTTCAATAGGCGAATTATAGGGCAAAGCGGGATAGGGGACATTACAAGTGGTATTAGAGCATCTTCCCTGCCATCCTGTGAAAGATGGTTGATGCAAAATAGCCAAAGAACACAAAGGGCTTTGAAAAGAGAAAAGAAGAAACTAGCTTCAATCAATAATTCTACGCCCAATAACACCATGAGCGAACAAATGACCAATGACTTGAGAACATTCACTCAAGCTCTAATGGAGCAAAACGAAAGAACTCAACTTTTCCTCCAAGCCATCCAAAACCTAAATAACAATAGCAATCCAAATAATGGAAGGGATACCCATTCCAACCATTCTGAAAATAATAACCCAATAAGGGACTCAACTACTAGGCCAACAAGACCCTCTTTCCTACCATAGGAAAGAGAGATGGGGGATGAGGAAGAAAACAATCAAACCCTGGATAGTGTGGAAGAACTAGCAGAAGCATACTCAAAACTAAGTCCTGCCATAACGAAAGATGTCTCCTTTAAGGGACTTTTGTGATGCCAAAAGACAAAATAAACCAATGCAAAAAAGAGGCAAATCTAACAAAGACCTAAAAGAAAGAATTAGTAAGATGGCTGTCCCAAAATTTGATGGATCCGGAAAGATAACAGCACGTGCTTGGGTCCAAACATTGGACACATACTTCACACTTAGCCCTATGATGGAAAAGAATGCCATAACATTTGCTGTTTTCCACCTAGAAGGGGCAGCCCATGATCGGTAGCACCGTGGCCTTATTACCCAAGGTTACAAACACATAACCACTTATGATGAGTTCACCCAAAAACTTATAAAAAGATTTGACCAAAAACACCCCGAATGGTACTTTAAGGAGCTAACTCAACTAAAACAACATGGAACGGTAGAAGATTACACTACTGAATTCCAAAAATTAGCTGTCATGGTACTTGAGATCTCTCAAGGGAGACTCACCTACTTATTTGTGGAAGGATTGAAAGAATCAACAAGGAACATAGTTAGTGCCCTAGAACCAACCAACCTAGAAGAGGCAATTCAAAAGGCAATAAAATTTGAGAATAACCCATCAAAAGACAAGTCCAAGAGCTTTAACACACACTCCAAATACCCTCATAAGGATGAAAGGCATAAGAATGAACCCCAAGGAAGACCATGTCGTCATTGTAATGAGAAATGGGAACATGGCCATATATGTAAACAACGTGATGACCTAAGAAGAAGGAATTTGTGCAAAGAACCATGGGGACATGACCACATATGTGGGAAGAGAGGTCGTGCCCATATGATAGAAGCAACCACCGAGGAGGACATCAAAGAAAATCCTAGAAAAAGAGCAAGGTACAAAGATGAAGAACATGTAACTCTAGCCACCATCTCTCAAACTTCCAAACATCACCCATTCCGCATTAAAAGCACCCTTAAAAGGCATAGGATTATCACTCTTGTAGATAGTGGGGCATCCCACAACTTTATTGATGAGAGGCTAGTTGCAAAAAGAAAATTGAAAACCATGAACTTTAAGGGATTCATAGCAGCCATTGCTACAGGAGCTAGGGTTCAATGCACAAAAATAGTTCCCTAGCTAGAAGTAACCTTAGGGAAGCACCCTATTAGAAGAGATTTCTATGCGGTACCATTAGATGCTGATGTAATATTAGGCACTCCTTGGATATACTCCCTAGGATGCTTCATGTTTGACCTCCCAAACTTAACAATTCGCTTCCAACATGAGGGACAAGAAGTCACCTTGAAAGGGTTACCTAATGGTTCTTCAAAAGTAATTGCATGCAAAAGAATGCAAAGGATTTTTAGACATGGGCAAGGAGAATGGGCTGCACAATGTATGATCCTTGACAAAACCTCCTCACATGGCAAAACAATTCACATCGATATCCAACCAATCTTGAGCGAACATAAGAAAGTATTTGATGACATTCCACTAGGGCTACCCCCAAAAAGAGGATTTGAACACACCATAGAACTAGAAGAGGGAGCAAACCTGTAATAACCACACCATATCGACAGCCCACAAATTCAAGGAAGAAATTGAAAAAACTATTAAGGAACTACTAGAAATGGGTCATATTCAACCAAGTTCCAGCCCTTTCACATCATCCGTAGTACTAGTCAAGAAAAAAGATGGTACCATGAGAATGTGTATAGACTATAGGGCCTTAAACAAGAAAATGATCAAGAACCGCTACTGTAATGCCCCTCCATTCTCATCTTGGATGTGCAGATGGTCTGGCTAAGGAGCATGAAGATGAAGGTAAAATAATAGAAATATTTAGGGTATGTTACACAGTTGATGTTGTACATTATATGATGCTGGTAGATGCTACATTCATGATTATGCTCATGTGTGGTTTCATATGATAGTATGTTTTATCAATAATCTTTGTTGCAACACTAATAATTTATATGCTCTGACATTGTTTTACATTCAAGAGATTATGATGTTGATCTTACTATGATTGTCATATGTTAGAATTGATTTTTATGCGATTGATTCAGTACCATAGGATGTTATGTTGTGATGTTTTGTGTGGATTAATCTTATTATGTGTATCATGTGATTATCTAATGATGGTTCTTATTTAGTTGTTCAGTAACTGATTGCTATGTGTGTTGTTGATTATTGTTTAATTTCAATAATGCAGTTGTGTAATCCCTAGAGATGCTAGTTTAACTTGCTGATATTAGACTATGTTATGTTTTGTTATCATTATTCTATTTAAAAATAAAAAATTCTGTCTTTTTATTGCTTTAGTTGAACTTATCTCTAGGGTTGCATGGGGGGGGGATTACAGCTACCCTATACCAAGAATTGATGAATTAACCGACGAACTCCATGGAGCCAAATACTTCTCTAAAATTGATTTGCGATCGAGGTATCATCAAATAAGGATGAGGAAAGAGGACATTCCTAAAACCGCCTTTCGATGCCATTATGGGCACTTTGAATTTTTAGTCCTACATTTTGGACTCACAAATGCCCCAACAACATTTCAGTCATGTATGAATCATATATTCTGGAAACAACTATGAAAGTTCCTACTCATATTCTTTGATGACATCCTTATCTATAGTAGGACACGGGAAGAACATCTCAAACACATTAAGGAAGTCCTAAACATTTTGGAACAAGAATCCTTGTATGCTAAAGCGTTGAAATGTGAGTTTGGCCTGGAAGAGATCCTTTACCTGGGTCACAAGATCAATGCACAAGGGGTAAGCGTATATGAAGAGAAAATTACAGCAATTAAGGAGTGACCAAAACCCAAAACCCTACTATAGCTAAGGGGCTTCGTGGGACTATGCAGCTACTATGACGCTTTGTGAAGGGATTCTCCAAAATTGCCACCCCACTTACAGACTTAACCAAAAAGGGAGCCTTTGTATGGAATAAAATGTCTCAACAGGCTTTCGAAAGACTAAAAGAAGCAATGAGCTCATGCCCTGTTTTAGCCATCCCTGATTTCACTCTACCCTTCGAGCTGCAGTGTGATGCATCCAGAGAAGGAATTGGAGCAGTTCTTATACAAAATAAGCACCCCATTGCTTTTGAAAGTCACAAGCTCACTGAGACTGAAAGACACTGTTCAATTTATGATAAAGAGATGCTAGCTAGCATGCACGCCTTAGCAAAGTTCCGTCAATATTTGGTTTCTGACAAATTTAACGTTGAAACAGATCACAACAGCCTGAGGTACTTCATGAATCAAAAGGACTTAAATGACAGACAACAGAAGTGGGTAAGCAAGATACAAGCTTACGATTTTGATACTGGGTACATGAAAGGGACAAATAATGTGGTGGCAGATGCCCTATCAAGACGGCCCTACTTGAACACCCTAACCAGTATAGTCGTGGATTGGAAGAATGATATCATCGCAGAATATGTCAAAGACCCCCAGGCCAATAATATCTTTGAAGGGAATTTGCCCAATGAAGAGTACAAGGTAGTAGAAGAGCTTATCCTATATAAAAACAAGATATTCCTCGTACCCAACTCAAAGATGAAGGAAAAAATCCTTAAGGAATACCACGACAATCCCTTAGCTGGTCACCAAGCGTGCTATAAAACTTACAAATAGGTGCGGGAAAGATACTCTTGGAAAGGCCTTGAGAGGGATGTCCTAAAGCATGTAGAAGAATGCATGACCTGTCAGAGGAACAAAACTGAGCAAAGCCATCCAGCAGGACTTCTACAGCCTTTGCCAATTCCAAATCAAAAATGGGAGAGCATCTCAATGGACTTTATAACAGGATTGCCTAAAGTTCAAGGGAAGGATTGCATTTATGTAGTAGTGGATTGACTCACCAAGTACGCTCACTTCTTCACAATATCCACTAAATATCGGGCTCCACAAATAGCAGACGTATTTTTCAAAGAGATCTTTAGATTACATGACCTACCAAAGAACATAATTAGTGACCGAGACAGTCGATTCCTTAGCCAATTTCGGCAAGAACTCTTCTGATTAGCCGAAACCAATCTTACACCTAGTACGAGTTACCATCCCCAAACAGATGGACAAATAGAAATCGTTAACAAGTGGTTAGAGGGATATTTGAGGAATTACATCACAGGCCAACAGAACGCATGGGTAAAATGGTTGCATCTTGGTGAATATTGCTACAACACTACTCATCATGTATCAATCAAGATGAGTCTGTTCAAAGCATTGTATGGTTACGAACCAACCTCCTTCGAAAGTTTGATTTCACAAGAAAGACAAGTACCAGGGGCAAAGGATTTTGTGCAACAAAGTATGGACATCATGAACACCCTCAAGGACAAATTGCATCAAGCACAGAATCAACAAAAGATCTATGCCGATCGGAACCGCAATGAGAGGACATTTGAAATGGGAGAGTTAGTGTTCTTACGGCTACAGCCATATAAGCAGTCATCCATCAAGATAAGTAGAGCCGAAAAACTAAAACCCCGATTTTATGGACCTTAAAAGATCGTAAGGAAGATCGGTGAAGTAGCTTATGAATTAGAGTTACCCAAGAACAGCCGTATTCACAACATCTTTCATGTATCAAGATTGAAGAAGGTGTTAGGGCAGCAAGTTGCCCCATGTTTAGAGTTACCCCCACTTGATGACGAGGGCAAACTAATCTTGGAACCTGAAGCAATTCTCAATATGAGGGAGAAGTGATTAAGGCATAAGACTATCTCCGAGTTTTTTATCAAATGGAAGGGCTTACCCGAGGAAGACACTACATGGGAAGGAGAAGAGATCTTCAACCATCCAAATATAAAATTGCTTGAGGACAAGCAAATTCGGGAGGGGAGGACTGGCATGCCCCACGAATTGCATGGCCGCGAATCATGATCCTAAGGCAAGATCGATTAAAGGATAACATTAATACGGTGGTTAAGCAAGTAACAAGAGACATCTCTTTGACGAAGAGACACACCCATCCGCCCATCGTGACTATAAAAGATGACATAATTCAAACCTGAAGGGCAACGGATTCTTAAGAAGACACACTCCAGTGAATATAAAGGACACAAGGGCACAGCAGATCGAAGCAGGAACTCGTGCAACCCAGCACAACGAACAGTATATCAAAGGCACCGCCCATAATTAAGACTATATCTGAAATATACATATACATAACATAAGTAAAATAGATATAACCTATATTTAGGTGTATTTCTGTCATTTCTTATCTTATACCTGTATAAACATTGCCATGCATAATAGATGAATGTTTAATACATACAAGATGTATTTGACTATTTGAAACCCACCTTGTAGGAAGGGCCTGGGGTGTAAGCAAAAGGGGTAAAACGAGGCTAGTATGAAGCCAACCAGAGGGCCCTACACAGAGAGCCAAGTTACCCACTTATGACCCCACCCAACTCCTCAAGGTGGCAAGTGTCTTCCGGGAGTCGAGGTCATGATGGGGAAAGCAGGTACTAAGTCGCCAAGGGGGAGGGTTGTGGTATACACCCTCTTAGGCTTCGCATATGGCTTCGAGCAGACCCATCAACCCCCTTCTCCCAACCATGTTGCATTGTTGATGATTTATGGATGTGATGCAATGGTCTAACCCTAACTAGCATATGTACATATTTGCGTATATTGTTCATGTGGTGAATGTAGGTTTCCAGCCCAGGATTACTTCATTAAGAAGATATTTATTTAACAAGGTGAAACCCTAACCCTAATTTGTTGCCCTTTTGTGTTCAATAGGCAAATTCTAGGGCAAAGCGGGATCGGGGACATTACAACTGATCATTAGTACTATGTAAACACCGACATTGCAGTGATGCTCATTGTTTTACTAGATCTCAAGGAGGATAAAGAAACAGTTAAAGCTGCGGGTAAGGCATTGATTAAGACAGCATGGCTAGGCAAGTGTAATGTCCCTTTTTTGGCGCATAGGCTTTTGTGCGCATTTTGGCTTGTTCTTAGTCCCCTAGTGGTTATCCGACATGTTTGGGAGAACTCCAATGTTTTTGGAGTGGCCACAGATCAATTTTGCAGAGCATTTGGTTATGGCTTTGAGCTCAGATGGTGCTTATGATCATTGTGATGCTTTCTGATGTTTGATCGGGCTCCCGGTTTGCTCTCCAAGATTCTTGGAGAAGCCGTCTATTTTTGGAAAGTCGCCCGGAAAGCATCATTCATCTTCCCAACCATCATGGAGTATGTTGGTATGTTTAATTTTACAGTTTGGTGGTGTTTGGGATTTTCCGCAAAATGGTGTTATTTAATGAGCTATTTTAATTATTATTTTCACTTAAGCTCCTAGGGGTGAAAATAATTAATAAAAATCTAAGTGTTATAGCTCGTTGGAAAGAGGAAAAAAAGTTTTAAATCATGGATGCATCATTTTGGGGCCTTGCGAAGCAGATATTTCCTTTATTTTGATAAAGGGGTCTTTGGAGCTAAAAAGAGCTTTTAATTAAAAGTGGTGACTTTAAGTTGTGCACACATAAGGAATGATTTTATATTGTTGAGGAGAAATATGAAGGGATAAAGGAAATAATATTTTATTTCCCTCAAAAAGTTATAAAAAGAGGAGTTGGGCTCATTGTTTAGGCATGCTTGGTTTTGATATTGTTATTCTGCTGGATTGAACCAGAGTGTTCTTCCATTTTCTCTTGAGGACGAAAACCCTCTTCTAGAATCCTCTTGAGGACGAAAACCCTCTAGAGTTGGAGTGTGGTTTCACACAGAAATCACCATTGTGCTGAAGCTGGAGATTGGAGCAAGCTCATACAGAGTTTTGCATTTGAGTTTCATGGATTCTTGATATTTGAATTAATGATTGTGTGATTAAATTGTGATCATATGGGGGTTTGATTATGCTAATGATTCTCATGATATTATGGAGTTTTAATTGAAGATTGAGTGAAGTTGTGAGGTGTTTTATTTTTGCTTTGATTTGGCCGTACAGCAGGAGCCGTACAGGGTTAACGAACCAATTTCATTATGCTGTCTCATTCTACATGTAATATGGAGAATAGATGATTGGATGTTCTTTGTCTTATATGGGCGCTGCATACTAGTCTTATAGCAATGGTTCTTAAAGTCTATATTTTGATGCTGAGTCGTACTTAATGCAGCGGTACCCTTTCTTGGTACGATTTGTTTATGAGCTCTCATTACTATCCATTTGAGCAGTTTGTTTTGTGTATTCTCATTGTTATGATTAGGTGTCTCCTTGGCATATATAAAACTTGTGATCTGTTCAGTTATGAATATTATGAAATGCATCTTGAAGGAACAGGCCGTATGGCTGTGTATGAGAGGAAATCGAGTTTTGGTACAGATTTATGACGTTGAAAAGTCTTCATTACTTCTGTGTTATTGCTGCAGAGATTAGAAACCTATATGGCAGATTGGGTGAAAATAGTTCATATTATTATGTTTCCATATGAAGATTGAGTTACTCTAGGGTGCCGTTCAGCAGGGAAAAGATTCTTGTTTGCATATCTTTGTATCTGAGTTGTGTGGATCAGTTGGGTGCATAACAGTTTATCTTGAGCTTCAACCTTGTTTAGAGTTTAATGGGGGTTTTTCCTTGTATTGAGTGCCATTCTTTTCTAACAAGGTGGTCTGTACCACTGAGCTTAAGACAGCAGATTCAGTCCATTACCTTCCTTAATCAGTCTCAGATTTGTATCAGCTGGGACATCAGATTTACTATGATTTTATTTGATATTATTCTATAATGCAGGTGGTTTTAATGATACCAGACTTAATTGGCACTTGTTCATTAGCCGGATTTATGCTTCTGAGTTGCAGCAGAGCTATGATATGAATATCAT
Source organism: Cunninghamia lanceolata (assembly GCA_027924645.1). NCBI lineage: Eukaryota > Viridiplantae > Streptophyta > Pinopsida > Cupressales > Cupressaceae > Cunninghamia > Cunninghamia lanceolata. The sequence continues at coordinate 1,058,986 of BSBN01001102.1, forward strand.
CCTTGGAAGTGGTGATCAGCTTAACAGTCTTTGTGGATGCAGGGTTCTTGTGAGAGCATATTAATGAGAAGAGTGATATTAGTTTTCAATAATCATCTTGATTATCATTTTCAGCTGATACATTGTATTCTTTCTTTATCTGCATCTCACATAATAACCCCTGGATGGTATGACCGCCAGTGTGGAGTAATGAACCCTTCTTTTGTTTCCTGCCCACTGAAGAAGTGGAGAATACCCACTGAATAAGTGGATGACTTGGTACTTTTGACTATTGCATACATACCCACTAAAAGTGGTGAATTCCCACAGTTTGCGGATGCTTGCATATGCAGATGAATGTTTACTTGTTTGCACAATGTTTTAATTTCTAATCCCAAGCACAGTATGCTCTCACCTCGCCTAGTTGGGATCTTGGTGATCAGAAAGTGTGAGGCCTTTAGTTGTTTATGCATTTATGCTAACACTGTTCATAGCTTTGCAAAATTGGAAAAAATTTAGGGGTAGTATCTTACAGCAAGCTTGACAAAATCTTGGTAGAGGTGATCCCTGGCCACAATTTCATGATTCTGAATACTGCTCTTCTGATTAAGGATGGCAAGGTTGTTGGTCCATGGGTTCCATTTATTGTGGCTTCCAACAACAAAGCAAAGAAGGGAAGGTGCAAGATGGCTCAATTAGTGGTGAACTTCCTCAAGAATGAGACAAGAGTGGACCCACAGGCAACTGTTGATTCGAGCCTTGCTCTCACTAAAGAGAACATCAAAGGAGAAAATCAAGTTTAAAGGCCACTAGCTGTTAATATCAAATGAAACCACAGATAACAATATCAAATGTTGTTTTGGTTTTTTGGTCGATATGGGTGGGACTAATCAATTTTGTTTCTTTGGCCATAGAACTCATGAAAATCTCATATCCCTCAGTTAACGAGGTTTTGTAAATTCTGCATGCCAGTCATCTGGTTGCATACATTGTAAATTTCTATATGATTTAATGCAAAAGGGAGAGGTACCCAAGACCATAATTAATCTACCAAAATATATATAAAATATTTGTTTTATAATATAATATAATATTTATTTTTATATAATAATATATAATATTTTTATTTATTTTATAATATGTAGTATATATTTATTTTTTTATATAATAATATATTTATATATATTAATAATCTTAAATATTTGCCCATAAGGGCGCAATGTGATGGTGAGTTCACTTGGTTGTTGTGATCGCCACCAGGGTGCAAACCCCCACTAGGCCAAACAACTTGCAAACTATGGGCCTTCGCTGGGCTGTCGTGCTCGCAGGATATGTGCCTTCGCTGGGCTGTCGTGCTCGCAGGATATGTGCCTTCGCTGGGCTGGTGTGCTCGCAAGTTGTGTGCCTTCGTTGGACCAATGAGCTCACGGGTTTGAACAAGGTGATAATGCCTTGGGGACTGAGACCCCCCAATAGTGGTCTCAACGATAAATCCGTGGGAAGAGATCCCCCATAAGTGGTCTCTCTAGGTTCGGACCAGGCTAAAAACCCAAGTAACCCACATCAAAAAAATAATAATCATAAATATTTAATATTTATAATATATTGATTTTTTTTGTTTTGTAATATATTAAATTTATAAAAAGGTGCAAATCTAGAACCACATATGATGATGGGGACCAAAAAAATCATACACTATTACACAGCGAATAAAGATAAACATCAAGTAGAAAAAATGAGGGGAAATGTTCACAATAATGGGACGCAAACGGTGAAATAGAAATGGAGAATTATTTAATATACTGCAGAGAAAAAACTCGGTCCTACAATGATATCTTGAACTGCAAATGAGTATCTTTTTGCCTGCGTGCAATCGTTACTAGTCGTGAATGGACATATTTTGGTCATTCTTTGGACACGATTTTAGTCGCAATTTCAACTAGAGTCTACAATAAAAATATTTACAACAATGTAAAAAACGAATTTAGGGTTTTTAACTTTTTTCAAGTTTAAAAAAATCTTTGTTTTCTGTGATTTAAGATACTTTTAAAATCCCTAGCCACTTCGGGAATGTCTAGGCATCTCCCAGCCATCCCCAACAAGGGGCATCCCAAAGATGACCCCTGCTTCTGCATGGAGTCCTGGGACGGCCCCAATTGCTGGTGGCAGTGGGGTGCCAAAAGGAGGGATGTCTTCCCAGCATTTCTACATCCCAGGGACATCCCCGTCTCTAGAAACGTCAATTTTTTATTTTTATTTTTTGGGGGGAGGGGGGAGAGAACACATCCCCATGGAACATTGATTGTAACTAACTTGTTGCACAGCAACTAAAGACTGTTGCACAACAGCAGAAAACTTGTTACGCAGCAACTGAGAACTCTTTTTAAGTAACTAGTTTACTGTTATCAGTTATGTTTTTTCAGTAATTTATTTACTGTTAGGCTGCTAGGTTTTTTTTAATTTGTTTCTTTTTTTTCGTTTTGCTAGGGTTCCAGTTAATTTCTATTCTTCCAAAAAGTAAATGGCATCTGCAAGTAGATTATGAACATTGAAACTATAATTTGTAATTCTTATTTCTATTGAAACTCAAAGTTGATATGCATTGAACTCATTTTTTGGTCTATGATGTGTATTGAACTCTAATTTTGTTCTATTTATGAAGGAAATCAGTAATATGTTCCCTAGATTCGGTAGTATGCATGTTTTTGAAGAGTTTCTTTACAAAGTTATGTGCCTTTTTAATGTTCAGAAAATTTCCCTAGTTATTGCCAAGTTTTTCCTTGAGTTTTTGCCAAAGTCCAAGTTTTTCAACTATGGTCCTAACAATAATCACAGAGGAAATGCACACTTGTTGAATTTCTCTGACTGTTTTGCACCTGTAAATTCCAGGTTGATGTTAGAGTTAGCTGTAGTTCACTGCTACATTTCAGTCAGTTTCAGTATACTTTCCAGGCAGTAGATTCTCTACAAATTTGCCGTCAAATCATTCAATTAGCCACCATGGGTAGATCTCTGGACATGGATAATCTCGTTTTCTTCTAACATTATTCATTCAATGAATAAAATATAAAAACCATAAATTGACAGGTAAAAAGAGCATTCTGCATTGCCCAGATACGTAACAAAACCTTCAAAATCAAGGGTAAAAAATAAAACTGAAATTTGTTTTGAAAAAAAAAACACGAGGATTGCAATTGCTTACCAAAACTTGCTTCAATGTCGCGAAAAGGAATGGACTCATTTGAAGGAGTGATGAGAACAATAGTGGAATGCGCCCTTCCCAAAATGGCGATAAGGAACACCACAGCAAGGCCAGCTGAGGCAATCATAATTCCTTTCTGGATCATTATTTACAGTTTAAAGCTATTCCCAATTTCTCATTCTGTGCATAGAGATCAAATTCCTCAGAACTTTTGGCATAGGTCATGAAAAGTAAAGTTAGAAAATATCAACTGAAACTATTAATTTGCGTTAGGGGGCTTAAATTGAGTTTCTTCTACTGAACTCCAGGGTTTGCAGATGGCCGAAAACCCTTAAGCACTAACATAGATAAAATTTATTTGAAAAGAAAGTTTCTGAAAGCTCAAAACGATACTTACCCGTATTGCGATTTTGAATGCCTATAGGATTAACACAATGACCAAATACCCCGGACTCCATAATCAGCAGACGACTTTTAATTTAAGCTTGGAAAGCTTTTTCCTCTCCTGCCTTCAATTTTTTTTCTTTTTCTTTGATTTATAGACGGATTTCTTTCTTTCGAATTACTGCGGCGCCGCTCTAGGAAGGATAATCTGACTTAGCTTATACTTCCGTTTGGCCCAGGAGGATGTCAGATCACCGATTGTCGTTTATGAAGAAATGAAATAAAATATTCACTTGCCTCGAAACTTCCTACCATATCTTAGTTTTATTTCTCGTATTCTTGAAATAGATCTTTTTCTGTCTTTTGTTAAATTTGTGGTCCGAGACGCTTTAAAAATCAAACCATAACAAGTAAATTTTTTTTTTTTTTTAATTATTGGAATAAGATGGTTTATTGTTTTGTTAGTCCCTAGCCAAGGGGACTAATGTTCTCATCTCAAAAAAATTGATATTGGTTTGTGTCAAGGGAACTCTAATGTTTTAGGAATTTTTTTTTTATTTTTGATATAATTTTTTGTTTTTTTAAATTGGACGAGTCTATTTTTCTTGCAATTTTTCTACTTTTTAGATTTGTTAAAAATAGAAAAAAAATTAACATGTCACACAACATATGAGTAGAGTAGTTTCTAAAGTTGTGTTCAAAGAATTTTTTTAACAACTCTCAACATTTTCCACGTAGTCAATCCCTATGTGGTGAGTCATCGCTTAAAATGTAATTGTCCATAATAAGTCGCCTCCATTTGTCGTCTCTCCAGTCTCGACTACATATTTCTCTTTGATAGTAGTGGAAAATACTTGAGTTGCTTCTTATTGGTAATTGGGGTTTTTGAAAACAGGAAACAGGGGGCTACTGACAACTTTTAGCATCATCACAGACTCTTGAGGTTTGGGAGGAGATTTACAGGAGACTTGTTGAGAAAGAGAATGAGGTTGCCAACACTTGAAACTTTGTAGAGCAGTTGCAAACTCATTTTAACCATTTACCTCCCAGGGAATTCTTTCAATAGATGAGAGCCAAGAGAGTATGTGTGACTGTGAATGGGTGTGTAACCCTCTTTTGGTTGCTCACACAAATGTTGGTCAATTTTATAATTTCACTCTCCTTCATGTTCAGTCCCATGTTTGTGTCTCATCTGGCCCTAGTAAATTAGTCGTCGTTATTCACATGTATTCTTAATTTTGTTTTTCTTCATGTTGAAGAGATGTCATCTTCTGTGTTGTTGGAATGTGTGTGTGTGTTCCATTAATTCGATGTTACGATGTTTATTGTTTTATGCAACCTACATTTTGAGCAACGAAGTGCTTCATCTTCTGGAATATGATGAACTTAGAACTACTCAAAAGACATTGAAGTGAGTTCTAGATATCTGTAATTATTATGATGTCAAGACAAAATCCCATGTTGTAATTAGGGAAGCAAATGAGAAGATTTGTGTGTTGGAAATGTTGTCATTGATGTCAAAGGTACATGGATAAGATGGTTGTCATTGATTCAAAGGTGCATGGATAAGATGGTTGTCATTTATGTCAAGGTGCATGAACAAGATTGTTGTTATTGATGTCAAAGAGTTTGTCGTGGAGATTGTTGGATTAGTTGTCCAAGATGTATGGATGAGAATGTCAAGGTAAGTATTGCCATTGATGTCAAAGGAAGAATGAAGAGATTTTCAAAAGACGTCATTGATGTCAAAGGAATATGTTGTCATTGATGTATAAGAGTGATGCTATAAACAGAGATATATAAGGCAATGGTGGTTGAAAGTAAAAGAGCAGAGATATAAGGCAGATATTTGTCACATTAATAAAGGCAAATATATTAATGATGAAGGCCAAGATTAAATGTATAGTCAATATGATGGTTGACTCTCACCTTAGCGCCATTCATGAAGATATATTATGTTTAAATTAAAGATTTTAACATGAACCATTGTATGCAGCACCAAGACAAAGCATGGCCAACCTTCATTTGGCAGAGATGATACTTACAAGACAACAAGGCAGAGATAAAAAGTATTAAAGACAAGACAATGATTAATATATATAAATGGCAGCGAATTCCTTCACATGGCCAACCTCATTTAGTAGAGTTTTTGAAATTCAAACATGGGCTGACCTCCTATTTACATTAGTGCCATATGTTCATTGACAAAAGAGTTTAAACTAGTATTTCAAAGGGTCGACCATCATTTAAGAGTAGTCAACTTTCCTATAAGCACTACAAGACAAAAACAAAAAAGTATTATTTAAAAAGATATAAAAGTGGGTGGCCAAGATATAAGGGATGTGATTTTTGTTTGTTATGAAAAGGCGACAATTTTTCTTAACTAAGACAATGATTTGTTTCAAGAAAAGAGGTACGATTAATATTTGAAAGTGCAGCAATTTGTTTATGAGGAGGTGCATGATAATTAAAGGTTGTCTCTTTAGAAAAGACATAGCTATTCATTAAGGATGCCTCTCTTAAGGGGATATAAAGAAGGGAAGAAGGACTGCTTAGAGGGCAAGCAATTTAAATGATTTATTTATGAGTTAAGAGTAGATATAAAGGAGGAGAAGCAGCAAAAGTATGAAGTGCAAATCTAATTTGTTTTGAAATGAAGTATGTATGATAATATGAAGATGATATGAGCAGAAATTTATGTGAAGATATTGCCATGATATGATCAGTTTTGTGTAAAGAAGTTGTGCATGATTTGGATCAGATTTGTGAGGGAAGAAACTATATGTATGAACCTGATTTGAAAAGGAAAGACTTACATCATACATAATCAGAAATAGTGATCAAATTGTGAGTAAAAGAGAACTATATCATCCATTGAAGAATTCATAGGTTGGTGCCTTGCTGGGTTGGTGCTTAGTTGTGGGGATTGGTGTCTCTAGTGGGTTGGTGCCTACAAATTCTATAATCAAGAATTGGTGTCTCCAGTGGGTTGATGCTCACAGAAGAAGAATTGTAAGAGAAGTAGGTTGGTGCCTACAAAAGAAGAATCAATATAGATGAGCAATATTTTGTTGTGGTTTTCTCCCGCAAGGGTTTCCACATAAATCATGTGTTCTCTTTGTGTTCTTAATTGCTAAATCTTGCATATGTGTAGTTGTTGTGATTGATTAAGTTTGAAAAGTAAAAGATTGTTTGATAATTATTTACCCCCCCTTCTCAGTATCACTATGTGCTCATCAATTGCTATCAGAGTGGGTTCCTTCAAAGAGAGCTTAACCGCTTGAAGGTAGATCTTAAAAGCACACATGGCCGGTCACGAAGAATATGGGTTTTCCTCAAATAAGCCACCACTATTTGCCTTTTGCAGCATAAGGATGGAGACTTATTTGAATGCTCTAGGGTTTGACATATGGCAATCTATTGTGAATGGATATACTACTCATGCATCACCACCTACAGATCAAGATGGAAAGAGGGCAAGCGAGAATAATGCAAAAGCAAAGAATGCAATTTTGTGTGGTTTGGCTGAATTAGAATTTGTAAAGGTAATACGTTGCAAATCTTCCAAAGAGATGTGGAATAAGCTTACGAATATTTATGAAGGAGATGATAATGTAAAGAAGGCCAAGCTCCAAACCCATAGAAGACAATTTGAGAGCTTATTGATGAGAGATGATGAAAATATTGCAACCTACCTCCTCCGTGTGGATGAAATTGCTAATACCATTAGAGGACTTGGCGAAGAGATGGAAGAATACATGATAATACAAAAGGTACTGAGATCTCTTCCTATGAGATTTGATGCAAAGGTTTCAGCAATTGAAGAAATAATATTTGGACAAGTTAACAAATGACGAATTGCATGGGATCCTCACAACATATGAAATGAGGACCGAAAAGAACAAATCATCTAAAAAAGAGGTCACATTTAAATCTTCAAGAAAGATAAGGAATAAAAGGTATGAATCAAGTGATTGCTCCGGCGATGGTTTAGATGCAAAAGAAGCCTACTTCATGAGGAAACAAAAGAAATGATCAAGTAAGTACAAAGGTAAGTTTAAATATTTTAATTGTGGTAAATTAGGTCATTTTGCTTCTAAGTGTCCGCAAGGCAAAAGTGAGAGTAGCGATGATGAAGAGAAGTACGATATGAAGAAAGAAAGAGGATATCAAAAACATAAGAAGAGCTACAAGCAAGATCAATTTGAGAGAAAGAACTTCTAGAGGTACAAGGAGAGTCTCTACTCTAAGGAGTATAATAGTTCTTCGGAGGAAAGTGATGAATTTTTCAGTGATAGAGAAGAAATACTATTCATGGTAATGGAAGCAAAGAGAGATGAAGATAGCTAAAAAGAAGAAGGGAAAGATTCAAGAGATAATAAGAAAGAGGATGATGAAGGAGAAGTGGATCTTGAGGAAGAACTCCAATTCACATATGATGAGGTTGAAAAGCTTCAGAGAAGAAACTTGCAACTAAAATCCAAAGTTCAAGAGGAAAGTGAATCCAAAGCCAAAGTATCTCAAGCTCTTGAAGAAGCAAAAAAAATAATCGTGGATCTAAAAGTTCAATGTGAAGAAGCAAAGAAGATAGAAGAGGAAGTAAGATTTCAGTTAAAGACAAAGGAAGAAGATTGTGAAAGACTAGAGTCTGAAATTGTTTCCTTGAGAAAGGAATTGGAGAAAACAAAAGCTCAACTAAAGAAAAGTTTAAAGGTCGAGAAAACACCTAAATGTAGGATAATGTTATTAGCTCCCAAAATCCAACATTCAATAAAACAAATCTTGGCTTTGAAGAAAATTGGAAGACTACTAAAGAAGGCTCAAGTTCTAAAGCTGCAAAGTTACCAAAGAAAACAAATGAGAAGTCAAAAGGAAATGCAAATGGTGATAGGTCTAAGAAGAGAGAAAGTAATGTCACTCTAAAAATTAGTATTCACAAAGGCAACAAAGAAAATTTCAGAAGACCATTCCCTCCAAGGCAAGTGCAAGTGAACAGGTTTCAACACTCATTTCATGGTTATTGCTATTCTTGCAATAATTTTGGTCATAAAGCAATATATTGTTGGACACATGCAAGAAGATTTGATTGGAACAAGAATAGAAGTTCTTATGGGTTGTCAAATAAGAACAACAACTTTGGCCATAAGCTAAGAGATTGTCGAACACAAGCAAGAATTTTGGGATGGAATAAGAGTAGAATTCCGTATGAGTTCCTAAGAACAAAATACAATTCGTTTACTCCTTTGTTGGATTACAATGTTGTGTGCTACAAGTGCAATAATTATGGGCATATGACACAATTGTGTAGAAGTGGTCTTGTGGAACCCCTTAAGTAGAACAAGAGAGTGGAAGCTATGGATAGTCAAGAGGAAGACAATACAAGAGTATGGAGAAGGGAACAAGAGCAAGATAATAAGAAAAATGAAGAATCTATGCTTGTGCAAACATGTGCAGAGAAATCATGGGAAGTGTGAGTGATCTTACTACTCACGGAATGCCATATGCCCTGGTGTTAACAAAAAGATTTTGTAAGGATGGAAAAGAAAATTATGCCCTTTTTGAATTTACTTGGATTTACATAGGAGATGTATATATTTACATGGATATACACACATATGGTATGCACCCATATACGAACTTGTGTACCTTTTATACACCCACATGTTGCATGCCACATGCACCCATATTGACATGTGTTTATATTTTTGGAAGAAGGCATTAGCTTTTATGCCATAATGGCTTAATGGTTCTACATTGCATGTTGAAAGAAGAAAGAATTTGGATGAATATCTAGGAATGGCACAAGCAAGTTCTCTATAGCACATTTACACATTGCAGTCACAACTAGGATTATCATGTAAATTAGTTTTGAGTTTATGGGTCATTTCTTGCTTATAGGTTAGCGTCTACTTGTGTCCAATGAAGATTTACCATGGAATCTGTTGGCTACATGTTTGTTGGTTAAAATTTCTCTTCTTAACTCAGTTTTGAGTTTATGGGTCATTTTTTGCTTACAGGTTAACATCTACTTGTGTCCAATAAAAATTTACCATGGAATTTGTTGGCTACATGTTTGTTGGTTAGAATTTCTCTTTTCAACTCAGTTTTGAATTAGTAAATTAAAGAGAAATAAGACATAAACCCTTTCTTTTCATGGTAACTTAGCTTGTAAAACTCTAAGGGTATACCTTTTTCTTATTCATTATATAGAAGATGTCCATGTACTAGAATAGGGACTACGAACCACTCAAAAGAATGTAAGAGATGGAAACTTATAGTGCAATCAAAACTTAATCAAAAGATATCAAGATATTATGGTGCAAAATCTTATTTTTGGTATATATTATTGCAAGGTTGAAATGGCATTTCCATTGTAAGATTTTTTGCCTCTTCCAAGTGTCCTACATAGTTGCAAATATCTACCATGCAGGTATAGTTGGTATAATACCATAATATCTACTCATCGATTCAAATTAATGATAACCTTCATCAACTAGATCTACATGGTTACATGTAAACATAACACCAACTAGTGTTACATGGTTTGATTTCATATCTGGTTTTTGCCTTTATGCAAAGAATTGAAGAGCATGTCCACCACATCCATTTTCATCATAACCACAATAATTGCAATCCATGATACTACATTAAGCTCTAATTTTCTACCAAACACTTTATGTGCCTTATCCATGTTTCCACATTTGTAATCCATATCAATAAGGGTGTTGCTAACAAAGAGATGTTTGTTGTATCTAGTTTTAATGACATGGGCACAAACTTGCTTGCCTTGTCCTACAAATGCTAAGTTGCCACGTGTAGTGAGAACACTTGAAAAGGTGAACTCATTCAACTTCATGTCTATCCATTGCATCTTATAAAATTGTTTCAATGGCTCTTCACTACATCTATTTTGGGCATACATTGTGATTAGTGCAATCCATGAAACTAGATTAAATTTCATTACTCTAATGCTACATCACATGCATATATTCACTATGTATATTCTTCCTTTGATCTTCAGTGATGTGCAAATATAAAACTATATAGAAGGAATATTTTTTGGGTGGAGGGTGAGTTGGAAGAGAAAGAGGTGTTATGAGGATAGGTGGAAGCATATACAAATTTGACTTGCATTACAGACAAGTGTCATTTGTGACTTATGTCAGGCTCCACTCGAACATTCCATGAAAGTTATAAAATAATGTCTATCTTACAAGCAATTTTGTGGCAAGTGGAAGGTAGCTTCATCTGCCACATGCCTTATTTTTTTGACATTAAATTTCTATGAAATTGCCATGTGCCTTATTTCTTTTCAATAGTAAACTATTTTTGGAAAACTAAATCCATGTATAAATAATTTTAGGTAAATTAATGCCACTAGACCATCTTTGAATGTAACATTGATGACACTAGATTGTTAATATTTTAGTTTATTGCAACTCAAGATTTTAATTTCATTTTATTGTTTCTATTTTGGTACTTCTGACTAGGGTTTTGCTTGATTTTTTTTATTTGCACTTAGCAAGGAAGTTCATTTCATAGAGATGTTGGGCACATTTAAAATATTACCTCATATAAAATACGTGTGAGTTTAAACTATATTTCTACAATGACCATGCAACTACATTGGAACAACAACAGACAAAAAAAATCTCCTCAAAAGGTCTCTTAAAATTCACAAAGACTTCTCACGACAATTGAAGTATAGCAAAGTAAGGGAGGGGTGTCTCTCCTTACCCAAAATAAGTAAAAACAAGATAACCAAAAGCAGCATCAACATGTTCTTGAAATATATGGTGTATTACTAGTCATTAGAGTGGCTCCTAAGCACATCAATGATAATCTAGATTAACACATTTACAGAGTTTGGGAGTAGCTTTTTTACTTGGACAAATAGAAAGTGATAAAAATTATTCAAGGAGTGTTCTCTAAGCCTAAACCCAAATTTGAAGCAACCTTGAATCCTAATCACAAGCCTTTGAGCTAATGTTGAATTGGGTAGAGCAAGCTCTATTGTTAGGCTAGAAGCTAGACTCTTGGGCTTGTAGGTTTTCAAAGTTGATACAGTTCCTCCTATGGTTAGCTCACAGGTGTAATCTCTAGCCACCAGAATCACTTGGCCCCAAGTAAGCATCACATAATCCCTTCCAAAGAATATGTCCCTAGTCAAGATTTGAGCTTGAGTCACCTAATAAACATGGGTTAGATTTTGAGCCTTGAACCTTACCAACTCAAAAGCATTACTCCTTGACATGATTCTAAATTATGGCTATAGTATTTATGTGATATGGATTCTATGGTGTTGAGGCAAAGCACTTATCTGTAATGTTTTTTTCTCATTTTGGTTAATGTCCTAAATGTTTGCTAAAGTTCCCTCTCCATTATGCTTTGATGGATCTCCATACCATTTTCCAATGCTCTAATTAGCATAGGCAAAGACGATGTTGGTAAAGATTATGGATTTTGCCTTTGCACCTAATGATTGCATTTTCTTAAGAGTTACTAAATCCTTTTTAACTGATCTAAGTTATTCATGTCATGTAATCATTATAGACCATGAGAGCACATTTCTTTGAGGCATTTACCAAATAGCCAAATGTATTTGCCTCGATCCAAAAATTGTTTGTATTTTCAATTTTTGTAGTGTAATTACTATTATGTTTATGTTAAATCCAATTCTATTACACAATTCATAAATTTTCTAACTTTTAGGTCTACAAACTCTACTTTTGAAGTTGATCTATGTAAGAGTTGGTATAGAATGCTCTATACCATGCAAGATTTGGCTATGGAGGTAGCCGCCCAATATCTAGGAGCTTCAATGAAAGCACAAGAGAGACCCAACATGAAAGAATAATTATATTCTATCAAAGGATGCAAATATATAATATGTACAACAATATGAAATTACAATGAGAGGCCCTTGGTTATATAGACCAAGGTGAAACATAGGACAACATGATTATGACAAGTGTCATATGCTTATGACATGAGACACAAAGTGATAACTATCCTTAGTGTACTCTAAGTATGCCCTAAGTAAACTTAACTAAACAAGTATGAATAGGACCTAATGTGGAACCAAATAGGTAATATACCCCATTCACACCAACACCCCTTTAAGTGCAAATTAGGGAGGATAAAACAAATACAAAGATGTAATGATGGGTACCAGCTACAAGGCCATGTTAGGTAACCATGTACAAAATAATCTCTCACAAACGAAGAAAAGGAAAAAAACTTGTAGGAAAAAAACCCTCTCCAAAAGAGAGAAAACACAAGAAAGATGCTCTCCAAAGTATGAGAAGGATAAAAACCCATGCGAGGAAAAAGTTCCCCCCATAAGAGAGAAGAAGAGAGATGACGTAGCCCCCCTTGATATAGAATCTCCTACATTGATGGTAGATGCTCAATAATGAATGTTGAAGATGATCCAAGAACACTGAACAACATTCCTCCCCTTAGGAAGAATCAAAGTTAATAATGTATGTAGGATTTCTTCCCATTCTTGAAAGGAATATGAAGGAAGAAAACACAAGATATATGAAGTCTCTAAACTTTGCTCAAGTGTTGCCATGTCGATGCTAAAAGGTTCCACAATCAAATCAGAAGTCCCAGGCCAAGCTGAAGAAAGTGACAATCAAGAACCTAGTGGAAATGAATGCAAAACATGATCCAGAGACAATGAAGATGAGTCCTTCAAGTGCTGCTCAAGAATCTCCAACCTAATGTCAAACTATGACAAATGAATAGATGGAGAAAGAACAAGAGGGTCTAAATTTACCCTCATCACATTTGAAGAAGATGATGCAACTCCATAAGATCCAAAATCAAAGATGAGATGAACGTCCTCAATAGTGTCCTCCAAATCTACAAGATGGGACTCACAAAACAAATCTACAATACCTGTCAAGTACTCATCCCAAGTAGCTATATCTAGAAGACAATGAATGTCTTTCTGCACTGTAGCACTAGAAACCATGGATGTAGCAACACTAAACTCTATAGATGCAATAGGAGATGATGGAGGAGATGGAATGTCAACACATGTCTCTAGAATCTTAGTCAATCAAAGAACACCAAGATTCAAATGACCATATTATATCTCCTCAAAGGTGTCCACGCCAGATGTCTAAGTGTGAATAGCAGTCAAAGGAACAACAGGAGCAAAATGTGAGAAGGTGTAAATTCAAGATTGATTATCTACCTCCCCAACTACAACAATATCTTTGCTATGCAAATCAACAACAATATCTTTGCTATGCAAATCCTGAATAATCATAGAATTAGGTGTGAACTCAAAACTCTTCCCTACTCCACCATGTGTGACCTAATAGATTATAGAAAGGATATTGGTTGACAATGAAGGCACACAAAGGACATCATTGAATGATCCTTTGTCTATGTCAATGGATCCTTTCCCACAATCATCCATATATGTGTTGTTGGCCATTAGGATGTGTGGTGATGAACAAGTCTCAAATGAAGATAACATATTTTGTAATGAAGCCATATGATGTGAAGCTCTAGAATCAGGCATCTATTTTCCTATCTCACAATCTTCAACTACAACAAGTGCCTTCCCCTTTTGTTTCTCCAACTTTGAAAGTGAAGAAGAAGAAGAAGAAGAACCCCCCAACATAGTTGAAGGTAATTTGGTTTGATTCTTTTTTACAAGATGCTGCAAATCATCAATTTGTTTTAAATAACATTGATGTTCATCATCCCCTAATTTATCATAATATACACATCCAAGCTTCTCCTTCTTAGATGATTCCCCTTTGAAAGAGGAATTTGTATGTTTTTCAGTGGATGTGGATTGTTGTTGTGTGTTTTTCTTAGGCTAGTTCTTTTTCTTTTCTTTGCCACTAGAAGCCTTCTCATCCTTTGCAATCAAGGCTTGTTATTTTGAAAACTTTAAGGTGCCCCTTTGAATAAGTTTATCTCGCTCCCTAGTGAGTGACATAGAAAAAATCCTCAAAGGAATGCATGTTAAACTCACTCCCCAAAGCACTCTTTGTAGCATAGAAAGTAGACACAAACATCAAATATTCAGGTCTTAGCTTAAAAAGAACACTTAATATCAACTGTGTATTTGATTTTTCAATTTTACAATCCTTTAATTATGCTCTTAGTGACTTGAATTTGGTGATGAAGTCATGTATGTTGTCCAAATTGCATGGATTGAGACTTATTAGTTCATTTTCCAACAAATATCCTTGGATATCATCTGTTTGCCCAAACAATTTTGACAATATAATCCATAGCCATAGGTGTATCCAGGTGCTCAATGTGAAACAACTCAAGAGAGACATACAAGCACAAATATCCAGTAGCCTCTTCACAACTATTCAACCACTTATTCTTTTTAAATTCATCATCAGTTGTCTCACCATCAAGCCAATGATCTTTCTTGTGCAACCTCTTAACTCTTAGCAATTTGTTCATTTCAGATTTCCATTTAGGATAGTTGTAAGGTGTTAGAAGTGGAACGAAATATTGTTCCATGACAAAGCAAGAAGGGACACAAATAAAGAAGAATGCAAGCATGACCACAAGAAGATCCCCCAAAATCACTCACTCAATGATCCCCCAACAATATATGATCTTAGCACTTATACTTAGTGCAATTCTAGCTACCGCTTGCAAAGTGGTCTTGATCTTGGAACATGCAAATGTCAAATTAGACCACAAATTAAAAGTATAATTTTTATGTAGAATTGGATCAATATGCTTACACCACTCCAAAGTACATGAAAAATTATGCACATTCAAAAAAATTCACCCAAAAATGTTACTATATGAGCCCAAATGGAGCTCCGGAACTTCCCAAAACGAGAATTGCTTAGCAATAGGTGTGAAAATCTACAAGTTCTAGAAAAACCAAGCACCAAAATCATAAATTAATTGCACCACTATGAAGCCTATGAAATTCTACCCCAAATAAAAAAAAATGCTTGCAAAAAAGAGCTCACATGACTAAGAAATAAGCCTGCAAAGTCTGATTGCTAAATAAAATGCAAATGATGAGGGGGGGGAATTTGAAAAGGCCCTGCTGACGTCAGCAAAAATAAGTGATAGAATATACCTTAGTTTTCCAGAATATTTCCCCAAGTCCTAATATCATCGATAAATTTTTGGAAACTGCCTTTCTTTCACCAAAACTATTGTATTAAAGGTGAATACCACCTTTAGGTTGGCAGGAAACTATTTTATGCACCAGACAATGGTATTACATGTCACTGGGTTATTTTGAGTTTGCCACCAAGTGGTTTTGGCAAAATCCACGTGGTTTTTATTATTGCTGATATGCATGGTGGGGCTGGTAATGGGAGGCCTGCACCATGTGGCACCCCCGTGTTGGCTCAAAGGTAGCCCTATCAACAAGGTACAAGGGACAGGTCCATAGACCTATACCCTCTGACCTTTTTTATTATTATTAAAAAACCCGCAAAAAACTCAAAACCAACGAATATAATTATTAGCTGATATATAATGTTAAAATCCAATGATTATTTTTTACCCATTAGATAAAATATGCCAGCAACCAGTGGATAAAAGATTGCATTGATTCTAATGACACCTACAGAATCAAAAATATTTTGCTAAACATTCTCTATGACGATACGATCTGTGCAACTGAGGAGGGGAAATTTTTTTTTTATGGCCCGGGGAAAAAGTGTCCAAATTTGACAAATTAACAGTTTATCTTTAAGTTCTTGGGCCTTTTGGATGTGATGTAAGGGTCATATTTAACCCAAAAATGCTCCAAAATTGAAGCTACCTCTCGGATCTAGTAAACACCTCCCAACATCAAACCCTTATAGATCTTGCCTCCAATGTCCAATTTGGATAAATCAAAAGGCTAAATTGACTTTCTTGGACACCTTGAACTCAATGGTGAGCTTATATTTGCACCAACATGCTCCAAAATAAACTTTCAATACAAAGCCACAAAGAAGAAACCCTCCTAAATTTGGTATTTCTATCATTTTTTTCTAATTCTCTAGGTCATCATATGATGAAAGAGAAAAACACACTCAACTTTTCAACATATACCATGATTTGCATCTTAGGTCTCTCAAAAAATATTTACATAAAGAAATCCTACAAGCTCTGATACCATGTAAGAGTTGGTATAGAATGCTTTATACCATGCAAGATTTGGATATGGAGGTAGCCACCCAAGACCTAGGATATTTAATGAAAGCGCAAGAGAGACCCAACATGAAAGAATAATTCTATTCTATCAAAGGATGAAACAATACAATATGTACAATGATATGAAATTACAATGAGAAGCCCTTGGTATATAGACCAAAGTGAAACATAGAACAACATAAGATTATGAAAAGTGTCTTAATCTTATGACATGAGACACAAAGTGATAACTATCCTTAGTGTACCCTAAGTATGCCCTAAGTAAACTTAACTAGATAAGTTTGAATATGACCTAATGTGGAACCAATTAGGTAATATACCCCATTCACACCAACAATCGTACCATATTCTATTCTAATAGCATTTGGCAGGGACTTCAGCTATAACGCAACTCTTATTTTTAAGGTAGTGAGTTTTAATAATTAAATGTGTGTTTTTTGTGTTGACATTTTCCATTACATTTAATGATTTATTATTTATTTTTCTCATCTTCATTATCGATCATTGTGTGACCTATAATGTTTGTTG
This sequence comes from Cunninghamia lanceolata, assembly GCA_027924645.1. Lineage (NCBI taxonomy): Eukaryota > Viridiplantae > Streptophyta > Pinopsida > Cupressales > Cupressaceae > Cunninghamia > Cunninghamia lanceolata. Next base: position 1,076,240 of record BSBN01001102.1, read on the forward strand.
GGTTAGTATTTGCAAAAAAAATGAATGGGGTATTTGGTTTGGTTTGTTGTGTTGTGATTTCTCTACCCTTAGATTTGGTTCTTTCTAGTATTGTAATTTTGTACTTTAGTGTTGGTCTCCATATCTTTTTTAAGGGTTTGTAGTTGCATTTTATGATCTACAATCTTTGTTTGGTCTTATTTTATGTATATGTGTTTCTAGGTTGTTTACAAGATAGCAGGCATGAGTTTTCCACAATTAAGTGATTATTATGTGATTGTGTTTTTTCATTGCCATGCATGTTTATTGTGTTATAATTTAATTCTTTATTTTTATTTTTTGCTTTGCCCACCTCACCAACCCTAACCCCACCCGCTCTTCCTTTTTAAAGGGTAAGTTTGCAATCCAATTCATAATCTTCCTCTTCCTAATGATGTATCACTGAGTGTGATCCGAAACGTTGAAGTAAAAACATACACAGTTAAATCCATAAGCACTCTCTATTGTTTACAAGATGTTATGTTCATGGTATTTCTCCACTTAACTACTTGCAACTCATTGTGGAAAATGAGATGTCAAAGGTCTAGTCTAGTTTGGTCTTCTTCATCCATGGCAATTATGTTGCAGTTATTTAACTGTTAAGAGAAATAGTTATGTTTAGTTGTGTGTATTGCAGTTAATAATACACGTTTACTTTATTATATATGTGCGTAAGTTTTCTCCTTAGCATTCTAACTATGTGTGTTAGTTCAGTTTTTTGAGAAAAGTTGGTGTGTAATGGGTTTTGATTGGTTGATCGACTTTTGAACTTATGTGGACCAGTTTGGGTGGTAATAGTCAATCTATAGATATTCCACAATTGTGTGACATGGCCCATGGTTGCTTTATATGTGCGGCATAAGCATCTATTAGATGCTTCTATGGACACTAATGGTTGATCCATATTATTGAGGTGTCTTCAATTAAAGATGAGTTAGGGAAGTGACGTGACAGATTCGTGCATTAAGGATTTGCTTTTACATTGAGTTGTTGTGGCATGTTTTCATCAGTTTTAGCATATCTGTAGATGGTAAAGTGAGCCTAGGAAGGTCTTTAGATTTTCTGATGGTCATCAATCTTGAAGTAGTGATGAAGATCTAACCATCCATGTGGTGAGTTCCTATATGCCTTGTGGTAATAATTGCCATTACTTAAGGCGACATCACGTGGTAAGGAATTTCCACATTATTGGAATAGATGCTTGCTACATGTACAAATGGAAGTTCCTTATTAGCTCCTGCATGTTCAATATTATAGTTGGTGGGTCCCATGGACTTTTCTCATTAGTTACAAGAAATAATCCTTTCCCACTACGATAATTTAGGTGATGTGAAATAGTATAGGCGACAATCTTTGATTGGTTGTTAGAATATCTAAAGATGTTTAGATGGGTTTGTTTTTATAACAGGGTAAGATACAATAAATGTAAACTTCTCAAAAGAGTATCCAAATCAGAAATTTGATAATACAAAATTAGATTAACCATTAAGATCATATGTGGAAGTATATAACAACAAATTAGAAATCAACAAGCCATAAGAATATGACACATAACACTAGATGTACGTGAAGAAACCCTTATGGGAAAAACTCCAAAAATAAAGAGAGCATAAGTTTGTATTAATCTTTGAATCAAGAGTACATAATCAACAAACTTCTCCTTTCAATCTAACATTATTTTGATAGTACCTGAGTATCCATAAATAACACATAAAACCTCTATCTCATGCCTCCAACATATAGAAAGAGTGTCAAAGGGAAACCACAAGAAGTTCCCAGAATAATATTCTACTAAAACCATGGTATCATGCAAAAAATCCATGCCCCCACTCATGAAGGGATTTTGAGCATAGAGAATTACAATTACTACAACATCTCTGACCACTAGTGATTAATGGACACACTTTCCAAGAATGGCACCCTCATTAGACTCCACCAACTCACATGGGACCCACTCGATAAATACAAAGGCGCTCTACTCTCTCTCCTGGCACTTAGGATTAGAAAAGTGGTGTAAATACATTCAAAACAACTTATCACTGCCACCATCATGCTCCACCTCCATGAATTCCACTAGAACTAATATTCTAAGTCAATTGAGAGAATAATAATAAAATAATAATATCTCTCAACTACATGGGCATCCAAGTACCCATTCCAACATAGTTAGAGATGCAATTTATTAGTACATTAGGATTGTAATCAAATATCACACTATCCTACCATTCTCCCACTTAATATTATACATTGTAATAACATATAGAGGAAGTATGAAATAAATTAAGTATATGATTCAAGGCCCATGGCCTCCCTACCCCAAGAGAACTTTGTGCTCACTAGTTTTGTAAGTGAATCTGCAACATTCTCTTGAGTGTCAACCTTCTATAACGTGACCTTACCATTCTCTACCATTGTGTAAACAAAATGATACTATACATCAACATGCTTAGTATGAATGTGGTACATGGGATTCATAACCAAACAAATAACACTTTGACTATCACAATTGATCTATATCACCCTACAATCAAAACCAACTCCTAAATTGTCTTTGTAACCATAGTGCCTCTTTACAGGCATGCGTAGCAACCATATACTCTACTTCAATATTACTAAAGCAATTGTGGGATAACTCTTACTCATCTAACTGATAGCATTGCCATTTAGAGAAAACACATAGCCAATAGTAGACCTTCGACTATCTATGTCACCTATCTAGCCTACATCAACAAAACCCTATATGTCCAATAACTTGCTCACATCATTAGAGCCATGCTAACATAAGAAATAATCAAAACTCCCTCACAAATATCTAAATACCCTCTTAACATGAGTCCAATGCTCTCTACTAAGGTTAGACATAAACCTGATAAGAACTCCCATTGCTTAGGCAATATCCAATCTAGTACAAACCATTAAATACATCAGAATACCAAGAGCACTAGAATAAGGTATATTATACAATTCTCTACTATTTTTTAAAATTAATAAGGATCATAGGACCTTTTTCACCAATGTGGCCCAAATGTTGGTTCCACAACTACATGATTTTTAGAATTTTCAATTACATTAGAAGAATTACAAAATACAGAGGAATCAAGCTTAAACAAAGTCCCACACCAAAATCCTCTACCTACCACTAAATTTCCTCTCACCAACCCACAACTCAACTTGTCAAATGTCACATGCGCTCTAGAATCATTTGACTTTGATACAAAAAGTAAGTTTCTTGCAAGTCTTAGAACATGCAAAATATTAGTGAGGGTTTTCACCCTCCCATCTCTAAAACACAATTGTACCCTTCCATTGCCAACAATTTGATGTGTACCATCACAAGCTTGATATGATAAGAACCACTCCTTATGGGGAGTCATGTGGTAGAAGCAACCTAAGTCAATGAGCTAAGCATAATCATTAATAGTGTTAGAAGAAATAAATAATGCATCATTATCACCATCATCAAAAGATTTTTCTATGGAGGAATCATCGTAGGATTTATTTTTGTTCCTACAATCCTTCACATACCCTCTCTTCCCATAGTTCCAAAACATTACTCAACTCTTTCTAGGAGTTTTTGACTATCCTTTTGACTTGGACCTATCTTTTGATCCCCTTTAGACCTATTAGGAAATGAATCTTAAGAATAAAAAAATATTATTTTTTAGTTATAAAACAAGAAAACTCGATTTATGAACTATAGAGGTTATTTTTGGCCAAAATAAATATTGTGGGTTGTTTGGCATCAATTCTCGGATGGATAGGATGTAGATATTTTTGGGCTCTATAATTTAAAAAAAGGGGCCTAATAGGTCTCTTGGATCAAAATTTATGGCCTCCAAAAGTTAGGCCTCCCATATTGGAAATGTATAAACATCAATGAGTTGTAAGAGGGGGTTACACTTGTTGACCAAATTATGTGGCATGTTAAGACACATCATAAGGCATCTTTGGATGGAGATATGGATCCAAAATGGAGTGTCCAATTTCATGAGTGGATTCTGACAAGTTTATGACAAGTGGATGGAATATGCTATTTTTATCCTGTGGGGTCATCTTGGGATTTCAGTGTTGGGCTTTTAACTAGGAATTTGGGTGCCACATTTTGGGTGGTTTTAGCTTGTGGTTTCCTAATTACCATTTTATGGTTTCATGTATTTCCTCTCATATTTATTGGGTGCTCGAGATGGAGGTTTGGTAGTGAGTTTTGTAGGTATTGTTATGTCGTAGAATTACTCTAAATCTCTAGTTGGTGATACTCTTGTAAAGGCCTAGACTCTACAAGTGTGTTGTAACCTTTGATTAATAAATAATACATTGATTTACTTTAGAGTGTGGATTTTTCTCCTGAAAGGGGTTTTCTCATGTAAATCATTATGTTATGGTACATTGCTTTTGTGCTTATTTCCTTATAAATGCATGATTAGTTAAATTTTTGTACAGATCTCCTCTCATAGATTAATGTTAGAAGAATTTTTTGCACCTTTGCTTCCTTTCATTTCATATCAAATATTGATCATCTCAAATTCTAGGTACTAATCTTGCATTGAGCGGGAGCTTGCATAGAAAAAGATCTTGTTGCAGGAAAAATGCTAAGCACATCAAGGATAGAAATGCATAAGTTCCTAGGCACAAACTTTCAGCTTTGGAAGCTCAACATGGAGGATATGCTTGTGGATAGAGATATATGAGTGGCAATATTGAGATCCAAACTACTACTATGTCATAAGAAGACTAAAACTAATTGGTCAAAAAAACTAGGGATTGTTTTAGTGGCAAATCTTCGCCAATTGGTGAATAGTTCATATCCATAAATTTGAATTTGGAGAATATATTGCAACCGGTGGGGGGGAAAATCGCCTAAATTTTATGAATTATAGGTCAAATGCATTTCAATTCGCCATCAATTTTGTTACACCCCATTTTTAAGCAAACTTATTTAATCATTTTATTTCATAAATTGCTAGTTAGAAAGAGAAATAAATATGTTGATGTGAAGTTATGCTAGCCTAGAAAATGAGTTTATTTTATATTATTGAATATACAATGAAATGTTATGTGAAATATTATAACATTTAATTGATTTATGAAATGGACTAACTACTTGTCGTGTGAATGAGGTGAATGCAGGGACAATGTTCCACCTCCCAGACGAGGAGGGAGAGCATTAGTAGGGAGAGGAAAATAGATCGCGAGAGATAAGCGATCGACATGCCATCAAGAAACTCACACACTTAGTATGCTTTTTGGTCTTTATGTCTAGTATTGTGTGCTTTTTGGTCTTTATGTTACTCAATCACATTAATGATTAAATGTTGTGATCATCTTCAACTTTCAATGAGGTTGTTTTCGCCTCTATTTACCTAGTCGACCTATCAAGTCTATTCTTGGTCGTGAAATCTAAGTTGTGTAAGTCAATTTTATGGGGCACCATCATTGATACTTTTCCCGTCGAATGCATATTTAAACATTTAAAATGCTTTATCGACATCTACGATTATGTGAACTATTGTTTTAAAACATAGACATAGATTAATTACCATGTCTTGGTTGATAACAGAGGATAAATTTTAACAAGTTTTAAAGTGGTTTTACCTCCATCTATCCATCCTAGAATCTAGGAGGAGTGGAGGAGGAGTGAAAACTTCATATTTCCCAATTTAAGGCATGCAAGAAGAGAGGTTGTACGCAATTGGAAGGAGATAAGTTTACATGCTGAAGTAAACCGCTCATTCTAGCATGTATACACACACTCATTCTTTCTCAAGGGACCATGAATTGGTTCATTTCATTTTTGGTTTCACATCTTTAGATTTAGAGAGGAGCTAGCAGTGAAGGAGGATATCCTTTTGGGATTGCAGACTTAGCATTTCAATTACTCCTAAGATAAAAAGACTTTGACAATGAAGGTATGAGTATTTGGTTAATTTCAAAAGTCTGCAAATCCTTATCCTTGTTGTAGCATCTAACTATGCATACACCAATTGTTTTAGTTATGATTTATAATGCAACAGCTATGATAGAAGGTTGCTAAGCTCAGTGTGTATTCTTGTATAGTGAGAAGCATTTCCTTAGGCATCAAACCATTTGTATTAGTTTTGTGTTAAAAACATTGTTGAACTTATATACACACACACACACACATCTTTGTATGAGAAATGACACCATCATCAAATTGAAATATGTTGTGTATTTATTGCATTCTTTCCAACACCTGTATAAGGCTAATAGACTAGTACATTTGCTTACATTATTTGTTATGATAAGAAACATTGCTTTCATAGCGATAAAAGGCTGAGAGCCTTGTATGACTCAGGCCCTTGTATAAGGATGATAGGTTTGTGAATAGTCTTAATGTCTGCAGAAGGGCGCTAAACATGAATTTACTTTTGTGCCTGTAGTAGGCCGTTAAGCTTGCATTCATTCTTGTGCCTTGTGAAGGCCGATGGGAATAAACTCATTCTTATGCCTTGTGAAGGCCGATATAAATTTATATATGTATTTATTGCATGAGACCAATATATTTTTGTATCTATTCATTGCAAGAGCATGTAAAAGGCCTATAATGGATATGTATATTTGCCCATCTCGCCTATAAAAGGTCGATAGCTCTGTATAAGGTCGATAACCCTATATAAAGCCAATAGCTCTGTATAAGGCCAATAACTCTGTATAAGGCCAGTAGATATATAAGCATTCATATACATATAGGAATGTAAAAGAAACTTGTTTTCCTATGCCTATAGAGGTAGATTAATATATGTATTATCCTTACGATGGCTATGAATAGCCGAGAGCTTATCTTGCAGTACCCATATCCTGGCTAAGAGTGGCCAACAATTTATCATGTATTATCTATATCTTAGATAAGAATGGTCAATAGTTTAGCATATATTACCCTATTTTGGTGGTTATATGAACATTTAATATGAACAAGTATCCTTATAATGGTGGTGATATGGCCATCAGATATGAACACTCATCTTTATAAAGATATAAACAAATAGATACTTATCTTAGCTAAAACATAGCGATGGGAACATTGATTAAAACAACACAATGTTGTCAAAATTTACATGTGATATACAAGTATGCTATTTAGATGAAATATGTTTTGTGAATCCATACAAGTTTAAGTGATTAAAACTCACATTATAGACCTCTAAAATTCTCAAGATACACGCATTAAATATGTTCTACATGGTTGAGTAATCTAACTTTAGGAAGAAGTTACGAATACTCAAGGGAGATTCAAACCAATACATTATGACGTAAAGAATGATTTATATCAATGCATTTTGTTTATTCCTTGAGCATGAAAATATGGTTGACTAGACATTAAGTAATTGACAGGCGTCAAAGACCTAAGATTGTGAAGATGTAAAGAGGGGCTCAATGCATGCTTTTTAAGTCATCCAGGATCTTATCTTGTAGTTGTCTAGTTTACCTTTAGTAGAATGTATACTAGTAATGCCAATTAGACATGTATAGGGTAACACTTACTAAGTATCTTGTTTTACCATTAATCTAAAAAGAGAATAGAAGAATGTTGTCTCAAAGTTGAGAAAGAGGTGTGTGAACAGTTGACTCATTTGTTATGCAACTTTGGCTAAAGTAATGCAAAATCACTACTTGCATTGTCGGTTCACCGTGTCCTTGTTTGCATGAGTAGTCAGATTGGTTGTACATAGCTAGATGTAGACTAGAAGTTGTATAACTGATTGTTTTTGCTAGGACACAATACTAGTTCTTAGATGGCACGTTGAATAAGGTTGAATTCTCACTATCTATACCCACGTGAAGTGTAGGGCCACTTCCAATAGGAAGGTGAGCGAGGGACCATTGGTCTATGGTTGGATTAAAAGCACCTGAGTGATGCTCTCCCTCATGCAGTTGAATTGCCAAAGACTTGTGATACATAAGACATTACTTCATTTATTCATGTAATTATATAAAGTTGTAAGTTGCAAGTAATGCAACCTTCAACTATTGTACTAAGTAATTATTATGTAATTATAAATGTACTTGCTTTACTTATTATGATCAAACAAAAGATATAGTGAATTGTCAATTATTTATAATTATTTTTCAAAAATTATTATTATATCCATATTGGGATGTTACAAATTTATTTAATGAGGCATTTATAACTAATATTTTTGCCACAGTAACCTACATGTTTCTAACATGTCACCCTAAATTTAAATTTAGTGTCATGTCAAATTTTGGCATTCTTTCGAGTCTTATGTTTATGACTTAGCCATGAATATTTGAATTTCCTTAGTCACCTTTACTTTATCCTTGTAAAGTCGTGGGTTTCTAAGTCTTTATAAATAAAGTCATGGGTTTCTAAGTCTTTGTAACTAAAGTCGTGGGTTTCTAGGTTTTCATATCTGAAGTCACGGAGTTATAAAGTTCCTCAACCTCCTGACCTCCCGACTTCGTCTTCCCTTTGTTAAGTCATCCCACTCACTTTGTATTCTCTATGTTGTCGGCAAGTTGGCAGTTCTCAAAACTTCATAACCTCTGACTTGTGGTTCTAAAGTTCCAGTTTTTAGTGACTCAATGACATTGAAGCTTTTTCCACTTTTTAAGCCATTCTCTTCTTATTTAATGAGTTGCACGACATATCAGGTGGATGTCTTTTCAGAAATTTTGAACATGTCAAGTCACGGTGTCATTCTCTCGAGGAAGGAATTTAATACCATATTTATTGAACATCAAGGCACGTCATGTCTGAATAATGGCATTGGTATTATTTGTTCAGGATGACAATATTTTCTCTGTCATTCTACTGCACTATCTTTGCTCCCCATTGTAATTCATTGAAAGCATATTGAATTCTTCTCTGTGTTTATGCTCTTGTGGTTGGGGATGAAATACAAATACCAGGGAGCCCCTCATTCTTTAGGCATTGAGAGCAGCTGGGTTAATTTGAAGGACACCGAGCTTGGACATATTGACTTAACACATTTTTGGGCCCGTCTGCAACAAATTGATAAATCACATTTCACAGAGAAGAATTTGTTGAGTGGTTTGGCGCATGCTGGAGGTTTCCCGACTGCCATGCAAAGTACCGATTTTGTGATTGCATGCGCGCAAAGGTACATCCTAAAGACTCAAGAAATTAAGGCTAAGGATAGTTCAATAATAGTGAAGGTTAATTTTGTAGTTATCTCTCGTGCATTGAGGATTGGATTGCAAAAGAGAACTTTGAAGAGATGTCTGTTATAGAAGGAATAAGGTTTTACAAAGCAAACTAAGACTGGTGCATGAATTCAATTGCGAGGAGCTGGTTCAAGTTTGAAAGGAGAGGTAAGTCCCAATTGCCTCCTAAATTGAAAAGATCTCATTTCAAAGATGAAATTTTTGACATTATTACTTTATTGCATCGCATGGTTGGGAATGCAACTACAGACTCCTTCGAATACTCGATGTGTCGATTCATCTTATTGATATGTAGTGAGAAGCAATTCATTAATTGGGCTGAAATTATTAGTTTTCATCTAAATTAACAATTAGCTAAATTTCAACAGACTACCTCCTTTCATATGTGTTCATACTTGGTGTGCATTCTAGCCAATCAAGAGGTTATTTGGGCAGGGTTGAGGCCCCAAGGATCATTAACATCAGATACACCTGTGTATAGTTATTTCCCTCAACTTACTAAAGGAGTGGGTATGTGATGCAGAGCCAAACACCCTGACCTGCATTTCCCTTTGTATGTCTATACTTTACTTGCCTATCGGCAAGACCATGTGCTATTGGCAACCCTCAAAGTTGTTATTCCGACATCACAACCCTCTCTGATGTATGTCTTCAACTTTGTTATGCCTTATGGAGGCCACCATGGATTGGGTGCTCGTGTACCAGTATGAAAGATTTCCACCATATAAATGATGCTTTTCTGATGTTTATTGTGAGGAGGTTAGAAGGAAACCCATAACTCAGAATTTCTCCTGAGGCTGCTGCCTTGATTATGGATTTTAGAAGTTTTTATATACAATTTGACAGATTCACCTATCTGCGGATAGGGGGTTATGAAAAGGCCCCAACAAAAGTGCCTCATTATGTAAGTGATTATCTTATTTTTCTAGAAATATGTAGACAAATGTCTGTTGTTAATGTCAAATACCAAAGCATGAGGAAGAAATGATATGCTTTCCCACTAACGCTATCCTCTTACACTTGAAAAAATAATGATGTTGCTAAAGGGGTAGAGCATGCCCTGAGTGAATTTAATTTTCATTCTTTATCTTTGAGAACACATTTTGATAGTAAGAACTATGTACAACAAAATTTCCTTGGGTCTGGTTCTTATGAGCATTGTTCTCATTTGGAAGATTTTTGGGAGGATTGTGTTGATGACAGAGAAGTTCAGAGAAGAGATTGCATGAGACTCACTTTGAGTCAAATTCAAGCCTTTGGACTTCCATTCCAAATTGAAGATAATCCAAAAGTTATTGAAACTAAATATCAAATTTTGCTTTCAAAACCCCTTCCCAGAATAAGTTGGTCCGAGAAAGAGGTTATGGATATGAAGTTTCATTCTTCCATGGTGTTGAAAAGGATAGAGTTTTGGCTATTAGGAAAATGGCGCAGACATGCATGATCTCCTTATGAGCAAAGAGGGTCTAGAAGTAAAGAATAGAGGTCTGCACAAAGTTCTGGTGTTTGTGCTACTCCTGGGAGTCATGAAGCGACACAGTCTAAGACTAATTCACAATCTGGAGGAGATGGTGAAAGACCAAATAAAGTTGCAAAGTTGAAATCAACTTGTAAACAAGACAATTTGCTTCTATCTGCCCCAAAAAGGAAATCCGATCAGGTAAAACCAATGTTGGTAGATTCAGATTCTATCTTTCAACAAATTGTGGATGATGGTTCTTTTCCTCCATTGTTTTAAGTGCCTTCTTCTCCCATGGATGAAGATGTTTCTATTTCTATTCCTTTAGTTAACCAAGATAAAACAGTTCTGAGCAATAAATATACTAGTGTGATGACGTCCTCTCCTGGATGGTTAAAAAAGGTAGTTGAAAAGAAAAGAAAGAATGTTCCAACAATGACAGTGGAGGTTGACACAATAGCCAAGTTGCTGCAAAGTACCGCGAAGCCCAAAAAGGCTAAGAGGATGTCGAGAATGGTGATTGACACTGCTTCTAGTCATTAAATGTTGGAGATTGCAGACCTGATTAAGGATTTGAATGAAAATGAAATAACTAGGGCCGATTATAAGATAAGTCATATAGACATGGATCCCTCTACTATCGAAGGAGATGTGTATCATGCAAATTATTCTGTCACTGCTTTGATTAGGAGAGTGAAAGAGGAAAGAAAAGAAAATTTGAAATTGCAGTCTCAAGTTCTCTCTTTGAGTAAATTTATACAGTCCATTGTGACTCCTGCCTCTCATGAAGCCTCAGTTCTAATGTTGAAGGAGTTGATTCTAATACAATGCAACAAATAAGGAGGAATTTTAATTTTGCTAAGGCTGTTAATTAATAGATGGAAAAAATTTCCTGTGAAGCTCATTTTACCTTGGAAAACCTGTTCATTTATTTGCCGAAGTATCTAAGAAGAGGAAAGAATTAGTTATTGAACTTCATCAAGTAAGGAAAGAACAAGGTAGCATGTATGTGCTTTCGAGGGAAGTCTCAAAATTGGTATCCATGGATTCTCTGTTGGTAATTAGTGAAAGGGTGATAAATGATCCAAAGGATATAGATTCATCTTGGGCTAACACGCTAGAATGGACATTATCGATATATGATGGATTTATTGCAAAGATCAATAAGGTGTTGAATCAACATCTTGAGATCCTAATTGAAATTAAAAATAATTGTGATCTCCTGAAGGTAGATCTTACAGATGAGTTCGGGGAAAACCTATTAGATATTAAGGATATATCTCTAAAGTTCAAAGAAATATTCAATGAGGAGATAACTCATCCTGAAATTATCAATGGGGAGTTTTTGAGAAAGCTGGGTCACATGCAAGTTTACCTCAATTCATTCAAAATTGAGACTAACATGATGATCACCAAAAGATGGCTGAGGCAGAGAAACTACTGGCTAGATGGAGAACCAGAATGTAGATCACCACTACACCTGGCAATAAGAATATCACTTCCATTATCACCATGTATCGAGAATACAAGACGAGGATAAAGGCACGGGAAAGCTCAACCGACACAGGAGAACAAGATGACAGAAGTGTTGAAGACCCCAAGGATGGTGAAAGTGCGGTGGCATGATCACTTTATTTATGTTATGTTATTTCTTTAAATTTGGCTCTGGGAACTCATTTTCAAGACTTATTATTATTATTATATTTTAAAAGGGGTTGTCTCCAAGAAATCGTTCTCTTGAAAGACAATTATTATATGAAAACTATATATATGGGTGCTAAGGCACGAAGTAGGGATCTTTTTGGGCAACTTTGATTCATCATTAAGATAATTTTGTTGTGCTCTTTCTATTCAATTACTTTAATATAGAAGATACATGTGGTGAAGTTCAGACAAATATAAACTTTGTGTTATGAATGTTTGGATGTTATTCTTCTTATGTTGAATTTATTACCAGTGGTTATTTTGTTATCTATATTGGAGTATTGAATATCTATTTTGTTTCATTGCTATGAAATGTTTATCTTTTGGTGAATGTAGTGTAGTGGTGGTTATATTATACTTGAGAAATTCTTTACTGTTTCATTGAAGTGTTATCTAAAGTCTTTGAACTTCTCGTAGAATTCAGCTATTGTAGAAGTATATAATCGCCTTTTCAAGCTTTCTGATCAAAAGTGCACCTTTTCTTGCTTTCTGATTAAAAGCAACATAAATTTAAATTCATTATATATTATTCAAAGGTAGCTGCGCCTTGTAAAATAAGTAGAGAATCGATTATGAAATATCATTATAATTGGTTCAACTGTTGATACACTTGTCACTTCCAAGGTGAAAGAATATAGAGTTAGGTGACAAATTTGTACACCAACATAATAGTGATTCACCTAGAATTTTTGGAGGCATGTATTAATTTTCTCACATATTCGCCAATAGCATTACAAAGTTCACTGTGTATGAAGACCCATTTGGCCAACACCATTATAACTCCATGCTAATCTAAGGGCCATAATTGCCTTGAAAATAATAGCATCATGTGTTTGATTCACCCAACATTTATATGCAACGTGTTATAATCACGCGGGATTCACCAAATTTTTACTACAACGTTTAAAAATCCCTTGTAATTCACCAAATATAGATTGATATAAATACAATCGAAATTCTGATGACTCTTTTACACATTTTTTAATGCTTTGAGCTCTTGATTTGGATCATAGGCAAATTACAACTACATGCATTAGCAAGTCAGTGAAAGGCTAAAGGTAAGTGATCATTCAGATTTCTTTATAGCGTTATAAGATTATTTATCTCTTTTCCAGTTTCAATTCATTCATATAGATGATATTGAGTAGGGAGACATTTAGGGTGACCAGGGATCTATTTCCTATGATTCCTTCTTAAACAAATAACTTTTTTTTGTAGCTTTTATTGTGAGAGATGTTGAGCATGAACAAGTTTGCTAAAAGCGATAAAGGGAGGCCATCAAAACATATCATAGAAATATAATTTCATACTTTGGCAATGTTTGTGATCCATCAGATGGAGCTACAACATCAACACTTGTGCCATATATTGATGAATAATGCAATACCTTAGAGGAAGATCTAAACGAGTTAATTGACTTGGTTCAGGATGACAATGCCACAGATGATGTTCCAATGGATATCTAGGCTCGAGGTAGCCGAAATAAGTTCATTGACTTGGATGCCAATGTTGTAGATGATATTCCAGGTGGTACCCTAGGTAGCTGAAATGAGTTCATTGAATTGGATGCCAATGTTGCAAATGATGTTCTAGGTGGTACCCAGGGTGGCGAGAATGATAATATGAATAAATTAACCTCAACAAGTGATAGAGAAGATGTAGATCCTACACGCAAGGGGAAAAGAAAATCCAAATAAAAATGGGGCATGAGTGGGATATGACAAGGAATTTTTAGATTGATTGGGTGTTAAAGTACCCATTCATTGAACCAGTGCAGAATGCAAACAAAGATGAACCTCCAACATAATGCAAGTGTAAGATTTGCAGTTGGAAATATCCTAGGGACATGAAGTTGTAGCTAAAACTCGACACTATAGAAAAACATATTAGTAAGGTTTATGAAAAATAAATCATGGATGAAAAGGAAAAATAAGTGATAAGATGGAAAAAAAGGAAGAATGTCTTCATGTTAAGAATGCCCTTGAATATGATGTGTATATGCAAAGAAAGGTGAAGCTTGTTGTATGTGGAGGTTCAATTGAAGCTCAATTTGGAAAGATGATAGGAGAAGCACAAATGGCAAAAACTATTTAGTTGAGTGTTGTTTTCATATTTTGACCAGAGGGCATCCTATGACTGACTACCCATAATATAATAGTTTATTATCTTTTATGGGCATTCCTAACTTTCCTAACACACATTGGTCAACAAATAATGGATGGGAATGGGCAAGTTGTCTTGCTAAGGTGGAAAAACAAGATTTACAGGGAAAAATAAAATAGTCAACCTTATTGCATTATATTTAGATGAGGTTACAACAATAGATAATACTTGTTGGGAATGTATGAACGCGTATACTTTAGACAAACATGTCTGCCAACCTCATCTACTCTCTATTTATAAAATGAAGGATAATGCGACATCACAAAATCTATTTGAGATAGTTAAGAAATCTTTGAATGAAATTGGAGGTATGGATAAATACACAATTGCCAAAAAGTTGGTGTGTGTAGGGGCTGATGGAGCTTCAGTAATGCAAGGTCATAGGAATGGTCTTTGCATAAAGATATAAACTTCTTTTTCACCATACATGATTTCCATTCACTGCATGGCCCACAAAATAAATTTAGCATTTAAAATTGTGAGCAAGTTTTCTACAGTATCAAAAGTTGAAGATCTAATCCGTGAGATCTACTCATACTTGTATTGAAGTCCCCAATGGTTTATGGAATTTCAAAAATTTGCGGATCGAATAAATGCAGGAAACAAGCTTCTTAAAGATATTGATACCAGATGGATCTCCTTGCATGGATCAACAGATTGAGTTTTTTCAGAATATCAATCATTGATTAGAGTAATGTATGAACATTGCCTAATAGTAGATAGAACTCCTAACCTCTTAAATAGGTTAAGTGACATGGAGACACTCACAAATTTATTTGGTATTATTCCCATGCTAGAGGAAACAAACATTCTTGTGAAAAAAGCCCAAGAAAGAACTATGTATATTTCATAATATACTAAACTACGTGAAATGATATGCATGACCCTCGATAATCTATATCTACCAGAGTAGTCATTTATAAGTTCAAAGTTTAGTAGCTGGAACTTGATGACAAATGTGAACAATCCTGCTAATTATTTATAGTTTAATGCAAGTGGAGAGTTATGTGCCTCTGTACGGGGATGTGAGATATTGATGCATCATTTTACCAGGGACATACACAATATCAAAGAAGTACATGTTAAAGGGAAGCTTTTGACAACATTGTTAATTTGGTAAGTACTACTTTAAAGGATATCGAAATATATCTCTTTCCTTAAAGATTAGAGATTGATTCCCTCACGATGAACTGCTTGAAGCCATGTCTATTGTGTATCCTCAATATTCAGTTAACTGTCAACCGACTAATTTTGATAACAAGATAGACCTTGGTCAAACATTTTTCTAAAAGTTCAAAATTCAATGGACAACAAATAGAAGGAATTATAATTAAATCTAAGCTTACAGATCAATCGGTCTATTTTGCAACATCAATCATGGAACAATTTAAACTCGTGGAGAGTCCCTACCTAGATGGATTGATAACAAAGCTTTGGATAACCTTAAGTCAACAAGATATTGGGTGATTCAATATCAAAATATTTCAAACTTGTTGATTTATGTCAAACCATAATATTGGGGTTGGTGGAGGATGAGAGAGTTTTTAGTGTATTGGGGTTTTTGAAATCAAAGATAAGAAACAAACTTGACAAGAATTTGGAAAATTGCTTGAGGATGTATACAACTTGTTGGTGCCTGAATTCACTATCAGTTAATTTAGCAATTTTCATGCAGGCACCATCCCAAAATATCCAAAAGGTTCTAAGTTTTGGCACCCCTTCAGTGTTTTTCAGCATCTGCATCTCATTTCTTGAGGAGGGGTCTTCGTCTTTTCTCCATCGGCATGGGTTCGTTTTTGTGTCTTCGACATTTCGGTTTGAACTTGAACCCTTTTTTCTCTAAGTTCAGTGGTTCAATGGTTCAGGGTTCAATTTTCTTCTAACGGGTCGCATTATGCGTTTGCCTTGCGCAAATATTGCATCGTTGAACCTCTCGCTTGAACCTTTTTGTTTTGGTTCAAGGTTCAATGGTTTGAAGCTTTTTTGCCTATGGAGTATTATTTTTGATGTTTGAACCATCGCGTTGAACCCTAGTGTTGAACCCTTTTGGTTCGGGGTTCAACAGTTCGAGGCTTTGTGTTTGTGTTCGGCGAATGTTCTTTTTGAAGTGCTCCGTTCGGCATTGAACTTCTCGGTTGAACCATCAGGTTGAACCAGTTCGTGGTTCAACGGTTCAACAGTTCAGCGCTTTACATTTTTGGTCTTATCGGAGTGATCAGCCTCATCGGCGAAAGATTTCTTGAGTGCTCCGATTGTTTTGGTCTGGCCGATGGATGTCCATCGGCGTGTGTTTGGCTGTCGGCGAAGCAAATTTGTGGCCCGCCGATGTAAGGAGTTTGGCCGATGGAGGAGCAGTGTGTGGCTGGCGAAGATGTCGTCGGCGTGACCTTTGAGATCGGCAGGAAGCTTTTTGGATGCTCCGATGGTGTGTGTTACACTGACGGAAGGGGAAGAGCCAGGGTCTATCGGCATGGGTTGTATTGTCAGGTGAATGGTGAAATGGTTGGCCGATAGACTAATCTCTGGCCGATGAAGGGAAGTGTTGTGTATGGTTTTCAGCGTGACTTGTGTTGTCGGTGAGGATGGATTGTGGTGGGCCGACAGTGGGAGGTCTCGCCGATGAAGGAGCAGAGTATAATTCGTTGGTGCATCAGTGAGAGTGTGGTCTATCGGCAGAGGGATCTTTTGCTTGGCCGACGGTATTGGTCTGGCTGACAGGGGATTGCGGTGGCTTCATCGGTGTAACTAATGAGATCAGCGAAGGTTTGGATGGTTGGCCCGATGATGCATCTTTGGTCGATGGGGAAGCGAAGGTAGCGGTCAGCGAGACCGTTGAGATCGGAAGGAGAATTCTGGGGTGTGCCGATGGCTTGGGTTTTGGCGATGGGCTTTTGGAGAAGGTTTATGCGTCGAGCGCGACAAAAGGTGCTCGACACCTATTATGCTCGCGACCATGTTTTTAAGGTATTGAAGGAGTCTCCGCGGCACCAATGTGGGACTATTCTTCCTGCACATTTGAAACTTCAGTAAAGTGTATTTTGGCGGGAACTTCTGTTTGAACGCAGCGACGGTTTCCAGGTAGGCCGCGGGTGGTTGAGGCCTTTAATGGCGACGGTGCAAAGGTATGGGCAATGGTACACATGATCATGTCACCCGATTTTTGAGTGAAGACTTCCAGATGGCAGTGCAGGGCTCGAGGCTTCTCTTGTCTGTTGCTGCAATAACTTCTGAGCGCCATTCCTTTGTGGAGTCTGTATCTGGCGAATTTTTAATTTTTGACCATGTAATTAATTGCTGCGGGTACACTTTCTGGCCAATATAGGCAGACTGTGTTACCATTTTTGACGTTGTTGAAAAATGGACATTTTGGCTCTGTAATAAGATACAACTGGTTTTGGTTGCTCTGTGCAGCAAAACTTGCGAGTTTATGTATCTCCTGTTGTATGTTTGTGCATGAATCCACTGATTTCATGGTCAATTTTATATGAATAATGCTATGTTTGCATGTGTTATGCTGATTTTGTCTCCAGTTTTGCATGTATCTTTCTTCTGAGTCCAGGCATTCAAGGAATGTCTGAGATTCTAGAACATAGAACTCCTGTGTTGAATGTTTAATCTTTTAACTTCTGCTCAAGGGGTAGATTAAACTATTTTCAGATTGAATATTGGGAAGGGTATACTGCAATAGGGATGCCATAAGTATAGACAGCTTAACACTCTGTATTGGGAGATATCTGTAAGGCAGATATCATGTATATCCCCCCTGAAATCTAGTTTTAGTTGTTCATGCTGATCATTCACAGGTGTATGTCTACTGACTCCAAGCCCTGGATAGGCACCAATCTAGCTCTGTGTTGAGGTTATATACCATGTCCAGCTTTGCATCCAAAAATCAAATCAAACCATTTCATCCTTCCACCTGTTAGTTGTAGGAGTAGGATTAGGATCCCTGCATGCTCTCATACCCAACCAGACATCATGTCCAAGAATGATGCCAACCTTGTGATTTGTTACACAAATCTTGGTCCATACATGAGAGTATTCTGCCTGTTGCTGTCATGTTAAATCCTTCTGTCATCGAGCTAGTCAAGGTTATACTTTTATCAAATAGGGACACCCCCCTTGGTGCGGCAGAACCAGAAGTGAAGGGGAGGAGCTCACGCAACCTCCTGTATTCAGTTGGCTGAATCTGCCTGTGCATTAGAACTGGCAAACCCTAATGCTGATTCAGAAGCAAAAACCAACACAACTAGGTATGATATCCAAAGTTTTCCTTTTGAAAGGGCACTCACAATCTGGAGGTCCATATGTGAAAGAAGAGGATTTTGCAACACTTCAAACCATACTAACACACATGATAGTGACACAATGAATAACACATGTAGTGGTAGTGAGGAGGTGCACTTAAGAGAACATATGCAGATCGAAGAAAATGAAGACCAGGATCAGGATGGCTCTCAATCTCATGGTTATAGTGAGGAGATGTTTTGGCAAATGGAAGAGATTTAGCACTTACTAGGTATTTATAATTTATTTCATATTTCAAACTCCAAACTGTTGTTGATATTTTATTTTTCTATCACTGAATAGTGAATCTTGATATACATTTTTATATTCCATTTAAAAGTTAATAGATTAACATACTTCTATTTTCCAATGTTCCATTTTAGAATCTAAATTTTAAACATTGTTTCCAAATTTTACTTTATTTTAGCATCTAAATTTTACACATTTTTCAATTTCCATTTATTAATTACATATTATTAGTAATTTCATATTATTATTGTGTGATACTGATAAGTGTTACATGTATTCAAATAAATGCATACTAACAACACTAACAGTAGCATATACAACATTAGCAAATATTTAATGTGTATCTGGAAACCAGAGTTTTCCTGACTTAAACAATTAAATAATACATAAATTTGAACACAAAAAATGGAAAAGAGTCTTATATTAATTTTCAAATGAATGAATATGATGTACATAGAAGTATTATCAAATTAACAAATCATTCTATCAGCTTTTGTAGCATGCTCCACTGTTCATCTGATGGAAGTGCAATCTTTTGTAACTCATAGTATCTGAGTTGTAGATTTGTTAACAATTCATAATTGATTGGTAACTTTAATGTATTAATCAAAGTTGCATTCAAGTTTATCACTGGTTTGATGGAATCCAAAAAGTTTGTCGCATCTAGCTTTTGAGGTAACTGGTCCAAATCCAACTTCATTGTATCCTCTATTTTCTTTTTGAGAGCACCATTTCCAATGTATTGCTCTGTATTATCAAAAGCCCATGACAAACCAAGCTCTTTCAAGTATTCTACCTTTTTATGCAGCTTCTGCAAAAAAATTCAACCTGATCCAAAAATTCCTATGCTTCACCTAGCTTCACACACTTCTAAATGATACATGATGTCTTTATTGAGGCATCAATCCAGTTGTTAATTCCTTTGGATGCCAATTCATTATCACCAATTCTGTGGATTGTTTACAAAATTTGCTTTGCAATTTTTGACTTGAAGTCACCTTTTTGTTGTCTTGAACGTATTGCTTGAACTTCACATTCTATACTATCAAACCATCAATCAATTCAAACAATTTAGACAAATCACCAGTCCTCTGCTTTATTTCCTCCCAATTTTTTTTTTCTATAAAATTCAGATACTCTATTTTGGGAAGACTTTATTTCATTTTTTGCATTCTTCAGCTGTAGCTATAGTTGTTCAACAGTTTTCCTCTCTTCCTTCATTTTTTGTTCCCACCGTGTTGCCTTTTGTGTTTGTTTGTCCAGTTTGTCTTGTAAATGTCTTTGCTAAGGCCTTGGCTTTCGACATCTTTTGTTGTAATTTTTATGAATTGGCCCTTTCATTATCATAATTCTTTATGCTTTCATCTAAACTTTGCTTCAGTTCATTCAATTCCACCTATGTCTGTTCATTCTCTTTTCTTGAAGATGTAGAGGCAGATTTTTTTATCCTTTTCTCTAATTCATTGCTCTTGTTATTTGCTGCTTTCCTCTTTGCTTTCTCAATTGTTAGGTCTTCTTGTAACTTTTCTTTTTGATTCAACAACCTATTTCTATCTCTATATTGCTTTAGCAATGATGTGTACACCACATCGTTGTTCCTTTTTGATACATTAATTATGTCAACATTTTTCATTCCAAAAAAATCCATTTGGATAGTGCTCACCTCTTAGTCAAAGTGTTGCATCCGATTCTCTGGTTTATTTTGAACTTTGGGCACAACAAACATGTACTCCATGGTTTCTATATCTAGGTCATATGTAGGCAATACCTTAGTTCTTGCAAGCTCATAAGTTACAATAGATGTACTTTCTAGCACTTGCTTCTTGTGTCTTTTAGTTTTTTGTGCTTTCTTTTTAAACTCGGCTTTGTAATCAAAACCTGGGACTGTTGACACAATCAAATGTTTGAATGGTGAAGGAGTAATTGTTTGAGCCTGAGGATTAGCCATTCCTATCCCAATCACACTAACAATAGGAGTGGTTCCTTTTGTAAATAATTCTATTGAGGTGGAAATGGAGGAAGTTGGACTTGGACCTATCATAATCTTTTGCCTCTTCACAATGCCTTGTTCATTGAGTTTCTGTATAGTATCTTCTAGTAGTGGCGTCTTCTAAGTATTTTGTTGTTGTAGCACTTGTTGACCACCACTACCCATACAATCATCACCAGTAGCACTAGATTCTAAACCATCTCCTTTACCTATCAAATGAGTATCTTGAAGATCTGAAAACCCTTGTGGTACTGGTTGTACTTGTGATTGTATCTAACTCAGACTGTCAGGATTTTCATTTGAAGCTGCAATAAATTCAACTTTACTATATGTCCTTGTATGACTTTGGGATTGCTTATCAGTTGAAGCTCCAATGCCTTGTTCATCAGTCCCCAAACCACTACCTTCATAACCTAATTTTTCCATTATGGCTACCCCTAAACTATATGTTTCTTTTATGGTATCACTCAAACCAGGTTTGTATGCATAGTCTTTAGTGGGATCCAAGGGTTAATTTTGCCTATTAGTATCATCATCAGATTCATGATTAGGTGCTTTAAAGGGATTCTCTATATTCAACAATGTTGGGAATTAAGGTGTCTCAACCTTGGTAATTCCTTGTATTTATTATTTGTAATGTATTTATTTTATTAGCCTATGATGTAATTAAGTTGCATATCCTATTTTGTCATTTAGTGTGAAGTGGCACGATGAGTTGTCACTCCACTTGTCAGGTGACTAGGATGGTCAACCCACTCCATGTGGATATAGGCATCCCATATTGTGGTAGAGGTTTTTTGCCATGTGTCAGCATCTTGAGCAGTGTGTAAGGAATTATGATGCATAACAGTCATGACAGATTCCTATGACAGATTCTATGACGTGTAAGAGTGGTAAATATAAGATCCTATGACAGGTGAGGACATGTGTCAAAAAGCATCTTTGAGGAATGCATCTTTGGGCGCCCAAGGGAGGTTATGATGTGTTGTAAGAGGAATATGCTATTTTTAGTCAGTGTATGACATATTCTCTTACAACTATAAGTGCTGTCAGTTATGACAGAATCTATGACAACTGTAAGGTGCGTAAGAGCATCTGTCATAACCTATCTTGGGAATAGGTGCCCACTTTGGGATGGGGTGACATGAAAAGTGTAAAATCCATGTTGTGATGATGGACAAGTGTACTTAGGCGTGGGTTTTGGGCCATGAGGCCAAATTAGACGCCCATCTCTAGAAGGTTCCTATTTTGCCTTGTAAACTCTATTTAAACAGGTGCTTGGATGGGAGATGCATAGTGTGATTGACAGGTACTGTTGTTCTATCAGAATATCTCCAGATACGAGTGTCGAAGACTCCTGTAAAGACTTGCAATGCAAGTGTGTTGTAAACGTTCCTTGTTTTGATAATACATTGTGTAGGTTTTGGAGTGTGGGGTTTTTCTCTCGTAAGGGTTTTCCCCACGTTATATCTTGTCTCTCTCTTCTATCTACATTCTGTGTGCATGTGTATTGCTGTAATATCTTTGTTGTTGGGTTAATAACGCTGTTATTGTAAGGGTTAAAAAAGAATTTGCATACATCTCTCCTCATTAGATTAGTGTAGGAATCATTTTCTACACACCTTGCTTCCTTTCAATTGGTATCAGAGCTTGATCACCTTTGGTCCTAGTTGTTGGGTAGGGTTTTTTTGAGCTGATCTTAGATTGAGTGGGAGTCTATGCAGACTATTCTGAAATCTTGTTGTAGGAAGGAGATGGCAGGCACATCCAGAAGAGTAGAGGTGGAGAAGTTTAACAACACTAATATCGAGTTATGGAAACTTAAGATGGAAGACATGCTTGTTGACCATGACCTATGGGAAGAAATTTCTAGTGTAAAACCAGCAGTAATGTCCCACGATGATTGGGATCTCAAGGATCGGAAAGCTAAGGGTCTTGTGAGACTCTATTTGGCTAACTCTGTCTTGTTAAATGTCCATGAGGAGAAGACCGCGAAAGACCTATGGAAGAAACTAGGAGATGTTTATCAAACCAAATCCCTGGTGAACAAGAGGAAGAAGATGTATTCTCTAAGGATGGAAGATGCAGGATCCGTTATAGACCATCTAAATGCTTTTAACATGCTAGTTGCATAGTTGACATCTGTTGGTGTGAAAATGGAGGAGGAGGATCAATGTATGACCTTGCTTTGTTCTTTCCCAAATTCATGGGATTATCTTTTTATGGCCATCAAGAGTACCACATCTACCTTCAAAATGGATGAAGTGGTGTCTTCATTATTATTTGAAGAGATGTGGAGAAAGTCATCCGAGTTGGCCAAAGAGGCTCTTGCAGTTCATGGAAGAACTAAGGAGAAAGGGAAAAAGAAGGACAAGAAAGCTGAGAAGGGTAGATCCAAATCCCGTGGGAGATCCAAATCTCCTAGAAAGTCCAAGGCTCTTTGTTGGAACTGTGGAAAAACTGGGCATTTCTGAAAGGAATGCAAAGAGGAGAAGAAGCAAAAGAAGAAGAATGTCCCAGATTCAGATTCTAACAAGTCACAAGATGATGGTGATGCCTTCATCGCAATCCTGGCCACCCATGCATCTGATGATGTGCGACTGATTGATTTTGGTGCATCTTTCCACATGACCTTGCATTGAGACTGGTTTACAAAGTATGAAGAGTTCGATGGTGGAAGAGTGTACCTGGGTGACGATTCTCATCTAAAGATTGTTGGTCATGGAAAAGTTTTAATCTAATTCCCTGATGGATGAGTGAAGGGGATCTCTAGGGTCATGCTGTTGTTATATGGAGCCTAATCAGACTCAGAGGTTAAATTTTCCCCACTTTTATCGGCGCGGTTTCCCCCTGAATTATTTAACGGGGCAGTGTAGGGGGGGCAGAGCTTATAAAGGCGTTAGGTGTTATTTCTCTATTGACTGACATAAAAAACCCTATTTTTGTAACCGACAAAAAGCTTGATATAAGCGGCTAAGGGTTAGGGTTTTAGTTGATATTGTATTGTAGCATTTGCAACGGTATTGAGTTGTAGGGATTGCTGATTATAATCGGTTTGATTTACTGGATAATAATATTGGACTCTCTATTTGGTGGATGTAGCTCGAGTTTGGGTGAACCACGTTAAAACTTGTCTCTCTCTGTTATTATTTTTGTGTATTTCTATTCCTCTGTTTAATCTTTATTTGCATTTAATTGATATCTTCTGTCGGCTAACCCTAACACATGCACATCCCAGGCTTGGTACATAACCTACTTTCTGTAAGTAAATTGAATGATGCAGGTGTGCAGGTTGTCTTTTCGAAAGAAGGATGCAAGATGACTAGAGGATCTATGGTGCTTGCGAAGGGTACTCGGAGAGGTACTCTGTTTCAGCTGGAGGCATGCACTTCATAGTGCAATAGTTCTTCTGATTTGAAGAAAAGAGCTGCAATCACTTCATCCCCACCATTGGAACCAACAGTGAAAAGATCTATTGTATCAAATTCTGATGGTAGTGCATTTTGGGTACCTAAGAGTGCTCATGCTTTGGAAGTCAAGATTCTCGTTGAAAAGACAATGTTGTGGCATAAGAGACTTGGCCACATTGGTGAGAAGGGTCTTAGAACCCTGAAAAATTAAAAACATCGTTGAGGGGTTAGATGATTGTAATCTTGATTTCAACTTTTGTGAATATTGTATATATGGAAAGCAAAACCATGTTTAGTTTTACTCGAGTTCTCATAAGTCTTCTGGTGTGTTGGATCTTATTCATTCTGATGTGTTTGGTCTAGTTAATGTTCCTTCGATCTCTAAATCTATATTTTTTGTATCATTCATAGATGACTATAGTAGAAGGACATGGGTTTATTTCATTAGGAGCAAATCTGAAGTCTTTAGTTGGTTTAAAGAGTTTAAAGATTTTGTTGAGAATTAGACTAGTAAAAAGATTAAGTGTTTGAGAACTGATAACATTGGTGAGTTTTGTTCTACAGAGTTCGATAAGTTCTGCAAAGAACATGGGATTGAAAGACATAAGACAATTCCATACACTCCACAGTAAAATGGAGTTGTAGAGAGAATGAACAGGACAATAATAGAGAAGGCTAGGTGTATGCTTAGTGGAGCAAGCCTCGAACAAAAGTTTTGGGCTAAAGCTATAGCCACTACTTGCTACCTGGTAAACAGGTCTCCTACATCAGCTCTTATTGGTAAGACACCCATGGAGGTGTGGTCTGGTAAAAAGCCTTTAATAAGACATCTTCGTATTTTTGGTTGTGAGGCATATGCTCATGTGCCTAGGGACAAGAGGTCAAAATTGGAGAACAAAGCTGTTAAGTATATCTTCATTGGCTATGGTGTTAGTGTGAAAGTATACAAGCTTTGGGATCTTGTGGTGGAAAAAGTGTTGTATAGCAGAATTGTTATTTTCATAGAGATAACACCTTCTTCCGTGGTTCTCTAGCCAGAAGAGAAAGAAAAGAAAGAGGATGTGGTTCAGTTTCCTTCTACCCCTAAGAAGACTGAACCGACAGACCCTATGAGACCTAATGATGAGGAGAGCTCTAGCATCTCTAAAAGCTCAGAAAAAGAAGCGAAACCTCAACCTCAGCCTTTGAGGAGCTCTACACGAACAAGTAAGCAACCTGATAGGTTTGCTTATTCATTGCTTGATTCTAGTTGTGCTTTTGCCTTGCTTACTAACACTGATGAGCCTAGAACTATGACATAGTCTATGGGCATGAAAGATGCAGGTTCTTGGAAGGAGGCCATGGAAGATGAGATGGCTTCTCTAGAGAAGAATAAAACTTGGGACTTGGTGCCTTTACCTAAAGGACAGAAACCCGTTCGTTGTAAATGGGTGTTCAAGAAGAAATTTGGTGCAGATGGTAGTGTTGAAAAGTACAAGGCCAAATTGGATGTGAAGGGGTACTTACAAGTGGAGGGGATTGATTATGGTGAAATTTTCTCTCCTATTGCAAAGCTGGCATCTATTCGGTTCCTCTTATCTCTTGCAGCAGCTTATGACTTAGAGGTGGAGCATATGGATGTGAAGACAACATTTCTTCATGGTGACTTGGAGGAAGAGATTTACATGTCACAACTAGAGCATTACATAGAAAAAGGTAAAGAAAATTTGGTTTGCAAGCTAAAGAAGTCTTTGTATGGTTTGAAGCAATCTCCTAGGATGTGGTATATGAAATTTGATGCCTTTGTGTTGTCCATTGGATTTCAAAGATCGAAATCAGATCATTGTGTGTATTATAAATTTGACAATGATCGTATTCTCATTATTGCATTGTATGTTGATGATATGTTGTTAATTGGGAATGGTAAGAATATGATTTCTGATTTGAAGTCTTAGTTGTCAGCATAGTTTGAAATGAAAAATTTAGGGGCAGCCAGGTACATTCTAGGAATGGAAATTAGAAGAGACTGAGCTAATAGAAAACTTTGATAAAGCTAGAGTAAGTATGTGAAGACCGTGTTGGATAGGTTCAACATGGCATATTGTAGACCATTGTGTGTTCCTGTTTCTTTGGGGACAAAGTTATCTGTTAATGATTGTCCAAAATCTCCTTTTGAGGTGGAGGACATGAGTAGAGTACCTTATGCTAGTGTTGTTGGCAATTTGATGTATGCTATGGTCTACACAAGACCAGACATTGCCCAAGCAGTGGGAGTCCTTAGCCGATTTATGGCTAATCTTGGACGGGTACATTGGGATCTAGTAAAGCGAGTGTTTAGATATTTGTGGGGTACTTTCAAGTATTCCTTATGTTATCATGGTCATCCTATAGGACCTTCACATTCTATATGTATTCATGGATTTGTGGATTCTGATTGGGCAGGTGATATTGATAGCAGAAGATCCACCAGTGCTTACGTGTTTACTATGTTCGATGGTGCAATTAGTTGGATGAGTAAGCGGCAACCTGTGGTCGCTTTGTCCATGACAGAAGTAGAGTATATGGTAGCTACTCATGCTTGCAAGGAAGCGATTTGGCTTAAGAGATTGTGTTCGATATTGGCGTTAATGCAGGACAAATTACTATCTGTTGTGACAACCAAAGTGTGATTTGCCTAGCAAATAATCCAACTTTCCATGCTAGAACAAAGAATATTGATGTACAATTATTTTGTGCGAGACATGGTAGAGGATGGGAAGGTGACATTGGAGAAGGTAGACACTTTGAAGAATGTTGTAGATGCATTGATGAAACTAGTGGGCACAAAGAAGTTCAGATGATGTTCAGAGTCTATGGGCCTCTCGGCCTATAGTAGTTAAATCCTATTATTTCTATTGGCTCTTACAAGGTGTTTGACAAGTGGGAGAATGTTGGGAATTAAGGTGTCTCAACCTTGGTAATTCCTTGTATTTATTATTTGTAATGTATTTATTTTATTAGCCTATGATATAATTAAGTTGCACATCTTGTTTTGTCATTTAGTGTGAAGT
Source organism: Cunninghamia lanceolata (assembly GCA_027924645.1). Taxonomy (NCBI): domain Eukaryota; kingdom Viridiplantae; phylum Streptophyta; class Pinopsida; order Cupressales; family Cupressaceae; genus Cunninghamia; species Cunninghamia lanceolata. The sequence continues at coordinate 1,103,714 of BSBN01001102.1, forward strand.
GGCACGATGAGTTGTCACTCCACTTGTAATGTGACTAGGATGGTCAACCCACTCCATGTGGATATAGGTGTCCCATATTGTGGTAAAAGTTTTCTGCCATGTGTCAGTATCTTGAGCAGTGTGAAAGGAATTATGACGCGTAACGGTCATGACAGATTCTATGATGCCTAAGAGTCGTAAATAGAAGATCCTATGACAAGTGAGGACATGTGTCAAAGAGCATCTTTGGGCACCCAAGGGAGGTTATGACATGTAAGAGGAATATGCTATTTTTAGTCAGTGTATGACATATTCTCTTACAGCTGTAAGTGCTATCAGTTATGACGGATTCTATGACAGCTGTAAGGTGTGTAAGAGCATTTGTCATAGCCTATCTTGGGAATAGGTGACCACTTTGGGATGGGGTGATATGACAAGTGTAAAATCCATCTTGTGATGATGGACAAGTGTCCTTAGGTGTGGGTTTTGGGCCATGAGGCCAAGTTGGAAGCCCATCTCTAGAAGGTTCCTATTTTGCCTTGTAAACTCTATTTAAACATGTGCTTGGATGGGAGATGCCTAGTGTGATTGACAGGTGCTGTTATGCTGTTGGAATATCTCTAGATACGAATGTTAAAGACTCCTGTAAAGACTTGCATTGCAAGTGTGTTATAAACATTCCTTTTTTAGATAATACGTTGTGCAACTTTTGGAGTGTGGGGTTTTTCTCCTGTAAGGGTTTTCCCCACGTTATATCTTGTCTCTCTTCTGTCTACATTCTATGTGTAAGTGTATTGTTGCAATATCTTTGTTGTTGGGTTAATAACACTATAATTGTAAAGGTTAAAAAAGAATTTGCATACATCTCTCCTCATTAGATTAGCGTAGGAAGTGTTTTCCTCACACCTTGCTTCCTTTCAAACAATTTGCTAAACTCTTCATCTTCTAGGATCTCCTAAAAAATTGCAGTAGTTTTTGGATCACTAGATCCTTCCTCATAGACCAAAAAGCATTTATTTTTGTTTGTGTACACATTTCCTCTATACAACCTTTTATGAGAGATTCTAGTATTTTTTAAACTAGATGGTTGATCAACTCTTTCATAAAAATTGTTGTAACTCCTGATTGACAACAGTTCTGCTCTCTATGGCTGCAATGCCATTATTTCTATTAATAGTTGTTCAAAAGAAATACCTTTCTTAGGAGCAGTTTCCTCCATTACATTTTTCACCTCATCCCAAGAATTCTTGTTTTTCAATATTTCTAGTAGGAGTTTACTTTGATGTTGAATTATACTTCCACCATTCTTATTGGCCATAATCTTTGCTTTAATCACATCACATGGGTCATACTGCTAATGAGAGTCAACATAAAATTTAAAAATTTGGTGTGCCACAGTGAATGCTTTTCTCTCGAATGTGAACCCTCAACATGAAAAAGGTAAGGAAGGAAATATTCTCTTATTTTGCTGACTAACAAAGTACAGTTGATCTATACTGTCCATTTGTTGTATGTATTCTAATGCAAAAACCCTCTTTGTCACATGTATTAGAAGTTTGTGGGGCTCTACTCCTGATCCATACAATATTAGCATAGTATATTCCTCCATGAAGTACCAATCAACTAATTGTATTTCTATTCCTAGTTGAATGGAATCTCTATAAGACTCAGGGAATATAGGCATTGGAGTACTTGTAACTGCATAATATAGTGTTCCCAAAAAGTGGTCCACAAAATGATTGTAGTTCCTTTGAGCATCTTGAATCCTTAACTTATGGGTCCAATCATGTAGTGGAAACACTCTTTTCGCCTCATCATTTATGAAGGAATGAATCTAAAGCTTGTTGGACACAAATGTTCCATTAAACTGCACTAGAAATAAATGGCACAAGTAGGTTGTGAACCTAAAGGCCTTAGTGTTGGAATTGGAAGTGGAACCTCCTTTAATCATTAAAAATTGTTTTTGCATGGATTCTGCAACACACTCTACAAATCTATATTTAACAGGGGGAATAACATAATGGATATTGTATACCATTTCAAGGAGGCTTGAATCCGCAATGCCTATTACTATCCTATCCAATGCAAAATGCTAGCATGGAAATAGGATCCTAAAACCAAAGGTCTTATCCCCATCACTAAGTAAAAGTTTTATCACACCCTTATTGATATCATCACCTAATGAGCCACATTGGAATGCTTAATTATATACTTCTTGGAGGTTCTTGACAATCCACTTAGAATTCTTCTCATAGAATTCAACATGGAAACGATCACAACTAAGAGACTTGTCATTCTTAAGGGACTTGATAACACCTTTAATTTCATCTAGATCAATATCTTTTTCTAGATTCTCAACCTCTTCCTTATTTAAATTCTTTAGAATAATCTTACTGCATAATTTCCTTATTTTAACATTCTTCTTGTTTATCCCATCCAAGGGAATACATTATTAAAAAAGGAACAAAATTCATTTGTAATCTTGTCATGATCCTCAAAAATATAACCGTTACTAAGTAATGTCCCAATATTTTGTGTGAGGTGCTTATTTCTAATCAAATTAAATAAATATTTATTGCCTTTGTCCCCATTTTTTATTTAATTAGCTCTAGCTTTAATCCTTAAACCCTTTCTAATATAATTTTGATGGCATCTCCATTGGTGTCTTCTCTTATTTGCAAGCATTTGAGTGTTGATATCACTAGGGCTCTCTTGCAACTTTTCCTTAGTAGAGATCAAATCTTATTCCATGTCTCTAGTTTAGTTCCTCCTAATAATTTCTTTAGTTTTTCCAAATATTCTAAATAATTTCTCCCAAGCAGTAGTGCACATATTACATTTGGAGGTGATAGTAGTTTCTTGAGCCCATATGAAATCCCTCACCATTTTAGTATAATTTATGAAGACCTTAACTTTGACTAGGTGAGAATTTGCCCTAAAGAGACCTTCCTCCTTATTAGAGCTAAAATTGTTCTTATCCTTAAATATAATCTCAACCTCAATAGGGTGATGTTACAGAGACTGTATGGTTTCACCAAAACAACATTGTTATTGTTAGGTCTTCTAAAACTAAAGATACTTTTATTTGCATATAATATGTCCAATGTAGATAACAAAATATACAAAGTACTTATAGTTATATTTTGGGTTTTTGAGTAGTTGGTGAAATTAGTTGTTCTCTCATTGGTTGTATACAATTGCTCTTGGTAGTTGCTGACAGTTGGCATTCCTTAGCAACCATCAACCACTTTATATACTCCTATTGTAATTTTGAAAGGGACCACATATTACGAGAATTCCCTAAACTATAGTTTTTATAAGTGCATATGAATAAATGACATTGTGATATCATTCTAGAATTTATGGTATGAATTTGTTATTTTCACTTGTATATTTCTATTCTATTTACTCTGTATTATTTAAAGCATATTAAGTTAGGTAGTAAACATCCAATCTGGTATAAAACCTTTTTTCCAATTTGCTAATTGCACTAAGCATACCATATCCCCTTACTCTCCCTTTTACAGTTTTCCAAAGGATCTTTAAGACTAATAACTCTCTTCATTTGTTACCAAAAGAACCTCTTGTTTCTTTTCCATCCAAATTTAATATTGCCTTCTCTATCACAATCATTTTAAATCATATTAAAATCACTACCCATAACGAGAGGTAAGTAAGATAAGGTTCTAGAGCTATCTAGTTCCATAATTCAGATCTCTCACTATAGTCATTAGAAGCATATAGTGAGTAGATATTAAATTTAAATTCCTTATACCAATTATAACTCAATAGATCCTATTATAAGGTGAGCAACCATAACTAATGACAAATTAGGCCCACTTCTTAGCCAGAAATATCAATGAGCCCCCCTTTCCTTCTCATGATTCATGCTAAACTAAATAGAATTTTTCCAAATGAAGTTTAGAACATAGTTTAGAGAGGATTTAACCTCTTGGAGAATCATATAGTCCATACTACCAATACTATTGTAGAACATCTTGACAATTACTTTTCTATCATAGGCTTCAAGGCCCCTCACACTCTATCTAACACATTTGATGCTTATTTAGATTTGGGCGGACTTGGGGTCTTTATACAATATTTCAAAGTAGTGGGTGTTTTCTTGTCCTTAGTTTTTAGACTTACCCACCCCACTTTGATGCACAATGGACTTTCTCTTCTTATCATCCTCACCTTTTTCTTCTCCTAATCATGAATTCTTTTTACCATGTGGCTCTTTCTCATCACCTCCACTCACTATAAGGTCTTTTTGAACCCATTTCATCTACAGGTCTTAGTTTTTATAACTAAGATTTTAGTCTTTTAGACCCAACCACATATCTAGTTTGGGAACAAGGTGGCAATACCTCTAGTTCTATAATCTTCTAACACATTTGAAAATCTTGGGGGGCACTAGGGGGCTTAAGGAAGCCATAAGCCATACTAGAGATTTTGTTTGTTATCAATATCCATTGCGATATCTAGCTTATCAACTTTCCAATTATTTAGGTTAGTTGAAGCATAAATGAATTCAAATTATATGGATGATTCATATTCATTTCCTATGGGTAAGGCCATCTCCAAGTTAGTTTTATGGATAGTACCTTCTAGATTTGTTTTAATAGAAATATTTGTATTGGGGTTACCTTTAGGTTATGTTTGTAGATACTAGCAATACTGAAAATCGTGTCATACTACCTCATATGAGATTATCTTATACCACAAAGGGTTTGTGGTGTCATACAAGAAGAGTTCCACATCCTACAGAGACACATAAGAAGGTTGTGTAATACCGTACAACGTCCTATATACCTCTACTAAATCTCTAATGCTCTTATGTTGTAGTGTGTGGTATCACACAACCTTCTTATGTGTCTTTGTAGGATGTGGAAATCTTCTTGTACGGTATTGCAAACCCTTTGTCATGTATGATAATATCATATGAGATAGTATGACACTACTTGTGATACCACTAGAATTCACAACATCCTGTATACCTCTATTAAATGTCTAATGCTCTTGTGTTGTACCACAAAGTCCTTAGTGTAGTGTCTAGTATTACACAACCTTCTTATTTGTCTCTCTAGGATATGGAAATCTTTTTGTATGGCACTGCAAACTCTTTGTGGTATATGATAATACCATATGAGGTAGTATGATGCTATTTGTGGTACCAATAGTATCTTTCAAAAAGTTCCAATTTTGGTTTAGGGAGGACCAGGAGGGGACAATCCCTTCTCATATGCCCATCCATTTTACATTAAGAAAATGACGATAACCATCCTAGTTTTATAATGTTACACTAAAAGATTTTTTCTCCATTTGATAATAGAGGACATCTAGAAATTCAACATCAAGGTTTATAGACATTAAAACCCTAGCATTCATGTGGGCCAAAGTAAATTTGGTTTCCTCAACATAGGAAAAACTTAAGTAGACACCACAATTGTCGGGGCACATATATTTGAACCCGCTTGGGTTCAAACTTCATAGAAAATTCTTTCAATTCAATGTTAATATTCCATGACAAGGACTTATAAATTGATCTTCCCACATAATTTTCTTTTTAAATTTCTATTATGCATGTTATAAGTTTTAAATAACATCATAAATAAACCTGTATGAATCATTCTACAAAAGGAAATATAAATACCCAACTTTTTCCCCCAAATAGGAGCAACCTAATTGTCAAAGAATTTCCTAAGAGGGAAAGCTTATTTAAACATACAAAGAAAACAATAATGCTTGTTAATCTCTCCTCTTTTTTTTTCACATTTTTCATATCCTCATTAGGTGAAATTACTGTGAGTTTCCTGGGAGATCGAGGATACCCTATCCCTCTCCTTCTTTGGAGGATATGTGTTTTTTGAATAAGTAGTTGTTCTCTCATCTATCATAATACCTTGGAGAGAAATAAGTAGTTTTTGGAATTGTATCTAGCTCCTCCACACAAACAACCTGCGTGAAAGACTTTTTAAACACCCTAATGATATGAGGAACTACTTTAGACCCTTCTAGATAATTACTAATTCTATTTCTTTCCCCTTCTCTATTTTATCTATTAGAGCTTTTCTCATCATCAAATTTGTGTGCTATCTAATAGCCAACCAAAACCCCTTTACTGTACCCAAGGGAACACCTTATTCACTTGTATTTAGAATTAAGATGGGGTAGTTACCTAATAATTCTAGAACACCATGTATGAGACATGACACCTTACAAGTGTGAGTAAGGAAGTGTTGCAATCTACTTTAACAATGACATAATTCAATAACTATGGGGGGACTCAAACTTCAAGGCACAAAACTAGTTAGAATATTTGAATAACAATAAATAACAAAAAGAAAAAACATTTTATCCACAAAAGTAACACATAGTTCAAAAGAGGAAGCTAAGGAAATAAACAAGAATGTACCAAGGGAACCAAGGTAACAAATTTTGTTCAAAATCAATGAATGATAAGAGATCTAAGGATAGCATTGGAGGATTACTTTTCATCATCCTCAACCAACACCAAGGCTCTTGTCAACCTCCTAAATTCTCTAATGAGTACCATCTTCCCTCTTTTTCTTTAATAATCGACCCTTTATTATAGTCCTTAGTTGCTATGTAACAAACTTTATGTTGTTATTAGGATCGTGTGATATTTAATTTTAATCCTAATGTACTAATATGCATCTCCAATAAGGAGTGAGTACTTAGATACCTGTGTAGTTGAGAGATTATTATTTTATTATTATTCTTCTGATTCACTTGGAATATCAGTTGTAGTGGTATTCATGAAGGAGGTGGATTATCATGGTAGCAGTTACAAGTTGTTTTGAATACATTTACATGAATTTCCCAATCCTACGTGCTAGGAGAGAGAGTGAAGCATCTTTGCATTTATCAGATAGGTCCCATGTGAGTTGGTGGAGTCTAATGAGGGCACCATTCTTGGGAAGTGTGTCCATTGATTGCTAGTGGTCAAAGATGTTGTAATTATAACTTTCTATTCTTGGAGTGCACTTCATGATTGGGAGCATGGGTTTTTCAATGATATACCATGGTTTTGGTAGCATATTGTTTTGGGAAACCTCTTGCAGTTTCCCTCTCTCATTCTCTATATATTGGAGGCATGAGATAGAGGTTTTATGGGTTACTTATAGGTACACAAGTACTACTGAATTCTTGTCAAGTTGAAGGGAGAAGTTTGTTGATTATGTAGTCTTGATTCAAAAAATAATATAGACATGTGCTCTCTTTAGTGGTAGAGTTTTTTTTTCCTGAAAGGGTTTCTCCATGTTCATCCAATGTCTTGTGTCATATTCTTATGGTTTTCTGATTTCTAATTTGTTGTTATATACATCCACATATGATATTAATGGTTAATTCAGTGTTTCATTAACAAATTTCAGATTTGCATACTCTTTTGAGAAGCTTACATTTGTAGATTTGCATACTCTTTTGAGAAGATTAGATTTGGTTAATTCAATGTTGCATTAACAACATTTGGTATCAGAGCCTTGGTTTTGTTGAGAAAGGGGATGCCTTCCTTGAAGTGTTCTGAGTTTTTTGGCTATAGTGGGATCTTTTGACTTGAGTGATTTTGAAAATTTGTGAGTGATTGAAACTATAGCCTCTACTTCTCATTTAGAGATTGACATGTTTAATGTGACTAGGGATGAGTTGTGGAAGCTAAAGATGGAGGATCTCTTGAAAGAAAGAGATTAGTGGAAAGCTATTTCAGAAGAAGGAAATCATGATCAGATGTCTGATGAAGATTATAAAAGGTTAGACAAGAAGGCACGAGGAACCATTTAGTTGTGTCTTGCAAATTTCATCATCTCGAATGCCTCAAAGGAGACCACCACATTTGTGTTGTGGAAGAGGATAGGTAATATTTACCAAACCAAAAGTCTAACTAATAGATCGCATCTCAAAAGATGTCTATATTATTTGAAAATCAAGTATGGTGATTCTATTGCAAAACATTTAAATGCTTTTAACTTGATTTTGAGTTAGCTAGCTTCAATAGGTGTTAAGCTTAAGGAAGAATCTAAATGCATCTTACTGCTTTGTTCTTTACCTAAATCTTGGGAAAATCTAATTGTTGTTATTAGTGGTAGTGTTGAAGAGCCAAAGATGGATGGTGTTATTGCTACCATTCTTTTAGAGAAAATGAGAAGGAAATCCATGGATGAGAGTTTGAAGGATGCCTTGCATGTTAGGGGAAGGCCCAAGGACAAAGGTGGGTCTAAAGGGGATTGAAATAAATTGAAGGATAGGTCCAAGTTAAAAGGGTAGTCAAAAACCTCTAGGAAGAGTAGAGTAAAGACTTGGAACTATGGGAAGAGAGGGCATGTGAAGAAGGAGTGCAAGAACAAAAAGAAGTTCTATGACGATTCCTCGACATAAAAACTTTTGATGATGGTGATAATGGTGCATTATTTATTTCTACTAACACTATTAGTGATAATGCTTAGCTCATTTACTCAATTTGCTCCTACCATATGACTTTCCACAAGGAGTGGTTCTCATCATAAGAGATTACAATGGAGGGAAAATTTTCCTTGGAGATAATAATACACATTGGATTGTTGGTAAGGGAAAGATTGGTGAGAGGAAATATGGTGGTAGCTAGAGGATCTTGTCGTGGGACTTTATTTAGGCTTGATGCCTCCACATTTTGTAACTTTTCCAATGTAACTAGTAATTATAAAAATACATGTATATTGTGGCACCAACATTTAGGCCACATTGGTGAAACAAGTCTTATGACCCTTATTAATAAAAAATGGTTGACAGTTTTTTTGTTTTCTCTAATGAGCACTTTGTTTTCTATGAACATTGCGTGTTTAGCAAAAAAATAGAGCATCTTTTCCTTCTAGAAGTTTTAAAGCAAAGGGATTATTAGAAATCATTCATTCAAATATATTTGGTCCAGTGGATATGGGTTCCATAGATAAATATTTGTATTATATCACTTTTATTGATGATTGTTCTACATATACCTGGGTCTATTTTCTTCGCTCTAAATTTGAAATTTCTCTAAGTTTAAGGAATTTAAGGCACTTGTAGAGAAGAAAATAGATAAGAAAATAAAGGTGTTTGAGATCTTATAATGGTGGTGAATATTGTTCTAGGGAATTTGATGATTTTTGTAAACATGTAGATATTGTTCAACAAAAGACTACCCCGACATGCCAAAACAAATTTATTGTAGTAATTGTAATTTTCTATTGTCAGAATGCATTTCATGAGTGGGGGTGTGGGTTTTTGCATGATACCATGGTTTTGGTAGTACCTTGTTTGGGAAACTACTTGTGGTTTCCCTCTCCCATTCTCTCTATATATTGGAGGCATGAGATAGAGGTTTTTTGGTTTATTTATAGGTACATAGATACTATTGGAATCTTGTTGATTATGTAATCTTGATTCAAAGATTAATAAAGACTTGTGCTCTCTTTGGTGGTGAAGTTTTTTCTTGAAAGGGTTTTTCCACATATATCTGGGGTTATGTGTTATATTCTTATGCTTTGTTGATTTCTAATTTGTTGTTATATTTATATGCTTCCACATATGATCTTAATGGTTAATCCAATGTTGCATTAACAAATTTCAAATTTGCACAATCTTTTGAGAAGCTTAAGTTTGTAGTAGTTTACCTTGTTTTAACAACAATTGTTGCACACCAATCCTCAGTTATTGTGTAACAAGTTTTATGTTGCTACACATAGTCCTCAATTGTTGAACAATAAGTTTTATGGTATTGTGCAACATATTTTATGTTACAAACATTGCTATTATATTCATATATAACATATTATACATACTATATTATATAAATAATATTAATTATAAAACAAACTTTATAAATATATCATATTATATGAGACATAATACAAATGTACTATGCTTCATATAAATATAATTATAAAATTTATATAATAGAAAAAAATTAGGATTGTCATATAAGCATTAGGGTAGAGAGAAAACCCAAACTCAATGCAAAGCCTAAATCATTTAACAAAGATGTTTTTTAGTGGCCAATAGCTATAATAGGGAAGAAGGTTGGGTGAGTTGGAGGAGGTTGAGATGCTTAACAATTGCCATGACATGGTATTATTAGTGGTTCTTGCGATTTTAAGTGGTCATTTTAGTGTATTTTATATAGCCTAATTAGAATAATCAATTTTTCATTGTATATTTTTGTATTGCATTCCATGAAGCTCAAATTGGGCAAGCAATAGTTTTAAATGATTTCTTAAATTTTTTTTAGAAAGAAGTTATAGTGACAATTTTTTTTGAATAAACGCTTACAAGGTACCTATTAATGCCCAAATTTGTTTATTTTTCCTACAACTATGTGTTTCTATTATTCTACAAACAATATTAGCACAACCTAAAAGAGGTTTTAATACCATTTTAGGAATCAAAGATCACGAGGTTTAGCCATGATAATCATTAACCATATTGAATTAAACAATATACAAAAACTAAATATGTAGAGAAATATAGAGATAAATTAACATAGTACACATGAATGTAAGTGGGGAAAACCTTATAGTAAAAGACCCAACAAAACATCATTATTTATTTTGGAAAACTCATATTGTTTCTTAATTAGACTTAAGAACTTGTATTTCCACAATCTCTCCTCCCCTTCTTCTAATGTCTCAATACCTCTTGCAATAATGCCAAATTCTAATAAACATATATTGAAAAATGATATTTTCCAAGAATCCCTTAAATATAGGGTTGGATGCAACCATGGTTACAATTGGGTGGTTATACCTTTTCATTAAGGTGTGTGATATTTAATTAATAAAATAATATTTTCTATTAATCTATTAATTAATTTTCAAACCCAAATTTATATATGGCCTTTATATGCCATATTCTATAAGGCAAAACCTTATATTAAAATAAAGCCATATTTAATGTTATTAGGCCCCCTTAAAAATAAGTATGGCTCCCTAATAAATATCATGCTCTAACATTGATGATATATAGGTATGTGATAAAGTTTCCCTTTATTCCAAATTTTAACACATTTATGTAAAGTGGAGGCCACAACTTTCATAATATGTAATCATGGATGCCCAAGAAAAATATTAAAAGTTAAATTTTTTTGGGGCATCACATGGAACAAGGTATCTAGCATGCAAGGTCTAGCCTTAATTGGAAGAACAATGGTACCCATGCAAGAACTATACATTTTATCAAATCCTCTAATAGTAAGACCTAATGGTTGTATCTTTGATATGTCTACTTCTAATTGTTTTAAACAATCTTCAGTGCATATGTAAAGACTATATCCATTGTCAACTAAAGATTGTTTAATAAATAACTTGCCACACTTTACCAATGTGTAAAGGTATTGCTTCTTTAAGAATATTTTTAGGTGGGATCTCATTAATGAATGCTATTGCATCATGTTCCTTATGGCCAATATTCTATATCAAAGATGTAGCTTACTATGGAGTAGTATAGAAGCCACTTGGATCTTCTCTAAGGATTTTTGCATGATATCTCTATAAAATTGAAAAGATGAAGTGCACACTAATCCCAAAGCAAAATCTTGACTTAGAAATTTCACAATTGTTGAATGATGTCAAACTCCTTGGGTTGTTTAGATGAGAGGTGAGGTGCAAGAGGTAAATTGAGCATGTTTGTTGGTAAAATCGTTGGTGGAAAATTAACATCTTAGTCTCTTCCTAATCGTTGATGTGTATGCCCCACAAGATTATAACCATGTGAATCAAGGGAGAAATGAAATGTAGATATAATAAATTTTATTGTCTAATAATATATGTGAATGTGGTGTTTGTTCAGTATTAAGATTGCTCTTAACTTTTAATATAGATTGAAATTTATTACTACAAAAATTGAAATAATCATTGATCCATGGTTTGTAATTTTAATGGGGCTATTAAATATGAGAACATAAAAAGTGAGTATTAAACCAAAGAAAGTTCTAAATCAATTGAAATGAACTTTTCATGGTCATGTATTTCATTATTTATGAACAATTAAACATTTCAAAACATACATACTTTGACAAAATATATTTTTTAAAGTTGAGCTCCTTTTTAGCAATTTTTATCGTGCTTTAGCATTTTTGTAAATCATGTTGGCCAATTGTTTTTGATGAATATCCTATTTAACTTATATTAAAGAAATAAATAGTACATATTCACAAAAAGTCACTCCCACGCAGGAATAAGACATAAATCTCAAAAGGCAAATACACAGAAAGGCTAAGCATAATGTCTAACAAAAAAAGACAGAAACATTGCCCTAGAAGTCCCCAGGGTTAGTATCATCAATAGGCACCTAGCCATCAAGAGCAGCAGTGGCATCTTCATTCTCCTCCAGTTGAGTGCAAACTAGGGAAATGGCAAGCTGGAGTTGAGGAAACTTGCCAGTGTCTAGCTAGCTAGTATCTTGCTGAGGAGATCGTGGTCTAGAAGGCAAGGACCAACAGAATCCCTGGAGGGCTGAGGGCCATGAGAATGAGAGCCATGATCACGGTCACCACGAATGCCTCCGCGGTCCCACTAGTCACAACGAGAAGTTTGACTGCGGCCACACCAACGCCCCTGAGAGGAGGAAGACAACAATGCAGCCCTAGTGGTCCAACAACTCATGGAGATGGGCGATTGCATTAGAACATCAGAGCAAATGTTGGACAATTTTCAATGCACTTCCATTTTAATAAATTAATAACTAGGGGAGAGGGGCCAGTAGCCGCCCACCCTAACTTCGCGCATCTTAAGCTCCTAGCTAGGTACATCAGATTTCGACGATTTTTTTTGGGTATCCTCGTATGTGACTTAAGAGCTTAAAGTTATTCTTTCAGCTCGTGGGTAGTTACAATGATCACTAGAGGACATGTTACAACGATCACTAGAGGACATGTTACGTGCACATTTGTCCAAAAATGGTCATTTCAAGGTGTCACCCCATACATGCGCAAAGACGCACTAGTACCCATGCACTATGACCACAAAAAAGAGCACTCCCCTAATTAACTTTTATAATTTCACACATATATACTTAGGGACCCTAAAAAATAAATCATTTATAGGCCTGCTTAAATCATTACCATGCGGCCTTAAGTAAGATTGACACATTTATATTTCACATTCGCTCCAAAAGGTAAATGCATTGGCATGAACTGCAAACCAAACATCTTTCAATTTATAATGTTTTGGGTCCGACTACATTTCGCTGACTCTCCAAAACCTAATCATTATTCATCCATTTTTTAAAGTGCATTCTCAATGTTTGAGGGTTTCATCATTTTGTGGTTTGGTTCATAATGGTAGCTGCCCTCCTCCATGCTACATTCACACTCACACTCTCCATGAATCATGCAGGTAACAAAGACATCATTTCTCCCTTGATTTGAGTACCGGTTTCATTCGAATCTTTTCATTCCTACTGCATTGTCTCCACAATCATTTGAGTTGGATTCTTGCCAATTTTGTCTGAGACAACCCGTGAATTAGGATTATTTTGCTGTATACATGAATATACTATTTTATACTGAGGGTTTCGTCTTCTATATATAAATGGGTTCGTATTTTTGCTACAACCCCCACTGGTAGCAGCTTACCCATCTATATATATATAGTGAAACTCGAATATACATATTGCCTTCTATATAGTTGGTAACATCAATATTGCCTTCTATGTCCATTGATACAACATTGTCTATGCTATCAACTTGTAATGTAAGTAACATCAATTCATGCTAAATAAATTTACAGTTGCATTCTTCAATTTAAACACAGTTATGATGCCACTTCTCATACATGTATTTCTAAACAAATTGTGTTGTTTAGTGGGTGTTCACAACATTTTAAATTTCTGAACATATCTTTCTACAACTCCAATGAATGTTAAACTCAACAACTAAATCCAATGCATTCCTATTTGAGTTGTAGGCAAAAATTTTCATATCCATATCATCGACCAAATTGAATGCATTCCTTTTTCAACTTTGAATCAATTATAAGAGGGAGATTATGCAGCGTAGACAATGTTGTATCAATTTCCTCCAAGAGTGCTGCAAATTCCTTATTTCACCTAATATGCGCAACAAGTTCCGGTCTTTCACATAACCCTTCAGGTTGGTAGTTAACATTGCAGCATTTAACAATTGCATACATACCACATTTTTGTCATGTCCAACATTGGTTTTTCATGTTCAGCATTTTTAATTACATAATGCTAAAATGGAGAGTGCCAATGGTAGTTTTTAATGTCTTTCAATGTATGTCTATGTCTATAAATTTTATCAAATTCTCAGCATCTGTTCCTTTCAGTTTTATAATTGAAACAAATTATGTTATGTAATCGGACCTGAAATATAATAAACTGAAACGTGTTAGCTATGTGGTATGTGCCATCACATTTACCTTTTGGTGTGAATATAAAATATAAATGCTTCAACCTGATTTAAGTGGGCGTGGTAATGATTTTTTTGGGTCCCTATATATGTTGCATACAATGTCATACATCTATCTTACACTTTTTAAGGAATTTGAGTCCGCCAATTTGTCAGCACCATGTCATTGCACATCGGATGTCATCATCTTTACAATCTACTTTTGATTATTCTTGCATTTCAGTTTAAAAATAATACATCATATCTTAACTTTGCTACAACTATTCGTATTTGTTTGCTTAATGAACATGTTTATTCAATTAATTTAAGCATGTGTGTTAATGTGTTATATGTGTGTGTGTACATGTATCTATTATAAAGTATATTTATATACATATATATGTATATAATATATACATGTACATATTATATATGTATATATACATAAATATATATAAAATATAAAATACAAATGCCTAAATCTGATTTAAGGCCACATGGTAATGATTTAAGCAGACGTATAAATGATTTAGTTTTTAAGGTCCATGATAAACCAGACCACAAAATGATGAAACATTCAAACATTGAAAATGTAGTCAAAAATGGAACGATAATGATTAATTTTTTAGGGTCCCTAAGTATATATAAGTGGAATTGTGTGTGTGTGTGCACGCGTGCGTGCGTGTGCATGCATGTGCACAATAATGGATGAATAATGATTAGATTTGGAGAGTCGGCAATATGTATGTAGTCGAACCTGAAACATGTTTGGTTTGCGGTCCATGCCTACCTTTTGGTGTGAATTTGAAATATAAATGTCTCAATCTGGGTGTGGTAATGATTTAAGTAGGCGTATAAATGATTTATATAATATAGATTATATGTGTGTGTGTGCGCGCGCGTGCACAATATATAGTTGTATACACACCTATTTAGGTCCACTTATTTCTCACCACCATGTCATTGCACATCAGATTATATTACATTTGAGTTCATATTTTACATTATATCTTAACTTTGTTGCATCTATTGGTATCTTTTGCTTAAGGTGTAGGTTCAGTCACTTACTTATGTCACAGATTATGTTTATAGTTATGATGACAATTTACATAATGTGTTATAGTTTTACAGTTATGAAGACAGATGTATGGTTCGAAATTTGTTTCCTTTGTTGTGTTTCTTAACACAAGTGCATAATACTTACACCAATTATGGAATTGTAAAATAAATTTGTGTTTGTTAACACACTACCACTATTGGTATAATTTGCTCTTTGCAATTGCATATGTGACTTTTTAATTATGTAAATGTCTTTTGATATATAATAAATAGGTAATGGAACAACACTATTACCTTTTGGTGTGAATATAAAATATAAATGTCTCAATCTGATTTAAGTGGGTCTGGTAATGAGTTAAGAAGGTGTGTTAATGTATTATACATATATATGTATACATGTGCGTGTATATATATAATATATATGTATGTATACAATATATACATTTATATATTATGCATTTACTATTGTGGGATATGACAAAAATGTGGTATGTATGCAATTGATAAATGTTGTAATGTTAAGTACCAACTTGAAGAGTTATGTTAAAGTCTGGAACTTGCAGCAGATATTAGATGAAATCATGAACTTGCAACGCTCGTGGAAGAAATTGATACAACATTGTCTACACTGCATAATCTCCCTCTTATAATTGATTCAAATTTGAAAATGAGTGCATTGAATTTGGTTGTTGAGTTTGAATTTTCCTTAAATGCGTAAAACTTGTATTCGATCATCTGAATTTGAACTTAATTATATTATTTTATATGGATTCATTGATTTAGGTTTTTTTTTATGTCTGGTAGGCGAGCCTTACACTATTTATTGTTTGTGCAGGTACTAATGGCAAATGGAGTTGAGGCATGTGGATGCGAGATCAAGTATGGGAGAATGTGTGATTGACAATCCATCTAGTTGAGGGGGTTTGTATTTATGGTAGATCTTGCACCAATAAGTGTGCACCAAGATGTTTAATTGTGAACAATTTGACTTATGAAACTTGTCCAAGTGGGTGGCTATTGTAAACATTAAATTTTATATGAAATCCAAAAAATGTGTATTTTAATTGGAACCACCCCCATGTGCATCAACTTGTCCTATAAATGCAAGTGCAATTACACGTGTTTTGTCCATATTGTATGTTAAACTACACATGCACAAGTGAACATGTATTGGTGCATTTATAATAATTTATTAGGTTACTTAATGTCATGTATTGGTTATTTGAAAGGATTTAATTGGGGGGTTAAGTGGACGACACCATGGCAGTTATTGGAGCATGGGCGGCAACTAGCCCCTTTCCCATAAGCCTTGTTGGAATGATTGACAACGTGAACATCGACTCTGAACAAGTGCAAAGACAAGTTTAGTTGTATATAAATTTAATGAATTGATTGTTCACGTCTCAACTTCAGGTCCATACACATTTCAATACCCAACATTGTTTGCATATAAGGAAATACCTTATGTTTATACAAAGAATCAGATTCATTCTCAAAGTTGGAAGGTTTATCAATCAAAGATGTTGACCAGAATATAGGGGAAAGGGCAGCCTAAACAATCTTATTTATATCTGATCACAGAAGTATGATGGATATCTTATTTGATAGTTCATCACCTACATTTTTTATAAGAACAACAAAAATTGAAATTAATTAAGTATAATTCTAATAGAGATTAGTAGAAATTTGAGAATAAGCATCTCCATAAATAGTAAACACGGATTATTTTAGAGAAACCTATGTACAAGTGAAAACTCCAACAAAAATATTAGCAAACTCTTACTTCAACTCTCTTCAATTAGCAATACATAGGTCTAAGCCTCTTGGACTTGAAACAAGCATGAATTGCACACTAATTCAGGTCCTATAACCCCTCACAATGCTCCCACAACCACATTGCCCTGCTACTTGCTTTGCACAGTCAACTTGGAACTCAGAAAATGCAGACAAAACTATTTCAAATTCCAATTACATGCCCTCAAAGTGATCAATTCAACTTTATAATGGCTATATATATATATATATATATATATATATATATATATATATATATATATATATATATATATCCTTACATATCATGAAGAAGTCTAAACGATTGAGAGAAATGAAGAGACAAAAGAAATTGGAACAACATGAGATGTTTTTTCGACCAAATGCAAAACTGCCTCTTTCAACAAGGGAGATGTTAAAATTGTCCCCAGACTTTCAAAACTGCCATTGGCACTCGTGAAATTGTCCTCCAACTTTTGGAAAACATAAATTTTGGAGACGAACTCAAAACGAGGTACCACTCTTTAAAAATTGTATAGCTTTTTGAGAGGAATCCAAATATGCAAATACTATTCAAATTTTGTTTCACCTAAGATATGTTTTTAGACCTACAACAAAAAATGTCCTCACTTTGCCAAGGAGTCTAGAATAAAACCAAACCCTTTTACGAATCACACCTCCATAATACAAAGGCCTTTGGTCCCTAAAAGCTATAGAGATTCAATAAAAAGGAAGAATGAACCCCTCAATCGATGATTGGACTACCATATTGCCTTGCACAATAACAAGAAGATTAGCCAAAACTTAGAATGCCTTTCTCTCCAACTGTCCATGTGATGTGATAGTAAAATGCTTGAACATAGAAGAACTTGATCAACATTGATTTTCTCCAAGGAAATGATCCTTGCGTTTCCACTCAACATCTTCCCATGAAGATTTAGGACCTCTTTAGGCTGCTCTTTGCCCATAGATGCAAACAACATTAAGCTTTTTTTCACCCTTGATGAGATGGTAACTTTTTTGCTCTCAGATAGTACACCGCTTTCTAGTCATACATGTAGAAGCTACCAAAAACAACACCACATACATCCAAAGGAGCAAAATCCACAACCACTTCATCAACAAACTTCACTCTGGATTGTCTCCTAACTAGCACGTTAGCACCTTTGATCCAACCCAAAGCATAAGACTTGGCATGTTGATAAGTTTCTAGGGAATTTTGTCAACCAAATCTTCGGAAATTAAGTTAGCCTGAAAACGAGAATCAAAAAGTACATCAACGTTAACACCCTTTACTTGAATTTTGGTGTTAAATAATGCTTCTTGAACCAACAAATCAACTTTCTTAATAGTGGAGGTCAGTCTAGAATCCACTTCAAAAGTACAATCAATCTTTTTACACTTATTATTATACTCTCTTCATGTATAGTAGGCATAGAGTTTTTCTTACCCTTCTCACCTTGCTTGTGAGGGTTTTTCTATGGATGCAACCTCCAACAAGAGGATTCCAAATGATCGTCTTTATCACAATTAACACAATGCCCAAATTTATTCTTGGTACTAGTGGAATTTACCTTCTTTGTCTTGGCTTTAGCTCCACTTATCCCTGGAGAGAATGGAGGACTATCTATTTCAAGATAGTGAGCATGGGTACATGCTTCATCTATGTCCACCAGTTTTGAAAGCAACACGGGACTTCAAAGATAGCTATGAAGGCCTCCAATGTACTTCATCAAGACCTCATCTTGCACATTTTTCTCCATTTCGATAGCCCTTCTATGAAATTCACTAGTGTACTATTGCACATTTTGTCTCTCTTTATGTTTCAAAAATATTATTCCATAAATTTTTCCACTCTATGAGGAATAGGATAAAATTGAAATTGATCCCATAAACTAATTGGAGTTTGCTTCCTCAAAGCCATATAATACAAGAGTCTCTCAAACCAAGTCAAAGCATGCTTTGCTAATCTTAACCTAGGAAAGGAAATCTTTTGTTCCATAAAAAGAGAATGCATGCTAAAGTGTACCTACAATTGCATCAATCAATGGTCAAGCTTCTCTACATCCATGTCTTCTTCAAATGGCAGAATCTCGATCTTAGCCTTCACTTTGAATAGAGGTTTGCTTGGAAGACTCTTCTCACCTATTGAGGACTCCTCTTCATCATTGGAGTAGGCTTTGCCTTTGCCCTTGGTGTCCTCCAAAGAACACATCTTCTCCATGAGTGTCTCTATTAGGCTCTTCATGGTCTTCATTGATTGAGAAAGCCTAGCAATGTCAACTTCCATCTTAGAGAATCTTGCTTCAGCATCCATGACTTCCTCATCACTTGCTATGCTTCCTAGTTCTTTCTTCCACCTACAGAATTCAATGCCTCTTTGCAAAGGTAAAATATATTTTCCAATTGATCTTGTTGTGGGCATAAATTTGCAAAACACTCACAACTTCCACAAAAGAAAGAAACCGCTCTGCACTTGATCTAAAAACTACAATGGATATTCCATTTGATAATCCATCAGTTAAAAATTTCTTACGAGTACGATAAAAACCGAAATTAACTCAGCACAATTGTAATCAGGGATTGCAGAAAAATGAGAAGCATCACCATGAAGTAAGCATAAATTTACCATGGAGAAACCCAGTTAAAAATTTCTTATGAGTACAACAAGAACCGAAATTAACTAAGCACAATTGTAATCCGGGATTGCAGAAAAATGAGAAGCATCACCATGGAGTAAGCATAAATTTACCATGGAGAAACTTACATATGGGTGAAAACTCCAGTAAAAATTGTGATAATACTCACTTAAACTCTCTCCAATTGAAACCTCTTGGCTTGAAACAAGCATGAATCACACACTGACTTAGCTCCTATGATCCCTCACAATGTTCTCACAACCCCACTGCCCTGCTATTTACTCATCACAATCAACTTGTAACTTAGAAAATGCATACAAAACTATTCCAAATCCCAATTACATGCCCCCCTAGAATGATCAATTCAAGTTTATAATGGCTAT
This sequence comes from Cunninghamia lanceolata, assembly GCA_027924645.1. Taxonomy (NCBI): domain Eukaryota; kingdom Viridiplantae; phylum Streptophyta; class Pinopsida; order Cupressales; family Cupressaceae; genus Cunninghamia; species Cunninghamia lanceolata. Next base: position 1,123,924 of record BSBN01001102.1, read on the forward strand.
ATATAACCTTACATCTCATGAAGAAGTCGAAAGGACTTAGAGAAATAAAGAGACAAAAGAAACTGGAACATCATGGAACATTTTTACTGAGCATAGGTGAAACTCTCTCTTTCAGTACAGAGCAATTTCAAAACTGCCATTTACACTTGTGAAACCGCTGCGTTTGATAATTTTTGCCCTCCAAATTCTGAAAGCCATAACCTTTGCATATGATCTCAAAATGAAGTGTATTTTTTTAAGTTACATATTTTTTTTTAAGGAATCCAAATATGTAATAATATTCAAATTTTGGTGTCATCTAAGACCTATTTTTGAACCCACAACAAAAAGTATTCAGACTTTGCCATGGCATCTACAATGAAACTAGAACCTTTTATGGATCAATACAGACCCTTACAAATTGTACAACTTCATTGCCAATAATTTGCTGGATCTAACTGCTATACTATATTTGTATGATAGTACATTATTGATAAGATTGTCCTTTTAACTTTACTAATTGGCAAAGTTTTTGAAAACATTGGCCACTTATTTATCAAGTTGTCTAGCTCTGGAGCACTTACCATCAAAATAGTCAATGTTCAAAACTGATGTGCCTGTTTCCCTAATACTGTGGAGATAAAGCATTCTGACATTTTGAAAGAATACAAGAATATCTCCAATGAGTGGAATGCAGCTCAAGTACTAAAGACAATTAACTAACCAATGTTGTGGCCCCAAATGCAATCCTACTTAAAAATTCACTCCATCTATAGAGATGCAAAACTATGAGACATGGCAAATGCTAAAAAAATTCTAGCATGCTTGATTTGTGCTTTTTATTTTTATATTAGCCCCAAAACAGCATAAAGATATCTTCACTCACCAGACAAATGCTGAATTTGCTCTAGGAAAAATACTAAGTATGATAATAGTAACCTTCACCATCACTAAGGATATTGATGTAGGAGCATCCAAGATGTAAGAGCAATCTTGCATCAACTAAAAACGTTTTCTTTCATATTTATTTTAATTTTGCAGGTTTCTGAATAATGTTCCAGTCATCATACTCTCACCGTAGAAGAATATTCATACTGCAGAGGCCTATTTGTTCCAGTCACCATTTCAACACATCAAAGTTCCAAACATGAGATCTTACTGTGCAACACCACAAATTGAATCCAGAGCTTCCAATTGATTTGAGGATTCATAATGATTTGATTCTACACTAATGCTATGTGATTTCTCAAAACTAGTCGTTTGTCAACGACGTGACTTATCAAAGAAGACATAATTAAACGACACAGCAAACATAAAAGCTTTGCACCAACATTTGAATACATATCCAATATTATTGATCCTAGGGAGGTTTGTGATTGGAACCACAACGAGTTTTATTGCACATATCTCACCACATACTGCATTCATCCCAAATGGGCCCTTCTACACATTTCATGTGCATGGAGCCATGTACCACCTTGCTGGTCGGCACACTTCATCTTAATTGCTCCCACTCTCTATATAGACGTTATCCATCATCATTGGAGGACAATTAGTAAGGATGAATCAGATTTAGAGATCACAATTCGAGCTTTGGCTAGTAGAGTTCAATAGCAGAATAAGAGCATAGTATCACATATCAACTCAGAAGTTTGTAATTTGTACACTGATAGTGCCTGTGTATCATTGAAAGCTAAGGCCTCATATTGTAAGCCCTTGTGGCAAGTTTCTGAATGTAATTCTGATTGTGAATCAATATTATAATATTTCTATTAATTTGTTGTGTGATTGAATTCCATTGTGAGTGTTTGTTTGTTTGGTTGTATGGTTGGATAATCCTTAACTGGACTTTCCAGCCATGACTGCATCAGATATGGAAAAAAGCATTTTTGTCTCTTGCCAATAGGTGTGTATGGCTGCCTTCCTAATGAATTTGTCATGGTCCTGCATTTCATTGGAAAGCTCAAAATGACTCTCAAGCTTTATGATGATGAATGACCAGCAGAGGAGCTAATGGCAATGATTGGTCCACAACGTCTTAGTTGAATTCAATAATGCCTTCGTGGCCTTCTTGCAATAGTCAGAAGAAAATAATGACAACCAATTGAAGTAGTTAAAACCTTAAAATATCACCAATGCTGGAAATGCATTTTAAAATAAGGAAAGTCAGCAATGATCCATGATGTGACATAAAATGTCCACCTCATCAATAAAATTTTTCATCTCCTTATGGATTTCCAAGCCAATAAGGATATCTGTATTGAATTCTTACTAGAAATCACTAGCTGAAAAAGATACTCTCTATAATTTATGGATTTTCGTGGATATAAGTTAATTCAATACTTGAATTTGCCATCAGAAATATATATTGATGTCATTATGTAATTTTTACAAAAAGAGTAAAAATTGAAACAATTCTTCTGCATATTTACATGATTGAATACAACAAAAGAAACAATACTCTTAGGATTAAGGATATCAAAATACTTGTTAGAGGTGACAGGAGCTAAATGAAAACTTTATCTAAAGTGCATAGAAACAAGCTTAAGAAAAGGACATAGGAGACCAAAATAAACCATCATTCTCAGATTCACTTTCAATGGTACATTTAATAGTGTCAATGGGTATTTACATCATTTTGAATGGTGAAATAAACTATAGTATGTGGTCACAGGTTTCTGTGGCTAGCAATCAGTTTGTGAACATGGTCATTTACAATAGGCATTGCATTTGTATTCCTTCTAACAATTCAAAAAAATCAGTACCGGAAATTTTTTCTTTTTGAAATGCAATCAGATCGAAGATGGCTGCATGGACGGATTCAATACTACTATTTGTCCAGAATCTCCATTCAGTAAATACACCTGTGAAGGAATATAATCAGATGTGTCTGATGATAAGCATGTCAACTTGCAAGCAGGCTGCAATAACTGACAACCTTTTGCACATTTTAGTGTCATGATGCGTGCACCTGTTCGCATTTTCCAGACCTGTAGATGACATAAATACAAACTGCTAAATTAAATTGAGGAAAGCTAAAAACATTCCATTCAATCTTCATAACAAATTTGAATGGAACTTCAAGTTTGACAAGTCGTAGCAATTTCAAAACAAACAAATAAGGCCTGATATCTGGCAATCAAATACCATCAGAGACTTTTCCCTCAAGCAAAGACAGAAATTAAATTTCATAAATATGATTTTTCTCTAGATTTGGGAAATAAGTTACAGCCCGTCCCAAATATATCAAGACCAACTAGCTTGCCCAATCTACCTTACAAACAAATGAAATCACCAAGCTTTGAATGGATGTACTTATGGAACATGAAAATGAATCTTGGAACCTATGTACTTTTTACATTGAACAGTCATACTTAATGTAATCAATGTTTATATAATCAACTCCATATAAACATTGATCACATAAATACAAACTGCTGAGTTAAATTGAGGAAAGCTAAAAACATTCTATTCAATCTTCATAACAAATTTGAATGGAACTTCAAGTTTGATAAGTCATATTAATTTCAAAACCCTGATATCTGGCAATCAAATACCATCAATGACTTTTCCCTTGAACAAAGACAAATTAAATTTCAAAAATACGATTTTTTCCTAGATTTGGGAAAGAAGTTACAGCCCATCCCAAAAAAATCAAGACCAACTAGCTTGCCAAATCCGCCCTACAAACAAATGAAATCACCAAGCTTTGAATGGATGTACTTATGAAACATGAAAATGAATCTTGTACTTTTTACATTGAACAGTCATACTTAATGTAATTAATCAATGTTTATATAATCAACTCCATACTATTCTTCCATTCATTTAGTGGTAACCCACTAGGGCTGATGCTAAATTAATCAGAAAGTCATATCTGAAAAAGCATCCTTTTATTTAGTTGTAACTAACAAACTGTTTGAACAACTTAAGAACCTAAACCTCATTACTAGCAATTCCATCGACATCAATTAGGTGAATACTTCCAAGTAGTCCTATTATCTGCAATGTGGATCATTTAAATTTTTTAAGTATAAAAAGTATGATTATTGAATGGAATGCATACATGGGTAGGTTACAAAGACTGCAACGTCTACATTTGGAATGAAAAGAGCCCATAATGCACACACCATTCTCTTTAAAAGAATTCTTATGATGACATGCAACATGAAAGTATAACTTTTGTGATGCTATATTGCTATCTATCAACACCGTTCAATGATGATGATAATTTGGTGCCATTGCCTATACGGAGTCGGGCTGAGTAGTCGGTGACAGATGGCATTATAATGGGACGACTGATAGAATTGAGACCAACGAAGAACATGAGGATAATCTCACAGAAGACCTCGTACACTTGTGGGACGTGTCCGTCTGAGAGCACGTACGAATGGAAGCCGATGCCAGAGAGGTTCCAGAGGATGAAATTTGGAATAACTTGCTTGTAAACGACGAAGTGGACAACCTTCTGACTTGTCTTCCTAGACCTATAGCGAGACACTTAATAATTTTGCAAGACGTGCGTGAGGAGTGAGAAATAGAGCAATGCCGACAGCAAATACTATAGCATTACGAAGAGCGTACAAAACGAGAAGAAGAACGCAACACTTATTGACATCGTATGCCGAAGAATTAATGCCCTTATACCCAAACAAAGACAGGCGACCACAAAGCGGTCACGAAACACCAGATCGGGAAATAAGGTCACTAAGAATACAAGAACAAAGAGAAAGGAGGTTGAAAAGAATAGTTGAGGAAACAGAGGAATTACTACCCAAGAGTGAGAGCCCACCCCGAGAATGGAGCAAAAATAGAAGCGTCAGTCGGAGTCGTAGTCAGGAAAAAATAGAAATTCTTACAGAATGGGAAAATACAATCGCACGACAATACACAAACACAGAGTGGGAGGAACTAGCGAGGCAATTGCCACTCTCGGACGAAACAAAAGAAGACCTTGTTGACTAGGCAAACGATTCAACCGTACGACTTCCACCAACCGACGATCAGTGAGAAGACCGATCATGGTAGGATACACTGTCGGAGACACATGAAGACAATATTCGACGTTTTGAAGAATTGTTGATCGGAGAGCAAGAGCCTACAACTCTGGGACTAGAGGAGCACAAGAAAGAAACCGTGGGCAACAGGAGAGTGCGGTTTGCTGACGGAGGAGTGGAGGACACCTATGTGGCCGAGAGTGCACGAAAAGCACCAGAACATATGGGTCAAGACTCTTCGACCAGAAACCGAACATGAAAGTTGCACCAAGGAGGGAGGATGGTGACTCCTCCAGCAAGTTTGAGTGAGCAAAGACTGGTCGAAGGATCTAGTGAGACATTGCAAGACATGTGAAACCATATGGGTGGCGAATGGACAGGATGACAAATCCTATTGGTTGCGGTCATTCCCAGCAACTCTAAGAGGCATAGCCATCGATTGGTACATGGAACTAGAAGCAAATTCAAAAGTCAATTGGGACACACTGAAGAAGGCATTTCAAGAAGAGTTCAAACTCCTAAGAGATGACAATGAAATTATAGCTGAAATCTATAGTACAAAACAAAGCAAGCACTAAAACGTAAGAGCCTATAATTGTAGGCCGAAAGCGCTGTTGGTGAAACTAGAAAAGGAATCAGTTGACTTGAAAAAGCACTGGTTCATCGAGGGGTTGATTCCCTCGCCTAGGAAAAAGATGAAAATAGTACCACCTTCATCGTATGTTGATGCTTACACTCGGGTGATGGACATCAAGAGTGAAGACAAAATGTCCTCTTGCGGGAAAAAGTAAATAGACGACGACAACGAAAGTTCGAACCACAGTGACAATGAATCAAAAACCGTACAAGCACTTCGGAAGGACATGATGAGAATGATGAAAGAACTAAAGGCAGAAAAGGAGGGCACAAAAGACAACGAATTGTGGTGTGCGAAGTGCAACGGCGAAGGCCATGTCAAGGTAAATTGCCCAAAGAAAATGTTTTGTGAGATTTGCCAAGTCCTAGGACACTCCATCAAAGAATGCCCGTACAGTCTGAAGACGAGGAGCACCCAGGTGCTCTTCACTCAAAGCGAACAATATACCCCACCGACTACACCGCCGAAGCAGCAAAACAACAGTGCATCGCTAGGCGGGTATCAGAATGACGAGGGAATAACAGATTCAATAATAGTGGGGGGAGAAGTTGCATACAGTACAATGGAAAAGGGCGACCGATGATCCAGTGTCGACAGTGCAGTGAATGGGGACACTTCACTCGGGGATGCTAGAACAACCAAAACCAAAACAAGACGAGCATGCTTTGCAAATGGTGTGGTCCAAGTGATCACGAGGATAATGATTGCCCGAAACAAAAAGCCAGTATCAATCTGATCGACATAGAAGGAGAGGAAGGAGAAGAAGTCTTTGTCGTCACCCGAGCGCAGACAAGGAAGGCCGTCTACTCTGACCCTTGCATGGAGGAGAGACTCTGGGAAGCCAATGTAGAGGTCGAACAGGCAATGGCAAAAGAACGAAGACATTCTAATGTAAAAGCCAGTGCATCTAACCGATTAGAATCAGACAAGAACATCGCCAGCCAAGTGTTGCAAACTACCATACCCATAAAGATGGTCGACCTATTACAGAGCATGCCACAATTAAGGGTGACGATATCTAATGTGGTGGACCAGGAGAAATTGAACGAGAAGGATACGATTGACGATGCCATAATGGAACCACCGCTGAGCGGCAAGCAAGTTTTCGACCCAATGTTGCTAGCAATCAATGTCGAGAAGAAGCCGATTGTCATCCATATGGAGATTCTTGAGAAAAGCCTAACGAATACAATCGTTGATGGAGGCTCAAGAGTAAACATACTACTCGAAGATAAATGGAGGAACCTGGGAAAACCAACTCTGTGGTCGCCGAGCTTCCATTTGGTAGGAGCTGACCAACATGGAATTAAGGCCTTGGGAGTATTGATGGGACAAAAAGTGAAAATTGGCACTAAACACTTCCTGCTAAATTTTGTCGTCATCATAGTGCATAAGAAAGCATATGATGCACTCCTTGGGTGAGGATGGTTGATAGTGACAAAGGTCGATCACAATTGGAAGAAAAACACCATGTCGACTGAAAACAAAGAAAAAAAATTTATTATTGACTTGAAGACCCAAGCCGTGAGTGAAGAAAAGGCTTCCTTCAATTCCGAGTCAGATGCAAGTGAGACATCGATGGGAGAAAGAGGACCCATGGAGCCTAACGATAAAGGGGTACTGGAATTACAACCATGCTCTGAAGATGAAACAAGTTCACTCAACGGGCTATTCCATTGGCAAATGGAAGAATATGATGTGTTCCAACCAGGGTGCAATATGATTCAGATCGATGAGATTGAGAAGGATCCTTTGCTTGGAACAAGTCGTACGACCGGCGATAAGACAAGTGGTACACCAGAAGGATCATTGGAGGAGACAAGTCAACCTTCGACTGCAAGTTGTACGACAGAGGGATTGTCGGAGGAGACAAGCTAACCATTGACTACAGGTCATACACCAAGGGAATTGCTAGGGGTGAATCGCACACCTGTGCATGAAGAAGATCATCCAATAGTAAGTCACATCCCCGACAACGTATGGAGAATATAAGGAGGGTAATGCTAGAGTAGATGATACACCAGCACATAAATTTGAGCCAGATAAGGTGATCATGTACGAGGAGCCATCGACGAGCAAGGTAAACTTGGGAGATGAAAGTAACAAAAAATTGATTTTGGTGGGCGACGATTGGAATCCAGTATTGAAGGCGACAACAATCAAAGTTTTTCTCGAGTACAATGACGTATTTGCCTAGACGTATAAAGACTTGAAGGGAATACCTCCGGAACTTTGTGTGCACAGGATTCTCCTGATTCCAAATGCACAACCGGTGAGAAAGAGACCATACCGGATGAATAAAAATTATGCAGTGAAGGTGCAAGAAGAGATCGAGAAAATGTTACCAAATCCGGATATGTGTAGACTTTAGATGCCTAAATGCGGTTACCATCAAGGATCCATTTCCCATCCCCTTCACAGATTCAATCTTGGACGAGGTGGCTGGTCATGAGATTTATTCATTCATGGATGGATTCTCGAGGTACAACCAGATTAGTATCGTCGAAGAGGATAAGTTGAAGACCACCTTTATGGTGGAAGATGGAGTATACACGTACAACCCGATGCCGTTCGGCCTATGTAACGCTCCAACCACTTTTCAGAGGATAATCCTCCACATATTCGACAAAATGTCGGTGGGGATCTTCAAAGCATTCCTTGATGATTGGTCAATTTACATCGACCAACAAATCCACTTAAAGGCTCTCACCAAATGCATGAAGTGTTGCAGGTCGGCACGATTAGCCCTAAATCTGAAGAAGTGTCAGTTTATGGTAGCACAAGGCAAACTCCTCGACCACCTGGTTTGCAAGGCAGGACTAAAAACATACCCGGACAAAATATGGGTAATCATACAGATGGAGGCTTCGAGAGATATCACTGGGGTGAAGTCGTTTCTTGGACATGTAAGATACTACTGAAGATTTATCAAGAACTTTGCCCAAATATCCTGTCACCTTGACATGCTCACAAGGAAGGGTGTGCTATTCATGTGGACAGACGAACAAGAAAAGGTGTTCAATGAATTAAAGGCAAGGTTGATTAGTTCCCTGATCTTAGCCTATCCAAACTAGGACAAGGAGTTTCATGTACATGTTGACGCTTCAACTTTCGTGATAGGAGCCACCTTGGTGCAAGTCAGGCCTCAAGGGCTCGACCACTCGGTGTTCTTCACCAGTTGACTATTGTCAAGTGTCGAGTGTAACTATAGTATGATTGAAAGAAAAGAACTCGGAATGGTCTACTCAGTGCAAAAGTTCAAACATTACCTCTTGGAAACACCATTCACCTTTTATGTTGACCAACAGGCAGTCATGTATCTTATGAACAAGCTGAGTATACAGGGTTGCATCAGCAAATGGCTACTCCTACTCCAAGAGTTTACATTCACTATTATCGTACGTCTGGGAAAAAGTCATGTTATAGTGGACCAACTATCACAGATCAAGTCGGGGGAACCACCGGAAGGAGTAAACGAGGACTTTTCCGATGCTCATCTATTCCAGATAGACGCCCTGCCACCATGGTATGAGAACATTGGTGAATACTTGTCGACAAGGACTTTCCCTAAAGACATGCCAACCGGCGAAAGAAGGAGATTGGCACTCAAGAGCAAAACATTCCAATTAGTGAACGGACTCCTATACAAAATGGGGCCCAACCATATCCTCAAGAGATGCGTCATGAGAGAGGAAATAAAAGGGGTGCAACCTGAAGCTCACAAAGGGCTAGCTGGCAGACATATGGGGCCAGACGCCACTGCCAAGAAGGTTTTATTGGCTAGACTATGGTGGTCAACGTTCCACACTGACACCCGAGAGTGGGTAGTGGGATGCGATACTTGCCAGAGAGTTGGAAAACCACCAAAGAGGGATTATATGCCACTCTCACTGTCACAGCCACAAGCATTGTTCAAGAGGTGGGGGTTGAATTTCATAGGCCCGTTGAAGGTCAGAAAGTTACACGGGTGCCGGTATGTAGTGGTGGCGATAGAGTACTTAACCAAGTGGGCCGAAGCCAGAGAGCACTGGAAGATAATACAACCCTAAGCATCGCAAGGTTCATCTACAAGAAAATAGTAAGCTATCCCAATCTAGATAACAAGTGACAGAGGAGGACATTTCGTCAACCATGTCATAAGGTTGATGACTAGCGAGTTTAATATATTTCATTCACTATCAAGTCCCTATTACCTAAAAGCCAACGGGTAAGCAGAGTTGACAAATAAAGTGCTAGTTTCGGTCGTTTATAAGTCATGTGGCATAGAAGGATCTGACTGGGAGGAGAAGCTGCCAGCCATGTTATGGGCCTACTGTACGACCTATAAGGTGACGGCAGGGCATACTCCCTTCCAGTTGATGTACGGCCAGGAAGCGATGGTCCCAGCCGAATACCTGGTCCCTAGTCTCCTAATAGTAGTCGATAATCAACTTGGTGATACAGAGAGATTAAAAGAGAGACTATTTCAATTGAACAAACTTGACAAACGACAAGTCCTGGCATAGTGGGCGACGGAAGTGATGCAAAAGCGACGGAAATACTGGCACGATAAACATCTCTGGAGAATGAACTTCCGACAAGGCCAATTAGTTCTCAAGTATAACGGTCGTAATGAGATAAAGCCAAGAAAGTTCAAGGTGAAGTGGTTAGGACCGTTCCGAGTACGGGAAGTACTAGAAAACGGGTCCATAAAACTGGAGAACCTCGACGGCACATTAATCAAAGACACAATAAACAAGTCGAAACTCAAGATTTACAAAGGCAAGAAGTCATCTCAATAAATCTTATGGAGTGTGGAAACGAAGTAGAAATGCAAAGTGAATTTCGGAATGAATTGGAATATGAACCAAGCGAGTTTGGGTATCACGGAGTAGGTCTTATAAGTGTGGACATGAATAAAAGAATCGACGGAGTGGCTTTTCCGAGCACACACTTGGATGAAGTTACTGGTTATTTTGGGCCATGAGTACGATGGTTAAAAATTTATGATTACTGGAGGTTATATTCACCCTAACTGGCATGAGAGAGGGAATAGTGGAAGACAACTTCGACCCTTGGGCAGACCAAGATAACAAAAGTATGGAAGAAGACGAGTGGATACAAGAATGCAACAAAATATGGAACAAATATGGATTCTTATTGACGAAGGAAGATGTAATCCCACTGCAAACGAGCTACATAGCCGACAGTACAATTATAATCGAATGTTCGGGCTACTATGAAGCGGTTCGAGAATTCAGTGAAAGAAACTTGCTAAGAGGAGCACCCTGAAGTGCACCACTGCCAAGACCACAGATGTGGTGAGCGATATATAATCTACGAAAATTGATAGTCGATGGCAAATCCATAACATGGCTCCAAGAACCAGAAGGGTTAAATTTTGATTGACGAAAGGAAATTACATAAAGGTATGGAAGAAGTAAGTTTTGTTGATCAAATTTTTAAACTAGAATGAATAGAAAGATGTCCAAATGACTGTTTTAGAGAGGCGAACGCCACTTGTATTTTTCGCCACGTCACGGAAATTGAAAAACGAAGTGGTGCAACATGGATTACGACAAAACATGATGACCAAGAAAAAGAACAAAGAACGGAGGAAGAAAGGATTAATAGATATGGAAAAAGAACAAGAGGGCAACAAGATGGAAAAAGTGAAGTAAATAAAAGACCTTGATAAGTAGCACGATGGCCACAAGAACCCATTAAGGCATGTTACTCTAATGACTGTTTTAGAGGTGCATATGGAAATTGCATTTCTTGCCAAATGATGGAAATCAAAGTAGTACGGGAGGTAGGAAATGCACAAGAAGACGACGAAAAAGAAAACTGGGAAAATTTATGGGAAAAGCAGAAATCGAAGAGGAAAATATTGAAAAAAGAAAAGAAAAAATAGAATAAAGGACATTAATTAAAATAAATAAAGAAATAAATTTAAAAGTTAAAAGTTTATAAAGGGGTTGTACGACCCCATCATCACCATATGACTCAAGAGCATTAAGTTGTACAACCCCCTCATAAAAATCATACGACTCAAACTTTAAACTCTACAATCGACCATTTTGTTGTATGACTACCACTCTACAATCGACCCCCCACTTCCATACGACTACCATTCTGTCGTATGAACCTGCAATTGTCACTTTGACCGCCGTACGATTTGGGTTCCTCTTGATCGTACGATTTCCCTACTGTGGGTGTCATACGACTCACTCATCTCTACAGCTCCTACCGACACTTAGCACAAGTAACCGTACGACTCAGAAAGTGCATACTATACGATTTCAATAGGGTTATCTGTCGTACGATCAAGGATTGCCGACACCGTACGAACTAGATTCTCTAATATCGTCGTACGGTCTTTGCTCCATCAATCACAAAGAAATAATACTCCTCTATCATACACCCTTATAATTTTTGTGTCGTTCTTGCACAACTTCAATAGGCCGCTGCATATAATTCCCGACAAGGTATTTCAGGGTGAAGTAATAATTTTTTCTTAACACTTTCTACAGGACAATCGAGAATCAGTTACGAGAACCATCAAGAGTAGGAAAAATTGAGGCGCTTCTCATTATAGTAGTTGGGAGAAATTTTGCAATAGTCGGGAATAGCCACAACAATGGCAGCAAGAGAAATTAAAGAGGATACTATAGCATGATACAGGCCAAAAATCCTCAAGGAGACTGAAAAGAAGAAAAAGCGACCAACACAACCGACTACGAAAGACAAAATCACGGTGGATAATCTTACACGGGAGAGTTTGACAGCAGTGGAGAGCCGCACATGGTGGCTAAAGAATTCTACAGAGCATCCTTTGAAGGAGTCACTCACAGATTCTTGTGTTAACAAGGTAATTCAAGCTCCAACTTTCAATTACCAGGAATTTGAACCATTTTTGAGAAGTATGGTACTACATTACAATAAGCCGGAAAATGAAACTAAGGTTGAATACTTGAACACTTCCGTTAAAATAACATTCAAACTTGAGGATTTCATGAAGGTATTTAGCATTCCTAGTTGGGGGTATGATGTCACCAAACCTCCCCCGAAGGTTACACAAAGGGAAAAAGAGGGTTATGTTAAACACCTGTGTAATAGTGATTTATCTAAAAAAGCAAAAGCAAGGCTATGGGGAAAACGTAATAGGGCCCTCAGGAAGGACGACCTGGCAAATGACGAGTGGCATTGCATTATGGACATCATCAAAAGCATTTTGATTGGCGCCACTCGATTCTCGAACATTGCCGTCTGGATGGCGGAATACATGGTGGGATTGAAAGAAGGCACAATATATAATTGGGCAGCAGTATTGGCTAGTCGGATGGAGGAATTTCTATCCATGAAACACAAAGCATTCTACATGACACAAGACGCCATTGCATTGTTCCTGGATGCAGTGTTTAAATAGGTATCATCACTTCAAGGTGGTCAATTTCAGCCAGATGCCGACTATGACCCAGCATGGCCGACCATATTCAGATGGACGAAATTGGGCACACAACTTGAGACTAAGACCCCCAGCAGGAAGAGGATGGTCACATACTGGGTAACTGGATGCCTTGTACAATATTGAATCCATGTTCAAGGAGACATATTTCAGGTTACATGAGGTCCATAAGGGTCAACAGGTGGTCGCTAGGCTTGATGAATTCGTTCATGTATCTAGGCAGCGGAGGAAAGATGTGGAGGAACAGAATCGCAGATTTCAGCAACAGTTGGCTTAGCAAACTCAATTGATAGAATTGGAGAAAGCCAAGGTTGTTGAAAAAAGAAAAAGACTTGGATGAAAAGCAACAGTAGTTAATTAGCAGAGATGAATAGTTGGCAGATCAAAGCTGGCAGCTCTCAGCAAAGGATGCGAAGTTCACTGCTATGGAGAAGGAATTGGCGGAATTACGAACTAATCAGGAGTAGTCGAAGAAACAATTTGACGAGGTAGTTCAGTTGGTTAAGTCAACTAGGGAGCGGGAAATCAAAGCCACTTAGCACTTGAAACTTCGCACTGAGGAAGTTTACCGACTTCGCTGAGAGATCTCTCAGCAACGTACTTCTTCTCCTTCAGTCTATACCCCTCCAGGGAGTTCTTCGCCACTGGAGTCACAGTAATGGGTATTTTTTGGTTATATTGTTTTTAGTCTCTAGTCGTTTGGAAAACGACTACTTTTTAGGGGGGATGATGTAAACAAGCATTTTGCATAAGTATATTGTATTTATTGTGGGTTGGGTGTGTCGGTGAGGTTAGTTGTTCTCCCGGCAATTATGATTAGTTGGAGTCAGTTGTCGGCACCAACTGTCGGCTACCTTTATATGCCAAGCATGGAATTGTAGACGGGACCGCATTTGCGTGATATCCCTATCATATTGTATGAGAGCATAATCGAGCATAATAGCAAGACCAGTTTTGATGTGAATTGTCAATGAGTAATTTATTATGATGCTGTTGTATTTCAATTTCAAGTATATTCTGGTTACTGTGTGAATTCCAATTCCGATCTGTTAGGCAGTAAAAAGAATCCCTCTCTGCATGCATTTTAAACATTAAAATACAGCTTAACATTACCTTTTCTAAGTCAGTTCACACATTGCCCTTAACCTTCCGAGCTTTAACTGAGATCAACTTCACAATTGCACAGCCTGCAACTGTCTCTATGCATTCATAAGCCTTGCCTTAACTCTTCCCAACTTCTATTCTGTGCAATTATGAGTTGCATCCTTCAGCGTACATGCACCTTGAAATGTACTTGATTATTATCTGTGTACTATTATGTTTCTTCATGTCTAACGTTTGGAAACTCTGAAAGATTAATAATGAATCTGAACATGGTGCATTCACAGAAATATTCAATCACATGACAGACAAAGTCAGATATCCATGATATGCTTGCATATGTGTGAGTATGCCTATGTAAGAACGTATTGATACTCGGTGCTAAAATAAATATTGTGGCCACATGGATGGTGATCATTAGAAAAGTCTCCATGCAACACTTTGACATAATTCATTAAGAAACAAATTTGAGTGAGGGGCTTGGTAAAAGATCAAGGCCCATTCAGTACAACCATTGAACGGTTGTGAAGCAGCCACCAACTCCGAACCCAACCAACCAAACTGATACCAGTTACATAAGACTCACTCCAATAATTACAGAAAAATTTGCAGGTCGCTAGGCAGAAAAAAAGGTATTTTTTTGTTGTTGCAGATTCATAGGACTTAGGATAGATGAGAAATTTGGTGGCCGAAAAATAAAGAAAATCATTTTTTTTCTTTTTTGAATGTGTGTTTAGGCATCACCATCTTAGAGTTTTTAAATCCCAACATTTCAAGTCCTTCACAACCCATCTTCAGGGGAGAAATGCTTTCACGTTTTCTCTGTATGTTATCATGTCAAATATTCTGAATAAATAACAAAACACATGTGAATCTTCTTGACACTTTGGTTCTTCCACTTAATAGTTACTTCAAGTTATAAGTGAGTCTTTAGAAATTTAGTATTCTTATATCCCCAATTCTTTGCAAATATTGTTTTATGTTCCTTCTGCAGTGGCACCACTCTTGAATCATGTGTAGATGACAAAAACTTGAATTGACCTCGTGGTAAGAATAAGCTCAGCAGATTTGTGGACCATATAAGCTGTTTTTTGGGGCAGATACAATTCCCCATGGAGATAGCTAAAGAAGGATGCATCCCAGTTTTTTATGCACCTACACCTCTGCTTGTTGTACCTATGCATATTTTTGTATCTTAGGTCTACAACTCAAATCTATATTGTCTGTAGCATGCCAGCTTGCTCACATTGAAGACATTCAATTTCCCTGACCCACCCTTCACGTCTATATTAGTGAAGCATAAGCTTGACAGTTTGTATGCCTGGAATGTTTTCTTAAAAACAAAGGAGGCATACAAACTTCTGGTATGTTTAATGATCAATATGACAGGTTGCATGCTCGGAATGTTCTCTTAAGAACCAAATTAAGGCAAAGAATCTTCTGCTGTGTTTAACAAAAACTGAATTTTTCTGATATATTCATTGGCTTTGGGATATTATTTCCTCTAGAGTAGGGGCATCAGGGTGACAAGGCAAATAGTTAATTTTTTCCAAAGTAATATGATGATCACTATCCTAGTGTGACTACTTCAGAGGGTAAGCTACAGAAATCAACAAATCTCTGGTTATTTTGTAACAGACAAATTTTGTCCATATCTGCAAAAGCTTGATTAGAAAGTACAAGTAAAATGGTAAAAACATCTCCAAATTTCTTGAATAGCTCTTGAATTAAAACCAAAAGACAATGGGGGCAATTCATGAAAACCACAATAGTTTTTTCTTTGTAAAAATGATACAAGAAGTTGTTATTACCTCCACTACACCTCTTCGAGGAGCATGAATGGCCAAACACAAGCAAAAATCATGCTTTAACTTTTCATTTCCAACAGCATCCATGGAAGGTGTATCTGCGTTAAGAGGTACTTCCATAAATAGACAACAGGCATCACGATAGCCCTGTAAAAGACAGATTATCTTTCTAAAATTGTTCTAGTGAAAATACAAATCCACAACATTAACAAGGATGTCAGTCTCCTTGATAAGTAGATGAGGTAACTTACCTTCCACAATCTCACGACAACAAGAGCTTGTGTGTCAAGTAGGAGTATACGACCAAGAGAATCTGTAATAGCAGCCAAAGTACCACTAGGAGACAGCGTAAGCCTCTCACCTTTCCTAGGATGGTCTTGTAAACATGTCATAAGTGATGCTGCACAATATGAGAAATCAAAGTCACCTTGACTCTATATGCAAGACATTGTCCAGCAGATCCGGTGCCAAATCATAATACAAAATAAAATGAAAACATTTAAGAGAAATTCTTTACAACAAAGAAGTTAACTATAAGCGTAAAATAAAATAATTTGCAAGCAGATGTAAAGAAAAATTGTCCTGTATATTTAAAACAATTTTTTTAAAGTTAATAGCCATTAATATGAGAACAGTAAGGTTAGTCACTGGGTAAGTTAAGGCTTAGGCAGTCATTTGGAATGCATATCATCTCAACCCTGCAATGTGTAAGTGTATCAACCAATGGTGAATCTTGCAAAGCTTGCATTCAACAACAAAAAGGGATTAGTTACATAGAATACACACCATGACTCATTAATGTAAGAAACTGCACATAAAAATTTCAAAATGATCAGACAACTGCACATGTTAGAGACGACTGAAATATTTGTCTACTCAATTAGCCTTTCTTGCACAGCATTCTATACAAAACGTTAAGAGTTTTTAATACTACCTTTATTCTGGTCATGTTATTGAGTATAAAATTAATTCACAATGAAGTTAGAGAAGTTTAATAAAAACATCCTCAATTGTCACAAAATGACACAATAATCAGTTTTGTGATCCTAAAACCAAACTCTATACCAGACAGCAGCTTGCAAACTTCAGCAAATCAGAAGTGGATATAGAATTAAAGTATTATGGATCAGTCAAATAACTTGCAATCTTGAGATTTCACCACTCCTATGAAAAACATCACTCAGAAGTGTGCATACAACGTAAGTGTTATATGCCAATATTGCAGCCAATGAAAAGTACACAGGACTTTCAAGCCAAAAGTAAGAGCTTGATATACAGTTTTCTGCAAACTCAGAAGTGTGCATACAACGTAAGTGTTATATGCCAATATTGCAGCCAATGAAAAGTACACAGGACTTTCAAGCCAAAAGTAAGAGCTTGATATACAGGACTTTATGAACTTTGTGTATGACAATGATTTTTAAGGCAATAAGCTAATAACTACTACATCTTCATTTTCATGTTCACTTAAGAAAGGAATCCCGCTTACAGAACAAAACCTGATTGTAAATATCAGACTTGTCCTGTGCTGTATACAGTTTTGGAAGAGCACTCCACAAACAATGAAAACTAATAATAACCAAACGCTCTCTTTGGAAACCCAGAATTGAAAACTTTCTAGCCATGCTCAGCATTACAGAAAGGGCTAAAACTCCATTGATAGACCATACTCAGATCCAGGATTGTTACATCAGAAGCAGATAGTAAGTGAGATCAACCAAAGCTATCATCAACGTCATGTGCAAAAGCAAAACATTGACAATTCCTAAAGATCTCTCTAAAAAAGTTTTAACTCACATGAATCGATTCTCCACTACAGCCTACTTGTGCTGAAGTTGTTCCCTTTTCAATTGCTCTTAACACCAAATCTTTCCTTTGTTGAAATCTCAATCAGCCATTATCTTCATTACCTATGCACCCAAAATGGGTACTTTCTGCAGAGCCTTCTCTTCTTTCTCTGCTAAACGATCACAGCCACATTATTTCCCAGAAGCACAAGACTTTTCCAGTAAATGTGCAGATCTTTGCATACAATCCCTACTTGCTCTGTTCAGCAGCACTTCAGCCCCTCTGGTATTCCTGCAACTTCCTTTGTATCACCTCCTCATATCTCTTCTTAGGATATTTGTCTTCATCATTACTTGCCCCTTTGCTTCTCTTACAAAGCTTTCTTTCATCCCTGCAGTCAACCATGTTATTACTTCCTCAAATGCATTATTTTGGAAATACTATCCCACTTGTGGTAATAAGTTTTTCATCCCTCTCTGCAACATTATTTTCTTTGACAGCATCGTATTCTTAGCTTTCTCTCAGCTACACAATTAATTCTCTTCATCTCTGGTATTTTTAAAATCCAGACTGAGAATTACTGGCTCCTCTCTCAAACTGGGGTTTTTGAATAATCCTAAAATCTATGGAAGTCTGCAATTTGGGAATACCTGGAGTCACAACCTGAAAAACCCTGAACATGGAAACTCCTAGGCCTCAAGGGTTCAAAACTCCCTGGTTTTACAAGGTCAAGACACCCAGGGTTCAATAGAGCAGACTCAGCAACCATATCTCAGAAATTGAGAAAATACAGTCCAGATTTCAAGATCTCTTGTCAACATTGCCTTGGTCAAAGAAACAATTACTAGACTCAAACAATTGCAAGTCTCCCCTGGCTGATCAGATCCAACACACTCAGTAGCCTCAGGAGGTACCTAACAAAAATAAATGTGGATAAATTGGACATTCCTAGCCAGCACAAGCACCAGAAGAAGTAAACTATAACTTACAGACTATTCAAAAAAAAAGTGGAGGAACAAAAACCATGGGTGCAAGTGATCAAAGGGAAAGGATCTCCTCAAGTTGTTGATATGGAAGTTCATATGAAACTGAATAAAGAGAAATGCAAGCCAATACTCAACCTTTGAGTTTGCAGCTTACCTATCATGTTGACCCCCTGGATGCCAGCCATGCCTTTTTACATGATGCTTTGGACCTGTAGAAATCTCCCTTGACAAAGCTTGGATGACTCCAAAGAGCACACTTGGTATTGGGTTATGACCTGCAGAGTGTATGCACTAAGGAGGACTCTCTTAACAGGTTACTCCAATTTGTTGAGAAGAGGGGCCTATCTAACATACACAAAAAATACCTGATCTTTTTATAAAGCAATCTGAAAGAATGAAGTAAAAGTGTAGGGATAAGAAGGTGTATTGATTTGGCTTGATGATGACATGCAATGAAGGCCAATGCATAAAAGACAAACAAGTATATAATAAATAACAATGTATTAAAGTACTTATCTCTTACAAATTGAACTCCCCTTTATGCTGAAAACAAACCGCTTCTAATGTGAGGTCGCAATAAGGAGATGACTACAAAAAGGGTGCACCTAATAGGCAAGGCAAGTAGATTACTTGACCTTCCTATGTCACTGGAGTATCCTGCCCTATATTTAGCCCTATGAATTTGTGAATTGAGCCATGAAGATGAATATGCATCTTTAAACTTTATGCAAATGCAAGAGCAGATAAACTATGAAAGAGAAGAGCAAGTGGTAAATTGCCGATGAGGAATGGTGCATATTGCTCTTATATACACCCTCCAAATTTGATATGCTAGACCCTAAAGCCAATAATACGTGCTAATAAGCAAGAGGCCTAAAGGGTCCAACAAAAGGAGATGTGTTCTAAGGGGCATCTAGGATAAAGGTGACAAGTTCAACACATGCCAGCAAAACATTTGGCACAAGCCACCAACATGTAGAATAGATATACACTATTGTACTGCAAGGACACACTCCCAAGGGTCTGGGTGATGTCCCAAGGGCAAGGGGATGGGGATGAAACATTCCCCCATCGTGTCACTCAAAAAAAGTAAAAAATATAAGGACTTTTCCATCAAATGGGGACATCTCTTATTTTAAGCAACCACCGGGGATAACCTACCATCCCTAGTGTGGCCTACAAGATGCTAGGACATCCCTCAACTGTACCAAAAACTGCAAAAAAAACATTAAAAACTTTTTTTAAGTTGGAAAAAAGGAATTCCCATAATTTGCATCTTGAACTTTATAAATAAATTTAATACTTGTAGTTGATGATATGATACCGGTATCATCGTAGCAGATTGATCATTGGATGAATGGATTCTCAATGTGTATTTACTTCAGAACTTAGTATTTGACATCTGTATTTATAGTTTTGAGTTTAGTGCTTATGCATTTTAATCATTAATAATTTAATAGTATGACAATGTTATTCAATGTTTGATCATGGAACTTGGATCAAGTTATTTGTATTACTAAATGTAAGGTCAAAAATTGCATACCCTGCAATTTTGACACTACAAATTGTCCTTATTTTAGTGTCCATTCCTGTAGTATGCTTTAGAGGCCATTTTAGCCCTCTTTCCTACCTGGTTCCTGATCCAGATGCCAAGTTTTGTGTTGTTTTGCATGCTTATGTTCTTGTGTTCAATGTGACCATTTTGTAATGATTCCCGTTTGTTTCTTCTTGTACGTTAGCGTGAGCGTGCTGATGTCTACACGATGTCCTGCGACCGTACAACTGTACAAACTTTATTTGGCATTCAAAATTTGTCTCTTGGACTTCCATTTTGTTCGTAACCAATATTCACCCCGCCCCTCGAGTTTCCAAAAATCTTTTTCTGATTCCTTTGCCAAAAAATAGCCTCTGGGATGATTCATATTTTGAATTTGGATTCCGTCTTCCCTCATGTTTTTGAAACTGGTTTTTGGCTCCAAGTCTCCTTCTCTTGTAGTTCTCTACAACACTCTATAGCATTCCATGATTCTACAACAGCTCTTTGGTTTGTGAACATCCTTCATTATCATTGTGAGGCTCTCTCCATTTTCAAGGAACAGTTTGCTATGCTTTCTCCTTCCCTTTTCTCTTATTATTTTTTATTTCATTGCTTCCTTAGCATCTCTGGATTCTACATCTCCCAGATTTCCTTTTCTATACACACCAGGATAGTGATTAATACACCTATTGTTATTCTTACATTTCAGTTATTTAGTGCTGATTTTAGTCCTAGATGCACATAGGATTTAAGAGCGCACACAAATTCCAATTTCCTTGTTCCATTGATTGCTTGTGGAAGTCGAAAGACCAAACTAGGGGCTTGACCACCTTGGCAAGCTCCCAAGCAGTCACAACCTTCTTTTCTGTCCCAAAAAAAATTTGTTGTCGCTTCACAATCACACGGAGGTTTGCATTCTCTTATTTTCCTTACTGTTAACCATTTCATTTAGATAATTTGAATTAAAATCATATTACTGTTATTTTACGTTTTCTGGATATTTCTTGTGTACTGCTGTGTGCATGTTTTATCATCCCTGTGCACAGGTATTTCAGGTTCTATAAAGACACTTGATTTTTCTGGCATTTTCATACAACAATGCATAATCTGGACTACAGTGCACATCGTGGATGACAACACAAGTGTTTTGGTGTCTGAACTAAGTCTCCTCCAGTTTCATCCTGCAAACTGTTTGTAGCTCCAGGGTTCTATTCCTGGAGTTCATTTTCACATTTTGCTTGTCTATTTCCAGTTTTTCATATTTTTTTATTATAAATATCAACTAATTTCAGTTCAAATTTTAATAGGCATCCCCTTGTCCTAAAAATTTGGGAAAACTTTTGCCATCCTCAAATCCACACCCGCATGTCCCGTCCTCAAAACTAAACTCATATAAACAAATATATACAAAGGGACAAATTCGATAAATGCCAAACTTATCAAATTAGATTTGTGCCATTAGATTCTTGGTGAAATTGTGATTTTAAAGGGAGCTGATTTGACCTTTGAATGACCAAAATATGGCTATTTTAAGTTGGCAATCTGTCTAACGCAAGTTAAGGCTAATTGATGGCTACAAAAAGGTGCAAAGATGGTTTTTTAAGACAAGAGGAGACCCTAATGAATGGAAACAAAGGTGATGAGTAGAAAAAGTTTACTAAATGATATCTAATCAAACAAGCACTAAGGTTAGGGGTCAACTAAACACAGTCTAGTTCTAGTTTGATACAACCCCAAATTGGTTTTGAATCGATATGGGAGGTCAATGCATCCTTGACAATAAAAGTGATCATGATCAATTTTGACGTACACACAAAGGAATGTTTGTGAGCTTTTAAGGATATAAAGAAACTATTCTCTCCTTGACAATATTTATTTATGTGTAAATCTTACACCACTCCAAGTGCAGGAAATTAAAAAGCAATGATCACAAGTTATGGCTGCTCAAAAATTTAACAAATGAGTTGTAATTCGGCTATGCATAGTTGTAATTTGTGATTCTACTGCCCTTGTAAGGATGGTCACATCCTAAGCTATCTAAATGATGGCACTCTTTAAGTCTTAATAAGTGATAGTGGCATTCCTATGTCTATTAGAAATTATTGTAACTAAAATGACTTAGTTTTCAAACGGTTCATAACTATTTGAACATGTAAAATTGCATACTTCAACCTTGTTCAGACTCAAGATAACTTCTGAGTCATCCACAAACATTAGAACATATTTTATATAATATGCCAAGTATTTAGATATGAACAAAAATCATTAATTGAGAATATGTCGAAATTTATTTGAAATTTTCAACATTCATATTTGTGTCTGCATATAAATTTATGTGCACCATGCACTTGAGTATTGCACCATCATATAGATTGAGTACAACCAAACTAATAATCAGTCTTTGTTTATTTGTGCACCAAACTTGGGCCAAGAATCAAATGGTATTTCTCAATATCAGTTACTAAAAATTCAAAAGCACAGAATTAAAGAACTGCTAACCATGGCCATCCAAGACTTGGAAGCATTTATATGTTGATACCCAAAATAGTACATACCATGAATTTATAGGTTGGTAGATTGCCTAATCAAAGATGAAGACGGATCCCTCAATACCTTACCACAGGAAACGGCTAGGGAAGACAATAAAATTCAGATTTTTAAGCAGTACTCACAACCAATAGCATGATTGGCAAGGCAGAAACCCTACTTTACAACATAAAGCACTTGTAACGATATTTGACATTGTCCAAAGACTTGGACCAAGAAAAGAAAGGATTACAACACCCAAGGGCTCAAGAATAATAGTAGACCAGCAAGGGTGAAAATACAATCCACACCAAGACATAGAGGTTTTCTGACTATTCCTATGCTGCAAAGGCTTCATGTAAAGATAGTATGAGAAATGCCACCAGTTACAAGGAAAGATGCCAATGAAGCTCCACTCAATGTCCTTATCATGTCATAGCAATAATTCTTTAATTAAAAACAAAGCTGAATTCAAAATCATGCATCATAGAGATGTGTGATCAAGGAATTCAATATAGAGATGTGTGATCAAGGAATTCACTAATCTAATCTCTATAGAAACAAACTACACACATGTAAGCAATGTCAATAATAGCACCAGAATGCAAACTTCTAATACAATACAATTAAGAAATCAATTCGGGTACAAAATTTCAATGTCTAAATATGGAGAAGGGGGTCACTATCTGTACTCAACTCCCATGAAAGTCACACCTACAATATAAATGGGTTACAATTAGTAATACATAAAAAGCCTGTCCAATGAACTCATCTCCCTATGTCTGAGTTACTATATTTCAGAGCTAATTTCACTCTCTCCTCTATCAAAAAGCACTGTATTCCACTTCATACCTCTTGCAAATTTTTGGCGCTCAACTTCAACAGGTCTTACTTCTGCTTGTTTACTCCCCCAAAACCTTTTAGCCAATGATGTTAATGTTGATACCGTGGCTGGCATGACCTTTGACAAAATTGCCCCCACTAAAGAATTATTCTTGTCCTCTGATAGTCTATGCACCAATAAACAAGTTAACAAGATAGCAAACAAGACTGCAAGGCTTTAACTTCAGAATCAAGAAAACCTAGGACTGCTTAAGAATAAATTTGACTTGAGAATCTTGACAATACAGCCAGCAAATTCATGGAGAGTGTACAAACACCAGAGTATATTCATCTTAGCTGAGGGCTCACCTGAAAGCTGAAAATGTTGCATCAGGCCCAACAGTAATTGCACAGTAATACCGCTGCCTTGACTGCCAAATCAACACAGAAGACAAACTGACTACTCAGAGAATATTAAAACACTCAGATTTTGGTGACACACTAAACATGAGAACAAGAAAAACATATATGTCACAAAGGGAATCAGTAACTTGTACATGCATTTTAACCACCTCCAGAATGAAGCATGCACAAATTAAAAAGAAAATTCTCGTATTTTATTTCTGACCACAAACACTTGTCATACAATTCTTCTCTTATGTCAAATGTGACCCAAGCAGAAATTCAGATTATGATATGTCTGCCTTCTTTAATTCCTTTAGAGTGTTTACCTGATCCTCCATTAATGGTGGAGACATAATTCCAGTGATTGCTCCATCCGTGCAAGTTCCAGACTTGGTCACACTCCACAGCTGATACTTTATCTTTCCATGAAGGCCACCCGATGCATCAGTCTCATTTTTTGTTGATCTACTAGTGTGTCCATGATATCCTATTTCCTGAAGCCGCTTCTGTAACAAGGACTGCACAGCCATGTATATGGGAGAAGTCAAGAATTTAACATGTTTATACCTCGAAATGATTCATCACTTAGATAAACTTGTAATTCCTTAAATATCTCAGAAGGAATACATGCAAGCATACACATACCATAGAAACAGCATATTCATACAATTAATGCAAAAAACAATCAAATGGTCATTTATTCTCACAAGTCAAAACAAACCTGTAAATCTGATGCATCAACCCGCAGGATTGCAGCAGGAAAAACAATACAGAGCTCATTTGAACTTGCATGTTCTACCGGTCTATAACCATTTCCTTGAACTCGCAGTCTTACAATGGGACCTGGATGTAGCATCTAGAACAAGCAATCAAGATATTGTAATAAATAAATCTTGTTAGTAGTTTAAAAGCACAAAACAACATCTACACGAGACGTGTGTGTGCTAGGTGGCTGCTTCAAATTAGTTTCAACAAATCTTAAGCAAAATGACAACCACCGAAAGAAAATCAGCCTTTATCTTTACTAAGCTCATGAGACTTGAACCAGAGTTCTATATCCAGAGAGACATTATCAATTATAACCATTTATGGATAACAGAGAAAAATGAAAGAAAATGGTTTAACAGTTGCCTTGAGTGTCTTCATTATATATAGCTTGATAGTGGCTGTGGCTAGTTATAACAATTTCAAACTGTAACTGCTAACACTAGTGCTTGCCTTCTTTTATCTTGCCTTTTTTGTTCACATGCTAACACTAAACACCAAGTGGCATCTTGCATATGTTACATATACTATTGCTGTAATTCAATATCCAGCCTTCTCTACTGAAGAAGTGTTTCTAACAGATATCAATGTTTTCCTAAGATTGTGTATATAACTAGCTAAGTGTAAACGCTACATAACTATAACTATTACTCAGTAGTAAGTTGTTCGATAACATTTATTTTAAATCTTCCTCATCAATTCGTGCCTTTACTGATTCTAACTTCAATAGTTTTGATTAAAACGATTTGGTGACTAGACATGCTCACTAATGATCATCTTAAACCTAAAAAGCTGTTGTTTCAAACTAATGTATGCATTCTGTGTTTTTGATCCATAATAGCTTATTGAGTTCATTGTTATGTTGCTGGTTTGGATTTGGTTTGGGGTTTGCTAATTTTTTTCCCAGGGTTTCCGTATGGCTGGGTTAGGCCATATACATATAATCATAATTTGCACAAAAAAATATACACAATTGAGAGCACAGCTGATGTTAATACTTTTTAGGGTTAGCTAGGGTTACTTAAGTTTTTATGCACTGTTTTGCTGTTTTTTTTACATCTGTTCTTTTTTTTAAAATCAGCGTTCCACTGAATTTCAGAAAAAGGGATGCCAGATTAGGTTTTTGTTGGGAAAAGGTGTCCCAACCTTGCATTCCTAATGTTTGTTTTTTTAATACTTTTGTATGCATTCACTATTTTGTCTTTTGTGTATTTTGTCTTCTTGTGGGAGAGTTGGTGTCCCATTTGGAGGTGACATGGAATTTGTCTTTAATGGATTTTGTCCTCACATGAATATGATAGATTCTTTAATTGTTATGACGTGTGAGAGCATGTAAGAGGGAGGTTAAATTGGTATCTTGACCAGCATTATGACAAGATTGGACACTTGTCATGGAGCATCTTTGAATGGGTTGAATAAGAACAAATTGGGTCACCCAAGTTTGGGTGGTCAAATATGACGTTTATGACATATGACATGTTGTAAGAGAATATGCTAAATATAGCTGGGATGACCAAGACCAAAGAGGGGCGTTGGAATATGGGCCTTGAATTTGGGCACCATACTTCTCTTGTATTGGATAATGGTTTTCCCAAACCATTTATGGTTTTTAGTTTGTGCTTCACCTATTTAATGGTGCTTGGAGTTGTAGTTTGTATGAGTTAATTTGCAGGTACCATAATGCTGCCGAAATCACTCCAGATTTGAATGTTGGTGATACTCTTGTAAAGGCTTGCTATGCAAGTGTATTTTAACAATATTGTTTAATGAATAATACATTAGGTTGCTTTGGAGTGTGGAGTTTTTCTCCCGAAAGGGTTTTCCCCACATACATCTATGTTATGGTATGTTGTTTATTTTATGTTTATGTGTTTCTACTTTCTGTAATTGTAAAGATTGAGAATTTGCACAACACTCTCCTCAAAATATTAGTGTAGGAAGTGTTTACGCATACCTCACTTCCTTATAGTTTTGGGGATGGGAGGGACAAAGGTGCAAACAATACATAATATTTGAAAAAGAAATTGAAATTTATTATTAACAATTAATATATAAATATACAGTTAACATAAATTTAATATTACTCTAAGATGAAGTTCACCTTTTGTGCAGTCATTTTGATAAGGTTGTGTTTAGTCATTGCTTTCAAGAATATAATATGGTTGCCAATAGTCTTGCTAATGTAGGGGTAGACCAATTTCCCTTCTCTGCCAAGCTCAACAATGATCCAAATGAGTGGAATTTGGTGCACTTGTTGGAGAAGGAATGCATTCATGGAAAATGTATCATTGTTCCAAACTTTTTATCTCCTCCCACAACTTATAGTGAGCAGAAGTAATCATAGCTTTGGATGGGATTTCACTTTGTTTGAAAAGACTCTTGTAATGTTCCCTTTTTGGTGCATAGACCTTTTGTGCGCACTATGCTTGTTCCTAATTCTTCGGAGGCTATTCGTCTTATTTGAGAGAACTCCAATGTTCGTGGAATGGTCGTGGATCAGTTTTTTAGAGTAGTTGATGTTGGCTTTGAGCTCGGTGATGTTTCAGGATGACAATGCAACTTTCAGCAGTTTGTTTGGCTTCCTGGATAGCTCTCCAAGATTCTTGGAGGAGTCGTCTATTTTTAGAATGTCACCTGGAAAGTGTCGTTATTCATCCCAAACCATATGGAGTATGATGGTACAATTTATTTGGCAGTTTGGTGAAGTTTGGGATTTTCCGTAAAAGCAAGTATTTTAATGAGCTAATAGTTAATTATTTTGCACTTAGTCTCATAAAGTTGGAAATAATTATAAAGTGCATGGGTATTATAGCTCATTGGAATGGAGAAAAATCACTCTTTTTATTAGGCACATAAAAGTGAGAGCTTATGTTGGTGAAAAAGGGAAATATTGGAGTTTGAGTAGAAAAGTTTATTTTTCCCATAAATAATTCATTTTTATGTGCAACTCCAAAAAGTGCCTATATAAAGGAGTTGAGAGCTCATTTTGCTCTTTATGCTTGAGAGTATATTGTTATGCTGCTGGATTGAACCTACGCAAAACCCTCATGGAGAAGATCAGTTTCGGTGGTGAAAGATCCATCCTAGCTGGTTTGAGGTGATTTCATCCAAGAATCACACAGAGCTTCATGGAATTTAATGTATTTTGAGTTTGTTAGAGATTTTGGCAAGAATCATCTAATGATGAATATTTTGGAGTAATTTGAGTTGTTTCTGGTGAAGTTTTCTGATATGCTGGTTGCTCTCATCGCTGGCCGTACCATGTATATGCTGGCGCACTGATTTGTGAAGAGTACAATGCTTATGATGCTTGGTTTATGTTTGTATAATTTGTGCTTTGACTAAACGATCATTCCAGACCAGATTGTAGGGAGTTTGATGCAGATTTTAGAGGGTTTTGAGTAGGCCATACCTGTATCAAGTCCGTACCAGTTGCAGCCTAGGTGCAAGGTTTTATTTGCTGGTCGTTGGACTTTAAGGTGTTGAATATTGTTCATTGTTGGCACCAAGTATGGAGATTGCTTGGTGGATGACTTTGGAGGAGGTTATAATGTTTGTTCATGCTTTCTTATGAGTTTGGCCCCTCACATGTGTCGTCGTACAGCAGCAACATTGATCAGTTTGGTTGCAACCTTCAAACAGTTGTATGGGTAATTGGTATTGATCATTTTTTAAGTGATTTTGACTATGTTTTATTGTTATCACTGACATATGCAATTTGTTATCAAAGGGAAGCATATCATTCATGAATATGGGGGTTATTTAAGCTAAATATGTGTGTTGTAGTATACTGTTACTTCTCTGTAATTTGTTTCTATATGATGCAATCTTTTTCATGGCTTTCCCGCTGAATAAGCGGATGTGCTTGCTCTTTTCTTGTTTATCTTCCCCACTGAATAAGTGGTTTGTAATGGCTTCCCACTGAATAAGTGGATGTGCCTAGTTTCCTTTCATGTTCTCCCATTGAATGAGTAGTTGTCCACTGCATAAGTGGATGTTTCCTTTCATGTTTCATTCCCACGATTAAGTGGATACCTGCTGCATAAGCGGATGTCCACTGAATAAGTGGAAGTTGTTCTTATTGTTGGTTTATGGTTTTAAATGCTAAAGCACTTGTATGCTCTCACCTTGCCCACATTGGGATCTGGGTGATCAGAAGAGTGTGGAAGACATTGTTGCAATTATCTTTCAGTGTGTTGTCTGTTTCAAAAAAAAAAATCAGGTCAGCTTATTACAACTTTAAGTGGAAATGATGGTCCTCAACTAATTTTCTACACCAAGATAGATGTTGCACCCTTCACTTGTGTGTCTCTAAGTTTATATCTTCTGCATTGCTCCCTTCCAACGCAGCATTTGTGTTTTTGTCTTGTATTGTGGGCTTTTCTCTATGCAGGGTCTGTAGATTTCGGCTTGTCCAGTTTGCTCCAGGTACCATGAGTAGGGGTTTTTCGGCCAGAGACTTTCCTTATGGCACTGTGGTCTCTTACTTCTGCTTAAGGAAAACATTTAGCATTACAAAAATTTTGACTCTGCATTTTGTGAAAGAGGTGTTGGGTGAAGAGGGCTTGCCAATTTGGGGGTTGTGAGGACGAAGGGATGTATTACTGAGGATTTCATCCATAAACTGGAAGCTTGGATGTCAGATTTGGTGGCAAGTGAATGGATTCTCAGTAGAATCCTCCTTTGTGATGATTTTGTTATATTGGGGGATAACACGATGACAAAATCCCTATTGGTTCCTCAGCAGCTTGCCTCTAGCAAGACATTGAACAGTTGCAAGATGTATCACAGTCTCTATTGAAAAAGAGTAGAGTGTTGATTTTGCTTTGTACAGCCAAGACTTGGCTTTGTGTTTGGAAAATCTTTCGGTCGTTATGAGGGGTGTTTGGAAATTCCTAGTGCCTACCACCTTCCTACCATAGCGAAGAGTGGGATTTCTTGTTCGCAGATCATCCATGGAGCCATGTGTTCTAATGGTCTCCAAGGATGATGATGCTCTCAGTCCTTCTAGCTAAGTTGGCTTGTGGGTGGAACTCTATATGCGTTTTGAGTAGTTGTTTTGTAATTATGTTGGTTCTCTTTCTTGCAAATCAGGTGTCTAGTTTGACTATTTCGATCTTTACCAGTTTATCCGGTCAGTAATATATGTAGATTTTTTTTTCTAGGAAAGGCCCCCTATAGAATCCTCATATATCCTCTCAAAAATATATATTTAATATTATTAAAATATTATATAAATATGTATAATAAATTAATTAATATAATAAAAATATTGTATAAATATGAATTCTAATAGATTTTTTTTAAGGATTTTTTTTTTTTTGAAATTAGGACTGAATGAAGAGGATAGTGTAAATGTTACAGAGTAGTTATGTAATACACGGACGGGGCCGAAGGTGATGGTTGCACAGTTGAAGTGGAATATCTTTATTCTTTTTATTTATTTTCTTTTTGTTTCCACTTTGCCTATTTCCCAAGAAATAGTAATGAGGATTTAGAAACTCACAAACATTTATAAAAAGAAATTTTACAGAGCTTAACTGCAATTAAAAAAATGATTTTTTTAAAAAAAAATTGGGTCTTGAAATCTTTTTTTTTAATGCATTTTTTTCTTCTTGTGCCTGAAACATGCCCTGAGAGTACCCAGCCGGCCCTGGATCTAATCTCTCTGATTCTGGAGCAATTCGATTCGGATGCATCCAGGGATCTAGGCATACCTGGTAACATAGGTTCATTAAAGACTTCCAAATTTGTTTACAACTCTTTGATATGTGTATGCACTATAGTTCAATATCCAACATAACCAAACTAATTATTAATTTACCAATATCATCTAAGGTATCCATTCAACAAGCTTATCAAAGTTTAATTCTTTTTTTCTTGTACCTCCTTTTTCTATAAAGTTCTATAGAACACAACTTCAAAAGTTTTATAAATATTCACATGTGCATAACACTGAGCTACCTTTGCACCCTTTAATCTCTACTAAACACTCCTAATCCCCTTGAAAAATGGCATATACGCTTTAGAAAATGTGTTAAGCCATGTTTCTTTCCTACGGTGAGAACTTCTTTTGATGAAAGGTTCTTATATGGATTTGTATGCACGATGGTGTTGATTTTTAAGCTGCCAGGACGTCAAACCAATTAGAAGACATGAACATCACCACATGGAAGGGTCTAATGACATCATTGCACATCTTTACTAATTGGGACATATTTTGCTAGTGACACTCTACCAAGTTCCATGTGAACATTAATGGACAGGAAAGTAAAGGGTCCTTTTAAGGTTCACAATGCCTGATGCCCTGTGCACCTAACTATGCTTAGACTGCAGGGTAGCTTGCAGCATATGAGACCACCCTATGCACACTATGCTTAGACCACAGGGCATGCATATCCTACACAGTCATCTTCTTGTCTATATCTTCATCACACATATTTATACTGGAGTCTGGTTATGCCCAGTTATAACTGTTTTACTAACTATAATTGTTAATACTGGCACTCATCCTCTGCTGTTCAAACCCTAAGTGACATATCAAAATTATAAAATGTATTTGGAGAGCAACATCCCTAACTTAGATAAAGTCTAAAACTTATACATGGCTTTCTCTTATCAGTCAAACTGCAAATTGAGTTCAAATCCTGTCATTTCAAGTTTCAACCTTGCACAGCCAAAAGCACGTTATGTTTTCAGTTAGGGGAAGTGAGAGATTGCCTGAGTACATAAATGCGAATCATCTTGATATATGAAATGCAGGTTCCACATTCCTGACCTCAAATAAATCCTCATAACTGAAAGTTCAAAAATACAAGAAATACAGACGTTCCAATGTTCAATTGCAAATCCAGAACCATAGATTCTCATTCAATGAGCGATACTACATGGTGCAATAGGATTATAATTTATATCGACACATACATGGAATCATCACAGATCCCCATTCCTTGCTCAGAAAAAATCTTAGGACTCAAGTTATACAATAAACCAATTCAATAAGAAGAAATGTCTTTACACTATCATTAATCTTATTTGTCTTACGTTTCACCTTAGGACTGGAGGTTGTGAATATTTTCAATGAGATTCCCATCTATTTGTTTTTTATAAAATCAGATCAATGAGCATCTTCCCAACATTTTGAAACAGAAACCCAAATCTTAGTTTGCCTATTGTCTAGACCAAAGCATGAAGGAAAAGTTGGGGAATGAAAAGTATGTTCAGCAAGATCTTTGATTTCGTAAAGAGCATTTTCTTAGTTTAGTAGAATGAATATAGCCCAAGTGTATTCAACTATCTGTCACACAAAAGAATCTGCCACATCAGTTAAGTGAAATTCTTAAGTTGACTGCATGTGGATGAAAAGTAAATCAAAATATTTGTTGTACCCATACAAAAAAAAATCGTATTGTGTTCCATTTCAAGCTAAAACCTTGTTGTTTCTTCAATCATGAGTCATGTTTCAAACCTTGTCATAGCCATCTATGTTATATTTATTATTATTTCTTGTATCTAGTCATTCTCTTTGTAGGGTCAACGAAAGGAGCTTTCAAACACATCCAGTGAGGCAAAGATCAGGGCTTGGATGACGGAGGAAAGGCAAAAATTCGCTAAGGCATGGAAATTTGATGCTTGGTTAGAAGATGCATGCCTATGTGAATGATGACAAAGTTTCAAGTCATAAAAATGTTGCTCAATAGATGAGCATGTGCCCTATAGAAGATTCAAGAAGAACAGATTTTCAAAAAACGTTAAAAATCTGCAGGTGTTTAGAAAGGCGTGCACCTAATGATGGACTAGCAAAATTCATAAAAACAAAAGAATGTTTCCTTGTGTCTGAGCGCACACCTTATCAAACACAATCAGGTTTCCAAATTGCAAAAATTGTTGGCTAATAACCTAATACAAAGGAGTGTGCTCATGATAGAAGGACAAATTTTTCAAAGACAAAAAAGTTAACCTTTGTCTAGGCGCATGCTTCCATAAACATTTGTGGATTTTACAAACACAAAAGTTGCTAACCTATAAAGTGGCATGTGCCTCATAGAGGCCAACCACGCTCAACACTTAAACACACAAAAAGTTAACATTGTACAAAGGGCACACTCTATATAGGAAAGCACATATTTTGTCAAGAATACAAAGGAACTGCAGGTTCTCTATATGTAAATGCAATTCAAGGGAGAAAGTGGATCAGAAATAGATGTTCTTTGCTTACAAATAGATCATTATTCCTTGTCTCAAAGTCTCCAAATCTTTGCAGATTTTCAATTTAACAAAGGAGAGTTTTCAGCTTAGTCTTCATTGTTTCAGTGGTTTTGATTGACAAAAGAGCAAAAGCGCCTGTATTGAGAAGATTTTTTCTACACGTTGAAGCAAGCTTTTACAGTCCTCAAACTGGGATATTCAAGTGTTGTTGATGAGCACCTAGGATTTGGAGGCAAATTTTCGGACACTTTAATCATCAAACGTACTGCTGTTTACACTCTTCCAGGCTTCTGGGGTTTTGTTTTTCTCACCATTTTAGCAATTTTCCGGTTGTCTCTGAATAAAATATCAGCGGTATATTACAGCTGTCACATCAGTGAATTTGAGGAGATATACAAGGGTTAACTCAACAAATTGATCACTTCATATACAAAACAACAATAATTTTCATATACATCAAGGTTTTATAACTTCTTCAAAGGATCCACCATGGCTAGGGCAGAAGAGCTGCATCAGAATCACTGTCAAATTGGCTATTTCATCTCACAATTTTTGAGGAGATAATCATATTCTAAGAAGTCTATTTTTATAAGGCTATTTATAGATTGGCTATTTTTAGATGATCTTTAGAAGATCTATTTTTAGTTGATAGTTATCTTTATTAGAAATCTATTTAAAAATTTCCTAACTTAGGGATTTGTGGACAAAATTGAATAATAAGCTTGTTTTGTGTGCAAACAAACTATTCATAGCATAGAAGTTCTAGTTATCTTTTTTATCATTTTTCACTGAAAGTTTTGTAAACTCTTATAAATAAGTGCCATTTGGACTAGATTTTCAATAGTAATTCGATGCTTACTTGCTGCTAAAATTGTTGTTTAAATGTCTTATAGATAGAGAGAATGAATAGAATTTGGTATGCCTATTTTGCTGCTGAAATTATTGTTCAAGCTTTTTATGTTCTTTTGTGTGTTGTTTAGGTAAATCGAATTGCTTTCTGAAAATTGCAAGCTTTGTATTTGCTAATTTCAATTAAGTGTGGTCGTTGCAACTTTGTATGCAATTTCCTTCATATAATTTGCTTAAACTTGTGTGCATTCTTCTGTTCAAATCAACTCAATCCTTGTGGTGTAATGCCCACCTATGTTGACCCTTGCCATCATGTTTTGTAGATGATTATTTGTGCATTGATCATGTTATTTGATCTTTATGAGATATGTTGTATTGAGTGATTCTGCAGTGTATTGTGTGATTCTTGTGATTATGTGTCATTGCACCGAACTTGCCGATGAGGTTGTTTTGCCATTGAGGTGTTCTGATGGTGTAGTCTAGATGCTTTGTGGAGATGTTTTGTATGACCATCGAGGTGTTTCCGATGAGGTTATGTTATGACATTGATTTTCCGACTATGCATTATGGGATGCATATTTTGTGTCTTTGAATGCTAGATTATTACAATGTTTCAGTTTCACTGTTTTCTTTTAAATGATACGCTAGGTGGGTAGACCTAGCCTCTTCATGTGTTATGCTTTCATATGAGTAATTGCACTTTGGTCATTTTGCCTGGTTGGATGATTTAATTGAAATGTGCATATCAAATAGTTATGACTTAATTGTGTAATTTTATCATTCGCTTCGGTTATGGTTATGTATTGGGCAGATGCATGTAACATTTAATTGAGTGTGCAAGAAAATTGCAGGTGTTTAAGCAATGCGTGAAATGTGGAGAATGCTGACATGGGATGCTTAACCATCTCACCTTTGTCCTTCTGTTGTTGAAACCTATGAAAACCATATCCGAGTCGATTGTGATTCTGGATCCCCTTGTGTTAGACCTGTGAGTGTGTCTTCTTGGGTGATTTTAATTATTGTTTTTGCAACAACTTGATATGTGTTAAGGTTTACTAGCCTTTTGAAATAAGTTAATTTCAGGAAATAGAAAAAGAGTTTATTCATCACTTGTGCGATTTGTGCTTTTGCTTGATATGTGCAAAAATGATTATTAGTGGCTTGGAAATCATTGTATTGTGCTATCTATTCCTAGTGTAGAGGAAAAGCATTTAAATGATTTATTTGAGTTGTTGAAATATTTATTTATTTGGTGCTTTGGAAATAGTTTAATTTCCATTTGATAGAAATATTTATTTGAAGGATTATTGTTTTAAGTATATTTGCTTATGGAAAAATAGAAAAGGTAAGGGGGCTTATAGTGCAAAAAGAGAATTTCATTATTTCATTATGTTATGTTCGGAGAGCAAAATGGAGGAAATGGATATTTTTCAAACCCCTTCTTGGAAAAATTTGAATTGGATATGCTTGGAGATTGCTTGGCTGGATCGAGTTGCTTGTAGAGGGAAAAAGATTCATCTTACCATTGCCTTCAGATGGATTGAAGTATTTCTCCATTTGATTTGTTATAAAATTTTATTTTTGAAATTTATAGTTGTAGGAAATTAATTTTTAAAAATTGATTTTCCTACCCAAACCCTAGCAAAATTTTCTAAAATTGAAAAACGAGTTGAAAAGCGTGTTGCTAGGGAGAAATAGAATAAGAGGGTATTCTTACAAATTCAGATTTTGGATTTTTCAATCTTCGTAAAAATGGCATGTATTTCCCTGTTAAACCCACCTAAACCTTTTCAAAAAAATTGTGTTTTGGAAAGTGTGTTGTTGAGCAAATTGGACCAAAAGGGTATCTTTTAATTTTTGAATTTTTGAGTTTTTCAAAAAAAAAAGTGAAATTTGGAGATGAATTTTGAGAAGGATGCTCCAAGATCATTTAATGGCAGACCCTGGATAATTTAGAAAATATTTTATTTAAATTATTAGAAAATATTAGTGTATGTTATGTGGAATAGTGGATTATCCCATAGATTTAATTTTATATGTGCATTGGGAAGCATGTTTTCGAGGAAAACCGTTCCTTTCCTATTCTCGGGTTCCTTGACAAAAGTTGACCCCTGAATTGTGTAGGATAGGGGATATCCGTAGGAGGCTTGGGGTGGCCAAATCCCAACTCGTTAGGTGAGGATAGAGGCAAGAAGTGCGATGAAGAAGTGCCACTTGCTTAAAATGAATTAATTAAGAGTGCCAAATCCTAAACTCATGGGACGAGATTTGATGCCTTTGCAAAGAGAGCTACAGAAACCATCAAGGTAACTTCAAACTTCAATTTAAATTTCAAATTGAATCCTTTATTTTCAATTTCTAAAATTATTTACTTTAATTGTAAGTTGTAAGTTTGTAACTTCAATTTGTTTGTACTTTGTAGGTGTCAAAGCCTTTCGATGGGGAGCAAAACCCAATGGGATACATTTATAAGGCCATGGATAGGGTCAAAGAGGCCGTCCAAAACTATTAAAGGGAGATAGAGGCAGATTTGATACCTATTTGGAAGATCATTGATCAGAGGTGGAACAATCAACTCCATCAAACCCATTCACGCAGTGGGGTACTACCTCAACCCCAAATTTTTCTTCTCCAATAGCTTTGCAAATGCTAATGGGAAGGTTATGGAGGCCCTCTCAACATGCATTGAGAGGATGACAACCAAAGTTGAGGTCAGAGACCTCATTATTTAAGAGTTGCAGAGTTACAAGCAAGCTAGGGGGAGGCTCTTTTCTTTGCCATTAGCTATTTGAGGGAGATCAACCCAGACACCAGGTAACAAAAATTGGAGTCTTTACTTATATCTTACAAGTTACAAATTACAATTATTAATAAAATATTGCTTGCTAACAAACTTTTGAATATTTTATTTGTAGGTTCCTAGTGGGAAGATTGGGGTGGAAATACCCCAAATCATCGAAAGCTAGCCCTTTGAATTTTGTCTCAACCATGTAGCACTTCTAACTGTGAAGGCAACTAGAGTTTGTTTGGTGCCATTCACACAAAGAAGCAAATAACTTGACTCAACAATGCTTCAACGACCTAGTTTTTGTGCAATACAATCTTCGGTTTCGCATAAGAAAGGTGGAGAACAAATCACCAAAGCTTATTGATTTGGATGAGATTAATCTCTATAGTAACTGGACTTTGTAGGATGAGGAGCCCTCCTTGTTTACAGAGGGCAAGATTGGTAATTTCAAGAGGCAAGCTATGGAGGGTGTAGATACAATAGAAGCAGGAGAGATTGGATTTGATGACATCAATGTTAGATGATGTTGAACACAAGGCAAAGAAGGAATCAATACCATCTAGTAGTAGGGTGGAACCACAAGCACGACCTTCTAGGCCGAGTGAGAAGCCACAACCAAGTGCAAGGACTAGACCCTCTCCCCAATTTTTCACTAGAATAGGGAATCGGAAATTGTAAAATCTTGTAATTTGTAACTTACTTGGATATGTAATTTATGATGATGATTTTCAAAGACAATCATAAAAAATTCATAAGAGTATCATCTAATTGTTGTATTTGCATAATGATGCAATTTTGTACTCTATTTATATTTCAAATATAATAGAAAACACTTCCCCAACATTTTATAGACTCATTTGATACATTTGGTTGCATAAAATTTGTGTTTTTTTAAGAAATTCAAGTATTTTTTTAAGTTGTTAGGTTTTGTTGAGTCAGAAATTTTTGGTCTGCTAAGACCGAGTCAAGTTCGAGTATGTGAACTATGGGAAGAACGTTTAGCGGCTTTTTCCATTCAAAAGTACACTTCATATTTGTTCTTTTCACCCTTGGCGGAGACCACTTAACTCACTAGCATTCCTTAGGAGCACTTTAGTGATGGCCATGCCACTTTAAATGTGTGCCTAGCTTTTAATGCTTGTCCAATTTCACCTTAGGCACGCTTCACTTGGTTCCATATCATGTTTCATGTCCTAGACACACATTGTCAAGTTGTTTGCCACTTATTTGGGCAGAATTTTTCATGGCAATTGATATCAACATGTGTGCCTAGATTGCTTTGACTTTTCTATCTCTTCCTTGGGCACTAATCACTAAAAAGGTCGCCACTTCACCTGCCTTAGGCGGAACTTCCTCGT
The DNA here is from genome assembly GCA_027924645.1 of Cunninghamia lanceolata. NCBI lineage: Eukaryota > Viridiplantae > Streptophyta > Pinopsida > Cupressales > Cupressaceae > Cunninghamia > Cunninghamia lanceolata. Next base: position 1,161,925 of record BSBN01001102.1, read on the forward strand.
GGCAATGCCAACCCAAAAGTGTGCTTTGTTTGTTTGTTGATTTTTGGCGGAGATATTACCACCGATTGCCCAAGCACATTGCACTAAACCTTTTGCCCACTTTGGCAAAGAAAACAAGTGGCTTGGCCACACAAAAGTGTGCCAATGAGGAGATTTTCATGCCTTATACCCAAAAGCAGATAATTAAGCAAAGAATGCCATTGGCTTTGCCATCAAAAGTGCATGCCAAAAGTAGCTTTGCCAAGGGCAAAGTGCGCCAAAAATTCTTCAATCTCTCTCAAGCTTTCATGCCTTAGTCATTTCATAATTCTTCTCCTTTCATCACAGCCACTATCAATTAGGACCCTCATCAATTTTCTCCTAATAGTGCAAACTCAAACATCCGGTAAAAATTGTTAGTTTAAGTTCATAAATCCTGACAGGATGACCTCACAAACTGGCTTGGAAAACCATAATTGACTTGACATTGATGCAAATTTGAAGATCAATTGACAACAAACTAACAATAAGGGGCACCAAGACTAAATTTCATATGGTTGCCAATAGTAGGCAAACATGTATCAAGCCATTTTATTACATTTAGGGGTTTCAAAAGTTTTTTTGTCATGCCCCCGAGGAAAATTATAATTAGACAAAGGGAATTAATAAAATCATTTGGTGCAGGCCGACCCATGATAAAGTTATAAACATTTATTATATATTTTCATTTCTTTTTACTGGCTGACTCCTCCTTGTCACCATTCTTTGGAAGGCTAAACAAATTAAAATAATGTTTAAAAAGGCTGGCCGACCTCTTAAGGATACATTGCCTTTTTGACAAGGTTGACTCCTCACATGATGGCGCCTCTTTTAAGAGGTTTAAAACAAAAGAAATTAGTTTTAAAAAAAAAAGAGGCCGACCCCTTTATGAATAGTCGCCTCCCCTTGAAGGATCACAACCCTTGGATAATGAAGCATGTGAAGAGGTATAAGTAGAAGATGATTGGAGTGTGAGAGGCGGGGTTGTTTTCAAGGGACATAATAAGAATTTGGTCAGATAAGGAAGTGCAGAAAGAAAGATACATCAGACCTACATCAGCAGATCTGCAGGGATATAAATATGCAAAGAATATATCAGCAGTGATATATATATATATATGCAATAATTGTGTAATGTCACCTTCTTAGCCTTCTTGACAGGTGGAGCAGTTAGCCTACTCCAGGGTTCCTGTAGGCTAGTGGAGGTTGGTTAGGGAACCCATTTGGTCACATTTTACTAGGACTTACTATTTATAGTAAGTCAAGCAGAAGGGTCACCGGTGGAGTTTACCTGACTTTCCATATTTAGCATTGACGGTTGGAGTACTTAGCACATTGTAATTGGGTTTCAAGATGGCCAAGGAATTAATTGTTGAGATATAAGTTAAATTAAATATTTAACTTATAATAGTTAAAAGATCCTAAGTCACTTTATGTTATAAAGGTGACTTTTCACAATGGGAGATATAAGTTGTTTTTAAAAGGTTAAGTGCTAGGGAATATGAGGGGTGCACTAGTCATGAAGCATAAAGGACTTAAAGTTATTAAACATCAATATATTAAAATATTCCTCTTGGGCGTTGGAAGTGAAGGAACAAAAAGAAGAAATGAGAATTCATTTGCATCATTCATTCACTCTTGAAAATACTTGTCATGAAAGCTTGAAGCTTTGGCTTTGTGGTTGTACTAGAGTTTTGCAGAGACGGAAACCTCTGTAAGATCACTCTCTTTGTGCTTGAAAGATAGCATTAGGAGGGTTGTTGGGAGTTTCAACCAGGAACTTTGCATTGAGCTTATTTGATGCAGATTGATGGAGTTTTTGCCAGTATAATATTCTGATTTTTATGAGCAAGCATTAGCAAACATAACAGGGGCAGATTTATGAGATTTCATTAGCATTTTGCACCTTCCTCTAGGCTGGCCGTACACCCTACAGGCCATACCATATGCAGACTTGTTGGTAGTTTTTGGACAGCATTTGGAACCCTTTTTGTGGGCAGATTAGACAGGAGAGATCGCTGATAAAGACCAGTCCAAAAATCTGAGTAAAGAACAGGGATTTAATATTGTTTTGTTGCTGATATACATCCCAGCCAGGCCGTACAGGGTACCTTGAGGGACGTGGGACCTCCAGAGGGAGTCGCTGCATTTTGGGAGTGATTTCCACTTGCATTAGAGGCGTTGAAGGCATTGGAACTGCTCTCTTTCAGTTGTACTAGGAGACTCTTGAGGGTTGGTGTGTTTGCAATCATTTTCTGTGACAAAACCCTAGCTGGTTCATGTATGACAGACCTGCAACTTTGAAGAAATGCAAATGGTTATGTTGTCATAATTATATTTGAGTAATTTTATGATCTGGGTCTTCATTATTTTATGTGTTTCTGCTTTATATTTTTTGGTTTTTGTTGCATGCACTATATTTTATTGCTATATTCCAAATATCATATGCAAAAACACGAACAAAACCAAAAACACATTCAGCAGTGAAACCAGAAACAAAAACAAAAACAAAACTTGGCATAAAAACCCTACAGGACAGGTGCATATTATAGTGGTATCAGAGTACAGATTATCTTGCCATCCTGTGAGGTCAGATTGAAACATGCAGCCAGATCTTGCAGTACCTCCACATATAGACCCTTTTGCATGTGTTGATACTGTAGTGGTTGAGATGGGTGACAGAGACCGAAAGGAACCCAGCACCAGGGATATACTTAATGATTTGGCCAGGGGGCAGTGAGACTTGCAAAATTATTTTAATCGTCTTTGTGACCTTATAGCACATCAAGTCATTGGGAATGCAGGAAACAATAACAATAATAATAACAATAACCATGATAGGAACCAGAACAACAATGAGGGCAATAATTGTGACAGGTACAGGTACAGACATGAGGAGGATAGGAGAAATGATGGAGAAGCATATGTTAATAACAAAGGAGTTAATCAGCATACATCTTATGATAGACCTAGTATACCCACCTTTACCCCCCGAAACAATGCACTAGAATCTGAGCCCACACAGCTTGAGTTCCAGGATGTTATCATCAGAGATTGGCGGGCTTCCAGTGAGGAGTGTAGAGCTGAAATGTCATTCCGTGAGTATTCTTGCTTGAGGATGAAACATAGACCCAATAGGGGTGGTAGACAGCAGAATTATGAGCTACAGAAGAAGGTGAATAAGCTGAACATTCCTTATTTTGATGGGTCAGGGAAGACCACAGCCAGAGCATGGGTACAGAAGCTAGATAGCTTCCTGCAGCTTAGTCCTATGCCTGAGGAGGAGGCCTGTGATGCCCCGATATTAAGGCCTTGTTTAAATTAAAGATTTAAACATCATGATGAAACAATGAAGTCAAATTGAATAATCGTATATTTAAGAAATAATATTAAACAATATTATTATTTTAATATAATTGAAGTATAATATATATTTTAAGATATATTATATTTATAACATATACATATGTAATTATAAATATATAATATATAAACACTAACAATTTAATATTATTATGTAAGATAAATATAAATAACAAATATAAGTAATGATAATATAAATATATATTATTATCATATATTATAATATATAATAATAAATATAATTATTAATATAAATATAAATTGTAGACATGATATTTCCACAGTCCATATTGATGATTTAGTAGTGCTTCTGGAAAAACTGCGTATTGCTTTTTTTGCCTCAACGTTTCGAATCACACTCCGTGATCCATCATCAGGAGGAAAGAAGAGAATGTGAATCACGGAGTGTGATTCGAAACGTTGAGGCAAAAAAAGCAATACGCAGTTTTTCCAGAAGCACTACTAAATCATAAATATAAATATTAAATTGAATATTATTATAATAGTTATTAATATGAATATAAATATAACTAAATGGAGGGCAGCGGTAATCTCAAAGGCTGCGACCCCACATCATAAGGCAGATATTGTTAATAAAAAGGAATCAATTCTTAAAAGGGATATAGAACAGGGATTATAGTATATGTTGGCAGCGATTATAGTTTAAAAGGGCTGCAAGCGTCGTATGATATATTACCTTCACAAGCAACGGTCAGCACAAACAAAGGTTGACTGATGCAAAAGCTGCGATCAGCCTTAGGGAGGGGCAGCGATCCCTCTAAAGGGGTATGACTCTATGAAGAGTTATCACCCCTTCAAAAGGGGTGACTCTCCTCACAAGCTAGAGGGATATATACGTAGAGAAGGCAGCAATGAAAAAGGGAATATAGAGAAAGAATAACACATCTTCTGAGTTTAATATATACGGAATAATATATATATTTTTCTGAGTTAGAATATATTTATATATTCTGAAATTAAAGACATTTCTGATTATATATGATGAGGAGCATATATATACAAATCTGCAAATCAAGATATATGAAGAAGGCGTTCAATTGAGGAAGGAGCAAAAAATCAAGAGAAGACATATATACGGATCAGCAATCAAGATATATTTAGAAAAGGCATCAAACTGTGGTAGGATCTATATAGGAACATAATATAGATATGATCATGCATATTGTGATATCATCTTTATAATTCATTTTGTATGGTTGATAGAATTATTTGCAAATAAGAAACTAATTTTGTATGAATGTCATGGTTACTATGGTGGAGGAAATGTGGGGCAAGAGGGGTATGGTGATGGGGCACTCTTCTAGGTACGCCACCCCTCGAGGGGGGATTGATAAATCCTATTGGGACCAAGGGGGTACAAAGGGTACTGCCCTTGGGCTTAGAAGAGATGGCTTCTGGAGCACCGTTTTGTGATCTCATTCTCCTATCATAGACATGCAAATTCAAAGGAACCAATCATAGAAAAAGGGAAAGGAAATGACAAGATGAGGGGGAACAGGATAACGGATACTTCATTAGGTAGACCACCTCATATAGATGGCATGCGCCAGGAGGCCAAGGGGGATGGTATATCCGCTCTTGGGCCTAGGGTAGAGGATCCGGGACACCCCATCCAAATCGCGTTCCTCAACTCTCTTATGGTTGAGTCTCCTAGATAGTTAGGTTGAGTGGAATTAATAATGCCATTATGAGTTGTTAATCATGTTAACTTAACTGTGAGAAATATTATTGTAAGTATTTTCTAACTTGTTTATAGGAATTACATCAAGCCAAGGTACTCTCTAAATCTTTGTTTGATTGGAAATTGATAATTTAGGGTAAAATTAGTATTGTTCCTATAAGGGACATTACAAGGCCATTACATATTTTGCCCTGCATCTCGACGGCATTGCCCATGAGTGGTGGCACCATGGGAAGATTACTCTTGGTCATGACCAGATTACATCTTATGCAGAGTTCACTGGACGACTGATAGACAGGTTTGACAAGAAGGACCCTGAATTACAGTTCAAGGAATTGGCATAGCTAAAACAATGGGGTTCAGTGGAGAATTATATATCAAAGTTCCAGAAGCTGTCGGTAATGGTGACAAATATTTTAGAATGCAAGATGATGCTTCTTTTCATTGATGGACTCACCGATCCCTTACGAGGTTGGATTAAGGGCCTCAACCCACCTTCTCTAGATGAGGCCATAAAAAAGGCTAGGGACATGGAGTCTTCTACATCTTGAAGCAAATTCCAGTCCAAGGGATTCCCATATAAAAAAGATAAGGACAAGAAACCATTTCAACGAGATACCAATCAGCCAAGAGAGAAAACAAATCAATTGAATAATGGGCAGCTAAATGAGTACAGGAGAAAGAAGCTTTGCTTCCATTGTAGAGAACCATGGGATCCATCACGTAGATGCCTTAACAAAGCAAAGGCAAAGTAGATAGAATATTTTCCTGCTGAGGAGTCCAATTCAGAAAAATCAGATCAGCCATCGGATAGAGAGGACAGCGATGATGAAAATTCATCCCAAGGTGGTAGTGATGGTGATGGAGTGATGGCACAGCTTTCTAACATCCAAACAGTTGGCTCTTTCAGAGTTAGAGGAGTCCTAGGTGGACAACGCATCATCACCCTTATTCATACAAGTGCAATGCATAACTTCATTGATGAGGGGTTGGTTGCAAAACAAGGGCTCAAGACTGAGGAGTTTGAAGGCTTCAAGGTAATGGTAGTAGATGGCTTCAAACTCACATGCACCAAGAAGATTTCGGGATTGAGCATACGGCTTGGGGAGTACGAGCTCAACAATGACTTCTATGTTGTTGGTATTGATAACACAGATGTGGTGTTAGGCATGCATTGGATGATGACCATTGGAGAGTTCACCATGAACTTGCGGAATATGGAGATAAAATTTGAATCTAATGGGAAAAAGGTTATACTTAGAGCTTTATCAGATGGAGGACCTCAAGTAGTTTCTCTCAAAAGAATGGAGAGAATGTTGAGACATGACCAGATAGAGTGGGCAGCTGAGTGCCTAATCATGCCACAGGTTCCCTAGCAGCCAAATAACAGCTATCATCTAGATATTCAGAGATTGTTGACAAAGCACAGCAAGGTGTTTGGGAGTACACCACTAGGAGTGCCACCTAATAGAGGGATTGAGCACATAATAGAGCTAGAGGATGGGTCCTATAGACACCTAAAAATGTCTTCTACCATCGAACCGACTCCTAACATCCCTAAACATGTCAATTTCCCTAAAAATGTCTTCATGTGAGGTATAACTTTGTGTTTTTATGCATTTAGTTTGTGTTTTCACTTCATTTTGTTTTCCTAATCTACAGGTCCAAGCCAATAATTACTACACCCTATCGTCATCTTAAGAGGCTCAAGGATGAGATAGAGAAGACCATTAAGGAGTTGTTGGAGATGAGGCACATCAGACCCAATAAGAGCCCCTTTGCTTCTGCAATTGTTTTTGTCAAGAAGAAAGATGGGACAATTTGAATGTGCATTGACTACTGTGCCTTGAACAACAAAACCATCACGAACAAATATCCTATTCCCCGTATTGATGAGCTTCACAAGGCTTGTTACTTTTCAAAGATAGATCTGAGATTAGGATATCACCAGATCAAGATGAGAGAGGAAGACATAGAGAAGACTGCTTTCAGGTGCCATTTACGGTCACTTTGAGTTTTTGGTGATGCCGTTTGGGTTGACGAATGCACTTGCTAGTTTCTAGAGTTGCGTGAACCAAATATTCAGAAAACAGTTGAGGAAGTTTGTTATGATCTTCTTCAATGACATTCTAATCTTTAGCAAAACATGGGAAGAGCATATGAGGCATCCGGAGGAGGTGTTGAGCATCCTGGAGAGTGAGTCCCTGTATGCCAAGGAGTCCAAATGTGACTTCAGCATGATTGAGTTGCTTTACCTTGGTCACATTATAAATGTAGATGATGTGAGAGTTGATCCAGAAAAGATAAGGGCTATCATGGAATGGCCTACACCGACGAATCTCACTCAGCTCAAGGGGTTCTTTGGGTTATGTGGCTTCTATAGGAGGTTCGTTAAGGGCTTCTCACAAACTGCAGCTCCACTCACAGATTTGACCAAGAAGGGAGCATTCATATGGTCAGATTCAAAACGTAAGTGTTTTGAACACTTCAAACAGTTGATGTCTGCTTGGCCTGTGTTGGCAATTCCAGATTTCTCCAAGCCATTCGAGTTAGAGTGTGACGCTTCAGGAGAGGAGATTGGGGCAATACTGATGCAGGAGAAACACCCCATTGCATTTGAGAGCAGGAAGCTCAGGGGTGTCGAGAAGAGTTACTCGGTGGATGACCGATAGATGTTGGCTATAATGCATGCATTGGCCAAATTCAAACCCTATCTGGTTGGAGGTAAATTCATCATCAAAACCGATCATAACAACATCAAATGCTTCATGAACCAGAAGGACTTGAATGATCGACAACAGAAGTGGGTGAGTTGGCTCCAAGCATATGACTTTGACATAGAGTATGTCAAAGGTAAGAACATAGTAGCAGATGCATTGTCCAGGAGAGCCCACTTGTGTTTGCTAGGGGAGATATCTGCTGATTGGACAGAGTCAATATGCTAAGGATTCTTGGGCAACAAGAATCATAGAGGGCACAATACAGGATGATAGGTGCTCAGTGATTGATGACATGATTCTTTATGAGGAGAGGATATTTATCGTGCCTAACTCTTAGTTCAAAGGCAAAATTTTGAGGACTTTCCATGACACACCTATGGCTGGTCATCCCAGGTTCTTCAAGACATATAGGCAAGTTTGGGAACGTTTCACATGGAAAGGACTTAAAAATGAAGTCCTCAAATATGTTAGGGAGTGTCCTATCTGCCAGCAGAATAAGAATGAACATACCTATCCAGTTGGCCTACTTCAGCCTTTGTCGATTCCCAATTAGAAGTGGGAATACATCTCCATGGACTTCATCACTGGGCTACCAAAGGTATAGGGGAAGGATTGCATTTTTGTAGTGGTCGAGCGGCTGACCAAGTTTGCACATTTCTTCACCATATCAGTGACTTATACAACAGTGCATGTAGCTGATTTATTCTTCAGGGAGATTTTCAAGTTGCAAGGGATACCCAAGGGGATTGTGAGCAATAGGGACAACAAGTTTCTAAGTCTCTTTTGACAGGAATTGTTCAGATTGTGTGGCACTGAGCTTACTCCTAGTACCAGTCACCACTCGCAAACCGATGGGCAAACAGAAATTGTGAATAAATGGGTGGAAGGGTATCTCAGGAACTATGTATCGAGACAACAGAGAGCATGGATTAAGTGGCTACACCTGGGGGAGTACTGCTACAACACGATATCATATGTCTATCAGGATGACTCCATTCAGGGCTCTATATGGATATGATGCCCCTAGTTTCACACATTTGCTACTTGGAGACAGTAAAGTGTCGAAAGCTAAGGAATTGTTGCAAGAGAGCCAAGATATCATGAAAGAACTCAAAAGAATCTGCAACAAGCACAGAATCAACAGAAACTGTATGTAGACCAGCACCAAGTAGAGTGGAGTTTTGAGGTTGGAAACATGGTCTACCTAAGGCTCCAACCATACAGGCAGTCCACTCTCAAAAGGAGTGGAGCGGAGAAATTAAAACCTAGGTTCTATGGTCCATTCAGAGTGTCTAGGAGAGTGGGGAAAGTTGTTTATGAGCTTGAGCTACCAGCTAATAGCAGAGTACATAATGTATTTCACGTATCCAGGCTCAAAAAGGCACTTAGGCACAATGTAGTTCCCTCATCTGAGCTACCACCATTGGATGAGGAGGGGAAGTTAATTCTAATTCCAAAGGTTATCATTGACACTTGGGAGAGGATTCTTAGGAAGAGGATCATCAAAGAGTACTTGGTAAAATGGAGGAACTTGCCAGTGGAGGATGCGACATGGGAGAGTAAGCAAATATTGTAGCATCCTGAGTTGAGATTGCTTGAGGACAAGCAATTTTGAGAAGGGCGGACTGTAATGTCCCCTTCTTAGCCTTCTTGATAGGTGGAGCAGTTAGCCTACTCCAGGATTCCCATAGGCTAGTGGAGGTTGGTTAGGGAACCCATTTGGTCACATTTTACTAGGACTCACTATTTAAAGTAAGTCCGACAGGAGGGTCGCCGGTGGAGTTTACCTGACTTTCCATATTTAGCATTGCCGGTTGGAGTACTTAGCACATTGTACTTGGGTTTTGAGATGGCCAAAGAATTAATTGTCAAAATATAAGTTAAATTAAATATTTAACTTATAATAGTTAAAAGAGCCTAAGTCACTTTATGTTATAAAGGTGACTTTTCACAATGGGAGATATTAGTTGTTTTTAAAAGGTTAAGTGCTAGGGAATATGAGGGGCGCACTAGTCATGAAGCATAAAGGACTTAAAGTTATTAAACATCAATATATTAAAATATTCCTCTTGGGCATTGGGAGTGAAGGAACAAAAAGAAGAAATGAGAATTCATTTGCATCATTCATTCACTCTTGAAAATACTTGTCGTGAAAGCTTGAAGCTTTGGCTTTGTGGCTGTACTAGGGTTTTGCAGAGACGGAAACCTCTATAAGATCACTCTCTTTGTGCTCGACAGATAGCATTAGGAGGGTTGTTGGGAGTTTCAACCGGGAACTTCGCATTGAGCTTATTTGATGCCGATTGATGGAGTTTTTGCCAATATAATATTCTGATTTTTATGAGCAGGCATTAGCAAACATAACAGGGGCAGATTTATGAGATTTCATTAGCATTTTGCACCTTCCTCCAGGCTGGCCGTACACCCTACAGGCCGTACCATATGCAGACTTGTTGGTAGTTTTTGGACAGCATTTGGAACCCTCTTTGTGGACAGATTAGACAAGAGAGATCGCTGATAAAGACCAGTCCAAAAATCTGAGTAAAGATCAGGGATTTAATATTGTTTTGTTGCTGATATACATCCCAGCCAGGCCGTACAGGGTACCTTGAGGGACGTGGGACCTCCAGAGGGAGTCACTGCCTTTTGGGAGTGATTTCCACTTGCATTAGAGGAATTGAAGGCATTAGAACTGCTCTCTTTCAGTTGTACTAGGAGACTCTTGAGGGTTGGTGTGTTTGGAATCATTTTCTGTGACAAAACCCTAGCTGGTTCATGTATGACAGACCTGTAACTTTGAAGAAATGCAAATGGGTATGTTGTCGTAATTATATTTGAGCAATTTTATGACCTGGGTCTTCATTATTTTATGTGTTTCTGCTTTATATTTTTTGGGTATTGTTGCATGCACTATATTTTATTGCTATATTCCAAATATCATATGCAAAAACACGAACAAAACCAAAAACACATTCAGCAGTGAAACCAGAAACAGAAACAAAAAAAACTTGGCATAAAAACCCTACAGGACAGGTGCATATTAGAAATTGATAACAGCAAAGAATTATTTATTGCAGCCATTCTATCATTCTATAACTCTATCATCCTCTCATTCTATTAATCTATTATTCCATCATTTTATTATTATATTATTCTTCATTCTATCCTTCTATTATTCTATCATTCTATCATTCTATAATTCTATTATTGGATCAATCAAATCAGTGAATATCTGAGATATCAATTAGCAACCAAAGGAAGCTATCTTCATTGAAAGGAAGGCATGCTCAGAAATAAATAAATAAGAAATCCAAACAGCATTGACATTACAGCAGATATTTATATATTTTATATTAAAACAGCAGCCCTACCATATACAGTAACAGCAAGGATATATCGACATTGTAACTGAACTTATCAAGGGGTACTTTATAATACCCATTTAGCCCAATGAGCCATCACATTTGGAATGAATGTGAAATGCATATTAGGGGACAAGCAGTAGCACTGGTCCCTTCATCGAGTAGGCCACCCCAAGTTGGATGGACAGGAGTTCCTGCCACTTGTGGGCCAAGGGGTGGAATTATCCGAGATGGACATACTGCGCCCTTGGTCTTGGTGGAGGAGGACACTCTTAGCGCCCTATATGCTTTCTCATAGAATTTCATTATGTGGTTGACCATTGGGAATAACCTTGAAATGATTATATGTCTGCTCTGTGAATTACGTGTATGCTTCATGTATGGTGTGTATACTTTGTGCTTGTTTAATATATGTATTGAACTAACTACTGTTTAGGCTATGATTGGTTTGAATATTAATTATGCTATGATAGATGAGTTTAATATGAATGATAGACGAATTTAGTAGGAATGATGCTATGAATTGAATATTATCTAATCTATTGATCTTTAATATTTCTAATGTCCTTTTCTAGTGATTATTATTGTATGCAGGTAAAGAAATCAGGAATATCCAAAAAGGGGACATTACATTTTCTAAACCTCAAATTTGAAATTGCAGACCCAAATTTAAATCCCAATCCTATTTCAACCAGACAAGAATTCAAATTAGGCCAAGAACTATTCACTCACCTCTTAATTCACTTTAATTCCCAATCTGCTTACTTTTTGTGCTTATAGTTGTTGAAACACGGCTCTCTACTTTGTGGTTCACTCAACTCAAATTGCAAATGGCTTTGGTGAAGATTGAAAACACTTCCTTAGTTTTTATCAAACCTTGCAGAAAAGGAGCAGTAATGGTGGGTGAATTCAATTCAGACTGCACCTATGTGTCTCTCACCCATTGGGATTTAAATTTTCTTTGTTCACAAATTCAGGCTTTGCCTTGTGGGTCCTTGTAATGGTTTGGTAAAGGCCAATTGGCTAAATCGATGATTCACATGCCATCTATCAAGAGATTAATGGCGGTCAACTCATCCTACACTGGAAGTGGGTCCCTTTCAGACATTGGTGAATACCCAATCAAAAGAATCTCCTTCTTTTGGATCGCCCCATCAGACATTTGATCAACATTGTATACTCTGCCAAGCCCAGACACCCAATTAAACAAGATCAACAAGTCACATGCATTCTGCTTAGATGAATTGACAATAATCCGCCTTTTGGGGATTAAGAGTTGGGCCCACTTTTGGAATCAACAGACAACAGATCAAAGAAGACCTACCTCTTGGTTCAATCACCCATTTGAACATCCAACCCTTCTTATTTTCTCCACCAAGCCCAATCATCTCATCAAAAGGCTCATTAGTCACGTTGGGACCCACTAGTACACATAGGACCATCTCATCTGTTGAATCAAACAGATCAACGATATTCCCTTTGACTTTGGGAACTGAGATAATGCCCTATTATCAGGCCCAGGCAAGGAACAAAGCTATGTTTTGTTATGGAAAAAGCCTTGTTATTGGGCAAGATCGAGCTGTACAATGTCTCAGGAGAGAAGCCCTGCTATCGTGTAAGGTTGAGCTGTACAACAGCACAGAAAATAAAACTTTCTCTTGTGTAAGCTTGAGCTTTACTTCTGTCATCACTTCTGGGATTGTGTAAGGTCAAGAAACAACAATGTTGTTTTCTTTTGAGATGAAGCACCTCAAGGGCAAGCCCAAAGACTTAAGATATTGTAAGGCAATTATAGCCTTCCATCATGAATAGAACCTTCGATTATTCTCTGTTTGTTGAATTGAGGATAGTCAAAGGGCTAATACAGTTGGAGTCCTGGATAAGTTAGCTTTAACAATGAAGAATGTAAAGGGACTACCACCTACAGGGTTCAGTGATGTTCATTCTCCTCACTAGATCTCTATGTATTTTTTCCCAAAATTGTAGTAATGCTTTGCAAGTATCTTTATTCTCTGTCCTTATGTGGAAGTATTAGACACGACACAATCTGTGACACAAGCTGGTATTGTTTACAATTTGAATTGAACCTAATGAAGAATTCTTCCAAATTCATGGCAATGCCCCTAGTGCTTGCAATCATCATACTCCCAAAACTACATCAAGTGTTCTAATGGAATGCTGTACATCGAAGTGTTAAGGTTATATTATCCCATAATGAACTTCAACTGTGGCTACTTCTGAGTAGGAAATTTTGATAAGAGAAATAGTTATGTTACTCTGCTGGTTTCTTATTGGTAATTACTAATTTATTAATGTTCTTGGGTTCTACAAGAACTGTTGCCACTCGTCTATCACCACTTATCCTTCAATTTTTGTGCAACTAAGATTCCTACAAGTCCATGCATTGATACTGTAGGGTTTTCTTCTTGAATTCCTCTCTCTTGTTCCAGATGTGTCCCTCCTTTCTTTCTTCCCTTCCATCTTCCTCTTCCTATGCATCTTCTAGGTTACAAATAACCTAATCATAAAACAATTGTGATTCTTAAACTACTTAAATATATCCATATATACATATAAAGAAGCTGCAAAGAAATTCAAAGAATTTTTTGCAGTAATGTCTCGTACAAAATAATGCCTTCTGCACATGGCATGCTGCAACTTGCAAAACACTCAACCAAAGTAGCATTGCATGATCCTCAAGGGGTGTACATATACACTAACTCTGCAGTCTAAACAGCATGACCTTTGAAGAGATGGAATTCCACATGCTTCAACTTCCTTGAATCCCATGGTGGGTCCTGATCTATACAGTTTTGACCTCGTACGAGCCCCTCACAATGTCCAGGATGGTTTTGAATGGTACAAACTGCCTGACCGGCCAGTCTGTCTTGTTCTTCGCGGGAAAGTTTTTGGGATAGTAGAAACTCCCTGACAAATTTCTATCCTGTTCTGTGCAGGACGGTTTCAGCAAATGACAGAACCGCCTGCCGGTTTCGGCTGCAGATAAACCTCTCAGGTAATCTGCTTCTACAACTCCACTTTGGTCCCTGAACCACTCTGCACCTGTGTCGTGCTTCTGTATTTTCTGCAAACTCTGATTCTCTGCTAAATTGTCTACTAGGCGCACTAAAAGAGTTTCAAGTGGCTTACTTAGTTAGGTTGACTAGTGAATTTGAGATCAGTGACGTTACATAGCTGAACTCAACGAAATTCCATGACCAGTTCGGATCATCATGTGCAACATACAAATATTCCTTTAAATTCAACAGTTGCATCAAATTTAAGAATATTTACCTGTTTGTGTAACAAATCTCCCGCTGAGGAGTAAATAAGCAGAAATCCCTGAGAAGTGCCGAGAGCAAGAGTTCGATCTTCGTCAAATGCCAGCCATTCCATTGCAGTAATATACCCTTCCACTGCTGCAGCCATAGACGGGCGGATGACAATCTGGGAACCCTCGCCATCATAATTTAGAACAATAACTAGAGATTGATTTGCCAGGGCCAGGTAATGCGAGGTGAGTGCAAGGTTCAAATTAGGGTTAGTGTGAAGCCACCCTTCTTTGCCTGCTCCCAATTCTCCCAGTTCTTCGCATGCTATGCACCCCAATTCTCTGAGGCCTCCTCCCATCATCTTTGTTTGCTTATGTTGGGCAATTCTTGATCAGAATCACATCACCCTTAAAACCCACTTCACACTTTGAAACTTCTTTTTAACGTTATTGCTTTGAGCGCATGGAGCTTCATACACTGTAATTTAAATCATATAATTTCATTATTTTTCTGGTGAAGATAAAAGAACTCCGAATTGATTGTCCTGTCCCGAATTATGAATTTGCGGAAGTCAGATTTGTCTTTTTTAAGAAGTTTGTAGCTCACCCAAGCCATTTAGTAACAAATGCAACACCTGTATTGAAAAACTGTGCCGCTGGACATTTTAGACTGTAGGGAGCGAGGGCAATGAGATCTGTTAGCTTGTATCGACATCCAGTTGGGTTGTCAGCCTCCGCTTTGCAAAATCTTCCTCTGTATATATATGTTGCGACTCGATGGAATTTATGGAAAATCAACTCACCCTGCAAGTAATTTATATGTCTGATTATAGAGGAGAAAAGTCCCTAAACTTTTCTTACTCGTTCTACACAACTTTTGTGTTATGATTGTAATCTGCCTTTGAATCGACTGCAAGCGGAGATCCTTATTTTGACACAGATATGGTTTTTCTTCAAAGACCTGCTACTGAATTATCTGTAAAGGTTGTTGATGCCATTTACTTTATCGCCTTTTGATATAAGCTCGTCGTCATAGTCCTAGCACGCACTTAGTTACTTTTTGGCGCACTCGCTAATCCAAGGCCTACTAAATCCGTCCCTGTTATGTTAAATCATTCGGATTAGAACATTTATGATCTAATTTCAATTCTTTTCAACTTCTAAAATTTTGGTTGTTTATAGGGGAGAGGGCCCCCTAGTGGGTCACCCTAACTTTTAGGATCTACAGAGCGCCACATCAGTCAAAGATTAAAAAATGTCATGCCTACGCGAACATTGATGTGTAGGGTAAATATTTTGTTTTGAGGGGTGTCCGCCTCATTTGCCACGTGGAGGATGAGGAGCGATGGAAGCATGTAATTTCCAACCCTTTTGAAGGTTGACCGACGATGGGTCAGGAGGACCCTCGGTCCTAGCCTAAGATCTCCTACGCATGTGTTGACCATGTCATGTGGCGAGCAGACAGAATGCCTCCTTTTTTTAAACATGCTAACATTAAACACTCGCCACCTCCTCTTTCTTTCCCAACCCGCCACATTAATTCCTCTCGCATCCACATTTCGTTGTATAGGATGGCGCGAGATTTCCACGCAATGGAGCCTTCAATGCTCAAGTACCTCACATTTATCTCTCATTGACACCCCACTACCGAGACTCCTCTTCTTGAAAGTTCGTTGCATTTTGCACCAAAGCATGTTCACTTCACCTCTATATTTGGCGATGGCTTCCATGAAAGCTCCAAGTCATAAATGTTGGCTTGTTGCTCATTGTTGGTTGCTGGTCTTCCATGCTGTCATCTGCATGTCAATATACCAAGTGATGATTCCACATCTCACTAAGGCAATGAACCAACAATGTCTTCATTTTTTGAGGTGTTTGTTTTTCTCTTTTTGTGTTTCTGCACTTCACTTCTCTGTATTTCTTCAATACATGTATTTTCAAGGGTTTTTTTTTTTTGCAGCTGCTATCACTATTTAGTGGTTTATTAGTTGATAATATAGTTCTTGGTTTCACTAAAGCATATCGTTGTGAATGGAGGTTGAGGTCGTCATACCCAGTATTTTTTTTAATTGTTTTTCGTTCTTATGTATTCATGAGGGTTATGTATTTACTGGGGTTCTTGTGTATTCATGACGATTTTGTATTTAAATGAGGTTCTTGTGTATTCATGAGGGTTTTGTATTTAAATGGGGTTCTTGTTTTTCCATTTGTTTTAACATTCTTTACTGTTCGAGATGGGATGTCTTCATTTCACTCCTGTCTGTGGTCGTAAATGGAAGGTTGTTTTGGTTGTTTGTGTGGTTGTATCACTAATGAAGTGACCCAACTAGTTTTTTTTTGGTTTTTTGTTGTGGTTATATCACTAATGAATTGACCCAACTAGTTTTTTAATTTATTTTGTGATTTTGAAAGTCAACAAAGGCACAATAATGGTTGGTGGAATGTCTAGTTGAATGCTTAAGGCTTTTTGTTTCTTTAACTTTCTATTGAAAAGATTCAAAAGATTCCAAATATCAAAACTGGTGTTCGAGGGTGTTTGTTGGAATAGTTTATGTTTTTTAAATAGTGTTTGTCAACACAACTCAATGGTCATCTTTTGTGCTTTGTAACACATTTATTGGTTATGAAAATTCAAATCTTCTATTCGAGCATCACTCTGACCTCTCCAATTTAAGTTATAAATTTTATTTTACAATACTTTCAATTGGTAAATTTAGACTAATAAAATTTGTGGAAACGGGTTATCAAAAGATTTATCAGTTGCCAAAAATATTGTAAAGTTGGCTTCACTATTCATTACCTACTCTAGATATCTTGTGCCTAGTAATGTTTCTCTACAACTTAAACCCTAATTAGTTTTTTTTAGAATTGCATTTACTCATGATTTTATATTTATTTCATATATGTTGTATCCTTTAACCTTTCGTATGCATTCATGCATCAATATACTAGGGTTTAATGTATATGATGTATCCTTTAACCCCTTGCCTTACTTCTCCCACTATCATGAGTACTCGTCTAAGAGTGAGACTAGGATTGAGGTCTATCCCAAAGAACAATAGTCATCCCATGTAGCTGACTAACATCCTCATGTAATAAGTTGAGTATGCCTAGTACTCTTGGATAGTCATTTATGGACTATCAAACTGATGCATCAAATAAGTAATGAAGGCATCATTTAGTGGTGAGAGAATGGATCTCTTTGCATCAAACTATGTAACCTCTCACTTGAGCTTATCCCTATCTAAATAGATTACATCTATAACTAATCAACATCATCTTTGTTCATATGCTATCTAGTCTCTAGCTACATCTCTCTCAGCCTCTATATTGTCTCTCCCACAAGCTATTGTTTTGTACTCTACTATCAGTACCCTATACACAATGGTAGCCTAACTAACAAGGTCAAAAAATGATGCAATCTATCTACCATGTGTGTGATCTTATATTATTTGCTCAACTAGAATGACTAGTACACCTTGAATTAGTTGCTCAATCATGCAAGACATAAACTACACTTCCTGCATAATTACAACTTTCAATTAGCCACATATCTACAACAATATAAAAAAAAATTAAATTAAATGGAATATCATAACTAGCATACCTGGATCTTTGCCCTCCCAATCTACATTGGTTAGAACCTATTGTAGGGGTAAAACAAATGGAAGAATGAATACAAAATTTCTAAGTTTGTACAATGCATATTGTTTGTAATAAATTAAGAGGAAATAATTATAAATTAATTTCAAGTCTCACTATTATAGGCCAATGTGAAAAGATCGTTGTTATGAGTTCAGGGTTCATTATTATGGGTTAATGTTAATAGGTTAGGGTTCATTGTTATAGGTCGTTGTTAATAGGTCTAGCTTAATAGGTCAAGGTTCACTATTATAAGTGATAGGTCACTCTTATAAAAGATAGGTCACTATTATAGATGATAGGGCATTTTGTAGTAGTCTAGCTTAATAGGTCAAAGTTCATTGTTATAAATGATAGATCACTCTTATAAAAGATAGGTCACTATTATAAATGATAGGGCATTTTGTAACATTCTTTTTTATAAATGATAGGTCACTAAACTATAAAGGAAAGTTCACTATATTGTTAAAAAAGGATGGTTTGTGTTGATAGGTCAAGGTTCAAATTTATTGTTATAAAATATAGGTCACTATTGATAGAATATTTTAAACACTTATGGAATGCACTCCACATTTGGAATGTATTTTGTAATTTTCTATTTAGGTTAGTTGAAAATTTATTCTATTGAGTAGTCTGAATGAATAGAACCCTTGTTTTGAAGTAGATAAAATAAGGCTTTTTAGCACGGGATGTTTCCGGTGGTAATATGGTTAACACTTTCATACTATGCAATTGAGTTTGAGTGGATTTCTCATTGTGGGGCATCATTCATGAAAAATATGTTAGGAATTATTGTTATCATTCATAAACTGTCAATTTATTGGCATCATTCATAAACTGTCATTCTACACTCATACATAATATTTGAAATTATTGTCATCATTTATAAACTATCATACATGGCCTTGAAATTCCCTATATTCATATATATTCATACATGGCCTTGAGTAAAAAAAATAGTTCTAAATTAAAGTAAAATTGAACTTTTAAGTAAACTAAAATTTATGTGTTCATATATATAATAAAATAGTTATAAAGTAAAATAAAATTTATGTGCATGTATATATATAGTAAATAAAATAGTCATAAAGTAAAATAATTTTTTTAAAGTAAATTAAAATTTATGTATCCATATATATAATAAATAAAATAGATCTTCAATAAAATAAAATCTCTTAAATAAATAAAATAACTTTAATATCTCTCTTACAATATTTTAAATAGAGTAATAATCAACGTAAAATATCTATACTAGTTAAAGATAGTACTATCGAGATAAATCTATACCAGACATGACATACTTATTTGAGCACTTTACTATCCATTCTCTCACCACTAAATTTGATATGTCTCATGCCCATACAATTGTAAACCTTGGAATTGATCTCTTATGGCCATTTGCCATTGATTTCACCCAAGGTTTACAATTTTACCATTAGGGGTTTGCAATTTATGTCAGTGTAAGCTTGGAATTTTAACAATTCTATGGCCATGAGAAATATCAATTCCCAGGCTTAAACTGGCATAACTTGTACACAATCCCTTTTTAGAAGATATGAAACCCATTTTCTAGTATCAAGTCTATGTATTCAAAAGATACACTATAATTGTCCCAGTTACATATGAAGCAACCACCCATAGTAACATATTGTTTTCCAAATATAAACTCCTTTATAACCAAAATGCATGGCCAAGTGTACCATCAAACAAATTGATGCATCCCATATCTCATAATCAACTTGATTTATTCAAGTGATATTTGATCTACTACTAATCAGTTCCTCCATGAATACTTGCTAGCAACACACTCAAAGGTGTAAGGCTCACCAATAAAGCAATCAAAACAAGAGGACAAAAATCAATCAACTATCAAACTTATTACCAAATTCTAATTTTTTAACATCCATCAAATTCATCCCTTAATCTCACATGAAAATTCAATTTTGAAATTTGAGACCAAACAAGATGACAAAAATTTTAGACTTCAAACCAAACAAGCATTCAACCAAATCAATCAACCTCTCACTATAGACCTCTCCATTTTTTCCACTTTTACTCTACTAATATCCAATATGGGAGAGGGCCTCGTAGTGGGTTACCCTAACTTTTGAGGTCCACCTGTAGCGCCATGTTAGTCAAAGATCAAAAATAATAATTTGCCACTTGTGCAACAGTATTATTATTTCTTATTCATATATATTTTTATTGCATTTATCTTCATTTCATATATGAAATTAGTGAGTATTATTATTGCTTAGACTTTCATATATCTTTTTATTGCATTAATCTTCATTTCAAATATAAAATTAGTGAGTATTATTATTGCATTTATCAATACAATATTGTGAACAACTTATGCAGTATTTTTCAGTCATGCAAATTCTTGGCAGTAACCACATGGATGATGTTATATGTTTTATGAATGATATTATATGTTTTATGAATGGATGATGTTATATGTTCTATGAATGAGATTTAACTATGTAATGTAATTATTATCATATACATGGAATATCTCATAAAAAATAATGATTGCCCTTTTGTTTCACTTACTAGTAGGGTAATTCACATGGCAAAGAAGCTATTTATCACATTTCTTGAGTTGTTTTACAAACTTAATTACCCTAGAATTGTAAAAGTAAAACACAAGTCAAGATCTATTTATTAGGAAGAAAATAACTATGACATCTAGGAATGCATATAATGACAAGAAATAGGGTCTGAAATGCTGCTCTCACTACTGCAAATAGATGTCTAGACTCAAAATACTTCTGTAGTAGGGTTAGCATGAATAAGTTGTCAAAGAAAACTATAATATAGCATGAATAAGTTGTCAAATAAATGTCTTCAAATACCTAAAGTTAAACATGAAGAAACCTATTAACTAGGACTACATTATGCTAGAGAACATGACTGCATGAAGAAACCTATCAACTAGGACTACATTCTACTAGAGAACATGACTACATGAAGAAACCTAAGCTAGTATGAGGTGGTAGCATTGGAGAGACTTGGTTTCCCAAAGGCATTTTGGGTTAAGCTATGTTGCAGTCTACATTTCAAACTGATATGTGGATAAGTACAACATAGCTTAACACTAAAAATGATTTGGCATAATCAAGTCTCCCCAATGCGGGTTAAGTGCATGGAAATGGTATACAAAAAGGGGGTCAAAAGTGGCCACTTTTTTCTTGAAATCAGCTAAACCTGAACTTGGGTGAGTAAATAGGGATGTTTACACTCAAAATTTGAAGACATGGTAAGAACAAGAATTGTAGTACTCTGAATCTAGTTTCTAAACTACTAAATATTTTTAAAAATGGTTAAGGTTAAGAGGGTGAAATGTTGAGCACACACAAAAGTGCCCCTATTTTTATCACTAAAACATAACATAGTGTTTGGTGTGCGCCCCCCTATTTTTTGTTGCACAATTATTTTAAAAAACTGGTTGGTAGAAATATATTCAAGAGTGAGGACTACAAGTTGGTATTTTTTCCTTTTTTTATTGAATATATATATTTTTTATGGTTTTTCAAAGTGGATGCATCCCGAAAATTGGATCATCGAGTGTGCACGTCACATAACTTGCACAAAATTAATCGAAAATATAAATTTTGTTTTTGAATGTGTAGAATATGAAGTGTAGAACAATCCTATATATGTTTTTTCAAATTTGGATAGGTGGGTCAAAAGTTATAGAGAAAAATCAATACATATGTATTGGAGGAATATGAAGACACTCTTCAAAGAAAATAAAATTACATACCTTAACTTATTCAAAATTATAGAAAAATTATATGGCTAGAAAGCTAACAAAGAGCTCTTCATTTTAGTGGTAGTTTCATAAAATTTTGATATAGAATTTGTAAACCTAATGACGTTGAAGTTCAAATTTGTTGTTTTATGTTGAAAACATGAATTTAGGAGCAAAAAGGGATCTCCAACCCTTAGGCTTGGAAATCCAAGCCTAAATGGGCGGGATGATAAATTTTTTTAATTTAACTCATTAAAAACGCGTTCGCATTATAACGCGTGCACGTTATACTGCGCAAATTCAATGAAAACAAAACGTGAGTGTGTTTTTCTTGCATTGAATTTTGTAAAATTCAATGCAAACAAAACATGCTTGTGTTTTGTTTGCATTGACTTTGCAAACAATAATTTGCACATGTTATATAACACATACGTGTACGCGTCATGGCTCATACTCATTTTATATAACGCGAGCGTGTTTTGCCAAAAAAATATTTTGTCCACTAAATTGTATACCATTTCCATGCACTTGCTCTGCGAACACTTCATACTAGTCTGAACTAATAGAAAGTTCAAGTGAACATGTTTTGGTGCAAGATGCAATGGACTTTCAATAAGAGGAGTCTTGATAGTGGGGTGTCAATGAGAGATAAATGTGACATACTGAAGCATTGAAGGCTCCATCACTTGGAAATCTGGCACCATCCCATACATTGAAATGTGGATGCAAATGGAGTTAATGTGGCAGGTCGAGAAAGAAAGACAAGGAGGTGAGCATTTAATGTTAGCATGTTTAAAAATAATGTGGCATTGTGGTTGCTCACGACATGACATGGTCAAAACATACTTATAATATCTTAGACTGAGATCAGGGGTCCTCTTGATCCACCATCGGTCAGCCTTTAAAAAGTCTTGGAAATTACATGGCTCCATCGCTCCTCATCCTCCACATTGTAAAATACCCTACTTAATTTGATTGAAATTTTTGCCTCGATTTCACTTCAACAATCAGCATCTAAATGCAAAACAATATCAATAGACATAAGAACAATAGAATGCCAAATCTCTAATGCTTGATTATTCCTTCAATGATGATGAATACAAATGTTAATTGGATGTTCATTATGACAGTCTGGGACTATTTCATATCAGACCTTAATACATACACAAAATGTGAACCAAATTACATCAAAACTCTAGATCATCAATGTCAATCCTATGAAGAATGATCAACATAACAACTCAGCTTAGTTATATCTTTGTATGAACTCAAAACATGTCTGATATCACTGTGTAATCTATTGTTATGAATGTTGATATCAATGTCTTTACCCAGCAATCAGAATCACAACAAAATGACATCAAAACCCACCTCTAATGCCAAGTGATAGACTCCTAGAGATGAGCAATTAGGCTGAGAAGATCACCAAAGGCTTCAATGCAACAAATGTCTTCAAATATTGATGATATCTCCTCTGAATCATACCTGTAGCTGTCATATACTCACCTAGATTTCACTAAATGAGCAAGATAGTGCCAAAAGATGCTTTCCAAGGCTAGCGATTGCTCCCAAATGCTAGCGATTTGATCTTGTGATGCTTGCATGTCTTCCAAACTCCAAATCCTTCAATGAAACCAAGTCTAAGAACCCTGAAAATGCATTACTAGTTCGTTGTCATAAAATCAAAACTTCATATATTATCAATGTCACACAAAATAGCTCTCTAATGAAAGTCGACTACCTTGGTAGTCTTTCAATATGATCAAGAGCTTCAAATACAATATAATTCTCCTTCAAACTCCTCAAAATAAACTTGCAATTCAAACAACATGATGAAATCCTTCATGAAATCATCTCACACAAGGATATGGGATCATCTTCATATCACATCAAGGGATCATCTCCTTGACAATATACTGAAAATATGCAATTTCCAACCAAATGCAAATAATAATAAAACTTACCAAGGGAATCAATATGTACAAATTGATGGTGAAAGGCTCTATTTATCCTCCTCCAAGCTTGGTCGACCCAATTAGCTCTAATTTGCAAATGATTTGAAGTCCACCAATGAAATGCCTTTCATTTGAACAATTTTAAATACATTGGATCAATGAGAAACAACCATTTAAAAATCCTTATTGATTTTATTGAATGCATTCACCTCTAATTTCCCATTGCATGAGCTATAACAAACTCTTTACAATTTTAAATGAATTCCTCATTGAGCGGCAGCCATGAGGAAATAATATTTTATTATAAAAAACTCTCTTCCTTGGCTAGGCGGCATTTCCACATCAGTAAAATAGTTTTATTTAATAAAATTCCTCCTCATTCTCATAGGCATCAATCCCCCCTCTAGTCCTTGGCACATTAAGCAATGACAAGTATACCTTATCCTTTGGAGCGATTTCACCTTAGGCATTGAAATGCTTATTTTATCATTTTTAAAACTCCTTCCAATGCACCTAGCACATGATCCAATGACAAACATTTGAAATTACTTCTTTTCCATTTGGACGTTGGCACAAAGCTCTATACAATTCATCTTCTCTTCATGCGTTGGTACCAAACTCAATGCAATTAGCCTTATCCTCATGCATTGGCACAATAGACTATGGAAATCACCTCATCGTAGGCGTTGGAATTCTATAGCGAATAGATATTTGAAAATGCAATTAAATATTGACATTTTCCTTTGTCCACTTGGCATCAACTTGTCCAAATAGTGAAATGATGAAAATACAATTTAAATATTGCATTTCCCATTTTCCCGTTCTTTATCCTCTAGAAGAACTTTGATATTTGGCTAGATAAATAATACCACTTAGCAACACTTAGCCAAAAATCCAATCAAAACACTAGCTGAACCAACATTATAGATTTCCATCCTCTAAAAATCAAGCTCAATCCACAATCATGACTTATCTCAAAATGGGGACATTACACACATGGTAGATGAGTTGGACACCCCTCAAAACAAAATTTTGAACCTATCCACCTCACTGCACGCGTGTTTGAGTCAGAACTTGTAGACTAGGTGGGTCATTGCCTCAGTGAAGAGTGAAATGAAGAAATGCCTTCTAAAACAATAAATAATGTAAAGCCCGTGTCAACCTCAAAAATTAGGGTGCACCACTATCATGCCCTCGACATATATGATTGTGCCGAAACAAGCTTTATGTTGAGCATCAGGGATTTACAAAATGCATATCATTGACATATGGCAAAGATAAATTTGAAATCCTCTTTCTTTAATATAAGTCAAAATAGAAAAATGATAGTTCATATCATTAGGACTTGTAAGCACAAAAATCACGCACAGCCTCCACGAGGACCCCTATGATGATTTTAATCCTTGTCATGTACATGTAAGTGTGAAATAATGTCCTCTAAGCAGCAAACTTCTTGATGACGTGTCTTCTTTCTTGTCTTGTGTTGTTTCCTCTTTATCATTTTCTCTCTCTATTTTCAACGCTTTTTGACACTTTTGCGACACTTGTTGATTTACGTTTTCTGAGCTTTTGACCCTATTCCTAATCCTTGTGAGCATCTTGTAGGTGAGTTTTCACCTTTGCCCTATGTTTTTCATCCTTTGCACCTCTTAGAGGTCCCCCCTTTCCATCTCCAACTTTTGATTTTTAGTTTCACTCAACCAATCCAAATCTCCCCCTATTATTTCCGGATCTCCCCCGGGAGATCCTATGGTGCAAGTGGAGATTTAAATTCTTGCACATGATTGACTTGTTTCCGGAGTCAAAACACCTCCTTTTCTCTTCCCCACCATCTCCCATCATGTTGTTCCTCTAAAAACCCTTTTCTGTCTGGATCTCCCCTGGGTGACCCTACTAGAAAAAGGAGTGACCCTGTCACATTTCCAACCAAAAAAAAACTTGAGTTTCTCACTCAAAAAGCTTCGTTTTCACCCATTTTTCTTCCAGTTCGCATGATTTTTGATGCCTAATATGGAGTTGACTATTTCATGCACCCACACATGCATAATTAACTTCATTTGATCTAAAATTAACAACTCAATCAATCTCATGCATCCTTCCAACTCTACTTCCTCTTTAGTGATAAGCTATTATTGATTTATCACTCCTTAGTTAGTTGAGTTCACTGGGTAATCAACCTAGTTCACTCCCTAATCAATCCTTGTTAACTCATCAATCAATTGAGTTAACTTCTCAATCAACCCCCTTTTTCTAACCTATAAATATCCCCCTCCTTTAAGCACAAAGGGAGGCAAATTCATTGTGCACACAACTCTTGCTCTCCAATTAGCATTTTCATGCTCACACAGGATGAAGGTGCCTTTTATTGTTTATTGTTCATCAAGCTTTCACATAAATCTCTTCAAGCACCATTACGCTATTTCAATCCACGCCATTATGCTCATCAAAAGCTCTCATTAGCTTTCTCAAGCTTCTACAAGCTTCTTTTGCTTCTTTGTGTTGTCTTGTCGTCAAGAGGTCTTTCCACTACTTCAAGGGGATACAAGGTTGCCATCAAGGATCGCTGAGGGTAGTGGAGTCACACAAATCTTCTCTATTTTCAGGTTCCTCTATGCTTTGTTCCATTCATAGTAATCAGATAATTAAAATTGCTCTTGGGAATAGTAAATCTTTGCTTTTTCCTTGATATATTAGATCTTGCATGTTAGGATAATTGTTTTCAAATTCCTAGATCTAGACTATTTGTAGAAGCAATTTCCCTTTCTAGATTAGATTACTTCAAACAATCAAAAACCAAAAAACATAGATTAAAATTGCAGTAGGAAAAGTCATATTAGCTTGCATTTCATATTTCAATTATTAGAATAGAAAAAACATCTTTATTTCTATAAAATACTAAAAAAGCACAAAAACAAGTTTGCATTTCATTTAGCTTCGCATGCATATAGAAACCCTAGAAAAGATAGATAACTTGCAAACCCTTGATCACATCACAAGGTAAACACAAGTCAAAGCATAGCTAAACCCTAGGTCAAAACCCTTAAGTCTCGTTAAGGTTGGTCATTGCACATTTATCTCTATCTTGGCTCACGAATGTGCCTAATAGTAAGAGGTGAGTGCATGAGGGCTATCCTCAGTGAGATTGAGGAGATCAATCCACAATTACAACATGAGACATTTACTTTACCACTTGACAAGATCCATTTGTCCTCCTATTGATAGAAGAACGTAGACAACTTCGAGTACAACGAGAACTCTTTCAATGAATTAAAAGATAAGAGGACATAAATGAAAGTAACTGCTTACCCACACAGAGGTAGAATAGGAGAAACCCCAATAGGAGAAGAGAAACTAGTGACCCTTCGGGTCATAGGGTTATCTTCACAACAACTATAATCGAATGAAACATTCAACTTAGCACACAACAACTAAGGCCACAAAACTTGTCAACCCCTCTCTGCGAAGTCTAGCTCTCCAATGAGCCAAACCCCCACCGTGTCTCACCTCCTCTCGATTGGCTACTTCTACGAGAGCGAGAGTGATGTGGAGGATCACCCCGTGGCAAGGAGGGAAGGGTCCATGTGTGTTCCAAAATCTAACTCGACAGCCCCAGGCAACCGAAGTAGCAATTTTGAGCATATATATTTTGGTGAACCCAACATGAATTACATAATCTTTTGGTTTTGTAGTTTGCGTTCGCATTCAACACCTCAAAAAACATTTAGCAAAAGCTTCAAAACATTTTCACTTTATTCTTCATAGCCACTTCCACTGCTTCAGCTTCTATTGCCTTCCCCATCATCCACTCCATTTATTCTATGGTGACTATGGTACCCACGAATATGACGAAACTCAATTTAAACTAAGGGAATATTCCTTCAAGAGAACCTAAAACACCTTCCTTCAATAGGTATGTGCTGCCGCATCCAGATGCACCAATCACCAACTACTATGACTACGAAGATTTTGATTATGAACAAGATCAAAGAGAATCTAGGCATTCTCTATCTTTCAACAACCCAACTTGGGAAAACAATCCGGCCATACGAAATGCACCACATAAAGCTAGGAGGGTAAGGTCAAAAATACATCGACTCGATCAACCATCCACAAGTACATCAAGTACTCATCTTGATGAGGAAGTCAAACGATTAGAAAAACACTTGCAAGAAGCAAAAGACACTCAAGAGGCATTAAGGATTGCCTTGCGAGAAGAGCAAAGAGAAAATGTTGCATGAGAAGAAGCGTACCATCATGAAAATACTTGAATAGAAAATCCTAGAAACAAGGAAACACTTAGAGCTGCCACACCTATAGATTTAATTGCAACTCTAGTGCAAAGGATTAGAATGCTAGAAGTAGAACAAACAACTCCTAAAAGAAGGCAAAAGTCCCACGATGACAATTGAATTGAATAGGACCAGGGGGCATCTCAACGTCCCCCCTACCTCAACTATTATTCAAGGAACACAAGCAATGACATATGCCAAAATGGGAATCCTCCCATTCAAAATGTTCAAAACACATTAGGAAATCTTGCAAGCCAAACAGTAGGATATCAACACCCCCCAGCTGGATTGTTGTTAACTACACCTCGATCACAAAGCGTCTTCCTCAGAACATATCTCAAGTACTTAAAGGAGCCTCTTGATCAAAACATAAGAAGCGTGCAACTACCTCGGCCATTGCCAAAACTCTCAAAGTTTAAAGGAGAAGGAGATCCAAACTCCCACATTAAAGCCTACACCATGGTGATAAGAGAAATCCTCCCTTGGGATGGGGTTGTAGCAAAAATCTTTCTGAAAACTCTTGAAGGCATAGTCCTGGACTGTTACTATCACTTACTAGAAGATTCAATTCACTCATTCAGACAACTAATTAGAGAGTTTGTCATGGCATTCAACATGAACAAATTCGTTAAAATAGGGATCAAAGAATTCCTCACAATGAAACAAGAGCCAAACGAATCCATGGCCCACTTTGTCACTCGATGGAGGTAGGTCCTTTACTCCTCGACTAGTGCCCCAAACATGGATCACCAAGAACTATGCAACCTCCTCTTACATGCATTAAACAAGGACATGAGAGAAGATGTTCAAAAGTTGCCATACAAATCCTATGAAAAAGCATTGGAAAGTGCTTTGAGGATTGACCAAGCCGCCATTGACAGTAGTAGAAAGGTATATGGGTCAAATAGAAAGTTGACGAAGGAAGACATAGGAAACAACGCCTCTATCATCAAGATCCTTAAAAACAATAGGAACATGACCATAGACGGGGTGAAAGATCAACCCCCAATCAAGAAAATAAGAGACAACTACAATGGGAGAGATTACTATCCTCCTAATGTAAATGCCATAAACCGACCTAGGAACAACAGGTACTACCCTAGGGACAATTACCAAAATTGGAACCGCAATGGAAACGAGAACAAAAATGATGGAAGATATGAAAGACCCCCATACAAGTTCAATCAATTTTGTTCTTTTCATAGAATAAGGGGGCATAACATAGAATATTGTAGAGAATATAATAGATTCATAGCAAGGCTATTGGAAGACCAACAACATTTGCTCATAGAGATGTTCTTGAATCCATAGGAGGTCACACTAGATAACAAGGAGACAAGACAAAACCAAGCTCCAATAGCTCCACAAAATGCAAACATGAGAATCTATTAGGATATGTTTCCCACACATAAAGACACAGAAACAACAAACCAAAACAAAATAGCTCAAGGTAATAACCCTAAGGTCCCATTACAACTAGGACAAAAAGGAGAAGCTAGGATGATGGGATTAGTTGAGATTATGCACAATGAAGAAGAAGAGGAAGACCATAGTGATGAAAATGAACAAATAGAAGCATACGAAGGTATCGTTTTGGTAGTGGAACCAATACTAGCTCCAATCGAACCTTATGAGCTTTTAGATGATTTAAAGAAGACATATGCCCACATTTCGTTCATTGACTTACTCAGGAACTCCCCTTCACATCACTCAGCATTACTAAAAGCAATAGGTTTAAAATACCTCAACTAAATTACATCACCACCTAGTGATCAAATCAATCATGTGGATTATGACATTAGTCCACCAAATTCAGAACTCAAAGATCCATGGTTCTTTGACTTACAACAAATGCCTTCCGAGGCAGAGTTAACCAAAAAAGGAGACCCTATGTTGTATCTTCAAGTATGGATCTACGACACTTGTATCAAGAAGACCTTAATCGATGATGGGGTAGCAATTAACATAGTTCCCTTCTCCCTATTAGAGAGGATGGGCTATGGACACACTAATATCACCGCTTCATGAGATACTCTAAGTGGGTATGATAATCTAAAGGCTGCCACTATAGGTAAGATTACCCTTTCAGTAACCTTGGGACCTAAAACCATTCCTACCACATTCTACGTCATAGACAAAGACACGAGATATAATTTGCTTCTTGGAAGACTGTGGATACACAGTATGAAAGTTGTGCCATCCACATTATTTCAAGAAGTTTGATTCTTACATTTAGGGAAAGTATACTTTGCAAAGGGAGACCCAGAACTTTTCAGCATGTTGAAATCAAACACACCAAACAAGCGTATAAGTATCCTTATAGATTATGAACTCCCTACCAACAAATTAATCATCCCTAATCCTACACCTCAATCGATATGCATCAAACGAATGGAGATCCTGGAAAAGACCATAAACGCCATAAAGATCAAAACTTTAGAGAATAAGGCATTGGCAAAACAAAAGGAAACGGTCCCCAAAGAAAAGACAATTGAGATCATGGAATGGATAGAGTGGGATGGACCACTCCAATTCCCCCCTGAGGTACTCATGATCAACATCCAACAAGCCTACAAACTCTTTCCTTGCATAGGAGAAAAACCGCACAAAACTGAAGGTCCAGTGTTTGAAACAACCGCGTTAGATTTAAGATACGCAGATTCTCATGCCTTCTCAGATCCAAAGGAAGACATGATAGAAAGTTACACTCCTTTGAAACCCTTAAGTGAATCATGTGTCCCCGACACACCAAAAGAAATGAAATCTTATGAGCCTCTCACACTAATAGAGGATTCACATCAACCATTGACACCTATGGAGGAGGCGCATTCTATTGACAATGAACTAACTAATGCCATAGGAATGCTACCTAGGATGTTCATGGTGTCTCAACCACAAGAGAAGCCAACCACCTTTTCCTCGGTGAATGGGAAGCACCTCTAGTACAAATTGAAATGATCGAAAGACTTCTGACGAAGATGAAGAAAGTGAAGGTACTTTTCACAGAGAATGGAGGATGAGAGTGTCAGTTGGCGTTGATGACCCTGTCATTTTTGAACTGCCAAAAAGTTACATCGGATATGCCATGGACTTAAGATCAGAACCAAATGGGAGGACAAGTATAAGCTTTGTCCCTCCTGATGAGCAAAGGGAGCCACAAACTCCCCTTGAGTTGTTCTAATTTTTGCAAAGAATCCAAGAAAGACCAGATGTGAAAATCTACATGCAAGAACAATTCAACCTATTAGAAGAGTTATTAAATTGTGATGGAGTCCTGTATTGGACCCTTTCCCATCAACAACCCTTTCGAGACTTACTTCATCTCACACTGCCAAGAGAAACTACCGAGTTGGTAACAATAGAAGCAAATGACAAACCCTACAGAATAGGAGAACTTGTCCTAAGAAGAGGTAGCATGAAGAATAAGAAAAGAAGACAAAAAAGAACTTTTTTAGAAGACTAGAAAGTCCTTACATGGTCAAAGAAGATGTCAAAAATGGTGCCTATCTCTTGTGCACAATGGAGGGAGAGAAATTTTGTGAAATAGTCAATGCCTTTCACCTCAAGAAATATTGTCTAAAAAACCAAAAAAATCATATAACATCAAAATACAAAAAAAAAAAAAATGTCAAAAAGAATTTATTTCTTGCATTTTGGCTTCATTTTGTTTATCTTGCATTATAGTCAGTGACTTGCTCTTGTACTATTTTCTTTTCAGTAAGGAGTCTAAGGTTGCCTAGGTATATATGATCCTTTCAGGACCTAGAGATTCCCCATTTTCACAATCGCCATTATCCCCTTTTCATTCCTAGTGATTCTAATCAAAGCCTAGCTCTTAGCTTTACATGGATCCCAATCTTAATAAGTCAAGATGTTAGGTCTAAACAAATTTAGTATTCAAACCTACAGTGTTCAAAGGAAGCTTGCAAGTAGATCTCCCCAATTCTTCCTTAGTAGTAGAGAAGTCCGACCATATTACAAAAACTTTAGGTGGCGCTCAACCCCTTATCTTTCCTAGCCAAAAATGTCAGGAGGATCAAAACTCTAAAGGAAGCAATCTAGAATTTGAGTGAATAAAAAAATGAGTGATCAAAATAAGAGTGTGAGAGATCAAAGTATTCCATATCAAAAGTTCCAAAAGCATTCATTTCTTAAGAAGTAAAAAATCCAAAAAAATGAGAAAAATCAAGTGAGGAAAATACAAAAAAAAAAGTGAAAAAGCAAAAAAAAAAAGATACAAAAAAAGAGTGAAAGAGAGAAGATTGTTGAATGTCCATACTCTTGGGTGGAGATCAGTCTAAGCTCGAAGCTTCAAGGGTGACATTCTAATAGAGAAAGTAAAAATAAAGGTACAAAGCACACACACGCACTAGCTAAGCAAAACCAAGAGTCTATAGTCTATAGGATCATCTTCTACCTAGGGACCCTTGTTCTTTCCTATTTATCCTTTACCCTGGGTCTACCTTGCTTGCCATCTATGATCTAAGTCTAGCGAACACCAATAAAATTTGTTACTTGTCTAAGTTAAAAGTTTGTCAGATTGTCTTATCTAGATAAGGATCAAAGTTTAGCCTTTAGAAAAGCCCAAAATTAGAAACGCTCCATTTTCATTCCCGCTCCCCACTTGAGTTTTAAAACCCTATCTCACAACCTTGATTAGGTCTCTTATATCAAGACAACTCGCAGTCCCGTGGATTGAAAATCGTATTAAAGAGCAGTCACATTTTTTGTTTCACATTTCATTCATGCCAAAAATCAGGAGAAAGGTCTCAAAGCAACAAAGTCAAATGTTATATCTCATGACATTCAGTAGAAGTAAATGTTTCATTTCAGCATCTCTCATGTTCTTGCATCTGCATATCATAAACTACATCTCATACATATACCATAAAAAATTACAAAAACATGTCATCGTTATCATACTTACATTGTTAAAAGAGTTGAAAATGTAAAAAAAAAAATCAAAAAGTTCTCAAACCTCCAAAACATGCACAAGAGATGAGTACAAATCCGATAGTCGAAAACCATAGAAGGATAAACTTTCATAGACACATCTGAAGTTTACATATACAAGAGTATCAAAGACTTAGGACAAAATGCTCTTAAAGGAAGTAGAGGCTCCCCATACAAGGGGGCACAATTTCAAGCAAAGAAGTCAAGGTTAGTTCCCTCCAATGGAACTCTTAGGACTCCAGCTCCTCTGTCTATCAATACCACTTGTCGCTCCATGAGACCTATGGGAGCCAGGTGCCCTACTGTGAGCATGTGACTATGAAGGCCCCACCATACTAGCATCTTGTCATCCAAAACTGAGATGAGGCATCTCTCGAAGCACTTGATTCTCACCCTTAAGGTGTGAATCTCAACCTTCAAGTTTGCATTCTCTCAACATCCATGGTAGATAGGAGCGAAAATGCATGTGTGTCACCCTTCAGCACGGGGCACACCAGGGTCATCTAAAAGACGGTCTTGAGTTAGCTTAGTGAAGGGAGAAGCCAAGCCAACATTAATCTCATGAACAAAAGCCCTCCACTCTTTGACATTACCTGAAAAGTGAATCGAAAGAGAAAGACGTGTTAGTTCCCATGAAAAGAGAAAGGACAAAAGTGCAAAAAAAACAATAAGCAAAACTCACGTGGATCACCCGGCTGCCAATCAGGGTCAAGTTGTTGCATCACCTCATCCTAATGAGGAGGTCAGGGAACAACAGGAGGACCCTTAGGGATGTCAGGTGCATCATCTGCATCATCAGTAGCATCAAGACCCTCATCCTGCGCATCCTTGGGTAAGCCCTCATTTGATGAATCATCACCATCAAGAATATAGTCCTCGTCAATAGACTCTGAATCCACAGCTACAATGAGAGATCAAGAAGGAGTCCCTTTCCCTCCCCTTTGTCCTCCTCTGGGAACTCTAGTAATGAAGACTCCAGGAGTCAAAGGAGTCCAAACAACTGACCTCCGTCCAATCTCACCCATCTCCTGAACAAACCTGTAACAAGTGGACACTGGGGGCAACTCCTTGGGGAAGTCCTCACCAAACTGCTGTAAGACATGCTCAACATGATGGGTCTCAACTAGACAATTACGGCCTGAAACCTCAGACACTCCATGATAGTACTCTCTGATCTCGCCATCATGATCCTAGGATCCCTCCATGTCAAGATAAGGATCAAGGATCATATCCTCATTCATAAGAGTAGCAACAGTAGGCAAAGAAGCATCAAAGTGACCCACATGCATCCATCTAGCAGCTCTTGATAAACATCTATCCAAAATCGGAATAAGCTTCTAATAGGGCTTAATGTGCTCAAATATCCATGTCATAACCAAAGAAGAGTGACTAAAAGCAAAAGCCCCTCGCCATGCAATACAATAGAAGTCCCTGTAGACCATGGCCAAAATATCTGGTCCCCAAGCATAGACCATGCCCTCCTCAATACCACGAATGATGGATGCCCAACACCATCTCAAACAAGTAGAGGCGTTGTCTCCCGATAACCTTGATGCAATCAAACCGATTAGGAATCTCCTCAAAAGTGGGATGTGAAGTCGAGGCACAAAAATGAGTTGGACTCCTGTCTGATCACCGAGGTGACTAACCCCCATAAACTCTGTCCAAGATGCCTTGTCCTCAAAGGACTTGCTAGAAGGAAGGACGAGAGGATGATGTCTCATAGGAACTCCAAGAATACAGTAGACATCAAATAGAGTGATGGTCTACTCTCTAGAGACATGTGGGAACCTGAAAGTATTCTTGTCTACATCCTAGTAGGTCAGAATGTCACAACATATACGAGACACAGGGTGAATAACAGGCACATGACAAACTCTAGCCAGACCTGCTCTCCTCAATATAGCACAGTCCTCATTACTCAGTGAAGCAAATATCCCTGAGAGCCACACCTGCTCTCAGCAAGCATTCCATTAGATACGCATGTCTTGCAAAATTAAAAAAGAACTTTAGATTAGATCTCGTAAACTCATAAAATTCCTAAAAATCATAAAAAAATTGTAGAAAATCACACAAAAAGCGTATAAGCCCTCAAAATTTCAATAAACAGGGGAATATGGTAGTCAAAACAAGTCAGATCGGAGTGAAACAAACGTCAGGAAACATGAAATTTCAAGAAAATCAACCGAACAGGGTCACCCCTGGGTGACCCTATTCTTCTGTAGGATCTCCCCCGGGTGACCTGCCTAACAAAAGGGGCAACCCTAGAGGGAGATCCCTCAAACTAAAACTGCTCTAAAATTTTCATTTCTAGCCTATTTCAGAAAATGAAAGACCTATCCTGCTCTAAATGACAAAATAGAGACAATGCAACAAGAAGAATTGACAAAAATAGACAATTTCAAGAGATTTTTCATAAATTTCAAACTAGGGTTTAGAGAAGGGTTTTTCACTATTTACGTACCTAACTCTCTGCGACTAAAGAAGAGGTGGCCATCTTTGCGATCTCCTCGACGATATCTATCTAACGACTGCTCACACGATCAATTATGTCGTCATTTCACTCCGATCTCACAATTTGACTTGTTGTGTTTGCTCTTAGCTTAGTTTCATTTATGCATTTTTAGATTAATTCTTTGCTTTTATGCATCATTTTATGTGCATTCATTCCTACAGGTCTAACTCACAAAGGCAAACAACTAGTCGAACTCAAACGATCCAAGGTAAGTTTGTCATTTTGGTTTTCATTATTCATTTTGATACATTTAAATGCTAGACTAAAACTAGTTATTGTAGGTACAATTGCAGAAAAATCAAAAACAGGTAAGCCGTAGTTCGGGAATGGTACCTACCTTTCATGTAAACTACCGTCCCTAAGGGGGCAAATATGTAAGCCCAAAAATCACGCACAGCCTCCATGAGGACCCCTATGATGATTTTAATCCTTAACATGTACATGTAAGCATGAAATAATGTCATCTAAGAAACAAACTTCTTGATGACGCGTCTCTCTCTCTCTCTCTCTCTCTCTCTCTCTCTCTTTTCGACACTTTTGCGACACTTGTCAATTTGTGTTTTTTGAGCTTTCGACCCTGTTCCTAAGCCTTGTGAGCATCTTGTAGGTGAGTTTTCACTTTTCCCCTATGTTTTTCATCCTCTACACCCCCTAAAAGTCTTCTAGAGGTCCCCCCTTTCCATCTCCAACTTTTGGTTTTCAGTTTCACTCAACCAATCCAAATCTCCCCCTATTATTTGGATTCTTGCACATGATTGACCTGTTTCCAGAGGCAGAACACCTCATTTTTCTCTTCCCTACCATCTCCCATCATGTTGTTCCTTTAAAACCCTTTTTTATTTGGATCTCCCCTGGGTGACCCAGGATCTCCTAGGGGCAACATAGGGTCGCCCAGGGGGACCCTACTAGCAAAAGGGGCGACCTTGTCACATTTCCAACTGCGGAAAAACTTGAGTTTCTCGCTCAAAAAGATCTGTTTTCACTTGTTTTTCTTCCAGTTCGTATGATTTTTTATGCCTAATATGGAGTTGACTATTTCATGCACCCACACATGCATAATTAACTCCATTTGATCTAAAGTTAACAACTCAATCAATCTCATGCATCCTTCCAACTCCAATTCCTCTTCAGTGATAAGCTATTACTGATTTATCACTCCTTAGTTAGTTGAGTGCACTGGGTAATCAACCTAGTTCACTCCCTAATCAATCCTTGTTAACTCATCAATCAATTGAGTTAACTTCTCAATCAACCCCCTTGTTCTAACCTATAAATACCCCTCCCTGAAGCACAAAGGGAGGCAAATTCATTTTGCACATAGCTCTTGCTAAGTTTTTGCTCTCCAATTAGCATTTTCATGCTCACACAGGATGAAGGTGCCTTTTATTGTTTATTGTTCATCAAGATTTCACATAAAGCTCTTCAAGCATCGTTACGCTGCTTCAAT
The DNA here is from genome assembly GCA_027924645.1 of Cunninghamia lanceolata. Classification (NCBI taxonomy): domain Eukaryota; kingdom Viridiplantae; phylum Streptophyta; class Pinopsida; order Cupressales; family Cupressaceae; genus Cunninghamia; species Cunninghamia lanceolata. Next base: position 1,198,916 of record BSBN01001102.1, read on the forward strand.
CCATGCCATTGTGCTCATCAAAAGCTCTCGTTGAGCTTTCTCAAGCTTCTACATGCTTCTTTTGCTTCTTTGTGTTGTCTTGTCTTCAAGAGGTCTTCCCGCTGCTTCAAGAGGATATGAGGTTGCCATTAAGGATTGCTGAGGGTAGTGGAGTCACAAAAATCTTCTCTATTTTCAGGTTCCTCTATGCTTTGTTCCATTCATAGTAATTAGACAATTAAATATTGCTCCTGGAAATAGTATATCTTTGCCTTTTCCTTGATAAATTAGATCTTGCATGTTAGAATAATTGTTTTCAAATCCCTAGATCTAGACTATTTGTAGAAGCAATTTCCCTTTCTAGATTAGATTACTTCAAAACAATCAAAAACCCAAAAACATAGATTAAAATTGCATTAGGAAAAGTCATATTAGCTTGCATTTCATATTTCAATTATTAGAATAGAAAAAGCATCTTTATTTCTATAAAATACTAAAAAAACACAAAAATAAGTTTGCATTTCATTTAGCTTCGCATGCATATAGAAACCCTAGAAAAGATAGATAACTTGCAAACCCTCAATACCATCACAAGGTAAAACATGGTTAAAACGATTCAATCAAACCCTTAATCACATCATAAGGTAAACACAAGTCAAAGCATAGCTAAAGCCGAGGTCAACTAAACCCTAGGTCAAAACCCCTAAGTCTAGTTAAGGTTGGTCATTGCACATTTATCTCTATCTTGGCTCACGAATGTGCCTAGGAGTAAGAGGTGAGTGGGTGAGGGCTATCCTCGGCAAGATTGAGGATATCAATCCACGATTACAACAGGAGACATTTACTTTATCACAACAAGATCCATTTGTCCTCCTATTGATAGAAGAACGTAGACAACTTCAACTACAATGAGAACTCATTCAACAAATTGAAAGACAAGAGGACATAAACGAAAGTAACCGCTTACCCACACAGAGGTGGAATAGGAGAAACCCCAACAGGAGAAAAGAAACTAGTGACCCTTTGGGTCATAGGGTTATCTTCACAACAACTGTAATTGAACGAAACATTCAACTTAGCACACATCAACTAAGGCCACAGAACTTGTCGACCCCTCTCCGTGAAGTCCATCTCTCCAACGAGCCAGACCCCTACCGTGTCTCGCCTCCTCTTGACTGACTACTTCCATGAGAGTAAGAGTGACATGGTGGATCACCCCGTGGAAAGGAGGGAAGGGTCTGTGTGCATGCTGAAATTTGACTCGACAACCCCAAGCAATCGAAGTCACAATTTTGAGTGTACATGACTAACATACAAAATGCAAAAAAGATGCCTCCATAGGCTACAATTTCAAAATTGTTTGTGTATAATGATTGCTTGCTCCTAACCTCATTGAAACTATGGGGGAAAGGAAAGTGGACTTGATGTGACGGAGCTTGTTGTTACCTGGATGCTTGACAAAGTAATCCCAACCTCCTCCCTTATTGCTAGAATTGGAGTGTTGCTTACATGAGATGGGATTAGGCTTGGAATTGAAGTATTGCTCACATGGGATGGGGTCAAACCCATAGAATTCATTGCAACAGAATAGTGAGGGACATGAATGTTCATGATATCCCTAAACAATGCATGATTTTCTAGCAAAGGGTTTAGTGGATTACTTAAACACCTTTGTCTCTCTAAAGCCCTCCTTACCACTTCAAGCTCTCTTTCCCTTCATTCTTTCTCCTTTTTCTGCTTCTTTTCCTAGCTTTGTAATAATTTACGTTGTTCTCTTGCTTGTCATTGAAGGTCTCTATCTAATTTGGCCCGCTCCTTCAATTCTCTTGCAACAACTCGTGTTGCCTTTCTGTCCTCAATTTGTTGTCTCTTTTGGACTTTAGCTCCTCAATTTCTTTCTTCCTTTGCTCTTGGCATTAGAAGATTCATGTAATCATGTTTTGTTAAGAGTTGAGATTGTCGGTTCAACTGAATTCTATTATCCTTTGCATTTCTGGGTCTTTCCTTGATAATGTGAATGAGCAGTTTAAGGAATTTGTTGATCTGTGTGAATTGGTTTGGGAACCCAATGATTGATTGAATTATGCATGAATGGTGTGTTCACCTTCATTACAAATTGTCTCACTATCTTGGTTGAATTCTACATTTTCTCCACCATCCCAACCTCCACATTTAGCATAGTAATGTACCATTTCAAGTACATTCAATGTGGGTGGTGGAGATGGGAAATGTGCCCTCTTCTTCTTGGGAATGTAAATTAATTCCCAAATTCATGGCTTACTCCAATAACCATGATGACTGGCTTGGCTGAGATGGAAGACCAAGTCCATCTTCCCTTTGTTCATGCTGAGTTTCTACCATGTCGACACACATTTGACCCCTCACAACTAGTTCAGATGAATCATGAAAAGTACTTTGAGGTGAATCATGCATAGTTTCCTCTACCACTGTTTCTATTGTTGTAGGATGTAATCTAGCATCTGCAAGGCCTAGTGGCAATGTGTTTGCAACTTCTACTTGTGAAACATCAACTTCAGAAGGATTAAGGATGTTTTGCATTACAAAAGCATCATCGTGCACGTTGAACTGAAATGTGTCACTGAGGTGGATGTCCTGCATAAGTGCCCCTAGATTAAGGGGCCAAATACCTATTCTTTTAAATCTAACTGTGATATTTGAAACTGACAATGCTCTATTAAATGACTTGCTACCTAGATCTGCCAATTATGCCCTCTTTATTTTAATGTTTGGAAACCTTGCTAGCCACACTGCTCTTTCAAATTTGAAGTATGATTTAAATACCAAAAATACACTCACATCGAGTGGCTGTAGTTTGTGTGAGATGTGTGTTGGCAGTGTTAGCAAATCAATCCCCAATGACCTCACCTCTTGGATAGTTGTTACAGTGACATAGTTTCCATGGCCATACAAAATTAGCAAGTGCCTATTTGTCGATGAGACACCACGTAGAATTGATCTTGCAAAGTTATGCAACCAGTTCATAAATAGTTCTTTAGTCATCCATGCATGGGGTTGGACAGCCATGCAAGCACCCGATTCATAGCCAGTAATGTAATGTTTAAGCTACTTTTTACCCTTGAATAGATAAAACCTTGGTATGCTCTGTCAAATAGCATTCACACAACAAAAATGGTAATCCATTCCCTACTCTTTGGTAGGATGTACAAAACACTTCTACTACCTCTTTTTTCCAAAACCCCATGCTCCATATTCTATGAGGTCCATATGGATTGGCATCATAGGCTTTGGATAGTGTCATGTAGAATACAGACACAACTACAAGCTTGAGGTTTAGTGCTCTGTCTCTATCAGGGCCTTCCGCTATCCTTAATGTGAGTTCAGGATGATGCCTTTTAAAACCAGTCCACCATGACTTACCAGGCAACCCATCCTTAAATGGGTTGGGTTGTGTTTGGCATATTTGTACAACTTCTACCTTGAGATTGATAATCTCAAGCTCATGCCCCACTGTAGCCATCTCTTTACACCATTTGACAATTAAAACCTCTTCATTTGTTGTCAAGACTATAGGAAGACCTTTGTTTAAAGTTGAAGTTATACCACCTAACTAGTTGTTGAGTGTGGTGGTGGAGATTCCCCATTTCTTTGCTGCACTCCTTGTTGAGATCCCATTATCCTCCACATCTTTAAGATTTGAATCCATGTCCTCTTTCGTCCACTTATGTTGCACTGAAATCTTCTTGGTTCTAATAGTTGCATTCACTTGAATAACTACCTCAACTGGTTGCAGAGTGCTCTCGTTAGCAACTTGACTCTCTTCATCTGGTGGGAATCTAACTCCTTTTTTTGTGGAGGCAGGGTTGTCCTCAGTCTCTTCATGCCATGCTGAGTCTACATTTGAGCTTTGTTATTCATCTGCAGAGATATAGAAGCCACACATTTACTGTTAGAAAAAAAAACACCCTTCAGCACATTGGAACAAACACCCTTGAACACTAGTTTTGAAATTTGGCATCTTTTGAATCTTTTCAGTAGAAAGTTAATGAAACAAAAAGCCTTAAGCTTTCAACTGGACATTCTACCAACCATTATTGTGGATTTCAAGATAATCAAATGTGTTGATTAGGAGAGAGGCTTGCAAGGTGGTGCAACCTAACCTTCATGTTCCACGTGGGCTTATATTTGATAGGTAGACAAACTTTGTTTACTTAACCATGTGTGCAATGAGGTTGACAGTTTAAAATTTTTGATGCAAGTTAACAGTGAAGAGTAACATTTAGTTCAAATAGTTTTAATGTAATGAGCAATGAAAATAAATTTTTAGTATCTTTCACAAACAATTAAACTTTTGTTATACCATTTTCATTACCATTGCAATTGCAATTTGTAATTTGAGTTTGTAAGTTAAGTTTGATATCTCACAGTGATGGCTGAACAAAAGATTAGTTTTTGATTGATGTTGACAATTTTAGTCTGACAGTTTGATGTTTACCAAAAAAAAAACTATAAGGTAACCTAAACTTATACTATGGATTTGTTTGATGTTGATAGTTTGATGGTTTGTATTCATTTTGTTTACAAAGGACTTTGTATTTGAAAAACAACACTTTATCATGGGTGGTCACTGCATATGTCGCTGGGAGGATTAAAATCTATCTTTTTAATATTGAGTTTGATGTTTACAGTTTGACAATTTGATGTTTACATCATAAGGAAATAACTAAAAATGACACATATGCACTTACAATATAGTGGCTACATCATTTACATCATATAGAACATATAGGCATTTATAGTATAACTAAAAATGACATATATGCACTTATAGTCTAGTGGCTACAACATTTCCATCATATAGAACAGATAGGCATTTACAGTATAAGCAAAAACAACATAGAACAGATAGGCATTTATAGTATAAGGAAAAACAACGTATTTGCACATAGAGTATAGTGGCTACAACATTTACACCATATAGAAATATAATAAATTTAAAGTATAGTGTGAACTTACAGTTTTGTAGATAGTAGTATGCAATTTGAACTCTATAAGACTTTTTTGTAAGGGATGTAAGAAAATTGAACTAGAAAAATGGGGGTGTATGTAGGAATATGTGCTAGAAATTGTTGTTGATCTTGATTGGCTCAAATTGATTTGTGTGGATCAATTTATTTGAGATAAATGAATGGATTTGATGGATGTTAAAAAAATTAATTTGGTAATAAGTTTGAGACGTGATTGATTTTGTTGAATGCTTGTTTGGTCTAGAGTCTTAATTTTATGTCCTCTTGTTTTGGTGACTTGATTGGTGAGCCTTACACCTTCGATTGTGTTGCTTGCAAGTATTCAAAACTTTAAATTTGGCAATAATTTTGAGAGTTGATTGATTTGGTTGAATGCTTGTTTGGTTTGAAGTCTTAAATTTTTGTCCTCTTATTTTGACAACTTGATTAGCGAGCCTTACACCTTTGAGTGTGTTGCTTGTAGGTATTCATGGAGGAAGTGACCATTAGTTAGTCAAATATCACTTGAAAGTATTCAGTTAATGAGGAGATATGGGACGTATCAGTTTATTTGATGGGGCACTTGGCCATGCTAGTTGTTTACAAAGCAGTTTATATTTAGAAAATATTTTTAAATTATTGTGGGACGTATATGTTTGTATGATGAGACACTTTTATATGCATTTTGTTTACAAAGGAATTTATTGTTGAAAAATAGTACTTTATTATGGGTGGTTGCTGCATATGTAGTTGGGACAATAGTGCTCTATCTTTTTAATATATAGGCTATATATTATTTTATAAGTTCCAGATCTTTTAGTAGGGTATGTATACAATGTGTGTTAGTTGCTTTTATGTTTTAGAAGATTTGTAAAACTTTTCTTCTGCCACCTATTTTGAGTAAATAAATACTAATTAATAAACAAATATTATCTAAACAATAGTTGGTGCATATTTGTGTAGTTTTTAGGATTATTTTGAATATTTTTTTGATTAAATAATAGTTTACAACTGGCCCCACTTTGGTCAATTCCTATACATAGTATAGGACCCCATTTCACTATGGGGCCCTCTCCCCTATTCTCATAAATATTTTGTCATACAAGATAAAAATTGGTCCTTTTTTAGTACTTGCCTTCGGAGTACTATTGTGATTAACTAGTGATTATTAATTCTATTTATGCACCAATTGAATGTTAGAACTTTTTTGCACCTATAGTTTATGCTTATTTTTTATAAACTAGACATGCAATAATCGTAAATGTTTGCAAATATATTTATCACTAATTTAATTGACTTCTATGTTTTTGGGGTAATTTGATTGGTTTAAAATTTGAGGTCTTATGAACATAAAATGTGGAGGATGAAATGAAGCATTGATTTTGTTTCTATTTTAACAATAACTTTTTTATTTTCTAATATCTTTATATTTTTCTTTTAAAATATAACTTTAATATTTTACAATAGCTTTTTATTTTATAATATCTTCTTAATTTTTCTTTCTTAAATATATATTAGTATAGATATCTTAAATACACTTAAAGAGTTATATATTTTTTATAAACTAGACATGCAATTTTTTTAAGTAGAAATGTTTGCAAAAATATTTATAACTAATTTAATTGGCTTCTATGTTTTTGAGGTAATTTTGATTGGTCATGTTCGTTCCCAAATCAACAGTCATCAAACTCTAAGGGTTTGCCACTTCCTATGTTCAAGCCTAAAGATAGATTCGGCCAACAAAGACGGGAGGTTGTTTGCACGTGCCTCCCCTGCACTTCAAGTTCTGCCGCACCTAGGGGTATCCCTACAACAAAAGATTTAACTTTGATTCTCTCAGAATAAAAAGATTTAGCTTTTCAATATCAGGCCTAATGCTCTCATGTATGGACCAAGGTTTGTTGGATGCATCCAGACTGGCAATATTCTTGGACATATCACTGGTTGAGGATAAGAGCATGCAAAGTCCTAATCCTAAAACATAATAAAATAGGAAATGGTTTGATTCAAATGATTTATTTTTAATGATTGGGTTTCTTGGATTTCTGGACAAATAAAACTCCAGATTAGTGCCTTATATGGGCAATAGAGTCAAACCTAATAGCATAAGTGCTTCATCATGATAGCAGAAACTCATAATCAAAGGGCTGAGAACAATAAAATTATTGCCTAATAGTAACTTGCCCAAGAAAGAGTGTTATCTGTGACTGTATGCTTTAACAATCCCCTAAATACAACACATTTTTCCCTATACCTAACTCAAAGCAATTTAATCTATTCTTTGAATAGATGCAACAAATCAGGCATATCACATACAAATGTATGTGAACGAGCTCATAAGCCCTTAGCAACCTTACTCAAAAGAAAAATACATATATTCAAGGAGACAATCACAGACAACACACACAAGCAGTGTTTTTCATATAACTTAATCTGAAAAGAGAGCTATTATTCAAAAAAATCCACTTAGACAGCCAAAATATGTTTTTGCAATCCAAAGTCTGGTCACCGACTCTTACAGAATACTATTTCCCAGAAGTGTGAATACCTTGTATTGAGAATCCAATCCCCCTTACAAAATGAGGAACATCATGCTCTTATAGAAACAAGAGCGTGTTGCCCTAAAATTTAATTCATTCTGGAGGTAGGTGAAAAATATTTCATTACAATTTTGTCTCCAAAAGACAAGGGAAATATTAAAATATGCAGAAAAGAGGAGAAAAGAAAATACAATATAAAATTTGGTTTTAATTTATTTCCCCTTTTTTCTGACTTTCCACACTTCTCACTTGATTGCCGGACAAGCTCTTCCATCCTCATGCGCTGCCACGAAACATGTCTTTGTGACCTCTCCTATGTCTCTTCAAGTTACTATGATAACACTGCACCCTTAGACGAGAATTACAGTAGCGTTCAATTCTAATTTTGCCCAAACAAAACATCTCTGGGTCGCTTTTGCTAAAACAGAGGCATTTTTCATCATTCTGGCACTCAAAATTCATTGCAAACAGTCAAACAACCCCTGCCAATGGATGAGGAATGGACTGAGGAAGATTTCTGAGCATAAAATTGCATATTTGAACCAAAATCTACCCCCAAAAATCAATCTAAAGCTCAAAAACGTGACAACAGTTCTGAATCAGCTCGGAGCAGCCAAAAACCATAAAAAACAATAAAAAAACCTCCACACATGCCACAAGAATGGATGTAGGGCAATTTTGCAGCATGAGGCAACAAATGCGAGTCAAGAATGACCCCCAAAAATCGCCCAGAAGACCGAAAACGTGACTGCACTTTGAACCAACAATGTTACTGCCTGTAGCTGCTTGAAAAGTCATCGAAAATGCCAAAAAATTGGAGAAGCCCTGTTTTCTGTTGCAGAGGGGAGAGGAGGTTGAAATGTGCCCTGCGATGGGCTTATCACACCATTGCAGGGGGCTGGGATGATGTCACAAGGGGGACTGCTATGGTGCCATAAGCACCAACGGACCTTCCACTTCCTCTCATAAACTTTAATATAAAGTTTAAATAAACTTATAAGTCTTCACTTTATAAAAGTTGACTTTTCTTTTTCACGTCCAAACATTTTCCTCCCCCTTTTTAAAGTGTTTTTTAATATTGCATTTTGAACTATTATACTTTAAGCAATTTTTAATTTCCATCTCGAGGGAAACGACGCTTTCCTACTGCAGGTAAACTAGTCATTTGATGGTTGTGAAAATTTGCACAAGGGCGTAATCAATTATTTTAAGAAAGCCCATTTGCTTGGATTTTGCTTTGTTAACCAAATTCAGGCACCTGCTTTGTAAATTGACCCGTCGGGTGAGCTAGCCGCAATACGAATGCATTAAAATAATGCATCAAATGGTCTCCGATTTTAACAAAATTGGAAGTAGAAAGGTTTGAGATCAAATCAACAATTGGGTCGCCCGCAAAATTGCAAGATTTGAAACTTTTCGGGAAGCCAAAATTAGCCCAGTCGCAGTCAGAAAATAATTAAATACCCTTCTTAGACCTATTCCGGGAGCACGAAACTGAGCAAGCATGTTCTCATATGTGCCAAAAAACATTCCACCAATTGGATTTGCAAGATGATGCTTGAGTTGTAAAATTTTAATTGCCGAATGTGGCCTTCGGGGGAGATTGTGCATCTTGTCGCCCAAGCTTCCGTTGACACTTCGAAAGAATACTGGCATATCAAATTTGAAAAATTTGAAGGTGCCACCAGGTCCAAAATTTGAGGTCTTATGAGTGGAAAATGTGGAGGATGAAATCATGCATTGATTTTGTTTCTATTTTTACAATAGCTTTTTCATTTTATAATATCTTTATATTTTTCTCTTAAATTATAACTTTTATATTTTACATTATTATTTTTATAGTTGAATTAGGCTTACGGGAGCCACATCCCATTAAAAAAGAGAACACAAAATAATAAAATAGTGGGCTGCTCAAATGAGGGTTATAATTGTTTATTAGAGTTTTAATATATATTACTGGAGATACTACATATTGCTGCATACATCTATGTTCTTGCATTTATCCCTGAAATTCTTGCCTACCCATCTTAACATGGGAGTGAAGAGTCACCATACTTTTTTCACTACATGTTGATTTATTTTTTCGTTTATCCATTGTCCAATGATTGTTTTCATCCCTTGATTGATCTTCTACCACATGCCTATTACTTCGTGAGGGTTTCTCCACTATTGAAGTGGCCTCATCAATTTCTGCTTCTCCAACAATTCCAGCATCTGAGGCCCCAGTATTAAAAATTGTAGAGTTGGATTTCTCACCCTGTGTTTTATTGCTGGCGGTTGCTAAAACTACAACATTTTTTAACAAAGGTCCATTAATGGCTATTGATGTGGATTGGGATCCTTTTTTCTCTTCCAAACATGGGGTCCTCATTTTTTTAGTGGATTCCAAATGCATAATTTCTTTCCGTTTATCATCTTGGGGATCCACTGATTCCTCTTTTTCTACAATGTAATGGTGATCTGCCACATCTTTCCACCATGTAGCTTGCCTATCATTTTTGAGTTTTGAACAATTGGAAGCAATGTAGCCAGTGTGTTAACATCTACAACACAAGAACGATAAACCCTCATATTCTAGAATTTGAGTACAACTATGATTGGAGAATTTTAGGGAGATATTTGTTGGAAGGTTTTTGGAGGTATCTAGATCAACCAAGATGCGAGAAAATGTGATATGGAGAAAATCTAAGGAGCCTTCATCAACCACTAAGAACTTCCCCAATTTGTTTCCAATTGCTTCAAAATAGGCTTCAAACCAAAATTGAAGTGGTAGATTGGAAAGGTGCACCCAGATTGACACAACAACAAAAGATTCAGAAATAAGGTTAAAATCTCGGTGCCATGGTTTGAGCATGAGCAAATGCTCATCAAAACTCTATTGATAATCATAGAGAATTGTATTTTGGTCCTGCAGGTTGTCAAAAACCACAGTAAAAAATCCATGTGCAGAAGGGTAAATTTGAACATCACCTTTTAATATCGAGCTCCAAATCTCTGTGATCCATTTGTGTAGCTCTATCAAATTGGGCCAAAACTTTACAAATCTACCAATTAGGCTATTCTTCGCGAAAAAAATTTCATTCTCAATCACTTCCTTTTCGATTTCCTCCTCCAAATCTAATGCTAGAGACTCTATGGCACATTGCAGAGCCCTAACCAACTAGGTTTTGTAGCGATTTTCAGATTTAGTAAAGCTATGCACCTTGGGTTTTGACTTGGATTTAATTCCATCAAAGGCATCCTATTACATCCCCAACTTATGATTTAGCTTAATCTTATTTTGTGTGGTAATCAGGAGGATTAACCACTCGAATGATTAGATGTTGTGGAAATATCTAATTTAATCATTGATTAAGAGAATACTGACTAATGATAGTTGGCTATGAAATTACATGTTCATATGAATATTTAATTATTATGAATTGAGAATTAGATGATGATGCATTGATCATGATTTTATGATGGTGAGTATGAACATGAAATGAATCTTCTTTCGAAGACGGAAGGAGAGTATCATTTGGGAGGAAGAGATAGATGTCGGGAAAGGGGTCCAATTGCCATCTGAGTATAGGATTTTACGTCCTTATGAACCCTTGTAAGTTAGCATGAGTCATGTCTTTTATTTGTTAGTCGATTTCCTTTATGTTTCATCATGTCAATTGAGTTATCTTGATAATGTTTGCGTCGACTCGACCAAACGACAATCTTAGAATGTCAACGTGAGTTGAGAGATAGTCTTGCCAAGTGGCGAAGTACTATCTTGTTTCTCTATTTATTCCCAAGCCAGGATTTTGAATCTATTATTCTTGGTATAATATGTTTTGGGTTTATAGAGAAGAAGGGGGAGTGATGCTCGACCCCTAAATCGCATTTTGATTGTGTCACCATATTGGTGATGATGTCGTATGACGACATCTTGGTTGTTATGAGTACCTTCATACATCATGAAAATGTATGGAAAGTTTATTAAGATATAACTATTTAAATTTTGTATCGAACCCCATGTTATTATTAATATGTTTATTGTTAAGTGTGTTGGCTGACATCATCCACGGTTAGTGGAGTGATGAGATGCCATATCGGACTACTAGGAGCTTTATCCTCATTGTCCACTTGCATATAGCAAGTAATGGACAGAGCGACTCCAAGGAAGTCACAGGGTGAGGGAGTGGAGTAACCACCCTCTACTTCGTGGCCTCATGTGTATCATGTCCCCTTTTTAAAATAATTAATTAATAGTCAATATTAACCCATCTTATTCTTCCATGGGTTAATTGGGCAAGCATAGGAAGAATAAACATTTAATATTTAATATTGTCCAACTAATATCTATTTCAAGAGGACAATTAAATATTAAATTAAATATTTTGAGACTTAAAAAGGGGCATTGGGTTTGGTGAGGTGTCCATTTGCATGAAGATTTCAAAAATCTTGGTAAATCACAAGTGGCGGGGGACTTTATGACAATGTATGACAGCTTATGACAACTGTCATACCCCAAAATAGCAAGGAATCAAAGAAAAACTTGGGAATATTGGATTCCCTCTCTCCCACGAAATATTGATACAAAATATGTAATTTTGGTCATTTGGGGATATTGTTGATTTGATATTTTCTCTCAAACTTGCAGATTTGCAGATTTTGGCTTCGATGGACGAAAACCCATTGGAGTAAAGAGACTTGTGGATGAAAACCCATGAGTTTCAGGTGGCTAGAGGATGAAAACCCTTTGATCACAAGGAGTAGCTTCATCCAGAGGTTGCACAAAGCTTCAAAGATTCAGTAGTTTCCGACAGTTTCCATTGTTTGTGTGTGTAGGGCTTCATGTGTCACAGTAGTGGCTCCAAGAGTGTTTGAATATGCTGTTGTTGTTAAGTTAATTTGTTTTCAATGTTGTAGCTGTAGATTTTCATTTCATAGTACTAGAGATCAGCTCTGGGAGTTCTGGGTTGTGTTGTGTAGTTTTTTGGCTTGTGGGTTTGAATACACAGTGTGTATTTCAGCTTGTGAAGATTTGGTTGTGTAGTTTGTGGCTGAGTGCTGTGGGTTTTTGCTACAGCTATTTTAATCATATTAGACTATATTTCATGTGTTTTCTTTATGATAATCAAACAATATAATTTTATGGTGTTTGGGGTACATTTGGGTGTTTGCATGTGTCGGCAGTTTTTGTGGGTTTTGCCCAGATTTTGGCTATTTGAAGTTGTAATGTTGCTGCTATAGATCAGTGTTACAGACCTGATAATATGTCATTTCCATCTGAAAATCAATAAAAATCATCTTGGTGAAGTTTTAGCATATTGGGTGTTAATTCCTTGCAAGACTAGCTAGTTAGGTACATCAGTTTTAGTGTAGTTTTGGGGTGGATTTGTTGAAACTATATTTTCAGATTTGATATTTTATATTAAATTTGAGTTTGGCTCATTACAGTGTGGTGGTTTCACCGCATGCTTGGCATGCAAAGAAGATCAAAACTTAGTTTGTAAGTCTTTTTGGCATTCATTCATTCATGGTTGTTCACAACAAACTCGAGAGTAAGAGCAAGAACGGGATAATATATAGATAACTGGAAGTCTTTGTGAAAGGCCACATGAAGTTGGCACAATTGTGCTATGCTAAGAGCCAATAATAGACTGCATCATAAACACTTCAACGAACTCTCTCAGGTAAGATTCGAAGTCTATAAAGACTAACATTGCTTTGAATGTTAAACAATAATAATACCCTGTTGAATAGGGTCGACTGTGTCGACAGTCAAGTGTATTGTTTATTGTGGTTATCATTTTTGAGGCCCTCGGGCCATAGCAATTGATATGTTAATCTTATTAACAAACCCTTGAGGTTGATGCTTTAGTTGTTTAATCTTGATAATGCATATTCTTGGAGATAAGATCCAGGCCCTCGAGGCCATCAATGAAATAAATTTCAAATTTGTTTTTGACTGTAGTTTAACTGTCGCTCGAGCACCTTCAAGGCCAAGCCAATACTCACTGTAGCAAACATCATGTTGAGTGCCAATAGGACATATTATGAAAACATTTAATGACAACACAAAAGCTTCCATGATGTATTCGAGCCGATTGTGCTCATGAGATATAGTGTTTAAAACTATTTTGTTTAGATATATATTGGAGGATTTGGCCTGCATATGGTCGATACGCCATCCTCGAACTATAATGATAATCTTTTTGGGAACTTTAACCTTTGAACATGCATAGTACTCGACTGCTATTGAAGGGTTATTAGGATAACCATAATGTAGTATATATCGACCCCTCGATAAAGAAGGAGGTTTGAAATATGAAAGTTAATAGTATTACTCAAAGGCAACTTTGCATGCATGCCAAATTAATAGTGAGGATTCTCCTCTTGATGCTTATAACATTATGAGATTGAAAGATAAATTAGTTTAAGTCTCTTATATTATAATGTACACAAAAGTCATTTCTTTTACTTGTGGCTGAACTCCATGAAGGGAGTATTTAACGTTAAAAACTCACATGGGCATATGAGTTGATGTCTTTTATTAAGACCATGTTAATTGGCTAAGGCAATGTAAGCCTATGTTATTATGATCTTGAATATAACTTTTATGGTAAAACATTTTGAAACTATGAACCTTGGGAAGACCTAGGTTGGAAAACTTAGTTTGACTATTGTCATGTTGAAAAATGGAACATATTGACGAGGAGTCACAGGTTCCTTGTTGTGAAAGTAACTTATTATATTTGATGTACTCCTAAAATAGGAGTCGATTGTCCTAGAATTGGACTACGAATCAAACTGAATTCACTTTTACTAGACCTAGAGAGGTCGAATTAAGAATACTGTAAGATGAGACAACTTCTAAGTCGAGTCAAGGTGGTGGACATACGACAACGTTCATTGCGTAATGTACATGTATGTAAATCTTTGGCCAAAGTAATGCATCCGTCTTTGCATGCATTGTCGGTCCACAATGCTCCAGATGACATAATGTTTCCAGTAGTGTCATACATAGAGTGGATCTATAGTTGTGTGATCGTGAAACATTATGAAGGACACAACACCAGATACTCAGATGGTAAACCTAATGGTTCCTTATATCTATACCTTCCATGAAGGGTAGGGCCACTTCTAGGTAGGAAGTTGTGTAGGGGATGACCGATCTGTGGTTGGAGGAAAAGCACTCGGATGATGCTCTCCTTCCCAAGCATGAGACAAGCCGAGGCTTATGAAGATAGATGTCAAAAGTTCCAGATGTAGTGCTTTTTCATTATATGACTTGATAGTCAGTTATTATGTATAATTTGATAATTGATGCCTTGAGCATAGCTTTGTACATGCATAGTGAAGGTTATTCACTAATGAGATGTAATTGGATATTGTAATGATAATGATTCATTCTTGTTTAACTATGATTTGGATAATCATGATATGTTCTAATTCTTAGTTAAGATAAATACTTATGTTAATTTATGAGCATTATGGAATGTGATGTACATATGGTATCAAAGCTACTAGGTTCAATACATGGACCTATGAACTCACTACTTGATGATTATTTTTATCAAACATTAACAGATGCTAATGTATGGATGTTCTATGTCAGAATGGTAAGAATTAGAACACCCAAAAAGAAGGTAATGGAAAATGAGCGTTACCTACGTTATCAAAAGGTCTTAAGGGAGCGAGCCTTAAGAATGAAATGACTTAAACAGACTAGTTGCTTAGTAGGAGCATGGTTGACTGATGAGGAGACCTTCACTGATGCCGTAAAACACATCAAGCATGAGTTGAGGAAAGCAGTTAGTAATGCTGCTCCTAGCTCTAATGATGCATTAGCAGAACCCTCTGCACCTAAAGCACCAGCTATGGAAAACAATCCTAAGGGTTCTGATGTAACCAAGGAGGTTGTGGAAGAGTACCTGCATGTACGTCCACCTCCTAAAACTGAAATGATAAACCTCAAAGTTGAGAAACAAATATGGGAAGTTATCCCAAACTGAAAATGACTTGCAGTAGCAAGATGTAAACAAAATTTTGTAATTTTGAGAAGGATTATATGTAATCCGTAGAAAATTATAATGCAATTGAAATTTTTTTTATGTCAAATCCTTCCTTTCTTGTTAAAGATTACTTGAATGAGAATAGATTTATGTTATAAATGGATTCAATGATATGGAAAAATAATCCATGATTAATCTAAAAACTTCAGGAAGAAGTAGATTACAACAAGGTCAGATAAGAACCAGGATGGGAGATAGCCAGGATGAAGGGCAACCTTCAGGGCACTCTAAATCTAAACTTGACTGGATCATCGCTTTTCTTCAAGAAACAAGAGCAAGAGTACGGACTCTCGAGCAGGAGGTCAGGGGTCGACAAGGACCCAGGCAGGATGCCTATGATGAGGGTGATGACGAGGTATGTCATAATGACACCACCCAAAGTGAGCACAAAGAGAATAACTCTGAGGCCGGACAAGAAGTGGATAGAAGGAGCCATATGGCTTTGGAATTGTCCCGAGACATGAAAAAAGTCATGCCTCCCAAATTCGATGGATATGTAAGCAGAGATGCCGCGGAGGCATGGCTTACAGAAATGAAAAAGTATTTTCAAATCAGAAACTATAATGAGGTCACTAAAGTGGTATGGGGAGCCTTCCAGATGGCAGGTGAAGCATCGACATGGTGGATGAACAAAAAGATGGAACTAGACTTGAGGTCTACAAGTCTAACTTGGGATAGGTTCATGGACCTTTTTAGGCAAAGATGGTTGCCTCATCTATTCTATGACCAGAAGCTTATAGACTTTCAAAATATAAAACAAGTTGATTTATTTGTAAATAAATATTGGGAAAAGCTTACTCGCTTGCTTAAGTATGTGCCACAATACCAACAGAATGAGAGATTCTGCATTCGAAAGTTCATAATGGGATTAAATGCCCAGATTGGGGGTGAGGTTGATGTCCATGGTCCTACTTCAATGGACCGGGTCTATGAGAAGGCCATCAAATAGAAATAGAAACTGAAAGCTATGTCATCTTATAGAAAGGAACTGAAAGAGATATAATTGGTCCCAATCCTCTCAATCCCCTAAGAAAAAGGGGAGAAAGTAGGATTTTACTGAGAAAAATGATAAAGGGGCCAAGCATAAGTAAATTGAGTCCAAAGGGGAGAAGAAGGGAAATAATCACTCCAAGAGAAATGGAGACAATTTTGGGAAACTGCAAGAGAGGTGAGGACCTGTGGGAGGGTGCTACACATGTGGTGGAGATCATTACACCAACCAATGTCCTAAAAAAATGCAGGGATCATAACCACGAGGAAACCCTCTACCCTCTCAACAGGCGGTGTTCCAACAACACATTCATGTAGCCTTGGACAACAGGCAAGCCGAATACCAAATAATGCCCATTGAAACAACAGGTATTTTATCTGGTCTTCTGATTTTAGTTTTAATTGATACTAGTGCTATAGAATGCTTTGTTTCCCCTAAAATTGTAAGCAAAATTCCTAGAAAGGCTAGATATATGGCAAACACATGGTCAGTAGAATATGCAAATCAAACCAAGGCTTAGGTAGAGCAATTCCTATTTGAGGCAAGGGTTGAACTTCCAAGTTTCTCCACTGAAGTAAACCTTTACGTAGCCCCACTAGGCACATATGATGTTATCCTTGGAATAAATTGGTTATGGAGATGTCGAGCCAAAGTGGACTGTTATGCCAAAATAATAGAATGTCTTGATGACTTAGGAAACAAGGTTTTTCTTCAAGGAAATCTTGGGGAAGTCAAACTAAGACAAATTTTTGCCCTGCAAATGAAAAGAGCTCAAAGAAAAGGATGCCATCTTTTTGCTATCAAAATGGAAAAACTAAATGGGTTTGAGGAAACCAATTTCCAAGATGATTTAATGTTTTACAAATCTCAAAAATCAATGAAGTTGAGAAGGAGTCCATAGTTCAGGAAAGATCAGATATGGACAGGTATCCTTTCCTTAGAGATTTTGAGGACGTATTTTTGGATGAGCTGCCAGGATTACCTCCTAAAAGAGCCTTTGACTTCTCTATTGATATAGTTCCAGGGTCAGAACCTATTTCTAAAACCCCCTATAGAATGACCACCACAGAGTTAATAGAGCTTAAGGCTCAATTACAGGAATTGTTGGATAAAGGGTTGATTAAACCCAGTGTGTTGCCCTGGGGAGTACCAGTTATATTTGTGATAAAGAAAGATGACACTTTGTGGTTATGCATAGATTACTACATGTTGAATAAAGTGACAATTAAGAATAAATACTCATTGCCTCGCATTGATGATCTTTTCGATCAAATGAGAGGTGCAACCATGTTTTCCAAGATTGATATTCGGTCTGGGTATCACCAATTGAGGTTAAAGGATGGGGACATCCATAAAACAACCTTCAGAACAAGGTATGGGCATTATGAGTTTACTGTCTTAACTTTTGGGTTAATGAACGCACCTGCAACATTTATGAATCTAATGAATAGTGTGTTCAGTGATTGTTTGGACAATTTGTCCTAGTATTTATTGATGACATTCTAATCTATTCTAAGAATGAGGAAGAACATCTTCAACATCTAAGGATAGTTCTTCAGAGGTTGAGAGAGCATAAATTATATGGCAATCTCTCTAAGTGTACTTTATTTTAGAAGGAAGTGTAGTATTTGGGCCACATAATTTCCGCTAAGGGAATAGCTGTGGACCCAGCTAAAATTAGGGCTATTTTGGAATGGCCTATACCAAATAATGTTCATGAGGTCTAAAGTTTCATGGGCCTTGCAGGTTACTACAAGAAGTTTGTGAAAAACTTTTCAAAAATTGCATACCCCATAACTTCCTTGTAGAGAAAAGGCAAGAGATTTGAGTGGTCAGAAAAGTGCCAGGAGGCCTTTGACCTACTGAAGGAAAAATTGATTTCAACACCAATTTTGAAGGTACTTGATCCAAAGGGTCAATTTGTAGTCATTACCGATGCCTCAGGGGAAGGCTTAGGTGGTGTACTAGTTTAGGATGGACAAGTCATTGCATATGAATCTCAGAAATTGAAAACTTATGAGCATATGCCCCCCAGGATTTGGAATTGGTAGAAGTCATTCATGCACTGTAAATGTGGAGACACTACCTGCTTGGAAAACCCTTTGAGATGAAAACAAACCATCAAGGGCTCAAATATTTGTTCACTCAACCACATCTAAATGCTCGCCAAAGAAGATGGTCGGAATTCATCTCGGATTATGATTTCAAGATTAAATATATTCAAGGAAAGGAAAACCGAGTGGAAGATGCCCTAAGTAGGAGAAGACACATCTCCTCAATGATCTCTATACATTTTGATTTTAGGAATTAGGTACTATAGAAAATCAAGGGAGATGAGTTTTATGAGCAGGTAAAACATGCCCTTGTGGAAAATCCCCAGAATCCAAGATATTATGGATTTAACCTTGAATCGGATGGGTTATTAAGGTTTAAAGGAAGGATGTATGTACCTAACTCTGTAGAGTTAAGGAATATGGTGTGGAAGGAGGTTCATTCTGCACCGTATTCAGGAAATCCTAGGATAACAAAGTTACTTGCCAATGTGAAACCCCTATATTTCTAGAAAGGAATGAAGAGGGATGCTACAAATTTTGTAGCTACATGTATAGAATGCTAGAGGGTGAAGGCGAAACACCATCACCCAACAGGACTCTTATACCCTCATGAAATTCCTGAGTGGAAATAGTAAATTATAAGCATGGACTTTGTGCAAGGGCTTCCTATGTCAAGGAATAGGCACAATTCTATTTTTGTTGTGGTGGATAGACTCACCAAAGCCGCTCATTTTATACCCAGGAACTTGATGGTGGGGCACCCGTCATAGCCCGTAAATTTGTTCAAGAGATTTTTAGATTGCATGGCATTCCTAAGAAGATTATCTCAGATAGGGATGCACAAATGACATCAAGGTTTTGGCAAACCTTATTCTCTTCACTTAGAACCCAGTTGAATATAAGCTCTGGTTATCATCCTGAGATGGATGGACAAACTGAAAGGGTAAACCAAGTGCTGGAAGATTTATTGAGAATGTATTGCATGGATCAACAATACAAGTGGGAATATTATCTTCCTCTGGTGGAATTTGCCTATAATAATTCCTATCACTCTACTATTAAGATGGCTCCATTTGAATCATTATATGGAATAAAGTACAGAACCCTTATAAGCTGGGACAAGATAGAAGATAGGGTTAGCCTTGGTCTAGAAATGCTTTCAAAAATGGAAAAGCAAGTCCATCTAATTAAGAAAAGGCTAGCGGAAGCCAATGATAGGCAAAAGAGTTATGCAAATGCTAAGCACATCGAAAGACATTTTTCAGTGGGAGAGAAAGTCCTTTTAAGGGTAAAACCTCAAAAGAGTTCCATTAAATTTGGAAAAACATCCAAACTGGCACCTAGATATGTGGGTCCCTTCAAAATTCTCGAAGAAGTCAACCCAGTTGCATACAGAATTACTCTACCACCAGCTCTTGCCATGATGCATAATATTTTTCATGTTTCCTATTTGAAAAATTTTAATGCTATAGATAATCAAATTCCTATTCTTGATTGGAATGCTATATAGGTGAAGGACCTAGGGGTGGTGGCGGTCAAGCCCATCAAGGTGCTCGAAACGCGTAAACTATGCTTATGTAACAAAGAGATAACATAATGCAAGGTCCAATGGGACCAATATGCAGAGGAAAATGCCACTTGGGAAAGCTATGATGACATTTATGCGAGATTTCCCCATCTTTTCTGAAAAACTTTTTATTATGCTCTCAAAACATTTTCTTATTATGTTGGTTAACTTTTAAGACAATTAATCATTGGGGATGATGATTCTTATGGGGGAAGATATGTTATATCCCCAACTTATGATTTAGCTTAATCTTACTTTTGTGTGGTAATTAGAAGGATTAACCATAGTGTAATGATTAGATGTTGTAGAAATATCTAATTTAATCATTGATTAAGAAAATATTGACTAATGATAGTTAGACATGAAATTACATGTTCATATGAATATTTAATTATTATGAATTGAGAATCAGATGATGATGCACTGATCATGATTTTATGATGGTGAGTGTGAACAAGAAATGAATTTTCCTTCGAAGAAAGAAGGAGAGTATCATCTGGGAGGAAGAGATAGATGTCAGGAAAGGGGTCCAATTGCCATCTAAGTATCAGATTTTACGTCCTTATGAACCATTGTAAGTTAGCATGAGTCACATCTTTTCTTTTCTTGTAGATTTCCTTTATGTGTCGTCATGTCGATTGAGTTATCTCGACAATGTTTGTGTCGACTCGACCAAACGACATTCTTAGAATATCAATGTGAGTCAAGAGATAGTCTCGCCAAGTGGCGGAGTACTATCTTGTTTCTATATTTATTCCCAAACTAGGATTTTGAATCTATTATACTTGGTATAATATGTTTTGGGTTTATAGCAAAGAAGGGGGAGCGGTGCTCGACCCCTAAATCACATTTTGATCGTGTCACTATGTTGGTGATGATGTCGTATGATGACATCTTGGTTGTTATGAGTACCTTCATACATCATGAAGATGTATGGAAAGTTTATTAAGATATAACTATTTAAACTTTGTATCGAACCCCATGTTATTATTAATATGTTTATTGTGTTAAGTGCGTTGGCTGACATCATCCACGGTTAGTGGAGTGCTGAGATGCCACATCGAACCACTAGGAGCTTTATCCTCGTTGTCCACTTGCATATAGCAAGTAATGGACATAGTGACTCCAAGGAAGCCGTGAGGTGGCAGAGTGGAGTAACCACGCTCCACTTCGTGGGCTCATGTGGCAGTTTCACCGCATGCTTAGCATGCAAAGAAGATCAAAACTTAGTTTGTAAGTCTTTTTGGCATTCATTCATTCATGGTCGTTCATAATGTTCGAGAGTAAGAGCAAGAACAAGATAATCTACAAATAACTGGAAGCCTTTGTGAAAGGCCATAGGAAGTTGGCACGACTGTGCTCTACTAAGAGCCAATGATAGACCGCATCATAAACACTCAACAAACTCTCTCAGGTAAGATTCAAAGTTTGTAAGACTCACATTGCTTTTAATGTTAAATAGTAATAATACCTTGTTGAATAGGGTCAACTGTGTCGACAGTCAAGTGTATTGTTTGCTATTGTTATCATTTTTGAGGCCCTCTGGCCATAGCAATTGATATGTTAATCTTATTAATAGACCCTCGAGGTCGATGCTTTAGTTGTTTATTCTTGATAATGTTGGAGATAAGATCTAGGCCCTCGAGGCTCCCAACAACTTATATTTCAAATTTGTTTTTGATTGTAGCTTAACTGTTGCTTGAGTGCCTTCGAGGCCGAGCCAATACTCACTGTAGCAAACACCATGTTGAGTGCCAATATGGCATAGTATGAATATAGTTAATGAAAACACAAAAGCTTCCATGATGTATTCGAGCCGATTGTGCTCATGAGATATAGTGTTTAAAACTATTTTGTTTAGATATATGTTGGAGGATTCAGCCTGCATGTGATCGATGCACCATCCCTAAACTATAACGATAATCTTTTTGGAAACTTTAACCTTTGAATGTGCTCAAAGCACTTAAAATACATTCATGAGAACTCATGCACAGTGCTCGATTGCTATTGAAGGGTTATTACGATAACCATAATGCAGTATATATTGACCCCTCGATAAAGGACTTTAGAAATATGAAAGTTAATAGTATTACTCAAAGGTAGCTTTGCATCCATGACGGATTAATAGTGAGGATTCTCCTCTTGATGCTTATAACATTATGAGATTGGAAGCTAAATTAGTCTAAGTCTCTTATATTATAATGTAAACAAAAGCTATTTCTTTTACTTGTGGCTGAACTCCATGAAGGGAGTATTTAACGTTAAAAACTCACATGGGTATATGAGTTGATGTCTTTCATTAAGACCATCTTAATTAGCTAAGGCAATGTAAGCCTATGTTATTATGATCTTGAATATAACCTATATGGTAGAACATTTTGAAACTGTAAACCTTGGGAAAACCTAGGTTGGAAAACTTAGTTTGACTATTGTCATGTTGAAAATGGAACAGATTGACGAGGAGTCATAGGTTCCTTGTTGCGTAAGTAACTTATTATATTTGATGTACTCCTAAGATAGGAGTCGATTTTCTTGGAATTGGACTATGAATCGAACTAAATTCACTTTTACTAGACCTAGAGAGGTCAAATTAAGCATATTGTAGGATGAGACAACTTCTAAGTTGAGTTAGGATAGTGGATATACGATGACATTCATTGCGTAACGTACATGTATGTAAATCTTTGGCCAAAGTAATACATTCGTCTCTACATGCATTGTCAGTCCACAATGCTCCAGATGGCATAATATTTCCAGTAGTGTCATACATAGTTAGAGTGGATCTATATGTTGGTATGTGGCGATTGATCATGCAAGTACTGTACACAAGTTATGTATCCTCGCTGGGGTTTGGGGCCAATAGGCCCCAAGAAGTAGGGGTTCAGGGGCACAACCCCCAAATTGTTTTCCCTCTTTTTTGCATGATTGGAGTAGGTTGTTAATTTTTGTTAACCGACAAAAGAAAAACAAAATTGCAAAACCCTAATTCTAGAAGCTTCCAAAAAGCTTGTTATAAGCAACTGGGATGTATGGTATGACGATGTATTCGCGAGATTGTAATTTGTTTTGTAATGGATAATAAAATCATTGGATGGCTGAGTTTCTATGAATGTAGCGCATATTGGGTGAACCACGTTAAATTTCTGTGTTGATCTCTTTTGTGTTATTCCTCATTGTTATATTTGGGTTATTTAATATGCATATAATTGTTAGTGTTTATTGCTTTGATCTACCTGAAACCATAACAACTGGTATCAGAGCAGGTTGTGTTTGATTATCATCTGTGGGAAGGTCTCACGGTTGAGTGGGAGTCTCACGGTTAAGTGGGAGTAATGGCGGACGAGGGTAAATTGAAGGTAGATAAATTCAATGGGAAGAACTATTAATTATGGAAGATGGAGATGGAGGATTATCTCCATCAGAAGGAATTATGGAGGCCATTGGAAGGAAAAGCCAAGAAATTGGTAGCAATGACTGATGAGGATTGGGATCTTTTGGACAGAAAGGCACTGGGAACCATTCAATTGTGCCTGACACCATATGTGGCATTCATTATAACATAAGCGACAACAAATGGTCTGATAAAAACTTTGGCTAAATTGTATGAAAAACCCTCAGCATCTAATAAGGTATTTCTCATGAAGCATTTGTTTAATCTAAAAATGATTGAAGGTGGATCTATGTCAGATCATTTAAATGAGTTTAATATGATTGCCAGTCAATTAACTTCTGTAAAAGTGAAATTTGATGAAGAGGTAAGGGCTCTCTTGGTTTTATGTTCTTTGCCAGAAAGCTGGAATAGCTTGGTAATGGCTGTAAGTAACTCTGTCTCTGGTTCAAATACTTTAAAATTTGATGATGTTATTGGTGTTATCCTTAGCGAGGAAATGCGACGGAAAAGCACAGGTGAGACTTCAACATCTAGTAATGATTTAACTGTAGAGAATAGGGGAAGAACAAAGGAAAGAGGAAAAAGCCCTACAAATCGTGGGAAGTCAAAGAAAGGTAGATCTAAATCTAGAGGAAGAATGGATTACTGGCATTATGGAAAGCTAGGACACTTGAAGAAGGATTGCTGGTCTTGAAAGGGCAAACAAGGAGACAGACAACATGATGACAGTAAGAAAGCTAATGTTGCAAGTAATAAATTATAGGATGCTTTAATTCTGTGTTTAGATAATGCTAATGATTCCTGGGTAATAGATCCAGGGGCTTCATTTCATGCCACACCCCACAGGAAATATTTTGTAGATTATGTTCAAGGTGATTTTGGACAGATATATTTGGGTGATGATGAACCCTATCAGATTGTTGGAAAAGGAAAGATAAAAATCAAGTTACAGAATGGAAATGAATGGTTGCTACAGGAGGTAAGGCATGTTCCAAATTTGAGAAGGAATTTAATTTCTGCAGGACAACTGGGTAGTGAAGGCTGCATAGTTACCTTTTCAAATAAAATCTCGAAGGTCACCAAAGGTGCATTAGTAGTAGCTAAAGGTGAAAAGGTAGGCACATTGTATTTGTGTACTGGTAATACTTATTCTACATTAGCTGCTACAGAAACAGTTGCTACTGAGACAGTTATAACACTTGCTGCAGGGACAAAAACAAAATTGTGGCACCATAGACTTGGGCACATGAGTGAGAAAGGGATGAAGATTCTTCACTCCAGAAAGTTGCTACTAGGTCTGAAGAAGATTGACTTGGAGTTCTGTGAAAATTATGTTTATGGAAAATAGAAAAGAGTCTGATTTCTCAAAGTTGGGAAAGAGAAGAAAAGTGAAAAATTAAAGATTGTGCATTTAGATGTATGGGGACCAACTCAGGTATCTTCTCTTGGAGGCTCTTGCTATTATGTTACTTTTATTGATGATGCAACTAGGAAAACATGGGTGTATTTCCTAAAACAAAAATTAGAAGTATTTGAAACTTTTAAAAAGTGGAAAGCTTTGGTTGAGAATGAGAAAGGAAAAAAGTTGAAGTGTTTCAGTTCTGATAATGGAGGTGAGTATTACAGTAGAGAATTTGAGAATTACTATTCATATAATGGAATCCACAGGAAAAAATGGTTCCTAGAACCCCACAAGAAAATGGCGTGTCTGAGAGGATGAATAGGACCATTATGGAGCGTGCAAGGAGCATGCGATTGCATGCTGGACTACCCTTACACTTTTGGGTAGATGTTATACATACCACTATTTATTTAATAAACAGGGGACCTTCAAATCCTTTGGATGGTGGCATTCCAGAGGAGGCATGGATGGGTAAAAAGGTAAACTATTCATTTCTTAAAACCTTTGGTTCTGAAGCATTTGTCCATGTTGATATTGAAAATAGAACAAAGCTTGAGGCTAAGTCTAAAAAATGTACCTTCATTTGATATGGAGTAGATGAATTTGGTTATCGGTTATGGGATTATAAAAATCATAAAATCATTAGGAGCAGAGATGTTATATTCAATGAGAAGGTCATGTATAAGGATCAACTGTAGGAAAAGAAGCATGAACAGGCCAAAAAAGAATATGTGGTGCTGGATGAGATTCCAGAAAATAAAATGTCAATGGTACTTGATGCTCAGCAACAACAAGTTATCCCACAAACTCCTGCAAGTGTTAGACATTCTACAAGGATAACTAGACCTCCAAAAAGATTTTCTCCATCATTATATTCTATATTATTAACTGATTCTGGTCAACTTGAAAGTTATGAAGAAGCAATGTAGGTAGATACCAAAAAGCAGTGGGAGCTAGGCATGAAAGAGGAAATGGATTCCTTGTTGCAAAATTAGACTTGGGACTTAGTCAAATTGCTTGTAGGAAAAAGAGTATTTCCAAATAAGTGGGTTTACAAATTGAAGGAAGAAGATGGAGGCAAGAAAAGATATAAGGCCAGACTCGTGGTAAAAGGTTTTGCACAGAAAAAAGGTATAGATTTTGACGAAATATTTTCTCCGGTTGTAAAGATGACTTCTATTAGAACAATTCTAACTCTTGTGGCTACGGAAGACTTGCATCTTGAACAACTAGATGTGAAAACAACATTTCTCCATGGGGATTTGGAAGAGGAAATATACATGAAACAACCACAGGGATATGAGGTCAAGGGTAAGGAGGATTTTGTGTGTAGGTTAAAGAAGAGTTTGTATGGCCTGAAGCAAGCGCCTCAACAATGGTATTTAAAATTTGATAGTTTTAAGGCTGAACAAGGTTACAAAAGATGTCATTCTGATTATTGTGTTTATTTCAAGAAATTGGGTAATGGCAACTATATTATCCTGTTGCTTTATGTTGATGACATGCTTGCTGCCTGGTCTAACATGCAACATATTAATGAACTTAAGAAGAAATTAGCAAATTCATTTGCTATGAAGGATTTGGGTGCAGCAAAACAAATCCTTGGTATGAGGATCACACGGGACAAGACAAACAAAAAATTATTTTTGTCCCAAAGTGAGTATGCAGAGAAGGTGTTGAAAATGTTTAACATATAGAATGCAAAACAGTTAGTACACCTTTGCCTAATCATTTTAAGTTGACTAAGGAGATGTGTCCAAAGACACAAGAGGATGAAGACAAAATGTCTAAGATACTATATGCATCAGCAGTTGGCAGCTTGATGTATGCAATGGTATGCACAAAGCCAGATATTGCACATGCATTGGGAGTTGTGAGCAGGTATATGAGCAATCTGGGAATGGAACATTGGAATGTTGTAAAATAGATTCTTTGATATTTGAGAGGTACTACTTCAAAGAAACTATGTTTTGGAGGAACAAATTCTGCTCTTAAAGGATATGTTGACTCTAATCTGGCAGGTGATATTGATAGGAGTACTACAGGGTATGTTTTTATTGTAGGAGGTACTACAGTCAGTTGGATTTCAAGACTGCAAAAGGTTGTTGCTCTTTCAACCACTGAAGCTGAGTATGTTGCTGCTATAGAAGCTAGCAAGGAGATGATTTGGTTACAATGTTTTCTGGAGGAATTGGGGCAACAACAAGAAGATAGCCCTTTGTACACTAATAGCTAGAGTGCCATTCATCTTGCTAAGAGTTTAGCTTTGCATTAAACAACTAAGCACATACAACTCAGATACCACTTCATTCGGTCAGTTTTGGAGGATGGACAGTTGAAGCTAGAAAAAATTCACACAAGTCAGAATCTTGCAGATATGTTCACAAAGGTAGTTACACGGGAGAAACTGATTTCCTCATTAGTTTTCATTGGCCTTCATGACTAATAATGGTGGACTTAAGAAACCAGCCAGGCTTGTAATCCAGTGGGAGCTGCAAGCACGACGATGTCATCCAAGATCAGTCTTAAAGTGGGAGATTGTTTGGTGTGGAGCCTAATCAGTCTCCAAGTGGGAGATTGTTGGTATGTGGCGACTGATTATGCAAGTATTGTACACAAGTTATGTATCCTTGCTGAGGTTCAGGGGCGGCAGGCCTCGAGGAGGGGTTCGGGGGTGCAACCCCCATTTTTTTTCCCTCTTTTTTGCACAATCAGAGTCAGTTGATTTTTGTTAACCAACAAAAGAGAAATGAAATTGCAAAACCCTAATTCTAGAAGCTTCCAAAAATCTTGTTATAAGTAGCTGGGATGTATGGTATGAGGATGTATTCGTGAGATTGTAATATGTTTTACACTAAATAATAAAATCATTGGATGGCTGAGTTTCTATGGATGTAGCCCATATTGGGTGAACCACGTTAAATTTTTGTGTTGATCTCTGTTGTGTTATTCCTCATTGTTATATTTGGGTTATTTAATCTGCATATAATTGTTAGTGTTTATTGCTTTGATCTACCTGAAACCCTAACACTATAGTTGTGTGACTGTGAAACATTATGGACACAACACCAGATACTCAGATGGCAAAACTAATGGATCCTTATATCTATACCTTCCATGAAGGGTAGGGCCGCTTCCAGGTAGGAAGTTGTGCGAGGGATCATTGGTCTGTGGTTGGAGGAAAAGCACTTGGATGATGCTCTCCTACCCAAGCATGAGACAAGCCGAAGCTTATGAAGATAGATGTCAAAAGTTCCAGATGCAGTGCTTTTTCATTATATGACTTGATAGTTAGTGATTATGTATAATTTGATATTTGATGCCTTGAGCATAGCTTTGTACATGCATAGTGAAGGTTATTCACTAATGAGATGTAATTGAATATTGTAATGATAATGATTCATTCTTGTTTAACTATGATTTATATAATCATGATGTATTCGAATTCTTAGTTAAGATGAATACTTATGTTAATTTATGAGAATTATCGAATGTGATGTTACACATCCAGGTTTTCCCTTTTTTGCGGGCCTGAACAAGCCTAAGCGCTACTTTTTTATTTCCCTATGCCTAGGATATGGTGTTAACCCTAGTTGTGCCTCTACATGAGCTAGGGAAAACATCCAGATTTGGATGCCTAGCATATTCCTCTAATTCTAGGTGCAAACCAATCCTTCGCTTATTCCTATTAACTTCATCTTTAACCATAGAAGGGAAAACAAAACTTTTTACAGGAACCCTAGTGTTTGGAGCAGTCAGGAGCAACATTCGGGAGGATTAGAATGATGCTTCGATTTTTTTTTACAATAACTTTTTTATTTTATTTTATAATATCTTTTTAATTTTCCTTTCTAAAATATAAACTAGTATAGATATCTTAAATACACTTAAAGAGTTACATATTCAATGACAAATATAATTATTTATAGTTATATAGTTGTCTTCAATTCATTTTTAATCAAATTAATTTTTATTAATTTTAAAAATAAATGCTATATTTTAATTAAAATTATTATTTGTAGTTAAGGGTTATAGTTATTAAATTCTATATTTAATAAAATATTATTACAACATTCTTATTTCATTTTAACGTAACATATAAAAATATTTAAATAAGTTTTGAGTTTTAATATCAACTATACTTGCAATCATTTATAAATCAAATAATCAATCTACTCACTTCATCATCAAAATTTAACAAATACTTATTCCAACAAACGAACTCAACTTGAACTACGTTGCTCAAACTCAATATCAACTAATCAATTTATCAAGACTATTTACTAATAAATCAATCACAACTATAATCTTCATTGACTTACTAAAAATGTAATACATTTAACTTGCAACAATCTATTTGTCTCTAAAACAATATGCCATACCTCATCTACCAACAACAAAACACATACTATTGCTATGACACTACAAAGGCAAGCTACTCACCACTATGTGGCACTTGTTAAATTTATTTTGACACACAATCAATTTAGTAGTAGATTACAGTTTTTATATTTTAATATCTTAGTTATAACAACTATAATTGAAAAGAAAATATCTTTTAGTATTTTAGCCTCAATAAATATATTTATTTATGTTGTCATCTTATGGTTTTAAATAGCTATTGGTCAGTAATGGATGATAATTTTTAATGGCACTTCGATTCTCTTTAGTATACTCTTACATTGTGTTGTGATGAGAACAAATACGCCTACATACTACTAGTATTTTTGCTTATTGTTTCATTACATGTCCCTATTGTTTTGCTTCATCTATCATGATCTTTTTGTCTATGGTTTTTTCCCTTTTAAAACTAAAGTTGTTTTCATATTTTTATACACAATATGCATCAAGAAAAGTAGATAATGTTACTACAATGACCCACACCAAATTTGACAAAAAAGGTAAGCTTGGTCATTTGTTTTAGTTTCTATATGGTGTTATTTTAGGGTGTAATGGATTAATAAAGATAATAAAGTGTTATTTCCTTGTAAAGTGTGGTGATAAATGCAAGGTGAGGTGCGAGAAAGTTCAAGTTCACCATGGCAGGTGTTTGAATTACTGCCATAATTGTTGTATGTTATGCAAATGTGTTCCCAACAGGGATTATGAAAACAAAGATAGGTACCCATGTTATAGAGATAGAAATAACTCTAAGGGAAGATCTAAGATAACGATGTACTAGATGGGAACCCTAATGACATAATTATTTTTTATTTTTATTTTAGTGATGATTATGAGTACTTTTACCCTAATTAATTGCAAGTGAAGTCCAAGTCTGGTCTCCTATCGAGGATCCTATTAATGACCAAGGAGGATATAGAATTGTATGATGATAGAAAACTAAGGGATGTAGTTCTAAATTTTGTTTTAGCAAGACAAGATGGAATGGTAGTCACTCTTTCCAAGTTACTTTGGTTGTCTAAAAATCCATGAGTGCAAGAGAAAATAGTGCAATATTTGTAGGATATTTTAGGGTTTAACAATAACACCATTGATGAGGATGATGTTTGCTACTTTAAGAAATACATTGAACTACTAATTTATGACAGAAGACTGAGAGATGTAGTTCTAAATTTTGTTTTAGCAAGATAAGATGACATGGTTGTCACTCTTTCCAAGCTACTTTGGTTATCTAAAAATCCATGAGTGCAAGAAAAAATAGTGCAAGAGTTGCAAGATATTTTAGGGTTTAGTAGTAGCACCATTGATGAGGATGATGTTTGTTACTTCAAGAAATACATTAAACTGCTAATTTATGATGTGTTGAATAATAATATGCATTATTTGCAATTTGTAAGTATTAAAACATTGCACATATACCATGTTGTTATTAAACACCTGAAATATTGAGAGGGGGGGTGAATCATTATTCTTTTAAACCATTCAAACATTGAACATTCAATGTATTTAGCATAATTACTTACAGTAAATGAAATAAAACATAAAGCATGAGACAACCACACATAATGCATGAACACCATGATTTTTACGTGGAAAACTCAAAATGGGAAAAACCACGGTGAGGATTAGCTCACAATATATTATAATAAAGCAACTGGTTAAGGTTGATACAACTAGTGGACTCACTATCCAAGAATGCTAACTGCAGGTGGCTCACTGCCAAAGGACTCACTGTCCTGAAAGAAAGAGATAGAAGAAGAGTTGTGGCTCAATGCCAGAACTAAACTGTTACAATTGCATATAACTTATGCATGAAATACAATTCCAATGAAGCTCAAATTATAAAATCAAAACTTTTCACACTAATCTGAAATATCACACTACTCTGCTATGCATTTACTCAATTCGCATTCACAAGCACTTGTCACAATCTTCTTTAAGTATCTACTTTACTCACAATATCAATTGGGTTAGCCTAATTGGATGTAACATGCAAAATATGCCATATAAGACTTGTCAGATCCAAACCTTCACACACACGCTTTGCACCAAGATTCAAACTTTGAAACAAATTCAAATAGGTCAGAATGGACCTAAAATAGCTCCCACACAATGTATCAAAACATATTCATCTTCTACAAATCACTCAACTGATTGGTTTGGCACAAATGAAAACTTAAATAAAAAATTTGCCAACTGTACATTCACATCCTAACATGTGGCCTCCACAAATCATGAAAACTAGAATGTGCCATCTATTTACACCTATGAACATCTCTTTTGAGCCACAAATCCATAAACTTATCCACGAAGGAATGTGAACTCATTTGCTCACATGCCCTATACTAGAGACAACTATAAACTGTTAGGCCGAACTTCTGTCAATTACAACTTTCACATCGAAAATCACAAACAGATAAAATTCTAGAATTAGATACTCCTAACAACCAACAAACACATATTAGAACTATAGAGCCAAATCTTCAACATGGGATCAATGTGGACCAAATTACCAAAGCTCTGTAACTTAGAAATGTCAGAACTGACACTTAGCCAACTTTCCTCTTGGGGTTCTTTACTAGATCAAACCTTCTTGCAAATTAGTCTTCTACAGAGGATCAAACCCTCTTGCAAAATTATCAATTATCCAAAATGATCTACACCTTACCAAAATGCAATGTTGAACAATATTGACATCAATGGCAACACTGCAATGTATGACTGTATGCTCATGTTGCCAACAACAACATCAATGACATCTCCTCATTCTTCTAACAATCTCCTCCTTTGTCATTGATGGCAACATGCCAAAACATTACTCCAAAATACTCTCCCCCTTTGACATCAAGGGAAAAGGGCGTATATAGTAGTCTTTATTCACACTAGATCTCCCCCTGTCAAGTATACTCATGTACATGTAAACTAAAAGTTTGAACTAACTCCCCTTGATAAGTCTATGTAAAAACTGAAATGAATCCCCCTTAGAGCATAACCAAAAAATTTGTACCAGAAACCTATTCATACACTCCACATATTTACAAGGAATCTGAAATTGAAAAGTAGAAAATGCATAAAGTGTAAAAATTGTTTTCAATTGGATGAGGTTTGAACTTGAAGCTTTTGTATTTGAGTCTACCATTCTAGCTTACCATCACCCCAAGCCTTCTTGGCTTCCTTCAGAATTCTAAACTATGTCTCAAATTCTAATAATAGCTCTTCTCCTTCTTCTAGAGTGCTTGATATTAGAATCATCTGTGATTCTTTATTAGCACTCAATAGAGCTTCTGAGACAAATAGAAGTTTGGGATTCACTAAATCCCTTATTTTACCAAATTGCAAAATAATGTGCTCCTTTTGAGCCTGCAATTGAAACAATTTCTTGTGTAAATCTTCTATGGCATCCCTTGTGGTTCCATCAAGATCAAGTGTCGGATCATAGGCACTGGAGGCATTATTTATTTGGGACTCAATGGAGTCCATTTCCTTAGAAATGCTATGTGTGGCTCTGGGCCACTTCAAGCCAAACTGGTATAGAGCCTTTGCCTCACTTAAGCAATCTTGTACATCTTTCAAAACTTCTTGAAACTTCTTATGTGCCAAAGCACATTTTTCAGATATTTCCATCATTCTCTTATCATTCATCTTCTTATCTATCTCATCTTCAATTTGTTCCTTTAGGCCGAATGCATAATCTTTAAGAGAATCAATTAATGATTTCAAATTTTCTATACCTGAGAGAGATGTGTCGATATTTGCACCAGGTATTGCATCTTGTAATGCCTTTATTGCTTCATCAATCAGATATCCACTTTTTTGATGAGTCTCAATCAC
Source organism: Cunninghamia lanceolata (assembly GCA_027924645.1). Classification (NCBI taxonomy): domain Eukaryota; kingdom Viridiplantae; phylum Streptophyta; class Pinopsida; order Cupressales; family Cupressaceae; genus Cunninghamia; species Cunninghamia lanceolata. The sequence continues at coordinate 1,232,105 of BSBN01001102.1, forward strand.
TTCTTTTATGGTGGATGCATGGAATAAGTCTCCCAATTGTAGCTTCTGGAGGGGAGAGATCTTATCCATATCTATGCTTCCCTGTTGCATTGGTAGAACTTGAAGTAGTTGAGAGAATACAATAGGCTGGAAATTAAGTTGTATACTTAAAAGATCCTTCAGTGAATCTCCAGAGGGGCCAGAGGATTCACTGGAGGGCTTTAATGGCTCCACAACTTTTTCTTTTAAGTCTTTCTCCACACCTTCACCAAAGTTCTCTTGATTTTATTTCTTATTCTTTGCATCTCTGGATGCATCTTTATCCTTATCTTTTTTTTTCATTGTTTTTGTGGTCTTTATTCTTCTTTGCTTCATCCTTTGCACCATCATCTTCCTTATTTGTATTCTCTACCTCTGTAGAGTTCTTAGTGTTAACCAGAGGAGTAGATACCGAAGGAGTGGTGGATGCATCTTGCTTTGCCTCTTGCTCACCAATAGCAGTCACCCCCACAACATTCTTATCATCCTCTGTAATAACTTCTGTTGTTTCTTTCTCTTCCAGAGGAGTATTAGTTTGTTCATTATCTATTGTATGTTCATGCTGAGCATCAATGTCTTGAGCATCTTTTCTTGTAGTAACTTTTGGAGGAATATTAACTTGTCCAGTTTCTTCTCCTGTCATTTTCTCATGTTGAGCACCAATTTTCTATGCATCTGCTTCAAAATCAATCATCTCCTCTTCCTTATTCTCAGGAGCCATTCCTAGCCTTTGTGCTAGATCTACAACCTTGTCCACTATCTCCTTCCAAAGCCTTTTGAGATCATTTTGATCTTGGTTCATTAGGGTTGTCACCCTTTGTTTTGTTCTTAACTCCTTAGTATACAATTTGGCTAATGTGGACTTATTCTCCGTAGATGGAGTAGCACTAATATTTTCTAGTGCATGGGCCTTCAATTTGGCTTCTTCTTTTATACCTCTTGTCTCCTTTCCATCAAAACATTCCATATCTCTTTAGGCAGTTGCTTCTCTATATTATGCATATCTACTTTAAGTACTATAATATACTTTACAATGGCTTCAATTATGGTGGCCTTATCCACCTCATCAACCTCATTGTACAATTCTACAGTCTCTTCTAGCATGTCATTTTGTACAATTCCATTAAATAATGCATCTAATTTCATTTGGCCATATACACTTACCATATTTTTCTTCTTTTGTTTCTTCTTTGCTTTTGAAGGCTTCCTTTTGGTGGCTTCCTCCTTTTCTTTCTCTGCCTCTTCTTCTTCATTAGTATCTACAATGTTAACTTTTCTTCTTTTAATACTTGCTTCACCTTGTGAAGCCTCACCTTTACTTTTCCAGACTAGTGGTGGTCCTTCTTCTTCCTCTTCTCCTTCTTCATCATTTATTTTTGCACACTTATCCCTGGTAGCCTTGGTCTTGACCCTTCTCTTCACAGGGCCAACTGATTGTGCTGTCAGAGCAACCTTTTCTGTCTCAGTCCTTTTCTTTTGCCTTTCCAGAGAGGATTTCCCCATCACCAGAGCACTAGTTTGCTCTGCAGGGGCATTGGTTTCTTTTATCTTCATTCCTTTGGATGTAGACATAGTCCCAAAGGACTTTTGTGTAGCAAGAGGAGTGGTAGCTATCCTACCGGATCTTCTTAAACCTCCCGAACTCTCTGCAACACTTGATTCTCCTTTGGCTTTAGCTCTAACTTGCTGCACTTGCTCTTTTGATATGCCTATACTTTCTGCATACTCATCAACCATTCTTGCAACCTTCTTCCTTATTACAGGCTTTTTGTGCTCTAAATGAACTTCCATTGATTTCTCCTCAAAAGTACCAAATCTTGCTTTAGAAGTGTCCTTAGAACTTTTCAGCAAGACATCAACCAAACCATCAATTTCTTATTGATATACTTCATATCCCATTGTAGGGATCCACATAGTCCTTGGCTCAATAGATTCCATTATACATTCATTAGTGGAAACCAAAAAGGTAATGTCATTTTGATATTTTCCACAACTTTCTTGGATATTCTCTCTCTATTCTGCATCTTTTTCTAAAACACTGCAAATAATGTAGTAATGGCATCATCATGGGCTTTAGCATCACCAAGACTTCTCAAGAAGTCTATAATCTGATGCGCCATAGGTCTCCCTTGTATCCATCTCACATTTTGAGTTCTAGGAAGCTCTTGTAGAAAATAGAAGAGTATGCAAATGACAAGAGTTCCAAACTTGAAAGGATACTTCTTCTCTTTAGTTTACTTTAGATTCTCTAATAATTACTATCTCAATAGTTCACAAAGATCATAATGAGCACCTTTCTCAACCATCTCATATGCCACATTGATAGCGATGACAGAAACTGAGTTTTCCCTATTAGTAAAATAAATCTTGTAACCTATCACCATTGTAGCATATCTCACAGTTGAACTCCATATGGGATTAACTGTGAGGGCTCTCTTGTCAAAAGTTGCATTAGTTAACTCCATTACAACTTCATTCTTGATGGACTTTAGCACTGGAATAGGTCCGGTGGAGCAAAGACCTATCACTTCTCTGATCACTTCCTTGGTCATCAATGCTAGTACATCTAACCATACAAACTTATCATGAAACCTGCTTAGAGCTAACCTGACCCATTTGTCATCAAAACAAAAGTTTGGGAGCCACTGCCATATGTCAAGTTTATTTGCAACTAGGTTTTGGTATTAAGGCTTCAGAGCAAAATCATCTCCTGTAAGTTCTTTTTATACCCAAATATCCCCAAGCTTCCTATGATTAATCTCTTCCATTTTGCCATGAATGTAAATTCTAATGTCTTCTGTTGGCAAAACCCCATGAGGAATAGATGAGAAATCTCCCAATAGGTCATCCTCAATTGATTTTATAGGTAATTTCTTAAACTTGGGTTGTGGTTTCTCTATTACCTCTATAACCCTTGGAGTAGCCATTTGTAAATGTAATAAAACACAAATATCTCTAATAAATTAGGGCTAATAGAAAATAGAAAAATACCTTTACTTTCACTTTGCTAGACTAGGGTTTGAATGCACTGAACTTTGAATCACCTTGATATCTTCTTCTGCTACTAAGCTCTCTTCTAATGCTTTTGTGAATGAATTTGTTAAGTAAATTCCCTTTTATAACCTTTTTGGATTTGACCCAATTTGCATTAAATGCTTCAAACAATAAAGCTATCAAACCTTTCTCTATATACATAGTTACTTTCAAATGCTCTCCAAACTTCCATATTATGAGATTTTCTACCAGAGTTTTCTTTAGTAGTTCAAGCATATTAACCTACACCATATATCCTCATGCTGAAGCATCAACACCTTTTCTTTGGCAGGGGATGAAAGGTTTTCATTAAAGCTCCCCTTGAGCCAAAGCTCTCAACTTAGTTTTGGGAGGAAACTTTTGCACTAGATGTAATTACATATACATCCTTAACCTCTATTTCTTCCTTCTTTTTCCATATCTTTTCCATTTCCTTCCTTGTTTCTGCAGGATCAATCTTTTGCACTGGTTCATTTTCTCTACCAGATTGTCCTTCTTCATGTTTATGCTTCTGCAAAACTTAGAAATGTGTCCAGGCCTACTGCAATTGTAGCATATAACATTCTGTTGGTTACAAAATTAGCAGCCATCAAACTCTACGGGTTTGCCACTTCCTATGCTCAAGCTTAATGGTAGATTCAACCAACAAAGATGGGAGTTTGTTTGCACGTGTCTCCCCTTCACTTCAAGTTTTGCCACACCTAGGGGGTAACCCTTCAACAAAAGATTTGACTTTGATATTCTCAGGACTAAAGATTTTTCACACCAGGTAGAATGTTCTCACACATACACCAAGATTTGCAAAGTGAACCAAGGTTGGCAACATTCTTGGACTCTCTATACTAGTTAAAATGGAGAGCATGCAAGATCCTACCAACAAACTAACATATGGAGATTATGAAATGATTTTGTTTTTGTGTTTTGGATGCAAGACAGGGGTTTTGAATCATAACTTCAACACAAGAACAAACTGGTGCCTATCTCAGGGCAAGGAGTCAATTACACGTATATATGTGAATGATTTGCATAAACTCAACTGACATTCAAGTTTCATGGGGATAAATTGGTATTTGCCTTACAAACACCACCCAAGATTGAGTATTCAATTATCTCTACTTATGGATATCCTTATTGCAATATGTTCCTCCCAATATTTAACCTAAAACGTTTAATTTGCTCCTTGAGCAGAAGTAAAAGATTAAACATTTAATATAGAAAAACCCATATCCCAGAACCTCAAATAACCCTTAGCTATTCAGATTCAAAAGAAAAACACACACGACTTGGAGACAGACAGCTGAATACATGCAATGAAGCATCACTCATATAACATCAACATGAAACTGAAAACATATATGCAAACATACGTTCAACATATAACTCATAAACTTACATCACAAGAGATAGAACAACCTAGAAAGCTCTGTATTTTCATTACTTCTCCAAAATTCCCAAGTCTTCAACAACCATAAAATGAGTAACACAGTTCCTTTATAGACCAGGAACATGCTCTTAGCATTAATTACATGTCATTTCAAATTTGACTTAATACAAAGAACCGCCAAAAGGGTGCTAGGAAACATTAATTGCATGAGGGAGAAGAAGAGAGGAGTGGTTGAACTTGGGAGGTGTGCAATTTCTCAAGAATTTGCCTTGTTAATGCTGGGAGGGCGGTGGTTAGCTTGTCAATCCTTTGATCCATATCTATCCTTCATAATTCTATATTAATGGAGGTCGCGATAGTCATTACTCTGTTCGTGCCACAATCGTTCAAAAATCTTCATTGTCTACAAGTTTGAATTTGGATCGTTGATCATTTCATGCCTTTCTGAAATCCACGGCTTCGATTCATTGACTAGATTTGACAATCTTAATCATCTTTGTTGACAAGTCATCACCCAATGAAAACAAGCCAAATTATCAATACCTTCCCTACACATTATATCATCCTTATCTCGGACTGGACGCGTGTCACCTTTTTGCGGTGTTGCAGTTAGGGAGGGCCCACCATATACCTACCGCGCGATGGTGCGACATAGCATCAATGCACCTTTTTTATACTTGATTTTCAATCGGTGCACGCCACGTGTCGTCATCTCATTGCCTCACAACAAATATTCCTCCTGGAAAGATTCCCTTGTGTGCTTGCACAATCGTCAGATTTAGGCCCTCTTGCAGATCTTTCCTTGCCTTGATACCTGGTAGCCCTTGATTCACCACACTGGGATTTTTGACTAAATGGTTGTAAGCCATATCCTCTCGACAGCTGGCACCTTATCGTGGTCGTGCAGGGGGACGATGACGTCAATGATGATGCAGCGCGATGCCACAATAAGCAGCCACATGGTACTCTCGAACCCCTTTTAAGACTTAGGTGTATAAAATTTTAAGGTGCAATGGAGAACAAGAGGTAATCAAAGAAGAGGGGGCCGGTCACCGAATGAATTTAATGGCCTTAAGTTGTAACTTAGATGACTGGATACCTAGGATAAGTGGTCAACACACAAATAGAACATAAAGTGAAAAGGGACCACAAGAATTTCTAAGGTTCAAGCAAAAATGGGGGTCAACACTTATGGGGTGAACTTGAAACCCTAACCCTAGGTGAGCACCACTAGTGGCTCTGGTTGGGGATGCATGCCTCTTGCAGGCATGGTGAGATTCCAGCTATCTCTGGGATGTAGACCAAATGCCTACTCCATTGGGTTGTAGAGTCAATACTCCATTTTGTATTAAAAATCACACCTTTAATTTTATTTGGTGGCCCTGGGCCACCAAAAATGAAAAACTTGAACCCTCCTGTGTCAAATACTTTGTTTTCTAGTGATTGCATCAAGTCTAACCTGAAGATATTGTCATGATCTGCCCAAAAACTAACCATGTCACTGCCATGTTCTATTATATCACTAAGCCTACCCCTGTCAATCTGAATACTGTATGCTAACTGAAATCTATAATCATTTTGATATTTTACTTCATCCAACTCACTGTCATGTTCCACTAAATGCTTATTCAACTGAACTAAAGATTGAAAACATTCATAATTCCTCTGACAATTGGCATCATTAATCTTGAAAACATATTCAACTTGCACATCAAATGTAAAGGCTTCAAAAAGGATTTGTTCAGTAATTTCATCAAGAAATATTTGCCCTGATTCATTTAAGCCAAATTGTAGCCACAAGTCTGAAAAATTAGACTAAGTGAAGAGCTCATGTAAAACCTTGGAATCATCTTCTTCACTAATCATGAAACATTCATACACGGGTAGCATCTTTACTTGCTCAATTGAACACTGGATTTCACATTCATACAAACCTTTCAATCCTGAAGTAAAATTTTGTCAGGCATTCTCACACAAATAATCATAATCAATTAAAAATTGATCATACTCACAATCACCATGGGCAATGGGTTGAAGGAGTTCACTATTGAAAACATCCTCATACTCATCACTATTGTGCTCAACATCTTCATCATTAAACTCTGCCTAAAATACTTCAAAAGAAGGCTTGAAAATTTCAGCATACAACCCCTTATCAAAAACTTCATAATCATGGATATTAATGCTGTCCTCTATTGTATTATCATGAACATTAGCAACTTGTCCATTCACATCTGAATAATGACCTAAGATTTCCTCTTCGCCAATGCATTCATGATAAAAAATAAATAATTCAACTTCAACATTGTAGATATGATCATCACATTCACATTCAACCCTTTCATATATTTCATCATTTGGAAGGCTCACACATGGGTCTAGATCAACACATTTCTTGTCATTATACGAGTCAGTATCCTCTGTATCCAAAGTGAAAATCTCTATATCAGCCACATACAAATAATCATTCGTAGTTAGAACATCATGATCATTATTTGAATCATAAACTAAGGTATCAAACCTTACATTAGTGCACTCCTAAGGCTCTTTAATGACAACATTATTGCAAAAAGCAATCACATGTATATCACTGCAATCCATATCTACATGTTCTTCTCTCATGGGCTGATCACAATCTTCATTTCCTTTATTGTAGACCTGCTCTTCATGCTGTGTCATGATTTCTTTCTCCTCGTGTATTATGCTATGACTGCCCTTTGCATAATCATCTCTCAATGAGCAAATTGGAACAACTGAAACATATTCATTTTGAAAACAATGTTCATCCCTTGATTCTATCACACTTTTCTTAGTTATGTGCATAATGCTCCAATTTTTCCTAATGGGACAACAACTATCTACATTTTGTGACACCACACCACTTGTGTAATCACATTTGGCTGATGTATAAGCTGGGACAACGGGGATGTGAGTACTTTGGCATTCATTCTTAAGACTTGGATTGCAACCTTAATCAACATTATGAACCTTAGGGCAGCAAGCACTTGCAGACAAAAAGCATTTGTGCATTCCATACTTCCAATTGTTCTCAATGTCCATAGCTATCTGATATGCCTAATGAAGTGTGGTGGGCTCTTTATCCCTCAACAAATAACTCATTTCTTCATCAAATGCTCCCAAATAGACCACCAGGCACAATGCATCATTTGGTCTCATGTATTCAGGTATGTCCTTCATTGCCTTTGAAAATCTCAGGTTGAATGCAGGGACCAGCTGGTTTTCCCCTTTCTGGGTGTCCATAAATTTTTTTATCACTGAACTTGGGTTAATTCTCTCACCAAATTGCTCCATGAATGCTGCCACAAACTCACCCCAAAAATTAATAGAGCTGGTTGGTAAATAAGAGAACCAATTTCTGGCATCTCCCTTCAAAGACTGAGCAAATAATTTCATGACAACATCCTCATGATCCACCTCATAGTCTCCCATCACATCAGCAAACTCTTGCAGATGCCTACCTGCTGATTCAAATTTTCCACCACTGAACTTTGGTAGATAATTTCTCACTATATCAGGAACAGGGTTTGGATAATTTTGGATACCATTAAAATCCAAAGCTCTGTATCTTTCAATAGAGAAGACCCTATTCTGAGGGTATGATATTTGTTGTGATATACAGTGCATTGTGACATTCAAATGTACATAAATACAAAAGGAATAACAGCCCACGTTCAACTAGAAATTTTTGCAGCCCTCACGATTTTCTTCTCATGACTGGAAACTTCACTGATCTACGCATTTATCTTGCACAAATAGGAACTATTTCTTAGCAATTAATCAAGTTCATTTGCAGAGCCGCCACCTCTTCAAAGAGGATAAATTTTTTTAACCACTGAAAGCTTTTCAAAGATCAAATAATTTTCTTAGTTCGCTCTGTAAGCAGAGCACCATTATTCACACAAAATATCCAGATATGCTGCAATAATTTCACTAGGAACTGGGTTTTCTAGTCTTCAAATCTCTTGACTCTTTCCTAATAGATGTGCATCTAAGTCATCCCCAGCAGAGTTTCCAGTTTTGTTGGTTCCCAATTTAGCAGCCATCAAACTCTAAGGGTTTGCCACTATCTATGCTCAAGCTCAATGGCAGATTCGGCCAACAAAAATAGGATGTTGTTTGCACGTGCCTCCCCTTCACTTCAGGTTTTGCCACACCTAAGGGGGTATCCCTTCAACAAAAGATTTGACTTTGATATTCTCAGGACTAACGATTTAGCTTTTCACACTAGGTAGAATGCTCTCACACATATACCAAGATTTGCAAAGTGAACCAAGGTTGGCAACATTCTTGGACTCTCTATACTGGTTAAAACAGAAAGCATGCAAGATCCTAACCCTACTCCTACAAACTAACAGATGGAGATTATGAAATTATTTTGTTTTTGTGTTTTGGATGCAAGATAGGGGTTTTGAATCATAACTTCAACACAAGAACAGACGGGTGCCTATCTCAGGGTAAGGAATCAATTAGATGTATATATGTGAATGATTTGCATAAACTCAACTGACATTCAAGTTTCATGGGGATAAATTGGTATTTGCCTTACAAACACCACCCAAGATTGAGTATTCAGTTATCTCTGCTTATGGATATCCTTATTGTAATATGTTCCTCCCAATATTTAACCTAAAACATTTAATCTACTCCTTGAGTAGAAGTAAAACATTAAACATTCAATATAGAAAAACCCATATCCCAGAACCTCAAATAAACCTTAGCTATTCAGATTCAAAAGAACAACACACACAACTTGGATACAGATAGCTAAATACATGCAATGAAGCATCACTCATATAACATCAACATGAAACTGAAAACATATATGAAAACATACATTCAACATATAACTCATAAACTTACAACACAAGAGATAGAACAACCTAGAAAGCTCTATATTTTCACTACTTCTCCAAAATTCCTGTCTTCAACAACCATAAAATGAGTAACATAGTTCCTTTATAGACCAAGAACGTGCTCTCAACATTAATTACATGTCATTTCAAATTTGACCTGATACAAAACACTACCAAAAGGGTGCTAGGAAACATTAATTGCATGAGGGAGAAGAAGAGAGGAGTGGTTGAACTTGGGAGATGTGCAGCCACTCTAGGATTTGCCTTGTTAATGCTGGGAGGGTGGTGGTTGGCTTGTCAATCCTTTGATCCATATTTGTCCTTCATAATTCTATATTAATGGAGGTCACAATAGACATTACTCTGCTCATGCCACAGTCATTCAAAAATCTTCCTTGTTTGCAAGTTTGAATTTGGACCGTTGATCATTTCATGCCTTTTTGAAATCCACAACTTCGATTCATTGACTAGATTTGACAATCTTAGTCATATTTGTTGATAAGTCATCACCCAATGAAAATGAGCCAAATCATCAATACCTTCCTTGCACATTATGTTATCCTTAGCCTAGACTGGACGCATGTCACCTTTTCACGGCGTCGCAGTCGAGGAGGGCCAACCATATACCTACTACGCAATGGTGCAACATAGCATCCATGTACCTTTTTTATACTTGCTTTTCAATTGGTGCATGCCACATGTCATCATCTCAATGCCTCACAACAAATATTCCTCCTAGAAAGATTCCCTTGCATGCTCACACAATCGTCAGATTTAGGCCCTCTTGTAGATCTTTCCTAGCCTTGACACCTAGCAACCCTTGATTCACTGCACTGGGATCTTCAACTAAATGGATGTAAGCCATATCCTCTCAACAACTGGCACCTTATATGATGATGTTACTGATGATGCAATGTGACACCATGATAAGCAGCCACATGGTACTCCCGACCCCCTTTTAAGACTTAGGCGTATAAACTTTTAAGGTGCGTGGGGAACAAGCGGTAATCAAGGAAGATGGGGCTGGTCACCGAATGAATTTAATGGCCTTAAGTTGTAACTGAGATGACCAGATACCTAGGATAAGCGGTCAACACACAAAGAGAACATAAAGTGAAAAGGGACCGCAAGAATTTCTAAGGTTCAAGCAAAAATGGGGGTAGACACTTATGTGGTGAACTTGAAACCCTAACCCTAGGTGAGCACCACCACATTCTTTGGACTAGTATTCCTTTTATTCATTCTAGATCTACATTGATTAGCTTTATGCCTAAATCCATTGCAAGTATAATAGTAGCCTTTGAAAGATTGAACCATTCTACCATTGTTATAGCCATTCATCATTTGATTTCTACATTCACTAGCTCTATGACCAATTTTCTTGCATGTAAAATAATGACCAGAGAAAAGATGGAATATTCTAATTCATTCTTTTTCGACATTCTATTGCCTTGTGTCCAAATTTATTGCAAGAATGACAAAAACCATTGAAATATGGGTACCCTTGTGCATTTGGTTGTCTGATCGGTGATCTTCTAGCTTCATTCCTTTGATTCCAGAGTTGCTTGGCATTGTTCTTCTTATTTTTAACATTTGAAGTCTACCCTGATTTTGACTTTCACCCTTTTCAAATCCTAAACCCTCTTTATCATTAGGACCTTTCTAATTTGCAATCATTTCATCAAGCTTTGCAATACTCATCTTGAATTTGCCTTCATGACTCCTTGCTTTCTCTAGATCTGATTTCATATTCACAATTTCTTGTTCAAGCCTTGTACATTCTTTAGATTTGCTTTTCACCATTGCATTAAGACATTCCTCAATACTTTTCTTTTCTTCATCTTGCATCTTTAGATCAGTGATGGTTTCATTTGCTTGCCCCAATTGTTCACTGACTTGCCTATGCTTCTCTCTGAACTTCTTGATTTGCTCTTTCAATTTCCTGATATATTCATTTGCTTCCTCAATATTTTCTTTTAGATCTCTGTTTTCACTTTCAGTTCTTTCAAGATCTTCAAGGGCAACATTGAGTTCTGCTATTTTGTCAAGCATACAATCTTCTTTAGTGAAATTGATAGCAGGAATCTCTTCTGGAGGAATAGGTAATCTTCTAGTAGCCATGTGTTCAATCTCCAAGATCTTCCTTGAGCAGTTAGGCTTCTTCCAAAGGACTTGGCTCTGATACCAATTGTTGAACACCCAAAATTTTGAGAGGGGGGGGGTGAATCAATATTCTTTTAAACCATTCAAACATTGAACATTCAATGTATTTAGCATAATTACTTGTAGTAAATGGAATAAAACATAAATAATGAGACAACCACACATAACACATGAACACCAAGATTTTTACGTGGAAAACCTAGAACGGGAAAAACCATGGTGAGGACTAGCTCACAATATATTATAATAAAGCAACTGATTTAGGTTGATACAACTGGTGGACTCATTGTCCAAGAATGCTCACTGTAGGTGGCTCACTACCAAAGGACTCACTATCCTAAAAGAAAGGACTCGCTATCCTAAAAGAAAAAGATAGAAGAAGAGTTGTGGCTCACTGCCATAATTTAACTGTTACAATTGCATCTAACTTATGCATGAAATATAGTTCCAATGAAGCTCAAATTATAAAATCAAAACTCATCACAGTAATCTGAAATATCACACTGCTCTACTCTACATTTGTTCAATTTGCATTCACAAGCACTTGTCACATCACTCGGATCACATATCTATCATACCACTTCATTAAACACCAAAAACAATCTTCTTTAAGTATCTTCTTCACTCACAATATCAATTAGGTTAGCCTAATTGGATGTAACATGCAAAATATACCATATAAGACTTGTCGGCTCCAAACCTTCACACACATGCTTTGTGCCAAGATTCAAACTTTGAAACAAACTGAAATAGGTCAACATGGACCTAAAATAGCTCCCACACAATGGATCCAAATGTATTCATCTTCCACAAATCACTCAACTGATTGGGTTAACACCAATGAAGACTTAAATAAAAAAATTTCCAACTGTACATTCACATCCTGACATGCAAACCTCCACAAATCATGAAAACTGGAATATGCCATCTATTGAAACCTATGAACATCTCTTTTGAACCTCAAAACCAAAAACTTATCCGTGGAGGAATGCAGACTCATTTGCTCACATGCTGTGTACTGGAGACAACTGTAAATGTTCAAGCCAAACTTCTGTCAATTACAACTTTCACACCAGAGATCTGAAATAGATAAAATTATGGAATTAGATACTCCTAACAACCAACAAACACATATTAGAACCACAGAGCCATATCTTCAATAGTGGATCAATGCGGACCAAATTATCAGAGCTCTATAAATTAGAAATGCTAGAATTGACACTTAGCCAACTTTCATCTTGGGGTTCTTTACCAGATCAAACCTTCTTGCAAATCAGTCTTCTATAGAGGATCAAACCCTCTTGCAAAATTATCAATTATCCAAAATGATCTGCACCTTACAAAAATGCAATGTTGAACAATGTTGACATCAATGACAACACTACAATGTATGAATGTATGCTCATGTTGCCAACAGTAGCATCAATGACATCTCCTCATTGTTCCAATAGTTGTTCCTCTGGAAATTCATATTTTTCCATTAACATTTTGATGAGATCAATAATGAAAAATCTACAAAATGCTAGCGTAATGTAAAATTATGGATAATAAACATAAAATTTTCATGATTTTTGAGGTTTAACTAAGGAGTTTTAGGAAAAAATTGGGTTCAATTTTTGCCTCAACATTTCAAAACACACTTTGTGAGTATGATTTCTAGAAAAAAATTGTGTTCTTTTTTTGTCTCGATGTTTTAGATCACACACCAACATTAAGAGTTTCAAGAAAAAACTATGCGTTTGAATTTTTCTCAATATTTCATATCACACTCTATGATTAGGAGTTTCAAGAAAAAGTTGTATTCTATTTTGCCTCAACATTTCAGATCACACTCCATGATTAGGAGTTTTAGGAAAAACTTTCTTAGATTTTTCCTCAATGTTTTAGATCACAATCCATGATTAGGAGTTTTAAGAAAAAAATGTGTTCAATTTTTACCTCAACATTTGAGCTCACACTCCATGATCAAGAGTTTCAAGAAAAACTTTTTTTTTGAACCATTTTTTGGTGGAGAAATCCCTCAGACATGTATTCCAAATGTGGGAGTATTGAGATTACACATTAATTATTTTGCAACATGTTTGAAAGAGATGATGTATCATGGAATGTAGTGAATGCAAGATGTGGAATGTACAATTTAGTTATTGATGCCCTTATTTTATTTTCGATGCACAAAACTAATTTGAAGCCAAATGATCTCACCTTCATCTATGTCTTGACTGCATATAGTCATGTAAGCCTAGTGGATGACGATTAACATTACTTTCAATGCATCATTCAAAATTATTACATTGAGCCCAAGATTGAGCATGCATGCATGATTGATATTCTAGGTCATGTAGGAGATCTAGAAGAGGCATGTGAATTTGTTAGAAGCATTCTTGTTGAGTGTGGGGATTGTGTGAGGGACCTTGCTTGGTGCTTGTGGGAAGCACTCAAATATAAAGATAGTAGAATATGTGGCTAAATAACTTATTGATTTTCTTTGGCAGTATTCTTTGGCTCTTTCACCATTCTAGCGAAACCACTAAATTTGGTGGAGGTTCTGCTAAATCTAGTGACATGGACCATTTTTTGCCTATTTGCCCTAAAGGAGCTTTTTTTTGGCATAAATCAGGCATATAAAGTTGGTTTTTCGCAAACAAATAGGCATTGGAAAGTTGGTTCCGAGCATAATCTAGTGGTGCAAGTAATTTTTCTAGATTTTTTTTGCCGGTACATTTTATCATTGTTTGAAGTCTAGATCCCTATTTTGGCCTCTGAGCTCATAACTTTTTTCCACGATCTCTAAATTTCATGATTCTTGTAGCATTGGAAAGGTATTAAGGATCTTTACTTAGCCATCCATGCACTTTTTCTAGATTCAACCCTGTTGTGTGGTATCACAACACACCTCATTTTGCCTTAGCAAAATAGGGACCCAACTATTGCTTGGTTTTTGCTTGTGTGCTTTCCCTTTTGGGTGGTCTGGTAAAATTTCATGACTTGATATATCATAAAATTCCAAAGTTTGAGTTTTCCTTGGCAGGGGTCACCAGTGGATAGAGGGTGAAATTTAGAGCAACTTTACCTTTTACATCATGTTGAAATTCCTTAAAATGAGAAAGTTATGCATGGTCAAAGTTTTGGTCAAAGAGGGATATGGATATTACCAATGTAATATCCTGATCATTCTCTTTATCCATATCCTGATGATGTCATTCAATTTCATTCCATGGAGACATCCTAAGGTTTTTTGACGTCATCAAGATATATGGACATGGATATCCTTTTTGAAATATCCATACGCTGGATATCCATATCCTTTCTTTAATATTTAAATCCATGCCCCTCGTAGTACATCGAACTTAGAGGCTTTGCCACGTGGAACCAATTTTGTGGTTTCGTGGGAGGCATTTGCATTATTATATTTAGCTCCACGGAATGGAGGAAACCTTCGAAACTGGCCATGTAAGCATTGACGGAGCCCATAACCGCATCACTTAGGTCAAAGGTATACACGTGGCATCTTTCGTGGTTCCATGAGAATGCTTTGCTTGTTATAATTTACTTACACGAAATGGTAGAAGACATCTATTTGGCTGTCAAAGTGTAGAGATATGATTGCAAAGCATTATCCAGATATTTGCGATGTGGATATTTTGTGTTCGCTCAATATCCATACCCTCCCAAATGTCCACATCCATATTCCAAGCAATGATATTGCTCTACATGTCTTATTTGTTGACCTCATCCAGATTTGCGCATGGACATTTTTCCATATGGATATTTTGTATATCCTAATTTTTAAAGACAAACTGGATCCTGATACTTGTTCCTTTGGTCATTGATGGTCGACTATGACCGTTCGACAATGTCATCCAGACATTTTCATATAGACATTTGAACTGGATGTTAACATGTCAGATATCCATATCCAGACCTTCCTACAATTAATGATGAGTAATAAAAGCCGTTGGCTTTTGAATTTGAAATTGTGCCTTTTGACACTTGTGCTTTTCTCTCGCGTATGTACTATAAAAGCCTACTTACCTGGGAGGAGGGTAATTAATAGGCCCTAATTGAGGGGATTTCTAAGGTTAAAAGGTAATTTCTCTATTATTGTTAAAATATTGAATATGTTTAAAGCTAAAATTGCAGAGAACTCAAAGTGAATGAAGGTGAATAATAGCTATTAAGGTAATTGCACAACAATTGAACAGAATGGCATTGCAGAGAATAGAACAGTGGGAATAACTATCACAGTATTCACATCCATACGTGCATATTAAGGTTAAGGTTCTCATTAACAGGTATGAATAAGACAAATTCTTTCTTGTCCTTTTCATACTTACACTGTAATTTTACACAGGAGAAGAGTAAATTTTGAAGTTAAGACAAATCCTTAGGTGGATTTTTGCTTATATGTTGTTCAAAGATGTTTTGTTCAACCTACATGAGGTAATTTGAGGTAATTAACATAACTAAACACCTAAACCCTTGGTTAAACATGGATATTCATAATTTATAGGTCAAGATGCAGGCACACATAGACAAGCAGGATGCAGAGTTTAAGGCCGACATGTTTCCCAGATCCAGGAGTGTATGCAACAAATATGGCTTCGTCGAGGACACTCATTGTGGCCAAATTGATATGGATGCTTTTAGAGCATAGATTCAGGGTAGAGAGGATAACACCATACTGAAGAATGTTGCAGTGACTGGAATGTTCTATGCAATAGGGTTTCTGTATGTTGCAAAGGCATTGGAGTTGGTGGTTGAATGTGAACTACATTATAATGTGGTTACCCGAAGGGTTGATCATCAAGGTAGGGTGTATGCCGACTTCTTAGTTGACAACATCACCAAGGCATTTAACTTGCCTACACACTGAGACATGTACAAAATTGACATGAAGGCACTTGCTGCAGAATTTGATGGCAATCATGCCAACTATAGGAAAATCATCTTCTCATCCTGGAGAGATCTGGAGAGCAAATTCAAAGTTGTAGCTAAGATGCATCAACACTTATACAAATATGATTTCTGTCCTAAAATCCAATACATGATAGTGCTACTTAGCTGAATGACTGGAAAGATTGATTTAGGAAAATTAGAATCATGGATGTTTGGTTTGATCCACATAGTTAAAGACAAGAAACAGGCGGTGCAATGGGCTAAGATCATTAGTGATGCACTACATGGATAGATGGTACAATGGAGAAAGAAGAAAAAGGTGTTCTACATGACATCATATATGGTGTATGCATGTGCCTGCAAATAATCCTTCAATGGGCTGCAAACTGTAGGAAAGCTAGGACAGTTGCCCCATGAGCAGACAACATGAGAACATGATCCCCAATTAGAAAGAACGCAATTGATTCAACATTATAAGGCAGTAAACGATTGTTATTTAATGCATCTAGTATGGTTGATGGAAGGAGATAGGGATAAGAGGTTTTCAAATGGAGCCCAAGAAAGGATACAACCCCATGGAGCTTGGTTCATCTAGTTCCCCACCTATTCCTACATTAGGCAGGATGGTTTCAATGGAAACCCATTCATGCTGCCAAGATATCCAACAAATAAGGTGGTGCTAATGGAGGTAATAAGGCAAATCATTCCTGCATATGAGGCCTACAAGAAGAAGACTGAAAGAGGGAATGTAAAGTTTCCTATGGATATAAATTGGTATATATTCAGATCCATAGAGGATGCAAAACATGAAGAGGATGAATTATCTATGTTACACTTGCAATTATTCCCCTTGGTTAGGTACTATGACCCCTACTACAGGATGGAAAGGTTCATCAACAAGAAGTTACAACATGTCACCCACCTTGAAGACTTCTAGGCAGACTGTGTGGATGAACATGAGGTGAGGCAATGGGGATATCAATAGTTAACCTTGAATCAAATCAGAACTATAGGATATTTGGAGGTACCACCTTAGGTTAGGATAGATGATAAAGATGTAATGGACCCAGAGTATGAAGAGAAGAAAATATACAATGAGCCATTGTCCTTACTTGACTAGGGTAAGGAGGATGAGACATCCATAGACATCATCACGGCTAACCAAAAATTGGGTGAATAAGAAGACAGGTGAAATGAAGTCCAAAGGTACGACCATCACCTTTGATAGGAAAAGAAAGATGAAGGAAAGAGATGAAATAGATTTTGATGACTTCCTCGTTCATAAGACGGGAGTCATGGAAGCTAGACAGGGACAGCCAAGACCCTCTATATCTGAGCCAGAGTTTAGAATAGAAAATATCACAATTGCCATGGTTCCATCATATCTAAGGGATGCACCTATAAGGACTATTCCTATCATTACCACAATAGATGGAGGAAGAGCATGCAAATGTGTTGGAGGGATTGAATATCCCTGGATAGAAAAGAGCTCAGGTAAACATAATGAGGGGCTCTACTTCTAGGGCAGTTGATGTTCAGGTCGAAGATCAAGAGGAGTTCACAAAAATGGAATGGTTATTTGCCCAAAAAAAATTTGGAGAGGCAATTGCATCATTTGCCATACTTCAAGTGCACATGGCTAGACAAGAAGGAGGTCATCTTGAGCCTACAATACCAGTAGTGATGGATTTGCAACATGATGTGCCTATGCCAGATATAATAAAAGTCAAAATTGTGGAGGCCAAAATGGTAGACCAAAAGAGGGTTGTAGAGTAGCCTTTACCTTTAACTAATGTAGTTGATCTAACAGATGATGAGGTTACCGGAGATGTTACCAATAATCTGGTAGGGACCTTATTTACACCTACAATACCAACATATCAAAACATGCATCAGGTAGAAGAGGGGAAAGGTCAAAAGGTAGTGAAAGATCATGTAACACATGATATTCCAAGTGTAGAAGAGCTTAAATCCCCTAGGGATACCCTACCATCTGGACAATTGGATGTTTTGATCAACACTATCACTAGTCCTACGGTGGTGGATTTATCTTATTTAGGAAAGATAAATGTGCTGGGGGGAAGATACTAGACAGGATGGACAGGTGTAGGGTGAAAGTGCACAGGATATGGATATAGCTGATGCAGGGGATAATGTGCATCCATGTGAGGAAGAGGAGTTAATTGAAGGATGCATCAAGGATGTGGTCATAGAACAACAAATAGCAATATCATCTGAGCAACAGGTTCAAATTGAAAACAAGGATGAGGATATAGTAAAAGTGGGAAATGATGCAGAAGATCCTCATCAGGATCTCAATAGTAAAGCTCTACAGGAAGGAAAACAAAAGAAGGTTTCAAAGGATGAGGCATCACTAAGTGTGCATGCTAAAGATAAAGAAGTTCATGGGGATGAACACAATGAGGAAGAACTTGATAAAGAGGTTTCCCAAGATGAGAATGTCATTAGGACCAACAACAACAGGTTCATGAGGTGGATAATCCAAAGGATGTCCCACTTGATCAAGAAAGAAAGGATTAGGATAAAGGAGAAGATACAACAATTGATGATGTTAACATTAGGAAATTAGGTCAGTAAGGGATCGATATAGGTCTACCTAAGCACGATTAGTATCAGAGGTAACAAAGCCTCATGTTTCTGATTTTGTGCCTTTTGATTTTAAGTCTCTATTTTCTTTAGAAGATGTAAAGCAAAAACGTAGGGCTAGAACCATCTTTGCAATAAAGAGGGATCATGTCACTGGCAAGAGGACAACCCAATTAGTTGTGCCTTTGGTGATTAAGAGTAAGAGAGAAATAGTAGCCAGTGAGTTTCAGATAACCATTGTGGACCTAGGACATGCAACGTTAAAATAAGAGATACAAGAGCTAAAGAAGAGTACAAATACCATAGCTACTAGGATCAAGAAGACTAAAGCTAAGAACAAAGAGTTGAAGGGGAAAGTTGCCCAATTAGGACAATTTATTAAGAGTTGGTCACTCCTAAGGTTCAAATAACAGAGGCTCCAATTGCTTTAGCATTGGTCAACCAGGAAGAGATATCCGGTCTGGATGCTCAAAAGCATCAGGCCCAAGTAATGCATAGATGGTTCTCTAGATTTATCACTAAAGGAGAGAAGGTCATAAGGGGATCTTTGTCCAATTGGGGCACATTGTCCCATATAAAAGAAAAGGTAAAACAATTGAAGAGGGAATGTGGATCTAGGCTTGATCAGGATGAACATGACTTGGTAAGGTTAAAAGGTGCAAGGAAGTTAGATAATCAAGTGCTCCTCAAGCACAAGATCATGATTATCCCGACCTTGCCAAAAATACACATTTGGATAAAGGATATAAGGTTTGAGATGGATGTGATGAAGAGATGCAGGACTAAAGCTGTGGATATTAACATGAAGGCACATGATTTATTATCAGATAAGATGGCAATCTTGGAGGAGTTACTGGGTAACTTAATGTCTGCAACAGAAACATATGATGAGCATGAATCCATACAAGCATTCAAGGGTATGTTTGATCTTGTTGTGAGGGATCCAGTACATCATTTTTCAAAAGCCACTATAAAGGAAATGATGGAGTTATATGTAAAGATAAGGGCTTATAATGAAAGACTAGGTGATAGAACAAGACAATGGATAGCTATGAGTGAGCATTTGCAAACATAGGAGTATGCTAAAGGTAAAGTTCAACTACTAGATAGGATAGAGATCAATGCCACTACTAAGGCCCATGAAGTGTATCATAAGCTAAAATCTGGGGGTATGTTAGTAGGAGAAGATTCATTGGAGGAAGAAGATGAAGAATTGAAAATTCTCACGGATGCCCAGGCAAAGACACTTAGGTATATTCCCTTTTGACTAAGTCATTGATTATTAGAAGATACCAACAAATATGTTGTTTTTCATCTGGGAGGATGCTAAGTCAAAGATGCTGGGAATGTTCCTTTTGCCAGTTGTATTCCATAGAATGATTTCCAACTAGAAATCACGTGCCACTAATCCTGAACGTTGATTATCATTGATGAGATCTTGACCATTGAGGTCCTTGTAACCAATCTGGGTCTTGTCTATAAAAGGGCCATGATCTTTCATTTTAAATAGAGATTGAATTGCTGAAACTTAGAGCATTAAGTTTGTAATTTTGCAACTTGGTGATCTTCTCAAGGTTCCTTCTCAGTATTAATGTATATGTGTTTATTCTTTGCATGCTTAATGAAAATGGAACTATAGATTACTCCCTGATCGTATATCCTGTGTAATCTCATGTTGATTTCGGATGTGTAAAGGTGAATTATTATGTTCAATTGAACTGTATTCACTTTAATTGCATATTGTCCTCAACTTTCCTTGAAGATTTACACTAACCATGCAGAATTGAGGAGCTTCCTAGTGAAGTATGGTTTAGTTTTTATCCTTTTCATGGTCTAGTATTAGAATATGCATGTGGATCATTGGTAAAACTTAACAAATTTTAGGATTTCTTTCTTGAACCTTATCTTTTGACATTTCATTTCATAAATAGTCATAAAAAATTGCAAATAATGACAAATCGTAAGTTAATATTGTAAGTATATGCTGAATTGGTGCAAATAACATTATATCCAAAGCATATTATAGTGATAGTTGCGAATCGTACATAGTATCATGTAGATAATGGCAAATATTGGTTAAGTACATGCTTATAGGAACATTCTTAAGCAAATTTAAGGTGCAAAAGTGAAGATTAGTTCAAATTGGAGATAGTTTCAGAAGAACTAATCAAAATTGGAAATATTAATAATTAGTCCAAATCAGGGACAGGTTTAAGGAAATTAATCCAAGTTAAGACTAAATTCATATTAATTTGTGCAAATCCTAGTTGAGTATTATAAGATTTGACACAA
This sequence comes from Cunninghamia lanceolata, assembly GCA_027924645.1. Taxonomy (NCBI): domain Eukaryota; kingdom Viridiplantae; phylum Streptophyta; class Pinopsida; order Cupressales; family Cupressaceae; genus Cunninghamia; species Cunninghamia lanceolata. The sequence goes on from BSBN01001102.1 coordinate 1,253,372, forward strand.
TTGTTGAGAATATATGCAGATTAGGTATCATTTATAGGATATTTACGAGTATTGACAGGTTTTGGTGGAACTAATGGAACAAAGCATGTAAGGCCCCAACATGATTAACAATAAGACACATCAACCCTGGGTGATGATCAGATAGTCAAGAACTGATTCACAGAGACTTGGGATTATGAATTCTTTAGAATTCATCATATCTTTCAAGATAAATAAAGTTTTTTGTGAACTTTTATTTTGTTTGTGTGACTAACAAACACATCAACAAGCCCCAGGTATCATTTATTCAATTTATTAATTTTATGGCTTCTATTTGATAACTTGGACATACTAGCACTTCGAGAAGTTTTATTTTTTCTTGGGCTTCATATCAACTTATATTTTTCTACACTTTAGCTTCTTAATGTAATCATGTCTCCTAGTTTGTGGAAATTACAATGTGATTATTGTGGGAGAAAAAGGCATATCATAAATGGATGCATGCATAAGAAAATTGATGATTTAAGGTTACAGATTGAGCTTCATCAGTTGAGATAGTTTTGCAATGCCAATGGCATTAGTTTTCCCATTCTTCTAATATAACATGTGCAAATACATCTTCATCACCCGTTGCTCCATCTGAGTCTAGGGTTGCTTCACAGAGAGCTTGTAGTGATTCATTGCAGTAGGACATCATCAGTCTTCTAGAGATAGCTCATTGGGACACATATCTACTAGACATTTCATTATTATTTGTATAGTACCACATTACAGATTTGGGAGATATTTTGGAGGGTATTCAATTCCTCTTTGATGATAGCTTTGATGGAGTTGCATCACCATCATATTCTTTAGAGATTATTCTTTAACCTGCTCTTCTTCAGTCATAGTTTGACAATGGATTGGAGACATTTGAGCAGTTTTTGGGAGAATCATTGTTGTCCTTGGATCATGTGTAGAGTTCAAAGACATTTATTCTTCTTCCTGCATATTCCTATCTGGAATAGGAACATTATGCACACATATGTAGTTCTATTTCTTGCCAAGGGGAGGAATGTGGCTTGACGTTCATGGATCTTCATTTTCATCCTTTCTTGAGCATCTACCAATACTGTAGGATTCATCTTGAGGAGTGGTTGCATGGTCTCTCTTCTAATTTATATTTTGGGAGGTAGCATTTCTTCGCATGGGGTTCCATCCTTCTCATTTCTGGGGGGTCACTAGACCTTCTCTCTACATCCTCTCTTCTGGGGGGTTGTATATATCTAATGATTGTATTTTCATGATGGATTTAGTCCTAGGGGGTCTTAGATGTTGAGTCCTTCTTCCATCACTTTTTCTGTATTTTCTCTCTTTTGGAGAGAGGTTTTTTCCCATAGAGTTTTTCTCCTTTTCTTCATTTGTGAGAGACTATTTATACATGGGTACCTAACATGGCCTTATATCTAGGACCCATATTTGTCATTGCATTATTTGCATGTTTGTCATTCTCCCTAAGTTGCACTTAAGGGGGGGTGTTGGTGTAATTACATATTTAATTACACTTTATTAAGTTTACTTAGGGCTTTTAAAGCACTTAGGGTTTTCTTATCTTTCTCACATAAAAGCAATTTTTAGATGTAATTCATTATTGCATCCAATTGTGCAAAATTCATCCTCTTTGCTTTTTCTCTTATAGAAGGTGAATCCTAGGTTTTGCAGGTGATCCCGGTGGCTTGAGTCAATCAGTGACTCTCACAATTCCCTTAAAATGTATGCCTTTTCTACCATGTGGGATAAGGTGTCAAAGATGAGAAATATGATGAAATATAGGGAATTAAAAATGATATTGGGGTTTAGCTTAATACAAGTAAATAACATAGTTCATACATTCCTTGCGGGAAACATATAGCACCCCCAATATGAGGACATATATGCAACACTTGAGACCTTGTCTATGTAGATGGAGGTTGTGGGGTATGTACCTAATCTAAACTTTGTAGTGTATGATGTCGGGGAGGATGTGAAGGAAAACATACTTTAAACTCATAGTGTGAAATTGGCCTTTACTTTTGGGGTTACCAACACAATTGGGACTCCAATCCAGATTAAATTAAGGACCTAGATATGTTTTCTAGTGATTTCCACAATGCCACAAAGTTAATCTCCAAGATTGTCAAGCAAGAAATTATTGCAAAGGATGCCAACCATTTCCACCATTTCAAGGATGGACTATGTTCTTGTGGGGATTACTAGTGATGCTACTCTAAATAGAACTATAGATATAGATTTGTATAGCAATAAAGGCATGCATCGTACTTATATTGGTCAAGACATCAATGTAAGATGAAAACACATAACATATAATATGCGTGTAGTACATCAAGTACCATTTTCAAGATAGTTTTCTCTATGCATTACTCAAGGAGTGTGGGTGGTATTTGTTCTAAAATATAAGTAAAATGGTGACTTTATCTTGAACCTAGATTATAATATTGAACATATAAGTTTTTCAATTCAGTAATCTATTTCTTGATCTTTGTTTCTCAAACTACTTTATTATATGCTTGTATGCCACAATGTAGTTTGCAACATGCCAACATATGCTTATTTGAGAAATCTATAAAGGTAAAACACATGAATTTTATTGTCTTTAATTCTTAAACCTTTAAGCTACATAATATATTCTTATGGTTCCTAGTTGATTTGCATTTGTTTGAATACCCTTTTTGACATTATTTCCTACTCTAAATTGATTAAAAATTTAATCCATTTTATGGATAATTTCCTCCAAATAAATGTGCACATAGTTTCATACTTATAGGTGATTTGCTTATTTCTTTCAAGAACAATCGATGTTGCTCTAGTTTCATGTCTTAATTTTGACAATTGATTTTCTATATATTATTCCTTAGTGCAAAGATTATAGGTCATTGCTTTCAGAGGACATCAAAAGGTTATGAGACATGTGATTGCCAAGCAAGAAGCCTAGAGTATTTCCTAGGATATACTTTGGAAGGAAATGACTTAGATTGTGGTGGAAGGCAACGTATTACCTAGGAAATACATTTGGGAGCCAAAGAGGTTACACATTTGGATTCATTTTAAAAAATTATGTGAAATAAAAAACAAGACCTCTTTTTGAGTCAAGATGTGATAATTATGGACTCTTAAAGTTGTAGTAGTGAGACACCTGAGTAAGGTGCCACCTAGGCAATACCTCAAATGCTAGACTACAAAGTGAAGGGCAAAAAATGTCTCAAGGTGTCACTAAGGAAACACCTCAAGTTGAGTGCAAGGAGATGAGAAGTTATTGCCATAGTGATACCTTAGGAAAGGACTAGACAAACTATCACCCAAGTGATACCTCAATGGATAAGAAGAGATGGGTGGTCTTTACAAAGAATATTTTAAAGAAGAATAATAGGGATTGACATGGTGATACCATGGGAAGCAAATAGGATTGAAAATTTGGAATCCCCTAAAAAAAGACACCATGTTTCAAGTCTGTATAAAGAAGTTATGGCTTCCAAAAGTAGGAGTATGAAAATATCTAGATGAGGCGTCACCTAGGAGACACCTCATGGTTTCATGATACCCCCAACTATAGCCCAGGTGACACCTCAAGATGTTGGAAAGAGGAAATTTCAAGGTATTGGCCTCACAATACCTCAAAGTATTAGCAAAGAAAAATTTCAAGGTATGACCTAGGAGATGGGTGATATCACAATAGTGTGTCCTACTTTTTAGCCTAAGTGGGACAATCAAATCAACATTTTTAACCAAAATTTTACTTTGTCTCACTTATAGCAAGCAAACTGTTAAGAATTTGAAGATGATGTGAACTAGTGATTTTTGAGATTTCAGGTGTATATTCTAAATATATATTTTTAACTTTAAAAAAGAACTTGTCTCATTTTTTAAACATTTGTTAATAACTTATTTTTTAATACTTTATAGTATTTTTAATGAGTGATATATTATGCCATAACACATAACTTTTTTAGAAATAAGATAAATTCATAGTTTTTTTTAATAAAAGAGGGTAAAAACTTTATTAATCAAAGAGAGTAGTACAAAGCATAAAAGTAGCAAGAGGCCCAAATGGGCCCATAGACAACAAACAAGAAGTCAAGAAGTGGTCATGCAACATCTCACATCCTCCGTGACCAGATCCACCAAATCCTGAGCAAGATCCCCAGGTAAATTGTCCCAATCATCCACCAGCCAGGTCCCATTCTTCTCAGATGCCCATTTGACCAACCCATCAGCCACCTTATTCCATTCCTGAGGGATATGAGAGAAGGTGACAGAATCAAATAAATCTCCAAGACTGGTGATTTGTTTAGCCACCATCGCAAGCTGCCAACTAACATCATCAAACTGCCTTCTATTTATCAAGTCTATCACCACCTAAGAATCCAACTCATAGATAATCTTATTCCAGCCAAGGGCATACGCCTTCTTCAAAGCCAAAAAAATAGCCAAGGCCTCCATAAGATTATTAGAGTGCGGCCCCCTATATTTTGAGAAGAAAAACACAACCACCCCAGAACTGTCTCTACCCACCCCACCAATGCCAGCGTGCCTAGGGCTACCCCTTGCAGACCCATCAGTATTGATTTTCAAGACTCCAGTGGGAGGGGGCAGCCAATGCCCTTCCCTAGAAACCTTCCTTCTAGAACACCTGCTCCACCCAATCTTGGGCCTTCCAGGACCCCCAACAAGAATCCCTAGATTACGAATCACTCTAGTATCACCAGGATCCACTGGGGATGACAGATCACATTTAACATACAAGGTCTCCTGCAAAGCCCCAAGAATGCGAGACCAAACTTGACCCACCATCAACTTCTTATCTAGAAAGACCCTACGGTTGTACTCCAACCAGATGTGCCATATAATCAGACTAGGGCCAATTGGCCATGCTATGTGCAGAAATGAAGTCCTCATCAGAATGGGTCCTGAAAGGAAGCTAGGTGTGCAGAAAATGCTTCCTACACTAATCTAATGAGGAGAGGGCTATGCAAATCTAAATTTATCCTAACTATTACAGCAATGTTAAACCATTAACATGAGATATTGTAGCAAAACACAAGAACTAGAAAGAAGACATAAGACAGAGAGACAAGATATACGTGGGGAAAACCCTTACGGGTGAAAAACCCCACACTCCAAAACACAGCTCAAATGTATTACAGTAAATAATAACAGATTACAATATAGTTTCAGAGCCAATGCTCTTTTAGGAGTCTTTGAATGTCGAATCTGGAGATATTCTGGCAGCATAATAGTACTTGTACCAAAGTTGTCTATCTGCCATCCAAGCACCTGTTTATATAGAGTTTACAAGGCAAATATGGAACCTTCTAGAGATGGGCATCCATCTTGGACTCATGCCCCAAAACCCACGCCTAAGGACACTTGTCCAACATCCCATCCTGAAGTGGGCACTTGGTCCCAAGATAGGTTACAACAGATGCTCTTACGCACCTTACAACTGTCATAGAATCCGTCATACACTGACTAAAAATATCATATTCCTCTTACATGTCATAACCACCCTTGACTGCCCAAAGATGCCTTTCTCTCGTGCAAAGATGCCCTTAACTGCCCTTGACCCCCTTGACCTTGTCTTAGGGGTACTGCCCCCAAACCCCCGTTAATTATTCAAGGGGGAAACAGCGGCTGCCAAAGTCACCAAAATTTACCCTGCTGCATATACACAAGGTGCTGACTATGCCAACTCAACATGGGATAAATAAATACAACATTAGGAATTTGCAAAGGTTGAGACACCTTAATTCCCAACAGGCCCAAAGTTCTGCCAAAACTCCTCTAGAGAAGAAGGGTGCCTGCACTGCAAACTCCAGGCCCCCCACCAAAAATGCTAAATAGTCCTAGCAAAAGGGCACTGGAAGAAAAGATGTGAAATAGTATCAACATATTTTAGACATAAGAAGCATAAGGAAGGACCTTGGAAGCCACGCTTACAGAGGTTATCCCAAGTCAAACACCTGCCATAAACCACCAGCCAAGAAAAGAAATTACATTTTGGCCAAGAGAATTTATTCCAAATATTTTTCCACCAAGGAACCTTAGCACTACCCCAGGCTTGTCTATCCAAAACATGATACCCTGAAGCAACAGTGAACTTCCCTTTTGGATCCAGACCCCAATCTAGCACATCATGCTCTGGGAGAGAACAACAGACTCTATCAGCCAAAATGGAGGACAACTCCCTCCTATCCTCCAAAGATCCACCCATGAGCCATTCCTGCATATCCTTCCACTGGTAAACAATAGTCTGCCCCAAAGCCTGAGGGGCTTTGAAATCCATCACTCTACTCCAACCAGCCTGAACAAAAATCCTACATAAGTCCCCCAAGTGAGGATTAGAGGAGAGGATAGGCGGGAAGCCATCCCAGGAGTCATGCCAAAAAAGAGCATTAGAGCCTTTATTGCAGATCCAAAATAGGCCTTGTTTAACCAGCATAGCCCCCTTCTTGAGAGTATCCCAGATCATAGAACCTCTCCCTAAAAGACTAAAAGAGGCACCTCAACGCCCTCCACCTCCCCAAGGTACTTGAAGGTAAGGATCTTGGCCCAATACTGATGCTGATATGAACACCATCTCCAGTATAGCTTAGTAGCCAAAGCCTATCCATTCCAATCTATCCCACGCAAACCCAGACCACCATCCTGCTTTGGTTGGCAAACAACTTCCCACTTAATTAAGCTCCACTTCTTCAAAAGGAGATTACCTGACCAAAGAAACTGCCAACAGAGGTCCTCAAAATCTTTGATGAAACTTGAGGGAGTCGTCAACACAAAGCACCTGTATATAGGAAGGGCTTGAACCACGGACTTCAACAGAGTAACTCTTCCAGCCATAGATAACCATCTATAGGTCTAGTGACAAACCAGCCCATGAAATTTATCCATCACATCCTACCAAAAACACCTGGGAAGTGGGTGCACATCCAGAGGGATGCCAAGGTATATAAAGGGAAGTTTCCCCACCTGAAACCTTAAGATCTTGGCAATATGTTGCTGAATAAGCCCGGGGGTATTAAATAAATAAATGCAAGACTTACTTTCATTAATGCTTTGACCTGAGGCATCTAGGTAACAATCCAACATCTGACGCAAAGCATCTGTTTCAGCTACCTTAGCAACACCCATCAAAGCCATATCATCCACAATCTGAAGATGAGTTTGAGGAGGAAGAGAATTGCTCCATTTCTAACCCTAAAAGAGCCCATCCATAACACGAGACTTAATGAATCTCCCCAAGCCTTTAGCCATCAAGATGAACAAATATGGGGATAAGGGGTCCCCCTATCGAAGACCTCTAAAAGCACCAAACAGATCTGAAGACTCCCCATTTATGAGAACATAAAATGAAGAAGTCCTCACATAGCTCATGACCCAATCAATCCACTCACTACTGAATCTGAAGGCTCTGAGAATTTTGATCAAAAAGCCCCAGTTAACTTTGTCATAAGCTTTAGCCATGTCCAACTTTATAAACATAGCCTTTTCTTAGAAGAGGCCATAGAGTGAATAGTCTCAGCCGCAATAACTACTCTGTCCAAAATCTATCTACCCGCAACAAAGCCCCCTTGTTCCTCCGAGATCAACTTATCCAGACATGGCTTCAAACGTTCAACAATTAGCTTTGTAATGATTTTATACACCACATTGCAAAAAACACTTGGTCAAAAAAGATCTAGAGAATCAGCACCCTCGTGTTTTGGGATAATAGCAAAAAATGTGGCATTCATGGCTCGCAATATTTTCTTATTCCTAAAAGACTCTTGTACCACCTCCAATAGATCAAGGTTGATAACTTCCCAAAATTCCTGAAAGAACTCAGCCGGGAACCCATCAGGACCAGGAGCCTTCCCTTTTTTCAACTGAAACACCACATCCTCCAACTCTTTCAAAGAAATAGGAAGAGAAGCATTCATATCCATAGTCACCAGAGAGGGAATACAAGCCAGGATAGAAGCTTCCTCCTCACTAGTAGGCGGGGTTAATTTAGAAAAGAGAGTAGAGAAAAAATGAACCGCCTCGCTAGAGATCCCCGAAGAGGAAGAAAGAACAAAACCCTCAGGAAAGCGGAGAGAAGAGATAAAGCTAACTTGTCTTTGAGCTTTCACTGATTTATGAAAGAAGGAAGTATTCCTGTCCCCTTCCTGAAGCCAATCAACACGGGCCTTCTGTTTCCAAAAAAATTCCTCACGAAGCTCCCATTCCTCGAGGTCTTTAACCGCACTAACCTCAAGCTTTCTTAAATTCACATCAAGACCCTGGTCCCAAATCTACTTGGTAATAGAATCCAAGTGCTCCTGGGCAACCCTTTTTTGCTGAAACACGTTGCCAAACTGATACTTATTCCAATGTTTCAATTTATACTTCACATATCAAAGCCTCTTCACAAATGAGTACATAGCTATAACAAAAGCAGGCCGTCCTTCAGTCCACCATCTAGAAACCAAGTCAAGAAGACTCTCCTCCCTGAGCCACATAAGCTGAAATCTAAAAGTTTGTTTCTTAGGACCATCAACCAAACGGGAAAAGAATTTGATCGGTCAATGGTCTGATCCTAACCAATCTAAAATTTCAGAACTTGATAGCCACTTGTCACCCACCCAAAAATAGGAAACAAGAAACTTGTCTAACCATTTAGAAATAGCATCATCCCCAAGCCTCCTATTATTCCAAGTAAACATGCCATTTGAAGGTTTGATATCCACAAGCCAGAGCTGAGCCAAATTATCCCTCAGAAGATTAGAAGAGGGGTCCAAACGAGGCACAACCCCCTTTTCTCCTCGAGGGAGGCAATTGCATTGAAGTCACCTGCTATAATCCAGGGGAGGAAAGGATCCAACGATCTCAGAAGATTGATATAAGACCACAGGAGAGTCTCACTAGGGACATCCGTCGGAGCATAAATGTTAGAAAGAAGAATTATTTCAGCCGTCTCCAAACTAATTACAACTAGAGAGATGGAAAATCTACTAGAGATCCACCAAATAGGAGAAATTCGCAGAGGATCCCAGAGACAAGCAAGACCCCCTCAGCTACCTTGCGCACCCACACACTGGCAAAACCCTTTGTTCCAAATCTTAGAAACACACTGCATCATACCATCCATAGATAACTTCATCTCCTGGAGGAAAACCACATCCAGAGAATGAGCACTAACCAAGTCCTGAATAGCCTTTTGTCTAGGGATGCTATTCATGCCCCTTGCATTCCATGATAACACAATCATCGCGAAGGGTGAGAGAAGTGAGTATCCAATGTCTTCATCGACCCAAATTCCACCAATGTCTCTCTAGCCATCTTAACTTTCTCTTGATCCTTCTTCCTCCCCACCTTCTGGGGCTTATCAAGAGCACATTTTTTCAGGGATTTTCACTGTAGACCCAGAATAGGAGAAGAAGAGAGGGTTTTTTTCTTACCAGAGTCTTCCAAACTCGATCCACTGGCTAAACTCACCCTTTCATCCGAAGAGGGCATGGGGGTTTCCACCAAACCACAAGAGTCCCCAAACCTAGCATCGGGGGGATAAGCAACTGAATCCATCACCACCTCAGAAGCCACCATAGGAAGTAGGACCGAGGTAGTGACAGGCAAAGACTCAAAATTATGATCAACTAAAGGAAAAGCTTCAACATGCATGTCAGAAGAAACCCCCTCCTCATGGACTAATTCATCCAAAGCCCCAAACTTGTTAAAAGTCTCCTCCACTTGACGATCCTGAAGAGTCCTCTTCTGACCCCGATTCTTGTTTCATGCCTTAACTAGCACAAAGCCATCTTTATCCGGTACCACCCCCTACATGGGTGCTTTACCCTTTTCTGCCCTTGGATTAGATGGAGCCTTCACATTATCTGAACCACCAGCACCCGAGGCATGAGGGCACCTCCTTTGGAGATGGCCATACTCATGGCACAACCAACACCTGAAAGGTAAAGTCTCATAGTCTAACTGTTGAGTCCAAGAGCTAGACCCAATAGTCAGATCAATAGAATTGGTAGAGGCTGTCTCAGATCAATCTCCACATAGAATCAGGCATAAGAAAAAAATTATTTCTCCAGAGTTTGCTGAGATGGGCCAATAGGCTTCCCCAACAGCAACGTAATTGATTGCTAAATATCCTGTCTCCAACATTCCAACGGCAACCGAGGAAAATGAACCCACACCGACACCTTCAAGGGCAGTGCCTCTGCCGAATTAAACCCTGCATGCCAAGGCTTCATGAAAAGGACAACTTGATTATAAAAGTAGGGCCCTCCCTCAAAAACCTTGTTATGATCGGAGATACACGAAAAGACCACCAGAAAGAAGTTATTCGCAGCTAGCAAGATTTCAAAATCACCTTTCAGATTCCATGACTTGCGAATCCAGGGTTCCAGAAAAGGCATTGAAACCCTCAATCCCATAAATTTGTAGATTAAAACATGTTTGCTATAATACTCCAGGTCCTCGGCTACTGCCTCTATTTGAATCACTAGCTTCAGATGAACTTGAGCTCTTTCCAAGCATTCGTTTATCTTGTGCAATTTCAAAGCACCGGTGCTAAAAACCCCAACATCAGGTGGGGATGGATGAGGAAACCTGTCACCAACCCTTGCCATATTAGCATCCCCCGACATCTCACCCAAAGGCACAGACCCTGCCATTAGAAAATCCCCTCAAGCCCTTGCACCCCACACCTACACCGAACAACACACACACTCAAGAAACCCCCCCCTGAAAGCTAAAAAACCCCACCCCTTGCTGAAAACAACCCCACAGAGCCCGATCTACAAAGAAAAAATGCATGCAACAGAGAACAAACACATGTAGACCGCGACCTACTACAGGTCGCAGGATTGCATAGAGCTCCTGCGCACACGCTTCATCCTCATTTCAATAAATTCATAGTTTCTTAAATATAGATCATTAACCTTAATATCTAGAGACACATATTTTTTGTAACATTTTGTTGCATATTTTATTTATTATTATTTTTAATTCAGATTATTATAATTTAAAGTGATATTATGCTATAATGCATAACTTTTTTATATATCCAAATTATTATGATTTTTAATTTTGTTGAAACAAGGGCATAAATATGGGGGTTGCACATATTTTTTGGATTTTTTTTTTCTTTTTTTAGTTTCCTTAATGTTTCGTAAAAATTCGTGTTTACTAGAAAACATAAAGTAAATGTAAGAATTACATGAAACATATTACAAATTATACTTTTTAAAAATCTTACTCCAAAGCTAGAATCTTGCAAAATCTCATGTCATGGTGAATTTATTTGATGGTTCAAACCTTGCTTTGAAATATAAATTTCTTGAGAAAACTAGGTGACCAAAGGTAGAAGGTCCACCCAAAGACCTTTATACAAAGGTACTTCATGCAAAGAGTTGGTCCATTTGAAGGTAATAAAATAATGCCATGTATAAAATAATTTTAACCTATTCATAAATCAAATCTTTATCGTTGCACTTTTTGAAAGGAAAATATTTTTTGGCCAATGTTTTCAAAGGAGTAGTGTTTTTGGTCACTTTTTTCAAAGGAGAAGATTATTGCGAAACATTTTTGTAAATGATTAGATTATTGTGACATATTTTTATAAATGAGAAGATTATTTCTCAACACATTTTCATAAAGGAGAAGATTGAATTTTTTTAAAATAGGCAAATTAAGACTATGCACTCATATTCAATAAAAAAAGACAAGGTGCTAAATGAAGAAAGGAAGAAAAACATTTGAAAACAAAAGAAGATATAATTTGAAATTTTTATTTTTTAATTTAAATATCAAGTATATTAATTAGGATATAAATTTCAAGTAGTTTATTTCATCAAGCCCCTTCTATGGTTTATGCTTTGAATTTATTTATTTGCTTGGTACTTCTATATATCCTGCTTGAGATTTTCCTGATTATTTTTCTTTTGTAAGTAGTTTTTTTTAATTTTTAGGTTAGAAACCCCATTTTGGGGGTTTTAAAATATGCCTAGATAAGTGTCATTTTTGGCTAAGATAATTCCCCATAAAGGGTTGAGTGAAGTGAGGAGATCTTAAACACCAATACATAGGTTAGACAACCTCTATACATGGCCTTGATCTTCACCATACCTTTGGGTATATTGGAAGAACTCATAGAGCTATTTTTAAAATCTCTATCCCTATTCAACCTGTGGTTGTTTATAATCATGCACCAGTAAGTGGTTAGCCTTGGGAAGTTACTCAACCCATACCTTAGAGATAGGATAGTGGGCTAGGGGAAGGGTGTATCCTCTATAGTTACATTATTTATGAATGAGATCAGTATATTTATGAGCTCATAGACTGGACACACCTTGTAGAAGCCTTCCCTCTTTTTCATTTACTTGCTCTTTATCTCTTGTGTATTAGTGTATTTTGTTTCCAAGTTATGTTTCTTTAACATTGATTCTTTATTTTCTTTCCTCTTCTGGGTCAACCTCTAGTGCTTTTCTAAATTGCAACTTTCATCCAAGTCTTGCATTTATTGTTAACCTCTACCCCTTTGTACATGTTTCACTATTTCATCCCTTTCTACTCTTCTTATCCCTTTCTCTTACCTAGTTCTAAATTATAACTTTTACAACTTGTGTACCCTCTTAACATTTCCTAGAACATTCTCTTTCTTCTTACAAGTTCCATCAACCCCATCTCTTATACTACCCTCAAGTGTACCTTGCAATTTTTTACTTGACACTTCTTTACCTCATCCCAAAAACTAAATATATTTACTATATTAAATGCCTAATTTTTTAATAGTAGAGTTATCTTTTTTAATGGAATTATCCCTACAATACTTTTCCAAACTTTCGTAATGCCAAACTTTTCTTAAATCTCACTTATTTACATTTTATGCCCTTTCTTATCATTTTAAAATGGGTTTTAATTCATTACAACACTCGTTGAATTTTTCACGGGGTCCCTCAACTTTATTACAACACATTTATGTACACTTCACTACTTAATCACTTTCACTTCTTCTTGCCCTAGCTCTTTTGTAATTTCTTACAATTTAACTTTCATGAACCTTGTTAACATTTTCCAACACTCTCAAGTTCTTCTTATAGTTTAATCAACCCCATCAACATCATAATTTACTTTTATATGTACCTTTCAATTTTCTACAACACCTGTCTAGTGCCTCATCCCAACACCTAAGTTATATTTCTTATAAATGCATGCCTAATTGTCATAGCTTTACACTATATTTTTTTCCAAATTTTCCATATCCTTACAACACTTTCCCAAATTTTCACAATGCTTCTTTTCTTATCAAGCACCTATAATATCTTATCTCATTTCCTAAAACATTTTAAATGTGGCCTTCAATCCATTGCTTGACACTCCTTTCTTTTTTCATAACACCCCTTCAGTTTGTTACAACACATTCATACCTAAACTTCCTACACTTCAATGTACTTTAAATTTAATTTTGCCTCTTCTTTTGTGCCCCTATCCTTTGCCTCTAGTCTTAAGTATAAATTTTATAACACTCCTTAACTATTTCCCAACACTCTCTTTTCTATTACAACCATCAACCCTAGCAACCCTTTTAAGTTACCTTTGTGTACACATTACGATTTTATTGAACACATGTTTAGGTTTCATCCTAACACCTAAATATTTTTCTTCTAAATTTACCCAGAATCTTCATACTTTTGTACACTATCAAGAACTATAAGCCCTTATCCCTTATATTCCTCTCTTTTACACTATGATATTGACTCTACTAGGTTATTGGATCTATTCCTATTTGTTCAAGCCTATGATATTGAATATATACCAAGTTATATAGCACTTATCAAGTATGATCTGACATTATATGTATGCAAGTGTTCAACATATAAAAATTAGTATGGAAGCCCAACCTAATTTGGATACTAGATCAAAGGAGGCCCAAACACACAATAATATTGGAGACGAGGTCCAATCACATATTTATGTTAGAAAGGAGGTTGGACCTTAATTTTGGTGATGCCTAACCTCATAGAATCAATATTGGAGAGGGGTCTCAACCTATTCCCTTTGCATATGCATATGTGACTTTAATTAAGAGGGTGTTAAGAGATAATTTTCTAAGAAGAATACAGATCATTTAGTTGGGATTGATATAGAAAAATTTAAAGATTATCCTAAACAACCTAGCCAATTTACTAAGAGGTCATTAAATAGAATTTCCAAGAAAATATTTGGCAATCACTTTAGGCATCATGATACAATTGCTAAATCCCAATTGTTAACATAATTACTTGTGATGAGATGGAGCCATTGCAATCATTGGGCGTATATTTCATAGAAAAGAGGAAAACACACCTATAAAAAGATGTCAAAAATATGGCAAAATATGAGTTCCATTGGCAAAACATATTGCTTTCTTCGTAAAAACCCTTCAAGGATAGTGACTGTGACTTCTATTGTAAGTCTACAAATATCTAGAAAGTGCCAAATTTCTTCACTTTCAAATGAAATTGGTTTAATTTTTAGAAATATAATATTAAGATATGTGAAAAGGAGAAAGGTTTTGGATGCTAGTAATATATAAGGAAATTTGTAATGCCCCAAATTTAATACCAGGACATTAAAAAACAAAAATAGGATGAATAAAATTTTCATGACGTAACTATGACATGGGCATGTCCCAATTACACAATCACGCACTAGAATTGTCACAACATCCCATGACAACACTCTAGAACATGAAGTAAAAATAAACACAATGACCACTCAAGGTCCAAACACACCAATAAGACACAAGTGAAAGAATAACCGATTGTGCCACAAGGTCACCTCGATAACCCCACAAGAGAATGGAGTTTACTCCATAATGAAGGTCAGATGCCAACTCACAACCTCACACTCTCACAACCACATGGAATAGGATGAGGGTGATAACCACATCAAATCCATCCCATAATGACAGAACACAACCTCCAAGAACAAGGACCAACTTACTCGAGAAAATGATCCACTAGGGGAATCACAACCTCCACGAAGAACAATGACCACCAACTGACATTATGTAGGGCATGCTTCCTAAGACAAAAATGGTCATAACTCTAAAAATACATGATTTATAGCCAAGATAATCACATGGGAATACTTAGAGGACCAAGGCAAACATAGTTTGTATAGAAAGTTTCTCTGTAAAATGTCGAGAAGTGCCCGTTGTTCGAAGGCTCTAGGACCACAGTGTGGAACAAGACTACATTGTAAATATGATACTCTAGCACTTTGATCTAGTGTCCCCTATATGTACTAGTGTCCTACCTAGGTGTTGTATTCCTCTTGGGTGCTCAAGTTCTCTCTTGGTATTGGAGTCCTCTTGGGGTGTTGGAGTCCTTTTTGGGCACTGTAGTCCTTCCTGGGCATTGTAGTCCCTTAATAGTGCCTGAACAAAAATTTCTCAAAGGCACAAACTTAGGAAAAACACACACACCTCCTCAAGGCTCCTACAAACTCCATAAACACTCAAGAACTATTGTAAATCACCCAGAAGACCAAATAAGAGCCCCATAGGCCATCAAGTTTGATAACGCTTGTGTGCACCAAAAGCGATCTCCAACAAGGATGGAGATCGACAAGCAAGACAAGTGAAAGCACCAAGGTACAAGAGAGAAGGTGAAGACCAAAGATATGCCTCTCTCAACAATAAATAACACCCAAAAAACCCAAGCCAACATCGATATAAGGCCAATCATGCCAAGCAATGTTGACATTCAACTGATAAGCCGAATGAAGGATCAACCATAATACCTCACAAGAATGGAACATTCAAAAGGATCCAATTTGCAAGGCATCCACTTATCAAACATAAGAAACATGCCATATAATATCAAAAGCATGATATCCAATAAAAAGAGAATTATAAACACTTCCAATAAACTAGCATACATACCAAACAAGAGGAATACCAAATGGAATGCCATGCTCATTTGACACCAACATCGAGATGGGACAAATAAAATCATGAAAATCTCAATCATAATGTGGGAAAAATATAACCAAATGAATACACATGGAATAGAATAATCATAATATAAAACAAAAGACTCCAAAATTCTCATTTAACCATTTTCATCAAATAAACAATGCTACAATATGATAAATTCCATCCAAAACATGGATCATTTTCAAACCAAATGACATCATAAAATAATAACATGATGAAGGATACTTCCCAAACATTGAAGGATCACACTCCAATAAATGAATCTCACAAAGCATAAATATGCATCCATAATAAATCACCTCCAAGGTGCTACAATAGGCATGAAGTACAACATGCTCCAAATGCCAAGAATGAACAAGGAAACCATCCATCTCTAGAAAGATAAGCTCAAGGACCAATGGGGGAAATGTTACCCACCACCCATACCATATTACCATAATTGAGCATAATAGATGTCTATGCCACTCTAGGCAACCCCCAAGCCATGGAGAAGAAGTTCATGGCAACACCACTATCAAGGCCATCTCATACTAATCCAAGGGTCTCAAACACAAACACTTACACAAGAGCCACAAACACCATCACTCACACAAGAATCACAAGATGGGTATATGCACAAACATGCTACAACAAGGCAACACTTGCACTAATCAATGCTCACAACACATAGGTGGCTAGTCACACCACAACAAGCATAAAAGGCAACATATGACACACATGTCAATCAATGCACAAGTTAAGATAATCAAACATACAAGGGCCTCAAGAAGGACACCAACACTCACACATGTGAGCCTCAAGGAGGTCACCCAACACATGCATAAGAGCCTCAAGAAGGATGACACCACTCACGTAAGAGAGCCTTAAGATGAACGTCATTCATTCATACATAAGAGCCTCAAGATTCATGCCATTCACTCACACACGGAGCCTCAAGAAAGTGGTGTAGGAGCACCTTCACATCAGGGTTTTATTTGATCTTCAAGTAGTTTAATGAGGTCCTTGAGACCATTAAATGTTGTAATAAGGCTTGTAGTCATGCTTGTAGTGGACTATGTCCAAAAAGCTAGTATCTATTTTCTTGTTGAAGTTGTAGTCCTCAAGAGGACAATCTTGTGGCAAAAAGGCAGTCATTAAAGTCATTTAAAGTTCTCCATGTTTGTAAGCCTATAAAGGCATGTCTAAGGTTTAGAAGTTTGTTAATACCTTGTCCAAGGTTAGACCACTTGTTAAAAGCATTCTAAACACCAAAACAACCGGTGGAAGAAGTCAGTTTCTAAAACAATCTTTTAAGATAGCAGTTAAAAAGCAAGAAAAGCCCGATGAATGGGAAGTTACTTCGACCCCCAACCACTCCATGCTTTGTATGAAGCTTATTTGAAGCCAAGAAGGTTTCCTTTGTAGCAGAGATTTGGAGGATGATAGGAAAATAGCAAAGATCACTATTTTTTCTATTTTTTTCTATATTTTCTAAGTTTTCTATGCAAAAAAAGCTTGTACTATTGTATAGTACGGCTCTGTCATGGAGTGTTGAATGCATAGGGTTGAAGGTTGATGAGTTAGCTATTTGTTAAAGCAAGTTTGGCCTCTTGATATTGAAAGGAAAGAATGTTAGGAATGTAGAACAGTAAACTACTCTTAATCCTGTTGTCACCAATCAAAGAAAATTGCTGTTCTCTTGCATGCACTGTACCTGTACGGCCTGGTGGATGTTGGAATTTGTGATGGTTGGTTAGGGTAGAGAGTTATCTATCCCTTGCAAGTGGTTTGAAGACTTGACACTGCATTAGGAGGGAGAAATTGTTTGTTTTCTGTTGACTGTCCTGAAACCCTGATTTAGGTTTTGTTGAGTAGCCCGATGGAGATCTTCACATTCTATTAATTTTTTGTGTTTCTAATCAATGGAGGGGGATGTAAAATAGTTTGTCCATAGGCTTGTGAAGGTTACAAGGGTAGGAGATTGGGTATGGTGAGTGTGGTCATGTGAAAGACCCCTACAGAGTCATGGTTAGGAGTTGAGAGGAGGACATCAGTAAATAGGTAAGTTGATAAGTTATTGCTTTGTCCATGAAGGCATTAGAGTGAATGCATGTTATAGGTTTGGAATATTACAATGAGATTGGGTTGGTGTAGAGAGAGATCATCCCTAGGAGGACATGGTGACTGTTTTTACAAGGGTGTAATGGTGTGGTGACAGTCTAGGAGACTGCTGTCCTGCAGGCCCTGTATAGTGGGTTGAATAGAAGTTTAGATGGAGTCTTGGTTGGAGTTAGGAGTCTTGGTGAGCAGTATAGAATGAAGTTATTGGGTCAAAGACCATTTTTTGGTCATGTTGTAATTACCCTATGAAAGTTGTCTCAAGTATTGAATCACTGTTTATGTCTTGGAGAGCAAAGTAGTTGGAGTTGTGATAGTTTGTGAGTGCCATAGTTGCACATCAAGAACAGTCATGAAGGAATGATGAAAATATGAATGGACAAACTTGAAAATGGTTTGTTTATGGGTAGACTGAGGTTACTAATGAGGTTTGAGGTCTTGTGAACTGATGAACTTGTGGGATTCCATTAAAGATTGATGAACTTGTGGGATTCCAAGACATTGTTATGAACTATCCCTATATGAAGTTGAATGATCTTTTCCTCTGCATCAGAAAGACTCCATCTCTCTTACACAAACAATAAAACTCAATGCATTTCTTTACCACACTTCTTACATCCAACTTCATCCAATGAGTTGGGAAGAAACCAACCCACACAAATTAGGGTTAACCTTCTTCAAGGAACTTGAAAATAGGGAAAAGAGCAATTTTCCTTGAAAACATGCTTCCCAATGCACATACAAAATTAATATGTGGAATAATCCATCATTCCACATAACATATAAAATTAAAAAAAATTAAAATTCAATAAAATAAAATATAAATTTTTCACAAATGTCCAGGGTCCACCATTGATGGATCTTGGAGTATCCTTCCCAAATTTATACCCAAAATTTCATTTTTTTGAAATACATCAAGATTATGGAAGCTAAAAATACCCTCTTGACCCAAATTAACCCAACAACAAACTTACGTCATCACATATTTTTTTGACAAAATCTGAAGTGTACAACAGGAAAATTCACACAATTTTCACGTTTTCCAAGAAATTCAAAAATGGAAAAATGTAAACATACCCTCTAATGCCAATTCTTCCAAATAACACTCTTTTAAAATAAAAATTACATTTTGACAATTTTTGACATGATCTTTGTAGAAAAATAATTTTCTAAAATTTAATAATTCCTACAAATTGAAAAAATCATAACTTTTTCAAATCGACTTAAAAAAAGAAAAGAGTTACCTCAATGGATTTTAAATCCATTTGCGACCACTTTCTGTTCAATCATCTTTCAATTTTAGGCAATTCCAAGCATGAAAAATCCAAATTCTTTAAAGGAGGGTTTAAAAACGAGTCTTTTTCTAGAATTTGCTCTCCAAAATTCAAATAATGCATAATGAAATAAAAAGAAAGCCCTTTTTTATTATAAGGCACTAATTATAATTAGGCTAAAACTAATAATTAACTTTCCCAAAGCTTATTTCACTAAAATCCATAAACATTAAATCAAATATTTTCCACAATAATAGAATTTAACTATTTCAAGCACCAAGCAATTTGTTAAAATGCCTTTGCAATTAAATGTGGATGCCAATCCACAACCTCACACTCTCATAACCACATTGAATAAGATGAGGGTGATAACCACCTCAAATCCATCCCATCATGACACAACACAACCTCCAAGCAAAAGGAAAAACCTACTTAAGAAGAGGATCCACCAAGGGAATCACAGTCTCCACGAAAAGCAACGACTACCAACTGACATTGCGTGAGGCATGCTTCCAAAGAAAAAATGGTCATAACTCCCAAAATACATCATGTCTAGCCAAAATGATCACATTGGAAGACACAGAGGACCAAGGGGAACATCTTTCATATAGAAAGTTTCTTTGTAAAATGTTGAGAAGTGCCTGTTGTTTGAAGGCTCCAGGACCATAGTGTGGAACAAGACTACAACACAAATAGGAGACTCTAGCGCTTTTCTCTAGTGTCCCCTCTAGGCACTAGTGTCCTTCCTAGGTGTTATTGTCCTCTTAGGTGCTAAATTCCTCTCTAGGTGATGGAGACCTCCTGGGGTGCTAGAGTCCTCTTTGGGCAATGTAGTCCTTCCTGGGTGCTGTAGTCCTTGAATAATGCCCAAATAAAAATTTCTTAAAGGCACAAACTCAGGAAAAACACACACACCTCCTCAAGGCCCCTACAAACCTCCAAAACACTCAAGAAATCTTGGAAAACACCCAAAAGACCAAACAAGAGCCCCAAATGCCATCAAGTTTGATAATGCTTATGCACGTTGAAAGTGCTCTCCAACAAGGATGGAGATCAACAAGAAAGACAATTGCAAGAACACATAAGAGAGATGGTGAAGACCAAATACATGCCTCTCTCAACAAGAAAGAACACCCAAATAACCCAAGCCAACATCAACATAAGGCCAATCATGCCAAGCAATGTCGACATTTGATCGATAAGCCAAATGAAGGATCAACCACGACACCTCACAAGAATGAAACATCCACAAGGATCCAATTCACAAGAAATCCACTTATCAACCATAAACAACATGCCATCTACTATCAAAATCATGATATAGAATCAAAAAGAGAATTATAAACATTTCCAATACACTAGCATACATGCCAAACAAGAGAAATACCAAACATAATGCCACTCCCGTTCGACACCAACGTTGAGACGATCCAAATACAATCATGGAAATCTCAATCATAATGTGGCCAAACTATAACCCAATCAATACACATGGAATATAATAATCATAACATAGAAAACAAAGAACTCCAACATCATCATTTAACCATTTTCATCAAAGAAACAATGCTACAACATGATAAATTCCATCCAAAACATGGATCATTTTCCAACCAAATGGCATCATTTAAAATAATAATATGATGGAGGCTACTTCCCAAATATTGAAGGATCACACTTCAATAAAAGAATATCACAAAGCATAAATATACATCCATAATAAATCACCTCCAAGGTGCTACAATAGACATGAAGTACAACATGCTCCCAATGCCAAGAATGAACAAGAAAACCATCCATCTCTCGAAAGATCTTCTCAAGGACCAATGGGGGAAATGTTACCCACCACCCTACCATATAACCATCATCAAGCACAATAGATGTCTATGCCACTCTAGGTAGCCCCGGAGCTATGGAGAAGATGATCATGAAAACACCACTATTAAGGCCATCTCATACCAAACATCAACACTCACACAAGAGCCATAAACACCATCACTTACACAAGAGTCACAATATGGGTATATGCACAAGCATGCTACAATAGGGAAACACTCGCACCAATCAATGCTTACAACACACAGGTGGCTAGTCATACCGCAACAAGCATAAAAGGCAACATATGGCACACATGCCAATCAATGCACAAGATAAGATAATCACACATACAAGGGCCTCAAGAAGGAAGGACACCAACACTCACACATGTGAGCCTCAAGGAGGTCATCCAACACTCATGTAAGAGCCTCAAGAAGGATGACATCACTCACTAGAAGAGCCTCAAGATGAACATTGTTTGCTCATACACAAGAGCCTCAAGATGTATGTTGTTCACTCACACACAGAGCCTCAAGAAAGACTCCATCACTCTTACACTATCAAACTCAAGGGGCACTGATTCAATACACTCCTTACATCCAATTTCATCCAATGAGTTAGGACTAACCAACCCACACAAATTAGGGTCAACCTTCTTCAAGGAACTTGAAAATAGGGAAAAGAGTAGTTTTCCCTGAAAACATGCTTCCCAATGCGCATACAAAATTAAATCCATGGAATAATCCATCATTCCACATAACATACAACATTAAAAAAATTTAAAATTCAATAAAATAAAATATAAAATTTTCACAAATGTCCAGGGTTCACCATTGACGAATCTTGGAGCATCCTTCCCAAATTCATACCCAAATTTTCATTTTTTTGAAATACATCAAGATTCTAAAAAGTAAAAATAGCCTCTTGACCCAAATTAACCTAACAACAAACTTATCTCATTACATAATTTTTCAACAAAATCTGATAGGGTACAACAAGAAAATTCACACAATTTTCATATTTTCCAAGAAATTCAAAAGCTAAAAAATGTAAACATACCCTCTAATGCCAATTCTATGCAATACCACTCTTTTCAAATAAAATTTGCATTTTAAAATTTTTTGACATGACCTTTGTAGAAAAATCAATTTTCCAAAATTTAATAATTCCTACAAAATGAAAAAATTCATATCACTTTTTCAAATCAACTTCAAACAAGCTAAAAGTTATCTCAGTGGATTCTAAATCTACTTGCAAACACTTCCTCTTCAATCAAATTTCAATTTCAGTCAACTCCAAGCATGGAAAATGTAAATTCTTTAAAGGAGGCTTTGAAAATGAGTCCTTTTCTCCAATTTGCTCTCCAAAATTCAAATAATGCATAATGAAATAGAAAACAAGCCCTTTTTCCTTATAAGGCACTAATTAGAATTAGGCTAAAACTAATAATTAACTTTACCAAAGCTTATTTCACTAAAATCCATAAACCCTAGATCAAATATTTTCTATAATAATAGAGTTTAATCTATTTCAAGCACCAAGCAATTTATTAAAATGTCTTTACAATTAAATATTTTTCCAAAACACCTAATAAATCATTTAAATTCTTTCCTCTAAACTAGGAATAAATAGCATAAACCAATGGTTTCCAAGGCATGATAAATCATTTCACACATACCAAGAACATGCAAAATTGCACAAGTGATAATTAAAACACACCCAAGAAGACATTTTACTGGTCTATCACAAGGGGATCCAAAATCACAATTGATTCGGATGCAATTTTCATGGGTTTCAACAACAAAATGATAAAGGTGAGATGGCTAAGAGTCCCATGTCACTCATTGGTCAATACCTTTAATTTCCTACACACTGAATCAAATGTCACGTGCATCTGTCTAATACATGACAATAGTCAAAGTGAATCATAGAAATTACATAATTAAATATTAACCATCTCCTATTCACATTACAATAAAATCAAGTATTCTATAAATACAATCAAGATGTAATTAATAATTTAAAATAATCATGCTAAAGGAAATTAGATCTACCCGCCCAACATATTAATTAAATGAAAACAATGAAGCTAAAACTCTAATAAAATATAACCACACACACACACATATCTGTAAAATCATAGATCTAAATATACACATCAAGAATCTAGATCAAACATTAGTATCAACTAGAGATCACCAATCTACAATAAAAAAATATCACAACAAAAATATCGTACAACTTTGATATGTCAAATGAAACGAAGAGAAAGGCACAAACACTTATGGGCATTACACAAATGGGCGTTGATGTGCAGGGTTCCTTGGTCTAACAAGATTGATGACAGTGTTGGGAAGTTAATCTTAATTTTGGTACAATCATACTCATCCATGATCAAATATTAGAGATGTTCTCAAAAATAGGATTGAGTTGAATGATTATGAACAACATGCAAAATATTTGTTGGAAATAACACAACATGAGATGTATGTTAGATTTGTGATGTCAATATTCATATTAAGATAGGCAAATAATGTTTGAATTATTAAGGCCATGGTATGTGAAGCTAAACAAAATCTTTGAAACATGTTGTCACCACCATATTGAATTTGATCTTTACTATCAAGTGTTTGAAATATTAGAGAAGATAGTGAGGATGTTGAAAATGTACCTACTAAATGGGTAAGTGAGTTTATAGCATACATCATGTGTGATAAAGTTTATGATGATGCAAATGGTTTTATGAAATGTATAAAAGGAATTTGTGAAACATGTGAAATTTGGACAAAATTTGTTTGAGAAATGAAAACATTGACATGAGGAAGGTGGTATATTGCAAGAGGTAAAAGTGTAAGAGAAACCACAAGGGTTCATAGGAGCAAAAGATTCTCTACAACACCAAAACCTTCCAGACAATAAGAGAGAAGCAATGATAATGCTTGATTACCAAATAATGATGCAATACAACCTTGATTATGAGATTATGATACATCATGTATAATGAGGGAATCCTTGTATATATAGGAAAGGGTGAGACTTAGGATAACATAAGATTATGACATATGTCTTAATCCTATGATTTGAGTTACAAATAGTAAATTACCCAAATAAACTTAACTAGACTAATGTGAAAAGGTCTTATAAGGAAACTAGATAGGTAGAAAACCCATTCACACCAACACCTCCATTAAGTGAAACTTAAGTAGAATGAGAATTCTTGCAAAGATGAAAGGATGGGTCTTGTCTACAAGGCCTGATGAGGTACCCATGCACATAAGAATCTCTCATAAATGAAGAAATGGAGAAAAAAGTTTAGGAAAACAACCCTTTCCAAAAGAGAGAAACTATGAAAAGTGAAAGGAATGGAGGATGAATCAACATGACATCCCAAGGACTACTTCCATCACCAAGATACAATAGATGTCCTACATAGGAGAGAATAAGAGAGACTATGTAACCCTCGCAATGTATAGTCTCCTACACTAATGATAGATGCTCGACAAGGGATGTTGAATATGGTCCAAGAACATTGAACAATGCTCCTCCCCTTAGGAAGAAACAAATCCAAAGGTGTATGCAAGATGTCTTCCCATTCCCGATAGGAATATGGGGGGAGAAAGACCATTATGTTATACTCAAGTGTCACCATCTATGTATCAAAAGATGACACAATCAGATTAAAAACTCCAAGCCTAATCAATGAAGAAGGTGATAAGCTAGGATCATGTGCAAACTAATGAAGAACAAGATCCAAAGATAATGATGGTGGGGCAATAGTTGTGATGGAATTGTCATCAAAGAGGTGAATGTCCTCGAGTGTGTCTACTAAATTTGTAAGATGGGACTCACAAAAAAAAACTTGATATATCTATAAAGTACTCATCTCAACTAGCTATATTTAGAAGATGATGATCTTGCTGCATTAAATCACTAGAAGCCACAAAAGTAGCAACACCAAACTCTGAAGATGTGGAGATGTGATCTCAATGTACATGTCATCCAACTATATTGGCCATCCCATAATGACATGTCCACACAAGATGTCTAATTATGAACACTTGTAGATGAATTTGCCAATGCTAGAATGCAAGAGTCTTCAACCTTAGGATACTAACTCATAGATAAAGAAGATGAACCCTCTAAATTTGGATTAGGAGTCACAAAAGATAAATAATTAATGGATGTATCTATAGGAGGAGAAGGAACATCAAAAGAAGCCTCAATGTCATCACAACATTCAAAGCCTTTCAAACAAGAAAGCTTCTTTGATGTATTGTCATTATATGGTAGGTTATTAGAATCATCAAGGGGTACAGGACTATCCATAATAGGATCTACTAGGAATGGAGATCAATTCATGTCTCCAAATATCTCCCAGATTTTGGTCCAAAGAGTGCAGGGGCACTCAATATGTGAGATGGAATACATAGTGTTAAAATCAATGTTGCAACCAGTCAATCTTGATAGCCTATACTAGCTATTGTCATCGAGTACCTAGTTAAGGAACTAGTCCATAGAGATGGGGCAAGAGATGAAGCCACCTTAGATGTTTCAAGATGTTATCTTACCAAGATTTATAGTTCCCTTATTCAAGGCGATAACATAAGGATGTATTGAAAAAACCCATTATTGACTAAGATAGACTCCTCATGAATCAATTAGAAATCAAATCATGTGAAATTAGAACCCTCACAATAAAAAATAATGGTCCCATATTTATAAATTTTTCTAAAGTACAAAAATGGACTTCAAACTAAAATAATAGGTACCTAGTGCAAAATCTAGAAAAACCAAGTGGATGACTACAAAGTGCTTAGAAATATCTTTCTGGTGCCTATAAGAAGTAAAAAATTAGACTCCATAGGAAAAAGTTATGGATCCTAAAAAAATCCTCCTTTAAGGCTCAAAAATAAAACCCTTGTTCCTATTTTGGTGGTGCTTGGGTGGTTTTGCTAGTAGGAGAAAATATCTAGTGGTGTGATCATGCATTGTAGCTAGAAGAACTACCCATGTGGTGGTAGAGTGGTTGGTGGGTAGTGCAGAGGCTAAAATGTCTAGCAAAGTTGTATTGTGGCTGGTGGGGATTGAGATTGGGCGATGGATCTTCCTGCTTCAATGGTGTGTAGGCTCTATGAAGGGAGATCTACATAGGTTAAGCCCCTAGGGCAACACAAAGCAGTAAGGCTTGAAGCTTGTAGAACTAGCCACTATAACTTTATAGAGTGAGGCCCTCATCATTAGAGTGCCAATGCCAACAAAGTATCCTCTCATGAAATAATTTTTTTTGTGTTCTACAAAAAAGTACAATAGTGATGTAGAAAATATGCCACCATAGAATATGGTGTTTCTGATATAGATCTAGTCCCTTCAATAACATATGACTTGTATGGACTGTATAGTATAGATCTGTACATATTGAATGAATTTGTATGACCAAAATTTTTTATGACTCCCTTAGAAATGATTGAATTAGAAAGATGTTCGAACCGTATTGAGTTTTATATTGATTTATAACTTTTTGGGCCTTTTGGACTCAATAGTGAGGTTTGTTTTGCTTTAGGATACACCATGTGAAAATTATTTGATAAATCTCTCTAAAAATGAGAAGGGTTGGTAGATCTAAATCTTTAATACCATGTTGAAGTCACTTTAAGGACTAACAAGAACAATAATCTTCTACAATACCAAAGAACCTTACACACAAGAGAGTAGTAATGAAAAACTATATTGATAATGATAGTACAATGCATATAAGATTATGAGCATATGATACATCATGTACAATGAGGGAGCCCTTATACATCTAGGCAAGGGTGGGACTTAGGACAACATAAGATTATGACACATGTCTTAATCTTATGACTTTGAGGCACAAAAAGTAAATGCCCTAAGTAAACTTGACTAGACTAGTGTGAAAAGGTCATATAAGGAAACTAGATAGGTAGAAAATCTTGTTCACACAAATAACAAGTACATAAAGTACCAAACTAAATTTGGGAAAGAATCCACAAGATTAGATTATGTAGAAGAGGAATTACCTATTAAAAATTAGGTCCCAAAGGTGCAGGTCCACAATCCTAGAGTATTACCCTATCTCCAAGGCTAGGGATTTATTATCAAGGGGATAGGACATGGGCTCATCAATAAAGTGTGTATGGATAAAGGCTAAATATTATGAGTGGGTAGGCTCATCTTCATCTTTGGGTTTATCTAATCTCGAGAGGGTAATTCCCAAAGGTATCCTTGATAATATATCTAACAAAGTGTGATGAACATGATTAGACTAATTATACCTATACCCAATATACACTTGACCCTAATATTTGTCAATAACCAAAGACTAACTAGGTACTTATAAAACCTCATATTAGGTTGATAACAACATCCTTGCATATGCACCTAAAGATGACAATATTGATATATGTCCACAAGTGAATCTACTTAACATTTCATACACAAATGCAAGGTGTAGGCATGCATGAAATGATTCTCTAACAATATCAACTATTAAAGGTCACTTAGAATAATCCATGTTATATCATTGAATCACAAAAGGATGTAGAACCCTAACCTACTCCTAAACTATTGAGGATAGAGAGATGGATAAATTTGAAATGTGTTTGGTCCTTCACTTGCTAGACTGATGCCTATTCCATTGGGAAATAGAGTCACAACTTGCAAGGAAAAGGAGAATACACCTATAGAGCATAAATGGAAGTAGGTGTTCATATACACACAAATCAAAGATAACACTTAATGCAACTAGACATACTTAGTAATCCATCTCAAATTGTAACTATCCACATGAAATAAAGGAAAGACCATCACAAGAGATTTTTAATGCATTATGAGATGTCACACATTCATCTAAACCTTGTTAAATTTATACTAACAAATGTGGCAAGAGAGGATCCACAACCATGTTTGAGCACCCCTTCGAATAATTAAAAATTACCATGGAGACATCCATTTACATGCATTGTGTTGGGAATGAAGGTGTCTCAACCTTGGTAATTCCTTACATTTGTAATGTTTGCATTTATTATTTAATTGCCTATGTTGTAAATACTTGTAAATTCCATATTGTCATATTGTGGGATGTGGCATGGTGATGTATCGATCCTACATGGAATATGACAACTTGTAATTTTGTCCTCACATGAGGAGATAGGCATCCCACTTTGTGGTAGGAGCATTTTTCCATGTGTCAATGTTTGACCGAAACGGTTATGACAGATTCCTATGACGAATCTATGACATGTAAGAGTCGAAAATAGAAGGTTATAAGACAGGTGATGACATGTGTCATGAAGCATCTTTGAATAAGGCATATTTGGGTGCCCCAAGGTGGAATATGACATGTTGTAAGAGAATATGCTATTTATAGCATGTGTATAACAAATTCTCTTACATCTGTAAGTTGTAACCGCTATGACAGATTCTATGATGGTCGTAAGTGTCATAAGAGCATCTGTCATAGCCCATTTTGGAAATAGGCGACCTCTTTGGAATGGGAGCTATGGACAAGTGTTAGGCACATTCTACAATGTTGACCAAGTGTCCTTGGGCGTGGGTTTTGGTCCATGAAGCCATGTTGGACGCCCATTCCAAGATAGGTCCAATATTGCCTTGTATTTCCTATTTAAATAGGTACTTGGAGATGGAATTTGTATCACAGGTTTACAGGTACTGTTATGCTGCTGGATTGACTCCAGACACGAGTATTGAAGACCATTGAAGCTTGCATTGCAAGTGTATTGTAAACATTCTTTCAGATTTGTTAATACATTGTGCAGGTTTCTGAGTGTGGGGTTTTTTACCCGATAAGGGTTTTCCCCACCGTAAATATTTGTCTCTCTTCTTCTGTCTACTTTTTGGTTCTTGTGTTTTGCTACAATATCTCATGTTAATGGTTTTTAACATTGTTGTAATAGTTAGGATAAATTTGAATTTGCATAGCCCTCTCCTCATTAGATTAGTGTAGGAAGCGATTTCCGTACACCTAGCTTCCTTTCACATTGGTAATTGAATACCCTTCATATGAGTTACAAAGGGTATTACATCCACTTATAGACTGTACTTGCATCACTTGATGCCCTAGAAAATTCTTGAGACACTTATAGTCAAGAAATTAGCTCAATGACAAATCTTTACAATATCTTTCATCCTTGTATTTATAAATTTTTATTACATATAACTTTGTTTTTTTAGGTGAGATTTTGGGGGTCATAGGGTTTCTTTGCCAATCAAAGTATCACACACACTAGTACAACAATATGCATGAAAATCCTCCCTGGATCTATTGTTAGATGTCCTAGAGCATTAAAATATTCTTCCTAAACCTAGAAGAGTAGCCTAGTACCATTTATAGGCCTACAACAACTAGGGTTGTCATTTATGGCGTTAAGCTTGTCTATACCCACTTTCATCATCTTCAAATGGATTTTCATTTGGATTGACACCTTGATGGAGTTTAAAGTCATTTTTGTTGGATCTAGGCGGTTGTACATCTCCATCGTAATAAATTTTGGGGATTAATGGCATCCTAGGAATTGTAAGGGAGTGGAGTTTAGTGTTTAAACTATGAAACCAGGGAATCGAGAGTTAGGAGATTGGGATGCTAGATGAATGGGGAATAAAAGGTAGGAAGGTATTATAAATCCTAGAAGTTCTAGAGAGGAAGACATGATAGGGGGCAGTGAAGAGCCTCATAATTGTCTGGTTAATCTTTACTTCTACTATTTCTAAGTACTTTTCTGTAGATACTTTTATCCTATTATGGCCAAGACTATATCATTTATGGATTAAGCACTATATTAATTACATAATGTTTAAATGAATGTTGTATATTTAAAATGGTTATTTTCATATGCAATATGGTGTGAATAAGTATGTTTCCTATGATCTTTATGGTTAGATACTTTTATGGGACTAACCCTTCCTACAACTTCCAATATTACTAACATGTAGCCGAGCTGCAGAATTCCTGTAGCCATGCCACAAACATCTTACAACCAAAGAACAGAGATTCTACAATTGCACCTAAAGAAGTTCCTGCAGCCAAAGGTTGGTTCTTGCAGTAAAGCACATAATTATTGGCAGATGTCTTGTAGCGACTCATTTCCTCTATGGAGACCAAGATAAGATGCATGGAACATCATGGAAAAATATTTACTCTCCAAGAGAAGATGTGTTGAGGCTAAATAATAACTACTTCCATGTCTTTGGGATGCGTTGGTTCCTTTCTAAGTGTTCCAATTAGGATTCTCTTTCCAAGTTGATTAAAGCTTTTGTTTCCTAGTAGTGTTGTAACCTTGTAGGAATAAATAATCCTTCCATTCAATAAAGGGGAGTGGATCAATGGTTATTATTATTCATTTAATGTTTGAACTATGATGGGTGTATATATCCGTTTTTTCCCAAATATCTAGTATGTAGGATTTTCCATATGTTTGGTATCAAGTTCTAATTTCAGTTAATAGAAGAATATCATTTCAGTTGCATATCATTATACTTTTCTCTATCTTAGATTAGAAGTGAATGTATTGATTTAATACTTAACCAGTAAAAGGAAGTCAACCCAAGCAAGGGCCCACTTTTGATTAGGCTACCGCCTGTTAGTTTCACTCTTGTGTAAGTAGATTGGAGATCTCAAAATTAGATTATGATTTGGTTTCAGTTTCTATTAAGTAGATTGTGATTCAGTTACTTTTATCATTCTATTGTATTTAAACACTAATATAGTTTACTTTCTAAACTTGAAATTTCCTTTCAGCATTACTTTGATTTCATTCAAACATTGCTTTCATTTCTATTTGCTTAAGCTATACACAATTGAGTACCCAACATTTCTTTAGTTGTACATATAGTACATACATCATTTCAAGAAACACGCCCCTGGGTTGATAATTAAATGTAGCATATCTTCACCCGTTGAACTGCTTGATGTCGGATGGGATAATTTGTCAAGTTACATGCATGCCTTAGCTACATTAGGTTTAGTGGGAAATGAAATTGCTCTTCATTTTTGGCACCATTGGGATGGTGTCAAGTTTTTGAATTTCTAGGTTTTCATAAAATTTTCCTGTTTTCCTAGCATACAAATTTCATTTTCAGTATTCAAGAATATTTACCCAATCAAATATAGATACATCAACTAACAATATGTAGGAGAGATATTACTAGATTGGGAATAATTGCATGTAGAGAAGAAGAGATTCCTTAGGAAGATTTCTTCCAACAAATTGGAATCCAACTAAGATAACAGATACATATACAAACGAGGAAGCTAACGTAACTACCACAATTGAAGCATTGCAGATTTATAAGATATAACATCTTGGTTCCAAGACACAATGGCAGATGAAGAAATGTAGAATCTGACAAAATTGGTTACATTTGCATTTCCCATTGCTGATCAAGCACGGGCAACCGCCATGAAAATATTCCTCCTTCAGTGTTGCCAAATTTTCATGGTATAATCACCGAAGATCCTGATACTTTCTTATTCAAGTTCGACGTGCTTTGTTGCAACTATGATTACACTACTGATAATAACAAATTAAAACTCTTTCCAACAACTCTCAAGGACATCACTTTACGGTGGTTCATGGGATTGGGCAAAACTATTGTGCCTGACTGGAAAACAATGAGGGAGAAGTTTCTTAAGAAGTACCAAGATTATTGCAGAGGCAATGACATGAGAGGAGATGACATCTTTAGGATGTCACAAAAAGAAGATGAGCCTTTTGAAGATTATGTGGAAAGATTTATGTTCTACCTTCATAAATCAAGATAGAACATACCTTTTGGGTCATCCCACAATAATGGGTTACACTTTTTGGCCAAACTTGACATTGAAATCAACATTTTGAACTAAATCTTCACTTTCTAACATCTATAGCTGCTAAACCGTTAGGAATTTGAAGATGATGTGAACTAGTGATTTGTGAGATTTTGTCTATAGATTCTAAATATGTATTTTTAAAAAAAAATTGGAGTTAAATTGTAAATTTTTTTGCGTCTCCTTTGATATCTAGTTTTTAGTAGTAAACAACATTTCTTTAAAGTGATGTGTATTTTGCCGCACATAACTTTTTTTCTACAAAAGATAAAATTCTAATTCTTTTGAATTTAGATTGGTAATACTGATATCTAGAGGATGCATTTAGTTTCATCATGTTTTGTTGAATTTTTTTTAATTAAGTTTTGAAGTCAAACCAATTATAATTTAGACATAGGCGTATTCTGTCCAACATAACTTTTTTTGTATGTATCAGAATTCATTTTTTTTATTGGATTAAGGACATCAATACCTAGTGGACATGTATTTTTTAGAATTTTTTTCTCTATTTTCCTATTTTTTTGTATGTGTGAAACAAAGACCTTGATGTTCATTGAAAAACCTATATTCACAAGAAATAAAAATAAATATAATAATCAAATTAAATATATTTAAAATTATACTTTTTGGGAAGCTTATAATAAGGACTACATACTTACAAAACATAAACTTTAAATGAATTCATTTGATCCCCCAAAAGGTAAATCAAAAGTGGTTTTTTATTAGCATTTTGATAGGTATAGAGGAGACTCCATTATAGGTATGGTTTAAAACTAGTGGGGTTCTATCTAAGGGGGTTTGATCAAACCCTCTTGAATTAAAATCTTTTAAATGAAACCTTTCAAAGCTTAAATAATTATATTTTCTAAAAATATGTGATTTCAACAAAAAATAGGATGTCCCAAAAAGTGTAACCCATTATTGTGGTAGCACCCTTCTCCAGAATCTCAAAAATTTGTATTCTTGAGAGGGGTAAATGAGGACTGCATGGATGCCCTAGACTTAATAGGAGAGGAGATGTTTCTTAGCTCACCTTTGATGAAGTCTGTGATGCAAAAATTATTCAAGGTCTGCCATGAAGACAACACATAGCCTTAGGGCCCTATCTACTACTAAGACTGTTGTAGGAGTCTCTCGTGTAGAACTCAACAACCCGCTAACAGATATGAAGCAGGATATCATTAGCCACCTGGATACTCAGTTGGATACCTTACATATAAAGAAGCAATAAGTGTTGGCAAGAGACACTATATGGATTCATGATTGTTGTCATTGATGGCAACAAAGTTCATCCCACACATCCGCAAGACATGGTGTGTCTCTACCGGAAGTCAGAGTGATGAATGTGGTGGTCCGGTAAACAAGAACAGAGCATGTGGCGAGGTTTGACAGACAGATCCGGATCTCTTAGAGGAAGTATTTTGGTGAAGTGTGGATTTGGGTAAGTCAAGAGGACTACCTTGAGTGATAGATTCCAAGGATTTAGCCTTCGGTGACAGATGAGGAAAAAAATATGAATACTTGAGTACCGGGTTCTTGAGTGACAGTGTGAACAGAGGAAGAACTAACTGACAGAACATTAGACTATTTTCCAGATGTGTTATTGATGATGGAAAAGGTTCTTAAGGCTTAAGTTATGTTTGGCCGACATGATTGATGACTTCTACAAGTATATGCTTGATCCGCATTACTTGGTGTGCAAGGATTCAGCCGACAGATAAGAGTTTGTGAAAATTAACTATTTCGGGTGCCAACTTGAAAGGTGATGAAATTACTTGTGCGGATATATATATATATATATATATATATATATATATATATATATATATATATATATATATATATATATATATATACAAGATGGATTTAGTTGTGAGATGTGTTGTGGTTGTTATTGATGTGCGAATAAAAGTAGAAGAGTAGAACAGAAGCAGTAAAGAAGGTGCGGTATAAGAA
The DNA here is from genome assembly GCA_027924645.1 of Cunninghamia lanceolata. NCBI lineage: Eukaryota > Viridiplantae > Streptophyta > Pinopsida > Cupressales > Cupressaceae > Cunninghamia > Cunninghamia lanceolata. Next base: position 1,287,324 of record BSBN01001102.1, read on the forward strand.
AGAAAGCAGCATAAGAAAAGAGGAAAGATGAAGTGCAACAGATCAGTGTACTGAGCCTAACTGGAACTGAACTCCAGCATATGTAGATGCTTCCAATCAGTTCAAGTATTGTATAACACTCTTTTTATAGATAGTGAGTCTCTTGTAGGCAGTGTGCCTCTTGTGAGTAGTGTGCTCGGGTAGTGAGCCCTAATTGGCAAGTGCCATTTTGTTTTTCCTTATTCTTCTAACAGAGAATAATCTTTGGGTTAATCACCCTGTGGTTTTCTCCCTTAACAGGGTTTCCACATCAAAAATATTGTGTCATGTGTATTTCCATTTCATGGTTATGTTTGCTTGTTTGAATTAATGCTGCATTGATTAATAAGAAAGTTTAGAAAGCAGAAATAATTAGGATAACTGATTCACCCCCCCTCTCAGTTATCAATAATTGGTATTAGAACCAAGTTCCTCCTAATAGAGTCTAACAGCTCGAGGAAGGTCTGGGAATTCAAATGGATGCATATGGTTTAAGGGAGCAACTCAAGACTGCCCTTGATGATCTTGAACAGTCAAACTATGAAGTCAATGAATTAAAAGAAAGACTCAAATAGGCTGATGATTTCATGAGAGAACTAAAAGACAAATTAAGTCTCTCTATGAAAAAGAGGAAAGAGCTGCTTCAGCAATTGGCAAGTCAAGGCGAAGCAAATGATGCAAATGAAGAGCTAAAGGAGAAAACCAAGTTATGTGAAAAGTTATCAAAAGAAGTCATTATGGTAAGACATGAAATGGAATCAGGAGTTATGAAGTTTACCCAAGAAATTGAAGAGAAAAGAAAAACTGAAGATAATCTAAGACAATCTCTCAAGGAGAAATTAGAAGATTGCCACCAGATGGATAGAATTATCAGACATCTTGAATCTGATCTTGAAGATGCTAAAGATAATGAAGAAAAACTTGAGGATCAAATTGTCTCTCTCAAAAGGGATCTTCAAACAACAAATGAATATAAAGAGAAAATCAAGATAAGTTCTGCTCAACTTGAAGTTCTTCTTGAAAGTCAAAAGAAGGTAGATGACAAGTGTGGCTTGGGATATGAAAAAGGAGAAAGCTCCGGATCCGGTCAGAAGAATTTTGGATCAGAAAATCCAAGGAACAGGCCTAGAAGATCTTCGGTAAGACAGCCTAATGCTCAAAGATATCCATCCTTCAATGGATACTGCCACAACTGTAATAACTTTGGTCATAAAGCTAATCAGTGCAGAAAGAGAATGAGTTAGACTAACTCATCCTTCTCCAGACAGTGCTTTAACTATAAAAGGTATGGTCACAAATCTCATGAATGTAGAAATATGCAAATGAACGAATCATTCAATGGTAGATGCTTTGCATGCAATAGAATAGGTCATATGGCTAATCAATGTAGATCAAGAGGATATCAGTCAAATATGCAAAGAAATGTTGTTTGCCAAATCTGTAATAGATCCGGTCATAGTGCAAAATTCTGTAGAAGCAGGAATTAGGACAAAAGAGGTCCGGTATATCATAATCAGAATCAAGATAAGGGTAAACAAAAAGTGAATGCGGATGAAGTTAAAAGAGAGATGAACAAGATTTGGGTGAAGAAAAGTATAGAGAATGTAGAAGATGGATCCACACCAGACTCTGGTACTGATATTCCTTCCAGAAATTAAAAAGTGAGCTCTAGCTTAGGGGGAGACACAAAGAAAATCTTATTCCCCTAGCCAGTAAATTGGTGCCTGAAATTGGCACATGAGAAGCTGCGGATCAAAGGGTTTCTAGAGAAACATCTAAAGAAGGTTAGGTAAAGATTTGAGAGATCAGAAAGAAAATTTAAAAAAGTTTAATTCCTTCAGAATTGGTTTGGTTAAACAAGTCTTCCGGTAGAACAGGTTTCTCACAAGATTGGCCTGGTATGGATCCAAATTGAAATAGCTTGATCTGTAGATACATGAGATGATCTGAAGGAGAAGTGGACATTATGATTCATTATTAACATCGATCACAAAGACATCATAATGATCCAGATGAGTTTCTTCCTCCCTGAACAAGGAAAATAAGGCAAACAAGAATGAATTAGGTTGCACATTTATTACAGGGTGAAAATTAGGGCTTTTTGGAATAAAAGAGCTCATTCATTTGTCATTTACACATTTGCACATGCGAAGAAGAAAGAAAAGGAGCTCTGCAACTACTTCCCCCAAAGATCAAGATGATTCTTCATACAACTCAATCTGAATTTCATCGTGTTTGCCCTAATCAGCGTAAAAGGTATTCTTCGTTCTTGATATCTTTCAGTAAAAATCCTTGATGATGGCTATTCTGAATATAGTAAAGATTTCTGATAGACCTCGCCCCATTTTTAAGAAGCATCCATACAAATCCTTGGAGGTAGATCCCCTAGGAGCCTTCTCTAGTGTTCCGCATGGTGTTTTACACACCGAAGATATTAGGGTTTATATACACGCAAATGTTGAAGAGTTTGGGGAATTCAAATTAAGAGATATCTATCACAAACAACTGTTAGATGATTCATTTGAGCTCAAACCCCAATACAAGGGCCTCTAGAACAAGCACTTTGCACAATACATACATTTCCCCTATTTTACGGAGGATGAATGGGTCAGGTACATTTTGAGCAGAATACATGACAACTTCATGTGGTTAAATGGACCATTCAAAATCACAAAAGATGCCATCAGGGCAGTTACCGAATTACACTCATCCGGTGGGATTCCTATTCTTAAATATGTGAAGAATCAAACTGTGAGTGAGGCTACCAGATCCAAGTTTGACAAAAGAGCAATGACAGTAGATGACATCTTTGATCCGGATGTCAAGTTTGCCTCCATGATCATTGGATATAAAATATATCATTCTAGCAGGGAAAATTCTGTACCTGGAACTGCCATTTATACCGCTTATGAAATGCTAAGAAAGGATGCAGACTATGATCTTTGTTAGCTTATCTTGAACCAACTCTTGGAGAATCTGCAGAAAATCAAGAAAGATAAAAAGAATTCATTCAAGTATGGTGGATTAATATTGTGCTTATTCTTCTACTTTATGAATGAGCTTCCCAGATCTAGTGGCTGGGTATGGGAAAATGATAGACCAGTAGCTGTCCAAATCAGAGATTATTTGCATGGACTCGGTGATAACCAATCACAAAATACAGCTCTGTGGGGATATTTCAAAAATTTTCAGAACATGATGCAAGCAAGAGAAAGGATTCCCCAGTCTCTTGTTGAGAAATACAAAGACACAGTTTGTTTTATGGTAGAAACTGATCAGTGCCTAATGGAGGCAGTAGAACCAAGAACTGTATGGATCATGCCCATGGGGTATGAAGTTGATGAACAAATTGTGGAGCTGCATGTTCAACACATTCTTAGTTAGCCTAAGGATCCAAAGGAAGAAAGGTTTGGAACCTTTGAAGAGCTGAGTGTAAAAGTTCATGTGGAACTCAGACAACTGGAAATGAAGAGGAAAGTAAGAAAAGAAGTTGAAGAAATTGCCAAAGGCTTAGGTATCTCAAAGGAGGCACTTGATGCCAACAGGGAAAAGAGGCAAAGCGCTGAGGAAGAAAAGAAAGAGGCAGAAAAAGAAAGCAAGGAAAGTGCTCCGGTAGAAACCTCCACCCGGACTAGATCATCAAAAAGATCTGCACCTGTCCCTGCTAAAAGCTCAAAACTGGAAGTCCAGGCATCCAGAAAAGGAGAAAAGAGAACAAAGAAAAGGGCAACAAGGTCATATGTTAGCCTAAAGGATGATGAGGAAACCGAATCAGATGAGGAGATAAGGAAACTAAAGAAGAAGAAGAAATCATCCGGTAAACACTCTACCGGTCAAGGAGAAGAAGAGAAGGAAGAGGAATTTGTTGAAAAACCCACTCTCTCCTTAGATGATGTAGTGAAAGCAGTCACAGTGGATGGGATCCTGCAACCCTTAACAGAATTCTATGATGAATATAATGAAGCAGATAAAAAGATTTTGGAGGAAGCCACAGTTAAATTTTTGAACATTTACAATAAAGCTTTTATTGAAATTATCTCTCTAATTCCTAAGAGCCTAGAAAAGGAGTTAGAAATGAGAAAGACCAATGCCATGGCAAAAGACCTTAAGATCCGGGAACAAATAGCTATTTAGCTATATCCTTCAATCGATCCCAAGACAATGAATATGGTATTCAAGGATTTCAAGGATGAGTTTAGGAGCAAAGCAAGGATGAATCAACTCATGCTTGGTGAGATTGACAAGGTAGCCAAGGACATTGAAGAGATTCTCCGGAAAACCTTCAAAAGATTTAATCTTCCTATTATAGAGGAATTGGGTACTAATCCCTCGACCACAAGTGTTGCAGGAGAGTCTTTTGAGAAAATAATAGAAGAAGTTATGAATACCGGTGTAGAAATAGTTAAGGACTTAGAATCCTTTGTTCCGGAAAAGGAAGAGGTTGCCTATGAATAGACTAACATCAGTCCTCCGGTTTCCCCTGCTGACTCCGGATCCAAGGGAGAAGAAAGAGTAAAGGAAAAAGAAGCAGAGGTGAAGGGAAAAGAGGATGTCAGTGCAAAGGTTGTGCAAGGAGAGGAAGCTCTAAAAGATAGTTCAGTGACTGCAGAAGAAAAGAAAGATCTGTCTCCTGTAAGAGATGCTACAGAATTAGTCAAGGACTTTTTGACAAAAGCAGCTATGGAGATTGATGAACTGAATCTATTAAAAGGGCCTCTGGACTTTGACTCTCTATCTTCAGTGCAAACAATGAAGATAGCTTCATTTGCAAATGTGAAGGCCAAAGAGAAGCTACTAAAATCTCACATAGAAGACTGTGAGCTTATAGAGGTAGCATCCAGAGTTTTGGAAAAGATCATGCCATCTCTTCAGAAGGATCCCTCAGCATCCTCTTCCGGTAATCTCAAAATTCTAGTCAGCAGTGTTAATACACATTTTGATTCTCTAGAGAAATCAGCTGAAGAAAAGGTCCAGAAGGAGTTTTTGGATAAGAGATTATCAGAGGTACAAGGTTTGATCACTAATGATAGGAGAAATATGAATACTGGGATAAAGAGCTTAGAAAATGCTCTTAAGGATGGTGGTGAAATTTACAAATTTTGTATTTCCTGGTCCAAAGCAACAGTGGAGATCGAGAAGAAAATAAAAGAGCAAGAGGATAAACTACTAAGTTTGTCTCAAAGTTTTGATCCTCTCTCTTCCTCCATAGTAAATCAAGAGTGTCAGACTATTTCAATCGCAAATGCAATAAGGAATTTTGAGAAGGAAAGGAAGAACATAATTAACCAGATGGGTGAACTCAGAAGAATCATTATCCCTAAGTTAGAGGCCATGCATGAGGCCATAAGTGATGCTCAGACTACCGCCCGAACCAATGATCCGACAGATCTTAAGAGGGTAGAAGCTTTTGCATTCCTGTTGAGTGGTCACATCTCAATTTTGGATAGAATGAAGCAAAGTTGGGCTGCAGAACTCATTCAACTGAAAACAACTTTTGCAGACATACTGTAGTATATGTAAGTATTCCATATGTATATACTTATACGGCTAAGTATAGTAATTTTTTTTTTTTGAAAATTTTGGTATGCGGACCCTACCCTTTGCCATTGATGTCAAAGGGGGAGTGAGGAGCAGTGAAAAATGAGGAATCCAACTAAGGGGGAGCTCCAGAAAATGTATATAAAAACAGAGCATCAGCCAAGGGGGAGCATAGTGTAAACACTTAGTCATTTTTCACTAAGTGTTGCCATCAATGCCAAAGGGGGAGATTGTTGGCAAGAGACACTATATGGATTCATGATTGTTGTCATTGATGGAAACAAAGTTCATCCCACACATCCGCAGGACATGGTATGTCTCTACCGGAAGTTAGAGTGAAGAATGTGGTGGTCCAGTAAACAAGAACATAGCATGTGGTGAGGTTTGACAGACAGATCTAGATCTCTCAGAGGAAGTATTTTGGTGAAGTGCAGATTTGGGTAAGTCAAGAGGACTACCTTGAGTGATAGATTCCAAGGATTTAGCCTCCGGTGACAGATGAGGAAAAAGATATGAATACTTGAGTACCAGGTTCCTGAGTGATAGTGTGAACAGAGGAAGAACTGATTGACAGAACATCAAACTATTTTCTGGATGTGTTATTGATGATGGAAAAGGTTCTTAAGGCATAAGTTATGTTTGGCCAACATGATTTATGACTTCTACAAGTATATGCTTGATCCGCATTACTTGGTGTGCAAGGATTCAGCCGACAGATCAGAGTTTGTGAAAATTGACTATTCTGGGTGCTGACTTGAAAGGTGATGAAATTACTTGTGCGGATATATATATATATATATATATATATATATATATATATATATATACAAGATGGATTTAGTTGTGAGATGTGTTGTGGTTGTTATTGATGTGCGAATAAAAGAAGAAGAGTAGAACAGAAGCAGTAAAGAAGGTGCAGTATGAGAAAGAAAGCAGCATAAGAAAAGAGGAAAGATGAAGTGCAGCAGATTAGTGTACTGAGCCTAACTGGAACTGAACTCTAGCATATGTAGATGCTTCCAATCAGTTCAAGTATTGTATAACACTCTTTTTGTAGACAGTGAGTCTCTTGTAGGCAGTGTGCTCGGGCAGTGAACCCTAATTGGCAAGTGCCATTTTGTTTTTCCTTATTCTTCTAACAGAGAATAATCTTTGGGTTAATCACCCTATGGTTTTCTCCCTTAACAGGGTTTCCATGTCAAAAATATTGTGTCATGTGTATTTCCATTTCATGGTTATGTTTGCTTGTTTGAATTAATGCTGCATTGATTAATAAGAAAGTTCAGAAAGCAGAAATAATTAGGATAACTGATTCACTCCCCTCTCAATTATCAACAATAGGAAGAAGCAGATGTAACATTGGTAGAATACTTCCCTCATTGCAGGTAGAGAAAAGTTAATTTTAAATGCAAGAAGTTGGCCAGCATTACTAAAGAAAAGAGAGAGAAGTCAAAATTTTGAGCACTAGAAGATGATGAATGTCAAGTATTCTACTTGGCCCAGTGCAAACCATGGCAATAGAGACAAGGTATGCCTTAAGATCCTTTGTCTTACAATACATCATTTCCAAATTCTTCCTCAAATTTTTCTAATTGGTATAACACACCTTAGAACAACATGCAAAATTAACCTTGGCCAAGTATGTCACCACCTAGATGGACCCCACAACAAGGGGCATGGCTACAAAAGCCTTATAACCCTCAAACACAAAACCAACAGTGGAAAACATCACAAAATCCATGGTCATAACAATGGTGAGGAAACCAACAATGGCAAAATCCCAATGTAGGTTACCTGCAACCACAACAAGTTATACCTCAACAACCAACATTAATTCTAAACACTACTACATCTGCACCTACTCTACCTAGAGCAACACAACTACCTGCTCAACCTGCACCTAACCAAAACAATAAGCCTACCTAATAGGCTTATTCTAATGAACCTTTGCAATATTTGATCTATGCAGTCAAAGTTAGCAATGTGTAGTTGCGATCAGGAAGAATGCTAGATGGGCCAACTTCACCACTCATCACAAAACTCCCAGAAGAAGAAAATACTTGTAACACTGACATACATATCAATAACCGGTATGACTACCCTGAGCAACTAGCACCACATGTAAAGGTAGAAACTAACAAACCCCCATTTCCTAAGAGATTAAACGTACAAAAGCAAGTACCTAAACCTAAGTTTGACTTTTTGGGCCAATTAAAGTATGTTTGTATTAAGATCCCCTTGTTCTAGGATATTAATAACATGCCCATTTACAATAAGATAGTGAAAGAACTATGCATGAAAAAGCCAGGTAGGAAATGCAAGGAACCCCAAACTGTCCAAGTAATTGGATAACTTGCTGACATCTTGCTAGGTAATGTGGTGGTCCCAAAATACACAGACCCTAGAAACCCTATTGTAGATGTGCATATTAATGGTACCCTCATTAAGAATACCTTGATTGATCTGGGGGTAGCCATTAATGTGATGACCAAAGAAACAATGACTAATTTGTAATTGATGGATTTAAGGCCAACACCTACCATCCTATAGTTGGAAAATAGATCAATAATCAAACCTAAAGGTGTAATAGAGGATTTGATCATCACACTTGATTCTTGGGAGTACCCTTATGATTTCATGGTCTTGCAGCCAAAGGCTACGCTAGGCAGATACCCACTTATCCTAGGGTGACCATGGTTAGCAACTGTTGATGCCTTCATTGGCTACAAGTTAGGTAACATGATCATATCCAATGGTAATGTCACAAAAGAACTAGTCTTATACCCCTGGCCCAACCTTTCTCTGATATGGACCAATCTGTATGGCTAGACCCATAAGACAACAACCAATATTCCATTCAAATGCTTATGACAATAGAGAGAAGCCCGTTACTAGACACTAAGGATGAGGACAATGTGATTACAAATATACTACAAAACAATTATGGAGTATACCCATAGATGGATAAATGGTTGACTTGTGTATCCCGCCCTTTACAGAATATCTTTTCAGAAGAACACTCATCTAGCTATGATTCCAATATCAACACATTTCACCACTTGCTACCCCATATCTGTTACCTCACCATGTCCTGTTCCAACATATCCACCATGCAATCTTTAACAAAATAGTTGGAAATTACCCTAGGTTGAATGTTGAACATCAATAACCAATTGACCCTACAACAACAGAACAAATTGATTTCTATATTGCAGGCTCACAAAACCACTTTTGCATGGGATTGCCATGACATGAAAGGATTAGAACCGAACCTCTGCACACACCATATTTATATCAAGGATGATTGTAAACCTGTTAGACAACCCCAATGAAGGATGAATCTAGCAGTCCAAACCATTGTGAAGGAGGAACTCAAGAAATCATTGGATGTTGGCTTTATCTACCCCATATCAGATAGCCAATGGGTCTCTCCTTTGGTGATAGTGCCAAAGAAAGGTGGAAAATGGCATGTTTGTATAGGATATAGAGAACTTAACTCTACCACATGCAAAGACCTTGTTCCTTTTACCTTTTATTGATCAGGTTCTAGATTCCCTAGCAGGAAATAAATATTTTTCCTTCTTAGACAACTTCAGTGGATATAACCAGACAAGAATTGCACCTGAGGATTTGGATAAAACAACATTTATCTATCCTTGGGGAACATATGCTTATGCAGTCCTCCCATTTGGACCATACAGTGCCCCTGCTAATTTTCAGAGGGTAGTTCTTAGCATTTTCTCTGATCCTACTCATGATTGTTTGGAAGTCTACATGAACAACTTTACAACTCATGGTAACAGCTACACTGAAGCCTTAGCGAATCTAGAAAAAATTCTATAGCACTGTCAAGATCATAACCTTTCCCTTAGTAATGAAAAATGTTATATGATGATGGAAGAGGGAATGATTTTGGGACACTATGTCTCACAAGCGGGTATTCAGGTATACCCAATCAAGATACAAGTCATCTCTAGTCTACCCATACCCTAGAAACAAAAAGATGTCAGAAGCTGGTGCAGGGGCACCCAAGTCTTCATGTTAAAAAGTGGTCAAATGTTGAGTTTTTGTTTGGTTTTGAGTTGTCCTTGTGTAATAATGTCTTTTAAGACCATTTGTTATGTTTTTGAGTCAGTTGGGGTCAATTCTATAAAAGTTGTCCATTTGTTATGTTTTTGAGTCAGTTGGGGTCAATTGTATAAAAGTTGTCCATTTTGCAAAAAGTTGCATAAGCAACTTTTGTATTTTTGATTATTAGGGAAGGTGAATCATTGGGGATTTGAAAATCTGTTGGGAATGGTTGGTTTTGGTTTGTAAATTCTCAAATAAGCCTTGTGGAGGCCGAGACAACATGCTGGTGAAAAGTTTTGGTATTGGGCAATCAGAACTCTCTATTTCTGCGTTTTAAAAGCTTAATTTGCTGCTACACAGACTTGTATGGTTTCGTACAACCTGGGAGAAATTGTACATTGATTAGAAGTCATGGTACATTGAATCCTTATTCTTCTACATTTGATTTCATCAAGTTTGGAGTAAGTTAGGATAGATTTACTAAAAGTTGCTTGAAACCCTCATTAGAGTGTGTTTTGACAGAAAATCATGAATTTATTCCCATTCCACTAATGAACAAGCCTTAAAATCAGTGGAATGGGTGTAGATATGTTGTGTTTTGTGTTCTTATTGTTGCAAGAGTAGGGGGATGGAGGTCAGTGCAAATTTGTTGATGCCCTAGTCAGAAAACCTCATGTATTTGGCATAGAAGTTGCATAGGAGTTAGGATTTGAAGAAGAACTCTTACATAGTGATTGAAATTTCTTGGATAGGGTTTGATAGTCACCATATGATGTGTCTAAGCCATTGGCATGGAGATTTGAACCTTGGACTGTGAAAACCTTTTTGTGACCTAGTGAAGCAAGCCTAATTAGGCCTAGTTCAAAGTGTAGCAGTCCAATTTTGGCCTTTGTGTTTCAAAACACCCCCACCTGCAATTGGGATACATTGTTAAAGGGGATAAAGGGTATCTAAATCTTTAATTATGTTGTGGGTGTGAAGTCTTTCATGAAATTTGTGTTGGAATAACCACTTATGGAGTGCTACTAGGAGTTAGTAGACCTAAGAAGGGAAACCCACCATTAAGTGTTTGAGAACTTGAAGAATTGGTTGATTTGGAACAAGTTGGACCTATCCACCCCTACTCTTCATCAAATTGGTATCAGAGTATAGGTTGGTCTGTAAGAAGGAAAGTGTGAAGTAAAGAGAGAATAAGATGCCTCCAAAAGGTAACCCTATGGCTAGGGAAATGAGTGAAATGAAAGAGAAGACTGCAAAAGAAGTTAGGAAATTGAAAGAGTTGCAAGACATGTTGGTAGCTAGGCTTGAGGCTATTGAAACCAGTCAGAGGAGAGGTATGGTCACAGGTGATGTGAGTGACCAAGAGGAAGAGGGTGAGAATGAGAGCCCTCTAGGAGGATCCCAAGAAGAAGAGTTGGATCCTGATGAACAGAAGATGGCCTAGCTATTGAAGGCAGTCAAGGGAGATAGTCACAAGGTCAGTATGGAATTACCCATGTATGGAGGGAACTTGAATGATGAAGAGCTTTTGGATCGGATTGCAACACTTGACAACTATTTTGAATGTGAAGATATTCCAGAGGAACGAAGGGTAAAGTTGGAAAAAACAAAATTGAAGGGCCATGCCCTACTTTGGTGGGATTATGAGCAAACTGAAAGGAAGAAGAAAGGCAAGTAAAAAATTGTCTCTTGGGATAGAATGGTAGCCAAACTCAAGGGTAAGTTCTTACCAGCTGATTATGCAACTCAATTGTATAAGAAACTTCAAATTTTGAAACAAAGAGATATGGATGTCAAAACCTATATTGATGAGTTCTATAAGCTGAGTATAAGTGTAGGTCACATGGAGGATGATGTGGAGAAGGTGGCTAGATATCTTAGTGGGTTAAGGATTAACCTTCAAGATGAGTTGAGTTTGACAAACCTAAGAACGGTAGAGGAATGCTACCAATTGGCAATTAGGGCTGAAGAAAAGCTAAAGAGGAGGCAAGACAAACAAAACAGGGGCAAAGGCAACCGTTCCAGAGGAAGAGGGTCATTTTCTAATCCAAGGCAGTCATATGAGGGCCAAGAAGATATAAGCAAAGTCCAAGAGCAAGGGATAGATTAGAGAGGTGGATTTAGAGGAGGTAGATTAGGCTTTAGAGGTAGATTTGGAGGTCAAGGAAGAGGATCTAGTGGGTTCATAGGAAGGTGTTACCAATGCAACAAGTTTGGACATCAAGCATGGCAATGCAATGAAAGCCATGCCACTACTTTAGTTGGAAGAGAGAGGAGAAATCAAATTGTTCAAGGAGATGATTGTGAGAGTGTAAACTCATCATCACAACATGCTGGTCCAAAAGTTGGAGAATCACTTATGGTAAGGAGAACCCTAATCAAGGTACAAGTAGAAAAGAAGCCACCACAAAGGAGGACTCTCTTCAGGACAACTTGTAAGTGCTTGGGTAAGGTTTGTAAAGTTGTAATTGATTCAAGCAGTCAAGATAATATGGTTTCAGTTGAGATGGTTGAAAAACTTAAGTTGGAAAGAATACCACATGCCACTCCTTACAAAGTCTCTTGGTTAAATGAGAGTCAACATGTTTTGGTGAATGAACAAAATTGGGTGGAGTTTCATATAGTAGGATACAAAGACAAAATTCTATGTGACATAATACCCATGGATGTGTGCCATTTGCTGCTAGGGACGCCTTGGCAATTTGATAGGTATGCTATGTATGATGGAAGGAGGAATACATATGAGATAGAAAAAGATGGGGTCTCCTATACCTTGACACCATTGAAGGAGGAGGACAAAGGAAAACCCATGGGATCTAAGGTGATGATGGTAGGTGGAAAGGAGTTCATAAAGGTAGAAGAAGAGGAGTACATGGACCTCGTAGCCACTCCTAAACCTAGAGATATTATGACATCAGACATGAAGAATGACTTGATTTTGGAAGTCCAAGATTGGCTTAAGAAGTATGTTGCTATGATGGTAGAAGGGGTGTTCCACTCATTGTGATCAAAGGGGGATATTGGTCATCCCATTTCTCTCATGACAGAGGTTAATATGCCTGATCAAGCAGTAGTTATAGGGGCACTACAACAGATGGAAGAGATGAGAAGAAAAGGTGTAGAGGTCAAGGGTAAACTACAAGGGAATGTGGACAAGTCCAAGCACACACCTAAAGCGAAGAAGAAGGAAGTTCATTACAAGGATGGAGGAGGTATGGTTGTTGGTAATAATATAGGTTTAACAACATTCTCAGGTGAAGGAGTCCAAGATCATCCATCAAACAGGTCTCTGAAGTTTGAGCATATCCTAGGTACCAAGGAGCTCAAAAAGGCAAGGGACAATGCCTATTTCAAGTATTTAGTCCATTGGAAGGGTGTACTAAATGAGGATGTCACTTGGGGGTCAGAGAATGACATGACCAAGCATAAATCTATTGTTGTAGCACTGTCCTCAATGGCACTTGAGTCTATTTTGCCCGGGGAATATTGTGTAGGGGCACCCAAGTCTTCATGTTAAAAGTGGTCAAATGTTGAGTTTTTGTTTGGTTTTGAGTTGTCCTTGTGTAATAAGGTCTTTTAAGACCATTTGTTATGTTTTTGAGTCAATTGGGGTCAATTGTGTAAAAGTTGTCCATTTTGCAAAAAGTTGCATAAGTAACTTTTGCATTTTTGGTTATTAGGGAAGGTGAACCATTGGGGATTTGAAAAGCTGTTGGGAACAGTTGGTTTTGGTTTGTAAATGATTAAATAAGCCTTGTGGAGGCTGAGACAAGGTGTTGGTGAAAAGTTTTGGTATTGAGCAATAAGAATACTCTGTTTCTGCACTTTAAAAGCTTAATTTGCTACTACAAAGACTTGTACTGTTCTGTACGGCCTAGGAGTGATTGAACATTGATTGGAAGTCATGGTACATTGAATCCTTATTCTTCTTCATTTGATTTCATTAAGTTTGGAGTAAGTTAGGACAGATTTACTAAAAGTTGCTTGAAACCCTCATTAGGGTGTGTTTTGACATAAAATCATGAATTTCTTCCCATTTCACTGATGAACAAGCCTTAAACTCAGTGGAATGGGTGTAGATATGTTGTGTTTTGTGTTCTTAATGTTGCAGGAGTAGGAGATGGAGGTCGGTACAAATTTGTTGATGCCCTAGTAAGAAAACCTCATGTATTTGGCATAGAAGTCGCATAGGAGTTAGGGTTTGAAGAAGAACTCATAGGTAGTGATTGAAATTTATTGGATAGGGTTTGATAGTCACCATATGATGTGTCTGAGCCATTGGCATGGAGATTTGAACATTGGAGTGTTAAAACTTTGTTGTGATCTAGTGAAGCAAGCTTAATTAGGCCTAGTTCAAAGCGTAGCAGTCCAATTTTGGCCTTTATGTTTCAAAACAGCCCCACCTACAATTAGGATACATTGTTAAAGGGGATAAAGGGTATCTAAATCTGTAATTAGGTTGTGGGTGTGAAGTCTTTTATGAAAGTTGTGTTGGAAAAACTACTTATGGAGTGCTACTAGGAGTTAGCAGACCTAAGAAGGGAAACCCACCATTAAGTGTTTGAGAACTTGAAGAATTGGTTGATTTAGAACAAGTTGGACCTATCCACCCCTGCTCTACATCAGAAGCTTCTTTGGCCATGTAGGATATTACCATAGATTTATAAAGGACTTCAACAAAACAACTACACCTTTATTTACTCCACTTATAAAAGATGCTGAATTTAATTAAACACCTACATGTTAAGATGCTTTTCAATCATTGAAAGACTCCTTGACCACTACACCTGTGCTAAGAGGACCGAATTGGACACTACCTTTCCACATCCACATTGATGCCTCTGATTATGCTATAGGGGCTATTTTAGGACAAAAGGACAATTCTATGGAATATGCCATCTATTTTATCAGCAAGAACCTCCAAGAAATAGAGTTGAATTATACTATCACTAAAAAGGAGCTCTTGGTTGTGGTTTATGCAATTAAAAAGTTTAGGCATTACATAACAAAGTATCCTATCTTTGTCCACACTGATCATGCAACAATTAGGTACCTCATGAACAAACTTATAGTTAGTGGTAGATTGGTGAGGTGGTTGCTGCTACTTCAAGATATTGATATAAAAATTATTGATAAACCAAGTAAAGAAAATGGTGTAGCAGATTTCCTTTCTAGATTGGCACTTAATGCTGAAGAACCCATTATTAATGACTCATTTCTAGATGAACATTTGTTTGCATTAACTGTGTAGCTTCCTTGGTATGTAGATATTTCTAACTATTTGGTTGTAGGCAAGACCCCACCTCACTTCTCACCAAAAGAAAAGAGACAAATGGTAGAAGAGAGCCTTCCATTCTCATGGATTGCTGGATATCTGTTTTGTACTAGGTTGTCCTTGATAACATTATGCAAATATGTATTATAGAAAATGAGGTCTATGATATTTTGAAAGCCTTCCATGATGAACCATGTGGAGGAAATTTTGTAGCAAAGTGAACAACATTCAAGATTTTAAAAACTAGATATTCTTAGCCAACATTGCATAAGGATGTAATTGTCTACACTTGAAGATATCACCATTGTCAATGAATAGGGAGACCAACAAGTATAGATGAAATGCCCTTGCAGCCTCAACTAGTGTAAGAACCTTTTGACAAATGGGGTCTTGACTTTATAAGACCTATTGATCCACAATCAAACAACAAAGAATACATACTAGTTTGCACTGACTACTTGACAAAATGGGTGGAAGTCAAGCCTCTTACACATGCCCGAGATGAGAAGCCAAAACAATTCCTCTATGAAGAAATATTCACAAGTTGTGGAGTACCAAAAGAGATTGTTACTGATCAGGGACCGTAGTTTACTTCTGAGTTGATTTCCACGCTTGTTAAAGAATATGTACTTCGTCACAAGAAGTCTACACCTTATCATCCTCAGTCCAATGGCCAAGTGGAGGTGACTAATAGAGAAATAGAGGCCATTCTGACTAAAACTATAGCTCTGCATAGAAAAGATTAAGCTAACCACCTTATTGAAGTAGTTTGGGCCTATAGGATAACATGGAAGACTACCATAGGGTTTATACCCTATGAGCTGGTGTATGGTAAAACAACAATACTAACTATTGAATTTGAGCATGTAGAACTTTACAAACAACATTAGAACCTGGAGTAGGTCTCTTTGTAGCACAAGATAGGATCACTCATCTCAATGCCCTAGAAGAATTCAGAAAAGAAGCTCTCCATCATACAAAGATTGTGCAAAAATAGTGAATCAAATGGCATGATAAATTTAACAAAACCAGAGCATTTCAACCCACAGATTTGGCGCTTCTATATGATTCAAGGTACAAAGATCATAAGGGGAAACTCCAGATCTGATGGTTAGGACCCTATGAGATAGCTAAAGTGTTTCCAAATGGAGAAATTAAATTAGCCACCATTGATCTTGTCAGATTTTCCCTGATGGTTAATTGCCATTGCCTCAAGCTCTACAAGAAGCCACTCAGCAAGGATCAGTTCGTCCAACAAATAACCCATGACAACCAAATGGGGATATAAACAACAAATCATCAGACAGAGAATGGGCCTTCCAACTCAAGCCCTATGATTTCTCAAGTATAATCTCTCCATTGTGCACACACACCAAAAAAAACACAATAAAATTGATAGTGAAAACCCTTTGGGCGCTGTTAATCATCCAAAAATGTTGCACATTTCCTTGACCGCCTCCTTTGCATCAGTATTTTGTCAGTTATTTTTGCTTGCAACATAAGTGTAGTTTCCTACAACATAAGTAACTGTAGCTTTCAAACTTTCATGCCTACTTTCCTGCAACAATAATCGTTTCCATCCTGTAGCATCAATACCTGCGCTTGCAAACTTTCATACTTGTCTTCATGCAACGTAAATCATTTTCATCCTGCAACATCAATGCTTCTAGTTTGCAGCACCAATAACAGCGCTCCTTCAACTTCAGTGGTTTCAATAATGTAGCTTCACTACTTGCTATCCTGTCGCATCCACCTATCTCTTCATGCAGCGCTATGAGTAATTCCTAGCAGAATCTCTCATTTTGTGCTCCTCCAACATTAGTGGCTACCACCATGTAGCATTCCTCACCTCTCTTACTATAGCTTTTTGCTTCATACCATCATGCAACATCCATCACCATGCACTGTACAACACTCCTACAACACTGCCACTTGTGCATCCATTGATGTAACTCCTACATACACTTTTTTTTCTACACTTGTCAATTGACAAGACTATTGCATCTAACACATCAGTTAGAATTCTTCATCAATAAATGGCACGATCAGCCCACCTGCTGATCCATTCGCCGTTACTTGTTTGCATCACCAAATCATTTTGACACACCATGTAAGATTTTGTAACTACTTTTCCCTAGTTCACATTAGATCATAATTATTTTATTTGATGCTGCATTTATTATAACATAGTAATTACTTATGTGCTTTATCTATTCCATTTATTCTTTCCATGTCAACATGACATTTCCTATGTGAGGACATGTGCAAAGCGAAGTTGGGGGATGGTAGTAGTCTTTTTGACCATTAATTAGTCTACTCACCATCTTGTCAGTCATTAACCAATGTGTGCCAATGCCAAATCATTCATACTACCCATTACTTGCTTGCATCATCACCTTACATGTTGTAAATGCTTGTATGTATGCAACATCATTTGAACTTAATATTCAGGTTGCTACATTTGCTACGAGTATCTAGCAACAAACCCATAGCACTTAGAGTTACCAAACCACATTGTAGCTTGCTTACCGAACTATCTTAGAACTGTCTGTGTGTGAACTCCATTGTTTATAATCAAATTGTCAGTCCGTGTATACAAATTACTTGACCTTAAAAGACTACTTGATATTGACTAAATTTGACACAAACAATGGGAGATGATTTGATAAGGAGAGAGCCTATAATTCATATGGTTTTGTTGAATGATGGGGATTCTTTGGCCATCTTACAACAAGCTGGATGGATGGATTACTTTCAAAGAATAAATGGGTTTGATGATGACATTACAACCAAGTTTGTAAGCACTTGGAATGATGGGAAAGCAAAGGTAAAAGGGTTAAGGGTATATGCTTCATAGGTGGCTATAGCCAAGGTTAGATGCCTTCCAGCAATAGGGGAAAATTTTCCACAAAAGGGGTGATGTAGTGGTCACAAGAAATGAGTTTGTAGAAGCTGGCGAACAATTCAAGGTCACCTCACAAGGAACTCGACGCTTGTCACTACATCCATGGTGGGTGCAAGCAACTACCTATATCATCAAATATTTGACATGTGAATGTAGGCAATCTTTTCTCCATGCCATGAATTTCAAATTGCTAAGACTTCTATGACATGGGAGAATTGTAAATGTTCCCAATTTCTTGTTTCATTTGTTAAAGAAAAAGGTAAAAGAGTATAAAAAAGGAACCACAACTGCATTATCTCACCATGGGCTCATTCATTTGTTGGTAAGAAAGGGTTTGAATGGCTAGTTCCTTAATGACCAGTTTCCTCATGCATCATAGGAAGTATTTTTGGGTTTGCATCACATTAAGGAGATGCTTGATGTAGAGCCACATGACCATAGGCTTAGAATGAGATGGAGTAATGTGCAACAAATAGAGAATATATGAGAAGGGGAAAATTTGGGAGAAGAACCTATAGCATCTTTGATTGAACACACAGTCTCTTTTGAAGGGCATGCAGTGTCAACCTCTAACCCTGCAACACCCTCAGGGATTCCTACAACATCTGTGCATGAGTCTACAAAGACCCCTGTACATGAGACTTCATTCCCTGCACCTAGAATTCTATCTGCTACAACTAAAGTTTTACTTCCTATGTTTGAAACCCTACTAGAAACCACTTCACCTATGCATGTGAAGAACATGTATCTTTATTTGAAAGTATTCCACCTATGCAAGATAAGCCTTCACCTTCTTTTGCTTCTAAATCCAAGGGGAAATGAAAGTTATCTCCCTCTGTGCCAGAAACAAGCACAAAAAAGCCTAGGACAACCAAACCTCCACCAAATAAAAAGCCTAGGCATTCTCTTTGCATTAAAACCAAAGGGGCACAAACCAAGCCTGTAACCTCAAAACCTAAAGTGATGCATTTGGAAACTGACATAGACTGTGAGAGAGAAGACATGTTTGTCTACATGGATCAACCCAATGTGTCAAGCACCCCAAAATTTGATCCTACGAAGGACTCTACCCCATCCTCTTTTGAATTTATTGGTCAAAATATAAGTAAGGGAATGATTCCCATTGACATAGAAATAAAGGATGAGGGAGAGCTTCAAACTTCCCTAAGAAAGATAAGTACGATAAGTAAGCAACTGGAGAGACAAGTGAATGCCAATCAATAGCTGCAAGAAAAAATGAGGGAAAAGGAACATAAAAATAGTGAGTTGGACATGTTGGACCAAGTGGCTATAGAAGAGATGAATGAGAATGTTGAAAATGAAGGTAGAATTGCTGCTATAAACTTTAAAATCTTGTGTATGCAAAGCTGAAATAAAGATTAATCTGTAACAATTAATGAACAATTGATTTGCACATTCAATCCAATGTAGAAGAGAAGAGAATAGAAGAGAAGAAGCTTACAAAGTATTTATGTGGAGAAACCCTTTTGGGAAAAAACTCCACACTCAAAGATGTTTCCTGCTTGTAATAAATCTCTTTGGAAAAAATTACATTCAATACTGAAATTTCTTTAAGTTCTTGATGCACTTCACAAAAAAACTTGCTTTTTACTCTAAGTCTTTTACAAAAACTTTTGCTTTTTTCTTCCAAGTCTTTTTTCCTCAAATCAACTCTCTGGATAATGTATGGGGTTTTCAATTAAATAAAAAAACCCTCTTTTAATTCAAAAGCTTGAAACTCAAATTACAATAAATTATAATTGATAACATAGCTTCCAAAGCTCATGCAAAAATTAAGCCCACTTAAATTGAGAAGACTGAACTCAAAAAAAATCCAAGCTTTGAGTTAACTGCCCCTTCATGATGTGGGCATCCAAGATGGCTAAATATAGCTATCCCAACATCAAACTTATCACCAAATAAAAGCAACATCAACAACTCCTCCATTTGGGTGTCCATATTTGCCCAACGAGTTTTTGATAACTGAAGTGACTAATACACATCAAAATCATGCAAATGACATGCAAGATTGATATCCCCAAGGTTATTCTAAAATATCCCTTTCTATACATGCAAGTGACATGCAAGCACTGGATCCAACATGCAACTAATACCCATTACCTAAAACACTGAGATGTACCATCCTGCAACTTTCAGGAGTTGGAGTGTCATGCAATTAATATCTTAAAACTGACATGCAACCATTTTCAACAACATGCAACAGATACCCATTTCCTGAATCACTAATATGCACCATCCTACAAGTTTCTAGAGTTGGAGTGTTCTGCAAGTAATCTCACAAAACTGACATGCAACTACATGCAAGGTCATATAACTAACATGCAAGGTCATACAAGTCCATAGGAATGACATGCAACAACATGCAAGCACATGCAAGTGACATGCAAGAACATGCAACTTCATACAAGTCCATAGGAGTGACATGCAACAACATGCAACAACATGCAAGCACATGCAAGTGACATGCAACAACATGCAATTCAATATGAACAACATGCAACAACATGCAACAACATGCAAGTAACATGCAACAACATGCAAGAACATGTAAGTACATGCAAGCTACATGCAAAAACATGCAAGTTCATGCAAGCTATTCTGAGCACATGCAAACAATATCCAATTCATGCATCTCTAACACTGTAGTTAACTCCAACATTATATCCATGCAAGGTGTCTCAACATTATCCACTCATGTACATAAAAAAACACAACTCAAAGTCTAAATATAAGTCCCAAGTCTGACTCCCACTCACTAGGAGTTATCAAACTCTAAATTTAGACTTAGGAAAAGTCAACAAGGTCTTCATGGCTCCCATCTCAAAGTGGGAGCCTAAATTTGACATTATCCATTTAGAACTTAATTGCAAAAGTCAAAGTGATGTAATTAATAAATAATTAATCTCTCAAAGTCCTAATGTGTTGGGGAACACATTCCAAGAACTTTGGAGACACATGAATTGGTGGTGCAGGGGCACCTAGTTTACATGTTGTAAATAAGGTCAAATGTCAAGTTTTTGTGTTTGGAGTCATTTTTTATTGTAATAAGGTCAAATAAGACCATGTCATATGATTTAATCTCATGGGGTCAGTTTAGGAAAGTTTAAAAGTTGTAAAAGTGACATTCTTTCGGTGTTCAATGGAAGTTGAAAGGTCAAGGATGTGAAAAGTCATTGGAATTGTTTGTTTTTTGATGGAAAGTGTGTAAATATGGAAGAGGATGTTCGAATAAGGGTTCTGAAGTGATATTTTGAAGAAGAATCAATAAAAATCCCTATTTTTCTATAATATTCATTATTTTCTTGTTGTTCCTGTGACTTGTACGACCAAGTACAGTACGGTCAAGGCTCAAAATCGATTGCATGTGGTAGAGATAAGAGTTATCTTTCATTTAAGCTTGGTTTTATCTTTTAAAATTTGTTTTGGAGTGAGTTAGAGTCCATTTTGTAAAATCTGCCTGTAAAACCTCATTAGCTAGGGTTTGAGAGGGAAATATGAAATTTTGAACCATTCGACCGGTGGAAAATCTGAAAATTAGTGGAATGGAGGTATTTAAGTTGTTTTTTGTGTTTGTAGGGTTTGGAGGAGTAGGGGATGGTGATAAGGCAAGATTTCAAGTAGCCCTAGCCTAATATTCCTATGTATTAGGCTTATTTAGGTAGCTAGAAGTAGGGTTTTGTAAATAAATGATGTGGTTATTGTTCCAATTAATGAAAATGGTAGATATAGACCCCATGTGATGTGAATAATGCTCTAAAGTAGAGTTTTGGGTTTTGGGTTTTGATTTTCTTAGACTTGCTTTGTAAAACAGGCCTAATTTGGCCTAGTTGCAACATGACAGTGAATTATTGAGGGTGTTGCTCCAGAACAACCACATCCCAAATCTTGATATGTTTCCAAACAACCAAAAGGGTATCATAAATGGTGTTTAGGTTTTGGGTTTGAGTCCTCATAAAGTTAGACTTGAAAAACCCCTTTTGAAGGGCTACTAAGACAAGGGGACACTTATGAATGAATGGCTATTGTTTGATGGTTCCAGACTTGAAAGATGAATAGGTTGAGTTTGTTTAGTGATTATATACTACTCTGCATCATAGTGGTATTAGAGCTATAGGTTTTGATCTATAGGTGAAAAAAAGTTGAAGTTTGCAAAATCAAAGATGCCTCCTAAAAGCAATGCAACGACCAAAGAAGTGAGGGAGCTGAAGGAAAAGCATGCCAGGGAGTTGAGACAAGTAAAGGAGTCTCAAGAAGCTGTCCTAGCTAGACTTACAGTATTGGAATCAAACCAAAGGAGAGGTGTGGTCACTGGAGACCAAAGTGACCAAGAGGAAGAGGAAGAGGGTGAGAATGATAACCCTCAAGAAGGAGTCCAAGAGGTAGAGGACCCTGATGAAGTGAGAATGATGAAGATGCTGAAGGCTATGAAGGGAGATACTCCTAAGGTGAAGATAGAATTTCCCATGTATGATGGGAAGTTGGATGGTGAAGAAGTGCTAGGTTGGATTGATGCACTTGACAACTATTTTGAGTATGAGGAGGTAGCAGATGATCAAAAGGTAACATTTTCTAAAACCAAATTGAAAGGCCCTACCTTAACTTGGTGGAATTATGTGCAGAAAGAGAGGTTAAAGAAGGGCAAGACAAAAATCCATTCATGGGACAGAATGGTGGCTAAAATCAAGAGCCAATTTCTACTGGGTGATTATGCAATACAAATATTTAGGAAGCTACAAAACCTCAACCAAAAAGAAATGGATGTCATGGCTTATACTGAGGAGTTTCACAAGTTAAGTATAAGGACAAGTCATATTGAGGATGAGGTGGAAAATGTAGCAAGGTACATAAATGGGCTAAGGTTTTCCATACAAGATGAGTTAAGTCTTAATCCTCCAAGGACAGTGGAAGAATGTTTTCAAATGACAATCAGGATAGAAGAAAGATTGAATAGAAGGAAAGAAAAACAAAGTAGAGGAAGAGGAAAGAATTTCAGAGGTAGAGGCAACTTTGGAGGGAGAGGACAATCCCAAAAAGCACAAGGAGAGTCAAGTGGGCAACAAGAACAAAGCTCAGAGTCAAGAGGCAATTTCAGAGGTAGAAGACCTAATGGTAGAGGCAGATTTGAAGGACAAGGTAGATGTTCAAACACCTTTTTAGGAAGATGCTATCAATGCAATTAGTTTGTCCATCAAGCTTGGAAATGCCCAAAGAAACAACCTTCAACATCACATGGAGGTGAAAGGAGAACACAATTGGTGCAAGAGGAAGATAGTAAGAATGTCAAACCTCCATCTCAGCATGTTGTTCCAGAAATTGGGGAAACTCTAATGATGGGGACACTCATTAAAGTGCCAATAGTCAAAGAGCCTCCAAAAAGGAAATCATTGTTTAGAACCACCTACAAATCACAAGGAAAGGTATGTAAAGTAATTGTTGATTCAGGTTCAATTGATAATTTAATTTCTTTGGAGATGGTTGAAAAACTAAAGATGAAAAGGATTCCACACCCCACACCTTATAAGGTTTCTTGGCTGAATAAGGGTCAACAAGTCTTGGTCAACGAACAAACTGTTACAAGTATGAGGATAACCAATGTTGTCATTGATGTCAACATACTCATATTGCATTAATGAGAAGGATTGGATGAGCTGTGTGCAGAGGATATTGAGAAAATTAGCCTCAATCAGGAACAGTGAAGAACCGTGATGACATTAAGGTAAAAGTCCAAGATAAGATAAAGATCAGAGGATGCGGTTTAAAGGGTTTTTAGATATGAGTCTTGAGATGCTCCAGTCAAGATTTCAGAGGTCCACATGAAGATATGAAGAAGTTATGGTCGCTCTAGTAGAACCGGTTCCGATAGATGTTCAGTGGTGACAAAGTATCATAGATTAGTCCGGTGAGATCCGGAATTGCATTATCTCATTTTGCGGATTGGAGGGAGTGTTGAAGAAGTTAGTGTGAAGTGACAACTAGATTTGTTCATGGTTTGGAGGTTCGGAAGCACCTTTTTCAGTATGACAGTGGCGATAGACTGTGTTCTTGAAGTTTTGGATGAAGAAGAGAAGAATTCCAGTAAGCTGATAAAGTGTGGATGTTATTGGTGACTCAGAAAAGGTTTTGGTGATCTTTGGATCGTGTACAATTCTTATTGGCAGTTTGCATTGAAGTTGGAGTTTATATTTGAAGAATTACCACCGGGTATTGGTGTTCTTCTTGAGACTGGCTGACCGGATGTGTTACACGTCTTGCGAATGATCTTATAGGTGTTTGCCGACTTAGATGATTGTTCCTAAGTCGATGCCTTGTATAAATAAGGGATTTTGAATTCATTTTGAAGTGTCTTGGAGCAGAGCAGTGGGTATAGCGAAGAGAAGTGTGAAAGGCAGAGCAGGAGTTTTTGGGCTTAAATGGAACTGATCCAGGCATGATAAAGATGTCAATCTCCAGTTCAAGTTTGTAATACTTGTTACTTTGTAGACAGTGTGTCTCTTGTAGGCAGTGTGCCTCTTGTGAGCAGTGTGCTCGGGCAGTGAGCCCTAATTGGCATGTGCCATCTATTTTTCTTATTCTTCTAACAAAGAATAATCCTTGGGTTAATCACCCCCTGGTTTTTCCCTTGACTGGGTTTCCACGTCAAAATCTTGGTGTCTCATGTGTTGATGTGTATCTACTCTGGTGTTTATGCTTTATGCTTTCATGAATGATTAATTGATATACTGTTAAATAACAAAGAGGATTTAAGTGTTTGAATTACAATCAAGTTTTGGACAACTGATTCACCCCCCCTCTCAGTTGTCTGTCCTAAATCCAACAATTGGTATCAGAGCCAAGTTCCTCTGAAGGAGCTTAACCGCTTGAGGTGATCCAGGATGTCGTCATACAAGAAGGATAGTCCGAAGTTTGATGGAACCAACTTCTCTCTTTGGAAAGGTCGCATGAAATGTCACTTGGAGTGTATGGGAAAGGCGTACTTGTCCATGGTCACAAAAGCATATGTACCTCCATAGGGTGGTCTGACAACTCTAAATGAAATCACAGATGCTAAAAACAATCTACGGACCAAAGAGGCTCTTCTAAGCGCATTGTCTGACTCAGAACTCTCAAATGTCATTGACCTACCAACTGCCTATGAGATCTGGATTAAACTGGAACTTCTACATGAAGGAGATGAGTATGTTAAGACTACAAGGTTGCAGAGTCTCAAAAGGAAATTTGAAAGACTCAAGATGAGAGATGATGAAAATATTACTACCTTTATGCCAAGAGTAAATGAGCTGGTGTGTGGAATTAGGAATGCTGGTGGAGTTTTGGATGAAAATGAAATTGTTGGCAAAATTCTCAGATCCCTTCCTGCTGTCTACAAAATCAAGATTGCTGCCATTGATGAATTCAGAGCACATACAACTGTCACAAGAGACCAATTGGCTGGTAAATTGGCTGCATTTGAAATGACCGAGTTTGGAGATGATCCCCCCAAAACTGAATCTGCATTCAAAGCCAGTGCCTTTGTGAAAGGTAAACAAAGATTTGATCCGGGAGAAAACTCTTCAAGGAAGCTGTCATGGTATGATTAAGCAAGAAGAGACTTGGAAGAGGAAGAAGAAGAAATAACTCAACTTGAAGCCCTCATTGCAAAGAGACTGCCAAGAGGATCCGGTAAGTATGAAGGAAAATTACCCTTTAAGTGCTTCAACTGCAATAAGATTGGTCATTTTGCTTCAAGATGTCTGGAAAGATCTGCAAGGTCAAATTCTAACAGACAAAGGTTCCAAAAGAATTGTTATTATGTTCATGAAGAAGATGATAATGAAGGAGTAACAGATGATGAATCAGAAATAGGAAACAAATCCGGAAATGAATGGGTGTTTATTGCCATCAAGGAAGAAGATCCAATATCCTCTGAATCTATCAATCATAAGGCTGTAGAAAGAGCTTTGACTGCCCAAGTTGAAGAAAAGGATGATTGGGTTATTGCTAGTGGATGCTCTCACCATATGATTGGTGACAAAAACAAGTTCCTAGACTTGAAAAGGTATGAAGGAGGAATGGTAAAGTTTGGTGATAATTCTGTTGGTAGAATCAGAGGTAGGGGAACTATTTCTTTTGATGGAAAGAGCAAAACTAGTAATGTACTGTATGTTGAAGGATTGAAGCACAATCTTCTCAGTGTTGGATAGTTGGTAGACAAAGGTTATGATCTCCGATTCAAAAATAGAAGATGCAGGATCTTTGAAAGCTCCGGAACTAAGATTGCATTCGGTACTCAAACAAAAGGTAATATTTTCCATCTAGTTGGTTCTAATAAAAGTTGTTTGTTTGTTCAAGTTGATCAGAGTTGGCTATGGCATAGAAGGATGTGTCATGTAAATTTTGATAACATCATCAAGATAAGCAATACTTAGGCTGTAAGAGATCTTCCAAAATTGGTGAAACCTACAAATAGCTTGTGCAGAGAATGTCAACTGGGTAAATAGAGCAGAGTCTCATTCAAAAGCAAGGATCAGTCCTCTACTGAATTATTAGAATTAATTCATACTGATCTATGTGGTCTGACAAGAATCAAGAGTAGGCAAGGTGATAGATATTTCATGTTACTAATTGATGACCATTCCTGGATGATGTGGGTTACCTTTCTGAAAGAGAAATCAGAAGCTTTTGAGAAGTTCAAAATCTTCAAGGCTATGGTAGAAAATCAAACCGAACTGAAACTGAAATGTTTGAGGTCTGATAGAGATGGTGAATTCACATCCGGTGAATTCATAGATTTTTGTGAGAAGCATGGTATAAAGAGACAGTTATTTGCTCCTAGGACTCCACAGCAAAATGGAGTAGTAGAGAGAAAGAACCGGACCATCCAGGAGGCATCCAAGACAATGATGATGGAAGCAATTGTTCGCCAGATGTTTTGGAGAGAAGCTGTCAGCACTACAGTCTACACTCTCAATCAAGTTCAAATTAGAAGCAAAACCGGTAAGACTCCTTATGAACTTTGGTTTGGTATCACTCCTACTATGAGATATTTCAGACTATTTGGTAGCAAATGTTACATTAAAAGAGATGAAGATCTAGGAAAGTTTGATGCTAGAAGTGATGAAGGAATTTTCTTGGGTTACTCCACTCAAAGCAAAGCATACCGATGTTACAATAAGAGACTGAGAAAGATAATAGAAAGTACAAATGTGAAGGTTGATGAAGGAATTGAGAAGCCCTAAAGGTTTTATGAATATGATGAAGATGATCAGAATGGTTCTTTGGTTCAAGGAGCTCAATCCTCCTCTAAAAGTCAGATTCAGACTGATCCGGTAAATCAGGAAGAAGAGGTTTGTCTGAATGAGCCTGATCAAGAAACAGTAGTGCAAGAAACTCCTAAAGTTCCAAGGTATGTAACTCTAAACCACTCTGAAGATCAGATCATAGGTGATAAAAGCAAAGGGGTACAAACAAGGAGGAGAATTGCTCAAAATTCAGATGACTGTTGTCTGATTTCAAAGATTGAACCTAAGACAATAAATGAAGCCTGCAATGAGGAAAATTAGACCAAAGCAATGGAGGAAGAGTTGATGCAAATTGAGAAAAATCACACTTGGGATCTTGTTCCCAGACCTAGAAACAAGAATGTGATTGGAACCAAATGGGTCTTCCAGAACAAACTAAATGAAGTTGGTGAAGTAATCAGAAACAAAGCTAGATTGGTTTGCAAAGGCTACTCTCAAATAGAAGGAATTGATTTTGAAGAAACCTTTGCTCCGGTGGCAAGAATTGAATTAGTCAGATTATTTCTTGCATTTGCTGCCTTCAAAGACTTCAAGGTATATTAGATGGATGTCAAGTCTGCCTTCCTAAATGGTGATTTGGAAGAAGAAGTATACATTGAGCAACCAGATGGATTTCAATTGTCTGATCATAGTGATATGGTCTACAAGTTGAAGAAAGCACTGTATGGATTGAAACAAGCCCCAAGGGCTTGGTATGAAAGGTTGGATAAGTATCTTGTGTAGATTGGTTTCAACAAAGGTACTGCTAACAGTAACTTATATTTTAAAATTGATCATGAAAACATCTTGATTGTTGAAGTATTTGTTGATGATATCATCTTTGGAGGAAAAGATAGCATGTGTAAAACTTTTTCAAATCAAATGAAAAGTGAGTTTGAGATGTCCATGCTTGGTGAAATGAATTTCTTCTTGGGTCTGCAAATTACTCAAACAAAGAAAGGGACCTTCATTTCTCAGACCAAATATGTGAAAGAATTGTTGAGGAAATTTGGGATGGAAGATTCAAAGCCAATGAATACTCCCATGGCAACTGGATGCAAGTTGAGCAAAGATAATGACTCTCTCAAGGTGGATCAGACAAAATATAGGTCAATGATTGGAGGACTGTTGTATCTCACTCAAACTAGACCAGATATTATGCAGGTTGTTGGTCTTGTTGCTAGATTCCAAGCTGATCCTAGAGAATCTCATGTTATGGCAATCAAGAGGATTTTTAGATATCTAAAGGGGACAGTTGAGTATGGTCTATGGTACCGTAGAGATCATGATTTCTCTCTTCATGCATATACAGATGCAGATTGGGCAGGAGATGTGGATGACTGGAAGAGCACCAGTGGTGGAGCTTTCTTTTTGGGAAAAAGATTGGTTTCTTGGCTAAGCAAGAAACTAGAGGCAATATCTCTGTCTACAACTAAAGCAGAATACATTGCAGCAACAGGTAGTTGCACTCAAATCTTATGGATGAAGCAGATGCTAAGAGACATTAAAGTAAAATATGAGGAGCCTATCACAATTTTTTGTGATAATTCAAGTGCAATAAATATTTCTAAGAATCTGGTGTTGCATTCTAAGACCAATCACATATCTATCAAGTTTCACTTTCTGAGAGAGCAAGTGAACAAGCATGAAGTCAAATTGGAGTATGTGCCCTCCAAGGATCAGATTGCAGATATTTTTAATAAACCTTTTCCAAAGGACTCTTTTGAGTATCTCTGGGAGAAGTTAGGGGTCATTGCCCCTTCGGTGATGAACTAGGATGCACTGATGTGCATCAGTCCGGTGGATATCATAATTATATCTTGTGATCTGGATTGGTGATGGGGACCTGCTACTCAGGGGGAGCAGCTAGTATGATTCTGATATGTTAAAATTGCAAGTATGAGCCCTTTGCCATTGATGTCAAAGGGGGAGAGAAGACATGTGAAAAACAAGTGGTTGTTGATCAAATGGGGAGCAGTAAAGGAAGAGAAGACATGTGAAAAGTTGTTGCTGATAGGGGGAGCTGTGATAGAAAGGAGAAGTTCTTGTCTTGATGGTTTTTCACATCATATGTTGCCATCAATGGCAAAAGGGGAGATTGTTGCAAGTATCAGGATAACCAGTGTTGTCATTGATGTTAACATACTCATATTGCATTAATGAGAAGGATTGGATAAGCTGTGTGCGGAAGATATTGAGAAAATTAGCCTCAATTAGGAACAGTGAAGAACAGTGATGACATTAAGGTAAAAGTCCAAGATAAGATAAAGATCAGAGGATGTGGTTTAAAGGGTTTTCAGATATGAGTCTTGAGATGCTCCAGTCAAGATTTTAGAGGTCCACATGAAGATATGAAGAAGTTATGGTCGCTCTAGTAGAACCGGTTCCGGCAGATGTTCAGTGGTGACAGAGTATCACAGATTGGTCCGGTGAGATCCGGAATTGCATTATCTCATTCTGCAGATTGGAGGGAGTGTTGAAGAAGTCAGTGTGAAGTGACAACTAGATTTGTTCATGGTTTGGAGGTCTGAAAGAACCTTTTTCAGTATGACAGTGGCGATAGACTGTGTTCTTGAAGTTTCGGATGAAGAAGAGAAGAATTCTAGTAAGCTGATAAAGTGCGGATGTTATTGGTGACTCAGGAAAGGTTTTGGTGATCTTTGGATTGTGTACAATTCTTATTAGCGGTCTGCATTGAAGTTGGAGTTTGTATTTGAAGAATTGCCACCGGGTATTGGTGTTCTTCTTGAGACTGACCGACCGGATGTGTTACACGTCTTGCAAATGATCTTATAGGTGTTTGCTGACTTAGATGATTGTTCCTAAGTCGATGCCTTGTATAAATAAGGGATTGTGAATTCATTTTGAAGTGTGTCTTGGAGTGGAGCAGTGGGTATAGTGAAGAGAAGTGCGAAAGGCAGAGCAGGAGTTTTTGGGCTTAAATGGAATTGATCCAAGCATGGTAAAGATGTCAATCTCCAGTTCAAGTTTGTAATACTTGTTACTTTGTAGACAGTGTGTCTCTTGTAGGCAGTGTGCCTCTTGTGAGCAGTGTGCTCAGGCAGTGAGCCCTAATTGGCATGTGCCATCTATTTTTCTTATTCTTCTAACAGAGAATAATCCTTGGGTTAATCACCCCATGGTTTTTCCCTTGACCGGGTTTCCACGTCAAAATCTTGGTGTCTCATGTGTTGATGTGTATTTGCTCTGGTGTTTATGCTTTATGCTTTCATGAATGATTAATTGATATACTGTTAAATAACAAAGAGGATTTGAGTGTTTGAATTACAAGCAAGTTTAGGACAACTGATTCACCCCCCCTCTCAGTTGTCTATCCTGAATCCAACACAAACATGGGTTGAGTTTAACATTAGGGGTTACAAAGACAAGATCTTGTGTGACATCATCCCAATGGATGTTTACCACTTGCTGCTAGGAAGACCCTGGCAGTATGACAGAAAAGTTCAATATGATGGGCAAAAAAACATTTATGTGATTGACAAGGATGGAGTATCATTCACCCTTATTCCATTGCAAGATGAAGGGGTAGATGAACAAGCTGGGTCTAGTGTAATACTGGTTGGGGACAAAGAGTTTTTCAAAACTATGAAAGAAGAGGGAGGAGAAGGACATGCCATTATAATTAGACCTAAACCTGTCATGAGAGAAGCAACAAAATTTGAGGATGTGCCCAAAGAAGTGCAAACTTTTTTGAACAAGTATCGAGACATAGTTGTTGATGAGCTTCCTAGTTCTTTGGCATCTATAAGGGATGTGAGCCACCACATAGACTTTATACTAGGTGCAAACTTAACCAATAAGGTTGCATACATGATGACTCAACAAAATGATGAGATAAGGAAACAAATACAAGAATTGCTAGATAAAGCTCTCATAAGAGAAAGTTTAAGTCCATGTGCTATCGCTACTGTTTTGGCACCTAAAAAAGGTGGAGATTGGAGAATGTGCACCGATTCAAGGGCAATCAACAAAATAACTATAAGGTATAGGTTTCCAATACCTAGAATGGAGGATTTGATGGACTATTTAGGAGGAGCTTGTTATTTTTCAAAGATTGATCTTAAAAGTGGCTATCATCAGATTAGGATAAGAGAAAGGGATGAGTGAAAAACTGCCTTTAAAACCAATGAGGGGTTATATGAGTGGCTTGTTATGCCATTTGGGCTTTCAAATGCCCCAAGTACCTTTATGAGACTAATGAATGAAGTCTTGAAATACTTCATAGGCAAATTTATAGTTGTCTACTTGGATGACATCCTTGTTTTTAGCAAGACCAAAGAGGAGCACTTGCATCATTTGGACATGGTGTTGAAGAGGCTAGATGAAGAGAAGTTGATGATCAATGTAAAGAAATGTGAATTCATGAAGGAGGAGTTAGTTTACCTTGGTTTTGTGATTTCTAAAGGTTCATTAAAGATGGATCCCACAAAAGTAGAAGCAATTCTCAGTTGGCCAACTCCTACATCAGCAAGTGAGGTAAAAAGTTTTCATGGATTAGCTACTTTTTATAGAAAATTTATAAAGAATTTGTCATATTTGCTCTCCAATTATTGACACCATCAAAGGGGATAAAAGGAAGAGGTTTCAATGGACTGATGAGGCAGAGAGAATCTTCCAATATCTGAAAAATAGGGTGGCACAAAAACGCATCCTAGCATTGCCTGATTTCAACAAGATCTTCACTATAGAATGTGATGCAAGTGGGTATGCAATTGGAGCTATTTTGGGACAAGAAGGTATACCTATGGCTTTCTTTAGTGAGAATCTTAATGAAGCTAAAAGAAAATACTCTTCTTATGGCTTGGAACTATATGCAATTGTACAGTCCCTAAAGAAGTGGAGACACTATCTTTTACCCAAGGAGTTCATTGTTTTCACTGAAAACCATGCTTTGCAGTTCCTTAATAGTCAAGACAAGCTGAACCATAGACATATGAAGTGGGTGGAGTACCTACAAAGTTATACCTTCACAATCAAACATAAAAAGGGGCAGTCAAATAAGGTAGCAGATGCCTTAAGCAGAAGGTCAATATTGGTGCAACAAATTCAACTCCAAAGTGTGGGAATAGATGCCTTGAAAGGTATGTATGAAAGAGATGATGATTTTAGGGATATATATGTTGTTTGTGATGAGTTTAAGGGTTGTTTTCATGAAGAATACTCTAATTTTCTATTACAAGATGGATTGTTGTTTAAAGGTGCTCAGTTGTGTATTCCAAAGTGCTCTTTGAGAACTAATTTGATAAAAGAGAAACATTGTGGTAGCTTAGGAGGTCATTTGGGTGTGGATAAAACATTGGAACAAGTAAGGAGGTTTTATTTTTGGCCAAAGATGCAAGTGGATGTCAAAAAATTTGTTGAAAATTATGTAATTTGCGAAAGAGCCAAGGGTTCAAGCACTAATGCAGGTCTTTACCAACCTTTGCCAATTCCTAACAGGCCATGGAAATCCATCAGCATGGATTTTGTCTTGGGTTTGCCTAAAACTTAAAGGGGATTTGACAGTGTGTTTGTTGTTGTTGATAGATTTAGCAAAATGGCTCATTTCATACCATACAAATGTACAAATGATGCTTCATATATTGCTAGATTTTTTTTCAAGGAAGTAGTGAGAATTCATGGATTACCATTGACCATTGTGTTTGATAGGGATAGCAAGTTTGTAGGCCACTTTTGGAGGACCCTTTAGAAGAAAATGGGAACCAATTTGACATTTAGCTCTGCCTATCATCCACAAATAGATGGGTAGACTGAAGTGGTTAATAGATCACTTGGAAACCTATTGAGATGCCTCACAAAGGAGCATGGACAACAATGGGATCTAATCCTTCCACAGGCTGAATATGCCTATAATGACTCTGTCAATAGAAGCATTGGGAAAAGACCATTTGAAGTGGTTTATGGACCGAAACCTAGAGGTGTGTTTGAGCTCAGGGATCTAAGTGGAATGGAGAAAAGGAGTGCTGAAGGAGAGGAATTTCTAATTGTAATGAAGGACATACATCAGCAAGTTAAGGACAATCTTTAAAAGAGTGTGGAAAAGTATAAACAACATGCAGATTTGAAGAAGAGAGATGTTCAATTCAAGGTGGGAGACTTGGTCCTAGCACATTTAAGGAGAGAAAGGCTACCAAAGGGGAAATATACAAAGCTGTAGATGAAAAAGATTGGGCCATGTAGGGTGGTCCACAAATTTGGAGCCAATGCCTATGAGATAGAGCTCCCTCCTGGAGTGGCTATCTCTCCAATTTTCAATGTTTCTGACCTTTATCCTTTCAAGGGATTTGTGATTGCAGGTAAAGAAGCAGATACATTAGGAGTTCAAGATGAAGATTGGGTCAAGGACTTACCGCCAAGTCAGCCATTGAAGCTTGAAAGCATTTTGGAGACAAAGGAAGCAAAAAGAACAAGGCATAAGGTGTATAATGAATACCTAGTGAAATGGAAAGGCCTTCCTAATGAAGATGCAACATGGATGATAGAGGAAGACATCAAAAAGCATGGCACAACAGTTCAAGGGCTGATCTTAAGTGGGACTTGAGATTCTCTTCTCCCCGAGTGTATAGTGCAGGGGCACCTAGTTTACATGTTGTAAATAAGGTCAAATGTCAATTTTTTGTGTTTGGAGTCATTTTTTATTGTAATAAGGTCAACTAAGACCATGTCATATGTTTTAATCTCATGGGGTCAGTTTAGGAAAGTTTAAAAGTTGCAAAAGTGACATTCTTTTGGTGTTCAATGGAAGTTGAAAGGTCAAGGATGTGAAAAGTCATTGGAATCATTTGTTTTTTGATGGAAAGTGTGTAAATATGGTAGAGGATATTTGAATAAGGGGTCTGAAGTGATATTTTGAAGAAGAATCAATAAAAATCCCTATTTTTATGCAGTTTTCATTGTTTTCCTGCTATTCTCATGACTTGTACGACCGAGTACAGTATGGTCAAGGCTCAAAATTGATTGCATGTGGTAGAGATTAGAGTTATCTTTTATTTAAGCTTGGTTTGGTCTTTTGAAATTTGTTTTGGAGCGAGTTAGAGTCCATTTTGTAAAATTTGCCTGTAAAACCTCATTAACTAGGGTTTGAGAGAGAAATATGAAAATTTGAACCATTCCACTGGTGGAAAAATATGAAAATTGGTGGAATGGAGGCATTTAAGTTGTTTTTTTTATGTTTTTAGGGTTTTCAGGAGCAGGGGATGGTGATAAGATAGGATTTCAAGCAACCCTAGCCTAATATTTCTATGTATTAGGCTTATTTGAGTAGCTAGAAGTAGGGTTTTGTAAATAAATGATGTGGGTATTGTTCCAATTGATGAAAATGGTAGAAACAGACCTCATGTGATGTGAATAATGCTCTAAAGTAGAGTTTTGGGTTTTGGGTTTTGATTTTCTTAGACTTGCTTTGTAAAATAGGCCTAATTTGGCCTAGTTACAACATGACAGTGAATTATTGAGGGTGTTGCTCCAAAATAACCACATCCCAAATCTTGATATGTTTCCAAAAAACCAAAAGGGTATTAGAAATGGTGTTTAGGTTTTGGGTTTGAGTCCTCGTCATAAAGTTAGACTTGAAAAACCCCTTTTGAAGGGCTACTAGGACAAGGGGACAATTATGAATGAATGGCTATTGTTTGATGGTTCCAGCCTTGAAATATGAATAGGTTGAGTTTGTTTAGTGATTCTATACTACTATGCATCAATTGGTTAGGATTTCAAGTTATTGGCAACTTATCCCAATAATGTAGACCACCTACTAGGGTCTACACATTATTTTTGAGAGAGAAGTTTCTGATTTTTCAGTTCATGTAGCTTGTAGGTAATCTTGCATTTTTAATAGATACAACTCATATTTTTTTGGATTTTTAGGACATCCTCAATAGAGTTACATGATTAACTTTGTAAATTTTATTTGCATGATATGGTTGTCCCTTATGATCTATATTAGAACCCCATTCTTTATGTGGGGGACATGCAAGTAAGGGCACTCATTTCTTTCATAAGAAATAAAAATGACAAGGGAGTGTAGATAAGGAAGTACCAGGGAAATAAAAATCTATGTCTTTAATGATCAGATCAGAGATGAAGGATCCCAATGAAATTGTTGAAGAATGGATTAACTTACAAAAAGAATCCAAATGTGGTTGCAAAGCTCCTAAAAAATCAACAGGTAGTCTATACAACCTATCTGAAAGTGTTGAGATAAATAGGAAAGGATGCATTTGAGGGGTGCAAAGCTAAATGGCAGGAAATCACAACATAATTGAGAAAGAAAGAGCCACACATGTTGAATAATTTTCATGCAGCAGTGAGCAGAGGGCATAGGTATGCCAATATGGCCAGAGCAGAATTAGCATGGCTACCACTTGCTTTTCATCCACCTCTTCTTTAGTATCTAATTCCTCACTAGGACTAGCAGAAAAAATTACAAGGCAAAGGATGAAAACAATAGATGGGAGCACATAGAGGGCCATAAGGGATTCTTGTTGAAGGAGAAAGGACATTGTGGATCCTTATGATTTTAGAAAAACTGCCCTCATGTTTAATTCTAGGCCTTAGCTGTTTAGTTCCTTAGTTGCTTAAGTTTCTTATTTGCTTGAGGACAAGCAAAACCTTAAGTTGGGGGGTATGATGAGCCTCATAATTGTTAGGTTAATCTTTACTTTTGTTTCTAAGTACCTTTCTACAGAGACTTTTATCCTATTATGGCCAAGGCTTTATATCATATATGGATTAAGCACTATATTAATTACATAATGTTTAAATGAATGTTGCATAGTTAAAATGGTTATTTTCATATGCAATATGGTGTGAATAAGTATCTTTGCAATGATATTTATGGTTAGAGACTTTTATGGGACTAACCCTTCCTTCAACATCCAAGATTACTAACCTATAGCCAAGCTAAAAAATTCTTACAACCACGCCATAGACATCCTACAACCAAAGCATAGAGTTTCCACATTCACACCTACAAAAGTTCCTGTAGCCAAAGGCTAGTTCCTGTAGTGAAGCACACAGTTATTGGCAGATGTCTTGCAGTGACTTGTTTCCTCTATGAAGACCAGGATAAGATGTAGGGAACATCATGGCAAGATATTTACTCTTCAAGAGAAGACGAGTTGAGGCTAAATAATAACTACTTACATGTCTTTGGGATGAGTTGGTTCCGTTCTAAGTGTTCTAATCAGGATTCTCTTTCCAAGTTGATTAAAGCTTTTGTTTCCTAGTAGTATTGTAACTCTGTAGGAATAAAGAATCATTTCCTTTGATGAAGGGGAGTAGATGAATGGTTATTATTATTCATTTAATTTTTGAACTATGATGGGTGTATATATTTGTTTTTACCCACATATATAATACACAAGATTTTTCATATGTTTGGTATCAAGTTATGATTTTAGTTAATAGAAGAATATCATTTCAGTTGGCTATCATTCTGCTTTGCTCTATCTCATATTAGAATTGAACGTATTGATTTAGTACTTAACCAGTAAAAGGTAGGAAGTCAAACCAAGAAAGGGACCACATGCGTTTAGGCTACCACATGTTAGT
The DNA here is from genome assembly GCA_027924645.1 of Cunninghamia lanceolata. NCBI lineage: Eukaryota > Viridiplantae > Streptophyta > Pinopsida > Cupressales > Cupressaceae > Cunninghamia > Cunninghamia lanceolata. The sequence goes on from BSBN01001102.1 coordinate 1,323,982, forward strand.
TTCACTCTTATGTAAGTAGATTTGAGATCTCAGACTTAGATTATGATTTGGTTTCAGTTATTATTAACTAGATTGTGATTCAGTTACAATTATCATTCTCTTTTATTTAAATAATAATATAGTTTACTTTTTGAACTTGAAATATCCTTTCAACATTACTTTGATTTCTGTTTGCCTAAGATATACACAATTGAGCACCCAACATTTCTTTAATTGTACATATAGTATGAATATCATTTCAAGAAATGCGTCCCTAGGTTGATAATTAAATGTAGCATATCTTCACCCATTGAATTGCTTGATGTAGGATGGGATCATCCGTTGGGTTACATGCATGCCTTAGCTACATTAGGTTTAGTGGGAAATGAAATTGTTCTTTAGGTGGGAGTCAAGAAAATAGAATACCAAGTATCACGGGAAGAAGTGAAAGGAGGGAAGGGAAATCCCATAAGCCCACGAGGAATAGGGAGTGAGAAAGTAGGAAAGTAGAGATTGGGATACTAGGATGTAGGGATGCGAGGTAGAAGAAAGTCTAAAATCTTATTTAAGAGTTTATGTTGAGAGGGGCTGAGGTTTCAAGATAATTTCTACTTGTCTACTTTAAGAGCAAAGAGACTTGCAAAATCTATTGTACTGACAAGGTTTGGGGTTTTGGGATACCTCATGCAAGTTGGAGAGGGGGATGAAGAAGTCCAAAATTCTATGAGTGACTTCAAAGGGAAGTGGGCATTAGGATTTGGGAATACTTGATGTGAGCAAGGATCAAAGTTTGGGCATACCTGATACCTTGGGAATAAACTCAGAAGAAGGAGAAGATGACAAGAGAAAGTTTAAAAGTCTAAAGTTGAGACTTGGAGAATTAGGGACTTCAAGGAATAATACATTGTGAAAGAAAATCCTAGGATCCCAAAATGGAGGGAAGCAAGGGTTTGGGGAAATGAAGCATAAGGCACCAAGGTAAGGGAAATCCTGAAAACCCACCCATGGCTAGAAATTAACTCAAGGGTCCCCATACTTATAGATATTTTTTTTTATTTTTTGCAATTTAGGTACATGACAAATACACAAGGGAGGTAAAGCACATAACTTAGGCATGAATTGACCAAGGGGGCCATTGAAGGAAATCTTTGATCAATTATCAATGATGGGCAAAGTAAGACCAAGACAACAAAAAGGGGGCACATAGATACATAGTTTTGTTTTGTATTTTAGAGCATACAAGAATAAGTACCAACACATACAACATGCCTTTTTCAATAAATGGTGTAAAAAGAGTTTAAGTTATTGAGAGATACTTTTCCTCCTAGAACAATCATATTAGTAGTTGACTTTGCAAATAATTACTCTTTTACCTATCAAAAGGAGATTCAAATACAATATTATTATCCAAATTAGGTAACAATTATGGTGCATGTGTGTTATTGACATGAATAATTAGAGTTGGATGATGTTGAGAGTACCTATGTACATAGAGTAATTAAGAAAGAATATCACTTTTATATTAGTGATGGTAAAGAACATGCCACATTTTGTGCAACTTTGCTTTTGCAAGTTTTTAGAATATCTTGCTAGGAGTGTGAAATTTGTGAAACATTTTTTATGGTTAGATGATTGTGCATCATAATTCAAATCATTAAGACCATTTTTTACACTTTGTAGATATGATTGACTTATCCATATACCTCATGTTTGGAGTTCCATTGAGAGTGACCATGGAAAGGGTAAAAATGATGGTGTAGGTGCTTATATCACACATGTTCTAAGAAAACAACAAATGAATTACAAGAGGGATCATATAAATGATGCACATGCTATTGTTGAATGGTTTAAGAATCCTTTCAAATGTGAGGTCTACACAACTTCAAGGGGAACCCAAATCTACATAGAGTGTTCTAGGAGGCAACAAGTACATTGTTCGTAGCTTGACTTATTCAATATTTACTAAATTATTTCATTGTGATCTATTGCACTTTTGACAAAATTATAATTGAAAAATAATCATATGACTTCTTTTTATATAAATATATATAAATGCATTTATATTTGTAGGTGTGGATTGAAAAACTATACATAGATGTAAGAGAGTAGAAAAACAAGGTCTTTGCGTTGTGTCATGAGCATAAATAACTAGACATGGACATTGTGTAATAGGGATTACTTTTTCTTTTATTGTGATGTATATTGGAAAATTATGAAAAGTGCAAGAACCAACAAAAATGTTATGTCAATGAATAGAATTTGGTGTCACTATTTGTTAATGACACATATGACAAAGATGAAGATGAAAGATTCAAAGACAATCCTTTTATTTCAATTGATTATGACCAATTTGTGCAAATAGAGTACTATGGCTTGATAAAACTTAATTCTTTGTTAGATTAGATTTTATAATTTTCATATTATAAAGTTATGTGTGCACATATAAAATATATTTTGATCTAGAAGTTCTAATTTTTTATTTAACATGTCATTGTACCAAGAGATGACTTTGAAGTCATCTAGTAGAGGTTGGAAACATAGAAAGCATAAGTTTTTATTTATTACATTGCACAAAAGAGAGTATTAAGTTAATAAAACTATAAATAAGTGATGAAACATTGTTTCCCACAAGCTTAGTTGTAGTATAGGGAACATATTTGAAAAAAGTCAAAATATTTCAAAATGGTGTTTATTTTATTGATTATGAACCTCACAACATGGTGTATTATTATAGCCATGTAGGAATTACTATTTGCATGTCTCTTTGTCCCATTCCACACACATGTGGACATTGTAAGTGAAGACTAGATAGAGATGACCGTGAGAAAATATTACATGTTATTGAAGATTGAGTAGAACAAATTGATGTGGTATGATAAATGTGGAGAAGAACCTTGATTTCATTCCCTAGATTTTATATGATGTGATTTGATTAGAACTATGATGAACTATATATACATGATGTGATTTGATTAGAACTATGATGAACTATATATACATGATGTGATTTGATTTCATTCCCTAGAGACTAGATATATATCATGTGATTTGATTCTATATATCATGCACAATTTGATTTTATTCGCTTGATAAGTTATATATTTAATGTGATTTGATTCGATATATGATGTGATGTGGTTTTGTAGAAAGGATTCTCTTTGATGCATGACTTAATTCAATATGATGTGACTTGATTTCATCATTGCATAGGTGATGATAATGATATGAAATTAAAACACATGTTCGCAATGTTGCAATGTGTGAATAAAATATCTTATTTAAGTGGACTAGGGAGACTTAATGGGATTAAGTTCTACATATCAAAATCCATTAATTGCATAACTAATTGAGCTTTAATCAATAAATTGGGTTGAAATCAATTATAAAAATTGTATTTCATGTTATCTAATTTGAACATCAAGTGATCTAAATACATGTAGTGATTCTTTTGATTTAAGATTAAAGTATTAGATTTTGACTCTAATTATTTAAGTAATTTCATGATTTATATTATTATATGGTGGTAAAGAACTAGAAGTGTATCATTGTTTTCTTCATTTGAGTCAAACTTGAAACTAAATTTGAAAGGAAGCTAGGTGTGCAGAAAATGCTTCCTACACTAATCTAATGAGGAGAGGGCTATGCAAATCCAAATTTATCCTAACTATTATAGAAATGTTAAACCATTAACATGAGATATTGCAGCAAAACACAAGAACCAGAAAGAAGACAGAAGAGAGAGAGACAAGATATACGTGGGGAAAACCCTTACGGGTGAAAAACCCACACTCCAAAACATAGCTCAAATGTATTACAGTAAACAATAACAGATTACAATATAGTTTCAGAGCCAATGCTCTTTCAGGAGTCTTCAAATTTTGAATTTGGAGATATTCCGGTAGCATAATAGTACTTGTACCAAAGTTGTCTATCTCCCATCCAAGCACCTGTTTATATAGAGTTTACAAGGCAAATATGGAACCTTCTAGAGATGGGCGTCCATCTTGGACTCATGCCCCAAAACCCACGCCTAAGGACACTTGTCCAACATCCCATCCCGAAGTGGGCCCCTGGTCCTAAGATAGGTTACGACAGATGCTCTTACGTACCTTACAGCTGTCATAGAATCTGTCATACACTGACTAAAAATATCATATTCTTCTTACATGTCATAACTGCCCTTGACCGCCCAAAGATGCCTTTCTCTCGTGCAAAGATACTCACTGACACTTGTCATTAATTAAAAAATCATTTGAGGCTTGGGGGCGCTGCCCCCAAACCCCCGTTAATTATTCAAGGGGGAAACTGCAGCTGCCAAAGTCACCAAAATTTACCTTGCTGCATATACACAAGGTGCTGACTATGCCAACTCAACATGGGATAAATAAATACAACATTAGGAATTTGTAAAGGTTGAGACACCTTAATTCCCAACAAAATTAAGGTAGACTTGTAGGTCGTATTGAAATATTTGCATTGTTGGTCATAAACTAGTGAGTTCCATAACATTGATAATGCGTACAACTTAGAATTGAAGTTTAAAATAAATGCCTCATTAATTAATACAACAAGATCTCTCTTACTTGTTAATTCATTTAAATTTTGAGTTTAATATCATTGATAATATGAAACTTGTTTGAATTAGTTTTGTAGATTTAGCCTTATTAGTGTAAGGATAAACCTACCAATTGTGATTGAATTTAATTTTAATTATTACATAGTATTATGTTTGTATAAAGATTTGTAAGCACTAATGTTTTCCCTAACAAATTCATGATTAAAATTCAATAATAAATTTATGCTAGAAATGATAGATTATTAAAACATATTTTATAAGTTTATTCTTTTATAGTTTTGCTACATATACATATATTTTGATCACATGACTCAACTCAACATTTGATACAAGAATGAAATTATCATGTGGCAATAATTTTACAATTAAAACATTATATGTTAGATATCTAACATATTTCAAGGTACTAATATATGTTGTCTCATAGATGCTCCTTCTAGGAGGATTCACCTTTAAACAAGTCTTCAAATATTCATATTTGGATACAAGAAAGGAAATTTTGTAATACTAAACTTGTTCTTGAAGGATTGTTGGAAATTTTTTAATACTCAACTTGTAGAAATATTAATTTTATTATGTTTGAAATGATAATTTATGATAACTTTTAACTTTAAATTTTAATACTACAAAAACTATAATGTTAAAAATTACACAAAATTTTAATGAACTTGATTTAGTGAAATCTATTGAAGGTAAAAGTGATAAATATTTAATTGAAAGTATATATACACACACACACACACACACACATTATTCAAAGTATAAACATAAAATGTCATTGTCAATGTCATGTCAAATACCTAAGTAAATATCATAATGAAACTTTGAAATACACATCATAATGTAAATGCCAATGTCAATGCTAGTGTCAAAGTATACATCATCATGGTACCTTGAAATACATAAGTAAATGTCATAATATAAAAAATTCATACTGTAAATGGTCAATCATCATGTCTACTCCTAGTTGAATGACCCTCAGAGTGAGAGTCAGGCTTGAAATAATGAATAGAGCCTTGCATAAATACACACAACATTAATACATATACATTATAAGAATGCACTACTCCATATTTAATCTAACGTTAGAACATACAAAAATTATCTCACTTGCTCTCTGCCATCAAGTGAACCATGTATGTGCACACACCCTATGCTTTAACTAGGAATATTAGGTGTTGACCCCTACATGCATTAATTGTTTTCAAATGACACTTGTAGAGGTACAAGACTTCATGCATATGGTTTAAATTTTATAATATATTTCAACTTAAGTTTAAATTATACCTATGTAGCTACAAGAGGAATATCATCTCCACCCAAATTGGAAATTTTGCAATACTAGACTTATAGAAATATTATTTTTATTATGATGGATGTGATAATTTAAGACAAATTGTAACTTTGAATTTTAATACTACAAAAATTATAACATTAAAAATTACGCACAATTTTAATGAACTTGATTTAGTGAATTATATTGAAGTTAAATGTGATAAATATTTAGTTGAAAGTAAATATAGATATGTATACATTAGTCAAAGTATATACATGTAAGTAGATGTTAGTGTCTGTTGGCAAGAGACACTATATGGATTCATGGTTGTTGTCATTGATGGCAACAAAGGTCATCCCACATATCCGCAAGTCATGATGTGCCTCTACCGGAAGTCAGAATAAAGAATGTTGTGGTCCGGTGAAGAAGAACAGAGCATGTGGCAAGGTCCGACAGATTGGTCCGGACCTCTCAGAGGAAGTGTCTTGGTGCAGTGCGGATTTGGGGAAGTCAAGAGGACTACCTTGAGTGGTATATTCCAAGGATTTAGCCTCCGGTGATGGACAAGGAAAAAGATATGAATGATTGAGTACCGGATTCCTGAGAGACAGTGAAAACAGAGGAAGAACTGACTGGCAGAGTATCAGACTGCTTTTCGGATGGGCTACTGTTGATGACAGAGGTTGTGAAGGCATGAATCATGTTTGGCCGACATGATTAATGATATCTACAAGTATATGCTTGATCCGCATTGCTTGGTGAGGAAGGATTCAGCCGACAGAATGAGAGTTTGTAAGAAACTAGACTGTTCCGGATGCCGACTAGAAAGGTGAAGAAATTACTTGTGCGGATATATATAGAGGATGGATTTAGTTGTGAAGTGAGTGTGGATGTGGAGAGATATGCGAATAAGTCCAGAGAAAGAGCAGAGGTAGCAAAAAGGATCCGGTATGTGAAAGATAGCAGAATAAAGAACAGAGGAAAGATGAAGTGCAGCAGATCAGTATACTGAGCCTAACCGGAACTGAACTCCAGCATATGCAGATGCTTCCAATCAGTTCAAGACTGTGATTCTCATCACTTTTGTAGACAGTGTGTCTTCTTGTAGGCAGTGGGCCTCTTGTGAGCAGTGTGCTCGGGCAGTGAGCCCTAATTGGCAAGTGCCATTTTTGTAATTTCCTATTCTTCTAACAGAGAATAATTCTTGGGTTAATCACCCCGTGGTTTTCTCCCTTAACAGGGTTTCCACGTCAAAAATACTGTGTCATGTGTTTCTTATTTCATGGTTAATGTTTTTGTGTTTGATTTTATGCTGCATCAATTAAAAGGAAAGTTCAATAAGGGAAATAATTAGGATAACTGATTCACCCCCCCCTCTCAGTTATCAACAATTGGTATCAGAGCTAAGTTCCTCCTAATAGAGCCTAACAGCTTGAGGAAGATCTGGGATTTCAAATGGATGCATATGGTTTAAGAGAGCAACTCAAGACTGCTCTTGAGGATCTTGAACAGTCAAATTCTGAAGTCAGTGAATTAAAGGAAAGACTCAAACAGGCTGATGAATTCATGAGAGAATTAAAAGACAAATTAAGTCTCTCTATGAAAAAGAGAAAGGAGCTGCTTCAACAGTTGGTAAGACAAAGTGAAGAAAGCAATACAAATGAAGAATTGACTGAGCAAACCAAGTTATGTGAAAAGTTATCAAAAGAAGTCATTATGTTAAGACATGAAATGGAATCAGGAACTATAAAGTTTACTCAAGAGATTGAAGAAAAAAGAAAGGCTGAAGACAATCTAAGACAATCTCTCAAAGAAAAATCAGAAGAATGCCACCAGATGGACAGGATTATCAGACATCTTGAATCTGATCTTGAAGATGCCAAAGATAATGAAGGAAAACTTGAGGATCAAATTGCCTCTCTCAAAAGAGACCTTCAAACAGCAAACGAATATAAAGAGAAATTCAAGATAAGTTCTGCTCAACTTGAAGTTCTTCTTGGAAGTCAAAAGAGGACAGATGACAAGTATGGTTTGGGATATGAGAAAGGAGAAAGCTCCGGATCCGGTCAGAAGAATCTTGGATCAGAAAATCCAAGGAACAGGCCTAGAAGACCTCCGGTAAGACAGCCAAATGCTCAAAGATATCCATCCTTCAATGGATACTGCCACAGCTGCAACCACTTTGGTCACAAAGCTGATCAGTGCAGAATGAGAATGAATCAGATTAACTCATCCTTCTCCGGACAGTGCTTCAACTGCAAAAGGTATGGACACAAATCCCATGAATGCAGAATTATGCAAGTAAACAAATCATTCAAAGGTAGATGCTTCACATGCAATAGAATAGGTCATAGGGCTAATCAATGCAGATCAAGAGGATATCAGTCAAATATGCAAAGAAATGTTATTTGCCAAATCTGCAATAGGTCCGGTCATAATGCTAAAGTCTGCAGAAACAAGAATCAGGACATAAGAGGTCCGGTGTATAATCAGAATCAAGACAAGGGTAAACAAAAGATGAATGCGGATGAGGTTAGGAATCAGATGAGCAAGATTTGGGTGAAGAAAAGTTCAGAGAATATAGAGGTCGGATCCGCACCAGACCCTGGTGTTGATATTTCTTCCAGAAATTAAAAGGTGAGCTCAGGCTCAGGGGGAGACTCAAAGAAAATCTTGTTCCCCCAGCCAAACAAGTGGTGCCGGATGTGGCACAAGATGCGGATCAAAGGGTTTGTAGATATGAGTCTTGAGATACTTCAGTCAAGTTTTCAGAGGTCCGCATGAAGTTTTGAAGAAGCTGTGATCGATCAAATAAGACCTGTTCAGGAAGATGCTCCGGTATGATAAAGGATTACAAAAAGGTCCGGAAAGATCCGGAAATGCACTATCTTGTTCTGCGGATTGGACAGAGTGTTTGGGATGTTCTTGTAATATGTTACCTCGATTTATTCATAATTGAAAGATCCGGATGATATCCACAGATCAGGACTAATCCGAGATACTCCAAGCTATCCAGACAAGGCAAACCGGAATGATGTAGGTGAAGCATTTATTGCAGACAGATATTAGGGTTCGCGGAGCAATTTAAGGGATTTCTCAAAGGACATTTGCTCATTCTGCACTCGAGAAGAAGCGAAAAGTGGAGCTCTGCAACAAGGTTCATCAAGCACACCAAGGATCTCCTGCCGAAGCTATTGCATAAAGAAATCAATCCAACCACTCCGTGCAAACCGAAGGCGCATAAGGTATTCTCCGTTTTTCATTACCTCACTGCAAATCTTTGAAGAATGGCTACTCCAAACATAGTTAAGATCTCTGATAGACCTCGCCCCTCATTCAAGAAACATCCCTACAAATCATTGGAGGTAGATCCACTAGGAGCCTTCTCTAGTGTTCCTCACGGAGTTTTACATACCGAAGACATTAGGGTTTACATACATGCAAACATTGAGGAATTTGGGGAATTCAAATTAAGAGACCTCTATCACAAGCAGCTGATAGACAATGCTTTTGAGCTTAAACCAGAGTATAAGGATATTCAGAAGAAACAATTTGAGCAATTTATTCATTTCCCCTGCTTTGAAGAAGATGAATGGGTCCGGTATGTACTGAGCAGGATGCATGACAACTTTCTATGGCTAGATAGACCCTGCAAGATCACAAAAGAGGCAATTAGAGCAGTAACTGGTCTATACTCTTCCGGAGGGGTACCTATCCTCAAATCTGTCAAGAACAATATTGTAACTGAAGCCACCGGATCAAAATTTGACAAGAGGGCAATGACCATTGAAGACATTTCGGATCCGGATATCAAATATGCATCAATGATAATAGGATACAAGATCTATCACTCCAGCAGGGAGAATTCTGTATCCGGAACTGCAGTATACACTGCCTATGAGATGCTAAGAAAGAATGCAGAGTATGATCTCTGTGAACTACTGCTAAGCCAATTAATGGAAAATATACAGAAAATCAAGAAGGATAAGAAGAATTCCTTTAAGTATGGTACTCTTATTGTATGTCTATTCTTCTACTTTATGAATGAGCTACCCGGAACAAGTGGATGGGTATGGCAGAATGACAAACCTGTTGCAGTTCAGATAAGAGACTATCTGCATGGACTTGGGGATGCAAAAGTGAGAAATACAGCTCTATGGGGATACTTCAAAAACTTTCAGAGCATGATGCAAGCAAGAGAGAGAATTCCCCAGTCTCTTGTTGAGAAATACAAGGACTCAGTGTGCTTTATGGTTGACACTGATCAGTGCCTAATGGAGGCAGTGGAGCCAAGGACTGTCTGGATCATGCCCATGGGGTATGAAGTTGATGAACAGATAGTGGAGCTGCATGTTCAACACATGCTAAGTCAGCCCAAAGATCCTAAGGCAGAAAGGTTTGGAACCTTTGAGGAGCTGAGTGTAAAAATACATGTAGAACTCAGGGAACCTGAGATTAAAAGAAAGGTAAGAAAAGAAGTAGAGCACATTGCTCAAGGCCTAGGTATCTCAAAGGAGGCACTTGATGCCAGCCGGGAAAAGAGGAGGAAGGCCGAGGAAGAAGAGAAAAGCAAAGAAAGTGCTCCGGTTGAAACTCCCACCCGGACCAGATCATCAAAGAGACCTGCACCTTCCACAACCAAAAGTTCAAAACCGGAAGTTCAGGCATCCGGTAAGAGATCCAAGACAAAAGCCACAAGGGCTTATGGAAGCCAAAAGGATGAAGAGGAAACAGAATCAGATGAGGGAATAAGAGAAGTAAAGAAACAGAAGAAGAAAGGATCCGGTAAGCCCTCCACAGGCCAAGACAAGGATGAAATGGCAGAGGTAACTGTTGAAAAGCCCACTCTGTCACTAGAGAGCATAATCAAGTCGGTCACGGTGGATGGAAACCTTCAACCAATGACTGAATCATATGATGACTTCAGTGAGGCCGACCAAAAGACTCTGTAGGAGGCCACAGTAAAATATCTTAACATATATAATAAGGCTTTCATTGAAATAATATCTCTTATTCCTAAAAGCCTAGAAAAGGAAATGGAAGTAAGAAAGAACAATGCTCATGCTAAAGATCTTGAGATCCGGGAGCAGATAGCTATTCAGCTATATCCTCAAATTGATCCCAAGACAATGAACATTATCTTCAAGGACTGCAAAGATGAGTTCAGAAGCAAAGCCAGGATGAATCAACTCATGCTTGGTGAGACTGACAAAGTGGCCCAAGAAACAGAAGAGATCCTCCGGAAGGCCTTCAAAAGGTTCAATCTTCCTGTTGTAGAGGACTTAGGTGCAGAAACAGCTGCTGATTTGGAATCTTCTGTTCCGGAAGAAGTAAGCCCTGAACAGACAAATATCTCTCCTCCGGTTTCCCCTACAGTCTCCGGATCCAAAGAAGAAGAGCAATCACAGGAGAAGGAAGCAGTGGTGAAAGACAAAGAGGTTGACAGTTCTAAGACTGCAGAAGAAAAGAAACATCTGTCTCCGGCAAGAGACACTGCACAAACTGTTCAACAATTTTTGAGCAAAGAAACTTTAGAGATTGATGAACCGGAGCTTCTAAAAGGCCCATTTGATTTTGACTCTCTCTCTCCGGTACAAACAATGAAGATAGCTTCATTTGCAAATGCCAAGGCAAATGAAAAGCTCCTGAAGTCTCATATGGAAGACTGTGAGTTGATAGAGGCTGCTTCCGGAGTACTTGTGAAGATCATGCCATCAATCCAGATAGATCCGACAGCCTCCTCTTCCGGTAATCTAAAAACCTTAGTCAGCAGTGTTGATACACATTTTGATTCTTTAGAAAAATCAGCTGAAGAAAAGGTCCGGAAGGAATTTTTGGATAAAAGATTTTCAGAGATATTAGAATTAATCTCTAAAGATAGGAAGATTGTAAGCATTGGAATAAAAAGCTTAGAGAATGCTCTTAAGGATGGCGGTGACATCTACAAATTTTGTATATCCTGGTCAAAGGCAACAGCAGCATTTGACAAGAAAATAAAAGAGGAACAGGATAAGCTACAAAGCTTATCTCAAAGTTTTGATCCTCTCTCTTCCTCTATAATAAATCAAGAATGTCAGACTATTGCAGTCTTGAATGAAATAAAAAATCTTGAGAAGGAAAGGAAGAACATCACTAACCGGATGGGAGAACTTAGAAGGATTATAATCCCTAAGTTGGAAACCATGCATGAGGCCATCAGTGATGGTCAGACCACCGCCCAAACAAAAGATCCGACAGATCTCAAGCGGGCAGAAGCGTTTGCATTTTTGCTAAGTGGTCACATTTCAATTTTGGATAGAATGAAGCAAAGTTGGGCTACAGAAATGATCCAATTGCAGACATCCTTTGCAGACATTCTTCAATACATGTGAGTATGTAAATAGGCGGCTGTATAGAGAAAATTTTTGAAAATTTTGGTGTGCGGACCCTACCCTTTGCCATTGATGTCAAAGGGGGAGTGAGGAGCAGTGAAAAATGAGGAATCCAACTAAGGGGGAGTTCCGGAAATTGTATATAAAGACAGAGCATCAGCAAAGGGGTAGCATAGTGAAAACACTTAGTCATTTTTCACTAAGTGTTGCCATCAATGCCAAAGGGGGAGATTGTTGGCAAGAGACACTATATGGATTCATGGTTGTTGTCATTGATGGCAACAAAGGTCATCCCACATATCCGCAAGTCATGATGTGCCTCTACCGGAAGTCAGAATAAAGAATGTTGTGGTCCGGTGAAGAAGAACAGAGCATGTGGCAAGGTCCGACAGATTGGTCCGGACCTCTCAGAGGAAGTGTCTTGGTGCAGTGCGGATTTGGGGAAGTCAAGAGGACTACCTTGAGTGGTATATTCCAAGGATTTAGCCTCCGGTGATGGACAAGGAAAAAGATATGAATGATTGAGTACCGGATTCCTGAGAGACAGTGAAAACAGAGGAAGAACTGACACTAACATTTACTTACATGTATATACTTTGACTAATGTATACATATCTATATTAACTTTCAACTAAATATTTATCACTTTTAACTTCAATAGAATTCACTAAATCAAGTTCATTAAAATTGTGCGTAATTTTTAATGTTATAATTTTTGTAGTATTAAAATTCAAAGTTACAATTTGTCTTAAATTATCACATCCATCATAATAAAAATAATATTTCTATAAGTCTAGTATTACAAAATTTCCAATTTGGGTGGAGATGATATTCCTCTTGTAGCTACATAGGTATAATTTAAACTTAAGTTGAAATATATTATAAAATTTAAACCATATGCATGAAGTCTTGTACCTCTACAAGTGTCATTTGAAAAAAATAAATACACACAACATTAATACATATACATTATAAGAATGCACTACAACATGTGTACATATTTTTTTTTTGCTTGGTAAGAGAGTCTGTAGTATTATATTATATTCAAAAAATATTTTTCGGATAGTCTTGCCTTATACTGTCTACATGCATCATTGCTAGTTCTATCTTCCCTATCCAACCCCAAGTCCATCTAATTCACTTAACAAAACAACCATGTAGGGTCTATTGTATATTGCCAAAAAGGCCACTCAGGGCCAACATGAATTGTATAATAATATTCATCTGTACAGAATTCTAGCCCAAAACCATAGACTTTATCCATACTAAAAACCCTATCTCTGTATTTGACCACTGTAGAGATTACAAAAAGACAACACATATTCAATTTCTTAAACAAAGAAAGCTAAAATTTAGGCATCGCCATAGTCATGAAGATACTGGTTGAATTCTGCCACCCACTCAAAGCCCTGCACCAGTTCTAGCTGCAACATCTTCCTCAGAAAGTTGACCCCCACCATTGCCTTTTCACGGTGAAGAAGCAAATCAACATCTTTGATATCCAGAATAAATGGATCATATCTTACCACCTCACCTGGTATATGTAGGAGTGCCATGTATTTTGGCTAAGGTAACCATGCCCCAAAAGTAGCAGCTGCCAAAGTCTCTTCGAGGCCCCCCAACAAATATGGGATAATCATTCTGTGAGCAATTGTTTCTACCTCCTCTTTAGCAATATTTAAATCCAATAGAGAGACTATGAACCTAGAGGTGATGTCCATATCCACCCTATACCACTCTCTTGCCATGAAAGATTTCCCCAATATCACCTTTGTCACCCCCACCATGAGAGCATCATTTTGCAGAAGAATCCTTCTAAGCCGTTGCTCTGTGACCTTTCTGAGGAAGGCCATTTGACGTTTCTTGCTCACCAGGCGAATTGGAGTATCCATCCGGCTGTAGATTACACTATCTACTAAGAAATAAACTACAAATTTTGTTCTCTTTGTCATATCCAGGTTTTGCAATGGCAAAATGCTTTACTCATCCTGGATTTAAAAGGGCTCGATTTTCTTTATTGGAAGCTTGGCAAGCACCGAAGAATGATGAAACTGTCTAATCACTCCACCAATGCAGCCTTTAAAATCTATCAAATGAATTAGGAACTCTCTCAAACAACCTTGTTTCTTAATTGCCACTTGTGTGAGAACCAAAACTATCCCTTTAGCTTGTTTCAATGCACCTGGAGATAATCATTATTCCGTGGTGCAGTTAACATTCTGTTTTATTCACGAAAACATTATGTGATCACATATAAGTCGCAACTTGTCAATCTTTAGTTATGCCAATAGAACACCTCCACTTTAGAGCCAAAGTCCCATCTAATATTTTGATTTAATTTTCACAACACCGATGTGAAAATTTGCTATGTTCTACCACCTTGGCTCTACCAATTATGTTTATCTTTCTTGTAAATCTGTTCCTTCTCCTCCCAAGTTGGCAAGAACATCTACTTCTCTATTATCTTCATTATAAGTGTGATTGGCCATATAATTCTTGAATGCTTTTAGGTGCTTGAGGGCTACATCCATTTGCAACTTAATTTTCTAGTTATGTATTTTTCCTGATCTAATTGCATTTATAACCAAAGAAGAGTCTCCTTCTATGATGACTTGATCTAATCTCAATTCCAAACAAAATTGAATCCCATGCAGAAGAGCCATGAATTTGGCCTCGTTATTTGTGCCCTTAGGGAGAGCCTTGGCCAGTTTACCTATGACTTTTCTATCCCAATCCATGATTATACAGCCTGCTCTGGAGGGGCTAGGATTGCCCTTTGCTGTCCCATCAAAGTTTAACTTAAACCATCCATGCTCTGGGGCCTTCCATGCTGTTTTATTCCTTGTTTCCTTGGGTTTTATTACCCCAAGCTCCCATGAAAGAGGGGACTTTAAGTCCATACAAGGATTTTCTCATTAAAGCATCCCAATTAGTGAAGTTGGCATTTTTAGGGAAATGAGCCATGTTTCTATTATTGACAACCTCCACTATGGCTGCTTCTATCTTGTTTTGCAATGAAGAAGATGTCATTTCTTTATCTTGGAAGATCCTTTTGTTTCTCTCTTTCCATATTTCCCATATCAATATGGAGGGTCTAACTATCCATATTATAGAATAGAGAGTTGTTTTGATAGGGAAGGGCCAAGCTTAAAACATGCTAAGTATGTCTTTTGGCAGAGCACTTTGCCATGCTAGCTTTACACACAACCATTTCTAATATTCCTGTTAGTATGGGCAATTAAGTAGCAGGTGGTTCCCTATTTCCTCTGTTCCTTTGCATAAAATGCATCTTGAAGGGCCTTGAAACCCCATCTTCTAAAATCTATCTATTGTTAGGATTCTTTTTTGTATTGCTACCTAGGCAAAGGTCCTTGCCTTTGGTATACAATTCTTGTTCCAACATACATTTCTTGGAATTTGTGAAGATGTCTCTGCTCTTGTCAAATCTTTGTAACTGTCTTTAATTATGTATTCCCCACTTTTGGCTCCATTCCATCTAAGATTGTCATAGTCCTCCCTCACGACGATTTTCCTTTCTTTCATAGCTGCTTCAAAATCCTTTACTTCCTTTGCAGATAGTCCTAATCCTCTAGCATCTTTCCACTTCCACTTTAATAGACCCCTGGTTGGATTTTCTTGCAAGTAGTCTCTTACATTGGAGCCCCAATAGAATTTTGTTATTTCCCTTACATGGTCCAAATCTCCTCTCTTGTCAAGACTTGGAAGGCCTCCCCAGGAGTCTTCCTAGAATAATGCTTTTTTGCCATCTTTTATATCCCAAGTTAACTGATTGGATATTAGATCTCTACAACTCTTCATGAAATTCTAGATTCATGATCCAGAAGGAAGGGTTCTACCTCTGAATATGCTTACCTCTCCATTGCCTAAATATTTTACTTTGATTATTTTGACCCACTCTAATTCCTGATTAGCATAGGTTTTCCACACCAACTTATATCCAAGAGCCTTATTTTCTTGCAACAAGTTTTTGATTCCCACTCCATCTGCCTGTTTGGATTTACAAACTTTGTCCCATATAATGAGGGGGTACCTATTGTGTTCACTATTGCCCCTCTAGAAGAATATTCTTATGTTTTGGTTGATCCTATTGCTTACCTCCACAAGTAGGGGCAAACAAGACATCATAAAGATGGGTATGACTATTATTACTACTTTTATCATTGTTATTCTTCCTGCCCATGAAAGCCAACGACCTTTCCATGAGGCCATCTTGTTTTCTAGTTTTGAGATCATTGAATCCCATAAATTGCCTGAATGTAATCCTTTTGCTAAAGGAAGGCCCAAATATCTACAATGTAGTTTCCCCATCTTGAATTTTAGAACCCTTAAGATCTAATTTTCTAGTCTTGGATTTGTGTTGAAGAAAAACACCTCTGATTTATCTTTGTTGAATTATTATCCTAAAGTTGAAGAATAGTCCTCCAAGATCTTCTTGAGCATTCTTGCCTCCCTGACTTGAGCCACTCCAAAAAACATTGTATCATTCGTGAATTGTTGATGAGTTATGCAGAAATTCCTCTAGTTACTTGGATTCCTTTTACCTGTCCCTCCAAAACAACCCTATGAATGGATCTCCTAGTGCTTGTGCCATCATTATGAATAAGAAAGGAGAGAGAGGATCCCCTTGTCTCAATCCTCTAGAAGTAGCAAAAAAACCTTCAAGAGATCCATTAATGAGCACTGAATACCTTGGACTCGTTACACAGTTGAAAACCCAGTCCAACCAACCTTTGTTGAAGCCAAAGGCCTCTAGCATTTTAAAAACAAATCTCCAGTCCACTTTGTCATAGGTTTTTTTTATATCTAATTTTATCAACATGTATTTTTTCATCTTCTGTGTAGAATGGATTGCTTCTTGGGCTATGATTACCCCATCTAGTATCGACCTACTTGACACAAATCTTGTTTTCTCTTCTAAAATCAAATCTAGAAGAATCTTCTTTATTCTAATGGCAATGACTTTAGCCTAGATTTTGTAGATGGTGTTGCACAAGGCAATGGGCCTGGATTCATCTAAGGTTCTAGGCTTGTCTTTTTTGGGAATGAGTGCTATAAATGTATTGTTTATTTCCTTTAACACTTTCCCAGAGATTCTAGAGTTCTCAATTGCCTCTGTTACCTCCCTTCCCATAGTATCCCAGCATTTTTGATAGAACACAACTTGAAATCTGTTAGGCCTTGGGGCCTTGTCTGGATGAAGCTAAAACAATGCTTCCTTTATTTTTGCCTATGAGAAAACTTCCATGAGCATCTTATTTTGACCTTCTGAAACTAGTTTGGAATGTTTGCTAAATTTTGTTGATGTTCTTGTCTCCTTGAGCCTTCCAAATTATTAAGCAGATTCTGAAAGTAGTTTACTGTTTCTGCTATAATGTCTTTCATTTTTTCTAAGCACCTGCCATCTGATGACTGAATTCTTGTGATTCTTTTCACTTCCCTTTTGGCCTTTGTCACATTGTGAAAATACTTGGTGTTTTGATCCCCTTCTTTTATTCACATTTCCCAGCATTTCTATTTCCAAAATATCTCTTCTTTTTCTAGCAAATCCTCTTGTTTGATCAGCAGTTCTTTTTCTCTTAAGTATCTTGTTTCATCCATGCCATTTTCTAACACCTACTCATTTAACCCAATTAACTGTGATGCCACACTCTTTTTTTCTTCAAAGATGTTTTTGAAGTTGTTTTTATTCCATACTTTCAGTTGTTGTTTTACTAATTTTAGTTTTGCTATTATGATGAACACTTTGGACCCTTCCACATGCACTTCATTCCACCATTTTTTAATCAAATCCAACAAACTCTCATCCCTAAACCACATTTTTTCAAATTTAAAGGGAGATTTTATTGGCTTCTTTTCCCCTAGGATGTCTAACTGAACTAGAAAATGGTCTGAGACAAAGATCAACAAGATATTACTCTCCAATGTAAAAGGGAAGGTGCTTAAGTCACCTTTGAATAGGAATCTATCTAATTTTTCTGAAATACTACTGAAACCCAATCTCCTATTTGTCCATGTGTATGTGCCATTTCCAATTTGGATTTCCATAAATGAATTTCTTTACACAAAGTTTTCAAAGTCCACTTGAGATTGTTGCATTCTTGCTATCCCTCCCCTTTTGTCAGTGGATCTTAGGATCGCATTAAAATCACCCCCACTATATAAAATTCTAAATCTATACTATTGCATATGCACTCTAAATCCCCCCATAGTTCCCTTTTTTGAATGCAAGAAGATGGGCCATAAATATTGAAAAGTAGAAAACTTAGTTTAGAGGAGAGACTTCTGACCTTGCATGCCATCTAGTGCTTGCTTGAAGTTATTTTCTCCAGAACAAGTTTTTGTGGCTTCCAAATTGTGAGCAATCCTCCTGAGGCTCCTTCCACAATTACAACTTCTATTGTCTCAATTTGACTTTGCGTTATTCCACCTCATTTTGGTTCAACTTTGATTCTTGAATAAGGAATAAGTCTTGCTGCAAATCCTCCATATGGTATTTCACCAGATGCTTCTTGTTAGGGGCATTTATGCCCCTAATATTCCAGGATATTATCTTCACTGATCCCTAGGAAGGGATTCCCCCTTCCCTATTCTTATCATTTCATGAATTTTCTTTTGACCCGCTGCTTCTCCATCCTGGTTTCTTTTTTCTTGGTTGGAGGTCCTCCCTCTTCTCCTGCTAGATCCATAATCAAGAGTATTCTTTATCACCTCTGTTTGAGAAAGACCTAGGTTGATCCCTTCCTCTTGATGATTTGAGAGATTCTGCTTGAAGGACAACTCATTGATGCAATCTTATCCCTCCTTTGTTCTCTCTTTTGTCCCCTGTTCTTGACCAACTTCCCATTCTTCCTCCATATCTTCTATTTCAAGGGGATCAATACTTAAGTTCTCTTTGTCTTCTTTCATCAGATCAACCAATTCACTCCCTATAGCTATAATTGAGTTAATATCATCTTCTCTGAATGTGTTTCCAAGTATGTTAATGGCCTCTGTTATATTCTCCTCTAGATCCTTGTCATTCCTAACATGATCATCCTTCCCCTGCTCCAACCCATCTTTTATAAAGTTTTCTTCCATACAATTCTGTGGTATCTCTATCTCTTCTTGTGTTTATTTCTGCCTTTCCTCTCTTTCTTCTGCTTGTTCCTGATTTTCTTCTTCCCTTGAAGGTTCTTCCTTTTCCCAATTTTCACTTGCCTTCTTTTTTTGTTGTCCTCTAAAACCTAGAACCCTAACATTCCTCCCCTTAGGGTTCAAATCAAATTCCAATTTTTGGTTCCATCTCCCAGAGGTTGAAACTATCTCCATTTCCTTCCAATGGGTGCTGCTTGGGATATTCTCCACATAGATCCTAACATATGACCCTTCTCCATCTATGTTTCCCCTTTCCTCTACATAAATGAATTTCCCTAACTGGTTACCTAGTGCTTCTAGGGCTTCAAGCTCCCAATACTCCAGTGGTAGTTTTGAGAGTTTCATCCAATTTTGGATAATTTCCATCTTGTGGCTGATTGGATCAAAGTTTGTTTTCCATCCCTTCATGTAAAAAGAAAATTCATCTATTATCAATACTCCATTTTTGATTTGATGTTTCATTTCTACTGAAGGACATACAACTGTGAAGTAACCGTTTGCAAATTGGAGATCTTCCCCCCATCTTTTCCTCTAACATTTAATTAAAAATTCCCAATTCAAATTCCTACCGAGCTACTTGATAATCAAACCATACCTTTTCAAGTGCAGTGTGATTGGCCACAAGATTTTTTCCTCCAAGACCATTGTGGTAACACCTCTTCTTCTGTTTGATACTTCAAGTCTTTCAGATCTCTCTGATCTTCTAAACCCTAATTGTTGTTTGCTCACTTCTTCATTGGTCTCCTAGGGGATCAAATTCCTCCTCCATCACATTGGAATTACATTTGCTCTTGTGGCAAATGTATACTTTGGTCCGTGGAAGAATGCCCTTTTGTCTGGATTCCATCTATATTGCCTTCCTCTCTTGAAAGATGTCTCCATCATTCTATTCAAGTTATCATGTACCTAATATTTGAATCTCTATTTTGGTTCAAATTACAGCCTCCTACTCCAATCTTCCGCTTTAGTCCATATTCCATTTGTTAATCTCCTCTTCCCATTGCACCATTCTTCACTAGCATCTCACTTTCTAATCTGCTCCATGGGGAATGTGATCTTTACTTCCATTGCCCAATCCTCCCTTTCTGCCCTAACTCCTTCGCTTGCTCCCGCTCGCGACATTTTTTCAACTTTGGACTTAACATGTGTACATATTTAATCTAATGTTATAACATACATAAATTATCTCACATGCTCTCTACCATCAAGTGAACCATCTATGTGTACACACCCTATGCTTTAACTAGGAAAATTAGGTGTTGATCCCTACATGTACAATTTTTTTTTTCAAATGACACTTGTAGAGGTGCAATATTTCTTGCATATGGTTTAAATTTTATAATATATTTTATCTTAAGTTTAAATTATACCTATGTAGCTACAAGAGGAATATCATCTCCACCCAAATTTCCATATATGGGTAGACACGTCTCAATAGTAGTATGCATAGATGCCTCCACTTTGGTTGAAGATCTCCCATCCAACAATCACATTGATGACATGTGTAAAGGACTGTGAATGTGAGAGGGCATGGAACCTAAATAAATTATCTCTACGAAAGTCATGCCTTAAACGAACTACTCATATGTGACATTCATGGTATGTTGAGGAGTGAAAGATGTAGATAGTCCTAAACATTGTGACTACTAACTGTTAGGGTTTGCATGCAGAAGATATCAATTAAATGCAAATAAAGATTAAACAGAGGAATGAAAATACACAGAAATAATAACAACAAGAGACAAGTTTTAACGGGGTTCACCCAAACTCGAGCTACATCCACCAATAGATAGTCCAATATTATTATCCAGTAAATCAAACTGATTACAATTAGCAATCCTTACAACTCAATACCACTGCAAATGCTACAATACATCAACAAAAACCCTAACCTTAGCCACTTTTATCAAGCCTTATGTCGATTACAAAAATAGGGTTTTTTTATGTGGGCCAATAGAAAAATAACTCTCGATGCCTTTATAAAATAATAAAATTTGTTTGAGGTTTCAGGGACACTGCCCCAATCCCCCACTGGGGTGTTGTCCCTCGACCCCACCTTGTATCACGATAGGGAGCGTGCCAAGGGTGCTGCCCCTTGACCTCGTTAAATAATTTGGGGGGAACTGCACCGATAAAAGTGGGGTAAATTTAACCTCTGAGGCTGATTAGGCTCCATATAACAATGATCTCCCACTTGGAGACTGATCATAACACTGCTGACCCTGTAGATCCCACTAGAAATAAGCACCCTGGACTCTGCTATTTCAATATTATTATATTTCAGTCTTGAAGACCAACCAAAGCTGAAGAGAAGCTCAGCTTCTCCCTTGTAGTTTGTAAACATATCCACTAGATTTTCATTTGTATGGATCTTTTCCAGCCGTAACTGTCCATCATCCAAAATCAACTGGATGAAGTGATACCTTAGATGTATGTGTTTGGTCTTTGAATGCAAGGCAGAATTCTTTGCAAGATGTATGGCACTCTGACTGTCTATAATGATTAGCTTGTTGTTTACCCAATTCTTCCATGAAAGATTGTAGCCATATCATCTCCTTGCTTGCCTCTGTTGCAGCTACATATTCTGCCTCCGTGGTGGATAAAGCAACCACCTTTTGCAACCTGGGGATCCAACTCACCGTTGTCCCACCTACAGTAAAGACATAACTTGTAGTACTCCGCCTAGTATCAATATCCCCTGCCAAATCTGAGTCCATATAGACTACTAAATCAGTATTAGAGCCCCCAAAACATAAGTGTTTATTGGATGTACCTCTCAAATATCTGAGAATCTATTTTACCGCATTCCAATGCTCCAATCTGGGATGACTCATATACCTACTTACGACTCCTACAACATGTGCAATATCCGGTCTCGTGCATACCATGGAGTACATTAAACTTCCTACAGCTGAAGCATATGGTACCTTAGACATTTTTTCTTCCTTCTCTTATGTCTTAGGATACATCTCCTTAGTCAATTTCAAATGACTAGGCAAAGGTGTGTTGACAACTTTTGCATTCTCCATATGGAATCTCTGCAACACCTTTTCAACATAATCATCCTGAGATAGAGTCAATTTTTTGTTCTTCCTATCTCTGCAAATTTTCATACCAAGGATTTGTTTTGTTGCCTCCAAATCCTTCATAGCAAATGATTGTACTAACTGTTGTTTTAACTCTTATGTGATCCATGTTAGACCCTGCTACAAGCATGTAATCAACGTATAAACATAAAATAATGTAGTTGTCATTATCCAACCTCCTAAAATAAACACAATGGTCAGAATTACACCAGCTATAGCCTTACTCATCCATAAAACTATCAAATTTTAAATACCATTGCCGAGGTGTTTGTTTCAAGCCCTACAAACTCTTCTTCAATCTGCACACCAGTTTCTCCTTATCTTTGACCTCAAATCTTTGGGGTTGTTCCATATATATCTCCTCTTCCAAATCACCATGGAGAAAGACAATTTTCATATCTAGTTGTTCCAAATGCAAATCTTCAGCGGCCACAATACTTAAAACAGTACGAATATAAGTCATCTTAACAATCGGAGAAAAAATCTCATCAAAATCAATACCATTTTTCTGTGCAAATCCTTTTACAACTAACTTGGCTTTAAATCTTTCCTTACCTCCATCTTCCTCTTTCAGCCTATAAACCCATTTGTTTGGTAAAGCCTTTTTACCTACAGGCAACTTACATAATTCCCAAGTCTGATTTTTTAGCAAGGAGTCCATTTCTTCTTTCATTGCAAGCTCCCACTGAACCTTTGTATCCACCTACATAGTTTCATCATACCCTTCTGGTTCACTAGCATCTGTTAACAAAATAGAATACAAAGAGGGAGAAAACCTTTCAGGAGGTCTACTTAGTTGTGTTGACCATCTAACATTCATTGGAGTTTGTGGTATTTCTTGTTGTTATTGCGGAGCATGCGGAACCACTGGAACATCATTATCTAGAGTATCATCCAACACCACATAATCCTTTTCTTTCTTCTCATGCTGCTGCAACTGATCTTTGTACAACACCTTCTCATTGAATACAACATCCCTGCTTTTGACAATTTTTAGATTTTCAACATCCCAAAGCCTATAACCAAATTCATCAATGCCATATCCAATGAAGATACATTTTTTTGATTTTGCATCCAGCTTGGTTCTATTTTCAGAATCTACATGTGCAAATGCTTCACATCTGAAGGTTTTGAGAAAAGAATAACTCACCTTCTTACCTGTTCATGCTTCCTCTGCAATACCACAGCCCAAAGGAATTGAAGGACCTCTATTAATTAAATATACAGTAGTGTTGACAGCCTCTACCCACATGTTTAAAGGTAGCCCAACATGCAATCTCATGGTCCTTGCACACTCCATTATTATCTTATTCATGCGTTCAGCCACTCCATTCTCTTGTGGAGTCCCTGTAACCATTTTTTGCCTATGAATTCCATTAAAGGAACAATCATCCTCAAATTCTTTGCTGCAATACTCACCACCATTATTAGATCTGAGACATTTTAATCTTTTACCCGTCTCATTCTCAACCAAGCTTCTCCATTTCTTAAATGTTTCAAATACATTAGATTTATGCCTAAGGAAATAAATCAAAACCTTCCTAGTTGCATCATCTATGAATGTAACATAATACCGAGAGCCACCAAGAGAAGATACCTGAGCTGGTCCCCATACATCTGTATGCACAAACTCCAACTTTTCATCTTTCTTTTTCTTCCCATCCTTGAGAAAATTGACTCTCTTTTGTTTGCCATACACACAACTTTCACAGAAATCCATATTAATACATTTTAGACCTGGTAAAAATTTCTTAGAATGAAGTACCTTCATACCTTTTTCACTCATATGCCCAAGTCTGTTATGCCACAGTGTTGTCTCAGAACCTGCATCAACTATTTCAGTCTCTTCCTATGAACCTGCAACAACTGTTCCTAAACCTGTTTGGTTCTTCTATGCAACAACTAAAGTAGAAGAAACAATATGACCTATACAAAGATATGAGGTGCCTACTTTCACATCTTTTTCTACTATTAAGGCACCTCTTGAAACCTTCCAATTTTTATCACTGAAAGCAACTATGCAACCTTCATTAGCTAGCTGCCCTGTTGAAATTAAATTCCTACTCAGCCTTGGAACGTGCCTTACCTCTTGTAGTAGTCAATGATTCCCATTCTGCAACTTAATCTTGATTCTTCCCTTTCCAACAATTTGACAAGGTTCGTTATCTCCCAAATAAACCAACCCAAAATCCACTTGGACATAATCAAGAAAATAAATTCTATGGGGTGTAGCATTAAATGAGGCCCCTAAATCTAAAACCCATGAATCATCAACATTATCTAGGGAAAGAATCAAACCATCATCTTCAGATTTATTACTTACCACATTTGCCTCCTTATTGCCTTCTTGTTTGTCTTCTTTATTCTTCTGAGACCAACAATCTTTCTTCAGATGACCTAGTTTCCCATAGTACCAACAATCATTTTGTCCTCTGGATTGGGACCTCTTGTCCTTTAATTTTCCTCGTGAATTCCCATGACCTCCAGAACCTTTTCCTCTCTCCTTTGATCTGCCCCTACTTTCTGCATTCAAAACACTACCTGATGTGGCTCCACCTGAACTTTTTTGTCGCATTTCCTCGCTAAGGATAACACCAACAACATCATCAAATTTCAGAGTATTTGAACCAGAGATAGAGTTACTTACATCCATTACCAAGCTATTCTAGCTTTCTGGAAAAGAACATAATATCAAGAGAGCCCTCACCTCTTCATCAAAACTTACTTTTACAGAAGTTAACTGACTAATAATCATATTAAACTCATTTAAATGATCTGTCACAGATCCACCTTGAATCATTTTCAGATTAAACAAATGCCTAATGAGAAATACCTTATTTGAGGCTGAGGGTTTTTCATACAATTTAGCCAAAGCTTTCATCAGATCATCTATTGTCTTCGCTTCCATTATATTGAATGCCACCGATGGTGCCAAGCACAACCGAATAGTTCCCAGTGCCTTTCTATACAGAAGATTTCAATCTCATCAGTCATTGTTGCTAGTTTCTTGGCTATTCCTTCCAACGGCCTCCATAAATCCTTCTGATAGAGATAATCCTTCATCTGCATTTTCCATAACTGATAGTTCTACCCATTGAATTTATCTACCTTCAATTTACCCTCATCTGTCGTGAGACTCCCACTCAACTATGAGACTCCCACTCAATCGTGAGACCTTCCTGCAGAAGATAATCAAACACAACCCGCTCTGATACCACTTGTTAGGGATTGCATGCAGAAGATATCAATTAAATGCAAATAAAGATTAAATAGATGAATGAAAATAAACATAAATAATAACAGCGAGAGACAAGTTTTAACGTGGTTCACCCAAACTCAAGCCACATCCACCAATAAAGAGTCCAATATTATTATCCAGTAAATCAAATTGATTACAACTAGCAATCCTTGCAACTCAATACCACTGCAAATGCTACAATACATCAATGAAAACCCTAACCCTTGGCCGCTTTTATCAAGCCTTATGTCAGTTACAAAAATAGGGTTTTTTTTATGTCGGCCAATAGAAAATAACTCCTGACACCTTTATAAAATAATAAAATTTGTTTGAGGTTTAAGGGGCGTTGTCCCTGAGCCCCCGCGGTGGTGCTGCCCCTTGACCCCACACTGTATCACGATAGGGAGCGTGCCAGGGGCACTGCCCCTTGACCTCGTTAAATAATTTGGGGGGAAACTGTACTGATAAAAGTGGGGTAAATTTAACCTCCAATTCTGATTAGGCTCCATATAACAACACTAACCACTAAAGGATCTACATCTATTTGCATCTATACAATGGGAGGGCACCATACTCTCTGACTTGACAATGATACTATCCACATATGCACTAACATCTAAGAGAGGGACACCTAACTATGAGGATATCACTTGATATGCCTTGATTGGATCCTCTAAAAGAAATCATTCAAACTCATGTATTTGACCATTGTCAATAATAATTCAATCAAGATCCTCTAGAAATAGGAAGGCAAAAATATGATATCTCCATCAGACTATGATGATGATGCTCCATGTGATGTAGAAAACTTACATGTATGTCTCAAAAAGTACTAGCCCACTTGATCTAAAGAGATGGTGTAGGCCTAGATAACAACCTTGTTAGTGTGAATAGGGATATTTCCTATCTAGTTTCCCTTGTGTGAGGATAATTCATATTATTTAACTATTTATTAGCTAAATAATATTCCCTCACATAATTCACACTAGGTTAAGTTTACTTAGGGACTTTTTCACTTTATCCCACATTGGTTGTGTATTGAGTCTCTTAGGTGGAATATCTTTTATATATCCACCTCTTGCTCTCATATGAGCAACCCCATTCTATTGTATTGCTTTGCATTCTCTTGAGTTGAATACAATTTATTTGGCTCATATCTAATTTCTATTTTGCTTTCTCTCAATCACTTGCATTCTTGGGTAGAAATCTAACATGGTATCAGAGCGGTTGTGGTTGTGGGTTAGCATTTTTCTTATAAATCTGAGAGTGTAGGGCTATTTTTCGAAGCACATGAGTATACTCTTCTCTTGCATCTTCAGATGATCTGGAGAAACAGAAAAGTGTGGAGAAAACTCTGGTTTCTGGTGGGGTTCATATTTTGACTTGCCAGTTGTAGGTTTTTTTGGAGCTTCCTGGAGACTCTCTAGCTCAAATCTAACAATCAACTTGCATTTTATATATTCTGATCAATCTTGTAGGTTGCATCATGCCTTCTCTTGTCTTAGGTAGCTGATTCAGTCTTTGCATGCCATTTTTTGGTTGCTAGGGTTGTTTTTTGGTGCTAAAATCATTTTTTTTACATTAGAGTCACATCTTCTATACATAGAAAAGAAAAACACCTTCTGGGTTTTGTTCGCAGCATCAAAAAACCATCTAGATATCTGTTAGGTTTTGCATGCAAATTATATATTTTGCAAAAATGACATTAGAAAGCTACAGAAAACCCCCTCTCCGTTGGCATTTTAGAAATTGCAGTTCAACTTCTGAAGGCCATAACTCGGGCTCTCGACCTCCAATTTGCGAGCTTCTTTTTTTGATTTTGGATAATTTTTTGTGCTCTACATGTTGGTTTAGATGATTTCTGATTTTGGTGCATGAAATTTCTAGAAATTATGTTTTCTTATCAAATCTGAGAGGTAGTATCAGTTTTAGAACTTCAAACAACTATAACTTTCACATATGATCTTAGATCAAGGTCATTCTTTTTTTTGAAAGTTGATATTTTTCTAAAAACTACACAATGGTGCTATTTTGATGTTCTAATTCTGCCATATTTCTGTACTTTCACTATTTGGGTCCATTTTAGACATTGTAAAACTTTGGAAAACTCTACTCCAGCATTGTAAATGCACAGATCTAAGGCCATTTTTATTCATGGAGGATGATGTGAACATTCATCAGGGCATGCACTATTTCCTTTTTTGCATGCATTAGGTTTGCATTTTCTTTTAACTTCATTTTAGTTCCAGATCATTTCTCAATCAACTATTGCTTCATAGATTCCAGAGTTGTACCAGGTTGCGAGTTTTCTAGTGTTCCTTGGCATCGGGTCTACTGTTGCTTTTTCATGATCCTGACCTGAGTCCTTGAGTGACTCTAATATGGTTTCTAGCAAACAAAAGTATCTTTCCTTGCTTGCTAGATTAAGGATTCCAGTGTTACTCCACAAGTGTACTTCTAGTGCTTTTGGTTGCAACAGGTTATCTCATTATGGGGGGTTGTATGATCTCTCTTATCATCCTTTGTGTGGATAGAGATTGATTAGATTTGTGATGGATATCATTACATTGTATTTCATCTCTTTTGGGGAGGAGTTTTGTCCCACTGGGTTTTCTCCTTTTCTCCGTTTGTGAGAGATTTCATTTGCATTTGTACATGGGTACCTAACATGGCCTAGTAGCTGGGACCCATCTTTGCATCTTTTTGCATATTTGCATAATAATCTTCTCTCCTAAGTTGCACTTAAGAGGGGGTGTTAGTGTGAATAGGGATATTTCCTATCTAGTTTCCCTTGTGTGAGGATAATTCATATTATTTAACTATTTATTAGTTAAATAATATTCCCTCACATAATTCACACTAGGTTAAATTTACTTAGGGACTTTTTCACTTTATCCCACATTGGTTGTGTATTGAGTCTCTTGGGTGGAATATCCTTTATATATCCACCTCTTGTTCTCATATGAGCAACCCCATTCTATTGTATTGCTTTGCATTCTCTTGAGTTGAATACAATTTATTTGGCTCATATCTGATTTCTATTTTGCTTTCTCTCAATCACTTCCATTCTTAGGTAAAAATCTAACAAACCTCAAGGAAGCCATCAATTGCTTCCCTTTGAGAAGCAATAACCATACTATCAGAAATAAAGTTGAATCTTGGAGTAAATGCATGCATTCTCTAACCAACCAACACTCTATGTTGAGGAGCCTCTTTATCTAGACAACAATATACCTACCTATCACATACCATGCCACACCCTTGTCCCACATACATAGGTAAATCTAAATAGTTGATACTGAGGCTTGACGTACAACTATTGTGCAAAATGGAATTTGGTTGCTATTTAGATAGCAACCATGGGAAACTATAATTATAGGGTATATCATTGGTTCCATATGAGGGCACACACACTTAGTGACTAGATATCCCTTGACACTACAATTAGGTAGATAGTGTGGAAAATAATCTCATTTGATAACTTCTTTTAGCACATTTAGTTAGACAGTAGATAATAAAAAAAATTGCCAAAAACCCTACATCGTATTTGAGTAAGAATTGTTGCTAAAGTCTCATTAGAAAATGGATGAGATCCAAAAAAATATTTCTCATACTAATTAGGTTGTGTAATATAATCTCATAGTTGGATCTATAAAGCCCTGTGGTTTGAGGATCCTCTAAAATTAACTATAATTTTAAAATTTCACTCTCTATATTTGTAAATAGATCAACCATGTTCATGTAAATTAAAAATAGTAAAAAAGATATAATTAAAAACATGATATTTCCATAGTCTAGTAAATGTCAATTATAAGTTTTAGATTGAAAATACCTAAATGATTTATAAGAATAAACTACATTGAATTTAAACTTGACACAAATATTTATATTTATATTTTTATTAACTTAAAAAACATCTAGAATTACATATACTAAATTTAAGTTTAATGAACAACAAATAAATAATAAATGAGAGAGATATGCATAACCAAATAGAACTTGAAAAATTACAAACAATATGTGAAGTAATCTACTACATCATCCTTTGATTTGATCACTTTATCAATATTCTCCCTCAAAGTTTCCTTGATGTAATGTAGAAAATTGCATACCCTTGCAATTTCAAACTATGTTTTGGACTCACTTTGGTGTTTATCTCCCCTAGTATGTTCTTAGGCTCATTTAACCCTTACCCTAACCTTTTTTCCCATGATGCCAAGGTTAGGCTCGTGTTCTTCTTTCTAGTGTCCTTTTTATGCAATTCCATTTTTATTCAATGTCATTCTTGTTGTTCCTTAGTGACTGGACTTTCTAGGGGCTGTAGCTACCTAAATTCTAGCATGATGCATGGATGTCCATGTAATTCTCTAGTGTCCACCAACTTCTTGTCATATGACAACCATTTCTGAAGCATTTTGGCACCTTGCCCCATGTTCTAGTCTTTTGTACTGATTCTAAAGTGAATCTGAATAGCTCCCTGAGACCTTAGACCTCCTATTTCCTTCTCATTTTCTCATTTTGAATAAATCTTTGAATATTTTCTAAAATCTATTGTAATCTCTTGAGCTCTTGAATACTCTTACAACACTTTTTCATTCAACAACAATCTTTTAGTTTTTATGTGAATCTACAACACTTTCTAGCATTCTCTACAAGGCATTGGACACACTACATTTAACAGTGGGCTTCCTTGGCATCTTCATTTTTTGAGGGCATCTTAGCTCTTAGTTTTGTGGGCTTCATCTATTCTTGTTAGAGGTGGTAATGTTCTTGTCTTCTTTTCATTTTTGTTATTGTTGTATAATTCTATAGTGTTCTTGGCATCATTGGGTTCTCATATCCTCTTGTCTCTACACATATACACACTAGTTTGCTTCTTTTTGTAGACCTAAGAGTACCATTCATAAATGTCTTGACATTGCTTTTAGTTCTAGTCATGTTTATGTTAAGAGCACACACTTTATCATTTTATTGGTTTCTCATGGAGGTTGAAAGACTGAAATAGGGGCTTGACCATTCATGGTAAACTCCTTTGTAGCCCCAACCTTTTCTTCTTTTCTCCAGCTACAGGTTTCATTGGGAAATACTCAACTATATGGGGTTTTGCAAGTGTTTTCCTCTTTTTGTCATTTTCACCTATATTCTAAAAATGCTTAGATTAAATCATTTCTTTACATTTTAGTTATCACTTGGAGCACTAATTTTCTATCCTTGTTTCCCTTTTGTATAGATTTGGCAAATATTTTGAGGAAAGGATAAGCTTTACCAAAGTTTTCATTGTGGTGGTTGTAAATATGACAACATGCCATGTAGACATCTGTGTGTTGTGCAAACATCACCAACAATTAAAGACCTTCAAACTTCAACACCATGTTCCTCTTTATCTATCATTTACAGTTCTATATTTGCCTCTATTAAATTTACTTTTTCCCTAAATCTATAAATAAAAATCTTTTCAATTTGCATTTGCATTTTAGGCTACTAAAAAACATTATCTTTCAAGATTAAAACATGTTAGGATTTGCTAGTTTAATTTTTTCTTTCTGATTAGAATAGCAACAGAGTAATTTCTTTAAAAGAGTTACATTTTCCTAGTGTAGTGCCTTGAGAGAACATTTAGCTTAGAAAACAGGACTTTTCTTAGGTGGATTATTTTTCCTACACTACATTTTGGTGGACATGCCTCCTCTAAACGCTTAAACAAAAACTTTCAAAAAAATTTCTTCATTATTTTAGGTTGTGTTGTAAAGCCTATTTCACATTTTATGAGCTTTACGACCCAATCTCTTTACTTAGATAATGTTGTTTAAATAAGCTTATGTAATTAATAATGGCACACTCTCAAATGTTACCTCTCCAATGAGAACAACTATAAACTTCACAAACTTCTCTTATATGATAATGACAATTTATCCATGTCTTCTAAATTCTGCAACAATAACTTACCATGATATGGATGTGGCCTTTGATCATGAAGCTGCATTGGGCATTAGTTCCCAAATTGATGTGCATAACTTGGATACACACCTTGTAGATTTCTATTCACATTTGAATGAGATTGAGAACATGTCCAATGTTGTTGTTTCCATAATTGAGGCCTTCTATGCAATATTAAATAATAATCTTGATGGTCTTGACCTCTTATGCGAGATCACCCATATTATGAACAATGATGTTCCTACTTAAGTAGCCCCTTGTGAGTAGAGTCAGGACTCACATTCTAATATCACAAATAACTAGCTATCAATGTCTATGCCAACTCCTAGTGTGCATATGTGTTGCCTTTGAATTTTGACCAAGTCTTCAAAATTTTCATATATATCTTATTTAACAAGTTGGTCATGCCTTGAGATGCTCAAAGTGTTTAATATTTCCCATGTGTTCAAAATCTCTCTTGAAATTTCCAAATATTTTTCCTTTTATTAGACCTTTCACCTTTCCTTCAACTTGTTGGAGAGCTCATGAGTTTATGAACTCCCCAAACCCTCAACATTTTTCCTTTAGAAATCTTTGTCAACCTTTTTCTTGGTTTAAGAACCTATTGAACCTTTGACTTAGTTCTCTCTTCATTCAAAGCCTTGACAAAAGATAGAATATTTATTTCAATAAATCTTGGCATTTTCACAGGTTCTTGAACCTCATGAACCTTGAATGTAGTTCCTTCATTGTTCAAAACTTCAACAAGCACTTTGTAAATTTTTAAAGAAGCAAATGTTAGCCAGTCCACATTTCATCAAACCTATCATAGTTCAAAAGTTCAAGAACTCCCCAACTCATTGCAAAGTAAATAAGATGACTTAAAGTGTTGTTGTTAGAGAGTTCAAAAGTTTATGAACCCTCTGAATCATTGACAAAGAAAATAAAATGACTTGAAGATATTGTTGTGGACGAGTTCAAAGGTTCCTGAACTTGCCAAACCTCTGACATTGGTTCAAGAATGTTTCAAACCATTGACACTAAAGTAAAAGGAAGAGAAGGATAAAGAAGCAGTAGACCTTTTGAAGTTCAAATATCATTTAAAATGCCAACATGGTTCAAAAGAGCATGAAACCTCTGATAAAGGTGAAACATAAATTAGAAAAGGAATTTTAAAGTTTATTTCTGAATGATCAAACATTTAAACATGAAAGAGCTCTAAACATGACCCAGGACACCCTATTGCTACAAATTTCACTATATCTCAATAAATTTATTCCTTATCAATTTCATTCTATTCTGCAAGGTAAGCTAATCATTTTCCCTTCAAATTACTAAGAATTTTCCATGTTTTTTCTTTGATCTACTAAAATTGCATCTCACTATTTATCTGTTATGTAATTTGAGATAATCCCCAATTTATTTGTGTTTTCATTAACTACATCCATTATTCCTCCCTTGTATATCAAAATTGGACTCCTCTTGCTATTAAGCTAATTATTACTTAAACCCTAACTTGTTTGATTTGGTTGATCTCAAAACTACACAAAATGAATTACTCATACCAAGGTAACAAGCATGCCTCTGTTCTGGACAATTCATTATTAGAGGATGGAGATAGTAGGTTAGGGAATATTGATTTAGATGAATTTTGGTAGCACATGACACAAAACCATAGGTCTCCCATGGTAGAGGTGACATTTTAGAGTGGCCTAGCTCATGTTGGTAGTTTTCCCACCTTTATGCAGTGTATGAATCTGGTTATTGCCTATGTAAGACATTACAAACTTGATACTTGGGAAATGAGAACTATGGATAACTATTTGATAGAAAAGCTAGATGGACCATCTCTTGGAATTACATTGATACTTCCTATAAGAGAGGAATATGTAGATATGAGTGTTGAAATAGGGAGACATTATTTCAAAGATAAGAAATATATTTGTCTTAACAACATTGCTAAATATTGGCTGAAAGTTCCCAAGAAAGGCAAGTCATGGCTTCCTAAAACTCTACAAAGGTTTCATTTTAATGATGATATTTTTGATGAAATTACTCTATTGGATAGAGTGATGGGAAACAAAGAAAAAAATCATTTGACTATTGGATGTGTCAGTTCATCATAGTTATTGGATATGCATCCCAGTACACTGATTGACGTGAATTGATTAGTGACAGTCTCCATAGCTAGTTGATAAATTTCTAGACTACTCAATACTTTTACATGTCATCATATTTATTCTATGCTATAACAAGCATGAAACAATGACCTAGACTACAGGAACAAGGAGTGTATGATGACACTACACAAATCTATGATTTTAACCCACAATTATAGTTGGAAGTCAACAATAAACATTCCAGACATGTCAATGATGCCTTCACTAGGTTGATAGTGAGGGAACTTGATTGAAATATTAGATTGTGGATCTCTCTTGAGGCCACAAGCTTAATCACTCAATTTGGCAGCTATTAAATTCAATTTTTGAGGTTCATGTATATCAAACTTGGGTAGTTTTGATGAGTATCCTAACAAGTTGCCTCACTATGTAAGTGATGACCTTACTCTTATTAAAATTTACAAATAAATGGCATCAATGAATAAGAAATTTAGAGATAAAAAGAAAGCAAGTTATTCATCTCTAGTAGGCTTGAGTTACTACACTTGTCAATTAATACACAAAATGTTGAGATGTCTCTTGTCAAGGTAAGAATGTATTTTTACAATACGAGGTTTCCTTTTGATAGTAAAAGTTATGTAAGAGATAATATCCACTTGGGGTATAAATGCTTTCACCATTCTCATTTGGAAGATTACTAGGTAGATTGTGAGAATGATTTTGAAGTTGAAAAGAGAGATTGGTCCAGGATGACCATTGAGTAGATTCAAGATTATGAACTTGGTTGAGATACCATAGGAATCGAGGATGATGACATTGATATGATTGATAATATGTATACATATAATTTGTAATTACAACCTCTTACACCAATCAACTAGGTAGGTAAGGAGGTAACATATATTGGGGAAAGATCCCTTTTTGTTCTACAAAAATCTAAAAAGTGGCTAGATGTAAAAATTGTTGAGCATACCGCCATGAAGCCACATAATAGTCCTTGAAAATAACAAAAATAAACTGAAAAACAAAGTGGAGTGACTAGATCTCAACAAACTACCATTGTATATACCACAAGATCTAAGTTGAGTGTGACTAGAAGTGGAGAAGGGGAAGATCCCAAGGAAGGAGTAGACCCAAAAATCTTATGTGCCCAAGGATATACATAATTGAGGAAAAGACTAGAGATAAAGAGGCCCCAAGCTTCTCAATAAACACATACATAAACCCATATTCACCTGAGAATACTATTGTTGTAGATTCCAATCCTTCCTCATCTTAGCTTCTTCCTTCTTCATTGCCTCCACATTCTCCCATTCAAACAACTTCACTACATAAATCCCCTCCTCCTTCTCCACATCAAGATGATGACATAATGGATACTATATACCCAAAGTTACTTTACCTCCTATCATTTCCCCTTATACTTATAGCCCCCAAAAGAAATCCATTACATCTCCTTCTTAATTGTTGAAATAAGTAGTTGGTAAGAAAAGGAAATATATACAAGTGGTAGACCCTGGATTTGATGCATTTGCCAATATGTTGTGGGTGGCAATACCTCAACCCAAAATGGTCCAAATTGCCTGACCAAGGTTGATGGTAGACTCTTTGGGTAATCAATATGTGGAAGTAGAAAAAATTTTAGCTAATAAGAATGAAGAGGACATAACTGAGGTTGATTATCAGATATCACAGGTTAAACTTGGTCCTTTTACCCATGAGGGAGATATCCATAACTTCCAAGTGTTAGCTGCAAAATTAGTGGAAAGAATGGAGAAAGAAAAAGAGACTAGGGAACAACTTGAATAAATCCATGTTTTGACTTCTTATATCAAGTCTATTATAGATACATCTACCCAACCTTTGATCACATCATCATTAGCTTCTAATTATACAAATATATATGATCTTAATAAAGAAATAATGGAGAAAATTAGTAAATATCAGGCATATGGTAAAGCCTTTGAAGCATGGGTTGAACAAATCATTCTTGATGGCCTAAATTTTATTGAGGTAGTAAGGTTGTATCAAAAACTAATAATAAAAAGAAGGAACTAGATGATGAACTCACTGTAGCAAAGAAGGAGGATATTATATGGCAAGGTGTGACTAGAGACTTGGATGAAATAGATAAATATGATATTTAGACATTAACAATAGTGAAAGTTTTGATCAAACCCAAGGAATACGATGACGTAGCATGGTCTAAAAGCATTGAGTGGAAACTCATGATTTTCAAATAAACTATTTCTAAATTAAAGAGATTAAGAAAGCTATGTGATCAGATTAAGTTTGATGTCATTTCAAATTGCTTGGCCTTTTAAGTTGATATCTCGAAATAAGATAATTCAGAAATATAAGATATGCAAATAATCAAGAAGAAGTTTAGAGATATGATCTTCGAAGAGCTATTCAACAAAGAAACCATCAATACAAACACATTGACGAAGCTAGGATCTATCTCAGCTATCATGATTGGCTACTGCAAAGATTTGTTAATGTTTCTTGAGTGTATGAAAGAGGTAGATGAGACATTGGCAACCTAGAAGTTGTGATTGTTGAACACCATAGTCCTAGGAGCCAAATTAATTTCCCCCACAGTTAAACAGTTTAGAATTTTCAAGGGGATTTCTTCTTCTTTAGAGTAGTCAGAGGCCTCAAAAGATCAAAATTCATATCAGCAAAGCTGAATACTTCCCCTATCATTTATTTCACTTTATTATTATTTCAAATATGTAAATAAATTCATCTTCATATGACTTAATAACATGAATTAAATTGTTTATAACCTCAAGTTAGAAAAGTAATGACTTTTTAATTTGTTATTAAAGTTGTAAACTAAAAGAAGTTTCAAAATAGTTATAGATTGAAAAGCCTATTTATAGAAGGCTGAGATGTAAATAAAGGACTTTTGATTCCCTCACATTGGACAAAATCTAAAGAGTCTTTGTGCTCTCCCATTTTGAGTTTAGTAAAGAAAATGATATTGTTGGTTTATGAGCCTATGTATTATTTTTCTTTATGTTGTTATCTCTTCTTATGTTGAAATTGTAGCCATTACATAATATATTCTCTATCATGTGATGAAAACATTGGTCATATTTTTAGTTATTTGATTATCTCATGCAATCTAGGACATTTTAAAGTGGTTTATTTATAATATGTGCGTTTGAGTACCCACATGAATACATCTTATGTTAGATAATATTCTACCTCTTAAACCCTAGTTGCATTCTTTTAGAAAAATACATCTTTTAAAGGAAATGAACCTTTGAGTTTATTCTCATGCCGATCTTAAAATTCTTCTTTTATTTTTCTAAAAAAATTGAAAGTTCTAGCCTCATATTAGCCAACCTAGGGTTTTCCTTTCATTTCTTTAAGGTTTTGGTTAGTTCACCTTTCTTACTTTTTGGTCAAAAGCACACCCTAGAAAAATAAACTTATCATATGAGGGAGCTGCCCCTCTTAAACGTAGAGGAAAGTTGTTAATTTAATAACAATCTAGATCCAAAGTTGTTGTAAATGTTGTAACTACAAGGCTAACTTTTAGCAAAAAATATAGTGAAAATTTTGTTTACCAACAAGTCAATCCCCACACATGTTGCCACTAGCATTGCATAGTGTAGTCAAGTGGACTCTTCATCTTCTAGGATGCAATGAAACCCCATTTATCATTATGGGTTTGTTCCTCCATTCTAACCGCTACCATTCACTTTCTCTAATGATTCACAACCAATAAGTTCATAGTCTTTTCAATCGCAACCTCTTTTTGGCATTACTACATATATTATTTCCACTATACCCATCCATGCTATTGATCCTTGTCATCAACCAACTTTTACATAATGTTGGAAACTTGCAACAATAGCTTGCCTTATTTTCTTCTTCTATGCAACTACTTAATCCTCCATATTTCCACTATAGCTCCTTATCTATTGATCTATTGGCCACACCTTTCCCTGTAGGATTTGAGGTGCCATGCTTTGAAAAATACAATGGTAAGGGAGACTTGCAGACCCATGTCTCCACTTTCACCATACTGTGCAGTGATTTCATCTTCTAGGATAGGCTGCTAGCTAAACTTTTTCCTCGATCCCTCAGAGATTGCCTTAGATGGGTTCTATTCCCTTTGTAATCACTCCATATACTCATTCAAGAAGTTGCTTAATCAATTTCTTCAACACTTTCAAGCTAAGATTGGTACCTAGGTTACATTTACTAACTTGGTTCATTATTGATAGGGAGTTAATGAAAACGTGATTGATTTAATTTTTCTATATAGATTATTATTTTCTTAGATTCCTTACACTCCTAGATTCAAATGTGGAGAAGGTTTTACCAGGAACCTTCAACCTTTGATTCAAGATAAGATCCTTCTCATGAGGTATCCTTCATTTGAACACTTATGCATGACCCTTTGTGACTACCAGCAAACCGTTAGCCATTTTGAGGCACTTTCTTCATAGGTTCTTTCTGCATCATTAGGGCCCTCCACATCATATAACAATAATTATAAAAAGAATAAAATTTTTTGTAAAAAATTCTACATCAACTATTGTTAGTAACACTACTATCTTTGCACCTTAATTGGCTGCTATCACTCTTTCTTCTTGTTGTCAACAAAGAAATTGATAATTCACACCACTATCTGAGTCTCTTCATTCTATCTTAAAATAACTCCTTACTAATAACCTGTTTTAATTGCCGCCCATTGGACCTTGGGACACAAACAATCCTTTTCAACCCTCTTATGATGCTAAGGCCTTTCTTCAGTTCCAAAAAGTCTCTAGTCATAACATCAAGAGATGTATGCATCTAAAGAATATCATTCAGAACCTCATCGATTTGAATGTCATCTAGGTCGCTAGAGTGAATGATAAAGGAAATAAATTCATTTCTAAGCCCAACAAAAATCTCCAAATTTACACCAACCTAGTCTTGCATCATTCCTCTAATTTCACGAACCTCACTTCTACTTCAACCATGTTGGATAATGACACTGATCATTTTGCTTCTCTATTTCTTAGTATGGTGCAGATGGTAGACACCCAACTTGAGTGCCTTGAGGGAGGATTGTCTCCATACCCATTATCTCCTTTTCTTTGGCTGACATGCCTATGGGTATATATAATGGCCCTCTTTACAATTCTACTTAGGTCAAGAGGAAAATCATTCACAATATTTTGATTGAACTTGTTAGCATGATCAATGTTGTTATTAAGAAGTTTTTATATGTCCATTAGCTTCATAGAGATGCATACTATCTGTTAGACATTTCTATGTGCACACATTATGGTCTTTCCATGCTTTCCTTGGGTTTGATCACCCTTTTAGTCTAGGTTGGACCTAAGAGCTTGGACATTCATTTCTCCATCATCCCTACCTCATACTACTTTCATCTCTCATTGGGCTAGCCATGGCTCACCATTATGTGAGTTGTACCTTCTACCATTCCTAAATTCTTAAAGTTCCCTCATAATGGATTTTTGCACATTGTCACCCATAGTAGATTCTAGCCACTCTACTTGCAGGGTAACTTCTCTCTTGATTATTTCTGGCCAACCCTTACTAGACCTTTCTGATCATGTATAAAATTTCTATTTAAAATCTACCAAAAATATAAGGTGAGTCAAATTGCTTTGAGTGTTTTTCTTCTAAGCCCACCCCCTAGAGGTCTCCTAACCTCAGACAATTGCTTTTGTTCCTCCTCTTGTCCCTCTGATAAGTGAAGGAAAGTAGCCCATGCCATTAGATTCTCTCACACCTTCTACTAAGTCTTTAGCATGTACATGATGTAACCAACTTGCAAGGTTACACAAGCATTTCTAACATGCTACTACTAAAGCACTCGCTACCTAGCCTACTACTGATCTTGAGCATCCTCCCCCCATCCAACCATCTCCTAATCTTAAGCTTGTTGTTATATGGAGCCTAATTAGACTCTAAGGTTAAATTTACCCCACTTTTATCGACATGGTTTCCCCCCAAATTATTTAATAGGGTCAAGGGGTAACGCCCCTTGCGGGGTCCAGGGATAGTGCTCCTTGCGGGGTCCAACAATTTTTTATTATTTTATTAGGGTGTCGGGAGTTATTTTTCTATTGGCTGACATTAAAAAACCCTATTTTTGTAACGGGCATAAGGCTTGATAAAAGTGGCTAAGGGTCAGGGTTTCTGTTGATGTATTGTAGCATTTTGTAGCAATATTGAGTTGCAAGGATTGCTGGTTGTAATCAGTTTGATTTACAAGATAATAATATTAGACTCCATGTTGGTGGATGTAGCCTGGGTTTGGGTGAACAATGTTAAAATTTGTCTCTCGCTATTATTATTTCTGTGTATTTCCATTCCTCTGTTTAATCTTTATTTGCATTTAATTGATATCTTCTGCATGCAATCCCTAACAAGTGGTATTAGAGCGGGTTGTGTTCGATTATCGTTTGCAGGAAGGTCTCATGGTTGAGTGGGAGTAATGGCGAATGACGGTAAATTGAAGGTAGTTAAATTCAATGGGTAGAACTACCAATTATGGAAGATGCAGATGGAGGATTATCTCTATCAGAAGGATTTATGGAGGCTGTTGGAAGGAATATCCAAGAACCGGCAATAATAACTGATGAGGATTAGAATCTTCTAGATAGAAAGGCACTGGGAACCATTCAATTGTGCTTGGCACATTTGTGGCATTCAATATAACAGAAGTGAAGACAATAGATGAACTGATGGAAGATTTGGCTAAATTGTATGAAAAACCCTCAGCCTCAAATAAGGTATTTCTCATGAAGCATTTGTTTAATCTGAAAATGATTGAAGGTGGATCTGTGACAGATCATTTAAATGAGTTTAATATGATTATCAGTCAGTTAATTTCTGTAAAAGTGAAATTTGATGAAGAGTTGAGGGCTCTCTTGGTTTTTTTTCCTTTGCCAGAAAGATGGAATAGCTTGGTAATGGTTGTAACTCTATCTTTAGTTCAAATACTTTGAAATTTGATGATGTTGTTGGTGTTATCCTTAGCGAGGAAATGCAATGGAAAAGCTCGAGAGGGTCCACATCAGGTAGTGTTTTGAATGCAGAAAGCAGGGACAAATCAAAGGAGAGAGGAAAAGGTTCTGGAGGTCATGGGAAGTCACGAGAAAAATCAAAGGACAAGAGGTCCCAATCCAGAGGATAGAAGGATTGCTGGTACTATGGGAAACCAAGTCATCTGAAGAAAGATTGATGGTCTTGAAAGAATAAAGATGGAGACAAACAAGAAGGCAATAAGGAAGAAAATGTGGTAAGTAATAAATATGAAGATGATGCTTTGATTCTTTCCCTAGATAATGTTGATGATTCATGGGTTTTAGATTCAGGGGCCTCATTTCATGCTTCGCCCCATAGAAGTTATTTTCTTGATTATGTCTAAGGGGATTTTGGGTTGGTTTATTTGGGAGATAACGAACCTTGTCAAATTATTGGAAAGGGAAGAATCAAGATTAAGTTGCAAAATGGGAATCATTGGCTACTACAAGAGGTAAGACACATTCCAAGGTTGAGTAGGAATTTAATTTTAGTAGGGCAGCTAGCTGATGAAGGTTGTATTGTTACATTTACTGATAAAAATTGGAAGGTTTCAAGAGGTGCCTTAATAGTAGAAAAAGGTGTGAAAGTAGGCACCTTATATCTTTGTACAGGTCATACTGTTCCTTCTACTTTAGCTGTTGTAGAGAAAAAACAAACAGGTTCATGAACAATTGCTACAGGTTCGCAGGAAGAGATTGAAACAGTTATTGCAGGTTTTGAGACAACACTGTGGCATAACAGACTTGGGCATATGAGTGAAAAATGTATGAATGTACTTCATTCTAAGAAAGTTTTACCAGGTCTGAAATGTATTAATATGGATTTCTATGAAAGTTGTGTGTATGGAAAACAAAAGAGAGTCAGTTTTCTCAAGGATGGGAAGAAAAAGAAATATGAAAAGTTGGAGCTTGTGTATACAGATGTATGGAGACCAGCTCAGGTATCTTCTCTCGGTGTCTCTCAGTATTATGTTACATTAATAGATGATGCAACTAGGAAGGTTTGGATTTATTTCCTTAGGCATAAATCTGATGTATTTGAAACATTTAAGAAATTAAGAAGCTTGGTTGAGAATGAGACGGGTAAAAGATTAAAATGTCTCAGATCTAATAATGGTGGTGAGTATTACAGCAAAGAATTTGAGGATTATTGTTCCTTTAGTAGAATTCATAGGCAGAAAATGGTTCCAGGGATTCCACAAGAAAATGGAGTGGTTGAATGCATGAATAGGATAATAATGGAGTGTGCAAGGAGCATGGGATTGCATGCTGGGCTACCTTTAAACATGTGGAAAGAGGATGTCAATACCGATGTATATTTAATTAATAAAGGTCCTTTAGTTCCTTTGGGTTGTGGTATTCCAGAGGAAGCATGGACAGGTAAGAAGGTGAGTTATTCTTTTCTCAAAACCTTTGGATGTGAAGCATTTGCACATGTAGATTCTGAAAATAGAACCAAGCTGGATGCAAAATAAAAAAAGTGTACCTTCATTGGATATGGCATTGATGAATTTGGTTATAGGCTTTGCAATTTTGAAAATCAAAAAATTGTGAGAATTAGGGATGTTGTATTCAATGAGAAGGTGTTGTACAAATATCAGTTGCAACAACATGAGAAGAAATAAAAGGATTATGTGGTGCTAGATGATACTCCAGATAGTGATGTTCCAGTGGTTCCTCATGCTCCGCAACAACAACAAGAAATACCACAAACTCCAGTGAATGTTAGACGGTCAACAAGGCAAAGTAGACCTCCTAAAAGGTTTTCTCCCTCTTTGTATTCTATTTTGTTAACAGATGTTGGTGAACTAGAAGGGTATGATGAAGGTATGGAGGTGGATACACAGGTTCAGTGGGAGCTTGCAATGAAAGAAGAAATGGACTACTTGCTGAAAAATCAAACTTGGGAACTATGTAAGTTGCCTATAGGTAAAAAGGATTTACCAAACAAATGGGTTTATAGGCTGAAAGAGGAAGATGGAGGTAAGAAAAGATTTAAAACCAGGTTAGTTGTAAAAGGATAATTTTTACAGAAAAAGGGTATTGATTTTGATGAGATTTTTTCTCCAGTTGTTAAGATGACTTCTATTCGTACTATTTTAAGTATTATGGATGTTGAAGATTTGCATTTGGAATAGTTATATGTGAAAATTACCTTTCTCCATGGTGATTTGGAGGAGGAGCTCTATATGGAACAACCACAGGGATTTGAGGTCAAAGGTAAGGAGAAATTGATGTGCAGATTGAAGAAGAGTTTGTATGGCTTGAAACAAGCACCTCGACAATGGTACTTGAAATTTGAGAGTTTTATGGCTAAGCAAGGCTACAACCAATGTAATTCTAACCATTGTGTTTATTTTAAGAGGTTGGATAATGACAGCTACATTATTTTATGTTTATATGTTGATGACATGCTTGTAGCGGGGTCTAACATGGATCACATAAGAGAGTTAAAACATTAGTACAATTATTTGCTATCAAAGATTTGGGGGCAGCAAAACAAATCCTTGGTATAAAAATTTGTAGAGATAGGAAAAACAAAAATTTGACTATCTCAAGCTGATTATGTTGAAAAGGTGTTGTAGAGATTCCATATGGAGAATGCAAAAGTTGTCAGCACACCTTTGCCTAGTCATTTGAAATTGACTAAGGAGATGTGTCCTAAGACACATGAGGAGGAAGAAAAAAGTCCAAGGTACCATATGCTTTAGCTGTAGGAAGTTTAATGTACGCTATGGTATGCACGAGATCAGATATTGCACATGTTGTAGGAGATAACCAGAGATCTAAAAGGCAAGGTGTGGAAGCACTTTTCTCCTCTGCACTCATCATCCACTCATGTTGTTTATTTCTACTTTCTTCCGTGGATGTTGTTATCACCGTGGCCTTAGAACTTTCTATCTATATTAACATATCCAGTCCCTTTTTTTTAATAATATAATAACTACTTAATTTATTATATCAATAAAAAACATTTCGAGGCGGAGCGTGTGAACTCATCCTCGTTTGAATCCAAGCCCCTTTACACGTGCAGTTCCGATAGAGATATTACCGGCCAAATTGATATAACTAATATTAGCTTATATGAGTCATCCCAGATTGGAGCATTAGAATGTAGTAAAATGGATTCTTAGATATTTGAGAGGTACATCCAATAAACCCTTATGTTTTGGGGGCTCTAATACTGATTTAGCAAGCTATGTGGACTCAAATTTGGCAGGGGATATTGATACCAGGTAGAGTACTACATGGTATGTCTTTGCTGTAGGTGGGACAAAGGGGAATTGGATCTCTAGGTTGCAAAAGGTGGTTACTTTATCCACCATGGAGGTAGAGTATCTAGCTGCAATAGAGGCAAGTAAGGAGATGATATGGCTGCAATCTTTCATGGAAGAATTTGGCAAACAATAGGCTAACAATTATTTGTTTACGAACAGCC
This sequence comes from Cunninghamia lanceolata, assembly GCA_027924645.1. Lineage (NCBI taxonomy): Eukaryota > Viridiplantae > Streptophyta > Pinopsida > Cupressales > Cupressaceae > Cunninghamia > Cunninghamia lanceolata. The sequence goes on from BSBN01001102.1 coordinate 1,368,202, forward strand.
AGAGTGTAATAAATCTTGTAAAGAATTCTGCCTTGCATTCAAAGACCAAACACATACAGCTACGGTATCACTTCATTCGGTCGATGTTAGATGATGGACATTTAAGGCTGGAAAAGATACATACATATGAAAATCTAGTGGATATGTTTACAAAGGAAGTGAAAAGGGAGAAGTTGAGCTCTTCTTCACCTTTGGTTGGTCTTCAAAATTGAAAACAATAAAATTACAACAGAGTCCAGGGTGCTTATTTCTAGTGGAAGCTATAGGGTCAACGGTGTTATGATCAGTCTCCAAGTGGGAGATTGTTGTTACATGGAGCCTAATCAGACTCAGAGGTTAAATTTACCTCACTTTATCAGTGCGGTTTCCCCCCAAATTATTTAACGAGGTCAAGGGGCAGCGCCCCTGTGTTAGAAATGAAAGCAATGTTGGGAATTAAGGTGTCTCAACCTTTGCAAATTCCTAATGTTGTATTTATTTATCCCATGTTGAGTTGGCAAAGTCAGCACCTTGTGTATATGCAGTAGGGTAAATTTTGGTGACTTTGGCAGCTGCGGTTTCCCCCTTGAATAATTAACGGGGTTTTGGGGGTAGCGCCCCCAAGATAGGGTCAAGGGGCGTAGCCCCTTGCGGGGTCTAGGGGTAGTGCTCTCGTGGGGCCTCGAGGGCAACACCCCCGAAACCTCAAACAATTTTTAATTAATGACAAGTGTCGATGAGTATCTTTGCACGAGAGAAAGGCATCTTTGGGCGGTCAAGGGAGGTTATGACATGTAAGAGGAATATGATATTTTTAGTCAGTATATGACAGATTCTATGACAGCTGTAAGGTGCGTAAGAGCATCTGTCATAACCTATCTTGGGACCAGGCACCCACTTCGGGATGGGATGTTGGACAAGTGTCCTTAGACGTGGGTTTTGGGGCATGAGTCCAAGATGGATGCCCATCTCTAGAAGGTTCCATATTTGCCTTGTAAACTCTATATAAACAGGTGCTTGGATGGGAGATAAACAACTTTGGTACAAGTACTATTATGCTACCGGAATATCTCTAGATTCGACATTCAAAGACTCCTGAAAGAGCATTGGCTCTAAAACTGTATTGTAATCTGTTATTGTTTACTGTAATACATTTGAGCTATGTTTTGGAGTGTGGGGTTTTTCACCCATAAGGGTTTTTCCCATGTATATCTTGTCTCTCTCTCTCTCTTCTGTCTTCTTTCTAGTTCTTGTGTTTTACTGCAATATCTCATGTTAATGGTTTAACATTGCTGTAATAGTTAGGATAAATTTGGATTTGCATAGCCCTCTCCTCATTAGATTAGTGTAGGAAGCGTTTTCCACACACCTAGCTTCCTTTCAAGCAACACTACTTCAATGGAAATCTGATTCAAGATAAATTTTAGAAATCTTTAACTGTGTGTTATTAATGGAGATTGTAACACAGAAACAAAACTATGCTTCACAGAAATGCAAAATCAGAAATATGAACACATAAGACAATGTTTAACGTGGAGAAAACCATTTCAAGTAAAAAACTTCACACAGGAAAGAGGCCCAATGTTTGTATTAATTTGAAAATGATTTACAATACAACAACACTTCAACTCTCTCCACTAGTCTTCAATTTGACAACATTTCGATAGCACCCGAGTACCTAAAATCTGTATATCAGCAACTAATATATGGAAAATACTTATAGAAACATTTTCTAACTCATCTTAGGCATTCACCTTCTCTTTCATGAGATTCCCCAACATACAAATATTAAATGCCATCATACAAGCACCTTCCACTTGTCCAAAAACAACCATGCAAAGGTTGGGTGCCCAAGACTAAATCTGGCCTCTTACATCATCTTATGACACATCATAACCGTCATAGATTCTAGCAAAAGAGTATCTTTCCAAGATAGGAACCCTGGGCTAAATATAGCAAATATACAACTAACATATCTGTCATATGCGTCATAGAATCACATAATCTTATGACAACTTGCAGCTGTCTTAGATTCACTCACCAAACATTATGACAGTAGTCATACATGCCAAAAATAGTATATTCCTCAAGGGAACATGCCTATCTTCATTTACCATGATTTTTTACATTTGCCAATAGTAAAAGTCACTCTGTAATAACTTACGGTGACTCTGAAATTACCCCTGCCAATGAAACTAGTACATCTTATGGATAATTACAAATTACATATAATAAATGGAATAAATACAAGTTTGGGATTTACAAAGTTGATGGCACCTTATCCCAACATTCTCCCACTTGACATTATACATTGTACCCATAGGAAATCAAATGAAAATAATCAATCATTAGAAACAAGGCCCATGGCCTCTCTACACCACACGAACTTATCTGTGCTCATAGGTTTAGTCATTGAATCTACAACATTCTCCTGAGTGTCTATCTTCTTTAGCTCAATGTCTCCATTTGCAACCAACTCTTGAACAAAGTGATACTAAACATCAACATGCTTAGTCTGAGCATGATACATGGGATTCTTGGCCAAAGAGATAGCACTCTAGCTATCACAACCAATCTGAATGATCTTGCAATCAAAACCAATACCTATACACAGTCTCCTCAACCAAACTGCCTCCTTAGAGACATGAGTAGTAGCTGTATACTCTTCTTCTGTGGTGGACAAAGCAATTGTGGGTTGCCTCTTACTCATCCAACTCACTGCACCTCCAAACAAAGTAAACACATAGCCACTAGTGGACCTTTGACTATTCAAGTCACCTGCCCAATCTGCATCAACAAAACCCTATATGTCCAAAGATTTATCAGTACTATCAGTACTAGAATAAACCAAACAATGGTCAGGAGTACCTGCAAGATATTTAAACACCCTCTTCGCATAGTTCCAATGTTGTCTACCAGGGTTAGACATAAATCTGCTCAAAACTCACACTGCTTGGGTAATATCTGGTCTAGTGCAAACCATTGCATACATCAAACTCCCTACAACACTAGCATATGGCACATTAGACATATCCTCAAGATCATCTTTAGTCTTTGGACACATATCTAATGAAAGATTAGTACCAACGGGTAAATGAACTCTAACTGAGTTACAGTCCTGCAAACCAAACCTCTGCAAAATAGTATTCACATACTTACTTTGTGACAACCAAAGGTTTCTATTAACTCTGTCCCTCTTGATCTCCATTTCCAAAATATACCTTGCAACACCAAGATCCTTCATCTCAAATGCTCCTAAAAGTTGGGCTTTAAGCTCACTGACCATATCCTTAGTATTGCTAAAAAATAACATGTCATCAACATACAAAGCAATAACCAATATAGAATCATCAACACAATGAATGTAAACACAATGATCCTCCTCGCTTCTAACAAAACCCAATTTCAAAACAAATGAATCAAACTTTTGATACCACATTCTGGGGGACTGTTTCAAACCATAGAGACACCTCTTTAATTTGCAAACCCAATGTTCTTTTCCTTTTACCTCAAAACCTGTAGGCTGTTGCATATAAATTTCTTCTTCAAGATCTCCATGCAAGAACGTAGTCTTAACATCCATTTGCTCAATCTCCCAATCACAAGCTACAGTAATGGATAAGAGAAATATAATAAAAGCCAATTTAGCAACAGGAGAGAACATCTCACCAAAATCAACTCCCTCTCTCTGGGAGTAGCCCTTGGCTACTAGTCTAGCCTTGTACTTCTCCAATGACCCATCTACTCCAAACTTCTTCTTGAAGATCTGTAAAATAAACACAACCAACAAATTAAAGCAAACACAATCAAATCTCCCACTACAGCTACAGATTCCAGACTACCACCCAAGAATCAAAGCTGGCCAGGCTCTGATACCAAATGTTAGAAATTAAAGCAACACTACTTCAATGGAAATATGATTCAAGATAAATTTCAGCAATCTTTAACTGTGTGTTATTAATGGAGATTGTAACATAGAAACAAAACTAGGCTTCACAGAAATGCAAAATTAGAAATATGAACACATAATACAATGTTTAACATGGAGAAAACCCTTTAGGGTAAAAAAATCCACATAGGAAAGAGGTCCAATGTTTGTATTAATCTAAAAATGATTTACAATACAACACTTCAACTCTCTCCACCAATCTTCAATCTGACAGCATTCCGGCAGCACCCGAGTACCTAAAATTTGTATGTCAGAAACTAATACATGGAAAATACATATAGAAACATTTTCTAACTCATCTTAGGTGTTCACCTTCTCTCTCATGAGATTCCCCAACATACAAATATTAAATGCCATCTTATAAGCACCTTCCACTTGTCCAAAAACAACCATGCAAAGGTTGGGTGCCCAAGACTAAATCTGGCCTCTTACAAATTCTTATGACACATCATAACCATCATAGATTCCAAAAAAAGAGTATCTTTCCAAGATAGGAACCTTGGGCTAAATATAACAAATATACAACTAACATATCCATCATATGCATCATTGAATCACAGAATCTTATAACAACTTGCAGCTATCATAGATTCACTCACCAAACATTATGACAGTTGTTATATATGCCAAAAATAGTATATTCCTCAAGGGAGCATGCCTATCCTCATTTACCATGAGTTTTTACGTTTACCAATAGTAAAAGTCACTCTGTAATAACTTTCGGTGACTCCAAAATTACCCCTACCAATGAAACTAGTACATCTCCTCTTGGATAATTACAAATTACATATAATAAATAGAATAAATACAATATTGGGATTTACAAGGTTAATGGCACCTTATCCCAACACCCTAGCGCGCTCCCTGTCGTGATACAGGCAGGGTCAAGGGGCAGCGCTCTCGTGGGGGCTCGAGGGTAGCGCCCCCGAAACCTCCAACAATTTTTTATTATTTTATTATGGCGTTAGGAGTTATTTTTCTATTGGTTGACATTAAAAAAACCCTATTTTTGTAACTAGCATAAGTCTTGATAAAAGCGGCTAAGGGTTAGGGTTTCTGTTGATGTATTTTAGCATTTTGCAACAATATTGAGTTGCAAGGATTACTGGTTGTAATCAGTTTGATTTACTGGATAATAATATTGGACTCTCTATTGGTGGATGTAGCCTGGGTTTGGGTGAAGCACGTTAAAACTTGTCTCTCGCTGTTATTATTTTTGTGTATTTCAATTCCTCTGTTTAATTTTTATTTGCATTTAATTGATATCTTCTGCATGCAATCCCTAACAAAGCCTCCCTGTCCCTCAGCCTCTTCCTAAGCTTGAGCTTCTTCCTAGCCCCACTCCTCTTTCTCTTTCTCACCCACAATGTTTAAGCTTGTGGGTGAGAGATTTTCATTTTTTTGTCCATTGTTGCAAGTTCCTTAGCTTAATCTAGAGGTTGCATTTGAATGTAGATTAAATAGGTTATGCTTGCATTTTCTATTTTCTTAAGGTTTACATTTAATTGCATACATTTTGGCATGCTTAGTGAGATCCTTGTCCCTTATCTAATCCCTTGTTTGCAAGTTTTGTAGCTTGTTCTTGCAGGTTTTAACTCTCTTTTTAGGGAAGATCTAGGGGTGAACTTTTGTAGGAAGCATCCTATAGCAAAATGGACCTCACCATTGAGTCTAGAAGGCCCAAGAACCACCATTTTTATATAAAACTTGCCTAATTTCAATGTTGGAGAAAAAATACAATTTTTATTTGCAATGAATAGTGTTTCCAGTGATGAACAATGTTTCTAGTAGTGACCAGTATTTCTGGTGATGAACAATTTTTCCAGTAGTGACTAATGTTTCTGGTAATGAATAGTGTATCCAGTAGTGAACAATGTTTTCCATTCATGAACAACTCTTTTAGGCCATGAACAATGTTTTCAGACTGTGAATAGTGTTTAGTCTTGTCCCCTTTTTACCTTTAAATAGCATTTTAAAAAAAATCTCATAACTTTTAACCAGGATATTAGATTTTTGTGTTCTTACAGACATGTTGGAAATCTAGCTTGATGTACTTGATTGTGGATAAAGTGGTTTTCTATATTTTAACCCAATTTTTAGTTATAATAATTTGAAAACCTTCCTATTTTTCTTTGATCTTTAAACACTCATATCTTTTGCATATGAAAGTGTAATTTAGTGATTTTTTTGAAATTGCATAGAAAATCCTGAAGAATATTATGGTAACCTCTATTTTTTGTTTTATAACTTAATAGATTTTATTTTTTTGTGGTTTAAGTTTGATTGCTAATATATTTTCTTGTAGAAAAATGCTTTTCAAAGAATCTTGTTTATCAAACCCTTAACATTTTTGAGCATAGAATGCCGGTTCAAGATCATTCCTCAAATGACTAACTTGTTGTATGTAGTACCATTTGTCAATGTTAATATTTTTATAACTAATTTAGTTACACCATAAATATGGTAAGGGAATGAATGTTTGTATTCTTTGTTTGTGAGAATTTCTAAAGTGTGTATGCTCTCCCCTTGCACTGCAAGGTGATCTTGGGGATCAAAAGCACTTAGATTAGTTTTGATGTAGTGGCCTACTTAAGGATTTCATCACCTTAGGGGATGACCCAAACCCACATGTTCTAGTGGTGTATAGAAATTTAGGAGAGAATGGAAAGACTCTCTTATTGAAGGACACTTGTAATTTGGCTAAGATTGCAAGAACTTTACACCTTGCACTGTGATGGAGGAGAGTGGGTTACCCTCTCAAACTAGGCATTTAGACATACCCTTCATTTCATGGACTTGGGCCTCATGTACCTTTTGATATTTTGAGGATATCCCCTAGTGGATTGTATATCCTATATATGACCTTTCGACTATATATACTTGTAATGTACCAGGGTAAGAAGTTAACCTTGGGAAGTTACTCACCACACACAAAAGTTTATGGCCTCTAGAAATGGACATGCATGTTGTGTATACTTTCCCCTCACACCTTTTGAGAAATCTTGGGTGATTAAAAGTGGTTAGTTTCCTCATCATGGGACTTACACGTTATGACTAAACAAAAACAAGGTGGGCTTACAAGTGTATATACTCCCACTTAAATAATATAAGGTGTTCATGTGCTTGTTGTGTCTTTATTTGTGAGAAACTTGTACATCATCCATTAAAATCCAAACATTCCAAAACCTTGTCAAAGTTGGAATTTAAGATCTTACAACTTAATCTAATTTCTCAATCAAAATCCAACAAGGTCTTGTGCCTTCATCCCAACTACAATCATTCTTCATCCAATATTCATCCAATCATCCAATAAGGTCTATCACCCCTAATCCATCTTAAACCCAATCAAATCATCCAAACCAAGACCAAATCAATCCTAATCCAATCCAATCCAAAAACCAATCATCTCCGAATCAAATCATCCACACTTAAAATAAAAATTTAATTCATCACCCATATCAAAAGCAACCCAATCCTAATAGCATTCCATCCCTATCACCTCATCCAAATCTAAACCCAATCAATCCTAATCCACTCCACTTCCCACATCAAATCAACCCTAATCACATCAACTCAACCAAATCAAATCCATCAAGCCTTCACAAACTTCATTTCCACCTATGTCAAACCTCATTCAATCCATTCCACTTCTCTCCATCACTCAACAAATGAATCCAATAAAACCCACATACCATACCACCATATATTCCATACCAACTAATATCATATCAACCCACATCAAATCATCCAATCACTTCACATCCAACACATCAATCATACCAATCTCATCTATCAACATATCAAACTAATCCTGCATCCATCTATGTAAATACCTCATATCAAACATCAAATAATCTAACCACTTCACATCCAACACATCAATCATACCAACCTCATCCATCAACATATTAACCTAATCTCATATCCATCTATCCAACTACCTCATATCAACCCACATCCAATCATCTAATCACTTCACATCCAACACATCAATCTTACCAACCTAACCCATCAACATATCAACCTAAACCTACATCCATTTATCTCATTACCTCATCTAAACCTGCAATGCCATCATTCATCTCGTAAAAAAAAACACATCAATCATACTAACCTAATCTATCCATAAATTAAACCAAACCCATATCAACTTATCTGATGATCTCAATATTGGAATTGGACCAGACAACTGAGAGGGGGGGTGAATCAATTGTCACACAATATAAACTTTTTCTACTTTTAACCTTCTTTATTATCTTACTACTAGATTACTGATGTAAACATTAAAGCATAGATCAACAACATATGAGCAGAAACATAATCAACACACTTGACACCAAGATTTTGACGTGGAAACCCGGTTAAGGGAAAAACCACGGTGGGGGTTAACCCACAAAGATTTGTACCCTGTTAAAAGTATGTTAGAAAAATAGAAGGGACATGCCTTTAGGCACACTGCCCAGAGCTCACTGCTCAAAAAGAAAGGCTCATTGCCTACAAAATTTATTTAGAACAGAAATAATTAACTAAGAAATAACATCTACTTCATGCCTAGTTTAGTTTCAATGAATGCTCAAAAACTTTTGCTTTGCCCCAAATTCTTCTTTACTAACTTCACACTCTATACTGCTCTCGTTCCTTTTCTTCTCTGCTCTACTTCTGATTCTTTATTTGGATTTGATCTATTTTGCTCAAGGATGATGTTTAACAACTCTTCAACAAGTATTTATACACTTCATCAATCTTGGAATGATCAACAAGGTTGGCCAAACTTAACGCAAAATTTTACACTGTTGGCCCATCATAGCTGAGACTTGAATCTTCCTCTACTAACATGCCATGCTTCATAAAATGATCTTTAGATCATCCACAACACACTGGGAACATCCGGTCAACCAAGGCTAGGAAGAACAACAAATTCAAAGAAGAAATCTTCAATAACAAGCTCAAACTCTGATGCAGACCTCCAACATAGTAGCCACATGATCCAAATACTTCCACAAGCACATTGAACTTACTAATAAAATCCACTCTAAACCAAATTACCAGAATCATTTGCATCTTCCTTCGGAACCTCAAGAACACTGTTTGCCATGACTGTCAAACTAGAAGGATGGCTTGCAAACCTCCAAACTATGAACCACTGGAGTTGATGATACACAATGACTTCCCAAACATGCCTTTAGATTTGTAGATCATAATATTTCACTGTGGAGAAATCTGGACCAACTTACTGTCACTCTGTCTCTTCTGAATACTGCAAGATCCGGTTCTATTCAGATGACCATAACTTCTTCAAATCTTCATGCGGACTTCTCAATTCTTGACTGGAGCAGCCTTTAGCGAACCTCTATACAGCCATAAGGTTTGCAAACCTTGAGTCTTCATTAATTTTCTCAATATCCTCAACATTCCAATCTCCTGAATAGGAAACAAAATAAGGCACAGTTAACACCAATGACAACAAGAATATGTTGACATCAATGACAACACCGCTTAGGCACATATTTGCAACACTCAAATCAATCCACCATACCACGATTTAATTCCTACCAAAACACATATCAACAACCTCTCACTTCTTCAAATATCATCCAACATCCATATCAACAACCTACACAAAATAATGCCTTTACAAAGCCTAAAATCACAATCAAAGGTAAGGCCATGCATCCATTAGATGAGATTCCTCATCCCAAACCCAAAATCACAATCAAAGGAAAGGTCATGCATCCATTAGATGTGATCTATTATCCAAATGATGATAGTCTTGTAGATCAAGAGAAACATACCAATGATAATGCTAGCCTTGTAGATCAAGAGGAATATACCAATGACCCTAGCACAAGCCACCCCTCACATCAAAATAAAATATCTATTGGTGATTCTAATGTTACCTTTGACAAGGGAAACATCACTTTAGACTCTACATCCTATACAAATCCTCCATCCTTACAGACTTTGAAATCCAACTCCTCCCATCAATCCAAATGGTCCTATTCATATTTTCTCCTTCTCCAAGGACTACTAGCAAATGATCATAAACACAAAAGAAAAATCAAAGCTATAGAATCATGCAACTCCACTAATCCAATGCCATCCCCCTCTAGCACATGCACACATGTCACCAAGAAATTCATCAATCCACCATATCTCAAGAGCATCCAAGATCCCACATCTACCAAGCCTATCCAAAGGTCACCTAGTAACTTCCAAAATCAAACACCATCATGTAATCCAATGCCTATCCTTTAACCTATCGAACAATTTCCTAATACCATCCTTCTCTAAAATGAAACACTATCACGCAAATCAACGCCCATCAAGATTATCAAAGAGCCCCTTACCCAAAGATAAAGTCAAAACCCATCATGCAACCATGTTTTTGACCATTTAAAGCATATCACAGTTATCCAAGAATTATCTATCCTAGCATCCAATCTATTAGAGCTATGTCAAGAACAAAATCCAAAGCATGCCTAACTATGTCTCCATCTAAATCAAGATCAAAGCATCCTAATTCATTCTATCCATGATCAGGATCAATTATCCAAGATACTCCCCTCTATGATCAATATCCTATCCATGATCAAGAAATACAAACTAATCCTATTCATTATCCAACTAGTCCTATCCATCATCCAACAACATCCACTTCCCATGATGAGGCACTTAGTCCCCATGAACGCATAGACAATTAAGTGATAGTGATCATATCAAACCTATCAATGGGTAAGCTACCACTGAGCATTCAATTGATCAAGGAAAGGAAAGCATAAACAATGATCAAGGCATGACAAGTGTACACAATGAGAAAGCACAAGCACCCTATCAATTGGGATCTTCTACATTCATCAAGTTAGGATTTGTCATGGATGGGATGATAGCAATTTCTAATAGTTCTTGGCAACACACCATGGGCTAGAATCATGCATCGAACACAACAAGTATCCTGCTGCAAAAAAGATATGTAAAATCATGAACTATCAAGAAAATGGATTAGGCCTTCATGAGCAAGGCATCCTAGAGCCTATCCTAATCTACATCAGTCATGGTCAAGGCATCATATATCAATCATCTAAACAATCTAATGATGTTAGTGGTACTTCAACGATCATTGAGGCAACTTTATCCAAAGAAAGAATCAAGATAGGGACCATTCATAGCCCCTACAACAAGCTTGATACCAACACTCATTCCACCTTCACTATCCATACCATCAAAATTTATATTCCACACTCTCAACCCATCAATTGGGACCAAAAAAATTGTAAAGCATATAAAGCAAAAGATCCAAATCACACATCAAAGGTGTATGAATCTAAAAATCAAGGAAGACACATAAAAGCAATCTGGGTCCCGAAGTAAAATGGACCAACCAAATCAATTGTAGCATAATATCTAAATCAAGAAATTGTGCTAATAGTGTGGAACCAATCTAAAGACAAATCTATTGCATATAATAGGTGTCCACCACCTTCTAGATTATATAAGAATGTTGGTCCTAAATATCCAAATCAAGCAATCCCTTAAACCATGGAGCCACATCGAAAGACACACATTGCATATAATAGGTGTCCACTACCTTCAAAATTATCTTCACTCCCAACACATATGGTGTATAAGAATGTTGGCCCTATTTGGACCTAGATTTTCTGGATCCCAAGTTTGCAAAATCATGTCAATTCATCAATTGTCTTAAAGGGAGGTCCCAATGTATTTGCCTTATTTTTTTGTGTCTAATGTTGTTTCCCCTAAAATTTGACTAAGTCAAATATTTCAAGCCCCTGGTTTTTGACTAAGTATAATATTTTGTGAGATCCTCCAAAATCTAGAATTTGTGTTTAACTCCTATGGGTCTGAAACCACTCTCAAACATCCTTAAACTATATACATGAAATATAACTAAAAGTATAAGAAAGTAAATGCCGATATATAAATGCTACTTATACTTAAATGTTATATTTCATGTATATGTTTCATAAATATCTTAAGTTTTTGGCCCAAGTCTTGAGTGATTAAAGGAAAAGGAGAGGGTAGCGACGTTGCCAAGTGTCATCACGACACAAGCCAAAGGAGAAATGAGTCTAATAGTTTAGAGACAAAGCACCAGCACATCAATTGTTCCCCTCCGATGTAGTGGTGGGCCTGATGCATTCAAAGAAAAGAGCCCACGGGAAAGAAACACGTGGATGCTTCTTGCACCTCGAAGCTTAAACAAATTTGATAACATCTTCCATTTGTGAAAAGCTGCCATGTGTTGTGGCTATAAACCAAAGTTTTTTTCCTTGTTTATAGTTGTTGACAAAACATTGACAGATAGGAACTCAGGCAGGAAAAGGATGAGGTGACTAATGAAGCAGATTTGAAGATGGACACAGTTAATGTACATGTAGGTGGATTTGCTATGGTAGGTGAATTTGAATGCTGCTATGGTGTGCTCTAATTTCTCCTGTACATAACAAAGAGGTTGCAACATTATAAATACTAGGATTAAAGATATTCAAGGGGTTGGTCTTTGAACCAATTGTCTGGTCTACAAGTGCCTCAAGAGGATTTTAAGGCTTCAAATCATGCCAGTGAGAGTTGTAAACATGGGAAATATCTTTGAGATAGCGAGGAAAGATATTCTAATGCAAATATTCATTTGATGTTATGTCTTCATGGAAGAATGTAATAGCTCAGGGAGGTGCTTGAACCCATTTATTCACTTATCTTGCCACATTTGCTGGTATGACTAACAATATTTTGACAATGTGTGACAATATTAAATTCAATACAAGCCTTTGTGTTGGGTCATTTTTTTGTTAAAGATTGATTATTACATGTTTTCCTTCGATCATTAAGTATGTTCATTAGATGAGATTTAATCTAAGAAATGTATGCAAATGCAATTCTAGTTTCTGTTGATGCTTATTAGATTCATCTCCTTTTGCTTTCCTGCTCTTGACTCTATTACCCATTGGAGTAGGCACCGGTCCATATTGGGGAAGGATCAATCACTCTCATTTATTAAATCTTTGTATTGGGTAGTTGTAGGAGTAGGAGTAGGATTAGTTTAGGTTTTACATGTCCATGATTCTATGTATAACCAGGGATAAATTTGAAGAAATACAAAATAGTTTAAATCATTCGTGAATCATGTCCATGTGTTCCTACACTATGTATTTTGTGTATGTAAAGTTTAAGTGGATTCATATTAAGGAATATGATGTTTTCATCTTTGGATGCATATGCATAGTGTAGTAATCAAATATATTGATGTTTATGTGGCTAGTTGTTCTTGATTTAGTGACAATATTTAGAATCAAGTTAGTGAGTTGGGTTTAGCCACCGATTTTAGTTGCTCATCTGGTTATTCAACCTTAGGGAATACCCTCCCAAGTCTAAGCTGAGCTCAAAGTGTAGGAGAGAAAACCCACTCTTGTCCATTGGCCTAGAATCATCCTCAACCTATTGATAAACCTCTTTCCAATCACCTTGATGACACTCCTGACCTAGGTGATTCGATAATGTTTTAGGGTTTTGGATTGTGGTTATTTTGGGAACCAACAACACTAATCACCATCCTAATCTGCAATCCACCATCCCAAGTATGGAGAGTTACGAATCCTCCAACCTAATCTAAATCACTAATCTATCCAACTAAATCTTGCAAACCTCAACCATCTAATTCCACACCCAACATCCTCTATCCAAATCTAAAATCAAACCTCAAATCCAAAAAGCCCAAATCCCAAATCTATCAAATTATGGTAGAAACACTTGATCATAAGGGTTATGATGGTACTCTATCAAGATGTAAACATTTAGATAAGGCCAACTTTGTTATTAATGAGGATCACACCAACATCAATGGATTTCACATGAGTACTATGATCTTGACAAAGTAATTACTCTAGGAAGGTCACTACTAGCATGTTATGAAAAGAGAATCTACATCAACTATATCAAATGGAAAAGGACATGTGAAGACCCCTTGAAGTCATCAAGTGTAATGCCCCAAGATTTCACCCAGGACATTAGTTGAACAAACACAAGACAAACAAAATTTTCATGTTTGCAAGTTTGACATTTACATGTCACATTGCACTCACACATGCACAAGGTGTTGTAACAAGTACAACACCTAAGATGACATAACTGTTGCAATAGGCAAGGTGGCACAAGTGGAAGACTTCACTCATCATGTGAAAAATCACCACAATGACCAAGTGGGAGAATGGAGCTCACTCCATGACAATGATCAAACACACATCCAAGACCTTGTTTCCTCACAAACATAAAGAGTAGGATGAGGGTAACAATTACCTTGAATCCATTCCATGATGACACAAAATAAGATCCCAACACAAGGAAAAACTCACTCAAGAGATTGATCAACAAGGAGGTACAAGCCCTCGACCAATCAAAATGATCACCAGTCAATTTTTCTCAAAGATATGAATCCCAATGTAAAGAGGGAATAACTTCCAAACCAAGACACCTAATGATAAAGTGGCAGCATGGGAAGACTTAAAAAACCAAGATGAACAACTTCTATATAAAAAGTTTCATTAGGAAAGGTCAATAAGTGCTCATTGTCCAATGACTCAAGGAATACAATGCCCCAGAGGACTACAACAACCCAGAGAGGACTACAGTGCCCCAATAGGACTACAATGATTTTCTCTAGTGTCCATTTTTGGTGCTAGAATCCAAATTGGTGTTAGGTTCAATTTCATGATGTCATCCTTCCACAATGTCTGAACATAAAATTTCCTTAGAACACCTACTCAGGACTTTGACCAAGGGTCCCACAAGGAATTTATTGACAAGGATTCCATCCCTAGGCTTCCTACAAATTGATAGAAGATAGATCAAGCCTCAGGAGACAATTTCAAGGTCTTCAAACTTATCGATCTTTGAACAAGAACAAGACTGACACACTCTCCAAAAAAAGAGGTCAACAAGTGAAACACTCCCAAGATAAGATAGAGTGCCACAAAACACCTAACCAAACACACTCAGCTCATGTGGACATACCCACATGCAAAGGAGATGGCATACAGGTCAAGGGTATGATCCACCCTATGTAAGGTCATCAACAACCAACTCAAGATGACTCAACAAGCCAATTAAACACCATCAACCAATCCACACTAAGCATTTAGACAAATTACAAAATTATGAATTAAGGAATTAGGCCAATATCCTCATAAGCAAATATAAAAAAAGTATTACGAAATGCTATGCCCATTTAACACCAATGTCGACATGCGCTAAAACCAATCGTAGGATCCTCACCACCTATATGGGTGGAATGCGATCCAATACTAACACATCCATAAACATCATATGAATCATTAAATAACTTGAAGCCAACATAATCAATTATCATGATTTTAGCATTCTAAACATGCTAACACCCTCACAAAATGAGGTGTGGAAAATACAATATGATAACAATTATTTATTACAATTAGAGGGTCTATCCTAAACATGGATGGATCATAATCCACATCATAGAATATATCAAAACATGATTACAATCTTAAATTACAATGGTCTCAAGGACCCCATTTACAATGATTACCAATATACAATAATAAAATGATATAAGAAAAAATATACCAAAAGTACAACACACTCTCCAAGAGCATCCTCCAAGCTTGCCTATCCCTAATGGTGGTTTAGCACCACCCAACCATGTGGTACTCTTAGGCCCATCCCATTATCCTAGGAGATGGTCGAATTGGGTACAAGAACACTCACATAATCAAGAGAACATGGAAACACTCACACCAATCAAACATACACAAAACACATGGCATCACACACCAATTAAAGCATAATGGATACATGTGGCATAACTACCAATCAAATGCATACAAGAATGAATGGCTCACATGAGCCAACAAGCATGAAAGAATGCCATCTTAATAATCAAGCATAACGGATTGTCACACCTTCAATGCACCCCAAACAAGGCATACATCATACACCATCATGCATATGTATATGAGATAACAACCATCAACATATATGAATGTGGTCTAAACACATTTCGAATACCAAATCTGAAGAAAGGGTGACACGAGAATATTAAAAATAGAACCAATGAGTGTCTTATGATCAAAACTGAACCCAAGATAGCATCCCCATTTTGCATAGATTTCAAGTAAAGGAATACTCTGACATTCACCAAATCCTAGAGTTGTGACATGTCCTTTACTATAAAAACTGGATCTAGGATAGCATCCCCATTTTGCATAGATATCTTAATTAACATGTTTTATTTTTCCCAGTTTGTATTGCATTATCACTTGATTATTAAACTCTCCAAATTGAATTTCGAGAGATCCCTTTGTGTCATGAAAATCAATGAGAGCCTACTCCTTCCCTATTCTATGCCTCAACCTATGTCTAATGCACCAAATTGACAATTTGGGTGTGGCGCGTAAATCAATGCATAAATTTTCAACATATAATTTTTTTTTTGACACCATACATAAAAGATGTAGAATCTTAAAATAATAGGGAGACTACTCATCCCACATTATAAAACATCATATTAAAGTCTAAAATACAAATTTTATTCATTTCCAAATGCAAGCAAAACCGTAAAATCCTCAAATCGTCCATTAATGGAGTTTGGTTGCTAACTTGTCTAATTTTCCATTTTTTTTTTTCAAAATAAGGAAATTTTCAAAAACATAAATATACCTTTTTGTCCCAAATATGCACAACATACTTTTCAAATAAAATTGGGAAAACAAGATTTTATAAAAAAAATTCCATAGTAATAGTTATTTTTGACATTTTTTTCAAAATTTAAAATGTAACTTAAAACATAAGAAATCTACCTCTAATTACAACAATCAATTCCTTCAACAAGGAAGCCATGAGAAAACCACCTATTGTGGCATGAAAACGGAGGAATTTAAAATTTAAATAATGAAGAAAGAGGGAAAAATACCTTCCAAGCAAGCTCTTTAAAATACAAATGGAGAAATTCTTGAATCTAAATCTTTTTCCACACACAAATCTCCACCAAGCAACCACCAATTCAAGCAATGAACAATCCAATCTGTTCATCCAATCTTCTCAATTTTATTTTCTTTCCATGGAGCATGAAGAGTGTTTGAGAGAAAAATAACAAGTAAATGACAAATAGAAGTCTATTTTGCTTTATACTCTCAAAAGCCTTTTTCTATTCTTTTATTTTTTTAATTTCTTTTTCTAATTTCCCAAATATCTTTCCAAGAATAACTTTTTAAATAATATGCAATTTACCAATTAAATCTAATGCAATTACTTCCACAAGTCGAATGCAAAATAATTAAATTGCATTTCAAAAATTCTAAACACTAATGTAATTAAATCAAATTTTTATTAAAACATAATTTCTACCTTTTTAAGGAAAAATATTTCATTTCGAAGAAAGAATTGAATTCACTTTAAATTTCTTCAACTAAAATAAAATAATGCAATAAATTTTTGCACTAAGGTAAAATTAATCTTTTTTTACTAAACCATTAAAATATTTTGAAACTACAAAAAAAAACTTTTGAAGACAAATTAAAATACAATGAAAAGATAAAAGAAATACACGCAAAGGACTCGTTGACACTTAATGGGTTTCCACAACATGCGAAATCTAGAATCTCATCAGTTCAGATCCAGGTTAACATAGGGGTTCACAAGACTTGTCTTGCACTCAAACTAAGTGAGATAGAGGTTGAATTAAAATCATTGCTTGAAACAAAAATATGGATCTTCGCTACTTTTCATCAGCAAATTACTTCCATGCCAATTCACTCATCTTTATTGGACCAAGTGAGATTTTTCCCATTCTACACGATGTCATCCTTTTCGAATCAAATTTTATTGATAGGGCCTAGGGAAACTAGATGATCATATTTGGCTCAAATTTTAACAATAGATTCTTATTTACCTTTAATAATAATATCTCCTAAAAGTTTTTTGAGGCAGTAGAAACTTTTGTCTCACTATGAACCTGAGTATACATCTTCAACTCAAAATTCATATCTTGGGCATGAAAATATCCTTTTGTTTATGGGCTGGTTAGGCAGGCTAAAAGACCTACTTGAGAAAGTCCATTATGACACACACATGTTTTACCAAAAATGACCATCTCCAATATATAACCATAATTGGAGAAATAGCATGTACCTACACACTCATGCCAAACATTAGGTGTACCTACTTCACATATAATAGCTAAAGCAACATAATCGACCCCAATGTGGCATAAATCATACATGATATAAAATTATCACATATATTGTAAATCATCTACGACTAGCATGATCCAAGAACATGATCCATAATCAACAACATTTCACATAGATGTTGAAACAATATAATAATCACAACTATAATAAATATATAATGAAAATAATGCTTGCTTGTGTGTATTATCCTTTGGTTTTGTTAGCTGTCCTATCACAGTATTGACCAAGGTTGTCAAATGTCTTGTGATGTGCTAGGGCATCATTTTGTTTGTTGATTGTCCTATCACAATACCCACCAAGGTTGTCAAATGCCTTGAGATGTGTTGGGGCATCCTTTTTTTGCTTGTAACTCAGTCATCTACACATGGGCTACATCGTCACCTTGGTCTTTATAGCCTAGTGCATAATATATCATACTATATCAAAATAGGTGCTCACCACATATCAACATAATACCTACATTCAAGATCACACACTCATTATCCCAAAAACACATTACCCATTATCATCTATCCTTTATCATTTGATTCATTCTTAAGTCTTGTGCTCATGATTTAAATGATACACATAATTAGTTAATTAATTCATTATTCTTTTTGAGTTAGCTATCTAACATCATCATTTTCTACATTATGCCAGGCAACCAAATAAAACTAACCACCTCATACCATTTATTTCCTCCTAACCATATCATCACATAATAAATCACATCATATCATCTAATCATAATATAATGCCTCTCATCCACCCCATCCATTTGAATCTATTCATCCTTCAACCTTCTTCTGTCTATCATCCTCCAATACTTCTTCTATCTGATGATCTGATCTATTTCATCCCTCATTAACCTCCAATCTTCTATCATGTCCTTTCTCATTCTTCCCTCATTTTTTTATCCATTTTGAGAGCACACCTGTGTTCTTGAAATCTGCTTATCCTCTCGAGGGGGGATCATCCCTTCATTATACTAACACCATGTTTAATCAATTCTCTCATCAATTGGGGCATATCATCATCCTCTTCATCCTACAAACATTATATTTTTTTTAATAAAAGAGGGTAAAAAATTTATTAATCAAAGAGAGCAAAACAGAGCATAAAAGCAGTAGGAGGCCCAAATGGGCCTAGAAACATCAAACAAGAAATCAAGAAGTGGTCATACAACATCTCACGTCCACAGTAACCAAATCCTCCAAATATTGAGCAAGATCTCCAGGTAAACTATCCCAATCATCCACCAACCAGGTCCCATTCTTCTCAGAAGCCCATTTGGCCAACCCATTAGCCACCTTATTCCATTCCCAAGGGATATGAGAGAAGGTGATATAATCAAGTAATTCACCAAGATTGGTGATTTGCTTAGCCACCACCGCAAGCTGCCAACTAACATCATCAAACTGCCTTCTATTTATCAAGTCTATCACCACCTGAGAATCTGACTTGTAGATAATCTTTTTCCAGCCAAGGGCATATGCCCTCTTCAAAGCCAAAAGAATAGCCAAGGCCTCCATCATATTATAGGAGTGTTGCCCCCTATATTTTGAGAAGAAAAACACAACCACCCCAAAACTGTCTCTGCCCACCCCACCAATGCCAGCGTGCCCATGATTACCCTTTGCAGACCCATTAGTATTAATTTTCAAGACTCTAGTGCGAGAGGGTAGCCAATGCCCTCCCCTAAAGACTTTCCCTCTAGAACACTTGCTCTGCCCAATCTTGGGCCTTCCAGTACCCCCAACAGGTATCCCCAGATTATGAATCACTCCAGTATCACCAGGATCCACTAGGGCTGACAGATCACATTTAGCATACAAGGTCTCCTGCAAGGCCCCACGAATGCGAGACCAAACTTGACCCACTAACAACTTCTTATCCAGAAAGACCTTGTGGTTGCGCTCCAACTAGATGTGCCATATAATCAAACTAGGGCCAATTAGCTACGCTATGTGTAGAAACAAAGTCCTCACTAGAATGGGCCCAATGTTTTTCCAAAACTCCTCTAGAGAAGAAGGGTGCCTGCACTTCAAGTTCCAGGCCCCCCACCAAAAATGCCAAATAGTCCTAGCAAATGGGCACTGAAAGAAAATATGTGAAATAATCTCAACATCTTTTAGGCATAAGAAACATAATGAAGGATCTTGGAAGCCTTGCTTACAGAGGTTATCCCAAGTCAAACACTTGCCATAAACCACTAGCCAAGAAAAAAAATTACATTTTGGCCAAGAGAATTTATTCCAAATATTTTCCCACCAAGGAACCTCAGCACTACCCCAGGCCTATCTATCCAAAACATGATACCCTGAAGCAATAGTGAACTTCCGTTTAGGATTTGGACCCCAAGCCAGCACATCCCACTCTGGAAGAGAACAAAAAACTCTATCAGCCAAAATGGAGGACAACTCCCTCCTATCCTCCAAAGAGCCACCCATGGGCCAATCCTGCATATCCTTCCACTGGTAAACAATGGTCTATCCCAAAGCCTGAGGGGATTTGAAATCCATCACTCTACTCCAACTATCCTGAACAAAAATCCTACATAAGTCCCCCATGTGAGGATGCGAGGAGAGGATAGGCGGGAAGCCATCTTAGGAGTCATGCCAAAAAATAGCATCAGGGCCTCTATTGTAGATCCAAAACATGACTTGTTTAACTGACGTAGCCCCCCTCTTGAGAGTATCCCATATCATAGACCCTTTCCTTGAAAGACTAAATCAAGGAACCTTAGCGCCATCCACCTCCCCAAGGTACTTGAAAGTAAGGATCCTGGCCCAATACTGATGCTGATATGAACACCATCTCTAGTACAGCTTAGCAGCCAAAGCTTGCCCATTCCAATCTGCCCTACACAAACCCATACCACCATCCTTCTTTGGCTGGCAAACAACTTCCCACTTAATTAAGCTCCACTTCTTTGAAAGGAGATTACCTGACCAAAGAAACTACCGACAGAGGCCCTCAAAATCTTTGATGAAGCTTGAGGGAGTAGTCAACACGAAGCACCTGTATAAAGGAAGGGCTTGAACCATAGACTTCAACAGAGTAACTCGGACAGCCGTGGATAACCATCTATAGGTCCAATGACAAACTAGCCCTCAAAATTTATCAATCACATCCTACCAAAAACACTTGGGAAGTGGATGCACATCTAGAGGGATGCCAAGGTATATAAAGGGAAGTTTCCCCACATGAAACCTTAAGATCCTGGCAATACGCTGCTAAATAAGCATGGGGGTATTAAAGAAATAAATGCAAGACTTACTTTCATTAATGCTTTGACCCAAGGCAGTGAGGTAACAATCCAAAATCTATCGTAAATCAACTGCTTTAGCCACCTTAGTAGCACCCATCAAAGTCGTATCATCCACAAACTGAAGATGAGTTTGAGGAGGAAGAGAGTTGCTCCATTTCCATCCCTGAACATGCCCATCCATAACGTAGGACTTAATGAATCTCCCCAAGCCTTCAGCCATCAAGATGAACAAATATGGGGATATGGGGTCCCCCTGCCGAAGACCTCTAGAAGCACTAAACAGATTCGAAGACTCCCCATTTATGAGAATGGAAAAGGATGAAGTATTCACATAGCTCATGACCCAATCAATCCAGTCACCACTGAACCTAAAGGCTCTAAGAATTCTGATCAAAAAGCCCCATTTAACTCTGTCATAAGCTTTAGCCATGTCCAACTTTATAAACATAGCCTTTTCCTTAGAAGAGGCTATGGAGTGAATAGTCTCAGCCACAATAACTACTCCATCCAAAATCTGTCTACCTGCAATGAAGCCTCCTTGTTCCTCCGAGATCAACTTATCCAGCCATGGCTTCAAATGCTCAGCAATTAGCTTTGTAATGATTTTATACACCACATTGCACAAAGCAATTGGTCAAAAAAAATCTAGAGAATCAGCACCCTCACATTTTGGGATAAGAGAAAGAAATGTGGCATTCATGGCTCACAACATTTGCTTATTCCTTAAAGACTCCTGTACCACCTCCAAAAGATCAAGGTTGATCACTTCCCAAAATTCCTTGAAGAACTCAGCCGGGAACCCATCCGGACTAGGAGCCTTCCCTTTTTTCAACTGAAACACCACATCCTCCAATTCCTTCAAAGAAATAGGTTTAAGAAGAGAATCATTCAAATCCAGTCACCAAAGGAGGAATACAAGATAGGATAGAAGCTTCCTCCTCACTAGCAGGCAGGGTATCTTCAGAAAAGAGAGCAGAGAAAAAATGAACCGCCTCAATAGAGATCCCTGAAGAGGAAGAAATAATAGAACCCTTAGGAGAGCGGAGAGAAGACAGAAAGTTACCTTGTCTTCGAGCCTTCACCGATTTATGAAAGAAGGAAGTATTCCTATCCCCTTCCTCAAGCCAATTGACACGAGCCTTCTGTTTCCAAAAAAATTCCTCACAAAGCTCCCATTCCTCAAGGTCTTTAACCGCACTATCCTCTAGCCTACTTAAATTTGCATCAAGACCCTGATCCTGAATCTGCCTGGTAATAGAATCCAAGCGCTCCTGGGCAACCCTTTTCCTTTGAAACACATTTCCAAACTGATACTTATTCTAATGTTTCAATTTATACTTCACATATTGAAGCCTCTTCACAAATGAGTACATAGCTATACCAAAAGCAGGTCGTCCTTCAGTCCACCATCTAGAAACCAATTCAAGAAGACTCTCCTCCCTGAGCCACATAAGATAAAATCTAAAAGTCTACTTTTTAGGACCACTAGACAAACAGGCAAAGAATTTGATCGGCCAATGGTTAGATCCTCTCCAATCTAAAATTTCCAAACTTGATAGCCACTTGTCACCCACCCAAAAATTGGAAACAAGAAACCTGTCTAATTGTTTAGAAATGACATCCCCAAGCCTCCTATTATTCCAAGTAAACATGCCATTTGAAGGTTTGATATACACAAGCTGAAGCCAAACCAAATTATCCCTTAGGAGATCAAAGGAGGGGCCCAAACGAGGCACTCCGCCCCTTTTCTCCTCTAGAGATGTAATTGCATTGAAGTCACCTACCATAATCCAGGGAAGGAAAGGATCTAATGATCTTAGAAAATTGATATGAGACCACAAAAGACTCTTGCCAGGAACATCTGTTAGAGCATAAATGTTAGAAAAAAGAATTCTTTCCCCTGTCTCCAAACTAATTACAATCAGAGAAATGGAGAATTTGCTAGATAACCACCAAACAGGAGAAATTCATCGAGGATCCCAGAGGCAAGCAAGACCCCCAAATCTACCCTGCGCACCCACACACTATATCATACCATCCATAGATAACTTCGTCTCCTAGAGGAAAACCACATCTGGAGAATGAGCACTAACCAAGTCCCGAATAGCCTTTTATCTGAGAGAAGTGAGTATCCAATGTCTTCACTGACCCAGATTCCACCAATGTCTCCCCATCCATCTAAACTTTCTCTTGATCCTTCTTCCTCCCCACCTTTTGGGGCTTATCAGGAGCACTCTTTTTCAGGGTTTTTGCTGTAAACCCAAAATAGGAGAAGTAGAGAGGGCTTTATTCTTACCAGAGTCTTCCAAACCTGGTCCACCCACTAAACTCACCTTTTCAGCCGAAGAGGCCATAGGGGTTTCCACCAAACCACAAGAGTCACCAATCCTAGCATCAAGGGAAGGAGCAACTAAATCCATCACCACCCTAGAAGCCACCATAGGAACAAGGGCCAAGGTAGTGATAGGAAAAGACTCTGAATTATGATCAACTAAAGGAGAAGCTTCAACATGCATGTCAAAAGAAACCCCCTCCTCATGGACTAATTCATCCAAAGCCTCAAACTTGTTAAAAGTCTCCTCCTCTTGACGATCCTGAAGAGTCCTCTTCTGACCTTGATTCTTGTTTCGTGACTTAATTGGCACAAATCCATCTTTATCTGGTACCACCCCCTGCATGGGGGCTTTACTCTTTTCCTCCCTTGGATTAGATGGAGCCTTCACATTATCTAAACCACTAGCAGCTGAGGCACGAGGGCACCTCCTTTGAAGATGACCATACTCATGGCACAACCGGCACCTGAAGGGTAAAGTCTTGTAGTCTAACTGCTGAGTCCAGGAGCTAGACCCAACAGTCAGATCAATAGAATCTGGTAGAGGCTGGCTCAGATCAATCTCCACACATACCCAGGCATAGGAAAAAAATTGCTTTTCTAAAGTTTGTTGAGATGGGCCAATAGGCTTCCCCAACAACAATGCAATTGATTGCAAAATATCATGTCTCCAACATTCCAATGGCAACTGAGGAAAATGAACCCACACCAGCACCTTTGAGGGTAGCTCTTTAGTTGAGTTAAAGCCTGCATGCCATGGCTTCATGAATAAGCCAACTTTATTATAAAAGTAGGGCCCTCCCTCAAATGCCTTGTTATGATCGGAGATACACGAAAAAACCACCAGAAAGAAGTTATTCATGGCTAGCAAGATGTCAAAATCACCTTCCAGATTCCATGACTTACGAATCCAAGGTTCCAGAAAAGGCATCGAAACCCTCAATCCCATAAATTTGTAAATTAAAACATGTTTGCTATAATACTCCAGGTCCTTGACTACCACCTCTATTTGAATCACCAGCTTCAAACGAGTTTGATCTCTCACCAAGCATCCGTTTATCTTTTGCAATTTCAAAGCACCAATGCTAAAAACCCCAACATCAGGAGGGGATGGATGAGGAAACTTGTCACCAACTTCTGCCATCGCAGCATCCCCCAATGTCTCACCCAAAGGCACAGACCCTGCCATTATAAAAACCCCTCAAGCCCTCGCACCCCCCACCTACACCAAATAATGCACACACTTGAGAAAAAAGACCCCCGGAAAGCTAAAAAACCCCTCCCCTCACTGGAAACCTACAAACATTATATTTTATTTTTCTTTGAAACAATGTTATAAAAATGTTGTCTCAAAGAGGGGCAAAATGTAGACACCTAAAATTATCCATCGCATTTATGTTGTCATCAACACTTAATTTGCATCATTTTCCTCTAAATTAATTGAATAAATCCTATTTATTTAATTAATCATTTCATTTCCCCTTTCAACATTAATTAAATGTT
Source organism: Cunninghamia lanceolata (assembly GCA_027924645.1). NCBI lineage: Eukaryota > Viridiplantae > Streptophyta > Pinopsida > Cupressales > Cupressaceae > Cunninghamia > Cunninghamia lanceolata. The sequence continues at coordinate 1,393,452 of BSBN01001102.1, forward strand.
TTTTATTTGTTAATTAATTAACTAATATTTTTCTAGGTAATAATTAAACAAATCAAAATAATTTATTTACTTAATCAATCTAATTTCTAAAACTCCATTTCAAATAAATAAAATTAATATTTTATTTATTTAATTACAACATTATCCTCATTCCCATGAATTAAATAAATTTATGTATTTAATTCTCTAATTTCCTCTCAGCTCCTTAGTTGACTAAAAGAGACAATTAGTTAACTAATTATCCTCATTCTCATGAGTTAAATAAATTTATTAAATTCTATAATTTCTTCTCAACTCCTTAGTTGACTAAAAGAGACAATTAGTTAACTAATTAGTTATTTTCATAATTTAAATCAAGCACAAGTTAACTACATGCATGCATGCATGCACAAGACTCCAAGAAAGGACTTATTAATCCTCTTGATCCATGTCACAAAAAGACACTTGTTAACTCATGCATCTAAATCCTCTCAAGCAACCATAGACATTGATCCATCAAATCAATCTCCACCATTGATCATCTCTTCCAAACACCTATAAATTAAACCTCTCACAAGCCATAATCATCTTCAATATTGAATGTAATGTTATGTTAATTTGAGCATCTAACATACATCTCTCAATCATAACAATCTATTGGAGCCAACAACCATTATTGGTGCAACAAGAAATTTGTGGGTGAGAGGTTTTCATTTGTTTTTGTCCATTGTTACAAGTTCCTTAGCTTAATCTAGAGGTTGTAGTTGAATGTAGATTAAATAGGTTATGCTTGCATTTTATATTTGCTTAAGCTTTACATTTATTTGCATAAATAAGGAAATGATTAGGGACTTGAAATTCCAGTTTTCATTATAATTTGAAATGAAATATTTAGGGGCTACTAAATACATATTTGGGATGGAAATTAGATAGGATAGAGCTAAGAGAAAACTTTTGATTTGTTATAGGAAGTATATTGAGGGGGAAAGTTCAAAGTTGTGTCACACTTTTATATATGAATGACCAACAGTGATCTAACTTTTTAACTTGAATCACTACAAAATGATGTATATGTTTTAAATTTTGAAATGATGTAAATTAATAAAATGTACATTTTTTAGTATATTGTATGTTTGTATTAAAAAAAGTAAAAATTTATTTTAATGTAGTTTTTTGTAAAATTGACACTATAATCTAGTTGTTAATAAAATGTTGAAAAATAAGGTTAAGTGAGACATCGCTCTTTATATAGTATTTTTTTTTCCTTCAATTTTTTTGGTATTTATAACTTGAAACTTTAGTGCATGGATTAATTTTGCCCATTTCAATAAATATATATTTTTAAATAAATATTGAAACTTGCGTGTAATGAAGACACAACTGATTTGATGGAATGCAACTTTTTGTCTTAACTATTTATCTAAAAGTGGAAAAAAATTATATAATTTTGACATGGAATCTCTCCTCTAGTGCATCAATTTTTTTCCAAATTTTAAAAATAAACTTTAGTATTTTTCTTGAGAGGACAATCAACATTAGATTTTGGTGTTGATGTTCTACTTAAAGTAAAAATAAAAAATAAAATATAATACTAATTAAAATATTTTAAAAAATATATTTTTATAAAATATGCTTATAGATCTACAAAAATGTATTTTTATTATTTAAGTGAATAAGAGTTGTTAGAACATCAAGTTTCTTAAATAATTTTATTTTTTTGGTAAATTAGACCCAAAATGATGCTACATATGTATTTAGTGGATACTTTAAGTTGAAAAAATTGTGACCTAGATCTAATTTAGCTAAAATGAATCCAGCTAGAACTTATGTTTCATCAAAATGAACTTACAGTTGGAAATGCTTAAATTTATTTATGTTGATAAGTTGGCCTGAAGTGTGACACAACTTTAAACTTTCACCCTTGAGTTTATTTTATAGCATTTCAATATGGTTGACAATTTAAATTGGTGATTATTCTTATTTTTGTGGGAACTGATCTTTTAGTTAAGTAGTGTCCTACAAAACCTTCAAATATGGAGAAGGTGAGTCCATTTCCCTGTGCTAGTGTAGTTGGGAGCCTGATGTATGTTATGGGTTGTACTATATTAGATATTTCCCAAGTAGTAGGAGTCTTGATCCATTACAAGCTAATCTTGGACAAGAAAATTAGATTGTAGTGAAGAGGGTGTTTAGGTATTTGTGGGGTACTTCTAAGTATTCTATTTGTTATTATTGTGATATTATAAAGGACCAACACTTTTGGATATTTGGAGTTATGAAGATTCACATTGTGTAGAGGATGTTGACAACACAAGGCCTACTAGTGGCTACATGTTTAGATTATTCAGTAGTGTAGTGAGTTGGATGAGTAAATGATAGGCTATGGTTTCTTTATTCACAATAGGGTAGAGTACATGGTAGGTACTTGTTCCTATAAGTAGTCCATTTAGCTTCTATTATTGTGCTCAAATGTTGGTTTGCATTAAAGAGTAGTCAGAGTATATTGTGATAGTTAAAGTGTCATTGGATTGGCAAAAGAACTTGAGCTTTCATGCACAAATGAAGCATATTGATGTACAATATGATTAATGTTTGTGATATTGTGGAATATGGGAGGGTTTTGTTGGATAAAGTTGATACTTTAGATAATGTTATAGATGTTTTGATAAAGCTAGTTAGTACAAAGAAGTTCAGGTGCTGCAATAAGTCTATGGGCCCCTTGGACCCTAGTAGATAGTTTATAGTGTTGGTATTCCCTTTGTTCTTGCAAGGTTTTTAACAAGTGGGATAAGGTTACCTCCATAATATGATGCAAGAGAATTCAGGGCGAATAAGCAATCAACATCAACAAAAAAAGTGCAAGTTTAATTTTCAATTTTGTTTGTTTGTTTGGACTTGTAATGACATTTCATGGAAATGGTTTCACTTATGTGATTCATATCAAGCGAAGTTGATCTTTCGTTGCTGCATATTCATTGAAATGTCGTGGAAGAGTTGTCACATGGACATTTTGGTTTTGTTGTGTATTTCAACTTTTGTCGTGATTGTTTTGGTGATGTCCTTAGTTGATTGCAGAATTGGATCATTCCTCTACTTTTCTAGTTCAACCTGAGCATGGTGATTAGTTATGAACATTCCAAGTGAAATAGAGCACTCGCCATTGTTTGATTATTAAGTGCCACGACAGAGATGTATCAACCAAGCTTCCGCAAGGTGTCCCTAAGGAGTTTAATGTTGGCATCCAAAGTTAAATTTCAATCTTCACATTGGCCGATTACATGATTAAAGGAGCCGAGTACATGTTCATTTTTTTGCCTTTATGATAGGCATCTCATTTCATGGAGGACAACTCTACTTATAAACATATCAATCAACAAACCTCTTATCCATATGAGTCGCTTCCCCTGTGGTTTGAGGTAGAGAATAAATGCCCACGGTTTGGGAGGATTGACTGAGGTAAGTAAGTTTGAAAGATATAATTCACTGGGGCCCGTGCTCATCCATACTTGGAGTGGCATTGGATATTCAAAAACTTTTAATTTTCTAGATGTTGAATGTATAAACCATAGTCAATGGTCTCTAAAATGGGAGTTTGTTGTCATAAATCAGATAGAAGGCAAAGAAATTGGGGTTGGCCTGCTAAAAGGAGGAAACATGCTAAAGGAGATGGCTAAAGTTATTCAACAAGAGCAATATGCATATAAAGATCCCACTACAGAAACTATAGAATTCTTGTATATAAACTATGATATCTTTCAGCCATAAAAAGACAAAATGGGTGATAATAGATGGGGTGTTGAAACTATATCAGAGGCCACCCATACAACACATGAGGGGACACCTTGTTTATAGAAATGAATCAATTCATTTATGATTATGCATGAACAAGGGCATAAGATATATTGGGGTGCTAATTGCATTGAAGAGAGAAGTTGAAACGCCTCACTTGAGGCTCATTAAAAACATGTCAATCAATAATGAGTAGTAGCACCAAGCAGGGAGAGAAAAGAGAGAGAGAGAGAGAGAGAGAGAGAGAGAGAGAGAGAGAGAGAGAGAGAGAGAGAGAGAGAGAGAGAGAGAGAGAGAGAGAGAGAGAGAGAGAGAGAGAGAGAGAGAGAGAGAGAGAGAGAGAGAGAGAGAGAGAGAGCACTGGTTTTGGTGTGGAGAAGGGTAGTGAAGGAAAAACAAGGTGCTTGGTGAGTTCCTAAGTGGTGTGGCTACCTAAGATGAAAAGGGAGATATGACAATGAGTCTACTGCCATAGTGAAAGAAAACTGAGTGTTTATGTGCATGTAAGGGAGGCCATTGATAGCCAATAATGTAAATGATTGTTGGCAGATTTGGTATTTCTATTTTGAATAAGAATCTCAAATAAAATTATGATTTAACTATGTTATGTTGCAATCTAGGTTTGTTTGGGGCAGATTGTTGCCTGAGTACTTTATGTAATTAAGAATTGAGAAATTGTGTATTTTGTGAGGCAAGAGATTTTCTCTTGCATCATATAGTATTAAAGCAGGAATTCTTGAGAGCGTATGTAGAGCACTAAACATGAGGTAGCCTATGCTAGGACCTACAGGTGGAGATTGAAGTGGTGAGAGTGTCCGAGGAGCTCAAGAGGTTTGGGGCAGGTGTGGAGGAGTCCTGCAACAACGAGAGATGAGAGAAGACATTGAATCCATGAAAAGATTGAGAGTGTGATGTGGATTGCAGATTGAGATGAGATTGTAGCAATAGATGAAATGGGTATAGTCATAAGGAAGAAGCCCGTGATTTGGGAAGCATGGAGATGGTACCAAGAAAGTAAGACATGGAGGATGATCACAGATGTAAATAAGTGATTGGATAGGTTGAAAAAAAGATGGGATGAACTGGATAAGTTGGAGGCATAGCTGAGTGGACAAGAAGACATGAAAAAGAGGATGAGGATGGAGTGAACACCAAAGAGCCTACAACAGAGGTAGTCGAAGAGGAGAAAAATGAAGATGCAATGATGGAATGCAAAGAGGTTGCAGCGAATGATGAGGAAGAAGATGATTTTTAATCATGGATTTTGGCAGTGGAGAATGAATGGTTGGAGAAGATCACAGCGATTGAAAGTGAGAAGACAAGCATCACATCAAAGAAAGTAGAAGTTAATGATGTAGCTGATGGTGAATTTACAACAACAAATGAAGAGGTAAACCTTGTTGCATTTTGTGATGATGATGTTGCACTTCTGTTTGAGGTAGTCAAAGTTGAAGAGTGTGGAGAAGAACCCATGGAAATATTCAATTTCCATAAGGTATTCGATGAAGATTTGTATATTGTAGGTTGTGATATGAGTGACATGAGAGTTTGGTGGAGGAGGCCAGTTACTAGTGGGCTAGATCCCATAAAGGAGAGGAGAGGAGAAATAATTTGGCGGAGGAGGATGATACATGGTGGATGCAAATTCATGAGGAGAGAAGAGTGGTGAATGGAGTTGTGGGAGGAAGATGACAGTTGTTTCGGCATGGTGCTGGAAGAGGAGGAAGAAGTAGTTTGGTGCACATCCCACAATGATGGAGTTCAACGTAGATTGCTTACAATATGAAAGGGTGATTCTATCACTCAACTCCACCTTTGTGAGCCTATGCTCACAAACTTTCTACTCAACATGTTTGATGCAAGAGTATCTTAGGCGAATAAAAAATCAACATCAACCAAAAAAGTGCAAGTTTAATTTTCAGTTGTGTCTGTTTGTTTGGACTTCTAATGGCATTTCTTGGAAATGGTTTTGCTTATACAATTCACATCAAGCAAAGTTGATCTTTCATTGCCACATATTCATCAAAGTGTCATGAAAGAGTTGTTGCATGGGCATTTTGGTTTTGTTGTGCATTTCAACTTTTATCACGATCGTTTTGGTGGTGTCCTTGGTTGATTGTGGAATTGGATCGTTCCTCTGCTTTTTTGGTTCAACTCGAGCATGGTAATTAGTTGTGAACATTCCAAGTGAAATAGAGAACTCATCATTGTTTGATTATTAAGTACCATGAAAGATATGTCTCAACCAAGATTTCACAAGGTGTCCCTGAGGAATTTAATGTTGGCATCCAAAGTTAAATTTCAATCTTCATATTGGCTGATTACATGATTAAAGGAGATGAGTACATGTTTATTTTTTTCCTTTATGATAGGCATCTCATTTCATGGAGGAAATATCTACTTATAAACATATCAATCAACAAAACTCTTATCCATATGAGTCACTTCCCCTGTGGTTCAAGCTGGAGAATAAATGCCCACAGTTTGGGAGGATTGACTGAGGTAAGTAAGTTTGAAAGACATAATTCACTGGGGCCCGCACTCGGCCATACTTGGAGTGGCATTGGATATTCATAAACTTTTAATTTTCTAGATGTTGAATGTATAAACCATAGTCGATTGTCTCTAAAATGGGGATTTGATGCCATAAATCAGACAGAAGGCAAAGAAATTGGGGTCGACATGCCAAAAGGAGGAAACGTGCTAAAGGAACTGGGTAAAGTTATTTGACAAGAGAAATATGCATGTAAAGATCCCACTATAGAAATTATAGAATGATTGTTGTTAAGGGGGAAAAGGTGAATGATGACAAGCATGTAAGTGTATACTAGATCAAACCCTCTTCCACAATAACACTCAAGAATAAAACTAAGCCAAGTCACTACAAGATGAAAGAGGACTCAACTAGTGATTTTGTGCTCTTGTTTGCTATGGAAAGATGTGATTTAACCAAGATTTTTATCAAACCCTAGGTTAAGTATGAGTAAAACCCTAGTTATGTGATAATTAGCCTGTAATAGACATATGACAATAGAAACCCAAAATCTAAAAGTGCAAAGATGATCAGAGAGATATCAAAACCTATGCCATAGAAGTTGAAAAGTTAGAGGATTCTGGCATGAGCGCCCAAGTCTAGAAATTCAGGATCTTTAGAAACTCAGAACTAGAGAAATGTTGCAGAGAGTGTGTAAATGCCAAATTCAATATTTGTTTCAGCAGGAGGACTTCGGCGCAAGCACCCAAGTCTTCTGCAGAGGATTTTTACAAACAACTTTCAGATCTCGAAACCATTTCCCTTACATAACTTCCCTATACCTTCACTTCTTCAGATTCCACACTTGTAACTTGCACATAAGAAGAAAAGGGGTTTGGGGGTTGTGGTGTTTAGGATTTGCCTCAGTCAAATCCTAGGATAGCATTCAAGCTTCCCAACACCATTGTTAGAGAGAGCATGCCCTAGCAACTTAGAGGCTAAAGATAAACCAAATGATGAAATGATGATGAAGGGGGTAAATCACAAAAAACACAACAACCAAAATTGAACACATAAAATAGAACTTTATTTTATTGATCTGGGCAACTCATTACATTACAGAAGCTCAATTACAATCAGAGGATGAATCCTCTACTGGCTGCAACACATTACAGCTTTCCCAACCTCAAGACTCTAGAATCTTCAGCCTTCTGTAACTCCAAATCAGCTAGGGTTTCTGTTTTCCCACCTATTCTTGACTCTACAATAGCCCCCTTAACTCTACTACCACCCAGGGTTCCCAAAATAGTCATAAATAACACTTTTTGGCAGCCTCTAGCTAAATTTTGAAATTTGCAATTCCATCCAAAAGTAGGTCAACTTCCGGGAAGCATAACTTTTGATCCGGGTGTCCGATTGACGAACCGTTTTAAGCGCCGGAAAGATCGTGATGTGAACTATGAAACCAAAAGTTTGTAAATATATTTTTGTCAACTTTTTGGGCCGTTATGGAATATTTTAGTGCCTCATATCTTGTTTCAAAAATTTTTAGGGGCTTTTTCAGAAAACAAAAACTTTAATATCTTTCAACTCACAAATTCTCTTTGCCTGATTCCCTTGCCAAAGGTCTTATATTTCTGTTATGTAAATTTTTGTAATTTTTTGCTTCACTTCATGCCCAAATGCAAACTTTCCTAAAATAGTAGGTACACTTTCCAAAATAGGTAGGTATGCTATTTTTAGCAGTTTTGGAAAAACTGAAAGTCCTACATCATTATTCTGGATATTATGGAACCAAAAACACTAATTATGGAAAGAAATGAAAACAACTACAATCATTTTGAATTATCTTATTTTTGGGTGATGCAAGATTGCCCTTACACAACTGGATGCTCCTGCATCAGACACGCAGGGTAATTTGAGAAGTGACCCTGTCACGTCTCAGATGTTTATGTGAGGAAAACCCAAATGGTCAACCTCTACCTTAGACAATCAAGAAGAATCTTTGACATGCCTTCCTTTCCATTTTACCAGATATTCTTCATATTACTTGTTCCGAGTACTTCTTCCCACACGGCTATCCAAGATCTCTTCTATCTCCTCCATTAAAGTAGATGCCGGAATACTCCACTGCACTTCTGTTGGTCCATCCTCTATTCCACCTTCATGATATTCTGATAAATCAGTAATGTTGAAAATAGGGGAAATATTGATCCCACTGGATAGCTCTACCTCATATGCATTTCCTGAATCATGCTTCTTCAGAATTCTGCATGGTCCAAATTTCTTCATTTTTAATTTATTGTATGTTCCAATTGGGAACCTTTATTTTCTCAAGTGAACAATGACTTCATCTCCTATGTGTAACTCCTTATACCTCCTCTTCTGATATGCTTTAGCCTTGTACTGAATATTCATCTTATTAATGTGCTTTCTCATCTCTTCATGCAAATTCTTCATATGTTCTGCAAAGTCTTCGGCTTCAACACTTGTCTTTTCTCCTTTGTCTAGCTTCCTCAACTTAGAGGCATTTTTCAGGATATTGCCATATACAATCTGGAATGGTGATTTACCAGTACTCCTATTGACAGAATTGTTGTAATCAAATTCTACCTGTGGTATAATCAAATCCCATCCCTTGTGCTTATCTCCTACTAAGCATCGTAGCAGGTTACCCAAACTCCTATTCACCACTTCCGTCTGTCCATCAGTCTGTGGATGGTGTGCAGAACTAAACTACAAATCTGTCTTCAACTTCTTCCATAATGTCCTCCAGAAATAACCAACAAACTTGGTATCTCGATTTGAAACTATGCTCTTTGGTAGACCGTGTAATCTCACCACCTCCCTGAAAAATAATTCACCAATATGAATAGCATCATTAGTCTTCTTGAAAGGAATAAAATGTGCTATCTTTGAGAATTTTTCCACCACCACAAAAATGGAATCATGTCCTCTCTATGTCCTTGGTAAACCAAGAACAAAATCCATACTAATATCATCCCATGGCTTCTTTGGTACAGGTAGTGGCTGATATAGACATGTATTCTGACTTGCTCCTTTCACCATCTGACACACTCTACAACTCTACACAAATTTCCTCACATCCTGTTGCAACTGTGGCCAATAATAATTTTCACCAACAATAGCAATGGTCTTATCTCGACCAAAGTGTCCATCCAATCCTCCACTATGCTTCTCCTTAATCAAGTTCTCTCTCATGGAACTCCTTGGAATGCACAACTGGCTTCCTCTAAACAACATGCCATCTTGGATAATGAAATCCAACCATTTTGTCCTGTCCAAAGTAACAGGTTCCAAACAAGCTTTGCAAGCCTCTGCAAAATCTGGATCTTCTGGATACAAACTCTTGAGCTCATCAAACCCAACAACCTCTATCTTCATTTCTGTCAACAAATTTTGCCTTCTACTCAAGGCATCTGCAACTCTGTTGGACTTTCCACTCCCATGCTTCAAAACAAAGGTATAACTCTGCAAAAACTCAACCCATTTCAAATGCCTTTGGTTCAACTTTCCTTGACTATTAAGATACTGCAAAGCCTAATGATCAGTATATAAAACAAACTCTTTTGGCAACAAATAATGTCTCCATTTCTTCAAAGCCTGAACTATTGCATAAAATTCCTGATCATAAACAACATACTTTTTCTTGGCATCATTAAGCTTCTCACTAAAATAGACAATGGGCTTACCTTCTTGGCTCAAAACAACTCCTATACCACTAGCATCACAATCTACCTGAAATACCTTATTGAAATCTAGAAGTACCAAAATAGGTTGTTCTACAACTTTCTGCTTCAATGTATCAAAGCTCTTGTCTGCTCCTTTAGTCCATCTAAACTCTTTTCTATCCCCTCTCATTGTCTCAATTAGGGGTGCACAAATGCTAATAAAATTCCTGATAAAATTTTTGTAAAAACTTGCCAAACCATGAAAAGATCTCACCTCTATGGCACTCCTTGGCGTAGGCCATTTAATGATAGCCCTCACCTTCTCTGGGTCCATCTTAAGACCTTCCTCTGAGACAAGAAATCCTAGGTATACCAACTCCTTTGCAAAACTACATTTCTTCAGATTAATCAACAACTTCTCCTCACTCAGCTTCTCTAAAACTCTTTTGATATGCATCAGATGCTCATCCCAAGTCTTACTAAAAATTAGAATATCATCTAAATAGACAATAACAAAACTTCCCAAAAATTCTTTCAGTACCTCGTTCATGAGCCACATGAATGTGCTTGGTGCATTGGTTAGCCCAAATGGCATGACTAACCACTCATACAAACCCTCCTTGGTCTTGAAGGCTATCTTCCATTCATCTCCTACTCTGATTCAGATCTGGTGATACCCACTCTTTAGATCAATCTTTGTGAAGTACTTGGCTCCACTCAAACAGTCCATTATGTCATCCATTCTGGGCAATGGAAATCTATACTTGATTGTGATCTTATTGATGGCTCGAGAGTCTGTACACATTCTCCACTCTCCATCTTTCTTTGGTGCTAGTAGTGGAGGTACCACACATGGACGTAGGCTCTCTCTTATCAATCCATTCCTCAACAACTCCTGAACTTGTCTATTCAACTCTGCACTCTCTGCTGGAGTCATTCTATGGGTTACCTTATTTGGCAAATTGGCTCTTGGTATTAAATCCATTTGATGACTTATCTTCCTCACTGGTGGTAAACCCTCTGGTACATTATCAAAGATAATGTCCTAAAATTCTTCCAACATATTTGAAACTTCTACTGGTACATCTTCACATTTCTCTTGACTAATCTTAGGAATCAATGCAAAACAATGACGCTCATGCTTCATACTCTCCAAAAATTTTCTACCATCTACCAAGAAAATTCTGGTAGTACTACATACCTTTTCTTCCACCTCCTTCAAGGGCTTCAACTTGTGACAAACTCCATCCTTTGTTAGGGAATATGTGTTTGCATGGCCATCATGGATAGTGCTCCTATCATACTGCCACAACCTCCCCAACAACATATGACATGCATCCATCGGTATGATATCACACAACACCTCATCATGGTAGTCCCCAATCTTGAACTTCACTAAACATTGTTCATTGACCAAAGCTCGGTGGTCCTTCTGTAACCATGCAATCCGATATGGATGTGGATGCTTTCTTCTTGTCAACTTCAACTTGTCAACCATCTCCTCTGAAACAAGATTGTCAGTACTTCCACTGTCAATAATAATGTCACAACACTTACCTTCACATTTGTACCTTGTGCGAAATAAACTCTTCCTTTGATTGGGTTCTTTCTCCTCATTTAGCAAAGTTCTTCTGACAATTAGGGTTTCTCCCCTTTCAGCATCTTCAGAACGCTCAGATTGTGCATCTTCATCTACATGTGCAACTCGTGCATTACCTTCAGGTCTTCTATTTGTCCTTCCTTGATGTTGCAGACACTCATATGCTCAATGCCCTTCTTCTCCACATTGGAAACATGTTCCTCTAAAACCTCCTCTTCCAGGTCCTTGCCCAGGTCTGCTTCTTCCTCTTCCTCTTTTCCCACCATTGTTCTGGTCATGAGGGCGGTAGGTATTATCTCCTCTCTGATTTCGATTGGTGCCAGCTTCTTCACTTTTCTTTGCATCTTCATTTCGGCCCACATAGGGTCTTCTAGTAGTCCTCCTACCTTGACCTCTTCCCCTTTGCTTGCTATCAAATCTTTTATTCAGCTTCTCTTCCACCTTCAGGGAAAACTGGTATGCATCTTCTATGGTGGTCATTCTGACCAGGCTCAGCTCCTCTTGAACACTCGGCCTCAACCCATTAATGTAAGGGGCTACCTTCTCCTTGTTGGGTTCTTCATGGCCCATCCAGATAGTAATCTTATAAAACTCTTCTGTATACTCCTTGACAGACTTGTTACTTTGCTTTAGTCCTTGCAGCTTCGACAACTCTATCTCATAGTCCACAGGAATGAACTGCTTCTTTAGTTTCTCCACCATCTGATCCCATCTAGTGATCTTTCCTTTTCCTCTTCTGTTCCTCTCTAATTGGACCTCCTTCCACCAATTACTGGCATGGCCCTTCAACTTTGTTTTTGCAAACTTGACCCGATCTGGGTCCTCCACATCTTCATACTTGAAATACTCCTCCATGTCATTGATCCACTCAATAAGCTGTTCTGAATTCAAATCTCCAGAATATGTAGAAACTTTGATCTTGGGCCTCTTTCCAATCTTAGAAATGGCCCTCAACAACCTAACTTCTGTAGGATCTCCTACATCTTCTTGTTCTTCCTCGGATAGCTCCTCTTCAGCTTCATCTTCGCTTTCTTCTCTTGTTCTCAGATCAAACCCTCTTTGTAGCTCCTCTTGCAATGCATCAATTTGCCTTTGCAAGGCTCTAAAACCCTCTTCCGTCAAAGTATTTCTCCCAACATGATTTCTTTGTGGAGGCATCTTTATCTCCACAGCAAACCCACAACCTCAGGTCTTGGTGCAAACTGCCTCACGGTCGGTGATCTATCTACACACTCAGGAACCCTTGCTCTGATACCACTTGATGAAGGGGGTAAATCACAAAACACACAATAAACGAAATTGAACATAGAAAATAGAACTTTCTTTTATTGATATGGGCAACTCATTACATTATAGAAGCTCAATTACAATTAGAGGATGAATCCTCTATTGGCTGCAACACATTACAGCTTTCCCAACCTCAAGACTCTAGAATCTTCAGCCTTCTGTAACCCCAAATAAGCTAGGGTTTATGTTTTCCCATCTATTCTTGACTCTACAATAGCCCCCTTAACTCTACTACCATGCAGGGTTCCCAAAATAGTCATAAATAACACTTTTTGGCAGCCTCCAACTAAATTTTAAAATTTGCAACTCCCTCCAAAAGTAGGTCAACTTCCGGGAAGCATAACTTTTGATCCGGGTGTCTGATTGACGAACCGTTTTAAGCGCCGGAAAGCTGGTGATGTGAACTATCATGACAAAAATTAGTAAATAGATTTTCATCAACTTTTTAGGATGGTATGGGATGTTTTAGTGCCCCATAGCTCATTTCAAAAAATTTTAAGGGCTTTTCAGAAAACAAAAACTTTAATATCTTTCAGCTCACAAATGATCTTTGCCTGATTCCTTCACCAAAGGTCTTATATTTTTGTTATGTAACTTTTTGTTAGTTTTCACTTCAATCCGTGCCCAAATGCAAACTTTCTGAAAATAGCAGGTACACTTTCCAAAACAAGTAGGTTGCTATTTTTAGCAGTTTTGGAAAAATTGATAGTCCTACATCATTATTCTAGATATTATGGAACCAAAAACACTAATTATGGAAAGAAATGAAAACAACTACAATCATTTTGAATTATCTTATTTTTGGGTGATGCCAGATTGCCCTTACACCACTAGATGCTCCTGCATCAGACACCCAGGATAATTTGAGAAGTGACCCTGTCATGTCTCAGATGTTTGTGTGAGGAAAACCAAAACGGTCAACCTCTACCTTAGACAACCAAGAAGAATCTTCAATAGGCCTTCCTTTCTATTTTACAAGATATTCTTTATATTGCTTGTTCTGAGTACTTCTTCCCACACAGCTATCCAAGATCTCGTCTATCTCCTCCATTGAAGTAGATGCTGGAATACTCCGCTGCGCTTCTGTTGGTCCATACTTTGTTCCACCTTCATGATATTCTGATAAATCAGTAATGTTGAAAATAGGGGAAATATTGATCCCACTCGGCAGCTCTACCTTATATGCATTTCCTGAATCATGCTTCTTCAGCATTCTGCATGGTCCAAATTTCTTCATTTTCAATTTATTGTATGTTCCAATTGGGAACCTTTCTTTCCTCAAGTGAACCATGACTTCATCTCCTACCTGGAACTCCTTATACCTCCTCTTCTGATCTGCCTTAGCCTTGTACTGAATATTCATCTTATTAATGTGCTTTCTCACCTCTTCATGCAAATTCTTTAGATGTTCTACCAAGTCTTCAGCTTCAGCACTTGTCTTTTCTCCTTTGTCTAGCTTCCTCAACTCAGAAGCATTTCTCAGGCTATTGCCATATACAATCTGGAAAGGTGATTTACCAGTACTCCTATTGACAGAATTATTGTAAGCAAATTCTACCTGTGGTAAAATCAAATCCCATCCCTTGGGCTTATCTCTGACTAAGCATCGTAGCAGGTTACCCAAACTCCTATTCACCACTTCCATCTGTCCATCAGTCTGTGGATGGTGTGCAGAACTGAACTTCAAATCTATCTTCAACTTCTTCCATAATGTCCTTCAGAAATAACCAACAAACTTGGTATCTCGATCTGAAACTATGCTCTTTGGTAGATCGTGTAATCTCACCGCCTCCCTAAAAAATAATTCAGCAATATGAACAGCATCATTAGTCTTCTTGCAAGGAATAAAATGTCCCATCTTTAAGAATCTGTCCACCACCATAAAAATGGAATCATGTCCTCTTTGTGTCCTTGGTAAACCAAGAACAAAATCCATACTAATATCATCCCATGGCTTCTCTGGTACAAGTAGTGGCTGATATAGACCTGTATTCTGACTTGCTCCTTTCGCCATCTAACACACTCTACAATTCTGCACAAATTTCCTCACATCCTGTTGTAACTGTGGCCAATAATAGTTTTCACCAACAATAGCAATGGTCTTATCTCAACCAAAGTTTCCAGCTAATCCTCCACTATGCTTCTCCTTAATCAGGTTCTCTCTCATGGAACTCCTTGGAATGCACAACTGGCTTCCTCTAAACAACATGCCATCTTGGATAATGAAATCCAACCATTTTGTCTTGTCCAAAGTAACAGGTTCCAAACAAGCTTTCCAAGCCTCTGTAAAATATGGATCTTCTGGATACAAACTCTTGAGCTCATCAAACCCAACAACCTCTATCTTCATTTTTGTCAACAAATTTTGCCTTCTACTTAAGGCATCTGCAACTCTGTTGGACTTCCCACTCCTGTGCTTCAAAACAAAGGTATAACTCTACAAAAACTCAACCCATTTCAAATGCCTTTGGTTCAACTTTCCTTGACTATTAAGATACTGCAAAGCCTGATGATCAGTATATAAAACAAACTCTTTTGGCAACAAATAATGTCTCCATTTCTTCAAAGCCTGAACTATTGCATAAAATTCCTGATCATAAATAGAATACTTTTTCTTGGCATCATTAATCTTCTCACTAAAATAGGCAATGGACTTACCTTCTTCTCTTAAAACAGCTCCTATACGACTACCACTAGCATCACAATCTACCTGAAATACCTTATTGAAATCTGGAAGTGCCAAAATAGGTTGTTCTACTACTTTCTGCTTCAATGTATCAAAGATCTTGTCTGCTCCTTTAGTCCATCTAAACTCTTTTCTATCCCCTCTCATTGTCTGAGATAGGGGTGCACAAATGCTACTAAAATTCCTGATAAACTTTTTGTAAAAAATTGCAAAACCATGAAAAGATCTGACCTCTGTGGCACTCCTTGGCATAGGCCATTCAATGATAGCCCTCACCTTTTCTGGGTCCATCTTAAGACCTTCCTCTGAGACAAGAAATCCCAGGTATACCAACTCCTTTGCAAAACTACATTTCTTCAGATTAATCAACAACTGCTCCTCCCTCAGCTTCTCTAAAACTCTTCTAATATGCATCAGATGCTGATCCCAAGTCTTACTAAAAATTAGAATATCATCTAAATAGACAATAACAAAACTTCCCAAAAATTCTTTCAATACCTCATTCATGAGCCGCATGAATGTGCTCAGTGCATTGGTTAGCCCAAATGGCATGACTAACCACTCATACAAACCCTCCTTGGTCTTGAAGGCTATCTTCCATTCATCTCCTTCTCTGATTTAGATCTATTGATACCCACTCTTTGGATCAATCTTTGTGAAGTACTTGGCTCCACTCAAATAGTCCATTATGTCATCCATTCTAGGCAATGGAAATCTATACTTGATTGTGATCTTATTGATGGCTCGAGAGTCTATACACATTCTCCACTCTCCATCTTTCTTTGGTGCTAGGACTACAGGTACCGCACATGGACTTAGGCTCTCTCTTATCAATCCCTTCATCAACAACTCCTAAACTTGTCTATTCAACTCTCCACTCTCTGTTGGAGTCATTCTATGGGCTACCTTATTCAGCAAACTGGCTCCTGGTATCAAATCCATTTGATGACTTATCTTCCTCACTAGTGGTAAACCCTCTGGTACATTATCAGAGATAATGTCCTAAAATTCTTCCAACATATTTGAAACTTCTACTGGTACATCTTCATATTTCTCCTGGCTAATCTTAGGAATCAATGTAAAATAATGACGCTCATGCTTCATACCCTCCAAAAATTTTCTACCATCTACCAAGCAAATTCTGGCAATACTACATACATTTTCTTCCACCTCCTTCAAGGGCTTCAACTTGTGACGAACTCCATCCTTTGTTAGGGAATATGTGTTTGCACAACCATCATGGATAGTGCTCCTATCATACTGCCACGGCCTCCCCAGTAGCATATGACATGCATCCATCGGTATGATATCACATAGCACCTCATCATGGTAGTCCCTAATCTTGAACTTCACTAAATACTACTCTTTGACCAAAGCTTAGTGGTCCTTCTGCAAGCATCCAATCCAATATGGATGTGGATGCTTTCTTCTTGTCAACTTCAACTTGTCAACCATCTCCTTTGAAACAAGATTGTCAGTACTTCCACTATCAATAATAATGTCACAACACTTACCTTCACATTTGCACCTTGTGCAGAATAAACTCTTCCTTTGATTGGGTTCTTTCTTCTCATTCAACAAAGTTCTTCTGACAACTAGGGTTTCTCCCCTTTCAGCATCTTCAGAATGCTCAAATTGTGCGTCTTCATCTACATGTGCAACTCGTGCATTACCTTCAGGTCTTCTATTTGTCCTTCCTTGATGTTGCAAACACTCATATGCTCGATGCCCTTCTTCTCCACATTGGAAACATGTTCCTCTAAAATCTCCTCTTCCTGGTCCTTGCCCAAGTTTGCCTCTTCCTCTTCCTCTTTGCTCACCATTGTTCTAGTCATGAGGGCGGTACGTATTATCTCCTCTCTGATTTCAATTGGTGTCAGCTTCTTCACTTTTCTTTGCATCTTCATTTCGGCCCCCATAGGGTCTTCTACTAGTCCTCCCGGCTTGACCTCTTCCCCTTTGCTTGTTGTCAAATCTTTTATTCAGCTTCTCTTCCACCTTTAGGGAAAACTGGTATGCATCTTCTATGGTGTTCATTCTAACCAGGCTCAGCTCCTCTTGAATACTTGACCTCAACCCATTAATGTAACGGGCTACCTTCTCCTTGTTGGGTTTTGCATGGCCCATCTGGATAGTAATCTTATAAAACTCTTTTGTAAACTCCTTGACATACTTGTTACCTTCCTTTAGTCCTTGCAGCTTCTTTAACAACTCCATCTCATAGTCCACAGGAATGAACTACTTCTTCAGTTTCTCCACCATCTGATCCCATTTGGTGATCTTTCCTTTTCCTCTTTTGTTCCTCTCTAATTGGACCTCCTTCCACCAAATACTGGCGTGGCCCTTCAACTTTGTTTTTGCAAACTTGACCCGATCTGGGTCCTCCACATCTTCATACTCAAAATACTCCTCCATGTCGTTGATCCAATCAATAAGCTGGTCCATATTCAAATCTCTAGAATATGTAAAAACTTTGATCCTGGGCCTCTTTCTGATCTTAGAAATGACCCTCAACAACCTAACTTCTGTAGGATCTCCTATAGCTTCTTGTTCTTCCTCAGATAGCTCCTCTTTAGCTTCATCTTTGTTTTCTTCTCTTGTTCTCGGATCAAACCCTCTTCGCAGCTCTTCTTGCAATGCATTGATTTGCCTTTGCAGGGCTCTAAAACCCTCTTCTGTCAAAGCATTTCTCCCAAAACAATTTCTTTATGGAGGCCTCTTTGTCTCCATAGAAAACCCACAACCTCAGGTCCTGGTGCAAACTGCCTCATGGTCGGTGATCTGTCTACACACTCAGGAACCCTTGCTCTGATACCACTTGATGAAGGGGGGTAAATCACAAAACACACAACAACCAAAATTGAACATAGAAAATAGAACTTTCTTTTATTGATCTAGGCAACTTATTATATTACAGAAGCTCAATTACAATCAGAGGATGAATCCTCTTCTAGCTGCAACACATTACAGCTTTCCCAACCTCAAGACTCTAGAATCTTCAGCCTTCTATAACCCCAAATAAGGTAGGGTTTCTATTTTCTACCTATTCTTGACTCTACAATAGCCCCCTTAACTCTACTACCACCCAGGTTTCCCAAAATAGTCATAAATAGCACGTTTTGGCGGCCTCTAGCTAAATTTTGAAATTTGCAACTCCCTCCAAAAGTAGGTCAACTTCCGGGAAGCATAACTTTTGATGTGGGTGTCTGATTGACGAACCGTTTTAAGCACAGGAAAGCTCACGATGTGAACTATCATGCTGGAAATTCATAAATGGATTTCTGTCAACTTTTCAAGACATCATGGGATGTTTTAATGCCTCATATCTCGTTGCTAAAATTTTTAGGGGCTTTTTAGAAAACAAAAAACTTTAATATCTTTCAGATCACAAATGATCTTTGCCTGATTCCTTCACCAAAGGTCTTATATTTCTGTTATGAAACTTTCTGTAAGTTTTTACTTCAATCCATGCCCAAATGCAAACTTTCCTAAAATAGCAGGTACACTTTCCAAAATAGGCAGGTTGCTATTTTTAGCCGTTTTGGAAAAACTGAAAGTCCTACATTATTCTGGATATTATGGAACCAAAAACACTAATTATGGAAAGAAATGAAAACAACTACAATGATTTTGAATTATCTTATTTTTGGGTGATGCAAGATTGCCCTTACACTATTGGATGCTCCTACATCGAATGATACAACTAATAATGATTTCACCTTGAAGGTGAAGCCCTTAGGAGAATGAAGATCCTTCAACTCATAAGGAGATGGATGATGATTCCAAATCTACAACACACACAAAACAAACAAAAATCTATAACAATAACATAATGAATGCCTTGAATGCTCTTTGATCCAAAATCATAAGTTCACAATATTCCTCTAGGTTACAAATGAATTCAAAAACACACTTATATATTCTTTCCCGCTAACATTTGTGAATTTAATTGAATGAGCCGACAAGGAGAGACCCATTTAAAGGTCCCATGCTGACATGCCTTGAAATCTGCCCTGACCAATCAGGGGGGACTTGGGTGTGGGCACCCAAGTCATGAGGAGCCTTTTTGGTCTGGGGTAAGGCATAAAATGGGCCATTAGTCCCCATTTGACATGGGTTTCAGGGGATTTTCCATTGGGATGAATATTTAGCTTGTATAATGTTAACATGAGGACCTAGGAGCTAAACTAGGAGGTACAAAGGCATGTGTGCACTTTTTACTCCATAACATTTAACCCCCTCTTTAATGTGTGTACGATCTTACGATACAGTACATGCATTAAAGTATGGTTGAAGCCTATCAAACACAAGAATGAAGACTCACCCTAAGTTTAAAGGACTATTTCTAGCCCCTAGACTTAGGCAAACATAAGAAAACACTTGACAATCATACAAGACACAATAAATGCAGTAAGGAAGCATACAATACATGGAGAAGATAGTGAAAGCATGCAATACATGGAGAAGACATGAGTACAGTCACACAAGATACAGAGAAGACATGAAGAGAAGACATTATTTAAACAATTATGCACATATATATAATCTTAACTATAAAACACATAGCGTGGGGGGAGCTCATCGCTACATGTCTTTAGACCATGCAAAACATGCAAAACACACAACGTGGGGGGAGCTCATCGCTACACGTCTTTAGACCACTCAAAAACATGCAAGACACATAGGACACATGGAAGACACATAGAATACACGAGCACCGTATATTATGTTGTCGACACACTATACGTCTTATACACAACAAGTACGAGTGATAGGGAGGAGATCATTGCTACAGTCCACTATCTAAAATATGCCAGACACACCTAATGGTTGAGCTACGCTACCACAACCGCCAAAGACATGCTTAAGGGTGAATAACTCAAGATCCAACCCTGCCTCATGATGAGAAATTTATTAAAAGGATGCAACTAACTCAAGAGCTACACCATCCCGCCTTCCATAAAAGGGATTTTAAAATGCAACCCCACCTCATCCGCAGATACCTTACAATGAAAAGAAAGCATGTGCTCAAAGTATACAACCCCACCTGCATCATGGAGATGCCTTACAGTGAAAATGAGGTATACGCAATAGAACAAAGTACACAACCCCACCCGCATCATAGAGACACCTTACAGTGAAAATGAAGTGTACGCAAACATGCTTTATCAATGTCTAAAATATCCAAGCAGTTATCATGATATATGGCCCACCTTAAAGTGGTTGATCTTGCTTGCCGGTATCAAGCACGTTTAAGGTAAAGTGAAAATACACAAGGGAACAAGAGATTTCACAAATCCCATGCCCCCAAAGGTGACATGTGCTTGCAATCACTGAATGTTCCCACAAACACATCATTATCATTTGCTAACATAATCAACAACATAGAAGCTTTGGTTAGAAAATCTATTCTAAGATAACAACCAAATCAATTCATGAAAGCTATCAAATCACATAATAGACCAAGGCTACACTTGTGGGTTTGGAACCGAGTATAGCCGTGAGGTTATGCTTCAGGTACCTCAGAACCAAGTGTAGCTACAAGGTGAGATACAAAATAATCCAAAGTGCATAGCAATAGATTTAGAGTATTGCAAAGGTTTGTTACATCAAATTTCACAATACGAATCACAAAACAAAGTGATTCTACTAGTCAAATGTCAATAATATATCAATCCCATCTTTGTATATGGACTAGGTCCATTTTTATTCTTGCTGAAGGAACACATGATCCTTATCAGTATTTGTTTGTTTTCGTCATCCACCAACTAGTAGAGCCACTGACGAATGTAAACACTAAAAATGAGAGAGGATACAAGAGGTGACTTAGGTTTACAATGTGGAAAGATGCCCCCAACACATCCTCCACAATGTTATACCCCCAAGGTACCATACACAACAATTAGAATAAGATAGAGGAAAGTGGAAGAATAAAGAAACAAAATAGAAGAATGGTCACAATAGAGGTGGAACACAACACAACACATATAAATATATTTATCTAAGAGGAAGCTAAACTTGCAAGCATCTTAGAGAGGTGCTCCATCAAGTGTGGTAAGCTGTGTGAAGAACTCATACTTATTTTATGTTTATTTCCAAGGTGGTCACACAATGCATGCTTCTCAAGGCCACGTACATTTGAAATCTTTTGATGCTTGTAGGAGGTGAACCATTATCTTTTTCCATGGATGATTCATGCCTTGCTCCTTTTCTTTCTTTTGCCTTCTTATTCTTCTTTTCTTGAATAATGAGTCTTTCATGATAAAATCGGATGCTTCTCATCGTCATCACTTTCTCTTGCTTCAAGTGATTACACAGAGATTGTTCCAATTGTGTATCTTGTGCATTTTGGTTATCTCCCGATTCATAGAGGGATATCGGAGGAGGAACCTCAACACATATATCTTTTCCTCGTGGGTGAGGTAAATCTTCACTTGTTGCCTTATCAACTTCTATCATACCAACTATTGCATCATAGTCAAGATAGTCATCTTCAACCTCTATTGTATTTTGTTCCACCATGTTGTTGTCGCTATACTTAGGAAAACAATCAGTAAAAATTTGTAGGTTTTGATTCGGAGGAGCTACTGACTTATTTCCATTGTCATTTACACTAGTAACCTGTATCATGTTAGAATCGATGAAGTATTGAATTTCATGTTTAAGACACATGCATCTTTCGATATCATGTCCTGGCAAGCGGTGATAGTGATAATAAGAATTAGCATTAAATGAAGGTCTTTGTGGATTACTACTGTCGAAAGGACGAGCAGGAGGAAGCTTCAAAATCTGATAATGGAGTGAATTGTCTATGTTCTTGTCTGAATTGAAATGGTGTTCAAGTAGGATTTGGAATAGCAAACACTTGTGATTGAAAATTGTTTGAATGTTGCCCATTGATCTTGATGAAATTCCTGTTATTCTTCTTAAATGAATTTTTAGATGATCCAGCTACGGATTGACCAACATGAGCTAATGAGGTATGACTCTCATACTGACTAGCTGAAAGTTGGTAATCTTGGAGAGCTATGCATAGGTGTTGAAAAGAACTATACTTCATCAACAATATCTTGTCGCATATGCTCGGTTGTAGATTCATAATGAATACTTTTTAAATATCCTCATCTTTAATCAGATATTGTATCTACGCAATGAGAGCTTGATATTGACTGTTAAATTCTGTTATTTTCTCCTTCAGACCTTGTTTACAATGGACTAAATCAATCAATGAGATAGAAGGTCCAATGTTTTCCTGAAAATGTTGCAAGAATTGATCAACTAGCTGTGAGAAGGAATTATTGAATTATGAGGTAAAAAACAAAACCATTCCAAAGTCATATCTTTGAGAGATCAAGGAAAGAGTTTTGCTAACAAGTCCTCGTCAAAGAAGAAGTCACTACACATCGTTGTGAATGATGCTGCATGAGTATTAGGATTACCTTTACCACCATACTTTTCAAAGAGAGGAGTCTCAGATTTGTTCGGCATTTGAGCTCTTAGGATTGAATAAGATAAAGGATTGCGAGCATAATATGTTGGTAGAGTAGGTTGAGAAGAGGCATTGGTCAAGTTTGTCACTTTTTGATGTAAGGATGACATACTCTGCAAAAGCTAGTTTAGGAGAACATCATTGGATGATGTGGCTTGCGGATTTGAGACAAAAGTAGTTGATGTTGTAGTCATGAAATTGAGAGGTGGTTGGTAATAAGTGGAGGTGATGGGTGGTTGAGAATAATTATGCACTGGTAGGGAGACAGGAGGTGCTGAGTTTTGATAGTTAAATGCAACAACTTTGTAATTATTCGATGGTAGATGTTCCCATAGTAGTGGTAGCATTACTACAAGCTTATGTATTTGTGGTGAGAATTGATGGTGTAAAAGTGGATACTCCAATAATCGGTATGGGTACTGATACTAGCGAGTTTATATACTTCGGTGGTGACACATTTTCAATGTTATTCATGTGACTAGCCACATGCATAATGTTATGATCCACTATGTGGGATAATCCATGGAGCATGTCAACACCTTCTTGTCCTTCTTGTAATAATCCTCTTATACCCTCAACAATAGGTACCACTTCTTGAGCTAGATGTGAACGTTCTACAATTTGTTGAAATTCAACTAATCGTTTGTCCAATTTCTTGAGATTTTTATCAGGCACATGTATAACTGTGTTACCCATATCCTCAAAATTAGGAATTATTTGTTCTTCTAAATTGTCATTTATGATATCATGTAAAGGTGTTAACTCACCTTTTGTAAAGTAGTTGTGTAATGGATTTTTTGATGTTTGCACGCTGTTGCTATCAACAACATTAGAACCCATTAGTCTACAACTTCTTCTTACCAAGGTGTTTGTTTTAGGGTAGTAGATTATACAACTCATGCAAAGTCCTATAACACTCAATGCACTAACCACTAATATGATCAATAAGTTTAAGGTAGTTATGGTTGTTGAAATATACAATGTGTAATTGCAAACATTAAATATTTGAAAACAAGTATGTCAAATAATGCAACAATACAATTCAAAATCATATTTGAATGAATGTTAAAGAGAGCAACCAAATCTCAAATAAGATTTTGACTACAAACCGTAGCTTTGCAAATGACTAGGTTATAGGAAAAAATTCAAGTTTTCAACAAAACCCTGGCAAATGAGTTCTTCAAATGCAAGATGTGATATTATGAAATGATTGATTGCTGTAATATGGATCAGATATGATGTAAATATCAGAAAATCAAATGTTTCAATGATATGCAATGAAAATAATGCAAAACTATGCCTTTATGCAAGCCTAGAAAGCTAATTTTTTTCACTTTTTTCTAATCTATGCAAGATTTTTCAATGAAGAATGATAAGTATGATATGAATTAATGCAAGATTTGAATTCAACACTCAACAAGATGCAAATGCCTGATGCTATGGGTTCACCAAAATGTTAAGGGGGAAAATGTGAATGATGGCAAGCATGTAAGTGTATACTAGATCAAACCCTCTTCCATAATAACACTCAAAGACAAAACTGAGCCAAGTCACTACAAGATGAAAGAGGACTCAACTACTGATTTTGTGCTCTTGTTTGCTATGGAAAGATGTGATTTAACCAAGATTTTTATGAAACCCTAGATTAAGTATGAGCAAAACCCTAGTTATGTGATAATCGACTTGTAACAGATAGCTGACAACAGAAACCTAGAATCTGAAAGTACAAAGATGATCAGAGAGATATCAAAACCTGTGCCATGGAAGTTGAAAAGTCAGAGGACTCCAGGGCAGGTGCCCAAGTCTAGAAAGTCAGGATCTTCAAAAAATCAGAACTGGAGAAATGTTACAAAGAGTGTCCAGATGTCAGATTCAGTGTTTATTTTAGTAGGAGGACTCTGGGGCAGGCACCCAAGTGTTTTGCAGAGGAATTTCTACAAACAACTTTCAAATCTTGAAACCCTTTCCCTTACACAACCTCCGTGTACCTTCACTTCTTCAGACTTCACACCTGTAACTTGCACACAAGAAGAAAAGGAGTTTGGGGGTTGTGGTGTTTAGGGATTTATTGAGTAGTCAAATCCTGGGATAACATTCAAGCTTCCCAACACCGTTGTTAGAGAGAGAGTGTGCCCTAGTAGAGTAGAGGCTAAAGATAAACCAAATGATGAAATGATTCAAATCACAATGATGTCACCTCGAAGGTGAACCCTCAGGAGAATGAAGATCCTTCAATTCATAAAGAGATGGATGATGATTCCAAATCTACAACACACACAATACAAACACAAATCTACAACAATTATATAATTAATGCCTTGAATGCTCTTTGCTCCAAAATCATAAGTTTGCAATATCCCTCTTGGTTACAAATGAATTCAAAAACACACTTATATATGCTTTCCTGTTAAAATTCGTGAATTTAATTGAAAGAGCCGACAAGGAGAGACCCATTTAAAGGTCCTATGCCGACATGCCTTGAAATCTACCTTGACCAATCAGGGAGGACTTGGGTGCGAGCACCCAAGTCCCAAGGAGCCTTTTTGGTCTAGGGTAAGGCATAAAATGGGCCCCTAGTCCCCATTTGACATGGGTTTCAGGGGATTTTCCATTGGGATGAATATTTAGCTTGTATAATGTTAACATGGGGACTTAGGAGCTAAACTAGGAGGTAAAAGGCGTGTGTCCACTTTTTACTCCATAACACTTGTATATAAACTATGATATCTTTCAGTCATAAAAAGACAAAATGGGTGATATTAGATCGGGTGTTGAAAATATATCAGAGGCCGCCCATACAATGCATAAGGGGACACCTTGTTGATAGAAATGAATCGATTCATTTATGATTATATAGGGACCAAGGCATAAGAAATATTAGGGCATCAAATGCATTGAAGAGACAAGTTGAAATGCCTAACTTGAGGCTCATTAAAAGCTAATCAATCAATATTGAGTAGTAGCACCAAGAAAGGAGAGAGAAAGGAAGAAAAGCACAAAAAAGAGAGAGCACACTAGTTCAAGTGTGGGGAACACCAGTGAAGGAAAAACAAGGCGGCTGGTGAGTGCTTGAGTGGTGTGGTTACCTAGGATGAAGAGGGAGATATGACAATGAGTCTGCTGCCATAGTGAAAGAAAACTGAGTGTTTATGTGCATGTAAGGGAGGCCATTAAGGGCCAATAATGTAAATGATTGTTGGCAGATTTGGTATTTCTGTTTTGAATAAGAATCTCAAATAAAATTATGAGTAAATTGTGTTATGTTGCAATCTGAGTTCGTTTGGGGTAGATTGTTGCCTGACCACTTTGTGTAATTAAGAATTGATAAATTGTGTGTTTTGTGAGGCAAGAGATTTTCTCTTGCATCAAAATATGTCTCAACCTTGCATCTTAATACTTGAGAGCACTAAAATGCAAAATTTGGGCTATAGAGGTTATTTTTGCTTTAAAATAGTTGGAACATGCTTGTACCTAAAAAGAAGGATGAATATTTAGTATGGTATCATGTAAAAAGTAATTATTCCTTACCTTCCAAAAGTTTTCTATACACCCCATTTAACTCAAATTCTAACTTTTAAGCTTCTAAGAGCAATGACAATAGTACAAATCTTTATTCACATTATGACTATTTCCCATGTAATGATAGTGGAATGGCATAATCCTCTAATACCAAACATGTCAAAAGTAAAATTAGAATTACTACATGTGGCTCAAATAACTCTTGGAGTCTTGCGTGAGACTATGTAGATGCCCTCACCTGGACTATGAAAAAAAAAATTGTACCTTACAATGTTTGAAATCCTTTGTTAAATGCAATTACAAGTTGTTGCATTTTTGTGTAGGCTCTATGAAATTTTAAATAAGGCCTCCATAGCTAGATTTGTAATTTAGTATATCACAGTCAATGGTGCTAAGATAAAATTGTCCCTTGATTGGTAGCAAAACCAAATTCTTGATTCTATCCAGTGCATGCTTAGTGGCATCTAAAGAACAAATTACTTCATAAAAATTATTGACTACGTCAAGGGGCTATTCTTAAACCACACCTAGTTCAATAGTCAAACATAAATTTTGGATGATAAAAGTAAGACAACTATTTACCATTTTTTAATAGGGATGAAGTGTAAAATTGGTATTTACTATTTGACTATTAAAGAGTGATATTTAAGTAGAGTGACCTCAAGGTGTCAAATGGGACCCGACCTATATAATGGAGAATTTATAACTAAAAAAAGTACCACATAGTGGCTAGTATCTACCTTGTAATTTTATTTTATCAAAAGAATTATTAATGACCCAATGATTCCTTAGTAGAGAAACTTTATAGATTGATTATCTGCTATTGTAAATGAGAATTGTAATACATTTGATTGAACTATAAGTTATTGATAACCAAATCATTCCTTAATAGAGTGCCTTTGTCAATTGATTATTTTCTATTGTAAATGCAAATTTTAATATGTTAAAAAAATTGTCTAAAATTATACATGGACTCCATGCAACATTGCATCTGATTCATGCCTATGATTTGATAGTTGAAATTGTATTTGAAGTAGAGGTTAGAGGATACTGGATTACAAAAGTAGAACACTATTATAGTAATTGTACATCATTAATCATAGGCAAGTTGAATTGTTCCTAGTCATTTTTAAACAAAAGTAATGAAGTAAGATTAAATAATAGTACATTGTCATAATAAGTACGAATGTAAAATATTGTAATTGATTTTTTTACCCCAGTTGGATTATAGATCATGGACCAAAAGTTCCTATGGTGAGGTTTTCATATACTTAGTTTTGACAAATACAATATCTAGGGGGCTATACTTAAATATCATCTAGCTTAATAGTTAAAGGTGAATTTTGGCTAATAAAAGTAGGACAAATATTTACCACTTTTAGGTGTGGATGAGGTGTAAAATTACTATTGATTCTCATAAGGGCATTTCTAGCCCTCATTGTCTTTTTTTGTGGACAAGTTGAGAACTCAAACATCTCTTTTGGTTATGTCCTCGGGATCAGGAAACGTGGAATTGAATTCATGATTTCTTCAGACCCTTTCGGCCTACTCCCTTTTCTTGGCACATGGTTTTTCTTGGAGAATGGCCTTGTCTCCCACTGAAATACAGATCTGACATGCTTTTAGGGTGGATATTCTTTTTAGCATTTGGAAAGATAGAAATGTAGCTTTATTTTCCCATTGTACTGTTGATGCTCACTTTTGTCTCTACACTAAAGCTATAATTTGTTCTAATGTGCTTATGTAGATCCAGGTGCAAGATAGTAAAGTTACACTTGAGGTTGCTCATCTTCAAGAGTTGTTAGATCACTGGGGGAATGCCCCTTGCACTATTGTCAGGGTTCTACCTGACTCTACCTCTCCTCTAAGAGGTCGTCAACATGGGTGCAACCAATTTTCCAGATGAGATTGTGGATCCCTAGATCCCGTGGCCCCTAGCCTCATAACTCTAGGGATTCTGCTACCTTTGGAGGATGGTCCCATCCCTCTAGGCCACCCTCTTCCTCTCATGGGCATGGGGGAATTAGTTGGCCTAACTTAGGCAAGTTTCCTTGCCTGTAACTTGTCATTTCTTTGGTTTGTGCCCAACAACCCATTGTCCTATTTTTCCTTCAGGCCAAATACCCCAAGGATCCATGAGATTTATAAGTGTTTTCCCTTTTGAAGTGCAAGGGAAAAAGCCCTCCAAATGGATAAGCCCAAAATCCTAAGTGTTTTTCTTGTGTTTTTTGTCTTTTCAGTATTTCATAGTTCAAGGTTCTCCTCTTCATCATGCCATTCTTATTGGCTCTGAAATCTGCCTTGGTTCCTTTGTAAACCGCGTAAGTGTTTCAGGCACTAGGGGTTGGAAGGTTCATCTTCCTCCTTTTAGTAAGCAGTAAGCGGAACGTTTGCTTACCGAAGCCCGAAGAGTTCTAGTGTTCCTAAGTGTTGTGGGCACCAGAGGTTGGGAGTTCCATTTTCCTCCTACTTCTTTGTCGAAGGGGGAAAGCGGAAGGCACGATGATTGAGGTTCATCAACTTTAAAAGTTCTAAGTACTGCGAAACTCAAAGGCCAAGGTTGCACTCTTTTTCTTTCCTTTTGGCAAGCGGTAGGCGGAAGGCCCGATCCCTGAAGTCCACTGATTTTCTAAAAACACCTAAGTCATTCGAGTGGCAGAAAGTGAGAATTTTCTCCTCCCTCTTTTCTTTTGGAAAGTGGAAGATGGAAGGCTCGAGGCTCGATCCCTGCCAAACTTCATAGTTCCTTCTAAGTATTGTGGAGGTCAGGGATTGAGCACTTCTTCTTTCAAAAGCATGATGCATGGTGAAGGTTCGATCTCTAAAGCCCAATGGTTTCCCTTTGCCTCTTTTAGACTTTGTAGATTAGGGTTTCCTTCTTCACCTTTCAAAGGCCTGATTGGAGGAAGCCCGATTGGTCGAGGCCCGACTGTTAAGGGAAAATTGGTGTAAACATGAATAATCAATATACCAATATCAATAATACCCAAAACTCAACGAAAAGGGAAATAATCAAGATCAAACAAACAAAGATGAAACCTTTGCAAACCTCAATACTTCATAGCTTCCATTGGTTGCCTATCTCAATCGATCTTGCATGTATGAATAAGGCTCTCAGAGAGTGCACTTCCTTGCTATTCCAAGATTGTAAATGGAGAATGGCCATGATAGTGCTTTGTAATGAAGATGGATTTCACAACAATGGTAGTGATATGGTAACAAGTTGATCGCAAGCAAATGGAATGACTTGGGTGCCAAAGGCGCATTGTAATTCCTGCAGAGTAACAATACTAAAAGCTTGGATGAATGAAATGGATGAAGAGGATTCAATTTATAGACTTGTGAGAGAGAAAATCAATGGTATAGAAGACTTGAGAGAATGCGTGTGAATAAGAAGAAGACAAGTGTCTTGCTATATTTTGCATGAGAGGAATTAATAAAATAGAAGAATGAGTTAACTAAAGAGATTAGATCAATTAAAAGAATAGATCAATCAGTTAAGAGAATAGAACTAGAGAATGGAAATTGCATGAGGATGAGAGGATATTTTAGCTCAATTAAATATTTAGAATATTCAATTACATGTGCACAAGGATTGAATTATATTTAGAGATAACTCAATTTAGAAGAAATGGACAACTTAAATAAACATTTGATTTATTTAAATTTAGAGAATATATTATTGGAAGAAACAATTAAATAATTGATATTATTTAATTTAGAATGAATTTGGAAGAACTAATTAAATAATTGGTATTATTTAATTTGTTGGAGGAATTTAGGAATTTAAGAATTTTAATTAAATAAATTGATTTTATTTAATTGTTGGAAGAATATGAATCAAATAAATAAATCTGTTTGTTTATTTATTGATAGAGGAATTAGACTTAAATAAATATTAAGAATATTTATTTGGGCAGAGTCGTGTCATTTTTAGGCATATACATTTTGCCCCTCTTTGATGCAATGCAGTTTATAGCGTTGCTTCAAAGAATAAATTTCTGATAATGATACATGCCCCAGTTTTCCCCTGGTACATGTTACGACGATAGGATGCCCCTAAGGAGATTGGATGGGAAGAAGGTAGAAGGATGTGAGATGGACAATTTCTGGAATGAGGAGGGAAAAAATAGGTTAGGTTTGAAGAAAATAGGATGTGGTTCGGAGAAGCGGGAAAAAACGGGCGCGGGAAGTAGTCACAACCACCACATAGCTAGTTAGGGTTCCATTTGCTATATATAGGAGCTGGGTCCACAAGACAAGTCATTTGCACACTTGGCTTTAGTTGGTTTATCCTTGAGAGCTTAGGAGAGCACAAGAGTATAGAGCAGTCAGCATTGAGATAGATATTTCGAGCGAGGAGCACCACTTTGAGTGAGTTTGACGGTTTGATCGGCCAGCTGAGGCAGGACCACCGGTATGTAGCTCAAAAAACTTCACCTAGGGTCATTTATGAGTGCAATAAATGCTAGGGAAAATTAGGTAAAATAGATGTGCAGGATAGAAGTTCGGTGCATATGCCATGCATAACTGCGCATTTGATTTTATGCGGCACATTTAAGATAGGAAACAATGCATGCATGTTATGAGTCGGCGCATGCATTAAGACTTTGCGCATGCACGATGTCTTCCAGCGCATGTATTTAGGCCGCGCATATACAAGGTATGGATACACATTTGATATGGATCTGCGCATCTGCCAGAAGTGGCGCATTTACTATGAAACTGTGCATTTACCTTCTAGTTCGGCACATATGCATAGGATAGTCAGTTTACTTAACAAAATTGACTCGATTGGCATCTTTCTCGATGCGTCAATCGATAAGCTATCTCTAAGATTGTAGAAATCTAGTCAAGAGATGTTGTGTGCTGTTTTGATCAATTTGATATGCTAAGTTAGTGATATGATTTGTTAGATATGTTGAGCAGGTTATTTGCAATTTAGGTTGACGCATTGCCTTGCATGTTTGCAGGAGGACATTCGAGATATACTTATGTTGAGGGAGCAATTTCCCTTACCGATGTTGCAGCGCTATATGCTCACTGAGATAGATCAATAAGCTCTCGGTGCTATGGGTCTTGATTATGTTTGTTTCATGCCTGAGGTTTGTGCAAACCTCAGTTTGTTGACTGCAGTAGTGGAGAGATTTCATAGTGAGGATGGGACTTTTCATTTGCCAACTGGTGAGATGGCGATCACTCTGGAGGATGTCTATAGGATTTTACACTTGCCGATTCAGGGTGAGCTGGTAGAGTATGATCCTCAGTGAGATGCAGGACTTGTGGAGTGTAGGCGAGTTTTTGATGACTTGGAGCTAGATTGTCAGCTTATCTCCTGGTAGGATATTCATGACTATTATGACTACTTCCCAGGGATAGTGGCTAAACTGATTAGGGGTGTGGTCTACCCTGATAGGAGGTCGCATGGGTTCCTGATTGGATGGGGACAGATTATGGAGAGGATGATTAAAGAGGGCACTGGCTATGCATGGGGTGTCTGTATTTTGACGCACCTATACCACGATATGCATCAGGTGGTATACCACAGGGGTGCCAGCTTGTCAGCAAGTGTCTCTCTTTTACAGTTTTGGCTCTGGAAGCATATTGCGATTACTTGGTCGATATGCATCTTTTCTAGGCAGAGGGGCGAGCCCTATAGCTACGGATATGTAGGTGTGATTTCCCAGCACAAGCTAGGAAAGCTAGAGTATTGGAGACATGCACTGGACAATGTGGATAGAGTTGTCTAGTGCCCCTACTTGGATTGTGAGCATTGGGATGATGAGGATGACAAGTTGCCCTACTATTTTTAGACTTGTTGGCTTATTGGCAGGATTCAATTTATACTGGAGAGATAGACGATCAACAGGGTTCAAAGGTAGTTTGGGAGGATACAGGACATGCCACAGGGGTAGGCCCATTTCATGAGGACACATGTAGAGAGATTTAGATGGGGCCCGGTTGCTTCTTATGAGGAGACACTAGTAGAGTTCTGGTAGACTCCTTATGTTGCTTGGCCCAAGAGGAGGGAGGTGGTAGATCTAGGGATGACTCTGGATTATGAGGAGTGGCTCGCAGTACATCCTTTTCGAAGGTACTCAGGGCCTAGAGAGTTGGTTCCTTGCATAGACGAGGAGGACTCAGATGACGAGGATGGAGTTGGCAGGAGGAGGAGATAGAGGTGGTGGAGGTAGAGAGGGGGTGGAGATGGAGGCTGACAGAGGTAGAGGAGGAGAGCTAGGGAGGGACCCTCCCAGTAACAATAGGTAGTGCAGCCACAGGTTGTACAGCAGGTTCAGATGCTGCCACCATAGCAGGTGGCTTAGCAGTAGGTGCCCCAGCAGGAGGTGCAGGCACAGGTTCAGGTTCCTTAGGGCACAACCCAGCTAGATGTATAGCAGCAGGCTATCACCATGCTGAGGGGATAGCTTAGACAGCTGAGGGATGAGCTCAGGATGCTAGAGTCTTGGAGAGAGGTGGACGCAGGCATCATCTTAGAGCTCACAAGGGAGCAAGATGCACTGGCGAGGGTGTGGGCTATTAGATTAGAGAGAGACTTGGTTGTGGCAGCCTTGGGTACAGATGGGGCCACAACATTTTTGGTGACATAGGTGGAGCAGGCACAAGCGCATCTTATGTAGGTATAGGCAGAGTTATCTAGGGTGCAGGCCCAGACTTAATATTACAGGGGTCTTTACCATGGGGCTGTGCCAGTGGATCAGAGGGTACCCAGCTTTCGGAGCTAGTTTGTGGCTTCCCAAAGAGCACGAGGTTCACGGTCAGGAGGGTTAGTGATGGGCCCACAATAGTTTGGGGCTGACAGAGGAGAGGATAGTGTAGGGAGTAGTGCTCCATGGCAGTAGGGTTAGCCATTATACCTATATCGATTTTGGTTCATGTACACATTTTTGATGGCTCAGATAGCTTGATATGTATATACGACTTGTATAATTTTGTATCAAGACATGTATCATTATCATTGTGATGTATACACTTTATATGACTCAACTCAAAGATGGTCATGGTGGACTTTGATATATTGTACATTTGGACATGTTTATTTTATAGTGTATATGATGATGCAACTATTGATGGTTGATATGCAGTTGTTTATGTTATGTGTCATGGATGTGTTTCTATTTTATGATGGTACACATGTGATGCATACTTTTATTATGTCTGTGATGTTTATCTAATGCAGATTTAGATAGTTTATATGATGATATGCGATGTCGTCTAATGCAAACTTTAGATGTTTATATGATGATATGTGATGTTATCTAATGCAGACTTAGATGTTTATATGATGATATGATGCACATTGATGTATGCAAATGCAAATGTTATCTATGTGATTATGTAGTTTATGCGATGATACTTATCTATGTTTTTGATTTTTCTGTTGACATTATGTTATGATGCAAATGGATATGGATGGCCTAATGGACTTTGTTATGTATGCAAATGATCTAATCCTGTTAATGACTATCTCATGTGATATGATATGCAAACTATGCTATGTTTTTGTATGTCCAAATATACTCAATCGACACAGAAATGATACAATGATAGATAGAAGATTGATTGATGGAAGAAAAGGACTCACACACTTTTATTTGTATTGATATTCTGCATTGTGGATCTTTATTGCATGGATTTGGATACTTTTATGGATGTATAATGGATGTGAAATGGTTTTGTGCCATCTTGATATTGCAAGTATTTTGAAGTGCTTATTTCATCATTGGGGAATTTTTTTTGGGCACTTTTTCCGAATGTTTTAAGTGAATACAAACATCTAGGTATAATTGAACCGAGATGACCTGAGTATTGCTTACATGGATTTTGATTTAGCAAGTTAATACAAGCATCTAGGTATAATTGAACCAAGATGACCTGAGTATTTCTTGCGTGTCAACAGACAAGGATTGCCCCCTTTCATGTTAGACCTTTGATGTCCTCGATGATATTTTGCCGATCATGTTGTTAGACAAGGCTTCACATTACTAAAGATTAATCCACAAACATCAAGCAAAGAAAAGAATCATGCCCCCATCATAGCATCTCTAGCTTTTGGCATCCTCGAGTAGCATAGAAAGACATGATAACAAAAATCAAGACGCTGTAACCTAACTTGATCACAACCACAAAACATTCTTGCATTTAGATGTGTTTTTCTTGCCATAATTTAGATAGAATCATTTAGAGTGCTTTAGGTACTTGCTTGCTTTGTTTTGGATAGGTTGAGGTGTTGCGTCAAAATTTTTGCTTCAGAAGCAGGCTTTGCCTGCGCTTACCTTGCCTTGCCTTGTGAAAGGTTCCATAATTCTTATTGGTGAGACATACCCTAAGGGATTGACCTAGTGCCTCGGGGGCTCATTGCTAAATGGCCTTGCCTACATGACAACATAGAGGCAATGTAGTTCAGGGTGAACCCTAATGGACCTAAGACCTAGGCGATAGAAAGTGGCACAGACTCAAATAGAAGGACTGGATATGGGATGGATGGGAAAGTGGAGCCTCGGGGGCGCATTGAAAAAAAATGGCCTTGCCTACGTGACGACACAGAGGCAACGTAGTTCATGGACTTGGACCATGTAGACACTAACGACAGATGCTACGCTAGGTTGACACTATGGATAGGGTACTGGATAAGACCTTGGTTGACAAGACAGAAAAAAGGGATAGAGTATCAAGCCATGATAGGTTATCGTTAGGTTTTTATTATTGAACAGATATGGATTGAATGGGACACAATTGAAGGAAGAATGGATACAAGGTGATTGGTTTCCCAAAGATGGAGGAGGTGATTTATCACAAGTAACGCCTGTTTAGCAAGTTTTCACCACTTTCTTTTTATTTGCACGAAAGCTAAGAGTACACATGACACCTGTTTGCCAGGTTTTCACCAAAGGATGGTTTTTTTGTTGTTTTTTCCATCTTTTTTTATTTTTTTGCCTTTTTCTATTTTTTTTATTTTTTTGCTTCTTTTCTGATTTTTTGATTTTTTTTTGTATTTTATGCCCCCCTTACATTGGGGTTCTCTTAGGTATAGAATTGGCGAAGATGTATACTATTAATTGGGTCATCGAACAACTCACCCTCTAATGTTGCTAATTGATATGCCCCCGATCCATAAGCAGCAATGATGACATAAGGCCCAAGCCAGTTGGGTTCAAACTTGGCTTTCTTTTCCCAATCCTGTTGATTGCGGGGATTATCCTTAAGTACTAAATCTCCAACCTTAAAGAGTCTTGGACAGACTTTGTGGTTGTAGCTTCGTGACATCATTTGTTGATGTGCCTTGAGATGATTGAAGGCGTTCTGTCTCTTTTCCCCTAGCAGCTTTAGCTCTTGCAATCTGGAAACCCTGTACTCTTCATTAGTTATGAGACCTTTTAACGATACCCTTAGAGATGGTAACTCGACCTCGATGGGAAAAATAACTTCTGATCCATAGATAAGGGCGTAAGGGGTAGCACCTATGGGAGTGCGTATACTGGTTCGATAGGCCCACAGAGTAGGATTGAGTTGGATGTGCTAATCACAGCCAACATCGTTGACTATCTTTTTGAGGAGTTTCAAGATTGTTTTGTTGGATGCCTTTACTTGGCTGTTTCCTTGGGGGTAATAGGGGGTGGAGAAACGGTTTGGAATTTGAATTTCTCACAGAGCTCCTGGACATCATGGTTCTTGAAAGGTCTTCCATTATTTGTGACAATGGATGAGGGAATTCCATATCTGCAGATGAGATAGTTGAGGATGAATGAGGTGATCTATTTGCCTGTGACATTGGAGAGTGGAATGACTTCAATCCACTTGGTAAAATATTCTATGGTGGTTATTATAAACTTGTGGCCGTTGGATGAGGGCGGGTGGATCTTGCCCACAAGGTCGAGTCCCCATTGATAAAAGGGCCAAGGTGTCGTTAGAGGTCGTAGCTCCTGAGCTGGTGCATGGATGAGTTTTCCATGTATCTGGCACTATTTGCACTTCTTCACACATTGATATGAATCTGATTCCATGGTCGGCCAATAATAACCCAAACGCATGAGTTTCTTAGCTAAAGAAGGACCGCTAGATTGTGTTCTGCAAATTCCTTCATGTACATCTTGTAAGGTGGTTTGAGATTCTTCCCATTCTAATCATCGGAGTAAAGTACCATCTAGTCCTCAATGATATAAGGTGTTGACGATAATGGTATAACGAGAGGTTTGGTGAATGAAGGCTCGATGTTGGTTAGAAGACAAGTTAAGAGGTAGGGTGTTATCCTTGAGGTGAGTGTAAATCTTACTGTACAAGGGTGAATTAGATCCAACTAATAGGCATATGGAGTGTGTTTCAGGAAGATCATAAGCTGGTTGTGTAATTGACTCCACCAAGAACTCATACCGAAACTCATTCTTTGGGATCTTGAGGAGAGAGGCAATGGTTACCATGGCATCTGCTGCTTTGTTTTCAATGCGAGGTATCTACTCAAAAGAGATGATCACAAAGTGCTCTTTAAAGTCATCAACCATGCACTTGTATGGGATAAGCTTGTCATCTTTAGTTTGATAGTCGTTGTTGACTTGATTGATCACTCGTTGAGAGTCACCATAGACATGTAGCTCCTTTATTTTCCATTCTGCTACCACATTGAGACTAATGACCAAGGCCTCATACTCTGCTATGTTGTTTGTGCATGAGAATTGCAAACGACAAGACTTCAGTATGGTGTCACCCTGAGGAGTAACAAACAAGATTCCTGCCCTGATCCATGGTTTGTATAGGATCCATCAAAGTAGAGCTTCCATGACTGTGTTGTGATATTGAATAAGGATTCATCTGGAAACTCAAATGTCATTGGTGTGGCATCCTGTAATGGTGCTTTTGCTAACTGATCATCAATTATTTGTCCTTTGATAGCCTTTCTGTCTACATACTCAATGTCATATTCAGTTAGGAGCATTACCCACTTGGCTAGGTGACCTGTTAGGGCTGCTTTGCTTAATAGGTACTTCAGTGGATCTATTTTTACAATAAGCTTGACTGGATGTGCTAGCATGTAATGTCATAGTTTTTGGGAAGCAAAAACCACAACAAGACATGATCTTTCTATTTGAGAGTATTGCAGTTCATAGCTCACCAATGTGCAACTGTTGTAGTAGATAGCTCTTCTTTACCTTCATAATCTTGTTGTGCTAGGAGGGCCTCAAGAGCTATTAGCGTAGCAGATATGTAAAGTAACAATGGCTTTCCTTGGATAGGAGGCATCAAGATAGGGGGATTCATTAGATATTCCTTCAGTTTGCCAAATGCCTCTTCGCACTTCTCATCCCACCTAAATGGAATGTTCTTATGTAGGAGATGACTGAAAGGTTGGCACTTGTCTACCAATTGTGATATGAACCGACAGATTGCTTGTAATTTTCCTTGTAGAGACCGCAGTTGAGTAATATTCTTTGGCAGTGGCATTTCCATGATAGCCTTGACTTAGGCAGGATCCACTTCGATCCCATTTGCTGATACAATGAAGCCTAAGAGCTTGCTCGAGGTGATTCCAAACACACATTTCTTTGGGTTCAACCTAACTTTGAATTGTTCTAGTCTCTAAAAGACCTTCTCTAGCACATCCAGGTGTGATTCTCTTGTGAGTGACTTTGCAAGGATATCATCTACATAGTCCTCCATTGTGATGTGCATTATATCATGGAATATAGTGGTCATAAACGTTGATATGTTGCTCCTGTGTTCTTTAAACCAAATGGCATGACATTCCAATAGAAAGTGCCTCATGGACAAGTGAAAGCACTCTTATGTTGGTCTTCTAGTACTATCCTGATTTGATTGTAGTCATAGAAGCCATCCATGAGAGATAACATGGTATGCCCTATTGTTAAGTTGACTATGATATCTATATTTGGCAATGGAAAGTCATCCTTGCGACAAGCTTTGTTTAGATCTCATAAATCATTGCATAATCTGACTTTGCCATCAGGTTTGGATACTGGCACTATGTTGGAGACCCACTTTGGATAGTCTATTACTCTAATGAACCCTACATCTAGCAGTTTCTTGAGTTCCTCTTTCACTAGTAGTGTAATGTGTGGATGCATCTTTCTAAGCTTCTGTTTGATTGGTTTCACTCCCGAATCTAGTGGAAGATGATGTAGAATCAAATTTGGGTCTAATCCCAGCATATCTGTGTATGACCAAGCAAAGTTGACATGCTTTTTCTTGAAGAATGGTACAAATTTGGTCTTTTCTGGTGGAGTTAAGGACTTTGCAAAGTGAATGATCTTAGGCTGTTCCTCTGTTCCAATGTTGATAGGTTCTATAGGTTCCACAACAATTTGAGACTTCTCCTAGTCTATGTCATCAGGGAGAGTGTCAAGCCTTCCATCGTTAGGTGCCATAGTTGGGTTTTCACCATCGGATGTGTCCTTTATTTTTACTATTTTGGGATTTGATACTACCACGGAGCGATTTTCACCATCAAATCCAATTTTTATTTTGATATTTTTGCGACTCGAAGGCTTAGTACCCTCTCCAAAATAAGCCACAGTATTGAGTTCAATGGCGAAGCCAAATTTATGATCTCCTGTAGGTAGGTGGTCCCTAAGTTCCACGAAATCAATATAGGCATCGTCATTTTGGAACATGTCTAGTTGCGGGGTTCCTTGTAAATCCCAGTCGATAAGTTTAGGATGTACACGGGGGAGGGGGTTAGAGGATAGATTTGATTCATTGATAGTTTGAATGGATATGCGAGGAGTATTAGTAGGGATAGGATCTGGGATGGTATTTTCCTCCAAATTGTTTATTGCGATAGAACTTGAACCTTCCTCGAAAATCATACACTAAGGAATTGGTGAATTGCACTCTAATGGTCTATGCGTTAGCGTTTGTCCCTCATGGTAGGCTATAAGTTTGAATGGTGTCAATTTCTTTATCTTCATAGGAGTACTCTGTGAGTTCCTCCCACTCATACTCATTGGAATTTGTGTCACTGTCCTCTTGAAGGTTATGGATCATTTCCACAAGACAAGCATTTGCTTTTGTTTTGCCCTTGTCCTTGTATCCTAGACCTTTTGTATTTCTTGCCAATGAGGATGAAGAAGGTTGAATGGGTTCTATTATTCCTTCTTTTCTTAGGCCAATGGGACCTTGTCCTTCATAACCCATTCTGTGTAAGATAGACTCACCTCGCCCATAGATTTCTGTTGGGAGCTTAGGTGGTTCTTGTTGTGTGTTCTCTTCTTCCGTGTAGAGCCATTGCAAGACATCTCTTTCCTCTATTTCATCTGATAAGGTCCCCCATTTGACAAAGGGAGCTGTGGGAGGTTTGGAAGGAGCAGATGGCTTTAGAAAAGGTGTAGGTTGCTCAAAGGATCTTGGAGACAGGCATTTTGGCTAGGTTGAGTCTGTGTTCAATGGAATATTCTCCTACTCTAGTTTCTTTGATTGTGATTTTCTACTCTTTGGGCCTGGACGAGGAAACTTCAGAGATAGAATAATGCTTTGAGATGGGGGATATAGAA
Source organism: Cunninghamia lanceolata (assembly GCA_027924645.1). Classification (NCBI taxonomy): domain Eukaryota; kingdom Viridiplantae; phylum Streptophyta; class Pinopsida; order Cupressales; family Cupressaceae; genus Cunninghamia; species Cunninghamia lanceolata. The sequence goes on from BSBN01001102.1 coordinate 1,433,489, forward strand.
GCTCTATTGTTTGGGATGATGCAATCAGGCTTTGAGTGGATAGTGTTGCAATGCTGAAAAGGGTCTGGATCACCTTGGATGGTGATCTGTTTGCCGTTATAAGGAAATTTGATGCATTGGTGATAAGTAGAAGGCACAATTTTCATGGCACGAATCCAGGGTCTACCTAGGAGGATATTATAGGCTATCTCCCTATCTAGGACTTGACAAACAAAGTCCTTTATCACCAGTCCAACTTGTATTGGTAACACCAATGTTCCTTTAGTAGTTCTTTCTTCTTCATCATAGGCCTTAATAGTGATCTTTTTCCTTGGGTCCACTGCCTTTTTAGAGAATTCCAATGTAAGGACTAGCTTGAACGTGCAAATATTTAAACCTACTCCTCCATCAATGAGGACTCTTTTGATATGGTGTTTAATGAAAGTGATGATATGCAAAGGTGTGTTATGAGGCTGAGACACTGAGTGGTCATCCTGTTTGGTAAACGATATGGTGCTAGAGGCGGTTAGATTTCCTACCATGGCTTGAAACTTCTCTTGGGCCAAGTTTGTGGGCACAGTCATTTCCACTAGGGCTTTATCAAGAATTTCCTTGTGGGAAGGAGATAAATGCAACAACTCTAAGATAGATATGTGGGCAGGAGTTTTCTGAAGTTGGTCTATGACACTGTACATATGGGAATTAGACAGAGAAGACGACGACCTTGGAGGGAGTGTGTTTAACGTGACCTTACCACTGCAGGTGATGATGTTGCAATTAGTTTTGTTGGGTCCTGATTCTTGGTTGGATGTAACCACATTGACTTGTGGGATGTGCTCCGATATGCAGTTGATGGTATAATCGAATGGCACACTCGCATAGTTAGCATTGTTGTTTTGATTCTGCCTATTGTGGTTGTTGTAGTACAGCCTATCGTGGTTTTTAGTGTTATTGTTGTTGTTGTATGGCTGTCGTGGTTGAGAAGCGGATCCTTGTATGCCACATGCATCTCGTTAGAGGTATGTTGTTGAGTGTTAACCTGATTTTGGTCAAGTATGTCTTAGATGACGTGTTTGAGATGAATACAATTGTTTGTCGTGTGGCCTCTTTCTCTATGATACTCACAGAAATTAGTGTCTTTCCAGTAGTGAGGTTTTACTTGAGGTTCACAGTCACTAGTGGGGGGAAGCATGATCTCATTGTTGGCTAACAACTTTCTTAGTGCAGATTCTTGGTACTCTCCTAGGGGTGTAAATTTTTGTCTAGGATTTGAGGTGAACCATGGCTTTGACTCCCGAGAGAATATTTTATTGGGCGTAGCATTGCTTGCCTCTCCTTTGAGGGTGAAGATTGGTTGCTGTGGTTTAGGAGCTGCTACCTTGGCATCTACCACTCCATCATTGACTACGTTCTCATTCTTTGTTGAAAACTTTGACTTGTCGGTTGTGTAGTTTGAGTTAGGTGTGTCTTTGTATAACTTGATTTTCCCCTTGACGATCATAGCTTTTTCGATAAACAATCCTATCTCAATGACTTTCATGAATGAGGTAGGGCATTGAATTTGTATTTGGTAAATAAGATTGGGGTTAAGATTGTGGATGAACATTTTTGTCATTTGCTTCTCAAGCACGTGATATGAGCATTTGCTTGTGAGTTGTCTCCACCTTTGTAAGAAGGCGGTGAAGGATTCGCCACTCTTTTGCTTTGTGTTGCATAGATCTAGCATGGAAACTTCGTGTTCTATGTTATAAGAGCAGTGTGTGACGAATAGGTTCACTAACTCATTGAAAGTTTTAATACGCTGGGGTAGTCTTGAGAACCATTCCATGGCTTGTCCACCTAGAGATCTAGGGAATAGTCTCATTAGGAAAGTTTCATTATGAGCTACTTCTAGGCATGCCGTGCTAAACTCCCTAATGTGATCTTTGGGGTCCCCTTTTTCTTTGCATTTGTCAAACTTAGGAACTTTGAATCGATAGGGGAAGGGTACCATGTTCAAGATTTTGTCAAAGGGGTACGACGTGATGTCTTCCAAGGAATAAGTCTTAGTGGGTGGCCCTATTTTGAGTTCTGTGTAGTGCTATTGTAAATCTTGAATCTATTTCGCTATTGTGTCCATAGGCATGTTTTAGTCTGTGGTTTGCCTACTTTTACCTTTGTCAAGGGATTTTTCATCATTTGTGCTCTTTTCGGGAATTCTTTCTTATCCTAGTTGTTTCAAAGCATTAACATCAAAGTCAGCGGGGAGTTTGAGTCCTAAGCTTGCAAGGTGAAGAAAGTATTTTTGAGGGTCCTCGTGGAGTACTTTGTCTAGCAAACGTTGGAATTTCCTATCTTGGAGGGTTTCTTGGAATTCATCCTGAGGGATTTCCTCATCACTGTCATGAGGGGACACCACGCTATTAGATGCTTTGGCCATTTGCTTTTGTTGTTGGGATTGAGTTAAAACCATGCAAGTCAACGCGGGATGAAGTGGGGTGAAACTAGAGACTCGGGTAAGATGCTTGTGTAGGTTGGTGAGAAGGGGATGCTTGTTTTGACGAGATTTGAACAAGGGACTCTCTAGATCAATGATTCCAAGTAAGGTGGTCGATACAAGACGATAGCCACAAGTAAGGGTACTCGATACCCATTAACTGTGTAGAGACTAGTCGTGCACCAAGACCACTAGAGAAGTTCTACGACCTACTAGGGTTACTTGAATCCAAAATGATCTGAAAAAGGTCTTGTGCTAATTTGATATAGGATACTTTGACTTTGTGCTAGGGAGACCTGGTAGAAGGTGGATGAGACGACTGACGAAAGAGAGGATTTGATATGAAATAGATGGGAAAGCGACTGCAAGGTAAAATTTGATCTCTGAATTTGGAATAAGGCTGAAATGGGTACCCAGAAGTGGTAAAAAGATTATCTCAAAATATGTGGAAATACTCACTGTCATGGATGTGCAGAAACAGATGCACAGTAGCAGAGGATAAAAGCACAGCAGGTCGATACAAATGTGCAGTACTAGTGAAAAGCATATGCACAGTAACAGGTGATAAAAGCATAGGAAGTCAATACAGATGTGCAACAGGTCGAGGTAAATGTGTAGCTTTGCAAGACAGATGCATAACTCTGGTTTTTCTGATTGTTTTTATAATTTTTGGCACATTTTTTTGATTTTTTTTTGTTTCTTGGCTCCAAGATGGTCTTTTTGGTTTGAATTTTTCAATTATGGCAAGAAGACATAGCAAACACAAAGATCGTTTTCATGGTTTTTGATTTTTTTTGTAAGTTTTTTTGGACTCTTTTTGACTTGAAAAGAAAGTACAAATCCTAGGTTGGAAAAGGCAATATTTGTCGGATCCCCTAGAAGTGCATATTCAAAGTGGATAGCTTTAGGATCTTGGTAGCACCGGCTCCTCTCCACGGCACACACTTCTCACGCATACCAAGATTTGAGTTTCCCAAGGCTCGTACCCCCACCGAACCTTAGGATTGTCTCTGCTATCTCTACTAAGAACCACATGAATCAGGGCGACTTCAAAGGTCCCACCTTTTGCACCAACAAATAAAAGGATTTTGGGCTACTAAAACAAGGATGACTAGTAAGTGCAACCATTCGAGTGGTTATACATGCGGCAACACTACTCTTTGTTATGGAGTCTCCTAACCTGCAAGGGTTGCACCTTGGAGGGTTTTGGGGGAGGTTGGTTGTCGATATAACACAACTTCACTCGTTGTTTGAAGCTTTCGATCCAAACAAAATTTATTTATAGTGGCTTGGCAGAGCTTGGCTTTAGCTTGTTACCACTTAAGGTCGTTCCCCAAGGACGATGGGATATCCAAGGGCAGGCCTCTCTAAAGGTTAAACACATGCGAAAAATGATATGTCTAGCATTTTGGTCACCCAAGATAGGGGAGAACATAAGCCTAGTATCATTCCCAAAAACACGAAAGACAGTGGTTATTTTCCCCTATTTAAAATGAAAAAAACTAAATGAGCTAGCTACTTGGGCACACACGCAAGTTGTTAACTTTGAAAGCAAGATAGCAATAAGATAGCAGTGGTTCAATTTTATCCTCCTAGCATTGGGACTAGGTTCAAGTTGTTGATGAAACAAGATTCAAATTACTCCTTTCCTAGTTAGATCTAGATGTGATTTTGCATGAACATTTGATTACTATCCGTTAAAAAGACGATGTGTTAACAATACAACTAGAATGGCTAAACCAACCCCTAATCCTACAAGTAGATGAGAGAATATTCCTATGAAAAGGTGTTAGCATTAGCAAAAACCACAAGAAATACCCTAAAAACCACTGCTCAGAACAAATGTGCAGCTTCAGAGCCTGAATGCATAGAAACAGAGCTCAGAAGCGCAGGAAAATCAAAAGCGCAGAAATAGAGGATATATGCCCTAGAATATCAGATGCACTGTAACAGAAGGTGTATGCACAACTTCAGAGATTAGATGTGCCAAAAGATCATATGCATCGAAACATAGCTCAGATGCGTGATAGAATTACTCAAATGCACTGAATCCCCCTGTGTATGAAACCTTGATACAAAAAACTTAGTGTTTGGATTAAATCAGGGCAGGGCCCCACGGTGGGCGCCAAAAATGTTAAGGGAAAATTGGTGTATAAATGAATAATCAATATATCAATATCAATAATACCCAAAACTCAATGAAAAGGAAAATAATCAAGATCAAACAAACAAAGATGAAACCTTTGCAAACCTCAATACTTCATAGTTTCTATTGGTTGCCTATCTCAATCGATCTTGTATGTATGAATAAGGCCCTCAGAGAGTGTATTTCCTTGCTATTCCAAGATTGTCAATGGAGAATGACCATGATAGTGCTTTGTAATGAAGATGAGTTTCACAACAATGGTAGTGATATGGTAACAAGTTGATCAAAAGCAAATGGAATGACTTGGGTGCCAAAGGTGCATTGTAATTCCTGCAGATTAACAATACTAAAAGCTTGGATGAATGAAATGGAGGAAGAGGGTTCAATTTATAGATTTGTGAGAGAGAAAATCAATGGTATAGAAAGAATGAGAAGATCAACGGTATAGAAGACTTGAGAGAATGCACACGAATAAGAAGACAAGTGTCTTGATATATTTTGCATGAGAGGAATTAATAAAATAGAAGAATGAGTTAACTAAAGGGATTAAATCAATGAAAAGAATAGATCAATCAGTTAAGAGAATAGAACTAGAGAATGGAAATTGCATGAGGATGAGAGGATATTTTAGCTCAATTAAATATTTAGAATATTCAATTACATGTGCACAAGGATTGAATTATATTTAGAGATAACTCAATTTAGAAGAAATGGACAACTTAAATAAATATTTGATTTATTTAAATTTAGAGAAGATATTATTGGAAGAAACAATTAAATAATTGATATTATTTAATTTAGAATGAATTTGGAAGAACTAATTAAATAATTGGTATTATTTAATTTGTTGGAGGAATTTAGGAATTTAAGAATTTTAATTAAATAAATTGATTTTATTTAATTGTTGGAAGAATATGAATCAAATAAATAAATCTGTTTGTTTATTTATTGATAGAGGAATTAGACTTAAATAAATATTAAGAATATTTATTTGGGCAAAGTTGTGTCATTTTTAGGCGTATACACCAACTTGTTTCACCTTCCCATCTCTTTCTACTACTCAGGATGCGATGGGACTGCTCAGTGACCTTCCTGGCCACCATTAATGCTTCTTCAGAGCTTGATTACTTGTAGAGAATGAATTTCTCACCCCCATGCCACTGTAACTCCTTTGCATTGAAATTCTTGTACCCAAGGCATGGGCGAACACTCTTCTTCAACAAATTTTTAGGGCAGAGCCATCTGGGCACGTTCCAAGGACACATGAATGAATTTATTACAGCATGGGCGACTAATTTTCCTTGTTGACCACTCTTTCCCATGTCCATGACTACTACAGTAATAAAAAATACTATATATGCATGTGTTTGAGATGTATTTCTGTTGGTTAGCTATTCTTTTGGGTCACTACATGAGTAAGGGAGTTCTTTGCAGTTTTAGACATTGTAATGCATTACAAGAACTAGTCAGATCTAATACATTGTGCTTAAAGCTGAGCCTTTGATGTCTTCGATTGTGGTTCACCCATGAATGTAACTAGTTATTTTGTGTCTATTCCTTTTACAACGAATTCTTCTTCTTTTGTAATGGTTGTTTAGCCTCTATGATTGACATAAGCAACTGATTTTGCCTCTCTCATTTTCTTCTACAACGTGTCTATTTGAATGCTACTCATTTATTTTGAGGATAAAACGGTCCCTTTATAAGTTTCAATATTCCATTTTTACCTCTGTTAAAGACTGGATGAGTCTATGTTAGTTTATTTAGCCTCTGAAATCATTACTATTTTATGTCAGTTCTGGCTTAACACCCTAAATCTTGGTGTATCACCTCCCCTTTCAATTTTAGTTTCCTTCTCTCCTTTCTCTGTGAGCATAGCATTAGATTTAGTTGTCATTCTTTGGACCTTAAGTCTAAAAAGAGGAACCGGCCTTCTTTGGAGGTTTGGTATCAACTGCAAGGTCCCACACCTTGAGACCAATCCCATTGTGTCATTACAATGCTTGAATAGATTCCAAGTAGGGTGCAATTCCAAGCGATAACAATTTCTGGCATGCCCAATGGCACTAGTTTGATGAGCTTTATTATCCATTGAAGGATTCGGTGTGTTGTTTAGTGTATCTTTCCATTTGGGGGAGTCTTCTTCAACACCATGGCAATTTTGTTGATCAGTCTCTTGGTCTGAGCAATCCATTGGTTCAAAGATTCATCAAAGATCAGAGTTCGGTGATCCTCTTGATCTTTTCCAACCTTCACAGCTCCCAAATCACCTAGCGACTCTCCTTGGTATGTATCCAGTTTTCTTTTGATGTAGACCTCTTTTGCTCTATTTCAGACATTTTTTATGGCTATCTAACATTTTGATGCTTCATTATGTCAAACTATTATGGAAGTTATGGTTTTTCCCCTCCACCAGGTCAAAACACAAGCTATTGGCCTCCATACCAACAATTTCAAAACTAATATACCTCTAGTTTTATGTCTTATGCCCATGTTTCAGTAGAATATCAACATCCTCATGATGCTTGCCTCCCACCCACCCCTGCTCAGTCTTCTTATCAGTCTAATAATGTTTATTATCAAACCCAAGAAGACTACCTTGCTCCTAGTCAATATAGATACCCTTCTAGTCAGTCCCAAAATCTTGACAATGTGGATGTCAATGAGTTCAATGGTCTCGCACATAAGTTGCTAGAGCTTAGGGAATGTTTGGACAACATTAAGAGAAATATGGGGTATAATCAGCCATAGGAAACCTTTAATTTTAACATCAGAAGCAAAGGTGATGTGATGGAGATATTCCTAGGTTTCCAAAGGGAGTGGGATGAAGTTTAGGGAATGATGGAGTATGACAGACAACAAGAGGAGCTTGCTTATCAGGCTCATCTTCAACAACAACAGATGGAGGCAGAGGAAAGAGCTTACTAGGAGCAAATTTCTATGCAGCTTGCAACCTTGTTGGGGAGTAGTTAAGGCAAATGCTTGTTGAAGTAGAGTGGCGGGAAGCCCAATCAGTCCCCTCCATTCCTAGTTTCAAGTAACCCCTCCATTCTACACAAGTTCAGCCTCCAGCCAAGATAATTCCTAAATTCAAGATCCCAAGCTTCAGGCAGGGGAAACCCTTTGATCCTCCGAGACCACTTTCAAATTTTAAAATGCCAAGTTTTAGAGGCCCTTAACCTTTGCGAGAGCCTATTCTTGCACCAGTCCAACCTATTTTTCCTTAGGAATAACCCTCTCAAGAAACCCTTCCAACTCCCATGCCATGCCAACCCTTTTGTCTTGGCACTGGCTCACTTTTAAAGGATAGACTAGTTTTTTGGCGAGATACTGGGTTTTATGAGCCAGAAAAGGAAGTATTAGAGGTAGCTATGGAGCAACCTATTATTTGTGAACCATTAAAACTGAAGAATCAAACCTATTGCAAGAAGAAATTAAGCCAGATCATTCAAACCAGTAGTAGTGTATTGAGCATGAAGTTAGTGGCAATCCAGGTGCAAGGTTGAGTGGACTTTGGCTCATTTGAGGAGTTTTCCCATGCTTTGAACAAAATGAATGAAACTAAAATGCAAAGAAGGCATGGTGATGAGGTCCAGTTGCAAAGGCAACCCAAACAGAATCTAGTGAAGTTGTTTTCAAGTGATGAGGACGCTAAGGAAAAGTTGTTGTAATTGCTCCAAAGGTGGATGATGTCATCCTCTTTCATGAATTGCCTAGCCACATTGAAGATAAAGAAGGCATGTAAATGCCAACATTGGCTGCAGTTTTGGAGCAACATAAGGACATTGAACATGAGGGCCATGATGAGTTGCTGGAACATGTAGACAAGTGTGGGAATGAGGTCCTAGCTCATGAAGAAAAGAGTGAGAGAAACTCTATACTAAAAAAATGTAGAGGCTAATGATGCAGACCTATTTGAGGAGCTCCCATTTTTATAAAAGATAATGATGTGGAGATTGAGCATGGGCAAGAACAAATTGAATATTTGTTCTTGACTATCCAACAAGGATATCAGCTTCTTAGTGGAGGAGATTTCGTCATCGAATAGGTCATCATGAGAAATATGTATCTAAGGAGGTGATGGTTTCATTTCCAATTGGGCTACAAGGGCTAGAGAATTTAGACCAACAACAAATTAATGAGGAGAAAAAATCAGAGCAAAGGCATGAGATCAACTCTGTTGATTTGCATGTTATTTCAAGGGGATGTCCTATCAGACATCTAGCCCAGCTGGAGACAAACCATGAAGAATCACCACCTGTCATGCTTACTTCAAAGCATGAGGTTAAACAACAAGAAGGGCTGGATCAACCCATATATCCACTTCCAGACAGCTATATTTCCAATCAGTGCAGGTGGATAAGTGAGTTTGTTCCTATTCGTGGGGAAGTGTTCGATCAATTTGTTATATGTCAACTCCTTTCCCACCACCAGTTAACTTCCCAAAGACATGTAAAACATTGTAAATTGTTGAGAAGGGGTAGATATTTTAAAAAACCAGTTAATGGCTTTGTTTGAGGTCATTTCCTAGTTGTTAGTTTAGGTTTAGGTTAGTTATGTTTATGTTTTAGGTTTCCCCTTAATAAGTGCTCTTGCACATGTAACGTCCTCATTAGGAGGATGTTTGCCTTGTTTGTTTTGCTTTGTCTTATTTTTTGGAGACGTGTTCAGTTTGGTGTTGGTCTGGCCAACCCCTGTCCTTGTTGCTATGCCCCTTTGACTCTCTGGCCAATGGATTGATAAGGCTTCTAGATCCCAGTGTTTAGTAGGCAAACACCCTTGCATAGTAGCCAAAATGTTGTCCTATTTTTCCTTTAGGCCAAATAGCCCAAGGATCCATGAGATTTCTAATTGTTTTCCCTTTTGAAGTGCAAGGGAAAAAGCCCTCCAAATGGCTCAGCCTAAAATCCTAAGTGTTTTTCTTGTTTTTTCTACCTTTTCAGGGTTTTAGAGTTCAGGGTTCTCCTCTTCGCCATGCCATTCTTATCGGCTCTAAAATATGCCTTGTTCCTTTGTAAATCGCCTAAGTATTTCAGGTGTCGGGGGTCAAAAGGTTCATCTTCCTCCTTTTCAGCAAGTGGTAGGTGAAAGGTCCACTTGCCAAAGCCTAACGAGTTCCAATGTTCCTAAGTGTTGTGAGTATCGGAGGTCAGGAGTTCCATCTTCCTCCTTCTTTGTCGAAGGCAGAAAGTGGAAGGCCCAACGGTCAACGTCCGTTGGTTTAAAAATTCTAAGGATTGCGAAGCTCGGAGGTCGGGGTTGTGCTCTTTTTCTTTCCATTTGGCAAGTGGTAGGTGGAAGGCCCGATCACCGAAGTTCACCAATTTTCTAAAAACACCTAAGTCATTCAGGTGGTGACAAGCGAGAGTTTTCTCCTCCCTCTTTTATTTTGGAAGGCAGAAGATGGAAGGCCCAAGGCTCAATCCACAGTGCCGGACTTCATAGTTCCTTCTAAGTATTGCAGAGGCTGGGGATTGAGTGCTTCTTCTTTTCAAAAGCACGATGCATAGTGAAGGCTCGATCTTTGAAGCTCAATAGTTTCCCTTTTGCCTCTTTCAGACTTTGGAGATCAGGGTTTCCTTCTTCACCTTTCAAAGGCCCGGTCAGAGGAAGCCCGATCAGAGGAAACCTGATTGGTCGGGGCCCAACCTGTTTCACCTTTCCAACTCTTTCTACTGCTCAGGATGTGATGGGACTACTCAATGACCTTCTTGGCCACCATTAATGCTTCTTCAAAGTATGATTTCTTGTAGATAATGAATTTCTTGCCCCCTATGCCACTGTAACTCCTTTGCATTGAATTTATTTTACCCAAGGCTTGGGTGAACATTCTTCTTCAACAGATTTTAGGGTAGAGCCATCTGGGCGTGTTCCAAGGACACATGAATGAATTTATTGCAGCATGGGTGACTAATTTTCCTTGTTGACCACTTTTTCCCACGTCCATGACTACTACAGTGATTATAAATGCTATATATGCATGTGTTTGAGATGTATTTTTGTTGGTTAGTTGTTCTTCTGGGTCACTATGTGAGCAAGGGAGTTCGTTGCAGTTTCAGACCTTGTAATGCATTACAAGAACCAGTTGGATCTAATACATTGTGCTTGAAGCTAAGCCTTTGACGTCTCTGATTGTGGTTCACCCATGAATGTAACTAGTTATTTCACGTCTATTCCTTCTACAGTGAATTCTTCTTCTTTTGTAATGGCTATTTAGCCTTGCTCATTTATCTTGTGGATAAAATGGTCCTTTTATAAGTTTCAGTATTCCATTTTGGCCTCTATTAAAGATTGGATGAGTTTGTGTTAGTTTATTCAGCCTTTGAAATCATTATTGTGTTATGTCAGTTCTAGCTAAACACTCTAAATCTTGGTGTATCACCTCCCTTTCAATTTTAGTTTCCTTCTCTCCCTTTCTCTATGAGCATAACATTAGATTTAGTTGTCATTACCTGGACCTTAAGTCCAGAAAGAAGAACTAGCCTTCTCTGGAGGTTTGCTCTCAATTGCAAGGTTCCACACCTTGAGACCAATCCCATTGTGTCATTGGAATGCTTGAATAGATTCCAAGCAGGGTGCAATTCCAAGTGATAACACAACCCACTAAGGATAATCCTGAAGAAGAAGAAGACACTCTCACTAGCTAGGTGCCAATTGATGATGCTACCCTTGGACACGTGTGAGGAAAACTTGATGATTATGATCCACCCTATGTTGGCATTGATGTAGCTGCTTAGTGCTCTTTGTGCTTGGCTCTTGTTTATTTTCGTCTTTGTATTGGATTTGGTCCATTTATACTTTGTGGATGTGTTGTTATGCTTCCCTAACCTTTTTTTTTAATACTATACTATTTTAATCTTTAATAGAAAGTTTGACAATATATTCAGATAAAAAAATAAATTACTATTGAATGTTTGATCATTAAACCAAAGGATGCTCAAATAGAATGTATTGAGGAAACATCATCTAAACATTCACAAAAAGATTTTTTTTTTGAATTGTGAGTTAATTCATATGTTGTATTGTCTTTATTATATAAAATTTAAGTTTTCTTTCAAACATGAGTAAGTTTTACTATTTAAAATTAACAAGAATGATACCAACTAAATCTACTGATAATATGGATTCTTTTAACTTTAATTTTAAAATTGAGTTTTTTAAAATTTTAATAAAAAAATTTAAATCATAAAAATTAAATTTTATAATATAAATTTTCATATATATTTTATTTAAAAAATATATATTAGATAAAAAATTATTATAAAAATTAACATCATAAAGTTGTCCAACTAAACATTTTAAAAAAAACTAAAAAAAAAACTTGCAATACATGTCATTTCACACAATAAACCAAGCTTTAAACTATAAAATTTCAACAACAAAACAAACCAAGATTAAACAATAAAAATACCAAACCACAAATAAAACTATAAAGTTCAATTATTAACAAGATCAAAATTTTAAAAAATCAAATGCACCTTTTATATATAAGAGTTGAATTACATATAGAATTCAATAGAATCTATAAAAAAATTAAATATATAAATTTTATTTAAGGATTATTTTATAAATTTTATTTTATTTATATTGTTTATTTTATTTTTATTTGAAATTTTTATAAATGATGGATTTCATTTATTTTTATATTTAATTTTTAATTTTACTTTTACAAAAACTATCATTTATTATTTTATAAGATATTTATTTTATTTTTAATTTAAAAATATAATAAATATTATATATTTATATGTTATTTTTTTAAAATTTCATATTAATATATATTTTAAAATTTTGTTGTATTTATAAATTAAAAAAAAAATATATCTCAAAGGACCTTTGGTCTACTCTTAAAGTTGAAAGGTTCTCAATAAGTCTACCAGGGGGGTAAGTGCACAAAAATGAGGGACCAAAATGGGGTCTTAAGATGCCACTTTTTTTTTTTTCTAAAATCAGGAAACATTGATGTTGGATGAGAAATTGAAGATAACTACACTCAAAATTTGAAGATGGAACAAAAACAAGAGTCGTAGTGCTTTGAATCTAGTTTCTAAACTAGTAATTTTTTCCAAAAATGGTTGAGAGTAAGGGGTTCAAAAAGAGGGAGCACACAAATTGGTCCTGTTTTTCTCAAAAAAATATAACATAGCATCTGGTGTGCTCCCCCTAAAATGTTAACCTTTTTTTAGTATTTCAATAATCACTCCAGTGAGAAATTAGCTAACACTATGTAGTTTATCCCTGATTTTTCTGATAATTTTTTCATGAATAATTGATTTTTTAGTAAATTTTAAAGTGGACACATCCTGAAAAATAGAAATTTGAGCGTGCCCCCCCTAAAATGTTTGAAAACTAATAAAAAATTTTAATTTTTTTTTTGAATATGTGTAGAATGGAGTCTAGTTTCTAAAAATGTAACTTATTTCAAATTTTGATGAATGGTTAAAAAACAAAGTCAAAAATACTAGACACTGGTTTTTGACAAAAAATGGACACACTAACAAAATAAATTCAAGATGAAACCCATAACGTACTCAAAATGTGAAAAAAATTATATAGTTAGATAGCTAATAGAGAGATTAAGATTATGGTGGTATTTTTTTTGAGTTTTAATCAAAATAAGTGCAAACCTAAAGGGGAGCACGCTCCAGATTATGTGGTTTTTGCTACAATATGGAAAAACATGTCTTTGGATGTCCTAAACACAGTCCAAGACTTTGGGTTGGAAGCCCAAGACAACTCCAAGCCTTAGGCTTGGAAATAACCAAGGCAACGCATAACGCACTCACATTTTGAAAAAGCAAAACTCTCTCTCTGAGACATAGAGAGAGATAGTGAGATAGGGAAAAAGTGATATACAGGGATTCTCTCTCTCTCTGAGACACAGAGAGAGATAGTGAGATAGGGAAAACGTGATATACAGAGACTCTCTCTCTCTAAACCCTAAATAATGCCCCTAAACAATAACCCTTAACCCCTAAACCCTAAACTCGAGGAACACTAAACCTCTATCTCCCTATCTCTCCCTTATCTCCCTATCTCTATCATCTCTCTACCTCTCAATCTTTCTCCCTATCTCTCTAGACATCTCACTCACTTTCTATCTCCCTATTCCTCCCATCTAGCTCTTCCATCTCTCCCTATCTATCTCCTCTCTCTCTCTACCTATCTATCTCTCCATATCTCCCTATCTCTTGCCTCTCTCTCCCTTATCATTCCTCTATCTCCCTATCTCTCCCCTCTATCTCTCCCTCTCCCTTATCAATGAAGGAAATGGAAACAAGAAAACTAGGACTCTCTCTCCCTATCTCCCTATCTCCCCCCTCTCTCCCCTCCATCTCCCCCTCTCTCCCTCTTCCTCCCTCTCCATCTCCCTTATCGACAAAGAAAATGGAAACGAGAGAGAGAGAGAGAGAGAGAGAGAGAGAGAGAGAGAGAGAGAGAGAGAGAGAGAGAGAGAGCATAAACATGTCTCTCTCTCCCTCTCTGAGTCAGAGAGAGATAGCAAGATAGGGAGAAAATGATATATAGGGAGAGAGAGAGAGATAGAAAGAGAGTCATGGTTTTATTTTTTCCATTTCCATTGATAAGGGAGAGGGAGAGATAGGGAAATAGAGGAATGATAGGGGAGGAGGTAAGAGATATGAAGATAGCGAGAGATATATAGGTAGAAAGAGAGAGGAGATAGATAGGGAGAGATAGAGGAGAAAGAGGGGAGAGATAGGGTGATAGAGAGTGAGTGAGATGTCTAGAGAGATAGGGAGATAAGGGAGAGATATAGAGATAGAGGTTTGGGGTTTCTCAAGTTTAAGGTTTAGGGGTTATGATTTAGGGGCATTATTTAGGGTTTAAGGGTTTAGAGAGAGAGAGAGAGACTACTTTCGACATGCAACCCTAAACCCTAAACCCAAGCAACCCTAAACCCCTAAATCCTAAATAATGCTCCTAAACCCTAAACCTCTCAATCTCTCAATAATGCCCCTAAACTTGAGAAACCCTAATCACATATCTCTCTGTCTGAACCCCTAAACTCAAACAACCCTAAATATTTATCTCCTTATCTCTATTGTCCCGCTACCTCTCAATCTCTCTACCTATGTCTCTAGCCATGTCCATCACTCTCTATCTCCCTATCTCTCCTCTTGGTGTCCTCTATATCTCCCTATCAGTCCTCTCTCCCTAAACCCTAAACCTCCAAACCTTACCACCTAAATAATTCCCCTAAGATCTAATCACTAAGCCCTAAACTTGAGAAACCCTAAACCCCCAAACAAAACCCCAAACACCTAAACCCTAAACCCAAGAAACCCTAAACCTCTATCTCCCTATCTCTCTCGTATCTCCCTATCTCTCCCGTATCTCCCTATCTCTATCATCCCTCTACCTCTCAATCTTTCTCCCTATGTCTCTGGACATGTCCCTTACTCTCTATCTAGAGAGAGAGAGAGATGTGTTTAGGGTTTCTCATGTTTAGGGTTTTGGGGCATTATTTAGTGTTGCAAAAGTTTAGGGAGAGAGATTGAGAGGCAGAGGGATGATAAAGATATAGAGATAGAGATTTAGGATTTCTTGGGTCAGGGTTTAGAGGCTTAGGGTTTCTCTGGTTCAGGGTTTAGGGGTATTATTTAGGGTTTAGGAGTTTAGGAATGCTTGGGTTAAGGGTTACATGTCAAAAGTAGTCTCTTTCTCTCTCTAAACCCCTTTGCTTAAGTTTAGAGAGAGAGATTGAGAGGTAGAGGGATGATAAAGATAGAGAGATAGAGATTTAGGGTTTCTTGGGTTTAGGGTTTAGGGGTTAGGGTTTAGAGGAATTATTTAAGGTTTAGAGGCTTAGGGTTTCTCAAGTTTAGGGTTTAGGGGGATTATTTAGGGTTTAGTAGTTTACAGTTGCTTGGGTTAAGGGTTGATGTTAAAAGTGGTCTCTCTCTCTCTCTTTAAGGCTTAAGGTTTCTCAAGTTTAGAGAGAGAGAGAGAGAGAGAGCTTTTGACATGCAACCCTAAACCTCTAAACCCTAAATAATGCCCCTAAACCCTAAACCCAAGCAACCTTAAACCTCTATCTCTCTATCTCTATAATCCCTCTAACTCCTAATCTCTCTTCCTTTGTCTTTGGCCATTTCCCTCACTCTCTATCTCCCTATCTCTCCCCTCAGTCTCCTCTATATCTCCCAATCGGTCCTCTCTCTCTCCAAACCCTAAACCATATACCTCTAATCCTTAACCCATAAAACCATAAACCCTAGACCCTAAATAATGCCCCTAAACCTTAACCCCTAACCACTAAACCCTAAACTTGAGCAACCCTAAACCACTAAACCCTAAACCCAAGAAACCCTAAACCTCTATCTCCCTATCTCTCCCCTATCTCCCTATCTATATCATCCATCTACCTCTCAATCTCTTTCCCTCTGTCTGGCCATGTCCCTCACTCTCTATCTCCCTATCTCTCCCGTTGGTCTCCTCTATACCTCCACATCGGTCCTCTCTCTCTCTAAACCCTAAACCCTAAACCTCTAAACCTTAACCCCTAACCTCTAAACCATAAACCCTAAACCCTAAACCTAAACCTAAGCAACCCTAGGAGAGGTAGAGATAGAGGAGATGAGTTAAAGAGGGGAGGGAGAGAGATAAAGATAGAGAGATTATTTTTGACATGCAAGCCTAAACCCGAGCAACCCTAAACCCTAAACTTGAGAAACCTTAAACTCATAAACCCTAAGTAATTCCCCTAAACCCTGACCCCTAACCCCTAAACCCTAAACCCCTCTCTCTCTGCCCCTAAAACATAAATAATTCCTCTAAACCCTAACCCCTAACCCCTAAACCTCTATCTCCCTATCTCTCTCTAATCTCCCTATCTTTATCATCCCTCTACCTCTCAATCTCTCTCCCTATGTCTCTAGCCATGTCCCTCACTCTGTGTCTCTATATCTCTCCCCTTGGTCTCCTCTATATCTCCCTATCGATTCTCTCTCTCTCTCTCTCTCTATATCCCCTAAACCCTAAACCTCTTAACCTTAACACCTAACCCCTATACCATAAACCCTAAATGATGCCACTAAGCCCTAACCCCTAACCCTAAACCCTAAACCCCTAAACCCACAACCCCTAAACCCAAGAAACTCTAAACCTCTATCTCTATATCTCTCCCTTATCTTCATATCTCTATCATCCCTCTACCTCTCAATCGCTCTCCCTGTCTCTGGACATGTCCCTAACTCTCTATCTCCCTATCTCTCTTCTCTATCTCCTCTATCTCTCCCAATCTCTATTGGTCTCCTCTCTCTATCTCTTTTTAAACCCTAAACCCTAACCCCTAAACCCTAAACCTGAGAAACCCTAAACCCCTAAACCCTAAACCCCTAAATAATTCCCCTAAACCCTAAACTTGAGCAACCCTAAACTCATAAACCCTAAACAATGCCCTTGACCCCTAACCTCTACACCCTAAACCCTAAACTCTCTCTCTCTCTCTCTCTCTCTCTCTCCCACTTTCTCTCTCTATCGCATTGGAGTCTGAATCACCCATGTCATTTTCAAGAGAGAGAGAGAGTTTTACTTTTGCAAAACACGCTCGCGTTATAAACTCGGTAACACTAAGCCATAGTGTGAGCGCGTTTTAACGCGCTCGCGTTATGACTTGTATGAGACCAAAAAGTCATGTGGCGACTTTTTGGTCCCTCATCTTTGTGCATATACCCAGGGATCAAGTCTTGCTAAGTGCAAGGCCCCCAACACCATAAGGGATGAGGTAGGGATTGTGCCCTAGACAAATTTGTAGGAATGTAAACCCCTTAGTCCTTGACTCTTAGCCGAAGAGATTCAGCCTAAGGCTCATGCGCCCAAATTAGGTAGCAAAAAATGTGGATGACCTCCATCAAAAAAATAAGGCTCGTGTGCCCAAATTAGGTAGCAAAAAAATGATTTCGTGGATGACCTCCATCAATATATATATATATATATATATATATATATATATAGGGTAAGTGTAGGAAGATGGGGGGCCAAAAAGGGGTCTTAAGTGGCCACTTTTTTTTTTCTGAAATTAGGAAATACTGGCCTTGGATGAGAAATTGAGCATAGTTACACTCAAAATTTGGAGATACAACCAAAACAATGTTCGTAGTGCTCCGAGTCTACTTTCTAAACTACTATTTTATTTTGAAAATGGCATAGATTAAGGGGTTCAAAAGAGGGAGCCACAGAAATTGGTGTTGTTTCTGTCAAAAAACATAACATAGCATGTTTTGTGGCTCCCTCAAAAGGTCAACTTTTTTTTGGTATTTTTAAAATTGCTTCAGTGAGAAATTAGCTAATAGCATGTAGTTTATGCCCAATTTTTCTGATAATTTTTTGATGAATATTTGATTTTTTACTAATTTTCAAAGTGGACACATCCTAAAAAATAGAATTTTGGCCGTGCTACCCCTATAAAATTTGAAAACTAATTGAAAATCATTTTTTTATTTTTTTAATATTTGTAGAATGGAGTCTAGTTTCTAAATATGTAATTTTTTTGAAATTTGAATGAATAGTTAATTTATAATGAAAAAAAGACCAAACAGTGGTTTTTGCCTAAAAATGGACACACAAACAAAAGAAATTAAAGATGAAAGGCTTAACATTGTTAAAATGTGAAAAAAATCACATCGTCAAATAGATAACAGAAAGCCTAACATTACCCAAGTGTTTGATTTGTTTGACCTTGAAACACGTGCAAATCTGAGGGTTAGCACGAATGAAATTATGTGAAATTTTGAATAATATGGAAAAACACGTCTGTGACTATTCATAAGGCAAAGGCTTGGAAATCCAAAGAAAATCCCAAGCCCAAGGCTTGGGATTCCCAAAGCAAGACATACGCGAGCGTGTTATAACGCGCTCGCGTTATGTTTTGCTTTGCATTTTTCCTTTCCCGCAAGTCTGTTGTTTGTCATGTTTGACATAACGCAAGCACATTATAACGCGCTCGCGTTATGTTCCCCTTAAATTTTTTTACGTTCAAGGCTATTAATCATGAGGGTTAAGGGATAGGGGATAGGGTTGGAGGGTTTAGGGATAAGGGATTAGCGTTTAAGGTATAGTATCGAGCCCGTTGAGGGTCTAGGAATAGGGATAGCGTTTAGGGTTTAGGAATGAGGGATTAGAGTTGAGGGATGATAGATTAGGGTTGAGGGTTTAGGGTTTAGGGTTTAGGGATAGGGTTGAGGGTCGAGGGATCAGAGTTAAGGGTTAAGGGATTAGGGTTTGACATTGAGGGTTGAGGGTTGAGGTTCAAGGGTCAAGGGTTTAGGGTCGAGGGATTAGGGTTAAAGTAGAGTGTGGAGGGTGTAAGGATTAGGGATAGGGTTGGAGGGTTTAGGGATAAGGGATTAGAGTTTAAGGTATAGTATCGAGTCTGTTGAGGGTTTAGGAATAGGGATAGCATTTAGGGTTTAGGGATGAGGGATTAGAGTTGAGGGATGATGTATTAGGGTTGAGGGTTGAGGGATTAGGGTTTAGGGATTAGGTTTAGGGTTGAGGGTTGAGGGATTAGGGTTTAAGGTATAGTGTTGAGGGTTGAGGGTTTAGATTTAGGGTTTAGGGTTGATGGATTAGCATTTAATATCAAGGTTAGGGTTAGAGTGTCGAGGGTAGAGGGATTAGGGATAGGGTTTACAGTTGAAGGTTTAAGGATTGAGGGTTGAGGCTTTAGGGATGAGGGTTTAAGGCTTAAGATATAGTGTCAAGTGTTGAGGGTGTAGGGATAGGTTTAAGTTTTAAGGGTTAAGGGTTGAGGGATAGGGATTAGGGTTTAAGGTATAGTGTTGAGGGTTGATGGTTTAGGGATAGGGTTTAGGTTTGACGGATTAGGGTTTAGGGTTGATGAATTAGGGTTTAATGTTGAGAGTTGAGGGTTGAGGTTGAGGGATAGGGTTGAGGTTGAGGGATAGTGTTAATGGTCAAGGGATTAGGGTTAAATAAGAGTGTCAAGGGTAGAGGGATTAGGGTTTAAGATATAGTATCGAGCCTGTTGAGGGTCTAGGAATAGGGATAGCGTTTAGGGTTTAGGGATGAGGGATTAGAGTTGAGGGATGATGGATGACGGATTAGGGTTGAGGGTTGAGGGATTAGGGTTTAGGGACAAGGTTTAGGGTTAGGGTTGAGGGATTAGGGTTTAAGGTATAGTGTTGAGGGTTTAGAGATAGGGTTTAGGGTTGAGGGATTAGAGTGAAGGGTTGAGGGATTAGAGTGAAGGTTTGAGGGATTAGAATTTGACATTGAAGGTTAAGGGTTGAGGTTCGAGAGTCAAGGGTTTAGGGGTAGGGTTGAGGGTCGAGGAATTAGGGTTAAAGTAGAGTGTGGAGGGTATAAGGATTAGGGATAGGGTTGGAGGGTTTAGGGATAAGGGATTAGGGTTTAAGGTATAGTATCGAGTTTGTTGAGGGTGTAGGAATAGGGATAGCATTTAGGGTTTAGAGATGAGGGATGACAAATTAGGGTTGATGGTTGAGGGATTAGGGTTTAGGGATACGGTTTAGGGTTGAAGGCTAAGGGATTAGGGTTTAAGGTATAGTGTTGAGGGTTTAGGGATAGGGTTTAGGGTTGAGGGATTAGAGTGAAGGGTTGAGGGATTAGGATTTGACGTTGAGGGTTGAGGGTTTAGGGTTTAGGGTTAGGATTGAGAGATGAGGGATTAGAGTTAAGGGTTGAGGGATTAGGGTTTGACATCGAGGGTTGAGGGTTGAGGTTTGAGGGTCAAGGGTTTAGGGATAGGGTTGAGGTTTAAGGGATTAGGGTTAAAGTAGAGTGTGGAGGGTGTAAGGATTCGGGATAGGGTTGGAGCGTTTAGGGATAAGGGATTAGAGTTTAAGGTTAGTATCAAGTCTGTTGAGGGTTTAGGAATAGGGATAGCATTTAGGGTTTAGGGATGAGGGATTAGAGTTGAGGGATGATGGATTAGGGTTGAGGGTTGAGGGATAAGGTTTAGGGTTGAGGGTTGAGGGATTAGGGTTTAAGGTATAGTGTTGAGGGTTGAGGGTTTAGGATTAGGGTTTAGGGTTGACGGATTAGCATTTAATGTCGAGGTTAGGGTTAGAGTGTCGAGGGTAGAGGGATTAGGGATAGGGTTTAGGTTTGAAGGTTTAAGGATTGAGGGTTGAGGCTTTAGGGATGAGGGTTTAACGCTTAAGATATAGTGTCAAGTGTTGAGGGTGTAGGGATAGGGTTTAAGTTTTAAGGGTTAAGGGTTGAGGGATAGGGATTGGGGTTTAAGGTATAGTGTTGAGGGTTGATGGTTTAGGGATAGGGTTTAGGTTTGAGGGATTATGGTTTAGGGTTGATGAATTAGGGTTTAATGTTGAGAGTTGAGGGTTGAGGTTGAGGGATAGGGTTAATGGTCAAGGGATTAGGGTTAAATAAGAGTGTCGAGGGTAGAGGGATTAGGGTTTAAGGTATAGTATCGAGCATGTTGAGGGTCTAGGAATAGGGATAGCGTTTAGGGTTTAGGGATGAGGGATTAGAGTTGAGGGATGACGGATGACGGATTAGGGTTGAGGGTTGAGGGATTAGGGTTTAGGGTTAGGGTTGAGGGATTAGGGTTTAAGGTATAGTGTTGAGGGTTTAGAGATAGGGTTTAGGGTTGAGGGATTAGAGTGAAGGGTTGAGGGATTAGAATTTGACGTTGAGGGTTGAGGGTTTAGGGTTGAGGGTTTAGGGATAGGGTTGAGGGTCGAGGGATCAGAGTTAAGGGTTGAGGGATTAGGGTTTGACGTTGATGGTTGAGGGTTGAGGTTCGAGGGTCAAGGGTTTAGGGATAGGGTTGAGGGTTGAGGAATTAGGGTTAAAGTAGAGTGTGGAGGGTATAAGGATAAGGGATAGGGTTGGAGGGTTTAGGGATAAGGGATTAGGGTTTAAGGTATAGTATTGAGTCTATTGAGGGTGTAGGAATAGGGATAACATTTAGGGTTTAGGGATGAGGGATGATGGATTAGGGTTGAGGGTTGAGGGATTAGGGTTTAGGGATAAGGTTTAGGGTTGAGGGCTAAGGGATTAGGGTTTAAGGTATAGTGTTGAGGGTTTAGGGATAGGGTTTAGGGTTGAGGGATTAGAGTGAAGGGTTGAGGGATTAGGATTTGACATTAAGGGTTGAGGGTTAGGGTTGAGAGATGAGGGATCAGAGTTAAGGGTTGAGGGATTAGGGTTTGACGTCGAGGGTTGAGGGTTGAGGTTCGAGGGTCAAGGGTTTAGGGATAGGGTTGAGGTTCAAGGGATTAGGGTTAAAGTAGAGTGTGGAGGGTGTAAGGATTAGGGATAGGGTTGGAGGGTTTAGGGATAAGGGATTAGAGTTTAAGGTATAGTATCGAGTCTATTGAGGGTTTAGGAATAGGGATAGTATTTAGGGTTTAGGGATGAGGGATTAGAGTTGAGGGATTAGGGTTTAAGGTATAGTGTTGAGGGTTGAGAGTTTAGGATTAGGGTTTAGGGTTGACGGATTAGCATTTAATGTTGAGGTTAGGGTTAGAGTGTCGAGGGTAGAGGGATTAGGGATAGAGTTTAGGGTTGAAGGTTTAAGGATTGAGGATTGAGGCTTTAGGGATGAGGGTTTAAGGCTTAAGATATAGTGTCAAGTGTTGAGGGTGTAAGAATAGGGTTTAAGTTTTAAGGGTTAAGGGTTGAGGGATAGGGATTAGGGTTTAAGGTATAGTGTTGAGGGTTGATGGTTTAGGGATAGGGTTTAGGTTTGAGGGATTAGGGTTTAGGGTTGATGAATTAGGGTTTAATGTTGAGAGTTGAGGGTTGAGGGTTAAGGGTTGAGGTTGAGGGATAGGGTTAATGGTCAAGGGATTAGGGTTAAATAAGAGTGTCGAGGGTAGAGGGATTAGGGTTTAAGGTATAGTATCTAGCCTACTGAGGGTCTAGGAATAGGGATAGCGTTTAGGGTTCAGGGATGAGGGATTAGAGTTAAGGGATGACGGATGATGGATTAGGGTTGAGGATTGAGGGATTAGGGTTTAGGGACATGGTTTAGGGTTAGGGTTGAGGGATTAGGGTTTAAGGTATAGTGTTGAGGGTTTAGGGATAGGGTTTAGGGATAGGGTTTAGGGTTAAGGGATTAGAGTGAAGGGTTGAGGGATTAGAATTTGACGTTGAGGGTTGAGGGTTTAGGGATAGGGTTGAGGGTCGAGGGATCAGAGTTAAGGGTTGAGGGATTAGGGTTTGATGTTGAGGGTTGAGGGTTGAGGTTCAAGGGTCAAGGGTTTAGGGATAGGGTTGAGGGTTGAGGAATTAGGGTTAAAGTAGAGTGTGGAGGGTATAAGGATTAGGGATAGGGTTGGAGGGTTTAGGGATAAGGGATTAGGGTTTAAGGTATAGTATCGAGTCTGTTGAGGGTGTAGGAATAGGGATAGCATTTAGGGTTTAGGGATGAGGGATGACGGATTAGGGTTGAGGGTTGAGGGATTAGGGTTTAGGGATATGGTTTAGGGTTGAGGGATAAGGGATTAGGGTTTAAGGTATAATGTTGAGGGTTTAGGGATAGGGTTTAGGGTTGAGGGATTAGAGTGAAGGGTTGAGGGATTAGGATTTGACGTTGAGGGTTGAGGGTTTAGGGTTAGGGTTGAGAGATGAGGGATTAGAGTTAAGGGTTGCAAAGGATGTGATGAATCTATAGCAAGACAAGATGCAAGCGTGTTATAGCGCGAGCGCATTATAACGCGCTCACATTATAATGCGCTCGCGTTTTGTCTTTCTATTGAAACGGTAAAAAAGTGGTTACCCCTGTGATCCAGGCCCACATGCTCTGTTTTCTTACTGATTCTGCGCGTGCTCCGACAAAAAAGAAGTTCTTTCATGCTGTTGGGAAGTTCACATGCACATTTGACACATTGTACCACCTTTGCATGATCTTTCCACCACCTTTTCTGCTTTGCCAACTTGAGAAGGAGGAAATAACATAGTTTTCACACCAAGTTTGATATATATCTATTCAAGTTTCAATTTTTGTAGTGTTGCAATGTTAATTGTGATTCAATTTTAGGAATTTAACATTATAGATTGGTTAATAGTATTGTTGTTAGTAATGATATTTGAGTGTTATTCAATTTAACATTGAAAAGGAAGCAAGTGGTGAAAAACTCAAATTGTTGAGGAGTTTGATGCAAGAAGATAAAAACACTACATAATTGGGTACTCTCTCCATTCAAATCTTCATTTTTTAGGTATGTCAAGTATTTACATGCATGTTCTTTATATTTTCCTTATTTCGGATTGAATTACTTTATCATGCTTTATCATACATGTTTAAAATAGACACATTCCCAATCAAGAAAGAAGCCTACAATCTCACATGATGCCATGTATATTTTCTACACTTGGGCTCTTTAATAATTATGTGTAATAAACAAACCTTAACATACCATGATGTCAAACTATACAAGAATAAATCCTTACAACATAAAAAAAATACAATCCCACTATTATCTTGTATTCATTTCTTAGGAACTAATATTGGTCTCTTTATCATGCTACAGACAAATTCTCCGTCATGCCAAGGAAACGATCAAGAATTAAACCAACACAGGAAGAGATAGAAGCTAAGAATGCAAAGAAAGCAGTGGCTATGAGGGAACTTCGTGAGAAGAGGAAATTGGACACGATAAATGAAGACATACCAATTGAAGAGGAACCACAACTATCACAAAGAGATATGGTATTGGTGGCACAAAGAGAACGAATGCAAAAACTTTGTGGTACGAGAGATTTGAATACCATAGTTGGAGACACGTCCTCTACCGCAAGTCAACATGTAGGGACACCATCTACCACATCTCAAGTTGAGAGTACATCATCACTCACATGTGATGAAGGAGGTATGCCATCGTTCCCACCTCAACCTCAAGGTATGTCATCTATTCCATCTTTGATCGAAGGTATGCCATCTAACCCATCTCATTTAAATATTGATGAAATTCCTAATGTTGAGATGAATTTACCTAACTTGACACCACCTAGAATTTTGCATAGAAAGCCAAAGTATTTGATTGATATTGATGAGAATATTTTGCAGCCAAAGGAAGGTAAGATTCTAAAACGCACTTGTAGAAGATATGCTAATAAGATTTGGAGATTGTTCTTTGAAAAGTTAAATGAGACTGCAAGATGTCAACTATTCATTGAAATGATGCGAAGTATAAAGTATCGGTCTATCACGAAGATTCTTGGGTTGAGAATATCAAAGGCATCAAGTGAAAAATCTATTGTCAAGAATCTAATGAGTGCGTATGAGAGTGTGTGTAACACCTCACGCATAAAAGATGGTAATGCAACACGGCGTGTGATTACATCGACTATAGTAAGTAGTCAAACGAGGAAAGCTTGTCTCATTAGAAAGACAAGTCAAGAATTGAGAATTAATAGGAAAACTTTATCAAGAGCCGTTGGAAGATGCCAAAGAATTGAGGACACTAATGCCAATGAATTATGGGCATTCTCGGGGAGACTACCACGAAAAGATAAGCCAATTGTTGAAGCATTGAGATCACTAATTGAAGACTTTTGGAAGAATTACACAAGGGTATCTCCAAATCAAAGGGATGTGGTAAGAAGGAGAACTGGTAGTCAGAACCGCGAGCCACATCCAAAGCATTTTTTGGATGAGACTCAAACACAGTTTTATGGTAAATTTCTAGAGAAGTATCCTCAAATTAAAATTTGTCAAAGATATTTTGAATTGCTAAAACCTTTCTATGTTAAGATAAATCACACACACACTACTTGTTGTTGTAGATTACATATTGAATTTTCTAACCATTTTGATGCTTATAGGTCTATATGTTTAGATATGCATACTAACAATGATTTGCAGGGTTGTGCCATATGTGCCCCACCAACATCTTCAAGAGACTTCATATCAAGAATTTTATGTGAAAGAGAGGAAGGTCAAATATTCTACAAGAAATTATGCTTGGATGGCACATGTCATCGTTGCGGTGGCTTGCAACATTTGCCAATATGTGAATATATGGAAATAACACATGCGGTTGGAAATGAACTAGTAGAGTTTGGCAAGTATAAAACCATGGCATACAATACAAAAGATGGTAAAGAAGCAAAGAGGTGTGAATTAGTTATTGAAAAGATTCCAGTGTATCAGTTTATGCCTATATTTCGTGACAGCATAGTGTATGAGTATGCAAGACATGCCCATAGAGCTCGATGGTTGGACTTGCAATTCAAGTTATGCAAGGACACATTTCCGGTTGGTAGCATTGTTTCAGTCATCGACTTTACAGAGAACTATAGTCTACAGCCATAGTGTGAGGTGCAATCACAATATTACAACTCCACACAAGTTTCTATATTTGTGCACATTGCATTCATTCATGCGAATGATAGTACAGAGGATGACAGAAAGATCATAAGGGAGTATAATTTCTATATTAGTGATGATCACACACATTCTACGGAGTTCGTGCAAGGTTGCTTTCAGGTGTTCTACAATGATTTAGCTAGAAGGGGCATATCATTCAGTCAGCATATCATATGGTCGGATAACTGTGCGTCACAATTCAAGAACTTGCAAAATTTCTATTGGCTGAGTAGGAGGCATAATTTTATAGGTATTCAACAAATGTGGAACTTTTGTGAGGCCGGGCATGGACAGGGGGAGCATGATGGTGTAGGAGCATGCATCAAAAGAGCCATAGCACGAGAAGAGTTAAAGTATAAAGACAATGCAAAGTTGACAGATGCAAAATTGATTGTCGAGTGGTGTAATGCTTCCATGGGTCCAGGTAATGAAGGTAAGTCTTTAGTTCGTAGATTTTTTTGGTTGATAGATGATACTAACATTGCACCATATGAGGATTGTTGTACATTGACAGGATCAAATGAGATGCACTCTTTCAGAAGCTCAATTGCAGGTTCATGGAGTATCCATACAGGAAAGATGTCATGCTTTTGTTCTTCCTATACAATTCAAGTCTGGGATAAGTGCGAGTCAAAGGAGTGGGTTGACGAATGGCAGTTAAGTTATCTTAGCCCACTTGACACGTATCGACCCCTGACGACACTAGAACTAACACAAATGGAATCATCAGTTGACTTTGACCACATATCAGATTTAGTTCAATAGGTAATATAGGGCACATATATGCATCTAATTTCATCTAGTTCAACCAGGTAATGTCATCTTACTTTGTAGTGTTTTTGTAATGTTGACTAATTTCATCTAATTTGCTACACATATCAATGTAGGGCACGTATATGCAGTTATTGCAGATGAATATAATGAAGAGGGAATAGATTATTACTTATGTCATTGTGTTGAGGCCAAAAAGAAATTAGAGGCCCCTGTTATAGATGGAGAAAACATCGAATACCCTTCAGGCTCAGTGGTTATTACTGGAACATGGCTTAGAAGGTACCCACATAAGAGTGTTAATATTTGGCTATTTCAGGACTTTGACACACATCAGAAGATTTTTCATTACTCAAACCTTGTCGTGGCATCCAATGTTCATTTGATAAAGTATCGGGGTAGACCTTTGAACAAAATATTGTGGAAGGTGCGTGAGTCTAACCATGAAGCAATACTTGACACAATAAAGAGTAGAGCAGACCCGGATGGTTCATTGGATTAATTTGTAAGTATTCACATTGATTTTGTAAAGTTATGTTACATTGAGTTGTAAGTATGCACATTAATTTGTAAGGTTTGTCTTTTTTTTATTTCCTCCTGCATTTTTACACATATGTACACATTTTTACATCATCATGTTATGCATTTTTGGTGTCTTTCTCCTAATGCAACCAAACTCATAACTCACCCTACTTACTCTAGACACCATTTGATGATCTCTCCAACACTCTGGATTCAGGGCGCCCAATCATGATGATGACTTATATACCATTCTCCCAAGGCGCTCATAATGAATGAAAAGAAGACCAAGGGTACCCAAGCTTAATAGACTTATTTCTTTCAATTTTGATGATCTAAACTAGATGAAAGGAGACATGAAATGCACCTTAGGACTCCATGCTAAGGTTTGAGCCATTAAAGTCTCTTGATATTAGGCGCTCATGATGATGAAACTTAGAGCTTTTTCCTTTCCTATGCGCTCATCTAAGATGTTTGAATGATAAGGAGCACCTCAACCTCTATAATATACATTGGGCACCAAAATCAAGGTGATTTTAAGTCACTTTGAGTCATTTGGGGTTAGTTTGAGTCTTTGAGTCATGTTGCAAAAAAGTGTCAATGTTGTCAAGTTGCACAAAGCAACTTTTGCATTTTTGGTGTCCTGCTCGTGATGTGACCAAACTGACTATTCCAACATGTCCGGATGGGTATATTTACGCTAGGCATGGTTCTATTTTTCACCCAAACATGTCGAAACAGTCTGAGCTACATTGTACCGACGATATCCCTGAAGAGTCCAAAGTGTAAAAAGGTAGCAATCTTTGACGAGATGTTACTCAAAAACCATGTCACTTAGAAACATTCTATTTGAGGCAATGCGATCATGTAAAGTGCCTCTACAATAACCTCTCTCAGTTTTTTATATCTCTGAGGCATTTGCCCGTGGTGAAAAGTTTTTTGCTGACCCAAAAATCATTAGAAGGAGGCAGTGTAAAGTTGCAAAGGGGTGTAACTTTTGTCCTGCTCTTGATGCGACCAAACTGACTATTCCAACGCGTCTGGATGGGTACATTTACGCTAGGCATTGTCCTTTTTTTCACCCAAACATGTCAAAACAGTCCGAGCTACATTGTACCCATGATATCCCTAAAGAGTCCAAACTGCAAAAAGGCAGCAATCTTTGACGAGATGTTACTCAAAAACTGTGTCACTTAGAAACATTCCATCTAAGGCAATGTGATCACGTAAAGTGCCTCTACAATAATCTCTCTCAGTTTTTTATATCTTTGAGGCATTTGCCCGTGGTGAAAGGTTTTCTGCTGCCCCAAAAATCGTTAGAAGGAGGCAGTGTAAAGTTGCAAAGGGGTGTAACTTTTGTCCTGCTCCTGATGTGACCAAACTGACTATTCCAACGCATCTGAATGGGTACATTTACGCTAGGCATTGTCCTTTTTTTCACCCAAACATGTCGAAACAGTCCGAGCTACATTGTACCCACGATATCCCTAAAGAGTCCAAAGTGCAAAAAGGCAGTAATCTTTGACGAGATGTTACTCAAAAATTGTGTCACTTAGAAACATTCTATCTGAGGCACCACGATCACGTAGAGTGCCTCTACAATAACCTCTCTCAGTTTTTTATATCTCTGAGGCATTTGCCCGTGGTGAAAGGTTTTCTGCTGCCCCAAAAATCGTTAGAAGGAGGCAGTGTAAAGTTGCAAAGGGGTGTAACTTTCGCTCCTGATGCGACCAAACTGACTATTCCAATGCGTCCAAATGGGCACATTTACGCTAGGCATTGTCCTATTTTTCACCCAAACATGTCGAAACAGTCTGAGCTACATTGTACCGACGATATCCCTGAAGAGTCCAAAGTGCAAAAAGGTAGCAATCTTTGACGAGATGTTACTCGAAAACTGTGTCACTTACAAACATTATGTCTAAGGCAACACAATCATATAGAGTGCCTCTACAATAACTTTTCTCAGTTTTTTATATCTCTGAGACATTTGCCCGTCGTGAAAGGTTTTCTGTTGCCCCAAAAATCATCAGAAGGAGGCAGTGTATTAAGTCAGGATGAAAGGCTATTCACTCTAGGTGCCTGTTGTGACCAAATCACACATGCGCCTTGAACAAGTGATGCTACAAGTGGTGAACAAAATAGGTGCCTTGAAGAATTGAGCCCTCCAAGACATCTTGCAATTGCCTAAAAGTCCAAAATTTACATAAGTGAGTTAAGGCGCCATTTTCCATCTCCAGAGCCTCCTTTGAGCGCCTTAACATGGAGTGAATGTTTTAGTCTATGAAAGATTGTGCCTACAGAATATAACAACCCCTTGAGTCACTAGGATGAACTAAGTTAACAAAATAAACTTCATTGAGGGAGGCGCACTTGTGCATCTAGACAACTCCAGTTTAGCGCCTGAGAAAAAGCATGTTTAGAGACACCCCTTGAATGAACCCTCTAGAACCAATAACCATAGCTCAAGATCCATAACCATGAGAAGATAAAGCATTAAAAAAATTCATCTAAAGGATGGGAAATACCTCTTAGATGATAGTCTGCCGAGTAGACCAAGAGTGGGGAATGAGAATGCTCCTCAAAGATACACCAAGCCACAATGAGTCTCTCCAATAAGAATATTCTCTAGGTCCATAATTAACTCACGCCCATATCCAAGTGAAAGTTTCTTTGGTCTTCTTGCTAAAACCTCTAAAGGGTAACCATCTCAACAATTGTCTCTAATCCCAAGAGACCTCTAGCCTCACCCAAGTCTCGAAGTATGTATGAGAACCTACAACCAATCAATCCATGTTAAGCTCCAAGTGCAACACCACATTATCATGAAGCTCCCAAGCACATGACCAATGTACTCAATACCAAGAGAACCAACAAGACCACTGTCAAAACTCCAACTACAAAATTAGGTATCCAAACATGACATCATGATCTAACATCTCCTCCTAGAAGATCACATGCACCAATACAGACATCCTAGTCTCAAGAGAATTTGTATCATGCTAATACTCTAATCTAGAATCAAGAGTCCACCAAGACACACTACCAAACACCTCTAAACCAAGGATCAACATCTACAACCACATGAAGATAACCATCTCCTAAAAATAGTAGCCAAGATGTCAAAGCACTCTCACTACAAATAATAATCATAATCCAAGAGTTTGTCCATTACACCCAACCACTATATAAGATCATCCATCACTAGGTGACGAATACACATCACTATCAAAGCTCCCATTGAACCATGATATGAACTACACATGGCATTGTGATAACCATCTCCTAAATGAAGATCACCATGGTCCACACACACTCAACTATAATACTAATAACTCCAAAGTAGAACCAAGATCTCCAATCTAAAAAGATAAACCATCATTACTGTCAAAAGCTCACACTAAACTATGCAACTAAGATATCCATGACATCATGATAAACATGCTACAAGTCCCAATAACCAACTATCCAATCATTCTCATCATCCATCCTCTCATCCCAATGCAACATACCAATGCACAAATGAGCATAGACAAGGAAAAATAACAAAGTCTACATCAACACTGAATCAATCTCGTGGATATAGGCAATATGTATTCAAGTCATCCCACTACAATCAATAAGGTGTGCATCCCAAAAAAATGCATAACTATCATCATTGCTATACCTATGTTATACCTATGCTCAAATCCCACTGAAACAAGACTCCTAGTCTCACCATGTATCAACCATGTCCTCAAACCAGAATATTGCTAAGCCCATGGAGATTGATACACCCACTTAAATAGAATAGGCAATTAATGTACTTGATGTGTCTTCATTTCATAAACTAGTAAACATCATTTGCATCCATACTTAAACCAATCTTATTGTTGTGTTTGATGTGTCCTCTTTCAAACAACCATTTAACAAAATTTGAGTCCAAACAATAAACATTTACAACCATAAACATCTCAAAGTCTAAAATCCAAACATTCTATCATCCTTAATCATTTCCATCATGGACCCTTGGTTTGAAAAAATCATTATGCAACATAAAAACCCTATGCCTATTACCTTGTGTGAGGCTCATGCAAAACCCAAAATCACAATCAAAATAGGTCCTCAAACCATGCATCCTTTAAATGAGATCTTTTATCCAAATCAATCAAAAAATCCCTTTGACAATGATGATGATGATAGTCTTGTAGATCAAGATGATATCAAGATGACAATAGCATTAACTATGAGATCATTACATGCAAACTTTCCATAAACCTTCATCTCCCACTCATGAACATGCAAGAATATTTCAAACAAGAAATGACTAGCACTAGCTATCATGCCAATCCTAAATACACATCTAATGGTCATCCTTATGGCACCTTTGGTAAGGGAAGAACCACTTTAGACCAAGGTCCTCATATTCAATTCATATTTCCAATCCCAACTGCATCTGAGAGCTGTTTATCATATGTATCCTATTCAAATCCTCAATCTCATAATCCTTACATTCCAACTTATCCCATCAATCCAAACCCACTACATCCAAATCATCCTTTTTAGATTTCCTCCAAGGACTTCTAGTGGAGGAAAAATCTCAAACTAGAAATCACAAATTCAATTAGTGTACCTCTCCCAAGCCTATCCAAAAGTCACATAGTACCATGCCTATCCATCAAACACCACAATGCAATCAAAATCCTAACAACATGCCCATGATCCAATGTCAAGTGCAATCATGCAAAGATATTATCAATCACAAGCCTATTAAGAATGAACTAGAGTCTTCTAGTACCATACTTTTGCATCAAACACCATCATGTAATCCATGGCCTATCAAGCCTATCAAAGAAAATGCAAACATCCTATGTAATACAATCGGACTTTAAATATTTGAAGTAGCCATCTACAAATATCCATTCAAATGTGGATTTATAAAGAAAGTAGGGACACCATCAATAAAAAAGATTTGTATTAACCAAATATCCATATAGGCATACATCAATATCTGTCGATATAAGTATAACATATATACAAAATAGCCATATAGGCTTACAAGAATGCCATATAGGCATACAATGTCAACTATGTACAATACAAAATATATGTCCACAAATGCCATATAGGCATACAACAAAGGAACACAATAAAAAGTCATTCCCCTCTGGCTGGTGAAGAGAATAAATCACGAGCAGCCTTTGATCTTCTAGGGGATGGAGACACGCATGTGGGTGGTCTATTACGAACCTGAGGGCTACTCCTTCTATTTAGTTCTTCCTGCATCTTTATCTGTTACAATAAAAAGTATAGACATTAATATATAGAAATTACATGTTATAAAAATGAAACATTTAACAAAATAATCACTTACCGCTAACATATAATCTGTCTCCTCACTTGCCTCAGTAGCAGGAATAGGCCCTGGTGATGTCATGTCCTATAGAAACCATCCAGATAGAAATTAAACTTCAAATCAATAATCTTTTGATTTTTTAAAAATAGACAACTATAACAATGAATGTAAATTGAAATTTACTAATCTGCCTCATACCTCTGTCAATGCCATGGAGCTAGGAATCGCAGAGGCCACACCCTGCTCCATTGCCCTATGAACATGGGGAGGTGTCTTCGCAGCTTGCATCATCTGGAAATAAAATAACATTATTCAATTACGAAAACTATAATAGTGATGCAAATCATGGCTCCTAACATACACACATGTTCATCTAAACATGGAAGTACACACAATAAAGCACACAAATTACATACAAAAATTTAGTAAGTACAATTCATTCATTAAACTATTTATTTTATTACCTCCGTAAAGCTTTGAAGTCCACCACCGCTGGCAGGTGTTGCCATGAAATCTACAGTATTAACCTATTCAACATCCAAAATCAGAAATTAGAATACCATTCATATAACGATGCTATTCACATGTAATATTTATAATTGTTTACTAGTTACATACCTCGACAGTAGATGATCTAGTGAAAAATGCAAGTGGAGAACCACTGAAAACTGCATCGACACTATGACCCTGAAATTTCATTAAAATCATCAATTTAAATTAGTTAATCTTGTATTTCAAAAATGAAATTTAATAAATTAAATTCAATAAATTTGCTAATATTTACCTGAATATCAAGGCCGAAAGTCTCACTCAGGAGGGTATCTGTCATCACCATCTGCTCAGCTGCAAATGTAGCCTGTGCACCTGCGTCCTGACTGTCCATGGGGTCATAACCACAGGCTGACCCGCAAGCCTGGCAAGTATGTGGTGGGACCCTACTCCTCGCACTATCTCCGAACCCACTCTGTGTTGTAGGACCGGCATGCTCTATGATGCTTTGGGTCAAGGCACTAATCGACTGAAGTGTATCGACCTCAACACTCTCCTTCACAATGGAAGGGATAGAAACATGCTCATGGGCTGGTCTGCTGATTACTCGTCTCACTACCCGCTGTGGGTCAAGACGTGCCCCTGGTCTATCTTGTGCTAACCCCCCACCTCTACCTTGGAAGTCTCGCATATCAAAATAGTTTGGCACTTTATTGAGGACAAACTCGCAGTAGAGTTTCCTCAAAAAGTATTGCGGGACCTTATTATTATTGCATGGAGGATGGCCAAAAACCATCCACCACCTCTACCCAAAATTGTCCCTTATTGCTTGGTTGTTGCACCAATGGATAGGGAACCTCTTGCATGTAATGGGTGGAGGTTGATTTGTTTGTAGGTTTGTGAAAATTGAACACAAGTCTAATTTTGTAATTTGTAATTTTTTGACATCTTGGTATGACAATTTGTCTGCATAGTAATCTCTAAACTCTCTCTTTTTATCCGTCCAACTAGTTATTTGCTTGCTAATTGAATCTACATTTGATAACATAGACTCAAGAGATTCGGCAAGCGTGGACCTATACAAGGTTGAAGTGGAAGGATCTTTCAACCTTGCAATTATATTTTCAATTTCCTTTTTGTTGTTTTCAATTTGCCCCATTATATTTTCTTGTGTTACAGGGGCATGTCGAGGAATGAATGGAGGAGGTTGTTGTTCTGCAGGTATTTCCTCCTTAGGATTTTGTGGTTTTTGAGGAGGAGGAGGAGGAGGAGGAGGTGCATTAACATTTCCTGGCAATTAACGAAATATACATCAAAAATCAACAAAAACCTACCTATTTAGAAACAAATTCAAACAAAAAAATAAATATAACTCACCCCTTTGGCGTGCTCGACGTCGTGGCGGCATTTTGGCGACAAATCGATAAGCTTTTTGTTTTGATTGGTGTTTTGCAAATTGCGAGCGCGCTTTTGAGGGTTTGGAAGCCACGGGTAGAGAGGAGAAAATAGAAAGAATGAAATTGGAATACTTTTTTTTTATATTTATAGGAAGTCATAACGTGCTCGCGTTATGGCTTGCTAATGACGAGCTTTAGGCTTGTCATTACCAAGCCATAACGCGAGCGCGTTATAACGCGCTCACGTTATGACTTAATTTTTTTTGAAATTAATTTGGCCACTTTTTGGCCCCCCATCTTCTTGCACTTACCCTCTATATATATATATAATTTCGATATGTACACCACCACATTCTAATTTTTCTCTTGTTTTGGGGCCTAGGCAATATATTTATCAGACAGTTCAAATCCAACAATTCCCCTAAAGAGAGGTCACAAGTTCAAATTCTGCTGGCCTAGGGTATTATATGCCTCATATTTGAAGCACTCCATACATAAAAACAGGGGAATGTTGGAATAATTAAGGGGAGGGATTGGAGAAAAATCAAAAACAAAACATGTTGGGCAGAACACTTGGGTACAGTGGTCACAGGGATTGTGCAGAAGTTGCTTCATTGGCGAGTTGGGATAAAGGGTTGTCCGGCTTCATCTACAAGTGTCATTTCAGTTAAAATTTACAATCTTTTTAATATTTTGACAGGTGCCAAATAAGCCTATTTCTTTTGTACGTGTGATGGTTCATGGCCTTCAATCCTCCACCTTTGTTGTATTGTCTTTCTTAGTTGCCTATTTTATTGAGAAAGAAAAAGAAAAGAACATGAAAAGTAGCCACCGTCATTAATTACAAGCGCAAAAAATTGCTCACCCTCGAAAGTGAAAAATATAATTATGTCACAAGACCAGCGTTCAATACCTGTAACATTTGAATGCAATTCCATGCAGCTCTGTCACCTGTTGAAAGATAGAGATGCTTTAATCCTTTCAATTTTTCAATGTCTGTTATATTCTGCAGCTTATGGCATCCATCAATGGTAATACTGTACAGGCAACTCAGAGTTGCAAGACTTGGCAACTCTTCAAACTGCTGACATTCAATAATGCTTAATCTTTCAAGATTTTTCAGCTCAAATTTCCTGGCTATTCTTTTCAATTTTCTACAAAATTCCAACAGAAGAGAATTCAAAGTTGTTACCCCTCTTAAATCCATTTCACTCAGATTTGACATATTTCCAATGTGAAGAGATTTAAGGCTGGGACAATTCTCCCCTCTAATTGAGACCTTGGCCAAAAGTTTTAATCCATCAATGGCTTCTATCCTAGTCATTGGGGACGCTACTCCACTTTCGCCGAAAGCCATTTCCCCTCTCAATTTTAAATGCCTCAAAACCAGTGTTCTAAGATTAATAAGTTTACTAAGAGGATCTGATAAGGTCTCCATTCAACTGTCTCTTTGCACCATCTTGTTATGTCCAGTTCTTCCAGATGAGTTACCATTCCCAAAGAATTTGGAAACTCCCTCAAATGCATTCCGTGAAGCTGCAGCTCTTTCAAGTGGACAGGTGCCTGAATTTCCGAAATTCTCAATTCATTTGTTTTAAGATGTTATTAGGTTACAGGACAAAAATGAGATGTAAAATTGCTATTGACTATTTGATTTAAGTAGAGTGTTTAGACTATCAGTCCAGAATGCATCATCTAACTTTTAACACAGTCTAACAAAAACAAAAACAAAATACCTGCACAATGTTCTTCCACATTTGTGTTTTATGGATTTTGAGAATTCTTAAATACCGCTGAGAAATATACTGCCACAAACTGTAAGGTTCTTGGAGAATGCTTAGACACTGTAGATTTTTGGAGAATGCTTAGACACTGTAGATTTTGCAAAGGAATCCATGAAGGAATGCTTTTCAATTGACCGCCCCTCATCATAAGTCGAAGCCATAGCAAAATTGTGGATGTCTGAGCATAATTATTTGAATTTCCTAAAAAATATGTAATATAGGCACCTGTATTCGTGTCAAAAATAGAATTGAGGCACTACAAACTATGGCCGTTGGCTTCTGTAAGAATGTTTTGGAATCCCTTTGATGCCTGCATCAAGATCAAAAGTGTATGTCACAAAAAAATGGAAAAATCTTCCATCCAAAGCGCTAAAAAGATGTCAAAATAGCTCTACTAGAATTAGACGAATGTTGAAAAAAGGAATTCTCCTAGACATGTCTAGGAGAAAGAAGCAAACCAAAGATTGAAGATATTGAGGGTGCCATATTCGACGAGGAGTGCCTATTTCATCTGCCATCTCTCTTCCTAAATCACGGAGATTGTCATGCATTCTCAAAATAAGACAGTCTTGGGAGTGAAATTGCTCCTCATAATCCGGGCTTTCCACTTCAACAAGACATTTGTCCTTTAAGGTCTGAAGCGCATGCTCAGCGTTCCACCCCGATCCCTCCCATATTTGTATGGCCATCTTCTTCCACATACCAATGAAGAAACATGCGATGTCCATGAAAATTTGTTTCTGCTCGCTGTCGAGGGCATCAAAGCTTATTTTGAGTCTGCATTTTATATCTCCAGGCAGCATCTTGCGAACTTTATCCAACTCTAATTGCCAATAATGTTTGTCAGTACTACCATAAACTTGCCCTCCCAAGACTTGAAGAGACAAAGGTAAACCTCCACACTCTTTCACAAAATTCTCAACCAAATCTTCATAACCTGTAGCTGGACCTTGTTGTTTGAAAGCGTGCAAACAAAAGAGCACTCTGCTACGCTCCAGCTCCATTTTTGGCATTTTATAACGAAGGGCAATTCCTGTGCGTATTAACACCCTTTCATCACGGGTGGTAACCATTACCAGACTGCCAGAAGTCAGAGAATCTATGTCAAGTAGAGAATCCAACTGATTGGAATGTTCAATATCATCTACAAGAAGAAGGAAGCGCATAAACTGGCTCCTTCCTTCATCTATATTCTGAAATGTGCGCTCTTCTTTTAGTAGATCTAGGAGCAGCTTAGATTGCAAATAAGGCAATTGGCTTTTTGAAGATGCTTCCCTTACGTCGAAGAGAAAAAATGATCCATGGTATTGCAAACGCTTCCTATTGAACAACTCTTTTGCTAGAGTTGTCATTCCCAATCCCATCATCCCAAAGATGCCAACCATGCCAACCTTCCAAGCTTCTGCTCACTCCCCATCTGGCACTTCTTTTCAAAATCTTCTACAAGTTCATTCAGTCCCACTGGATTTTTTGCAAAATCTAAAGATCTTGTATTCTCTACTTCTTTTAATACAGTGGACACTATGTCTTTACATAGCTTCTCGTAGTTCCTGAAAATTTAGGGCGCAAAAACAGAATTTGATCAGAATGACTTCCACTATAACAAAATCAATGAGGTAAGTGGTAAAAAGATTTTGGTGATGTTGAACTGAAATCCATGCAAAAACACATCAAAGAAGCTTTAGAGGGCCAAACCAGAATTTGATCAGAGGAATGTTTTGCTATAACAAAATCAATGAGGTAAATGGTAAAAAGATTTTGATAATATAGAATCAACATCAATGCAAAACATTTTAAAGAAGTCTTACTGATGATCATCCTTGCCGAGGTCGTAGCCAGAGATGAAAGAGACCAAGCGAAGGGCTTCTTTCCACCCCTCAAGTTTATCAAGATACCCGCCCTTCTCTTTATACTTTGCAAATGCAGTGGCATACTGTCCTGTTTCGACGTAGCGGAGGTCCTGAGGTGTAACATCATAAAACACAGGAATAAGTTTAACCTTTGTTTCTAACATTAAACACAATCCAGCTAAACACCAACCGGATTCGGCATATCTCTTTGAGAATATAGCGATTTAAACTGTAGCAGAGCAAATGACATTCTGTAGTGTAGATGGAAAGTAATTTCCCATCTCCATCTCTTGGGTATCCAGAAAGCCCCGGCATCCCATTTCCTGAAGAGAAGCATAAAGTTGAGTAGTCAGAGTCATTTTGACATCGGGGCCTCTGTGGTTAATGAAAATTGAAAACATCATACAGCTTAGGAGAGGCACATGGTCTTTGGGATGGGCTGTTTTTAAATATCATCCATTCAACAGTCAAAGGTCAATTTTGATCAATAAAAATAAGACAAATATTTACCACTTTTTATTGTAAATGAGGTTTAAAATTACTATCGACTGTTTGACCATTAAAATATAAGATGATATTTAAATAGAATATTTGGGATGTGCCTGCAGCTTCCATTCCACTAAAAGGATGAGATGTGGCACCAGACAAGTGCCAGAATGCTAGAAAGTGGGGCAATATACGAACTTTTTCCCTGGTGATCGTGCACAGTGAGACTCAAATCTTAGAAAAATATACAAACTGAACAGTTGATACCAGAAGACTCTTACGCTAAAATATACTTAGAATTGAGAACTATGAAGCCAACGATATATTATATAGGGAAAATGAGGGTTCTAAGATTTCTAGTAAATTTTGATTAATAAATATAAAATAATTTCTATGTTAGACAGCTCAAAATTCCAGGAATGGAATACAAAAACAGGACTATATCTATGCTACACTCAACACAACATTCGATATGGAAGCTTGCAATGATAAAGAGAGAAGAGAGTAGGATTACTATCGATATAACTATACCAAGCCTCAAGGCAAGCTCGCTGTTAATTGAATGTAAGTCGAAGCGTGTATATAAAAAATGTAAGCACGCAATCGAAGAATTCTAGTGGTAACCTTTGTAAATTGCTGGAAGTTTCCGTGATGTGGAGCCTAAACAAACCACCATTTATGTACCAATTTGACCCATTAAATAATACAAAATATTTTGACAGAAGCTTCTCAAAAAACTCTATACCCAACAAATAGAACCAAAATTGACCAAACTTCGATACTACTTGTAAGAAAGCAAAGGTGTATGAAAATGCTTCCTACGCTAACTTTGAGAGGAGTGTTATGCAAATTTCAATTCAACTATTACAGAGATTTCAAGAAACACATATGAAATAGCATAAATAGAATAATAGTAAAACATAACACAGTGATTTACGTGGGGAAAACCGTTTGGGGAGAAAAACCCCACTTTTTAAAACTTGCACAATATATTATCAAATCTTGAAACAGATTACAATACACTTGCAACGCAAGTTCTTACAAGAACCTTTACCTCAACTCAATCCTGGAGGAATTTCAGCGACATTCCAATAGCATACAGATTTGCAAACTAAACTCTCACAAATGACTATTTAAAAGGATCAATATATAGAAAATTACATTGCAAGATAATTCTCAAAATAGCTTCTTTTACATCTATCACAAAAATCTTCTATTCTTAACTCTTACTATTATTATTATTATTTTTTAAATCTTATCATCCAAGGTTGAGGCACTGTTTTTATTCTTTATTTTTTTTAAAGCGTTTTTTTTTAACACTTATAAACCAGGACTCAGTCACACCAAGCACAGAGAAGCATCCCCTGTTCAGCTGCACAACCCCTGTATCTATGTTACCAGAAACGCACAACTCCTGGGGCCTGTATACAAAGAATTAATCCGTTACATCACTTGATATAGCTTGGCAATGATGTTTCTAAACATATGAAGGGTCTTCCATTCTTCGCCTTTCTTTATGGTGGCTATACACCCCCAATTTATCTGAGCAAAATCAACGGAAAAGCCATCAATATAATGAATGTACTATTGAGCGTTGTTTATTTCTCCTCCGGTACCAAGAACAATGGTGAGAATCCAATCTCTACTTGCGAGGGAGCTCCTTATGTTATGGGAAGCATTCATGTGAGGAGGAGCATGTAATTCATTTCTCCTGGGGCTTTGAACCACAGCACACACGACAATGTCGCTCAATGATTCTGGGGATTTCAGGAATGACTCCATGTCGCCATTTTCATTTATGTGAATCTCAGTCACTGCATCCACCCCAATCACATCGGAAAAGAGATCGGCATTTATAATTGACTCCGCTGCATAACCTGCTCTTCCAATTACTGTTGTAAATTCTGATGGCATCCTCTGAATTGACAAGCAAAAAATAATTTTGTCTTAGTTAGTTACATTAGATTCAGATGAATGCTAGAAAAAACAAAGAATCTTTTATTTGCAGTCTGCTTAAAATATCACTACTTGTAACGAGTCTTTGCTCCTTAATTATAAGCGCAAAAATTTGCTCTCCCTTGAAAGTGAAAAATATAATTCTGTCACGAGACTAGTGTTAAATACCTGTAACATTTGAATGCAATTCCATGCAGCTCTCTCACCTGTTGAAAGATAGAGATGCTTTAATCCATTCGATTTTTAAATGTCTGTTATATTCTGTAGCTTATGGCATCCATCAATGGTAATACTGTTCAGACAACTCAGAGTTGCAAGACTTGGCAACTCTTCAAACTGGTGACATTCAATAATGCTTAATCTTACAAGATTTTCAGCTCAAAGTTCCTGGCTATTCTTTTCAATTTTCTACAAAATTCTAACAGGAGAATTCAAAGTTGTTACCCCTGCTAAATCCATTTCACTTAGATTTGACATCATCTAATGTGAAGAGATTTAAGGCTGGGACAATACTCCCCATTAATTGAGACCTTGGTCAAAAGTTTTAACCCATCAAAATGTATTGTTTCTATCTTAGTCATTGGGGACGCTACTCCACTTTCTGGCTTCTGTGAGAATGTCTTGGAATCCCTTTAATGCCTGCATCCATACGTCAAGATCTAATTTGTATTAAAAAAAAAAGAAAAATCTTCCATCCACAACGCTGAAAACATGTCAAAATAGCTCTGCTAGAACTAGGAATACCCAATGTCAGAACATCCATCACCCAACTAGACAAATGTTGAAAAAGCTTTGAAACTAAGAATATCACGAAGTCGAGTACACATGTCTAGGAGAAAGAAGCAAACCAAAGATACAAGATTTTGAGGGCTCCATATTCGTCGAGGAGTGCTCAATTCATCTACCATTTCTCTTCCTAAATCACGGAGATTGTCATGCATTCTCAAAACAAGATAGTCTTCGTAGTGAAATTGCTCGTCATAATCCCTGCTTTCCACTTCAATAAGACATTTGTCTTTTAAGGTCTGAAGTGCATGCTTAGCGCTCCAGCCCGATCCCTCCCATATTTTAATGGCCATGTTCCTCCGCATGCCAATGAAGAAACACGCGATGTCCATGAAAATTTGTTTCTGCTCGCTGTCGAGGGCATCAAAGCTTATTTTGAGTCTGCATTTTATGTCTCCAGGCAGCATCTTGCGAACTTTATCCAATTCTAATTGCCAATAATGTTTGTCACTACCATAAACATGCCCTCCCAAGACTTGAATTGAAAAAGGTAAACCTCCACACTCTTTCACAAAATTCTCAACCAAATCTTCATAACCTGTATCTGGACGTTGTTCGTGGAAAGCGTGCAAACAAAAGAGCACTCTGCTATGCTCCAGGTCCATTTTTGGCATTTTATAACTAAGGGTAATTCCTGTGCGTATTAACACCCTTTCATCACGGGTCGTAACCATTACCAGACTTCCAGAAGTCAGAGAATCTATGTTAAGTAGTTCATCCAACTGGTTGGAATGTTCAATATCATCTACGACAAGAAGGAAGCGCATAAACTGGCTCTTTTCCAAACGATCCCAGAGATAGATCCTTCCTTCAGCTGTACTCTGAAATGTGTGCTTTTCTTTTAGTAGATCTTGGACCAGCTTAGATTGCAAATCAGGCAATTGATTTTTTGAAGATGCTTCACTTACGTCGCAAACGGCTGGGCTTAAATCACACACTCTAAACTTTGACTGCTTAGGTTGCTTAGGTGGCAGATGTGGGTCCCTTCGTTTCGCCAAGTCCGTTCCCGTTTAAGAAGCAGTTTGACTGCATAAAACAGCAGCTCGCGTCTCCTGGAATGATTGCGTTAACGCAGTCACACCGTTTCACCTTATGCAACAAACAGGTTTCTAACCGGATCAGTTTTCATTTGCCAGCGTACTCCCGGCCTTTGCCAAAATGGGAGTTTTGGAACAGGGTATGGACATCCATCAAAGCATAATGGAAGGGGGATTATCCTCAGATATTACAGTTGGAAATGCTCTGGTAGACATGTATGCAAAATGTGGAAGCATAGACAAGTCACGTGAACTGTTTGACCGGATGCGTCAAAGAAATGTGGTCTCATGGAATGCTATGATTGCAGGATATGCACAAAATGCGTTTGTTGAAAAGGCTTCAGAAACTTTCAACCAAATGCAATTGGCAGGTGTAAAGCCAGACTCCGCAACCTTTGCCAGCATCCTGCCTGTGCCAAAATGGGAGCTTTGGAACAGGCTATGGACATCCATCAAAGCATAAAGGATAAAGGAATTTTGTCAGAGGTAGTTGCAACTGTTGTGGCAGACATGCATGCAAAATGTATCTACATGTTCATAAAACTTACATATTTAACTTCTGAGTAGTTTTGATATCATAATTGTAGTTGCAATTTACCATAGAAACTAGTGAAGAATATGTGTGATTAAGGGAGTTGAGGAAGGCTTAGATGAGGTATATGTTTTGGTTTAAACTAATGAAATAATATTTTGTGTATGTGCATTATGTGTGTGAGACTCGTGATGTTATTAAATTGTGATGACCATGGTTTTCTTGGATTGGTTCTAGAAATTAGCTACAAAATTGCTTAGATGGTAGAATCTTTGCACCAATCAAATGGGTTCAAGACTTCTAAATAGCCACACACCTCACCAAAACCCCTATGAAGTTGAAGACCTCATTTGTAATGGTGGATAGGAGGAAAAGTAGGCATGATTCTTGGATTGGCCTACAAGCAAAGTCCTATGCACTCTAATAATAAATTGGTAACACATGTTCGTACATTCTATGAATTAATGAATAACTCTAGTTGCAATAAAGATGAATGAATATTATCTCTAAATTCATGAATCTAACTACAATTATATGTGACTGTTGTAATGAACTTTGTGATCTTTGTTTACCCAATATGTCTATAAGAGAAAGGGGTAGAGATTGCTTAAGGACACCATCAAAGATGTGTAGTAGGAAGCATTAAGGATTGTTGAGTTGTAGTTGGCAATCATCAAATCCTTGGTTAAGGCTTAAGAGACTTGTTATTAATTTATCTTAAGTCATTAAGTTGTAAAGTCTAGAGAATTGTATAGGATATGTTAATAGTTAAAGATTATAATACTTTGTGTAAATTACTTGTGTAAAATTTGACCCATCACCTCATAGATAGAGCTAGTTTTTGAATATACGATTCTAGTGTGTGATATAAATTACTTAAAGGCTTGTATGAGCTTCCTAGAAGGCTTATGAGTACATGTTCATTTTTTATTAGGATATTATAACTTGTTTTTTTGTCATTTGGTAAAGCTAATTATGAAACCTCTAAAGCTTGATACCTTCCTATTGAAGTAT
The DNA here is from genome assembly GCA_027924645.1 of Cunninghamia lanceolata. Taxonomy (NCBI): domain Eukaryota; kingdom Viridiplantae; phylum Streptophyta; class Pinopsida; order Cupressales; family Cupressaceae; genus Cunninghamia; species Cunninghamia lanceolata. The sequence goes on from BSBN01001102.1 coordinate 1,477,392, forward strand.
TGCTTTCTATTATTATTTGGGTTAGTCTCTAAGACATGTGACATGATTCTTTAATGCTCTAGTGAATGAACCTAAATACCTATGAGTAATTGACCTAGAGTGAATGATCTAGACAAATAAAGCCATGGATGGTTAGAGGCTAAAGTACAAAGGTTATGTAATTGGTGATTCCTAAATTTGGCAAGTAATTATCTTATGTCATAAATTGAGCATATTCCCTAGCTATATCAAGTCTTGTGGATGGTCAAAATTTATTAAGAGCTAACTATGTAAACCCCATGGATAAATCATCAAAGGAAGTATTAGCAAAACTCTTTGAGGTAAATTCTAATAGCCTAGATTGAAACCACTATCCTATCGCTCTTTCCAGAATTCCATGATCTAAAGTCTAAATAATTTAAGTATGGGAGGTTGTTGCTTGAATTAATTATAATGTCTTAAAGTCCCTTCATGAGAATTTCTCCATCAAGGCTATGCTTTATGTAGACACCCAAAATTGTCCCAACTTTGTCCATGTCTAGCAACACCTTGTTAAAACATTATTCTAGACATCTTGTAGCATTTTGTCCTAATTTCCCTAATCCATTAAGCCAATTAATTAAATAAATTTTATTTATTTAATTAAAATCCCATCCTCATCCTACTTAGCTAATTAATTAAATAAATTTTATTTATTTAATTAATTTCACATGCATAATCCCATTTATCCTATCCCCATAGTCAATTAATTAAATAAATTTTATTTATTTAATTAATTTCCACATCATATCTTATCCCATTCTATTCATTTATCCTATTAATTAAATAAATTTAATTTATTTAATTAATATCCAACTCATATCCCAACTAATTCAAATATTTTATTTGAATTAAATACTCATCTTTTATCATATTCCAACACTTATCCAGTCAATCATGTGTTGTTATATAACTTTCATTAATATCCTTCACATGCACAACTAATGGGACCTAAATTTAGTATCTTTCAATCCTAGCCATTCATATAGCCTCTGAATCTCCACTGTTGATTGATCTTGGTTGAGTTCTATATAAACACCCTGTCATCCCATATGAGACATCCAGCAATCATATAGCACCTACGCTATCATCTCTAGCATCTTGAGCATTTGAGCATTCATTTGAGCTTTTTATCATCTATCATGGCAGCTTTCAGCTTTGCAATTGTTCATTGTTGAAGAAGTAGTCCACATCTCTTAAACAAGGAATCGCACGGTCTAGGTGATGTTATGCTTGAATTGCATTATTCTTTGATTTCATTTAGATTAGATTCTTTGATGATGGTAGGGTTAGGGTTTCATGGCTATGCTTGATCTTCTAAACCTAACTTTTCACCTATCACATTTTGGCATGCCCAGTGGGACTCACGTCCTTGATTAACTTTATTTTTTAGAGTTGTTTCTTTGAAGATCAGATTTTGCAGGTGCTTATGGTAAATTCCAGTCGCTTTTGAGCGAAAGTCTGCCGCTTTCTGTATCTCTGCATCGCTTTTACACTGGGATCGGCCGCTTTATCACTTTCTGGATCGCCTTTAAACCGACAGTGATTGCCTCTGGTAATAAACGCATCGCTTTTGTTTCAACAGAATTCACCTATGTGCTTATGATCTTTTACACTGTTAGTTGTCGCTTTCAAATTATTTTGCTCGCTTATGATCTAACAGTGATCACTTATGTAATTATTCTGATCGCTTTTGTAATAACAGTGGTCGCCTTTAACCTTATGTGCGTCGCTTATGAACTGACAGTAGCCACTTTTAAATTGATATGCATTGCTTATGAACTGACAGCGCTCGCCTTTGCAGAATAGGGTTTTTTGTTGCAACTGTCATTTTGCAGGTACAGGTCGCTTATAGGCTGAAATCGATCGCTTAAGGATTTATCTGGGTTGCTTATAAGCTTACAGGAATTACATATTCTATTTTTCGTGTCGCATTTAATCTACAGTATCTCGCCTGTTGCAAAATACAGATCGCTTCTGATCAACAGTGAATCGCATCTGGTAAAATTTTGTTGCTTTGAAATCTGTTTCAATTGCAGTTTGCTTTCTTGGCTATTAATTGGGTATTTGTGTAGCATCTTATCAATTTGTCCAAGAAAAGGAGGTTATCAAACTACTGACATATCTGTTGCAGGTTCGATCGGTCCAAGATTTGTGGTTTATCACTAAATTAGGAACATTTGGGCTTGGTGCTTAAAATGAATCATTGCTTGCTCCGTGCTTGATTTATCTTTTTTTTTTGATTGCTTGCATGTGCTTGATTGTAACCCAAATTTAATGACAAAAGTATCCTCTCCCCTTGCCTATCAAATGGATATTGGGTGTATGAGAACTTGTTATTATCTTTAGAGGGCCTGCCTTGCCGGTGTGAGAAGGGATATGACCTAAGCGGTAATGGGCTAAAGCCAGGTCCTTCCGAACCGCTATATAAGAAAAGTGTTTGTGTCGAAAGCCACAAACAACGGGTGTTGTTGCGTTATATCGACAGCCAACCTCCCCCGAAACCCTCCAAGGCGTAACCCTTGTAGGCTGGGAGACTCCATAACGGAAAGTAGCGCTGCCGCATGTATAGCCACCTGAACGGATGCCCTTATTAGCAACTTTGTGTAGTAGCCAAAAACCTTCTATCTGTTGATGCAAAAGGTGGGACCTTTGAAGCGGCCCCGATTCACGTGGTTCTTAGTAGAGATAGCAGGGACAATCCTAAGGTTTGGTGTGGGGACAAGCCTTACAGGAAGCCCAGAACTTGGTATGCGTGAGAAGTGAGTGCCGTGGAGGGGAGCTGGTGCTACCAAGATCCTAAAGCTATCCACTTTGAATAAGCACGGCTAGGGGATTCAACGGATACAGTCCTTTCCTAGCCTAGGTTGTATCAGTTTGTGCTTGTTGTGAGTGTGAGTGACTGTAATCACTATTTTCTTGCTGAAAAAACTATAAATCAGACATCCTTTTGACAAACACAGTCGCTTTTGAACCTAAACTACCCGCACATAGATAACAGACATCGCTTTTGAACTGTAGAGAGCCGCTTTTAGCCTGAACTGTGTCACCTTTAAACAACAGCTGCCCGCATATAACCTGAACTACGTCGCTTTTAAACCACAGCTGATCGCATATTGCTTGAACAAAATTACATTTAAAGCACAACTGAACGCATGTTGTCTGAACAAGATCGCCTTTAAGCCGCAGTTAGTCACCTTCTTTCTGAACAAGCTTGCCTTTGAACAACAGACTGTCGCCTTTAGGGAAATATGAGTCACCTTTGATCAACAAAAAATTGCTTTCAAACCAATAGTTATTGCCTTTGGCAAAGCAATTGCTTCTGGTTAGCACTGTGATTTTCTGTCGAAACTAAACCAGATCGCATTTAAGCTATCATTGATCACCTTTGGCATCCTTTGAATCGCATTTGAGCTATCATCAGTCGCTTGTAGCTAAAATACCTGCAAATCTTAGTGCCTCAGCTGAGTTAGCCACAGATCCAGCTTGCTTAAGTTTTAAACATCAGCTTTCAGACTTCTCTTTAATCAACAACAAATCCCTGGACTTTGTCTCCTATTTTTGAGCTTATCAATCAATCACAACCCATGAGCTTTCCATCTTTTTGAGACCCCAACCAACAAATCAGACATCAACCCAATCATTTCAAAACAACAAACATCATCTTTCAACTTTCAGCTTCAACAAAGATCAGCAACTTAGCAACTTTAGCAAACAAGCTTTCCCTTGAGTGTTTGAGCTATCCTCTAGGGAAAACCAACAACAACTCAACAACAACAACCCAACCAAAACAAAACAATCAAGCGAATTAGCAAAACCAACAACCCAAAACCAGCAACCAATCAACCAACCAGCCAACTATCATCTTTTGGGTCTCAAAACTTTGACAAGCTCAACCTCATCATCAACATCATGCCTCAAACTAGGAGTCAATATAGAGCTGAAATAGAAGCCAAATTGAGAGCTGAAATGGAAGCCAAATTGCAAGCTGAGATGCAACAATTCAAATCAACACCTCTTAAGGACGCAACTCAATTCACAACTGGTATGCCTCCTCATATGTTTACACCTCAAGGATACACTATTGGGGAGTCATCTTCACAACGAATGCAACCTACACCATCCTTGGAAACCTTCAAAGAACAATCTCAAGACGACCCATCGAAATTTTGAGATATCCATGTATGGGACCAAATTGAGAGACTCATTATATCTGAGCCTAATCATTACTTTTTGCAACTTGCTCGCATGGGTGCTAAACTACCAAAGGACTTTGACATATTCACTATTAGAGAGCAAGATCCCAACACTACTGCTGTTGTTGCGAAGGCACCATCTACTATAGTCACATCATCTCCTATTATATCACAAGCATCGTCCTCATTGCCTATTGTTGCTTCATTTAAGCCACCACGATCGGAGCATACTTTAGAATCATTGATAGTACCAACCAATGTGCTCCCTCTCATGTCACAAAATCTCAACATTCCACCTTTCCATGTTCCTCAACATATCTCTCCTCCTACCATGACTGTTTCCATGCCTCAAGTAACACAAGCTGTCCATGTAACTCAAGCGCAAATACTTCAAGCATCACAAGCTATTCCCATGTCTCATAGTATGCAAGCTAATCCCTGTTGTCCAACAACACCTGTTGTCCATACTTCACACCCCTTACAATCTACTACATCTCATACACCAACTGCTAATCCCTCCATGCTATCATATAATCCCAACGTTAGTCTCATTGACATGAGTGATCCCCCCATTTCTCAAGCCAGTCCGAACAATAAGGTCGCTTATGTTGATCAACTTACATCCATGCCGTCGTATTCTTCCAAGCCCTCACACACTATCAATCCATCTTATGCTACCCAAGGCTTCCCTATTATCACCCAACACATGACACATACCAGTCCTCATGCTATCCAAAATACAAATCCAAATGTTTATCCTTCTGTCGTATCTACCAATCCCTCCATCACTTACCATGTCATGAATTCAATCCCAACTTCTCAACCATTCGCTACTATCAATCTGCTATCCACTTCCCATGTGATGCACACCCAATTGCCACTTGTGTCTCAAGGACAGCAATCCTCCAACACATATGTGTCACATACCAATCCTTTGACATACATTGTGGGTACACAACCGCAACAAACAGTCATAACTCCATATATCCCACAACCACAACCACAATATATCTCATACCATACTCCATCCCCTTCACAACAATGGCAATTATCTTCAGCAGACGTTCAACAAATGATCAATGAAATGGTAGGACAAGGCAAGAAACCTTTCTCTCTCGAACACATATGCGCTTATCCATTTGACAAGTCTCTTAATATGATACCTTTTCCGCCACAATTTGAAATCCCACAATTTGAAATCCCACAATTTGATAAGTACAAAGGGAAAGGAAATCCAGAAGATCATCTTCAAGCTTTTTTCGTGGCATGTCTTGATGTTGCCTATGACGATACGTATCTTTTGAGACTATTTCCTCGAAGCTTAGCAGGACAAGCCCTCGAATGGTTTTCTCATTTACCTCTGGGAATTAAGACTTTTTCAGAATTGGCAAATAAATTTCAATCACATTTTGCCTTCAACATTGAACATGAGGTAAACATGAATGACCTTGTCAACAACAAATAGCGCCATGGCGAAACCTTTTCCTCATTTACTCAACGATGGCATAATATGGCTAGCAAATTGTCATGGGAAATACCTAAGAAACAACAGCTTGACATCTTTGTTCAAAATCTTCATCCTGAGCTATTATTCCAATTACAATTGCAAAGTGCTAGCACCTTTGACGAACTAGTTTCCAAAGGAGTTATCATTGAACAAGCCTTAATTGCTAAGGGAACTATCAAGATCTTTCGTGACAACAAAGATTCTCCCCAAAATTCCAATGATAAGTCTTGCTTTTGGAACAAGAACAAGAATGTTGTAAATGATGGTATTGTAGATGCAAAGAATATTCAAACTATGAGAGCCCCCATCAACATTCAAGCAGCTTCTACACCAACACAACCTTTTCCACAATGGAGAAACCAATGCCGAACTTCCAATCCATGCTGACAATTTACACCATTAGCGGAACCCATGGAAGTTGTTTTTCGAAAGCTACTTCAAGTAGGAGATATTATTCTACCTGATGCACCACCAAATGGCGAACCACTCTTTTGAGCTCCTTGGTACAAGGAAAATGAGTATTGTGATTACCATCGAGTTAAAGGACACAAAACAAATGGTTGTATGCGCTTAAAACATGTTATCCAAGACTGCATTGATCAAGGTTTAATCAACGTCACACCTTCAACGACTCAACCTACCCAACAATCAACATCAAACTATGATCTAGAGACTTTCAAGAATCCACTTCCATCTCATGATCAGACAAATAACCTTCATACTGGAAATGCTATTCAGTATAACTATGAATCGTCTACCATTGGCCACATTGACCATGCTCGCATTTCTACCATTACCGTCCAAGGGAGAGCACTTGATTGTGCCGTAACCACGCGAAGAGGTCGAGTTACCATTCAAGGAGCACCTCCACATCCTCCTCGACCTCTTTCTAACTATAACCTCTTGGATCACCTTGGCAAAACACCCGCGCACATATCTATTCTTGAGCTGCTCCACATATCCCCTGCACATAAAGCTATCCTTGATCAAGCCTTACAAGAGTCTTCGGTGCCTAATAATATTGATATCATACAATTCCAATCTATGGTCGCTAACATTGCAGCGCCTTGTCACTTAACCTTTTCAAACAAAGATCTTTAGCCCTCCATTCATCCTTCACATAATGAAGCCCTCCATATTGAAGTATTTGTTAAACAACGCCGTATCAAACGAGTCTTGATAGACGGGGGAGCTGGTCTTAATATATGTTCTTTGAAACTTATCAAGCAATTGGGATATTTTGAGAAAGATGTTGACACCTCCAAGGTTATTACCATCAGAGCATATGATGATGCTGAAAGAGATACCGAAGGGATTATCTTATTGCCTATTCAAGTTGGGCCGATCATTACAGAAACTCACTGTCAAGTCCTTGATATTGATCTTCCTTACAACATCATCCTTGGTTGCCCTTGGATCCATACCCTTAAAGCAGTTCCCTCTACATACCACTAATGCCTTAAATTTCCACATAAGGGTGTTGAGGTTACCATTCAAGCTGATCCCAATCCATTTGAGTTTTGCCCTGCTTTTCAAGCTAAATATCAAAGTCCGAATCACATTCCTATCAACACCGAGGCATATCCGTCTTCATCCTATATAAACCCATCCGACCTCCTCAAGCCCTCATCTAGTAAAGCCGCTTCCAACCTCCATATCAAATATACTAAACATGGCCCTGGTGAATACAAATTACAAGAATCCAGTTGCGTTGGTACCCTTCCATTATCTCCTAAATCCCACGGTAAGCCTTCTACATCCAAGCCAACTTCATCCTCCGCTATCATCAAAGCTCCCCCTACAGTATTCATAAAAGGTGGATTCTTGGATGATGAAGACATTGATGATATAAACTCTTGGATATTCTTTGATGAAAATGACCAAGTCCAACTTGAAGTAGAGCGATACAACAATGGGTTTCATATCATAAAGAACATGGGCTATAAAGGACATGGCAGCTTGGGATCACAAGAACAAGGACCTACTGAGCCCATTATTGTGTCTAAGAAGCTTAATAAGCAAAGCCTTGGTTACCAATCGGAGGTACCGCGACCCAAAGACATTAAGTGTATTTCCGATACTGACGTTGGACCTTCTTCGGCAGGAGAGACTTCTAATTCAGATACTATCGATGACTTCTCCCTTCATATCACCGACCTTTTTCAAGAACATTCCATCTTCATGTTCTCCGCAGCCTCTTCTAGCCATCATGATTCCTCCATTAGCCTTTCACTCGTATATCTTGACCTCATCGATTGGGACCAACAAGGGGCACCGATATTAGATACATTTGAAAATGACGAAGCCATTGCAGAATTCATGGGTTTGAGACAAGGTATTCCACTTGGTGATCATAAAGCAGGTTTCATGATTGATTTACCTAAACTAGCATATTTTGGCGGAAGTATCAAATCCTTCAGTCGCAAAAGTGAAATAAACAAAATTCAACAAAATAGGTCACTAGGTGAAAACCGAAAGGCGCCTCTTGACCGTGAAAAAGTAAAAATAAAGGACGTATCTAAAGGTGAAAACCTCTCTAAGGCGCCTGAGGATGGGGGATTTGATCTTCCTGTTGCCACTGATTACCATGAGAAATCAACTATGCTAGTTGAAAAATCACAAGACATGAACTTGGGAACAGAGTAGAATCCGAAGATCACTTTTTTGGCAGCATCACTATCAGAGCAAGAACGAAGAAACTTCACAGCATTTTTTATGAGAAGAGCTATAAATTTTGCATGGACTTATGCAGACATGCCAGGTCTGGATCCTTCACTTGTGGTACATCATTTAGCAGTATTTCCTGATGCAAAGCCTGTCAAACAAAAATTACACAAAATGCATCCACAAGTTGCCTTATTGGTCAAAGCAGAAATTCAAAAACTGTTAGAAGCAAAATTTATAAAGCTTATTGATTATCCAGAATGGGTTTCAAATTTAGTACCTGTAGCAAAACCAGATTGACGAGTTCGCTGCTGCACAGACTTTAGAGATCTTAACAAAGCATGTCCTAAGGATGATTTTCCACTACCAAGCATAGACAACATTGTAGATCTTACAGCAAGACATGAAATGCTATCTTTGATGGATGGATTTTCAGGTTATAATCAAATCAGAATAGCAGAGGAAGATCAAGATAAAACATCTTTTATTTGTCCATGGGGCACATATTGCTTGGTTGTAATGCCTTTTGGTCTCAAAAACACTGGAGCTACCTATCAACAAGCCATGATAGTTATTTTTCATGACCTTTTTCATACTATCATGGAAGACTATGTTGATGACATCCTGGGAAAATCTAAGACAAGAGAAGGACATCTACAAGTATTAGCACAAATCTTTGATCGATTAGAAAAATACCAAGTTAGGTTAAATCCAAAGAAGTGTGTATTTGGTGTAACATCAGGAAAACTATTGGGATATATTGTGTCTCGATGAGGGATAGAAGTAGACCCAGCTAAGGTAAAAGCCATCATAGAGATGCCTCCACCAACGAATCTCAAACAACTCCGCAGTTTACAAGGTAGGCTACAATCTATCCGCAGATTTATCTCACAACTAGCAGATAAATGTCATCCTTTTCAGCATCTTCTTCGTAAGGGTGAACTTTTTAAGTGGGATGAAAAGTGTCAACAGGCTTTTGACAAGATAAAAGAATACTTGGCAACACCCCCTATGTTAATACCTCCTGTACTTGATCGTCCATTACTGCTCGATATATCATCAACAACCACAGCATTGGGTGCACTTCTAGCTCAACATGATGATTCAGGAAAAGAACAAGCCATCTACTACATTAGCAGAACCCTTGTGGGATATGAACTCAATTACTCATTCATGGAAAAAGCTTGTTTAGCATTAGTGTTTGCTTTCCAAAAATTGCGACACTATATGTTGAACCAAACAACAAAGTTCATCTCTAATGTGGATCCCTTCAAGTATCTCCTTTCAAAAGCACTTCTCACAGGGAGATTAGCAAAATGGGTTATGATCTTAAGTGAATTTGACATACAATATGTGAACCGCAAAGCTATCAAAGGACAAGTCATTGCTGATCAATTAGCTGCAGCACCCATCACAGACATTCAGCTAATATATCCAGAATTCCTTGATGAAGGATTGTTTAATTTAAATTCTCCAGCACGATGGCAGCTATACTTTGATGGATCATACACACAACATGGATCCGGAGCAGGCATCTTGTTTGTCACTCCCCAAGGAGATTGCATACCTAAATCATACAGAATAGCATTCCCATGTACCAACAACATAGCCGAGTATGAAGCTTTAATCACATGCTTGCACATGGCAGTACAATGGGCTATCAAACAGTTACGAGTTTTTGGTGATTCTCAGCTAGTTATCAAACAGGTCTTAGATGAATATCAAACAAAAGATGAGAAGCTTCTTCCATACAAGCTAATGGTGGATGATTTCAAGAAATATTTTGAGGATATTACCTTTGAGCAAATTCCAAGACTACAAAACAAAGCAGCAGATGCCATGGCTATGATTGGATCCCTTTTAGACATGCCATCTAACACCCATAAATGTGAATTCTTGGTCGAACAGCTTTTGATCCCAGCATTTGAAGTTCCACAGTCTGAGCTCATATGTGAAATTGTTGGTCCCAACTTGTCATGGTACAAGGATATATACAAGTATCTCTGTAATCAAACCTTTCCATTTCAATTATCCAACACCTAGCGCAAAACCTTTATCTGTCGAGCCTCTCGTTACACTATCTTAGGAGACACCCTTTATCGCCAGAGTCTTGATGGTATCCTTCTTAGATGTCTTGATTCTGAGGAAGAAAAAACGGCCTTACGTGAAGTACATGAAGGTGTCTGCGGTTCGCATTCCGCTGGCCCTAGCCTTGTTAAGAAACTTCTACAAGCAGGATACGATTGGCCAACTATGGAAAAAGATGCTCAGCACTTTGCAAAGTGATGCCTACAATGTCAGAAACATTGAGATCTAATACATGCACCAGCACATGAGCTTTAGCCTATTGTCACTCCATGGCCTTTTTTGCAATGGGGACTTGATCTCGTAGGTAAAATCCATCCTACTTCATCCAACGGTCATAAGTTTATTATTACCGCCACTGAGTATTTCACGAAGTGGGTAGAAGCCATACCAATGACCTATATCACAGGTAAACAAATAGCCAAATTTATCTTTCATTATATTATCTACCATTATGGAGTTCCTCAAGCTATTGTCACAGACAATGGTCGCCCTTTCAAGAACCAAGAGGTTAGAGATCTTTGCAACAAGTTCCATATTCAACATAGATTCTCTATGCCTTATTATCCTCAGAGCAATGGTCAAGTTGAAGCCTCTAATAAAACAATCATCAAGATCCTTAAAAAGACTGTTAATGAAGCTGGTCGAGATTGGCATCTACAACTACATCCTGCATTATGGGCATATAGAACAAGCATCAGAACTCCCACTGGAGCCACACCCTATCCTCTTGTCTATGGCACTGAAGCTATTTTGCCTATCGAGGTTGAGATCCCCTCTTTGCGCATATCCCTACAACATACTAGATCTTAGATGAAGAATATCGAGTATCTAGACTCCAAGATCTTGAGCTATTAGATGAACACCGCCTTACAGCATTGAACCATCTTCAAGTCTACCAAAACTGGCTACACCGTAGCTACAACAAAAAGATCAGACAACGCAGATTTCAAGTTGGTGACCTTGTCCTTAAAGAAAATCAAAGGAATCAACAACATCGAGAGAAATAAGGCAAGTTTGAACCAAATTGGCTTGGTCCTTTCATTATCACAACAGTCTATGGATCGGGTGCATACACTCTTTCAACACCTGAAGGCATTCCCTTAGATGAACCAGTCAACAGCGTTCATCTCAAGAAGTTTTATCTATGAATCTCAGCTATCCCTCAAAAAAAAAAAAAACATAAGATAAATAATCTGTCCTCTGGTGAAAACCTGGTAAACAGGCGCCTTGGATAAGTACCATAGTGAAAACCTGGCAAATAAGTGCTATGTGTAGTGACCAACTTCCCTCATCTACTTGGTTCATTTGATCATATTTCCCCATTTCATCTTGTATAGTCCATAATCACAATCCACAGCGCAATGCCACATAGCCTTTCGTCTTCATCTTCGTCTTTGCCAATGCTAGCTATCATATTTGAGACATTGTCGCGATACCTATATCTTTTGGCACCTTAGCATCTTGACCATACGCTTTCCGCATTGTCACCTCTGCATAATACACCACATCCTGCACTGGGGGCACTTGTTGAGTCTTATTTGGAAGTGGATACTGCTATCTCTAGCTCATAACACATCAAACAACTCAGCTTACAACACAGCAAACCTTATCAACTTCAGCCATGGCATATATCCAACGACAAATGTGACCTAACAACTTGCAACCAGGACCCATATCTTCGCAATCTATCCACATTCATCCAATAATCACAACAAACATCACTTGATCAAACATCCAACCCATTAGCGACATCAATAAGAACTACATCTAGCTCTATCGTTGACGCCTTGATCCCGTGGATACAGGGTATGTAGGCAATCTGAGATGCGAAGGAAGCACTCTGATTTAGGCTAAGATGATAGCCCCTTTCATCATTCATCTTTCATCTTTCTTCTCAACATCCTTCAATCTTTCAGCTCACATTCTTCTATCTTTCATCACTTACATCATCAATAAAACCTAGAACTACATATTCATCATATCTCATCTTCATCGTAAATGTGCTTTGATCCCATGGATACAGGGTATGTAGGCAGTCTGGAATACGAAGGAAGTTTCCAGTACTCAAGCACAGATGATCAACCCCCTCTTCTTCATCCTCTTTCCTCATCTGTCTTCTTCTTCTTTGATTAGCTCAAACAGGAAGCAAACCATGTGTATATTGAAAACTCAAACACTTTAACCAATCAAAAGTAAGCCAAAAGCTATTTGTCCGCATGCCTTAAGCCAACATTTGCTATAGCAGTTTATCAACAATTTTAGCCTTCAACAGGATGTAGCTTTCCTCTCAACAAGGCGCCAGCTTGATCCATCCAAGAGCACCCAAAATTTGGCAAGAGAACGTGATGACAGTATCTTTTGTTTTATCTTTTATCCCTTTTCTATGCCTAATCAAGACTGCCTTGATCTATTTATATCTTGGTATGTTGCGATGAAGTAAGGACTAGGGCATGGTCGTATAGCTTTCATTTGCCGTGTTTGCGGGATGATCTTATCCTCTTCCTATGCGTATTGGTATCTTGTACGTGTTGGGATTAGCATCTTACATATCAATATCTCTAGCATCTGAGAAGCTAAACAGTCTCTTATGCATTTGAGACTATTCTATGTTAAGACTAGCTCCATACATATAACCAGCAAGCTATCATTATGTGTAGTGGAGATAAGCTCAAACCATTGCTTGTAGCATCAAAATCCAACACTAGCTGTTATTCATATCTTGTGCATGTTGGCTCAACATCTTGACCTCATGCGTTCAGACAAGATTGTAACACGCTAGTTGCGCATTAGATATCTCGACACCTTGGTCTCTTATACCCTGGTGCATAACATCCATATGCTATATCAAACATAAGGACTGCATTTCTTTTCATTCTGAGCAATTACTTGAAAGCTGCCCATCACCCTATCTATATATTCTATCTATTTATTCCATCATACTATCATTTCCATCATCTTTTGTCCATATTCCCGCTCCTGCAAAACAAGCGTGTTAGACATACATAAGTCCATCATATATTCTTTCATTACCATCTATCTATATGCATAAGTCTATCCATATCATTACCATTTACATATTCACACATTTTCCATTCATTAACATTTGCATAAACATCCATATATAATCCATAACAGTATACACACAACATGCATAGCCATCATAATATCAACATAATAACCATTACAACATCATATTGATCACCAAAACCACCATATATATATATACATGTGTGTCAAAATACAAGTGTCTACAATACAAGATGAGCCCTGAAAGACTGAATGTACAAAATCGGCTCTAGGCCTCATCATGATACAATGTAAACAAGGTATCCCTAGTGACTACTGGCCGCTCCCTCGCCCTGACCATCACCACCACCACTAGGTCCTGTACCTGGTCCTCTGTCTCTCGATGGCCCCACCACTGAGGCTACTGATCGAGATCCCCCTGACCTCCGTGAACCTAAAGCTCCTGACCTGCTCCTGAAACTAGGCTGCCTCTGCGCTGCTGACACAGCTCCATAGTACAAGCCTCTGTAATACTCAGCCTCACCCTGCACTCTCCGAAGCTCTGCCTGTACCTCTATCAACTGTGTAGCCAAGTACATCGTAGCTCCATCAGTCCCCAATGCAGCCACTACTCTGTCTCTCTCACTGGTCACCCCTGCAGTTGTTGCACTACCCTATCTCTCTCAGCTCGCAGACCATCCCTCTCTACTCTCATAGCCTATACCTACTGTATCGCAATGTCTCGCTCTAGTCTTATCATCTGCTCATGCTGTACTGCCCTATCTCTCTCAACTCACAGACCATCCCTCTCTGCTCTCATAGCCTGTACCTATTGTATCGCAGTGTCTCGCTCTAGTCTCATCATCTACTCATGCTATCTTGCCACATCTCTCTCTCCAGTCACTCTAGCCAGAGCACCATCATCCTGTCCATCTCCCCCCTGTGCTCTCAACTATAGCTGAGCCTGATATGTCTGTGACTGTGCTCTCGCATGCCGCAAACTAATCACTGCCTGATGCCTATCTATCTCCACCCTCCTCAGCCTCATGTGTGCTCATTGCCTCCATCTCCTCTCCTCTCTAATCCGTCTCTGCAGCTGCTAAATACCAACATCATCACCTGCTACAATCTGTGCCTAAGGCTGTGTTAATATAGCAGGCTGACTTGGCACCTGCTCTAGCATCTATATCCCTAGTGCGGCTGGCACAACAGCCTATACTGGTGGAGCCCATTGTCGTCTCCTCCGAACCGGTCTCTCCATCCCAATCTCTCCAATCTCCCCAACCCGTGTCAACCGAGTTGGTCTAGTTGTTGCCCAGTGTACATCATACTTTGGCAATGTGCTTGGATCTGCGGGACCCTGTCTCCACTGCCATGCTACTGGCTGTAATCCATCTCTCTCTGCCAAAGCTGTCTCAACCACAACCTCTGGACCCCAATCAAACACCTCCTGTCTCGTCCTCCCAAAAATGGCATCACCTACTGGTACTGCCTGTGCCTCCCCGAACTGTCTCAAAGCTCTCTCTGGCAAATAGCGCTCTATAATATACACGTCGCGTCCAAAAATGTATCTCGCCTGTCTAGCATAGACAAGCTCTACATCATCCTCATCCCAGTGCTCACATCCTAGCCATGGCCTCCATACAAATCTATCCACCTCATCCAATCTCCTCCGCCAGTATACCACACCTCGGCGCTGTCGATATGTCAGAGCCCCTCTATACATCTGCGCAAAGGGCTCTCCTGCTACTCTAGCCACCCATCCCTCTGGTCTCGTAACCGGAATGTGCTCATACACCCATACATGTAACACTATCACTCCTGCCGACATACTCACTCCAAACATATAAGCGCAATCATGCAAATAATGATAGAGCTGTCCCAACACACACTCTGCCCATGCATATCTCGTGCCATATGAAAACATGCCCTCCATCACTGTCCCCCATCCTACTGGAAAACCTCTGGCTCTCCTATCACCCATTAGCCATCTAGTGATAGCCACTACTACCCACTGTAACCTATCACAGAGCTCCTCCATCCTCACCATCAGAATCTCTGAACCCTCTGCTCCGATGTCTGGTGTCCCAAATAATCTCCTAAATGTAGCTGGACCCATATCCGGATCATAATCCACACGCTCCCCATCTATCGGAATCCTCAAAATCTGAAACACATCCTCTAAGGTGATGGTCGCCTCTCCTGTTGGTAACAAGAATGAACTATGCTTGCTTATCCATCGCTCCACCATCGCTGTCATCAGCCCCCGATGTGCCTGAACTAGCTCTAATCGTGACACATGCTCCAAGCCAAGGATCTCTAACACCAGTCGCTCCTCTGCATCTAATCGTCTCACCAGTCGTAAATCTCTCAGATGTGGCTCTCGTGATACCAATGGCGGTAGTACATCCTGCATCATCCATTTATCCTTGTCAGTTCCTTCCGTTAGTTTATCCCTGTCAAAATCTGCTTCTCTATTTGCTATTCTATCTTACACCTACCATACGCGCTTCACTTTATCACATGCACTCCTTTTTTGCTCACTAGCGACTAGCTTTACCACATGCGCACATCTTTTGCCTATATGCGAGCTATTTTTACTTATGCGCTTATTGTTTACCTATACGCGAGCTATATTTTCATTTGCGCTTATCTTTGCTTTATAGGCATATTATATACTATATGCGCATCTATTTTCTCCAAAAGCGAGCCCTATTCTATATGCGCCCATATTTTTACCATTAGCGAGCCATTATTCACCTGCGATCATTTTATCCCTAGAAGCAAGCTATTTACCCTATGCGAGCTACTTTTATTCACATGCGCGCTGCACTACCATATGCAACTGTTGTCTACCTATAAGCGAAGCATTTTGCTCCAAACGCGCATTTCGCCTGTGTTCTTCCCGCCGACGGGATGTGACCTCTTTTTACATAAGCGACTACCCCGCGCCCATAAGTGAGCTACACTACTATAAGTGCTTTCTATTACTACATAAGCGACCTGAAACCGCTATTCCCTAACTTAGTCGCTTTTGGTGACATGTGTGCATTGATGATGCTTTTAGGCTATTAATTACATGCTTTTGGGAAAAGTTTTGAAACATACCGGTACGCCTGCTCCCTCTGGTCGCCCATGTGTCCTCACTCGCTCTGCACGATGATCCCTGCGTGGAATAACCATCCTAATAGCTCTGCAACTCTCACTCTTAGGAGCTCTGGATTTCTCTAGTTTCTGAGCATAAATGAGCACAAATGAGCCTATTTTCCATTGTAGAACCTACTTATAGCCCTTCTCAAACCCTAATTCTTCTTTGACATAGCCTATTTTCTTCCACCCAAACCCCATTTTCTTCGTGTCTGCCTTCTTTTTAGCCTTTTTCTTCTATTGTGAGCCAACCCAGCCCTTCCTGGTTAGCCTGGCTTACCTCTCGAGGGGGCATCACCTGCCAGTTACACTAGGGCATGACTTGTTTATCGAACGCATATTGTATCTTCTTTGACACAATGCTCTATCAAACATTGTATCAAAGAGGGGCAAAATGTAGACACCCAAAATTGTCCCAACTTTGTCCATGTCTAGCAACACCTTGTTAAAACATTATCCTAGACATCTTGTAGCATTTTGTCCTAATTTCCCTAATCCATTAAGCCAATTAATTAAATAAATTTTATTTATTTAATTAAAATCCCATCCTCATCCTACTTTGCTAATTAATTAAATAAATTTTATTTATTTAATTAATTTCACATGCATAATCCCATTTATCCTATCCCCATAGTCAATTAATTAAATAAATTTTATTTATTTAATTAATTTCCACATCATATCTTATCCCATTCTATTCATTTATCCTATTAATTAAATAAATTTAATTTATTTAATTAATATCCAACTCATATCCCAACTAATTGAAATATTTTATTTGAATTAAACACTCATATTTTATCATATTCCAACACTTGTCCAGTCAATCATGTGTTGTTATACAACTTTCATTCATATCCTTCACATGCACAACTAATGGGACCTAAATTTAGTATCTTTCAATCCTAGCCATTCATATAGCCTCTGAATCTCCATCGTCGATTGATCTTGGTTGAGTTCTATATAAACACCCTCTCATCCCATATGAGACATCCAGCAATCATATAGCACCTACGCTATCATCTTGAGCATCTTGAGCATTTAAGCATTCATTTGAGCTTTTTATCATCTATCATGGCAGCTTTTAGCTTTGTAATTGTTCATTGTTGAAGAAGCAGTCCACATCTCTTAAACAAGGAATCGCACGGTCTAGGTGATGTTATGCTTGAATTGCATTATTCTTTGATTTCATTTAGATTAGATTCTTTGATGATGGTAGGGTTAGGGTTTCATGGCTATGCTTGATCTTCTAAACCTGACTTTTCACCTATCACACTTTAAGACTAGCTTCCTTTGTAATATTAAATCCTATTTTTGTTTCCAATTCTTAATAACTCAACCATCAATTCCTCAAGAAAATTATTGACCATGGATGTCTTAGAGTAAATCTCTAATGGACACATGTCCCCAAGAGGAAAGAAGCCTTGGAAAGAGTCCTAAGTCAAGACAAAACCCTCTTCATTAATCTATCAAGTGAAATCAAAGTCATTGATTGACCAAAGTTAATAATGCAGTGATACCTATCCTCTAAATGGGATTTTGAATTTTGCCCCTGTAAAAAACTAGAATTGAAATTATGTTAAGTTAAAATTACAAGGAGTCGCACATCCACTAGGATTTTTAGGAATAAAGAAGTGTCAAATGCAAACTTGAGATCTCAAGTAAAATCAAATTTATAAATACCCACGTTTGTAGAAATTTTTAAATATAATCATATGTCAAGATTGAAATTGAGAGCTCTAATAAGTAAAAATTTTCAAGGATGCTTATGTCCATGGTATGCTACTGTCCATAATGTCACAATACTTTTGGAATTGAGAGCCTAAACATGTTAAAATTTATAATGTTCCCACATTTGTGGCAAGTACTAGTGGATTTTATAACTATTGATGCCCCAATTGAATCTATATCCACTGATTTGCTAGAGTGAATCAAAGTTAACAATTAGAATACTTTAGAATACATAACAATTGGGTGCATGCCATTTGTTTGTATCAAAGTTAACCCTTTGGAATACTTTAGAATATAGCCTTAGGATTCTAGAACTGACTTACAATTATGTAATGTTTTATAGGACTCTCGCATCCACTAAGCCCACAAATCTAAGGCCATTAAATTTTTAGACCTAGATGCCTAATTAAACTAGGTTGTATAAAATGCTTTCACATCCATAAGCATGATTAAAGTATGTCAAATATTCTTGAGATTTCATGAATGTAAGAATGTACCAATTGGAGTTGGCCATGTGTTACCATATCGATTCTTTTGAAATTCGATGGTTCAACTCAAACTAAATCTTGTCTTAAGGCCCATCTCTCAGTTGTCACCCTATGTTAAGATAAAATAAGGACTTTCTTAGACCTAGACATGAATGCCTAAGCTCAATGTTATTATCAAACCCAAGAAGCTAAGTATGTCGATCCAAGAGAATTTTTGGATGACTTTTCATAAGGATTTATTGATCTTATAAGACTACATTCTTTTATATAATGTGGGCAAAAGCTTAAGAAGTTCAATTAAAAAAATAGTCCAATTTTTCCCAAGTCCACTGGGCTATCACATATGGTATCAAATCATGGTTTAAAACTAAGGGCCTAATGGGCCATTAAGGATAGAATTTTAGGTTTAATTTTGAGATTGATTATGGATTGATCATGCAACTACTCTATTGATGCAAGTAGTAAGAAAGATAAAGTTCAAAAGTTAGTCTTTTGTAGTGTATCAATAGGCAATGATTGTTAATCATTTTGGTTTCATAGGTTTAACTTCAACCACGAGGAAGAAGAAGAGAGAAGATGATAGAAGAAGGATAAGAGCAATTCATAGATGAGTTACTAAGCTCTAATATGGAGTAAAAAGAGCAAGGGTGTTAGGAGCAGAGAGAACCCAACAAAATGGAAAATGAAATACTAAAATCAATTGCGAAAGAAATACTCATTCAGCATGAAAGAAGAGACCAAATGTTGCCAAGGAAACTTTATAGTTGTATAGGATTGGAATGAGCAAAAAAGGAACCTAAAAGTGGGATGGGATCTAATAAATTCTAAGGAAGAAGCCATATAAATAAATTGTCAAGAACAAATCCATCATTGGGGATTTTGATTAAATCAAGTAAAAATAGATGTGGCGGTACCAAGTGGTAGGAGAAAGAATGTAGCACCTTTTATTTATTGAGGACCTTACTTCACCAAATGCAATCTATGGTATTATTTTATAATTATTTTTATTTTTAATGACAATGGAATTGCTTCAATTCAAATGTTCCCTACTGTTATAATGCATACACAAAAATATTTATTTATAATTTTAGATGTACCTTCAGACCTCAAGTGTGATACTATTAATGATAATTACATAGTGATTTAACTTTTATAAGAATAGAATGTACTTCATAACAAATTCTTTGCTTCTATTGTAAACTTTAAAAACACTCATTATAAAGACTTATAATAACTTAGAAATATATGTTCTCTTATAACTATAAAGTTGTCAAATGCATTTGCATGATATGAAGAATTAAAGTTCATCATGCTCTAGATTCTTTCTAGAAAACTATTTTTCCTGGATTCATTGTATACAAATATGTATGCTTATAATAATTTTTTTTAATTCAACTAAACAAAAATTATTAGCCACGACTCATAAGTCTTTTGACATTATGAAATGAATCTCCCACTATGAAATTTTGACATGAATCAAGTACAATAATTCCTCTTGTTCTAAGTCTTGTTTTCACTCCAAACACTTATGAAGTGCCCTACTTAGCTCTCTCCTAACTATTGGGAAGTTAGGGGTCTCAACCTTGTAAATTTCTTAATTTTATTTAATTATTATTTAACACTTTCCCATAATTATTTGGACATTTTATAATGTATTTTTATTATGTTGGCACTTGTGCCATATGTCAATGCCTTGTAAAATGAGTTGTAATTTGTCATAGATGCTCATTTATTGTCAAAATTAGGACAACCTATTCCTAGAGATTCTATGACAACTGTAAGAGATAAAAATAGGGGGGAGTTATTGGGAATCTTGACCAATTGTAAGATGTGTAAGATGCATCTATAAGAGCCTAATTTTAGACCAATTATTATTAGCAAACTTGGGCACCCATCTTTGGAAGATAAATTTAGGAAGTTATGACATGTAAAAGAATATACTAAAAATAGCTAGGTGTGGAAATCTTGTTTCTAGGTTTTGGGCCAAACCTATAGCCATTGCTTGCTACCTATTAAATGACAAGCTCCTACATCATCACTTGTGGATAAGATTTCAATGGAGGTGTGGTCTGTTCACAATATGTGTTGTCATTGATGTCAACACAGTATACGCTGATGTCAACATAACAAATGGAAATGCATAGACAAACTTGTACAAAGGAAGAGTCAATATGGTCAAGGCAAATCAGTCTAGGAGAAGAGAAAATGGTCTAAGTATGGATCGGTTTTGGGATTGAACATGATCCAGAGGAAAACACTCATATCCTTGCATGATTCTTGCATATATACAGACATATCTCATTAGTTGGGATTACCACACTCAAGGACAAGAAGTAGAAAAGTGTCTAAGGCATTCTCAGTGCAAAACCTAAAGCAGAGTCAACCTGAATTGTTTCGCACTTCTCTGCAAAGAGAGAGTTGTCCATGTAGTTCTAATGATAGTTTATGCCATGTATTGAAATTTTATATCCAAGGTTTTAGTCTCTCATTCCTTTAGCATGAAAGTTACAAGGGATAGTTCATTGGCCATCACTGAGATAGAGCAGAGCAATAATAGGGAGAAAATAGAATGCTCTGCATTCCTCCTGAAGAGATCTGTTTGTCATGCGGCTCTAAGGAATGACTAAGATTAGTATGTGATATGCTATGATAAAGTTTCAAGTGTTCTAGTGGTCCGCAAAGACATTACTCAAGTGACAGAGACATCACATTGTATCCCAGAGCCTGAATATACAAGTAAAGTTCTTCAAAAGATGAAACATGTATAAGTCTATTATCAAATCTTGTGCAGAGGTGGTATATGGTCCAAGACACATCATATATGATCTGCATATAGATAATTCTCATTTTTTGGTACCACATCAAAATATCATAGCTGTAAGCAAAGTTGTAAGTATAACTGTCTTCCAGAACTCTAAGTACCTAAGCCATTCTTAAATTCCTCCAGAAACTTCAGATAGTATTGTGTGGATCCAATGAGTAGCATCCATTGATATCTTTGATAATTTCTAGACAGTTCCAGACCCTGCACTTCACTGCAATATCATATTTGTAACATCCACGTTCTAAAAACATAGTAAAATTGAGAATTTACCATAGCGTAATTCAACAAGGTAAAAATGAGAGAGAGAAAATTTTTCTTTTATTCAACATATAATCAAGTAACAACAAATTGCAAGATTTCTATCCTAAAATAAGAAACATAATATGGGTAAAAGCAAAAAGCTATATCTGTAATAGATAATGTTTTACATAGTCTCAATAAACACAAGTCTCAAAGATATACTACATCTGGAAATACGACATCTTTATCACAAGCCTTGGCATGTCTTCTGCTATAGAGAGAGTATCTTTCTAGTGATTTACCTCCATCCATAGACCGGCGGTCTCCCACACATCTTCCACATAAGAAGTAGCCCTACCCTTCACGAGGAATATAGACCAAAGGTGACCAGTGGTAATTTGCCTTTTCAAGTACATAGTGTTGTACCCTACACAACTCTATCAATCATACAACCCTAGATACCCTCTAGCTAAGTATGATTTCTGATAGGTTATGCAATCCAGATACAGTGAACCGACAATGCATGCAGAGACATGCATTACTACGGCCATAGTTTCAATATATATTGATGTTCGCAATGAACGTTGTCGTAATGCTCACCCACCCCAACTCGACTTGGATACTATCATATTCCTACAGTTTGACTTGGTCAATTACATATAACTATAAAGACTTGACAACTCCAGTATTTTAGTCTTCCTGACCTAGACAAGTTTTCATTCATTGTCTATATTCCATAGACCTTATCGACTACCTTTCTCCATGAGGATTATTATTGCATCATTGCAATACCCGAGGTCTATGACTTATTGACTCATAAGAATTTTAAATCGATTTATAATGACTAAGATGATCACCTTACCTAGGTTAAGCATCATAGTCTAGGAAATTATTTCCTTTCTTACAAGTAAGAATAAATATACATAGTTAGGGTACTAGTCCCTTCAATAATGATCTATATAATGATCACAATGATTTAATATAAATAAATACCTTATTTGGTAAAGTTAAGGTTTAACTAAAGAGTTTTGTCTAACTCAAACCTAGTCTTTCTAACTTAGATGGATTCACAAGACACTGTCATTGCTCCATAGACCTTATGGAATGACTATCTATTCTTGGGTATCCCTTTGCATCTTTACAACATTTGAGATTCATCACTTATTGGCAAGTAATAGCTAGGAGAAGTTGTGACTAAAAAGGTATAATAAACTTTATGTTTGACTAACCATTTAATGGTACCTCTTGCATGCTTGCAAAACCCGAGGCTTATGATGTATATCTCAAGTTGACTTGTAACCAATCAAATAGGTTTCTCTACCTAAGGTTAAACATTATCGACTAATAACAAATCTCTTTTCAATAAGATAAAGGAATCATTTATTATTTAGGGTTCTCGACCCTTAATGCCTACCCCCATTAAATAACTAAAACAGGTTATAATCATAAAGGTGTCATCAAATAATCTTTAACCCTTCTATATACATTTCCATACAAGGTCATTCTCTAGTAGACTTAGTCTACTCCATTGTATTAGATCTTTCCAAGAATAACATGAACAATAAAGATAATTAGACATTAATGGGTTCTCATAAAAACCTTATTCCATCTTCCATAGTATCTCTAAGTTACTATCATTTGATATGATACACAAGTTTACTAAAGATTCTTATGAATCTAGTTCTCATGGGTAGATAACATTATCCATTATACATATATATAGCTTAAAAAAGATAATATGTTAAATCATTATAACCTCAATGCTATATGGTTCAAGTTGAGAATATGAAAACAAGGTTCATTCATTTCTTTAATATTCGAGAGCCTAGTGTTTTGATAGCTCAAAATCATTCCATTGACTGGTTACAACCTATTCAATAGGAGAGCTATTTTCAAAGCAAATGACAGCTATAACAATCTTTCACTATGATGGTCATTTGTCCTCCATTCTAAGAATTTGATATGATAATCAGTTCCTAAGAAAATAGCATATGGTTGATTCAGCAACTGTAACAAATTACTCACTTGTATTACCAAGTGTCAACCTTATGATTTGCATTCTAAATCTCATTATATACATAGATAAATTGACGTAGTTTCTTCAAGAGTTAACTGTGTTTTTCCTATGTTGAGGCTCACTAATTATCAATTGTCACACAATAAAATTAGGAGTTTAAACTCCCTTGGTGAACTCATACAATCGCCCAAGACTACAGTGAAAACACTAAGAAATGTTAATTGATCTCTTCATGGTTTAACAAAATCGTAATCGAAGAATACCTGATAGCAATCGATTTAAAAGTTGACTGAGATATGCATAGGGTCGACGCCTTTTTTCTACGTATCCCCTTTCTACTTCCAGCCAAACTACTTCTCTCCCTTAGCAAATTCATTCTAATCTTGTTCTCCTTCCCCCGCTGCACTCAAATGAGTTGTTTTTCATAAATATGACTGAGGTACGACTCCTATAGAGTTGCCTCACTTCGTCCTTTAACCATAATTTAGTTGCAATACTAAATTCAACTTTAACAGCCTTCTGTGACTAAGTCTCAACTGAAATCAATTTACAAGCAAAAGTCCACATGTCGATTGTGAAAGGCCACCATATGGTTCATTCAGTTGGGTAGTTAAAACCACAGTCATCCTATAAGGATGAGGCTGACACTTATTTAAAACCTAACTGATCTCTTAATGATCAAAACATGTGGTTTGATCCTTCTCTATTACTAATGAAGACTCTCCTAAATGTAAGCCTTCGACTACTCAAACATAACACCATCGACTCATTATGAGGTATTATCCTCATTCGATGCTAAGGCATTTACATATTTGATTACATCAAATATAATTCTCATAACATCGCCTCTATATTAGATAGTTATGGTTTAATCAATAAAATGATAATATTTAAACAAGGATTACTATCCCCATCACAATTCATCAACAATAATCATGACTTCTTAACTTGACGAAAACGTCTTAATGTTAAGAATCATTTATAACACCTCAAGTGACTTAATAATAATAAGAGAACCATTTTACGACAATAACATCATAATTTTTACGTTAAACATAAATGGTCACAGTTCATACACAAATGACGTCATTTACGTTACTAATGACTAAGATGACTTACTATGACTTACAAAGATTCATAAGGTATCAACTACCTGTCGATTGGGTTTTTAAAAGTAAACTGACAAGACAAGACTTACCTCTCATGACAAATTGGTTCACGTTTCTGTTAAACACTTATACTCAATTTGGTAAATAAACCACTCGTAACCCGAGGTCTATATCTCTCTCCTTGAAAAATACTCTCTCTCTTTTCTCTGAAAGTCATCTGAAAACCTATAATCTTGTATCAAACTTGTAACCAACAAATTATGATTAGTGTGTATCGTTATTCAAATAATAAACCAAATCTCATAATGCAATATTAAATCAACAACAATAAAATATTCATTTCCATAATTCCATATATGACATTCGATATAATCTATGTCTTTCCTTAACATTAATCTAAACATCATAATAGATTTACTTATGTCCAAGTAAAAGTAAAAAGTATAGAAAGACAAAAATTGGGGATGTAACGTATCCTTCCCCTAAAGATTCATCGTCCTCGATGATATAAAGTATCAAAACGTGACTAAAATAAGTTCATTATTTTCAGCTGGTAATAACATTAAATAAATGAGAAAATTTCTGATAAAATTCATGGTAATCCTCCCATGTGGCATTTTCCTCAGCATATTGATCCTATTGGACCTTGCACTGCATGACCTCTATGTTACACAAGCAATGTTTACAAACCTCAAGCATTTAAGAAGCTTGATCATAACCATTCCTAGGTTCTATACTTGTAAAACATTCTTAGAATATAATATTCATATATTACATAAATATATTTTTCATATATGAATCACAAAAAACATTATGCCTCTTGGCAATAACTGGTATTAAATTGATTCTTGAAATCAATATAATTGATAACCTTGAAAATTTAGAAGAGTCCTTTATACTTAGGAACTGGTTTGGAATACATTTCATACTTTATGAAACTTTTTCTGGGGTTTGACCCTCAAAAGAACTTTTCCTCTCTAACTGATAATTGTCTTAGTGTACGCTTAACATCAACGTAACTTTTCTATTTATTATCAATTTCCACTAATCTTTTTTGATTAGCTAATTCTTTTCATCTATTTCTAATAACATTTCTAGACTAATGCTAATCATATCTTCTAGCTTACCCAGCTTATAGGAGTTCGACATCTTTTTCGATCCAATGTTTCAAATGGAATCATCTTAATAGTAAAAAGTTAGGTATTGTTGAAAATTTCACAAGTGATAAGTAGTCTCCCCACTTATATTGCTGATCCATGCAATACATTTGTAAAAAGTCTTCCAAAACCTAGTTAATTCTCCCATTTTGCCCATCAGTTACATGATGATAAGATTTACTCACATTGAGTTTAGTCCTTAGCGCAGAAAACAAAGTCTGTCAAAACCTTGATGTTACATGTGCATCTCTATCCGAGATAATCTTTTCAGGGAAGCCATGCAATCTAAACACCTCTTGCATAAATTTGTGAGCTAACACTGGTGCTCCATCAGTCTAATTCCCTGGTATAAAATGTGCTACCTTTGTGAGTTTATCAACCACAACTAGTACATCATCATGTCTATTCCTTGACATAGGAAGACCTTGAACAAAATCCTTACTAATAACTTGCCATTTCCATTCTGACACATCATGTTGGTACAATAATCTTGCAGGGTGTTGGTGCTCTGCTTTTACCCTTTGGCATTCTAAATAGCTTGCTACAAATCTTGCAGCATCATTTCTCATTCCTTTCCAGAAATAAAGAGATTTAACATCCGCTAGAAGTTTGGTCACTCCTGGATGTCCAGAATATGGTGCAGTATGAACTTCTTTCCATACTAGATACCTTAATTCAGTAAAATCAAGAACATACATTCTACCTCTATACCTCAATAGTCCATCTGACTCAAAATGAAACCTATCATACTTTGAATCTTTAGGATTTACCATAAGAGCTTGCTTGACTTGCTCATAATATTCATCACCTAATAAAATTTGTAACACTTAATCTTTAAAGTTTGCATGAATAAAGACAATCAAAGAAATATGTCCCCTCCGATTCATAGCATCAGCTACTTTGGTCTCTTTTTAGGAGACCAATTGCCTCTTTGGCATTTATCTGTCCACTCAAATCATTTCTCTTAACCATTGTAGAATCACTTGCACATAATGATAATGTTCACCTTCATTCTTAGAATAAATAATTATATCTTCCAGAAAGGCTAGAACAAACTTGTCTAAACAATCTCTAAACAAACTATGCAAGTGATTTATAAATATGATAGAGGTATTTGTAACTCCAAAAGGTAACACTGCAAACTCAAAGTGCCCATTTCTTGTCCAAAAAGTTGTTTTATGGGTATCCTCATCCTTCAATCTTGACTGATGATATATTAACCACCAATCAATCTTTGAAAACACTACAACTCCATGCATCTAATCAAAGAGTTCATCAACACGTGGTGAAAGATATTTGTTCTTTATTGTTATGGGGCTTTTGATTCCATTTGTCATATGGTAAGGTACTTTTCTGGGTAACTTATCTAAAACTCTAGGAGAAATAAAATTTTCAGTTGCTCCAATCATCTGTTCCATCAAACCTTCGTGAAATGACTTTCTTCATGTCTAGGAAAAATTCTAAGGCAAGCCTATCCTTTGCTTCCATTTAGGGTCTATGGTTATAGAGTTTTCATTACTCACACTATATTCTTGGTGATTTTCCTTTCTCATCCCATGAGAAATCTCATTTTCCCCCTTTAGGGTTTTCTTGATCTCTTTCTTTCTTTTCCAAAATACCAGGTCTCTCTTTGGTTTTTACAAACATGGTTAGGATTGCTCTAATTTGTTCAAGAGATTAATTGATGGTTTATTCTCTTCTAGACACTCACCCTGGTTTGTTCTTGTATGAAACATGTCATTTTTCTCATGCCAGATAAATAAGTTATCTAATAGTTTTTTAAATCTAAAGCTACTCAAAACATCATATTTATCTCATAACTATCAATAGATTGATACAAAACATTATCATCTTTATTATAATTTATTTAGGAGTAACCACATCCTTATTTATATAGTGGATATGACAATACTTCATGTCACTATCAATTTAACGATCTTCCAATTAAACAAATTTAGAGGATGGATGTACACACAGGTACTCCTCCAACACCTCTTTTCCTAAATTAGAAGCATCGTAGTTACCTCCAAGTGACATGTCATAACTGGCTACAGCTTACTAGGTTCTACTACACAAGTAGAAATAGTAGGATTCTTGGCCAGTTCAAAATGTTGTTTTCTTTCTAGCTGAATACGCTTAAGCACATCAGCAAAAGTCTCTGAATCCTCCAGCCATGCACCTTCAGAGTAAATAATATGCTCTTTAAGTTCAACCTCCTCGATAGGTTCCTTCTTAACCACTAATTTAGGCAAAAGATGGGGAACAAACTTTCTAGCAATTTTATTGGTTCTTCTCCACGCCATTCTAGCACAAGAAATTTCAAACATTAGCTAACCACATAATGTTGTCTACAGGTTAGCATAGTGGACTCATAGCCCTAGTGTCGAACCTAGTAGATTTGATACCATATGTAATATCCACGTTCTAAAAACATAGTAAAATTGAGAATTTACCATAGTGTAATTCAACAAGGTAAAAATGAGAGAGAGAGAATTTTTCTTTTATTTAACATATAATCAAGTACCAAAAAATTACAAGATTTCTATGCTGAAATAAGCAACATAATATAATATACAAAGATGACATTTTGTCTTTACAATTACAAATATCTGCAATAGATAATGTTTTACATAGTCTCAATAAACACAAGCTCAAAGATATACTGCATCTAAAAATCTGACATCTTTATCACAAGCCTCGGCATGTCTTCTACTAGAGAGAGAGTATCTTTCCAGTGATTTACCTCCATCCACAGACCAGCGGTCTCCCACACATCTTCCACATAGGAAGTGGCCCTACCCTTCATGAGGAATATAGACCAAAGGTGACCAGTGGTAATTTGCCTTTCCAAGTACATAGTGTTGTACCCTACACAACTCTATCAATCATACAACCCTAGATACCCTCTAGCTTAGTATGATTTCCAATAGGTTATGCAATCCAGATAATGACTATCTATTCTTGGGTATCCCTTTGCATCTTTGCAACATTTGAGATTCATCACTTATTGGCAAGTAATAGCTAGGAGAAGTTGTGACTAAAAAGGTATAATAAACTTTATGTTTGATTAACCATTTAATGGTACCTCTTGCATGCTTGCAAAACCCGAGGCTTATGACTTATATCTCAAGTCGACTTGTAACCAATCAAATAGGTTTATCTACCTAAGGTTAAACATTATAGACTAATAACAAATCTCTTTTCAATAAGATAAAGGAAACACTTATTATTTAGGGTTCTCGACCATTAATGCCTACCCCCATTAAATAACTAAAATGGGTTATAATCATAAAGGTGTCATCAAATAATCTTTAACCCTTCTAGGTTAAACTAGGGTTTTACTTAACCCTTGAATAACCCATTATATCAAAATAACTCTTATCTCATAACTTCAAGACTAAGGTTTACAAACGACTCTTTGGCTTAACTCAACCAAGGTTAAGAATACTATAGTTCTTTAATAGATAATAAGTCCTGTAAAATACCTTTGATAATATGATATAACAAAACATACCCTATATACATTTCCATACAAGGTCATTCTCTAGTAGACTTAGTCTACTCCATTGTATTGGATCTTTCCAAGAATAACATGAATAATAAAGATAATTAGACATTAATGGGTTCTCATAAAAACTTTATTCCATCTTCCATAGTATCTCTAAGTTACTATCATTTGATATGATACACAAGTTTACTAAAGATTCTTATGAATCTAGTTCTCATGGGTAGATAACATTATTCATTATACATATATATAGCCTAAACAAGAGAATACGTTAAATCATTATAACCTCAATACTATACGGTTCAAGTTGAGAATATGAAAACAAGGTTCATTCATTTCTTTAATATTCGAGAGCCTATTGTTTTGATAGCTCAAAATCATTCCATTGACTGGTTACAACCTATTCGATAGGAGAGCTATTTTCAAAGCAAATGACAGCTATAACAATCTTTCACTATGATGGTCATTTGTCCTCCATTCTAAGCATTTGATATGATAATCGGTTCCTAAGAAAATAGCATATGGTCAATTCAGTAACTGTAACAAATTACTCACTTGTATTACCAAGTGTCAACCTTATGATTTGCATTCTAAATCTCATTATATACAGAGCTAAATCAACGTAGTTTCTTCAAGAGTTAACTATGTTTTTCCTACGTTGAGGCTCACTAATAATCAACTATCACACAATAAAATTAGGAGTTTAAACTCCCCTGATGAACTCATACAGTCGCCCAAGACTACGGTGAAAACACTAAGAAATGTTAATTGATCTCTTCATGGTTTAACAAAATCGTAATCGAAGAATACCCAATAGCAATCAATTTAAAAGTTGACTGAGATATACACAGGGTCAATGCCTTTTTTGTACGTATCCCCCTTCTACTTCCAACCAAACTACTTCTCTCCCTCAACAAATTCGTTCTAATCTTTTTCTCCTTCCCCCTGGGCTCAAATGAGTTGTTTTTCATAAATATGAATGAGGCACGACTCCTACAGAGTCACCTCACTTTGTCCTTTAACCATAATTCAGTTGAAATACTAAATGCAACTTTAACAGCCTTTTGTGACTAAGTCTCAACTGAAATCGATTTACAAGCAAAAGTCCACATGTTGATTGTGGAAGGCCGCCATATGGTTCGTTTGCTTGGGCAGTTAAAACCACAGTCATACTTATAAGGATGAGGCCGACACTTATTTAAAACATAATTCATCTCTTAATGATCGAAACATGTGGTTTGATCCACCTCTATTACTAATGAAGACTCTTCTAAATGTAAGCCTTCGACTACTCAAACATAACACCATCAACTCATTATGAGGTATTATCCTCATTCAATGCTAAGGCATTTACATATTTGATTACATCAAATATAATTCTCATAACATCGCCTCTATATTCTAGATAGTTATGGTTTAATCAATAAAATGATAATATTTAAACAAGGATTATGGATAATGTGATTGGGTTGATCTTGTCTCCCCATCACAATCTGTCGACAATAATCATGACTTCTTAACTTGACGAAAACGTCTTAATGTTAAGAATCGTTTATAACACCTCAAGTGACTTAATAATAATAAGATAACCATTTTACGACAATAACGTCATAATTTATATGTTAAACGTAAATGGTCACGGTTCATACACAAATGACGTCATTTACGTTACTAACGACTAAGATGACTTACTACGACTTACAAAGATTCATAAGGTATTGACTACCTATCGATTGGGTTTTTAAAAGTAAACTAACAAAACAAGACTTACCTCTCATGACAAATTGGTTCACGTTTCCATTAAATACTTATACTGAACTTGGCAAATAAACCACTCGTAACCCAAGGTCTATATCTCTCTCCTCGAAAGATACTCTCTCTCTCTCTCTTCTGAGAGTCATTTGGAAACCTGTAATCCTGTATCAAACTTGTAACCAACGAATTATGATTAGTGCATCTTTATTCAAATAATAAACCAAATCTAATAATGCAATATTAAATCAACAACAATAAAATATTCATTTCCATAATTCCATATATGACATTCGATATAATCTATGTCTTTCCTCAACATTAATCTAAACATCATAATAGATTTACTTATGTCCAAGTAAAAGTAAAAAGTCTAGCAAGACAAAAATTGGGGATGTAACAATATTTTGGGTTATGAAGCATTACATAAGGTCCGGAAGACTCTGTTCTCTATAGACTGATACATTTCTTGTCTTGCGGATGTAGAGATTGGTATGATACTTCTCTTATAAGGTGTATCATTGTTATTGAGCTCTTGCATGATTGAATCCTTGGTCTGCATTAAGTTTTTAGCTTCTCCATGACAGTTGAAATATGAACAGTTGATGATGTTAAGCAATATGAGCCAACTGGTTAAGTACCTAGTGCATGCAGAGGCTCCTGACTAGTTTCTCCAAGTCTGAAAGGGTGTGGAAAGGTGTGTCATGATGTTCTTCATAATGCCTTGATCTCTGCACTAAGTTTGTTATCACTTTGCATGTGTTGTGGCTGACCAGTGACTAGCTACATGTTACATTCAATATTGTTCTGGATGTCGACCCAAACAATGTTTCAAGATCTTGCAGAGGATATTTATAGAATATATAATTCATTTGAAAGGTAAGTAAGGTGAATGTGAATATAGAAGAGCAGAAGAAGATATGAAATGCACATAATCAGTTTGAAGGCAGATATTGAGCAAGAATAACAGACTGCACCATCAACATATAACAGATGTGTTCTCCATAGTAGTCATTATATCTATATTATCATTGTAATAGCAGCGAGCTGAGCATTTAGGGAGTAGTAGCTTCCTTGGGTTATAAACCTAAATCAAAGCTGTGAATCAGAGAGTAACTTAGCTTCCTTGGGTTGAAGCCCTAAAACAATGTTGTTATACTTTTGCAGTGAGCATATTATATTGTGAGCTAATCCTCTCTGTGGTTTTTCCCTATTTTAGGGTTTTCCACGTAAAAACATTGGTGTTATGTGTTGAGGGTAAAATCAAGAAACTCAGTCCACATATAGGGGAAGTCGCACGGGCAAAAAAAATGCCGCCAGGAATGGGTACCCGTTTTCAAAGAAATAGGTACCTGTTTAGGAACGAGCGCCCAAACCTAAACGAGTACCCATTTAGTAATGCGCACCCGAGCCTAAACGGGTACCCGTTTAGCTTTGGGTGCGCGTTACTAAACGGGTACCCATTTTCAAAAAAAAATATATTTTTAAAAAAGAGCCCTGCAGGCTCATTTTCTCCCACTCAGGATGACAATGACAGTGGATTCTTCAGAACGGGTATGCGTTGCTGAAGACTAAACAAACACAACAGCAAAGATTTTTTTGCCCTCTCACCTCCTCCCGCCACCTCGTCACCACTGAGCTCTTCCAGGTTGGTTCTCTGCCTATTTTTAGCTTGTTTTAGATGTTTTTTTTCTAATTGTAGGGTTAAAATGAAAATTAGGGTTTTATTTGTTATTAGGGTTTTACTTGTTATTAGAATTTTATGATTTTTTTTTATTGTATGTTACTGCAAACCCTAAAACCATGTTACTACAAACCCTAAAAAACTTAAAATATAAACTCTAAAAAACTTAAACTATAAACCCTAAAAAACCAAATTATAAACCCTGAAACCATGTTGTACTACAAATCCTAAAAACCTAAACTATAAACCTTAAAAAACCAAATTATAAACCCTGAAACCATGTTGTACTGCATACTCTAAAAATGTAAACTATAAACCCTAAAACCATGTTGTCCTGCAAACCCTAAAAACCTAAACCCTAAACCCTAAAAAACTAAATTATAAAGATTTAATTTTGTGTGAGTATGATTCGAATGCATTCGACTGTTTAATGACTTCTAATGGGAACGTAATAGCATTCAAAAGAAGCTTTATGAATTGAATTGTTGTGGTCAAACAAAATTTTATATTGAATTGACTTGAAATTCCAAACAAGCCACTCTTCCATCCTCCTAAAAATGCAAACTCCTAATTAAAAATATCTTATAATTACTTTACTATATATATCTTCATCATCATTTACTAGTATTCCATTTATGACCACTAAGTAACTGTTATTGCTTTTGAGGATCCCATAGTTTCATTTGAATCCCATGCCATGCCCATTGACTACACAGTTCTCCATCGTTTAGATTCTCTCCGCTTTAAGCATTCTTTTACTCCTATTAATTCCATTGCAACCACTTTCATTATCCACATTTCTATTATCATTATTCTTACTAGCATTATTTGTATTTATTACCTTATGCTATGTAGAATTCCATGATTTGTCCATGATTGTATTTCTCATCTCACTTTCCTAATATCAAATCCCACTTTTGATTCCTATAGGCTTGTAGGTGGATCTTTCATGTTTTCATTCATCAAGTGTTGAGTTCCAAAGAGTTAGCTTACCATGAGCCACATTGAAAAGAAATACATTCTTCAAAAGTTATTAACTCATCTGCATGCATACCCATCTATCATGTCATTACTAGCCTAGTCTAATCTTTAGTGATGAGTCCTTGTATATTACTCTAGTTGCATGGGGTTAGACCTAGGAGGTTGTTGGCCCATGCCCCAAAGTGCAAATTTTTATGTTTCTTATGTGCCTTATTGCTCTGGTAAACCCTACATTGACAAGTGATTGGAAATATTATAATAGAGAAATGGGAAGAATACACTTGGCATGGGCTATCATGCACTTTTAAATTATGACAAATAATGTGATAAATGATCAAAGGAAATAATCAATGATAGTTAAACAAACAAGACAATGGAAATAGAAATTAACACCGGATTAGGAAAAAGTAAACTATAAATACAAGGGTTTAGATGCACTTGTAGGAGATGGAACTACCACTAGAATAATAAAAGGGATAAGTTTGAAGATGAGGAAATCATGTCTACGTGCAAATAATTTTAGGATGAAGACCTAGGAGGTCTATAACCAATACCATTCATAGAATATATTCATTAGGCTCAATAGGGACCTTAATGCCTTCTTTTTGATCTAAGCGACTATGCCTATAACTAGATTTTCTAAGGATATGATTAACTTAGTATATGTAATAATGATAAAAGGGATAAGTTTGAAGATGAAAATGTATCAAGAGGAGGCATGTAGGATGCTTCAGTCTTGATGATTAACTTAGGGTACACTAATGATAAAAGGGATAAGTTTGAAGATGAGGAAATCATGTCTACATGCAAATAATTTTAGAATGAAGACCTAGGAGGTCTATAACCAATACCATTCATAGTATGATATTCATTAGGATCAATAGGGACCTTAATGCCTTATTTTTGATCTAAGTGACTATGCCTATAACTAGATTTTGCGAGGATATCAAAACCAAGCCTATAAATGATTGCAACTCTTCAAAAGAAGTAGGATCAATGTCAGAGGCATGCCCAACACAAGAGGTATATTCAAATGATCCTTTAATAGAGGAAATGGATGCCTCATTAGATTGCGATGCCAATGTTGTAGTTGTGATTTTAGGAATCTCAAAATGTGACAAGTCTATCTTATACTCTCCAAAAAAGAAGGTGTGAAATCTAAGGGACCCCAATCATCACCAGTCCATGTACTAGAAGAAGAGGTGAATATTTAGCCACATCATCAATGGGAGTTGTATTTTTTGTGAGGATAAAGAAGGCATCACATTTTGAAGCAGTAGTGAAGAATTATGCTTTTTCCCAAGTTTAATTTGTTGACAATATTGTAATGGATCGGGGTCTACTTTTTTGTAATTTTTTTATTCCCACGGACAAATTGAATATATTAATATTTAAATTTGATGGGATGGCACCCATGGTATGAATAGATTGCCTACCTAAAAGGAGATTATAAGAAAGGAAAACCAATATCACATGCACCATGGTTGGTAATGTGATAGGGCCCAATTCTATAGGAAAAGTGATGTTTCCAAGGGCTTTCCGACTTATGTTTTAGAAACCCATAATTGATATAATAGAAGATGAAATACAAGTTGTATTTATATTTATGTGATTTAGAAAATGTACCCCAAATACATTAAGACCAGAGATATTATCTATAAGGGTACACTTTCCTACAATAGAATTTACACCAACAATAATCAAAATGGGTTCATTTTGTTTTTACACTTCAGCAGAAGGTAACTCATATTGTTGGAATACAATGTTGTAGTATTGGTATAAATGTAGTCTAACAAGGTCACTATTGGTATAAATGTAGTATTGGTAATAAATGTAGTATAAAAGTAGCATGCAATGTTCAATTAAGTCATAATCTATACCGCTCTTTTGAGACTCATGAGAAGCCTATAGTAAAATTGGAGTTAATATAGGAAGAGAAATAGGAATGAATTTTTGTTGCCTATTCCCATAGGTATTATAGGTATGAGCTACCACTTGATAGTCAGGAGGAGGTACTACATGATAATTAAGAAGAGTCTTAGGTGTATTAGATGTGATAGCTCTAGCAAATTGAGTATAATGCTATTAATTAGAAAATATAACTTTTCTAAGTTAAGAGCAATAAATGAATAGAAATGAAACACTATTTACAAAATTTTGAAATTTTTTTTTATGAACTGAAGCGGAACTAAAAAATACAATTTACAAAATAGACCTATCACTAGAGAGAGGGAGCCTCCACCTATAATGTCAGGGCATCACGTAGACATCTTCATGTCACACCGTCATCTATTTGGAGGAGTAAAAACAACAGGATCTAGAAATTGGTATGAAAAACTAAAGCTAGGTTTAAACCAAGGTTTGAAGGAGAAAGAGGGAATTTAGGAGATGGAAAAATAAGACTCAATGAAACAAAGTAAAGGGGAATAATATGGATATAGAGAGGACTAATATGGGAGAAGAAAAGAAATAATATGAAAGATACAAGTGATGAAAAATAAAGTAGAAATGAGAATCTAAAATGAAAAATTGAGGAAAGAAAATGGTTTAGAAAGAGGTCTAGGCTGATTTTATATATTTTCATACAAA
This sequence comes from Cunninghamia lanceolata, assembly GCA_027924645.1. NCBI lineage: Eukaryota > Viridiplantae > Streptophyta > Pinopsida > Cupressales > Cupressaceae > Cunninghamia > Cunninghamia lanceolata. The sequence continues at coordinate 1,514,098 of BSBN01001102.1, forward strand.
AATAGAAGTCCAAATAATGTGATAAATGATCAGAGGAAATAATCAATGATAGTTAAACAAACAAGACAATGGAAATAGAAATTGACACCGGCTTAGGAAAAAGTAAACTATAAATACAAGGGTTTACATGCACTTGTAGGAGATGGTTACCACTACAAATGGACTCAAAATAAACATTAACTAATAAATTAATACAAGGGTTTACAAATGGACTCAAAATAAATATTAACTATAAATACAAGGGTTTACATGCACTTGTAGGAGATGGTTACCACTACAAATGGACTCAAAATAAAAGTAGAAGATGGTGCAAAATAGTAAAATATGTCACAATTGAGCTTAACTTAGAAGCTAGAAGTAGCCTGATTAATAGAGAAATGGGAATCTAATACACTTGGCATGCACTGTTAAATTTAGACTATATAAGGTGTCAAAATGTAACTTCCATTATAATTTTGAGAAAAATGATGATATGACAAGGTTGTTAGGTAGAGTGACACCTTGGTGTATGACTAGGACCTAGAACCTGCAACCTTGTCCACTATGTGAAAATGATCTAAAAATTTAGACATAGCTTTATGTTGTAATTTTTTGCATAACTTCCTCTTGGTAATTTGTGAGATCTTTTTTCTAATTATTCCATATTTTATCTATAAATACCAATTCTATAGTTCAAAAACCCTCTAAAAAATGATTAAAGAGGAATGAAGTAGGAACGAGAATATAATATTTTAGGGAAATGTTGGATTAATTTAAGGAGACATTGGTATGAGGCATCATCATTTGATCATATTATATGATAAACTTGTGCATGTGTTTAATTTTCAAGTATTACGTGCTCTCTAAATTCATGGATATTTTAAACTAAATCATTTATAGATCTATTCTAGATTAAGTTTAAATTTATAGATATTTGTTTGTAAGTTTTCAATATGTATATATATTTGTGAAATTATACATTTGTAAGTTTTTTATATGAATTTACGTATTTGGAAATTTGCAGGAGACATCTAATGGATGACCAGAGTCTAGATGAATTTTTAATAGATGACATTCTTTATGAAAACCCCCCACCCTGTGATCCACCTGAAAACCCCCCACCCCCTCCATTTGATGAGGCCCAATTGCGGCAAAACATTAATGAAAATATTAATACAATTGAGGAGAACATTAATTTGATTAATAATCAACCTCACTTGATGCCTCCTCATGTGGTTCAGTTTGCATCTTCGATGCAAACCATTATTGATTCTATTAGGTCTATCGATGCAGACCTAAATAGATTTCAGCTTTGGTGAGAGGAGAGGAGGCAATTCTATGTGGATGGTCTTTCATATAAAGACATCCATGACCTCCACATTACAAAACAAACATTAGCCCCATTTTTTCATCACCCAAAAACTAATCAACCTATAGCTGCAACAAAAAAAAGAATATCAATTAAGTGGTGTACGCATGAGGGGATTTTGAGACATTTTTGGGATCGGTGGTGGATGGTGTTTGATCACCCACCACATGCTAATTGTGAGGTGCTGCTATATTTTTTGAGAAAATTATGGGTGGAGTTTCAATTGGGTCAAAAACCCAATTATTTTGATATGAGAGAATTTCAGGGTGTTGGTCGTGGCATGCCACAACATAGACCAAGGGCACGAGTTGACCCCAATCAACATGTTCCTCCTACTCCTATGGTTGCTCCTATTTTGCCCACGATTCCTACACCTATTCAGCAGCAGGTAGTTTTGTCAACATTAGGAGCATTGAGTAGACTCTCAGGCAATCTCATTGAACAAGTTGCCCACATGGCAGCTGAATTCAGTGGTGGAGAGCATCATGGAGGATTCGATGCATCTCAGCATAGAGCCTCAGGCATGTCAGGGGCACATTTGTGTACAAATTGCAATCAACCATGTTATGGTCCTACTCCTACATCCACATCAGATGCAGCTATAGCCAGAGTGGAGTCATACTTGGATCTACTATATTCAGATGATAATCCTACACAGGTACATTGACCACATTTTATTAAATATTTCAAGTGCATAATTTGAACGTAGATCAAAATTTTTATAAATAATTTAATGAATTAATATATAATTGTAAACTATTTGTTGTACAGATCTCAAGTCGCTCTAGGGCCACATCACGATTTGATACATTGAGTTTTGCATCGACAGCTGTAGAGATTGGCACACCTTACGGGGTAAACCAATATATCTTAACCCTAAAACCATATGTATCTAATTCTAGTTTAAATTTTCTTTTGAAACTTATCAATATTATATTTTAAATTAACAAGTGTATAATTAAATAAATAACTATATGTACATGTATGTGAAACACTACTATTGCAGCGAGGCTCAGGTCATGTGGCAGTTCCCATGTCTGACTGACCACATGGCTTAGGTGTTTCTTCCATTGATCCTCTATTGTCAGCTATTATGCCTGAGTATTCCCTGGTGTGTGTTTTAAAAAATTGTACTAAATTTGTACTAAGTTTCTTTTTTTGAGTTTATATAAATTTATATATGCACCCATATATATGTAAGTGCAGGATGATAGGAGTGAGACTATTGGTCAGGTTGGTACTCAGGGACAAATTCACGAGCCATCTACACATTTTCAGGTCCTAAACTTTACTAAATTTTCTATATGTGCAATTTCTAGGTCTTTATATGCTAAATTTAAATTCTAACTTATTTCAAACTTGCTTTATTTGAAATTCTAGCAATTAGCAAGTCAAACTTTTGGTCACGAAGATGAAACAATTATACCACCTGCACAACAAAATGTGGGACTACATGAGCATGATTGCACGGTAATTTAAATGCACACTTTAAAGCCTACATTTAAATATTTAATTTCATATGTCATTTTTAAAATTTTTAAATCTGATTGCAAGTTCTTTCTCTTATGTGTACAGCATGAGGTAGATCCATCCATTTCATGAGAAAGAAAGAGGCCTCTTTCAGATTTGAACTTGAGTGATGATCATCCCTGACATAGAGTTTTATTTCATAGACTAAACTGTATGCTGTGCACATTATTTTTTATATATGCCGTTCCAGGACTTTGACTATATATGTCGAACTTGCTATTACATGTTCTTCTAGATATATTTCAGTATTTCATGAACTGTGATTTGTATTTATTTATATGCTGATGATGAGTAGATGTTTTAAAGTACACATTTCATGGGTCCTACCTAGATATTTTATAGTATTTCATGGACTTATCTAGATCTAGATCTACATGTATATATTATTGAGTATATATGCTTGAATGTAGTTTAGTATGTTAAATATGCTTCATTGTTCACTTCTAGATTATAAATTATTTAATTGAGACATGTTAGAAGATTTCTCTCTACTACATTTTTTAATTTTTAAGAAGTGATTAAATGCATTATGGTTCAATAGTTTTTCTTGAAATAGTGAACAATCTATTAACTGCCTCACAAACCTAAATTAAATTAATTTACATAGTGGAATAGATAGGTAAATGGTGTTACAATTATCTAATAGATAAGTTTGGTGTTACAATTATCTAATAGATAAATTTAGGGCACTTTATAACAAGGTAATTTACCTAGGATAAACCTACAAAATCACGATAAAATGATAAGGATGTTAGACTCACTTTGATAGTGTCCTTGAATAAAATCTTCATTAAAAAAACATTCAAAACATGATTCAAATGAAGCATTCAATTCTTGTAGAGAAACTAACTCTTTTTTAAAGAAGAAACTATCTAAGGAAATTCATTTGAATCTTATCCACACAATATAAGCTACTACAAATTTTATCACAATTTGAAATTATTCAAGAAGTAGTATTCAATTCTAACTCTTTTAAAGAAGAAACTAGAAGGTTCAATTCAAATCTTATCCACACAATATAAGCTACAAAAAAAATTATCACAATTTGAAATTATTCAAGAAGTAGCATTCAATTCTTGTAGAGAAACTAACTCTTTTAAAGAAGAAACTATCTAAGGAAATTCATTTGAATCTTATCCACACAATATAAGCTACAAAAAAATTTATCACATTTGGAAATTATTCAAGTAGTATTCAATTCTTGTAGAGAAACTAACTCTTTTAAAGAAGAAACTACAAGGAAATTCAAATTTCTTATCCACACAATATAAGCTACAAAAATTTTTATCACAATTTGAAATTATTCAAGAAGTAGCATGAACAATTCTTGTAGAGAAACTAGAACTCCTTTAAAGAAGAAACTATCTAAGGAAATTCATTTGAATCTTATCCACACAATATAAGCTACAAAAAAAATTATCACATTTTGAAATTATTCAAGAAGTAGTATTCAATTCTTGTAGAGAAACTAACTCTTTTAAAGAAGAAACTACAAGGAAATTCAAATTTCTTATCCACACAGTATAAGCTACAAAAAAATCTTTTAAGATCTTCTCTTTTATACCTTATTGGTTGACAATGTTGGTGCATTAATCGGGCTTATAATGATTACTCATAATGTTTCTAGTGCTAGGGAATTAGATGATTTTTGAGATTCCTTTTGCTATACATGTAGATTCTTGTCTTCATTTGATTGGCCATTCTCTTAGTAGTTCTATTGAGTGGGTATTAGGGATTATCTTCAAGTTCTTAATAACATCTTTGATTGGTCATGAAGGCAAGTGGCTATTAAAGGGATTGTTATGACAATCATATAGGTGTTTGGATGACCACTTATGAATTTCATGAAGGCCACTTGTTGCCATAAATACATGTCTATCTAACTCTAGCAAATGACCATTTAGAATGATATACTTGATCATCAATCACTGTGAAAACCTCTTGACTAACATGATTGTCCTATTTGTGTCATGAGTGACCTATTTGTTTCATGACTATCCTAAATTTGTTTTATTATTGTCATATGGATTTTTGCAATGGAATTTAGATGATATAACCTCATTATGACTGATTTTTAGATTTGAATTGCTCTTATGAGAACATCTCAATGATTTATGATAGTCTAGATTAGATACATGGCAATAATCTTCATGCATGACAATAATCTTCTATTTACTATGACAATGAGTAACCTTTATGGTAGTCATTTAGTTTGAAATAATGACTATTTAATACCTTACCTATGCATGATAACCCTCATTACTACCTTAGCAGTCGTAAATAGAGTTCTACAACACCAATGATTACACCTAGGCATTCATAGAGGTGATATTAAACCATGTTTCAAATATGCAAACTTTTCCCTTTAACTATCATGACACTACTTTTCAACATTTGTGCATTTAAATAATATTTAAAATAAATGCTAAATCAACACATCTCAAAACATAGCTAAAGTGGGTACAAAAATGATAGGAAAAATACAAACTATATATACTTATTGAACCTCTACACTAATAGCATAGATCATAAAATAATATTCAATCCGTGAAAATTAAATGCATAGATCATAAAGAGTCTCAAAACAAAAAATAGGTCCATTATTAAACATATGAGTATATCTATACAATTAGCTTATAGGTCCATGTTATTAGTTTGACATGACTACAAAATTGATCTACAATTTATATTATGATGAAATCTTGGAGTGGCAATCATGGAAAAATCTACTTGTAGGATACACCTGCAAGAAATAATGAATGTAAATGAGAATGAAAGAATATGTACCAAAAACACAAAATATTAATGCAATATGTACTAAATAACACAAAAGAGGATACAAAGACGATGGCTTAAGGGGAGCTAAGAGGATGTCTTAAGGGGATACATAAGAGGATGGCTTTAGGGGATGTATAAGAGGATTAATTAAAAGGGGAGCTAGAAGATGATGTCTTAAGGGGATACAAAAGAGGATAGCTTACTTGGAGAGATGTACACTAGTCAATTTACAAAGTATAAGATAAAACTTGATGGCTTAAGGGGATGTAAGAGGATGGCTTAAGGGGAGCTAAGAGGATGAATTAAGGGGATGTACAAGCGGGTGTCTTTAGAGGATGGATGATAAATATTTGAGTATATATATATATGTAATTACCTAATTTGCATTCACTTTTAGTTGAAGACTACAAAATTGACCTCACATACTTGTATGGTGAAAACTTCTATTGACAATCATGCAAATTTGATTACTTGTCTAGGGTACACCTGCAAAAAGTAATGTTCAAATGTACAAGTAAATTAACTATATATTTACATGAGTCGATACAAAATTTAAGACAAGGGGAATAATATAGAAGCTGAAATGAGAATGAAAGAATTTAACTTGGGGATGTAAGAGTATGGTTTACATACCTGGAAATTTATTCCATTGTACCATCTGCATCCTTATTTTTTTGTAATGCATCTATAATTGACTCATGTTCTTCCATCGAAAGTGTCCATAACTATTTATTAGAAGGTTTGCCTTGATATCTAACTAGTTTTATATTTGTTGCCACAACCAAATGTGAGTAGTGTATGATCTTCTTATGTGTTTCATAATCTTTAAATGCAGGCACACCATTCTTTCTTATTAGATATTTTCGTAGCCAAGTGCCAACAACAACCACTGAACCTATTGGATACTCCATGTTATCATCATCTACTCTAAGATGTAACAACTTTTGTTTTGTCTCAACACATCGAGCCAACCAATACTCGGTTTCCTCTTCATTGCCCTCGGGTGCAATAACAGCATAGACATGTCCTACAAAAAAATTATGTAATTCAATAAAGTGTGACATGTATCTAAATCACATAAATTTGTGCATGCATACATATATAATTAATTATATATGGATGTACAAAAAAATGACAATAAAAAAAATTGAAAAGAAAAGTACCTTCTTGTACAAGGTCTGAAACACGATCATAGTCATCTGATGCAAACATTTGATTATCATCTTCAATTGTTGTTTCAAGTTGATCTTGTGTTTCTGTAGGTGTCAAGGATCTTTGTTTCCATTCTTCAACCCACTCTGTATTTTCACATGCTCCCCAATCACCTGTAATACAAAATTGACAAAAACATGCAAGCTCCCTAGTCCATATAGTCCATGTGCTTGCATTTGAACTCTTAAATGAATGCCATTTTGTTGATCCAGTTATTGTCTCACAATCAAGTCAAGTAGGAATATTCTCTTCTTCAACTAACCAAAAGAATCATTGAATTGTAGAGTCCTGACTTGATCCCATCGATAACTTTTCATTACACCAATCCACAATTGCACGTGCATCTCTAAATTTGGCTGTATCCTCAAATTTTAGTTGCTCTCTAGCAAGAGCTCTTTTCACACATGCTCCAGCTCCATCATGTTCTCCTTTACCATGTCCAGCTTCAAAAAAACTCCACATATGTTGGATATTGATTTCTTTGTGAGCCCTACATAGCCAATAAAACATTCTTGCATTTTTGAATTGCCCTGTACAATTATCTGACCATATGAAATGTTGTGTCATCTAGATTCCTCTTTCTTTTAAACTTTCATAAAATTTTGTGAAACAATATTGCACAAACTCTAAAGAGTGTAACTGGTTATCACTCAAATAGAAATGATACTCCCTCAAAAATTTTCTCTTATCTTCTGTACTATCATCTGCATGTCTGTATACAATATGAACAAATATGGCCGTTTGCACTGAATTATAATACTGAGATTGAATTTCCTCTTGTGGAGCAAGAGTATAGTTTTCTGCAAAGTCAACCACTGATAGGATAGTTCCAATTGGAAAGGTGTTTTTACATGAACGGAATTGTCCATCAAGCCATCGAGCATATTGGGAGCGTTTGACATATTTGGATACAATATTATCCTTAAAATCTTTGATGAATGCATGCACACAAATTTTTTCAGTGACTAACTCACAACGCTTTCCAATTTTTCCATCCTTTAAAGAATATTCAACATTCTTGAATCTTTTCACATCAACTAATTGTTGTCCAAATTCATGTGAAATATTTTCATGCATACATTCTCCTAACAATGAAAAGTTGCCACATCTATTGCATTGTCCAGAAATACATGCTTTTGAATAAAATAAGTATCCAGTAGATGTTTCACAAAACAAACCTGCTACAAACTCCTTAATTGTTTGAGGTGGCATATTAATACCACATTCTTGCATAATTTCATCAGTATGCAAAGTAGAACGTATATATCAAAAAAGATCATAATAATAATGAAATTGCACATGAGTTTTACAACAATAAGAGATTCGTTGTTTATTAATTTTCACATACCAAGGTTTACATTTCTCAAAAGATCTTTGGCTTATGGTAATATTAAAAGGTTCTAACACTAAATCATCTAAGAATTTTTTATATAATTCAGTTTGAGTTATGTCTAATAGATGTTTTGGATGAGGATCACAAATTTTAGACCCCACTTGTAATTTTAAAACATTTCTAACATTAGATGATACCCTTGTATTATCATGCCAATATTTTTCAATTAAAGATTTGATTTCACTATTTAATTTCATGTCATACCTTGGGAGTCTACCACTAAAACTCCAACATTGGTTAATTAGATCTTTTTCAATAGATTCTCTTCTCTTTGCTGCTCTTCTCAAAGTTTTAGGATTTATCTTTAGAATTTCACTTGTCTTACTTATCATTCTTTTATTAGTAGATGATTTATTGACTAAAGAAGTTGTTATAGCTCTTCATGCTGCATTGCTATCTTTAGATCGACTCTTTTTACCAATAGAATCAATAGCATTAGCAACAGTAGATAAAACTTGTTTCATTAATTCATCTTTTTTTTTAGGTTTTACAAAGATGCCTAACTTTTTCATTACTTTTCACAATTTCCACATCTTCATCAATTGCATCATAAGTTGACATTGAAATCCAAGACTTTTTCTATAAATTTTTTTTTAATATAATCTATTTGCATGAGTTCTCATTTGCCTCCAAGAAATCTTACCAGGAAGATTATCTAAGATATTTCTTTCAATCTCAAATAAAACATTTTCATTTTCACTCCTAAAAGGGATATCATTCTCATTCATATCATCAATAGGTGGGTTTGAAGACATACCTGGATTTGTTTCTATAGTCGTCTTTTCCATATCATTGAAAGTTGGCTCCAAAGACACACCTGGATTTGTTTCTATAGTCATGTGTTCTATATCATTGAAAGTTGGCTCCAAAGACACACCTAGATTTATTTCTATAGTCCTGTTTCCATAACATTGAAAGTTGGTTGTGAAGACATACCTAGATTTGTTTGTATAGTCGCATTTTCCATATCTTCGAAAGTTGGGTTTGAAGACATACATGCATTTGTTTCTATAGACACATTTTCTTCCAAATTCACCATTTCCACATTTGCATCATCTATATTCATCCCATCATTTATACTCTCTTGAATGTCTTTCTCTTCAATACTCATGGAACTAGATGCTTCAATATTCTTCATCTCTTGAATCCTTGCTTTTCTTTCTCTTTGCCTTTTGGCTTCCTTCTCTCTATTTGCTTCAATTTCTTGAGGTGTCATTACCCTCCTTTGTTTTTTTCTTTGACGTTGATTTGATCCCATGATTACCAAACCCTCTTGATAAAATAACAATTGATACTTAATCCAATTTCATAATTGATGTCCTTATTTGAACTTTTGAAGTAGAATTAGATGTAGATCCTTTGTTCCATAGATTTTGAAGTAAAAGGTAGATGTAAAAATAAAAACCCTCTTTCTTTATTCCTTTTGAAAATAGCTCATGCACTTGATTTCACTTCAGAATTGTTCATATGATTGATTCCTTTCAAAATCTAAATAGAATATGACCTGTCAAGAGATTCCACAAAACACTTGTAAGTAAAAAATGTAGAAATTGTCGCTGTCGCGCCGTACTGATCAGACTTGCAAGTTGCAGGGATACAGTGAAAGTACTTTTTTCCTAATATGGGAAATAATGGGTATAATAGAAACGGGTACCTGTTATAAAACGAGTACCTATTATTGAAAACATAACAGGTACTCGTTATATAACGGGTACCCATTATGTAACGCGTACCCGTTTTATAATGGGTACTTGTTATTTGAAATTAGAAATCTTCGCCCGCCTTTTCCCTTACCTTTGCTTGGGTTTTAGGCTTGGGATAGGCATGGTTGACTGACCTTGAGCCTTGGACCTGCAATTTTTTTCTAAGTACAAAATAAGAAGAAACACTGAGTTTACTTGTATGGCTAAGGGCTTTTTTTTGACTTTTTTTACGAAATGAAAACCCATTACAGATGAAATTGTCTAGTTTTCAAATATATAATTTTTTTGTTATTAGACATGTTCTTCTATTTATTATTTAATTTATAAGCAAACTAGTCCAAAAACTTAAAATGACAGGTGTTTATATTTTTTAATAACTTTTAATTTTTAAATTTAAAAAAAAAAATTATATGTCATCAATCTACACATTATTCTTTACACAATGAAAAAAAAATTTAATTTTATGATTTTTTTTGCTCAAATTATGTTGGCCGTACATGAAGGGTTTTCAAAAGTAGCAATTAGGCCTAATAAAAAATTAATTAAAAAAATTAATTGGAAAAAAATTATAAAAAAAAATCCTCATCAAACTTTACTGTAGTACACATGTTTTCCCAAAAGGATTTTGAAAAATAATTTAATTTAGGTCAAATTATGTTGGTCGTACACGTGCATGGTATGGTAAAAAAAAATGACTTTTAAATAGTGGTTTTTAGAAATGCCTATTGAAAATTAATTTGTATCATCTGGGTACTGAAAAAAAATTACATATTTAGAAACTAGACTTCGAGTACTACATTTTATATTTAGTGACTTTTTTAAAGATTCCATCTCTAAGTGCTTCAAATTTTAAGGTCAAATGTGACAAATTCTTAAAATCAGGGAAAACACTTCCACTTTTTGGCCAAAAAGTGGACCCAACTTCTTGCACACACCTTTGACTCTTGATTTTCATGTTTTCCTACATGTTTTCAAAGCTATTCAGTTTTATCAGTAAATGTTTGATTAAAGTTTTTAAGTGTGCTCATTCATCCCCCCTCTCAGCACCCCATTTTGTTCAACATGGTCAAAATATAAGACTTCACAAAGACATCTGAGAGTTCTTGGTTGTGAGGCATATGCACATGTTCCAAGAGATAAGTGAACTAAGTTAGAGAATAAAGCTACAAAATATATCTTTATCAGTTACAATTACAACGTGAAATGATACAAGCTTTGGGATCCATTTGCAAAAAAGGTAATTTACAGTATGCTGGTTAACAGATTTTTCCTTCCAAGATAATTGTGAAAATGACTTAGTATGCCCAAAATGAAGAACAAAGACGTAACTAACAGTTGGAAGAATTACCATTGAATTGGCAATTCTCCTCTGAATTTTAGAGGTACATCTCCCTCTTATGATATGCAATGAATGTAAGCACAGAGTATGTTTTTCACCAGAAAGCAGAAAAGGTAAGCTAACACTTATTCCTAACTAAGAAAATAGATGCAAAAGATTATTTAGAAAGAAGTGAATGCAAACAAATGACACCCAGTCTATCTAGCCCAAACCCACAAACAATACCCAAGAAGAAATGAACAACAGATCCCCTTTCAATAGATGAATAAAAATAAACACCCACACAATCTAGCATAATAGAACATACATTTAAAAGTGATTACAAAGATTCAAAGTCCATTTGTAATCAAAAGAAAATATTAACAAATGCACATATTTGAAATATCTCCTTTATTTCCCAAATGTAAAATGTGAGTTTAAAACCTCCACACCGCTGTACAACAAAACTGTGTGAAAATGAAAATTGGATTGCTCCTCCCTTCCAAATAGCTAGAAAAAAGGTCCCTATTCCATAGCCTTCGATGAGTTTTTAAAGGCCTCTCCTCGTAACAACTTCTTGAAAAGTAAGTTATGGAACTTCTTTCTTTCTTCCCGTAACGGATGACTCTTGGTTTTCTATTCAGTTACATTTAGGCAATTCCTACATCTAATTTTAGTAAAGAAAGAAAAAGTCATATGTGAAATCATTAAAATGACTTAAATTACTATCCGGTGCTTCCAATTTCAACCTCATTCATTAAGAAAAATGTTTTGCATCTCATTTTCTTATGCTCTTCTTTTCAGAAAGTGCCAAGTCTCCTCAAATCATTGTTCAACTTATCTAACAAGAATCTCAACCTGTTTTTATTGATCAGATAGAGCTATTCATTTCAAAAACTTCCAAACTCTGATTAGTTCCTTTGCAGACTTCAATTTGAAGAGGGAATGATTTTCTCTGAACCTTCACCTCAATTATAGCACACTCACATGCTGAGAAAAGTGCTAAAGTCATGCTCTATCAAAAGAGTGTAGATTTGCACCTGGCCAACATGCAAGTTGGTAGTTAAAATACTATCTTTATGAATTGAGTTATACAGAAAACCAACTACATGATGCCTATGCCTTGTAGGTTCATCACCACCACCATCTACATTATTGTGTAAGACCATAGGAAGAGGGACCCTGTAATGGAACAAAAGTATCAAATGGGACATAGGCACAAGCCTTTAGGCCTAGTAATCCGAATCTTTCATCCACTAGATCGAACATTGAAATGAAAGTCCATATCCATTTGCACATGCAAAAGTTTGAGATCATTTTAGTTTTCTTCGAGTATTAATGATATTATCCTATAGATATCATTTGATATAACTTAAAGGCAGCATCGAAATAGCAATTTGTGTCTCAGCACCTATCAATGAGTCATCCCATATACAACACCATCCTTGAGATACTCTAATAAAAGCTAAATGATTTGAATATACATTTCTCTGTAAGTCTTCTGTCGATGCTTCCACACCTGGCATTCAGGTCTGCTAGAGTATTTACAACTCTAACATCTAGTAGTAATCTTATTTTAACTATGCTTTGATAGACATCCAAAGCCTACTCGAAGCCTTCCTAAATATCTCTTGCTTCACTATGGCATGCCTTATGAGACTATAGCTTCCTCTAGCATGAAGTGTATGAAAAGTAACTCCTGCATCATTTGTTGGGACCACGTGCCCATGAGTATCCACCAACTATGCATTATCACCAAACATCTTTCTAACATCAACTACTCCAACAGGCACTTCCCAATGTTTTCCATCAAGCAGTACCATCATAACACTTGACACTTGCTGATTTGATACAGGAATTTCATTTGCAGTGCCGGAAACGATCATGGAATTTTAGCTTTACACTTGCCCGTTGCATTTTTGCTTCAAGGTTTCTAATGCCTTCTTCAACGATTCCATTTTGTGCATCTCCTGTGATTGTGGCACATTTCGCATACATGACCTCCAACCTCTATGCTTTGATGGATACTTTGTCAAATATGATCCTTCTTTCCGAACTTGTATGAATATGCACATTCGCCCTATATGTGCATTGTCCCATAGTGATCATAATATAGCTTTTTTAGTCATCTTTTCCTTTCACACTTAGCATCATATCTGCCTATCTGATGTAGCTCTAGTGAAGAGTCATTGTTCTCATCCACGTAGACTAGGAAGGAGTTGAAAAAGGCAGCAGAGTCACATAGTTCACATCCCTTTTTTGCACATCCTCATCTTTTATATATATGTTTATCAGAGCTTTCAAATTGACAAAAATCTCCACTCCATTGTGCTCTGCTGGGCGTCCACATTGTGTAGCCATGTCTATTAGTGCAATTTGATCTATAATTTTAATTGAATCTTTCATTTCATTTCACTCTGATAGGCACGAGATGGGAGGAGGCTGACAAAGCTGTGAAATTTGACTTTACATCTGTGAATGGCATTCATAAGAAAGTTTCTAAAGCATTTTCAAATCTATTTAGTGAACATCATGTGGCCCGATAGACTGTCCTTGGACTTTGCCTATGCATCCACATTGTGCATTTGCTCCTGCCAGGGCATTTCAAACTACACCATCTGATGAAAAATGCTATTTTGCCATGCTCTAATAGATGTTCATATTGTTGGGCACGTGGACTGGTGAAGCCTAATGTAATGGCCAAATAACTTCTTATCTTCTTTTATTCCTTGTAACCATTCTATCTGCAATAGCCAATCTTGGCTTGTAATCACTCCTGATTCTGGGTCGATGATTCCAGATGTAAAAGACGTTTGATAGGAGTTTTTAGATAGGAGTCTTTTAGGATGCAAGGTGCTTGCTGCTATTCTGGAGATATACATAGATGTATGAAAAACATAGAGAGAGAGAGAGATGTATTATCTAAAATGAATGAATGCCCTTTGTTCTGGATTTAGCCATTAAAATGGTGAACCACGTTAATTGCTTTGTCTTCTCTATGTGTGTGTGTTGTTTTTAGGATCTTTTCATTCTGAGTATTCCTTTTAAATGCTGCTCTGGTTTGGTTCTGTTATTTTGTTTCTTGCATTTACAATTGGTATCAAAGCTCTGTGTGAAGCTCGGTCCAGGAGATAGCCTGTGAGGATTTTTTGGAACCTGTATAGCAATCAAAATGGATGATACAGAAAAATGGAAAATAGAGAAATTTACAGGCCAAAACTTTGGTCTTTAGAAAGTGTATATGGAGTCTCTTCTTATCAAACAGGACTTGTCACTCGCCTTACTGGGGAAAGCCAAAGGACAAGGTTCTATGACAGATGAAGACTGGGAAAAACTGGATATAAAAGCGAAGGCAACTATATTTCTCTCATTGTCCAGCAATGTATTATTTAATGTCTCAATTGAGAGTACTACGAAAGCACTTTGGGAAAATCTCTCCAGCATGTATGCGATTGCTTCGGCTTCGAATAAGGTATTTATTATAAAGAAATTATATAACCTAAAAATGAAAGGAGGGGTTATGTCAAATCATCTGAATGAATTTAACACCTTAGTTACTCAATTAACTTTGGTGGGTATAAAGTTAGATCCTAAGATTAAAGCAATTTCGTTGTTGTGTTCCTTACCAAATAGCTAGGAAGGTGTTGTGATGGCTGTGAGCACTTCTGTAGCAGCCAAAAGTACATTAGTTTTTGATGACATTGCAGCCACTCTTCTCAACAAAGACATGAGAAGAAAACATCATGAACCCTCATCCGACGATGCTCTAATAGCTGTAAGTAAAAGCAATAGGGGAAGAAACCAAGACAAAGGTAGATACAACAATCGAAGAGGATCACAATCTGGTCCGCGATCAAAGTCTAGGGGCAGAACCGGTGCATGTTGGTTTTGTGGAAAACCTGAACACACTAAGAAGAACTGCTGGAACTACAAGAAAGCTCAAGGAAAAGTGAGCACAAATAATGAAGCAAACACTACATGTGATGGTGTTTTGGTCTTATCAGCTAGTGACACAAATGCAGATTCGTGGGTCCTTGATTTCAGTGCCTCATTTCATGCCACTTCATGCCGTCAAGCTTTCACAAATTTTCATGAAGGCACATTCGGTAAGTTGTTTCTTGGTGACAATAAAAAATGTGACATCTTAGGTAAAGGTGATATAATATTGAATTTGAAAAATAGAGACAAATTAACTTTGACTGATGTTAGATATGTACCCATGTTAAAAAGGAATTTAAGTTATGTTAGTCAGCTTATAGCCAATGGCTGCGATGTTAAATTTTCTCTTGATTCATGGAAAATTACAAAGGGGCTTTTAGTAATGGCAAGAGGAAATAAGCTAGGTAATCTCTATCTTTTGGAATGTTTTGGTGAAGTGGGAGCTACCTTGTCGGCTATGGATAGTGGGTCTGAAATATGACACAAAAGGCTCAGTTATATGAGCTAAAAAGGACTTCAAGTTATGCTTCAGTGCAATTAGCTTCCAGGCCTCACCTCCGTTGATTTATAATTATGTGAACATTGCCTTTACGACAAACAATGCTAGACCAATTTCTTGAGAATGGGGCATGACAAGAAAAATACTCCGTTGGAACTTGTTCATTCTTACGTATTCGGTCCGACTCAAGTAACTTCTTTCGGTGGAGCTAATTTTTTTGTAACCTTTCTTGATGACTGTACTCAAAAACTCTGGATTTATATGTTGAATCAAAAATTTAAGGTATTTTCAAATTTTAAGATTTTTAAGGCTGCTGTTGAAAATTAGATTGGGCATAAAATTAAATGCCTACTAATAGAGAATGGTGGAGAATCTTTCTCTTCAAAGTTTGATTCATTTTGTGCAGACCATGGTATTTGACGGATAAAGACTGTCCCTTATACACCTCAGGAGAATAGTGCAGTTGAGAGGCTCAATCGCACGATACTTAAGAGAGCTAGATGCATGCTCTCTAATGCTAGATTGGGAAAAGAGTTTTGGGCAGAGGCATGTAATACAGTTGTGTATCTAATCAATCGAGCTCCATCATCTAGGCTAGATTTTGACATCCCTGAGGAGACATGGCTTGGAAAATGAATTTCCTATCATCATTTGCAGGTGTTTGGCTATGTAGCCTTTGTTCACTTTCTGAAAGAGCAGAGAACTAAGTTAGATTTCAAGTCAAAAAGGAGTGTTTTTCTTGGCTATGGTGAAGATCAATTTGGCTTTCATCTTTGGGATCTCGTTGCAAAGACCATAATCCATAGCTGCGATGTTGTGTTTAATGAGAAGCATTTTCCAGGTTTGCAACCTTCAAATTTACCTCCGACAGAGTATGTTGATGTGGATTTGTTTGATAATGGTAAGGTAAAGCAACCTACCATTACATTCTCTTAGCCACTTGTTACATCGATACATTCTTACACCACAGGAGCTCCTATTTCTACTACTACTATGCCTTCGGTTGGATGCACAATTCCTACCCAGTCCTCTATTGGTATGCCTTCCATTGTTGCCATGCAACCCTCAATAAGTTAAACTCAGTCTCCTTTGCACCAAACACAGCTGTCAATTTCTCCTACGCTACCTATACACACTTAGATGTTGCCCCTTAATCGTCCGTTGTCTCTAGAATCTCCAACGAATATCAATATTCCTGTCTTATGTCCCACGCAACCTCCCTATGGTCATTCGCTGCCCTTAAATACTCCTACACAACCTCTATTTGAAACTTCGCTGCTTGTTGAAGTCATTCCAGACCACATGTTGCTAGTTAAAGGTCCTCACCCCTCTCACAATCCAACATTCCCCTCATCATTGCCTTCACCAAGTGCCTCGCAACTTGAAAATAGACATACGCTGCCAAACACTGCCATCCCCATGCATGTAGAAGGTGATTTTTCACAAGAATTAAAAGGTCAATTTTCAATACCGATAGGAACCTCAAGGCAGGGCAATGTGACTTTTGTGCACAAAGCAATATACAGAGACAAGGGAGCTTTCCACAGGGTCCTCTACAATCAGAGGTTGATGATGTTTAAAACTTACTCCAGAGACTAAATCTGGACTCAAATATACAGCCAGAGCAAAGTCCAAAATTGAGGAGGTTTACCCGTGAGAAGAGGAGACTAGCGAAATATGAAGACTATGAGTTATTGCTCTCTGATTATGCAGAGTCGACAACATATAAACAAGCCTGCAAACATGAAAATACACACAATTGGATGGCAGCCATGAATGAAGAAATGGAGTCATTGAAAGTCAATAACACTTGGGATTTGGTGCCACTTTTACCAAATCAAAATCCTCTCAAGAGCAAATGGGTTTATCATTTGAAAGATTAAGACGGAGGGAGTAAAAGGTATAGGGCCAGACTAGTCGTCAAGGGATTTGATCAGCAAAAAGGTATTGATTTTACTAAAAAAATTTCTCCAGTTATTAGAATGGACACAATTCGTGCTGTGTTGGGTTTGGTAGCTGTTTGGGATTTAGAACTTGAGGAACTCGATGTGAAAACAACATTACTACATGGAGACATTGATGAGGATTTATACATGGAGCAGCTTGAAGGCTTTTCTCAACCAGGTAAGGAAAATTTATTTTGCAAGTTGAAGCAGAGTTTGTATGGGCTGAAGCAAGCTCCAAGACAATGGTATTTAAAATTTGACCACTTGATGATTGATAACAACTTTATTCAGTGCGAATCACATCCTTGTGTTACCACAAGAAGCTCAATACTAGTGAGTTTGTCATCCTTTTGCTCTATGTTGATGATATGTTAGTTGCTGGTACTAGTGTTAAGATTATTACTCAGCTGAAGCAACAATTGGCTCTTCATTTTTCCATGAAAGATCGCATACCAGCCAAAAGAATACTTGGGATGTACATATTTAGAAACATAAATAAAAGAGGACTTAGGTTGTCCCAAGCAAACTACATTGCCAAAGTGTTGGACAGATTTAATATGTCTCATGCCAAACCGGTATCTACTCCTTTCATTGATCATTTCCGCCTATCTTCAGCTATGTCTCTGCAAAACTAGGAAGAGGAAGAATAGATGAGGTCTATTCCATATACATCTGTAGTTGACAGTATAATGTATGCAATGGTATGTACTTGTTCAGACATTGCACAAGTAGTTGCAGTTGTGAGCAGATTCATGAGTCATCTGGGCAAATTACATTGGCAGGCAGTTGAGTGGATTCTACGGTACTTGAAAGGTACCTCACATTATTGTTTATGTTTTGGAGGTACTGACATTCAATTTCGTGGTTATGTTGATTCAGATATGGCCAGAGATTTAGATAAATGCCAGTCTACCACTGGTTATGCCTTTACATTTTCTGGGGCAGCCATTAGTTGGGTTTCTCGGTTGCAACAAGTTGTAGCTCTGTCATCCATAGAGGCTAAATACATTGCACTCTCAGAAGGAGCAAAAGAAATGATATGGCTTGAGCATTTATTGACCGAACTGGGTTGTCCGAAATCAGTATTTCCATTGTATTGTGATAGCAATAGTGCCATTCACTTGGCTAGAAATTTAGCTTTCCACAATCGAACCAAGCATATTGACCTTCAATACCACTTTATTCGTCATGTTATTGACGAAGGCAAGTTGCAGGTCACAAAGATTGACACAAAGGTCAATCTGGCGAATGCATTAACAAAGGTTGTTCCTCGAGAGAAGTTCAAGTTCTGTAGATCTTCTCTCGGTCTTGTTCCTTTGTGACACTAAATTTCAAGAAGGGGATCTCTCTTAGAGCAACTTCATTGCCGATCCCATTGGTCTTCAAGTGGGAGATTGTTGGGCACATGGATTGGTGAAGCCCAATGTAATGGCCAAATGACTTCTTGTCTTCTTTTATTCCTTATAATCATTCTATTTTCAATAGCCAATCTTGGCTTGTAACCGCTCCTGATTTTGGGTTGATGATTCCAGATGTAAAAGATGTTTGGTAGGAGTTTTCAGATAGGAGTCTTTTAGGATGCAAGGTGCTTGTTGTTGTTTTGGAGATATACACGGATGTATGAAAAACATAGAGAGAGAGATGTATTATTTGAAATGAATGAATGCCCTCCATTGTGGATGTAGCCATTAAATGGTGAACCACATTAATTGCTTTGTCTTCTGTGTGTGTGTTGTTTTTAGAATCTTTTCATTTTGAGTATTCCTTTTAATTGCTGCTCTGCTTTGGTTCTGTTATTTTGTTTCTTGCATTTACACATATGCTATTGAAAACTTCACATTTGGCACGGTTTGGAGAAAGCTTCAACAGTAATAGAGTATATTCACTCTAATTCCAGGTGTGGACAAGAGGAGTCAGGTAGTCGGGTACTTTAAGAACTTTGGAACCATGTGGTCGGGGGTTCAGGAGTTCTGAGAACTCTCGACTTCCTGACTTAGCAATTTGAACATTTATACTTGCAATAGAGTCAGATCTTTTTAGGGTTTCAAAACTTTTTAAAGTACTGACAATAAAGTCTCCAACTTATTATGGATAACGTCAGACCTTTGGAAAAAATAAGAATCCTCGAACTCGGTCGGGAGTATGTGAGGTTCAGGAACTTTCTAAAGTGCCAACAATATGAAATTCATAACCTTTAAATATGAACTTCCTTAAAATATTTCAAAACCACCTTGAATATTTGACTTTACTACAAAGTCAATAATCCTTTAAAATCATGGGACTTATAAGGTGCCATCATGAATACATTTGTTTTCCAAAATGAATATATTTACCCACTTTTTCAACTTTTGAAAAGCATAACTTCACGGTGATTTTAAAACTTTGAGCCCTTGAAAAATATTAACTTGGAATTATTATTTGAAGCTGATCAAAATGATGTGAAATAATTCTCTTAATAAAATGCCATTATTTATTTCCCATGGAACTCTATTTCGGCCATAAAGATGAAAACTTCCATATCTTTCACATAACAATTCAGATTTGCATGAAATTTGGAAAGTAAGATGATTGGATACTCCCGAGAAAAACCCAGAAATCCTTTAAGCTCCAACATCATAGAAACCAAAATTTAGCTTTATTTGTAATTTACAAGCGGAGAAATGTGAAGTTAGAATTTCACAAACGGTGAGGTACTTGAGCATGAAAATAGGCTAGACTGAGTGGAATAGAGTTAGGATCATACCCATGAGAGGGTTTTACACCATCTCATATAGATTTTCAAATTTAATCATTTTGTGGGATTTGGCAAGTTTAGGGAGCATATAGGAGGATGTACCAAAAATTTCAAATTTTTCAAGTTCAAATTTTTGGGGCAACACAGTAGAAGTGTTATTTTTAGAGAAACTAAGCCTTCTTACATTGTTATATAGCTAGAAAAAATTGAATAGAAGAAAGATGTGATTCAACTTCCTTCTACGCCTAAGAAAATTGAGTCTAGGCCCCAGTTAGATAAGAAGTTGATGAGAGCTCATCAAGCTCTGAATCTTTAGAAGAAGAGGAAGAACCTCCACCTCATCTTGTTCAAAGGTCTACAAGATGTAGGTAACCACCAGAAAGGTATGGGTATTCTCTTGATGATTGGAGATGAATATTTTCCTTAAATACTAACATTGATGAATTAAGATTAAGGATTGTGTTTCTCTAAAATTCCCCTCATCCTTTTGAGTTCTTCTTGTTCTAAGTCCTATTGTCACTCCAAACACTTATGAAGTACCCTATTTAGCTCTTGCCTAACCACATTGAAACCCTCGTCTAATTAGTATTAATTTATAAATCTCATCATGTATAAGTTTTCAATACCATGAATGTGCAATTAAAATCACGATTTTTTAACATATACAATTATTATTCTTTTCTCTCTAACATCAATCTATAAACCTCATTATGTGAGTTTTTCAAGTGCCATGCATAACCACTAATTACAACATAAACACATTTGTAATTTTTTTTACTTCTTCATTATAAATTATCCTAGTTTATTTCTAACTAAAACCAAATAGATTGAAATCAAATTAAATTAAAAAGTATCAACAAATTCACAAATTTATTAACTATTTCACCAAGAAAAGGGATGTGAAACAACATTATAAATATCTAACCATAAATGTCACAAAATCTACATACACTTATATAAAATTACATATTGAATCTTGAACATGTGATTAAATAGTTAACCTAACATAGGCAAAATATAATACAATTAATCTAAACAAAAAATATACAAAATGGCAAGGGTAACTAGGAGTCCTCTCCCATTTCCTATTGGTCAAGCATCTTGCCATTTACTTGAAGTGTTCCTCACCTTTTATTTTCTCTTTCTCTACCTCCTCCTCTAGTGTTTCATTTCATACAGATGTAGGTTTTATGTAAACAATTCAATTAAACATTGATGTTATCATAAAATAAGTCTTTGATGGATACCCCAACAATGAATATAAGTAGTGAGATCTCCATTGAACTCTATGCATCTAATTTTATGAAGCCAACATCATATTCTAGATTGTCAAAAACTCAAGACAAAAATAAAACCAAAAAACTTTCTTGAAACTAAACATAAAACCTTATTCCTTCCTTATTATTGCAAGTATGACATAAAACATGGTGCCCATTATTATAGTGCGATCCTATTTTTTAGGTCACTTCATTTAGCCTCACCAATAATCTCCACAAGAACATTCTCCCTATTTAAAATGATGGAAACAATTTGCATCCCTCATGATAATTTCTCTTGCAACAATCTTGGATTTAAATTTTGTTGTAGTGTGGCAATCAACACATACTCAAAGGTTTTTCACAACTCTAATAGTTGTTCTAAGGGGCATGTCTAACAAACCAAAAACAATTACCAAATTTTCACTATGGTGGTAGACAAACAATTCTTTTTCCTCCTTTTCGACATCACTAAGTAAATATCTTGAATCTAAAAAATACCGTACTACCTTCATCTCCCAAGCCAATTTCTCCAACTTTGCATAGATCTCCTGTGTTTGTGGATGCAATCTGTCTCCTACACAAAAAACATGTACCATTGTAAGGCCTTCAATCCAAGGACATCTAGGGATCTTTTTAATTCCTTTATCTTTCATCAATGTCCTTACCATTTGAACTTTACATCACTTGCCCACTTTTACATAGATGTTTGAGAGAAGAACATAATTCACAACATTTTTAAGATCCAAATAAAAAAACATTGCTACAAATTCTCCTAAGCCTATATTCATATGTGATATGCATGCAGTGCCAAGAAAACACATCCACACAACCACTACAAGTTTAACTAGCATCTTAATTAGGGTGTCCTCAAGATAGCCAACATGGGCAAGAAGGTCAACCATGCACACATAATGATCAATTGTAGGTGTAATGCAATAATGGTTACTCGTGTGATTGAAATATGTCCAACCCTCATCCACTAAACCTACATGGTTACATGCACATAGAACACAAGAAAAGCTTATAATATCAGGATATGTTCCAAAGTGCTTCCTTAATTTTAAGATTTTGAGAGCATCCTTGCAAAATCCATTTTGTGCACATCGTATAATCATCTCATTCTATGACACCACATTTCTTGGATGTATTTTGTCAAACAGTTCACGTGCCTTGTCTATGCTTCCACATTTACCATAAATGCCTACCAGAGAATTTCCAACTGTAATATCTTACAATAATCCCCCTTCCATTATGCTTTGATGGATGTCCATAGCCAGTTCCAAAGCTCCCATTTTAGCACAGGCAAGGAGAATGCTAGATTTACAATTTCCAATTTCATTTACTTGAAAGTTTCTAAAGCCTCGTCAACAAATACATTTTGTGCATATCCTACAATCATGGCATTTTGTGAGACCACATTTCTTTGAGGCATTTTGTCACACAGTTCACGTGCCTCTATGTATCCAAATTTCGCATAGGTATCTACCAGAGCAGTTGTAACTACATTTGACAAAATCCCTCTATCCTTTATGCTTTGATGGATGTCCATACACTATTTCAAAGCTCCCATATGACAAAGATAATTACTTGCCAAATCTAGGAATCTCCAATTACATAACCTTTGTATTTTAGCCTCTAACCATCCATGGCTTTATTTGTCTAGATCATTCACTCTAGGTCAATTACATATGTATTTAGGTTCATTCACTAGAGCATTAAAGAATCACATCACATGTCTTAGAGATTAACCCAAATAATAATATAAAGCAATACTTCAATAGGAAGGTATCAAGCTTTAGAGGTTTCATAATTAGCTTTACCAAATGACAACAAAACACTATATTATTCTAATAAAAAATGAACATGTACTCATTAAGCCTTCTAGGAAGCTCATACAAGCCTCTAAGTAATTTATATCACACACTAGAATCATAGTATTCAAAAACTAGTTCTATCTATGAGGTGATGGGTTAAATCTTACACAAGTAGTTTACACAAAGTACTATAATCTTTAACTATTAACATATCCTATATAGTTCTCTAGACTTTACAACTCAATGCCTTAAGACAAATTAATAACAAGTCTCTTAATCCTTAACCAAGAATTTGATGATTGCCAACTACAACTCAACAATCCTTAATGATTCCTACTACACATCTTTGATGGCGTCCTTAAGCAATCTCTACCCTTTTCTCCTATAGACATATTGGGTAAACAAAGATCACAAAGTTCATTACAATAGTCAAATATAATTATAGTTAGACTCATGAATTTAGAGATAATATTCATTCATCTTTATTGCAACTTTAAAGTTATTCATTAATTCATAGAATGTAGGGTCATGTGTTACCAATTTATTATTAGAGTGCATAAGACTTTGCTTAGATGCCAATCCAAGTATCATGCCTACTTTTACTACTATCCACCATTACAAATGAGGTCTTCAACTTCATAGGGGTTTTGGTGAGGTGTGTGGCTATTTAGAGGTCTTGAACCCATTTGATTGGTGCAAGGCTTCTACCATCTAAGCAATTTTGTAGCTAATTTCTAGAACCAATCCAAGAAAACCATGGTCATCACAATTTAATAACATCATAAGTCACACATATAATGAACATCCACAAAATATTATTTCACTAGTTTAAACCTAAGCATATACCTCATCTAAACCTTCCTCAACTCCCTTAATCTCACATATTCTTCACTAGTTTCTATGGTGAATTATAGCTACAATTATGATATCAAAACTACTCTAGAAGTTAAATATGTAAGTTTTATGAACATGTAGATACATTTTGCATACATTTCTACCATAATAGTTGCAACTACCTATGACAAAATTCCTCTATCCTTTATGCTTTGATGGATGTCCATACCCTGTTCCAAAGCTCCTATTTAGCACATGTTGGTTGGATGTTGGCAAAGGTTGTAGAGTCTGGATTTACTCTTGTCCATTGCATTTGGTTGAAAATTTCTAAAGCCTTTTCAACAAATCCATTTTGTTAATATCCTGTGATCAGGGCATACCGTGAGAACACATTTCTTTGAGGCATTCTGTCAAATAGTTAACGTGCCTTGTTTATGCTTCCACATTTTGCATATCCTGCAATCATGGCATTCTAAAATAGTTCTTTAAGGCATTCTGTCAAACAGTTCACATGCCTTGCCTATGCTTCCACATTTTGCACACATGTCTACCAGGGAAGTTGCAACTACAACATTTGAAAAAATTTGTCTATCCTTCATCCTATGATGGATGTCCATACCTTGTTCCAAATCTCCCATTTTGGCACAAGTAGGATGTTGGCAAAGGTTGTGGAGTCTGGCTTTACACCTGCCAATTGCATTTGGTTGAAAGTTTCTGAATCCTTTTCAACAAACACATTTTGTGCATATCCAGCAATCATAGCATTCCATGGGACCACATTTCTTTGAGGCATCCGGTCAAACAGTTCACATGACTTGTCTATGCTTCCACATTTTGCATACATGTCTACCAAAGCATTTCCAACTGTAATATCTGACGATAATCCCCCTTCCATTATGCTTTGATGGATGTCCATACCCTGTTCTAAAACTCCCATTTTAGCAAAGGCTAGGAGTACGTTGGCAAATGAAAATTGATCTAGTTGGAAACCTGTTTGTTGCATAAGGTGAAACGGTGTGATTGCATCCTGAGGATACCCATATCTTTTTTCATTACAGCAACCATTTTCTAGGAGATGCAATCTGCTATTTTATGCAGTCAAATACTTACGGGCATCCACCAAACTTCCGGTGGGAACAGAGTTTCAATTTAAACATTAATGTTAACGGTGACTGCTTCTCAAACGGGAATGGACTTGGTGCAATGAAGGGGCCCACATCTACCACCTAAGCAGTCAAAGCTTAGAGTGTTTAGTCAACAATTTTTTTGTATAACTACATGAGTATGTAACCTTTATAATTAGTTTTTTCACTTAAAATATTTATTTATATAAATTTATTTTTAATTGTTTATATTATCATTTCTCTAAACTTCTTCACAACCTTTTTGGCTGCTCATTTAATTGTTAAAATCTTTGATCTTGTGGGTGGAGAATTCAATGGAAACTTCTCAAGAATTGCATCTCTCATGTGATATCAAAGGCACCATTTTAAATATAGCTTAAACAGATAACGTGTACGCATTTTTTTAAGAACACGTACGCGTTTCTTTTAAGAACGCATACGCGTTTTATAACGCGTACATGTTTTTTAAAATTTGAATTTCCAATCCACATGCAACCTCAGTTTTAGGCTTGGGAAAGGCTTGGCAACCCAACCCTTAGCCTTTGACCTGCAACTAAAAAACTAAGGCAAGTTCAAGAGAAATGTCAAACTTTGACAATATAGTTGATGAACCTTTTTTATGAATTAATCTACAAATTTAAAACCCATTATAGAACACAATGTCTAGTTTACAAATATATAAGTTTTGTTAAGATTGGTTTATGTTTGGTATTTTTAAATTAATTTCTAAGCAAACTGGTCCATAAACTTGAAATATCAAGTTTTTTTGTTTTTTAGTAAAAAAATTTTAAAAGATTTTTTTTGGAAAAAAAATTATATGACATCAATCTTCAGACAATTCTCTACACAATGAAAAAAAATTCAAAAAATATTTAGTTTGTCCAATTATGTAGTCCGTACACGTTGATTTTTAAAAATAGCAATTAGGGCCAATAAAAATTCAATAAAAAAAATATTCAAAAAAAAATTACAAAAAAAATATCCTCATCAATCTTCATGTTGTTAGGTATCTTTTCCCAAAAGTAATTAAAAAAATACTTTCATTTAGTTCAAAAAGTGGTATTCGTGCACGTGCATGGTATGGTAAAAAAAATGACTTTTAAAAAGTGGTTTTTATACATACCAATCAAAATTGAATTTCTATCATCTAGGTTTTTGAATAAATTACATATTTGGAAACTAGATTCAAAATACTAAATTTCATATTATTGAATTTTTTTAAGATTCATTGTGTAAGTACTTCAAATTTTCAGTCCAAGTGTAACAAATTCTGAAAAACAGAAAAAACACTTCAACTTTTTGAGTTTTTTGTGGACCCAACTTCTTGCATCAGCCCTTAAAGACATCATTTTTTTATATGTGAAGAGACATTTCCTAAAAATATAACATAGTGATGTTGGCAAGAGACACTGTATGGCTTCATGATTGTTGTCATTGATGGCAAAAAAGTCTATCCCACACATCCATAACACATAGTATGACTATACCGGAAGTCAGATTGAAGAATGTTTTGGTCCGGTGAACAAGAACAGAGTATGCAGCAGGGTCTGACAATTAGGTCCGGATCTCTTAGATGGTATAACTCAGCAAGTTGCGGACTTGGACAAGTCAAGAGGAGTATCATGACTACTACATTCCAGAGATTGAGCCTCCAGTGATGAATCATTGAAAAGATATGAGCATCTAAGTGTTGGGTTCCTAACAGGCAGAGCAAACTGAGGAAGAACTGACTAGTAGAATATTAGACTTTAATCTAGATGAGAAATTGAAGGTAATCAAGCTATTTGAGGGATCATACATGGTTGGCCGACATGATTGATGACTTCTATGTCTATGTTTTTGATACGCATCACATATTAAGCATGGATTCAGCCGACAGATCAGTGTTTTGTAAATATCTTGAGTATTCGGGTTGCCGACTAGAAAGATGTTGAAATCCTTGGTGTGGATATATATACCAGATGGATTTCAGTATGAAGGAGTGTGTATGATGACATAGTGTGTGAGGAAAGGCAGAGAGAAGTATGGAAGCAACAATACAAATTCGGTATGTGACAGAACAACAACACTAGAATAGAGGAAGAATGAATTGCATTAAATTAATATATTGAGCCTAACTGGAACTGAACTTCAACATTAGCAAATGCTTCTCATCAGTTCAAACACTTGGTTACCTTCTATAAACTTTGTAGATAGTGAGTCTCTTGTAGGCAGTGTGCCTCTTGTGAGCAGTGTGCTCAAGCAGTGAGCCCTAATTGGCAAGTGCCATTTTGTTCTTCTTATTCTTTTAACAGAGAATACAATCTTGGGTTAGTCACCCCGTGGTTTTTCCCTTAACAGGGTTTTCCACGTAAAAATCCTTGTGTTATTTGTGTTAATTTTATTTCTGCTCTCATGATTATGTATGCTCTTATGTTTTGATGTTGTACTATTGTTAAAGAAGAAAAGAAAGTTAAGATATTTAAGATAACTGATTCACCCCCTCTCAATTATCTGCCTTGTTTCCAACAATTGGTATCAGAGCTAAGTTCCTCTAAACATAGCCTAACAACTTGAGGAAGATCTGGGAATCTCAATGGATATGTATGGTATGAAGGAACAACTTTAGTATGCCTCAAATGATCTTGAGTAATCTCACTCTGAAGTCAACAACTTGAGAGAAAGACTCAAACAAGCTGATGATTTCATAAATGAGCTAAAAGAAAAATTGAGTATCTCTGTGAAAAAGAGAAAGGGACTACTTCAAAAATTGAGTATCTCTGTGAAAAATTGAGTATATTAATGAAGATCTGAATGAGAAAAACAAGTTATGTGAGAAGCTATCAAAGGAGGTCATTATGATAAGACATGAAATGGAATCAGGGGTTATGAGATTCACCCAAGAAATTGAAGAGAAAAGGAAAATTGAAGATAATATAAAACAATCAGAATAATCAGGCATCTTGAATCTGATCTTGAAGAAGCTAGAGACAATGAAGAACTTGAGAATCAGATAGACACTCTTAAACAAGATCTTCAAACAACAAATGAATACAAAAATAAATTCAAGATAATCTCAGCACAAATTGAAGTTCTTCTTGAAAGCCAAAAAGGGTTAGATGACAAGTGTGGCTTGGGATATGAGAAAGGTGAAAGCTCTGGATCCGGTCAGAAGAACTCTGGATCAGGAAATCAAAGAAACATGCCTAGAAGACCTCCGGTAAGGCAACCAAATGCTCAAAGATATCCATCCTTCAATGGATACTACTACAATTGCCACAACTTCAGTCATAAAGCAACTCAGTGTAGAAGAAGAATGAATCAGACTAATTCATCCTTCTTCGGACAGTGTTTCAACTTCAAAAGGTATGGTCACAAATCTCATGAATGTAGAAATATGCAAATTAACAATTCATTCAAAGGTAGATGCTTTGCATGTAATAGAATGGGACATAGGGCTAATCAATGCAGATCCAGAGGATATCAGTCAAATATGCAAAGAAATGTTGTTTGTTACAATTGCAATAGATCCGATCATTTTGCCAAATTTTATAGAAATAAAAATTAGGATAAAAGGGGTCTGGTGCATCATAATCAAAATCAAGACAAGGGAAAAGGAAAAGTAAATGCGGATGAAGTTCAAAGGGAGATGAGCAAGATTTGGGTGAAGAAGAGTACAGAAAATGATGGGGATGGATCCACACTAGAATTTATTGCTGAAATTCCTTCTGGAAACTAAACAAATGAGCTTTGGCTTAGAGGGAGTCACAAAAAAAAACAAATTCCCCCAGCCAATCAATTGGTGCCTAAATTTGGCACATGGAATGTTGCGGATTAAAGGGTTCTCAGAAAATTATCTAAATTACCCCTGGTAAAAATATGAAAGATCTGCATGGAGTTTTGCAAGAGTTTAATCATCCAAGGTTGATCCAGTTTGACAGCCATCCAGTAAAAGCAAGATTTTCATAGTTAGATCCGGTATGATTCAAAATTGAAATATCTTGATCTGTAAATAAATGGCATGATTGGAGGAAAGGAGATACATTGTCAATTATCACTAAAAATGATTCTAAGTGCATCTCAGTGATTCAGAAAGATCTCTCTCAGAACAAGGCAACTGGATAACTTAAGTTGTGCATTTATTGCAATAGGAAATTAGGGTTTGCGCAGAGATAAAAGGGTTCTTTTACTCATCATTTGCACATTTGCATTCGAGAAGAAGAAAAGAAGAGCTCTGCATCAAGTTTTTACAACTTTCTCAAAGATCAACCGCATAATCTGATTCAATGAGCGACCTGTTCCAGCTCATATTGTGAACCCTAAAAGTGTAAAAAGATGAAACTTTTGAACTCAAACCTCAATATAAGGCCCTCTGAGATAAGCATTTTGGGCATTGCATCCACTTTCCTTATTTTGCAGAAGATGAATGTGTCTGGTATGTTCTTAGCAGAATACATGACAATTTCATGTGGTTGATGAAGCCCTTCAAGATAACAAAATATGTCATTAGGACAGTAATTGGATTATACTCATCTAGTGGGTTGCCTGCACTCAAATCTGTCAAGAACCAAATAGTAAGTGAAGCTACCGGATCTAAGTTTGACAAAAGAGCAATGACAATAGAAGATATCACAGATCTGGATATCAAATTTGCCTCTATTATAATTGGTTATAAAATCTATCATTCTAGCAGGGAGAATTCTGTGTCCAGAACTACAATATATACTGCATATCAAATGCTAAGGGAAAATGTGGATTATGATCTATGCGACCTTCTTCTAAACCAACTATTAGAAAACTTACATAAGATCAAGAAGGACAAGAAAAACTCATTCAAGTATGGTGGCTTAATACTGTGTCTGTTCTTTTACTATATGAATGAGCTACCCAGATCAAGTGGTTGGGTATGGCAAAATGACAGACCGGTTGCCATACAAATCAGATACTATATGTATGGGCTTGGTGATGCCAAGGCTCAAAGTATAGCACTCTGGGGATAATTTAAGAACTTCCAAAGTATGATGTAGGCCAGAGAAAGAATTCCTCAATCTATAGTTGAAAAATACAAGGATATAGTGTGTTTTATGGTAGACACTGATCAATGCCTAATGGAGGCAGTTGAGCCCAGAATAGTATGGATAATGCCAATGGGCTACGAAGTAGATGAGAAAATCCTAGACCTGCATGTTCAACACCTACTGAGTCAGCCTAAGGACCCTGAGGTAGAAAGATTTGAAACCTTTGAAGAATTAAGTATAAAGATACATGTTGAACTAAGACAACCAGAAATAAAAAGGAAAGTTAGAAGGGAAGTAGAGGAAATTACCAAAAGATTTGGCATATCAAAAGAGGTAGTTGATGAAAATGGAGAAAAAATAGAAAGAGCTGAGAAAGAGAAACAAGAAGCAGAAAAAAGAAGTGTTTCGGTACAAGCCTCCTCCCGGACTAGATCCTCCAAGAGCTCTGCACCTGCCACCTCTAAAAGCACAAGAGCCTCCAAACTGGAAGCCAAGACACCCAGAAAGGGAGAAAAGAGAACAAAAACTAAGGCCACAAGGTCCTACATAAGACAAAAGGATGATGAAGAAATAGAGACTGATGAGGAAGTTAATAAAATGAAGAAGAAGAAGAAAACATCTGGGGAATCCTCTGCTAAAAAAAAACAAAGAAGAAGAGGCAGAAGAATTTGTTGAAAGGCCCACTCTCTCCATTGATAATATCATCAAGGTAGTCATTGTGGATGGGAACATGCAACCAGTCACATAATTTTATGATGATTACAATGATACTGACAAAAGAACTTTGAAAGAAGCTACAATCAGGTACTTGAATATCTATAATAAAGCATTCATTGAAATCATTTCATTAATTCCCAAAAGACTAGAGCAATTACTTGAACTCAGAAAAGAGAATGCCAAGAGATCTGGGAACATATCGCAATTCAACTCTATCCCTCCATTACTCCAAAACAACTGAACATGATCTTTAAGTACTGCAAGGATGAATTCCGGAGCAAAGCAAGAATGAACAAACTTATCCTTGGAGAGATTGATTAGGTGGCAAAAGAAATAGAAGACATCCTCTGGAATGCCTTCAAAAGATTCAATCTTCCTGTTATAGAGGAAATAGATGAAGAACCTTCTACCATGGATGTCGAAGGATTAAGTGCATCAAAAGAAGAATCTCCTGAGAAAAATGTAGAAGAGTCAAAAGAGATAGATGAGGAGAAGTCCAAGGACTTGGATTCCTCTATTCCAGAAGAAGTCCATGAAGAAGTTAACATCTCTCCTCTGGATCCCCCTACAAACTCAAGAATTGAAGGAGAAGGAAGAAAAGAGGAAAAATTGAGTCAAGAAGAGGAGGTAAAGGGAAGAGAAGAAGAAAAAATAGAGAAGATCTCTGATGACAGTTCTGAGGCTGCAAAAGGAAAGAAGACTCTATCTCCAGTAAGAGACATTGTAGAAGCAGTGAAGAACTTCTTGACCAAAGAGATGATGGAGATAGATGAACTGGAACTATTCCAAGGACCACTAAATTTTGGTTCCCTCTCTCCAGTCTAGAAAATGAAGGTAGCATCTTTTTCTCAAACTAAAGCAAAAGAAAAGCTTCTAAAGTCTCATATGAAAGACTGTGATTTGATAGAGATTGCATCCGGTGTGTTAGAGAAGATCATTCCTTCCTTTCAAAAGGATCCTTCGGCCTCTCCATCTAGTAACCTAAAATCTCTGGTAAACTCTGTCAATACTCATTTTGATTCTTTAGAGAAATTGACAGAAGAAAAGGTCTAGAAAGAATTTTTGGGAAAGAGATTCACTGAAGTACAAGGACTCATAGATAATGATAGGAGGACCCTGGATATTGGGATAAAGAGCCTAGAAAATTTGCTTAAAGATGGTGGAGAAATGTATAAATTTTGTCTATCCTGGTCTAAAGTGACAGAGGATGTTGAAAAGAAGGTGAAAGAACAAGAAGGTAAACTATCAAGTTTATCTCAGAATTTTCATCCCCTCACCACATCCATAATGAATCAAGAGTGCTAGGCTATTGCCATTATAAATGAAATAAAGAGGTTTGAAAAGGAGAGGAAGAATATAAAAAGCAGGATGAGTGAACTTAGAGGGATAATTATCCCTAAGTTAGAGGCCATGCATGAGGCCTTAACTGATGCTCAGACCACATCTCAGACTAGTGATCCGGTAGACTTAAGAAGGGTAGAAGCTTATGCATTTTTGTTGAGTGGTCACATTTCAATTTTGGACAAGATGAAGTAGAGTTGGGTGATAGAATTTGAATAGTTGAAGACCACCTTTGCGGATATACTTAAGTATATGTACGTATAACATGTATATATACTTATGCAACTATGTATAGGTTAATTTTTGTAATTTTTGGTATGCGGATTCTACCCTTTTCCATTGATGTCAAAGGGGGAGTGAGGAGTAGTGAAAAATGTGGAATCCAACTAAGGGGGAGCTCCGGTAAAATAGTGCATAAGATAGAGCATCAGCGAAGGGGGAGTTTGCTGCGACACTTAGTCATTTTTCACTAAGTGTTGCCATCAATGCCAAATGGGGAGATTGTTGGCAAGAGACACTATATGGATTCATGATTGTTGTCATTGATGGCAACAAAGTCTATCCCACACATCCACAGCACATAGTATGACTATATCGGAAGTTAGATTGAAGAATGTTTTGGTCCAGTGAACAAGAACAGAGCATGTAGCAAGGTTCGACAATCAAGTCTGGATCTCTTAGATGGTGTAACTCAGCAAGTTGTGGACTTGGACAAATCAAGAAGAGTATCATGACTACTACAATCCAGAGATTGAGCCTCCGGTGATGAATCATTGAAAAGATATGAGCATCGAAGTGTTGGGTTCCTGACAGGCAAAGCAAACTAAGGAAGAACTGACTGATAGAATATCAGACTTTAATCCAGATGAGAAATTGATGGTAATCAAGCTATTTGAGGGATCATACATGGTTGGCCGACATGATTGATAACTTCTATGTCTATGTTTTTGATACGCATCACATATTAAGCATGGATTCAGCCAACAAATCAGTGTTTTGTAAATATCTTGAGTATTCCGGTTGCCGACTAGAAAGATGTTGAAATCCTTGATGCGGATATATATACCAGATGGATTTCAATATGAAGGAGTGTGTATGATGACATAGTGTGCGAGGAAAGGCAGAGAGAAGTGTGGAAGCAGCAATACAAGTCCGGTATGTGATATAACAATAGCACTAGAGCAGAGGAAGAATGAAGTGCATTAAATTAGTATATTGAGCCTAATTGGAACTGAACCTCAGCATTAGCAGATGCTTCTCATCAGTTCAAACACTTGGTTACCTTCTATAAACTTTGGAGAGAGTGAGTCTCTTGTAGACAGTGTGCCTTTTGTGAGCAGTGTGCTCGGGCAGTGAGCCCTAATTAGCAAGTGCCATTTTGTTCTTCTTATTCTTTTAACAAAGAATACAATCTTGGGTTAGTCACCCCGTGGTTTTTCCCTTAACAAGGTTTTCCACGTAAAAATCCTTGTGTTATGTGTGTTAATTTCATTTATGCTCTCATGATTATGTATGCTCTTATGTTTTGAAGCTGCACTATTGTTAAAGAAGAAAAGAAAGTTAAGATATTTAAGATAACTGATTCACCCCCCCTCTCAGTTATTTGCCTTGTTTCCAAGAAGTGATAGCATGAAAGAAAGAGATGTAACATTTATGTTTTTAAATAAAATCTATATGTTGGTATTTTTCCCAGACTGGATGCTTATTCCCAGTAATCCCTACAAGGTAGCCATCATTGATCAACAAGATTCCCGGGCCAGGGGCCAACAGTATAGGAGATAGACTCTATAAATATCTCCTCTTCTTCTTTAGGCTCTGCAGAACCAAGGGGGGTATTCCCTATTCAACATCTATGAAATGCATCTATGTATTAGCTGGGATGTTGATACAAAGCAGATAAATCCTCTCGTATGCAGACCAAAACTGTGGAATAAGTGCAAAGGGGCTAGCTTTGGGCCTATACTCAGTCGTAGACAAAGAATTTTGGGTCCTAAAACTACTTCTAATATCCTAAGGTTTGTATTTAAAGTTTGAACTTGATTTTATGTTTGGATGCAAAACTGAGACTTTGGTTTGCAACCTCAATACAAGCCTAGATTGGTGCGTATCCAGGGCTCGGAGTCAATAGACATACACATGTGAATGGTCAGCATAAACATACACCAAAGACTGGGTATCAAGGGGATTTGTAGTGTCTGCCTTACAAGCACTTCCCAAAATAGAGTATTTTGTTATCTCTACTTACAGATATCCTCACTACAATATATTCTTCCCAACACTTGACCCAAAACATTTAATCTACCCCTTGAGCAGAAGCAAAAGATCAAGCATTCAATATAGCAAACCCATATTCTAGAACCTTAAACACCCCTTAGCTGTTTAGATTCAAAAGAAGAACACATTCAATTTGGAGACAAATAACAGAGCACATGCAATATAGCATTATTCATTTAAACCAACATGAAACCAGCAAATTTATGCATAAAACATACAACATGAGACTCATAAACTCACAAGACACCCAAAACAGAGCCACCAACGAAGTTGTATCTAATTACAACACCAAAAGTTTGTCCAGTTTTCAACAACACAATGAGTAACACAGTTTGGCCTTTATACCAAGATTGTGTACTCAGCAAAAATTGATTACAAGGCTAATAAAAAATCTACCAGATTCAATGCATGAGGAATGGCGCTCAGAAATATTCAATGCTGC
The DNA here is from genome assembly GCA_027924645.1 of Cunninghamia lanceolata. Classification (NCBI taxonomy): domain Eukaryota; kingdom Viridiplantae; phylum Streptophyta; class Pinopsida; order Cupressales; family Cupressaceae; genus Cunninghamia; species Cunninghamia lanceolata. Next base: position 1,549,300 of record BSBN01001102.1, read on the forward strand.
GGAGAGACAAAGAGGAATGAGCAGGTGGAATCAGGATCTGCACTGCCACTCAAAGACTCTCTCCATTAATCAGGTGGTTGACCTATCCTTTCCGTCGTCCATCCTCTGCAAATCCTCCATCAATGTTTCATCTACCTGCAGGCCCTTGAGGATGCAACAGCAGCAAGCCTCTGGAATTTTTCCTGCCCAAATGCGGCCATGGATATAAAAAACTAACGTTGCTGCGAACTTTGAAAGATAGCCATCGACTTTGATTCCATTGCCGAAACAAACGGCTCCAAAAAATGCTGAAAAGTCACCCACCTGTAATATCGTGCCACGTGTGTACTACATACTCCTACCACTGACTTTTCCCCTTTTCGCTATGCCGCTTTCGCCTTGTATATGCACGTGCAAATGCATACAACAGTTATCATGCAAGGTGGACCCCAAACTGTTATAGAGCAGATTGAAAATTCCTTCAGATTTGGCTTGTATCCTTCACTTTGCATATTTCTTTGTATATGTGCATATACAAACATATACATACAAGTTGCAGATTTTAAAAGATTATGAAACATTTTGGAACTGCCTTGAAATCCGGCTTGCATCTCCTCTACTGCACATCGGCTTGTATATCGGCATATACAAGCACTTTATATAATCCATGGACTTTAAATTATTATTTGTTGCATTTTATTCCTCCATCGCGTCCGAGTTGTATGTCCTCTTGCTTGCATATCCTAATGTATAATTGCATATACAAATGCCTCATACATACAAGACGGATCTCAAAAAATTTATCCGCCGCATCTGACTTCTCCTTCGGGTCCGGAATGCATATTTCTTCATTGTATGTTTGAATGTGTATTTTTCTTGTAGGTTGAATATAAAAACACAAACATACAAGCAGAGAATCTTTTTAGAATATTCCATATACATTCTTCCCTTGTATATTTTGCATGTATAATCCCGTTGTATGTCAAAACACATAGGCCCGACATACAAACACAGAATATCCCCAGGAATCTGTGAAAGATTTCCTCTTGCATATGCATCTTCCTGGGCCCGATATGCATTCAGAAATGCATATAACTCAATTTTTTATCATTTTTTGGAGGCCGATGGAAATTTTAAAAACCCGCCAACATACATTTACACTTGCATATGCAAACACTTAACATTTTTCTTGAACTCGATGGGAAAAATTGATGAAACATTGTGCGGGGGCTAGTCAACCTATGAACACTAAAGCATGAGGATGAAACTTTGTAACCGGGAACCCACCACAGAAAGTCACCACCAAAATAGAAAAGACAATGCAAGGCCCCAAGACTCAGAAATTTTAGGGTTTGAATGAGAAAACCTACAAACGCTCAAGCTTAAAACCCTAAACATAAATGAGTACTAACATAGGCTCCGATTGGGGACATGTAGGCGCAAGACTACAGCGAGGACTAAATTACTCTGGGGTAGACCAGACAAAATCCAAAACTCAAAACACGACCGACTATACAAGGCATGTACAAAATATTTACACCTAGTTTACAGTGTGCACACAACGTACTCATTTATGAGAAAAAAGCTTTAAGAAATTTACCGCGCACAGGCAAATCTAGTAGTTCACCATTGAGGGCCTGGAGAAAATAAGAATCATCTCCATGAACAGTGCTAATTTGGTATGGGCCAGTCCATAAGGGTTCAAATTTACCATGTTTGCCCTTATCCTGGCTCTTTACTTTCCACTTAAGGACCAAATCACCTATCTGAAACCTTCTCTCTGTAGCCCTTCTATCAAACAGATATTTCACCTTTTGCTGTGTCTTGATGTTTGTGTTCTGTGCTTCCCTTTTTATTTCATCTAGTGCAACTAGCTGATTTATTCTTTCAATCATTGGGTCTCCAATCTCCTCATCGTTCCCTTGGATGAATTTATAAATTGGCAAGAGGTTGTTCACAGGCAATCTAGTTGTTGCACCATATACTAATTCATAAGGTGACCTTCTAGTTGCTCTTTTTACTGTCACCCTGTCAGCCCATAATGCCAACTTTAGCTTTGAATCCCAAGACCTCTTATTTTTATCCATCGTCCTTTTGATGATTTTCATGAGACTTTTGTTGCTTGACTCTGCCTGACCATTCCCTTGTGGATGATATGGTGATGTATGAGACAAATCAATTCCATAATTGTTGCAAAAATCAATAAACTCACCAGACCTGAAGCACATAGCATTATCTGCGACCAATTTGGCTGGAACTCCAAATCTGATAATAATGTTTTCTAGAATGAAATCCATCACCACTTTATTTGTAGCCTTTTTAGTTGGAATGGCCTCAATCCATTTAGTGAAATAATCAGTGGTAACAAGAATCCAACTGTGACCTCCACTTGATTTTTCTGAGATTTCCCCTATAAAATCAATCCCCCATTGCTGAAAAGGAGCTTCTACAGTTATAGTCCTAAGGGGTAATGCACCTTGATATCTTAGCTTTCCTGAGAACCTTTGGCAAGGATCACATTTTCTTACCATTTTGTGTGCGTTTGAGAAGAGAGTTGGCCACCAATAGCCTGCTCTGAGAATTTTGTGGGCTATTGTCTGGGCAACATAGTGTCCACCACACACCCCATTATGCATGTCACTTAGAATATCACTGGCCTGATTTTCATCTTCACACCTGAGTAGTACACCATTAGGGTTTTTCCAATATAGCTCTCCTTGAACAATAATGTATTTAATAGCCTACAGCTTCAAGGTCCTCTTCTGATTATCACTGAGGTGGGTAGGACAGTTCAAATTTCACAAATAATATACAATATCCTTATACCACTCATAATCTGACATGTTTATAACCTCATTATGCACTATATTCACTTGGCACACCTCTAGATTTGACTATGTCATCAATTTTGCCAAACCTTGTCCTCTTACCAATCTTGTGATCTATATTTCAATGTCGAATTCTTGCAACTTATTTATCCATCTGCATCTTCTCCCAGTTACCTCCTACCTAGTAAAGATATCTTTGACTACTGCATGAGGCACATATGCAATTATATGAGAATCCAACAAATATAACCTGAAGCTCTTGACTGCTCTAACCAGTGCATATGCATGTTTCTCCATGATGTCATACTTCAATTCAGCAACCTGCAATGACCTGCTAAAGAAAGCTATAGGTTGTTCAAAACCTTGTACATTTTTCTGCAATAAACATGCAGCATTAGTATGGAAAGAAGCAAATGAGAATAACTAAAATGGCTTAGAAAAATCAGGAGATTTTAACACAGGAGCCATCTTTATAGCCTCTTTTATATTTTGAAATGATTTAGTCGCTTCCTCTTACAGCTGCACCTTTCTTCAACATTTTAGAGATATCTTTTGTGGTCTCTGCAAAGTTAGGCACAACTCTTCTAACAAAATTAATTTGTCCAAAGAAGGACTGAACACCTTTCACTGTTCTAGGGATCTGAATTTTGTCAATTGCAGCCACCCTTTCAGGATCAATCCTGACTCCATCCTTGGAAACAATGTGTCCAAGTAACTTTCTTTCCACTACTCCAAAAGCACATTTCTTTGGGTTGAGTGAGATGCCATACTCCAATGCTCTAATAAAGATCTGTTCTAAGTGCATGCAATGTAGCTCTTCCTTTTCTAAGTAAGCTATTAAGTCATCTTGATATACAGCCAGGATTGAGTCAATCAATCCCACAAAAGCAACATCCATGGCCCTCTGAAATGTAGCACCTGCATTTGTCAGTCCAAATGGCATCCTCACATAAACATAGGTTCCCCATGGGGTGGTGAAGGTAGTCTTAAACTGTTCATATCCTTTCACTTTCACTTGATTGTACCCTGAAAATCCATCCATCATGGATAGAAGTTCACAACCAGTCACTTTCTGCAGCATGGCTTCCATGTTTGGCAATGGATAATTGTCTTTCAAAGAGGACACATTCAGATTTCTAAAATCAACACAAAGTCTGGTGTCACTATTTGTCTTTCTGACTAGGACAAGATTGGACACCCAAGTTGAGTGTCTGATGGGCATAATTATTCTAGCCTCCCTGAGCTTTTTGAGTTCTTCCTGCATTTTTGGAGCTAGGGTTGGGTTGATAGGTCTCTGTTTTTGTCTAAACGGTTTAGCTCCAGGCTTCAAAGGGATTTCATGCTGGAATAAATCTTCTCTATAAGCCTTCAGGTCCTCATATGACCAAGTAAAAACATGCTTATATTTTTTCAGTAGTGCAATCAGCATAGTCCTAATGTGTGGCTTGAGCTGTTTGCCAATATATACCTTCTTGGGAGCATGAGATGTTCCCAAGTTTATTTCCTCTAAATCATTCTTATTTGTTGGAGAAGCCTTTGCAACAAATTGGTCCCTATGGTCAAAAGCCCTCTCTAAAGCAACTAGCCCTCTAGGGATTTTATTTGTCTTGAGTTGAATAACCTCTTTCCCTAAGAGAGTCTCTTTCCCATCTACAACTTCTACAAAGTTCTGAAAATCCATTTCTTGGTTCTCATAGTCATCAATACAATGTAGAAATCTCAGTAAATCTTTATCATCATCAAACACTTGCTAGCTGCATACATTATCTGGCACTACAGGTCTAAGTTTGACCTCAACATTTGTAACATTTGACAGAGTTATATCATCTGGCCTTATGGCTACATTAGCTAGAAAATATGCCCTGATATTTTTTAATCTCTCAATCTAGTTTATAGAAAAAGCATCAAACAATTCAATTGTATCCCAAACAGCATGCTTATACTATTTTAACCTTTTATTCTTTGATGCATACTTATCTCTGACTTGGGAAACAACTAACTCTGAATCCCCACATACTTTGAGCATCCTAATTCCATGCTTCAAAGTAACCTTCAATCCTAACAACAGAGCTTCATACTCTGCAATATTGTTTGTATAGGCAAACTTCAACAAGAAAGAGAATTTTAAAAGCTTAACAGCTAGAGACAGAAATACAACTCCAGCGCCAAAGCCCTCTTTTGCACAAGCTCCATCAAAGTACATGGTCTAGAGGCCCTGCTGGTCTAACTCTTGAATGCACATTTCTCTCCCTTTACTTTCTTTATCATCTAAGACAACTCTGAAATTATCATAGTCAGTGTCCACAAAGCATATATGCTCCTCTGACTCTTGATCCTCAACTGTATCTAATGACCTTCCTTCTCTGATCAGCTTGGCATCTTTTCCATTCATAGGGATCATAGCATATGACAGATCTAATTGCATACTTCCACCAATCAATGCTGCCCATCTTCTTGACAATAACATACCATACTGTGGCTTGATATCAACAACTGTTATGTTCATTTTGTAGGCCTTTTCAGGATATGCTGCCAGTCTAAAATCTACATCTTTCATAATCCCAATGATAGGCACTTCCCTAGCATCCATGGCATAGCATTTCCCACATGCCTTATCTATCTTTAACCCAGCTTGCTGCATAATAGCTAAAGGCATGATGTTTGTTGATGCTCCTGAGTCTAGCATACAATTCTTAATCACTTTTCCAGTTATGACAAGGGAGACATAGAATGGATCAACTTGTGAAGGGCATTTTGTCATGGTCATCCCAAGATACACCTCAGGAATCTCATCTTCATCAACAGACAGGGCTTGCTTCTTACCCTGAGTCTCATTATTTTGCTTGGCTTGACAGGGTACTCCTGAAATCAGGGACAATGTTTTATTTTTGAACTCTTCAACTTTCATCAGCTCCATTAATGGAACATAAACTTTTATCTGAGCCAAGACTTGAGTTATGTCAAATGGAATATAATTTTGTATGACAGTCATGGCCTGATCCACAGTTTTGTTCTTATCCCGAGATGATCCAGCTTTAACTTTTATGGCTCCTTGACTGTCATTTTTAATCTAAAATTTTTTGTTTTGATCCTCATCTTGGGGAATTCTATTCTCTGGTCCTTGAGGATCATGGCCTATTTTTTTCTTAGAATTTTGCTTATTATTGCTCCATTGCTTCTTCTGTGTTTCAGCCCCTTTATGACTTTGCACTGGTTGGCTCACAAAAGTATTCTCTAGTTGGTGCAGGTTACTTACCTGAGCTCTACCTCTTAGGTTGTAATTGCTTTTGACTTGAGCTACTGCTGTAGCTGTGAAGGCCCTAATTTCTTCATCAGATGGTCTCCTCAAGTTATTCAAAAAATTGTGTGAGTCCTGTGCATAAACATAACTATCTTCATCACAGGGAAATTGCTGGTAGGCCTGAACCTCATTATTTATGCTTGCATCAGCATCATGAAAAGGATATTCCTAGTTTGTAGACAACATGTTGACATTATCATCCTCCATGCAATGCGGCTCATGGCATTCATCACAGGCAACAACATTATCATACAAGGATTGAGCAATCATGCACTGTGACTGTGAATGAGGCATTTGACATATGATGCACCATGGGGTGTCATTGACCATATTGACAACTTTCTTCAAAGGGTCAGGTGTTTCTCTAACATTTTGAGTCCTCTAATTTTGGTTGCTGTTTGGAAGAATAGGTTTACCATCACGCCAATTAGTGTTATATGGCATATTATGTAATGATGGTCTTTTTTCTTGCATTTGGTAAACCTGCCTGTCAGGGCCAATTCCCTTTTTATTTTTAGCCATTCTATAGCTCAGGACAATAGTTGTCAACTTATCTAATTTATTCTCAGAGGTAGATGCATTGCCCTGAACACTTTGAGACTTATTGTTTGGATTTTGTAGAATTTTTACGCCATCTCTTTTGTTTGTCTTACCAGACGCTTTTCTATTATTTTCAATATTTGTTGCTATTTTGAAAGCATCTCTGAGCCTGTGAGGACCCTTATCTCTTAATCCATAAGCGGTTTTGGCATCAAAAGCATTTATGTACAACACTATGCACATAGGTTCATTAGGCCTCAGATGATGTGGCAATTTGTTCAATACCTTTGTGAATCTAGCATTGAAATCAGCAACCTGTTCATTTGATCCTTTGGTGATTCTAGTGAACTCATTAATAAAGAAACTTGGATCAGTTTTGTCACCATATTGTTCTTTGGATATTCTTCTGAAGTCATCCCATGATGAAATACTCCTATCAGGCAGACCTTTGTACCATTCTCTGGCCTCATCAACTAAAGATTGCATGAATAATTTCATGAAAACATCCTCATGCTCAACCTCAAAGTTGTCCATGATATTCTCAAAAGCTTTTAGATGGTCTTCTCCTGACACAGTATTATTTCCTAAAAATTTAGGCACTTGTAGCCTCACATGTTTGTCAATAGGATTTGGATAACCAGGAATGCCATAAAAAATAATATGTTTGAATCTGTCCAGCTGCATCGGCTATCTACCAAACTGATCAACATTGGCATTTCTATTTGCATTCTGGTTTCTTACATTGTTTTGTGGTACTCTAGTATTATTTACGTTCTGTCTCTGATCATTATGCTGATCCTGCACTTCATTTCTTTGTTGATTTCTCTACATATTTGCATTTTCAAAGGTGGGAACTGAATTATTTTGAGCAACTCTCAAAGCTTGCACTTTCTGTCTCATGTCATCTTTGATTTTCATAGCTTGTAAATATTTTAACTCTACTCTTAAGCTTTTGATTTCTTTAGCTAATTGTTCCTCTTTGGGCAAAGAGGAGGATGGTCTCATTCCATTGTGGTCATCATCATCATCATCCTTCAGAGATTCCACCTCTTCAAATCTGTCACTGGGATCTAAGAAAGGGCATTCTTGAAACACTTCTGACCTTATTCTCAAAGCACTACCCTGTTGTTTCTCATAAACATTTTGGATTTCAGCCTCTGTGTTTGAAAAATAAGGCATTGTCTGTTCTGGAGATCTTGGGTTGTCCTGAATGTAATCATTACTTCTGGGAGAACCCTCTTGACTGGCTTGAACAGTCCCTTTTCTCCTGTACATCATTTTTCTGGGTAATTCTTAAGACAGAGGATTACGCAAGGATCTTCTCCCTTGCATACAAAATTTTACTTTACCGGTTGGGAGATTGTTCGGAGTCACCACCTACAACTAGGAATTATTTTCTTTTAAAATCAGGGTTCTTTCATAAAGTTCCCCAGCGGAGTCACCAATTTCTGTTGGTATTTTTCCCAGACTGGATGCTTATTCCCAGTAATCCCTACAAGGTAGCCATCATCGATCAACAAGATTCCTGGGCTAGGGGCCAACAGTATAGGAGATAGACTCTATAAATATCTCCTCTTCTTCTTTAAGCTCTACAGAACCAAGGGGGGTATTCCCTATTCAACATCTATGAAATGCATCTATGTATTAGCTGGGATGTTGATACAAAGCAGATAAATCCTCTCGTATGCAGACCAAAACTATGGAATAAGCGCAAAGGGGCTAGCTTTGGGCCTATACTCAGTCGTAGACAGAGGATTTTGGGTCCTAAAACTACTTCTAATATCCTAAGGTTTGTATTTAAAGTTTGAGCTTGATTTTATGTTTGGATGCAAAACTGAGACTTTGGGTTGCAACCTCAATACAAGACTAGATTGGTGCGTATCCAGGACTTGAAGTCAATAGACATACACATGTGAATGGTCAGCATAAACATACACCAAAGACTGGGTATCAAGGGGATTTGTAGTGTCTGCCTTACAGGCACTTCCCAAAACAGAGTATTCCATTATCTCTACTTACAGATATCCTCACTACAATATATTCTTCCCAACACTTGACCCAAAACATTTAATCTACCCCTTGAGCAGAAGTAAAAGATCAAGCATTCAATATAGCAAACCCATATTCTAGAACCTTAAACACCCCTTAGCTGTTTAGATTTAGAAGAACACATTCAATTTGGAGATAAATAACAAAGCACATGCAATATAGTATTATTCATTTAAATCAACATGAAACCAACAAATTTATGCATAAAACATACAACATGAGACTCATAAACTCACAAGACACCCAAAACAGAGCCACCAACGAAGTTGTATCTAATTATAGCACCAAAAGTTTGTCCAGTTTTCAACAACACAATGAGTAACACAGTTTGGCCTTTATACCAAGACTGTGTACTCAGCAAAAATTGATTACAAGGCCAATCAAAAATCTGCCAGATTCAAGGCATGAGGAATGGCGCTCAGAAATATTCAATGCTACGGAGAGACAAAGAGGAATGAGCAGGTGGAATTGGGATCTGCACCGCCATTCAAAGACTCTCTCCATCAATCAGGTGGTTGACCTATCCTTTCCATCGTCCATCCTCTACAAATCCTCCATCAATGCTTCATCTACCCGCAGGCCCTTGAGGACACAACAGCAGCAAGCCTCTGGAAGTTTTCCCGCCCAAACGTGGCCGTGGATACAAAAAACTAACGCTACTGCGAACTTTGAAAGATAGCCGTTGATTTTGATTCCATTGCCGAAACAAACGGCTCCAAAAAATGCTGAAAAGTTGCCCATCTATAATATCATGCCACGTAGGCACTACATACTCCTACTGCTGACTTTTCCCCTTTTCGCTATGCCGCTTTCGCCTTGTATATGCACGTGCAAATGCATACAACAGTTATCATGCAAGGCGGACCCCAAACTGTTATAGAGCAGATTGAAAATTCCTTCGTATCCGGCTTGTATCCTTCACTTTGCATATTTCCTTGTATATGTGCATATACAAACATATACATACAAGTCGCAGATTTTAAACGATTATGTAACATTTTGGAACTGCCTTGAAATCCAGCTTGCATCTCCTCTACTGCACATCGGCTTGTATATCAGCATATACAAGCACTTTATATAATCCATGGACTTTAAATTATTATTTGTTGCATTTTATTCCTCCATAGCGTCTGGGTTGTATGTCCTCTTGCTTGCATATCCTAATGTATAATTGCATATACAAATGCCTCATACATACAAGACGGATCTCAAAAATTTATCCATCGCATCTAACTTCTCCTTCAAGTCCGGAATGCATATTTCTTCATTGTATGTTCGAATGTGTATTTTGCTTGTATGTTGAATATACAAACACAAACATACAAGCAGAGAATCTTTTTAGAATATTCCATATACATTCTTCCCTTGTATATTTGGCATGTATAATCCCATTGTATGTCAAAACACACAGGCCCGACATACAAACACAGAATATCCCCAGGAATCTGTGAAAGATTCCCTCTTGCATATGCATCTTCCTGGGCCCGATATGCATTCAGAAATGCATATAACTCAATTTTTTATCATTTTTTGGAGGCCGATAGAAATTTTAAAAGCCTGCCAACATACATTTACACTTGCATATGCAAACACTTAACATTTTTCTTGAACTTGATGGGAAAAACTGATGAAACATTGTGCGGGGGCGGTCAACCTATGAACACTAAAGCATGAGGATGAAACTTTGTAACTAAGAACCCGCCACATAAAGTCACCACCAAAATAGAAAAGACAATGCAAGGCCCCAAGACTCAGAAATTTTAGGGTTTGAATGAGAAAACCTGCAAACGCTCAAGCTTAAAACCCTAAACATAAATGAGTACTAACACTATACACATTTGAAAACAGGGTATTTGAATTTGACATATTTGAATATTTATACGAATAGTCTATTGCCCATGAGAGAGATAATCTAAAACAAAGAAAAGATCGTGTGTAAATTAACTATGGGGGTTGAGGATATCAAATTTTTATTATAGAAATAGAGAGAGAGAGAGTCTAAAATAGAAAAGATCGTGGGCAAATTAACTATGGGGTTGATGATATTAGACCTCCATTTTGTGTATATCTTGCAATCATTGCAATTCATGATACAACATCTCTTTAGGTTATGTTTGACCAATATGGATTTTGAACACATCAATGCTAATATATGATGAAATACATCCATTTTTTGGGAAGAGGAAGTAGACTTTGATGGATGAAGTAGATTCAATAAGAAGGAAGAGAGAAATACCACTCTTCACAAAACATTGCAAGGCATTAGAGAGACTTGATTTTCATATATTTGGTCCATTGGTGTCTAAAGAGATATGGATTGGAAGAAGTATTATCTATTTAAAAAATACACAATGTGCACAGACTACAAATTACTGATATCAGAGCAAATCATAGGCAAGAAATGGCCATGAAAGTAGATCCAATATGTTGAACATGTTTGTGAGAGATGTGTGCTTTGAACCTCACTCCACCTATCTTATTGTTGATCTGTAAAGCATATGGCATGATACACTCAACAAAACTTTCTATGGACATTTCGTAGGTTTGATTCTTAGTATGCAGTTGCATTATTACCTTTTAAGGAGAGTTTGATGATTGGGCCAGTTTGCATTTGATAGTCTCATGCTTGTATTGCATAAAGCCACATGCAATATTGCCTTTCACTTGTTGAAATATATTTTGTAAGGTATTTTTGTGTACTAGTGGTTTGTTTCCTTGTGCAAACCTTTTAATTAATGACCCTTTAATACATTTAATATGTTTGAGCTTGATATTGATATGATTTTTATGGTAGAAATGTGCCCTTCTTTTATAATAAAATAAATGTTCATAGTTTTTAGTATGCTAAATTCTAGTCCATTAGTGTCTTGATAGATATGTATTAGAAGAATTATTATTTATTTAGGATATACATGATTTGCACAAATTACAAATTATTGGTATCAAAGAAAATCTTAAGCAAGTAGTGGTCATGAAAGTAGCTGCAAGTTATTCTTTTGAAGAGAAGATGCATCTTTATTACAAATGTCACATTTTATTATTTCTTGTTTTGTCATTCCTAAAATTCATGCATTACTTAGTACATGTAGAAGAACAAAAGAGTTATATATGGGTTCCACATTTAAGAGGCTATATGTTTAAAATGGCAACAAAAGGGCCAATACATTTTCTCTTGAACCTACTTGCAAAGAGCCAACATATTTTTGAATCCATCATCTCTACTCATAATAGGTTCAACTAAGTTGATCTTGCTAAGAGTCAAGCTCTCTTAATTGCAACCAAATTGACCACCCATAATAGTAGAGTTAAACCTTCCATTACAAAGTAATAAAATTATAAAATTCCATAGCTAGCCATTGTTGAAATCTTCACAATCTAATTATTGATGCATTTTTTTTGGTAAAAATAAAAATGGACTAGAATGCTAGTAAACCATGAGTGGGCTTCTTCGAGTTTGTGTGTTGAGACACTAATTATTTGATTTCCATCACATATGACTCATTGCTCGATGTGACATTAATAATACACCCTTTATGTTTTTTTCAGTTGTCTTGTATCCTTGTTCATCCGCCTCTGCTCTCCCTGTCACCTCCAAATTATCTCTCTATATACAGAGAGAGATCCGTCACCTCTACCACAACTCAACTGGCATACAAAATTACAAAAAAAACATCTTCAAAATACATAACTAAGCAAATTGTGATGTAAAATTCTAATTATTAAATTTAATACTTAACAATGGTATTATAAATTAGGATATACCTAGCAATACAAAGCAATGGGATCGCGACAATCCCAGAGGACACCCAAAAAGTTGTCATGGGAGCATTCATTTGGGTCATATTGAACTCTCACAACCTCTACATGCATGGTGTTCTTGGACTACAAAAATATTCATAAGTGGGATTGTTACAAATCCTAACAAATCTTTCTCAATATTAAATTTCTAATTTCTTAGCTCATGTCACAATTAAAAATTATTTTTCCACTTTCCTTACAATTTATATGTTATATATTAAAGTTTGTCATATTCTTGAAGAAGATAAATGTTATATGTTTCCCATTTTCATAGTACACGTATTTGTGATAGAATTCTTCTAAGATCATCGTGTGATGTTTTATTATTTCTATCATCTTAGTTCCTCTTCTAGAGGCATCCTTAGAAAGAAAATGTTGATTCTTTCTACATTTATATATGTCTATTTGTCTCTTCTCATTCTCTCTATCAATTCCTCTTTATCTCTCTCGGTATCTATCTCTTTATCTCTCTCCCTAGCTCTCACTCTACCTCTCACTCTATCTCTCTCCATTTCCCTCTCTATCTCTCTAACCCCTCTCTTTATCCTTCTATCTCTTTACCCTTCCCCTCTCTCTATCTCTATCTCTTTTGCTCTATCTCTCTTTCTCTCTTCGTCTCTCTATCAATCTCACTCTCTATTCTTCTTATTCTTCTCCCCCCTCTCTCTCTCGACTCCTAGAAGATCAATTAAGTTATTAGATTTCGTATAGGTTAATTTAATTAGTATTATATTAAAATATATATACTATATATTATATCATATTTATATTGTATAGAATATAATAATAACTATAACTAAAATATAAATTGTATACATAAAATAAATATATAATTAAATAATAAATATGTATTATATTATATTTATATTTAATAATTTATATTATATAAAATATAATATACAATAATAAATATAATTATAATATAGATTCTATGTATAAAATAAATATTTAATTAATATAACATTATACTAACAAATTATATATCTATAGTAAATATATCAAATATTTAATATTTATATCTATTTTTTATATAAAATGTATATTGTAATTATATATATTATTATAAATTATATTTTATGTAATGTAAATTATTAAATATATTTAATATAATATTATATCATAAAATCATATATTTATAGTAAATATATTGTAGATTTAATGTTTTTATATTTATTATTTAATTATATATTTATTCTACACATTAAAATTTTTTATTATAATTGTATTTATTATTTTTGATATACTATAAATTATTAAATATAAATAATTAGCCGATAGGCTTTTATATGTGAGCATTATAGTGCTCCGAATTGTCTCATGCTGTAAAAGAATTCATGCTGGAATTTTTTTAAAACTCGTCAATTGTACCTATCGACGTATTCCTTGAACCTCCTATGGGTGCAAGTGCTAGTTAATTAGTCGATATGCTTTTATATTTGAGCATTATAGTGCTCGAAATTGTCACACACCTAGAAAAATTCACGTCGGAAAATTTTCTAAAGTTGTGTTGGTAGACGTATTCCTTGAACCTCCTATAAGTGCAAGTGCTAGTATATAATATATAGTAATATAACATTATTTAAATTAACTAAAAAGAACCTAGTAACACAAAACTACCGAACATAACAAAAAGAACTTTTAGATTGAGTTGTTTCTATGGTAGATCCCTAGATGTGCACAAGAGGTGACATCCATGGCACTTGTAAAATATTTAGTATTGGATGCCATTAACTAAAAATTAGATTACTTTAATGTTATACCCATTGTAAAATATTTAATTATTGGATGCCATTTCCTATTATGCACAAGGTGAATATTTCGGACCGCTCATGATAGGTGGCTTAATAATGATAGGGGAGACCGAGCGACATAATCTCATGGGCTGTCAAATGCGTTCCAACCAACACACGGAACAAAAATACACCTAGCATTGTCCAATGACATATTAAAGACTGTAGGTGTTGGAAATAAGCCACACCCGGACTAACAATGGATTGGTCCAAGAGGGGCTTGTAGCTCAGTGGTAGAGCACTCCAGCAGCAATGGAAGGTCCTAGGTTCGAGTCCTAGCTGGTCCATGTCTCAACATGGTATCAGAGCCAGGCCCAGGGTAGGAGCCCCAAGCACACGAGAGGTGTGGCTTAAGGGGGGGTGTTGGTGTTGGAAATAAGCCACACCCAGAACGACAATGGACTGGTCCAAGAGGGGCCAGTAGCTCAGTGGTAGAGCACTCCAGCAACGATGGAAGGTCCTAGGTTTGAGTCTTAGCTAGTCCATGTCTTAACATGGTATCAGAGCCAGGCCCGGGATAGGAGCCCCAAGCACACGAGAGGTGTGGCTTAAGGGGGGTGTTGGTGTTGGAAATAAGCCACACCCGAACCGACGATGGACTAGTCCAAGAGGGGCCAGTTACTCAGTGGTAGAGCACTCTAGCAGCAATGGAAGGTCCTAGGTTCAAGTCCTAGCTGGTCCATATCTCAACAAAGACTAGGTGGAATTCATTAAACGGTTATGTTCCACACAGGTGCGTCATGTTCAGCTGTCTGTGATTAAGATTAATCTGAGGCCGCTGCTGCGCAATTTCAGTTCAAGTTCGTCATCAGGCAGAGAGCTATACGGGAAAGAGGTAAGAGAGACGTGGGTATGGTAAAGCTCTGTATGTTTCCCTCAATCTAAGAGGGAGAGCTTGAAAGAGATGATCAACCAGAATCTTTCTCACATCTTCTTCCCTAAAACTCAAAAACACATGATTATCTATTATCGCTTTGGAAGGCAAGTTTAGTTGTGGGAGGCTTGTATTGTTCCAATTGAAGAGGGAGGCTTACCAACAATAGAAATAAAAAAAAACCCCAAGTCAAACCAAAATTCCAGATTTTTAACCCAATGACATATTGATGACACATTGAAGTTGGTGCCGTTGTGTCCACTTTTATTAAAATCTTTTCTTCCATTACACTCAACAGGCATCCTGTTCTTCTTATTATTATTTTCCCATCACTTTTTACCACTCTATTTAAATATCATCCACTTCAATGGTCAAACAGTCAATAACAATTTTACACTTCATTCACAACAAAAAGTGGTAAATATCTATCCTATTTTTATTGGCCAAAATTGACATTTGACTTCCACTATTTTTCTTTTTAGTATTTATTGGCTTCTATAATTATTAGTCGATAGGCTTTTTTAAGTGGACTTGCAAGTCCTATTTGCAGATTGCTGATAAATAATTCTCAAGTCGTCCAAATTTTGCTTGGGAGAACCAGTTGTTTGTCTTGTTCTTTTTATCGGCCACTGAGTTTATCTAGTGGGTTTGGGTGCAGAATCTGCAACTGCTGGCCGCTGAGCACAAGGTCATGCTTTGCATTAGGTAGAAGTATATTTGCTACAAACTCTTCATGGTGGAGGTGAAGGATTATATAAATAGATTATAAATTAAAAGGTAACATTTATATTTCCTTAAATATATTTAAATGTTTTAAATAGTAAATTTGTACATTGGGGTGAAGGTGAGGGTTCATCTTCTCCACATATTATATGCATTTCTAATTCTGCCATTTTTACAGAGTTAAAGAAGGAATGTATTGCAGATGAATATATCTGGCTTACATTTTCTTCTCTTCATAATCATAAAGAACTAAATTAATAATAGATATATCTCTTCTATCGAACTTGTCCCATTCTTCTTGATCCAATTCTAATGATAGAAAATTGAGTGCAACAATTACCACAACTCAAAGTTTTACCTCTCTCTCTCTCTCTCTATATATATATATATATATATATATATATCATTATCTATCTCATAGCTCTCTATTTCTCTTTATCTTTCTTTGTCTTTGTCTCCCTCTCCCCTCTCTCTCTCACACAGTTCCTCTCTCTAAGATCTCTCTGTTTCTCTCTCTTCTCTCTCTCTCTCTGTCTCTCAATCTCTCTTTTGCTTTATCTCTTTCTCTCTACCTATCTCTTTTGCTCTATCTCTTTCCATAGAGCAAAAGAGATAATGTCATTAATAAGTTTTTAATCTGTAATAATTTTGTTTTTACATGAATTTAATATTATAATCTATTATTATTGAAAACTTGGGATTCTTCCAGGCTTGTACACAAACACCATTAAAACTTACATACCCAAATTAGGTATATTAATTATTTTGTATCTCCAATATACAAAACTAGAGATTTTGGGTTTGATTGCTAGCAGAGTTGATTACGGAGCCTAAGATAAATAGTTTTAATCCAATGAACAAATTTCTATCTTACAGTAGTGCTAATTTTAAATTATGGAAACTAGATATGGAAATTGGATAATTAGAGTTTCATGCAAACTATTAATGGTTTTTTTAGGATCTATCTTGCTCACAGGGATGGAGTCTAGGTATTTGGTGAGAACACTATATACCACAAAAAGCCTATCAAGGATTGATCCCTCTGGGTGTAGTTGGTAATGGGAAGGTAGGTGATCCAAATGAAATTGATTCCCTATTTTCGTGTCATTAGTAGGTAGGACCAGAAAGAAAATAGTATTACCCACACTGTAAATAGCTAATGAAATTATATGGTATAAAATCATAAGTTTATTTTATACAAGTTTTAGAATGAAGTTAATCACTAGTATATTTGTATTTAAAAAATATATATCTATAGTATGCCGAGAGATATCTTCTCCAGTTTTTTAAAATTTTCCATAGCTTTTTATTTTTTATTTTCCATATTTTTTGCATTTTCCATGGTTTTTGTGATTTTTTCTTTTTTGGTTGCATAGTTTTTAAAAAAAAAATTCTCCACTTTTTTTCCTTCAACCATTTCCAATTTCTTTTTTGGTTTTTATTCTTTATTTATTCCAATTTCTTTTTTGGTCTTTTTTTGTCTATATATTTACACGAAAAATGAGTGCTCTCATCTCCACCCTAATGTGATTGTAAATGCCTCTCGACATAATTAGAGACTGGTAAGAAATTAGGAAATGTGAAGGAATTTGATATTTCAAACCAAAATCAAAGCTAGCAAGTAAAACTAAAAGTTTGAAAATACTATAGTTGGAGGAGGTTAAGAGTTGGTTGTAAATAGAATAAACAAATAAACAAACAATAAAGAATTTTAAGAAAAAAAAGATCCCAAAGAACAATCCATAAAGTGTAGCAAAAATCTAACAATGAAAGTAATAAGAATTGGATCCCAAATACAAGGGAATAAGGAAAACAAAAATCATGAAGGGAAATCCATAAAGTGTAGTAGAAAGCCAACATTAAAAGTAATAAGGGCTTGATCCCAAATAAAGGGGAGTTCTACATAAAGATAGAAATGATAGGAAAAGAAAGTAGAGTAGTTTAAATCAATCAAGAAGCAACGATAAGGGTGGATGACCTTGGAGAATTAGAAATACTTTGCAAGACCAAAAAGTCATACCAACATTAAGAACAATAAAAATTGGGATGATGTTTTTTGGAGACAAACAAAGTTACCCAACAAACCTCACAAATAGCTCAGTAGTCTATCTAGAGCGAATTAGTGGACCTAGAAGAAGGTGAGATCCCAACAACAAAAATCCCATAGAAGATGAAAACCTTGCAATAGCAGACCTCACTGAGGACTAGATCTTCAATAGAATTTTCTTAAACTCAAATGAAGATGAAGATCTTGTGATGGAAAATCTCATAGTAGATAAAACATTTCATAGATTAGTTGTCATATTTTACACCATAGATTTGAATCTATACATCATACATTTCAAGGTAAATCACAAAAGGATAAATCTTAACAGCAAGCAAATCTTTAATGAAGACAACATACTGTAAGAAATATCTCACCTTTGATATAGTGGATGATAACATTGATATGTATAGAAAGGATTAAAGAGGTGTCACAAGGATTATTGTTGGAAAAGAGGTGCGTTGCACACTTTGCATAACATTGATTATTTTATTTATGTAAAATAAATATTTATTTGTGGTGCATCTTAATTGATGTGTTTAGCCACATTAGATATTTATTTGGTTTCCACTTGTAAACGTTGTATGTAACATTGGGTTAGTTATTTTATGTGTGTGGGACACATAGAATAATTAATTATTTATTTAGGAAATTATTTATTATTGGGCATAAAGTAAAAACTTAGTTGCAAATATTAAATGAGGGGTCAACGGTTCTGTGTATCCATGGTTTTGGAACACATGGTTTTCTCCATACTACATTTTGTATTTGTGTGAGCTTGATTATAGAAAAGCAACCACATGGTTAGTAGTTGGGATTGGCTATATTGGTTGTTTTGGTTGTAGGTTGTGTGAGAGGCTGTCATTGTATTGGGTTTCTCTTGTTAGTGCATTTGTGAAGCATGGTATGGGATGTGTGGTTACATGCTTGGGCACATGGAGGATGCATTAGAGGATCTTGATGCTTCAGAGGTGTTCATGGAGACTCATATGAGTGTATTGTAATATTTTATTTCTAAATAATACATTTGAGTGTGAATATTTTTGGAGGCTGGGTTTTCTCTCTTGAGGGTTTTCCCAGGGTATATCTCATGTTATCTTATTTTTGTTTATTGATATTTGCATTATGGTAATTTTGTATACTTGCATGCATCATTATTTCCTTTTGGGTTATGTGAATATGGTTTAATCAACCTGATAATTTTCAACATTTGTTATCAAATCCATGTTCATAGTTGAGGGAGGTGTAAACTCCTTGGTTTTCTCTAAACCTTATTTGTGTAGATTTGATGCAAAGTTGATTCCATGGCAATGCTGGAAAGGATTTAAGACATTATAGGATAATGGGGTTTTGTGCAGGTTGTTATGCAAATTTTGAGATTTGAGGTTTTGCAGATTTGTTAGCTTTTTGTAGATCTGGGTGTTGAAAAACATTGGCAAAGAGTGTTTCATGATTAAGTGTTTCATATGAGGGTTTTGGGGAGGATTTTTCATGGATGATCTCCTGGGACAAAACAGACCTTGCCATTCAATCCAGGAAACCCAAGAGGCGAAGAAAAACATATCATTTGCCCTATTTTGGCCATAGGGGCTTGAAGCAATTTTTTTACCCCTTCCCAGTTTGATGGTACGACCATATGACTTGTCGATAGTGTCTAGTTATGCTAGAGATTAAAAAAATCCTACTATGACAAATTTTTCTATAGTTTGTATTGAAAATTATTCATTTTAAAAAATATAGAATAAATTTGCAAAGATTTAAGAAATTAAAAAAATTGTACGACAGGGGGTCTGTAGACCCCTGTACCCCTGTACCAGGTGTCAGTAGAGGGGACATGGTGTACATAATACACATGTTGGCCCTCTAGCCTTTCAGCACCCAGTTGGCTCTCAATCAGTGGGACTGAGCCAATAGGGCCATCAACCCCTGATCTTGGCTGCCAATCTGGCGAGATTGGCTGCAGCCTAGTGCCCATCTTCAGGCCTTCAAAAAAATTTTAAAAAATTGATTTCAAAATCTTAAATGGGAGTTTATAACCATTTCGAGTCTGTCAGTGAAGGATTTTGAAAATTTTAAAAATCAAAACAAATTTAAACACAGTTTGGAGTCCACCGTACATACATGTGACATCAGCTTGCATTAGCGTAGTCAACACCACATTAACGCTTGTATCATCGCCCAGTTACAGATGACATCAGCGATGATGTCGTCATTGCATCAACATATGGACATGGTCCCCTAGGGCCCTTTTTTAGCCCTCAAATGACATTTTCTTCCAAGGTGCATAACTTTCGCTTACAGTGTCAGAATTTTGACTTCTTATGTAACATCACTTTCCATAATGCTCAAGATTTAACTTAAACATGTAACTTAATCAAGTCACTAATTAAGAATTGATAGAGATAATCAAAATTTGAACCAAAAGAAACATATTTTTTTCCATCAATTAAGCATGTTAATCAAATCAAGATATAACAAAGCTTACAATCCAGTAAACCATTATAATATTTAGTGAGTAACCATCACTAATCAAATACAATATATGCTCTAGGCATCTTAATCAAGTTTTTACATTACAATAGACCAACTGGTCATAAAATGCAAATACTATATCTGGAACCAATGACATATGTCTTCATAAGCCTCAACTTGTCTCATGCTTGGAAAGGAGAGCATCATCCTAGTGCTTTTCCTCCAACCACGGACCTGCGGTCCCCCGCTCATCTTCCTAACTAGAAGAGGTCCTACCCTTCACGAAAAGGTTAGACATTAGAAACCAATTGGATATCCATCTTAGTATCTGGTGTTATGTCCGTCCTAATGTCTCACGATCACACACTATAGATCCACTCTAACTTGTATGACACTACTGGAGACACTAGGCCATCTGGAACACTGTGGACCGACAATGCATGCAGAGATGGATGCATTACTTTGGCCAAAGTTTTATATACATATATGTTGCACAATGAACATCGTCGTATGTCCACCACCCTAACTCGACTTATAAGCTGTCATGTCCTAAAGTAAGTTCTTAACAACCTTGTCCTTTAGGTCTAGTATGAGTGGGATCAATTCGAATCACTATACAATCTTGGATATTTGACTCCCTCCATAGGTTAGTTACAACTGAAATATGTCATTTTCATAACAAGAATCTAGTGACTCCTCATCACCAGGTTCATTTTCATTTCATATCAAGTTCAACCATTTGACACCTAGGTCACATATGGTTTGCAATTTCAGAAACAAGTCATCTCATATGATGAAATTGAATACATGTACTCAAGGCATACCTTGCCTTAGTAGAGTAGAAGTAAAATATTCATAACTCATAACTTTTAACAATAAGTCTTAAATTTAGACTCATATAGAACTAGTCTATATTCTTCTATAAACTTATTCTAACTGTCTCGTGATGAGACCATGATCTTAAAAGGTCTCACCACCTTCATATTCAAGGGTTCGCATATACATTCTTAATAGTTTAAACAACTCTATATATAATTCATAGTTGGCTTTCCCTACAGCTTGCTCAACTTGGTGTTAGTATGGTGTTATAGTCACATCGATATATAATTGCCTTCCCAACTATCATCTCAGTCAAAGGACTGTGTTATTGATATTAACTACCTTCTCGACTTTCATTACAATCAAATGACTATATGATAAGTATTAATGCCTTCTTGGCTATCATTATAGTCAAATGATTGTATTATTTCATTATCGACTATAATC
The DNA here is from genome assembly GCA_027924645.1 of Cunninghamia lanceolata. Taxonomy (NCBI): domain Eukaryota; kingdom Viridiplantae; phylum Streptophyta; class Pinopsida; order Cupressales; family Cupressaceae; genus Cunninghamia; species Cunninghamia lanceolata. The sequence goes on from BSBN01001102.1 coordinate 1,570,964, forward strand.
ATCTGGTGTTATTCATTACTCCATTTCGAGAGCTCTTAGGCTCTGCCTTTATCATCATATGATATGAACTTAATATATATTTTGAATACATGATCAGCCATAATGGCTTTTAGCTCCAGTTATCATAAAATGTATTATACAATACAGTCATGTCGAAAGGCCCTAAGTTCAAACATAGAAAAGAGTCTATCATTATAGAGCTCAGCCTCAAGGCCTCAAGCTAGTACCCAAAGAAAACATAGTACAGTTGCTACTTGGCTCTTTAAGCCTCGAGCTTAATCATAGACAAGATTACATCGTTTCACGACTCGGCTAAGCATAGTCTCAAGAAGAGTTTACAAAGTTTCATTTCTCAGCTCAATGACCTGGAGCATGGTCTCAAAGAAAGTTTGTTAAGTTCACTACTTGGCTCAACGGCCTAGAACATGGTCTCAAGGAAATTTACTATGTTTAATTAGCTTAGCCTTCATGGCTTTGAGCATATTCATACTACAAAGTTGACTTGTTAGGGTTCAATCGTACGGCTCTGAACTAATGTAAAAAAATTGTTAAAACAAAAATAGCTTGGCCATTTTGGCCTTGAGTCACAACACAGAAAAATATAAACATTATCCATGGCACAGCCTTACAAGTCTCATGCCTTAGAATTTAACAAATAATAAGAAACATCATGCCATACGGACTCAGGCAGAAGTCGTACTGAGTTTTAAGCTCATCATACGAAAAGTAATTGGGATTTTTGTTCCCCATTTTACCTGTACCAGGCTATTAGTCAAGATGTAGTTCTAGACCACAACTTTTCCAGCTGCTCACAGCTTCTTTCCTCTAATGTTCTCCTTGAATAGTTTCGCCACCTTTTCCCCAAACCCCAACAATGAACTCTCTTCCTCCAAAAAGTGACTCTACAAAATGGAAAACCCAACACTTGATAATCGGTCACCCATGGCATGCCAATTTTGGTTGGTAACTACCATTCCACTCAGTAGTGTCTCCACAAAAGGTGGCTTGATCCTTACAATACATGGGATGGTTGAGCTTGAAGCTCCCTTCGATCCTCAAGATCAATTATATCAAATTAGTAATATTTGATAGTATACAATTATTAAGATAAGTAAATAATAACAATATTATAGGAAACAACCTATTAAGAGTTTTCATCCTTACCTAAGGATTATCACTATGAGATTGTAATTGTAAAAAGATTCACATTAATAATGTTGATTATCGGGGTCGAGTAATACTCCCCCGAAATCGACTATTCCCATTAGTCGAATTACTAGGGAAAATAATGACCCCGAGAACATAAAGGTAAGAGAGACCTCCTCGTCTCTCAACACTATTGTCTCTTGGCTAGGGATGATGTTCCAAGAACATCATCTGGTCTGGTCATCACAACTAGTCATGATAACTTCAACAACATAACGATTTTACAAAGAACATGGAAACAAAAGAAAAGAGACATGACACATGACAACTTACCAAAGGATTAAGAAGGACATAGAAGTCGATTACTCAGATGGCTAGTCAACCTTTTCTTTTCACAACATCTAACCCTTCCTTTAGGATGATACTATCCTTCCTTCTTCAAAGGATGTTCATTTTCCTATTCACACTCAGGACCACAAGATTACGATCAATGTATCATTATCATATCTCGTAATATAAATCATTTAATTTACAAACCTATTTAACATCTGTATCTACTTCATAATCAAAAGTAAAATAAGATATTTCCACAATATCAAATCACTACAACAAATCCCTGTGATTAGCTCCCTTTTTTGCTTCCACCTACTATTTGAATGTATTTTTCTCCATTTTTTTGAAAAAGTTGGCGCTATTTTTGGCATTTTTTGCACTGATCAGAACAAGTAGGCGCTAAATTAGACGCCAATTAGCACCACATTTAGCATCTGATTTAGCATCTGATTTATCGTCTGATTTAACGCTTGATTTAGCACCTAATTTAGTGCCTAATTTAGCACCTAATTTATGGTTACTTGGGTTTAGGGTTTATGGTTTTGGGGTTAGGGGTTAAGGTTTAAAGGTTTAGGGTTTAGTGTTTAGAGAGAGATAGAGGACCAATAGGGAGATATAGAGGAGACCGAGGGAAGAGATAGGGAGATAGAGAGTGAGGGACATGGCCAGAGACATAGGGAGAGAGATTGAGAGGTAGAGGAACAAAGGTGATAGGGAGAGAGGGGAGAGATAGGGAGATAGAGGTTTAGGGTTACTTGGGTTTGGGGTTTAGGGTTTAGGGGTTAGGGGTTAGGGTTTAGGGGTTAGGGGTTAGGGTTTAGGGGCATTATTTAGGGTTTAGAGTTTATTGTTTAGGGGTTAGGGGTTCAGGTTTAGAGGTTTAGGGTTTATAGAGAGAGAGAGGAATGATAGGGACATATAGAGGAGATTGTAGAGAGAGATAGGGAGATAGAGAGTGTGGCACCTAGCCAAGGACATAGGGAGAGAGATTGAGAGGTAGAGGGATGATAGAGATAGGGAGATAGAGGTTTAGAGTTGCTTGGATTTAGGGTTTAGGGGTTTGGGGTTTATGGTTGCTCAGGTTTAGAGAGAGAGAGAGGTTTAGGGTTTCTTGGGTTTAGGGGTTAGGGGTTAAGGTTTAGGAGCATTATTTAGGGTTTACAGTTAGGGTTTATAGGTTTATGGTTTAGTGTTTAGAGAGAGAGGACGAATAGAGAGATATAGAGAGTGAGGTACATGGCCAGAGACATAGCCGGAAGAGATAGGGATATATAGAGTGAGGGACATGGCCAGAGACATAGCGAGAGAGATCGAGAGGTAGAGGAATGATAGAGATAGCTGGGAGATGGGGAGATAGAGGTTTAGAGTTGGTTGGGTTTAGCTAGTGTTTAGGGTTTAGGAGTTTGGGATTTAGGATTTAGGGGTTTAAGGTTTCTCAGGTTTAGGGTTTATGGGTTATGAGTTAGGGCTTAGGGGCATTATTTAGGGTTTATATATGTTTTAGGGGTTAGGGGTTAGGGTTTAGGGTTTAGGGGCATTATTTAAGGTTTAGAGGTTTAGGGTTGGTTGGGTTTAGGGTTTAGGGTTTACGGTTGCATGTCAAAACAAGTCTCTCTCTCTCTAAATCCCTCAACCCTAAATAATGCCCCTAATCCCTAACCCTTAACCCCTAGCCCACAACCCCTAAACCCTAAACCTCTATCTCCCTCTCTCTCTATTATCTCCCTCTTTCTATCATCCCTCTACCTCTCAATCTCTCTCCCTATCTCTCTAGACATCCCACTCACTCTCTATATATCTTCCTATCTCTCACTCTATCTCCTCTATCTCTCCTAATCTATCTCCTCTCTCTCTCTACCTATCTATCTCTCCCTATCTCTTGCCTGATCTCTCACCCCTATCATTCCCCTATCTCCCTATCTCTCTAGACATCTATCTAGTCACTGTAGTCTATCTCCTTATCTCTCCCTATCTGTCTCCTCTCTCTCTACCTAGCTATCTCTCCCTATCTTTGATCTATCTCTTTCCTCTCTTCCCCTATCATTCCTATATCTTCCTATCTCTCCCTTCTATTAATTCTCCCTCTCCCTTATCGATGAAGGAAATGAACAAGAAAACTAGGTCTCTCTCTCTCTCTCTCTCTCTCTCTCTCTCTCTCTCTGTGTGTGTGTGTGTGTGTGTGTGTGTGTGTCTCCCTTATCAACTAAGCAAATGGAAACAAGAAAACTAGGACATGAAAAGAGGGATGAGGATATAAATTGGCAGGATAAAATGGAAACAAGATAAAACTAAAGTTCATTAGATGGGAAGAATGATGAGAGGAGAGGTGGAAAATAGTAAAATAGGGAAAATTTGGTGGGATCTAGAGAGAGAGAGAGAGAGTTTCTTGGGGTTAGGGGTCAGGGTTTAGGGGCATTATTTGGCGTTTATGAGTTTAACATTGCTCAAGTTTAGGGTTTAGCACATGGCCAAGGACATAGGGAGAGAGATTGAGAGGTAGAGGGATGACAGAGATAGGGAAATAGGGGAGAGATATGGAGATAGAGGTTTAGAGTTGATTGGATTTAGAGTTTAGGGGTTTAGGGTTGCTCAGGTTCAGAGATAGCTAGAGAGAGAGAGAGGTTTAGGGTTGCTCAGGTTTAGGTTTAGAGGTTTAGGGTTTAGTTTTTATAGAGAGAGGACCAATAGGGAGATATAGAGAGTGAGGGACATGGCCAGAGACATAGGGAGAGATATTGAGAGGTAGATAAATGATAGAGATAGGGAGATAGGGTGATAGGGAGATAGAGGTTTAGGGTTGCTTGAGTTTAGTGTTTAGGGTTTAGGGGTTTATGGTTTAGGATTTAGGGGTTTAGGGTTGCTTGAGTTTAGTGTTTAGGGTTTAGGGGTTTATGGTTTCAGATTTAGGGGTTTAGGGTTTCTTAGGTTTAGGGTTTATGGGTTAGGGGTTAGGGCTTAGGGGCATTATTTAGGGTTTATGGTTTAGGGGTTAGGGTTTAGGGTTAGGGGCATTATTCAAGGTTTACATATCTTCAAAGATCTAGATAAAGTGGCTATACACATTGCTACACATGTTGGTGGCTAGTTAGACACATGGAACATCAACAACCACATGTTATGCTTCCATACACATGTGCCACACCTAATGACATTTGTACTGCAAAACATGATCATATAATTGGCACTGTATGCGTTTGACACATGGTGATGTCCATGTACACCACATGCCACAATGATCTAGTTGGCACCATACAAGTTTGAGTACATTTGTTCATCTTACCTCTCTATATATTTCCTTTGTTCATTTTGAATAGAAGTGACATATATGTTAGAACCCTTCTATATTTGAATGTGTTTTAGTTTACATATCTATTTTCCTTTATGTATTCTATAATCTTATTACATTAATAGATAATATAGGATTGTCCCTTAGTTCACCTTGGGAATTAGATTAAATAACATCTAAAGTTGACTGTAAATTAACTGCAACATGATGAGCATTTTGTTGATTTTCTTGCTTATTTTCACCCTTTTGAAAACTAAATTTTCCTATTGAAATTTTGAAGGATGAGATCCTTATTTAAGTGCATTAGACTTAAGAAGTTTCAATTCAATTTTTCTTACATTTGCACACAAATCCATGGAAGAATAATAGTTGTTTAGGTACATTGTCTCAGCTTGGATAGTAGGTAATAAGCCCTTAACAAATATTCTTTGCAATTCATCAATAAGAATTTGATAGTGTATCTTTGTTGACAAAGTTTGAAATCTAATAACATAATCATGATTGCACTCATTTGATCCTTGTTTGATGCTCTCCTATTCCTTCAATCTATCTTAGTGAAGGAAAACAAATACATGGGCAGCCCATAGAGAAATTTGTCATCAATTTTGTTCCTCAAAATTGTCTCATGATATGGTGAAGGAAAAAATTACCAAAGATAAATTGTGATCATTATTCATCGACCCAAAAACTAATGCACTATTAGAAATGTAGACACTTAAATCTTACCATGGCCTTGGTGGTTCCCCCCTTGGCTTAGGGTTTTAGGTTTTAAAAAAAATTCTAATTGTCCGGATTCGAAAGCCCTTTGCCCCTTTCCTTTAGGTCATGCACTTTATTGTTATATTCTTGTGTTGACCATTATCACCAGTTGTCGATGTTTTAAGTCACAACCTTAAGTCTTGGTGCTCATGGGTTGACTGGCTCCTTAACCTAGTCATTACCTGTTGCCACTAGTAGGTCTTAAAGTCTTATAAAATGAAAATTGCACCGTCGCAGAGCATGTTAGGATGACATCAGTACCCAGCCGCGACGTCACAACAGGCTGCCACCTATCCATGTAACCAACCTGCTTATGAAGTGTTTGCCTCAACCAACTATCCACCGCCACATGTCAAGGCAAACTTGAGATCCAACAGCTGCTGGCCAGCACAGGGGAATCTTTTTAGAGGGAATATTCACCACGCGATGGTGAGATGACGACACGTGGCATCCACTGACTAAAAAACAAGTATAATAAAGGCTCATGGGACTGTGCTATGTCATACCATCACGTGGTAGATGTATGGTGGGCCCTCTTCGATTGCAACACCGTGAAAAGGTGACACGCGTCCAGTCCATGTCGAAGATGATTTGATGTGCAAGGAAAGTACAGATGATTTGGTTCATTCTCATTGGGCAGTGACTTGTTAACCAAGATGACTAATATTGTCAAATCTAGTTAGTGAATCAAGGCAGTAGATTTCAGAAAGGTAACAAATGATCAACAGTCTGAATTGAAAAATGCAAACAAAGAAAACCTTTGAGTGACTATGGCACAAGTAGAGTTATAGTTGTCGTGACCTCTATTAATATGTAGAATGGTACAAGAATTTGATGTTATAACAACATAATTCAAGGTATTTTTCGTCATTATTCAAGGAGCAATCACGTTCAGAGCCAGAGAATCATCAAAATGAGAAAGGGGAAACAATTTTGCACATCTGTGGCGTCAAAAACTAGTAAGTCATTGTCTCTCCCCTGCACTTAGTTCTCTATATGTAAGAATTTTTTGAGATATTTAGGGTAGCCGTTAATTGCATAAGCCCTAGGTTGCCTACATAAAATACAAAATGAGTCAGTCGGGTTAGGCTTTGACCTCAAAATGTAGCTTGGATGAAGATATCATGATTCAGTGCCCCAGATCATCTAAGAAACCTTTGACAAATTTAGGAGAGGTTGGCAAAAATGATAAAATATATGATCTTTGTGTAGATTGTTGAGATGCTAGGATCCTTATGTCTACTTGGAGTCTATTTGAGCATTGACATAATAGAAGTAATTACAGAGCCCCAATCTGCCATGCTTGGACCCTTGACTTAGCTAAATTAATATGACCTGATGTCTTCGTAAACACAGACTTGATGAGAGCTGTAGCAACTAGGTATGATCCTAAGACCATGTATGTCTTGTCTGGAAATGGCAGTGTTATCATTAGATTCACTAAGACCTATATTACCACTGTCTTCAACCTTGACCCTACTGTAGGTATACCCATAGATTTGAATGCTTTCAGGGAAAAAAACAAAACTCTTAGATATGCATACAGGTCCCATAAATTGGCCAAGCATAGATTAAAAGGAGTTGATGGAGCTTTGATCAAAATCCCTGACTCAGAAGAAGAGCCTCTCCGATGTAGCCTGTTCATGGAATATTTTGTTAAAAACCTATCATAACCTGTGTCATGTGCTTGGAAGAGATGCATCAGATAGAATGCTGGTGTCTCTGATGATGATGGTAGCATATATCCAAGATTATGGAGCTGAGAAGCCATATGATTATGCAGGTTCCTTGTCAAAAAGGATGCATGAGAAGATGATGGCCATTAAGAGCAATATGTACACTCCAGGTCCCCATGTAAAATTCACTTGGTATTCGTTAATGTACCACATGATCCTATTTTCTCTGTCTAGCCATTGGGGCAAGGAGTTGTATTTGAGAATGTCTAATGCAGAAGGCAAGGCCATGCTAGTTTAGATGTGGACCTGCATGCTAGACATGCATTTCAATTATGCTAGCTATGTTACTTTTGAGGAGCATTTTGTGGGGAAAGTATTAGGATTCCTGGAGCTAGCTGCAGAGAGGATACCAAAGGAGATTAAGGATTTTCTAAGACCAATGGAGAGGACCCCCTATTTGAAGATCAATCACAATTGGGGAGATTGGTTTTTACATGAAAATACAACTTGTATCAGAGTCTATGGGTGTGAGGCTCCGCCCTATTCCTTACCAAAATTTGTGCCTACAAGAATAGGATTTATGGAGATCATCAGACAGTTAAGTGAAGCAGACAAGGAACACTTTAGAAAGCATAAGAAGGGATCTCTTACCCCAACATCTCTGAAACTTCATGATTTTATTACAATTGATATGTTACTAATTTTTTATTCACACTTAAAATTAGTTGGACCTAAGAGTAATTGTTCAGAAGGAAGAAAAGAAAACTTCAAAGTTATTGCATTTATTGAATAGTTGATGCCTTGACAAAGCAGAGAATGATATCCAGTTGTCAGGATAACCCATCAGTCTAATCAAGACTGATGAGTTATCATGACAAGAGAATAAGATTGTTAAGAAATCAAGGATTCAATAAATACAGTTGTTCTGACACAGTTTGATCTTTTAGGAGTTATAAGTTAGATTGATTATTCATTTAATCAGTTTTGAATAAAAGAAAGAAAGATATTTGTATTGAACTATTATTTCATGTCATGTTTTGAACATACATTCAGGTATCTATTACTTTATCTCATGCATTGATTCAAAAGGGAATACATATACATCACATGCATAAGAGAAATTAACTGATCATGTTTAAAAGAAGTGTTCAAATGTGTCCCACACAAGCCATGGGAGTAACTAGAGTGAGCAATTACAGACATGCAAGCTATGCATCTGTTTGATAAAAGGAAAATAAATGAACACATGATAAATTTAAACATCCATCATTGCCTGATGATGGAGATTGTTGATGATGTCAGCCTTCCAGTCTTCAGTCTTCAGTCTTCACTTCAAGCTTCATCATCAGTTGAACCTGCAATATTTTGGGGGCAGCCTTGTTAGTGCTTCGGATGTTTAAAGTTATCATATGCTTTTATCAAATAGAAACATCTACTTATCACATCATGCATTTAGAGGAGAGATGAGATTAGATATATGACACAAATCAAGAAGAAACCATGAAGAAGATCAATCAATACTATCAGGTACATTTTTATGCTAACTTGTTTGTTCATTGTGCAGGTATAGGACAAGTTTTGTTGCTGATTTGAAGACAAATAAACATGTGGATTAAATGTGGCTCCCACAAGGGTTTGAGCCCAGTATGTTTCTTTTCATTTTTGAAAAGAGTACCAAAAAAGACAGGATGCATCATTCCAAGCTATATCATGCATCATCTAATCAACTTCCAAAAATGATATGTCACCATGATATTATTACAGTTGATTGGAGAAAATCAGATTAGCATGACTAAGTCAAGTGAACAAAGACATAGTGCAGAAATCAGATTACAGTCACAAAAGAATATCCAAGCTATAGGAGCCATCTGAAGTACATAATCATTGTGAATGTATGTATTTATTTCGTCACAGCTAATAAGAGCAACTAATAGAGTGCATTCATAGTACAAGGATATGATACAAGTGTTTAGATTAATGTGCCTGATGAAGAGAAGAGAAACAAAATAAAGTTTCCAAGATGCAGAGCTTATGTGTCATTTGAGCAAGTTACAGGATAAATCATGTGAAGGTATCATCTCATTATGATAAAAGAGTAAGAAGTAAAATGACATGATACAGGTACTCAAAGTGATCAAGCCAGTTGAGAGATACAAGTTATGCCTTTAAAAAGACAAAATCAAAATAGCAAGGCATCAATAGCTCTAGCTGATATATGGCAGTTTAAAAATATAGTCATGAATATATCATTGTCATAGACTATTCTAGGCAGTCATATAGTGACTGGAAACAATGAGAAGCATCTATCATTTGTAAGAATAGAGAATAAGTAAAAGAAATGTCATGAGTATATATGTATGGAAACATAGTGCTTGAGTTGTTTCATAAACAACAAAGTGTACAGTCATCCTGAAAGAAGGATATTCACTTTGCAAAAGGCAGTCATCAATGCCTTAAGGCTTCAAAACATCAAGATACAAGGAGGTATAGATGAGACATACAGAGGGGCAACATCCAAAGATGAAGCACATGATGCATAACAAATACCAGAGTATACAATATAGGGTCATCATTGACATGAAAGTCATGTATAAGGTCAAAAGCAAAGAGACAGTCATGTCTAAAACAAAGGAGTCCAACATCAAGCACAATGAAGTGACAGGAATGACACAACCCAAGTACTACAAAGATGCAAATATCCTTAACCTGCAAGTACAGTCATATGTTGATAACATAATATCATGTCATATACCTAACATCTTGTCATATACCTGTGAGAAATGATGCATATCAAGTGATAAAGATCAGGGATAAAGAAGAAGCAATCACAAAGTCTAAACCATAGTTGAAGACATCATGATACAGTCAACAAATGCCAGAAAGAGAGATACCTTGTAAGAATAAAGACAAGTGCAGTCACATTTATCATAAATAGTTATGACAGTGATCAATGAGGTGGCTTATGCAAGCAAAAACAATCAGAGTAGATCATAGTTTCCATATCCATTAATAGGAGTAGAACATTCTTGAAGGAGAATACCACATCAATGATGAAGGACTGAAGGAGAAGAAGAAAGTGTGATATATATGCTACTATAAGATCCAAATCATGAGATAAGCAGTGAGTATGCACAAGGACAACTACAGGAGTATCTAAAGAATGCCAAAGATAGTCAGGAGATGATCCCACAGTCACACATGACAAATGATCAAACATCCTACAGTTAGCAAGCAGAGGAGATACATGATATGCAAATAGGCTAAAGGAGCCATTTGTGCAACAGGAGAGCCTTCTAGAAATGTCAATATATGATATAGATGGAGATAAAGAAACAACAATCATACCTTTTGAATATCAAAATCTTGTTATCACATGATGGCCTAGAGCTACAGTGGAAGGCAGATAGGTAAATACATCATCATCATCAATAGCTATGACAGTGACAAGTTTTAAAGGAGGAGAAATTTCTGTGCAAAGCAAAGTGAAATTTCATTTATTAATACTTTCAAAATCTAGTGCCTTTTTTCCTACAAAATTTTTTTTTGCACCCACAGTCAAGAAGGTTGCTAGACAGAGAAGAAGATGTCATAGCCGTGAGCAGGAAGCACTTTTTCATGATAAAAATGTATACCCATCTGCAAAAAGAGGAAGGTCTTTTAAGGAAAATTCAAACCCTAGTGCCATCTTGCACTTATAGTCAACAAGAGTGATAAAGTATATCTACTGCCATAGCCATGCTAGAAGAAGACATTTCTCATGCTAAAAAATTGAATACCCATCTGTAAAAGATAAAACCCTTGTTTCTTTTTTGCACTTATAGTCAAAAAGAGAATAACAGTGGATATTCTAGGAGAATGGCCGTGATAGTGAGAAGGATTTTTGTGCAAAGAAGGTTGAAACCCTTGTTTCATTTTTAGAAACCCTCAACATTTTCCACATTTTTGGTGTCCACATACAGATGAAGCACAACCGTAGCAAATGGAGGTTTGTATGCACAAAAGGAACAAACCCCTGTCATAAAATTTCAAACCCTCAAGATTTTTGCACCTACAGTCAAGTCAAAGATGAAAGGAGATATATATAGGCATAACTGATAGAGATATGTCATTTTCTTCAAGAAAATATAGTACCCACTTCAAAAGAAGGCCCTTGTCATTCTTTAGTTGTAAAAAGACAAATGAAGCTACAGAAGAGGAAGAAAAGCAAGTGCTTACCTTGTTTTATGGTAGGAGGAGACACCTATCCACTACCATAGGAGTATCAAGCTATCAAATACAGGTAATAGTTGCAAAGAAGAAAGATACAAAGACAAGGAGTGTGTTAAAGAAAGAGCAATGTATGGAGATAGCCATGAAAGAAGAAGGATGCCGCAACCATTAAAAGAGAATGAAGCTACATATGTCAATAAAAATGCCTCATATGACACTCAAAATAGTGTTACCTTCTTCCTTATTATGCAGAGTTCCAGAGATTTGACCAAGAGAAGCCATGAAAGGGAGAAAAGACACGAGATATGATGGAAACATTCAAAACCTAAACTGACAGAATGCAGTTGCAGAGTGTTGGAGAAGAATGCCAAATGAAGAATGAAACAACTTTTAGGGTTCTCTTTGCTTTTTGTTCGAAGGTTCTTTTGAGTTTTGACTTGATAAAAGACAAAATAATTACCTTATCCAAAATGCCCATGGTCAAGACTTTTGTCTTGAAGTTTCCTAGCTATAACATGGAGTGGCTAACCAACATTGCTGAGGATTGATTTTTATTAAAGTCAAAAAGGGTCGATATGATGAGAAAGCAAGGCTTCTTGCCTTATGAATTATTTAACTCCCTTATGGTCAACAAGAGTCAAGGATGCTATATATGATACTCATGCTCGAAGATTCCTTGTATTTTTTGCAAACATTCAAAGGTAAATGCTTCCTTATTATGCATGGTGGCCATCAAGGTCAAAGGGGTATTGTTTTAGACATGGCATGCATGAGGATAGAGCATGGAATATACAAGGTGGCAGACAAGGTAAGCAAGTATAATGGTGCAGTGTTAATGCATGTGGAGTGATAAGGGTAAATTTTTGCCTTAATGTATTTGCATCATGCAAACTAGGGGTTTTTCCCACATGGAGGTATAAGGGATTTTTTTTTTGTATTTTCTTCTACGTCCTATTTTTGTTGATATCATGCAAATTAGGCAAGTGTAATTGGAGCGATAAGGAGTGATATTTTTCTTCTAATCATGCATGATTTTACAAAGTTATTAATTGTAAATAAATAATAAAGTAATACTTTCCAAATTACTTTATTATTTTCCACAAATTGTAAAATCAAAATTAGAATAAGTTGTAACTAATAATAAAGTAATTATTTTTACTTTATTATTTACTCACAATCAATTTTGCTCATGCAAAATCATGCAAATTGATTACTTGAGTTAACTAGGCCACCTAGGAGGTTTTTTGCATGATTTTAGGGATATTTTTAGGGTTCTTGGTCAACTTTTTGGTCAAGCATATGGAGAGGCCCAAATTGGAGCTATTTTTTCTCAAATTGTGATAGTTTTAGACCCTAATTTTGAGGATTTTGGAGGTTTTCTTGAGAGTAATTATTTTTAGAGGCAGTTAGCTGCAAGTTCATATTTTTTGCATGCCTCTTGGAGAGAGAAAACCTATATATTGTAAAGCAAAAGTTTGTTTTTGCTAGTTCTTGATTGTCATTCTGATTCAGACAGATTGGAGGATTCTTGTAGCTCATTTTTTTTACAGTTTTATTGAGAGATTGGTAGGTTACAGGTTATATTTTTGTCTTCTTTGCAGAGTTTTCCTTTGTTTCTTTGAGATCAGTTAAATTACCTCTCCATTTAGTGCTAATTATTGAAGTGATTTTGATGAAATTTTGTTGTGTTTTATCATTAAACCTTTAAAATTATTGTCTCACTTCCTTGCTTGCAGCATTAAGCATATAGTCATCACAGGTCTTAGGTTGTGTTAACCAGAAATAGTCATTTTGTGTTGTGAAAAAATCATTTTCTTCATAGAAACCCTGTTCTCAAACCTTCCTTAGAATCACTTTTGTGATATTTATGCCAGGTTTGGATTGTGTGAAAATCAAATTTCTAAGTTACATTGTGGATCAAATTGCATATTTTTATCCAATTTAGGTGCATCACCAAATTTTACCTTTTTTGTATTCACATAGTCTCTTCTTCCCTTTTCCCAAATAGTAAAAACATACATCTCAATAGAACATTTGAAGGGAACCAACCCATAATCTGGAGGTCTAATTTCATTATAAGGCACCCACAACCTGAAATTAGTCCCATGTTACATAGAATTGTAGAGATTTACTAGCCTTGCATATGGGTGCAATTCCCAGTGATAACATGATAAGAGTGGCTTGGATGAAATTGGTCTCATGTTGCAATGTTATAGGAGGAGTATGGAGAAAATAAGACTCTTTGATCCTGAAGGTTTTATTCATCACACAAGGCATAAAGTTGGTAGGCCTGCATACCCGCACCATGTCCTGTTTGATGAGGATATTGTCAGAAATTGTGAATCAATGCAACAAGTTTTTTTCTTGAGAAATAAATTGAAATTGATAATGGATGCAGAGAAAAGGAAAAAGAATGCTAACTCTGCATATCAAGGGGCTTTCATTGAGATTCAAAACCCCATTGAGAGAATCAAAATGTTCTTTGCTAAAGGAGATGAATTAATTATTGAGGCACCTGCTGGAGAAGAGAGGCCCACCTATCAGCCAAGTAGTTCAAGGGTAAGTACATTAGAAAAAGTTCCCCTGACTCTCTTGAAGCCCCTGCCCCAAAGAGAGAAAAAATAATTAATCTTGAAATAGAAGAAGAAATGGAAGTTGTGAATCTAGAGGAGGAGGTGATAGCAGAACAAGACCCACAACCCTCACATCAATTGCATTCTCCCCCAAGGATAGCACCATATGCCTCCCTAGAAAATAGGTTGACAAGATCCATAGTCAACAATGAGGTGGACACCGAAGATGTGAGGGAGGTGGCATGCAATCAGTTTATCTCTAATGATGCATTCATTGCCACTCCAAAATTCAAATCCTTTGTGTTGAGAATGAGGAGTGAAGAATTTTAGAAAAAGATAGAAGAAGAAAAAAGTGGTGCAAACCCTTCAGAGTATGATGCTATCACAAGGAGGGTTTTGAGTGAAGTGAACAAGGACATCAATTCCATGAATCTCGAGGAAGGGAGAGAACTTGTGAAGAGAAGAAAAATCCTACTATTGTCATACTAGACACTATTAGATGCTATTGGATTTGATACCATTACTAGGGATGATGTAGATGTAAGTGAAGAACAAGCCAGGAGGGCATTGTAGGGTACTATCTTTGACCCTAAATTTGATACCTTGTCTATCTAGGCATTGGCCCCAAATGATAAGAAACCAAAGGTAGGTTTGGAAGAATTAACTATTAATGTGATCATCAAGAGGGTGTCAGACACCCCTGCTCCTCAGGCAGCCAGCTTGAATGTACAGACAACACATTTTGCAGAGGCAACAACACTTAGACTACAGAAAGATTACAATGAATTATTGGGGAAATATACAGAGGCGATGGCTAGACATAATGTTTATGAGAGTCAACCTCAATTGGAAGCTAGTCCATCTCAAACACCTCTAATTATACAAACTGTAGAGTCATTACCAGTGGATACACAACCCTTGCTTCAAGAAATAAAGGAGATGAAAGAGGAAAATAATAAGTTGAAAGGAGAAGTAGAAGGAAAAGTGGAAGGTGTAGCCACAAATTTAATCACGTATAGAATCAATAGGATATTGGCTAGGTTGGAGGAGACCCATTGGTCTTACTCTCTGTTAAGGATAGCACATGAAAAGCATGAATCAGACAAACAGAAGCTACCAACTATGAAGACTAGATGGTTACCAAGGATTGGAAAAATCAGAGACTTTCTTAGGTGTTCTAGATATGATCCAGATGCTCCTCTTGAGTTGTAGTTGGTATTAGGAATGTTGGAAAATTTTAAGAAGGTGGCTACTTATCAATTAAAATTGGATATAGTAATAAGGGATAAAATGCAAGCAGTTGAGAAGCTAGACACAAAATGGTTACCTCACATTTTAGAAGCTAATGGGACAACAAAGGACATGAACAAGTGGAAGAAGGAAATCATCGATAATGGTAATCAGTTAATTCCATCTTGTTGCGATAAGGGAGATCCAGCTTTGCATGTGTTAAGTTGGACACTTGAAAGGCTACATGTGGTGGACATCACATTTGATTTATTTGGTAAAAATGTCAAAAGTATCCTAGATGCACAATATGTCAGCCACAATAGTAAGATAGCATAAGTCATCTCATTTCCTTGGCTGGCTGAGAGTACATACGGTATGTGGCAAGACAGATATGGACCTAAAGAATGACAACTTGGCTACTATCTTCCAACCACAAGAATGCAGATCCCCAGGCAGCTCCTCGTGTTTCTCAAGGCCAACCACTCCTTTTCTTTTTTCCTCTGGTGCAATTAATGTTTCCTCAGTGCCTTTGGGTGAATTTGAAAGACAATGTATTAATTGCTGAGGGTACACGTTCCTATTATATATTAGAACTGTATCACTCATTTTAATGTTGTTGAAGACTTGAAATTTTTTGGAAAAGTAATGCAAATACAAGCTCTCTCAGTTGCTCTATTTTGTGATGTAAGTTTATGAGTTACATGTTGGATGCCTTATGCATAAAATTTATCAATTTCATGTTGTTTATCTGATCAATTCTATTAGTTGGCTAAATTCACATATAAAACCTAATCATAAGATTTGGCATATCTTTAGGGTTTTATAATTTACAAATTTGAGTACAAACAAAATCAATATTGACATTAAAGTGATGTACAAAAGCATTGGCCAAATCATTGAAGGAATGAATAGAACTATTAGGAAGAGAATAAAGC
Source organism: Cunninghamia lanceolata (assembly GCA_027924645.1). Taxonomy (NCBI): domain Eukaryota; kingdom Viridiplantae; phylum Streptophyta; class Pinopsida; order Cupressales; family Cupressaceae; genus Cunninghamia; species Cunninghamia lanceolata. The sequence continues at coordinate 1,587,111 of BSBN01001102.1, forward strand.
CATTCAATTACATAATCCTTTTAATTTCTAGGGAAGAGCTTTGTAAAAAGTTTATCATCATAAACATAATCAAAACAAACTCCCAATTGTGTCATAAGGTCCCCTTTACCACTATACATTACAAAACTAGGGGCCACCGAACAAACTAGAAATGGATAAGAAATAACTCAAATGAAAGTGGATTATGCTTGATTTCTCCTATGATATCCTTTGATTACTAGGGGTAATGCATCAACTTTACTTTTCATCTCATCAATTCTTTTAAGGATGAGATCTATGTTGGAAGGATGAACATTACGAGTTATGATTAAAATGGGATTGAAAGTGGCAACATGAGATAATATGTGGAGTGTAGGTTGATTGGGGACAAAGAATGAAGTTGGAATGACAATGCTAGAAGTGGGAACATGAGTAGTGGGTGAGAAGCAAACACAATTAGGGGATGAGTGGAAGGTACAATATGAGAAGTAGGTGTCAATGAGAGGATCAATGATAGGAGCTATGAAAAATTGATAAGCAATACGAAGAAGAGAAGAAATATGTGGCTTGGCTAATGCAAGAGAAGATGTGGAAGGAGGCACACTAGACGAAGAGGCTTGTGAAGGAAGGGGAGGAGACACACTATTTAAGGAACTTGACAAGCTTATTCTTTGACCTATATCACTTAATACTTCCATCACATAAGGATTATCCATTAACAAATTATGAAGAACATCAATCAAATTTGAATAATTAACATTATTGCTCAAATTCGTAAAGGTCTGATATAAGTATTTGTGTAGTAAGATCCATGTCTTGCCTATCCATATGTGCAACATGTGCATCATGATGAAAAATATCTTCCCCATTAAAATATGTAGTAGTCATCAAATCCTCAATCATAACTTCCTCAAAATGAATCGAGGCCATTGTAGAGTTAAGCCTAAGGTTTCTTCTTAGTGCAAAATGAGGATTAGGTTGAGACCTTGACATTCAAGCAAAATATAAAGCAATGAAAAGGAAATTACATCCAAGTAATCCTAATTTTTTCTACCAACAATTCATACCAAAGATTGAACAATTTAAGGATATTGTAATAGATAATTTGCATCGACACAAATAATATTACTGAAGCATTTCAAAGTTAAGGCCATAAGAATCATCCTTTTTTAAACATGGATTGCAAATAATTCTGAAATTTAGAATTCTTGTTCATTAACATTATTGCCTGCTACAATGTCATCCAATGTATCATTGTCAATGTTCATATGTTCTTTCAAGTATTTAATATTATCATCATCCTTATCTTGACCTGCATCATCTTCATCATCATTGAAATTTGACTATAGACCATCTATATTGTTACCAAATGTATTTGGATCATCATTTTCTATACCATCCATATTGTTGTCTTCCATAACATCATCTAACTCTGGATTGTTGTCTTCTTATGCCTGAACATAACCATCTTCAACATCATCATGGATGTCAATTTCTTTGATCTTCTCTAATCCCTCTCTCTCATTTTGCTAGCCATCATTGTTTTGCTTGGTATCCACTTGTTACATCCCTCCTTTTGAAAACAATGATGCTATTTACTTTCTTACAAATTTTAGTAAATTACTATGTTGTGAACGACTCGAAAACTGGAAATTTATCTTACAAAGTTGTTTTATGAAATTGCGGAATCTATTGATTACGATCAAGTGTTATGTAGACTAAAAGTCTTTATATTAAATGCAATGATGTTTGAATATATTATATTTGGATCATAGATGCTTTGACCACAAAATTGTATGCGAGTCTGTCGATGCAGGAACAGGTGGACTGTGTTCGACGGAAGAGAAAGTATCTTCGAGAGAGAGTATAGACTCTGGAAACTAACCAAAGGTGTTTGTCACTGAGATCGCCAAACAGATAGATAAACCTGGGAACCATCAAGTAAGTCTTGTTTGTCGGTTTGGGTAGTTTAATTGATGTCGTCGACAAAGGATAAAGTAAACATCCTAGTCGAAAGTAGTCTTGTAGAATCTTGGAGTCGTCTATGGCGTCGTAAGTTCCTAATAGCAAGTCGACGTATTTGAGATGTTTGATATTTATGTCTATAAGTATTTACTGAGTCATCTTGTGGCGAAATTGCAAATCTTGTCTCGAAATCGAAATTGCGAGAAATCGACCTTGAGCGTCTAATGTTGTAAGAATTCGTTGCGATACGATCAGTCCATGGGGATTGTCGTAAATCGCGTCGAATTTATGTTGCAAATATTTTCTTTTCGCGTAGATCGACGAATGTCGATTTGAAGCCATAGTGTGATATAATTTATTTTTAGTCGTCGTGTAGCGAGAGTTTTTCCTTCTAGTTTAGACCGTGATTTGTTGTCAATTTAACCTTGAAGATCTCTTATTAAGTAGGTTTTTGTCTCCTTTTTATTTTCGATCAACACGATGCTTCAGTTATTACCTTATCACCGCCATGCCAAACTTAAACTCCGTAATACATCTTGTAGTGGTCTTGGATTGATTTAGATGCCATGGTTATCGAGTGAAGGCGGAATTGTTGCGTCTTCTAGCGGACCACGTCGCCAAAGGAGCCACCACCTTTTTGTATGGTCATGTTACGTGAGAAGTCAAGTTCAAGTTTAAGTATGTCAACCCATGTGTATAGATTTACGTCAACCGAAAATTCTTTGGTGGGATTCTTTTAACCAAGACATGAGAGGTCAGCTCACGAATTGGAGAGGGTGTAACCTTTTCTAATGCCGATCTCCCATCACCTTGGAGTGTGGAGAAGCATCGGAGGTCGTGGGTTCGATTATCACCGACGGCATTTATTCTCAATGAACTTTGTTTTGAAAGTGCTAATTAATGATGGTATACGTTTGAAAAGTCGGTTGAAAGTGGTTAACTTCTTTTGTGAAGAATCTGCGGAGAGAGAGAACGTTTCCTATATCTCTGCGCAGCATGGGAAGTGGTTGTAACTTCCTTTGTGGGCAGTGAGGACAGCGTGGAGTGGAAGTTAGTGGAGAGTGTTATTTTTGCAGGGTTGAGGGAGAGTTATTCCCGGTGCCCCGTCAACGGTTAAGGCAAAATCTTTTGCTACGGATATGGGACTTCTGGTGTATAAGCCGTCGCGGAAGTTGGTGTGGAGGGAATCTAGGAGTCGAGGGAAGTTTGTTGCGATCGAGGGTAGTTAGTAGAGAAGGCAGTGAAGGAAGGGGAGTTGGAAATTTGAGTGAGCAGAGGCTCGCGTGGCCGGGTTTTGGTATCTCATGTTTGTGAATAGAATCCTGGAGCAGAGTTCATGATTTGTGCATGGCTTGTAATTGGCCGCTTGGTGGAGACTTTGGAGAGAGGAGCACGGGACAGAAATTGAGTAGTAAGACAGCGTGAGATGGTATCTGCGAAGGGATGTAGAGGTCGTTCTTTTGGTAAAGGCAGTAAGAGTTGAGAAGGAAGCGAGGAGTGAGAACGGTGTTGTGAGTATGAAAGAGAACTGTGTTATGAGTAAGAGAGTATAAACTATGCTGTGAGGAGCGAAGAGAACAGTGAGAGTTTAGTCTGTGGAGAGAGGAGCGAAAAGGAGTAAGAGTTGAGACTGTGTAGTGAGGAGTAAAAAGGCAGTAAGAGTTTAGAACAGTGCTGTGAGGAGAGCGAAGAAGGCAGTAAGGGTTAGAATTGTGCAGTGAAGAAACGAGAGGCAGAGAGCCCTCGGAGTGAAAGAGCACTCCAGCAACCTTCGTTTTTAATAACAGGTTCTTTATCTTTACCATTTGTCTTAGTTTTAAACAGTAAGGAAGAGAGTCTCATGGTTATGGAAGACTATTATGTTTAGATATGAGTAAAATAGAATGATAACGCAAGTTTAATACGATTTCAGTGTGCGGTAATTCCTTGAAAGAGCTTTATTGCTATGTAGGACATATGATAAACTCAGAAACTAATGTATGCTGTCACATTACTGTGTTTTAAGATTAGAAAATGCTGAAAAAGAAGTGTTACTACCTTCTAGGAAATGTAAACACTGAAACTGTAGTTGTTCTCGTCATAAATGATGATGTATAGCCAAAGAACGCTGCTCTCTAAAGTATATGCATTTAGGAATGAACTTGTCTCGATGCAAGACGTAATTTACCTTCTGTGAACAATAAACAATGACGTAAGATAGAAGAATTGCCTTTAGGTCTGTGTTATGAACATAAAACTGCCTTGGAGGTTTTGAACGATGCTCCACGTGCATGCTATGCAGGAGTCAAATCGTAGTTAGTAAGCATGTTCGACGAATAGCTAGAAAATGCATTTGTAAACAGCCGATGTCTTATCCGTTTAATATCTTGATCTACATTTGAAAGATTCCCAAACCTTTTAGATTTATTTACAGCTCTCAGCTATTTAAATCTTGTGAAACTAATGACTCGGAAAGAGGAGTAGGAAGATAAAAGTGTTGGTAATGTTTAGGAAACCGTTTTGGTTCCGAAATGATCAATTTGAGCTGAAAACCTGCATGTGAGTCAAGATTGCGTTGCATGCGATGATGTTAGAATCGCTTAACCTTGTAGACCATTTGAGTCTAGAACCCTAGAATTTTGGGATAACAGAAAATGATTTAGATACTTGTGTATGTTGTGTTAACATGGGAACCAAGTAAACAGATTTGAAACCACTTAGGAGTGGACGTGTCTAAATAATGATTTTTCAGGGTAATGGGATTATGAAAGTCTGAATTCGAGATTAGAATAATATCGCGCAATGCGCTATTGTAGGGGGATATCCTAAGCCTTGAGGTCATCAAGGTCGGCAAAATGAGTTCAAACTATACAAATAGGAAACTGTAGGATTTCGACCAGTTCAAGTCGAGTAGGGTGGGTGAACCAAGATCATGCGTTTTTAAAACGCTAACTAAATACAAATCCTTTGGCCAAGGTGATGTACTATCCTCAAGTGCATCAAACGTTCACTGTAACTGGATGGCATTTCTTGTGGAGTGTCGTGCATGACTAGAGGGTATCTAGGGATCTGTACGATAACAAGACATGTAGGTTACAACACCAGAGCTCAGATGGCAAACACCGATGGTTATCCTAAGTCTATCCTCTTGAGTAGGGTAGGGCCACTTCCGGTTAGGAAGGAGTGCGGGAGACCGACGGTCTGTGGTTGGAGGTTAAGCTCCTTGAAGATACTTTCTCTTCCAAATACTGAGGAATTGCTGAGTCTTAAACGTGAAGGGTTGACAATCGAGATGCATGATAATGGTATGTTTCCGATATTTGTTATTCCAAGAAAATATCATTTGTTAGAAAACAAAGTGTATTATGAATATCATTTCTTTCAGTCTTTATGAGAATGCAATAATGTTTATGATAAATTGAAAAATGTTGTATTGGTTTAGAGATGAGAAACTTTTGTATTTGATTACTTACTTTATTTTTAAAAAAAAATTATTACCGTCGTGAAAATTTAGTTACTTCTTGTCATTTTTGGTTTTGGTTGTTACATATGGTATCAGAGCTAGCTAGGTTCAACACTAGGGCTGATGAGTCCACTAACCTGATTAGGAAATCATCATTATGCGGGTAGCTAATGATTTGGTTTATTGTGCCAGGATGGCATACACCAAGAGAACCGCAAGAAAATCCTTCGCGGGTAAGAAGCGTTATCTGCAAGCAAAGCAGAAACGACTTGCGATGGTCAAGACCATAGAGAAAACCAATGACGAGAATGACATTTGGCTTGATGATGTGGAAACCTTAGCCAATGCAATGTCACGACTTAAGCGAGTTAGGAGAGAACTCCTAGTGGGAGCAGAGATGGTAGTTCGAACCATGATCGACCGTTGCTCCTGGATTGAAACTGATAGTGTACCTATTAGTGTACCTGAGATTGTACCTAGTACTATACCCATGATCAATAGAGATCCTCGTGTAGTGCCTAGAGTTGAGATTATTGAGATATCTTCTGATAGTGAGTCTGAGGGGTATACACCTCGTGATTATGTGTCGGACAATGAATCCGAAGGATACACTCCACTAGATAACATTATGTAGAAACATGAGATTTGTCTATCTCTAATGATGTTGAAACAATTTTGCAAAATAAATAAAGACAAAATTTTGGTTTGAGAGCAATTATGAATATGATCAAATGCTGTGTTCTTTTGATGGTGTTTAATTTAATAAGCGTAAAACTGATTAGTATATGTTTAAACAGGTGTGAAACTAATCTAGCATGGACCAATTAGGGTTTAACGAGGGGGAGGATCGGGAAGGTCGTAACTCTCGGGAAAATTCCACTGACAAGTTGGATAGGATCCTCAACATGCTCACTGAAACCAAGGAAAGACTAAACAAACTAGAGAGGAAAATAGATGAAACTAGTAACACAGAGGATGGAAACGAGAACTCACACTTCACAAGCAAGAGTAAACATTGGGAAAATGGCACGTCAAGTGAACATTATGATGACAGTGAAGCCCAAAGAAGAACCAAGGATAAACTTGCTTTAGAGTTATCAAAGGATATGAAGAAGGTTAATCCTCCAAAGTTCGATGGAACAAAAAACTGGAGATGCAGCTAAAGCATGGTTGACGGAGATGGAGAAATATTTTGAGATCAGAAACTACTCTGAGGTTACTAAAGCCGTGTGGGGAGCCTATCAGTTGTCTGGGGAAGCATCCACTTGGTGGATGAATAAGAAAATGGAGTTGGAACTAAGTCCCTTGAAGGTGACATGGGACGAGTTCGTAGAACTTTTCCGTAAACGGTGGTTACCACAGTTGTATTTTGATCAGAAGTTAACGGACTTCCAGAACCTCAGGCAAGGTGAATTATCTGTGATTGAGTATGCAGAAAAATTCACTAGGTTACTGAAGTATGTTCCCCAATACCAAAAGGACGAAAGGTTCCGAATCAGAAAGTTCATCATGGGACTCAACCCTCAGATCGGTGGTGAAGTGGAGGTGCATGGTCCAAGCACAATGGATCAAGTTTATGAAAAGGCAATAAAACAGGAGCAAAAGATTAAGTCTATCTCCGCTTACCGTGATAAGAAACGCAAGAAGTTTGACAAGAACTTCAATGATCAGTCTTTTAAAAGGAAAAACAATAAGGGATTTGGAAGCAGGAGGTTTGATAGGGGAAATCGAAAGAATCAAGGAGGATTTGGTAATGATCGCAGGGGTGAAGATTTTAAGAGAAATGCAACTTTTAAGAAGAATGGTGATTCTGCAAGTAGGCCATCTGAGAAGCGAGGACCTATAGGAGGATGTTTCTCTTATGGAGGAGATCATTATGCCAACCGTTGCCCCAACAAGAAGCCGAATGGAAGGCCCAGGAACACGGAGCTTCCTTCACAACAGGAAGCCTTTCAGTAAAGGATTCATGCCGCTCTCGACAATCGGCAAGCAGAGTATCAGATCACTCCTATTGAGATGACAGGTACCTTATTTGGAGTTCCTGTTTCTATTTTATTTGATACGGGTGCCACAGAAAATTTTGTGTCACCTAGAGTACTAAGTAAGTTTTCTAGAAAAGCTGGCTATATGTCAAAACCTTGGACAGTAGAGTATGCCAATAATTCAAAGGCTCAGGTAGAGCAATGTTTGTTCGAAGCTAGGATTGATGTTTCTAACTTCACCACTGAGGCAAACTTGTACGTAGCGCCTTTAGGGTCCTACGATGTCATCCTAGGAATGAACTGGTTGTGGAAACATCGAGCCAAAGTAGATTGTTTTCATAAAACCATTGAGTGTCTGGATGAGATGGGCAAAACGGTAAATCTCCAAGGAATTCAGAGGGAAATAAAGGTTAGATCCATTTCATCAAAACAACTAAAGCGGGCTAGGCGAAAGGGGTGTCAACTTTTTGTAGTTAAGATGGACCTAGTAGAGGAAACCCCGGAGAAGCAATCTTTTGAGGAAAAATATCCATTTCTGTACAACTTCAGAGACGTATTTCCTGAAGAGTTACATGGCTTGCCTCCGAAGAGAACATTTGACTTTGGTATAGATCTTAAACCAGGATCGGAGCCAATCTCTAAAGCTCCGTATCATATGACTACCACTGAGCTTATGGAATTAAAAGCTCAGTTGCAGGAGCTTTTGGCTAAGAATTTGATTAGGCCAAGTGTATCACCATGGGGAGCTCCGGTTATCTTTGTCAAAAAGAAAGATGGAACTCTCAGGCTGTGCATAGACTATAGGATGCTTAATAAGGCAACTATAAAGAACAAGTATCCCTTGCCACGAATTGATGATCTATTTGACCAAATGCGTGGCGCATCGGTCTTTTCCAAGATAGATCTGAGATCTGGATACCATCAGTTAAGGTTAAAAGAGGAAGACATCCCCAAAACAACTTTTAGAACAAGGTATGGTCTTTATGAGTTCACGGTGTTACCATTTGGATTGACCAACGCACCTGCTGCTTTCATGAATCTCATGAATAGTGTATTCAGAGATTGTCTCGATAAGTTTGTTCTAGTCTTCATTGACGATATTCTGATCTATTCCAAGGATGAAGAGGAGCATGCACGACATCTTCAAATAGTGTTGCAACAATTAAGAGAGCATAAGCTGTATGCGAAACTCTCCAAGTGCACTTTCTTTCAGAAAGAGGTATAGTATTTAGGGCACATTATATCAGCCGATGGGATATCAGTTGATCCGGCCAAAATAAAAGCTATTATGGAATGGCCTGAACCTACCAATGTGTCAGAGGTACGAAGTTTCATGGGATTGGTAGGGTATTACAGGAAATTTGTGCTGAACTTCTCAAGCATTGCTAGTCCTATCACCTCTTTGCAGAGAAAAGGAAAAAGGTTTGTTTGGACGGTTGAATGTAAAAAGGCATTTGACTTGTTAAAAGAAAAATTAACAACCGCTCCAATTTTGAAAGTTCCTAATCCAAAGGGAGAGTTTGAGGTTGTCACTGATGCCTCGGGTGAAGGATTGGGAGGTGTGCTTATGCAAGATGGCAGGGTGGTAGCCTATGAGTCAAGGAAGCTGAAAAATTATGAGCAGAACTACGCTCCTCATGACCTAGAAATGGCAGCAGTAGTTCACGCCCTTCAGATGTGGCGACATTACTTGTTGGGAAGGACTTTTATTTTAAAATCTGATCACCAAAGCCTTCGCTACATATTTACACAACCTAATCTCAATGCAAGGCAAAGGAGATGGCTGGAACTCATATCAGATTATGACTTTGAAATTTCTTATATCAAGGGCAAGGAGAGCCGAGTAGCAGATGCCTTAAGTAGAAGAAGGCACATAGCCTCTATAATCTCCATACATGCTAACTTTAAAGACTTAGTATTGCAAAACTTATCTGGGGATGAGTATTATGAACAAGTGAAACAGGCTCTGCACCTAAACCCTAAGGACCCAAGATATGACGGATTCAGTTTTGAATCCGATGGATTGCTGAGATTCAAGGGAAGAATTTATGTCCCTGATTTAGAGGAACTTAGAAACCTTGTGTGGAAGGAAGTTCACTGTGCTCCTTACTCTAGACACCCTGGTGTAACAAAACTGTTAGCTGATGTCAAGCAGTTATATTTCTGGAAAGGAATGAAAAGCGATGCTGCAAGGTTTGTAGCTAGTTGTTTGGAGTGTCAGAGAGTGAAGGCAGAACACCAACATCCTGCTGGGTTGTTGTACCCACACGATATTCCGGAATGGAAATGGCAAGTTATTAGTATGGATTTTGTCCAAGGGTTGCCAATGTCTAAGAATAGGCATGATGCAATATTGGTAGTTGTGGATAAACTAACCAAGGTTGCACATTTTATACCAGGAAATTTGACAGATGGAGCACATCTTTTGGCTCAAAAATTTGTGCAAGAGATTTTCAGATTGCATGGGGTACCTGAAAAGATAATATCTGATAGAGATGCACGAATAACTTCACGATTTTGGCAAACCTTATTTTCTACATTGGGGACTAAACTGAATGTAAGTACTACTTATCATCCCAAAACTGATGGTCAGACAGAAAGAGTGAACCAAGTATTAGAAGACCTTTTGAGAATGTATTGCATGGATCAGCAATATAGATGGGAGGAATATCTACCTCTTGTCGAGTTCGCCTATAACAACTCCTATCATTCTGCCATTAAGATGGCGCCATTTGAAGCATTATATGGAAGGAAATGCAGAACTCCTATAAGCTGGGATAAGCTGGAAGATAGGATAAGCATTGGACCTGAAATGCTTGCTGATATGGAAGAAAAAGTTAAAGTGATTAGGAAGAGGTTGGCAGAAGCCAATGACAGGCAAAAGAGTTATGCTGATCGCAAGCGAGTGCCTAGACACTTCTCTGTTGGCGAGAAGGTGCTTTTGCAGGTGAAACCCCAAAAGAGTTCTATTAAGTTTGGCAAATCTTCGAAATTGGCTCCTCGTTATGTCGGACCTTTCGAAGTTCTTGAAATCATTAATCCGGTTGCCTACAAAGTTGCTCTACCTCCAGCCTTGTCTAAGATGCATAATGATTTTCATGTTTCGTATTTAAAGAAATATTTTGTAGGTAATAACCACATCCTTAACTGGAATTCCTTACAGATGCAAGAACCCGGGGTGGTTGTGATCGAGCCACTCAAGGTGCTCGAAATGCGTAAACTTCGTTTACGTAATCGAGAAGTTTTGCAATGCAAAATACAGTGGGACCAATATGGCGAGGATAGCGCCACTTGGGAAGACTACAAAGACATTTATCAAAGATTTCCAAAACTATTTAAAGACATTAATGTTGCTTTATAGAAAGTTTGTTTTAAGTTTAATTTTTGCTTGATAAACTTAATCATCGGGGACGATGATTTTTAAAGGGGAAGGATATGTTACATCCCTCCTTTTGAAAACAATGATGCTATTTACTTTCTTACAAATTTCAGTAAATTACTATGTTGTGAACGACTTGAAAACTGGAAATTTATCTTACAAAGTTGTTTTATGAAATTGCGGAATCTATTGATTACGATCAAGTGTTATGTAGACTAAAAGTCTTTATATTAAATGCAATGATGTTTGAATATATTATATTTGGATCATAGATGCTTTGACCACAAAATTGTATGCGAGTCTGTCGATGCAGGAACAGGTGGACCGTGTTCGACGGAAGAGAAAGTATCTTCGAGAGAGAGTATAGACTCTGGAAACTAACCAAAGGTGTTTGTCACTGAGATCGCCAAACAGATAGATAAACCTAGGAACCATCAAGTAAGTCTTGTTTGTCAGTTTGGGTAGTTTAATTGATGTCGTCGACAAAGGATAAAGTAAACATCCTAGTCGAAAGTAGTCTTGTAGAATCTTGGAGTCGTCTATGGCGTCGTAAGTTCCTAATAGCAAGTCAACGTATTTGAGATGTTTGATATTTATGTCTATAAGTATTTACTGAGTCATCTTGTGGCGAAATTGCAAATCTTGTCTCGAAATCGAAATTGCGAGAAATCGACCTTGAGCGTCTAACGTTGTAAGAATTCGTTGCGATACGATCAGTCCGTGGGGATTGTCGTAAATCGCGTCGAATTTATGTTGTGAATATTTTCTTTTCGCGTAGATCGACGAATGTCGATTTGAATCCATAGTGTGATGTAATTTATTTTTAGTCATCGTGTAGCGAGAGTTTTTCCTTCTAGTTTAGACCGTGATTTGTTGTCAATTTAACCTTGAAGATCTCTTATTAAGTAGGTTTTTGTCTCCTTTTTATTTTCGATCAACATGATGCTTCAGTTATTACCTTATCACCGCCATGCCAAACTTAAACTCCGTAATACATCTTGTAGTGGTCTTGGATTGATTTAGATGCCATGGTTATCGAGTGAAGGCAGAATTGTTGCGTCTTCTAGCGGACCACATTGCCAAAGGAGCCACCACCTTTTTGTATGGTCATGTTACATGAGAAGTCGAGTTCAAGTTTAAGTATGTCAACCCATGTGTATAGATTTACGTCAACCAAAAATTCTTTAATGGGATTCTTTTAACCAAGACGTGAGAGGTCAGCTCGCGAATTGGAGAGGGTGTAACCTTTTCTAATGCCAATCTCCCATCACCTTGGAGTGTGGAGAAGCATCGGAGGTCGTGGGTTTGATTATCACCGACGGCGTTTATTCTCAATGAACTTTGTTTTGAAAGTGCTAATTAATGATGGTATACGTTTGAAAAGTCGGTTGAAAGTGGTTAACTTCTTTTGTGAAGAATCTGCGGAGAGAGAACGTTTCCTATATCTCTGCACAGCATGGGAAGTGGTTGTAACTTCCTTCGTGGGCAGTGAGGACAGCGTGGAGCGGAAGTTAGTGGAGAGTGTTATTTTCACAGGGTTGAGGGAGAGTTATTCCCGGTGCCCCGTCGACGGTTAAGGCAAAATCTTTTGCTACGGATATGGGACTTCTGGTGTATAAGCTGTCGCAGAAGTTGGTGTGGAGGGAATCTAGGAGTCGAGGGAAGTTTGTTGTGATCGAGGGTAGTTAGTAGAGAAGGCAGTGAAGGAAGGGGAGTTGGAAATTTGAGTGAGCAGAGGCTCGCGTGGCCAGGTTTTGGTATCTCATGTTTGCGAATAGAATCCTGGAGCAGAGTTCATGATTTGTGCATGGCTTGTAATTGGCCGCTTGGTGGAGACTTTGGAGAGAGGAGCACGGGACAGAAATTGAGTAGTAAGACAGCGTGAGATGGTATCTGCGAAGGGATGTAGAGGTCGTTCTTTTGGTAAAGGTAGTAAGAGTTGAGAAGGAAGTGAGGAGTGAGAACGGTGTTGTGAGTATGAAAGAGAACTGTGTTATGAGTAAGAGAGTATAAACTGTGCTGTGAGGAGCGAAGAGAACAGTGAGAGTTTAGTCTGTGGAGAGAGGAGTGAAAAGGAGTAAGAGTTGAGACTGTGTAGTGAGGAGTAAAAAGGTAGTAAGAGTTTAGAACAGTGCTGTGAGGAGAGCGAAGAAGGCAGTAAGGGTTAGAATTGTGCAGTGAAGAAACGAGAGGCAGAGAGCCCTTGGAGTGAAAGAGCACTCCAGCAACCTTCGTTTTTAATAACAGGTTCTTTATCTTTACCATTTGTCTTAGTTTTAAACAGTAAGGAAGAGAGTCTCATGTTTATGGAAGACTATTATGTTTAGATATGAGTAAAATAGAATGATAACGCAAGTTTAATACGATTTCAGTGTGCGGTAATTCCTTGAAAGAGCTTTATTGCTGTGTAGGACATATGATAAACTTAGAAACTAATGTATGCTGTCACATTACTGTGTTTTAAGATTAGAAAATGCTGAAAAAGAAGTGTTACTGCCTTCTAGGAAATGTAAACACTGAAACTGTAGTTGTTCTCGTCATAAATGACGATGTATAGCCAAAGAACGCTGCTCTCTAAAGTATATGCATTTAGGAATGAACTTGTCTCGATGCAAGACGTAATTTACCTTCTGTGAACAATAAACAATGACGTAAGATAGAAGAATTGCCTTTAGGTCTGTGTTATGAACATAAAACTACCTTGGAGGTTTTGAACGATGCTCCATGTGCATGCTATGCAGGAGTCAAACCGTAGTTAGTAAGCATGTTCGACGTATAGCTAGAAAATGCATTTGTAAACAGCCGATGTCTTATCCGTTTAATATCTTTATCTACATTTGAAAGATTCCCAAACCTTTTAGATTTATTTACAGCTCTCAGCTATTTAAATCTTGTGAAACTAATGACTCGGAAAGAGGAGTAGGAAGATAAAAGTGTTGGTAATGTTTAGGAAACTGTTTTGGTTCTGAAATGATCAATTTGAGCTGAAAACCTGCATGTGAGTCGAGATTGCGTTGCATGCAACGATGTTAGAATCACTTAACCTTGTAGACCATTTGAGTCTAGAACCCTAGAATTTCGGGATAACGGAAAATGATTTAGATACTTGTGTATGTTGTGTTAACATGGGAACCAAGTAAACAGATTTGAAACCACTTAGGAGTGGACGTGTCTAAATAATGATTTTTCAGGATAATGGGATTATGAAAGTCTGAATTCGAGATTAGAATAATATTGCGTAATGCGCTATTGTAGGGGGATATCCTAAGCCTTGAGATCATCAAGGTCGGCAAAATGAGTTCAAACTATACAAATAGGAAACTGTAGGATTTCGACCAGTTCAAGTCGAGTAGGGTGGGTGAACCAAGATCATGCATTTTTAAAACGCTAACTAAATACAAATCCTTTGGCCAAGGTGATGTACTATCCTCAAGTGCATCGAACGTTCACCGTAACTGGATGGCGTTTCTTGTGGAGTGTCGTGCATGACTAGAGGGTATCTAGGGATCTGTACGATAACAAGACACGTAGGTTACAACACCAGAGCTCAGATGGCAAACACCGATGGTTATCCTAAGTCTATCCTCTTGAGTAGGGTAGGGCCACTTCCGGTTAGGAAGGAGTGCGGGAGACCGACGGTCTGTGGTTGGAGGTTAAGCTCCTTGAAGATACTTTCTCTTCCAAATACTGAGGAATTGCCGAGTCTTGAACGTGAAGGGTTGACAATCGAGATGCATGATAATGGTATGTTTCCGATATTTGTTATTCCAAGAAAATTTCATTTGTTAGAAAACAAAGTGTATTATGAATATCATTTCTTTCAGTCTTTATGAGAATGCAATAATGTTTATGATAAATTGAAAAATGTTGTAATGGTTTAGAGATGAGAAACTTTTGTATTTGATTACTTACTTTATTTAAAAAAAAAATTATTACCGTCGTGAAAATTTAGTTACTTCTTGTCATTTTTGGTTTTGGTTGTTACACCACTAATGCATCATCAAATACATGTCTTAATCTTGGATCATAATGTATGAAAAATATCCATTTCGGGTCCAAAATATCTTCATAGAAAAATACCTACACATGAACGACATACATATATTAGACGTAGGGTATAACAATTTTATTGATTAATAAACACATGTATATATTCGCAATAAACTATGAATTAATAGATTAATGATCACTACCACTTCTTGTTTGAGTTAAAGAAATACCTACTCACAATGAATTGGTAGAACATAAGGCTCCTTATCCTCTGGTAGGAAACATGAGGAATCTATGGAAAATAATCCACTATTGGTATCATGTCTTCGTGTCCTCTCAAATGCTTCATACCATCTACAATTAAAAATACAACATTTAAAAGAGCGGTAATCCAACTCAATAATTTCTTGTATTTTCCTAACATATTGTAGATTCCCTTCAATTATATTCTTATCTTTTGAGCTTGATCGACTGGATTGCTTGAAGTCAACCATGATGCCACAATCGAAGGATCATCTCTTTACATCTACACTTTCTACACGATAATGTAGACCATATGCCCACATTGCTGGATATTTCCTCGCCTGTGAAAGACCATTTATTTCAATGAAAACAAATATAATGATGAATATTAAAATAGTTAATAGTGTCAAAACTGTAAGGAAACAACATTTTGTAAAATTCCAACTGTACCTTTCTTTCACATCCTCTAGACATGTTGATTTCATCTTCTGTTATGTTTGATTCTATACCTGCATCTTCTATTTGATTTTGAATTTGTTCAGTAACTGATTCTAGTGTGCAATCTTTGCCCCATTCCCCAAGAAAATTAGTGGGAAGTGGAGTATTCCTTGGGTTTGATCTCTTAAACTGTCTCCTTGCTTCTAACACTTCTCTCTTTTTATCATATAGATCAATCCATTTGTTCATAAAGTCCATTTGGTACAAAATGAACTTGTTGAGTATAGCACTTTCGTCTACACATATTACATGTCAACATGTTTATTTCAAACTCCAAATATCATGCTATTAATTTGACAAATAAATTACAGAGTAAATTAATGATTGCAAGAAAAACAACCACACTGATCATGAATTTACTTGCTAATTTCTACTTGAACACCATTAGATTGTGGTTTTTCTCCATCAATAATATTTGATGCTCGTTCTTCATCCCAGAAGCGTGGCCCATCTTCAAAATCCTTACCAAGGAATTCACACAAGAAGAAAAATGCTTCATTCAATTCATACCCTTCAGCCATGCAATCCTCTAGATGTGCCTTTTGTCGGACATATCTTTTTAGAATTTTCATATACCTCTCAAAGAAAAACATCCACCTCAATGATACGACATCCACGAATTCAATGACATCTACTATGTGTATAATTAAATGGACTTGTAGGTCCATGAAACTTTTAGGGAGCTCCTTCTCAAATACACATACAATTTCTACAATTTCCTTCTTCCATTTTGGCACATCACATTCGTGGATCTCCTTGGAGGTCACCCACCTAATATAAGAATAGTAAAGTAGTATGAACCTTTAATCAAAAATTAAAATGCAATATAATATCTCTATGTCTCTCACACATGAACATTTCATATAATCACATACCGTGTAGATGTTGACAATCGACTTATGGCATTCCTTAAGTCAATTATAAGACAGGAATCCCCCCTAATTGCCAACGGTATGATATGCTATCAAACACATTTATGAAAAGGTCATTAGTAATTTTTTTCTCACACAACAAAATATCAAAATATATTTAGTACTTAATCAATGTTACCAGTAAATGTTAAATGATGATATATAATACCTTCATAAAATTATGAAAATCATGTGTTTTAAATCTTGTGATATGTCCATCAACTGTAAAATCTTTAGCCAATGATGACCCATAGCCAGTAGGTGTCCTTATTGAATGGATGACATTTTTTAGTTGGTCTAGCTCTTTTTTTTTTCAAAATCCATGGAGCTTCTGCATATGTTTCATTTTCCTTGTTTGGCCACAAATGTTTTCTATCAATTTTGGTATGCGAAAGAGCAATATCTCTCCTCGAAGACAAGGTGTCCTTCTCTTTCCCTGATATATGTCGAAATATAGAATCTGGGACATTTTTGAAGACATGCATAGGATCTAATAGGTGAGATATTAATAGATCCTTCTAGTAAGGGAGTTCATAAAATATGGATTTCCTTTTCATTCCTTCTGGCATATTAACTACAACTTGTTCTGGTTCTTCAATTGAATCATCCCAATCAAAAAAATCCTCCCAAGCTTTCAATTCAACATCTTCATACTTCTTAATCCAATCACTTGGACCCATAATCATGGGAGAGCCTCTATTTTCAACTTTTCCATCAAATTGATTCTTCAAGTGATTTCTAAACTTATGATCTAGTGGTAGAAAAACTATGTTGTTTGCGTAAATGAATTTATGTAGATCTTTAGAATACCACCCTTGAAATTGTTCTGCACATCTTGGACATGCAAATATCCCCTTTGTTTGAAGCCCTGCAATTCAATAAGTAATGTTAATAAAATAAAATAAAGTATAAAACTAAGTATGAAAGTTGGGATGAAAATAAATTATGAGTGTAAATACGTAAATATTTTATCTTACCAGAACAAACACCAAGTCCTGGGAAATCATGAATAGTCCAACATAGCACACCATACAACATGAAGGACCTATTTGATGGGGGACGTGATATGTCATACATTCTTATGCCTTTCCATAGCAGTTGCATCTCATCAATAAAAGGCACAAGATAAACATCCATGTTTTTAACTTGATGTTTTCCTGGAACAATGAGAGTCAGCATAAGCTGCTCCTTTCTAACACTCATCCATGGGGGAATATTGTATACTATCAATCTAACTAGCCAAACACTATAATTTGAGCTTAGGAAAGAGAATGGGCACACTCCATTAATTGCAAGACCAAACTTGATGCTACGGGGTTCATCTTTGAATTTTCTTGGCCATTTTTCCTCTATGTGTTTCATTGCTTTGGAGTTTGCCATAATTCACATGAATCCATATTTACTCATGTTCTTTGCATGCCATTCCATCAATTGTGCAAGTGACTTTCAACGAAACATTCGTTGAAGTCTAGGTATAATTGACATGTGACATAAAACCTTCTTTGGAACTGTAGGACCTTGTACATCTGTACGATCTCTTCTCTTTGCATATAGGGCATTCTACCTTGTTTTGATATTCATCTCTGTATAAAATGCAATCATTTTTACATGAATGAATTTTCTTATATTCAATCCCCAACTCAACTAACAACAGACATGCCTCTCTGCAAGTTGATGGCAACACATTCTGTTCAGGGAATATTTTAGTTTTTAGTGCCTTGTAAGATTGCCAGAGATTAAATCAATTGAATGTTTGACTTATGATGAACATGTTTGATATGTCAATCTATACTAGGATTTTTTATATACAATATATGGTTTTAAAATCCCCTTAAATAAATATAAACGAAGTTGATGAATGTTTACGAATTATGTACGCCAACTGACAATGCAAAGTAAGAAATATATTTTAACTCACTTCAGTAGGGTAGTGAATCCTTTGTCTGACCAACTAAATAGTGACTTTATTTCTAATAATATTAATGTGCATGCTAGTTTTGAGGTTCTACTTGCACTCGATTTGAACATGGGTGTCTTCGTTGCTTGCTTGATGGAGTCTATTAGGTTTTTATCATCAACATTACATTGGTGGTAATTACCCATGCTATCATCATTACTGTCAACCATATGATTATTATTGTCATCATTGTTTCCATCCCCAAAGAAATCTATAAGCATTTCATTCAATCCTTCTTCATGCACTGCATTTTCACTATCATGTTCATCATCATTAAGGCTAGGTGGCATGTCATCAGTGTATGTCGATCTCATCAGCTCTTCAAATTTCTCTGCTAGTAGTATTCTCTTCAATGTTCCTCTTTTCACCCTAGTATGGTTTAAAGGATGGTTTGGATCATCCCATCCAAATCTTAATAACCCAGTTGGATCTTGGGTATTAGTATGTGTTCCATCAACATCATCTACCAATCAACAAATGCAAGCATTATTGTATGAACATATAAAATAAAATATGGCTTAAAAATAAAAATATAAATTGTATGAACATATATACATCAATTGAATAATGGAACATTATTTTATAGACTACCTTTTTTATACAATAATTTAAATAAAACACAATTTTGACAACATAGTTTATAAAACATCAGTCCACACTCATTTATTATTCTTTGGTTTTCTACCCTTAAGAACATCCTTAGGGAGACCTTGTTCTTCCCTCTTCTTTCGTGTAGGAGTATGTTTTAAGGAGGGGTAATCAATCAATAACTTATCCCCAATGGTAAGGTCCATAATAGCCTCAACCATTATCAATAAAGAGGCCTAGATTCACTCCGTGCATATTGGAGGGTTGTATCATGTAGTTGTATCCCCAAAATTGAAACACCTCGTACACTCTAGGTAGTTGTTGATCACTAGACCAAGCACAATACAGTTGACGATCAAATATCTCTTTGTAAATTGATCTCCATCACACTCATTCTCATAGGGTATGTAGTCCACCTTCCCCTTGTCTTTAAGCAAATTATGCATCTTTAAACTAGTTCTTGTTCTGTTGTTTGTTTTCATCAATTCCTCTTCTTTCGAGCTGGTATATTAGCACATATTTTTGTTAGATGTATCATCTGATAAATGATCATTGCCCTCTAAGCTAGACGTTGGTGATCCAGGAAACTTTAAACCAAGAACTTTATCCTGCAAGTATCCATTAAGAAAAAAATTAGTTATTTAAATAATATAAAACAATGTTTAAACAAAGTATACATGTTATTTATATCAAATTGGAAAATTCCTTACCACAATTCCTATTGGATTTGAATTGATTGTAGGAGGCATACTACCAAATGGAAGTTCATCATATATGTAATGTCTTTGTACAATCACTAGTTTGAATTGTTTCTTTGCATGACATACAGAACGTCCACAAACAATAATTTCCTCAAAGTATTCATCCCATGTACTATAGTCCTGACCAACCTCTTGTTCAGTGCAATCATTTGTTGTGTCTGCAGGATCCATTGTCATATCCTCTTCCACCCACTGTCCTCCATGTGATTTAACACTTTTAGGTCCACGTCCATGTACATATCTTTTTCTTTTGCTAGTTGAATGCTCAGGCTCTACATTTGCTCCAATCTCCATCTAAAATAATTAACATGCATTAATTTATGTCAAGATTGGATAATACATTATAAATTTCAATAATATTGTGAAAAAAGATGAACGTATCAAAAAAATGCCATCAAATCATTTTTTCCTAAGTTAAGTCAAAATTTGAGTACCTAATGTCCTGCTTCATCCATTGTGTCCTCATTTGATATAACACGATCTATTGCCATGGCCTCGTCTGGCCCCTATAATACACAACATAGTAAATAATGTTTAGTGCACCAATTATATCATTTCAACAAATATGCTATCCAACACAAAACCTCAGTTTAGTCATATATTTGACATATTGATATCATGTTTTGGCCATCCTAATTTTCAAACTTTTCCCTTGATCATAGAATCACATTTAATCACCATTCCTGTGCATTTTCAACCAATAAGTTTGACCTCAAAGGCCTCATGGATAGAAAAATGACTCTATCTCCTCTATGTTGTAGCATTTGTGAATTCATAAACACCTTCCTCCTTTGGTTGAGGTTGCTTTCTCTTCTTACCTCTATTGTATCTATAGATTCCATTGTCATATCTATTTCCACCCACTTTCCTCTCTATGATTTGGTAGTTCTACGTCATCCACATCCTCTCTCCATGGCCTCCTTTGGATCCTGTAATACACAACAATCACATAACAGTTGTGCACCAAGAGAATATTGTTGAAATTATCTTGTTAATACACTCACTTTTCATTAATACACACTATGAAAAAAAAATAGGACATTGCAACATTTTTCTCTTCACAAAAAATTTACACGTGGAATCTTGACAACTAGAGCTCAAATCTTATGATTACAAGATGACTACAAATTCACATCAAAAAGACATTTATTTCATATTTGACTCTCCTTTTTCTTTTATGGGTCATTTTAAGGCTATCTATATCTCTCCAAGTAGCCATAAAACCCTCAAAACTATCATAGAACCCTCAAAACAGTCTCAAAGAGTCTTTGGTACCAAAATTTTAAACTCTTGATGGAGGGAAGGATGATTTGGATATTAATTTTGAAATCATGTCATTAGATCTTTGTTAGGTTAATCACATACCTAAAGCCTCTTAAACTAGGCCTCAATATTATAGTGAAGTCACATAATATAAACAAAGATTGTCATGACTTAGCTAAAATGTTGTCAATCTCCTATCACATATCTTAAGGTTGTCCTTGATCCCAAATCCAACTCTGAAATGTTAGATGGAAGGTCATGGCTGCAACTAAAATAATTGGTGTCAAAATGATAAGTCATGGGACCATCATAGTGTTGATCTACTATTGTAGTGGGATCTTGATGATTCAAAGGTTGTCATATCATTACTATCATCCAAATACCACCTAATGTTGTACTAACAATTATTTAGAATCTTTATTAGCAAGTCAATGGACTGATATGGGAATAAATGGCAGCCACCATATGATATCACCCACCCACTATCATTATAAGCTGATGGACAATCGTCCTAAGTATTGTTACAACCCAAAAGGTCTATCAAAACCCCAAAGGACTATCACAAATGTTATTAGGTCATCCGAACCATAGCTCCAATATTCACCATCATATGAATATCATAATTAACATTGTGGAGGTTGTCATACCATGAGGCATAGGTAACAACCATAGGAGGTTTAAAAGCAACACTAGCAACATTAAATTATTGTCATAGTACACCTAGGATAGCTAGGTATGCATCCATAGAGTTATTACTATAAAATTGTCTCATTAATCTTGTGACCAGGTTAAGTCACTATCATAGTAACAATGTAGTTAGTCATCAATCAACATGTTGTCTTTGCATTTCAATGAGATCAGTTCTTGAAAAATTACAATCCAGAGGTTAAAGAGACAAGTTGATACCTTACCCAAGTTGTCATGTTCTTGAAACCTTGTCACTATAAAGAGGAGATATCTAGAGAGTAATGTCACAAGTACATAACCAAGGCATGCACTATCATGAGCCATAGGGACAACTTACTACACCATCCAAAACTCCATTTGAACTAGCTACTATCAATAATTCACATTATTGGGGACTGTCATGAAGAAAACACCATGCATAGGACTGTCATAGTCAAAGTGGAGAGGATTGTCTAGTCATTTTATGACTGTCATAATAGCTAGTGGATTAGTTACCATGCTTCAACCTAAAATAGATTAATGAGAACATAGAAATGAAAATCACAATACCATAAGCATTGCTATAAGCTGCCAATATAGTCCCAATATCATGTCATGACAGTAAGAGAAGAGTTGTTTGGTTTTTCCAAAGCCATATCACTTGCATAAGGATTGTCACCAACCATCTGTGTAAGGTCATGAAAGAGTGAGTCATTATTGAACTAATCATAAGAGAAGCATGAAGTCAAAATGCTATCATGGAAACAAGATATAGTTACTTATTATAAGGACAATCCAAATTTGGTGAGGTTGCTACAAGAAACCAAATTTGGCATTCCATTAGATAGTGATATCAACTTCCAAGCAAAATACATCATTTTGCACTGATAGGCGCTAAATTAGACGCACTTTGTGCCACCTTTCGCACCCCAAAAAGATTACATTTAGGCTTAAAAGTTAGCGCTTAAGTCATTGCTAACTACTCTGACTACATCACTGACTAATAGATCAAAAAAAAAATTAAACAATTCCTGCCTACACATACCCCAAAACAAAAAAAACAAAACAAAACTTTATTGATTTTTGGTGTTCATTTTGTGTTTGGAGATCGAGCATTTGGGTTTTTTGTGTTTGCCCTTATTTTGGGCAGATCCTTGGCAATGGCGGGACCTATATTCCAACCCCAATTTCCTTTCCATACCTAAAGCGCATACTCACTTTCTTACATCTCAAAAGTCCCAGGTTCGAGCCTCGACAACCTTTGCTTCCAGATATCTCAGCCTTTCAATTCGTGCCAGGTAAGGGCATTGCCTCTCTTTCATCCACTCTTTTTTTCCCGTCAGATGTCAGATTCATTTGGACAAATGCGGGTCTTGTAATATTCATAGGGCATCTGTTGAAGATAATTCTGAGCAATGATTTTCATAATAGATGACAAATTTCCACATTCCATAATATTATAAATGTGTGCTTTATTTTAATTAATGTATAAGCTTACTTTCTTGTAGCAAACTTATAGAGGAAAACAACTTCATGATTTGCTTTACAAAGTAAAGGTCAAAAACCTTGAGGAATACAGAAACACTGGACAAAAACTTTCATACTTGGCAGTGTGTACTTCATTTGCCTCCACATACTAGATGAAAATAATTTGCCCTAGGTCACCTCAAAATGTCAAGCAATAGAGGGAAGAGAGCAAAGGGAGCAGACTCTGGCCACAATGAGGTAATTTGATGCAGAGGCATCCACACTATAACCTTCGCATATAGCATGGATGTCTGCAGCCCATCCTCATCATCATAATCATCACCATCATCATCATATTTCGCTTTACTCTGTCAGCATCATCATCATGTTTCCTAAAAACACCAACAGCATCATCATATTTCGGATGAGCAGAATTATCCTCCTGCCGACTACTGTTCACCTCCTCCGCCTGTCGCCTATCATCATCATGATACTCAACGGGCGCAAACATCCTCCTGTTGCACTGTTCATCGGGCGTCAAACACTAGCGGCATCATCATGATATGCGACACCACCTTCGTCAACAGGATATCAAATATCCGGTTGCGCCAAATATCCTGATGACGACCACTTCAGCACCTTCCCTTCGATGCTCCGCTAGCCGACGACACAAGCAACAGCATCATGATATGGTTTATCCGGTTCTCTCGAAACCTCCTGATGATGTTAATACAACCTTCTGCCGCGGACTTCTACCGATACCTAAGCCCTTAGCGACGACAGGATCACCATGCATAGGGGGATATCTCAATATCCTGATGACGATGACGTCATATCCTGATGACAATGACGTCACCCGCAGCTTCTCAATTCCTGCCGCTCTGAAATGTCCTGATGACGTATATCATGATGATGATGACGTCATATCCTGCTGTTGGCCAAACTTAGTTTTTTTCGGCCCGCGATCAACTTGATCAACCCGATCTTCAACCTGATGCCGATACGCTCCTCCTCGGCCCTCCTGATGATGATCACCCCGACGCACTTGCACTTCATGCACTCGAAAGCATCATACTCTCCTCCACTTATCCGGATGACGATGCTCAAACTGACTGCAGGATATTCACCAAGATATCCTGATGATGCCATTTTGACGAACTTCTTCACTTAGCGAAATTTCACTTCGCCGATCCTCCAGGGACGACCCGATCCAGTCTCAGGGTGATCTTCCACACTCTATCTTATCAGCTCGACCTAGCACATGCCCATGCTAGGGTCTTCAACACCTCTTGACGGCGAACCTGCACACCTGCATGCGAACAAACAAACTACAACCTAACCTACTGTACATGACCATTCCACCGATCAGACGGATCAACCAGTGGAATGGATCAGTAAATCCATGAAACCTCTCAAACCAGCAAATCGATTTAACAATGGAATCCAACCAGAGAAAGAACACAAACAGGATCACTTTATTTGATTTCAAAAGATGCAATACAATGATCAATCTCTCTCTCAGTCTCACCCTCTGCAACCTAGCTCGATCGATGATATCTATCTGTATATGCAATATCAACCGATCTCATGCTTAAATAGATTATCCTACGAGTACTACTGACCCGACTCCAAGTGGCTGGGAACTCTCCAGGCGGCTGGGAGATCCAACCGGACCCTACCGCATGACAGCTGTTATAACCAACTAACTAAAAATAGCAAAAGCCTGGTCAGCATGATCTTATCATGATCAGCGTGACCTTATTACATGCATTTAGTCTTAACAGACCTTCTTGGAAACATAAACAAGACCTATAACAACTAACTGCCTCATGAAGGCCAGCTGTCAGGTAGGTGCTCCTGCACCATACTCCCCAACAGAAAAGAACTCATGTCCCATGAGTTTAGTGTGTGGAAGTCTTCCACCTTTACACTTTGCCTTGTCAATAGTCTGACCTGCTCCAGCTTTATCCTCTGCTGTCTCTTGGCTTCTCCAAGACTTCTGAACTGTAACTTGCTTTCTGGCAAGTAAATCCTCATGCCTGTTGATGTAGGCCTTTTTCTCACATACCCTGTGTTTGCCAGGTTGTCTGACCAGAACCTCTGTCTGAACTGCCTCTGACATGTTCAACTCTAGCTTCCTGTCAACTGTTATAGGACAAGCAATAGTCCCAACTATGACAACATCCTTGTCATTCTTCTGAACTGATTGCTGTGTGCAAACCTATTTTTGCACCTGTTGCTGACCCCTGTCAGTCACAACTGAAACTTTCTTCAGCTTGTTGTCTTGAACAACTCCCTTTCCTGCAGTATCTGTATCTGCCTTCATGCCTGCTCCTCTAGGCATCTGCACATACTCCTTCTTTCCCATCAAAATGATTTGAGCTGCCTTCTGTACTGCAGCTTTTGCCTGCAATGGCATCAACTTAATAATCTTCCCATCCTTCTTGATGGTATAGGTATTAGCATACCCATCATACAGTACCCTTCTGTCAAATTGCCATGGTCTACCCAACAGTAGGTGACAACATTCCATAGGCAATATGTCACACAAAATTCTATCATGATATGCTCCAATCTGAAAATCCACATATGCCTGTTCAGAGACAAAAAGTGATTGACTATCACTCACCCAAGATGTCTTGTAAGGGTGTGGATGTGGAATCCTTTCCAAATGCAGCTTATCCACCATTTCCTGAGATACCATGTTGTCTGTTGAACCAGTATCAATGACAACCTTGCATACTTTACCTTTGCTCTTGCATGTGGTCTTGAAAAGAGCTTTTCTTTGCATCAGATCCTTTGATGCCTGCAAACTAATTCTCCTTAGCATCAATGATTCTCCACTCTCTGGATATCCATAATTATCAGGATCTCTGTTTGAACTCTGCGCACTTTCTTCTACTTTCTCTTCTTGTACCAGTTGTACCCTCTTGTCACTAGTTCTATCATTTCTGGATGATGAACCTTTGTTTTCTGGACATTTGAAAGATGGATGACCAAACTCACCACAGGTGTAACACTTTCCTGAAAATGTAGTAGAACCTCTACCACCTCCAAATCTTCCTCTATTACCTTTCCATCCACCCCTGAAATCAGACTGTCCCTGTCCTTTACCAGTGTCTTCTTGAACCTCATTGGTTTGCTTTTGTGCAGGGGCTGCTCCTCTTCCCCTATTATTTCCTCTTCCTCTCATGGACTTATCATGTCCTCTATTCATCTTTTCTTCAATCCTGATTGCCATTTGATAACAATCCTCCACATTCTTAGGGTTAGCTAACACTAACTCATCCTGTATGTTAAACCTCAAACCAGCCAAGTACCTAGCCACCTTTTCTACCTCATTCTCATGATGACCAGATCTCATACTTAACAGATAAAATTCCTCAGTATATGCTTTCACATCCCTTTCCTTCTGCTTTAAAAATTGCAGCTTCTTAAACATCTGGATTTCATAATCCCTTGGCAAGAATTTACCTTTTATCCTTGCTACCATCTTATCCCATGAAGTGATCTTTGACTTCCCTTGTTTCCTTCTCTCAGATTGTACATAATCCCACCATACTAAAGCATGACCTCCTAACTTGGTCTTTGCAATCTTTACCTTCTGATCCTCAGCAACATCTTCACATTCAAAGTGATTATCAAGTGCAGCAATCCAATCCAACAACTCATCTTCATTCAAGCTTCCAGTATACTTGGTAACATCAACCTTTACCTTAGGTTTTTCACTCTGCACTGCCTTTAACAGTTTTGCCAGTCTCTGGTCTTCAGCATCCAGATCTTCAGCTACCTCTTCATACTCTTCAACAGTATCTTCTTCTTCTTCAGACTCACTGTCTTCTACCTCCCTCTTTTTGTTCTTTTCCAGGGCTGTAAGCCTGGCTTGAAGTGCTTCAGCAAGCTCCTTCATCTTCCTCATCTCTCTAGCATGTTTCTCCTTCATTTCCTGCAATTCCCTTGCAGTACCACTACCTTTCGGAGGCATTTTGTCAACCTCTCAATCAACACAATGCACAATTCAACTCTACCTCTGCCCTTTCGGTGACAGAATCAACACACAACAGCCCAGACCTTTTGCTGAGCTCTGATACCACTATGATGCAGAGGCATCCACACTATAACCTTCGCATATAGCATGGATGTCTGCAGCCCATCCTCATCATCATAATCATCACCATCATCATCATATTTCGCTTTACTCTGTCAGCATCATCATCATGTTTCCTAAAAACACCAACAGCATCATCATATTTCGGATGAGCAGAATTATCCTCCTGCCGACTACTGTTCACCTCCTCCGCCTGTCACCTATCATCATCATGATACTCAACGGGCGCAAACATCCTCCTGTTGCACTGTTCATCGGGCGTCAAACACTAGCGGCATCATCATGATATGCGACACCACCTTCGTCAGCAGGATATCAAATATCTGGTTGCGCCAAATATCCTGATGACGACCACTTCAGCACCTTCCCTTCGATGCTCCGCTAGCCGACGACACAAGCAACAGCATCATGATATGGTTTATCCGGTTCTCTCGAAACCTCCTGATGATGTTAATACAACCTTCTGCCGCGGACTTCCGCCGATACCTAAGCCCTTAGCGACGACAGGATCACCATGCATAGGGGGATATCTCAATATCCTGATGACGATGACATCATATCCTGATGACGATGACGTCACCCACAGCTTCTCAATTCCTGCCGCTCCGAAATGTCCTGATGACGTATATCATGATGATGATGACGTCATATCCTGTTGTTGGCCAAACTTAGTTTTTTTCGGCCCGCGATCAACTTGATCAACCCGATCTTCAACCTGATGCCGATACGCTCCTCCTCGGCCCTCCTGATGATGATCACCCCGACGCACTTGCACTTCATGCACTCAAAAGCATCATACTCTCCTCGACTTATCCGGATGACGATGCTCAAACTGACTGCAGGATATTCACCAAGATATCCTGATGATGCCATTTTGACGAACTTCTTCACTTAGCAAAATTTCACTTCGCCGATCCTCCAGGGACGACCCGATCCAGTCTCAGGGTGATCTTCCACACTCTATCTTATCAGCTCGACCTAGCACATGCCCATGCTAGGGTCTTCAACACCTCTTGACGGCGAACCTGCACACCTGCATGCGAACAAACAAACTACAACCTAACCTACTGTACATGACCATTCCACCGATCAGACGGATCAACCGGTGGAATGGATCAGTAAATCCATGAAACCTCTCAAACCAGCAAATCGATTTAACAATGGAATCCAACCAGAGAAAGAACACAAACAGGATCACTTTATTTGATTTCAAAAGATGCAATACAATGATCAATCTCTCTCTCAGTCTCACCCTCTGCAACCTAGCTCGATCGATGATATCTATCTGTATATGCAATATCAACCGATCTCATGCTTAAATAGATTATCCTACGAGTACTACTGACCCGACTCCAAGCAGCTGGGAACTCTCCAGGCGGCTGGGAGATCCAACCGGACCCTACCGCATGACAGCTGTTATAACCAACTAACTAAAAATAGCAAAAGCCTGGTCAGCATGATCTTATCATGATCAGCGTGACCTTATTACATGCATTTGGTCTTAACAAACCTTCTTGGAAACATAAACAAGACCTATAACAACTAACTGCCTCATGAAGGCCAGCTGTCAGGTAGGTGCTCCTGCACCATAATTCATTGTCAATTTATAGATTTGTAAATGTTTCCATTGTTTCTTTGATTTTTAGTTCTTAGTTTTTTATTTCTAAATTTAAAAGATGAAATTTATTATATATATATATATAGGGACACGAGACTGACAAAGATAAAGAGGAATTGGCTTCCATACTGGGGGTAGAGGCAATGAACAAATTGGATGGTGTGGACTTGATAATGCTTGTTAGACACATAGAAAAATATTCTAGTAAAGCCCCTGAAACATTGCAACCAAATCAACAATGTCAAAGGGAATCAATTGATTCCCCAACCAGTCATGGATCAGGCAAAAGATCCAGGAGGAAATCAATAACAATAACCTCTAAGAATGTGGAATAGGGAACATAGGCTTCCAATGTCCCAGCCACTCCTGGGACGCAAAATTCTTCAACCACCACGCCATGTTTTGCATCTTGCATTGGTAGCTACAATACCAAGATAGAATACGATGTGGTTTCAGGGGAAGTCTGAATGACAGATGCTGGAAAAACATTTGTGAATAGGTTGAAGGAATCATGCCTTCAATGGTTCAAAGACCATCTACATTTTCCAATCTCAAAGATACCCATGCACCTGCAAAAAGTAGTTATCCAAGACATGGAGACTGAATTTGGCATAGGTTGGTCTGTAAAGAAGATAAATCTACGAATGTCTCAAAACTATAAGAGATTTCAGTGCAACCAAATAAAGAAGATAAAAAAACTCCCTCCCAAGCTAAGGCTCAAAAAAAGGCCAATTGATGTAAGTTTGAAAGTATGGAAAGAGCTTGTAAAAGCATATGAGAAGTCTGATGCACGGAGGAAGTCTAGTAAGGAGAGTACACAGGTATTTGAATTTGCTCATAAGATTATATCAAATTTATTAAACACTTTTTAAATTTTATTTATGCATAGTTAAATTGAATTAGTATACGTTTTAGGACAAGGCCTCCAAGGCTAGGCTTGACAAACTTCGTGCCATGCATCACAGTGGCCAGAAAGGTTTACAGGCCTTGATCTGTACATTTGTAAGTATATTTAATAAGTTAAATGATATTTTTTTATTTCCTAGGAAAAAGTAAATGATTGCATATTAATTAGTTTAAATAGTCAATGTGCCATGTTTTGACAGGGGGAGAAATATGGCTGGCATCCAAGCCAATTTGAAAAGGAAATGTTACAAAGAAAAAAGTGGACCAATTTTGTAATCTGGATGGAGAATGAGGTATCAATAGTTGACTTTCAATAACTTAGTTGGATATTATTGTGTTAATATGTCAATTTGCATTTCTTGTGTTGAGTTGTTTATTAATACATAGGATGAGTTCTAAAGTGCTTCTCTGTTGGCCCTAGATCCCACTCAATTGTCCCATTATTTGTAGTCTTGGACATGCGCACATGTCCTTCTAGTTACCTTATTGTAGTGTTGAGATTTGAACTTTAGTCACTCTCATTATGAATGCACCATTTTACCTTTACAGAACAATCCTTGGACATTTTTCAAAATAATTTTAATCCACAAAGCTTGACAACTATAAGGGCAATCACTTATATACAAACATGAGTTATGTGAATAGGGCACTGAATCATCCACACATTTGTTTATATTGAATTAATGTATAGACAACAGATCCTTTATTGAATCATTAGGTGGTGATAGAACTTATGAAAATGATAAGTCCCTTATCAAAGGCACATCATTGATATCTTTATCAAAGGCACATCATTGAATATTCCAACAATTGCAACAATGTAGGGCAATCCTCTATCTTGTGATCAACATCATAATAAGTATACATTGGAAACTTTGTGCAACTACGCGAGGTATGCTCAGGTTCTCCACACTAGTAGCAATAGATTCCTCTATTCCATACTCTACCATGTCCTCCTTGATTTCCTCCATGCTCCATATATTATGGCTCCTAATAGCACAACACCATCTATTGTGGTTGTGACTGGGGTTGCGTGGTTGTGTTTAATTTTGTTTTCCTCTTGCCTTGTGGAGGACTTGTACTACTTTGTAGGTGGTAATGTCATGGGTGGATGTGTGACAAACCTTGCACTAGTAATTGATAGGAACATCCTTTCACTTTTGCAGTAGTGGACAATTTCATGAGTCTCATGACATATGGTACAATTAGGTATGTGTTGAGCAAGAGGGAACTATGTGGCATTAATAGCTTGAGCTCCCACCACTAGATAGTTTGTAGTTGTATGCCCCTTAGTGTGGCAGTTTGTTCATCATAAACCACATTGATTAAGAGTTTCACTTGCAAGTTGTGCTATTTGCATGACCAATTTTTCATTGGTTCTTTTAGGAATGTAGTAGAATCATATGTTGGGGGCTACCCTAATTCTTATAATCTCAACACAACTTTTAAGGAAACTTTTTAATTAGGGAGAGTGAGCTAAACTAGTTCATGTTGGATATGTCCAATTAGCCTACCAATAAATCATTCCTTCTAAATTTCAACATTTTATAGTTGGGTCAATCTTTTACACCAATTTCTTAGAGCGTTGATCATACATACACACAATCTCTCCCGATTGTTGCCTTATTTCCTTTAATGCCACAATATTATGATGCACTATCTTAAGGCAATTGAAATTGGGAAGGAAATCTCTTAGCAGTTTACCACGATCATTCTTGGTGCCATTAGGATCATAATGAGTATACTAGTCTTGTGCTTGCTTACAAAAAGTGGTTGCAGTTAACCTAATCTTGTGGTCATTATCCACAACATTTTGTGTGTGCCATGCTATCTCATATGCTTAATTTTGATGGGCTAATAATGAACAACAAACCCTTGTTTGCCTGCCTCCTTCTTATGACTGATCCCATTTTGGATTCCTTATGAAGTCAGGGTGATTTGAAGGAATATCAAAGTTGCACTCCAAGTAGATGTGTGGATAAAGAAGGGCTTAGCGGAATATGGAAACCTTCAGATTTTGTGATTTTTATTTTTTCCATTTCAAAACTATTTGTTTTCTTTCTTTTCTAATGAACATTTATTCAGAAGCCCTTTCCTACACCCAAATCTTTAGTTTTAAACTCACTTGCATGGAAGATGCATTAAAGGTATCAATTATATATGTTCCATGATTTAAATCCATTATTTTGTGGTTCTCAGTATGACAGAAAGAAGGATGTTGTTGCTTCTTAGACTTGTTGCACACCTTGCACTAGGTCCACAGGCTGGTGGAATGGTATTTGAGGACATAATGGTTCTCGTATCAGATTTTTTTGCAAGGAATCAATTTAAAATGGTCTGAGGCCTAGCTTTCATTCTAACCTAGGATTCCATCACAATAATGTCATATTACAGTCTTCAGATATGTGTATAGTTTATGCGCATGGTAGCAACCATTTAGTAATAATTCCTCACACACCACACTGTAACTAAGATGTGTGAATGCCCTAAAACTATACAGGTTCAGTCCAAACACTATCATAGATCATGCTTGAGAAGATGACAGATACATCATAGTTTAGGTGTGGGTAGGACTTCCTTAGTGTAGCCCTAACTATGCATTGTAGTAGAACCATTATATTGACCATTCCAAGTTTAGACTAGTAGGGACAATGGAGTTTCAAGACCCTTGCCAGCCAAGGGAAGATTGATATAAGAATTTTGAGGCACCTAGGGTAGTGAAAGTCATATAGGATTGGGTTTGTGTTATGTTTGGAACCCGTAAAGTCTTGAGGTCTTCTTAGAGGGGTGATATGTGACTAGGGTATGAAGGCTAGGACTTTGTATGTAATCTTAAGCCCTCCTTTTGGATTTGTTGGAAGCCTTCTTCACTGATACATAAGGACTGTCAAGACTCCTATGATAGTGCATTAGAGAGGCATTGAAATCACAAAGGAGATAAATGTTATTAGGCCATCACCCATTGGAGAAGGGATTGTCATAAAGAGCATGACAGTGTTACCTTGTCATATTCACAAAGGGGATAGTCTTTGTGGTGGTAATTATAGTCACTAAGTTTACATCCGCCTTCCCTAGGGTCTGCAGAAATGCCTGAAGTTGAATATGCTGATTTTAAAGATCTTGCCATGAGTATTTTCCATGCTTTTACCCCCTAATGATCTAAAGATTGAATATAAAGGTGTGGAATTTATTGACTAACCTTACTACTGTCACAGTCAATTTACTAACATGCAAGATAGTCATGAGGTTTTTCTTGTTTTATTCAAGATTTATATAATCTTCCTTATTGATAAGATGGGGGTCTACTATTCCCAAATTGTCTACAACAAAATACCAATGGAGACCTCCCCAATCCTCATCTCAAGTTTCAAATGCACAATGAAATGATGGAGGACAATCATAATTGTCATAATAGTACATTAGCATTTTTTGTCTCAAGGTGGCCCTTGAGACTGCCAAGGGGATGGATATAGAGTTAGGATTATGGTTTTTGTTTAAAAGCCTTGTGTCATTGACCTAATATCTATTTGTGGAAAGGATCCCAATACTCTAAAGATTACAAATTGTTGTCAAGAAGGGACTGTCATAGTTAAGTGTGGTATAAAGATGGAATTGATGGTAACCATAAGGTCTGTGTTGACTAGTCTCAATCATGCATCCCTCGATGGTAAAAAATAATGTCCCAAAGGAGACAGTAATGATGATACAAATGCAGACACAAAATAAGACCACTTTATATTCTTCTATTTGAGAGGACTGTCTCTACATTGCTGGTCCAAATTAAGGAAGACATGATTTAAGAGTTCATTGGATTTGATGGCTACAAGCCATTCATCAAATCCACACAAGGTGGAATGGTCAAGTTTCTGAATGTCTAAGTCCTCTTTTGTCAGATGGTATAGTTGCAATTGCCCTGTTAGACATGTATATAAACTGTGGAAGCATAGACAAGGCACGTGAACTATTTGACAGAATGCCTCAAAGAAATGTGGTCTCATGGATTACAATGACTACAAAATATGCACAAAATGGATTTGTTGAAAAGGATTTAGAAATTTTAAAGCAAATGCAATTGGCTGGTGTAAAGCCAAATTCCATAACCTTTGCCAACATCCTCCCTGCCTGTGTCAAAATGGGAGCTTTGGAATAGGGTATGGACATCCATCAATACATAAAGGATAGAGGAATTTTGTTAGATGTTGTAGTTGCAACTGCCCTATTAGACATGTATGCAAAATGTGGAAGCATAGACAAGGCACGTGAATTGTTTGACAGAATGCCTCAAAGAAATGTGGTCTCATGGACTGCAATGATTGTAGGATATGCACAAAATATGGAATCATAGACAAAAAAATGTGAACTGTTTGATAGAATTCCTCAAAGAGATGTCATCTCATGGAATGCAATGATTGCAGGATATGCACAAAATAGATTTTTCAACGACGCTCTCAAAATCTTTGAATTAATTAAGCACTCTAGAACAATCCTAACATTGTAAGTTTTGCTTGTATTCTAGGTGTATGCAACGATGTAGGTTTAGTGGATGACAGTTGTACATACTTCAATCACATTAATCCAAATTGTATGCAGGTTATTAGATTAATAGTGAAAAAGAACATACATGGACCAAGCAATTTGTGGCACTTAAGGTTATGTAATAGAATTTACAGTTGATAGTTAAATTGTATAACAATTTTTTTTATAATCTTTACTAACGTTTATTAGAATTGTTGCATGTTTTACATCATTAGAATGACATATTAGCTGTAACTTTTTTGAAATTTTATTATGGTATGTGCACTTTGATATGATGTAATATGATTATGGTTTCATTTCATATGTTGTAATATTACATATATAACAGAAAAATAAATTATTGCATGAAATAAATAATGACTTTTCATTTTAAATGTTTTTTTTGTAGAACACAAGTCTTCCAGAAGATCAAGATGATCCTCATGATATAAATCCAAATTATGTTGGTTCTGGTACAAATCACATGCCAGAGGATGATGATGATGTAGATACAGAAGACACCGAGGCCGATGATGATGATGACGACGACGATGATGATCATGATGGTGATGATGATGATGAGGCAGTTGCTGGTAGTAGCCAGTGACATTCGTGATCATATATACTGCATCATGGATCATTGTTGCTATATCCTTATGATGCCTCTTTTCATGGTTACTATCATATGTATCATTTTCACGGCCTACAGTACCATATTAATGAGTTGTATCATAAATTTATGTATCATTTTGACTTATATCATTTGGACATGTATCATCTTGACTTGTATCATTTTGAGTTACATAATTTATTATTTTTACTTATATCATTTGTACATGTATCATTTTGACTTATGTCGACTGTTGGACATGTATCATTTTGACATGTTATTGATCTACTGGCATATTTGACTTTCACTTGTTTTAGTTATATATGATGATGATCTTATCAGTATTGACTTGTCAATTTATATATATTGAAAGTGGTCGATAATTTTTGGATGGATATTTATTACGTATGATGATTTTAATTTACTACTCAAGATGGATGTTGTTAAATTCAATTAAATTATAGATATTTGACTCACTTGTTTTAATTATAGATGATGATCATGTTATAATAATTATCTTATTATCCAATCATATGATTTAAATAATTAAATTACTTACTCTATAATCATTAGAGTTATTTAAGAGGCATGATATATTTAACTAATTAAATTGATGCAATCAGGTAAAACAATACTTCAAACTAGATTTTAGGCCAATGGCTGCGGCCCATCACACAAATGCTAGATAGATTTGAAGATTACAGATTGAGCCATGTGTACAAAGAAGGCAACTCAGTGGCCGATGAGTTGGCAAAGGCAGTGGCAGAAAGTACCCAGAGTTAATTCATTTGGTGACATCATGTAATCATCATTTGAACTAGAAATTTAATTTGGTAAGTGTGGAGTGATACATCATGTAATCATCATGTAGGTGAATAATTAGATAAGTCCTCAAGGTACGGTGCTGGGCTGTTAAAACTCGCAGTGGGATTCAAGATCTGTATATTTGCGGGCTCGTGTGGATGATACACTCTTGCCAACCTTCTCATCATTAATAAATGTGGGGGTCTACAAATATGGGCAGGGATTGCAAGAGAGCCATACCTTTCTAACTTTTCTCACTCTGTTTCTGCAAGTTGTTGGAACCCAAAGCCATGGACACACCAATATGTTTGGAATCCATGAAGCCATAGATGGAATTCCTAGGGGAGGTGACTAATAAAAGACTCAAAGCTATTCTTGTGTCTGACCATCCATTGGTGCTTTGGGCAGTAAAGAAGGTGTTGGGGTACAAGTTTCAGAAGGCTACTCACCGCTACAGAGTAAACACGGATATCACAACCATGTTCTTGGTAGTTCTTTTGTATATTGGAGTAGGCAAAGCCAAAGAAAAATTCTTGTGCCAGAAGCTATTCCTACACTCTCTTTTAGGAGAGATAGATGTGTCCCTTGATAATGTTGATGATAATCTCCTCTCTCCCTTGGTACAAAACTACATGTCCAAGACACGAGGTGCAGAGGTGAGAAAATTCCCAGTTGTTCAAACTCTTAGGCCAATTGAGTTTGAGAAGAGGTGGGGTGAAATTGAGAGGAGCATCAATTGTTTGGGCATGATGGTGGGAATAGTGCGCATGACTGAAGCTAGCTAGGTCAAGCGGTACATGGAAGTAGAAGTTTTGGAATCGGCTGGCGTCCCTGAGGATGATCAAGTTTGGGGGCTAGGTGAAGGTGAAGACTGGGTGGAGATGGATGAGTGTTCCCCTGAAGAAGTAGCAGATAGTCCAGCTCACTATGCTTGCAGTACAGAGTGCCAAGTGGTAGCTCGTGCGGTGGCGGCAAGGCGTGCCCGTGAAGAAGAAGGAGACTGAACAAGGAGTCCTATGTGTCTTAGTATCTAGTCTTTCTATGTGTCTTAGGAGTCCTATGTGTAGGTAGTGGTTGTGGTCTTAGTATCTAGTCTTTCATCCTATTTTCTATTCTGTATTGGGCAATTTTGTATAAGTAAGCCCAAATTTATAAGGATTGGTATATGTATTCTGAAAGTTCAAAAGGGTAGTGATGTTTGGTCAAGTAAGAATGGTAAGAAAACTTGGTGATGGTGGTCAATGCAAAAACTACAATGTAATCTTTTTGTTTATCAATATAATGGGTGCTGCCCCTTAGCAACTATTTAACTAAAAAAAAACATATTAAATTAATAAATATAAGTGGTCAATGCAAAAACTACAATGTAATCTTTTTGTTTATCAATATAATGGGTGTTGCCCCTTAGCAACTATTTAACTAAAACAAACATATTAAATTAATAAATGTAAGCAAAACAAGAAGCATTTTTAGAAGCAAAAAAGGAAGCAACAATGGAAGCAACAATGGAAGCCAAACTAGAAGCAATCTTGGAAGCAAAATTTGGTGTTATCTAGGAAGCAAAAATAGAAGCAATTCAGGTAGCAAACAAAGAAGTAATAATGGAAGCAATTTTAGAAGCAACAAAAGATGCAATAATATAAGCCATATTAGAAGCAACAAAAGACACAAAAATGGAAGCAAAATTGGAAGCAACAAGCGATGTTATATCGGAAGCAAAATTGGAAACAAAACCAGAAGCAAAATTAGAAGCAAAAGTGGAAGAAAAACCGGAAGCAAAACCGGAAGCAAAATTGGAAGCAAAATTGGAAGTAAAACCGGAAGCAAAACTAGAAGCAAAATTGGAAGCAAAACTGGAAGCAAAACTAGACACAAACTTGGAAGTAAAACTAGAAGAAAAATTAGAAGTAAAACTGGAAGTAAAATTGGAAGCAAAACTGGAAGCAAACCTAGAAGCAAAACTGGAAGCAAAATTGGAAGCAAAACTGGAAGCAAACCTGAAAGCAAAATCGGAAGCAAATTTGGAAGCAAACCTAGAAGCAACACAAGAAGCAAAACCAGAAGCAAAATCAGAAGCCAAATTGGAAGCAACAAAATCTGTCTCTAAACCCAGTGCCAAAGTGAACACACATTTTTGAAAGGAAGCTAGGTGTGTGGAAATCACTTCCTACACTAATATAATGAGGGGAGAGTTATACAAATTCAATTTAATTTTTACAATTACAGCAACATGAAACACATAATAGAGATATTGTAGCAATACACATAGAACCAGAAAGAAGACAGAAGAAGAGAGACAAGATATATTGTGGAGAAAACCCTTATCAGGTGAAAAACCCCACACTCAGAAACCTGCACAATGTATTATCAAAACTAAATATGGTTTACAATATACTTGCAATGCAAGCTTCAATAGTCTTCGACACTCGTGTCTGGAGTCAATCCGGTAGCGTAACAGGACCTGTCAATCACATACTACTTCTCCTCCAAGCACCTGTTTATATAGAATATACAAGGCAAAATTAGCTCTATCTTGGAATGGGCATCCAACTTGGCCTCATGGCCCAAAACCCATGCCTATGGACACTTGGTCAACATTGTAGAATGTATCTGACACTTTTCCATAGCTCCCATCCCAAAGAGGTCGCCTATTTCCAAAATGGGCTATGACAGATGCTCTTATGACTCTTACGACCATCATAAAATTTGTCATAGCAGTTACAACTTACAGTTGTAAGAGAATCTGTCATACACAGGCTATAAATAGTATATTCTCTTACAACATGTCATAGTCCACCTTGGGGCACCCAAAGATGCCTTTTTCAAAGATGCTTCATGACACATGTCTTCACCTGTCTTACAAACTTCTATTTTCAACTCTTACATGTCATAACTTCATCATAGGAATCTGTCATAACCATTTTGGTCAACATTCCCTTACATAATATCTAAAATGCAGACACATGGCAAAATACTCCTACCACAAAGTGGGACGCCTATCTCCTCATGTGAGGACAAAATTACAAGTTGTCATCTTCCATGTAGGATGACACATCACCGTGCCACATCCCACAAAATGACAGAAGTGTCCAATCAAAATAATGCAAGGAATTACCAAGGTTGAGACACCTTAATTCCCAACAATTTTGGCGCTGAGTTTTGCACCAGCAGAAGTGTCCAATTCATGAACTAAAATGCACTAAATTCTGGCACTATTTTAGGCGTTAATTGCCTTTTTTTGTAGTGAATCAATTAACTATGACTAATCCTCTTGATTATCATGCCAAGTTAATGATTAAGTATAATTGTAAGTTGGGGATGTAACATATCTTCCCCCATAAGAATCATCGTCCCCGATGATTAATTGTCTTTAAAATAAACCAACATAATATGAAAATATTTTCAAAAGCATAATATTAAATGTCTAAGAAAAGATGAGGAAATCTAGCATAGAAGTCATCATAATTTTCCCAGGTGGCATTTTCCACCAAATATTGGTCCCACTGGACCTTGCACTATGTTATTTCCTTGTTACCTAAGTGTATCTTACATGTTTTGAGCACCTTGATGGGCTCGATCACCACCACTCCTGAGTCTTTCACCTGTAGAATATTACAATCAAGCATAGGAATTTGATTATCAGCAGAGTTAAACTTTTTCAAATAAGAAACATGAAACACATTATGCATCATGGCAAGTGTTGGTGGTAGGGCAATTATGTATGCCACTAGGTTGACTTCTTCTAGAACTTCAAATGGGCCCACATATCTTGGTGCTAGTTTGGACATTTTTCTAAATTTGATGGAGCTTTTCTGGGGTTTTACTCTTAGGAGAACTTTATCTCCCATAGTGAAATGCCTTTCAGTATGCTTTGCATCCGCATAACTCTTTTGCCTATCATTGGCTTCTGCTAGCCTTCTCTTAATCAGATGGACTTGTTCTTCCATTTCTGATAGCATTTCTGGACGTTGAGGCTAACCCTATCCTCTAGCTTATCCCAACTTATAGGGGTTCGACACTTCCATCCATATAATGCTTCAAATGGTGCCATCTTAATAGCTGAGTGATAAGAGTTATTGTAGGCAAATTCTACTAGAGGAAGGTAATACTCCCACTTGTATTATTGATCCATGCAATACATCCTTAATAAGCCCTCCAACACTTGGTTCACCCTTTCAGTTTGACCATTCATTTCATGATGATAAGTAGAGATTATGTTCAACTATGTACCAAGTGAAGAGAACAAGGTTTGCCAAAACCTTGATGTCATCTATGCATCCCTGTCTGAGATAATTTTCTCAGGAATGCCATGCAGTCTAAAAATATCTTGAAATTTTTTTCGAGCAATGACGGGTGCCCCATCCATCAAGTTTCCAGGTATAAAATGGGCTACTTTGGTGAGTTTATCCACCACAGCCAAGATAGCATTGTGCATGTTCCTTGACATAGGAAGCCCTTGCACAAAGCCCATGCTTATAATGTCATTTCCACTCAGGAATGTGATGAGGGTATAATAATCATGTTGGGTGTTAGTGTTCTGCCTTCACCCTTTGGAATTCAATACAAGTAGCTACAAAATTTGTAGCATCCCTCTTCATTCCTTTCCAAAAATATAAAGGTTTCACATCAGCGAGTAACTTGGTTCCTCCAAGATGCCTAGAATATGGTACAGAATGAATCTCTTTCCAAACCATATTCCTTAACTATGCTGAGTTAGGTACATACATCCTTCCTTTGAACCTTAATTTAACCCATCTGGTTCAAGGTTGAATCCTTCATATTTCAGGTTTTGTGGATCTTTCTCAAGGGCCTGTTTTACCTACTCGTAAAACTCATCTCCCTTAGATTTTTGTAACACCAGATTTCTAAAATCAGAATGTGTAGAGATCATAGTGGAGATGTGCCTTCTCCTACTCAAGGCATCTGCCACTTGATTTTCTTTTGCCTGAATATATTTAATCTCAAAATCATAATTCGAGATAAATTCTAACCATCTTCTTTGACGAGCATTAAGATGGGGTTGAGTGAACAGAAATTTAAGTCCCTGGTGATCTGTTTTCAACTCAAAAGGTTTTCCAAGTAGATAGTGTCTCCACATTTGGAGTGCGTGAATGATTGCTACCAGTTCCAAATCATGTGGGGCATAGTTTTGTTCATAGTTTTTTAATTTGTGCAATTCATAAGCAATGACATGTCCATCTTGGACTAGTACACCACCTAAGCCTTCCCCAGAGGCATCGGTAATGACTTCAAATTGACCTTCTGGGTCAAGCACTTTCAATATCAAGGCTGAAGTTAATTTTTCCTTCAGCAGTTCAAAGGCCTCCTGGCACTTTTCTGACCATTCAAACTTCTTGCCCTTTCTTTGCAAGGAAGCTATAGGATGTGCAATTTTAGAGAAGTTTTTCACAAACTTCCTATAATAACTAGCAAGGCCCATAAAACTTCAAACCTCATGAACATTTCTTGGTTTAGGCCATTAAGAAATAGCCTTAATCTTAGTTGGGTCCACAGCTATTCCCTTAGCTGAAATTATATGACCCAAATATTGTACTTCTTTCTGAAAGGAGGTACACTTAGAGAGCTTGCCATATAGTTTATGCTCTCTTAATCTCTAAAGAACAATTCTCAAATGCTGCATATGTTCCTTTTCGTTCTTAGAATAGATCAAAATGTCATCAAGAAATACTAAGACAAACTTGTCTAGACAGTCTTTGAACACACTGTTCATAGGATTCATAAATGTTGCTGGCACATTTGTCAACCCAAAAGGTAGGACAGTGAATTCATAGTGCCCATATCTAGTTCTAAAGGCTGTCTTATGGATGTCTTCATCCTTCAACCTCAATTAGTGATATCCTGATCGAAGATCAATCTTGGAAAATACTGTTGCACCTCTCATCTAATCAAAAAGATCATCGATGCGGGGTAGAGGATACTTGTTCTTAATGGTTGCTTTGTTTAACATGTGGTAATCTATGCACAACTGCAAAATGCCATCTTTCTTTTTCACAAAAATGACAGGCACTCCCCATGG
Organism: Cunninghamia lanceolata; assembly: GCA_027924645.1. Classification (NCBI taxonomy): domain Eukaryota; kingdom Viridiplantae; phylum Streptophyta; class Pinopsida; order Cupressales; family Cupressaceae; genus Cunninghamia; species Cunninghamia lanceolata. The sequence continues at coordinate 1,628,800 of BSBN01001102.1, forward strand.
TGACACACTGGGTCTAATCAACCCTTTATTGAGCAGCTCTTGTAGTTGAGCCTTTAACTCCATTAGTTCTGTTGTGGTCATCCTATATGGGGCTTTAGAAATAGGTTTTGACCTAGGTATAATATCAATGGAAAAATCAAAAGCTCTCTTAGGGGGTAACCCTGGTAGTTCATCTGAAAATACATCCTCAAAATCTCTGAGAAGGGGATGCTTGTCCATATCTAATCTTTCCTAACCTATGGACTCCATCCCTACTTCATTAAGTTTTTGGGATTCATAAAACATCAAGTCATCTTGGAAGTAAGTTTCCTTGGTTTCATCTATTTTGTCCATCTTGACTTCAAAAAGTTGGCATCCTTTTCTCTATGCCCTTTTCATTTGTAAGGCAAAATTTGCCTTAGTTTAATTTCCCTAGGTTTCCCTTGGAGAAGGACTTGGTTTCCTAGATCATCTAAACATTCTATTGTCTTGGCATAACAGTCTACTTTAGCTCGATGTCTCCATAGCCATTTTATCCCTAGGATAACATCATATGAGCCAAGTGGGGCTACATATAGATTTACTTCTGTGGAAAAGTTTGGAAGTTCAACCTAAGCTTTAAACATGCATTGCTCTACCTAAGCCTTGGTGTGATTTGCATACTCTACAGACTAAGTATTGGCCATGAATCCTACTTTTCTAGGTATCTTATTTACAATTTTGGGAGAAATAAAATATTTTGTGGCACCTATATCATTTAAAACTAAAATTGGAACTCCAAATAAAATACATATTGTCTCTACTGGAGTTATTTGATACTCGGCTTGATAGTTGTCCAAGGCTGCATGTATATGTTGTTGGAACGCTACTTGCTGGGAAGGTAGAGGATTCCCTCTTGGTTGCACTCCCTGTGATTTTTTGGGACACTAATTGGCATAGTGATCTCCACCACAAGTGAAGCATCCTCCAACTGGTCCTCGCCTCTCTTGAGGTTTGCCAGAATTGTTCCCATTCTTCTTGGAGTGGTTGTTCCCCTTTTTCTCTCCCTGGACTCATTTTGTTTATTTTTGGCCACTTTATCACTCTTCTTAGTATAATCCTATTTCTTCTGGGCCTTTTTCTTTAAGGGTTGAGAAGATTGAGACTAGTTATATCTCTTTCTATTTATTTCCCTATAGGTTGGCATAGCCTTCAAGTTATGTTCTTGCCTAACGGCCTTCTCATAGACATGTTCCATGGTAGTAGGACTGTGAACATTAACCTCGCCCCCAATCTGGGCATTCAACCCCATGATAAACTTCCAGACATGAAATTTCTCATCATGCTGATACTGTGGCATATATTTCAATAGTCGGGTGAATTTTTCTCAATACTCATTTACAGTCATATCAGCGTGTTTCAGGTTTTGAAAGTCTATACGTTTCTGATCATAGAACAGTTGAGGCAACCATCTTTGCCTAAATAGTTCAAAGAACCTATCCCAAGTAAGGCTTGTATACCTCAAGACTAATTCCATCTTTGTTCATCCACCATGTGGATGCTTCACCTGCTAGCTGAAATGCTCCGCAGATAGCTTTGGTAACCTCATTATAATTTCTAATTTCAAAATACTTCTCCATCTCTGTAAGCCACGCCTCTACGGCATCTCCGCTTACGAATCCATCAAATTTAGGTGGCATGACCTTTTTCATGTCATGAGACAGTTCCATAGCCATAAGGCTCCTCTTATCCCCTTCATGTTTAGCTGCAGAGTTACTTTCTCCGTAGTGGCTTTGGGTGGTGTCATTATGGCATTCCTTGCCATCACCCGGCCATCATTATCATCTCGCCTATCTTCTGATTGGCCTCCCACTTTGTGTTTGAGAGTTTCCACCCTTGCCCTTGTTTCTTTTAACAAAATCAAGATTTGGCCTATTTTAGACTCGGATTGCCCTAAAGGTGCTCCTTCATCTCAGCTATCCTCCATTCTGGTTCCAACTTGAACCTTTACCACAATCTACTTTTTCCTGAAGTTTGCAGATTAATCACGAATTAGTTTTACATGCTATGCAATTCAATTATTTCACAAATCTATTCACATTCATGTAATCTTTAACAAGAAAGGAAAGATTGTCAAAATTTGCCATTGCATTATAGTTTCCATTAGATTACATATAATCCACATAATTACAAAATTGTGTTTACACCTTGCTTCTTCAAGTCATTTACAATTTGGGATAACTTCCCATAATCATGTTTTCTTTTTAGTCTCAGGAGGTGAGGATACACACTGGTATTCCATCACATCCTCCTTAAGTACATTACAGTCCTTAGGGATATTTCCCTCAGATGATGCTTTAGGGGTAGAGGGTGTCACTGATGCTCCAGTAAAGTTAGGGACAACCAACCATTCAGCCTTCCTTAACTCCTGCTTGATGCCTTTCATAGCATCAATGAAAGTTTCCTCATCAGATAACCATGCACCTACCAAGCATCCTGTCTGTTCAAGTTTCTCCTTCATGGAGGCTCGTGCCTTCAAGATCCTTTGTTGGTGTAGGTAATGTCCATGTTTTATGACCTTATTGCGAGGTGTGGTTCTAATATTTACCATTCTGGAATAGAACATCCAATCATTATCATACTAAATGTTGGATACATTAATCATCAAGTAGTGAGCTCATTAGGTCCATGTGTTGAACCTAGTAACTTTTATACCATATGTAACATCACTTTCCATAATGCTCAAGATTTAACTTAAACATTGAACTTAATCAAGTCATTAATTAAGAATTGATAGAGATAATCAAAATTTGAACCAAAAGAAACATATTCTTTTCCATCAATTAAGCATGTTAATCAAATCAAGATATAACAAAGCTTACAATCCAGTAAACCATTAAAATATTTAGTAACCATCACTAATCAAATATAATATATTCTCTAGGCATCTTAATCAAGTTTTTACATTACAATAGACCAACTGGTCATAAAATGCAAATACTATATCTAGAACCAATGACATCTATCTTCATAAGCCTCGACTTGTCTCATGCTTGGAAAGGAGATCATCATCCTGATGCTTTTCCTCCAACCACAGACCTGCGTTCCCCCGCTCATCTTCCTAACTGGAAGAGGCCCTACCCTTAACGGAAAGGTTAGACATTAGAAACCAATTGGATAGCCATTTGAGTATCTAGTGTTGTGTCCTTCCTAATGTCTCACGGTCACACACTATAGATCCACTCTAACTTGTATGACACTACTGGAGACACTAGGCCATCTGGAACACTGTGGACCAACAATACATGCAGAGACGGATGTATTACTTTGGCCAAATTTTTACATACCTATACATTGCACAATGAACATCATCATATGTCCACCACCCTAACTCGACTTATAAGCTGTCATGTCCTACAATAAGTTCTTAACGACCTTGTCCTTTAGGTCTAGTATGAGTGGGATCAATTCAAATCACTATCCATACTTGGACATTCGACTCCCTCCATAGGTTGGTTACAACTGAAACATGTCATTTTCATAACATGAATCTAGTGACTCCTCGTCACCAAGTTCATTTTCATTTCATATCAAGTTCGACCATTTGACACCTGGGTCACATATGGTTTGCAATTTCGGAAACAAGTCATCTTATATGTTGAAATTGAATACATGTACTCAAGGCATACCTTGCCTTAGTAGAGTAGAAGTAAAATATTCATAACTCATAACTTTTAACAATAAGTCTTAAATTTAGACTCATATAGAACTAGTCTATATTCTTCTATAAATTTATTCTAACTGTCTCGTGATGAGACCATGATCTTAAAAGGTCTCACCACCTTCATACTTGAGGGTTCATATATACATTCTTAACAGTTTAAACAACTCTATATATAATTCATAGTCGGCTTTCCATACAAGCCCGACTTGGTATTAGTATGGTGTTATAATCACACCGATATATAATTGCCTTCCCGACTATCATCTCAGTCAAAGGACTATGTTATTGATATTAACTGCCTTCTCAACTGTCATTACAATTGAATGGCTATATGATAAGTATTAATGCCTTCTTGGTTGTCATTACAGTCAAATGACTGTATTATTTCATTATCGACTATAATCATCTAGAGTTATTCATTACTCCATTTTGAGAGCTCTTAGGCTCTACCTTTGTCATCATATGACGTGAGCTTAATATATATTTCAAATACATACTCAACCATAATGGCTTCGAGCTCTAGTTATCATAAAATGTATTATACAATACAGTTGGGTTGAAAGGCCCTAATCTCAAACATAGAAAAGAGTCTATCATTATAGAGCTCGGCCTCAAGGCCTCGAGCTAGTACCCAAATAAAACATAGTGCAGTTGCTACTTGGCTCTTTAAGCCTTGAGCTTAATCATAGACAAGATTACATAGTATCACAACTCGGTTGAGCGTAGTCTCAAGAAGAGTTTACAAAGTTTCATTGCTCGGCTCAATGACCTGGAGCATGGTCTCAAAGAAAGTTTGTTAATTTCACTGCTCGAATCAACGGCCTAGAGCATGGTCTCAAGGAAATTTACTATGTTTAATTAGCTCAGCCTTCATGGCTTCAAGCATATTCATACTACAAAGTTAACTTGTTAGGGTTCGACCATACGGCTCTGAACCACTGTAAATAAAAAGTTTTAAAAAAAATAGCTCGACCATTTTGGCCTTGAGTTACCACACAAAAAAATATAAACATTATCCATGGCACAACCTTATAGGCCTCGTGCCTTAGCATTTAACAAATAACAAGAAACATCATGCCATACAGACTCAGGCAGAAGTCCTACTGAGTTTTAAGCTCATCATATGAAAAGTAATTGGAATTTTTGCTCCCCATTTTACCTATACCAGGCTATTAGTTAAGATGTAGTTCTAGACCATGACTCTTCTTGCTGCGCACAGCTTCTTTCCTCCAATGTTCTCCCTGAACAGTTTTGCCACCTTTTTCCCAACCCCAACAATGAACTCTCTTCTTCCAAAAAGTGACTACAAAATGGAAAACCCAACACTTGATAATTGGTCACCCATGGCATGCTGATTTTGGTTGGTAACTACCATTCCACTCGGTAGTGTCTCCACAAAAGGTGGCTTGATCCTTGCAATACATGGGATGGTTGAGCTTGAAGCTCCCTTCGATCCTCAAAATCAACTATATCAAATTATTAATATTCGATAGTATACAATTATTAAGATAAGTAAATAATAACAATATTATAGGAAACAACCTATTAAGAGGTTTCATCCTTACCTAAAGATTATTACTATGAGATTATAATCGTAAAAAGATTCACATTAATAACGTCGGTTATCAGGGTTGAGTAATACTCCCCTGAAATTGACTATTCCCATTAGTCAAATGACTAGGGAAAATAATGAACCTGAGAACAAAAAGGTAAGAGAGACCTCCTCATCTCTCAACACTATTGTCTCTCAGTGAGGGAGGATGTTCCGAGAACATCGTCTGGTCATCACAACTGGTCGTGATAACTTCAATGACAACAATTTTACAAAGAACATGGAAACAAAAGAAAAGAGACATGACACGTGACAACTTACGAAAGGATTAAGGACATAGAATTCAATTACTCAAATGGCTAGTCAATCTTTTGTTTTCACAATGTCTAACCCTTCCTCCAGGATGATACTCTCCTTCCTTCTTCGAGGGACATTCATTTTCCTGTTCACACTCAGGACCACAACATTACGGTCAATGCATCATTATCATATCTCATAATATAAATCATTTAATTTATAAAACTATTTAACATTTGTATCTACTTCATAATTAAAAGTTAAATCAGATATTTACACAATATCAAATCAATTAACTATGACTGGTCCTCTTGATTATCATGCCAAGTTAATGATTAAGTCTAATTGTAAGTTGGGGATGTAACATCTTATAGGCATTAGAAAGGTCTCTCTGAGAACTACGTAGTGGTATAGGTTAGGTGATTAAATATTATTGTTTTTTCTAAAATTTGGTGCCTAAAACAAGACATTTCTTTGAGATATTTTTATGCTCATAACTTCTGCATACAGAATCAGATTTTTGATTTTGAATAGGAGTTGGAGAGATCTTTTCATGTACTATATTTTGGATCATGTAGATTTTTAGTTTTATGTGTAGAGAGATATTTTTACTTATTTGAGCACTTTTGGGAGCATGAGATTCAGGGTGCAATTGTGAGAGCATTCAGATAGATTTTTGGGCACAAACTTGTGGGAGTACATGTTGCTATGAGACCACCATCATGGTATAGAAGGTTTTTTAGATTTGGTACTTCTAGTTATAGGTTTACAGGTGCTTTTAGAGTTTAGACTTTTATGGACACATCTACACATGTTGTCTTCTGGTTTGAGGACATGGTTGATACACGTGTCAGACTAGGAGTCTCATATCAATGGGAGTTGAGTATAGGTACAACACTGATGATGCTTATGGTTTCATGAATATGTAGGTAAACTTTTGCATTGCCATGACATGATCATCTATGTGGTTGACAAGTATTGGCTATGATGTTTGACTCATGATGTAGTTTTAGGAGGTTATTCTTATCTCCCAGATGCTTGATTGATTCCTTGACTATGGTTACTTGTTTGTGGACTTGTTTGGATAATCAGATTTGAGGTTGATTTGGTGTTTGAGTCTTGAGTCTACAAGTTGTTTTATTTGATATCTTGGCTTGCAGGTTACTAATGTGATGACCAGTTTATGCACATTATAGTGTTTTAGATCTTTGAGTTATGTATTTTTGTGAATTAGCTACCCCTTGGCTACAATGGGATAACTCGAATGTGGACCATCTTTATCCATGAGATTGATTCAATGTTGATGCACACTTTGTTAGTTGGCCTTGTCTGTGGTCATTTGTGCATTGGTATGTTGCATTGGGATGAGAGGATGGATAATTAATGTGCTTGGATAGTCAGTTATTTGGACTTGTAGCATGGTTATTACATTGTCATAGATAGCTTAGATACATGGTTTTATGTGAGCTTTTGATAGTGATGGTTTTATCTTCTTTGTTTGGAGATCATGGTTTTATGCTATCTTTTAGGAGTTGTTGATGTTACAGTGGGATTACTTGATTGTGTTGGGGCCATGGATGGTCTTCATTTAGGAAATGGTTATCTTCATGTGATTGGAGATGTTGATCCTTAGTTTAGAGGTGTCAGTATTATGTCTTGGTTTACTCTTGATTCTGGAATAGAGTGTTGGCATGATACAGATTCTCTTGAGACTAGGATGTATGCATTAGTGCATGTGATCTCCTAGGAGGAGATGTTAAAGATGTTAGATCATGATGTCATGATTGGTTTCCTGATTCTACAGTTGGAGCTTTGACAATGGTCTTGTGTGATTCTCTTCGTATTGAGTACATCGGTCATGTGCTTGGGAGCTTTATGATAGTGTGGTGTTGCATTTGGAGCTGAGCATGAATTGATCATGGAGATGCTCATGGATACTTGGAGACTTTGGAGAGGTTGGATTTCTCTTGGGATTAGAGACACTTTTGAGACGGTTACTCTTTGGAGGTTTCAACAAAAAGACAAAGGAGCCCACACCTAGATATGGATGTGAGTTCATTATGGACCTAGAGGAGATTGTTCTTAAAGAGAGTCATTGTGGCTTGTTGTATCCTGGATGAGAATTCTCATTCCCCACTCTTGGTCTACTTGGTGGATTATCATCTATGAGGTAATTTCCATCCTTTTATATGCATTTTTATTTATGTTTTATCTTCTCATGGATATGGATCTTGAGCTATGGTTATTGGTTCTGGAGGGTTAATTTGATGGATGTTGGCATAGTTATCTCCTTGTTCATATGGTTTGATTTATGTTGTCCATTATGAGGAGTTTAGGAGATGTGATTGGGTTTATTCTTGGTTATGGAATGGTTATGAGTTTGATCTACCTTGGTTAGAAAGGCTAACATCTATGTTGGTACGTGATACATATGTTCATTTTATCTATGGGATTGAATGTTTGGGTGTTGTTAAGGTTTTTCATTTGGGGTTGTAAAGGAGATCATACTTGACACAACTTAGCACTTTGAGGTGTTGGTAGGATATTATGATTTACAGATTTTCTCCCTTTGTTTTATGCCTACTTCCTGGAGGTTCATGTTGATAAGGTTGGACTTAAGAGAGTTATTGTGACATGTTGTGAGAGAGTGTGCAACATGATTTATCTTGCATGTGTAGATCATTGTGATTGTTCTTGGTACTACATTAGCCACACCTTGGTTTGAGTGTTTATTGGTAGACTTAGTATGCATTGGATCTATTTTTAGATTTGACATTACCCATGTAGTGTGAGTTCCTCGATGGATGTGTTCTTCATTGACAGGTTTTATACACAGAGCTTGTGATTGTGGTATTTGGGTTGGATATGTTGTTGGCATGAGTTTATTGATGTTGTTGATACCTATGAGGTATGGATGTTTGGATGTATAATTAGCATATGTTGTTGGTGCCATTTCCAGTCATGTGGGTTTTTAATCTTTTTTACAGTAGCTTGGAGTCTTTGTTATCACTTGGATTTGATTCTTGTGTTCATTGGATTGGTGCATCTGCACCTTGGCATGTTCCTTTTATTCCATAGGTGGCATATTGGAGGATGAGATGATTTCTTTCTTAAGATTGTGGTTACTTTGATTTTATTGTAGGTATCTCAATGGAGCATGAGAGCATGTTGGAGATTCATGTGGATTCATGTTTGCCTATGATCATATATTTGATTGATTGACCCTTATGCAACATTTGTATACAACAAGTGGGAGAATGTTGGAAAATAGGTATGTTGTACTGTAGTTTGTCGTTACACCAAAACTTGCAAGTGTTAGTGAACATTCCAAACTAGCACCTTCACCTAGACCCAGAGTGGTGGTTAAACCACAAGATCAATTCCCAGAGGTGTGGTGGTTAGTCCAACACCCCCCCTCTGACACAACTCAGGGGAATTGAACCTGGGTTGAGGCTCTAATACCATATTTAGTTTTTTGTTACACCAAAACTTGCAAGTGTTAGTGAACATTCCAAACCAGCACCTTCACCTAGACCCAGAGTGGCGGTTAGTCCAACGTGTACACCTTGCATAACATGGATTATTTTATTTATGTAAAATACATATTTATTTGTGGTTCATCTTAATTGATTTGTTTAGCCACATTAGATATTTACTTGGGTGTCACTTGTAAATGTTGTATGTAACATTAGGTTAGTTATTTTATGTGTGTGGGACACATAGAATAATTATTTATTTATTTGGGAAATTATTTAATATTGGGCATAAAGTGAAAACTTAGTTGCAAATATTAAATGAGGGGATAATGGTTTTGGAACACATGGTTTTCTCCATACTAAATCTTGTATTTGTGTGAGCTTGATTCTATAAAATAAAGAACATGGTTAGTAGTTGGGGTTGGCTATTGGTTGTTTTGGTTGTAGGATATGTGAGAGGTTGTCATTGTATTGAGTTTCTAGTGTTAGTGCATTTGTGAAGCATGGCATGGGATGTGTGGTTACATTCTTGGGCACATGGAGGATGCATTGGAGGAGCTAGATGTTTCAGAGGTGTTCATGGAGATTCGTGTGAGTGTATTGTAATATTTTATTGTTGAATAATGTACATTTGAGTGTGGATGATTTTTGAGGATGGGTTTTTCCCTCTTGATGGTTTTCCCAAGGCATATCTTGTGTTATCTTGTGTTTGTCTATTGACCTTTATATTATGGTAATTTTGTATACTTGCATGCATCATTATCTCCTTTTGGGTTATGTGGAATTGGTTTGATCAACCTGATAATTGCCAACAATTATTTGATCTTCCTTTGGAAGAAAAATGAGACAGTGTCTAGTAAGGCTTGGTACTCATATTCTTGAAGATTGTGGCCACTTCTTTGACATCTTGGATGACATAGTCTTAGATTGGGTTGATTCCCTTGTTCATTACATCTCCCTACCATCTGCTAAGGTAGTAGAATAGTGGCCAAAAGCACCCCTCACATACAAGGAAATAAAGTTAATTACAATATACATAGCCACTTTGAAATTTGAAGCATGTATTGATGTTGATTGATTGTTGATTGGTGGGTGGATCATCAAGGGAAACCTATGAAAAATATGGACAAGATCTACTCAAGCTTACAAATAATTTGTTGGGTCTATTTTTTGAGGGCTTGGGGTTAGACCTTGATTATCTTAAAACCCTTATGAAGGAACCCGTGCTCTAGCTCAGAATCACGTATTACGCTCCTTTACCTTAGCCAAATTTAGTGAATGGACTTAGACCCCATTGAAATTGGAATTTCCTCACTGTACTGCTAGATGACTAGGTTGAGGGTCTCCAAGTTTGGAAAGGTACAAATGGTTTACCTTACCTCTTATTCTTGGATCACTTATTATCAACATAGTAATTTATTGCAAGTGAGTAAAATTGTTCAATTTTTATTTGTCCTTATAATCTTGTATATAAGAATTTAGAGTTTTTGTAGTGTATCATTATGTACATTTTAGGGGAATCACTTGAATATTAAAATGTTGAGTCAATCTTCATGAAATACACATGACATTTGTTGCATTTAGGATATTGTCAAATTTGTTACACTTTGAAGTTAGAAACTTGGAGACAAATCTTAATGTACAGTCTATCTTATTGGCTTTCTATGGATAAACTTTGACTTGATCCTAAGACCTCCCAATTAGTAGCTATAGCATAGGGGCTTGGAGGATTAGCTTGTAGAGGGCGGATTAGCTTGTAGATTTGAGCTTGGACTTCTTCAGATATTGTTCATGATATTGTATTTGTGGTGGTTGGTTCATGTATTATTATATTCATTATCATTGATAAGGGTTGTAGTATTTGACCATGTGTATATCTTTGTTATGTAATAATGTTATCTTTGTTGATGAGTTCTAGATATGTACTTGGAAGACTTTCATTTTAGTTTAGATGTACTTTTTTTTATGCTTCTTTGTTATATTAATGAGTGGGAGCTATATACTTGTATCTTATTGGATATCACTTGCATGTTTTGCACATTATTACATAGTATTGTATCATGGAAGTTAATGGAAGTTGTTGGAAGTTTATCTTGTATCTTTTTGTCAACATTCCCTGTTGTTTGTTTTGGTTTAATACTTAAGAAATTTTAAGGTTGCACTTTGGATGTTGTTACACCTTCAAAATAATAGGGCCTTTGTTCACATTATTCTACAAATTAATCAAAATTCATTCACCTTAGAGAAAATCAATATATGGGAGACTACCTATTTCATTATACTTTAAAGCATTCTCGAGTAGTTATGCTTTTTTCAACTAACATCTACCAAGATATTAGTTTTGCATCCTATGATTTACCAAGATTTATCATTTGATATGGATGCCACAATTTCAAAGGCATATTGAAGAACTTTTCCTAAAATCTAAAGGTGGACTCTTCGTACAGGATTTATTTTATTTTATTTTTATTTTTTTAACTATTAAATGCTTGTTTATGTTTACGATGTGATGTTCAAGGCAAAGAAAACCATATCATACTTATTAATTCGTAATTCCAAATGGAGCATTCTATATGCATCTCATTTGTACCTTTCTTATTCCCATTGACAACATTATTATTTATTATTTATAAACAAATCAAATCAAAGATCTATGTGTAAGCTCTTAATTATGTAATTATAACCACTAAAAGATGTGATCTTTCCTAGGTTCAAGTCCTAGCTGGTCCATATGAGCTATAGCTCAAAAATTGAGATGAAGAAAAAAAATATAGAACCTTACAAAGATTAACAAAGAGAACCACTGCTCACAGAAATTTTAGATTAAAGAATATTTCTTGTAAATCTCTATATTCCTCTCATCATAAATTGACTATTTACATCCAAAAAATGATACTCTTTTAACAATAAGCTTTAAAAAAAAAAAAAACTTTTAAAAACAACTTTTACATGAAAGTTTAAAACAACTTTAAAAAGAAAGCATAAAAATAAACTAAATAAAAAAGGATAATTACAAAATAAGAACTACTAAAAAAGATAAAAGATAAGTTTTTTTTATCAACATGGATTAGGCTTCTCTTATATGCTTATACATTATCTAGAGGTTGTTGGGATTAGATATTCCAACACTCCCCCTTAATCACAACTACCACCATCTACGATGCCCAAATGATCTTTTAGATACTCAAAGCTTTCTTTTCCTAATGGCTTGGTGAAGATGTGTGCATACTAATCTTTGGACTTGCAAAATTCTAAATAAATATCTCCATTATTTATTAATTCTCTGATGAAATGGTATCTGGTATCAATATGCTTATTCCATTTGTAAAATACAAGATTCTTGGATAGTGCAATTGTGAGTTTGTCACAAAAAACTTGTTTGCTTCTTGTTTGTGCATCAAATCTAGTAACACTCTTCTCATCCAAATTACCTAACATTCTACTCTTGTTTCTGCTATATACTCTACTTATACTGATGAAAGAGTGACAATGGATTATTTCTTGGATGCCCATGATATTGCATCTATTCCAAAATGAAAAATTATCTAAAATAAACTTTGACATGATTGCTTTAAAACATGACACAACATCATTTATCCAATAGGCTCAAGTAACTAACTTCACATTCTTAATTAAGACATGTGAAGGATGTTTGGATGTGAAGTTTGACTATTCATTTCATCTTCCATGCTTTGTCTCTTGTCTTCCTTCAAGACTATATATATATATATATATATATATATATATATATATATATATATATATATATATATATATATATATATATATATATATATGAGGGAAAAAAATTATGTATGTTGTTGCAATCAATAATAAAATTAACGCCCTACTTTCCCGTGGATGTAGCCACATTGGCGAACCACATTAAATTCCTGTCTATGTGTGCAATTTTATATGCTCTTTGTTTGTCTTATTTCTTAACAATGTGTATCAGAGCTGGTGAGATCCAGGGAGAGTGGGTTGAATAGAGGGTTTGCTAGAAAAGAAGTCATTGTTCAATAAAAACCACAATTGTTTACAGATCGATCGGAAAAGTAGTCAGATTGTAGGTAATTGGAGGGCACCACAATTTAGAGACTCCAAAAAGAAGAGTTAATTTAGAAGAGAATGTAAAAGAATAAATTCACGCCGCTACTCCTAAAGAAGATAAAGAGAAATTTACTATATCCAAGGAGACAAACTAAATCATTGGAAGACGTCAAAGAAAAAGGAGGAATCCACGGCCCGCCTACAAGGAGTCCACAAGGAAGAGCAAAAGTCACCAAAAATCATTGAGAACTAGAAAAGAGGTAGTGGCCAAAAACATAATTAACCTCATGTCCCCATGCTGCTGCTTAATCTATTTTTCTGCTTAAATTTAAGCAAATTTAAGCAGTTGGAGTGGCCCCATGGAATTTAAATTATGGGAAAAAGAATAATCTAGAATTTTTCCCTATTTTCGTGGAGCAGCTACTGCTTAGGAATTGCAAATAAGGTGTAGAAAAAAGGGGGGGGGGGGGTGTGGAAATAGGCAATCACTGCATAATGAAAAATATGCCATGTGGCTACATATGTTTCCTTCTCCCCCCTTTTTTTAAAAATTTTCTTCCAAATTAAGATAATTAAAATAACTTATTTTTATTTTTTAATATAATAAAAACTACAAATTAAGATAACTGCTTAAGATAAGCAGAAAAAAATATTCATGGGGTCACCAGCGCCACAAATATCTCCTAAAAAAATTGAGCAGTGGCTGCTAGCCAAAATAAGCTAGGCAGCATGGGGACATGCCCTAAGTGTGTGAAAAGAGTTTGAAGTTGTTCTGAATTAGAAGGTGTCAAAAAAAAGAAGAAAAAGTCGTATTTGAATCTACGCAATCCTCTCCACATATACGTAGAAGAGACAAAATAGCTAGAGCAGATAAGGATGACTTTTTGTGCTGAGAGAAAATTGCGGGACCAGTCCTTAGCGTGAAAGAAATGAGGAAGGCGTAGCACATGGCTGTTCTTAAATATCATCTACTTCAACAGTCAAAGGTCAATTTTGGCCAATAAAAATAGGACAAATATTTACCACTTTTTGTTGTGAACGAGGTGTAAAATTGCTATTAGCTGTTTGACCATTGAAGTGGATGATATTTAAGTAGAGCTGTAGCACATTTGTGCAATATCTACCTCAATTTCTTCAGAGAGTTTGGCGTGAATATATACAATTTTGAACAACAATTATTTGTGCCTCTTTGGGGCAATTTCCAGCCATGTAAGTTGTTTTTTAAAAATAAAATGATTTTGAAAAATAAAACGACAGCCAAGAGACCGAAAGTATTCCACATTCCACGCCTTGAAATCCTCTATTACCAGAGTCTCGTGATAAGCATAGATGGGGAGAGAGAAGATTGGTGTACATGAGAAAAGGGCATGACACGGGAGCTAGAAAATCTCGAGGTTTTTTAAATAGGAAGGAGGTGAAGAGATAAAGTCTAGCGATGACAAGAGCTTCAAAGATGTCTTCAGGGCTTTCGGCGAAGTCATGGATTCCAAGGTTGTGAGCGACCATTAGATTGCAAGATCCCACGGGTTTGGATTTGTAACCTTTACGAATGAGAAACGGGGATTACAATCCCTCTAGATTTCAGGCGTAGGCAGATATAGTCTATGTTACAAAATGGAATTGATTTGAGTAAAGTGGATGTCAGCTATGTGAGCAGTCATTCATGGTACTTCTTAAAGCTCTTTGGTCCCAGGGGTCCATTTAGATTTCAATCCTAGGAGAAGAAAATGCCACAAATGATACACAACAAATTATGCAAACGAGTGGATTTGGGATGGATCCATCAAAGAGTCTTGGTACCACTGTCTGTGGTTATGGTTTTGATCAGCATCCTACGGTATTTCATATCTAGATTTATTAAATCTTCCCAGCTTCCCAATGTTAAAGCCGTTAAAGAAGAACAATTAATTTTAAGGGTCAGGAATTTGAGGGCTATGGTGCCTTTGATCCCCGGTAGGTCCTTTTGTGCATGCAGGACAAAAAGGCAGTAATGAGGAAAATGGGCTTCTACATGTCCCAAAAGGTCACACACAAAATATGCAAGCACGGATGTTTTTTGATCCAAACATGGCGATGGATATGATGAAGAAAAACTTTTCAATGATAATACCTCAGACATTGACATTTGCTTGAGTCAACTTCTTTTTTTTCTAGCTTTGTAGTAGAAAAGAATAGTAGTGTTTGCTGAAAGTCACATAAAATTTGATAAGAAGACATTGGAAGCAATTGGAAAGAAATTACAGAAAAATAATGTGGCATTGGATATTGTGGACATGCAAAGTGCAAATGATAAAGAGTTAGGTAGATGGGCAAGGCAGCAGAAGAAGAAAACAAAGAAGATAAGAAGGATGAAGTTAAAGGAGAAGAGGATATTGAAATGTAGAAGACTACGCATGCTTCTGAGAGGTGGCAATGCAAGGTATTGAAGATGTTATTGTTGAAAAGAGGAGGTTTCAATATGAGTGGAGGTTATGGTCGTGACCCAGCTATTGGTGGTTATTACAATGAACTAGTGGGAGCTTCTCGAAGCCCATGGGGAGGTGTTGGTTTTGGCCCTAATTTTGTAGGGTATGGAGAAAATCCAGTTGTAAGTTATAGTTGCTCTGGTAGTGCATAGTCCCAGTGGACAAGGCAGTTATGGTTGTAGAGTTGGTCATTGGTAAATTGTAGATTTTCCGTTCAAAATCTATGGTTTGTATGTATGCTTTGTGCATGGTTTGAGGAGGTTTTTTTTGCAGCCTTCTCAGTGTGGAGTTGTTGGTATCATTTCTACAGTATTTTCTTATGGGTTCCTTTGACTATGGTTACTCATTGTAGATTGGTGAATCAGATCTAATGTGGATCTGGTAATTGAGTATTTAAGTCTACAGGTTATCCTCTTTGATATCTTAGTTTGCATGTTTTTTTTGAAATCTTCGAGTTATGCAGTTATGTGGATTAGCTACCCATTGGCTACAGTGGGATGACTCAGATGTGGACTATCTATATCCACAAGATCGATTCAGTGTTGATACATATTTTGGTTTATTTTTTCTTTGAGATGAGAGGATGGATGATTAGAGTGTCTAGTTAGTTGGATATTGGGACTTGTCACATGCTTATCATGATACCACATCGATAGCTCGGTATCACGTTTCAGTGAGAGCTCTTGGTAGTGAGAGTTCTATTTTCATATGGTTATCTTCATGTGATTGGAGATGATGATCCTTGTTTACATGATGTTTGTTATTGTGCCATGGTGGACTCTTGATTCTAATTAGAGTTTTGGCATGATACATGTTCTCTTGATACAAGGTATGTTCTTTGGAGTATGTGGTCTTCCTTTGTGGAGATGTTAGATCATGGTGTCATGATGTGTTCCCAAGTTATGCAGACGTGCAGTGGGAGTTTTGACAGTGGTCTTGTTGGTGCTCTTGGTATCGAGTACTTTGGTCATTTTCTTGGAGAGCTTCATGGTGGTGCATTGTTGCTTTTAGAGCTTAGCATGGATTGATCATGGAGCTGCTCATGAATACTTGGAGATTGGGGTGAGGCTAGAGTTATCTTGGGATTAGAGAACATTTGTTGAGATGGTTACTCTTTGGAGGTTTCAACAAGAAGATCGAGGAGCCTACACTTAGTTATGGACGTGAGTTCATTATGGACCTAGAAGAGATTGTTCTTGGAGAGAGTCATTGTGACTTGGTGTATCCTGGAGTCCAGCATTCTCATTCCCCACTCTTGGTCTACTCAGTGGGTTATCTTCAAATAGGTATTGCCCATCCCAATTTAAGATTTTTTTCTCTTTATGCTTTATCTTTTGTTTCCCTCAAATCCAAGTTTGTGGTCTTGCATATTTCGTTTCATCCATTTATATATCATGTGGGTCTCATATCCCTTCAGTCGGCAATTTTCCCCTTTCTTGAACTTGTTGTCTTTCCCATGTTATAGTCTGTTCTATCTGCAAAAGTGAGATTTTAAGAACTTCAAGTTTTCCCTTGTCTGTCGGGAAAAGCCTTAGTCGACGAACCTATCATTGAATGAACTCATTCCCTCCTTCTATTGGCAAATGTTGAGTACCTTGAACTAGTCACTTCCCTAACAAGCCTTAAGTTCTCCTTTCTTTATTTTTTTTTGTCAGCTTTCTCTTATATCTTTGAACATTGTTTTGGTTCCCAAGTTCATGAGTTCCCTAGTATGCTGATAAGCTAATAATACTACATAAAGTGATCACATACTTATCACTCATTAAGTCTACAATTAGTTCTTGAGTTCGTGAGAATGCTAAATTATTGATTTCCCAATTGAGTGTGTTAAACACAATTGATGCCGCAGAGTTGTGCTTGGTCCAGAATACCAGGTTTTTCTGAGTCACCGACAAGCCCATGACTCAAGACATTTAGAAGGTTTGTAAAGACCTCATTTTGCCAATAAAGTCTAGCCTTTCGTTCATGAATGCCTCTAATCGCCAACAAAGCGATGGTTCATGAATGTGGCACTTTTCCAACTATGAGACACATACTCAAGCAAGTTCAATAGATGGTGATATTGCCGATAAACAAAAGACAAGGGAAAAAGTGAAAGGGAGGTCATATCGGTAAAATAAAAAAGTGTCATCAAAGGTTATTTTTGCTAACTGCACATAATTGAAGGTTCACTGAAAGGACATTTTTCCAATAAAGAGCTTTTGCGAAAGCTAACTAAGTTGCCGAGTGAAGAACACACTGCGTGGGTAAGTCAGTGGGTGTAAAGGCTACATTAATTGCTAGGGGCATTAAATGACTTCACTTTATCTCTTTTCCTTATAAAGCCAACATCCCTTTTGTAAAGTCATTTGCTATCATCTACTCGAAGAAGAAACCCCGGGAGCTAAGCACAGCTAGCTGTCTTCATGTCTGCATCAAAGTGTCGGCAACCAGGTAAGCCCAATCACCTATCTCTAGTTTTAAGAATGTTACTAGCTAGTCAAATACTATGGGGGGTCAAAATTCAAATTTTAGCTATTACTGTTCACCTTGGATTTGAAGCCCTAGTTTCAACCCTCAAACTCTGTTGTCTCCCATTCTACCATTTGAAATTATCATCCCTTACTCAGGCCCCAATTCCTTTACACTGGCTACTGGGAACTGTCAAGATGAAATATAAATACAAAGAGCTAGATATTTCTTTTATCATTGGGAATGAATTATCTGGGGTCAGAGACACGGATTTCAGGCATGTAAACCTCTATGAATTTTGGCAGAGAATGAACACTAATTCCCTAAGCCAGCAATTACATAAAGAGTGTTTGATAGTGGATTGGCCCATGCTAGAGGTTTCCCTCCAACAGTTAAATGCCTTGATTTGGTAATGGCATGTATACAGAACTACCATCTTGAAGCCAAAGAGATTTGAATAGTTAGCGGCCATACTATCCTGCCACTAAATGCTGATTCTATCACCGATAGATTAGGCTTAGCCACTCATGATGTTTATGGAAAAGTGTCCCTAGAGAAAGCCTCTAACTTCTATATAGATGGCAAAAATAAGTGTAAAGACATGATAACCACTACTTGGCTGAAAGGAGCAAAGAAAGGGGAGTCTCGGTTGCCTTAGAATCTTGTTAGGGGCCACTTCCAAGTTGAAATATGTGATATCACTACTCTATTGCACAGAGTCATAGGCAGTCAAGAGTGTGATACTTTTGAAAACTGGATGTGCCAGTATGTTATGGTAATTTGTACAAGAAAATAATTTATTGATTGGTCCCAACTAATAACTGATTAATTGCATAAGCAATTGATAGATTTCCAGAATAAGGGGAAATTTCATATGTGTTCATATCTTATTTATTTATTAGCCGCTACTCAGCCCAGATGGCTAGGCCTACAAGTAGCAGTTCCTCAGACCACTGAAACAAAGATGTATGATTATTTTCCTCAATTGAGGGAAATAGATGGAAATAAGGTATATAGAAGAGTTAATGATGCCTTTTTAATGTTTATGGTTAGAAGAATTTGGGAAAATCCTTGAAGGTCAGAATTTCCATAGAAGTTGCTAACTGGATTATGACCATTGGTAGTTTCTTCATCCAATATGATAAATTCACATACATTAGAATTGGAGGTTTTGAGTATTCCCCACTCAAACTACCATGGTATGCTTCAGATTATGTGGTGTTCTTGGAAGTGTGTAGACAAGCTTATTTGGCCGGACAGAGATATTATACTGCAAAGAAGAAAGGGTACCCATTTCCCTTGAAGTTGACCCACTATACTTGTGCCAAGCTTGAGGATGCCAAGAATGTAGATAGAATACTCAACCATTTTCACTTCAAAACATATGGATTGAGAAGTTATTTCGATAGTAAAGATTTTGTTAAGAATAATTTGTATGCCCCTATGCTAAGGAAACATATACCTCATCTGGAGGACTTCTAGTTTGACTATGTAGATGAATACAAAGTGAGAAGGAGAGATTGGTCTAGATTGACTCTCGGTCAAATGAAAATTTTAAAACTTGGTTGGAAAATTCTTGATATTGTTGATGACTATGTTGATATTGTTAATCATGTTTTTGTTGTTGAAAATGTCAAACCCTTGGTTGATATTAACTGGGATGTGGATGAAATCAATGATCTTAAGGCTAAATCTTTTTTTGTCTTAAATAGAAGTCTGGCATGGTTGAATTCTAAGGCTAGTGATAATGGTGCAGGTTCTCCTCCACATCAGGAAAAAGCTATGGAGTCATCACAAGATGCCATGAATACTCCCAATCTTGGTAGCTCCCTACAGGTTGAAAAAGGTACTAAGTCCCCTCAAAAGAGTGTACAAAAGGATAAAAGTAGAGATACAATGTTAAATACTAAACCAAGAAAAACTCCCCCTACTTCTCCCCCACCAGATTCTCTCAGAACTCTAGATTTCACCAAGCAACAACTAGTGGGGAATGATAGTCTCAAAGCAAATAAAGTGTCTCATGAAACTGCTAAAGTTTTTTTAGTAACTACTACACCAGCATGGTTGAAGATAGAGGTGAGCAATAAAAGGAGGTATTCTCATATCATAGATATAGAATTTGATGTTGTAGCAAGGTTACTAAAATTGGAGCCAACTCCTAAAAAGGCAAAGAAGATATCCAGATTGATGGTTGATCTAGTCTCTAAACATTAGTATGTAGAGATTGTTGAACCTATGGTGGACAAAGAGGTAAAGGATATATTTGTAGATGACTTCCAAGTAAGCACAATAGATTTGGGACCCCATTCTATCCAAGGTGATATTCACAATGCTAAATTGTCTGTTGATATATTGGCTAATAGAGTTGAAGAAAATAAGAGAGAGATTGAAGTATTGCAAGATCAAGTGGAAATCCTTACTTCATATATTAAATCTATTGTAGATATAGATTCCTACCCTCTAAATGTTATGTCTAGACCCCCTAAAGGCCTCTCTGTTGAAGTATTAGACCAAATTAATAGGTACAAATATCTTGGGAATGCAGTGGAAGAATGGGTAAGCAAATTGATTTTTGACGGCACTCACTTCATCCATGATGCTTATATCCTGTATGGTAAGTTCTCAAAAAAGTAGACAAAAATTCTAAATGATATAAAGGCAATAAGAAAAGAGCAAACCATGCTTGGTGTGACCAAGAATAACTTTGATGCTATGGCCAAAATGGATTCTAGTGCCCTCTTAGTAGAAAAAGTTATAGAGAAATTGGAGGAAAATGAGTAGGCCAAATGGGCAGCTGTAATGGGTTGGAAAATATACATGGAGCAGCAATGTGTTAATGACTTGAAGATCTTGGCTAAAAAACAACAAGTCTTACATACTTGATATTCGTAGTGTCTTTGTCGCGCTTGGGGCAAACTTATGGGATGAAACTGAGTCTAATTTAATAGATTTGGACAACATAAAACAAACTTTCAAAGAACTGATGAGTGAGGAATTAAAGATTAAAGAAGATACGAAAGGAAATGCCATGGAAAGACTTAGTAATGTATATGCCTATCTATCTAATTTTAAGAAAGACCTTTCTGAGATGGAAAGAAAGCTCATTGAGACTAGCCATGTATTACAAAAATGGAGGATGAGACTTGCCATCATTGTTGTTCCCAACACTAAAGGGGTGCTTTCTATTATTGGGAGATTCAAAGCCATGTAGATTAGACTAAACACTACTCAGAAAATAGATGATGCAACAGAGAAGGGAACACTGGACACACCCGAGAAGTTAGATGCTACAAAGGTCGATGTCGAGAATGCAATTCCATAATTGTTTCTTAATTTATTGAACACTTGTTAAACTCCTTTAATGCTTCTCTATGTGAACCTTTTTTTATAATGGTCTATCAGTTGTGATAACTGTATATGGGAAAAACAATTCTATTTTATTTTGCTATATATTCGGGATGTAACAATGGAGAAAGGATCTTTTTCTTTTCTTGTGGCCAGAGGAATTTCATGGTACTAGACTAAATTATCTTGCTCTTAATTTTGAAGTAAGGGGGATATTCTCATAGTATTTTGTGGTGACATCAAGTTCATTTCTATTTGAGGATTGACTGTGAGTCAATTACTTTAATATTGGTTATCTATTCTTCGTATGTTGAATATTTAATCTATGAATCTTGAGGTTTATTCAAAGCTATTTGTAATATTGATAACCTACTTCCTTATTTGAGATATTATCATCTAAGTGTCTCTCTTTGTATGCTGAGATTTGATGCTAAAATAGTATTAGTATTTGTTGAGAAGTTATAAACAATTTTTTTCTTTCATTCTTACGTCTGGGGGAAAACTTTATATTTACTGCGAACCTTTGCCCATAATATGAACATTGTTATGGTTAGTTAGATACTTCAATTTTTATATGTAGTCACCTTTCCTCACTTTTTAGTTAAAAGTGTAACCAAAAAGATTTAAACTATCTTAAGAAGGGAGCTATAACTTATAAAACTTTCAGAGGATAATTGTAAAAACAAATTGTCCAACTATTAGTGAAGTTGTTATTGCTAACTGGGCAAGTTAGAGTTATTTAAGCAGTGACAAATCTGTTTTCTAACATCTTCTCATGGTTACAAACCCTGAGCTATGGTTACTAGTTCTGGAGGATTCATTTGAGGGACGTTGGCATGGTTATCTCCTTGTGCATATGATTTTGGAGTTTAGGAGATGTAATTGGGCTTATTCCTAGTTTTGGAATGGATTTTTGAGTTTGATCTTCCTTGGTTAAAGAATCTTACATCCATGTTGGTTTAATCTTTGAGAGTGAATGGTTGGGTGTTGTTAAGGCTTTTAATTTTGGGGAGGTAAAGGATATCATACTTGGCACAACTTGGCACTTAGTGGTGTTGGTAGAAGGATGTGATATGATTTGCAACTTCTCTTTATGGTATTAAGTTTCTTCCTAGAGTTTCTTATTCATCTAGTATAATCACTGGTTTGTGGTCATCTACTACTATTGTACTTTATTATTTTTTAACAGCAGTATGTGGTCTATTAATGTATATCATTTGAGATGTGGAGGACTTGGGAGAAGTGAAGTGAGATCAAAGGTGAGAGAATTGAGCAAAAAATTGTTTGTGCAAGTAAAGATCTATTTTTTGTAGCAGGTTGGTTGTAGTTTGCAGATCATTATAGGTGTTCTTGGTATTACATGATTTGATTATTTGCCACACTTTTTATGTAAGTGTTGATTAATAGACTTGAATTATTTTGGTTAACACTGCTCATGCAACATAAGTTCTAGGATGTATGTGTGTTTTTCATTGGACTAGAGTATCAAGGGTCTTCAAATTTTTTGCACATCAATGGCTTTGGTGTGTTTGTTATCTTGAAAGATGGTAATTTTTTAGAAGGGCAGTGGATTATATAGGTATAAGAGCTACAATATGGGTTGGATATGTTGTTGGCATGGGTTTACTAATGTTGTATGGTTAGTTGGATGTGATTAGCAACTAGTTGTGGTTGCTATTCCAGCTATGGTGATTGATCCTTGTCCGCTACGCAGACCTATTTATTGCCATTGGATTTGGTGATTGTGTTTGGATATTGGTTGATGCAGGGTTCTTGCTTTTATGAGACAATAGGCCATGGAAAGTAGACTTCATGTGAGAGATTGTTCACATGTGAAGTCGTAGCATGGATCGAAATTCAGGTGGGAGATTGTTTGGATGTGAAGTCCGACTATTCATTTCATCTTCCCTTCTTTGTCTCTTCATCTTCCTTGAAGACTATTGTATATATGAGGGAAAGACTTTATGTATGTTGCTACGATCAATAATAAAATTAATGCTCTGCTTTCCCGTGGATGTAGCGACATTGGCGAACCACGTTAAATTCTTGTCTATGGGTGCAATTTTACATGCTCCTTGTTTGTCTTATTTCTTAACAAAGGATTTGTTCTAGTGCTCATATGGACAATGACACAAATGAGTTCATGATTATTTTGGCCCTCCATCTAAGATGGCTATTTTTAAATATCATCCACTTCAATAGTCAAAGGTGAATTTTGGCCACTAAAAAAAGACAAATATACCATTTTTGTTGTGAATGAGATGTCAAATTGATATTGACTAATTGGTCATTGAAATAGATGATATTTAACTAGAGTAATCCAACATTTATACTACAAGTATGACTCCAAAATGACGGTACATCAAGAGCAGAGCCTAAATTTGATGGCCATATGGCCGTATTTAAGTATTTTTGCCGTAAAATACAATCAAAATTTAAAAAAGATTGTATCATATGAAAGGAGAGATTTTGGATAGAATGTGAAAACTTATATAGAAATGTGATGATATATATATATATATATATATATATATATATATATATATATATATATATATATATATATATATATATATATATATATATATATATATATATATGGTTTATATATAAATTTACTTATCCTAAAGTATGTCATAGTATTTTAAAGGCACCTTTGAATGGATAATTGTTACTGTCAAATTTAAGCCCTGATCAAGAGTGTTATTTTTTCTTGGTGTTGTTCTTTATTGGTTGCCAGCTCATTTCAGATATACAATGCTATCTTTTTAATATTTTGACAGCTGCCTGATATGCCTATTTCTTTTGTACGTGTGATGGTTCATGGTCTTCAAGTTGTACTGTCTTTCTTAGTTGCCTATTTCATTAAGAAAGAAAAAGAAAATAATATGGAAAGTAGCCCCCATCTCGGACCATTATAGATTAAATAAGGCAGAAATTTTCAAGGAATTTTATTACAAGCTCAACAACGGAGGACTACAATGGCAATCGTTAGCACATGGAAACAAAGGGAAAAGACAACCCAAGGCTTATAAAAATATAAAACACCATTACATCATTGATATAGCTTGGAAATGATGTTTCTAAATATATGAAGGGTTTTCCATTCTTCGCCTTTCTTTATGGTGGCTATACAACCCCCCTTTATCTGAGCATCACCATCGGTAAAACCATCAATATAATGAATATACTGTTGAACGTTGTTTATTTCTCCTCCGGTACCAAGAACAATGGTGAGAATCCATTCTGCACTTGCGTGGGGAGCATTCATGTGAGGAGGAGCATGTAATTGATTTCTCCTAGGGCTTTTAACCACAGCACACACGATAATGTCGCTCAATGATTCTGGGGATTTCAGTGATGCCTCCATGTCGCCATTTTCATTTATGTGAATCTCAGTCACTGCATCCACACCAATCACATCGGAAAAGAGATTGGCATTTATAATTGACGCCGCTGCATAACCTGCTCTCCCGATTACTGTTGTGAACTCTGACGGCATCCTCTGAATTGACAAGCAAAAAATAATCTTGTCTTAGTTGGTTACATTAGATTCAGATGAATGCTAGAAAAAAAAAAAAAAAAGAAAAAAACCTTTAATTTGCAGTCTGCTTAAAATATCAATACTTGTAACGAGTCTTATCTCCTTAATCACAAGCGTAAAAAATTGCTCTTCCTTGAAAGTGAAAACTATAACTCTCTTAAATACCTGTAACATTTGAATGCAACTCCATGCAGCTCTGTCACCTGTTGAAAGATAGAGGTGCTTTAATCCTTTCAAATTTTCAATGTCTGTTATATTCTGCAGCTTCTGGCATCCATCAATGGTAATACTGTTCAAGCAACTCAGAGTTGCAAGACTTGGCAACTCTTCAAACTGCTGACATTCAATAATGCTTAATCTTACAAGGTTTTTCAGCTCAAAGTTCCTGGCTATTCTTTTCAGTTTTCTACAAAAACCCAAGACAAGAGAATTCAGAGTTGTTACCCCTGTTAAATCCATTTCGCTTAGATTTGACATGTTTGTAATGTGAAGAGACTTAAGGCTGGGACAATGCTCCCCGCTAATTGAGACCTTGGTCAAAAGTTTTAACCCATCAATATGTATTGTTTCTATCCTAGTTATTGGGGCCTCTACTCCACTTTCGCCGAAAGCAACTTCCCCACTTAATTTTAAACGCCTCAAAACCAGTGTTTTAAGATTAATAAGTTTACTAAGGGAATCTGATAAGGTCTTCCATTCAACTGTTTCTTTGCACCATCTTGTTATGTCCAGTTCTTCCAGATGAGTTAGCATTCCCAAAGAATTTGGAAACTCCCTTAAATGCATTCCGTGAAGCTGCAACACTTTCAGGTGGAAAGGAGCCTGAAATTCCAAATTCATTTGTTTCAACATGTTATTTTCCACTGATAAAAAATCTCCTTAGATTAGGTTATTCATAATGGAGTCGAACAGATAAAAGTTAGTTTTGACCCATAAAATATTTTATTTATTACCTTTTAGTATAAATGAAATCTAAAATTACTAGACTTATTAGTCCAAACTGGATCGTATGACTTTAACAGAGATTTAAAAAAACAAAATACCTGCATAATGGTCTTCCACAGTTGTGTTTTATGGCTTTTGAGAATTATTAAACACCGCTGAGAAACGTGCTGCCACAAACTGTAAGGTCCTTGGCGAATGCTTAGACACTGTAGATTTTGCAAAGGAATCCATGAGGGAATGCTTTTCAATTGACCGCGCCTCATCATAAGTCGAAGCCATAGCAAGTTTGTTGATGTCTCAGCATAATTATTTGAATTTCCTAAAAAATATGTAATATCGGCACCTGTATCCCTGTCAAAAGTAGAATTGAGGCACTTGAAACTTTGGCCGTTGGCTTCTGTGAGAACCTTTTTGAATCCCTTTAATTCCTGCATTCATACATTAAGATCAAATTTGTATGTCACAAAAAAAGAAAAATCTTCCATCCACAACGCTGAAAACATGTCAAAATAGTTCTACTAGAATTAGGAATATCCAATGTCAGAACATCCACCACCCAACTAGACAAATGCTGTAAAAGGTTTGAAACTAAGAATATCACTAAGTCGAGTAGACATGTCTGGTAGAAAGAAGCAAACCAAAGATGTACGATGTTGAGGGCGCCATATTCGACGAGGAGTGCCCAATTCATCTGCCATTTCTCTCCCTAAATCACAGAGACGGTCATGCATTCTCAAAACAAGATTGTCTTGGTAGTGAAATTGCTCATCATAATTGCTGCTTTCCACTTCAACAAGGCATTTGTCTTTTAAGATCTGAAGTGCATGCTCAGCGCTCCAGCCCGAGCCCTCCCATATTTTTATAGCCATGTTCTTTCGCATGCCTACGAAGAAACATGCGATGTCCATGAAAATTTGTTTCTGCTCGCTGTCGAGGGCATCAAAGCTTATTTTGAGTCTGCATTTTATATCTCCAGGCAGCATCTTGCGAACTTTATCCAATTCTAATTGCCAATAATGTTTGTCACTACCATAAACATGCCCTCCCAAGACTTGAAGACACAAAGGTAAACCTCCACACTCTTTCACAAAATTTTCAACCAAATCTTCATAACCTGTAGCTGGATTTTGTTGTTTGAAAGCGTGCAAACAGAAGAGCATTCTGCTATGCTTCAGGCCCATTTTTGGCATTCTATAACGAAGGGTAATTTCTCTGCGTATTAACACCCTTTCATCACGGGTCGTAACCATTACCAGACTGCCAAAAGTCAGAGAATCTATGTCAAGTAGAGAATCCAACTGGTTGAAATGTTCAATATCATCTACAACAACAAGGAAGCGCATAAACTGGCTCTTTTTCAAATGATGCCTGAGATAGCTCCTTCCTTCATCTGTACTCTGAAATGTGCGCTCTTCTTTTAGTAGATCTAGGAGCAGCTTAGATTGCAAGTAAGGCACTTGGCTTTTTGAAGATGCTTCCCTTACGTCGAAGAGAAAACATGATCCATGGTATTTCAAACGCTTCCTATTGAACAACTCTTTGGCAAGAGTTGTCTTTCCCAATCCCCCCATCCCAAAGATGCCAACCATGCCAACCTTCTGCTCACTCCCCATCTGGCACTTCTTTTCAAAATCTTCTACAAGTTCATTCAGTCCCACTGGATTTTTTGCAACATCTAAACATCTTGTCTTCTCTACTTCTTTTAATACAGTGGACACTATCTCTTTACATAGCTTCTCGTAGTTCCTGAAAATTTAGCGCGCAAAACCAGAATTGATCAGAATGACTTCCACTATAAAAAAATCCATGAGGTAAGTGGTAAAAAGATTTTGATGATGTTGAACTGTAATCCATGCAATAACACATCAAAGAAGCTTTAGAGGGCAAAACCAGAATTTGATCAGAGGAATGTTTTGCTATAACAAAATCAACATCAATGGAAATCATATTAAAGAAATCTTACTGATGATCATCCTTGCCGAGGTCGTAGCCATGGATGAAAGAGACCAAGCGAAGGGCTTCTTTCCACCCCTCAAGTTTATCAAGATACCTGCCCTTCTCTTTATACTTTGCAAATGCAGTGGCATATTGTCCTGTTTCGACGTAGCGGAGGTCCAGAGGTGTAACATCATAAAACACAGGAATAAGTTTAACCTTTGTTTCTAACATTAAACACAGTTCGGCTAAACACCAAGCGGATTCGGCATATCTCTTTGAGAATATAGCGATTTGAACTGTAGCAGAGGAAATGACATTCTGTAGTGTAGATGGAAAGTAATCTCCCATCTCCATCTCTTGAATATCTAGAAAGCCCCGGCATCCCATTTCCTGAAGAGAAGCATAAAGTTGAGTAGCCAGAGTCATTTTGACATCGGGGCCTCTGTGGTTGATGAAAACATCATACAGCTTAGGAGAGGCACATGGCCTTTGGGATGTGCCTGCTGCAGCTTCCATTCCACTAAAAGGATGAGATGTGGAGCAAGACGTCATGACTGGAACCACTGCAAGACAAGGGCCGGAATGCTAGAAAGGGGGGCAATATACGAACTTTTTCCCTGATGATCGTGCAGAGAGAGACTCACATCTTTAAAAACTATACGAACTACACAGTTGATACCAGAAGACTCTTACACTAAAATATACTGAGAACTGAGAACTATGAATCCAACAATATTTTATGTAAGGAAAATAAGGGCTCTAAGATTTCTAGTAACTTTTGATTAATAAAGTTAAAATAATTTCTATGCTAGACATCTCGAAACTCCAGGAGTGGACTACAAAACAGAACTATATCTATAGTCTACTCAACACAACATCCAATTTGGAAGCTTGCACAGATAATAGAGAAGAGAGTAGGATTAATATCGATTTAACTATAGAAAAATGGAATGAATTCGAAGCGTTTATATAGAAAAATGTAAGCACTCAATCGAAGAACTCTAGTGGTAACCTACGCAAGTTGTTGGAAGTTTCCGTGTTGTGGAGCCTAAAGGCCTAACTCCAAGTTCGTACCTTCCGACTGGAAGTTTCTGTGATGTGGAGCGTATAGCACTGTACATTAGACCAAAAAAATCTAACTAATCAATATTCTACAGTAATGAGCTATTGTTCTCGTTTTAAGCGAACGTGAACACGTACGTACACACTACATGTCGGTGAGTTGATGTATAGATGAGATCCCCCATATACTTCCAAGTTCCTACCGACCGACTCGAAGTTTCCGTGATGTGGAATTTGACCTACTTCCTATCCGAGTCATCGATTAAGGGCTTAATTCCAAATTCTACGCAACATCCTAACCCGGTCCCCCTTCCATCTTCAGAATGATGTCCGTCAAATTGCAATCCTTAAGACGAGAGAGATTCTTAGAGGGAAGTATAGATGGCTTACCTCTACAAGTTGACTACAATTGTTCAATACATTAGTCTGGTTATAATCGTTAAACAAATTGAACACAACTCAAGTATCCCAAAGGGAAAGTTTTACATTAGTCTGGTTATAATCGTTTAACATACTAGTCCAAACAAATTGAACACAACTCAAGTATCCCAAAGGGAAAGTTTTCTTTGGAACAACAAAAGAAACCATTATTCTTAGGTTGAAAGGCAAGCACCACATCTAATGATCATGCAAGTAATTAGAGGAATAGAAACCATACTTGTTTAATAACATTTAGATTGTATTCTTTATAAATATACTCTATGCACAAAAGTAATTGCTTTTGTTCACTCCAACAAGTGTGTTTATGTTTAACATCAATGTATCAATCATTCATTCAGCACTTCACATACCAATAAAAGACATGAGCCCTCTTCAAAGTCAAGCTCTATCAACTTTCCAAGAAAGCATGTATTTCATTTGTTATACTCTAATTGATGAAATGAGTTTCATTGTACATGGTTAGTAGAATGCATTGACCATATACTTGAAGCATTCACATACCAAAATCAAAGCATTTTCGATGGATGCTCTGTTGTGCTTGTTGGTGACCTAGGGCAATTGCCACCAATATGTGACATTTTATTGTATGCTAGATCATCATGTGGAGCAACACTTGGGAGAAGCTCTTAGATAGTGGTCACATTAGACAAAGTTTTCTGATAACATGGGGATCAACCTGCCCAAATCAAATTTCACAACCTCCTTAAAAATATAAGGAATTCTAAGGCAACATAGACAGATTGTCACCACCAATACGTGGCATTCCAATGTATGTTGTATCATCATGTGGAGCAACACTTGGGAGAAGCTCTTAGACAGTGGTCACATTAGACAAAGTTTTCTGACAACATGGGGATCAACCTGCCCAAATCAAATTTCACAACCTCCTTAAAAATATAAGGAATGCTAAGGTAACATAGATAGATTGGAAACTCCTCATATCATGCACCAATGACAACCTATATGGAAACAAATAAGATATATTTTGCTTGTTCATACATTTGTTTACGACAAATGATTTGGTTGAAACACGTAGCAAAAAACACTATGCCAAATTTGTCTAACTCTCAGAATTTTCCTCTAATTAAAAAGTTAATAACATGCCCATTGACCTAATGGATCCAATTGTTCATTATTTAACTATTAAAACATTTGATATTTAAATAAAATAAGACTAATTTAATAATATAATAAAAGGAAAAAATATATTATTTCCCTACAATATAAAAAGACATGAAATATAACAAACTAAATGTTTTCCACTCAAAGTGGATTAAGTTTAATCAAATTTAGAAATTATATTGTATATGGGTATTTCTAGATTTAACTTTGAAAAAAATTTGTCATCAACATTTTAGATCACACTCTCTTATCCATCATTGGGATGTAGAGAGTAAGAGAAGAGAATGTAAAATCTAGTTACACTCATTACATTTTTTCTCTTGCTTTCTACATCTCGATGATAAATCAAAGTGTAATCCAAAACATTGATAACAAAAATTCTTACACAATTAAATCCATATACACTTATATAAAAAATTAAGAATACTTATATAATAGAGCTTGTTTGATTGTCATAGATAAAAGGACAATGGTCCCTGACAATGTGTTTTTAAACACGCATTAAAAAAATTTATGTGCATCTTGAAGCCAACGTAAACAACATGCCACCAATTTTTCAACCACAACCCATTGTTAGGAATAGAAATTACTTCATTAAAGTAGACAACTACAACCCTAAATAACCATATTTTATTTTATTAAATCAATTCACTACTTCCCTTCCATACTTTTTCTATTGTACCATTTTCCTTCTCTTTTCTTCTATTTTAGTATTTTTTCCATCTTTGGATTGTTCACATGAAACATGTTGGGATAAGTTCCATTAACTTTGTAATCCTGACCAATTTCATGTGTCTCCAAAGTTCTTGGAAAGTGTTCTCCAACACATAGGAACTTGAGAAATAAAATAATATTTAATTATAGCACTGTCATGTTGTTGATAACTCCTATGAGGTAGGACCCAACTTGGGCACCCACTTTTGAAGTGAAGTCCATGGTGACTTGTAGTTAACTCTTTGATGTCTATCTTGACTTATTGATACCTCCTAGAAGTGGGAGTTAACTTGGATGCTCACTTTGGAGTTGTTTCCAATGAAGACTAGGAGTTTGTTTTTTTGTGTGCATAAGTGGATAATATTGATACACTTTGCATGAACATGATGTAGCAATTAATAATGAAGTTAGAGATGCATGATATTTGCATGAACATGATGTGGTAGTTAATAGTGGAGTTAAAGATGCATGATATTTGCTTGAATATGATGTGGCAATTAGCATTGGATTTAGAGATGCGTGATATTTGCATGAATATGATATGGCAGTTAATAGTGAAGTTAGAGATGCATGATATTTGCATATTGCTTGCATGAACTCATAAAATCTTGCATAGACTTGCATGTTGTTGCATGTTACTCACATGGACTTGTATGTTGTTGCATGTCACTTGTATGAGTTTGCATGTTATTTGCATGGACTTGCATGTTGTTGCATGTCACTTATATGAACTTGCATGTGCTTGCATGTTGTTGCATGTCACTTATATGGACTTGCATATTGTTGCATGTCACTTATATGAACTTGCATATACTTGCATGTCACTTGCATGTTCTTGCATGTGCTTGCATGTTCTTGCATGTACTTGCATGTCAAATGTGTGTAGTTATATGGTGTCACATTGTTGGTACCTGAATATGTATATGCAAGCCCCTTCCCAAAAATCCAAAAAATTCTAACACTTTTAGTCTCTGCAGTTGTAAAAAATACAAAAATCAGTTAAGGTGCAGATGTCTTTGTATATACAGGGCTGCTTGTATATACATGCAGTCAAATGTGCATTGGCAGGTTAGAAAACTCTATCGCCCTTTGAAAAAATTAGTTAGATGCATTTTTGAATGCATATCGGGCTTAGAATGTGCATATACAAAGGGGGGATCTTTCACAGATCCCCAAGAATATTCCTACCTTGTATATTGGGTTGCATGTAGATATGCATTGAAAAATATACAAGGGTGCAGATGCATTTGCTATAGTGGCAAGGGCACAGATACATTCGCTGGATGTGCAAGGAAAAACATACATGGGGCCTTGTATGTTCAGTAACATACAAAGAAGAAGATATACATTTGGTAGGGCCCACTATTGCATGCATCTCGGGTTTGTATATGGCGTTTGGGTGCAATCCTGGAATATTCTGTCATAGCTTCTGCAGTTGTATCAAAGGGTTTATACATTGTGTTATATGTTTAATATGCAATGAGTAACATACAACACGAATTCCAAAGGGATTCAAATCAAGCTGTGAGCAGTTGTGGCATCTGCGGCTTATACATTGCATTTGTATATGCGATGTGCAACGAAATGTACAAAGGAGAGAGAAAATGGGTTGGGCCCACCAGTTGTATACAATGGCAGTTGTATGTACGCCGACATACATTCAAAACATACAAGTGAAAAGATGCATTCTGGACCTGAATAGAATTCCAAGATGCTTCATACAAGTTTGGGGTCCGCAACATGTATATTGGGCGTTTGTATGTGCCGATATACATTGCAATGATACAAATAGAGGATACAAGCCGGATTTCAAAGCAACTTTAGCATGCTTTATGAAAATTTCAAATCCGCGCCTTGTATGTATAAGGTGAATGTATATGCAGATATACATTGCGATAGATGCAATGAAACATATGCATTTCAGACCCGACGGGGAAATCAAATGCGGCAGGTAAGTGTTTGAGATCCGGCTTGTATATCAGATGATTGTATATGCATTTGAACATGCATAAACAAGGGTGAAATGGCAAAATGGAGAAAGCCAAAAGTCAGCGATAGGAAAATGGAGTGCCTATGTGGCACGTAATCGTTGGTCGGCGACTTTTTAACGTTTTTTGGGAGCCGTTGATCCTGGTGATGGGAGTAGATCGACGGCCATGTTTTGAACCCGTAGCGAAGGTTTTTTCCTGTGTATTTGCAATCATTTTTGAGCGGGAAAATAGAAAATGCATTCGCTGCTACATTTCAAAGGGGCCTGTGGGTAGCTGAGGCAATAATGGCAGACTTGCAGAGGATGATCAATGGAGTTGACAGGTCAACCACCCAATTGATGAAGAAAATCCCTGGGCGGTGGTACAAATCCCAAGTTCACCTGCTCATTCCTCTTTGTCTCTCTGCTACATTTACTGTTTCTGAGCACCATTTCTCATGCATTGTATCTGGCGGATTTTTGATTTGCCTTGTAATTAATTTTGTTGAGTTTTACAGTCTTGGTATAAAAAAGCAAGCTGTGTTACTCTTTGGGGGTTGTTGAAGACTTGGGCAATTTTTTGTGTGAATAACGAAATACAGAGCATTTCCTGTCTGTTGTATCTCTTTGGAGTTTATGAGTTGCATCTGAAGTGTATCTTGCACATATATTCAATTTCTTGTCATTGTCTATGAAAAATGCATTATTGCACGTGTTTATCTGTCTATCTCCATTTGTTGTATGCATTTTCTTCTTTTGAATCTGGTTGCTAAGGGTTTCTCAGATTCTAGGGTATAGTCTTACTGTACCACATGCTTAATCTGTAACTTCCATTCAAGGAGTGGATTAAATTATTTTAGGTTAAAGTGTGGAGAAGATTGTATGTCAGCTAGGATATTCATAAGTAGAGACAGTTAAATATTATCCTTGGGTGGTGTTTGTAAGGCAAATACCAGTCCTAACCCCTTGAAACTTGAATGCTAGTTGCAAGCCATTCTTTGGTATACGTCTAGTTGACTCCTTGCCCTGAGATAGGCACTGGTATGCTTCTTGTGAAGTAGTTATGATCCAAAACTCCTATCTTGCATCCAAACCATCAAACCAATCCATTCATATTTCCAACCTGTTAGTTGTAGGAGTAGGATTAGGAACCCCCTGCATGCTCTCATACTCGACCAGACACATATGTCCAAGAACGTTGCCAACCTCGTGATTTATCACACAAATCCTGGTCCACACATGAGAGTATTCTGCCTATTATTGTAAAGCTAGATCTTTGTGTCACTGGGTGACTCGAACGTTAAATCTTTAGCTATAGGGATACCCCCCTTGGTGCGGCAGAACCAAAAGTGAAGGGGAGGCAGCTCACGCAACCTCCCATATCTGTTGGCCGAGTCTGCCTGTGCATTGGAACTGGCAAACCCATATGCCAATTTAGAAATAAACACCAACAGATTTGGTGACTCTGCTGGGGAATTGATGAAAAAAGAAGTGTTATATTTTATCCATCCGAGTCACCAACAGATTTGGCGACTCTACTAGGGAGATAATGTCATATCCATGAAAGTTTGAGTCTAAAAGATTGAAAAATTAGACCTGGAGGTACTTTGTTGCAGCAAAGGAAAAAGTTATATGTGTGGCTCTACTATTGGAGAACCCAAAAAGAAAGAAATGAATTTTTAGCTTCAGTTTGTTTGAAGCTTATTCCTCTGCCAAGGAGATGGTGACTTTGCATATAAAGAACCTGATAAGAGGACACCAGAGGTGTTGAATTTACAGTTGCTACAACATATCCAAGTATTTGTATAAATTGTAAAAAGATTCCCTATTTGGTGAAATAACACTGGTTAAAAGGGAAATATTGGTGACTAGATTGCATACTTTTTTGAGGACCTAGTTTGCATTTCAAAGGGGGTATGCAATATTGTTGAAAAGACACATATAGAGGATTTTAGGAAAGCTGAAATAGCAGTCTGAATTTTAAAGGCCTAAGGTCATTATTATAGTTGAAAATCTGAGTTGAAAAGAGGGTTGCAGAAACACACAAAGATGTATTATCAGCCCATGCACCCTTATGAGGTGTCAAATGTAATGGTGCATAATAATTAGTCCCAACCATGTAATAAAAGAAGTTTCAACATTGACAGATATAAGACTTTGATGGCATTTGTGGCTACCCAAATACTTTTCGATCTAAAATCAGAAAGTATTTGCCCAAATTCAATGGTGCAAAGGATGAATCAGCTGAGAGACACTTGCAGCAGTTTATGAATATTATAGATGACTTTGAGATTGACTATGAAGATGTAGTTATGAGATTATTTATTCAATCTCTAGATGAAGATGCAATGGACTAGTTCTCCTACCTTCCAGCGTACTTTGTTAGCTCTTGGCAAGATTTTAAATTTGCGTTTCTAAAACAATATGGTGAAAGAATTTCTGATTATGCAGTCATTAGTGATTTTATGTATATCCATATAGAAGAAGACGAGTTGATTCCAGCTTTTAACCTCAGATTTATGAGGGCATTAAAAAGAATCCCAGAATGCATGAGACCTAATGATGCATTGTGCCTAGTTGTCTATTTGGGAGCATTTGATAAGAAAATGAGCTATAGATTAAGAGATAAGGAGCCCACCACATTGCATTAGGCACATTAGTTTGCAATGGACATTGAAAACAATTGGAGATATGGAATTCAAAAGAGTTATTTCTCTGAAAATTTTTGCTGCCCTGTAGTCCCAAATGTTAATGAGGGATATAATTTAAATGTTGAAGATGAATGTCAAAGTACTAACACCCTTGCTGTCCCAGTTTTTGCATCATTCCAAGTTGATGATGTTTCTATTATAGAGGAGGATGTCTTGATTTGCCCAGCAAATGAAGTTGACAACAATAATTTCCCAAGTAATATTTGCATGCCAGTCGTAAACAAAGAGCATTCATGTTTATATGACCCAATTGTGCAAAGTTGTGATCATATGGAT
Organism: Cunninghamia lanceolata; assembly: GCA_027924645.1. NCBI lineage: Eukaryota > Viridiplantae > Streptophyta > Pinopsida > Cupressales > Cupressaceae > Cunninghamia > Cunninghamia lanceolata. Next base: position 1,664,840 of record BSBN01001102.1, read on the forward strand.
CAAGAGTCAATATCAGTTTCATCAGGAAGCATTAGAGGGCTGGAAAATGATGCAGATAGTTCAACTTCAGAGTGCATTGAAGTAGCAGAAATCTTGTATGTGGGGCAATTAGATGTTAAAGATGATAAAGATGATATCCATGATGAATTCATGGATCAGGTTTGTTCTTCTTATGACATTAGATTTGATAATGAAAAAGAAATGGATTGTCATAAAGAAGAAAAAGAGACCTTTGCAATGACTATGAATCCCCTTTATGATGAGCCTATGGATGCATTAGACATTGTGAGCCATGACTTTCAGTGGTGCAGAGTTAACCCTCTGTTTGAAAATGATGATACTGATGTGCAAACTGTGGATAGCGAATGTTCAGCATCAGTTGTCCTAGACATGTGTAGCAATGTTGGCTATGTGGATCAGGTTTTATTTTCAATGTTAGTGAATGATATAAATGATATTGAGTGTCTCATATTTTCTGAGTGTTTTCAGTTTTTAGATCAGCTAGATGAGTGCCTGGTTATGTGTAACAGCCAGGTAAATGATGAGGAATGCCAAGAGCAATATGATATACTATTTATGGAATATAACATACATATGTTACCTAATGCTAAAGAATATTATAATGTGTATGGTTATATGTCTGGTTGTAAGGTGCAGAGTGACAGAGGTAGTATTGACAGTGGCAAGTTTTCAGAAATGGTGAAGCATGTTATTGATCAGATCGACTTATGGGCAGATTGTTTTAATGTGTTCAGCTGTGGTTGGGATTATTCAGTTTGGAATCAGGCATTTGACATGATAAAGTTGTGGTTCTTCCTTTTTCGCTGCCCGGGGCTGCCAAAATAATGTTTAAAAGTCTAATTTGTGATGCAGGTTGGTGCAATGTTTGACTCTGTTGCCCAATGGATAAGGCCCAATCTGTGAAACCAAGGATTCTAAGGTTCTCACCATGCCTGCAAGAGGCATGCGTCCCCAGACAGAGCTTGTTGGTACCTGAATATGTATATGCAGGCCCCTTCCAAAAAATCTAAAAAATTCAAACATTTTCGGTCTCTACAGTTGTAAAAAATGCAAAAATTAGTTAAGGTACAGATGTCTTTGTATATACATGGCTACTTGTATATACATGCAGTCAAATGTGCATTGGCGGGTCAAAAAACTCTATCGCCCTTTGAAAAAATTAGTTAGATGCATTTCTGAATGCATATCGGGCTTAGAATGTACATATACAAATGGGGGATCTTTCGTAGATCCCCAGGAATATTCCCGCCTTGTATATCGGGTTGCATGTAGATATGCATTGAAAAATATACAAGGGCGCAGATGCATTTGCTATAGTGGCAAGGGCACAGATACATTCGCTAGATGTGCAAGGAAAAACATACATGGGGCCTTGTATGTTTGGTAACATACAAAGAAGAATATATACATTTGGTAGGGCCCACTATTGCACGCATCTTGGGTTTGTATATGGAGTTTGGGTGCATTCCTTGAATATTCTGCTGTAGATTCCGTAGTTGTATCAAAGGGTTTATACATTGTGTTGTATGTTTAATATGTAATGAGTAACATACAATGTGGATTCCAAAGGGATTCAAATTAGGCTATGAGCAGTTGTGGCATTTACGGCTTGTACATTGCATTTGTATATGCGTTGTGCAACAAAATGTGCAAAGGAGAGAGAAAATGGGTCAGGCCCACCAGTTGTATATAATGGCAGTTGTATGTACGCTGACATACATTCAAAACATACAAGTGAAAAGATGCATTCCGGACCCGAATAGGATTCCAAGATGCTTCATACAAGTTTGGGGTCCGCAACATGTATATTGGGCATTTGTATGTGCCGATATACATTGCAATGATACAAATAAAGGATACAATCCGGATTTCAAAGCAACTTCAGCATGCTTTATGAAAATTTCAAATCCGCGCCTTGTATGTATAAGGTGAATGTATATGCAGATATACATTGTGACAGGTGCAATGAAACATATGCATTTCAGACCCGATGGGGAAATCAAATGCGGCAGGTAAGTGTTTGAGGTCTGGCTTGTATATTAGATGATTGTATATGCATTTGAACATGCATATACAAGGGTGAAATGGCAAAATGGAGAAAGCGAAAAGTTAGCGATAGGAACATGGAGTGCCTACGTGGCACGTAATCATTGGTTGGTGACTTTTCAATATTTTTTGGGAGCCATTGATCCTGGTGAGGGAGTAGATTGACGGCCATGTTTTGAACCCGCAACGAAGGTTTTTTCCTATGTATTTGCAATCGTTTTTGAGCAGGAAAACAACGGATGCATTCGCTGCTACATTTCAAAGGGGCTTGTGGGTAGGTGAGGCAATAATGGCAGACTTGCAGAGGATGATCGATGGAGTTGACAGGTCAACCACTTGATTGATGAAGAAAAGTGCAAATCCTGAGTTCACCCGCTCATTCCTCTTTGTCTCTCTGCTGCATTTACTATTTCTGAGCGCCATTTCTCATGCATTGTATCTGGTCGATTTTTTATTTGCCTTGTAATACATTTTGCTGAGTTTTACAGTCTTGGTATAAAAAAGTAAGCTGTGTTACTCTTTGGGGGTTGTTGAAGACTTGGGCAATTTTTTGTGTGAATAACGAAATACAGAACATTTCCTGTCTGTTGTATCTCTTTGGAGTTTATGAGTTGCATCTGAAGTGTATCTTGCACATATATTCAGTTTCTTGTCATTGTATATGAAAAATGCATTATTGCATGTGTTTATCTGTATGTCTCCATTTGTTGTATGCATTTTTCTTCTTTTGAATCTGGTTTCTAAGGGTTTCTCAGATTCTAGGGTATAGTCTTGTTGTACCACATGCTTAATCTGTAACTTCCATTCAAGGAGTGGATTAAATTGTTTTAGGTTAAAGTGTGGAGAAGATTGTATGTCAGTTGGGATATTCATAAGTAGAGACAGTTAAATACTTATCCTTAGGTGGTGTTTGTAAGGCAAATACCAGTCCTAACCCCTTGAAACTCGAATGCTAGTTGCAAGCCATTCTCTTGTATACGTCTAGTTGACTCCTTGCCTTGAGATAGGCACCGGTATGCTTCTTGTGAAGTAGTTATGATCCAAAACCCCTATCTTGCATCCAAACCATTAAACCAATCCATTCATATTTCCAACCTGTTAGTTATAGAAGTAGGATTAGGAACCCCCTGCATGCTCTCATACTCGACCAGACACATATGTCGAAGAACATTGCCAACCTCGTGCTTTATCACACAAATCTTGGTCCACACATGAGAGTATTCTATCTGTTATTGTAAAGCTAGATCTTTGTGTCATTGGGTGAGTTGAACGTTAAATCTTTAGCTATAGGGATACCCCCTTGGTACGGTAGAACCAGAAGTGAAGGGGAGGCAGCTCACACAACCTCCCATATCTGTTGGCCGAGTCTGCCTGTGCATTGGAACTAGCAAACCCATATGCCGATTCGGAAATAAACACCAACAACATGTATCTTGCATGACACTCTAACTCAGAATTAGTTTTGGATAACTCTTGCATGGTACTACAAGTGGTTGCATGACTCTTGCATGTTACAAAGTAGGTTGTTACAAAATAATATTGGGGACATCAATGATGCATGTTGTTTGCATGACATTGGTGTGTTCGATACTTCAGTGATACTTCAGTTGACTAAATCTAATTGGGAGTTGCTAGGCGCTCATGGAGAGACTTTCAGTTTAGCTTTGTTGTTATCACATAACACTTCAGTTGACTGAGTTTGAGTTTGACTTCATGGGTGCCCATGTTGAGACTTTCAGTTGTGCTTTGTTATTATCACATAACACTTTAGTTAACTAAACTTGATTGGGGCTTCTTGGGCACCCATGTTTGAGACTTGTAGTTAATAGTTGATTTCTACTATGCAGCTTTGGAGTTTACTATATTGGGCGCTTGGATTTGCATGAGGATGCTTCTCATGTTATTGGATACAATTTATTGTATGTTTGAGATCCATGACTTCTATGTAATGATGCCTTGAGTTGATAGAAAAATTATCACAAGAATTACAAGTTAATGATAGATATTTGAAGTTGAAGGAGTAACGAAGTGCTGGCAGAATCTATAGAAGATTTTAGTATTATTGTAAACTCATTTATAGGAATTAATACAAGCGTAATCTCTTTGAGTGTGGAGTTTTTTTTCCCTCAAGGGTTTCTCCATGTAAATTCTGTGTCTACTTCTATCATATTTTTTTCTTCTCTACTACATTGATTAAATTGGAGAAATATTATTACATCTAAATTGAAAGTAATTTTCAGATTTACACATGCTTTTATTTTAGATTTGAAAAAATTTAAAAGCTACATAGCTACAACTTTACCTTATTCTCACTCCCTTTTTCCAACAAAACAACCAATCAAAAGTAACTCAATGTCTTTGTCCCTGTGTTTAATAATATCCAGCCAAGCAAAACAACCAACTTAACCACATAATACATAATATTATATAAATATTAAATATATTGGTACACAATAATGTTAAATATTATATATAACAGATATATATAATAAAAATGAATAACTATAACGAAACAGTTATATATTTATATGTTTAGTTTTTTTAAAAATTCATATTAATCTCTATATATATTGATTCGGCTCTAAATAAATTTTCGACGTGCACACCACCACATTCCGATTTTTCTCTTGTTTGGTGCCTGAGCAAAATAAATTGCCCATCCTCCTATCCACATCGTATAAGCTACGAAAATAAATTTCAATTTCATATTCATCATTATTTTACAGATAATTTTGACTATTTTCCAACGCAAGCATTGTTGTTGGAAAATTTAAGCCCATGAAATTTGGTTTGTAATTTTCAACGAACAATTCACTATTTTGGGCGGCGATGAATAAAGTGTGTTGTTTGGTATATTGGCTTCGTATGTCTGAGAACAAATCTACTATGGAAATCTATACAGTGTTGTTGATCCATCCACTACTGTTCTACAAACATGGGGTTAATTTATTAAGTAAAGTAATACACATACTTAAATCCAAAAGTATTTCTCTCTTGGATTTAAAAAACTCATACCTACTACCACTAGGGGTTTCCTCTTCTATCCCATCTATCACCATTCGCTCCCGCCCATGTATTTCTCTTTAAATTCTATGGACTTAAAAAACTCATACCTATTACCACTAGGGTTTCCTCCTCCATCCCATCTATCACCATTCGCTCCCCCCATTTCATGCGTCATGGTGGAATCTATTAACCGAATTTATCGAGTGACCGTGCCAACTAAAGCGCGTAACCTTTTACGAGTGACAGATACAGAAGGTCCACCAATGGCTGAACCACTCTACTTAAATATCATCCACTTTAATGGTCAAACACTCAATAGCAATTTTACACCTCATTCACAATAAAAAGTGGTAAATATTTATCCTATTTTTATTGGTCCAAATTAACCTTTGACTGTTAAAGTGGATGATTTTTAAGAATAGCCTGGCTGAACCCTATTTGCCACGTAAAAAAATCTTTGAAAAATTAACTGGCTGATATAATAAGATAATTCAATACATAGGGTGAGGGAGTGCGTCAAAGAATGTTGGAATAATTAATGGGAGGGATTGGAAAAAACATCCTAAAACAAAACATGCTGCACAGCACGCTTGGGTAGATTGCGCTGAAGCTTCATCATCGGCGAGTTGGGATGAGGAATTCAGTTCAAAATAGACTTGTTTCTTTTGAGGGAGCGACCCCACCCAAAATTACCCCGCCATCACTTCCACCGCCATTTTAATGAACTCCTGTTTTAAGATAAGGTTGTATTTTTGTACGTAGTGTATGAACAGGCAGGAAGTTTACAATTTCAGGGGGCGTGCAATTGGAAAGGCCCAAGCCTTTCTGATTATTGAATAGAAGGCGGAACCTTGACAAATTGGCTCTGCAGTACTATCTTTGAACCTTCCAATATTTATTGTCAATCATACTCTGCAACAGCCGGTCTATCTCACATCATTTACTTGCCGGTCGCCACCATTTTCACCGGGATGAGGGATCTCATTTCCTGCGAATTTCTCTTTAGAACATGCATATCAAATATTTTTAGGTGCGAATAATTAAAAGGAAAACATAGCAAACATATATAACTTGTATATTTATAGTATGTTAGAAATATCTTTTTGACTCCGTGTTTTTTATGTTTTCTATAGATTATGTGATTTTCTCCAATTTTTTTTTTTTCAATATTTTCCATTTTTTTTTTTTTCATTTTTTTAAAATTTTCCAATCATTTTTGTTTTTTATTTTTTCAATTTCTTTTTGGTGATTTTCTTCATTTTTTTTTCTTTGAAAGTTTCTAATTTCTTTTGGTTTTTATTTTTTATTTTTTATTTTCTTGATTTTTTTTTGGTTTTTATTTTTCATTTTTTCTAATTTCTTTTTTGGTTTTTATTTTTATTTTTTCTATATATTTACAAGAAAAAATGAGTGCTCTCATCTCCACCCCACTGTGATTGTAAATGCCTCTCAGCATAATTAAATATTAATTTAATTTTTTTTAATATTGGGTCCCGATAAATTATTAATTTTTATATGATATAGATAATTAAATATTAACGTAATATAATATATATTTAACATTTAAAATATAAATATATTATATGTTTAACATTTATTTATGTCTTTATTTAAATATATTTATTTTGTAAAGAAAATCTACATTTTAATTATATCTATTATTATCTGTTAACGTACTCAGGGATCTGCTCATCAAAACCTTCACAGAGAGAGAAGCAACACCACGAAGCTATTTCACTAGAAAAGAAAATATATGATGAGATGATAAACTACATAGTGTACAAGCCTTTTAAAGGAATGACATATTTGACGGGTGGGAAAAACTACACGTTACGGGAAAAAACCACCCTACGGGAAAAATCAATTATCCCTATGTTAAAAACTTAACACATTAACATTATTTTATCATATAATTTTTTTTATCAGTAAGAGTAAGTTTTATTAATTAAAATTAAAAAATTACAAAAAGACCAGCGATGGTCAGCATGCAGAATGCGTCAGAGGAGTACAACATGCCTGCTCATTTCGAATTACATTTTATCCACCATATTTGGTGTGAGATTGCAAATCCATTTTGATCCTATCTAGTTTTGACAAGAGGATTTTCTTTTTCTTATTTTGTACTTCCTGCCAATCCCCCCATCCTCTTTCTTTTGCATTTCTATGGATTCTACGATTTGAGATGACTCCTATTGATTGCTTCCACCACACATTGCAGGTGATTTCCGAATCCTGAATGCAATCAAACACCACAATAAAAAACCCCTAAGCATAGGGATAGATTTTTACATTACCTTTGAGAGTGGGCTGCCAAGCTGATGAGATCCAATCATACAGATCTGATAAATTTGGCCACAGATGATTGAACTGGCCAATCAAACCGTTGGATGCAAAAAATTGTTCACCAGCATCAACCTCCTTTTTGAGCTTCTCTGAAAAGACCAAAATCGGGGAGGAGGGTACCTTTCTGATGAGGGTTTTGGAGCAGCTCTTAAAGTTCCCATGACCTTTGGAGATCGAGATTTCCTTCAATGGTCAAGCATCCCATGTGGCAAATTTGAATTTTTTCCCTTGATTCGATCCAACAAGCATATACCTGAATGATAGGCTATCCCCATCCTTAGAGCCTGTCGATTCCTGAGACCCAGTGGCAGGATGGAAAGGTATTGAATTCCCTGACATAGAGTTTTCTGTGTAATGAAGTTTCAGAGCCCTAGCCAAACTAGGGCACAAGACTGAAGACTTGTTGAATCCAGGCATCAGACCCTCATCGCGGGCTTGAAAAGAAGGCTTGGCGGAAGTATTTTTGTCCACAACCGGGAAGCAAGGCTGCACCAAGGGCACGTCATGAGTAGAAATAATAGGGGCGGCCAGAGAAAAACACATTTGCATAGCCATAGAGGTCCCCACAAGATCGTCTTGTCTAGTAGAAACACCATCGAGATTAGGCAAAGTTGGAGCTTGTGCAGTTGATCCAATCATTTCACAATGAGAGACCTCCCAATCGTTCATTGCAGGAGCACATGCAAAAACCCTTCCTAAAGCCTACGGACTTTTTGGCATATTCAGGATAACAAATATAGAGTTTTATTCTACTTTTCTAAATTGTGTGTCATTATCTTATCATATAATTACTAACATACCTATATTTAAAAAATATATCTAAAATATGTTGAAAGATATCTTACTAGAGGCTCCTAATGTTAGGATTGGTGATTAAAAAATAGGCGCCAGAAGAAGGATATCTCGGTGTACTTTAGATATATTTTTTAAATATAGGTATGCTAGTAGCATCTGAAACAGCAAGCCTAATTCTAATTATATTATATAATTATAAGAATTATTATAATTTTATAATATAATATTATAATATATAGATTAGATATATTATTATAATATATAATACTATAATTATAATTATATATTATATTGTATGAAAAATATATAATATACCTATATTACAAAAAAATATATTTTAAAAATATTATAATATACCTATATTATATTAATTATATAATATAATATATAATTATAATTATATATCTAACCTATATTATAATACTAGGGTTATGGTTTTAATCTAATTAGGGTTATGGTTATGTTCATAGAAATATATGCTATGTGTAATACTAGCGCAACTTGTCATAATTAGAGTTAGAGTTAGGGTTTGAATGAAGATTACATTTAGAATTAGGATTTTTATAAGGGATCAAGGGTTAGGATTAGGCTTTTAAATAGGGTTATATTTAACATTAGGCTTATAAATCAATGCTAAGTGTAATCTTACGATTAAGGTTAGAATAAGAGTTAGATGTAGAATTAGGGTTAGATATAGAATTAGGGTTAGATATAGAATTATGATTATAATAACTCTAATTCTATCACTAACCCTAACCTTAATTCTAACCCTAACCCTAATTCTAACCCTAGCCCTAATTCTAACCTTAACTCTATCCTAATTCTAATCATAATTCTAACCCTAATTCTTTCCCTAATTGTAATACTAACCCTAACCCTAATCCAAACACTAATTCAAATCATAATTATAATTGTAACCATAACCCTAACCTCAGTCCTAACACTAATGCTAACCATAACTCTAATTGTAACCCTAACGAAAACCCTAATTCTATCCTAAATTTGAACTGTAACTCTAACCCTAATTCTATCCTAAATTTAAATTGTAATCCTAACCCTAATTGTATTGCTAACCTTAAATCTATGCTTAACCCTAACCCTAATTTAACTCTAACCCTATTTCTAATTCTAATATTTTTTTTTATATATTTGCCCTAATTAAAACCTAACCCTAACCCTAATCTATCCCTAAACCTAATTGTAAACCCAACCCTTTGATTATATATATACCCTAATTGTAACCCTAATTTGAACTATAACCCTAAACCTCATTGGTAACCTTAATTTTATCCTTAACCCTAACCCTAAGTTAACTCTAACCCTAGCTCTAGTTCTGTTGTTTTTTACTTATATATTTTCCCTAATTATAACTAAACCCATAAGCCTAATTCTATCCCTAAACCTAACCCTAACCCTAATTTTATCCCTAACCCTAATTCTAACCCTAACCCTAACTAAATTTCTAACCCCTACCCTAATTGTATTCATAGCCCTAATTTTGAACTTGGTCATAATTCTATCCCTAACCCTAACCCTAACACCAATTCTAACTCTAACCCTAACCCTAATTCTAACTTTAGGCATAACAATATATTTTGTTATAAATATTTTCCCTAGTTGTAAACCTAATTCTAATCATAACCCTAATTCTAATCATAACTCCCCTTAAGCTGTCCCTTAGCTAAATGATATAAGTTAGTGCATGTACCCTTACCATTTAAATACTACAGTTGATTTCATCTCCCCTTAATCCATCCTCTTAACTCGTATTTTAATCCATCCTCTTAACTCCCCTTAAGCCATCCCCTAGCTATGTTCCATAAGTTAGGTAAACTGTCATTTCCCTAATTGATTGCATCTCTCCTTAATCCATCCTCTTAACTCCCCTTAAGCCTTCATATTAATATTCCTAATTCTCTTAAAGATCATTACACATTCTAACCTTTTTACAATACATTACATGGTGTAGGAGATGTTTTTTGTAGTCATAATAGAGGCTGGAAACATAGAACATGTGTTAAATTTCACTTACACTTTATTTCAGGTATTCACTAGACCTATACTATTAATTATTTTAATTTATGCTTCAATAGTTCCTTCCTTTCATTATAATTTCAATGGAACTTCTTAACAAATTCTATCTTTAAATAAAATGCTCTATAGAGACCTTCTAAATTTTTATATATGTTTCATCATGGCCTGACCTCTATAATTGTTTTTACAATTTTTCACATGTAGTGTTGAAAGGATTCAAATCTATTGTTTCTTGTTGCACAGGTATGATCTCTACACATGTTTCATATCTAGAGTCTTCAACTTCTAGGTGTCAAGTATAAAATCTTAGATGATCTAGACTTAGAGAATAACATTGTATAAAATCTAGGTGTCTCTAGGTGTCTTGGGTTCTAACTATATAATACCTATGTCTCTACCTATGTCTTAGGTATTCTATATGTCAACTAGGTAGATAAAGACTAGAAAAAGGGCATTTAATCTAATCTAGGTGTCTTAGGTAGATACTATATATCAACTACCTGTCTAGAGATATAATATGGAATCTAGGCACGTCTTAGGTAGATACTATATATATCAACTACTTGTCTAGAGACTAGAATAAGGTTTTAATTAATCTAGGTGACTTAGGTAGATACTAGATATGTCAACTAGGTCTACCATGTAATAGGTGTCTAGAGCCTGTGTCCTAGGTAGAAAGTTATAATCTAGGTGTCTGTACAATATGTGTCTTAGGTGTCCTACATAGAACTAGAATACATGTGTCTTAGGTCTTAGGTGAGGCCACATGAGCTTCCACCTTCACGTGGTTGGCCTTGTCAGTATAGAATATTTATATTTCTTGAAGCTAAGGGGAGCTCTTTTTATTGTACATAGAAGTTATGAAAAACTAACTAATGCAAATTGATTAAGTTATTATTTAGTGTAGATTGATGAAATCACATACAAAATGCTAATTTTTGAGTTTTTTACTTTCTTTGACATGAATATGCTGGTTAAAAGTACGATTAGAGAATACCCTAGTGTCAAATAGGACCCAAATGAGTTAGTGGCCCATTTCATAACTAGGTGGAGACTGATGCTTTACTCTTCAACTAGTGTGCCACACATGGACTACATGGATCTTTGTGATCTTTTCTTGCATGCCCTAAATAGGGACACGCAAGAGGAGGTTCAAAATCTCCCATATAAATCCTACAAGAAATCTTTTGAGTGCATTTTGAGAATTGATGGACATATAATCATCAAAAGAAAAACACTTATTCAAGGATGTATAATCATCTCTAGGACACCCCGAACCATAATTTCCTATAGCCCATCGCCACTCAAAACTCCAATTTGTGGATCTACCAAAATTGCTTCCCACCATGTAAGCACAAGAACACTTTGAATCATTCCAATCATCCTAATCCCTCCACATCTAGATCAATAGTCGCCTCTCACCTAGAAGGATCTAATACGCTTCAAATAGGGATAAAGGGAGAGACCAAAATGTTGGGATTAGTTGAATTAGTTCAAAATTATGAAAACCAAGAACCTTGGACATCTCCAAAGGTGGAGTATCACATGCATGCAGTCTCCATGGTTGACCCCACTCCTAATTCTATTGGTCCTTGCAACTTGGTGGATGATCTCAAAAAGATGTTCACAAAAATCTTGTTCATTGAGAGAAAATCCTCATCATACCATGTATCCCTTCTAGAGGCCATCGAATTGAAATATGTAAACCATATAACACCACCCCCAAAAGATCCTATCAACCAAGTTGACCTAATTTGAACCCACCCAAAATTGAGTTACATGATCTAGGTTTCTTTTGAAACCTCAAGAAAATCCCTACAATGGTTGAGCTAGCTAGAAGAGGAGACCCCTCAACCTATATTTACAAGTATGGATCTATGATAATTGCTTTAAGAGGATCCTCATGGATGATGGGGCCATGGTCAACATCACTTCCTTATCCCTCTTGGAGAGTGGGATATTGCCACACCAATATCACTGCATGTAGAGAGACCTTATGTGGCTCCGACAACCTAAAGGTAACCACTATTGGTAAAATTAGGATTTTGATTTCCACTTTGATGGAGCTAGATGTAGGACAAGAGCTAGAGTTGGGGTAGTTCTAACTTGAGAAAATGGGAGAGTTCTCCCATTCCCCTTCTAATTACACTTCCAAAAATGTTGTTGACTAAAAAGCTCTTTCCTTGGAAGTCATGCTAGCTTTGAAATTGAGAACTCGAAACATTTGCCTTTGAAGATTCTTAGCTACTGATAGATCAAGTTTCTGAGAACTATGAGATGAAGTTGGAATGATTACAACCATACAAAGACATGATTTGAAAGCTAATCCAGTAGTTTGTCTACTTTGGGAATGTTATTATTTAATGCTCTTGATGAAATTGATTAAGTTATTAAGTGCTTGAATTGATTAAGTTATTATTAAGTTACATGTAAATTGCTCTATTTTTCTTTTGATATAATTTAGGGTAGACTTTAATTTCTCTAATTTTCAACATTTCTTAAATTGTAAATTTAAACAATACAGGTATTTCTCTAATTTTCTTTAAATTCTTTTCATAAATTTATAGGGAAGGTATTGATCTATGAAATGTTTAATCTAGAATTTTAAAAAAATTGATTAAACATGGTTAGTAGATTGAAAAATCTAATCAATAAAATTTTCCTAAATATTTAACTCAATTAAAATTTAACACAAGTGTCCCAACATTTGACTCATGTAAATCCAAACATATTCATTCTAGTTCAACAACTTGTTAATTTTCATTTTATTTTTAAAATTTATGTAGGGAAGGTACATTTAGTCTATAAACTATCCAACCTAGAGTCTGTATCTAATAAATGTTTAATCAATTAAATCAATTGAAATTTTTCTCTTATCTAATTAGAATTAGTAAATTTACAATTTTATGTAATTAAACACGCGATTTAATTTGAAGTGTTAACTATGAGATATATGAAATTAAAGTTTGAATATAGATGTATATAGTGGAAATTCAATAAATAGAAAAATCTAGTCTAGATGAAATAGTCTACAAGATATAAATACTAACATAATAACAATCCATATAAAAATAGTGAAATAGTCACAAAACATATACATGTTTAGTCAATACTGAAATAGTCATAAACAATCTAATACATCATGTCATCATTGCCATCCATCATCCATCCATCAATCTAAAACATGTGTGCCCACTAGAAGTTTGATCATCATCCATTTCAAGCCGCCTTTTGGTCCCATGTGCCTAAGAGGGCAACTCATTCTGTGTACAAGAAAAAGAAGCTTCAAATCAATTTTAATGTCAAAACTGCATCCTAAATAAATTTAAATAAAATATTTAAAACCAAACCATCAAATTAAATTTTTAAATCTAAACTTCAAAATGTCTAAGCATACCACAACAGGCTCATCATCTCTCTTGCCATGCTCTTGTGCAACAGATGGTACTGATTCAGATGACAGATTGAATGTCTGTGTTGCCAATTCCTGTATTTCAATAAAACACTTGAATGAACTAGTTAGGCTCTAGAGTATAGATACAAAATGCAAGGTTGAATGATACAAAAGACTTTGAAATCACATAGGATTTAACTATAGGACCTGAAATATGAGAGATGACCCGTGCACCTGTGCAAGCTCATCAATGATACGATGAATTTAGCCTGCACCTAAACTAATCTCATCCTGCATATAGATGTGTACATGTATATAGATTCAACTTTAAAGACATGAATTTAATAAAATCATAAAATTACACTGGAAATTCAAATTTAAACTAAAAATGTACAATTTTAAGATACAAACCATGGCATATGAAGTAGGCTCCTCTATAGATGATGTTGCCACTAGTCCTGGATGACTAGGTTGGTTTGACACAAGAGTGTCAGGACCTCTCATCTACTTTAAATTAAAATGTCACATTTCTACATTAAATTATATATTATTAAATTAGATATATCCAATTAAATAATCTTTAGAGGTCCTAATTTTATACCTCATCCATATAAGGTCTACCCAACTCTATTGCCATTGACACTAAATGGTCCAGCCGTGATGAAGTGGCAGCAACTGATGGAGTCATCTATACCAATCAACATGAACATATATATTTAAATTTTTAAAAAAAGATTGATAATTAATAATTGTCTAAATCTATATTAATTTGTATTAATTTTAATTTTATTAAATGTGGCATACATACTGAGTCCATAGGAGAGAATAATGTAGCAAAAAAGGACTCCTCCTTCGAAGCAGATTAGGACCAAAACATGGTTGATGACAATTCTGACAAAAATGTGGTGTGGGATGCAATGGTGTCAATCTAGGTGATGCATCAGGACTAGCATCAGATGCTCCTCCAGGTTGTGCAGGCTCTCCAGGATTGACTTCATCTACTAAGTGAGTAACTTGGTCAGTTAAGTTTCCTGAGAGCGATGATAACACTCCGAGTGCTGAGACGACCGTCCACTGGTGAAAGGGCATAGGAACAGAGGGTGGAGAAGGGACAATAGGTGCAAGGGGCAAACATTGATTTGGATCGACATGTGCTCTTGGTCTATGCTGTGGCATTCCACCACCCACGCCTTGCAATGATCTCATATAAAAATAATTGGGCTTTCGGCCCATCACAAACTCTGCCCACAATTTCTTCAGAAAATAAAAGGGAACCTTAAAATTAGCATGAGGTGGATGGTCAAAGACCATCCACCATCAATCCTAGAAATTATTAGCTATTTGCTGATGTGTGCACCATTTGATTGAAATTTTCTTTTTAGTTGGTGGTATTTGTTGACCTGTAGAGGGATCAATGAAAAATGGGGCAATTGTAGTTTTGGTAATATGTAAATCATTGATCTCTTTATATGAGAGACCATCTGAATAAAATTGCCTCCTCTCTTCCCGCCATGAGCAGGATGTGTCTAGATCCATGTGGATAACTCTCACTGAATCAACAATAGTTTGCATCATAGATGCAAATCGTGAAATGTGTGGAGGGGTTTGGATTTGGCTTTGCAATAAATTGATTTTTTCTTGCAGAACATGTATGTTTTCATCAATTGTGGCTCGCAAATGAGCCTCATCATGTGGCAGCAGCAGCGGTGGCGGTGGTGGGGCGCATGTTGGGGTGGGGGGTCCTTTGGGGGGTCATAGGCTAGATCGGCCATGTCTAGAAATAAGGTCTACAAGTAGAGCTACAATTACAAAAGATATAGATTAAATTGCATGCACAACATATGTTTAAATATATACATATACATATAAATTGAAAACTTGGAAATATAAAAATTTGTGTGGTTTAAACAATATACATTAAAATATTTAATTTAACATATACATGCATTCAAAATTTAAACTTACATTATAAAATGTTTAAAATCAAAATTTATACATTTAAGAATCATGACATGAATAAAAATTTATGTCCTAGTATCTAGTCAAAATTTATACGCTCATGTATTACATTCAAACTCCTAAACATGTCACTAAGTTGACAACCTATTAGCTACAACTACTCCTAAACACATGTCACTAAGTTCATGTCGACGTATTGGCTACAACTACTCCTAAACATATCACTAAGTTCATGTCGACCTATTCAATCTTTGAACCCATTCTATGTACACTCAACATTATTTTAATTTTTTTCTAGATTGTTGTTGTCTCCTTTACCCCTTTGTTAAGCATCACACTGTCATAGATATATGGATATATGTTTAAATTAAAGATTTAAACATAATAAAATGACTTCTAGGTTTTAGGTTTAAAGGTTTAATATAAGTCATTTAGGTTACGTCTACAAAAAGATATATTAGGGTCCTATCCTGTCTAATGTGTAGGTTTTTAGCTTCATGAAAAGAGTTTGACAAATGGTTAATTTAGGACTATGAGATGAGCATCATGAACATTAAAAGCCATGAAGACTAAAGAATAAGCCTATAAGAATGTATAACTAGTTCAAGGTCTAGATATAGGGGAAAATACCTAATAGGTGAGATAATATATGTGCATTTAATGCCCAATATTTTTAAAAGTTTAGTAGAGTAGTTATGACTTTAAGCTTGTTAGTGAATTGTAAAATATAACTAATAAATATTTAATGACTAAATAACCAATCATACATGGTATCAGCCCACCAACAAAGTCTTAATAGATGATTAAATTCAGAGTTCCTTTCATTCCACAACATCAAAAAGACATGAAGTATTCTTCATATTGAAAGACTAGATAATTGACTTGAGGAGAATAGTCTTGATAAATTTTAAGGAGGTGGCTAAAGGGAAGAAATTTAGTCCTAGTCAAAAGGCCAAGAAAACATATAAGAGGAAAACTATAGGAGCATAAGGAGATGTGGAGGAAGAAGAAATTCCTTTGAGGAAGAAGATGAGAGGGACAACCAAGCCACCTCCTTAGAAACCTTCCACTATTGAAAACCCTATCTAAGTTCTATCGAACCAGGTATATGAATATTGAACGTTTAAATTAAAGATTTAAACATAATATATATGTCCATATGTTTAAATTAAAGATTTAAACATAATAAAGTGAAGTTTCTACGTTTTAGGTTTAGGTTTAATAAGTTATTTAGGTTTTAAAGAATAAGTCAGTTTAGTTTATGAAACCCTAGTTTATGAATTAGGGTTTCTAGTGTTTATGAATTACAGTTTTACGTTTTACTATTTTTGAAATCTTAGTTTATGAATTACAGTTTAGTGTAAATTTGAACTAGGGTTTTACGTTTTACTATTTTTGAAACCCTAGTTTATGAATTAGGGTTTTATGTTTTATTATTTTTGAAACCCTAGTTTATGAATTAGGGTTTTATGTTTTACTATTTTTGAAACCCTAGTTTATGAATTAGGGTTTTATAGTTTAGTCTTTATGAAATAGGGTTTACCATTTCTAAATTAAAGGTTTATAGTTTATGCATTAGTGTTTACTTATTTTCGATTTCAGGTTGAATATATATAGCTGAACATTACAAAAACAACAAAATACAAAGCAAAAAATAATGAAAATCAACAGAAATAGATGGGCAACCAACCTAGGGCATTGGTGAATCGATCTAAGGAGGTAGGGATGCTGTGGAGGTTGAAAATTGGGTTAGCAAATGTGGGTACCCATTTTCTGGCGTTGTTGTCCTTGATATCTCGCGGCCTGTAGCTGTTAAAATGAAGCTACAGGCCTGTTTATTAAAAAAATTATACTTTTCAAAAACGGGTACCCATTTCATAATGGGGGCCCATTTTTGCTTCGGGTGCCTAATCATAAATGGGTACCTGTTTCATAACGGACACCCATTTTGGCTTGGGCGCCCATTCCAAGTGGCATTTTTCACCTGCAGAAAACTTCTGCGAAATGTATACTCAACTTCTTGCTTTCACCCAAAAATTATTTCCAAATTTTACCTTTACCACCCACCACAATTGAAGAGACACTTCCTAAAACACAAAATCATTACCCATCATGGGATTATAAAACTAAGATTAACTACATAGACATAGTGGCAAAACATTTTCCATTGTGTGATAGACTTGAGGTTGCGGTCAACCATTCCAATACTCTTCCAATTTCAGCATACCCATTGCACACTAAGGTTACGGTCAACAGTGGAAGCTTAAAGAGTTTGAGTAAGGCTCACCACAGTTTTAAATTTTTATAGACATTAGATCTCCACAGTCCAAATATGGAGTATGAATGTTTCGAGATTATACTTATATTTATTAATAATATATTAAATATTATATTTCTGAGAGAGAGAGAGAGAGTGTGTGTGTTTCCTATATAAAATAGATATATAAATATGAGAGGGGGAGGGTGGGAGGAAGAGCTAGAGAGAACAAGAATTGGAGAGAGAGGAGGGGGAAAGATAGAAGTGAAAGAGAGATAGGGAAAAAATAGAACGGAAGAGAGAGAGAGAGAGAGAGAGAGAGAGAGAGAGAGAGATGGTAAGAAAGAAGAGAGATTAAGAAAGAGTGAGAGAGAGGAGAGGTAGAGGAAGAAAGAAGGGGAGATAGAGACAGAGGGATAAAAAGAGGGAGTTAGAGACCAAGAAGGATAAAGAGATATTGAGAGAGAGAGAGAGAGAGAGAGAGAGAGAGAGAGAGAGAGAGAGCACTATCGTATGAAATTTTTATACACCCACTCGCCATGGGCTTTGTGATACCGCAATTTTCAATGTATGATGGTAAAGGTGACCCAAACACAAATTTGAGATCCTTTACAACTACATATGTAGACTTTCTATATGAGGATTAGTTATTAACTAAGTTGTTTCCATGGACACAAACAAGCACACTATATATAGTTATACATGCAGAACACATGCACTTTATTGAACATAAACATCAATAATACCACAAAATCTCATATTTTACAATATTTTTTCCTAGAATATAATATATGGTTATCATTTGAATGTGTTACCAAATGCCATAAAGAAGGGGGGCCAGAGACAGAGGGATATAGATAGATGAAGATAGAAGTAAAGAGAGATAAAGAAAAATGGATAGATGGAGAGAGAGACAAAGAGATAAATATGAAGAGAGAGAGATAGATGTATAGAGAGAGATCAAGAGGGAGATAGAAAGGAAGAGACATGGTAAGAGCAGAGATAGAGAAAGGAAGAGAGAAAGAGAGATAGAGAAATATATATAGAGATAGGAAGAGAAAGATGGAGAGAAAGAGAGATAGATATATAGAGAGATAAAGAGGGAGAGGGAGAGAGAGCAAAAAAAAGAGGTAAGAGTACCTTTCAATTTCAAGTAGAGAACATGCCTACATGCATAACCTTCCTATGAATAATTATTTCCAAATTTTACCTTTACCACCCATCACAGTTGAAGAGACATTTCTTAAAACACAAAATTGTTACCCATTATGGGATTACAAAACCAAGATTAACTGCATAAACATACTAACAAAGAGTATTCCATTGTGTGATAGACTTGAGGTTATGGTCATCATTCCAATGCTCTTCCAATTTCGACGTACCATTGCACACTAAGATGCAATTGCTAGTATAAAAAATGTAAGCACACAATCGAAGAATTCTGGTGGTAACCTTTGTAAACTGCTGGAAGTTTCCGTGATGTGGAGCCTAAACAAACCGCCCATTTATGTACCAATTTGACCCACTACATATTCAAGTCATCGATTATTCCAATCCAAAAAGCCATACAACCTTGATAATTATTTAGAGTATATGACGAAATGGAGTTGCCCTACTAATTGACCCACCTAGACTTTTACATGGTTTGGAAAGTGACCCCAGAAATTGGGTGTCTCCAGAGGAGCATAAGACAAAACTGATGTTCCACACGGGTGAGTCATGTTCAGCGGTCTGTGATTAAGATTAATCAAAGGCGGCTGCTGCGCAATTTCAGTTCAAGTTCGTCATCAGGCAGAGAGCTATACAGTAAAGAGGTAAGAGAGACTTGGGTAGGGTAAAGCTCTGTATGTCTCCCTCAATCTAAGACAGAGCTTGAAAGAGATTGATCAACCAGAATCTTTCTCACATCTTCCCTAAAACTCAAAAACACATGATATCTCTTATCGCTTTGGAACGCAAGTTTAGTTGTGGGAGGCTTGTATTGTTCCAAATGTAAGAGGGGGGCTTACCAACGATAGAATGAAAACGATAGGGGGGCTTGTAGTGTCCATTTTTATTAAAATCTTTTCTTCCATCACGCCAACTTAACTGGCACGGCAGGCGTGCCCGTTCTTCTTGTTCTTATTATTTTTCCTATCACTTTCAACTATTTTTCTTTTTTGTTTTTCTTGGCTTCTATAATTATTAGTCGATAGGTTTTTTTAAGTGGACTTGCAAGTCCAATTTGCATGTTGCTAATAAACGATTCTCAGGTCGTCGAAATTTTGATTGGGAGAACCAGTTGTTTGTCTTGTTCCTTTTGTTTGGGAGAACCAGTTGTTTGTCTTGTTTCTTTTTGTTTGATTAACCGGCCACTGAGTTTATCTAGTGGGTTTGGGTGCAGAATCTGCAACAGCTGGCGGCTAAGCACACGGTCGTGCTTTGTATTAGGTAGAAGTATATTTGCTACAAACTATTCATGGTGGAGGTAAAGGATTACATAAATAGATTATAAATTAAAAGGTAACATTTATATTACCTTAAATGCATTTAAATGTTTTAAACAATAAATTTGCACATTGGTATGAAGGTGAGGGTTCATCTTCTCCATTTTCTTCCACAGATTATATGCATCTTTAATTCTGCCATTTTTACAGAGTTAAAAGAAGGAATGTATTGCAGGTGAATATATTGACTTAATTTTTTTCTTACATAGTCCATTGAAGAGTGTTATTGTAAGGGATAATATTAGGCTTACATTTTCTTCTCTTCATAATTTCATAAAGAACTAAACTAATAATAGATATATCTCATCTATTCAACTTGTTCCATTCATCTTTATCTAATTCTGATGATAGAAAATTGAGTGCAACAATTACCACAACTCAGTTTTACTTACTAAACTCTATGTGTGTGTGTGTTTGTCTTTGTCTCCCTCCCCCTCTCATACTTCCTCTCTCTGTTTCTCTCTCTATGTCTCTCAACCTCTCTCTTTTGCTTTATCTCTTTCTCTGTATCTCTCTCTTTTGCTCTCTCTCTCTTTCCATAGAGCAAAAGAGATAATGCCATTAATAAGTTTTTAATCTATAATAAATTTGTTTTTATGTGAATTTATATTATAATCTATTATTATCTGAAGATTGGGGATTCTTCCAGGTTTGTACACAAACACCATTAAAACTTACATACCAAAATTAGATATATTAATTATTTTCAATCTCCGATATATAGAATTGGAGATTCTGGGTTTGATCCCTAGCAGAGTCAATTACAGAGCCTAAGCTAAATAATTTAATCCAATGAACATATTTCTATCTTAGAGTAGTGCTAATTTTAGATTATGGAAATTGGATAATTGGAGTTTCATACTAACTATTAATGGATTCTTTAGGATCTATCTTGCTCACGGGGATGGAGTCTAGGTATTTGGTGAGAACACTATATACCACAAAATCCCTATCAAGGATTGATCCCTTTGGGTGCAATTGGCAATGGGAAAGTAGGTGATCCAAATGAAATCGATTCCCTATTTTCGTGTCATTAATAGGTAGGACCAGAAAGAAAATAGTATTACCCACACTGTAAATAGATAATAAAATTATATGGTATAAAATCAAAGGTTTATTTTATACCAAATTTAGAATGAAGTGAATTATTAGGGATTGGTTGGAAATTAGGAAATGTGGAGGAAATTGATATTTGAAACTAAAATCAAAGCTAGCAAGTAAAATTGAAAGTTGGAAAATGCTATAGTTGGAGGAGGTTAAGAGTTGGCTATAAATAAAATAAACAATAAATAATTTTATGAAAATAAAGATCCCAAAGAACAATCCATAAAGTGTAGCAGAAATCCAACAACAAAAGTAATAAGAATTAGATCCCAAATATAGGGGAACAAGGAAAACAAAAATCACAAAGGGCAATCCATAAAGTGTAGTAGAAAGCCAACACTGAAATTAATAAGGGTTTGATCCCAAATAAAGGGGAGTTCTACATAAAGATAGAAATGATACCTAAAAAGAAAGTAGAGAAGTAGTTTAAATCAATCATGAAGTAATGATAAGGGTGGATGACCTTGAAGAATTAGAAATACTTTGCAAGACCAAAAATTCATACCAACATTAAGAATAATAAAAGTTGGGATGATTTTTTTGGAGACAAACGAAGTTTCCCAACAAATCTCACAAATAGCTCAGTAGTCTTGTCACACCCCATTTTAAAAACTAATGTATTTATTTTTATTATTTTCAAGAGACAGATAGATAGTCAGAGAAAATATTATGATCATAGTAATGATGTGAAATGCACTTGATTTATATTAATTTATATGCAAGAAATAATTGTTTATGACGTTATTTTTGAACATGTGGTTAAAATGATGAAATGGACTAGTAACTACCACCATGTAACTAAGGTGGATGCAAGAATAGTGTGATTTCCCTCTGATATAAGGAGAGAGAGTATCACCATGGAGATGATGGTAGATCATGTGATTGCAATGATCCTTATGCCATCTGGAAACAGACACACTTATATTTAGTAGAGAGATCATGTTTGTTCTTGCTAGTTATGTCATCGTTAAGATGAAGGTTAAATAATTTTCATCATCTGATAGAAACTTGGTGTATGTCTTTGGATGACAAGTTGACTAAATATGTTTAATTTTGTTATCAATATCTTATGAACAACCTGTGAAAATTTTTCATTGATAATTGTGCTTCAGATAAACACATTCAATGTTTGAAAGTACACAATATCTATATTTAATAGATAAGTATGTTAAGTCTATTTACAAAGTTATTATTATTATTATTACTATTATTGTTATAGTCAATAATTATGTAGATAAAGTAAAAAGTCTCCATTTTCTTCTAGTCAACTCCCTAGATGCTTGGGAGTGGAGAAAGGAGCAACAACTCCATATTCTCCATACTATCCACTATTTTCTTTTGTAGAAGAGACCACGAGGATATAGAAGAGAGTGATGGAGTGGTGCTTTAATGAGGTGCCATAACTTGGAGAGGTGGCTTTTCATAAAGGGAGGTGAGTGTTTTTGAGAAGAAAGACACAAAGAAAATAGATGATACTTTGGGGAAAAGACTCGAGGGAAAGAGAGAGTAGAAAGAGGAATGTAGGAGGAAGCAAGATTCGTTTAGTGCTGTTGAAAATGAAGGTAGAACTGTTGCTATAAACTTTAAAATTTTGTGTATGCAAATATGAAATTAAGATTAATTTGTAACAATTAATGACCAAGTGCTTATACACTTTCAAACCAATGTAGAAGATAAGAGAAGAAAAGAGAAAAGATTGCACAATATTTACGTGGAGAAACCCTTTTAGGAAAAAAACTCCACACTCAAAGATGTTTCTTGCTTGTATTAAATCTCTTTGGAAAAGATTACGTTCAATACTAAAATTCCTTTAAGTCCTTGATGCACTTCAAAAGCTTCTTCAATCTTCAAACCTATAAAAAACTTCAAAAGCTTCTTGCTTTTTTTTTCTAAGTCAAAAAAGCTCTTTGCTTTTTTATTCTAAGTCTTTTACAAAAAAAACTTCTTGCTTTTTTCTTCTAAGTCTTTTTTCCTCAAATCAACTCTCTGAAAAATGTATGGAGTTTACAAGTAAATCAAAAACCCTCTTTTAATTCAAAAGTTTGAAACTCAAATTATAATAAATTACAATTGATAACATAGCTTCCAAAGCTCATGCAAAAATCAAGCTCACTTAAATTAAGAAGACTGAACTCAAACAAAGTCCAAGCTTTGAGTTAACTGCCCCTTCATGATGTGTGCACACAAGTATTCCAAAATTAGCTTTGCCAACATCAAACATATTTCCAAATAAAAGCAACAACTGAAAGTCCCAAGATTGGGTGTCCAAGTTTGCCCAATCTCTTTCTGTTAACTGAAGTGATCAACACACACCAATCATATGCAACAACTTGCACAAATGATGTCCCCAATGTTATTTTGAATTACCTTGTTTAGTACATGCAAGTGACATGCAAACACTGGATCCAATATGCAACTGATACCCATTACCTGAAACACTAAAGTGTACCATCTTGTAACTTTCAGGTGTTGGAGTGTCCTGCAAGTAATATCTTAAAACTAACATACAACTGACATGCAAGCATTTTCAACAACATGCAACTGATACCCATTTCCTGAATCACTGAGATGTACCATCTTGCAAATTTCTGGAGTTGGAGTGTTCTGCAAGTAATCTTACAAAACTGGCATGCAACTACATGCAAGGTCATATAACTGACATGCAAGGTCATACAAGTCCATAGGAGTGACATGCAACAACATGTAAGTCCATATGAGCAACATGCAACAACATGCAAGCCAATATGAGCAACATGCAACAACATGCAACAACATGCAAGTAACATGCAACAACATGCAAGTACATGCAAAAAACATGTAAGTCCATGCAATCTATTCTAACCACATGCAAGCAATATCCAAATCATGCATCTCTAACACTATAGTTAATTCCAACATTATATCTATGCAAGGTGTCTCAACATTATCTACTCATGTACATAAAAAAGCACAACTCCAAGTCTAAATATAAGTCCCCATGAAAAGGAGATGCCCAAGTTTAACTCCCACTTACTAGGAGTTATTGAACTCTCAAAATAGACTTAGGAGAAGTCAACAAAGTCTTCATAGCCCCCACTCTAATAATGGATGCCCAAGTTTGAACTGATCAATTAGGAATTGATTACAAAGGTCAAAGTGATATAATTAATCTCTGAAAGTCTTTATGTGTTGAGGAACACATTCCAAGAACTTTGGAGACACGTGAATTGGTTAGGATTGCAAGCTAATGGTAACTTATCCCAACATTCTACCACTTAAGATTATACATTACAATAACTCTAAATGATATAATCAGACTTTGAATCACAGGGAAAAACATCCCTTGCCATCAATGTACCATTGATTTTTCAACATACTTTTGTGCTCCAACAAGATACCAGTAAAAGCAACCATGATAACCATCATCTCAAACAAGAACTCCTTACATCATGTCACCCATGATAAATAAGAAACATGCTAAGGTGAACCATATCAACTATCACTGAAACTTGCACCAATCTCAACATGAACACAAGCATCAAATGATCTGATAATATAATACTCTGAGTGTCTGCCACACTCATACCAAATGGAAAAGCAACCACAACAAGTTGCTAGCTCATCCAAAATATCCATACCTGAAAACCAGGGTAAATAAACTATCATAGGTAGAACTCCATACCATACCAACCCAAAACTACAATCAAGTCCCTGTAAAACAATCCTGCTAATCATCCATCCTCTCATCTCAATGCAACATACCAATGTACAAATGACCAAAGACAAGGCCAACAAATAAAATGTACAATAACATTGAACGGATCTGTGGATATCGACAGTCCACATCCAAGTCTTCAATGCAACCAATGGGTAAAGACATCCCACTAAACCTGCATAACTTGTAGATCCAAATAGTGAAACATGCAAAATCATCTTCATATCAATAACCTGCAAACTGAGATAACTAAGAAGATATCGTGACAATAAAGAGCATAAAGATCCAAGAACTCCCACTGCATGGGTAATGTCAAATCTAAAAATAAGATTAAGGCATTTACAAATCCTCCTATAGCACTTCTCTTAGAGGATGTGGCTAACTCCTCTACCATATAGTGTCAAAATATATAATGATATGCATAAAACATCTCTCTTTGCCAATCTCTAAATAACTCTCCCAAGTCCTCTTAACCAATGAAGAAAAAGATCAAGGAGATACCAAATTATTGTTAACAACAATAACACTTGAATCCAATTCAAACCTCAACTCCATAAACATGAGAACCTTCAAGAAGAAGAAAATATACCAAGAAAAAGAGAAACTACAAAATCATACCATGTCTTTATACCACACTAACCTGTGCCAAACTATGTAAAGTAAGATCTCTTTCAACACTCCCAAACTGAAAAGGTATCAACATCTAACATCTAAATTATGATGAAAACATGGCAGAAATAGATGTTAACCTCTCACTGAAAGTAGATCAAACTAGCCAAACATTCCCACAATAAAGGGAATAAGCTCAAAAAACCACAAACCATTTATGTACCTCTCCAAAACAAATCCTCAAAACTAGTTCCATAGCTCAAGATCAAATAATAATGAGAACAACAGAAATCCATAAACCCATGCATCTACTTATAAACAATCCTTTTCAAGACTAGTGTAAAAGAGAAGTCAAGATACATATAAAGAATGCATCTAATAGTCAGGTGGGCAACACCTATTAGATCATTTGCCTGCCGAGTAGACCAAGAGTGGGATACAAGATTGTCCTTGCATATAACACCAAGCAATAAAAACTTATAATAAAGACAACCTTCTCATAAGGTCTATAATGGACTCACATCCATTTCCAAGTGTAGA
Source organism: Cunninghamia lanceolata (assembly GCA_027924645.1). NCBI lineage: Eukaryota > Viridiplantae > Streptophyta > Pinopsida > Cupressales > Cupressaceae > Cunninghamia > Cunninghamia lanceolata. The sequence continues at coordinate 1,691,128 of BSBN01001102.1, forward strand.
CTTCTCGGTCCTTTTGTTGACATCTCATAATGAGAAATCTTTCCAACACATATCTCTAAGTTCAAGAGATATCAAGCCTCACCCAAGTCTCTCTAGTATCCATGAGTTTTCAGTAATCAATCCATGTCAACTTCAAATGCAATATGCACAATCATGAAGCTCCAAGCAAATGATTAATACTTCAAAACCAAAGAGAACTAACCAAATCATTATCAAATTTCTAACTCTAGAATCAGGAATATATCATGACATTATGATCTAACATCTTCTCAAAAGAAGATCATATGCTCCAATGAACATATTTTGCTCCTAAGAGCACCTGTATCATACCAAAAACTCTAACTCATGATCAAGAGTGCATCATGACATAATATTATACATCCTCTAAACCAAGGATCATATATCAAAAACTAATAAGTTATAAAGTCAACACCTCACCAAAAACTTCCAAGAGTCCTCCATGGAAAACCAAGATGTCAACACCTCTTCAAAAAACATGAAGATCTAGCATCCTCTATCAATAGAACCAAAAATGTCAATGAACACTTACTACAAACTAAAGGCATAATCCAAGAGCATCTTATGACACCAAAAACCATTGCAAAAGATCATCCATCTTCTAATCAAAGATGTTGCATGGCTCACAACATTGCAACAACAACAACTTAGAACCAATATCTTTAAACAAAGAAGATAGAACACATTATGTAACTGCACAAAAATCCCATTGAAAGTGATACCAAGTTATGCATGGTATCATGATCAACATCATTACCAAAACTCCATTGAAAGTGAAAAAGGCTTCTTATGCAACATAACTTTACTGCTATAGATTCCAATGAATAACTAAATCAGGTACTCCAAATTACCCTTTTGTCTCAATACAAAAAATACCAAGATAATTAAGGTGACCAAGTAGAGGCCCACCAAATAGAACCCTCATCAACTTATTCACAAGATCTGCACATATGTAACATCTCATAGGAGAAAAACATGATCAATGCTCCAACCTTTAATAACTAACAAATAGATTCAATCCCACATCAGTAACATGTAAAATAAATCTAACCAGGTATTACATGTAGATTTCTAAGACTCAAACACTAGAATCAACTCTAAATCTAATTTTCCAAATAAATATACATAGGAGAAACCATAGATCATAGGAACCCAACAAGAAGCCTTGCAAATTTGAAATTGTTTCCATCCAAAAAGTGTCTGAACACAATTTTCTACAAATTTACAAACCACATATTTTGATTAACAAGTAAAACCTGCAAAACCATATCTCTGTAAATCTGAAACAACTTAAACATCCAAACATTCACACCAATAAACACCATCAAATATGTCATCTAAAATAATGGAATATCATAGATCTAAAAACCCACAATCTTTTGAAACAGAAAAACTGTGAAAACCTACATATTGAAAATAACATGAATATGAGAAACCAGGTTGTTCAGGAGTGTTCATATCATAAAAATATCAACTCCACAACCTCCATACAACCAGTGATAAATCATCCAATGCTTTCATGTAACCATGGACTGAAACCATGAAGCCAACATAAGCACTCCAAGCTGTAGTCCAAGAAATGAGTGTTTTTCCATGTGATTAAGGAACCAAAAGTAACCATCTGACATAAACACCTTTTCACTACACATGACCACAAGGTAAAGGAATAAAACTACCAAACAAGAGAGAATACACATTGTCAAAATGGAGCTCCAAATCACTACCATAAGATCAACTCCATAAAGATCCATAACCTTGAGCCTCAAGAGCCCAACAAAGATTCTTTTGACAATATCTATTTGAGAGAAAAATACAATGGCTTTGAAGCTCACAGATCTGCAAAACCTACAAAATAAAGCTCCCATTGCAGCAAAAAAACCTTCAACACTTTAAGAGAAAGGCATCCCTCACTCTACACAACCATTAGCTCTGATACCAAATGTTGAAAATGAAGGTAGAATTGTTGTTATAAACTTAAAAATTTTGTGTATGCAAATATGAAATTAAGATTAATCTGTAACAATTAATGAACAAGTGCTTACGCACTTTCAAACGAATGTAGAAGATAAGAGAAGAGAAGAGAAAAGCTTACACAGTATTTACGTGGAGAAACCCTTTCGAGAAAAAACTCCACACTCAAAGATGTTTCCTGTTTGTATTAAACCTCTTTGGAAAAGATTACATTCAATACTAAAATTCCTCTAAGTCCTTGATGCACTTCAAAAGCTTCTTCAATCTTCAAACCTATAAAAAACTTCAAAAGCTTCTTGCTTTTTTCTTCTAAGTAAAAAAAGTTCTTTGCTTTTTTATTCTAAGTCTTTTACAAAAAAAACTTCTTGTTTTTTTCTTCTAAGTCCTTTTTCCTCAAATCAACTCTCTAGAAAATGTATCTAGGGTTTACAATTAAATCAAAAACCCTCTTTTAAATCAAAAGCTTGAAACTCAAATTATAATAAATTACAATTGATAACATAGCTTCCAAATCTCATGCAAAAATCAAGCTCACTTAAATTAAGAAGACTGAACTCAAACAAAGTCCAAGCTTTGAGTTAACTGCCCCTTCATGATGTGTGCACACAAGTATGTCAAAATTAGCTTTGCCAACATCAAACATATTTCTAAATAAAAGCAACAATTGAAAGTCCCAAGATTGGGTGTCCAAGTTTGCCCAATCTCTTTCTGTTAACTGAAGTGATCAACACACACCAATCACATGCAACAACTTGCACAATTGATGTCCCCAATGTTATTTTGAATTACCTTGTTCTGTACATGCAAGTGACATGCAAACACTGGATCCAACATGCAACTGATACCCATTACCTAAAACACTAAGATGTACCATCTTGCAACTTTCAAGAGTTGGAGTGTCTTGCAAGTAATATCTTAAAACTAACATGCAACTGATATGCAAGCATTTTCAACAACATGCAACTGATATGCAAGCATTTTCAACAACATGCAACTGATACCCATTTCCTGAATCATTAAGATGTACCATCCTACAAATTTTTGGAGTTGGAGTGTTCTGCAAGCAATCTCACAAAACTGGCATGCAACTATATGCAAGGTCACTGACATGCAAGGTCATACAAGTCCATAGGAGTGACATGCAACAACATGCAAGCACATGCAAGTGACATGCAACAACATGCCAACACATGCAAGTGACATGCAACAACATGCAAGTCCATATGAGCAACATGCAACAACATGCAAGTCAATATGAGCAACATGCAACAACATGTATCAACATGCAACAACATGCAAGTACATGCAAGTAACATGCAACAACATGCAAGTACATGCAAAAACATGTAAGTCCATGCAAACTATTCTGACCACATGCAAGCAATATCTAGATCAAGCATCTCTAACACTGTAGTTAACTCCAACATTATATCCATGCAAGGTGTCTCAACATTATCAACTCATGTACATAAAAAAGCACAACTCCAAGTCTAAATATAAGTCCCCATCAAAAGGGGATGCCCAAGTTTAACTCCCACTTACTAGGAGTTATCAAACTCTCAAAATAGACTTAGGAGAAGTCAACAAAGTCTTCATGGCCTCCACTTTAAAAATGGATGCCCAAGTTTGAACTTATCAATTAGGATTTGATTGCAAAAGTCAAAGTGATATAATTAATGAATAATTAATCTCTTAAAGTCTTTATGTATTGGGGAACACATTCCAAGAACTTTGGAGACAAATGAATTGGTTAGGATTGCAAGTTAATGGTAACTTATCCCAATAAGTGTGCTTCCTATAGCATACAACATGTAAGTCATCGTATACCATTAAGTTAGATAATATGTATACCTTGACATTGCTTTACATTAATTTGAAATTGAAAGTAGATCCATGTAGAAATTCTATAGATGTTTAGCCCCGAATGAGGATTAAATCTATATTTAGAAATATTGTATGTCAGTGTGGCATAGAATTGTATAACTCAAATGGCATGTTTATCTTTGTATTTCTATATTTGAGTATCTTAGAGGAAATGTTATGGCACAATACCTCTGGATAAGAGAGAGTTGAATATACAGGTTTAGCGTATTATATATCTTATTGTTTATCAAAATATATATATTAGGAACAATTATAATAGTCAAAGGACTAGTATTAGAACCATTTATAGGTGTATTATGTTAAGAGGCTGACTGTGCAAGTCTAAAGGCCATATATTATGTTAAGAGGCTGACTGTGCAAGTCTAAAGGCCATGTATTATGTTAAGAGGCTAACTGTGCAAATTTTAAGGCCATGTATTATGTTAAGAGGCTGATTGTGCAGGTCTAAAGGCCATGTATTATGTTAAGAGGTTGACTGTATAAGTCTTAAGGCTGAGTATCATGACTGTAGGCCAACTGATTAAGTATGCTGACCGAATAATGTGTGAAATGGTCGATGGTATAAGTCAAAAGTCAGTTGTTCATGTTTGTAGGCCAAATGTGTTACCATAGTTAGGCCAAGTATTATGATATTACATAGGTTGATTGTGAGAATATAGGAGGCTGAGCACTGTGATATTACACAAAGGTTGACTATAAGAATATAGGAGGCTGAGTGTTGTGATATTACATATAGGTTGACTAAGTTAATGAACTCATGTTGATTATGTTATACTTGGGTTGAATGTATTCAACATGAAGGCCAAGAGTGAAATTTTAACCCAAATCTTATAAGAGACCAATTGTTTATTGAATACTAAGCTTAGGTTTAGCAACTGAGAAAGGGTCAATAGAAAACTTATAGAAGGATCTAAGAGAAGATCATTTATGAACTATATTTCTCTTACCAGCGATGGATTAAGAGGATTGAGAGTGTGTTTGAGAAAGCTTAAAAAACTAGTATATAAGACAAAGTCATAGTGTAGAAACACTTGACATTAGATTGATATTTCAGTTGAAATATGGAGAAACTTTGAGTTATTTGTTGATGTTATTATGGAGAAATATTCTTTTACCCATCATAGGCTATGAATAGCCACAAGAATGTCTTGGGGAATATTCTTTATTACCAACGAAAAGTCAATATTTTGACTATTGGCTCCCAAATTTACTGCAGTGCAAAATTCTAAAACATTTCTAAATCACCTAGGCTAGGGATTGTCATCAGGGTGATAGAAAGAGCTTTATCAACAAGTTAGGGGTGATTTTGGCCAACTAACAGGAGTGGGTAGACTCCTCTATTGTTTGAGCTCATCTTAAACTCTGGAGGGATATTCCAAGGGGTATACCTAAGTAGGTATTAACATCAAAACTAGATGAAAAACTAAACTATATTAACAACCAAAGCCAAATTACCTTCTTAGCCACAAATTTGACACTAAGCTAAGAACAACTAGTTGCTACAAGACCCCTATATAGCTAATAAAGGAAATCCTACACACTGAGGATGCATAAAAACTGCTACTTCGTCTAAAGGATAGATGTATTTTTATTTTTGAAGATGGGGTGATCAAAGGCTACTCAGACTAGTGCCTATCCATTGGGCTATAGAGTCTAACATTCAACAAAGGAAAAACAACTACAAGAAAATGCATAGCTACCTATTTGATAAATCAAATGCATGAGAATCCACACCAAATCACTGAGAATGCTTAATAATCCAATGCCATACCATATTTTTCCTTATGCAATACTAAAATGACCATTTACAAAAGCTTGAAAATGGATTAGGAATTGTCACATTCACTAAAATCAAAGCTTATATTCATACCACTAAATGTGGCAAGAGAAAACTATAACTACGATTAAGTTTCCTAGAAAGAACATCTACAGTAGTGGAGAAAAACAATGGTTTGATACAAAGATTTGCAAAATATATTACATACATTTCAAAATTGTTTCATGTTGAACAAAGACTGCAAAATAACATTTTCTTCTCTGCCTTCTGGAGCTTAGAACCTGTTGAGAGAACAATGCCCAAAAATGACCAAGTAACTATTGCATCTAAAACATATGCATATATAGCATTACAATTTATTTCATCATTCAAAGCACTACACTCAGTCAATCAGTACACCCATGCCACATTAAATTCAATCCCACTGCAATGTCAGGAAATCTGCACATTTGGAAGCCTACCCATTCTCTAATAATTTTGGAAATGTCAAAAAAAGATTGCTTGCACTCTTTGTGTATTGGAAACAATAAAGAGGGAAGGATCTAATCTTTTCCCTAACACCTGCAACATCTGACTTATCTTTTTTGTCCTTTAAATGTACCTATGCATTGAAGAATTTCACTATACCAACTACCTGCATGGTACTGTTCTATAGAATCATTAAATTTTGGATACAAATCAGCCTGCACAATATTGCAATCATGGCATGTTTTAGGGAATCATCCCTTTTTAAACCTTTACAACACTTTAAAAGTACATTGTCCATTTTTTCTTTTTCAGCTATCTTAACTCTGACTATAGCATTCTGTACTGAGCACATCTTCCAATCTTTATTGGCCCTTTTTCTTTTTCACAAACCTCCTTCATTTTCTTTTCCCTTTTTCTATTCACTTTGTCGGAAAACTCTCATTTTCATGAACTTCTCATTTTCAACTTCATTCTTCCTTCTTATATTCACTTTGTCAGCAAATTATCATTTTTACGAACTTTGGACCTGTCTCTGCCTTGTCTTCTCTATCAGTCTCCTTTTGCCTTATCGAAAAATTTTCAAATTGGCGAACTAACTAAATCTTCCTTCTTTCTCTTTTCCATCTTCTTCCTCTTTATCATAAATTTTTACTTTTTACGAACCATGGAATAAACTCCCCCTTTTCTCTTTACTTTGTCGGCTAATCACCTTATCAGCAAACTTTGGAAAACTCGAGTTGTTTGGTGAGTTTGAGTTTCCTCCAGTTTCTCGATAAAGCCTTTCCTTATCTTTGCCTTAGTCATTTTCTTTCTTTTCTCCCTTTCTATTCTTTAGTAGGCAAATTTCCATTTTCACAAACTTTCTTTACTTACCTTTTCTGTCTTTGTTCTTCCCATCTTTCCTTCTTATTGACAATCTTTTCTTTTCACAAACTTCCTTTATCTCCTCAGTCAACCACTTTACCTAATCAACGAACTCAACTCGAAGTGAACCTTAGTTTCCTTTATCTTTCATTTGTCTCTTACATCTCTTTTATCGAGAAAAAGGTGTTGGCAAGATACACTGTGTGGCTTCATGAATGTTGCCATTGATGGAAACAAAGTCCATCCCACACATCTATAGGACATGATATGTCCATACCAGAAGTCAGATTGAAGAGCATTTTGGTTTGGTGACCAAGAACAGAGCATGCAGCAAGGTCTAACAATCAGGTCCGGATCTCTCAGAGGAAGTATCTTAGAAAAGTACAGACTTGGGGAAGTCAAGAGGAGTACCATGACTGATACATTCTAGAGATTGAGCCTCTGGTAATGAAAGAGTGAAAAGATATGAGTACCTAAGTGTTGGGTTTCTGTTTGGCAGAATTGACTGAGGAAGAACTGACCGGCAGAGCATCAGACCTTAATCCGGATGAGAAGTTGATGATGATCAATTTTATTAAGGGATCATTCATTGTTGGCTGACATGATTGATGACTTCTATAAGTATCTCTTTGATATGCATCACTTAGTATGCAATGATTCAGTCGACAGATCAGAGTTTGGAAAAATATTGAGTATTCCGGATGCCGACTAGAAAGATGTTGAAATCCTTGGTGCGGATATATATATACCAGATGAATTTAGATGTGATGGTGTGTGTGGAGTATTGGATTGTGTGAAGAAAAGTAGAGAGTAGTGTGGAAGAAGCTATACAGGTCCGGTATGTGACAAGACAGTAGCACCAAAGAAGAGGAAGAATGAAGTGCAGTAGATCAGTGTATTGAGCCTAACCAGAACTGAACCTTAGCATATGTAGATGCTTCTCATCAGTTCAATCACCTGGTTACTTTCTTTATACCTTGTAGATAGTGAGTCTCTTGTAGGAAGTGAGCCTCTTGTGAGCAGTGTGCTCGGGGCAGTGAGCCCTAATTGGCAAATGCCATTTTGTACTTCTATTCTTTTAATAGAGAATACAATCTTGGGTTAGTCACCCTGTGGTTTTTCCCTTAACAGGGTTTTCCACGTCAAAATCATTGTGTTATGTGTATTGATTTTGTTTCTGCTTTCATGATCATGCATGCTTATATGATTTGATGCTGCACTAGTTGTTAAAGAAGAACATAAAGTTAAAGTAATTAAGATAACTGATTCATCAGAGCTAAGTTCCTCCAAACAGAGCCTAACAGCTTGAGGAAGATCTGGGGATCTCAATGGATATGTATGGTATGAGGGAACAACTTCAGTCTGCCTTAGATGATCTTGAACAATCTCACTCTGAAGTTAATAACTTGAAGGAAAGACTCAAACAAGCTGATGATTTCATAAATGAACTAAAAGAGAAACTAAGTATCTCTATGAAAAAGAGAAAGGAACTACTTCAATAATTAGCAAGTCAAAGTGAAGCCAATAATACTAATGAAGATCTGAATGAGAAGAACAAGTTATGTGAGAAGCTATCAAAAGAGGTCATTATGGTAAGACATGAAATGGAATAAGGGGTTATAAAATTCACCCAAGAAATTGAAGAGAAAAGAAAAATTGAGGATAATCTAAAACAATCTCTCAAGGAGAAGTCAGAAGACTGCCACAAAATAGACAGAATAATCAAGCATCTAGAATCTGATCTTGAAGAAGCTAGAGATAATGAAGAACAACTTGAGAATCATATTGACACTCTAAAAAGGGATCTTCAAACAACAAATGAATACAAAGAGAAATTCAAGATAAGCTCTGCTCAACTTGAAGTTCTTCTTGAAAGCCAAAAGAGGGTAGATGATAAGCAAGGCTTGGGGTATGAGAAAGGTGAAAGCTCCGGATCTGGTTAGAAGAACTCTGGATCAAGAAATCCAAGGAACAGGCCTAGAAGACCTCCAGTAAGGCAACCAAATGTTCAAAAACATCCATCCTTCAATGGATACTACCACAATTGCAATAACTTTGGTCATAAAGCAAATCAGTGTAGAAGAAGAATGAATCAGACTAACCCAACCTTCTCCGGACAGTGTTTTAACTACAAAAGGTATGGTCACAAATCTCATGAATGTAGAAATTTGCAAATAAACAATTCATTCAATGGTAGATGCTTTGCATGCAATAGAATGGGACATATGTCTAATCAATGTAGATCGAGAGGATACCAGTCAAATATGCAAAGAAATGTTGTTTGCTATAATTGCAATAGATCTAGTGTTGTTGCCAAATTCTATAGAAGTAAGAATCAGGATAAAAAGGGTCCGGTGCATCATAATCAAAACTAAGACAAAGGAAAAGGAAAAGTGAATGCAGATGAAATTCAAAGGGAGATGAACAAGATTTGGGTAAAGAGAAGTACAGAAAATGTTGGGGATGGATCCGCACCAGAATCTGGTAGTGATATTCCTTCCAGAAACTAAATAGATGAGCTCTGGCTTAGGGGGAGTCACAAAAGAAAACAATTTCCCCCAGCCAGTCAATTGGTGCCTAAAATTGGCACATGGAAAGTTGTGGATTGAAAGGGCTCATAGAGAAACATCTAAATAACCCTTGTAAATATATGAAAGATCTACAAGGAGTTTGAAAAGGTTAACATCCAAGATTAATCCGGTTTGACAGTCATCTGGCAAAAGTAGGACTTTCACAGTTAGATCCAGTATAATTCAAAATTGAAATATTTGGATTTGCAGTTAGATGGAATGATTGGAGAAAGGGAGATACTCTGTAAGTTATCATTCTAGGTGCATCTCAGTGATCCAGAAAGATCTCTCTCAGAACTAGGAAAACAAGGCAACCGGAATAACTTAAGTTGTACATTTATTGCAAAATGGAATTAGGGTTTGCATAGAAATAAAAAGGTTCTTCTATTCATCATTTGCACATTTGTATTTGAGAAGAAGAGAGAAGGAGCTTTGCAACAAAATTGTCTCAAACCTCTCAAAGATCAACCGCAGAAGTTGATTCATCCAGTAATTCGATCCGGCTCATATCGTGAACCCTAGAAGTGTAAAAGGTATTTTTCGCTCTTGAATATCTCTCTCTGAATCTTTTGAAAGATGGCTACTCTGAATGTTAAGAAGATCTCTGATAGGCCGTGCCCTAAATTCAAGAAACATCCCCATCAATCCCTAGAAGTTGATCCCCTAGGTGCATTTTCTAGCATTCTGCATGGAGTTCTACATGTAGAAGATGTTAGGGTTTACATACACACAAACATTGAAGAATTTGGGGAATCCAAGCTGATGGATATCTATCACAAGGAATTGATAGATGAATCATTTGAGCTTAAACCCCAATACAAGGCCATCTGGGATAAGCATTTTGAACATTGCATTCATTTCCCCTATTTTGCTGAAGATGATTGGGTCTGGTATGTTTTGAGAAGAATGTATGACAACTTTATGTGGCTGATGAGGCCATTCAAGATAACCAATGATGCAATTAGGGCGGTAACCGGATTGCACTCATCCGGTGGGTTGCTTGCTCTCAAATCAGTCAAAAATCAAATTGTAAGTGAGGCTATCGGATCAAAATTTGACAAAAGAGCAATGACAATAGATGATATCACAGATCCGGATATCAAATTTGCTTCTATGATAATCAGTTATAAAATATATCACTCTAGTAGGGAGAATTCTATATCTAGAACTATAATTTATACTGCTTATCAGATGTTAAGAGAGAATGCAGATTATGATCTTTGTGAGCTTCTTTTGAGCCAACTATTGGAAAACCTACAAAAGATCAAGAAGGACAAGAAGAACTCATTCAAGTATGGTGGGCTAATACTGTGTTTATTCTTTTACTTTATGAATGAGCTACCTGGATCCAGTGGTTGGATATGGCAAAATGACAGACTAGTAGCCATACAAATCAGAGATTATATGCATGGGATTGGAGATACCAAGGCACAGAATACAGCAGTCTGGGGCTATTTCAAGAACTTTCAAAGTATGATGCAAGCTAGAGAAAGAATCCCCCAATCATTGGTTGAGAAATATAAGGATACAATGTGCTTTATGGTAGACACTGATCAATGCCTAATGGAGGCAGTGGAATCGAGAATAGTATGGATCATGCCAATGGGTATGAGGTTGATGAGAAAATCCTAGAGCTGCATATCCAACACCTGTTGAGTCAGCCCAAGGACCCTAAGGTAGAAGGGTTTGGAACCTTCTAAGAGCTGAGTGTAAAAGTTCATGTTGAACTAAGATAGCCTGAGATCAAGAGAAAGGTAAGAAGGGAAGTAGAAGAATTCACCAATAGGCATGAAATATCAAAGGAGGTAGTTGATGCCAACAGAGAGAAGATGGAAAGGGCAGAGAAAGAAAGGCAAGAAACAAAAAAAGAAAGTGCTCTGAAGCAAGCCCCCTCCTGGACCAAATCCTCCAAAAGCTTTGCACCTGCCACCTCTAAGAGCCAAAAGACATCAAAACTAGAAGCCCAGACATCTGGAAAGGGAGAGAAGAGAACAAAGAAAAAGGCAACAAGATCCTATACAAGTCAGAAGGATGATGAAGAAACTGAGACTGATGAGGAAGTCAAGAAAATGAAGAAGAAGAAGAAAACATCCGGTGAACCCTCTACCGATCATAGCAAGGAAGAAGAGGCAGAAGAGTTTGTTGAAAGGCCTACTCTGTCCATTGATGATGTAGTCAAGATAGTTACTATAGATGAGAATCTGTAGCCAATGACAGAATTCTATGATGAGTATAATGATGCAGATAAAAGGATATTGGAAGAAGCCACAGTTAATTACCTAAACATATATAATAAAGCATTCATTGAAATCATTTCTCTAATCCCCAAGAGTTTAGAGAAAGTACTTGAACTCAGAAAAGATAATATCAAGGAAAAGGATATGGAGATCCAGGAACAAATAGCTATTTAGCTTTATCCCTCCATCACTCCAAAGTAAATGAACATGATCTTCAAAGATTACAAGGACAAGTTCCGGAGCAAAGCTAGAATGAACAAACTTATGCTTGGAGAGACTGATCAGGTGGCTAAAGAGACTGAAGACATCCTTTGGAATGCCTATAAAAGATTCAATATTCCTATTATATAGGACTTAGGTGATGAACCTTCTGTCATGGATGATGAAGGACTAAGTACATCAAAGGAAGATCCTACAGAGAAAACTGCAGAAGAATCAAAAGAGATAGGTGAGGAGAAAACTAAGGACCTGGATTCCTTTGTTCTGGAAGAGGAAGTCCAAGAAGAAGTAAATATCTGTCATCCGGATCCCCCAGTAGACTCTGGAACTGAAGGAGAAGCAAGAAAGGAAGAGAGAATTAGTCAAGAGGAAGAAGTAAAGGGAAGAGAAGAAGATCAATCAGAGAAGACCCCTGGTGATAGTTCTAAAGCTACAGAAGTAAAGAAGATTCTATCTCCGGCAAGAGACACTGTAGAAACAGTTAAAGATTTCTTGACCAAAGAAATGATGGAGATTGATGAACCAAAACTGTTGTAAGGACCATTCAATTTTGATTCCCTCTCCTCGGTTCAAACAATGAAGATAGCATCCTTTGCCCAAGCAAAGGCAAAAGAAAAACTTCTAAAGTCTCACATGGAAGACTGTGAGCTGATAGAAATTACATCCGGTGTGTTGGAGAAGATCATGCCATCCTTCTAGAAGGATCTTTCAGCCTCCTCATCCAGTAATCTAAAATCTCTTGTTAATTCTGTTAATACACATTTTGACTCTTTAGAGAAAGCAATAGAAGAGAAAGTCTGGAAAGAGTTTTTGGGTAAGAGATTCTCTGAAGTACAAGGGCTAATATCAAATGATAGGAGAAATATGAATATTGGGATAAAGAGTTAGAAAATGCTCTTAAAGATGGCGAAGAAATATATAAATTTTGTTTATCTTGGTCTAAAGTGACAAAGGATATTGAGAATAAAGTAAAAGAACAAGAGGGTAAATTGTCAAGTTTATCTCAAAATTTTGATCCTCTCACCACATCCATAATAAACTAGGAATGTCAGACTATTGCCATTCTAAATGAACTAAAGAAACTTGAAAATGAAATGAAGAATATAATAAGTAGGATGGGTGAACTTAGAGGGATAATTATCCCTAAATTAGAGGCCATGCATGAGGCCCTAACTGATGCTCAGACCATAGCCTGGACAGTGATCCGACAGATCTAAAGAGGGCAGAAGATTTTGCATTCCTATTGAGTGGTCACATCTCAATTTTGGATAAGATGAAGTAGAGTTGGGCAATAAAATTTGTCCAGTTGAAGACAACTTTTGCAGATATACTTTAGTATATGTAAGTATAACATGTATATATATTTATGCGGCTAAGTATAGTTGGATTTTTGAGAATTTTGGTGTGTGAATTCTACCCTTTGCCATTGATGTCAAAGGGGGAGTGAGGAGTAGTGAAAAATGTGGAATCTAGCTAAGGGGGAGATTTGAAAAAGTGTACTTTAGAACAGAGCATCAGCCAAGGGGGAGTGTAGTGTGACATTCATTTTTCACTAAATGTTGCCATCAATGCCAAAGGGGGAGATTGTTGGCAAGAGACACTATGTGGCTTCATGAATGTTGTCATTGATGGCAACAAAGTCCATCCCACACATCTGTAGGACATGATATGTCCATACCAGAAGTCAGATTGAAGAGTATTTTGGTCTGGTGACTAAGAACAAAGCATGTAGCAAGGTCTAACAATCAGGTCTGGATCTCTCAGAGGAAGTATCTTAGCAAAGTATAGACTTGGGGATGTCAAGAGGAGTACCATGACTGATACATTCCAGAGATTGAGCCTTCAGTAATGAAAGAGTGAAAAGATATGAGTACCTAAGTGTTGGGTTTCTGTTTGGTAGAATTGACTGAGGAAGATTGACCGGCAGAGCATTAGACCTTAATCCAGATGAGAAGTTGATGATGATCAAGTTTCTTAAGGGATCATTCACGGTTGGCTGACATGATTGATGACTTCTATAAGTATCTCTTTGATACGCATCACTTAGTATGCAAGGATTCAGTTGACAGATCAGAGTTTGGGAAAATATTGAGTATTCCGGATGCCGACTAGAAAGATGTTGAAATCGTTGGTGCGGATATATATACCAGATGAATTTAGATGTGAAGGTGTGTGTGGAGTATTGGATTGTGTGAAGAAAAGTAGAGAGTAGTGTGGAAGCAGCTATATAGGTCCGGTATGTGACAGGTCAGCAGCACCAAAGAAGAGGAAGAATGAACTGCAGTAGATCAGTGTATTAAGCCTAACTGAAACTGAACCTTAGCATATGTGGATGCTTCTCATTAGTTCAATCACCTGATTACTTTCTTTATACCTTGTAGACAGTGAGTCTCTTGTAGGTAGTGAGCCTCTTGTGAGCAGTGTGCTCGGGCAATGAGCCCTAATTGGCAAGTGCCATTTTGTACTTCTATTCTTTTAACAAAGAATACAATCTTGGGTTAGTCACCCTATGGTTTTTCCTTTAACAGGTTTTTCACGTCAAAATCATTGTGTTATGTGTATTGATTTTATTTTTTCTTTCATGATCATGCATGCTTATATTATTTGATGTTGCACTAGTTGTTAAAGAAGAACAGAAAGTTCAAGTAATTAAGATGACTGATTCACCCCCCCTCTCAGTTATCAACAAAAGGCCCATTGATGAACTATGTATCTGTCGGTAAAACTTACCTTAACCATTTCTTTGTTTTTTCTACCTTCGTTGTTGGCAAAATTCTCTGACAATGAACCAATCTCTTTACATTTTCCTTTGTTGCGGCATTCTTCCCCTTTTGTCTTGCCTCTTTTCCTTTAGTCGACAAATTCTCTGTCATAAGAACCTCTTGTTGGTAAACATTCAAGTTTCCAAACTATGATTTTTTTCTGGCACACTTGCACTTCTCCTTCTTTTCCTTGGAAACTTTTATCGAACTTTCCTTCACTTTTCTTTAGTTGGTGAAAACTCAAGACGACAGACTCATTGGTTCAGGAAACAAAAATTTCACCAACTAAAGACTTTGGATGTTTCTTTGCCAATGAAGAAAGCACTCTTTCCTTTACCTCTTTTTTGCCTTCTTGTCACCTTTTTGGAAAATCAGCGAATCGGGAAAAAGGTGAACTTCTAAACTTGTTTGCCAATTCTCAATTTTTCTGATTTGTCGACAAAGGCCTTGAATAAATCATTTTTTCAAAGGGAAGAAACAAAGACAAGGGGGAACAATATAATTAAAATATTTTGAAATAAAACTCCTATAGGATGTCTTAAATCAGATGTAAACGAGGTATTTTGGCATAAATTGGGAATTTTGGATTTTGTGAAAATAATAATGCATGTTTGGGAGCAAAATTTTACTAGTGCCAATGCTGGTTTTGGTTGGCGACGTGTGGAAAACAATGCCACAGTGACAATCCAAATCTCCAGGTAGACCAAAAAGGCACAAAACACACAAAAGGGAAAAACACAAACATATTTACAAAAAAGGCTTATGTACTTGACAAAATACAGTCATAATCATGAGAGAAAAAACAAAAGTCGATTGTATTCAAAATTTAAGGGCAACATTTACTCACGAAAAGTAAAGCTTTAGATGTTGTCAATGAATGGGCTGCTCCAGAAGTTCTCCCTCCATGTTTCTGATGTAAAAGGTATTCTATCCAACTCCTTCATAAATTTGATAAGGGCCCAACCATAATGGTTCAAATTCTCCATGCTTGCCCTTGTCCTCTGATTTTGTATTCCAGAGAAGAACCAAATCACCAATTTGAAAGTTCTTCTTAATTATTTTCTTGTTGAATAGATGCTCAATAATTTGTTGTTGTAGTAGGTTATTATCATGTGCCATCCTTTTGGCTTCACCCAACTTACTCAATTCATGCATTCTCAATGTGAAAGCATCATTTCCATCTTTGTCTATTTGTTGCAGCAATTGATACACAGGTAATTCTAATGACACTAGCATTTTTGCCTCTAATACATATGCCAGTTTGAAAGGGCTCTTGCCTATAGCACTATTTCAGCTTGTAATCCCATCTCTTCTTGTTCATTTCTAGAGTTCTCTTCAATATTTCCATGAGACTATTATTGTTAGACTCAACTTGTCCATTGCTTTGGGGATGGTATGGTGATGAGTGAATCAACTTGATTCCATACTTGGAACACATATCCATTATATCCTAAGATCTGAAGCACATGGCATTGTCTGCAACAATTTTGGATGGCACTCCAAATATAGTTATCACGTTGTTCACAAAGAAATCAAATCACTGCCTTGGATGTGGCATTGCGAGTAGGGATAGCCTCAACCCACTTGGTGAAATAGTGAGTGGCCACAAGAATCCACTTATATCCATTACTAGATTTCTCTTGAATTTCCTCTATGATATCAATGCCCCATTGCTGAAATGGTGCTTCAACTGCAACTGGCAAAAGGAGTAATGCTCCAGTGAATTTCATCTTTCCAAAGAAATGTTGGGAAGCATCACATTTTTTGACCTATCTTGCAACATCTTTGAAGAGACTTGGCCACTAGAAGCCTGCCCTAATACTCTTGTGCACTGTGGTTTTGGCATGGAAGTGCTCACCACATATTCCCTGGTGATATTCCTTAACCACCTCCTCAGATTGTCTCTGGTCTAGACACTTCAACAACAATCCCTCATGATTTCTCCACATTAATATACCTCAAGAATCAAAACATACTTTTGATATTGAGCTTAAGGGTTCTCTGCTGAGTGACATTCATGCCTAGGGGACAATGCATGTTGATAATACAAAATATAATATCTTTATACCATGGATCATCTATCAACATACATACATCAATAGTTTGAACAACATCTACTTCATTTACCTCATCAGACTCTAAATTAGAATTAGTCATTAACTTAGCTAAACCCTAGCCTCTAACCAATTTGGTGACCTGCACCTCAAAGCCATACTCCTGGATCCTGTTGATCCACCTGCATCTCCTTCTAGAAACCTCTTGCTATGTTAAAATAGATTTTTTATAGTTGAATGGGGTACATATGCAATTGTCTTTGCACCCATAAGGTATGGTCTAAAATTTTTTACTCCCTTAACCAAAGCATATGCATGCTTTTCTATAATTGAATAGTTTAACCTAGCAACTTGCAAAGAGTTGCTAAAAAATCCTATTGGTTGCTCAAATGCATCCTTATTATTTTGTAACAACATAACAATAATAGTATAAAATGAAGTAAAAGCTAGAAGGGATTGGAATAATCTAGGCTTACCAGCACTGGTGCATTCTTTAGGGCCTCCTTTATATCAACAAAAGCCTCAACTGGTTCCATTTCCCATATGATGGACTGCCCTTTCTTGAGCATCTTGGAAATCACTTTGGTCTTTTTATCAAAGTTAGGGACAAACTACCTCACAAAGTTGATTTTCCCAAAGAAAGACTGAACACCTTTGACTGTCTTAGGCTGAGGGATGAGGTCAATGGCCTTAACTCTTTCTGGATCAATTCTAATCACATCCCTAGAGACAATATGTCCCAACAACTTTTCTTCCTCTACTCCAAATTGGCATTTCTTGGGATTTAAAGAAATCCCATACTCCATTTACATATGTCAAAAATCATTTGCAAATGCCTACAATGATTTTTCCTGTCCTTAGAAAATGCAGTAAGATCATCTTGGTATACAACCATGATCTCGTCAATGAGGCTAGCAAAGGCCACATCCATTGCCCTTTAAAATGTTGATCTTGCATTTTTAAATCCAAATGGCATTGTCAGATAAACATGTGTCTCCCAAGGAGTGCTGAACACTATTTTGTACTATTTTGATTCCTTGACCAACACTTGATTGTATCCTGAGAACCCATCCATCATAGATATCAGCTCTGAACCAACAACCCTCTACAAAATATGATCCATACTTGGAAGAGGATAATTATCCTTAAGGGATTTGATGTTCAGATTTCTAAAATGTACACATAGTCTAATCTCCCCATTCTTCTTCCTTACTGGGACAAGATTAGACACCCACTCAAAATGTCTGATCGATTTAATAATACATCCCTCCTTCATTTGTAACATCTCTTTCTGCATCTTGGGAGCTATGATGGGGTTTATATGCCTTTGTTTTTACCTAAATGGTTTTACATCAGGTTGGAGGAGAATAGTATGTTGAAATAAGCCCTCCCTATAAGCTTTTAGCTCATCACAGGACCATGTAAAACACTTTGTAAATTTTCTCAATAAAGTAATTAGCATTTGCTTTTCATGAGGCTTCAATTTCTTACCTATGTAAACCATTTTAGGTACCTCCTTAGTTCCAATATTAATACCTTCAACATTATCCTCTTCAATAGGTTTACCTTTACTCTTCCATCGATCTACATTATCAAACATTCTCTCCAGTGCCACCAATCCCTTGGGAATGGTATTTGTCTTTAACTATGCTACCTCACTGCCAAATAATGTTTCTTTGTCATTTTCCATCTCTATCATAGGTTGCCATTCAATCACTTGACTGTCAAACTCATCCATGCATTTGAGGAAACTAAAAAATCTGATTATTATAATCAAACACTTGCCAACTCTATATGTTATCAGGGATTGTTGTCCTTGTAAGCACTTCCACAGTATGATGGCCATGAGGAAAATCTGATTGAAGATCAAATTTTGATGCAACCACAGCTAGGGAGTCTACCTCTTCATTTTTAGTCCTTTTAGTCCATTCGATGCCAATGGAATCAAATAGCTCCATGGTGTCCCATACAATAGTCTTATCTGCCCTGAACCTGCTATCCTTGGCAGTAAACTTATTTCTATTCTGCTGCGGCACTAATTCTAAGTCACCATATTTTTTTAGGAACTTGACTTTATGCTTGTGAGAAACATTTAAAGCTAACAACAATGCCTCATACTCAGCTATGTTGGTAGTGCATTAAAAATCTAGTCTAAAAGAAATACCAAACTATTCACCGACTGGGGATATTAAAACAATTCTAGCTTCAGAGCCTTCCCTTGAATATGCACCATCAAAATACAATGTCCATAAATCAGATGTACCACAAATAAAATTGACAAGATCAAAGGGTAAAATATCTAGGCTAGGAACATCATCACTACAATATCCTATAAAATGATTTATATTAGTGTCAAAGAAATTGGCATTATGTTCCTCTATTTTTTATATGTCCTCTATGTTTTATTCTTCCACCTTCTTCTCCCTATACAACTTCACCTCCATGCCCTGGACTAGAATAGTGGCATATGAAAGATTCATCTGAATACTTCCACCCATAGATGCTACCCATTTTCTTGATAACAACATGCCCCACTTGGCAGGGCAATCCACAACAATTATATCCATCAAGAATGACTTGTCTAGATAAACAACAAGTTTGACCTCAACTTCTTTAACCAGACCTATCACATTAACCTCCTTGGAATCCATTCAAGAGAATTTTCCAAAATACATGGACACCTTCAACCCCAAATCATTCATGATTTCAAGTGCCATGGCATTGCTAAATGCTCCTGAATCAAGCATATAATTATGTAGCAACCATTCATTTATGATCAATGTTGTGTAAAAAGGGTCTCCTCCCATCCTGTTGTTAACCATAGATGACCCTAAGTAAACCTCAACTATTTCATCATGGCATTTACCCTCATCATTACCACTGGGAACAACAATAGGTTGTTTATGTGCATCTATAATAGTGACAAATGATGCTGCCCTATCTCTATGTTCTAGGATTCTAAGGAGTTCCCCTATAGGAACAAAATTTCTGATTTGGCTAAAGACTGAGCCATATCAATAGGGTTATAATTGGGCAAAGGAGTATTACATGAAATAGTTACATCATTTGCACAAGGAATGTAAGGTATTACTTGACTAGAGGAAATATCCTTACCCTTTTCCTTTGTCTTCTCCTTTTATAGTTCTTTTTGTGCCTGAGGTTGATCATGCTTGTTATTGCCTTTTAGATAATGGACCCCTAGAATGGGTGTAGTAACTGGTTTCACAGTTGGTGCTAGATTCTTCTACACATATTTATTTTTTGCTACTAGCAGCTACATTGGAGTTTTCTTCTTTTCTATCACATTTCTTTTGGGAGCATTAATACTTTTTCAATCTAAGTTCCCCTTGAATTTTTCCTTATCCCCATTCAATCCTTGTTTTGATTCCTTAACATGGGAATTATGCACAAGGATAGTCCTATTTCTTAGTTGATAGCCTCCCTAGACTTGCAAAATGATTGTATCAGTCAAGGCTTTCATGTCCTCTTTTGAAGGCTTGGACTGCTGATACTTTTTCTGCATAAGATCCCTCAAGTGCCCCAAATCATGAGCTAACAATTGATATTTCTTTGGACCTTCATCATAATCATATTGGAAAATATGATCATCTTCTTCATAGCTATCACAACTAGCACCTTGACCCATTTTCTCATAATAGTTTGCATCAAACTAATTTATTTCCGCTTCATAATACTCAGCTACACCCTCTTCATTTGGAAGCTCTTCTTCTTAGCTCAATGAATAAGCCACCACACATTTGTTGGATCATGGGGGAGGAAGCAAGCCTGACACCATAAAGACTTATATTGAAAATTGACTTGATCCTTTCTCAATGGATCAGGAGAGTCCCTTTCAGCCTGTTTGAAACTTACATGCCTGGGGTAGCTTGTTTGTCATTATGTTGTGGTCTCTTCAACCAATCAATATTATAAGGCCTATTATGCAGTCTTTGACCTTCAATGAAATGTCTTGCAGCACCCTGAGGTGGCAACCCTTTGTCATTTCTAACAACTTTATAAGACAAATCTTTCACAACCCCCATGAGTTTTTCTAATTTGTCATCAATAGTGAGAGGTTTGTTGAAAGCTAACTTATCTGGCTAGGACAGTTTGATATCAAACCTTTTGATATGCTTCCTTGAAGATCTCACATTGTTTTCTATGTTTATGGTTGTAGCATATGCCTCTCTTAATGTTTGTGGACTCTTGTCCCTCAAACAATAACTAATTTTTGAATCAAATGCACCACAATATAAAACTAAGCACATAGATTCATTAGGTCACATATGAGGAGGTACCTTTCTCATTGTCACGATGAAGCGGTTGTTGAAATTAGCTACTATTTCATTTATTGATTTCTTGATGGTTGTAAGTTCATGGATAGCAAACTTGGGATCAATCATGTCTCCATATTGCAATTTGAACACTCTCATGAACTCCTCCCAAGAATCAATACTATTATTAGGGAGGGATTTATACCATTCTTTAGCACTCTCTTCCAATGAGTGTACAAATAGTTTCATCATAACATCTTCATCCTCAATTTCATATTCATCAGTGACATTGATGAAATGTCTAAGATGGTCCTCGCCTGTGACAACATTATTACCTTGAAACCTAGGAATCTTCCCCCTAATCATAGTTGGAATTGGATTAGGAAAGTTAGGTATGCCAAAGAAATTGAGTTGTTGGTACCTTTCATCTCCCAGTGACTACCTCTATGGAAGAAACCTCTGTGCTTATCGTCCTTGTGCATGCCCAATGTTCTGAACATTGCCATGCTGTTGATTATCTTGGTTCTATGGTGTCTAAATGTTAATATTTTGAGCATGGGCCTAATTTATGCCCCACTATCCCATTTGATGTCATTGTTGTCTTTGATTGTTTTGCAAGTTAGGCCCTGTTGTTGGGTATTTTGATTTTGTTGGGCTTTCTGAGTAAGTTGTGCTTGCTATTGATCAAGCAACCTACCTGCACCTCTCTTTGTCTATTTCTGAGGTGATCAAGTAGGTCAATTTCATCTTGGATTCTCCTTTCTCTTTCCTCATCACCAAGATGCTACTACTGATCACTCTCATTAAGGATATTGTCACATTGACCTCCAAATGATCTTGTGGGGGAATTAGGATAATTTGTATCCTGATACATCTCTTCATTCTCACTGGCATTCCCAAACATCCTCAAATGTGGATCATGAGATCTATCCCTACTTCCTCTACTAGTAATATTTTCATTTCTTCTAAGATCATAATCATTTATGTTCATCCCTCTATTTGTTCTGAGTATGTTATCTACAGAATACTCAAAAGTATAATTGTATTGGCTCCTGAGGTCAACAAATATGTTGTCTTGGGTATTCACTAGAGGTACCACATTGCATCTTTTAACCCTATATCTACTCCTATTTCTTGTAATGCTAGAGGATTCCTCATGTCCAGGCTGCTACTGGTTTCTTCCTCTATTCATTATGAAGCTCTTTTCAAACTACAATTATTTTCTGGGTTATTAAAACAGAGTCGCCACTTCCCCTGCTGGGAAGAAAATTGAACAAACATTGTATTTCAATATCACAGAAACCAAAAATAAACTAATTCAATGGTATCCTCAGTAATGGTGCCAAAATGTTGGTTCCTAAAATTACTGAAGCACGAAACTCTAAAACATTTCTAAATCACCTAGGCGAGGGATTGTTATCAGGGTGATAGAAAGAAGTTTATCAACAAGTTAGGGGCGATTTTGGCCAACTAACAGGAGTGGGTAGACTCCTCATCTCTTTTAGCTAAGCTTAAACTCTAGAAGGATATTCCAAGGGATATACCTAAGCAGGTATTAACATCAAAACTTGATTCGTCACTAAGCTAAGAATAACTTGTTGTTACAAGACCCCTATATAGCTGATAAAGGCAATCCTACACACTAAGAATGCATAAAAACTACCAATGCATCTAAAGGATAGATGTATTATTTTGTTTTGAAGATTGGGTGATCAAAGGCTACTCAAATTGGTGTCTATCCATTGGGTTGTAGAGTCTAATGTTTAACAGAGGATAAACAACTACAAGGAAATGCACAGCTACCTATTTGATAAATCAAATGCATGAGAATCCACACCAAATCACTGAGAATGCTTAATAATCCAACACCATACCATATTTTTTCTTATACAATACTGAAATGACCATTTACAAAAGCTTGAAAATGGATTAGGAATTTTCACATTCACTCAAATCAGAGCTTACATTCATACCACTAAATGTGGCAAGAGAAAACTATAACTACAATTAAGTTTGCTAGAAAGAATATCTACATCAGTGGAAAAAAATAGTGGTTTGATACAAAGATTTGCAGAATATATTACATACATTTCATAATTGTTTCATGTTGAACAAAGATTGTAAAATAACCTTTTCTTCTCTGCCTTCTAGAGTTCAGAACTTGTTGAGAGAACAATGCCCATAAATGACCAACCAACTACTGCATCTAAAACATATGCATATATAGCATTATAATTCATTCCATCATTCAAAACACTACACTCAATCAATGAGTACACCCATGCCACATTAAATTCAGCCCCACTGCAATGTTAGGAAATCTGCACATTTGGAAGCATGTCCATTCTCTGATAATTCTGGAAATGTCAAAGAAACATTGCTTGCACTCTTTGTGTACTAGGAACAATAAAGAGGGAAGATTCTAATCCTTTTCCTGACACCTACAACATATGACATATTTTCTTTGTCCTTCAAATGTACCTATGCATTGAAGATTTTCACTGTACCAACTACCTACATGGCAATGTTCTATAGAATCATTAAATTTTGCGTATAAATCAGCCCACACAATCCTACAACCATGACATGTTTTTAGGGAATCACCCCTGTTAAGCCTTTAAAACACTTTAAAAGTATTTTCCAATTTTCCTTTTTGGTCTATCTTAACTCTAACTATACCTTTTTGCATTGGGCACATCTTCCAATCTTTATCGGCCTTTTTTTCTTTTTCACAAACCTCCTTCATTTTCTTTTCCCTTCTTCTATTCACTTTGTCAGCAAACTCTCCTTTTCATGAACTTCTCATTTTCCATTTCATTCTTCCTTCTTATATTCACTTTGTCAGTGAATTGTCATTTTTACGAACGTTGGACCTGTCTTCACCTTGTCTTCTCTATCAGCCTCCTTTTGCCTTATCATAAAATTTTCAAATTGGCAAACTAACCGACTCTTCCTTTCTTTCTCTTTTTCTATCTTCTTCCTCTTTATTGGCAATTTTTACTTTTTATGAACCATGAAAGAAACTCCCCTTTTTCTCTTTGCTTTGTCGACCAATCACCTTATCGGTGAACTTTGGAAAACTTGAACTGTTTGGTGAGTTCAAGTTTCCTTTGGTTTCCTGATAAATCCTTTCCTTATCTTTGCCTTAGTCATTTTATTTATTTTCTCCCTTTTTGTTCTTTATTTGGTAAAATTCCATTTTCGAGAACTTTCTTTACTTACCTTTTTTGTCTTTTTTTTTCCATCTTTCCCTCTTATCAGAAATCTTTTCTTTTCACAAACTTCCTTTATCTCCTCAATCGGCCACTTTACCTATCGACAAATTTAGCTCAAAGAAAACCTTAGTTTCCTTTATCTTTTTTTTGTCTCTTGTCTCTCCTTTGTCAAGAAAAAGGCCCATCGATGAACTATGTTATTGGGGAACCGAGCGGTTCACTAACCTAGCCATCTACCGATAAAACTTGCCTTAACCATTTCTTTGTTTTTTCTACCATTGTTGTTGGAAAAATCCTCCGATGACAAACCAAGCTCTTTACTTTTTCCTTTGTCGCGGCCTTCTCCCCTTTTGGTCTTGCCTCTTTGCCTTTAGTCAGTGAATCCTCTTTCGAAAGAACCTCTTGTCGGTGAACATTCAAGTTTGCAAACTTGGAATTTTTGTTGACACTCTTGCACTTCTTCTTTTCCTTAGAATCTTTTACCGAACTTTCCTTCACTTTTCTTTAGTTGGTGAAAACTCAAGTTGGTGAACTTGTTGGTTCGAGAACCAATAATTTTGCTGACTAAAGACTTTGGATGATTCTTTGCCAATGAAGAAAGCATTCTTTCCTTCACCTCTTTTCTTGCCTTCCTACCACCTTTTCAGGAAATCGGTGAATCGAGAAAAAGGTGAACTAAACTAATTCGCCAGTTCTCAATTTTTCCAGTTTGGCGACAAAGGTGTTGAATAAAAGATTTTTTTCAAAGGGAAGAAACAAAGACAAGGGGGAACAATATACTTAGAAGATTTGTAAAATAAAACCTCTATAGGATGTCTCAGATTGGATCTAAATGAAGGATTTTAGCATAAATTGGGAATTTTGGATTTGGGGACAACAATAATGCATGTTTGGGAGAAATTTTTTATAGGTGCCAACACAAACTATCATGAAATTTGAAATTCTCTCTTTGATATACATAAAGAGAAGTATATAATTCATATGATTATGCATTTATAGTTTATTATTGATAGATATGAGTCAAATATTTATTAAGATAGATAGAGTTTTTATTTGATAATTTATATGATTTAAATGTCGACTATGTATGAGTAGATGGATATGGATGAGTATGGGATTAGGTAAACAAGCTATTGAGTAGATGACAAAATGTCATAGGCCCATGATTGCAAGGTTGCAAAGAGAGAGTCAATATATGTTACACCAGTCACCTAAACTCTTACCCTAGGCTTGTTAAAAATGACCAGTAGATAAGGGTTTATGTCTTTATGAATAATGTGGTATAAATAAGACCAAGAGAGTTGTTATGTATAAATGAAATAAATGATTAATAAAAATTTTGTCTCCAAGTCGAGAAAAGAGTGAGTGAACATATGACTATATTTATATATAAGAAACTTTGGCCAAAGTAATGCAAAAGTCACAGCTTGCATAGTTAGTTCACGGTGTATTGAAAAGCTGAACAATCAGAAAGGGTCATACATCTAGCTAGAACTAGACTAGAGTTGTAAACCCAATTGTCATTAGCTAGGATACATCACTAGTTCTCAGATGGCATACAGGATGAGTTAATTCTCATTATCTATTACCCTCCTAAAGGGAACAACCACTTCCAGAAAGGAAGGTGAGCGGGGGACTACCAATCTATGGTTGGAGGAAAAGCACCAAGGTGATGCTCTCTCTCTCTCTCTTGCAGTTGATGGCCGAAGACTTGCAAATAAGAATACATTGCTTATGTGATCTCCTAGGAGGAGATGTTAGATGTTAGATCATTATGTCATGATTGGGTTCCTGGGTCTATAGTTGGAGCTTTGACAATGGTCTTGTGTGATTCTCTTGGTATTGAGTACATTGGTCATGTGCTTGGGAGCTATATGATAGTGTGGTATTGCATTTGGAACCTAGCATGGATTGATCATGGAGATGCTCATGGATACTTGGAGACTTGGGAGAGGCTAGATTTCTCTTGGGATTAGAGACACTTGTTGAGATGGTTACTCTTTGGAGGTTTTAGCAAAAAGACTGAGGAGCCTACACCTGGATATGGATGCGAGTTCATTATGGACCTAGAGGAGATTGTTCTTGGAGAGAGTCATTGTGGCTTGGTGTATCCTAAAGGAACATTCTCATTCCCTACTCTTGGGCTACTCAGCGGATTATCATCTATGAGGTATTGCCCATCCTTTTAGATGCATTTTGCTTTATGTTTTATCTTCTCATGGATATGGATCTTGAGCTATGGTTATTGATTTTGGAGGTTCATTTGAGGGATGTTTGCATAGTTATCTCCTTGTTCATATGGTTTGATTTATGATGTCCATTATGAGGAGTTTAGGAAATGTGATTGGGATTATTCCTGGTTATGGAATGGTTATGAGTTTGATCTACCTTAGTTAGAGAGGCTTACATCCATGTTGGTTACATGATACATGTGTTCATTTGATCTATGGGATTGAATGATTGGGTGTTAAGATTTTTCATTTGGGGTTGTAAAGGAGATCATACTTGACACAAATTAGCACTTTGAGGTGTTTGTAGGATATTATGATTTACAAGTTTTCTCCCTTTGTTTTATGGATACTTCTTGGAGGTTCATGTTGATATGGCTAGACTTGGGAGAATTATGGTGACATGTTGTGAGAGAGTATGTAGTGATTTATCTTGCATGTGTGGATCATTATTTTGTTCTTGGTACTACATTAGCCACATCTTGGTTTGAGTGTTGATTGGTAGACTTGGTATGCATTGGATCTATTTTTAGATTTGACATTACCCATGCAGTGGGAGTTCCCAGATGTATGTGTTATTCATTGACAAGTTTTATACATGGAGCTTGTGATTGTGGTATATGGGTTGGATATATTGTTGGCATGAGTTTACTAATGTTGTTGATACCTATGAGGTATGTATGGTTGGATGTATTAGCATATGTTGTGGGTTCTATTTCCAGTCCTGTGGTTTTTTTACCTTTTGATAGCAACATGGAGCCTTTGTTATCACTTGGATTTGATGTTTGTGTTGGTTGGACTGGTGCATCTTCACCTTGGCATGTTCCTTTTCTTCCATATGTGGCATCTAAAAGGATGAAAGGAGTTCTTGCTTGAGATGGTGGTTACTTTGATTTTATTGCAGATATCTTGATGGAGCATGAGACCATGTTAGAAATTCATGTGGTTTCATGTTTTCCTATGATGATATATTTGATTGACTGACCCATATGCAATGTATACAACAAGTTGGAGAATGATGGAAAATAGGTGTAGTGTATACCTTGCATAACATTGATTATTTTATTTATGTAAAATAAATATTTATTTGTGGTGCATCTTAATTGATGTGTTTAATCACATTAGATATTTATTTGGGTGCCACTTGTAAATGTTGTATGTAACATTGGGTTAGTTATTTTATGTGTGTGGGATGCATAGAATAGTTAATTATTTATTTTAGAAATTATTTAATATTGGGCATAAAGTGGAAACTTAGTTGCAAATATTAAATGAGGGGTCAATGGTTGTGTGTATCCATAGTTTTGAAACACATGGTTTTCTCCATACTACCTCTTGTATTTGTGTGAGCTTGATTCTATAAAAGAAAGCACATGGTTAATAGTTGGGGTTGGCTATTGGTTGTTGGTTGTAGGCTATGTGAGATGTTCTCATTGTATTGAATTTATCTTGTTAGTGCATTTATGAAGCACAGCATGGGATGTGTGGTTACATGCTTGGGCACATGGAGGATGCATTGGAGGAGCTTGATGTTTCAAAAGTGTTCATGCAGACTATTCATGTGAGTGTATTGTAATATCTTATTGTTGAATAATACATTTGAGTGTGGATTCTTTTGGAGGCTTGGTTTTTCCCTCTTGAGAGTTTTCCCAGGGTATATCTTGTGTTATCTTGTGTTTGTCTATTGATATTTACATTATCATAATTTTGTATACTTGCATGCATCATTATCACCTTTTAGGTTATGTGGAATTGGTTTGATCAACCTGATAATTCCCAACAATTATTTGATCTTCCTTTAGAAGAAAAAGGAGACAGTGTCTAGTAAGGCCTAATACTCATATTCTTGAAGGTTATGTCCACTTCTTTGACATCTTGGATGACATAGTATTAGATTGGGTTGATGCCCTTGTTCATTACATCTCCCTACCATTTGCTAAGGCAGGAGAATAGTGACCAAAAACACCCCTCACATATAGGGAAATAAAGTTAATTACAATAAACATAGCCACTTTGAAGTTTGAAACATGTATTGATGTTGATTGATTGGTGGGTGGATCATCAAGGGCAACCTATGAAAAATATGGATAAGAGCTACTCAAGATTACAAATAAGTTCTTGGGTCTATTTTTTGAGGACATGGGGTTGGACCCTAATTATATTCAAACCCTTATGAAGGAACCCATGCTCCAACTCAGAATCACTTATTACCCTCCTTTCCCTTAGCCAAATTTGGTGAATGGACTTAAACCCCATTCAGAGTGGAATTTTCTCACTATAGGACTACTAGATGACTATGTTGAGGGTCTCCAAGTTTAGAAAGGCGACAAATGGTTTACCTCACCTCCTGTTCTTGGATCACTTATTGTCAACATAGTGATTTATTGTAGGTAAGTAAACTTGTTCAATTTTCTTTTGTCCTTATAATCTTGTTTATAAGCATTTAGAGTTTTTGTAGTGTATCATTATGTACATTTTAGGGGAATCACTTGAATACTAAAATATTGAGTCAATCTTCATGAAATACATGGCATTGATTGCATTTAAGATATTGTCAAATCTATTACACTTTGAAGTTAGAAACTTGGAGACAAATCTTAATGTAGTATATCTTGTTGGTTTCATATGGATAAACTTTAACTTGATCCTAAGACCTCCCAATCAGTAACTAGAGCATGGGGGCTTGGAGGATTAGCTTGCAAAGCTGAGCTTGGAGTTCTTCAGATATTGTTCATGATGTACATGTTGTATTTGTGGTGGTTGGTTCATGTATTATTGTATTCATTATCATTGATGAGGGTTGTACTATTTGACTCCTTGTATATCTTTGTTATGTAATGGTGTTATCTTCATTGATGAGTTCTAGATATGTACTTGGAATACTTTCATTTTAGTTCAGATGTACTTTTTGTTATGCTTCTTTATTATATTTAATGGTTGGGAGCTATATACTTGTGTCGATCCTATTGGATATCACTTGCATGTTTTGAACATTATTACATAATATTGTATCATGGAAGTTAATGGAAGTTGTTGGAAGTTTATCTTGTACCCTTTTGTCAACATTGCCCATTATTTGTTTTGGTTAACACTTAAGAAATTTTGAGGTTGCAATTTGGAGGTTGTTACACCTTCAAAATAATAGGGCTGGCATTGTTCACATTATTCTACAAATTAATCAAAATGCATTCACCTTGGAGAAAATCAATATATGGGAGACTACCTATTTCATTATACCTTAAAGCATTCTCAAGTAGTTATGTTTTCTTAACTAACATCTATCAAGATATTAATTTTGCATCCTCTGATTTTACCAAGATTTATCATCTGATATGGATTCCACCATTTCAAAGGCATATTGATGAACTTTTCCTAAAATTTGAAGGTGAACTCTTCTTGTAGGATTTATTTTATTTTATTTTTATTTTTTTGCTTGTTAGATGCTTGTTTATGTTTATGATGTAATGTTCAAGGCAAAAAACACTATATCATACTCGTTAATTCATAAATCCAAATGGAGCATTCTGTATGCATCACATTTGTACCTTTCTTATTCCCATTGACAACATTATTATTTATTATTTATAAACAAATCAAATAAAAGATCTGTGTGTAATGTCTTAATTATGTAATTATAACCACTAAAAGATGGGATCTTTCCTAGGTTCAAGTTCTAGCTGGTCCATATGAGCTGTAGCTCAACAATTGAGATGAAAACATAAAATATAGAACCCTACAAAGATTAACAAATAGAGCTATTTCTCATAGAAATTTTAGATAAAAAAGTATTTCTTGTAAAATAACATTAATACTTCTCTATATTTGATGTAGTGCATCGTCAGTTTTCAATTTTTGGTTTTCATTTGTCTTGTTTTGGCAAGAAATTAGGTTCCTATCCTCTTAACGGTAGGAATTAGTGTAACCGTCTTGATAGTTACCTTGGGTGCAAATAATAGGTTACGATAGTTGAGAAATGCAAGAAGAGTCATGAGGTAAGGTGAAGCGATAGAGGCCAGATGAAGGTGGCCAATATAATTGGCATTTAGTTTCTTGGCGGTTATGGAAGTTATGACTATCCAAAAGATTAGAATTTATCTTGATATAGTGGAGGCGTGTAGAATAGATACGTACGTGGATGGCCGCAGATAGTAATCTTGGATTCTGGTAGCACATAAAAAGACTGGCAATCTTGTATTTAGGGGGGCGCATAGGCATAATGTTCTGGAGAAAAGTGATTCGGTAAAAGATATGAGAGCACCAATAAAGAGGAGCACAATAGAAGATAAAGAATGCAAAGAGAGTATATTTCTATCATCTGTTTAGAAGCAGTGGCAGAGAGTAGTTAGGAGTTGGAGCAATAAAAATGTGTAAGGCTGGTCGTGTAAGGCCGTATGTCTGATGTATGAAACGTCCCAGTTCTACTTTAAATGTTATGTTAATGTTTTCAGTGAATCTGAACTGCACTTTGTTCTTTTGGGTGGATGTTGAATATCATCCTTGTTCTTTATATTTAGATATTAGATATCCTATTCTACTAACATATTAATTTGAGTCTGAAATGTTATTGAATTTGTGATTTTTTTGAGTCCCTTAGCTGTGTGAATCTATAATCAACTAGGTATCTAAGATTTCTATGTAAATCATGCTATCAATATTTATCTCTTGTCATAAATTGACTATTTCCATCCAAAAAATAATACCCTTTTAACAATAATCTTTAAAAAGATTTTTAATTTTAAAAATAACTTTTACATGAAAGCTTAAAACAACTAAATAAAAAGAAAACATAAAAATAAACTAAATAAAGAAGGATAATTATAAAATAAAAGCTACTAAAAAAGCTAAAAGATAAGGTTTTTCATCAACATGGATTACGCTTATCTCTTATATGCTTATATATTAACTAGAGGTGGTTGGGATTAGATATTCCAACACCCCCCCTTAATCACAACTACTGACATCTAGGATGCCCAAATGATCTTTTAGATACTCAAAGCTTGTTTTTCCTAATGTCTTGGTAAAGATGTGTGCATACTAATCTTTGGACTTGCAAAATTCTAAATAAATCTCTCCATTGTTGATTAATTATTTGATGAAATGGTATCTGGTATCAATATACTTACTCCTTTTATGAAATACAAGATTCTTGGATAGTGCAATTGTTGAGTTGTCACAAAAATCTTTGTTGCTTCTTCTTGTTTGTGCATCAAATCTAGTAAACACTCTTCTCATCCAAATTACCTCACATGTTACTCTTGTTGCTACTCTATACTCTACTTATATTTATGAAAGAGTGACAATGGGTTATTTATTGGATGCCCATGATATTGCACCTATTCCAAAATGAAAAACACAACCAGATGTACTCTTCCTATCATCAATACTACCTACACAATCACTATCTGTGTATCCTATGAGTTTGAACTCATTTGACCTTGAATACATAATTTCATGATTTTTGGTTCCACTCACATCTCAAAATTCTTTTTCTTGCTTGCCAATGAGAGTCATTTGGAGACTCCATGAACCCTGAAATAAGACTCACACTAAACATTATTTCTATCCTTGTGGTTGTTAGATACATTAGACTACCAACAAGTCTTTTATACAATGTTGGATCAACATTCAATCCCTTATCAGATCCTTTCTTAGCTTCAAACTTGTTGCAATCAGTGTTGATGTAGGCTTACAATTTACCATATTGAATCTTTCCAAAATATCCTTGTCCTATTTAGCTTAAGAAATGAATATGCCATTTTTAGATTGATTTACCTCAATGCTAAGAAACTACTTCATGAGATCTAAATTAGTCATCTCAATTCCTTCTTCATGGCTCCTTTAAACAAATCAATCGATAACTCACCCGCCAATATCAAATCATCAACATAGAGACTTAAAATTAGAATTTGAACTTGTTCATTCTTATTTTTATATAGTGTAGGCTCACTACTGCACCTACTAAATACATTTTGTAAGAAGTAAGAATCAATTCTATTGTACCATGCTCTAGGAGCTTGCTTGAGTCCATAGAGCACTTTCTTGAGTTTGTAGACCTTATCTTTGTAGCCTAAGATCTCATATCCTTGTAGCTACTCCACATATACTTCTTCTAAGAAACCATTTAGAAATGTATATTTTACATTGATTTGGTATACTGGCCACTTGTTTTGAGCGGCAATTGCCAATACTATTCTTATTGTGTCTAGACGAGATACAAAAGAAAATGTTTCATTATAATCAACTCTAGGTTGTTGTGAATAACCCTCTAGTACAAGTTCAACCTTATGCTTCTACACGTCTCCTTTTGCATTAAACTTGTTTTGGTAGACCTAGTTTACTCCTATCACATCTTTTCCTTTTGGAAGATCCACTAAATTCCATGTTCAATTTTTCTCTATAGAATCAATTCCTCCATCCATGGGTTGTGCCCAATTTTCATCTTTAATTGCATATTCAAAGTGAACTAGATCATCTACTTGTGAAAATAAACCAAAAATAGAAAGCATATTAGTATTGTTTTTACCTTTAGTTTGATAATAGATATCCCTCAAACTTCTTGTTTTTGTCTCCTTAAACTTTCCAATCTTGGATTTCACATATCACTTGAAGTAGATCTTGTAGAATTTGGACTTGATGTTTTGGCACCCAAAATGTTTATTAAACAAGGTGTAGTTTCAAGTGCACATTTTGATTTTTGTTGTTGTTCACTTGATAGAGCACTTATTTGAATGCATAAGGATGCCCTTCAACTTGATGAAGGTGGCACTTGTGTCCACCACTTTGTTGAGATTTAATGGGCGTGGAAGGAGGTACAATAGAAGGAATACCTATTAGAATCAATGCTTCACTATCATCTTGTGGTAAATTTGTTATAATGTTTACTATTTTCTCCAAACTTCCATCCCATTCTTCTATGAATTGCATATCTCTGTTGATTATCACTTTTCTAGTTATTGGATTATACAATTTATAAGCTTTTGTATCCTCATTGTATCCTACAAAGACACATTTTTCCCTCTTGTTATCCAATATATTTCTCAATTCATCTAGGACATGTGTTTATGCCACACATCCAAAAACTCTCATATGAGCAACACCATGCTTTCTTCCACTCCATGGTTCCTATGGAATGATGCTTTTGACACTCTTGGTTGGGCTTCTATTCATTATGTAGATTGCACATGCTACAACCTCAGCCCAATACTTATTTGGTAAATGTTTAGCCTTCAACATACTTATGGCCATATCCATAATGGTTCTATTCTTTCTCTCTACCTTACCATTTTGTTGGGGTGTGTACTTGGCAGTAAACTGCTTGTGTATGCCATGATCCTTCCAAAAATTCAAGAAAGCATTAGAGATATATTATCCATCTTTGTTCATTTGTAGAATGTTGATATAGTATCTGCTTTTCTTGTCAACATACTAATCTTTGGACTTGCAAAATTCTAAATAAATCTCTCTATTGTTGATTAATTATTTGATGAAATGGTATCTAGTATCAATATACTTACTCCTTTTGTGAAATACAAGATTCTTGGATAGTGCTGTTGTCTCTCAGATTTGCACCCTTGCTGCAGCTACGAAACTTCAACAATCTGGAGAAACATGGGAATGATCTCGAAGTGTGGTACCTTGTGAAATGAGATCAGACCTCTGGAGAAGGCCAGCTTCCTTGATTGGGTATCACCTAAAACTACTAAATCTTCAGAGGAAAAGGAAAAAGGAAATGTTTTTTTAAGGAAAGATCTAAATAGGAAAACTTGAAAATAAGGGTGATGCACCAGACTGATTAAAATAAACTTTCATAGAACTGAGAATATGCACAACATAACCAGATACAACAAGTAGACATACACAGATTCAAATGATTTTTAGCAGAGGTGAGAAAACAAGATGATTGAGAGGAACAAAATGTTCACAGACAACCATATGCAAGTTCACACTAAACTAGAAAAAATAGTAAAAGAGGTAAAATGACTTGCGTATATTGAATGAGAAGGCAAGGTTATAGTAGCAGAAAGTTCTGTTTGGAAACAGAAATCTTGAAAGCCAAAAAATTTCCAACCCTAATTACAACTCGTCTAATGTATATATATCATTCAATCTGACCTAAGTCGGTTACAAAAATTCACTCAAAGAGCTGCAACAGGAAAATATCGATCTTCGAAGGGATGTCAAACTGCAATAAGTTATGGCACAAAAGATCTAGAACCGGTGTAGATGGAAGATATTTTCAGTCATCAATGCAAGCTGCTTAATCATCAATCTTCAACAATGAATCGGTGGAAGATATTCCGAGCATTGAATGTGAGCAGCTTCAATGTCTATCTTCAACAATGAACATATGAAATATCTAAAACATGGCAGTGAAGAGATCAGATTCTTATTGATGGTGGATGGGACATATTGCCCCTTGATATTTTCTGTAATTTTCATCAGGTCTGAGATCATCTACAAAATTAAATCTGGCCGTTGAGATGTCGAGTCGAACGAACATGCAAATCCAGATCCAAAAATTTGAAAGTGAGAATATCTTGCTCAAAGCCCACCAAATGAAAGAGGAGGCAAAAAAAGCATTTTTGCCTTTTGTAGCATGTAGAAATTCGCTAGGATGAGCAAGATATTCACGGTCAAAGGTTGCGGTCAACTACCTATGTATATCGCTTTGCATCTACTACCTCTTCATGCCCTTGTATGTTTCCCTTGTATATACAATGCAACGGCGCCTTTAGGTTTACTTGGTGCAACCGCGCTTTCCTCCTCTTTGCATATTCAAAAACACTTTGCATATACAAATGTATGTGCCCTTTGTATATGCCTTTTTTTTTTTTTCATCTGCCGCCCCTGCCACATGGCACCACCTGATTCACCACTGTATGGAAGCTGGACCTATCGCTGAACAAATGCATCTCTATCTCACCGAAAACCCCTTATACATTCTCCTTGTATATCCAATTGTATATGCCAACATACAATCACTTCAACATGCAAACCGCATATTCAACGTTGAATATGCCAAAATTGACTTTTAAGTTAGGTCCACCTTGTATGTTTTCCCTTTGTATATCAGATTGTATATGCAAACATACAATGGACTCAATATACAAGCCGTGGACCCAACGCTGAATATGCCAAAATTGATTTTTAAGTCGGGTCCACCTTGTATGTTTTCCCTTTGTATGTGCGAACATACAATGCAAAATATACAAAGGAAAACATGCATACAAACATGCATTTGAACTTGTACCTATCCCTTGTATGTGAGCTAGCATATGCAAAGTCTTTTGTATGTGCGCTTGGTGGGCCCCAGGCTTTATATCCTTTCTCCTTGTATCTTGCTCTTTGTATATGCCCTTTGTATATCAGCACATACAATGCCAATATACAAGCTACAGACTCCAAATGATTATCCGCTATGCCTAATTCCGCAGTTAGGTCCACCTTGTATGTATCCTTTCTTTATCTGATTGTATGTAAGATATAATCACCCACTATACAAACACCTTTGCATCTGCGGACCCCACCTCTTGTATCTCCTACTTGTATGGCGCTTTGCATATTTTCCATTGTATATTTCTTTGTATGTTCAAATATACAAAGCAAATATGCAAACCAAAGATACGTATAAACCCGATTCACATTTGCCTTGTATATCTCCTGATATACATTCACCTTTGCATATTGGCATTGGCCATCGAAGAAAGCTTTAGCTTGGCTGTCGATGAACATTGTCACAGTGATGACTCCTTTGAATACCTTGCCTTTGCATATTGAAACTTGTTGGAGCATCGGGGAAACCTTGCAACGAGTTGCCGATGAGGCTTGTCCCACCGATGACCCCCTTGTACATTGTCCCTTGTATGTGTGAATATACAATGACCAATGTATGTTGGTGATGTACATTTTCTTTGCATCTTTTCCTTTGTATGTGCGATTGTACATATGAACATACAAAGTGAACATACATACAAAGAAACATACAATTGCATATGTATGTAAAAATGGCTAAGTACAAAACTGAGAAACTCTCTGTGACGGGAAGCACTTGAAGACAAAAGATTTCTGGGTTTCTCTGAGTTTTTGGCAAAGATTCTCAAGGTGAGATTTTTGGGATTTTTTGCAAGACACAACATGAGTATCCAAAAGATTTAAGCTTTGCACGGTCATTCTCTAAAGGATTTTCAAGGAAAAAACAAGGTGAATTATTTAATTCTGGGCAGAGGAAAATAGGTCAACAAGTGCAATTGTTGAGTTGTCACAACAAATCTTTGTTGCTTCTTATTTGTGCATCAAATCTAGTAACACTCTTCTCATCCAAATTACCTCACATGTTACTCTTGTTGCTACTATATACTCTATTTATATTTATGAAAGAGTGACAATGAGTTATTTATTGGATGCCCATGATATTGCACCTATTCCAAAATGAAAAACATAACTGGATGTACTCTTCCTATCATCAATACTACCTACACAATCACTATCTGTGTATCCTATGAGTTTGAACTCATTTGACCTTGAATACATAATTTCATGACTTTTAGTTACACTCACATCTCATAATTCTTTTTCTTGCTTGCCAATGAGAGTCATTTGGAGACTCCATGAACCTTGAAATAAGACTCACACTAAACATTATGTCTATCCTTGTGGCTGTTAGATACATTAGACTACCAACAAGTCTTTTATACAATGTTGGATCAACATTCAATCCCTTATCAGATCCTTTCTTAGCTTCAAACTTGTTGCAATCGGTGTTGATGTAGGCTTACAATTTACCATATTGAATCTTTCCAAAATATCCTTTTCCTATTTATCTTAAGAAATGAATATGCCATTTTTAGATTGATTTACCTCTATGCTAAGGAAATACTTCATGAGATCCAAATTAGTCATCTCAATTCCTTCTTCATGGCTCCTTTAAACAAATCAATTTATAACTCACCCGCCAATATCAAATCATCAACATAGACTCTTAAAATTAGAATTTGAACTAATTCATTCTTCTTTTTATATAGTGTAGGCTCACTACTGCACCTACTAAATCCATTTTGTAAGAAGTAAGAATCAATTCTATTGTACCATGCTCTAGGAGCTTGCTTGAGTCCATAGAGCGCTTTCTTGAGTTTGTAGACCTAGTCTTTGTGGCCTGAGATCTCATATCCTTGTAGCTACTCCACATATACTTCTTCTAAGAAACCATTTAGAAATGTAGATTTTACATTGATTTGGTATACTGGCCACTTGTTTTGAGCTGCAACTGCCAATACTATTCTTATTGTGTTTAGATGAGATACAAAAGAAAATGTTTCATTATAATCAACTCTAGGTTGTTGTGAATAACCCTCTGGTACAAGTTTAGCCTTATGCTTCTACACATCTCCTTCTGCATTAAACTTGTTTTGGTAGACCTAGTTTCCTCCTATCACATCTTTTCCTTTTGGAAGATCCACTAAATTCCATGTTCAATTTTTCTCTATAGAAGAAATTCCTCCATCCATGGGTTGTGCCCAATTTTCATCTTTAATTGCATATTCAAAGTGAACTGGATCATCTACTTGTGAAAATAAACCAAAAATAGAAAGCATATTAGTATTGTTTTTACCTTTAGTTTGATAATAGATATCCCTCAAACTTCTTGTTTCATCTCCTTAAACTTTCCAATGTTGGATTTGACATATCATTTGAAGTAGATCTTGTAGAATTTGGACTTGATGTTCTGGCACCCAAAATACTTATTAAAGAAGATGTAGCTTCAAGTGCACCTTGTGATTTTTTTTGTTGTTCACTTGATGGAGCACTTATTTGAATGCATGAGGATATCCTTCTACTTGATGAAGGTGTCACTTGTATCCACCACTTTGTTGAGATTTAATGG
Source organism: Cunninghamia lanceolata (assembly GCA_027924645.1). Classification (NCBI taxonomy): domain Eukaryota; kingdom Viridiplantae; phylum Streptophyta; class Pinopsida; order Cupressales; family Cupressaceae; genus Cunninghamia; species Cunninghamia lanceolata. Next base: position 1,729,550 of record BSBN01001102.1, read on the forward strand.
GCATGGAAAGAGGTACAACAGAAGAAATACCTATTAGAGTCAACACTTCACTATCATCTTGTGGTAAATTTGCTATAATGTTTACTATTTTTTCCAAACTTCCATCCCATTCTTCTATGAATTGCATATCTCTACTGATTATCACTTTTCTAGTTATTGGATTATACAATTTGTAAGCTTTTGTATCCTCATTGTATCCTACAAAGACACGTTTTTCCCTCTTGTTATCCAATTTATTTCTCAATTCATCTGGTACATTTGTTTATGCCACACATCCAAACACTCTCATATGAGCAACACCATGCTTTCTTCCACTCCATGGTTCTTATGGAATGATACTTTTGACACTCTTGGTTGGGCTTCTATTCATTATGCAGACTGTACATGCTACAACCTCTGCCCAATACTTATTTGGTAAATGTTTAGCCTTCAACATACTTATGGCCATATCCATAATGGTTCTATTCTTTCTCTCTACCACACCATTCTGTTGGGGTGTGTACTTGGCAGTAAACTGCTTGTGTATGCCATGATCCTTGTAAAAATTCAAGAAAGCATTAGAGAGATATTCTTCATCTTTGTTTGTTCGTAGAACCTTAATATAGTATCTACTTGTCTTGTCAACATACTAATCTTTGGACTTGCAAAATTCTAAATAAATCTCTCCATTATTGATTAATTATTTGATGAAATGGTATCTGGTATCAATATACTTACTCCTTTTGTGAAATACAAGATTCTTGGATAGTGCAATTGTTGAGTTGTCACAAAAAATCTTTGTTGCTTCTTCTTATTTGTGCATCAAATCTAGTAACACTCTTCTCATCCAAATTACCTCACATGTTACTCTTGTTGCTACTATATACTCTACTTATATTTATGAAAGAGTGAATGGGTTATTTATTAGATGCCCATGATATTGCACCTATTCTAAAATGAAAAACATAACCGGATGTACTCTTCCTATCATCAATACTACCTACACAATCACTATCTATGTATCCTATGAGTTTGAACTAATTTGACCTTGAATACATAATTTCATGTTTTTTGGTTCCACTCACATCTCAAAATTCTTTTTCTTGCTTGTCAATGAGAGTCATTTGGAGACTCCATTAACCTTGAAATAAGACTCACACTAAACATTATGTCTATCCTTGTGGCTGTTAGATACATTAGACTACCAACAAGTCTTTTATACAATGTTGGATCAACATTCAATCCCTTATTAGATCCTTTCTTAGCTTCAAACTTGTTGCAATCAGCGTTGATGTAGGCTTACAATTTACCATATTGAATCTTTCCAAAATATCCTTGTCCTATTTAGCTTAAGAAATGAATATGCCATTTTTAGATTGATTTACCTCAATGCTAAGAAAATACTTCATGAGATCCAAATCAGTCATCTCAATTGCTTCTTCATGGCTCCTTTAAACAAATCAATTGATAACTCACCCGCCAATATCAAATCATCAACATAGAGACTTAAAATTAGAATTTGAACTAATTCATTCTTCTTTTTATATAGTGTAGGCTCACTACTACACATACTAAATCCATTTTGTAAGAAGTAAGAATCAATTCTAATTTACCATGCTCTAGGAGCTTGCTTGAGTCCATAGAGCGCTTTCTTGAGTTTTTGGACCTTGTCTTTGTGGCCTAAGACCTCATATCCTTGTAGCTACTTTACATATACTTCTTCTAAGAAACCATTTAGAAATGTAGATTTTACATTCATTTGGTATAGTGGCCACTTGTTTTGAGTTGCAACTGCTTGATACTATTCTTATTGTGTCTAGACGAGATACAAAAGAAAATGTTTCATTATAATCAACTCTAAGTTCTTGTGAATAATCCTCTGGTACAAGTTCAGCCTTATGCTTCTACACATCTCCTTCTGCATTAAACTTGTTTTGCTAGACCTAGTTTACTCCTATCACATCTTTTCCTTTTGGAAGATCCACTACCATGTTCAATTTTTCTCTATAGAAGCAATTCCTCCATCCATGGGTTGTGCCCAATTTTCATCTTTAATTGCATATTCAAAGTGAACTAGATCATCTACTTGTAAAAATAAACCAAAAATAGAAAGCATATTATTATTGTTTTTACGTTTAGTTTGATAATAGATATCCCCCAAACTTTTTGTTTTTGTCTCCTTAAACTTTCCAATGTTGGATTTAACATATCACTTGAAGTAGATCTTGTAGAATTTGGACTTGATGTTCTGGCACCCAAAATGCTTATTAAAGAAGGTGTAGCTTCAAGTGTAGCTTGTGATTTTTGTTGTTGTTCACTTGATGGAGCACTTATTTGAATACATGAGGATGTCCTTCTACTTGATGAAGGTGTCACTTGTGTCCACCACTTTATTGAGATTTAATGGGCGTGGAAGGAGGTACAACATAAGGAATACCTATTAGAGTCAACGCTTCACTATCATCTTGTGGTAAATTTGTTATAATGTTTACTATTTTCTCCAAACTTCCATCCCATTCTTCTATGAATTGCATATCTCTGCTGATTATCACTTTTCTAGTTATTGGATTATACAATTTGTAAGCTTTTGTATCCTCATTGTATCCTACAAAGACACATTTTTCCCTCTTGTTATCCAATTTATTTCTCAATTCATTTGGGACATGTGTTTATTCCACACATCCAAACACTCTCACATGAGCAGCACCATGCTTTCTTCCACTCCATGGTTCCTATGGAATGATGCTTTTGACACTCTTGGTTGGGCTTCTATTCATTATGTAGACTGCACATGCTACAACATCTGCCCAATACTTATTTGGTAAATGTTTGGCCTTCAACATACTTATGACCATATCCATAATGGTTCTATTCTTTCTCTCTGCCACACCATTCTGTTGGGGTGTGTACTTGGCAGTAAACTGCTTATGTATGCCATGATCCTTGCAAAAATTCAAGAAAGCATTAGAGATATATTCTCCATCTCTGTTTGTTTGTAGAACCTTGATATAATATCCACTTTTCTTGTCAACAAGAGATTTGAATTGACAAAAAAATCAAAAACATCATTCTTAAATGTTTTAAAAAATGCACCCATGTTTTTCTGGTGTAATCATCAATGAATGTCAAAAAATTAAAAAACATCCACCAATTGAAGGTGTTTGCATTAGTCCACACAAATCTGACCACATAATATCCAATGGTTCCATTGCTCTTATTGACTTGCTAGTTGGGAATGAATCTCTGTGCTTCTTTCCCAAAATCACCCTTCATGTACTCTATCTTGTTTTTCTATCAATGGCAAACCTTTTACCATATTTTTTGTGTAGAAAATTTGGACCCCCAAAATTCAATTGTCCAAATCATAAGTGCCAAAGCTAGTTCTAATCTTTTATTTCTAATTGAAAATCTACATGTGGTATTGCTTCGTCAAAAGATTGCGAAGGTATGGGTTGAGTGATATCTTGTTGGGTTGAATGTGAGATTGCTTGAGAAAATTAATTTAGCCCTCAAATGTAGTTTCAACCTTAGAGGAAACATTTTATTATTGGTCATTTGAACTTTGGCTATAAGATGATTTCTTGGAAAGTGATCCAAAATTGTACATTTTTTGTTTTTTAAAGACACTCTATACCCCTTTTGAACAAGTTGTCCAATTCTCTTCAAGTTATGCTTTAAATGGCGTGTAGACACCAAAAGTTGTGTATCACATTTCCATTGTCATCAACACTTCATTTACATCATTTTCCTCTAAATTAATTGAATAAATTCCATTATTTAATTAATCATTTCATCTCCCATTTCAACATTAATTAAATGATTTTTAATTATTTAATTAATTAACTAACATCTCTTGTAAGTATTAATTAAATAAATCAACATAATTTATTTAATTAATCAATCCAATTTTCAAAAATCTATTTCAAAAATAATAAAATCAATATTTTATTTTTTTAATTCCAATATTATCCTCATTCTCATGAATTAAATAAATTTATTTATTTAACTCTCTAATCTCCTCTAAATTCCTTAGTTGATTCTCAATCAAATTAGTTAACTAATTAGTTAATTTAGTTAATTGATCAATTAAAAGAGTTAAATGATTAATCAACCTAGTTAACTAATCAAAAAATTCTAGTTGACTAAAAAAGACATTTAGTTAAATAATTAATTATTTTCATAATATAAAATCATACACAAGTTAACTGCATGCATGCATAAGACTCCAAGAAAGGACTTGTTAATCCCCTTGATCCATGTGACAAAAAGACACTTGCCAACTCATTATCCATCCAAATCCTCTTAAACAACCATAGCCATTGATCCTTCAAATCAATCTCCACTATTGATCATCTCTCCCAGAAATCTATAAATTGAGTCTTACCCAAGCCATTATCAGATCCACAATCTTGAATGTAAACTTATGCTACTGAGCTGAGCACCTAACATCAAAATGATCCATCATTGCACCACCACCATTATTGGTGTAACAAATTTGCATTGGTGAGATCTTTTGTTATTTTCACTCTTTGGTATGCAATTTGAGCTCAATCGGAGGTAGTGTTAAATGTGAAGTAGTTTCTATTATTTATATTACTTTGGTTTCTATTTGCTTCATGTACCTTGATCATTATTTGTGCTTGTCATGCCTTGATCATTTGAATGTTTAGTGCTAGCTTTCTCATTGATATGTTTGATATAATCAATGTCACAAGTACTTGATTGTCTAGGCATTCATGGGGACTAAGTGCCTCATCATAAGAAGTGGATGTTGTGTAATGCCTTCCTAAGAGAAACTATTAATTTATTTTAAACAATTAAAAATGAATGTTAAAATAAAGCCACTTTAGTGGGATTAATAAGTAATGAATCTATTTAAAACACCGAAAATTAAGATAAACAACTTACGCTATAAATTATTTGGATAATTTTATGATATAGAATCAATCTAAATGTCAAAGGTTTGCCACAAACCAACTAATCAAGAAATATTACTAAAAGTTAGATATTTCAACTCAATTACAAGAGATTATAATGAGATCAAAATTGTTACGAACCAATAACTTTACTTCTATTGTTGTAATAATTTTCTTCCAAACATAGTGATGAAAAATATACATATTCTTATCATAGCATATAAATAAATATCAATTTAATTGATAAACATTACTATACTCATTTGAGATGAAACAAGATAAGTCTTACATTGATTACAAACAATGGTTATTATTTAAACACAAGTACACACACACATATAATGATTGTTGTTGTAAATAAACACCAATTTTCCATTAACAGTGACAACACAATAACAAAACTTCTTTTCTCATGAAACAAAGATATTTTAATTTTAACATCTATACTACAGTGAATGTAATGTGTGTATATATATAGTTATACATTACATTCACTATGAAATAAAGATAATTACTAACTGATATATAGCAATGCATTATCAAGTGATTTTCAAAACTAAAATAAGAGTGATGTTCTATGTAACGGCTGAGGATTCATATATATGCTAGACAGTGGCGTCCATCAGCCGACCACAGTCATCTACCCCACACTATGGGAGTCATGGCTTCCACGGCACCCACAGTTCGACTGTGGGTAGATGCGAATGCCATGGCCACACCCAGATGTGGGTGCGAATGACATAATACCAAGATTTAAATGGTTTTTTTTATGTCTGCCAATAGAAAAATAACTCCCGACGCCTTTATAAACTTTTGGCAATTAAACATTTAACTTTATCATTTCTAACATCAATAAATTACAAAATCTAATATATCAAAATAATAATATTTATTTTGTGGAAATTAAACATATAACCATTAATATTTCATAATTAATTATTTTATTAAATAAAACTATTATTTCATTTTTAACAAACAAATAAATAAATATCTAAATATAAAACATTTATTTCCATACTCAAAATCATAATATCCATAGTCCATAATCTCAACATCAACCAAGTCCAATACACACATACACCAAAATATAAAATCAAGTCAAATATGTAAAATAATACTAACTAGGCCTCACATTCTCCCCCTCTAGAATCAAGCTTCCTCCTAGAAGCTATAAAAAAGATAAGGAAATAAAGATTTCATCTTGAATGTATCCTACCATGTAGCAGAAGACTCATCATAGGGGTCCCATTAGACCCTGACCTGATCCAGTTGTCATCCTCGTAGGGCCAGCATTCGTTGATCCAAGATGCGAACTGGTTCCAATGTTAGTTTACCATCTTGTGCCACCTATAAAGCATCCCACTCCAATATATGAGAAGAATCTAGTACATATTTCTTAATTAGAGATACATGAAAAACATTGTGGATATGAGACAAGCTAGGTGGCAAGGCTAAGAAATATGCAACTAGGCCTATCCTCTCTAGGATCTCAAAAGGGTCAACAAAACTAGGTGCCAACTTAGAGCCCTTTCCATAACGGATAGAACTATTATGAGGTCACACATGCAGAAACCTCTCTCTCCAACTTGGAACTCACAATCAACTCTTTTGGTATCTGCATACTACTTCTGTCGATCCTGAGCTATCTGCAACTGATCCTGAATCTGAATCACCTGCTGCTCCACATCTCAAACATGCTCAGGTCTAATAGTGACCTGATCCTCTAGTCGGTCCCAGCTCAAAAGAGTCCTACAAGGTCTACCATAAAGAGCCTCAAAAGGTGCCATCCTAAGTGAACTGTGGTGTCCATTGTTGTAAGAAAATTCTACTAGATACAAGTAGTCCTCCCAATGAGACTGTTGATCCATAATATACATCTTGAGCGTATTTTCCAAAACCTGGTTCACTCACTTTATTTGTCCGTCTATCTCTGGGTGATAAGTGGTGTTGAAATTGAGTTGAGTACCTAAAGATTTCTATAGAGTAGTTCAAAAGGATGAAGTGAAGACTAGATCTCTATTAAAAATAATCCTCCTTGGAACTCCATGAAGTCAGCCTATGTCATGTAGAAAAACTCTGGCTACTGAGGTGACATTATAGGAAGAACACATCAGAGAAAAGTGTGCCACCTTAGTTAACTTGTCCACTGTCACCATGATTGCATCATGCCAACGTGTAGTCAAAGGTAAATCCACAATGAATCCATAGATATCACATCCCATTTCCACTCAGGAATAGCATGAGGGTACAATAAGCTAGTTGTATGTAGATGTTCTGCTTTTACTCTTTGGCACTCGAGACAACGAGTGACAAACTCTGCAATATCCTTCTACATCCCTGCCCAGAAGTACATCTTCCAAAGATCTACATGCATTTTCTTAACACTAGGGTGAGCCACATAAGGTGCTCTGTGAGCCTTAGCTAGAATTAATCCTCTAAGGTTGCGAAAAGGAGGAACATAAATATGCCCATAATGACGAAGCAACCCATCAACATCAATAGAATAACCCTCAAACTTGTTCCTCATAGGACCATGGAACTGAATAATCTCACTGTATAATGCATCCTGAGGCAACAACTCTAGAATACGTCCTCTAAGATTTGTCTTAATTGTCAAAGCTAGCAACTCATATCTTCACCTACTAAGGGAATCAACTACAACATTCTCCTTCCCCTTAATATAATGAATCTCAAAATCATAATCACACAGGAATTCCATCCATCTGTACTACCGAGCATTCAAATTAGCCTGAGAGAAAATATATTGCAAGCTCTGATGGTCTGAATGCAACTCGAATCTATGCCCAAGAAGAAAATGTTACCATTTTGTCAAAGCATGAACCACTACAGCCAGCTCTAAATCATGTGTCAGGTAATTAAGCTCATGATTCCTTAACTTTCAAGACTTGAAGGCTATCACATGACCCTCCTGCATGAGAACATCCCCAATACCCTTGATCAATGCATCTATGCAAACAACAAAATCACCGGTAGGATCTGGAATAGATAAAATAGGTGCACTGGTGAGTTTCTCTTTTAGGATTTGAAAAGTTCTTTCGTACTATTCAGACCAAACAAATCTTTTGCCTTGCCTCTGGAGAGAAGTAATCAGATGAGCAATCTTGGAGAAGCCTTCCACAAACCTTTTGTAGTAACTAGCTAATCCTAGGAAACTCCTTACCTCAACTACATTAGTGGGAGCAGGCCATTCCAAAATAGCCTAAATCTTAGAGGGATCCACTAAGATTCCATCTCCTAAAATAATATGCCCTAAATATTGAATTTCTATTTAGAAGAATTCACACTTAGAAATGTTTGCATAAAATTGATTCTCTCTAAGACATTGGAACACCTACTGCAAATGCTCCTTATGCTCCTCCATAGTGCGAGAGTAAATCATAATATCGTCTAGAAAGATAACCACAAATTGATCCAGGAAAGTGCAGAAGACACCATTCATCAAGCTCATAAAAACTGATGGGGCATTAGTCAAACCAAATGGAATGACAGTAAACTCATAATGACCATAACACATGCAAAGCATTGTCTTATGAATGTCAGCTTCATCAATCCTTAACTAATGATACCTGGACTTGAGATCAATTTTTGAGAAAATTTTCACTCCTTGAATTTGGTCAAATAGATCATCTATCCTTGGCAGAGGATAACGACTCTTTATGGTGAGCTTATTTAATTGTCTGAATTCAATGCAAATTCGAAGAGTCCCATCTTTCTTCTTCACAAAAATCATAGGTGCACCCTAAGGAGATACGTTGGGATGAATATGACCTTTCTCTAAGAATCCCTCCAAATGTAGCTTAAGGTCCTGAAGTTCTTGGGTTGTCATTCTGTAAGGGGCCTTAGAAATAGGTTGTGCTCCTGGAACCAAGTCAATATGAAAATCAACCCCCGTTTGTGGCGACATCCCAGAAAGCTAAGAGGGAAAAAACATCAGCAAACTCATGAAGAATAGGATGATCATCTAAAGAAGTATATGTCTTGTCCTCTGAACTCCTCTTTATGATGGAACTTGCCAAGACTATTAGGAATTGCATGAAGAAGATATCAATTAAATGCAAATAAAGATTAAATAGAGGAATGAAAAATACACAGAAATAATAATAGCGAGAGACAATTTTTAACGTGGTTCACCCAAACTTGGGCTACATCCACCAACAGAGAGTCCAAAATTATTATCCAGCAAATCAAACTGATTACAACCAACAATCCTTGCAACTCAATACTGCTACAAATGCTACAATATAATATCAATAGAAACCCTAACCCTTAGCCATTTTATCAAGACTTATGTCAGTTACAAAATAGGGTTTTTTTTATGTCGACCAATAGAAAAATAACTCCCGACACCTTTTTTCTTATGTCTCCCAATACCTCTGGACCCCGCAAGGGGTGCTGCCCCCAAATCCTTGTTAAATAATTTGGGGGGAAATTGCGCCAATAAAAGTGGGGAAAATTTAACCTCTGAGTCTGATTAGGCTCCATATAAAAAAAAAGACCTCACCGAACCTCCTTGAGCTAACTTTACTTTCTGACTTTGTTGTGACTTATGTGGTGCTGATCTAGCAGGAAAAGAGTTTTCCTTAACTCCACCCCTAGGAGGTATAAAAGAACAGAATTGGTTGCAGTTTTGCTGAGGTGGATTCCAATGATGATCATTATGCTTTGGTTGGATCTCCTCTGCAATAATTGCTTTCTCCACTGCCTGTCTTGCAGTAGTAGGCTCAGATAACCATACAGGTCTTGCAATGTTATGATTAAGGCCTATGATAAAATGGTTTACCATCAACTTTTCATCTTGAATATAGTCAACATACTATGATAACTCAAAGAATTTATTCTCATACTGAGCTACAGTAAGTCTCTTCTATTGGAGATCATGAAATTCATCTATTTTCCACTGCCAGAAATGATAAAAAATATATCTCTTCTTAAATATATCTAAGAAAGCTTCCCAAGTAATATTCTCTGGAGTCAAATGCCTTTTCCTCTCCTCCTGTCGCCACTAGGTATCCACATTATCCTTGAGCAGGTGTATTTTTAGTCTAGCCTTAAGATTACTCCCATAGGTTTTGAGTGCAAAACATTTCTTAAGACTAATCAACCAAGATTTTGCCTCTGATCCATTAGTAGAACTAGAAAAGTGTTGTGGTTGCAGTCGAAGAAAATCTCAGATCAGCTTATCAATGTCAATGAAAGCTTCCTTCTCTACCCGAGTGTTACAAGGAGGAGGTGTATAATGCCTTGATTCTCCTTCCTCAGGATGCTCTGCACCCCCTGGAGAGGACTTCTACTGTGCTCTCGAGGAATAGACTAAAAATACACATTTCTTGAGTGCAAATTCAAAACCTAAAAATTCATCAGAGGCAAAATCAAATTCATTTTGCCTCAAATTCATGTAGATGGGCCTCAAATTCATTTTGCCTCTGATGAATTTCTTGAGTGCAAAACATTTCTTGAGTGCAAAACATTTCTTGAGGACTTCTTGTATGACATCTACCAAGTTTTGCAAGGCCTGATGAATTTGAGGCCCATGATCTATCGGCTCCCTAGAATGATCTGATTCAGAAAGAATATAATGACTATGCCTTCTTCGAGAAAACATGCTACACAGGAGAAACATGTTTACATTATTATTAATTTTTTCCCCAAAGCTCCCAAGTGTTGCAACCTAGTTGCTCTAATACCTATGTAATGCCCTCCCAAGAGAAACTATTAATTTATTTAAAACAATTAAAAATGAATGTTAAAATAAAGCCAATTTAGTGGGATTAATAAGTAATGAATCTATTTTGAACACTAAAAATTAAGATAAACAACTTACGCTATAAATTATTTGGATAACTTTATGATATAAATCCAATCTAAATGTCAAAGGCTTGCCACAAACCAACTAATCAAGAAATATTACTAAAAGTTAGATATTTCAACTCAATTAAAAGAGATTATAATGAGATCAAAATTGTTACGAACCAATAACTTCACTTCTACCATTGTAATAATTTTCTTCCAAACATAGTGATAAAAAATATACATATTCTTATCATAACATATAAATAAATACCAATTTAGTTGATAAACATTACTATACTCATTTGAGATGAAACAAGACAAGTCTTACATTGATTACAAACAATGGTTATTATTTAAACACAAGTATACAAACACACACACACACACACACACACACACACACATATATACATTACATTCATTGTAGTATAGATGTCAATGTTGAAATATCTTTGTTTCATGAGAAAAGAAGTTTTGTAACTATGTTGTCACTATTAATGGAAAATTGGTATTTCTTTACAACAGTGACCATTATTTATATATATATATATATATACAAATATAATTTCAAAATGAAAGAAAGATAATTACTAAATGATATAGCAATGCGTTATCAAGTAACATTCAAAACTAAAATAAGAGTGATCTTCTATGTAATGGTTGAGGATTCATAGATATGTTAGACTATGGTGGCCATCGGCTGACCATAGCTAGCCGTCCCACACTATGGGAGCCGTGGCTTCCATGGTACCCACAGTTCGATAGTGGGTAGTTGTGGATGCCACGGCCACCCCCAGATGTGGGTGTGAATAACATAATAACAAGATTTAAATGTTATAAAAATGATTTGTTGTGCATTCTCTACTATGCAGAGATAACATAAATATATACAAAGTATATAATCATTGCTTGTAATACTATTATCTATCATTCTTTGTTATTCAAATAATTCATATCACAAAAAGAATTAAACAATAAATCAAAATAAACTTCAATAAGATTATAACTATGTTATTCATAAAACTATACTAGTTTATAAAACGATTGCAGTCTAAATTGATCAAATATCATAACTAATATTTCTTTATCCTTTGTACGTAAAAATTTGTACAATCCCAAATGCAAATAAAACATGAATAAGATTGAGCAATTACTTGTTCTATTATATATCTCTGTATATATTTCTTCCAACATGATAATTCCTTGAAATCTGTTACACTAAAGGATCAAACATACATGTTAAACCGATGATATGGAAAATATTACAATAAGAAATTACACATCCAACGAATTTCTTCAATATTGACATTGATTGTAACTTTCACTGGAAACCTGCATGCAACAAAATAGAGCAACCTGGTTTTGCTCTCCACCCATCCGTAGGAGCGATAAGATTGAGTCCACCCCCAAGTGGGAAACAAAATCAATTACTCAATGCAAATAACAATAAAACAAAAATCAGAAAATAAACTAATGACAATGGACTCACACACATGGAATCCACACACAGAATTCTGGTAAAGAGGAAGAAGGGGAATTCCCTTCCCTCTTGGGGCACAATAAACTCCTTTTTTCAAACAACTTCACACTTCCACACCTAGTCACCTCCCTTCATCACCAATCAACCAAACATACTCTCAACAATCATTCTCCCTTCACAATCTCCCAGCAACATATTCTCCCATTCTCCACTTCTCCTAACACAAATCCACCTCCAACTTCCTTACATATGTCACAAAACCCCAAGAGAGGCTCCACACCATCCTTAACCCCACATGAGGGAAGCTCTCATCTGACTTGGAGGGTAGTTCCCTTTGCACAACCCAAACCCCACTAACATTCAAGCAAGACATCACACAATACAGATTTTACAACATTTCTCATAACCCATTGACACAGACAATCACAGAATTCAACAAAATATTAAAATACCAAAAGATACCAATCATACCTTTGCTATCCAAGTTAGCATCAGCACAACTCTTCACTCCAAACAATTGAACAACATGTTTCCAGCCAGCAATCCTTGATCATCCATTCATTTCAGCCAACAATCCTCTTCTTTTCGACCATCCCAAAGCATCCAAAGATGAAAAACAAGAAAAGATAACTCCAACAAGAAAAGCTACAGCTCTCTTATTTTCTAGAATGAGGAAAAAGATTCACATTTCATCTTTTTAAAATAACATATTTTCCCAACCCTTCACATTTCCCCTCTCTTGAAATTAAATTAAACAACAATTTAAAGGAAAATACTTCATAAAAGATCACATACTTTTCGACATAAACCCCCCCTTAAACAAAGTTATAAGAAATAAATAAATAAATAAATAATAATCAATGATATTTGAGCATATGGATTTTGTCTCCAATTCTTAAGGAACATAGGCCACTCTTCCTGCAAAATCTCATTGAAACATCAATACATTTTGAAACTTATCGCTGAAGCAATTAAACATTTAACTTTATCATTCCTAACATCCATCAATCACAAAATCTAACATATCAAAATAATAACATTTATTTTATGAAAATTAAACATATAACCATAATATTTCATAATTAATTATTTTATTAAATAAACCTATTATTTCATTTTTAACAAACAAATAAATAAATATCTAAATATAAAACATTTATTTCCATACTCAAAATAATAATATCCATAGTCCATAATCTCAACATCAACTAAGTCCAATGCACACATACACCAAAATATAAAATCAAGCCAAATATCTAAAATAATACTAACTAGGCCTCACATGTTGTAGGATGATGAATATGACTAGTTGGATATTGGATAGGATTAGTTTGGATTTCTTGATCATGGATAAGACCTTGATCATAGATGGGAGCGACTTGATAGTTTGATCTTGATCATGGATAGAATGAGTTGGGATTCTTTGATTTTGATTTAGACGGGGACATAGTTAGGCATGCTTTGGACTTCATTCTTGACAAAGCTCTAATAGATTGGATGATAGGATAGGTATTTCTTGGATAATTGTGATATGTGTTGATGTATAAATTTGTGGGTCTAATCCAACAATAACATGGGAAAATCTGAAAACGTGGGATTGCTTCTTAGAGTAAACTCCAGATTTTAAGGAAGTTGGCTCTTCCTTTTTCAATGGGGTTTTGAGAAAAGGGGAAGAAGAAACAAGATTACAGATATAATGAAATAAAACTCCTAACTCCCTAAGGTGATGTGCTAGATTTAAAAGCTACCCAGTTGCATAGTGTCAAACCCTAATAGATTTAACTAAAAACCAAAGAGCAGAGTGCATGATTGATTACCCAGTTTAAGAAACATATTCAACAGAGGCAAAGAAATAGAACCTAAGAACCAAGAACAATAGATAGATTCATATCTACACAAATTAGTATTTCTCTTTATTGAATGAAGAACAATTTTACAGAGGCAGATTGCTGCACAAAATAAAATGCTATAACTCTCATTTGAAGCTTTTGTTGAGGTAAAAAACATATCTCTGATGTTGCTCAAATCTTTGTATCTGATCTATGTAGAACTCCATGAACTTCTTGGATCTCTCTCTGCTATCATGGATCTAATGTTTTTATAACCTAGAAACCAAAGAAAAATATCTTTGTAACTGCTCTAACTACCCAGAAAATCTCTTTGGCTGAATATCCCATAAAATCTACCCCAAAATATGGCTGTGGCAACTCAAACTGATTGTTCTGTTGTAGCTTTCATGGGTGGAAAATACCTCTGTTTCCATATCTTTGGCATGCATGAGGTTTTATTTCCCTTATTCCCCTTGTGGTTGCCGTTAGAATGAGAAGCCGCATGAAAAGTTTTAGGGTTGCATCTCCTTTTATTTCCCATGAGGAGAGAGTCAAAATAGAAGAGAATCTTTGTTTAATAAAGCCTTAGCTTTATTACCAATGGGACCCACAATATGTCATCTTAATAAAGATTCACATTATTTTAAAACTCCCGTGACTCTATATGAGAAGAAACTCATTTTGAAATAAAGCATTTTAGCTTTATGTGAAAGGGGGCCCCATCATCCTTATAATAAGAGATTCTTTATATTTTATGAGTTATAAAAAGCAAAATAAAAGACTGTTTATCCTCCTTCGGCTTCATCCATGTGGAGAGTTGGCGCTAGTTTGAAATGAAACTTTCCTCTCCTTCTCAAACTCCCGCAGGAGTGACAAGTGGCAGCTCCTAGTGCTTTGTTTCTCTTTGCCCTTCCATCCGTTGATCCCCCTTCTGATCAGACGGTGACTGTGCCTTGCATTGTGTGAACCCTAGAACACCCTCCTGCATGCTCTTTCATACTCTGTGAAGTGGCGGCCATAATCTATAGAGTATTGTGTGTCTCTGTTGTTTTGTTCTTTGAACTGAGTTTGAACCTATAATATAAATTTGTTGTGAGTCTCTTTGATGAAACACTATGTTCTGATCACTTACTTCTATGGAGCAGCTCTCTTTCTGTGCATTCACCATCTTCATTTAAATGGCAGTGTAAGACCCTTTACCAGTGTCGTCTTCAACATGACTCTATTGATTTGCAAACTCTACCTCCTCATTTAACTAGCAACGCATTATACTAGGAGAGCCGTCTATCTTCATCTCAAATGATCGTGCCAAATCTTCTAGCTGAGCTATGTTTTATTTGATTGTTGTGCTCTTGTTCCTAAATGGACTACACCCCTTCTATTATGATGCATGACAAAGGTATTGTATGGCAGCACTATCATTGCAATAGCTAGTGCCATCTTCGTTCTCCCTTTGGCAGCTTGTTTCACCATTATGATTGCATACCTTAGATAGCCGCACTCACTTCATCTGTGTGCCTATCTTTATTAGAGTCGACTCTTTGAATGGGTTATGCCACTTTTAAATATCACACCTTTTGAATGAAAGCACACCATTTTCTACTAACTACACTTCATTATTTATAGTGTTCGCCATCTTGCAGGCTAATCACTCTTCTTGGTGAAGGCCACTCATCTCTTGATGCCGAACCATGTATTATGTGTCTTCATTTAAAGCAGAGGCTCTATTTAAAAGTAGCACCATTACCCATATATCTGTATGTCATACCTTTGAATGGTGTCCAGTTTATGATGCTTAAAAGTGATGAGATTCATTGAATATATGAGCTCGAGTGTTTTTAGTATGGATTGCACTTAAATTTCACATATGGCTATCCACTGGTAGAGCAGTGCCCTCCTCTGATGAGATGAACATTATAATACCATAGCGTGCCTTCTCTAATTTCCCATATTTGTTTATGATGTGCCTTTGAATTATAGACAATTCTATTTGCCTGGCTGTACCCTTATGTAGGTGTTTTGACTTTTAATTAGTGGCTACTTCTTGTTAAACTGGTGCTAGAGGTTGAATGCCTATGAGACAAGCCACACCATTATTTCTTTGGCCTGGTGAAACCTTATTACTTGCGCCTATCTTGTTGCCATAAAGGTTGCGCATCATTTCATTGTGTCTTTTATTGCATATGGCTTGTGCCATTCTTAACATGAAGAGGCTACTATTATCTAACATTGGCAGCGTTTCACTTTATCTGTGTGGTTCTATTATTTGACAGTGCCATCTTAAATGGTAAACTACACCATTATTTATATTAAGACATCCTTTTGAATGGGCCACTAGAGTTTATAGAAACTGTGTCATGACATTAGTTTGGGAATGCCATCTTTCTTCATATGTGGCTGCGTTCCTTTGAAATGGCTATGTCCCCTTCCATAGATGAAGACTCTGAACTTTAAATTGGCAGTGTTATTGCTCATCATTTTTTGGTGATCTTCATTTACAGGTAGCATCATAAATGATATTAATTGCACCTCTTCTTATTGGCATAGAGTGCCTTTCTGATCAAGACTAAGTCTCTTCACTTGCAAATGTCATGGTAGACAATTTTGAGGAAAAGTTGTTTTGAGGAGTATGTCCAAACTCATGTACAACATGCCCATTCTCCTTGTTGTGGAAAGCTTGTTTGTTGACATTTCCCAAACCTATTTGGTGGACACTCAACAAGCCCAATTGTATCTAGTCATTCTTGGGAGAAGACAAAATAGAATCAAGTTCTGAAGCTTTCCTTCTACTTTGTACACCAATAAGCTTGTTTCTTGTCATGAACCTTCATTGAAACTTCCTTAAAACTTCATGTCACTAAAAGATTTTTTGAATCCTACTAAATTTTTTGAAATGGAGTGAAAAATTTTATCAACATTTCTTGACGACTGGCTGGGAAAGTGAGCATGCTCACACGAACTCTAGAATCTCTGGTTTTGCAAATAGGAACCTTGTCCAGGGCATAGAGTCAATTATGCCAAAACTAAAACATCCATAAAAGTAAAAATAGAGTGGCACCCAATATCTGTGCAACCAGACTGAAACACAACTACCTAGAAAAATGGATTGATGATGAAGTTGTAACACTACTGAACCAAAGACACCCATAATTGAGACCAAGTGATGACCACTTAGGATGACTAAAACATTTGAAACTAATACAGAACTAAACCATAGGTCCTTTATTGTAGCAATCGAGATTTATTGAAAGAAAACAACTGAATCTGAAAACTAATGCTATTGCTATAGCAATTTATTCTGAAGCACTGAGACTAAATTATTGGCATATAAAATGCATAGGGACATGTCCATTCATGGGAGTGGAAAAATAACTGTCAGTATGGATGATGAGGCTCCAGTGGATCCACAATGAACTGATAATGGACTAGACAAACTGCATAAAAAAATAAAGCAAGAACTGGTACCTTTTTGCTTTCCTACATTTTGGAGAGTCTTTATTTGCATCAAAATACCTTATAGGTTGATCTACATGCTTCTGATACTTCAGTAGAGGGTGGGAAAGGAAAATCAAGCGTTGGACCTCTTTCCTTTGTTTGCATTCAAAAGCTTCCATTAATAGAACTCCATCAGTGACCTCTTTTGTGGGCTCTTCAACAAGTTCATGACTTAAGATAGCATCAAAACCAGGTGTGCAGGTCATAGAACTACCCATCACAACCTTGAATCTGATTGAAATTCCCTCTTGAAAGAAGAATGGAATGTAATGTGACTTAGTATGTGACTCAATACTTTTACAAATGTCTCTTTGGGTCTCATCATCTTGTAGCTGTGAATCTTCATCAAGAAGAAGACAATATCCCTTTTCAAAAATAGAAAACAAATCAGCTCTTGCATCTACCTCTATTTTAAAATTTTCTTTATGATCATCTTCAATAGGATTTGCAAAGTAACCATGTAAATGCTCAATTGTAGGATCTCCTGCTTCCAGAATATGGTAACCTTGTTGCAAAATTGAGAATAAATCCTCATTGCATTCTACATGTTACTCATGCATCTCTGTGGTATCTTCTTCAAATTGTGAAACCTCATTGCAGAAATAAAGACACTCTGTATTTGTAGATTCAAAAATTTCCTTTGCAACTTCTTCCTCAAAATGAGATACAGATGCATCACTGTTTACCCAGTACTTTTTAGCTTCGAAGCCCCTCTTGAAGTATTTTTCAACTTCTAGAAGTTGCAATTCATAGACATCCTTTGAATCTGATTTATTAGTTATTTGAATTTCTGAGTCACTCTTTGCCATGGATACATGATGCTCATGATCATAAGAACACACTAAATAAATAGGAGTCACTCCCATGCTTGTATCTTGATCTTTGAGACTCAGATTCTCTTTAATATCAAAATGACAAAGAACCTGACCTGTAACTTCTATGGGTTGATTTGCAACTAAAGAGGTTTGTAAAGCATAATTCTGAAGATTATTGGGTCTCTTTTGTGCTTGATGAAGAATTTCTTCTATAAACTGACCATATGGGTATTGTTGTTCATAAGGATTTTGGGGCATGAAATATGGATCAACATGATTCATACTTTGACATTTTAACTCATTCAACTCATGGGTGAGGGTTTTTATAAGTTCTTTCACTACACTCATCTCCTCATGATTTGGCAAATCAGCAGGGAGGGTGGGTGGACTAGAATTTGTATGTATTGGGCTACAAGAAAGAGCTTGAGATAGGTTATTTGCATGAGGCATCAGTGGTGCTAAGAGTAGAGGAGATAGTTTACCAACCTCTATGAGGTTGTTTTCAGCCCTAATAGCAAGATCATATGATTGAGGAATAGTTTCACCTCCTAAGGATTGTATCATGACAAAAATCTTAGGGTCGAAAGCCTTTAAATAATATAAGAATGAAAAAAGTGGAGATGGCCTGATATCAATAGAAAATTTCTTCCATACCTTATCAAATCCTGAATTGAAGTCACAAATAGACTCCATTGGATGCCTTTTGATTGTGATGAGATTCTGGATGAGGGTGCTAACATCTATCCTCTCTTTAAACTGATTGTATATGAGTCCTCCTAGATGATCCCATCCAGTGATTGAACTAGGCTGCAAACTTCTATACCATTCTTTTGCTTTGCCTTTGAGGGAAGATGCTAGCAACAAGATGGCATGATTCTCAGTTGTAATATTATGAATAGTGCACAAATTTTCCACATCTTGAATGTGATCTGCAGGACAAACAGATCCATCCCCAAGAAAATGAGGTAGTGCCTTCCAAGCTGTCTCAGGAACCTGACCCTCTTGCTAAAGAACAAGAGGACTTGAATCCCAAGTCACAAAAGGTAAGTTTATTATAGGATTGTGCATATGCACATAGATACCAGGGGTTGCCATGATCTGTAGAAGAAAACACCTGAGAAAGATTCACCAATAGAGTCACCAGGTGGAAGATTCATGCTCTAATGAGTAGATATTTTTGTGATCTACCACCAAAACCACAAAATATAGACCAAAGATTCAGTGAAAACAAAGACCCAAGTCTTTGATTCTAATCCCATCGGGTGTGCCAAAAACTATTGATGTATAAATTTGTGGGTCTAATCCAACAACATGGTAAACTCTGAAAATGTGGGATTTCTTCTTAGAGTAACCTCTAGATTTTAAGGAAGCTAGCTCTTCCTTTTTCAATGGGGTTTTGAGAAAAGGGGAAGAAGAAACAAGATTATAGATACAATGAAATAAAACTCCTAACTCCCTAAGGTGATGCGCCAAATTTAAAAGCTACCCAGTTACATAGTGTCAAACCCTAATAGATTTAATTGAAAACCAAAGAGCAAAGTGCATGATTGATTACCTAGTTTAAGAAACATATTCAACAGAGGAAAAGAAATAGAAACTAAGAACCAAGAACAAGAGATAGATTCATATCTACACAAAGTAGTATTTCTCTTTATTGAAAGAAGAGCAATTTTATAGAGGCAGATTGCTGCACAAAATAAAATGCTATAACTCTCATTTCAAGCTTCTGCTAAAGCAAAAAACATATCTTTGATGCTGCTCAAATCTTTGTATCTGATCTATGTAGAACTCCATGAACTTCTTGGAACTCTTTCTGTTGTCATGGATTTGATGTATTTATAACCCAAAAACCAAAGAAAAATATCTTTGCAACTGCTCTAACTGCCCAGAAAATCTCTTTGGCTAAAAATCCCATAAAATCTACCCCAAAATCCGGCTATGGCAACTGAAACTGATTGTTCTGTTGTAGTCTCCATGGCTGGAAAAATACCTCTGTTTCTATATCTTTGGCCTGCGTGAGTTTTTATTTCCCTTATTCCCCTTGTGATTGCCATTAGAATGAGAAGTTGCGTGAAAAGTTTTAGGGTTGTAGCTCCTTTTATTTCCCGTGAGGAGAGAGTCAAAATAAGAGAGAGTCTTTGTTTAATAATAAAACCTTAGCTTTATTACCAATGGGACCCACAATGTCTCATCTTAATAAAGATTCACATTATTTTGAAACTCTCGTGGCTCTATATGAGAAGAAACTAATTTTGAAATAAAGCATTTTAGCTTTATGTGAAAGGGGGCCCAACCATCCTTATAATAAGAGACTCTTTATATTTTATGAGTTATAAAAAGAAAAATAAAAGACTATATATCCTCCTTCGGCTTCATCCACGTGGAGATCTGGTGCTAGTTTGAAATGAAACTTTCCTCTCCTTCTCAAACTCCTACAGGAGTGACAAGTGGCAGCTCCCAGTGCTTTGTTTGTCTTTGCCCTTCCATCCGTTGATCCCCCTTCTGATCTGATAGTGATTGTGCCTTGCATTGTGTGAACCTTAGAACACCCTCTTGTGTGCTCTTTCATACTCTATGAAGTGGCAGCCATAATCTACAGAGTATTGTGTGTCTCTATTGTTTTATCTCTGAACTGAGTTTGAACCTATAATATAAATTTGATGTGAGTCTCTTTGATGAAACGTTGTGTTCTGATCACTTCTATGAGCGGTTTTCTTTCTATACATTCACCATCTTCATTTAAATGGCAGCGTAAGACCCTTGACCAATGTCGTCTTCAACATGACTGTATTGATTTGTGAACTCTACCTCCTCATTTAACTAGTAGTGCATTATAACAGCTAACCTATCTATCTTCATCTCAAATGATCGTGCCAAATCTTCTAGCTGATCCTTGTTTTATTTGATTGATGTGCTCTTGTCCCTAACTGGACTACACCCCTTCTATTATGATGTGTGACAAAGGTATTGTATGGTAACACCATCATTGCAATAGCTAGTGCCATTTGTGTTCTCCCTTTGGCATCTTCTTTCACCATTATGATTACATACCTTGGATAGCCACGCTCACTTCATCTGTGACTATCTTTATTACAATCATCTCTTTGAATGGGTTATGCCACCATTAAATGCCACACCTTTTGATAAAAAGCACACCATTTTCTAATGACTACACTTCATTATTTATAGTGTTTGCCATCTTGCATGCTGATCACTCTTCTTGGTGAAGGTCGCTTATCTCTTGATGCCGAGCCATGCATTCTATGTCTTTGTTATCATTCAAATATGCACCCTATGCTAAGCTTACAGAAGACTTACCTATCTGTTAACACATGGAAACACTCTTAGATTGTGGGTGATCTATGTTGAGAGTGAATCTCTAGAGTGAGTTGGCTCTCCTAATGATTTTTTCTAATCTAATTGACTTGTAGGTGAAAAGGGAGAAGAAGAACTGAAATGAAACTCTAAAATCTAAATTTTAATCTAAATGAGATACTTTTACTCATGAACAACCCTTCAAACTTAAAATTCCACAACCCCATGTTGCAAGTATGGGCCTAACTAGTGTTTTCATTGATGATAAGGATTGAATGAGTTGTATGCTGAGGATATTGAGAAAATTAGTCCTATCAAGAATAGAGAAGAATAGTGAAGACAATGAGGTAAAGATCCCAGCTAAGATGAAGATCAGAGGATGTGCATCAAAGGGTTTGTAGATATGTGTCTTAAGATGATCTAGTAAAGATTTCAGAGGTCTGCATGAAGATCTGAAGAAGTTATGGCCACTTAAGTAAAACTAGTTCTGGTAGATGTTCAGAGGTGACAGAGTGACATAGATAGGTCCGGTAAGATCTAGAAATGCAATATCTTGTTCTGTGGATTTGGTGGAGTGTTTAGGAAGTCAATGTGAATTGACAACTCAATTGGTTCATGGTCTAGAGGTTCATAAGCATCTATTCCAATATGATAGTGATGACAAACTGTGTTCTTGAGGTTCCAGATGAAGGAGAGAATGATTTCAGTAAGCAGAAGTAGTGTGGATGTTCTTGGTGATTCAGGAAAGCTTGTGGAGGTCTTTGGATTGTGTCCAGTTCGTGTTGGTGGTCCGCATTAAAGATTGAGCTTGTAATTGAAGAATTACTTCCGGATGATGATGTTCTTCCTAAGTCTTGCCGACTAGATGAGTTACACGTCCTGCAGATGATCTTGAAGATGTTCTATGAAGAATGGCATGTTCCTAAAGGAAGATGGAAGTCTCAGATCTGTGTGGCCGACAGTGTGTTGATCCGCATGAAGTCTTTTTGTAATTAGTCATGTTGTATTTATGTATTTTCTCTGTAATGTATGCTGACTTGGATGATTATGCCTAAGTCATTGTCTTGTATAAATGAGGAGTTGTAAAGTCATTTCAAATGTATCTTGTGGAGATTAGAGTGTGGTAAGAGGAGCAGAGCGAAAGGCAGAGCAGAAGTATTGGGCTTAAATGGAACTGACTCAAGCATGGTGAAGATGCTATTCTTCAGTTCAAGTATGTAATACCTATTATTCTGTAGACAATGTGTCTCTTGTAGGCAGTGGACCTCTTGTGAGCAGTGTGCTTAGGTAGTGAGCCCTAATTAGCATGTGCCATTTGTTCTTTCTATTCTTTTAATAGAGAATATAATCTTGGGTTTGTCACCTCATGGTTTTTCCCTTAACTGGGTTTTCCACATTAAAATCTTGGTGTCATATGTGTTAATGTGTTTCTGCTCTTGAATTGTTGCATTATGTTTCCACGATTGATTTATTATTATGCTGCTAAATTAAGAAAAGGATTTAGGTGATTAGTTACAAGAAAGTTTTGGACAACTGATTCACCCCCCCTCTCAGTTGTCTATCCTAAATCTAACAATTGGTATCAGAGCCAAGTTCCTCTAAAAGAAGCTTAACCACTTGAGGAGATCCAGGATGTCATCCTACAAGAAGGATAGTTTGAGGTTTGATGGAACCAATTTCACTCTTTGGAAAAGGTTCATGGAATGCCACTTGCAATGTATGGGAATGCAGTATTGGATCATGGCTTCAAAGAAGTATACTCCTCCACAGAATGGTTCAAGTACCGTAGATGAAATCAGAGATGCTAAAAACAATCTGCGGACTAAAGAAGCTCTTCTAAGTGCCCTATCTAATTCAGAGCTGACAAATGTTATTGATCTAAAAACTACATATGAGATTTGGCAAAAACTGGAACTTCTGCATGAAGGAGACAAGTATGTTAAATGTGCCAAGCTACAAAGTCTGAAAGGAAAATTCAAAAACCTGAAGATGAGAGAAGATGAAAATATCACTACACTTATGCCAAGAGTAAATGAGATTGTTTGTGGCATTAGATGTGCTGGTGGAATCTTGGATGAAGATGAGATTATTGGCAAAGTTCTCAGATCCCTTCCTGATTCTTACAAATAAAAGGTTGCTGCCATTGAATAATTCAGATCCTATTCAGGTATCACAAGAGATCAATTGGTTGGTAAATTAGCTACATTTAAATTGACCAAGTTTAGAGATGCACCCCCCAAGACTGAATCTGCATTCAAAGCTAGTGCCTCTGTAAAAGGAAAACAAAAGTTTGATCCGGGAGAGAACTCTTCAAAGAAACTATCATGGTATGAAAAAGAAAGAAATGACCTAGAAGAAGATGAAGCAGAAGCTGCTCAACTTGAATCCCTTATTGTAAAAAGACTGCCAAGAGGATCCGGTAAGTATGAGGGGAAATTGCCTTTTAAATGTTTTAACTACAATAAGATTGGTCATTTTGCCTCAAGGTGTCTGGAAAGATTTTCAAGGCCAAATCCTAATAGATCAAGGTTCCAAAAGAAATGTTACTATGCTCATGAAGATGATGATGATGATGAAGGAGTAACAGATGATGAATCAGAGACAGGTAACAAATCTGGAAGTGACTGGGTGTTTATTGCCATCAAGGATGAAGATCCAATGCCCTCTGAATCTGTCAATCATAAAATTGTTAAAAGAGCTCTGGCTGCCCAAGTTGAAGAAAAGGATGATTGGGTCATTAACAGTGGATGCTCCCACCATATGACAGGTGACAAAAATAAGTTCTTAGATTTAGAAAGGTATGAAGGAGGAGTGGTAAAATTTGGTGATAACTCTGCTGGCAGAATCAGAGGTAGAGGAACCATTTCTTTTGATGGAAAGAACAAAACCAGTAATGTACTATATGTTGAAGGTCTGAAGCACAATCTTCTCAGTGTTGGATAGTTGGTAGACAAAGGCTATGATCTTTGATTCAAAAATGGAAAATGCAAGATCTTTTAAAGTTCCAGAACAAAGATTGCATCCGATACTCAAACAAAAGGTAATATCTTCCACTTGGTTGGTACTGGTAAAAGTTGTTTATTTGTTCAAATTGATCAGAGTTGGTTGTGGCATAGAAGAATATGTCATGTGAATTTTGATAATATCATCAAGATAAGAAACACCCAGGCTATGAGAGATCTTCCAAGACTGGTGAAACCCACTAATAGTTTGTGCAAAGAATGTCAGTTGAGCAACCAGAGCAGAGTCACATTCAAAAGTAAGGAACAGTCTTCTACCAGATTATTGGACTTAGTTCATACTGATCTATGTGGTCTGGAAAGAATCAGGAGTGTGCAAGGTGATAGATACCTCATGTTATTAATTGATGACTACTCCTGGATGATGTGGGTGACTTTTCTGAAAGAGAAATCAGAGGCTCTTGAGAAATTCAAAATATTCAAAACTATGGTAGAGAATGAAACTAGATTGAACATAAAATGTTTGAGGTCTGATAGATGTGGAGAATTCACATCCGGTGATTTCATAGAATTCTGTGAGAAACATGGAATAAAAAGACAGTTGTCTAGTCCAAGGACTCCACAACATAATGGAGTAGTGGAGAGAAAGAACCAGACCATCTAGGAAGCATCTAAAACCATGATGATGGAAGCAAATGTTCCTCAGATCTACTGGAGAGAAGTTGTAAGCACTGCAGTCTATACTCTTAATTGAGTACAAATCAGAAGCAATTCTGGTAAGACTCCTCATGAACTCTGGTTTGGCATCACTCCCACTATGAAGTATTTCAGAGTCTTTGGTAGCAAATGTTTCATTAAAAGAGATGAAGATCTAGGAAAATTTGATGCTAGAAGTGATGAAGGAATATTCTTGGGTTATTCTACTCAAAGCAAAGCATACCGGTGTTATAACAAGAGATTGAGAAAGATTATAGAAAGTACAAATGTGAAGGTTGATGAAGGTATTGAAAAATTCTCAAGGTTTTATGAATATGATGAAGATGATCAGAATGATGTTTTGATCCAAGGAATCCAAGCCCCTTCTGAGATTTAGATTCAGACTGATCCGGTGAACCAGGAAGAAGATATGAGTTTGAATGAACCTGTTCAAGAAATAGAAGTGCAAGAAAGTCCCAAAATTCCTAGGTATGTAAGACTGAATCACTCTAAAGATCAAATCATAGGTGATAAAAGCAAAGGTGTTCAACCAAGAAGAAAGATTGTTCAAGACTCAAAAGAGTATTGTCTGATTTCAAATATTGAACCAAAGTCAGTAAATGAAGCATGCAATGATGAAAGTTGGACTAAAGCAATGGAGGAAGAGCTGATGCAAATTGAGAAAAATCACACTTGGGATCTTGTTCCCAGACCTAGATACATAATATGATTGGAACCAAATGGGTATTCCAGAATAAATTGAATGAAGATGGTGAAGTAGTCAGAAACAAAGCCAGATTGGTCTGCAAGGGTTACTCTCAAGTAGGAGTTGATTTTGAAGAAACTTTTTCTCTGGTGGCAAGAATTGAAGCAGTCAGGTTATTTCTTGCTTTTACTACCTTCAAGGACTTCAAAGTATATCAGATGGATGTCAAGTCTGCCTTCCTGAATGGTGACTTGGAAGAAGAAGTTTACATTGAGCAACCAAATGGATTTTAATTATCTGATCATGGTGATATGGTCTGCAAGTTGAAGAAAGCACTGTATGGACTTAAATAAGCCCCAAGGGCCTGGTATGAAAGACTGGATAAGCATCTTTTGAAGATTGGCTTCAACAAAGGTACTACTGACAGTAACTTGTACTTCAAAATTGATCATGGAAATATCTTGATTATTGAAGTGTTTGTTGATGATATCATTTTTGGAGGAAGAGATAGTATATGCAAAACTTTTGCAAATCAAATGAAAAGTGAATTTGAGATGTCCATGTTTGGGGAAATGAATTTCTTCTTGGGTTTGTAAATCATTCAAACAAAGAAAGGAATCTTCATTTCTCAGACCAAATATGTGAATGAATTATTGAAGAAATTTGGGATGGAAGACTCAAAACCAATGAGTACTCCCATGGAAACTAGATGTAAATTGAGCAAAGATGATGACTCTCCTAAGGCTGATCAGAAAAAGTATAGGTCAATGATTGGAGGATTATTGTATCTCACTCAAACTAGACCTGACATCATGAATGTTGTTGGTCTTGTTGCTAGATTCCAAGCTGATCCTAGAGAATCTCATGTCATGGCAATCAAGAGGATTTTTAGATAACTAAAAGGGATAGTTGAGTATGGTTTGTGGTATCCTAGAGATCATGATTTCTCTCTTCATGCATATACAGATGCGGATTGGGTAGGAGATGTGGATGACTGGAAAAGTACCAGTGGTGGAACATTCTTTTTGGGAAAGAGATTGGTTTGTTGGCTGAACAAGAAATAAGAGGCAATATCTCTGTCCACTGCAGAAGCAGAATATATTGCAGCAGTAGGTAGTTGCACTCAAGTATTGTGGATGAAGCAAATGCTAAGAGACATCAGAGTGGAGTATGAGGAACCTATCACAATCTTCTGTGTTAATTCAAGTGCAATAAATATATCAAAGAATCCGATGTTGCATTCAAAGACTAAACATATATCAATCTCGTTTCACTTTTTGAGAGAGCAAGAGAATAAGAATGAAGTCAGATTGGAGTTTGTGCCTTCCAAGGATCAGATTGCAGATATTTTTACTAAACCTCTACCTAAGGACTCTTTTGAGTATCTTAGAGAGAAGTTAGGGGTTATTACCCCTCTGGTTCTGAATTAAGGTGCACTAATGTGCATCAGTCTAGTGGATTTCACAGTCATATCTTGTGGTCCGGATTGATGGTGGGAAGTTGCTACTCAGGGGGAGCAGCTGGTATGATTCTGAAGTGATACAAGTATGTGCCCTTTTCCATTGATGTCAAAGGGGGAGAGAAGACATGTGAAAAATAAGTAGTTGCTGATCAAAGGGGGAGTAGTAAAGGAAGAGAATACATGTGAATGGTTGTTGTTGATAGAGGGAGTTATGTTAGTAAGGAGAAGTTCTTGTCTTAATGGTTAAAATAGTTTTTCACATCATATGTTACCATCAATGACAAAGGGGGAGATTGTTGCAAGTATGGGCCTAACTGGTGTTGGCATTGATGTCAACATACTCCTATTGCATTGATGATAAGGATTGAATGAGTTGTATGCTGAGGATATTGAGAAAATTAGTCCTATCAAGAACAGAGAAGAACAGTGAAGACAGTGGGGTAAAGATCCCAGCTAAGATGAAGATCAGAGGATGTGCATCAAAGGGTTTGTAGATATGTGTCTTAAGAATATCTAGTAAAGGTTTCAGAGGTTCGTATGAAGATCTGAAGAAGTTATGGCCACTTAAGTAAAATCAATTCTAGCAGATGTTCAGAGGTGACAGAGTGACACAGATAGGTCCGGTAAGATCCAAAAATGTAATATCTTGTTCTATGGATTTGGTGGAGTGTTTAGGAAGTCAATGTGAATTGACAACTCAATTGGTTCATGGTCTGGAGGTCTGCAAGCATCTATTCCAATATGACAATGATGCCATACTATGTTCTTAAGGTTCCGAATGAAGGAGAGAATGATTTCAGTAAGCAGAAGTAGTGTGGATGTTCTTGGTGATTCAGGAAAGCTTGTGGAGGTCTTTGGATTGTATCCAGTTCATGTTGGTGGTCCGCATTGAAGATTGAGCTTGTAATTGAAGAATTACTTCCGGATGATGATGTTCTTCCTAAGTCTTGTCAACCGGATGAGTTACACATCCTGCATATGATCTTGAAGATGTTCTGTGAAGAATGGCATGTTCCTAAAGGAAGATTGAAGTCTCAGATCTATGTGGCCGATAGTGTGTTGATTCACGTGAAGTCTTTTTGTAATTAGTCATGTTGTATTTATGTATTTGCTCTATAATGTATGCCGACTTGGATGATTATCCCTAAGTCGATGTCTTGTATAAATAAGGAGTTGTAAAGTCATTTCAAATGTATCTTGTGGAGATGAGAGTGTGGTAGAGAGGAGCAGAGTGAAAGACTGAGCAAAAGTATTGGGCTTAAATGGAACTGACTCAAGCATGGTGAAGATGCTATTCTTCAGTTCAAATATGTAATACCTATTATTTTGTACATAGTGTGTCTCCCGTAGGCAGTGGGCCTCTTGTGAGCAATGTGCTCAGGTAGTGAGCCCTAATTAGCATGTGCCATTTTTTCTTTCTATTCTTTTAATAGAGAATACAATCTTGGGTTAGTCACCCCATGGTTTTTCCCTTAACCGGGTTTTCCACGTTAAAATCATGGTGTCATATGTGTTAATGTGTTTCTTCTCTTGAATTGTTGCATTATGTTTCCATGATTGATTTATTATTATGCTACTGAATTAAGAGAAGGATTTAGGTGATTAGTTGCAAGAAAGTTTTGGACAATTGATTGACCCCCCACTCTCAGTTGTCTGTCCTAAATCTAACACCCCACCTATGAGATTTGACCCAAAAATAATTTATAATAAGGTTCAAATTGAACACAAATTACAACTAGGATCAACATGCAATTTCACAGTAAAGAGACATAACAAAGGACATAACACTGCCACAATGAGACATCAGAACAAAACTATAAAATAGACCAATAGATGAAAATAGGGAAACCTATTATATTGAACTAGAAGGAGTGCAATGCAAAATAAACTAACTGAGTCAACTGCCTATATACAAACTCTCTATGTGCTCAAGAGAGAAGAAACAATTGGTATCAACTGACTCCCTGAGAAACAACTAACTTCTTCTCCTATAAATGCCCTACCAAAATATATCTCAAAAAAAGCTCCTAAAAATATATATAGAAATCCATTTTCGAGATTCACAGAAAAGACAAAAATAAAGCCTTCAAACTGCCACCAAACTAAAAAATAAAAGCTGCCATGGTGTCCTCTTAGGTGGTCCCACCAAAATCTACTTTCTTTGTCCATAAAAACTTTGTTTTTGTGTTCTTCCCCAAAAGAAAGAAAATGTAAAAGATATGTTTTGATCTAGATTTACTTTTCTTTAAACTACATAAAAATAGTTTTGATTTTAAAGCAATTCATAAAATATTGCTTTAAAATAAAACTTTACAATGTTTACAGTTTTATTTTACACCCCTATTCGATTTTATTTTTGCAAAAAATAAAGCCAATGAAGCTTATCCTCTATGTAACCCTCCAAAATTCTAAGGGTAAGTGACCTTTCTTCAAAGTGATCAAAATGGGTTTCATTGCACTAAGGCATTAAGCCTAGGCAATAAACATTCAAAAAGGTCTTAAGGCATTTGATGTCTCCCTAGCCAAAACTAAGAATATGCAAATATGAGACATAGTACTCTCGGGGTATTAGTGAGATCTCCAAAAATGAATAAAATGTGATAAAAATTCACCACTCGAACTAGGGTAAAGGGAAACCCTAGGACACAAAACACATTCGAAACCCTAAGAATTCACATTCATTTTGATTTGTGACTTGGAGAAAAAGTAGCTTTTCCTGTAGCCACCATTGGTAGGGTTTGACCTTGAAGAGCTTCAACTTTCTGGTGTCTTTGAGGATGATTTCCATGGATTTCTCTTAGAAAGTGAAGGTAAGACTCTGCCTGATTCATAGGGGACTCATATTCTTGTCTTTCTTTTGATTTCTGAGTAGTAAATGGCCTCTCTAGCCGCAGCCTTAGCATGGTCTCTGATGATTTTTCTCTATGTACATTTTTGTTTTCTCTGCCATTCGTGGCACCGTTATTTCCTCCCTCATCGATGTCTTGAGCTGAGGCCACTCTGACTGCATCTGTGAGGCTCCTTTGAAGGCACTGTTAAACAAAATATGGGTCAAATCCTTACAGCATTTGCATACTAGTCAAGGTGAACCCTTTTAAAAATTTAAACTTTAGCTATATTTTCTTCATTTATTTATCTTT
This sequence comes from Cunninghamia lanceolata, assembly GCA_027924645.1. Taxonomy (NCBI): domain Eukaryota; kingdom Viridiplantae; phylum Streptophyta; class Pinopsida; order Cupressales; family Cupressaceae; genus Cunninghamia; species Cunninghamia lanceolata. Next base: position 1,760,154 of record BSBN01001102.1, read on the forward strand.
TTGCTGGCACTCTGTTTTATCTCTATTAAAATCAAGGAAAACCCACTATATAGTTCAGATACCATGGCCACAATCATACCTTCTGAGGGTTTTATTCTGTATTTCTTTTATATCTGTATTTTTTATTGAAAATGTTGAGTGGGTAGTCTCTTTTATGAGGAAGAAAAGCTTTACATGAATAAGCTCACGACCATACCAAAACCCTCAGTTGAGCAAGCACAAATTATGTATTTCTATACATCCTCTCCATTGGGGCCATGGCTCTTGGTTTCTGAGTATAATCTTGAATGGACTAATCAAAACTCATTTTCTTTTCAATCTGAAACTTGCCTTTGATATTTGTGATGAAGAAAAAGCATTGAAACATTTATCATTTCATGGTTTACTTGTATGAGGTTGCGGCTATGCATATTTCTGTATCTGCAGTTTTGGGAATAAAACCCAAGTCGCAGCTATATCTTTCACATTTCTTTATAAAATAAATTTGGCATTCGGTGCTTCCTTCATACAATGCCTCGACCATGTTAAGCACGTCAATTTAATTCTGAAGCTTTGCTTGGTCGATATGATTTTAAAACCTTCCTTTCCTGCATATGGTAGACTTACTCGAAATGGACTTCATAATGATGATTGTTGACATTCTTCCATATTTCCTGTAGCATTCAAAACCAATTTAGATTCACTTATTTGATCTAGAGGTGCTCTCTCCCTCCATGTTGTGAGAGCACATTCTCTTTTGATGATCATTTACAGTCAAAACATAAATGCTTCTTTGATGCCCTGTAACTGAATATGAACTTCTTTGAAATTATTGACTGTATCTAAAGTTTGTATGTTGCATAATGCAATAAGGGAGCTTTGTAATAAAGAACTCCATTTTGTGACACATAGATTGAGCTTCCTTTTTGTGACATGGCAACATATGTGGTTTATTGATGGTTGTTTGTCATGTTGTATTTGGCCTCGAACATGTGGTTTATGCTCATCTGTGGATGTTCCTTTTTCACCTGTATACACTTGATGATTGATTTTCCATTGTGATATGTTTAAAAGATCTTTTATAGCATGGAATTGATTTCTTTGTTAAGCTCACAGTATCTTCATGGTACTCCTCTGATATTTGACTATCTCATACATGGATCTAGAATGTTTATGATAAATAGAGGCAAATATGACCCACTTCCTGTCACTCCTGAGACAGGAACATCAAAAGTTTCCTTTGTAATGGCAAAAGAATTGGATGAGAGTTGAGCTCCATCTACACACACAATTCAATTGATTATCATGTTTTGAACATTGTTGTTCTCATGCATTAGATGTTTCTCTTTATGAGTTTAGGTCACTTTAATACTTGCATTTCATCATGACTTGAACTGCAAATATTAGATTGATATTGTACTCCTTCAGTTTAATTGATTTGACTGAGCAATATGATGTATCTGCAATCCATCCCCTCTAAGAATTGGGGCAGCACATTGGGCTCAACCCTTGTGGGAGCCCATTTTATACCATGCACTGATATGTCTTCAAAACAACTACATGACTTATCCTATACCTGCACATGAAACAAACACATTAGTTCAAAAACAATGAAGTTCAATGATTGCTTCATGATTGCCTCTCTTTCAATTCCTCTTGCATGTGAGTGATGTTCATCTAATCCTGTCTATCACATACAGTCTATTATGCATTCTATTTTAACTAATGCACTGTAAGTATGAGAGCATGTCATGAGCTCTAACCCCCTCTTATCTCTCCTCCAATGTAGGTTCAAGTATCTTCAGAGCTCAGTAACAAAGGAGCAGCTACAACATGATCAACCTGACTCTGAACTAAGGCAATGATTGACATCATTTTATTCATATGCTTTGTCATTTTATTCCTTTCAAAGTTGCATAGTATACTGTATTTGATATTCTAGTTCAGTCACTCCCACAGCTTGTGTGGGACAAATAATTGCTCTCTCCTATTCTTATTCAATGCAATATGATTCCATCTTATGTATCTCATCTGATGATATGAATAAAACACTGCAATACATTATGAGACATCTTTTAATCAATGATAAGCACTAAAACAAGCAATGAATGTTAATTGATTTGTACTTTCTTCTACATAACAATAGCTGATAAAACTGAACCAATCTGTTATGATAACTTATACAACTGATGCTACCAAAAATGCTATGAATTTTCACTTTTAAAATAATGAACTGTAATGCACCAGCTCTACCAATTTGAGCTGGGAGTGAAAATTGGTAACATTTCTGGCAACATCTATATATGCTTGCCTTCTAAGCATCAGGACCAGTTGCCTTGAATATCCATTGGGCATTGAGTCATACTCTGCTCTTCTCAAACTTAGAAAACACTGAGACTCAGCAGTCCAAATAGCAACAAAAAACAAAAACAAACCAAACTGAAAACAAGCTAGAAGGCCCTGGTGGCCAGAAAAATTATGTAGCAACACTTAGGGAAACAAAACCACTGAAAGTAAATGTGCATGAAGCACTTATTAATGCTAAATCTACCCTATCCTACTCTAACCAGCCATAGTAACCGGTCAGACAAAACCATTCACTGGCTTAAGAAAATAACTGTCCTTCCTTTGCAGTCTGCAATACTCCATGAGGTTGTTGATTGGCCCAAAAAGGTGGAGAACAATCAAAACTTTAGCAAACTATTGTGACACCTTTCTAAGAATGAAACTACAGTCACTTACCCACTTGACTTCCTTTGCTAACTGATCTGCCTGATACCCTCCTTGATGAGCCAAATCAATGTCACTATGAGGTTGTCCCCTTCTTTTGGTTTTCAAACTAGCCAGATATCTAATTGGACATCCCCTCGAAGGTTTTGAACTGGAAATGACAGTATGATCTGCACTTTGCATGATAGTCCACCATGTGGCTTCCTCCTCTATTAGAGTAGCTAGTATCTCATCAAGACTATCAAAACTTGGAAGATTCTTAGCAAGAGCTATACTAGACTCAAAATAATGCATGAGAACAATAATGTTCAAAACAAGTTCAGGTCACTTTAATACTTGTATTTCATCATGACTTGAACTGCACATATTAGATTGATATTGTACTCCTTTAGTTTAATTGATTTGACTGAGCAATATGATGTATCTGCAATCCATCCCCTCTAAGAATTGGGGCAGCACATTGGGCTCAACCCTTGTGGGAGCCCATTTTATACCATGCACTGATATGTCTTCAAAACAACATGACTTATCCTATACCTGCACATGAAACAAACACATTAGTTCAAAAACAATGAAGTTTAATGATTGCTTCATGATTGCCTCTCTTTCAATTCCTCTTGCAAGTGAGTGATGTTCATCTAATCCTGTCTATCACATACAGTCTATTATGCATTCTATTTTAACTAATGCACTATAAGAATGAGAGCATGTCATGAGCTCTAACCCCCTCTTATCTCTCCTCCAATGCAGGTTCAGGTATCTTCAGAGCTCAGTAACAAAGGAGCAGCTGCAACATGATCAACCCGACTCTGAACTAAGGCAATGATTGACATCATTTTATTCATATGCTTTGTCATTTTATTCCTTTCAAAGTTGCATAGTATACTGTATTTGATATTCTAGTTCAGTTACTCCCACGACTTGTGTGGGACAAATAATTGCTCTCTCCTGTTCTTATTCAATGCAATATGATTCCATCTTATGTATCTCATCTGTTGATATGAATAAAACACTGCAATACATTATGAGACATCTTTTAATCAATGATAAGCACTGAAACAAGCAATAAATGTTAATTGATTTGTACTTTCTTCTGCATAACAATAGCTGATAAAACTAAACCAATCTGTTATGATAACTTATACAATTGATGCTACCAAAAATGCTATGAATTTTCACTTTTAAAATAATGAACTGTAATGCACCAGCTCTACCAATTTGAGCTGGGAGTGAAAATTGGTAACATTTCTGGCAACATCTATATATGCTTGCCTTCTAAGCATCAGGACCAGTTGCCTTGAATATCCATTGGGCATTGAGTCATACTTTGCTCTTCTTAAACTTAGAAAACACTGAAACTCAGCAGTCCAAACAGCAACAAAAAACAAAAACAAACCAAACTGAAAATAAGCTAGAAGGCCCTGGTGGCCAGAAAAATTGTGTAGCAACACTTAGGGAAACAAAACCACTGAAAGTAAATGTGCATGAAGCACTTATTAATGCTAAATCTACCCTATCCTACTCTAACCAGCCACAGTAACTGGTCAGACAAAACCATTCACTAGCTTAAGAAAATAACTGTCCTTCCTTTGCAGTCTGCAATACTCCATGAGGTTGTTGATCGGCCCAAAAAGGTGGAGAACAATCAAAACTTCAGCAAACTATTGTGACACCTTTCTAAGAATGAAACTACAGTCACTTACCCACTTGACTTCCTTTGCTAACTGATCCGCCTGATACCCTCCTTGATGAGCCAAATCAGTGTCACTATGAGGTTGTCCCCTTCTGTTGATTTCCAAACTAGCCAGATATCTAATTGGACATCCCCTCGAAGGTTTTGAACTGGAAATGATAGTATGATCTGCACTTTGCATGATAGTCCACCATGTGGCTTCCTCCTCTTTAGTTAGTGGATCATCCTCCTCTGTTAGAGTAGCTAGTATCTCATCAAGACTATCAAAACTTGGAAGATTCTTAGCAAGAGCTATACTAGACTCAAAATATTCAAGATTGTTCGAGGGGATACACTCCGAAACGGGTGTTTCCTCAATAATAAAGTCAAAAAATGAACTAACCTCTTGTAACAAGGCATCAATTTGCACAACAGCTTCAAGTTGCTCTGTGAAATAGGAGGGCAACTCCTCTAACCAGTTGAGATCAGGCTGCTAATTAGGCTACTTTATAACTGATGATTTGTCTAAGAATACAACCATTTCCACCTTTTTCTTTTGCTGTTCCAAGTAACCCTCTTCCACAAATGTTGGCATAACCTCTAAATGTGAGCAAAAAAGCTCAATTTCTGCTTGAAATGGATCCTCCTCAAGCTCTGTACTTCTCAAATCAGGGCTGCTTTTACACATCTATTATTGGATCAGCACATTATCTCTGTAGTCCTCATTGCCGTGGTGGTCAGAACTTGGCATAGCTATGCCATTTTCACTTTCACTCTCAAAATTAGGAAGCTCATCAAACAGATTAACTATAAACAAAGGATCAACACCACTCTTTTTCACATTATCTAAATTTGTAACGGAGACCTTAAGATCATTAAAAAGCAAGTTCTCTTCACAATTATCCTAATTTTCTGATGAGAAGGGGATGTCTTTTTCCTCATGACAGCTTTCACTAAGCTTATTGTGATCCAAATCAGGCTCCTCTGTATTTCCTTCTCCTTGGTCCAAGGCTCTATGATGATATTGGTGATCTTGATTTAGCAACTCCTTGTGTTGTTGAGGATCCTCTTGCTATTCAAAAACTCGTGCTTCCTCCAATGCAACCTAAGCATTCTATCTTTGCAATTTCAGACTTTCACCTTGCGAGCTCTATACCTTGCTTTCATGCATCTTATGAACAACATTAGAAAATTTTTCAAAGGAATCAAAATGCAGACAATTCAGGGTCATATTTGAATCAACTTGCTCTACACAAACAATAGCAACCTTTTCATGCAAATCAACCTCTTGCACTACATGACTTTCTGAAAGAATTTTATCATCTTTTTCAAAACAAGGGGGCTCTTTGGTGCAAACATTGATAGATTCATCAAGGGGAGCCTTGTCTTGTTCAATCTTCTTTTGCTCTAACTAGTATTGCTCTATAGCTATATGCAATAAATTTACCTTTCTAGCTTCTTTCATGGTGAATGAGTCATTTTGTAAGACAATCAGTCCATCTTTACAAAGGCAAATAGTGATAGGACAATTAGATTTGTCAGGTTAGAGAACTTGGGGAGTTTCTTGAGTTTCTTGGAGGAAAAGAGGCTCTTTAAGTGGCTGGTCTGCAACTACACTAGGCTGAAAATGACTATTTTCCTCAACTTGCAAGGGGTGAAGGCTTCTGAAACTTGGGATTTCAAGCTTGAGAGGCTGGTTTGGGGAATTAAGGACCTTATTCTACCTAAAACTTAGAATCTCAACTTTAGGAGCTTTAAGAGGTTCATTCTGTCTGAAACTTGGAAATTTATACTTGCGTACCTCTTCTTGAGCAAGCTATTCTGGAATAGTAGGAGTTTCTTGGGCTTGAGCAAACAAAAGCTTTGTTTGTGCAGCTGCCTCTCTCTCAAGATTCTCTTCAAACTGTCTCTTTTGTGTCTCCCACTCCTGATTGCAACCAAAGGTCTCACAGGGTGGCTGCTCTGTTTGTTGAAAGTAAACTTGGTGATTCAACTCTTGCAGCTACAAATCAGACTCTTCATACTGCCTTGCTTGAAATCCCCCTCCTTGTTGATACTGATAACTCTTTATGTTTGCAATCTCCAGCTCAAATTGTGTTCTTTGTGCCTCCAACTCCTACTCATGAAGATAGGCTTGATAAGCCAGTTCCTCCTAGTGCTGATTATACTCATGTTCCCTCTTAATCTCTTCCATCTACTTATTAAAGTCTAACATAATGTCATTAAGCTCATTAATTTGAGAATTTTGAAGCTAATTGAAAGATTGGGTAGGAATAGGCATGCAGTAAGTATCTTGAGTATTTGGACTAAAACCAATATCATGGCCACTTGTGTATGGTTGGTAAGGAGGCTGAGCAGGGGTGGGTGGGTAATAATTATACTATGCATGTTGGTTTTGAGAAGCCATGGGATTAGAAACAATAGCATAACTGGTCTAATATGGTTGACCTAGAGATGGATAAGTTGAATTCTCATAGTATGGGGGTGGGTATACTCATTGGCTATGAAAGTTTGACATTTGTACTCATATAAAAGTTGGAAAATGGAATGACTAGGTGATTTTTGTAACATACCAGCACTTGATCATACTAAAACCTATAGATCTTGATTTGGAGTCACCAAATGTGTTTGATTTTCTACAAAGATCATTAATACACACACCAAATATCAGTGAAAGATGAACATGCTATTGGACTAAAACAATCCAATCTGTCCCAATTTTATTTTCACAAGATAAATACACTAGTTTTGTATGCAAGACCAGATGATTGAGTCACCAGGTATACTTGTAAAAAGCCTCCAAAGGATGGAACACTATTGCATATACCAGCACAACAACTTGAAGAATTGATAGTTTCTTTGAAAACACTTTCAGAGTCCCACCAGGCATGCCAAAAATTGTTATCAATTAGATATGCACCCTATGCTAAGCTTACAGAAGACATAGCTATCTATTGACACATGGAAACACTCTTAGATTGTGGGTGATCTGTGTTGAGAGTGAATCTCCAGAGTGAGTTGGCTCTCCTAATGATTTTTTCTAATCTAATTGACTTGTAGGGGAAAATGGAGAAGAAGAACTGAAATGAAACTCTAAACTCTAAATTTTAATCTAAATGAGATACTTTTACTCACGAACAACCCTTCAAACTTAAACTTCCACAACCCCACCTACAAGATTTGACCCAAAAAAATTATAATAAGGTTCAGATTGAACACAAATTACAACCAGGATCAACATGCAATTTCACAGTAAAGAGACATAACACTGCCACAATGAGACATCAAATCAAAACTGCAAAATAGACTAGTAGATAAAAATAGGGAAACATGTTATATTGAATTGGAAGGAGTGCAATGCAAAATAAACGAATTGAGTCAACTACATATATACAAACTCTTTGTGTGCTCAAGAGAGAAGAAACAAATGGTATCAACTGACTCCCTGAGAAAAAACTAACTTCTCCTATAAATGCCCTGCCAAAAGATATCTCCAAAAAAGCTCCTAAAAATAGATATAGAAATCCATTTTTGAGCTTCACAGAAAAGCCAAAAATAAAGCCTTCAAATTGCCACCAAACTAAAAAATAAAAGCTGCCAAGGTGTCCTCTTAAGTGGTCCCACCAAAATCTGCTTTCTTTGTCCATAAAAACTCTATTTTTGTGTCCATTCTGCCCCAAAAGAAAGCAAAACTAAAAGATATGTTTTGATCTAGATTTACTTTGCTCTAAACTGCATAAAAATAGTTTTGATTTTAAAGCAATTCATAAAATATTGCTTTAAAACAAAACTTTACAATGTTTACAGTTTTATTTTACACCCCTATTCGATTTGATTTTTGCAAAAAATAAAGCCTATGAGGCTTATCCTCTATGTGACCCTGCAAAATTCTAAGGGCAAGTGACCTTTCTTCAAAGAGATCAAAATGGGTTTCATTGCACTAAGGCATTAAGCCTAAGCAATAAACATTCAAAAAGGTCTTAAGGCATTCGATGTATCCCTAGCCAAAACTAAGTATATGCAAATATGAGACATAGTACTCTCAGGGTATTAATGAGATCTCCAAAAATGAATAAAATATGATAAAAATTTACCACTCAAACTAGGGTAAAGGGAAACCCTAGGACACAAAACACATTCGAAACCCTAAGAATTTGCATTCATTTTGATTTTGACTTGGGGAAAAAGGAGTTCTACCTGTAGCCATCATCACTAGGGTTTGACCTTGAAGAGCTTCGACTTCCTTGTGTCTCTGAGGATGATTTCCATGGATTTCTCTCAGAAAGTGAAGGTAAGACTTTGCTTGATTCATATGGGACTCGTATTCTTGTCTTTCTTTTGATTTCTGAGCAGTAAATAGCCTCTCCAGCTGCAGCCTTAGCATGGTCTCTGATGATTTTTCTCTCTGTATGTTTGTGTTTTCTCTGCCATTCGTGCCACTGTCATTTCCTTCCTCCTAGGTGTCTTGAGTTGAGGCCACCCTAGCTGCATCTATGAGGCTCCTTCGAAGGCATTGTGAAACAAAATATGGGTCAAATCCTTGCGGTATTTGCATACCAATCAAGATGATCCCTTTTAAAAGTTTGAACTTTAGCTATAATTTCTTGATTTCTTTATCTTTCTGCTAGCACTCTGTGTTTTATCTCTATTAAAATTAAGGAAAACCCACTATATAGTTTGGAGGCCGCGGCCACAATCATACCTTCTGAGGGTTTTATTCTATATTTCTTTTATATCTGCATTTTTTATTGAAAACCTTGAGTGGGTAGTCTCTTTTATGAGGAATAAAACCTTTACATGAACAAGCTCATGACCATACCAAAACCCTCAGCTGAGCAAGTACAAATTATGTATTTCTATATGTCCTCTCCATTGGGGCCGTGACTCTTGGTTTCTGAGTACGATCTTGAATGGACTAATCAAAACTCATTTTCTTTTCAATCTGAAACTTGCTTTTGATATTTGTGATGAAGCAAAAGCATTGAAACATTTATCATTTCATGGTTTACTTCTATGAGGCCGTAGCTATGCATATTTCTGTCATAGCCTCAGATGCTTTACATTATTTATTGAGAACTAAATTAATTGAATGTAAAATGGAAGACATTCAATTACCAGATGATAACAGATTATTGAATGTTCAATTTGCAGATGATACATCTCTCTTCCCAAGATTAAATGAGCAAGAATTTATTACCATGGAAAAAAGACTAGACTTATTTTGCCTAGCTTCTGGGGCAAAAATCTCTACTTCTAAATCCATACTCCTAACCTGGGATGATAGCAGGCCCATGTGGCTTTCTCATGATAAGTGGCAATGGGCTGGACCCACAAATCAAGTTAGGTTTTGAAGAATCCCTTTTTCCATCTGTCTGAACTTGAAACAAATGTGGATCTGGCTATTCTCTAAGTTAGAGAAGAAATTAAAAAAATTGAATAAGTTGTTTCTATCTTTGGCAGCCAGGACTTAGGTTTGTCAAAAAATATTAGCTACATACTCTGTATACTTCTATTCTATGTGGCTATTTTCCAATGATCAATTTGAGTCTATCCACAAGCTCATAAGGAACTTCCTGTGGTTTGATGGAAAAGGGATGCCTAAAAAGCATCTTGTAAGCTGGAAGTAGTGCTGTGTCTCTAAGGAATTAGGAGGTTTGGGGTTAAAGAATTTGAGATTTCAAGGATTAGCACTTGCAGCTAAGTGGATTATTAACTCCCTGTTAGGTGATGAGTCATGGAAAGTTTTGGTTAGATATAATATTTCAAATTCTGTCCCTGTGAAAAAGAAAGATTGGGGAGTAGTTAACTTCTATGATGCCTTGTTTGATAGATTTCAAGTAAGGTCAAAAGTCTCTATGGTATTTGGGAGCATTTGGAAGGCGTGGGAAGAGGTCAAACTATTCATTATGGGAAGAGAAGCTTTCTCTTGGGATAATTCAGCCTTTTGGGGTCGAAGGTCTATTTGGTGGAATACTATATATAATGGCAAGCCTTTGGCTCTTTACCAAGGCTGCTCTGCAAGGAAATGTAACATCAGGGGTCTTTCTTGCCTTGAAGATCTCTTTATGGATGGTGCCTCAAAATCTTGGGTGGATATTAAGTATCAGTTCCATTTGGATGACAATTTTTTTAGAACCTATTCTACCTTGAATAAATCCTTGCTGTGCAATGTTAGTTTAGGAGCTAGTAATGTGGGAGAGGATGGCATTTATGAGTTAAAATGGAAAGATGGTACATCTTTGTGCTCTATCAAACCAAAAATGATCTATAAGATGTTGGATGATTCTGATGGCATCCTCCTCCATATTAGCAAAACCTAGGTGTGCTCCCCCGAGATAAATGTAATTCCTAAAATGTTCAAACTGTTGTGGTCCAAAATCCTTGAACCTAAGAATGTTGCATTCAAATGGTTATTGTTGTTAAACAAGTTGTCATTGGGTCCTACAAACCTATCATGTCCATTGTGCAATGTTAATGAGTCGGTGTCTCATATATTTTTTGAATGTGTATATGCCAAATTTGTATGGTCCATTGTTATGGGAAATATTGAAATGTGGAATAGTAATATCAATGAAATCAAATGGGAAATACTATCTAGTCATGTTGTGGGTCTGGGATCTAATCATAACTTCTTTTGGTTTGTTTTATCTAATGAAAAATTGTGGCTTCTATGGAAGAAAAGAAATGATGAGAGATTTCAGGGCAGGGAGAGAGATCTCACTGAGAGTCCTTGGAATCTTATAAATTTTAAACTCTGTGAACACATTACAGTCACCTTGGAGATGTTAGTGAATAGGTTTCAAGAGCTAGTAGAGAATGGGACTATGTGCTACAAGGAGGATATTAGCATGACAGACTTTGGGGCAAGGTCTCAAAAAAGGTTTAATGAGAGTTTTTTCAGATACTACACAGACTTCCAGGAGGTATACAACAAAATGAAGCAAAAGGCTAAAACAAAGAGTCTTCTATTCAAACACTTGGAAATGTCTGGTTAGAATTGCAACCTTAATGAAGATCAACTTAACCTCTCTCCCAGAATTGGGGAACTACCAGAGTTTGGAAAATATGAAAGTAGCAACAATAGAGACTACATAGGGGTCAAGGAACCTGATTGGTTTGATGACCCAAGATTGGAAATCAGGAAGATTTCCTTAGATGATTCTAGGTAGGGAATAGAAGTGGATGATAGTCAAGGATTATACTACCTTTACCAAAGGGATGCAGAGGTTCCAGATACAAGACAGAATGAGGAAAATGTAGAAGAGCAGGTGAACTCAATGGGGAACTCCAAGAATCTGAGATCAGAGTAGAAGTAGAAACACAGGGATGCCAGTGACAGGCTTCTAGAACTAGAGAGCTCGAATGCAGGGAATTAAATAGTGCCAACTAAAAGTTATTGCTAGTTAGTTATTGGATTTCATATGATACTTTATGTCCTTATATATGCTATAGTTTTGAGTTCAAAATTGTTCGTATGTATTAGGAACTCTTGGTATTTTTTAGATTGTTAAAAGTAGCTACAAAAATTTTGAGTGGTTATCCTTACCACTAAAGATGTAATCATCTATTTACTTTGAATATATTGGTGCTAGATTTACAATCCAAAAAAAATATGGTAGACTTGCTCGAAATAGACTTCACAATGATGACTGTTGACATTCTTCCATATTTCATGTAGCATTCAAAACCAATTTAGATTCACTTATTTGATCTAGAGGTGCTCTCTCCCTCCATGTTGTGAGAGCACATTCTCTTTTGATGATTATTTACAGTCAAAACATAAATGCTTCTTTGATGCCCTGTAATTGAATATGAACTTCTTTGACATTATTGACTATATCTAAAGTTTGTATGTTGCGAACTCCATTTTGTGACACATGGATTGAGCTTCCTTTCTATGACATGGCAACATATGTGGTTTCTTGATGGCTATCTGTCATGTTGTATTTGGCCTTGAACATGTAGTTTATACTCATCTGTGGATGTCCCTTTTTCATCTGTATACACTTGATGATTGATTTTCTATTGTGATATGTTTAAAAGATATTTTATAACATGGAATTGATTTCTTTGTTAAGCTCACAGTATATTCATGGCACTCCTCTGATATTTGACTATCTCATACATGGATCTACAATGTTTATGATAAACAAAGGCAAATATGACCCACTTTTCTATCACTCTTGAGACAGGAACAGCAAAATTTTCCTTTGTAATGGCAAAAGAATTGGATGAGAGTTGAGCGCCATCTGCACACACAATTCACTTGATTATCATGTTTTGAACATTACTATTCTCATTCATTAGATGTTTCTCTTTACGAGTTTAGGTCACTTTAATACTTGCATTTCATCATGAATTGAATTGCAAATGTTAGATTGATATTGTACTCCTTCAGTTTAATTAATTTGACTGAGTAATATGATGTATCTGTAATCCATCCCCTCTAAGAATTAGGGCAACATGTAGGGCTCAACCCTTGTGGGAGCCCATTTTATACCACGCGTTGATATGTCTTTAGAATGGCTACATGACTTATCCTATACCTGCACATGAAATAAACACATTAGTTCAAAAATAATGAAGTTCAATGATTGCTTCATGATTTCCTCTCTTTCAGTTCCTCTTGCATGTGAGTGATGTTCATCTAATCCTATCTATCACATACAGTCTATTATGCATTCTATTTTGACTAATGTAGCATATGAATGAGAGCATGTCATGAGCTCTAACCCCCTCTTCTCTCTCCTCCAATGCAGGTTCAGGTATCTTCTAAGCTTGGAAACAAAGGAGCAGCTGCAGCATGATCAACCCGGCTCCAACCTAAGGCAATGATTGACATCCTTTTATTAATATGCTTTGTCAGTTTATTCCTTTCACAGTTGCATAGTATATTGTATTTGATATTCTATTTCAGCTACTCCCATAGCTTGTGTGGGACAAATAATTGCTCTTTCCTATTCTTATTCAATGCATTGTGATTCCATCTTATGTATCTCATCTAATGATATGAATACAACACTGCAATACATTATGAGACATCTTTTAATTAATGATAAGAACTGAAACAAGCAATGAATGTTAACTAATTTGTACTTCTGCATAACAATAGCTGATAAAACTGAACCAATCTGTTATGATAACTTATACAACTGATTCTACCAAAAATGGTATGAATTTTCACTTTTAAAATAATGAATTGTAATGCACCAGCTCTGCCAATTTGAGCTGGGAGTGAAAATTGGTAACAATCTTCATTTGAAGCAGAGGCTCTATTTAAAAGTAGTGCCATTACCCATATATCTGTATGCCGCACCTTTGAATGGTGGCCGGTTTATGATGCTTAAAAGTGATGAGATTCATTGAATATATGATCTCGAGTGTCTTTAGTATGGATTGCACTTAAATTTCACATATGGCTATGCACTATGAGAGTAGTGCCCTCCTCTGCTATGATGAGCATTATAATACCATAGCATGCCTTCTTTGATTTCCCATATTTTTTTAATGATGACGCCTTTAAATTATAGACAATTCTATTTGCCTGGCCGCACCTTATGTAGGTGTTTTGACTTTTAATCACTGGCTGCTTCTTGTTAAATTGGTCCTAGAGGTTGAATTCATATGAGACAAGCTGCGCCATTATTTCTTTGGCTTGGTGAAACCTTATTACTTGTGCTTGTCTTGTTGCCATAAGGTTGCACATCATTTCATTGTGTCTTCTATTTGATATGTCTTGCGCCATTCTTAATATGAAGAGCCTACTATTATTTGACATTGGTAGAGTTTCACTTTATCTGTGTGGTTCTATTCTTTGACAGTGCCATCTTAAATGGTAAACTGTACCATTATTTATATTAAGACATCCTTCTGAATGGGCCACTAGAGTTTATAGAAACTGTGTCATGACATTAGTTTCGGAATGTCATCTTTCTTCATATGTGGCTGCGTTCCTTTGAAATGGCCATGTCTCCTTGCATAGGTGAAGACTCTAAACTTTAAATTGGCAGTGTTATTGCTCATCACTTCCAGTGATCTTCATTTACAGGTAGCATCATAAATGATATTAGTTGCACCTCTTCTTACTAGCATAGAGTGCCTTTCTAATCAAGACTGAGTCTCTTCACCTATAGATGTCATGGTAGACAATTTTTGAGGAAAAGTTGTTTTGAGGAGTATGTCCAAACTCATGTATAGCATGCCCATTCTCCTTGTTGTTGTGGAAATCTTGTATGTTGACATTTCCCAAACCTAATGACAATAAACTATTTGGTGGACACTCAACAAGCCCAAATGTATCTGGTCATTCTTAGGAGAAGACAAAATAGAACCAAGTTTCGAAGCTTCCTTCTACTTTGTACACCAATAAGCTTGTTTCTTCTCATGAACCTTCATTGAAACTTCCTGAAAACTTCATGTCACTGAAAGATTTTTTGAATCCTACTAAAAATTTTGAAATGGAGTGAAAAATTGATCAACAATATGCTTTGGATGGTCAACAACATGATTGCATGATGGGTTTTGACTTGATCTTGGGATAAGGTGCTCTTTAATAAGCTTGATAGGCATTTATTTGCTTGATAGTGCTTGATTTTGGACAAGAATGGTACTATGAAACTCTTTGATAGGTTTAAGGATAGGCATTGGAGTGCATGACAGTGTTTGATTTTGGAAGTTACTAGGTGACCCTTTGATAGGCTTGGTAGATGTGGGCTCTTGGATGCTCTTGAGAGATGGTGGATTGGTGACTTGCTTAGTAATAATGTGCATGCATGTGTTAGAAGGGGTGGTATTGGCTGAATGGAGTTGCATGACTCCACAACTTTGCTTTTTCTTTTGTTCTTAGGATCCTTTGCTAGTAGTCCTTGGAGAAGGAAAAAATTGTAATAGGACCATTTGGATGTGTTAGGACTAGATGGTGAATTAGATGTTTCAATTGGGTAATGGTTGGCTTGATGGGAAGAGTTAGATTATAAAGGATGTAGTGATGGAGGACTTAGACATTTAGATTGATAGGAGGAGTTGGATCACAAAGGTTGTGAGGATGGAGGATAGGCTAGAGTGGTGTTTCCCTTATCAAAGGTAACATAAAAATGACCAATAGATAGTTGATTTAGATGAGAGGGGTAGCTTGTGCTAGGATTATTGGTATATTCCTCTTGATCTATAAGGCTACCATCATCATCAACATATTCCTCTTGATCTACAAGACTATAATCATAATCATTTGGATAAAGGAGCTCATCTAATGGATGCACACCCTTTCTTTTGATTGTGATGTTGGGTTTGGGATGGGGAAGCTCATCTAGTAGATGCACGACCTTGCCTTTGATTGTAATTTTAGGTCTTGCATGGGCATTATTTTTTGTAGGTTGTTTATATGGATGTTTGATGATATTTGAAGAAGTGGGAGGTTGTTGATATGTGCTTTGGTGGGAATTAAATGGTTGTATGGTGGATTTATATGATATCATGGGATAATTCATTATTGGATTGTTTTAATGAATGGATGGATTAGGTTGGTATGATTGATGTGTTGTTTGTGATGAGGTGAATGGTGACATCACAAGTTGAGATGAGATGATGGGATAAATGGATGTAGGATTAGGGTGATATGTTGATAGGTTAGGTTGGTATGATTGATGTGTTAGATGTAAAGTGGAGGGATGATTTGATATGGGTTGATATGAGATTGGTTGGTATGGAATATATGGTGGTAATCTGGGATGGATTGGTGTTATTTGTGGAGGGATGAAGAGAGGTGGAAGGGATTGAATGAGGTTTGACATAGGTGGAAATGAAGTTTTGGGTGGATTGGAAAATGTAGAAATGAAGTTTAGGAAAGCTTGATGGATTTGATTTGGTGGAGTTGATGTGATTAGGGATTATTTGATGTGGGAAGTGGAGTGGATTAGGATTGATTGGGTTCAAGATGGATTAGGGGCAATATACCTTATTGGATAATTGGATGGGTATTGGATGAAGAATGATTGGAGTTGGAATGAAGGAATAAATCCTTGTTGGATTTTGATTGGAAAATTAGATTAAGGCACAAGATCATGGATTTCAGCTTTGACAATATTTTTGAATATTTAAGACTTGAAGGGATAATGCATAGGTTTCATACAAATGAAGAAACACCAAGCATATGAACATCCTAGATTATTCAAGTGGGAGTATCAATCTATATGGGCCCATAAATGTACTATCTACCAAGTTGTGGATAGCTAGGGAATGCAAGGTCATGTACCACCTATGTACTCCTTATTGTGGAGGCCAAGACCCTCCCCACAGTGAACTCTATCTCAACAAACTTAGAAGTACAGTGTGAGTAACTTCCTATGGCTAACTACTTACCAGTGCACCACAAAAAAGATTGTTGAAAGGTCTTATTCTAGGCTATATAGGCAACTAGGGGATGTCCTCATTATACATTAGGTATGTGAGGCCAAAGTCTATGAATAAGTGTGATATCTAAGGCTTATGATTTCTCACTTTGTTGAGTGTCATAGCCTCAACGTGGGTCAAAAATGTTAGCTCCACTTTTGAGGTACAAGTTTCTCTCTCCCCCCTTTATATACCCTATCTAAACACATGGTTGAGGTCATCCCCTAGGGTGATGAAATCCCTAGGTAGGCCTCCTAGAAGGAAAGAAATATACGTACTTTTTAACTCCAAGATCACCTTGCAATGCGAGGAGATAGCATACATACTTAGACTCTTAGGATGAAAATCAATAAAAGAGAACAAATATGTGTTTTTGATCTCGAAGATCACCCAAGGGTGTGAGGTGATAGCATACACATAAATTTTTCCTCACAAACATGGCATATAAGGATTCATTCCCTTAACATGTTCATGGTGCAACTAAAGTAGTGATAAAATATATGATCTTGGAAAAATGTAACTACACAAAATGAGTTATTAGTTTAGGATTGATCTTGAACTAGCATCCTCTAAAACCACCAAGTTAGTAGTTTAATAAAAAAATATCCTTGGGCAAGAGAATCAACAAAAGGACTAATCAAATCACAACAAATAATTGATATAGATATTATTTAAAACAAGATATTAGCATGTGTCAAAATGAAAGATCCATGATATGCCAATGATTGCATAAAAATAAAAGTAATAAAATTAAGAAATTAATAGCACCACTATGTAGAGCACAAAAAATATCAACTTTAAAAAAAGAATCACTTGAATTGGAGTTCATTTGTGAAAGTTATAAAGGTTTGACTATCCAAAAATTATGACAACTCAGAGACAACATTGAAAAAATATTTTTTTCTGAAAAATAGAGGATTTTGAGAAAAAAACTAGTAACACCAAAATGTAGAGCATGCAATTTTACCCCATTTAAAAAAATGCATTGAAAAATATGTTTGTATGCTCAAGATATGAACCTACGAAGTTGGGGGTCCAAAAAGAAAATGTTGATGGAGAAGGGGGTCAAGAAACTGAAGAAAAATAAGTAACATCATGTTGATGACATCATATGTCACAACCAAATTTAGTATAAATCTACCAAATTTAGAGGTTTGCCAAGATTGGTGATACCCTTGATAAAATTACCTACAGCTAAATTTAACTCTAACTAAAAAAACCTAATAACTTTGATGAGACTGCCAAATTTGGCAGCCACCAAAATCTCTCCTAAAAGGTCATTTGACCTATAGTACCTCTGCAGTATCCTATGTAGTAAGGTACAAAGGGGTACACCTCTTTTTACAAATGGATTTTTTTATTTTCAAAATCAACTTTTTGATTTGCATACAAAAAATTAATGTTTTTGATGAAAATTTTTAATTTATTTTGTAAACCAAAAAATTTTTTAAAAAAGTGTTTTTTTTGGAATAAAATATACTCTGTGCACAAGAATCCATATGGCCTCAAGGTGTGTGCCTAGGGCTAAAAAAATTTGCCTCGACTTTACCTACACCAAAATAGGTCAAATTTTATATAAATTTTCATCTATAGAGCCTTTTGGATGCAACTGTGAGGTCCATTATATCCCATGAGGTTCCTTGCAAAAGTGCATTTCTAAATTTCTCCATAAAGAGAGTTAAAAAATGCAAGTAGAAGCTACAAAACTTGCAAACAAGAGATTAGATAAGGGACAAGTGTCCCGTCGAGCATGCCAAAATGTAGATGTTGAAACATGAAGCAAATAGAAACCAAACTAATACAAACAATAGAAACTAATTCACATTTAACACTATTTTCAATTGAGTTAAAATTGCATACAAAAATTGAAAACAACAAAAGATCTCACTATTGTAACTTTGTTACACAAATAATGGTGGTTGTGCTTCGATACATCATTATGATTGTAACGAATGCCTATTCATTCTATAAAAATGTACTAACTTTTACAAGAAAAGCACCAAATTTTTAATAAACATAATTAATAACTCATATTTACATCTAAGAGAATCATAAAGAATAATTTCATTTCATAAATCAATAAAAGAATATTCCATGATCATCCATAACATATTACATAGTAGCATTCACATCTTGATGCTTTATTGCAAATTTACAACTTTCAATAATACATTTATCATGTGAAATACAAATAATATCTATGTTTAACAAAGTATTCAACATTATTTATCAATAAGAGAGAGAGCATCACCCGAGTGCTTTACCTCCAACTAGAGACCAGTGGTCCCTCGTACACCTTCCAACAGGAAGTGGCCCTATCTTCACGAGGGTAGCAGATAAAGGAAATCTGCAAGTGCATCATGTCATTTGAGAACTAGTGTTGTGGTTAATAACAAACAATTTTCCATACGACTCTATATTCCCTCTAGCTAAGTATGACTTAATCTGGCTATTATGCAAATAAATAGACACTGTAAATTGATAATGCAAGTAGTGATTTTGCATTACTTTGGCCAAATTTTTGATAAAATTAGATACACATTCTAGAATGGAGATATGTGTCATATGTTCACACACCTCTATCTCAAACTTCTTAACATGAATCATTTAATTCACTTACAAGTATACATAATAGTATAATATTCCAATATAAGTATATCTACATTAGAAAATAGTCCTATCATAGGCTTGACTAGTAGGTTAAGGAGTTTATGTTAACTATAAACCCACCTAGCCAAGGGGTTAGTGCACCAAGTTGTGGGACCAAAAATTTGCCACTTTGGATTTTAGGTCCCATGCAAGGGAAAACGTGAGCGCATTATAACGCACTCGCATTTTGGTGTTTTATAAAGTAAAGAAAAAAAGAAAATAGCAACCCATGGCCATTTCTATATTTTTGCATGCAAAAACCAGTTACAAGAGTGCGAGTGCATTAGAAGAAGAAGCATTGAAGCAATTTGTAAGTGGTATCAAGATTTTTGCCATGCCACCTCACCAATCCTGCTCTCAAGAATGTCATCAATGAGATGTAGAGGGTGTAGTAGCTGGACAAGGTAGGTTTTGATTGATTTTTGTGAATTTGAAAAGAAATTTTTAGTTTTGTAATGTTTGATTTTTTTTATATTGAATTTACAGTCAATGAGGTAGCATAAAACTCAAATCTAGTAGAGGAGGGTCAATACAACCCCCAAAACCCTCAAAACCCCCCCACCTTCACGTACTCACAATGAAAGAGACACATAGGAAAATTATATAGGGTAAATTGAAGAAAACAAAAAATATCTTCAAACCCTAATTGAAACTTTAGATAGTCCAAGTGCAAGCACTGATCGTAGGAGAGCACTTGCCAAGTCATTAGAGGTGATTGTTTCTCACATTGAATTGGTTACAAACCAAATCACCAAATGGAATGACTATAGGGAGAGACATTGGCAATAATATATCGACAAATTGTCTTACGAACAAGTGCAAGACCAAAAAATTATAAATTATGCATTATGTTTACAATTTATCAATCCTAAAGCTGGCCAAACATTAGAAGAGACTTGCAAACACTTCCCAATTTATTGGTGTAGGAATGAAGATATATCCCAAAACTTTTGGGATAGATGGTACATGGTGTTTGATGAGCATCCATGTAAGAACAATGAGGTGCCACATTATTTCTTGAGGAAACTCTATTGTGAGTTCGTCCTCAAGAAGATTCCTAATTATTTTGATATTTGAGAGTTCTAGGGAAGAGATGGTGGCTCTACACCCAAGATAGAGAGGGGGCAGAGCGAGACCAAAACCGCATACCTAGACCCTTGATGAGGCCAACACGTGTGTCACTCCCTTCGACTTTGAAGGAGAGTGTTGAGGTGTAGATATTGCATTCATTGACTTCTCTCATGCAATCTCTAGCACAACATGGTGATGATCTCACCTAGGTGAATGAGGGTGAGAGAAGCAGGTGTCATTTGTCCCCACATCTTTTCAGTTCATGTGGGAACTTGTGTGATTATGGGATGCAGGACTCTAGGCAAGACTCTTGGCTGGATGCTGCGATGCAGGGGTAGCAGCCAGTGATGGACACATCCATATTGGGTGATCTTGTTCTCACAAATGATGTCTTAAAGAATATGTTTGTTATTGACTCCCAAGTAATTTTTTACAATGTTCATCTTGATTTAATATATTTGTATTTGAAATTTGTAATTAGTTTTATATGACTATCTATATTATAAGTCAAAATTAGTGTATGTAATTGTCTACGTAATGAAATTCCATGGTCAGAGTCTTCATCCTGGCTCTATTAACCATCTAGTGGTGGGTTATGAGAGGAGTTCGAGTCAACATGTATGTAATTTATCACATGATTGTAAATATAGTACATATATCAATGGTAATCTTATTTAGTGA
Organism: Cunninghamia lanceolata; assembly: GCA_027924645.1. Taxonomy (NCBI): domain Eukaryota; kingdom Viridiplantae; phylum Streptophyta; class Pinopsida; order Cupressales; family Cupressaceae; genus Cunninghamia; species Cunninghamia lanceolata. Next base: position 1,781,323 of record BSBN01001102.1, read on the forward strand.
CAATTTGATAATTTCAATAGGGATCTTCACCAACACCTCCACAATTTCCTTGATCCCCTAGATGCAAAACCACTTTTACGGTGGTAAATTTAAACATTTATAATCATTATACATTTAAATAATGTTATGTATCTATTTTGATCAAATATCCTTGAACTCTATTTTTAGATGTTGAATATGGAGACTCCTCCTCATCTTCGTGAGTCAGTGGAGGTAGACATTGTTGCAGTTGTGTTGTCTTCAAATCCTTTGACCGAGGTATGAGCCAGTAACATATAAATGTCATTTTGTATTTATTGTTTCATCTCATGTCATTTTATGTACATAAACAATATTTATGTTTAGTCAATTTTACTTCTTGATGCTTCTCACAGGAGGTCACAAGTCCAACCCGTCCAACTATGGATGAAAAGAGAGAAAAGATGATTGAGAGGGATCATTAACTAGAAGTAAGTGATTGATTACATATGTGATATTATATATTTCACATGTTCTATATTAATGTGCATATTGTTTGATTGTATTAATAGGTGGAGCTGCAAAAATCTCTTTCGAGGAGGTCTAGTCGACGGGAGAGAGAGAGAGGATGAGTCACTGATTGGCTCTCCATCTTCATGGCCAAGCAAGGGCCACAAATTATTTCGTAGCAGTATAGGAAACTAGATTCTAGGACATTATTTTGTATGCCTAAATGGCTTTGTATACATACTTTTGTATGTTACCATTGTATATCTTTGTATATGCCTGTATGGCTTTGTTTGTACATGCCTATATGGCTTTATATATAGACTAGACGTTATGTTCATGACATTATGTTTATGACAGTTTACATTAAATATTTAATATGATGATTAATTATCATTACAAGAATTTAGTTTTACATGTGCCAATTGCATTTGTTTGAAAGCTTATTGTTATCAAAAAATGTGGTTAACAGTATTAAACTATTAATAATCCAATAATCTCAATGAAATTAGAAATAAAAAAGATTAAACACAAAGAAACAATACCTTGCAAACCTCTTTATTTTGTGGCTTCCATTGGTCGCCTATCTTGAATTGATCTTGTTGTATGAATATAGCCCTCAGAAGGTGTACTTCCTTGCTTCTTTCCAAGATGACAATGGAGAACGGCTATTGATAGGTTTGCAATGAAGAGGATCTTGCAATGAAATGAAAATGGTGATAATGGTGATAGTTGATCACAAGCTATGGAGATTTGGTGCCAAAGGCACACTGTGATTCCCGCAGAGTAAGTTTATAAAAGCTTGGATGATTGAAATGGAGGAATAGGGGTTGTATTTATAGACTTGTGAGAAAGAAGATCAATGGTGTAGAATGAATAAGAAGATCAATGATTGAGGAAATTTGAGAGGATGTGTGTGAATAGGGAGAGGACAAATGTCCTACTCCTTCATGCCACAGGGGAGTTAACAGAATAGATTGAGGAGTTAACTGAGATGATTGATTTGTTAACAGAATTGATTGGAGAGATAAGTGAAATTGATTGGGGAGTTGACTGAGATGATTGAACAGTGAACTCAGATGACTAATTAGTTAACTTTTTTGATTGATGAGTTAACTAATCTAACTGGAGGAGAAATAGGACATGTATGAGAGAGAAACTTAGCTAATTAAGTATTGAAAATATTTAATTACATGTGCACATGGATTAATTGAATTATTTTTGGTATTAATTCAATTTTGGAGGAAAAGGATAATTTAAATAAATATTTGGATTTATTTAAATATAGAGAGTAAGAAGAATTAATTAAATAATTTGGTATTATTTAATTTAGAATGATTTTAGAAGAATTTGGAGGATTTAATTAAATAAAAGATTTTATTTAATTTTTTGGAGAAATGTGAATCAAATAAATAAATTGATTTATTTATTGATAGAGGAATAAGAATGAAATAAATATTTAAAATATTTATTTAGATAGAGTCATGTCATTTTTAGGTGTACACATTTATAAATCATTTTCAAATGATCCATTTTGTGCATATCTTGCAATCATTGCATTCCATGAGACTGTGCATTTCTTTGAGGCATAGTATTAAACCGTTCATGTTGCCTTGTCTATGCTTCCACACTTTGCATACATGTCTACAAGGACGGCTACAAATACAACATGTGACAAAATTCCTATATCCTTTCTGCTTTGATGGTTGTCCACACACTGTTCCCCAGATCCCATTTTAGCATAGGCAAGGAAGATGTTGGATAAGGTTGTGCAATTTGGTTTGACACATGCCAATTACATTTGGTTGAAAGTTTTTTGTTCATTTTCTTGAAAGTTTCTAAATCCTTATGAAAAATCCATTTTGTGCATATATTGCAATCATTGCATTCCATGAGACAACATTTCTTTGAGGCATCATGTCAAATAGTTCACGTGATGGAGACATGTTGTCATTGATGTCAAAAAGGTGTCCTCAGTTTGTTTGATGACATCAGGATAAGTGTAGTCAGATATGCAAATATGGTTAGAGATGAGATGCTTCTATTTGATCATGATATTTCAAGTTTTCCTTAGATGGATTCTAATATTCTTGGTGTTTGGTGTTGGTTTGGATTCTAATGTTCTTGGTGTTTAGTGTTGGTTTATGATGTTTATCATTGATCACATGACTTGTTTGATCAGGTTTGGCCTTCATGGTGTTTTTGAAGTTGATCAAGATGCAATTCTTCATATTATGTTCTCAATAGAACTTACAATGTGTCTTCATATTTCCTTTGGTAAGTGAGGTCACAAGGTGATTTGTTTGGGGTTGTCAAGTGTCGAAAAATGTTCATCATCCATGGTTATGCAGTGTGAAATGATGACCTTCATAGTAAGTGTGTTTTTGCTTTAGAGGAATTCATGGTTAAGGAAATTTTAGTCATGGTCTCATATGTGTTTATGATGTGTGTTTGGTTCATATTTGGTATTATGATACTTTGACTCGGTGATGCTAAAACATGGATGGTACTATATCAAGCACAGGACATGATGTTTTTAGTATGCAGTATATTATACAAGAGGTATGGCAGAAGTTACAAGTGCTTGCAAGTTCCAGTGACAGAAATTAAAATGACAGTGGCATTTAATGGTTGAGAGGTCTTCATTTCATATGTATAGTGATTGATGATTTTAACATTTAAGTGCCATTATAATGATGTCTTTGTCCTTATATTTAACCAATGGCATCAATCATCATTTGAGAGCCAATAAATATGTCTTTGAGTTTGAATAGCTATATACTATAAGCATATTTTATAAAAATAATAAAAAGATCGATGAAAAAAAGTGTTAAAAAGTCACATGTGACATAAGACTCGACCCCTCCTTATGTGCTTTGAGCCTTCCTTAAAGTGGTAGCCCGATCTCTATGGTCTTTTTGTTTATATTAGAAACTTTATTGTTTTTAACTCTCATTTCTATTGTTGACTTCAAATAAAGCCTTTTTATGTGGAGTTTTTTTTTTTAATTTTAAAAAGGCTAAAAACAGATTTGTTTCTATTTTAAGTGACAACAAAGACCAAGAGTCCTTGAAGATCAAAGTTTTTTTTATTAAAGATGATTTTGATTTTTATTGAAGATAATTTTCACAAATTGAAGGATTTTGAAGAAGATGAAGGTGAATGATTTTTTGTGAGAAGATTATTTTTTTAAGATGATGAGATTGATTTATTAATGGAGATTTTTAAGTAGAAGATGAATGACAAATAGGGCAGATTGATTTTTTTTTAGATATAGAGAAGATGAATTGACTGAAGATTTTGTCTAAAGGATATCATTTATGGTATTTTATTTTGGATTTGAAAATATATATGCAGGGTCATTAAATTTTTAATATAGAGGAGATGAAGAGTTTGAAGAAGAGGAGAGGAATATATCAAAAGATTAATATTTGCAGAGAAGAATTTGAAGAGGATTTTTTTTAATGATTATTGAAGACTTATTTTGTTGAGAAGATGAAGAGATTTTTATATTATGTGAAGAGGAAAATGAATTTGAGAAAAGAAGAATATGAATGGTGGAGGAATTTAATATTTTTTTTTTTAGGTTCTTTATTGATAAAAGAAATATATGCAAAGTTGAATATGAGGATTGTGAAGGATTGGAAAAGACATTTTTGTATTTCTTATAAATATTGGTTTTGCAGATGCATTGTGTGTGTGTGTGTGTGTGGATGTTATGCAGATCAATGATGAAGATAATTTGATCATACATATGAATGGTTGAGTGAACTAATTTATAGAGTAAAAGACACTTGTAGAGGTTTGTAATGTTTTTGATTGCAAGGAATCAAGCTCTGGTTGTAGTGATTGATGAAAGATTGATAGAGACAATTTGCAGAGATAATTGTTTACAGAGATTTGTAAGAGGAGCTTGTTTACAGAAGTGTGTAAAAGCAGATGGTCTTGATTTGAAAATCAAACAGGAAGTATAAGGCTGTATGATGAAACACAGAGTATACAATGGTGCAAATCAGATTGAATGGCAATCATGTCTTGCACACAAAGTTTGATGTTTTTGATAATGGTGATTGTGTTTGCCAATGAGGCACAATACGCTAGTGAGGCTTGTGGTCAATGAGACCTTCCTATGCCAGTGAGGCAAATTTCAGCCAGTGAGGCATCTTGTAGCTAGTGAGGCTTGTATTGTTAGTGAGACCTATTTGTATGTATTAGGGGTTGGTGCTTCTTGAAGTTGGTGCTTCTAAACATTGTAATTAGTGAGGTTTTTGATAAAGCCAGTGAGGCAGTTTTGGAGTGGTTTTTCTACCCCTAGAGGGTTTTCCACTCGTGCAAATCTTGTGTCATGATTCATATTGATCTTCTCTATGTGTGTGTGTGTATGATTTACTCATGAGGTGTTGTTTATATCCTCTTTTATTAGTAGTCTTATGTATATGTGTTTAACAATGTCTTCATCTTTTGTCTTGTAAACAAAAATTTGCAAAAAGTTAAAATTTATATAACACTGATTCACTCCCCCTCTCAGTGTTGTCCTAGACTCCTACAATTGGTATCAAAGCCTAGGTTCCCTTTTGAATCTTAATCAGCTTGGGTAGGTCTTGTGTGTGGAGTACCATGGGTAAATGCAAAAGAAATAAGAGCAAGAAAATTATCAAGTCTCAGACTAGTCAAAACTCTTCATCTTTATCAAATTCAAAGGTTGATATAGAACATGTTAATATAAATGTTCCCCAAGTTGAATCTGATATTGTATTAGAAGAAAAAGTTTCAGAAGTTCCTTAGTTTGATGGTTCAGATTTTTCAGTTTGGTATGTTAGAATGCAAGTGTATTTATCCTCTTTAGGATATGATGTTTTAATGTCAGTTGAGAATGGGTATTGTATTACTATAATAACAAAGAAGTTATTGAATGTAATCATATTGCAAAGAAGGCCATATTTTCTGCTCTATCTAATGATGTTTCTTGTCAAGTTATACATTGTGAAACAGCTCAGGATATCTGGAAAGAATTGATAAGAATTTATCAAGGTAATGATAAAGAAGAGGACAATTTGGTGTCTAATGAAAGTGACCATGAAAGAAGACAATCACATGAAGAAGTTGAAACCCAATCAGATTCAGAAGAAGCTAACATCATAAGTGATGATGATCAGGAATATGATGAACAAGATTAAGAGATTGATATGGAAGGAGAGCTCATATATGATCTGAGTGAACTCAAGAATTATAAGAAGGAGAACCAGAAATTAATGTTGCAGCTACAACAAGAAAGAGACTTCAAAGATAAAGAACTCTCTGATCTTCAAGAGCCAAGTTTTCAGATTGCAAATTTATGAACACAAATTGATAACTCAGATAATTTGATTATCAATCTGAAGATAGAGGTTGAGGAAGCTAAGAGGATAGCAAATGTTTCAAAATCTAACCTTGAAGTTAGAAGGATTGAAAATCTAAAATTAGAAAGTGATATTATCAATATGAGAACAGAGTATGATGGTCTCAAGGCTTTATCTAAGAAGTATATGGAGTTTGAAGAAAGCACAAGCAAGCTACATAAGATACTAGGTAAACAGAAACATCATCTGAACACAACTAAATTTGGTTATGAAGAAGGGGAATGTTCCAAAGCTATAGAGACTCCTAGAGGGAAATTTGATTTAAGTCATCATGTTGTTGCCACAAAAGGTAAAAGGAAGAGTGAAGCTGAACAAAAAACCAGAGATGAATTTGTGCACAATCAAAGAAGGAATTTAAAAAAACCTGCTCCTATAAGATAAACATACACGTACAGGTATAACTATTCATTTAATGGTTATTGTTATATTTGTAATCATTTTGGACATAAAGTAATTAATTGCATAAGGAATACTGATATTATTTGTTACAAGTACAATAATATTGGTCACATACAAAGAAACTGCAAAATGAATGGAAGGTATGATACTGCATGGAAGCATAACAAAATGCTCAAGGGATGTCAAAAAGGTACTATCAGTCTTTTGATTATGATTGTAACATAATTTGTTATAATTGCAACTCTCTTGGTCATAAAGCATACAGTTGCAGGAAAGCATCACATGATTTGAAAAAGTTGAAAAGAAAAGAAGGTATAAAGGTTTGGAGAAAGAAAGAACCTGTAAAAGTGTGGAAGCAGAAACAAACTCATGAGAAGACAAATCCTAAACTTGTGCATCTTGCACAAGTTACATCATCAGTTGAATAAAACATAGCATGAAGTAAGGGGGAGGTGTCAAATGCTCTATCAATTAACCCCGAGAAGTTTTAGGAAGGAGATCATTTGATATGATGATCTTGTCTATCTATCATTCTTGCCATTCTTTGAAATAGTTGATGATGATGTTGCTAACCAAGTTGATTTTTTAGTATATATCAGTGATACAGGTGATCATTGGCTCAACAAATTATTAGAAAAATGATCCTAATCATGTTGATGATTACAAAGGTTGAATTGACATTGCAATCCAAAGTGTTCTTGTAATGTGTTGATGCAGGAAGAACTTGTTAATGTAGTTGGTTTGTTGGTATACAAAATTGATGGACTGGATGCTCATATGGAAGTGTTCTTGATGTGATAATCTCACATGTTTCTTTGATGTTTTTCATCATTAATATGTTTCAGGGAGGTATGTACAAATTGTGTGGTTCTAGTTTTGAAGTGGTATCAGGTGTTCATGATCAATGACATGTTCAGTGGATGCAAGGTGTTGATTAGTTGTTAAAGAGTTTAATGCACAAAAAGAATGATGATGTTGAATGTCTTGTCCTATTCATATCATGTTGGTGTTGACAAAGATTAAGTTGTTAGGATATTGCAATTCAAATGTTGTTGATATTAATCTTCATGTATTTTGATCATGTGTGTCTTGCATTAGTTTTGGAGCTTTCAGGTGGATTGGACATAGTACCAAAAGAAGATGGTGCAACAATGATGATATTTATGAGTAGTGAGTCATTTTTCTCAGGGAGAGAGAATAGCCTTTGTCATCAGATGTCAAAAAGGGGGAGAAAAAGAAAAATTTCTTTATGGAGTTTTGCCATCAATGACAAAGGGGGAGATTGATGGAGACGGGTTATCATTGATGTCAAAAAGGTGTCCTTAGTTTGTGTGATGTCATCAGGATAAGTGTAGTCAGATATGCAAATATGGTTAGAGATGAGATGCTTCTGTTTGATCATGATATTTCAAGTTTGCCTCAGATGGATTCTAATATTCTTGGTGTTTGGTGTTGGTTTGGATTCTAATGTTCTTGGTGTTTGGTGTTGGTTTATGATGTTTATCATTGATCATAGGACTTGTTTGATCAGGTTTGGCCTTCATGGTGTTTTTGAAGTTGATCAAGATGCAATTCTTCATATTATGTTCTCAAGAGAACTTACAATGTGTCTTCATATGTCCTTTGGTAAGTGAGGTCACAAGGTGATTTGTTTGGGGTTGTCAAGTGTTGAAAAATGTTCATCATCCATGGTTATGCAGTGTGAAATGATGACCTTCATAGTAAGTGTGTTTTTGCTTTAGAGGAATTCATGGTTAAGGAAATTTTAGTCATGGTCTCATATATGTTTATGATGTGTGTTTGGTTCATATTTGGTATTATGATACTTTGACTTAGTGATGCTTAAACATGGATGGTAGTATATCAAGCATAGGACATGATGTTTTTAGTATGCAGTATATTATACAAGAGGTATGGCAGAAGTTACAAGTGCTTGCAAGTTCCAGGGACAGAAATTAAAATGACAGTGGCATTTAATGGTTGAGAGGTCTTCATTTCATATGTATAGTGATTGATGATTTTAACATTTAAGTGCCATTATAATGATGTCTTTGTCCTTGTATTTAACCAATGGCATCAATCATCATTTGAGAGCCAATAAATATGTCTTTGAGTTTGAATAGCTATATTCTATAAGCATAGTTTATAAAAATAATAAAAAGACTGATGAAAAAAAGTGTTAAAAAGTCACATGTGACATAAGACTCGACCCCTCCTTATGTGCTTCGAGCCTTCCTTAAAGTGGTAGCCTGATCTCTATGGTCTTTTTGTTTATATTAGAAACTTTATTGTTTTTAACTCTCATTTCTATTGTTGATTTCAAATAAAGCCTTTTTATATGGAGTTTTTTTTTTAAAGGCTAAAAACAAATTTGTTTCTATTTTAAGTGACAACGAAGACCAAGAGTCTTTGAAGATAGAAGTTTTTTTATTAAAGATGATTTTTATTTTTATTGAAGATAATTTTCACAAATTGAAGGATTTTGAAGAAGATGAAGGTGAATGATTTTTTGTGAGAAGATTATTTTTTAAGATGATGAGATTGATTTATTAATGGAGATTTTTATGTAGAAGATGAATGACAAATAGGGCAGATTGATTTTTTTTAGATATAGAGAAGATGAATTGACTGAAGATTTTGTTTAAAGTATATCATTTATGGTATTTTATTTTGGATTTGAAAATATATATGTAGGGTCATTAAACTTTTAATACAGAAGAGATGAAGAGTTTGAAGAAGAGGAGAGGAATATATCAAAAGATTAATATTTGCAGAGAAGAATTTGAAGAGGATTTTTTTTAATGATTATTGAAGACTTATTTTGTTGAGAAGATGAAGAGATTTTTATATTATGTGAAGAGGAAAATGGATTCGAGAAAAGAAGAATATGAATGACAGAGGAATTTAATATTATTATTTTTAGGTTCTTTACTAATAAAAGAAATATATGCAATGTTGAATATGAGGATTGTGAAGGATGTGAAAGGACATTTTTGTATTTCTTATAAATATTGGTTTTGCAGATGCATTGTGTGTGTGTGTGTGGATGTTATGCAGATCAATGATGAAGATAATTTGATGATACATATGAATGGTTGAGTGAACTAATTTGCAGAGTAAAAGACACTTGTAGAGGTTTGTAATGTTTTTGATTGCAAGGAATCAAGCTCTGGTTGCAGTGATTGATGAAAGATTGATAGAGACAATTTGTAGAGATAATTGTTTATAGAGATTTGTAAGAGGAGCTTGTTTGCAGAAGTGTGTAAAAGAAGATGGTCTTGATTTGAAAATCAAATAGGAAGTATAAGGCTGTATGATGAAACATAGAGTATACAATGGTGCAAATCAGATTGAATGACAATCATGTCTTGCACATAAAGTTTGATGTTTTTGATAGTGGTGATTGTGTTTGCTAGCGAGGCACAGTACGCTAGTGAGGCTTGTGGTCAATGAGACCTTCCTATTCCAGTGAGGCAAATTTTAGCCAATGAGGCATCTTGTAGCCAGTGAGGCTTGTATGGTCAGTGAAATGTATTTGTATGTATTAGGGGTTGGTGCTACTTGAAGTTGGTGCTTCTAAACATTGTAATTAGTGAGGTTTTTGATAAAGCCAATGAGGCAGTTTTGGAGTGGTTTTTCTACCCCTGGAGGGTTTTCCACTCATGCAAATCTTGTGTCATGATTCATATTTATCTTCTATGTGTGTGTGTCTGTATGATTTAGTCATGAAGTGTTGTTTATATCCTCTTTTATTAGTAGTCTTATGTATATGTGCTTAACAATGTCTTCATCTTTTGTCTTGTAAACAAAAATTTGCAAAAAGTTAAAATTTATACAACATTGATTCACCCCCCCTCTCAGTCTTGTCCTAGACTCCTACATCATTTGCCTTGTATATGCTTCCACACTTTGCATACATGTCTCGTAGGGTAGTTACAAATACAACATTTGATAAAATTCCTATATCCTTTATGCTTTGATGGATGTCCATACTGTGTTCCAAAGATACCATTTTGGCAGAGGCAAGGAAGATGTTGGCTAAGGTTTTGGAATTTGGCTTTACATCGGCCAATTGCATTTTCTTGAAATCTTCTAAAGCCTTATCAAAAAATCCATTTTGCTCATATCTTGCAATCATTGCATTCCATGAGACAACATTTCTTTGAGGCATAATTTCAAATACTTTACGTGCCTTGTCTATGCTTCCACACTTTGCATACATGTCTTCGAGGGTAGTTGTATCTACAACATCTAACAAAATTTAGATATCTTTTATGCTTTGATGGATGTCCATACCATGTTCCAAAGATCCCATTTTGGCATAGGCAAGGAAGATACTAGCTAAGGTTGTGGAATTTGGCTTTACACCTACCAATTGTATTTTCTTGAAATTTTATAAAGCCTTATCAAAAAATCCATTTTTGCATAGCTTGCAATCATTGCATTCCATGAGTTGGCCTTTCTTTGAGGCATCATGTCAAATAGTTCATGTACCTTGTCTATGCTTCCATACTTTGCATACATGTCTACTAGGGTAGTTGCAACTACAAGATCTGACAAAATTCCCATATCCTTTGTGCTTTGATGGATGTCCATACCATGTTCCAAAGATCCCATTTTGGCATATGAAGGAAGGATGTTGGCTAAGGTTATGGAATTTGGCTTTACACCTCTCAATTGCATTTGCTTGAAAGTTTCTAAAGCCTTATTAACAAATCCATTTTGTGCATATCTTGTAATTATTGGATTCCATGAGATGGCATCTCTTTGAGGTGTTCTATCAAATAGTTCATGTTCCTTGTCTATGCTTCCACACTTTGGATACATTTCTACTAGGGTAGTTGCAACTACAACAGATTTGATGAAATTCACATATCCTAAATATGCTTTGATGGATGTCCTTACCCTATTCCAAAGATCCCATTTTGGCATAGGTAGGGTGGATGTTGGCTAAGGTTGTGGAGTTTGGATTTACCCCCACTAATTGCATTTTCTTGAAAGTTTCTAAAGCCTTATGACCAAATCCATTTTGTGCACATCTTGCAATTATTGCATTGGACATTAGATGACATCTCTTTGAGGTGTTCTATCAAACAGCTCACATGCCTTGTTTATGATTCCACACTTTGCATACATGTCTACTAGGGTAGTTGCAACTACAACAGATCTGACAAAATTCCCATATCCTTTATGCTTTTATGGATACCCATACCATGTTCCAAAGATCCCATTTTGACATAGCTAGGGAGGACGTTGGTTAAGGTTATGGAATTTGGATTTACACCTGCCAATCACATTTGCTTGAAAGTTTCTAAATCCTTATCAACAAATCCATTTTATGCATATCTTGCATTTATTACATTCCATGAGATGGCATCTCTTTGAGGTGTTCTGTCAAACAATTCACATGCCTTGTCTATGCTTTGACACTTTACATCATGAATATTGAAGCTAACTTTTATTTGGATAACAAATAAATATATTGTGAACCTATTTGCAACAACTTATGATATGGTTTTCATATAATTAGTTTTTGTATATAAATTATTAGTTAAATTTTACACTTTTATGTTAAGAAAAATATGGAATATGAAACATACAATAAAGCATTTTTGTTAAGAGAATGGTGGGTACAAGGAAAGGTGCATCCAATCATAGGATTTATCATTTAGGCCTTTATAAGTGTTTTTTAGATGAATCTAACAATTCATAGTTTGAATCATATAAGGAAATATAATTTGTTTATGCTAAATTATTAGATTGATGCTAAGTGTTATTTAACATATTTGTTGTAATCTTCTTTTTGTATACATCTCATAACAATCATGATATTGAAACTACTAGATTTGATATAGAAACTACTAGATTTGATATTATAATCATAGATAATTTTTCATCTTACATGTTAAACATATCCTCATTTCACCTTCTATATGTTTGACATCATTTTCCTACCTTCATCTCACCTTAGATATATGTTTGACATTATATGTTTAGTTAGGGAGAGACTTAGAGAGAGATTGAGAGGGAGATGATATCTTTGACATTATTGTTGTAGATATGTGCATAATCGGTGTTGTCATTGATGTCAACATATCTTTGTTGCCATTGGTGTCAACTGTATCCTATTTTGTTGCCTATCTAGAAGTTTGGAATGTTGAGGATATTGAGAAAATTAAGGGAGATCAATGTCTACGGACCATATGGCTATGTAGAGGATGGTTTGAAATAGCTCCAGTTAAGATTTGAGGAGTCAGCATTAAGATATGGTGAAGTTATGGTCTTCTGAGTGGAAAAAGCTTTTGTAGTTGTTTAGTGATGACAAATTGACAAGAAGTTGGTCCAGATTGATCTGGTATGAGCATTTTATGATCTGTGGATCTAAAGGCATGTCTGGGATGTTGGTGTGTTCCCTCAACTCGAGTGGTTTGTGGTTTGGAGGTCCATAAGCAATCCCTCTAGTTTGACAGTCATAGTAGATAGTGTTCTTGAGGTTCCAGATGAAGGTGTAAGAGATTCTAGTGACTTGGAGGAGTGTGGATGTTTCTATTGAATTCATTATGCTTGTGGTGGTCTCTGGATCATGTGGTTGCTATGTTGAAGGTTTGCATTGAAGTTTGAGCTTGTTGATGAAGTTTTCCTTCTTGGTGTTGCTGTTCTTCCCAGTCTTGGCTGACCGAATGATCCAAGCGTGTTGCATATGTTCAAAAAGCAATTCTCTAGAGCGTGGCATGTTGATTTAAGGCCTAGTTGTGTTTGGCAGACAGCGTGGAGATTTGTATTAAGTTGAGTGAAAGGAGTGCTGACCTTGATGTTTATTCCAAGGCTGATGAAGCATATAAAGAAGTGTAGTTGAGCTGAGGAAAATTATCCTTGAGCGAATTATCAAATATGAAGAAAGGATCAGAAGCAGAGTAGAGAAGAATAGGAGTAGAAGAATAAAAGCAGAATAGAGTGAAGAGTTGGTGAAGAAGAGTTTGAAGGCAGAGTAGAAGTTTTATGAGCATTCAATGGTACTGAATCAGGCATGAAGTAGATGCTATTTCTTAGTCAAATTCTTTTTGTATTAAACATATATTTCTTGTAGGTAGTGAGCCTCTCTTTTGAGCAGTGAGCTCTGGGCAGTGAGCTCGAAGGCAAGTGCCTTCCCATTCTTTTAAGTACTTTTAACAGGGTACAAATTTTGTGGGCTAACACCCACCGTGGTTTTTCCCTTAACTGGGTTTCCACGTCAAAATCTTGGTGTCAAATGTGTTGATCATGTTTCTTCTTATGTGATGTTGTTTCATGCTTTAATAATCAATTTGGAAATTGTGAAAGAAGTTTAAGGAGTAGAAAATGTTATTTTTGTGACAACTGATTCACCCCCCCCTCAGTTGTTCGGTCTAATTCTAACAATTATATCCTCATTTCACCTTCTATAGGTCTAGCATACCCTCATTTCACCATCTATATGGGTTACAAAAAGAGAAGAATGAGGAAGAGGGGGGGAGAGAGAGAGAGAGAGAGATGTCTAGCATGATTTGTATATCCTCATTTCACCTTCTATATAGTTTTTGGATGCTTTGCATATCCTCATTTCACCTTCTATATGGTTCTTGGATGCCTTGCATATCCTCATTTCACCTTTCTACATTCACTTTACATCTACCAATTGCATTTTCTTGAAATTTTTGAAATCCTTATAAAAAAATTCATTTTGTGCATATATATTGCAATCATTGCATTCCATTAGACATCATTTCTTTGAGGTATCATGCCAAACTATTCACATGCCTTGTCTATGATTCCACACTTTCAATACATGTCTAAAAGAGCAGTTGCAAATACAATATGTGACAAAATTCCTATATCCTTTATACTTTGATGGTTGTCTATACCCTGTTCTGAAGATCTCATTTTGGCATAGGCAAGGAGGATGGTGGATAAGGTTGTGGAATTTAGATTTACATCCACCAATTGCATTCCATGAGACAAAATTTCTTTGAGGCATCATGTCTAATAGTTCACCTGCCTTGTTGATATAGAAGCATAGGCTCAAAACCAATCAAGTGACTTTAGGAGATGGCAATGAGGACATTTTCATGTTTCCAAGTGGTCTTGCAGGTCAAGACATCCATTTAAGTCATTTAGATAAGGGTTTCCCATTTTCCCACCAAAATAGACTATTTGAAATTGTGATGATTCCATGAGGTGTAATATACATGAATATACGTAATCCAATGAGTTAGACTCCTTGAAGCAACTTATTTTGTATTTTATAGAAAACTAAGTACTCTTGGCCATTGAGGGGGTGGTTTTAGTAAATTTTGATTTTCTCCCAATTCCACCATATGCAAGTATATACAGAGCTACAAGAAAGATTTTAGAGGTTGGTCAAACGTGTAAGTGCCATTTTGAATAAGCCCTATTCTATTTAGCCTAAAGAGACCATGTTTTAGTGTATTTTTGAGAATTCTTATGTTGGGTGATTGATTTCTATAAGGGAAGTGTTTAGACATGTTATATATGCCTATTTACACCTTCCCTATCAATCTCAAGGTTTAAATCCACATGCAAGTCTCTATTGTTACATTACAGACCCCAAAATAGGCTTAATTTGACTGTAAGAGTCCAATTTTTTCCTATTCCATACAAAACAACCCTATGTCAATTTCACATATGTTTTACAATGACCAAAAGGGTATCCAAATTAGGTCTCAGATCTCCATTATTAGGTGTATTATGCAAGTTATGAAAGGAAAGGTCTCTAAGAAGGGCTACAAACTCCTAGGCCACTTACAAGGCAAGCACATGTGGATTTGTCTTTCTCTTGCAAAATGAGAGAGAGAGAGAGAGAGAGAGAGAGAGAGAGAGAGAGAGAGAGAGAGAGAGAGAGAGAGAGAGAGAGAGAGAGAGAGAGAGAGAGAGAGAGAGAGATGTTTTGCATGATTCGCATATCCTCATTTCACCTTCTATATGGTTTCTATGCTTTGGATATCCTCATTTCACCTTTCTACATTTTCTTTACACTTGCCACTTTGCATACATGTCTATCAAGGCAATTGCAACTACATCTAACAAAATTCCCATATCCTTTATGCTTTGATGGATGTAGCTAGAACACATTCCATACCTCGTGGGGTCGAATTAACTGGCAAATGTGTCCGGGTGGGTGGGTGAATACTTAGGGAGGTGTCTTTTTAGTGGCAAAGCCTCCTAGTCATTAGTGGCTACATCAAATGTAGACAATCTCACAAGAGCCCTAAGACAAAAAAGGTGTCAAACTTTGGACCAGTTGTTCCATCAAACCTGACACCTATGAATATCTCCTTTGCATGTACAGGTGGATGCTAGGTCCACCTACAAATACATACCACAAATTTTTTAAAATCAATTTTGTTTGCCTATGGTGGCAAGGAATGCATTGTTCCAAAATACTTTAGTTTCATGTAGTGGACAGGTGCTAGAAGTGATATTTTGTATTCCACAGCTCCTGGGGCCAAGCTGATAGTGCTAACACATTAGAGTGAGAAGGTAAATGCTAGGATAGGTCTTGTTTTGTGTGCCAAGTCTCCCAGTTGTTCGAGGAAGTAGGCTACTGGCAAAGTCACTTAAGATCCCTAAGAGCAAAAAACTACCAGACTTTGACAGAGTAGTTCTTAGAACTCGTGGAAGTTGGGAATATTTTGTTTAGACCTATAGGTGTGCATGGGGTCCATCCACAATAACCTCTCTCAGTTTTGGTCAACTCCAATCTGTTTGACCATGCTGAAATCAAATGCATTCTTGCAAAATGCTTCAGTTTTATGCAGTGGAAAGGTGCTAGGAGTGACATTTTACATTCCACAACTTTTGGGGCCAAATTGAAAGTGCCAATACATCAAGATGGGTGAATAAATTCTAGGGAGATCTCTTTCATGCACCAAATATCACAATCACTCGGGGTAGTAGGCTACTAGCAAAGTCACTTAAGATCTTAAGAGCAAAAAATTGCCAAACTTTGACGGAGTAGTTCTCAAAATTCATGGTAGCTAGGAATGTTATGTTTAGACCTACAGGTGAACATAGGGTCTATCCACAATAACCTCTCTCAGTTTTGGCCAACTCCAATCCATTTGACCATGTTGAAATGAAATGCATTCTTGCAAAATGCTTCAGCTTCATGTAGTAGAAAGGTGCTAGGAGTGAGATTTTGCATTCCATAGCTCATGGGGCCGAAAAAACATTTCCAACACATCAGAGTGGGTGGGTAAATGGTAGGGGAGTTCTCATTTGGTGTGCCAACTATCGCAGATGTTCAGGGCAGTAGGCTACTGACAAAGTCACTTGATTAAAATCCCTACTACAAAAAAACTACCAAACTTTGATAGAGTAGTTCTTAGAATTTGTTGCAGCTGGGAATCTTTTGTTTGGACATTCAAGTGCATGTGGGGTCTATCCACAATAACCTCTCTCAATTTTGGTAAACTCCAAACTGTTTGACCATGCTGAAATCAAATGTATTCTTGTAAAATGCTTCAGTTTCATGCAGTGGAAAGGTGCTAGGAGTGACATTTTGCATTCGACATCTCATGGGGTTGAACCAATAGCACCAATACATCAAGGTGGGTAGGTAAATTCTAGGTGAGGTCTTATTTCATGCACCAAGTGTCACAGTTATTCAGGGCAGCAAGCTATCGACAAAGTCACTTAAGATCCTAAGAGCAAAAAACTGCCAAACTTTGACGGAGTAGTTCTCAAAAATATTGGTAGCTAAGAATGATTCATTTAGACCTACAAGTGCACATGAGGTCCATCCACAATAACCTCTTTCATTTTTTGTCAACTCCAATCATTTGACAATGTCAGGATTAAATGCATTCTTGCAAAATGCTTCAGTTTCATGCAGTGGAAAGGTGCTAGGAGTGAAATTTTACATTCCACAACTCGTGGGGCTGAATCGACTACTTCAACATGTCAGGGTGGGTAGGTAAATGCTAGGGGAGGTCTTGTTTCATGTTCTAAGTGTCCCATTCATTCGAGGTAGCAGGCTATCGATAAAGTCACTTAAGATCTTAAGAACAAAAAACTGTCAAACTTTGACGGAGCAGTTCTCAAAATTTGTGGCAGCTGGGATTGTTTCATTTGGACCTACATGTGCATGTGAGGTCCATCTATAATAATCTCTCTGAGTTTTGGTCAACTCCAATCTATTTGACCATGTCGAAATCAAATGCATTCTTGCAAAACACTTAAGTTTCATGCAACACAACCTTGCCAGGTGCCACATTTTTCATTTTGCTCATCATGGGGCCAAACTGACCATGCCAACATGTCAAGGTGGGTGGTTAAATACTAGGGGAGGTCTTGTTTCATGTGCCAAGTGTCCCAGTCATTCCAGGTTGAAAACTACAGGCAAAGTGTGACTTTGCTTGTAGCTTACAGCTTGGAATGACTGGGAGACTTGGCACACAAAATAAGACCTCCCCTAGCATTTACCCACCCACCTCGATGTGTTGGCACAATCAGTTCAACCCAATGAGTTGTGGAATGCAAAATTTCACTCCTAGAACCTTTCCACTTTGTTGGTTGCTTGCAACGCGGAATGACTGAGTCACTTGGTGCATGAAATGAGACCTCCCCTAGTATTTACCCACCCACCCCAATGTGTTAGCATAGTCGGTTCGACCCCATGACCTGTGGGATGAAAAATTTCACAACTAGCTCATTTTCACTTTGTTGGTAGATTGTAGCCCAGAATGACTGAGACACTTGGCACATGAAATAAGACTTCCCATAGCATTTAACCACCCACCCCGACATGTTGGCACACTTGGTTCAGCCCCACAACCTATGGAATGCAAAATTTCACTCCTAGCACCTTTTGACTTTACTAGTAGCTTGCAGCCCAAAATGATTGAGACACTTGGTGCATGAAACGAGACCTCACCTAGCATTTACCAACCCACCCCAAAGTGTTGGCATAATTGGTTTGGCCCCATGACCTGTGGAATGCAAAATTTCACTCCTAGCACCTTTCCACTCTGCTGGTAACTTGCAGCCCAGAATGACTGAGACACTTGGTGCATGAAACAAGACCTCCCCTAGCATTTATCCACCTACCCCGATGTGTTAGCATAGTCAGTTTGGGCCCATGACCTGTGGAATGCAAAATTTCACTGCTGGCATATATCCACTACATGAAAATGAAACATTTTGCAAGAATGCATTTGATTTTAGCATGGTTAAATGGATTGGAGTTGACCAAAAGTGAGAGGTTATTGTGAACAGACTCCACATTCACCTGTGGTCCAAACAAAAACATTCCCATCTTCCACAAATTCTAAGAACTACTTCTTCAAAGTTTGACAATTTTTTGTTCTCAGGGATCTTAAGTGATTTTGCCAATAACTTGTTGTCCTGAATGACTCAGAAACTTGGTTCATGAAATGAGACCTCCCCTAGCATTTACCCACCCACCCCAATGCATTGGCACTATCGGTTCATCCCCACAAACTATGGAATGCAAAATCTCACTCCTAGCACCTTTCCACTGCATGAAACTAAAGCATTTGTAACAATGCATTTGATTTCAGCACGGTCAAACAGATTGGAGTTGACCAAAACTAAGAGAGGTTATTATGGATGGACCCCACATGCACCTATAAGTCTGAATAGAATATTCCCAGCTGCCATGAATTTTGAGAACTATTCCGTCAAAGTTTGGTAGTTTTTTACTCTTAAGGATCTTAAGTGACTTTGCTAGTAGCCTGCTTCTTCTAATGACTGTGACACTTGGTGCACCAAACAAGACCTCCTATAGCATTTACCCACCCACCCCGATGTGTTGGGGCTATCAGTTTGACCCCATGACAAGCAGAATGAAAATATGGGTCCTAACAAGGTTGTGTTGTATGAAACTGAAGCATTTTACAAGAATGCATTTGATTTTGGCATAGTCAAACTATTTTGAGTTGATCAAAACTGAGATAATTTATTGTAGATAGACCCCACATGCACATGTAGGTTTGAACAGAATAATCTTAGCTACCACAAATTCTGAGAAATGCTCTGTCAAAGTTTGGAAGTTTTTTGCTCTTAGGGATCTTAAGTGACTTTATTGGTAGTCTACTACCTCAAATGACTAGGACACTTAGCGCATGAAACGAGACCTCCCCTAGCATTTACCCACCCACCATGATGTGTTGGCATTGTCAGTTCAGCCCCACGAGTCGTGGAATACAAAATGTCACTCCTAGCACCTTTCCACTACATGCAACTAACATATTTTGCAATAATGCTTTTGATTTCGATGTTAGAAATGAAAGCACAACTACTCAACTAAAATCTAATTCAAATGTATATTTAATGATCTTTAACAGAGTATTAATGATGGAGATTATATCACAGAAAATAAACCCACAATATAGAAATATACCAGAAGTAGAATGAAGCACATAACACAAGTGTTTAACATTGAGAAAACCCTTGCGGGTAAAAAACTCCACCAAGAAAAGAGGCCAAGTTGTATTATCTTCACAAAAGGAGATTGTAAATACATTCTCTTCCTCTATTTTTCAACCTTCACTCTGGCAAAACCTAGGTACCTGTAAATTGTTATGCCATTCATCTACTAAGGCATGGTTTATATAGAATTTACAATCCTCAAGATAGGTGTCCACCTTGGAATCTCCACCCATGCAACAATAAATGTTTTCATACATGCATCCTAAACTTGGGAAAAGATGCCGATGCAAAACTTGGGCACCTAGGGGCAAAAATAGCCACTTACAGCATCTTATGATGCATCATAACCATCATAGATACCACTAAAAAATAATATTCCCAAGATAGATACTTGGAGCTAAACATAGCAACTTATAACACATTAATAACCATCATATGTGTCATAGTGTCATAGAATCTTATGACAACTTGCAGCTATCAAAGATTATTTGCATGCACCCACCAAACATTATGACATGCATCATACAAGCTAAAAATAGTAGATTCTCCATATGGGCACCCCACCTTGACCAATTACCATTTACCATAGTAAATGACATCTCGTAACTATCATCGGTAAATCCAGAACTTACAGATGCAGTAACTTCATAATTATCATGGTCAGTAAATAATTTTTACCACTACCGGTGATACTAGTACATCCCTTATGGGTAATTACAAAAATAATAAATGGAATAATACAATAATTGGATTTACAAGGTTAATGGCACCTTATCCCAACATTCTCTCACTTGACATTATACATTGTAAATTAACCCATAGGAAATCAGTATGAAAAATAATCAGGCATTAGAAACAAGGCCCATGGCCTCTCTACACCACACGAACTTCTTTGTGCTCACAGGCTTGGTCAATGAATCTGCAACATTCTCCTAATTGTCTAGATTCTTCATCTTAGTCTGTCCATTTGCAACCAACTCTTAAACAAAGTGATACTGAACATCTACATGCTTAGTCTGAGCATGATACATAGGATTCTTGGCCAAATAGATAGCATTCTGGCTATCACAACTAATCTGAATGATCCTGCAATCAGATCCAATACCTGTACACAGTCTCCTCAACCAAATTGCCTCTTTAGAGACATGGGTAGCAGCCATATACTCTGCTTCTATGGTGGACAAAGCAACTATGGGCTACCTCTTACTCATCCAACTCACTACTCCTCCAAACAGAATAAACACATAGCCACTAGTGGACTTTTCACTATCTAAGTCACCTTCCCAATCTGCATCAACGAAACCATGTATGTCTAAAGATTTATCGACACTATCAGTACTAGAATAAACCAAACAATGATTAGGAGTACCTGCAAGATATTTAAGCACCCTCTTCGCATAATTCTAATGATGTCTACCAAGGTTAGAAATAAATCTTCTCAAAACTCCCATTGCTTGGGAAATATCTGGCCTAGTGCAAACCATTGCATACATCAAACTCCCTACAACACTAGCATATGGCACATTAGACATATCCTCAAGATCATCCTCAGTCTTTGGACACATATCTAATGAAATCTTAGTACCAATGGGTAAAGGAACTCTAACTGGGTTACAGTCCTGCAGACTAAATCTCTACAAAATGGTATTCATATACTTACTTTGTGACAACCAAAGCTTTCTATTACATATGTCCCTCCTGATCTCCATTCCCAAAATATACCTGTTAGCTCCAAGATCATTCATATCAAATGCACGTGAAAGTTGGGCTTTAAGTTCACTGATCATACCCTTAGTATTGCTGAAAAATAACATGTCATCAACATACAGTGCAATAACTAGTATAGAGTCATCAATACAATGAATGTAAACACAATGATCCTCCTCACTTCTAACAAAACCCAATTTCAACACAAATGAATCAAACTTTTGATACCACATTCTAGGGGACTATTTCAAACCATAAAGAGACCTCTTCAACCTACAAACCCAATGTTCTTTTCCTTTTACCTCAAAATATGTAGATTGTTGCATATAAATTTCTTCCTCAAGATCTCCATGCAAGAATGCAATTTTAATATCTATTTTCTCAATCCCCCAATCAAAGGCTGCAACAATGGATAAAAAAAATCTAATAAAAGTCAATTTAGCAATAGGAGAGAAAATCTCACCAAAATCAACTCCCTCTCTCTAGGAGTAGCCCTTGGCTACCAGTCTATCCTTGTACTTCTCCAATGACTCGTCGACTCCAAACTTCTTCTTGAAGACTCACTTATAACCTATGGCCTTTCTTCCATTGAGTAAGCAAAGAAGATCCCAAGTGTTACAAGAATCTAAAGCCATCATCTCCTCCTACATGGCTAACTGCCAAGACTCACAATCATCTGAAAGAATAGCTTCCCTGTAGGATCTAGGCTCATTGTTAGTACTCAATAAAGAAAATACACAATGGAAATCTGGTGGGCTATACCTGTCAACTAAATTTCATTATCTTGTGGATCTTCTCAAGGGTGGAGTAAGAGTCTCAACTTGTTCTTCTGCATGATCATCTATACCAACTTTTTCTATAACAACAGATTCATCTTCATCATAACTACTCAAATCTTCTTCTTCTTCTTCACCCCTAATCCATCATTCTATTTTTCCTGAGATGCATCTTGCTACTCTAAATCAAAGTGCGATCTCTTTACCTTTTCATCTTTTTCTTTTAGCTGCTTAGGTTCAGAAATAGCTCTAAGTTCCTTGAAAATAACATATGTAGAATATATAATATTACGGGTTAGTGGATTCCAAAGCTTATAACCTTTGACATTATCACCATATCCAATGAATGTACACTTTTTAGCTTTTAAATCCAACTTAGATCACTTTTCCTTAGGCACATAAACAAAATCCTCATAGTTAAAAACCTTTAAATGTGAAACAAAAGGTTTCTTACTTTCCCACACTTCATAAGGTGTTGAATCAAGAGCCTTACAAGGAGATTTGTTAATCAAGTAGCATGCAGTACACATAGCCTCTACCCAAAAACATTTATCCAACTATGCATCACTCATCATACTTCTGGCTCTTTCCATGATTGTTCGGTTTATCCTTTCTGCAACACCATTATGTTGTGGTGTATATAGAGTTATCTTTTGTCTGATAATACCTGCATGCTTGCAAAACTCATCAAATTCCTTAGAGCAATATTCCACTCCATTGTTAGATCTTAATATTTTTATCTTCAATTCTGATTGGTTTTCAAATAAGACTTTAAAATCCTTAAACTTAGTGAAAACTTCAGATTTGTGTTTCATAAAATAACTCTAAGTAAATCTGGACACATCATCAATGAAGGTAACAAAATAATGAGATTTTCTGATAGAATCATTATCCACGGGTCCAAACACATCCGTATGAATAATTTCTAAATTCTCTTTTGCTCTATTGCTTCCTAAAGGAAATGATTTTCTATTTTGTTTACCAAACACATAATACTCATAGAAATCAAAGTGTTTATCAAAACAAGAGAAACCGTCCAACAAATCTTTATTCTTAATAGTTTTCAAAATATTATTACTTGTGCGACCCAATCTACGGTGCCACAACATACATGAATTTTCAGTACTGGCCTCAGATACATATGAGGCATTACAAACTATAGCAGCTTCAAGCTTGAACAGGTTTCCCAATCTCTTCCCCTCCGCTACCACCAAGTTCCCTCTCACCAATCTACAACCATGTTTATCAAAAATCACATGCATTCCCAAATCATTCAGCTTTGAAATAGAAATCAAATATCTAGCTAATCCAGGAGCATGATAAACATCAGGGAGGGTTTTAATCCTCCCATCACTGAAACACAACAGTACCTTGCCTTTGCCAACTATTAGATATACAGAGTTGTCCCCAAGGTACACATTACCTCCATCATATTCTTCATATGTGGAGAACCATTCCTTATGTGGGGTCATATGAAATAAGCATCCTGAGTGAACCAACCAGTGATCATTAGAAACAACATTACATGCAGAAAGTAAAACATCTTCACCTGCATTTGTGAACTTATCAGAAGCACTCTCCCACTATTTCTTTTGGTTTTTGCACTTCTTCTTCACATGTCCCCTTTTATAGTAGTTCCAACACTTAACTTTGTTCTTCTTCCTAGAAGTCTTATATCGGCCCTTGGACTTGTCCTTAGCCCCTTTCTGATCTCCTTTCGGTCCCCTTTCCTTAGACCTTCCCCTGACACTAAGAGCAACCCCTGAACTATCTAAACTCTTCTTCCTTAGTTCATGTGACAATAAAATTGCAACAAGGGCATCCAACTTGGGATCTGCGAGGTTAGCAGTGATAGCTAGTATAACATTCTGCCAAGACTTGGGTAAAGTACAAAGAAGCAAGATACATTTATCTTCCTCATCAACATTAACAACTACTGAAGCAAGTTGACTCAACAACAAATTAAATGAATTTTAATGCTCTGCAACTAAATCACCCTCTCTCATTTTCATGGAAACTAATTTTCTTTCTAAATAGAGTTTATTTACCATACTCTTGGCTTTATAGATCTCACCCAACCAATTCCATAATTTATGTGTGGTCTCTTCCTTTGTGACATTCAGAAGGATAGAATCTGAAAGACACAAATAGATGGTTCCTCGTGCCTTCTTATCCAATCTAGCCCACTCATCCGGAGAGACATCATTAGGTTTCTTCTCGTTTTGGACAGCCAACCACTGGTTTCTTTTTTCCAACAAATCCTCCATTTTTAGCTTCCACAACTCATACCTCGTTCTGTTGAACTTCTCAATGTCCAAATGAGAGGTTGATGCAATGGTTATGCAGCCATAATAACTCAAGATCTACAAAACAAACACAATCAAATCTCCCACTATAGCTACAGCGTCCACACTACCACCCAAGAGTCAAAGCTTGCCAGGCTCTGATACCAAATGTTAGAAATGAAAGCACAACTACTCAATGGAAATCTGATTCAAATGTATATTTAATGATCTTTAACAAAGTATTAATGATGGAGATCGCATCATAGAAAATAAACCCACAATACAAAAATATACCAAAAGCATATTGAAGCACATAACACAAGTGTTTAACATGGAGAAAACCCTTGCAGGTAAAAAACTCCACCAATAAAAGAGGCCAAGTTGTATTATCTTCACAAAAGGAGATTACAAATACATTCAATTCCTCTATCCTTCAACCTTCACTCTGGCAGAACCTGGGTACCTATAAATTGTTATGCCACTCATCTACTATGCTATGGTTTATATAGAACTTACAATCCTCAAGATAGGCATCCACCTTGGAATCTCCACCCATGAAACAATAAATGCTATTATACATGCATCCTACACTTGGCAAAAGGTGCCCATGCAAAACTTGGGTGCCTAGGGGCAAAAATAGCCACTTACAACATCTTATAGCGCATCATAACAATCATAGATACCACTAAAAAAAATCTTCCCAAGATAGGTGCCTAGGGCTAAACATAGCAACTTACAACACATTAATAACTGTCATATGCGTCATAGTGTCATAGAATCTTATGACAACATGCAACTGTCACAGATTCTTTACATGCATCATACAAGCTAAAAATAGTAGATTCTACACATGGGTACCCCACCTTGACCAATTACCATTTACCATAGTAAATGACATCTTGTAACTACCGCCGGTAACTCCAAAACTTTTTTTTTTAAAAGGGGTAAAAAATTTATTGAATCAAAAAAGCATTACAAAGCTAAAAGAAACACACCCGTCAGGGGCACAACCAAAACCAATAATTAAGTAACCCCCAAAAAGCTCCTCATATCCTCCATAACCCAATCTTCAAGAACAAGGGCCAAATCACCAGGGAGGTTGCCCCAATCATCCACATTCCAAGTCCCCATCTTCTCAAACACCCACTTCACCAAGCCATCCGCCACCTTATTCCACTCCCGTGGCACATGACAAAAACTAATAGAATCTAAAGCATTACTCAGAGAAACAATTTATTTGGCCACCACCGCAAGTTGCCAATTCACCTCCTCAAAATGTCTCTTATTCAACATATCACTGACCACTTGAGAATCAGATTCACAAATAATCCACCTCTAGCCAAGGGCGCAAGCACGTTCTAATTCCAGAAGAATAGCTATAGCCTCCATGAGATTATTTGCATGCTAACCTCTGTAAATAGAGAAGAAAAAATTACCACCCTCGAACTATCCCTGTCAATGCCCCCAATTCCAGCATGTCAAGGATTACCTCTGGATGATCCATCAGTATTGATTTTTAGCTTCCCCACAATAGGAGGACTCTAGTGACCAATACGACAAACCCTCACTCTCCCACACCCATGCTGAACCATCCTCAAATTTTTTCGTCCACCCCCAGAGAGTCCCATGGGTTCAGCAACATCACAGTCATCAGAAACAACTAGGATAGACAGATCACACTTAGCAGCCAAAGTTTCCTGTAGGCCCCCTAAGATCCTCAACCAGAGCTGACCAACAAGCAGCTTCTTGTCCATAAAAATCTGATGGTTGCGCTCCAACCAAATATGCCAAATTATCAAACTAGGACCAATGATCCAAGCTATGAGAAGGAAAGAGGTCTTTACAAGGGGAGATCCTGGACTCCTCCAAAAGTCCTCTAAAGAAGAAGCATGTCTACACAGTGTACGCCAGAGATTCCACCAGGAATGCCAAATAATTTTCACAAAGGAACACTGAAAGAAGAGATGGGATATGCACTCCTCGTGCCCACCACACAAAACACACATAGAGGGTCCCTGAAACCCACGTTTCCAGAGGTTTTCCTAGATAAGGCACCTTCCTTGCACAACTAACTAGGAGAAGAAGTTACACTTAGGCCAAGCAAACTTAGTCCAAACCTATTTCCACCACGAGACCTCCAAGCTCCCAAAAATCTTCTTATCAAGAACTTGATAACCTGAGGCTATAGAAAATTTACCTTTCAGATTAGGACCCCATGCCAACACATCTCTCCCAGGAAGAGAAGTGCAGACACACCCCAACATAATCCCAGCAAGCTCTTGATAATCCCCAACTACCCCACTAGGAGGCCACTCCTGCTGATCCTTCCATCAATACACACTAACATGTCCCAAATTCTGAAGAGTTTTAAAGTTAGCAACACGGCTCCACCCAGCATCAACAAAATGCCTACTCAAATGCTACAAGTGGGGGTGAGTAGATAAAATGGGAGGATAACCATTCCAAGAATTATGGTAGAAGAGAGCATCCCAACCCCCATTGCAAATCCAAAACAACCCTTGCTTAACCAACTTGGCACCCCTTTCAAATTAGGGTACTCCAAATCATAGAACCCTTCCCCTCCACAATGTAACAAGAAACTTCCACACTTTCAACCTCACCAAGATACTTTGAAGTAAGAATTTTTGCCCACACTTGATGTTGCTGCGAATAGCACCACTAATATAGGTTAGCTACTAATGCATGTCCATTCAAATAAGTCCTATGCAGACCCAGACCACCAGCCTGCTTCAGCGTACAGATAGCTTCCCACTTAACCAAGCTCCACTTCCTATGGACAAGATTTACAGACCAAAGGAACTATCGAGACAAACTCTCAAAGTCTTTGATAAAGTCAGAAGGTGTAGAGACAACAAGACATCAGTACAAAGGAAGAATCTGCACCACTGACTTTAGAAGAGTCACCCTACCTATAGAAAAGAGCCAACTGTAAGTCGAATGACTAACCAAACTTCTGAACTTATCAATAATCTCCTGCTAGAACAATTTAGGAAGCGAACGAATAGCCAACGAAATACCAAGATACACAAAAGGGAGAGTGCTAATCTAGAAATGAAGGATACCAGTAATTCTCCTCTGAATAACCTGTGGAGTATGGAAGAAGTAGATAAAAGACTTCCCCTCATTAATCTTTTGCCCTGATGTAGCCAAATAACAATCCAGAATCTTGTGCCAGCTAGAAGCCTCCTCAACCCTAGCTCTGCCCATCAGAGTTGTGTCATCAACAAACTGCAAATGTGACTAAGAAGGAATATTGTTTCCAAAACTCCAGCCTTGAATCAAGCTAATCTCTACCTAGGATCTAATAAACCTTCCCAAGCCCTCTGCTAATAAAATGAACAGATAGGGGGATAAAGGGTCCCCTTGTCTGAGCCCCCTAGGCGCACCAAACAACTCTGTTGGCTCACCATTAATCAGCACCGAAAAGGAAGGAGAAGTAACACAGCTCTTGACCCACTCAGTCAATTCACCAGCAAAACTAAACACTCCCAGAATCTTAAATAAGAAAGCCCATTTAGCCCAATCATAAGCTTTAGCCATATCTAACTTAATAAACATAGCTTTCTCCTTAAAATGATGCATAGAATGAATCATCTCAACTGCAATAATGATACCATCCATAATCTACCTACCAGCCACAAAACCACCCTGCTCTTTAGAAATTAACCTGCTTAGCCATGGTTTCAGTCTCTCAACAATCAACTTAGTAAAAATCTTATAAACCACATTACATAAGGCAATAGGCTTGAAAAGATCCAGGGAATTAGTTCCATACTTCTTAGGAATGAGAGAAAGAAAGGTAGCATCCATGGATTTCAGCATTTTTTTATTCATGAAAGATTCCTGAATGACCTCCAACAGATCCAACTTAATCACTTCCCAGAACTCCTTGAAGAACTCAACCAGGAAACCATAAGGCCTTGGAGCTTTTCCTTTTTTCATCTGGAACACAACAGTTTCAAGCTCCAACAAAGAAATATGATTAAACAAAGAAGCATTCATTTCACTAGTGACTAAGGACATAATACTATTCAAAATAGCAGCTTCATCATCCTCTGCAGGAATGGAATCCTCAGATAGTAGAGTAGAAAAGAAGTAAACAGCCTCAGCAGAAATAGAAGCAAAGGAGGAAAGAATCTCTCCATTCAAAGACTTGAGGGAAGAAATGACATTACCTTGCCTCCTATTATTAATTGAATTGTGGAAGAAAGAGGTATTCATGTCTCCTGCCTGAAGCCACTCAATACAGGACTTTTGTTTCCAAAAGATTTCCTCTCATAATTCCCATTCCACAACTACCCTCACAGCAACAGCTTCTAACAAACCCAGATCCTCAATAAGGCCCTGATCACAAATCTACCTGGTGATTGAGTCCAAATGAGCTTAAACAAACTGCTTTGCTTGAAAAACATTACCAAAGTGTTGCCTATTCCACCATTTCAACCTATATTTCACATATTGGAGCCTCTTGGAGAAGGAGTACATAGCAGTCCCATGTGACGGCTTCCCCAGATTCCACCAACCAGGAAGAAGATCATGGAGGGAGTCATCTCTGAGCCACATGAGATGAAACTTAAAAGACTGCTTAACACATCACTGGGGTAGCTTAGCAGTAAGTTTGATCAGCCAATGATCAGAACCTCGCCCATCCAAAATCTCAGAGGTAGTCAGCCACCTATCCCCCAACTAGAAACTAGACACCAAGAATCTATCCAGGCATTCAGAGATGGCAGCTTCCCCACATCTCCTATTATTCCAAGTAAAGACCCCATTAACAGGCTTGATGTCAACCAAATTCAAGAGAGCCACATTATCCTGCAAGAGAGTAGAAGAAGGCTCCAAGTGAGCAATGCCTCCCCTCTTCTCTTCTAGAGAAACAATAGCATTAAAATCCCTAGCTAAAATCCATGGGAGATAAGGATCCAAAGCCCTCACATATCTGACAAAACGCCACAACATTTCCTTTCCATGAAAGTTAGCTGGAGCATAAATGTTAGAAAGGAGTACTTTCTCTCCAGACTCAAGATGAGAAGCAACATAAGAAATCAAACCTCTGCAAGAGTACCACCAAATTGGCCTAACTCTACATGGGTCCCATAAGCAAGCAACCCCACCAGAGCTACCAAGCGTACCAACACATTGGCACTGACCGTGACTCTAAATCTTCGAAGCCACACTCATCATACTATCAACAGATAACTTAGTTTCCTGAAGGAAAACCACATCAGGAGAATGAATACGAACCAAATCTCAAATAGCCTTTTATCTAGGGATGCTATTCATACCCCTCACATTCCAGAAGACCACTATCATCATTGGGGTTGGGAGAAATGAGCATCAATAGTCCTCACCGAACCTAACTCAACCAATGTCTCACCAGCTAGCTTTACCTTTTCCTGGTCCTTTTTTCTACCAACCTTAAAAGGTTTCTCAGGAGCCCCCTTTTTGAGGTTTTTTTGTTGCAAACCCAAGGCTAGGGAAGAAGCCTTACTTTTTCCTAAGTCTGGAGCACCCTACACTATAGACAGACCACCACCAGCACTAGGAGAGCCACCAGAAGCCTCTAGTACCAAATCTGACGCACCCTGGCCATGAGCTAGAGGATCCAAATCAGTGTCCATCTGAGTACCCTGCTCACCCAGCTAAACTGGGCAAGGAATCACAATAGTCTAATGTCCAGGAACAACCTCAGCAAAAGATCCAACTATTGCCTGTAAGTCCACTTGAAATCCTTCCTCATGGACCAAATCCTCCAATGTCTCAAATCGGTTGAAGGTTTCCCCCTCCTGCCTATCCTTGAGGGATCTCTTCTGGCCACAACCACGATTGCAAGACTTAACCAGAATAAATCCTTCTTTATCAGCCCCCCTCCCTGCATGGGGGCTTTACCCTTGTCTACTTTCAAATCAGGCTGAGTAGGTGCATTACTTGAACCAACTGCGCTAGAAGCTCAGGGACACCTCTGTTGAAGATGACCATATTCATGAGAAAGTTGATACCTAAAAGATAGCATCTCATAATCTAACGGTTGAGTCCAAGAGCAAGACCCAACGATCATATCAATAGAATCTGGAAGCGGCTGGCTCAAATCAATTTCAACACAAACCCTATCATAAGAAAAAATTCTCTTATTCAAGGTTTGTTGAGAAGGACCAATAGGTTTTCCCAGCAACAATGCAATTGACTGCAATATGTCACTTCTCCAGCATTTAAGCGGCAACCGAGGAAGATAGACCCAAACTGGGATTCTAGAAGGTAACTCCTCTGCCAAGTTAAAGCCAACATGCCATGGTTTAATGAAGAGACCCACCTAATTATAAAAATATGGACCCCCTTCAAAGCACCTGTTCTGATCAGAGACACACGAGAAGTCCACCATAAAGAAATTATTTGCAACCATCAAAATATCAAAATCTCCTTCTAGGTTCCATGTCTTACGAATCCATGTATCAAGAAATGGAGAAGAAACCCTCATCCCCATGAACTTACAAATCAAAACATGATTACAATTTAGTAATTAACATCATCCTCTACCGACTCCGATTGTATGACTAAAATTGGCCACTCTTGGGCCCTCTCCAAGCATCTGTTCACCTTTTACAATTTAAGGGAACCAGTTTAGACCACATCTGATCCAGAAACAAACTGAAAGGGTATTCTGGCATCCTCCCTAACCATGGAAGAATCTTGACCCACCATATCAAGAGGCACATTGGAGGCCATTTAATCCAAACAAGACAGGGTGCAAAATGCCCCCCCAACACCATGCACTAGACATACACAAAAGAAATGAAAGATAAAAAACCCCCTTGCTCTAAAACCCTCCCCATCCTAGAAATCACTCCCCAATGCCCGATCTGAAGACAAAACAACCATGCAAAAAGAAAGCACAAACATGCAGACCATAGCTTGCTACAGGCCACGGGTCTACATAGTGCTCCCGCCCACACTCGCCATCCGTCCTTGGTAACTCCAAAACTTATTGATGCAATAACTCCACAATTACCATGGACAATAAATAATTTTTACCACTACTAGTGAAACTAGTACATCCCTTATGGGTAATTACAAAATAATAAGTGGAATAATACAATAATGGGATTTACAAGGTTAATGGCACCTTATCCCAACAATCAGCACAATCAAATGGATTGAATTTGACCAAAACTGAGAGAGGTTATTGTGGACACACCCCATTTGCACCTATAGGTTTGAATGGAATATTCCCAACTATCATGAATTTTGAGAACCGTTCCGTCAAAATTTGGCAATTTTTTGCTCTTAGGAATCTTAAGTGACTTTGCCAATAGCCTACTACCCTGAATGACTATGACACTTGGTGCACAAAACAAGACCTCCCCTAGCATTTATCCACCCACCTCAACACATTGGCACTATCAGTTTGGCCCCATGAGCTGTGGAATGCAAAATCTCACTCCTAGCACCTTTCCATTGCATAAAACTAAAGCATTTTGGAACAATGCGTTCCCTGCCACCATAGGGAAATGAAATTGATTTTAAAAAATCTGAGGTAGATTTTTATAGATGGACCTAACATCCACCTATACATGCAAAGAAGATGTTCCTAGGTGTCACAATTTGATGGAACATCCGGTCCAAACTTTGACACCTTTTTTTGTCTTAGGGCTCTTCAGAGATTGTCTCCATCCAACATAGCTGATAACTACCAGGAGGCTTCACCACAAAAATGACATCTCCCCTAGCATTTACCCGCCCACTTGGATGCGTTGGCACCATCCGTTTGGCTCCAAGAAATTAGGAATGTAAAAATTCAATCCTAATACCTTCCTAGTAGAAGAAAATTTAGTACTATAAAGGTGTTCTCACTTGATCCAATGTGTTGTCGGGCATCAATTAAGGCTTCCCTTACCACTTCTATCAATTGTTAGCACTAAATGTGAAGAAAAAAATGAGGGTTTGTCATCAAAACTCATAGTAACATCATTAAAACTCATTATGAAATAGTAACTAAAGGATATATTATCATGAAATAATCATGAAAACCTACCTTACTTTCCTTCCAAAGGAAACTCCATAAGGATTATGCCTACCTCCATCATGCTCAAATCCTACATGCAAATTAGCTAAAATGAGTACACTAATGAACTCTATAATGAAACGAAGCTAATCAACTAGGACCAAGGAGCACATATAAGAAGGTAAGATAGGTGTCAAAAATATAGAAGGTGAAATGAGGATAGAAAAGAAAAATAACATACCTTTCTATCATTCCACTGATTCAATCTAATGAACCATCCATGTCTGTTCTACTCTTTATTGTGTCGAGTATTACCTCATGGTTAGACTCACGAACCTTCCACAAGGTCTTGTTCAATGGTCTACCCCCATATTTGATCAAATGAACGTTTGATGCCATAATAAGGTTAGAATAATGAAGAATCTTCCTATGTGTGTCAAAGTCCTTGAACAACCACACATTAGACTTCTTCACCGGGTACCTTCTAAGCCATGTTCCAGTAACAACCACTAATCTTGTAAGATTCTTGATGTTTTCTCCATCTACAGTAGGGGCATCTAAATTCTTTTTTGTCTCAACACAATGACACAAATAATAATCTATTCCTTCTTCATTGTCTTTAGCTGCAATAATTGTATAAACATGCCCTACATTGATATGCACATTCAGTGCGATGAATATAGTCAACAGTACATAAAAACTACAAAATAAGATGGAATATTGAATTTTATTAAATTTGAATGTTGATAATACCTGGTTGAACTAGATCTAAAACATGGTCAAAGTCAAATGGTGATTCAATCTATGTGAGTTGTACTATTGTCGGGAGTCAATATGTGTCAACCGGGCTTAGGCTTCTTGTAGACCATTCATCGACCCAATCCTTTGACTCACAGTCATACCAAGCTTAATCTGCACATGAAGAACAAAAGCATACCATTTGCCACATATGAATACTCCATGAACCTACATTAGATCTTCTAAAAGAGTGTATCTCAGTTGATCCTGCCAATGTACAACAATCCTCATATTTTGCAATGTTAGTATCATCAACCAACCAAAAAATATCTACAAACTGTAGACTTACCTTCATTACCTAGACCCATTGTAGCGTTACACCATTCAACAATAGATCTCGCATCTGTCAACTTTGTATTGTCTTTGTACTTCAACTCTTCTTGTGCTAATGCTCTTTTGATACATGCTCCTGCACCATCATGGTCCCCCTTTTGCATGCTCGGCCTCACAAAAATTCCACATATGTTGAACACCATTCATCCTATGCATCCTGATCAACCAATAGAACATCTACGAGTTCTTGAATTGTGATGCACAATTATCTGACCATATGATATGATGATCAAATAATACGCTCTTGCTAGCCAAATCACAATAGAACATCTAAAAGTAGCATTGCACAAACTCTGTAGAATGTGTACGATCATCATTGATATAAAAATGATACTCCCTCAAGATCTTCATTTCATCCTATGTACTATCAACTGCATGAATGAATGCTATATGCACAAATATAGCAACTTGCATAGAGTTAGAATATTGTGACTGCACCTCATTTTGTGGCTGTAGTGTGTAGTTCTCTTCAAAGTCAATAACTGAAATGATGGTAGCAAGTGGAAATGTGTCCTCTCATAAGTTGAATTGCAAGTCCAACCATTGAGCTCTATGGGTATTATTACATCCCCTTTTTGGATTCACTATTACTATTTACTTTTTCTTAAATAGTGCAGTCATGTGAATATGTTTAACATCATAGAAAATGATGTTATGATTATAAAAGATTAATTTTATGAAATCATGGATTTTTACTTGATTATGATCAATTTGATGTTATGAATTAAAAAATGTCTTTTCGTTATTAAAATGAAATGATTTAATGTAAATGTGTTTTGATCTGAACATTGGTACTCTGACCACAATTGTATGTGAGATTGTTAATGGCAAGAATAGATGGAACATGTTCACCAAGAAGTAGGAAGAAGAGAAAGTATCTTCGAGAAAGAGAGAATATATTCTAGAATACCAATGGGTGTTTTCCACTGAGAATGAACATCAAGTAGATAAACCTAGTTTCCTTGGGATAAGTATTGATTTTGGTTAAGTCAATTTTGGATGAGAATGTCAAGGAATATAAGAGTAGGTCACTCATACTTACATAGTTGTCGTGATGAGTATGGGTAATCGACATTTGTGTCGTAATACTTTGAATCATGTCGCCAAATATGGACGACCGATATATATTTATATATATAAATGTATACACTTGAGAATGAGTTGTATGTTGTCTTGTTTAGTGGTTTGGCATAAAAGTCGATAGTAGTCGTAAAGTCGACCCAAACCTCGTATTGTCTTTACGTTCCAATCGTCGTCATCATCATAAAGCTCTACGAGCATATGATGTAAACATTTAATTATAGATTTCGTAGGATGTAGAATTATTTTCTGTTAGGGGTTATCGTCGTATAATAAAAGGTTTAAATAATGTTTTAAACCTATGAGAACGTCAAGTGTAATACCATTGGTTATGTTGTAAGGGTATTATATAAAATTATATTTATATATTTAAATAGTCTTTAAGGAACAATTCTTATATGCTTTAATGGTGCTAGCAAATGGGCAATAGCTCGAAGGGTTTTACTTAAGTCGCTATTTATGATGTCTTTTGTTCCATATCTTTTTATTCATTCTTGAGCTTCAAACTTAAATGATTGGTTGTCAGCTCAGCAATTATCCCAAGTCATGCAATCGATCTAAGCTCAAGAATCTGTTAGAGTTAGTGTGGCATTATGTCCAAAACAGAAACCGCCACCTTGCCAATTGATAGCTCCACCTTGTGAATAAGCTCCGGGGATAATGGAAGATAAAACGAATTTTGTGTTAGTGGTCATGGGAAGGAGGTAGATGGATAGCCAAGTTTGGTAGTTACCAAGTAGATAGGGTGTGAATTAGTTAGAGAGAAGTTAGTTTTCATTTTGGACTATCTTTAAGAGCAAAAGAAAGACAATTTTTGATAGAATGGTGAAGAGAAGCTGATAGGAGGTGGAGAGGAAAGAGCTTGTGTTCGAGTAAGGAGTGAACGAGCTTTGGATTAGTTTTAAACAGTCACCGAAGCTTTCCTTCAGGTTCCATCTCTTATCTCTTACCACGCTGTCATGATTAAATTGGTATGCCATAATAGGAATGGCACCATCATGTAATAAGAAGGAATTTAGTGTCTTTTTTGATAATGTGATGTGTGGTCTGGTTACGCTCTAGAAGGCTTATGTTTTGAACTTTAATTAAAATGTAAATAATTCTATTTCCTTAAGCAATGGAACACCATGTAGTCTTTAACTTCTTAGTAGTAATATACTTGTTTTCCCAAAGCATCTTATGATGGATGACTAGAACTGTGTGGCTGTGTCCATTTACCATAAGAAATAAATTAGTTATGTGGTGAGCACATCATAGTTGGAGTCTTGGTCAACTGTCAGCAAGAAGGGTATCCATAGCTACAATTGCCCATTGTTGGTCGATGATAGAAGAACACTGGATAGCCTGCCGACTATATATATTTGGTCTTGTAATATCAAAAGCAACTAATTATATGAAAGACTTAAAGAATGTGTAACCCGTCGACAAAATGGGAAATAATGGTGTGAAATATATGTTGTATATTGTGTAACTACTTGGTCTACCACCAGTCAAGAGTCCATATTAGTTGGTCAAACTTAGATTATTCCTTTCATGCTGCGAAAGATATCCAATTTTAGACCATCTTTTATAATGAATATAATTCTTTCTACTTTAATATGATTCATGCTGATGTGTCACCGAAAGAGGGTTTTAGAATCATTATTTGGCTTAAAACTATCGAACAAGTTAAGTAATGAAGTGCTAAAGTAAATTTAATGGGTCAATAGTTAAAGTGTTAATTAAAGCTTCGTGCATTCTTCTCCCAAAAAGAAACAACGAATTAGGAATGTTAAATGCTAGGTATGATATAAAGATTAATCTATGTCTAAGATTCGATAGGTCGAAGAAGACTTGTAAGAGTACTTAAACTTTCACTCTGGGTCTTCGATTACTTGAACTCGATAACTGGTTAATTATTAAACATCTTCCAAGCTTATTTTGTTAGTTTAGTGTCCCCTCTAGACAGGAAAATTTTAAGCAGGGGTCCAACTTAAAATTTGACTGATTAACTAATGGCATTAACTGATTAATCGGTAAGCTAGAATCCCATTCCTCTAACATATGGATGGAAATGTCTCCAAGAACCCAAAAGTGAGAAGTAAACCTAATTGCCATGCGTTAAAATATGATGTGTTGAAAAACCAAAAGATTATCATGGTTATTATATTATACATATGTAACTGTAGGATTGCGATTAATTCAAGTTGAGTTGGGGTGGGTGAACTTACTATTTGCGTTGACACAACGCTAATCATATTCAAATCCTTTGGCCAATGTAGTGCACCTACCTCTAGTGCATTGATAGTTCACCGTGACTAGATGGCGTAGCTTGTGGAGTGGTCATGCTTGTCTAGAGGGTATCTAGGGGGTTGCATGATAACAAGTTACGTAGGTCACAACACTAGTACTCAGATGGCTAACACCATTGGTTATCCTAAGTCTATCATCTTTGAGTAGGGTAGGGCCACTTCCGGGTAGGAAGGAGTATGGGAGACTGATGGTCTATGGTTTGAGGTTAAGCTCCTCGAAGATACTTTCTCTTCTATACTCCAAAGGCTTGCTGAGACTTGAATTAGGATGGTCGACAATTGAGATGCAGTGACTTTGGTAAGTTTCTATTTGAAAATGTTCTTAATGACTCAAATCATCATATTGTTAAATGTTGTAGATGGATAGACTCCTTAGTGTATTCTATAATTTCATGATTTGTATTTAGTCAATGAATGATCTTATTTGTTTTTAAATGAAAAAAAATATTTATCAATTTCCGCTTTTAACCTTTTCAAAAAAAAAATTATCACCTGTGATTGAACTTAGATTTTAAGGTGGAAACTAGATTGGATATTACATATGGTATCAAAGCTAACCAAGTTCAGCACTAGGGCTGATGAGTCCACTAAGCTGACTAAGAATCAACATTATGCAGGTAGCTAATGATTTGATTTACTGTGCCAGGATGGTACGTCTCAAGAAAACTACAAGGAAGTCCTTCGCTGGTAAGGAACGTTACCTACAAGCTAAGCAGAGACGTCTTGCAATGATTAAGACTATTGAGAAAATGAATGATGAAAATGACATTTGGCTAGATGATATGGAAACCTTTGCCAATGCCCTAACATGAATCAAACGAATGAAAAGAGAACTCCTAGAGACATCTAGGATGGGAGCTCGAATTATGGTTAATTCCTATCTTATTAGTGTACCAATGATCACTAGGGATTCCTGTATACCACCTAGAGCTGAAATCATTGTACTATCATCCGATAGCAAATCTGAGGGTTATACACCCCGTGAATATGTGTCAGACAATGAATCCGAAGGTTACACCCCTCTTGTAAATACTGAGTGAAACATGAAATGTGTCTATCCTTAAAGAATGTACTTATTGTTGTACAAAATATAATAAAGACAATTTTTCTTGAGAATAACTATGGTTATGAGAAATTGTTTTGATAATATTCTAAATGATAAATCATAGAACTGATTAGGACTTGCTAAAACAAGTGAGAAAACACATAAACATGGATCAATCAGAGTTTAATGAGAGAGAAGATTGGGAAGGTCACAACGCTCAGCCTAACTCCACTGATAAATTGGATAGAATTCTTAATATGCTTGCCAAAACTAAGGAAAGGTTGGGCAAATTAGAAAATAAAGTGAATGAAACCAGGAATATTGAGGGTGAAAATGAGTATTCTAATAATGCGAGTAAAAGTAGGCAATGACAGCATGGCACATCAAGTGAGAATCAAGAGGATAGTAAATCTCAGAGGGAGACAAAAGATAAACTTGCACTGGAATTATCTAAGGATATGAAAAAGATTATTCCTCCCAAATTTGATGGAAAGAAAACTAGAGATGCAGCAGAAGCTTGGCTAACTGAAATGGAGTACTTTGAAATTAGAAATTATTCTGAGATTACAAAGGCAGTTTGGGGAGCATATTAGCTATCTAGAGAAGCATCCACCTAGTGGATGAACAAAAAGATGGAGCTGGGTTTAAGCCCCTTGAAGGTAACATGGAATGAATTTGTGGAACTCTTTCGAAAAAGGTGGCTACCACAACTTTACTTTGATCAAAAGCTAACAGATTTCCAAAATCTCCAACAAGGTGATTTGTCCATGGTTGAATATGCGAAAAAAATTACTAGATTGTTGAAGTATGTTCCTCAATATCAAAAGGATGAAAGATTTCGGATAAGGAAATTCATTATGGGGCTCAATCCTCAGATTGGCGGGGAGGTGGAGGTGCATGGTCCGAACACAATGGACCAGGAGTATGAGAAAGCAATTAAGCAGGAACAAAAGATCAAATCCATTTATGCTTATCGTGAAAAGAAGCGTAAGAGATTTGATAAGAACTTCAATGAACAGATGTATAAAAAGAAGAATGATAAATGATATGGAAACAGGAGGTACGATAAAGGAAATCAGAAAAATAAAGAGGGATTTGGTAATGAGCAAAGAAATGAAGACTTTAAGAAAAATGACAATTTTAAGAGGAATGATGATGCTATGAGTAGACCATCTAAGAAGAGAGGACCAATTGGAGGTTGCTTTTCATGTGGTAGAGATCATTATGCCAACCATTGTCCTAGTAAAAAGCAGAATGGGTAGCATAGGAACATGGTACTCCCTTCGCAGAAGGAAGCATTTCAGCAAAGGATTCACGCCACCCTTGACAATTGACAAGCTGAATATCAGATTACACCCATTGAGATGACAGGTACTTTATTTGGAGTCCTTGTTTCTATTCTGATTGATACTAGTGCAACATAAAATTTTGTGTCATCTAGAGTCTTAAGTAAATTTCCTAGAAGAGCTGGTTTTATGTCAAAACCATGGACAGTTGAATATGCAAATCACTTAAAGGCTTAGGTAGAGCAATGTTTGTTCGAAGCTAAGATTGATATTTCAAACTTTTCCACCGAGGTAAACTTGTATGTGGCACCTTTAGGGTCCTACAACGTCATTTTATGAATGAATTGGTTGTGGAGACATAGGGCCAAGGTGGATTGTTTTTATAAAACAATTGAATGTTTGGATGATAAAGGAAACAAAGTTAATTTTCAGGGTATTCAAAGGGAAATAAAGATCAGGTCTATTTCATCAATATAATTTAAACGAGCTAGGCGTAAAGGATGTCAACTCTTTGCAGTCAAAATGGACCTAGTAGAAGAAGTTTGGGAGAAGTAAACTTTTGAGGAAAAATACCATTATTGTCACAATTTCAGAGATGTATTTCCTGAGGAGCTGCCTGGGTTGCCTCCAAAAAGAAGCTTTGACTTTGCCATAGATATTAACTAGGATCTGAGCTAGTATCTAAAGCTCCGTATAGAATGATCACTACTAAACTTATGGAATTGAAGGCTCAACTGCAGGAGTTATTGACTAAAGGTCTAATTAGGCCAAGTGTATCACCATGGGGAGATCTGGTTATTTTCGTCAAGGAGAAGGACGGAACCCTTAGATTGTGTATAGATTATTGGATGCTAAATAAGGCAACGATAAAGAATAAGTATCCACTAGCACGTATTGATGATTTATTCGACCAAATGCATGGTGCAACAGTATTTTTCTAAGATAGATTTGAGATGTGGATACCATCAGTTGAGGTTAAAAGATGAAGATATTCACAAGACTGCATTTAGACAAGATATGGTCATTATGAGTTTACTGTGTTACCATTTGGGTTGACTAATGCACCAGCCACTTTCATGAATCTCATGAATAGTTTTTCAGAGACTACCTTGATAAATTTGTCCTAGTTTTCTTAGATGATATTCTGATATATTCCAAAAATGAGGAGGAGCATAGACAACATCTTGAAATTGTTTTGCAATGTTTAAGAGAACACAAGTTGTATGCGTAACTCTCGAAATGCACCTTCTTTCGGAA
The DNA here is from genome assembly GCA_027924645.1 of Cunninghamia lanceolata. NCBI lineage: Eukaryota > Viridiplantae > Streptophyta > Pinopsida > Cupressales > Cupressaceae > Cunninghamia > Cunninghamia lanceolata. The sequence continues at coordinate 1,821,892 of BSBN01001102.1, forward strand.
AGAAGTGCAGTATTTGGGACACACTATATCAGTAGAAGGGATTTCAGTTGACCCAGCTAAAATAAAGGCTATTATGGAATGGCCTGTACCTTCCAATGTTTTAGAAGTACGAAGTTTTATGGGATTGGCCGGGTATTACAAGAAATTTGTTCTAAATTTTTCAAGTATTGCTAGCCCAATCACTTCTTTATAGAGGAAAGGAAAGCGATTTGTATGGACAGGTGAATGTCAAAAAGCATTTGATTTATTAAAAGAAAAGTTAACAACAATAGCAATTCTGAAAGTCCCTGATCCTGAAGGGTAACTTGAGGTTATTACCAATGCCTCTGGAGAAGGTTTATGAGGCGTACTTATGCAAAATGGGCGTGTGATAGCCTATGAATCAAGAAAGTTGAAAAACTATGAGAAAAATTATGCTCCTCATGATTTAGAACTGGCGGCAGTGATTCACGCCCTTCAGATGCGGTGACACTATTTGTTGGGAAAGACTTTTATACTAAAAATAGATCATCAAAGTCTTCGTTACATATTTACACAACCTTATCTCAATGCAAGACAAAGGAGGTGGTTAGAACTAATATCAGATTACGATTTTGAGATTAATTACATAAAAGGTAAAGAGAACTGAGTAGCTGATGCTTTAAGCAAAAGAAGACACATAGCTTCTATAGTCTCTATTCATGCTAATTTTAAAGACCTAGTATTGCAAAGATTACCTAGAGACGAATACTATGAACAAGTGAAGCAAGCTCTGCAAATAAACCCCAAAGATTCAAGATATGATGGATTCCATTTTGAGTCAAATGGATTAATGAGATTTAAGGGAAGAATCTACATTCCTAATTATGTAGAACTAAGAAACCTTATTTGGAAGGAAGTTCATTGTGCACCTTATTTTGCACACTCAGGAGTAAAAAAACTTTTAGCTGATGTCAAACCGCTATACTTCTGGAAAGGAATGAAAAGCAACACTGCAAGGTTTGTGGCAAGTTTCTTGGAATGTCAGAGAGTGAAGGTAGAAGACCAACATCCTACCGAATTGTTATACCCACATGATATTCCTGAATGGAAATGGCAGGTTGTTAGTATGGATTTTGGTCAAGGGTTACCAATGTCCAAGAATAGACATGATGCAATTTTGGTTGTAGTAGATAAACTAACCAAAGTAGCACACTTCATTCCTAGAAATTTGACAAATGGAGCTCATGTTTTGGCCCGTAAGTTTGTTCAAGAAGTATTTAGATTGCATGGGGTACTTGAAAAGATTATATTTGATAGAGATGCTCGAATAACCTCTCGGTTTTGACAAACTTTATTTTCAGCACTAGGGACTAAACTCAATGTGAGCACCACTTCTCATCTTGAAACTAATGGACAAACAGAAAGGGTTAACCAGTTCCTAGAGGATCTACTAAGAATGTATTGCATGGACCAGCAATATAGATGGGAGGAATATTTACCTCTTATTGAATTTGCCTATAATAATTCCTATCTTTTTTCCATTAAGATGGCACCATTTGAAGCATTATATGGAAGGAAATGCAAAAATCCTATAAGATGGGACAAGCTAGAGGATAGGATAAGCATTGGACCAAAAATGCTAGCAAATATGGAAGAAAAAGTGAAAATGATTAAGAAAAGGTTGGTGGAATTCAACGACAGGCAAAAAAGTTATGCAGATCGCAAACGGGTCCTAGACAATTTTCTATTGGAGAGAAATTTCTTTTGCGAGTGAAACCCCATAAAAGCTCAATCAAGTTTGGTAAATCATCAAAGTTGGCTCCCCTATATGTCAGACCTTTTGAAGTCCTTGAGATTATCAATCTAGTGGCCTACAAAATTGCTCTACCTCCAGCCTTGTCTAAAATGCATAATGTTTTTCATGTTTCTTACCTAAAGAAATATTTTGTAGGTAATGACCACATTCTTAAATGGAATTCTTTATAGATACAAGAGCCAGGAGTGGTTGTGATCGAGCCACTCAAAGTACTCGAAATGCGTAAACTCAATTTGCGTAATCGAGAGGTCTTACAATGAGAAATTCAGTGGGACCAATATGGCAAGGATAGCGCCACTTGGGAAGACTATAATGACATCCACCAAAGATTTCCTTATCTTTTCAAAAACATTAATTTTAAACTATGAAAGCTTGTTTTTGTGTTAAAATTTTGCTTGATAAACTCAATCATCAGGGACAATTCTATAGGGGAAGGATATGTTACATCCCCTTTTTGGATTTAGTATTACTATTTACTTTTTCTTCAATAGTGTAGTCATGTGAATATGTTTAACATCATAGAAAATGATGTTATGATTAGAAAAGATTATTTTTATGAAATCATGGATTTTTACTTGATTATGATCAATTTGATGTTATGAATTAAAAATGTCTTTTCGATATGAAAATGAAATGATTTAATGTAAATGTGTTTTGATCTGAACATTGGTACTTTGACCACAAATTGTATGTGAGATTGTTAATGGCAGGAATAGATGGAACATGTTCACCAAGAAGCAGGAAGAAGAGAAACTATCTTCAAGAAAGAGAGAATAGACTCTGGAATACCAATGGGTGTTTTCCACTGAGAATGAATATCAGGTAGATAAACCTAGTTGCCTTGAGATAAGTATTGATTTTGGTTAAGTCAATTTTGGATGAGAATGTCAAGGAATATAAGAGTAGGTTACTCATCCTTACGTAGTTGTTGTGATGAGTATAGGTAATCAACATTTGTGTCGTAATACTCTGAATGATGTTGCCAAATATGGACGACTGATATATATTTATATATATAAATGTATACACTTGAGAATGAGTTGTATGTTGTGTCTTGTTTAGTGGTTCGGCATAAAAGTTGATAGTAGTGCGTAAAGTCGACCCAAACCTCGTATTGTGTTTACGCTCCAATCGTTGTCATCGTCATAAAGCTCTACGAGCGTATGATGTAAACGTTTAATTATAGATTTCGTAGGATGTAGAATTATTTTCTATTGGGGGTTATTGTTGTATAATAAAAGGTTTAAATACTATTTTTAACCTATGAGATCGTCAAGTGTAATACCATTGGTCATGTTGTAAGGGTGTTATATAAAATCATATTTATATATTTAAATAGTCATTAAGGAACAATTCTTATATTCTTTAATGGTGCGAGTAAACAGGCAATAGCTCGAAGGGTTTTACTTAAGTCACTATTTATGATGTCTTTTATTCCATATCTTTTTATTCATTCTCGAGCTTCAAACTTAAATGATTGGTCGTCAGCTCAACAATTGTCCCAAGTCATGCAATCGATCTAAGCTCAAGAATCTGTTAGAGTTAGTGTGGCATTATGTCCAAAACAGAAACCGCCACCTTGCCAATTGATAGCTCCACCTTGTGAATAAGCTATAGGGATAATGAAAGATAAAACCAATTTTGTGTTAGTGGTTGTGGGAAGGAGGTAGATGGATAGCCAAGCTTGGTAGTTACCAAGTAGATAGGGTGCGAATTAGTTAGAGAGAAGTTAGTTTTCATTTTGGACTATCTTTAAGAGCAAAAGAAAGACGGTTTTTGACATAACGGTGAAGAGAAGTTGATAGGAGGTGGAGAGGAAAGAGCATGTGTTCGAGTGAGGAGTGAACGAGCTTTGGACCAATTTTAAACAGTCGCCGAAGCTTTCCTTCAGGTTGCATATCTTCTCTCTTACCACGCTGTCATGATTAAACTAGTATGCCATAATAGGAATGGCACCATCATGTAATAAGAAGGAATTTAGTGTCTTTTTTTATAATGTGATGTGTGGTCTGGTTACTCTTTAGAAGGCTTGTGTTTTGCACTTTAATTAAAATGTAAATAATGCTATTTCCTTGAGCAATGGAACACCACGTAGTCTTTAACTTCTCAGTAGTAATATACTTGTTTCCCCAGAGCATCTTACGATGGACGACTAGAACCGTGTGGCTGTGTCTATTTACCATAAGAAATAAATTAGTTAAGTGGTGAGCACATCATAGTTGGAGTCTTGGTCGACTGTCAGCAAGAAGGGTATCCACAGCTACAATTTCCCATTGTTGGTCAATGATAGAACAACACTGGATAGCCTGCCGACTATATATATTTGGTCTTGTAGTATCAAAAGCAACTAGTTATATGAAAGACTTAAAGAATGTGTAACCTATTGACAAAATGGGAAACAATGGTGTGAAATATATGTTGTATATTGTGTAACTACTTGGTCTACCACAAGTCAAGAGTTCATATTAGCTGGTCGAACTTAGAGTTATTCCTTTCATGCTGCGAAAGATATCCAGTTTTAGACCATCTTTTCTAATGAATATAATTCTTTTTGCTTTAATATCTATCATGCTGATGTGTCACCGAAAGAGGGTTTTAGAATCATTATTTGGCTTAAAACTATCAAACAAGTTAAGTAATGAAGTGCTAAAGTAAATTTAATGGGTCAATAGTTAAAGTGTTAATTAAAGCTTTGTGTATTCTTCTCCCAAAAAGAAACAATGAATTAGGAATGTTAAATGCTAGGTATGATAGAAATATTAAGCTATGTCTAGGATTCGATAGGTCCAAGAAGATTTGTAAGAGAACTTAAACTTTCACTCTGGGTCTTCGATTACTTGAACTCGATAACTAGTTAATTGTTAAACCTCTTCCAAGCTTATTTTGTTAGTTTAGTGTCCTCTCTAGATAGGAAAATTTTAAGCAGGGGTCCAACTTAAAATTTGACCGATTAACTAATAGCATTAACCGATTAACTGGTAAGCTAGAATCCCATTCCTCTAACATATGGATGGAAATGTCTCCAAGAACCCAAAAGTGAGAAGTAAACCTAACTGCCATGCGTTAAAGCATGATGAGTTGAAAAACCAAAAGATTATCATGGTTATTATATTATACATATGTAACTGTAGGATTGTGATTAATTCAAGTCGAGTTGGGGTGGGTGAACTTATTATTTGCGTTGACACAATGCTAGTCATATTCAAATCCTTTGGCCAAGGTAGTGCACCTACCTCTAGTGCATTGATAGTTCACTGTGACTGGATGGCATAGCTTGTGGAGTGGTAATGCTTGTCTAGAGGGTATCTAGGGGGTTGCATGATAACAAGTTACATAGGTCACAACACCAGTACTTAGATGGCTAACACCATTGGTTATCCTAAGTATATCCTCTTCGAGTAGGGTAGGGCCACTCCCAGGTAGGAAGGAGTGCGAGAGACTGACGGTCTATGGTTGGAGGTTAAGCTTCTCATAGATACTTTCTCTTCTATACTTCAGAGGCTTGCGAAGACTTGAATTAGGATGGTCGACAATCGAGATGCAGTGACTTTGGTAAGTTTCTATTTGAAAATGTTCTTAATGACTTAAATCATCATATTGTTAAATGTTGTAGATGGATAGACTCCTTAGTGTATTCTATAATTTCATGATTCTTATTTAGTGAATGAATGATCTTATTTGTTTTAAAATGAAAAAAAATATTTATCAATTTTTGCTTTTAGCCTTTTCAAAAAAAAATTATCACATGTGATTGAACTTAGATTTTAAGGTGGAAACTAGATTGGATGTTACAGGTATCCCTTGCATACTTGCAAACTATATTCTTTAAGAAAATAGAGATAAACTGATACATTGGAATTTTTTCAATGACCGATTCACACCTTTTTGCTTCTTTACCATCTTTTAGACTATATGCCACTGTCTTATATTTTCCAAAACTTACTAGTTCATTCCCAGTTGTATGTGTGTTCTCCATATGTTGAAAAGTATTGCAACCCACCACAATGGTCACACGTGCCATCCAAGCATAAGTTCTTGTAGCATAATTGACCATCCACTCTTTAACATAAGATGCTTGATATGAAATCTCATGAAGATCTAGGTGGACACTTTATATTACACTCCTGCAAAAGGGTATGTGTAGGATCATGATGGGCCAAACTATACCTCTAAGTGATAATGAAAATACAAAAAATCAGACTTAATCAAGTTTATGTGACAATTTGAATGGATTATGTACACAATTTGAAAAAGATGTAAGAACGAAATTTGTAGAGAATTAAATCTAGTTTATGGGCTACGATTTTTTTAAAACTAAATTTACTTAGTGAAAAATGAATATTTCAATGAACAACTATTAAAGTTTTCAGAAAAAAATAAAAAGTGGGTGTCATTCCAGCCAACCTAACTATGAGCAAATAATAATTTTTTTTTTTAAACTTTCAAAATAAGTAGAGGACTCATGCCCAGATGTGACACATATTTTTTTCAAAAATTTTCCAATAAAATAATTAGTTATGATTTTTTTACTGTGGATTTTTTTAAAAACTAAAAATTAATTTTCTAACCAACCTAACTCGATCAAAAAAATTAGAATTCAATTTTTTTAAACCTATAGCCAGAAAATCATGAAGTGTGACGCAGCTTTCAAATCTCAAAAAGGTGAAATGGTTTGAAAGTTATGGATGTTTATCAATCAGTGTGTCCATCAGGATTTCAAACACACACTTTATAGAAAATTATTAATAATTATTTAATAAAATGATAACCAAACAAATCTTATATTTTTAGAAAGCTGACAATTTCTTCTATAAACTCTTTTCATTTTATCAATTTTGCATTAAAAATATAAGTCGTCAACACTATGGGTGAAGTTTGAAGAAGAGAGTGAAACCTACAAAAATGTTAGAATTGAGGGAAAGTCAACTATGATAGTCCCAAGCCTACATACAAGGCAAAAGTGAAGCAAAACGGATATCCATTTTTAACAGGTATCCGTTTTGCTTTGGTAAAACATGGATATCCGTTTTAGGTTGCCCAAACCAGATATCCATTTTGCTTTACCCTATTCTTTTCATTATTTTTTAGTTTGTTACTAACTATCAATAGTTTATTACTAACTATAGTCAATGTATTCATGTCTTCTTGTATAACCACCACTACCAACCATAAGCTTGTGGTAACACACACAACCATCTAACCAATTCTTTCAACTTGTAGTATTGTAGAACATTCTCTTAACATAACCAAGCCTCTAGATTGTTCCACATGAACTTCAACTCTACTACAAGTGCACCTGCAATATTATTTATGCTTCTACTAGCACAATTAAATATGTAGTTGTGAGTACTTCCTCAAATGACTCATGGTTAAATTTCCATAGCATCACCACATGTAGACATATCTCCATGCTATATCACAACATCTAAAACTCACCACATCCTACCACATTACATTTTATCATTGTTTAATAGTTTCCATATAAACTCTCTCTCTCTCTCTCTCTCTCTCTCTCTCTCTCTCTCTCCCAAAACCCTAAATAATTCCCCTAAATCGAAGAAACCCTAAACCTCTATCTCCCTATCTCTATCATCCCTCTACCTCTCAATCCTTCTCCCTATCTCTCTGGACATCTCGCTCACTCTAAATCTCCCTATCTCTCCCCTCTATCTCCTCTATCTCTCCATATCTATCTCCTCTCTCTCTCTATCTAGCTATCTCTCTATCTCTTACCTCTCTCTCCCCTAGCATTCCTCTATCTCCCTATCTCTCCCCTCTATCTCTCCCTCTCCCTTATTGATGAAGGAAATGAAAACAAGAAAACTCTCTCTCTCTCTCTCTCTCTCTCTCTCTCTCTCTCTCTCTCTCTCTCTCTCTCTCTCTCTCTCTCTCTCTCTCTCTCTCTCTCTCCCCCTAGGGAAATTGGAAAGGAAAAGGAAAACTAGGAAATCTAGGAAAAGGATTTAACTAGGAGGTAGATAAGTCAGAGTGAGCGAGTGAGAGAGAGAGAGGGTTGCTTGGGGTTAGGGGTCAGGGTTTAGGGGCATTGTTTAGGGTTTATGAGTTTAGCATTGCTCAAGTTTAGTGTTTAAGAATTAGGGGTTAGGGTTTAGGGGAATTATTTAGGGTTTAGGGTTGCTCGAGTTTAGGGTTTAGGGTTTAGGGGTTTAGGGAGATATAGTAGTGATAGGGGGAGAGAGGCAAGAGAGAGAGAGAGAGAGTTGTATTGTTTGTCAAGTTTTATTGTGTCCAAGTTGTATTGTTTGTCAATTTTTTAGTAGATAATTGTTATTCCTAGCTCTCATGGTTATTAAAATGTTAGTATAGCTAGATTTATCCTTAGGTAACATTAATTTACACATTGTTGCTAAAACAACCACACTCAAAAATAACCTTACCTAATTAAGGTTAATCTTTAAGGTTCTTTCATTTGGTGAGCCTAACAGATCCAACTAGTTCAATCTTCTTATAGTCCATTCTTAGCCTTCCAAGAGAGTTCATGCCATGTTAACTTTGCATTATGTCCTTACTTTCCTTTTGCTAGTTGTAGTACTCTTTTTTTTCTAATCCTATCCCTATATCATACTATTGTTGTTGACTTTTCTTTCCATCTTCATCATCATAGTCCTAGTTATCCTAATTTGAGACTACCATTTATCCTTAGCCATGTCTTGTACTTCTTCTATTCATGTCAATTTTAATGACCTCCAAATTTTCCATAAATTCTTCTCCACCAAACCCTAGACCCTCACCCAAATCCTTATTTTCCTAAGAAAAGCCCTTCCCCAAACATCATTTGATCATGTGGCTCCTTCCATCACTAGATAGGTGCCCCTACTTTCCATTATTCATTCAATACAATCCCAATATCGTAGGTCACATTCCCACATCTACATTCATAGATTTCATTCCCCTATCAACACCATCATTGATAATCATTTTAAGGAGTCTCCCTTGAATAATCATTAAACCATGGATTATCCCATATCCCCATCTTACACTTTCCTCACCTTTGAACCCTTAGAAGATGATATTTATTTATCTCCACCATTACCAATCACACTTTCTAGCAATCCCACATAAGACACCTTACCCATCACTTTACCTAGGTCATCACCAATTAAATCACCTCAATAGTCAATAGGCAATCCCACATAAGACACCTAGGTCATCACTTTATAGGTTTTTGTGAGGAAAACAAAATGGATATCCATTTTGGGGAAGTGATATCCATTGCTGGATATCCATTGCCCAAAGAATTGGGCTTTCAGAAATGGATATCCATTTTGAAAATAGATATCCATTTTGTAAATGCCAAAAAAAAAGACATAAGGAATATTGTTGGGCCTGACAACCGCGCCCATAGACCCTCTGCTATCAAAAAACTCATGATTTCTACCTGTTACAGTCAAGAAAACATTTTTATGCACTTTTCGAGACACAATTTGCTTGTTACAATCATAAGGGTGATATTTTTTTCCCCTAATTGGGAGCAACAATTGTCATAAAGAAAAAAGGAGGAAAGTTACATTGGAGGAAATTGAAGAAATTAGAGAAAAGGATAGGGCAAGGAAGAGGATTGGAAGACCGAGTTTGGTAGATGCTTATCAAGGTGAAGCTTCTTCTTTACCATCTAATGACATGCAAATCAAAGATGTTAATTTTGAGGGTAATGAAATGTTAGATAAGAATGAAATTGACCATGATATTGCAAATGAAAATGTTGCAAAATGTTATGAAACACCTACTGATAAGAGCAATACCATGGACAAAGAAGAAGAATAAAGACAAAGACGTACGCTTGAAGAAAGTGGATATGAAGCTCATGATGTTGAATTTGCACTCCATAATCCATTTGTTGATAAAATTGATGAGGTTAATAACATGGATGAAACAATGAAAAACAATGTATCTCCAAATTACATAAGAAGAGAGGACATTTGTCAACATGATGAAATTGGAAAACATCCAAGAACCCCAAAATGGTTACTTGAAATTGGTGAGAACATAATGAAAAAACTTCAAGGCAAGAGATCATCACGAACGGTTCAGTTGTGGGCTTCAAAACTCTTCAATGAATACTTTGAGAATAAAACATTAACTAAACAATGCTAAGTTTTTGTGCAATTACTAAAGATGTACAAAATGAAACCTTTACTAAATAAATTAAATATTTGGTTAAACAAAGTGTCTGATAATAATAAAATTATTGTTAGAAGCCTTTTCAATGCAATCAATTCTATTGGAAAGACTAGCAAGGAGAAAGATAAAAGAGCTACTCATAGAATAATAACAACCTCAATAGTAAGTAAACAATTAAAAAAGGCTCGATTAATGAGGCAAACTTGTGTTGACTTAAGATTGAATCGTAAAACATTGTCAAAAGCACTAGCATTAAGATCAAAACTATATAGCCCTCTTGGAAATGATACTTGGGATTTTAGTGGCAGGCTTCCACGAGTTGACAAGAAGCTAATCAATAGCACAAAGGAAGAAATTGAACGATTTTGGCACACTAACTCTAGGGTATCACTGAATGCAAAAGATGTTTTAAATTTAAGAATTGGTTATAAAGACTGCACACCACATCCTAAACATTACTTGGAATGTAGCCAAACAACATTGTACAAACAATATTGTGAAACACACCTAGGTATGACAATCTCACAAAGAGCATTTGAATCTCTTAAGCCATTTTATTGTGTTCCTCTTAAAGTTCATAATACATGTTGTTGAAAATACCATGTAGAGTTTTCTATGTACCATGAATTATTATGCAATATTCGTTCTACTTTGCACACTAATGAAATGTTATAGGAGTGTTGTGTAATTCAACTACCAAAGTCATCTAGGGACTTATTAGATTTATTTCTATGTATCATAGATGATGGTTGCATTTTCTATAAGAATGATTGTTTAAATGAAAAGTGTTTACAATGTGGTGGGTTATCAAAGTTTGTATCATGTTTTCATGAGGGCAGTGAGCATGATTTTGGAAAGAGAATGATTGAGAAAAAGAGATATGAGATAGTGAAATACAATTTAAAAAGTGGAGGTGAAGGGTCTATTGCCACGGAGATTGCACCTAGATGTTAAGCTTGAATGCTCAGCAATCTCGTGAAACATGGAAACATCTTCAAGCTTGTGGCTATGCTCATAGTGAAGATGAATCTCCAAATTATGGGTTGGTTCCCCTTTTTATTCTCCTAAAGACTAATAAATTTTGAAGGAAAAGGGTAAGAAAGATGGTCATTTTGAAAAATGAAAACTAACTCTAGGAGGTGATTGCACCAAAATGATATTTCAAGGGCAGACTGATTCACAATTACTACTTTAAAGATTTCTTCACACAATTCAATGAATGGCAACTTTATCACACAAGTATTTCGAAGGGAGGCTTAATGATATGTCTCTTAGCAGGAAAGCTATGTTTCACAACCTAAAAGGTGAGATAACCATTTTGCACAGCCTAAGACCTATAATGTCAATTGCCTATGTGTGTTTGCAGTAATGAATGAGACAAGATTAAAGGTTTTGATTGTTTAAAACACATTTAAATTTCATCCAAATCATTTATTAAGGCATATACACAGATATGAGAAGGTAAAATGTAGATCTTTTAAGTAATGAAAGGAAATACTACAAAATGACAAAGATATAACATGTAAAACCTGCTGCTATGTATAAATCTATCTAAAATGAGTTACAAAACTGTATGACTTTTCTGCAATGTGCAAGAAGAAGCATAGAATCAAGAACTGAGGAAAAAACTAAGTTTTTCCACCTATAATACAAAAGGGACTCCAAAGAGTCAAGAGGAGTCAACTGTAGTTAACTGCACTCAAAAATATCTCTCCAAAATTTCTCTCATGAGCAAAAGAGAAAAGCCTAAAAATAAGGGCTCAAAACTAAACCAAATTGAGTAAAAATAGCTCCAAGCTCCCCCTTTCAAGCTGTTTGACCAAAGAGAACTCCAAAAACACTCTAGTTTGACCAAAAGTCAAGCATAGAACTCCAGTAACAACTCCAAATGCATGAGCCTACACCTCAATTTAACTTTCCTTCTAGTTTGCATGATTAAGAGGCAAAAATAACCCATCTCAACAAATATTAAAGGCAATCATGTGATATTGCCTTAATAAGTGTTTAAATACATTATTTGTGTCCTATTATAATTATTCTTTTGTTTGATTTAAGGTTTAAATAGCACTATCAAAATCACAAAAACATCATTTATCCCTTATGACTCCCACGACTCTCATACATTGCTCTTGGGCTTCAACACTTAGAAAAGTGTTAGACCACAGGATATATATCACTTCCAATGATTTATTTTCTCAAAAGTTATAAAAACTTGAAAGGAAAAAATAAACCCTCTTGCATCGGGCTTTGAGTTTAGGGCATCATTCTATAGAAAAAGGGTTTTCAAACCCTAAAGATGAGATCATTTTGTTTTTCATTCACCTTGCTGCCTCCTTAATGCCGCAATGAAGGTTTGTTTGCAGTCTTTGGATGGACTCTTCTATATGCTACATTGGACCTCGTAAGTCATCACTACAGCACTATCATGGCTTCTTTGGTGCAAAAAAAATATAAAATCTTCAGCTCTTTGTTATAATTTTTGTGCACAAAACAACAAAAAGCTCACCTCTTCTCTTGTATTTTGATAACAATGGTGTAAGTAGTGAAAATGCACTTAAATCTTTCTCTTCTTGTGTATAAAAGATGACGAGCCTGCTTTATTTTTCATGTATTTGCTCTATTGCCATGTAAACTACAGGATGCTCTAGTTGTACCTTTTGTGAAAAGAAATAATGAAATGTTCTCTTCTTTTGGATACTTTAATGGCTTTGCGAAACCCTTTCATTATCCTTGTGATCTCCATTATGAAGTCTCTAGTTTTTTATGGTTGTTAGAAAAAATGGTGAAAATGCTCACTTTACATGTTGCTGGATTGTCATTTCAATTTTTCTCATACCCTCATTTTTAGATCCTCTATGTCTTCTTTTGACATGACTGTATGTGACTGCACTTAAAACTTCATATAGTTACCATTGTCTCTGTAGAGGATATTACCTTGTTTTGGATCTCTATCAATAACCTTGTAAGCTCTTTACATGCTTTGCTCATCCTTGTTTAGAACCCAAACATTAAAAATCTCAAGAAAGTTTCTATTATCAACCACAGGTCCTTGACCAACTTGTTTTGGACTTTACATAGGTTATAAATACCCCTGAAAGTCATAGAGAACTATATGTATTTATGCAGGCCATAAATATATTCTATTAGCCACTTAGAAGACTAGACAAGGTTAGGAATGATTAGTAGACTTGCTAATGGTTTGATATAGCCTTTCTCACATGAATGCTTGTTCATTGTACCACTGAGCTTGACAAAGGGTTGGCAATGCTTAGACTTCTCTTCAAATAGTAGTTCAGCATATAAACAAGCCTTCATAATCTTTGTAAGATCTTCTAGTAAGTAATAGACTTGGTAGGTTTTGCATCGACCTTCACTCAGACATTTTTATGCCCCTTTGAGATATCAAGCTCTTTTTGTTTGAACATTCTTCCCACTATCACTATCCCAAGTTACATTTGTCTGCAACTTTACCTTCACATATTCTTTCAATGACTTCATACCTTTTGCACATTGAGATTCTCAGCTCTCTAATTTGAGAAACACAACCCTTTTTAGAACTTTTGTTTCAGGATCACAGTAGACTAACACAACCATATCTGAGCATGATGGAGTGATACCAAGTATTGAGTTCAAACTTAACTCATCCAAATCCTTCTTCTTTGACACCAACTCCACAATCATCCACTGTATTCTTGTTTTTTCGTCCTCTATCACATGACTTCCATATGACTGTTACTCATGCCCTTTCACCATTGATATGACTATTGCCTTCAACAAGATACCTATGCACTTCATCATGACTTTATAACAGCCATTTAATATGATTTTTTTTCTTGACTATTATAAGAGTCTTTATGACTTTTTTTTAAATCCTTAACTTATGTTGTTACAATCATCAATTTATGACTATTTCTTTTCTCTTTATATCTATTTTTGCTGCTATTCTTTTCTTTTTTTATCAGAGATGATTGCCCTCAATGATGATTATCTTTCTTAGATTGTATACAGTCACCTCTCTTTCATTTTGGCTTTCATCTCTTTTGGTATATGATTTCGCTATGTCAGATATAATAGTGTACTGGTGATGATGTTATTATAAACTGTATCCTTTTACCCCTTTTGTTGGTTGTCTTTACCAAGGCTCATTGTACACTTTCAGACTCAGATTTGCAAAAATACATTCAAATTCTGATGCATATTGTTTTGTTATGACTTGCATTGACTGTCTCTCCTTGGCTATTTATTCATTGTCACTTTTGCTTATTACATCACTGATACCCCCTTGGCAATTGACAGTGGACTCACTATGTAGTTTTGCTTTACCTTTCATGATTGTAAACATGCTATTGTAGGCAACATGAATGATATGAAACCTTATCATTATGTATTATATTGCTACTCACTGTCCACTGTACTCTTTATCATGCTCAATATGACTGTCTTCTTTGTCCTATAAGATGACTATGCACTTGTCATTGAAACTATCCTTTAGTCATTACTGACTATCTATCCCTTGTGTTACATTCTTTAGTGCATTCTCTATTGGTGCACTCATTGATGGCTGTATTTTCTTGTTTATCATTTATGCCAATCAGCTAAGAATAGAATGACATGTTAGGCTCAACCCTTGTGGGAGCCACATTTTCTCCACATCTAATTTTCATATGTTATCACACTTGACCTAAACCTGCACAGTCAACAAACATGTTAGACAAAAAATATAAAAAGGTTGAAGCCTCTCTCCTTTATTTATATGATTTGATGCTTCTTTTCTGATTCATCTCCTAATTTGATGTCTGCATCTTTTGTCCAGTTTATTCTTTCTGTTGTGCTGATCAGATATAGAATAGAAAGTAGTCTTGTCTAGATGTGTGAGATTAAGGATTGAACCTCGAGCTCTAACAATATCTTTCTTGCTTCCCTTGTAGGTTTTCTCTTGGAGCTGTACTTGGGCAACTCGAGATGCTGGTGCAACCTCAAGCAATGAGATTCATCATTCATCCAGGCAATGATGGGTCCCATTCTTACTTCTATACATTTTATTTTCTTGCTTGTACTTGCCCTTTTATATCTTATCAGATACAGTTACTCCAACGGCTTGTGCGAGACTATACAAACAAATGTTCTCTTTTGAATATATTAGTTATTTCATATCATGTAATGACTTATGTCGTAATTTCTTTTACAAATCAACCACATAACATGAACTGAACATTATTTGAAACATATGTTTATAATCATGAAGAAATGACAAGTTATAAGTACCTTTTCCTGAACTGCATTGATTTGCACTAAGTGAATTGCAATAACATATTTGAAACATAATCTGCAAAGATTAGTTTAACTTTAATCACAAGTTATCCCTTTAAAGTCTATTGCCTTGCTGCTTCATCTTCACTTACCCAGATGGTGTAACAGCCCAATTTGAGCTGTTACATGATCCTGATAAGTGATCATGTAATACTTTTCTGCCAAGACAGTAGATGTTGACTGGATGACCTTAAGCATGAAAGTTTCTTCTTACCCCTCTTTAACAGCTACTGCCATAGCCCAACCTAATTGGGTTGGAAGCCTAATTTAGTAACATTTTTGGCAACCTCTTAGGGGTGTTTGCCTGCTAAACAAATACGATCAGTAGCCTTCTATATCCATTGGGCATAGGATTCTTTTCTTGGCCTGAGACACTTAGAAAAAACATTTGTAACTCAGCTACCAGAAATCAAACAGCAACAAAACAAAACTAGAAGCAAGATACCATGGCTCTGAATAGGGCCAGCTAACTATACATGAGCACTTATTGGAAAATAGAAACTGAATTGAAATGGCCTACCTACCTACAACTAACAAATGAAACAGGCTAGCTAAACAAAGCCATTAACTGGTTCTATAAAATATCTTCCTTTTCTGACCAACCTAGGGTGCTTTATATATCTCTGAGCATCCAATAAGGGGTGTGGAAAGGGTGGGAATCCAATAAACACATGTAATGCCTCTTTTAGAGAAAGAACAAACACACATACCCACTTGCTTTGACTAAAAATAGAGCTATTCTGAGGTGGACAGGGGAGCTGGTTCTCCTCTTCCTATTGCTCATCGAATGCCTTCTCCTTGCTACTTTCTAATTGGATTAGATGTCGAATGGGACATCCTCTTAATAAACTAATGTGCAAACAATCAATATTGATTTGTTGTTCTACTGCCTTATCACTCTGAATATTCATGCAACTAGTAGCAACCTTGAAACCCTTTTGATGTTTGGCCTCCTCTTCTAAAAGATCTAGTTGCATACTTTCCTTGTTGTCCTCAAATTGATTAGCTTCATATTGATCAAATGCAAAAGGAACAAGTTTAGAAACCTATTTTACCTTGTTGTGCTCACCACTTACTGACTTGGGGTTTTGGTCATTACAAAAATTTAGTAGAGTAGCAAGCTCTTTATAAGCTGAACAGTTAGGATCTTGACAATCAAGCATAGAGTTGTCTTGAAAAGGTTGATCATTTGTAGCTAGTCCACTTGATTGCTCTTCAAGGCAAGCTACCTTAGTTTCATCCATGTTAGCCTCTTCATTGTAGTACAAAGGGAGTTTTGAAAACAAATTAGATGCTTCATCTTCATGGAGAACCTGATCTGATTTGGTTTCATGTTCAGCCTGGTAGTCAGTCCTATCTTCATGCAAAACAATCTTGCTAGACTCCAAAACAAAAATGTCCTTTTGCACTTCTATATGGATTGAAATTTTTATCCTCATCCTTGTTTTCATGGAGCAGCAACTCACAAAATTTTTTAATATGTTCTTGTTGTTCCAAATCTATTGGTAAGTTGAGCACCCATATGCTCTCTTCCTCATCGTCAACAAAACCAGGTAGCTGATCAAACAAAGAAATTGAATCTTCCTCCTCATGTGATGCCTTTTCCAATGAAACTTGGACAACTTGTCTTTGCATCAGAAGACTTTCACCTTGTAGCCTTTCCATTTTGCTTTCATTCACATCATAAACAACATTAGAAAACTTCTCAAATGAATCAAAGTGCAAAGGATTCAATGCCAAACATGAGCCAACCTCCTCTACACATGTATTATGCTCATATTCAGTTGAAGACATGGTACAAACAACAACAACCTTTTGCTCCACATCTAATTTTTCTCATTTGGTGGCACAAAAAGGACTACAAGAACTTTCATTTGCTGAAGTTGGATGAATATGCTCATTACTAAGCTCATTATGAAGTGTTTCAGACTGCTCTTGGCTATGAATTGGCTGCTGTATTGAAGGATCACTACTAAAACTTAGAATTTTGATCAGCTTGAATTCCACAGCCTTTTGTTCCTATTCACCACACCAACTTAGAATCTTTATTTTAGGAGGGTTAAGAGGCTCATTTTGCTTGAAACTTGAAAACTTATACTTATGAATCTCCTCTTGAACAGGTTGATCTGGGATGGAAAGAACTGTTTGGACCTCGTGCCTTTGTGATTGAGCAAGCAAAAACTTGATTTGCTCCTCTTTTGTGGCTATCTCCCTCTTAATATTTTCTTCAAACTGTAACCTTTGTGCCTCCAACTTCTGCTCGTGAAGATATGCTTGATAAGCCAATTCCTCTTGTTGCATGTTATATTCATTTTCTCTTTTGATTTCTGATAGCTATCTTTGAAAATCCAAAGCAATCTTCTGAATGCTCATGCTCGTTTTGTGTAACTTTAAAGTCATATCTTGAATGCTCATGCTATCCTCATACTGAGGTTGATCAATAGAAAAATTATGCTAATTGGGAATAAAATTGTCATTCTGGGATTGGTTATGAGCATAGGTACGCTGCCAAGAAGGTTGAGTAGGGGTGGGTGGGAAGTAAGCATGTTGAGCATGCTGATATACTTCTATTGCATGGCTATTTGGGATAAAACCAACATCATTTTCAGTCTAATATGGATATTGAAAAGGCTCTAAGACTACATTTTGGTAAAATGAAGGGATGGGAACATAATTTCCTTAATAGTTTGACATAGTAGAACATTCTAATGAGCTAGATTTTAATAAAATTCATTCCTAAATCAAGAAAAATGGGTCTGATTTGAAAAATTTTATACATACCAACAAAGTCGCCAGCTGATGGGAAGGATTCTACGAAAGAAAGAACCAATAATATCACCTAAATCCTTATCCTTGATAACCTTTAAGCTTCCGGGCTGCTGAAATCAGTAGATCTGAACTTATAAAGTCACCAGGTGTGCGACATATTGCCTCCAAAGGCTGATACTACTGATATACACATCAAATATCAATAATGAATGAGAACTTATGGACTGTAGCAGTCCAATCTATCCCACCGAGTGTGCCAAAAACTGTTGTCATGGAGATTGCACCCAGATGCTAAGCTTGAATGCTCAACAATCTCGTGAAACATGGAAACATCTTCGAGCCTATGGGTATGCTCATAATGAAGATACATCTCTAGATTATGGGTTGGTTCCCCTTTTGATTCTCCTAGAGACTAATGAGTTTTGAAGGAAAAGGGTAAGATAGATGGTCATTTTGAAAAATGAAAACTAACTCTAGGAGGTGATTGTACCAAAATGATATTTAAAGGGCAAACTGATTCACAATTACTACTTTAAAGATTTCTTCACATAACTCAATGAATGGAAACTTTATCACACAAGTATTTCAAAGGGAGGCTCAATGATCCATCTCTTAGCAGGAAAACTATGTTTCACAACTTGAAAGGCAAGATAATTGTTTTGCACAACCTAAGACCTGTAATGTCAATTGCCTCTGTTTGTTTGCAGTAATGAATGAGACAAGATTAAAGGTTTTGATTTTTTAAAACACATTTAAATTTCATCCAAATCATTCATTAAGGCATATACATAGATATGAGAAGGTAAAATGCAGATCTTCTAAGTAATTAAAGGAAAATGCTGTAAAATGACAAAGATATAACCTATAAAACCTATTGCTGTCTATAAATCTATCCAAAATGAGTTACAAAACTATATGGCTTTTCTGCAATGTGCAAGAAGAAGCATAGAATCAAGAACTGAGGAAAAAACTAAGTTTCTCCTCCTATAATACAAAAGGGACTCCAAAGAGTCAAGAGGAGTCAACTGCACTCAAAAATATCTCTCCAAAATGTCTCTCACAAGCAAAAGAGAAAAGCCCAAAAATAAGAGCTCAGAGCTGAACCAAATTGAGCAAAAATAGCTCCAAACTCCCCCTTTCAAGCTGTTTGACCAAAGAGAACTCCAAAAACACTCCAATTTGACCAAAAGTCAAGGATAGAACTCTAGAAACAACTCCAAATGCATGAGCCTACACCTCAGTTTAACTCTCCTATTTTGCATGATTGAGAGGCAAAAATAACCCATCTCAAAAAATATTAAAGGCAATCATGTGATATTGCCTTAATAAGTGTTTAAATACATTGTTTATGTCCTTAACTCATGCAAAGAATAAAAGGAGTTACATTATTATAGTTTGACTTAGGTCTCCTTATTTTCCCATTCTCACAGTTTTCAAAAATATACTGTCTGCCCATGGTTTATAAAAAACCCTTCAACCTGTTAAAAAATGCCCAAGTCAAAAAAAACAAAGTCAAAAAACCTTCATTGCCTCCTTCATCCTCAAACCTTAATCATAATTATTCTTTTGTTTGATTTAAGGTTTAAATAGCACCATCAAAATCACAAAAACATCATTTATCCCTTATGACTCCCACAATGACTCCCACAACTCTCGATGCATTGCACTTGAGCTTCAACACTTAGAAAAGTGTTAGCCCATGGGCTATATATCACTTGTAATGATTTATTTTCTCAAAAATTATAAGAACTTAAAAGGAAAAAAAAAATCCTCTTGCATTGGGCTTTGAGTTTAGGGTATCATTCTATAGAAAAAGGGTTTTCAAACCCTAAAGATGAGATCATTTTATTTTTCATTCACCTTTCTGCATCCTCAGTGCTACCATGAAGGTTTGTTTGTAGTCTCTGGATGGACTCTTCTATCTACTACACTGGACCTGGTAAGTCATCACTGCAGCATTGTCATGGCTTCATTTGGTGCAAAAAAATATAAAATCTTTAGCTCTTTGTTATAATTTATGTGTACAAAACAATAGAAATCTCACCTCTTCTCTTGTATTTTGATGAGAATGGTGTAAGTAGTGAAAATACACTTAAATCTTGCTCTTCCTGTGTATAAGGGTCTGCTTTATTTTTCATGTATTTCCTTTGTTGTTGTGCAAACTGCAAGATTCTCCACTTGTTCCTTTTGTGAAAAGAAATAATGAAATGTTCTCTTCTTTTGGATACTCTAATGGCTTTGTGAGACCCTTGCATTATCCTTGTGATCTCCATTATGCAATCTCTAGTTTTTTTATGGCCATTGTTAGAAAAAATGGTGAAAATGCTCACTTTACATGTTGCTGGATTGTCATTTCAATTTTTCTCATATCCTCATTTTTAGATCCTCTGTGTCTTTTTTTGACATGACTATATGTGACTGCACTTAGGACTTCATATAGTTACCACTATCTCTATAGAGGATATTACCCTGTTTTGGATCTATGTCCATAACCTTGTAATCTCTTTACATGCTTTGCTCATCCTTGTTTAGAACCCAAACTTTAACAATCTCAGGAAAGTTTCTATTATCAACCATGGGTCCTTGACCAAATTGGTTTGGACTTTACATAGGTTATAAATACCCCTAAAAGTCATAGAGAACTGTATGCATTTATGCAGGCCATAAATATGTTCTATTAGTCACTTAGAAGACTAGACAAGGTTGGGAATGATTAGCAGACTTGCTAATGGTTTGATATAGACTTTCTCACATGAATACTTATCCATTGTACCACTGGGCTTTATAGAGGACTAGCAATGCTTATACTTCTCTTCACATAGTAGTTCAACATATAAACAAGCCTTCATAATCTTTGTAAGATCTGCTAGGAAGTAATAGACTTGGTAGGTCTTGCATTGACCTTCACTCAGACATTTTTATGCCCCTTTGAGCTATCAAGCTCTTTTTGTTTGAACAATCTTCCCACTGTTACTATCCCAAGTTACATTTGTTTGCAACTTTACCTTCACATATTCTTTCAATGACTTCATACCTTTCGCACACTGAGCTTCTCAGCCTCTGATTTGAGAAACACAACCTTTTTCAAAACTTTTGTTTTAGGATCACAGTAGACTAACACAACCATATCTGAACATGATGGAGTGATACCATGTATTGAGTTCAAACTTAACCCATCCAAATCCTTCTTCTTTGACAACTCCACAATCATCCACTGTATTCTTGGTTTTTCTTCTTCTATCACATGACTTCCATATGACTGTTCCTCATGCCCTTTTGCCATTGATATGACTGCTGCCTTCAACAAGATACCTATGCACTTCATCATGACTTTATAACAGTCATTCCATATGACTATGTTTTTTTCTTGGCTGTTATAAGAGTCTTTATGATTTTTTTTAATCCTTAACTTATGTTGTTACAGTCATCTATTTATGACTGTTTCTTTGCTCTTTGTCTCTATTTTGGTTGTTCTTTTCTCTTTTTATCAGAGATGATTGCCCTCCATAATGATTGTCTTTCTTAGATTGTATACAGTCACCTCTCTTTCATTTTGGCTTTCATCTCTTTTGATATATGATTGCTCTATGTCAGATATAATAGTGTACTGGTAATGATGTTATTATAAACTCTGTCCTTTTACCCTTTTGTTGGCTATCTCTGCCAAGGCTCATTGTACACTTTCAGACTCAGATTTGCAAAAAGACATTCAAATTATGATACCTATTACTCTGTTATGACTTGCATTGACTATCTCTCTGTGGCTATTTATTCATTGTCACTTTTTCTTATTGCATCATTGCTACCACCTTGGCAGTTGACAATGGACTCACTGTGTAGTTTTGCTTTACCTTTCATGATTGTAAACATGCTATTGTAGGCAACATGAATGATATGAAACCTTATCATTATGTATTATATTGCTACTCACTGTCCATTGTACTCTTTATCATGCTCAATATGACTATTGTCTTTATCCTATAAGATGACTATTTACTTGTCATTGAAATTGGTGGTACCCACCTAGGGTTAGGGTTTTGAAATCAAGTCTACAAGCCTGTATTTTTGTTTCCTCAAGCCCTTAGCCCCAAGTAGGTTTTGTTTTCCCTCAAAATCATGCATTGTATCTTCTATTTCTGCATTGACTGTCTGCAACAGGTTGTATGTTACTTAAGTTGCATTTGCATGCCTTAGCATTCGTAGGTTGACCAACCCCTGTGCATTACTTTACCGCTTCCTCCCATCGCACTAAAAGGAAAGAAAGAAAAATAATAAGTCAAAAACCCTCTATACAGTAGTGAAATTTGTTGCATGTATCAGGTTGTATATGGCCGTTGTATCTAATGTGCAAGTTCAAATGTACAAATGCATATGTGCAAGGCTGGACCTGAAAGGAAATTTCAATCAGCCTTTGAAAATGATGAAGAAACAATTGTATACTTTTGCATATCGGGTTTGTATGTGCTTTTGGGATACATTCCTAGAATTTTCTGCATTTGTATATCGCATATTCTATCGTAGATTCCTAGAATATTCCCTACTTGTATGTGAAGGTTTGCATGTATACTGTCTTATACATTCGCCACATGCAAGCAAAAGATACATTGGCAACATATAGGGAAGATATGCAAAGCAGAATGAACATCGGGTATATACAATGGAAAGTGTATAAAGTGGCCGACATACATTTGCTACAGTGAAAGGGTTCATCAGCCAGATAAGCACATCGGCGGCCAGGTCTAAGGTTTCCCCGATGGCCGGTGCACATACAAGTCAACATGCATGGGTCACATTGTATATGTTAAAGTAAAATTCAAAGGTGGGGCCCGGTGCACATACAAAGGTGATTATATCTCCGATGTACAAATCACATTGTATATGAATTATACAAGCCGATATACAAAGGAGGTAAGATACAACTTGGACCTGATAGTATTTTCAATTTGTTCCATAAAGATTTGAAGTCCGTGGGTTGTATATTGCATGTTGTGCATGCGATATACAACGCAATATACAAAGGGAAAAACATGCAAAGTCCGGACATGAAAAGAAAGTATGTTGTGGCAGATAAAGCTTTAGGGTCTGAGGATCTACATTACACATTGAATGTGCAATATACAAAGTGATATGCAAGAATAGAGATACAAGGCAGAACCCGATGATAATTTCAAAATGTTTTATAAAGTTTTGGGGTCCGCGCTAACAATGTGTTGCCATTGTATGCATATGCATTTGCATAGACAAAGGTAGTTGTATGTTGCGATGGAAAAAGGGTTCTTGTGTGGCACATTTTCATTGGCTATTGACTTGTTAGCATGATTTGGAGCCGTAGATCTCGGCAGGATAAAATTGATCGACGGCCATCTTTCAAAATTCTGAAGGAAGGATTTCCTCTATTTGCAGTTGCATTGCCGAGTGGAAAAACTTCAAGAGCATGTGGACCATTGCTATGGGTAGGTTGGTTTTAATGGTGATTTCACTGAGGTATGGGTCTGATTGACCATCCAGCTACCATTTTTAATAAAAATATTCAAGTAGTGGCACAACTCCCAATTTCACCTACTCTTTCTCTCTGTCTCCCGACTGCATTCAATTTTTTGGGCACCATTCTGAAGGTGCAATGCATCTGGTGAAATTTTGAAATGACCTTGTACTGGATTACTGAGGGCACATTCTTGCTATAAAAAGCAGACTAAGTCACTCATTTGTGGTTGTTGAAAACTGGATAAATTTTGGTGGAGTAATAAGATATAGCTATGCTGGTGGCTCTTTTTTGGTGCCTTGTGAGTTTATGAATCATATGTTGTATGTTTTATGCATAAGTTTACTGGTTTCATGTTGTTTTATATGAGAAATGCATTGTTGCATGTATTCAATTGTTTGTCTCCAACTTGTGGGCATCTTTTCTTGAGTCTAAATAGGTAAGGGTTATTTAGGATTTAGGAACATGGATTTTCTATGTTGAATGTCTAATCTCTTACCTTTCTTAAAAGAACAAATTAAATGTTTTAGGTTAAGCTTTGGGAAGGGTATGTTGCAGCAGGGATATCATCAAGTATGAATAGCTAAATACTTAGTTTTGGGAAGTATTTGTAAGGAAGACGCTACAAGATCCCCTTGAAACCCAGTTATTGATTCAAGTTTATGATAACCATTCACATATGTATGTCTACTGACTCCGAGCCCTGAGATAGGCACCAGTCTAGTCTCGTATTGAGGTTACAACCCAAGGTCCCAGTTTTGCATCCAAATTACAAAATACAAATCTAAACTTCAAATATCAACCATTAGGACATTAGAAGTAGTTTTAGGACCAAAATCCTCTGTCTCACAACTGAACATAGGCCCAAAGCTAGCCCCTTTGCACTTATTTTATAGTTTTGGTCTACATATGAGAGGATTTATCTACTTTGTGTCAACATCCCAGTTAATTCACATGTATATTTGATAGATGTTGAATAGGGAATACCCCCCTTGGTTCTGCAGAGCCTAAAGAAGAAGAGGAGATATTTATAGAGTCTATCTCTTGTACTGTTGGCCCCTGGCCCGGGAATCCTATTGATGAATGGTGGCTACCTTGTAGGGATAACTGGGAAGCATCCAGTCTGGGAAAAACTCCAACAGATTTGGCGACTCTGCTAGGGAATTGAAGTGAAAGTGTTATTTTGTCATCCCTGGTGAATGCTTTGTGTAAGGTTTTGATTTGAAAATGAAAAATTAATTCCTAAGTGTAGGTGGTGACTCCGAACTAATCTCCCAACTAGTAAAGTTAAATTTGTATGCAAGGGAGAAGATCCCTACGTAATCCTTTGTTTGAAGAATTACCCAGAAAAATGACGTATAGGAAAAAAGGGGCTGTTCAAGCCGGTCAAGAAGGTTCTCCTAGCCCTAGAAGAAATAATAATATCCAAGATAATCCTAGATCTTCAGAGCAGCAGGCACCTTATTTTTCAAACACAAAGGCTAAAATTGAAGATATGTATGAAAGACAACAAGGTGACAGATTGAGAATGAGATCAGAGGTGTTTCAGGAATGCCCTTTCTTAGATCCCTCTAACAGATTTGAAGAAGATGAGTCCCCAAGGGATGATGATGAGGACCAATATGGAAAGGGACCATCCTCTTCTATTCCTAAAGACGAAGAATTAGCTGAAGAAATCAAGAGCCTAAGGGTTGAATTAGAATATTTGCAGGCTTTGAAGATTAGAGATGATATGCCAAGACAAAAGGTGCAGGCTTTAAAAATTGCTCAACATGATTTAGTTCCCACCCTTGATAATGCAAATGTGCTGAGGAACTAGCAAAGAAATGAAGTTCAATATCAACAAAATAATCAAAGACAGAATATAAACAATGTTAGGGTACCAGTAAACAATGTGAGAAATTAGAATGCTAATAGGAATGCAAATGTTAATCAGTTTGATAGATAGCCTATGCAGTTGGATAGATTCAGACAACTAGTTTTTAATGGTATTCTTGCTTACCCTAAGCCCATTGATAAACATGTAAGGCTTCAGATACCAAAGTTTTTCAGGAAATAATGTTGCGTCAGGTGAAGATCACTTGAAGGCTTTTTAGAATGTTATGGACAACTTTGAAGTTGAACATGAAGATGTTTTTATGAAATTGTTTATGCAGTCCTTAGTTGATGAAGCTAGAGAATGGTACAAAAGTCTGCCTGACTAGAGTATCTCATCATGGGATGATTTCAGAAGGATTTTTAAAGAACAATATGGTGACAAAACTGACCCAAGTTTTTTTGTAAATGAATTCACTAGTATTACTAAGGGGTCAAATGAGTAGGTTGTAGATTTTAATGCTAGGTTCGCTAAGGTATTGAACAAGTTACCACCTCACATGAGGCCTAATGAACCAATGTGCATGGTGTTATACATAAATGCTTTGATGCTAAAACAACTTATGGATTAAGAGATAAGGGTCCTACTAGCCTCAAGGATGCTTTCAGAATTGCAACCAACATTGAAAACAATAGGAAAGCATCTAGCAAGACAAACAGAAGGGATGATGTAATGATTCTACAAAATCCAAATAAGTCTCAAAGTACTCAAGGTAATGTATCTACTTCTGAGGAGAAATTGGATAAATTGACATCTGTTGTTAAGGACCTAAGTTATCGACTTGCTAAAAATGAAAAAGGGATAGGTCCAGAAAGGCAGGTTTACCAAAGACACGATAAGAGACCATCATTGAATGATATGCCATATAACACTAATTGGCATAATGGTAAACCCATCTTCCCAAATAGCAATAATAATCAAAGAGCTCAAAATGTTAAGGAGACTCCTGACCCTTTAAAGAAAGCTGTTAATATTGTTGATGATACCCCATGGTGCATAATATGTCAGATGCCTCATTCACAGTAGCAATGTATGATTGCTCAATCTTTATATAATAATGTTGTTTCTTGTGATGAATGCAATGAGCCACATTATGTGGAGGATGATAATGTCAATATCCTATCCACAAATGGGGAGTATGCTTCTTATGATGCTGATGAAGGCACAAGTCATGTGACTCGGATCTACCCACAGATTTCTGGTGATGAGGATGAAGAAGATAACTATGCTTATGCTCAGGACTCATGCATCTTTCTGAATAACTTGAGGAGGCCTTCTGATGAAGAGATTAGAGCTCTCACAGCTGCAGCAGTGGCTCAAGTCAAGAGCAACTATAACCTTAGAGGTAAGGCTCAGGTAAGTGATCCATGTCAACCAGAAAATACCTTTGTGAACCAACCAATGCATAATCATAAAGGGGCTAAATCACATAAGACAAGATGGCATAATAATAAAAAAATTTCTAAGAAAAAATTAGGTCATGATTCTCAAAGACTAGAGAATGAAGTTCCCCAAGATGAGGATCAAAATAAGAATTCTCAAGTCATGGATGACAGTTAGAAGACCATTAAAATTAAGGCTGGATCAACTCAAGATAAAAATAAAACCACAGCTCAAGCTACAACTGTCATATAAAATTATGCTCCCTTTGATATAACTTAGGTTTTATCCCAGATAAAGGTTTTTGTTCCACTAATGGAGCTGATGAAAGTTGAAGAATTCAAAAATAAAACATTGTCCCTAATTTCAGGAATAGCTTGTCAGGTCGAGTAGAATGTTGAGACTCAGGGTAAGAAACAGGCCTTGTGTATTGATGAGGATGAAGTTCCTGAGGTTTATCTAGGGGTGACAATGACAAAATGCCCTTCACAGGTTGAACCATTTTATGTCTCCCTTGTTATCAATGGAAAGGTAATCAAGAATTGTATGCTTGATTCAAGAGCATCAACAAATATTATGCCTCTAGCTATCATGCAACAAACTGGATTGAAAATAGATAAGGCATGTGGAAAATGCTATGCAATGGATGCTAGGGAGGTGCTAGTTATTGGAATCATGAAGGATGTGGATTTTATGCTAGCAACATATCCAGAAAAGACTTACAGAATGAAAATAATAGTAGTTGACATAAAGCCACAATATGGTATGCTATTGTCAAGAAGATGGGTAGCATTGGTTGGAGGAAGTATGCAGTTAGATTTATCATATGCCATGATCCCAATGAATGGTAGAGATGTCAAGCTAGTCAGAGAAGAAAGATCACCAGAAATAGTTGAAAATCAAGATTTAGAAGAGCACATCTGTTTTGTGGATACTGACTGTGAGAATTTCAAAGTTGTCTTAGATGATCAAGGAAGTGAAAAGAGAGACTTTTGCAATCAAGAACTTGACCAATAGGGTCTCTGGACTATGTATTTTGATGGAGCCTATTCAAAGGAGGGTTCTGGTGCTGGAGTTGTATTTTTGTCTCCAACAGGTAAGCTTCTAAATTTTTTTTTTCCTGTTAAAGTTTGTCTGCACAAATAATATTGCAGAATATGAAGCTCTGCTACTAGGATTGAATGTTTCTTTGAAGCATGGGATTAAGATGCTAAGAGTGTTTGGAGATTCAAAATTAATTGTCTCCTAGGTGAGAGATAAATATGCTTCAAAAAATAAAAGGTTAAAACAGTATAAGCATGTTGTATGGGATACAATTGAATTATTTGATGGTTTTTCAATAAATTGGATGGAAAGATCAAGGAATGTCATGGCAAACTTTTTAGCTAATGTGGCCATAAGGCCAGATGATGTTACTCTGTCTGATGTTACAAATGTTGAAGTTAAGATTAGACCTACAGTACTAGAAAATATATGTAGTTGGCAGGTGTTTAATGATGATAGAGACTTGTTGAAGTTCCTACATTGCATAGATGAATATGAAAACCAGGAGATTGATTTTTATAATTTTGTAGAAGTTGTGGATGGAAAAGAAACTCTTTTGGGGAAAGAAGTAATTCAGCTTAAGACAAATAAAATCCCTAGAGGACTAGTTGCTTTAGAATGAGCATTTGACAATAGAGACCAATTTGTTACAAAGGCATCTCCTACAAACAAGGATGACTTGGAGGAGATAAACTTGGGGACACACAATGCCCCCCAAAAGGTGTATATTGGCAAATAGCTCAAGCCACATATCAGGAGTATGTTGATAGCATTATTAAAAAAATATAAGCATGTCTTTGCATGGTCATATGAGGACCTAAAAGCTTATAGAGAAGACTTATTCCAGCATGAGATTCCTTTGAAGCCTAGAGCTAAGCCATTCAAACAGAAACAAAGACCTATTAACCCAACTTTGGCTCCAAAAATGCAGCAAGAGCTTGTAAAGCTTAGGGAAGCTGGAATAATTGTACCTATTAGACACTCAACTTGGGTGTCCAATCTTGTCCCAGTTAGAAAGAAAAATGGTGAGATAAGACTTTGTGTGGATTTTAGAAATTTGAATGTATCTTCTTTAAAAGATAATTATCCACTGCCTAACATGGAGGCTATGTTGTAGAAGGTAACTGGTTGTGAGCTTTTGTCCATGATGGATGGATTTTTAGGATACAATCAAATGAAGGTAAAAGAATATGAACAATACAAGACTGCCTTCACCACTCCATGGGGAACTTATGTATATGTAAGAATGCCATTTGGACTGACAAACGCAGGTGCTACATTTCAGAGGGCCATGGATGTTGCTTTTGCAGGATTGATTGACTCAATTTTGGCTGTGTATCAGGATGATTTAACTACCTATTCAAAAAAGGAGGAGCAACATTGCATGCATCTAGAACAAATTTTTATTAGAGCATTAGAATATGACATTTCACTTAACCCAAAGAAGTGTATTTTTGGGGTAGTGGAAGGGAAACTATTGGGACATATTATTTCTAAGGATGGAGTCAGGATTGATCCTGAAAGGGTTGCTGCAATTGATAGAATTCAAATTCCTAAAATAGTGAAAGGAATTCAGTCTTTCTTTGGGCAGATCAACTTTGTTAGAAGATTCATTCCCAACTTTGCAGAGATTACAAAGGATATTTCTAAAATGTTGAAGAAGGGTGAAACTATCAAATAGGAGAGTGAAGCAATTAAGTCATTTCAGAACATCAAAGAAGCTATAAAGATGGCTCTTGTGTTGAGATCTCCTGATTTTTCTAAGCCACTACAGTTGTTCTCATTTTCTTCTTTTCACACTATTGCTGCATGTTTGTTACAGAAAAATGAAGAAGGTTTTGAGCAACCTATTGCTTTCTTTAGTATGTCATTGCAGGCAACTGAATTTAAATATGATATCATGGAAAAGCAGGCATATGCATTGGTTAGGGCAGTCAAAAGCTTCATACCATACTTAGTGGGATCTCAAGTAGTTGCATATGTACCCTATGTAGTACTTAAAGACATTTTCACTCAACAGGAAGTGACAGGAAGAAGATGTAGGTGGATTAACAAGTTACAAGAGTTCAACATTGATATACAAGTTACAAAATTGGTGAGGGGACAAGGTTTGTCTAAGATGATGACATAGTCAAATTTGGAGGCATGCCAGGTAAATGTAGTCCAGAATGAAGTTGTTAATATGTCAAAATTGAAATGGTACAAGGATATTGTGTATCATTTACAGAATCTAAATTGTCCTTCCCATCTCAGTCATAGCTAAAAAAGGACCTTAAAACTGCATGCTGTCAAATACATAATTATTCAAGGAGAATTGTATTGGAAAAATCTTGATGTGTACTACTTAGGTGTGTGGATGCAAATCAAGCTATTGATATTTTAAATGAAATGCACAAGGAAGTGTGTGGTGGACACTACTCTGCCAATACATCAGCTCACAAAATTCTTAGAGCAAGCTATTGGTGGCCCACCCTTTTCTCAGATGCACAAAAGATGGTAAGAAAATGTGATCCCTGTCAAAGATTCTCTAGAAGACTTAAGTATGAAGGTGCACTACCCCTTAGAACTGTAACTGTGGAGGCTTTCAACAATGGGGAATTGATTTTATAGGGGAAATTTCAGAGAAATCAAATGGAGGACATAGTTGGATTTTGGTTGCTACTGACTATTTTACCAAATGGGTTGAAGCCATTCCAACTAAGAAAGATACAAGCAGGGTGATGATGGATTTTATTTTGGAACACATTATTATCAGATTTGGAGTGCCAGCCAAAATGGTCACAAACAATGCCATGTGCTTCAGATCTGGTGAGTTTGTTGATTTTTGCAACAAATATGGGATTAAGTTGTCATATGCATCACCATATCATCCACAAGGAAATGGTTAGGCTGAGTCAATTAACAAAAGCCTTATAAAAATCATCAAAAGGATGGTAGATAAGAACAAAAGGGCATGGGATTCAAAGTTAAAGTTGGCACTATGGGCTGACCAGATAACAGTGAAGAAAGCAATTGGAAAGTCACCTTTTGAGTTGGTATATGGTGCAACAGCTAGGTTACCTATGAATAATCTCTTGCCAATTTACAGATTCATACAGGAAAATGATGAAGAGATTGAGGACTCAATGAATGAAAGGATAAATCAACTGGTTGCATTGAATGAAATTAGAAGAGAAGCATAGAAGACAAACATCAAGAAACAATAGAAAGTGAAATATTTGTTTGATAAAAGGGCTACAAAAAGGAAGTTTCAGATAAATGATTTGGTCCTTGTTTGGAATGCAAAGAGTCAAGATAAGGGCAAACATGGTAAGTTTGAGCCCTTGTGGATGGGTCCATATCAAATCAGCAATACTCATGGAGAAGATTCTTACTTTCTCCAAGCCCTAAATGGTGAACTATTGGAATTGCTTGTGCACGGTCAGTTCCTAAAACCCTATTTCTCATGAATGAATATCTTGAGTGCACATTGTAAATTAGGTGTGAATAGTCTGTACATACTTTGTATAGTCAGTGGTGTTTTGCGTTTTGTGTTTTGCCTGGTCTATCCCAGAGTGGTCTGGTTCTCACTGCAGCCTTGTGCTTGCATGTCCCCAGTCGGAGCCAATGGTGGTGTCCACCTAGGGTTAGGGTTTTGAAATTGAGTCTACAAGCCTCTATTTTTGTTTCCTCAAGCCGTTAGCCCCTTAGGTTTTGTTTTCCCTCGAAATCATGCATTGTATCTTCTATTTTTGTGTTGACTGTTTGCAGCAGGTTGTATGTTACTTAAGTTGCATTTTCATGCCTTAGCATTCGTAGGTTGACTGGCCCCTATGCATTGCTTTACCACTTCCTCCCATTGCAATAAAAGGAAAGAAAGAAAAATGCTAAGTCAAAAACCCTCTATACAGCAGTGAAATTTGTTGCACGTATCAGGTTGTATATGGCCGTTGTATCTAATGTGCAAGTTCAAATGTACAAATGCATATGTGTAAGGTTGGACCTGAAAGGAAATTTCAATTGGCCTTTGAAAATGATGAAGAAACAGTTGTATGCTTTTGCATATCAGGTTTGTATGTGCTTTTTAGATACATTCCTGGAATATTCTGCATTTGTATATTGCATATTCCATCACAGATTCCTAGAATATTCCCTGCTTGTATGTGAAAGTTTGCATGTATATTGTCTTATACATTCACCACATGCAAGCAAAAGATACATTGGCAGCATATAGGAAAGATATGCAAAGCAGAATGAACATTGGGTATATACAATGGAAAGTGTATAAAGTGGCTGACATACATTTGCTACAGTGAAAGGGTTCATCAGTGAGACAAGTACATCGGCGGCCAGGTCTAAGGTTTCCCCGACGGCCGGTGCACATACAAGTCAACATGCATGGGTCACATTGTATATTCTAAAGAAAAATTCAAAGGTGGGGCCCGGTGCACATATAAAGGTGATTATATCTCCGATATACAAGTCACATTGTATATGAATTATACAAGCCGATATACAAAGGAGGTAAGATACAACTTGGACCTGATAGTGTTTTCAATTTGTTCCATAAAGATTTGAAGTCTGTGGGTTGTATATTGCATGTTGTGCATGCGATACACAACGTGATATACAAAGGAAAAACATGCAAAGTCTAGATGCGAAAAAAAAGTATGTTGTGGTAGATAAAGCTTTGGGGTCTGAGGATGTACATTGCACATTGAATGTGCAATATACAAAGCGATATGCAAGAATAGAGATACAAGGCAGAACCCGATGATGATTTCAAAATGTTTTATAAAGTTTTGGGGTCCGCACCCTGTATGTGTTTCCATTGTATGCATATGCATTTGCATATACAAAGGCAGTTGTATGTTGTGATGGAAAACGGGTGCTTGTGTGGCACGTTTTCATTGGCTGTTGACTTGTCAGCATGATTTGGAGCCATAGATCTCGGCGGGATAGAATTGATCGACGGCCATCTTTCAAAATTTTGAAGGAAGGATTTCCTCTGTTTGCAGTTGCATTGTTGAGTCGAAAAACTTCAAGAGCACGCGGACCATTGCTATGGGTAGGTTGGTTTTAATGGCAATTTCACTAAGGTATGGGTCTGATTGACCATCCAGCTACCATTTTTAATGAAAATCTTCAAGTAGCGACACAACTCCCGATTTCACCTGCTCTTTCTCTTTGTCTCCCGACTGCATTCAATTTTTTGGGCACCATTCTGAAGGTGCAATGCATCTGGTGAAATTTTGAAATGACCTTGTACTGGATTGCTGAGGGCACATTCTTTCTATAAAAAGCAAACCGAGTCACTCATTTGTGGTTGTTAAAAACTAGATAAATTTTGGTGGAGTAATAAGATATAGCTTTGCTGGTGGCTCTTTTTTGGTGCCTTGTGAGTTTATGAATCATATGTTGTATGTTTTATGCATAAGTTTACTGGTTTCATGTTGTTTTATATGAGAAATGCATTGCTGCATGTATTTAGTTGTTTGTCTCCAAGTTGTGGGCATCTTTTCTTTTGAGTCGAAATAGCTAAGGGTTATATAGGATTCAAGAACATGGATTTTCTATGTTAAATGCCTAGTCTCTTACCTTTGTTCAAAGAACAAATTAAATATTTTAGGTTAAGCTTTGGGAAGGGTATGTTGCAGCGGGGATATCATCAAGTATGAACAACTAAATACTCAGTTTTGGGAAGTATCTGTAAGGCAGACACTACAAGATCCCCTTGAAACCTAGTTATTGATTCAAGTTTATGATAACCATTCACATATGTATGTCTACTGACTCTGACCCTGAGATAGGCACCAGTCTAGTCTCGTATTGAGGTTGCAACCCAAGGTCCTAGTTTTGCATCCAAATTACAAAATACAAATCTAAACTTCAAATATCAACCATTAGGACATTAGAAGTAGTTTTAGGACCAAAATCCTCTGTCTCACAATTGAACATAGGCCCAAAGCTAGCCCCTTTGCACTTATTTTACAGTTTTGGTCTGCATATGAGAAGATTTATTTGCTTTGTGTCAACATCCCAGTTAATTCACATGTATATTTGATAGATGTTGAATAGGGAATACCCTCCTTGGTTCTGCAGAGGCTAAAGAAGAAGAGGAGATATTTATAGAGTCTAACTCCTGTACTGTTGGCCCCTGGCTTGGGAATCCTGTTGATCAATGATGCCTACCTTGTAGGGATAACTGGGAAGCATCCAGTCTGGGAAAAACTCCAACAGAAACTATCCTTCAGTGATTAATGACTATCTATCCCTTGTGTTCCATTCTTTAGTGCATTCTTAGCTGGTGCACTCATTGATGGCTATATTTTCTTGTTTGTCATTTATGCCAATCAACTAAGAATAGAATAACTTGTTGGGCTCAACCCTTGTGGGAGCTACATTTTCTCCACATGTTGTAATTTTCATATGTTATCACACTTGACCTGAACCTACATAGTCAACAAACATGTTCTAGACAAAATATAAAAAGGTTGAAGCCTCTCTCCTTGATTTATATGATCTGATGCTTCTTTTCTAATTCATCTCCTAATTTGATGTCTACATCTTTTGTCCAGTTTATTCATTTAGTTGTGCTGATCAGATATAGAATAGCAAGTAGTCTAGTCTAGATGTGTATGGAATTAAGGATTGAACCCCGAGCTCTAACAATATCTTTCTTGCTTCCCTTGCAAGTTTTCTCCTGGAGCTGTACTTGGGAAACTTGAGATGCTGGTGCAACCTCAGGCAACAGGATTCATCATTCATCTAGGCAATGATGGGTCCCATCCTTACTTCTATACATTTTATTTTCTTGCTTGTACTTGCCCTTTTATATTTTATCAGATACAGTTACTCCCATGGCTTGTGTGGGACTATACGAACATTTCTCTTTTGAATATATTAGTTATTTTATATCATGTAATGACTTATGTCGTAATTTATTTTATGAATCAACCACATAACATGAACTGAACATTATTTGAAACATATGTTTATAATCATGAAGAAATGACAAGTTATAAGTACCTTTTCCTAAACTGCATTGATTTGCACTGAATGAACGGCAATAACATTTTTGAAACATAATATGCAAAGATTAGTTTAACTTTAATCACCTTTTATCCCTTGAAAGTCTGCTGCCTTGTTGCTTCATCTTCACTTACCCGGATGGTGTAACAACCCAATTTGAGTTGTTACATGATCCTAATAAGAGATCATGTAATACTTTTCCACCAAGATAGTAGATGTTGACTGGATGACCTTAAGCATGAAAGTTTCTTCTTACCCCTCTTTAACAACTACTGTCATAGCCCAACCTAATTGGGCTACAAGGCCAATTTAGTAACAGGTTCTAGATGTGAGTTGATTGTAAGAGAGGTAATTATTGCTGATTTTATTGATGATTTTAAGAGAAGTCTTTTCTACAAGTGTGTTAGTCATAGCCACAGGTCTCGATGGTTAGATCAACAGTTCATGATGTGTAAAGACTTTTTTCTAATTAGAACTATTGTCTCTATAGTTGATTTTACAGAAAACTACATATTGCAACCCCAAAATGAAGTTCAATCCCAGTACTACAATTCTATTCAGATTGCTATTTTTGTTCACATCACATACAGACATGCCCCTAATACTACAGAAGAGAATAGGAAGATTGTCAAAGAATATCATTTTTACATGAGTGATGATTGATCTCATTCATCATAGTATGTGCAATATTATTTTTAACAATTTTATGGGTTCTTTCAAAAAAAAGATATTAGAATAGATCAACATCTCATTTGGTCAGATAATTGCACTAGTCAATTCAAGAATGTTCGTATATTCTATTGGTTGAGCAGAAAGCATGTAGAGACGGCTATACCTCATATTTAGAATTTTTTTGAAGCTAGGCACAGAAAAGGTGAACATGATGGAGCAGGTGCATGCGTGAAGAGAGCTCTTTTTAAAGAACAACTAAAGATTAGAGGTGGTGCTACATTCAGTGATGCAGATTCTATTGTTAAGTTGTGTAACTATACATTGTCACAAAGAGTGGCTCTTGATTCAGAAGTGCATAGGTTCTTTTGTTTGGTTGATGATGAGATAGTGAGAAAGAAATTGGATTGTCAGAGAATCAGTGAATCGTCAAAGATGCATTCATTTCGAAGCTCATATGCAAGTGCATGGACTATTTGGACATGAGAATTAGTTTGTTTTTGTCAGAGTTGTATTAAATGTGATTGGGATAATTGTGAGTCAAGTGAGTGGGTAGATCCATGGATTCCATGATATTTAACCCCTTTATCTCAAGGTCAATCATCTTTAGTCAATGACATGGAGAGCTCATTTGCTTATGAACATCTTTCAGACCTTGTACAGCCAGGTCATGTTTATGCAGTTGTTACACCGCATGGAAATGAAGAGAGATCAGACTATTGGTTGGCACGATGTGTACAGGGAAAGCAAAAGCTAACACAACCTACGACAGATGATGATGGGTTCACATATCCTACATGATTAGTTGTTATTGTTGGGACTTGGTTGCGAACATATATGATTAGAAAGAATGGCATCCCTGCCTTTGAAGACTTTGAGAAGCATAAAACTATATTGATGTATTCGCACCTAGTTGTAGCAACAAATCTTAAGTTACTAAGGCATCATGCAAAACTAAAAACAAAACAACTATGAACAATTAGTAATGTTGATCATGAAGCAATATTGGATACTTTGAAGTTAAGAGATGACCCCTCAGATACATTTGACTAGCATTTAAAATTCCAGATGACCATGTATGATAATTTTTATCTTAACTTGTTCTTGTTTTTTCTATTTTTTAGATTTGGTTTATTAAAAGTCTCGTTTCTTTAACTATAATGCATGTTTTTGACTATATAGGATTACGATTGAGGTAATTTTGCATGGCATTGTAGATTTTTTTACATGGCATCATAGGTTATTTTGACTATACTTGAGGTACGATTTTTAGTGTTAATTTGAATTTCTTAATATTTTTCTTTCTAGATTTTTCTACATACTAATTTTTGCCTATGCTTCCTCACTTTGTATTCATGTTTCCTAGGGTAGTTGCAACTACAACATCTGACAGATTTCCCATATCCTTCATGCAATCTCATATGGTATATTTCATATGGTATATGGCAATCTCTACTTTCCTTTGGTTTTGGATAAATGGTTTCAATGACACCTTGACCATGTTCAAGCAAGTAGGTATGACAAATGAAATCAAATTACACACTTTTCTATGTTTCCACACTTTTCTTTACACCCGCCAATTGCATTTGCTTGAAATTTTGTAAAGAAATAAATCCATTTTGCATATATCTTGCAATCATAGTATAACATTCCTATAATAGTCCTAGTAAAAGGTTGGGGAATTCGGCTTTACACCCACCAAATGCATTTTCTTGAAAGTTTGTATAGCCTTATCAAGAAATCATTTTTTTTTCATATCTTGCAATCATTGCATTCCATGAGATGACATCTATTTGAGGTGTTCTGTCAAACAATTCATGTACCTTGTCTATCCTTCCACACTTTGCATACATGTCTACTAGGGTAGTTGCAACTACATAGTCTAACAAAATCCCGCTTTATGTTTTGATGGATGTCCATGTACCTTGTTCCAAAGATCCCATTTGCTAATGATAACCTTGTCAAAAGCTCATGGCAATCTCATATGGTATATTTAATAGATCCATTTTGCATATATCTTGCAATCATAGTATAACAGTCCTATAATAGTCCTATATGATAGTGCTACTATAACAATCCTATATAATAGTCCTATATCATGCAATCATGGCATTCCATTAGACCACATTTCTTTGAGGTATTCCACCCAATAGTTCATGTGCCTTGCCTATGCTTCCTCACTTTGCATTCATGTCTCCTTGGGTAGTTGCAACTACAACATCTAACACTTAGGAAGGTTGCACTTAGCTATAGGATCGTGCAATAGTCTCCTGGCAGCCCCATTTTCCTTTATGACAATACTCATGACAATTTTGAAGGAATGAAACTATTTATGTACATCAGTCCACTATGACTATCATAGTATTATAATCTTTTGGAAACCTTCCTTCAAACTTTCCTCTAGACTATCTTACCCTCATACCCTCATGACTATCATAGGGCAGAGTATGACTGTTTTTTAAAAATTAGGACAACGCTAGCTCTCTAGACTATCTTAAGGTTTATAACTGTTTAGGAAAACCTAGGTATAATAGTCCCCTATGCCTTAGTAAAGATAGCTTCCATAATTTAACTATAACATTCAAGAAAGGAGGGTTGAGATTGTGCACAAAGTCTTAGCAAATAGTTCACGTGGCTTGTCTATGTTTCCACAGTTTGCTTTACACCTACCAATTACATTTGCTTGAAATTTTGTAAAGCAATAAATCCATTTTATGCATATCTTGCAATCATTGCATTCCATCAAACAACATCTCTTCTCCCAAGGTAGTTGCAACTACAACATGTAATAAAATTACCATATCCTTTATACTTTTATGGATGCCCATACACTATTCCACATATTACATTTTAGCATAGGATGGGATGATGTTGGAAAAGGTTGTGGAATTTGGCTTTACACCCACCAATTGTATTTTCTTGAAAGTTTATAAAGCCTTATCAACAAAATCCATTTTTTGCATACCTTGCAATCATTACATTCCATCAAATAACATCTCTTGCAATCATTGCATTCCATCAAACAACAACTATGTTCATATGGACTAGTATAACAGTCCAACTCATCACCATGACCATGTTCATATGGACTAGTATAACAGTCCTATAACTAATTTTCTTAAAATTTTATAAAGCAAAAAATCTATTTTGTGCATATCTTGCAATCATTGCATTCCATTAGACAACATCTCTTTGAGTTGTTTTGTCAAATAGTTATAAATGTAGGTGTTTTAAGTTTGTTTTGCTTGACAAATTTTAATATACAAATGCAGGTGTTTTGGAGAATAGAGCAATTATAGATTCTAGTTAAGGCATTTAGCTTTCTTTTTGGAGACATTTGATATAATTCCTAAG
Organism: Cunninghamia lanceolata; assembly: GCA_027924645.1. Taxonomy (NCBI): domain Eukaryota; kingdom Viridiplantae; phylum Streptophyta; class Pinopsida; order Cupressales; family Cupressaceae; genus Cunninghamia; species Cunninghamia lanceolata. The sequence goes on from BSBN01001102.1 coordinate 1,860,706, forward strand.
GTGACATACAAGACATCTTTCATCAAACTTCTTATAAAAAAATAAGTTAGTTGTACTTGATGGTGTTTATTTTTCTTAACAATTTTTTAACTTATAAATGCAGGTGTTTTTGACTATAAAGCTATTGTATCCAAGGGATTGAGATCAGTGGTTAAAGCATTTAGCTTCCATTGTGGAGACATTTTTTATATTTTATATTTGTATTACTTATCATCTTAGTGTTTCTCCAAGGGGTTGAGATCAGTGGTTAAAGAATATTGTATCCAAGGGATTGAGATTAGTGGTTAAACAATATAATAGTTTTTCCATCTTACATATCCTCCTAGTGTTTCTTCACAATAGGTGTTTTTTTTCATTATGTTTAATGCTAAATTTGATGGTTATATATGTAGTGATTGGATGACTTGAATATTTTAACAATAAACTAGTATATCTCCTCAAATTAGTCATTGGATGTCATATTTAATTATAAACTAGTATATCTCTTCAAATTAGTCATTTGATGGTTATATATGTAGTGATTGGATGTCATGAATATTTTGTAGCCATTAAGTTGTTTCAAGGTAATTTTTTTTGTCAAGCATGGCTAAATGAACTATATCAAATAAATGAAGTTAAAATCATGAAGATCACAACACCATGCAATCCTCAAGTTGTTAGGAGATCAAAGACTAGAGTGGCCTCATGCTCAAACCTTCATTGGACTGTTAAAATGCACAAAACAATCATACAAGATAGTCATGAAGTTATCATCATGAACAAGGGGATTATATCAAAGTGACATGTATAATAGAGTTATCAAGGTCATGAAATAATAATAAAGTGAAATATCATCTGGAAGTGAATAGAGCAATCCATGCAACTGTGAAAAGAACACATTTCATACAAGGGTTCCAACATTGCCTACTGTTGTCACAGTCAAACAATAGTGTTATGAGGTCTTTCATTCATGAAATTACTATGCAAAGAGGGTTTATAAGTTTCATTAGGGTTTGTATAAATGATCTAATAGATTTATAAGGTTGTCAAACACCAAAATGGATGATTTATATGAGTTTTGGGACTGTCACAGTCCATGTACAACTTGTTGTCCTCATTGACTGTTATTTTTTGTTCTATTTTTTGACTAAAAATAAATGATTTGCTTACCTCCTGTTGCTGCACTTTCTTGTGATTATTTGGCGATTGAGTTCGACATCTTCACCTGCCTTCATTGCTTCTGCAATGTCTTCAGACTTTTCTTTTTTCTTACTGCCTTCTCGCTGCAATCTCTGCTATGTGTATCGTCTTCAGATAAAATTCAACTCCTTTGATGATGTCTTTAGACTTTTTCTTGTTAACTGCCTTTTGGCTGTGATCTCCAATTCACCTCTGACTAAAACTTCTTCCTTAGATGAGTTCTTGAAACATGATCAGCCTGTTGGTTCACCTTAGACTTAATGGTTTTGATTTGATCCATAACCAATGTTGGGCATGAGGGTGCACATCCTTTGAACTTTCTCCTCACGCATGAATCAATACCCTTCGCTCAACAACAACTCTCCTTGACAGTAATCATGTGATCTGGTTTCTGCAACTTCAAAGATCTCGATGCTTGAAATGCGATGGTTTCTTTCTACTGCTTTATATAGAACCTCCAATTCCTTTTGTTTATATTCATAAAAACATCTTCGGTGTCTTTATTTCCAAAAACCTCTAATTGCAAATCTATGACCCAACATTCAGACTTGGGTGATTTCAACAAAAGTTTTATAGTGGCTTACCTAAAAAATGTGCTTCTCTTTTCGTTCAACAGCTCCAGCGGCTTCGCTTCACTTATTCCAGTGATCATTTTTTAAACAACAACTTCTTTCCTTTAATTGGTTGTGGCCTTACTCTTGCTTTCTTTTGGATTGACAGCTTCAAAGTACTATGGTTTCCTCAAACCCTAAATCTTCAGACCAAAATAAGATCCACTTCTAATATCTCAATGATTCCTTTAATACTACGGCTTCAGGTAATCAACAACTCCAAACAACAAACAATGGAGCGGCTCCCTGCAAAAAACAACTTCCTACGATGATTCCTTGGACAATTAATTCTTCAGTTGCGGCTCCCGATCTTGGAAGCTATTGTCTTTGGCATTGGTTGTGTTTTTTTTCAAATCAGACTTCTTTTGTTGGCTATTCTATCGAATGGGTCTTATGTAATGATTTGAGATTTGTCTTCCTTCAGATTTGTGGCTCTATGGCTTTAAACTACCCTAGGACGATTTCATGTTGCTTCAACGCCTGGATTTCATTCAGCGGTTGCAGCCTCTTTGACAACTCCAGCGATTCCTATTGGTGTTGGAAATAAGCCACACTCGGACCAACGATGGACTGGTCCAAGAGGGGCCAGTAGCTCAGTGGTAGAGCACTCCAGCAGCGAATGGAAGGTCCTAGGTTCAAGTCCTAGCTGGTTAATGTCTCAACATGGTATCAGAGCCAGGCCTAGGCTAGGAGCCCCAAGCACACGAGAGGTGTGGCTTAAGGGGGGTGTTGGTGTTGGAAATAAGCCACACTTGGACCGATGATGGACTGGTCCAAGAGGGGCCAGTAGCTCAGTGGTAGAGCACTCCAGCAGCGAATGGAAGGTCCTAGGTTTGAGTCCTAGTTGGTCCATGTCTCAATAATTCCTTGTTCTAGACCTGCGACTCCTCTTTGGTTCAACAGCTATGATCTTCTGACAACTCCAATCAGAAATTCTTTAGCAATACACTCGGTCTTCAAACAAACACACAACCTACCTATTTTCACACATAATCACTTAAAAACCATCTTTAGCAAAACACTCGGTCTTCAAACAAACACACAACCTACCTATTTTCACACATAATAACTTAAAACCATTGACCTTTAGATGAAGCTGGCTAGCTCTAATACCACTATGGTGGTGGATGGAGATGACGCATAATCACTTAAAAACCATTGACCTTTAGATGAAGCTGGCTAGCTCTGATACCACTATGGTGGTGGATGGAGATGATACCACTATGGTGGTGGATGGAGATGACACATAATCACTTAAAAACCATTGACCTTTAGATGAAGCTGGCTAGCTCTGATACCACTATTGTGGTGGATGGAGATAAAACACAACAGAAATAAACATCAATCATATAGAAACACAAACATTGTTCAAATGCATGGTGTTGCACCTCAATTCAATTCTTTATAACATGATACCTATTTTCACACATAATCACTTAAAAACCATTGACATTTAGATGAAGCTGGCTAGCTCTGATACCACTATGGTGGTGGATGGAGATGAAACATAGCAGAAATAAACATCAATCATATAGAAACACAAACATTGCTCAAATGCATGGTGTTGCACCTCAATTCAATTCTTTATAACATGATTACAATTCATACAATGAATGCTACAGCATTCATTGATCACTTGATCATGCTACACCTTTTTTATTACACACACGCTTGATTTAATTCAACATTGTTACATCATGCCTCTTTTATAGAGGTCTTAGTACATGCCTTTGCCTTTCTAAGCTCTTCCAATCCTTCTCTAGAAAGCTTATCCTCTAGACCATTCCTTCTTTCTAGAAACCTCCTTGACCTATCTAGAAATTTGTTGGATTCTTCTTTTTGTTAGAAATGTAATCCCAACCACTGTAATAAGTCTTCTTCCCTGTTCATCCCCCAACTTTGCTGATAGGGCTTAATGCCAGACTTAGTCAACTCTAAAGGCAGACACAGTTATGTCAATATGTGACGCTTTTGTTTTTATGGGTGTGTAGGAATAGCAAAGGGGATAATGCTCTATTTTTCTGAGTTCATGTATGGAAGAGCTGAAGCTCTGTTTAAACAAAAAAAAATACATACATTTTATTTCTTTTTATTCAATGTAAAGATCTGCATGTAATATGTTGTGTTTAATATTATTCTAGGATAGAAAGAACCATGTATGTGCAGACTCTATAAATCATATGCTCTATTTTCTGTCTTCATGAATATGAAATTAAAAGAGAAATAGCTCTGTATTTTATTTTTGTTTCTCCTCTGCCTCTTAACCAACACTTTCTTCTGTTACATAACCAATTTTGTCTATTTGCCATTTTCTCTTTTCTCATCTAATTAATTAATTATCATTGGAGAAATTACATATTCAACAATCACAATAAAACATTGCTCAAAATTGAGTGATCAAGTCAAACATAAATTTTACTATGAAAAATAACACTAAACTATCATATTATAGACATGAATGAATCATTTTTATAGAGATTTACAATTATAAAGAAATCCAAAAAAACAACTTTAAAGATACGATTTAATTCTCCTTTATAACTCCTAAAAGAACTTATTCAGAAATCAACTCTTAGTTTCACCTAAAAACAAGACTAAGGAAGCGGTCCTATGGGAGGGGGCTTCCTAAATTATCTCAGTGGCACTGCTAAGATTTTTTAGGAGCATTTTATTCCCATGAATTTTGTAGTTGGTGTATGCTTAAAAGTTTAAGCTCCGAATTTTATGGAAGCTGGTGGTCTCATGAAGTTTTTTTAACAATAGTTTATGCTAAATAATTTAGCAGAGATTTTTTAGGAAGTTGGGAAAATTTAGGGAAATAGTTTATGCTTGCTTCATGGAAATAAAAACATAAAATGGAAAAAATCCCTGGAAATTTTCCCGGGGAAAGTTTCAGCCCCACCCCATCTGCACTTGCTCAAAAATAACCTGCTAAACATTAGCTGCTCCTATTTTGGAAGAAAAAAATCTGATTTAAGCATTAGCAAATTTTTTTGAGTTCCACGGGACCCTTTGCTCCATAAAAATAGATCATCTAGCAGCTCCATGGGACCACTTCCTAAATTTATAAATAAAAACTATCCAAAATAAACTTTGACACCACTGCTTTAAAACAGGATGCAGCATCATTTATCCAACAGGCTCAGTAACTAACATGAATTTATATGTTCACATTCTTAATCAAGACATGTGAAGGATTTGTTCCAGTGCTCACATGGATAATGGCATAGATGAGTTCATGATTGCTTTGGCCATCCATTTAATATGGCTATTTTTAAATATCATCCATTTCAATAATTAAAAGTGAATTTTGACCAATAAAAATAAGACAAATATATCATTTTTTTGTTGTGAATGAGGTGTCAAATTAATATTGGCTATTTGATAATTGAAATGGATGATATTTGAATAGAATAATCCAACATATATCTACTAGAAATTGGACTTCAAAATGACTGTACATCAAGAGTGTTATTTTATTTGTTGGTGCTGTTCTTTGTTGGTTGCCAGTTCTCTTTATACTCTGTGTTCATTTCAGTTATACTCAGCAGTCTTTTTTATATTTTGACAGGTGCCTAATATGCCTATTTCTTTTGTACGTGTGATGGTTCATGATCTTCAAGTTGTACTGTCTTTCTTAGTTGCCTATTTTATTAAGAAAGAAAAAGAAAAGAATATAAGTAACCCCCATCTTGGACCATTATAGATTAAATAAGGCAGAAATTTTCGAATGGTAAATTGTCTTACATAAAAAAAATCTAAAGTAGCCTCAATTTCATAAATTGAAGATATGAAGCAGGCTGCAATATAGGTCACCAAGAAGAATGATAAGGGAATTTTATTACAAGCTCAACAACAACAGAGAAGGACAATACCGGCAATCGTTAGCACCCCGAAACAAAAAGAAAAGACAACCCAAGGCTTATAAAAATAGAAAACACCATTACATTACTCGATATAGCTTGGCAATGATGTTTCTAAAAATATGAAGGGTTTTCCATTCTTCGCCTTTCTTTATGGTGGCTATACACCCGCACTTTATCTCAGCATGATCATCGAAAAAACCATCAATATAATGAATATACTGTTGAGCGTTGTTTATTTCTCCTCCGGTACCAAGAACAATGGTGAGAATCCATTCTCCCATTGCGAGGGAGCTCCTTATGTTGTGGGAAGCATTCATGTGAGAAGAAGCATGTAATTTATTTCTCCTAGGGCTTTTAACCACAGCACACACGATAATGTCGCTCAATGATTCTGGGGCTTTCAGGAATGACTCCATGTCGCCATTTTCATTTATGTGAATCTTACTCACTGCATCCACACCAATCACATCGGAAAAGAGATCGGCATTTATAATTGACGCCGCTGCATAACCTGCTCTCCCGATTATTGTTGTGAACTCTGACGGCATCCTCTGAATTGATAAGCAAAAAATATTCTTGTCTTGGTTACATTAGGTTCAGATGAATGCTAGAAGAAAAAAAAAACCTTTTATTTGCAGTTTTCTTAAAATATCAATACTTGTAACGAGTCTTATCTCCTAATTAATCACAAGCGTAAAAAATTGCTCTCCCTTGAAAGTGAAAAATATAACTCTCTTAAATACCTGTAACATTTGAATGCAACTCCATGCAGCTCTGTCACCTGTTGAAAGATAGAGGTGCTTTAATCCTTTCAAATTTTCAATGTCTGTGATATTCTGCAGCTTCTGGCATCCATCAATGGTAATACTGTTCAGGCAACTCAGAGTTGCAAGACTTGGCAACTCTTCAAACTGCTGACATCCAATAATGCTTAATCTTACAAGATTTTTCAGCTCAAAGTTCCTGGCTATTCTTTTCAGTTTTCTACAAAAACCCAAGAGAAGAAAATTCAAAGTTGTTACCCCTGTTAAATCCATTTCACTTAGATTTGACATGTTTCTAATGTGAAGAGACTTAAGGCTGGGACAATGCTCCCCGCTAATTGAGACCTTGGTCAAAAGTTTTAACCCATCAATATGTATTGTTTCTATCCTAGTTATTGGGGCTGCTACTCCACTTTCGCCGAAAGCAACTTCCCCACTTAATTTTAAATGCCTCAAAACCAGTGTTCTAAGATTAATAAGTTTACTAAGGGAATCTGATAAGGTCTTCCATTCAACTGTTCCTTTGCACCATCTTGATATGTCCAGTTCTTCCAGATGAGTTAGCATTCCCAAAGAATTTGGGAACTCCCTCAAATGCATTCCGTGAAGCTGCAGCACTTTCAAGTGGAAAGGAGCCTGAAATTTCAAATTCATTTGTTTCAACATGTTATTTTTCACTGGTAAACAATCTCCCTTAGATTAGTTTATTCTTATTTACATAATCCAGTTTAACAGTTAAAAGTTAGTTTTGGCCAATAAAAATAGTATAAATATTTATCACTTTTTAACTAGATGAAATGTAAAATTACTATTACCATTTGAAGATATTTGAATAGACTATCAGTCCAAAATGCATCATATAACTTTAACAGAGATTTAAAAATACAAAATACCTGCACAAATGGTCTTCCACAGTTGTGTTTTATGGCTTTTGAGAATTAATAAACACCACTGAGAAATGTGCTGCCACAAACTGTAAGGTCCTTGGCGAATGGTTAGACACTGTAGACTTTGCAAAGGAATCCATGAAGGAATGTTTTTCAATTGACCGCGCCTCATCATAAGTCGAAGCCATAGCAAGTTTGTTGATGTCTGAGCATAATTATTTGAATTTCCTAAAAAATATGTAATATAGGCACCTGTATCCCTGTCAAAAGCAGAACTGAGGCACCTGAAACTATGCCCGTTGGCTTCTGTGAGAATGTCTTTGAATCCCTTTAATGCCTGCATTCATGCGTGAAGATCAAATTTATGAAAAAAAATAGAATAATCTTCCATCCACAACGCTGAAAACATGTCAAAATAGCTCTACTAGAATTAGGAAGACCCAATGTCAGAACATCCACCACCCAACTAGATAAATGTTGAAAAAGGTTTGAAACTAAGAATATCACTAAGTCGAGTAGACACGTCTAAGAGAAAGAAGCAAACCAAAGATGCAAGATGTTGAGGGCGCCATGTTCGACGAGGAGTGCCCAATTCATCTGCCATTTCTCTCCCTAAATCACAGAGACGGTCATGCATTCTCAAAACAAGATTGTCTTGGTAGTGAAATTGCTCATCATAATTGCTGCTTTCCACTTCAACAAGGCATTTGTCTTTTAAGGTCTGAAGTGTTAGGAAAGTAAGATTGTCTAGGAAATAGCAAGTTTTGTCTAGAGTTTTCCACAATAGAAAGTTAGGATTTATCTAGAGTTTTCCATAAAACTAATAGAACATTCCAGCTTTTCTAGAATTAAAATATAGAATAATCTAGAAAGATGGAAGCTTCTAGGCTTCAAGTTTTTTGTAATTATATATGATTGAACAAAGCTATTGTATACGACGGTTGGATGAAATATAATTCAAGTTAGATAAATATTTTTCTAAGTTTATTAACTCTGTTTTGCCCTGTTTTCATTTGCTGTTATGTTTTGTTGTTTATTGGGCCTGTTTCTTTCATGGTATCAGAGCCAGGTTCAGCTAGATTTTTTTTTTTAGGTTCAGCTGCAGGGCATATAGATTGTTGGAAGTGATATTTGTTTGTAGGGCTGCATTATTGCTGGAGTGATATTTGTTTGAAGATTGATCTTGTTTTGGCTAACATGGGCTCAACAAATGAAGTGTTGCCAATATTTGATGGAAGTGGTTTTGCAGATTGGAAGATTGCAGTCAAGAATGCTCTGAGAGAAAAAGCTCTATGGAGGATAGTGAACAAAGAAATTGGAGAACCTCAAAGTGAAAAAGAAAAGGAGCTATGGAAATGCAAGTTGGAACAAGCTAGAGGTATTATTGGTAAAGCTTTAAGCCCCAATCTCAATAGAAGATTTGTTGATATTGATAATCCAATAAAATTGTGGGAGAGTTTGGAAAAAGATTATAAAGATGCAGATATTGCTAGCATGTTTAGTATAGAAGAAAAATTGGTGAATTTAGCTCCTTCTGATTTTGAAAAAATGACTGATTATTTCAATGAAGTTACTTTTTTAAATGCCCAGCTAAAGAAAATAGGTGCTGAATATGCAAAAAAAGATTTTCAATTGATTGCAATGGTTGAAAGTAAGCTTCCCCAACCATACAAGGTATTTAAGGAATCAAGGAAAAGGGTTCTTCAACTAAATCCCAATACCCCCAGCAAACTTTTGATCAATTTTGTAAGTCTGTTTTAGATGAAGAGGTTCAGCTTATCAAAGAAGGACATATTAAGAAGAATCATGCATATTTAGCCAAGAGTAAATTTTCTAGATATGATGGAAAGAAGAATTGGAAAGGAAATTATAAATTTCAAAATAATGATGGTTCTAACCATTTTTCTAGAAATGATGGTACAGAAAAAACAAGTTGCAAAAAAATTGATTATTTGCAGGTATTGTGGAGGTGAAAATCACATGGAAAAATTTTGTTTAAAGAAGAGGGACAATGAAAGGCAGCAATACAAGCCCAAGTAAGAAAGGTTCAAGGATGGAAAGAAGGATAGGCATAGCTTCGTAGCCATCTCTCTAAAAAGGCAAGAGAAATCAAATAAGGAGGTAATTACTAGACCTGAAAGTAGTGTTAAAGGGGGATATTTTGCTTTAGATTCTAATAAAGAATGGATTTTAGATTCAGGGGCATCTTATCACATGACTGGGGATAGATCTTTGTTTATTGATTTTAATGAAGGGAAGAATTCAGATCAAGAAATTACCATTGGCAATAAAATGAGACTTCCAGTTTTAGGAACAGGGACTGTTAATGTAACAAATGGGTCTTTGAAAAATGTTTTGCTGGTTGAAGGATTAGGGGTGAATCTTATTTCAGTATATAAAATTGCCCAAGCTAGATATGAGTTTGTTGTCACTACTGATCAAGTTATTGTTAGAGATAGAAAAGACCCAAGCAATATAATTGCTATTGGTAGAGTTGATCATAAAGAGAGTCTATTTAAATTTGTGGGGTTTGTTGATAACGAATACACAATCTCTCATGCTTTTATTGCTCAGACAGATGATATGTCAAAACTTTGGCATGCTAGACTTGGACATATAAATTATAGAAAATTACAAGACATGGTTAGAATGGATATGGTTATAGGATTAACAAAAATTTCAGCTTCTGAAGGTGTGTGTGAAGGATGTGTGTTAGGCAAACATCATCGAGATCCTTTTGATTCAGGAAAAGCATGGAGAGCTAATTATCCGTTGCAACTCATTCATAGTGATCTATGTGAACCAAGGTATCCTTCACTTTTAGGTGCCAGGTATCTTCTCACTTTTATTGATGATTACAGCAGGAGAGTATGGGTTTATTTTTTGGAAAGGAAAAATGAAGTATTTGAAGTCTTTCAAAAGTTTAAGGCATTAGTTGAAAATCAAAGTGGAAAAAGAATTAAGTGTTTAAGGACAGATAATGGGGGTGAATATTGCAATTATGCATTTGAGTCATTTTGTGAAAATTGTGGTATTAAGGTGCAAAGAACAGTTCCTTATACTCCTCAACAAAATGGGGTGGCTGAACGAATGAATAGAACTCTTTTAGAAATGGCTCGTTGTATGTTGCATTTTAAAAGTTTGCATAACAAATTTTGGGGTTTGGCTATTTCTTGTGCTGCATATATTCTGAATAGAATTCCCACTAAAGCTCTCACAAATATCACCCCTGAAGAAGCATGGAGTGGTAGAAAGCCTCACATTAGGTATTTTAAAGTATTTGGGTGTACTGCTTGGGCACACATTCCTGATGAAAAGAGAGAAAAGTTAGAACCAAAGAGTCATAAGTGTTTGTTTGTGGGTTATAGTGAAGAATCAAAGGCTTACAGATTATATGATTTGACAACAAAAAAGGTCTTTGTTAGTAGAGATGTAAAGTTTGATAAGTATTCACAACTTACAGCCACTTCCTCTCACTCTACAGATATTTTAGAAAGAAATGAAGCCAATATTGATGAGGATAGCACTACTGATGATGATAATACTATTGAAAATGAAACTACTAATGCTTGTACTCAGCCATTTTCTGCAGGTAGTGATGATGATGAAGATATCATTTCAGCTAGACAAAAGACAAGAAGTGTTGAAGAAATATATAGACAAGGCTCAAAGATCCAAGGAAGGAATGGTAGTTCTCTTATGGCCAAAGTATTACAAGTAAATGACCCAATCTCATATGAGCAAGCTAGAGGAAAGAAGGAATGGGAGCAAGCCATGAAAGAGGAATATGATGCATTGATAGAGAATAACACTTGGGAACTTGTACCCTGCCCCCAAGGTAAGAATGTTATTGGTTGCAAATGGGTTTATAAAACAAAATTTAAATCAGATAGTGCTATAGAAAAATTCAAGGCTAGATTGGTTGCTAAGGGGTTCAATCAAAAGGAGGGTGTTGATTATGAAGAAACATTTGCTCCTGTCATTAAGATGAATACAGTTAGAATTATTCTTTCTTTGGCTGCAAGTCTTGGGTGGCATATCCATCAAATAGATGTTAAAAATGCTTTCTTAAATGGAGATTTATATGAAGAAATCTATATGGATCAACCACCAGGTTTTGTAGATCAGCAATATCCTAATCTTGTTTGCAGATTAAAGAAGTCACTTTAGGGTCTTAAACAAGCGCCACGAGCATAGAATGAGAAGATTGATAGGTATTTTCAGCTTCATGGATTTAAGAGATGTAAGTCAGATCCAAATCTTTATGTGAAGAAAGTTCAAGATGAGATTCTTCTTGTTGCAATTTATGTAGATGATTTACTCATTGCTGGACCAAATATTGGGCTCATCAATGATTTAAAATCAGATCTTAAGAGGACATTTCATATGAGTGATTTGGGTGAACTAAACTATTTTCTTGGATTACAAGTTTGTAGATTACATGATGGATTGTTCATATCACAATCAAAATATGCTTTGGACCTTTTAGAAAAGTTTAACATGCTTGAATGCAAGCCAGCATCTACCCCATTTCAATCTGGAGTCAAGCTTACTAAAGAATGTACTTCTAAGAGTGTAGATGCCACTTTATATAGACAGCTTGTTGGTAGCTTGGTTTATCTAACTCATACTCGACCAGATATTTGTTTTGCAGTCAATCTTGTATCCAAATTTATGCAGGCACCTAAAGAAAGTCATTGGTTGGCTGCTAAGAGAATTTTACGATATATCCGTGGAACCATACACTTTGGCATCTTCTATGACTATAAATCTTCAATTTCTTTGGTTGGATTTACTGATTCAGATTGGGGTGGTGATATAGATGATAGGAAATCTACTGGTGGTTATGTTTTCAATCTTGGATCAGGACCTATTACATGGAGCAGCAAGAAACAAATAACTACATCATTATCTTCATGTGAAGCAGAATATAGAGCAGCAAAAGAAGCAGGCAAGGAAGTAGTTTGGATTCAAAATCTTCTATTTGAGCTTGGTTTTCTACAAAGTTCAGCCAGCACTATGTATTGTGACAATCAAAGTACCATACAGGTTGCCAATAATCCAGTTTTTCATGCTAAAACAAAGCATATTGAAATTGATGTTCACTACATTCGGGATCTTGTTCAAGCATCTATTGTCAATCTTCAATTTTGTCCAAGTGAAGAACAAGTAGCTGATATCTTCACTAAGAGTATGACTGAAGCCAAATTCTTAAAATTACGAGGAATACTTGGTTTATTAGAGGTGAACATTAAGGGGGGATAGTAATATAATGTTCCCCTCTCTTTTGTATTTTCTTTGTATTATTCTAGCCAATCTTAAGGGGGGATGTTAAGGAAAGTAAGATTGTCTAGGAAATAGCAAGTTTTGTCTAGAGTTTTCCACAATAGAAAGTTAGGATTTATCTAGAGTTTTCCATAAAACTAATAGAACATTCCAACTTTTCTAGAATTAAAATATAGAATAATCTAGAAAGATGGAAGCTTCTAGGCTTCAAGTTTTTTGTAATTATATATGATTGAACAAAGCTATTGTATACGACGGTTGGATGAAATATAATTCAAGTTAGATAAATGTTTTTCTGAGTTTATTAACTCTGTTTTGCCCTGTTTTCATTTGCTGTTATGTTTTGTTGTTTATTGGGCCTGTTTCTTTCATGAAGTGCATGCTCAGCGCTCCACCCCGAGCCCTCCCATATTTTTATGGCCATGTTCTTCTGCCTGCCTACGAAAAAACATGCGATGTCCATGAAAATTTGTTTCTGAAAATTTGTTTCTGCTCGCTGTCCAGGGCATCAAAGCTTATTTTGAGTCTGCATTTTATATCTCCAGGCAGCATCTTGCGAACTTTATCCAATTCTAATTGCCAATAATGTTTGTCACTACCATAAACATGCCCTCCCAAGACTTGAAGACACAAAGGTAAACCACCACACTCTTTCACAAAATTCTCAACCAAATCTTCATAACCTGTAGCTGGACCTTGTTGTTTGAAAGCGTGCAAACAAAAGAGCATTGTGCTATGCTTCAGGTCCATTTTTGGCATTCTATATCCAAGGGTAATTTCTCTGCGTATTAACACCCTTTCATCACGGGTCGTAACCATTACCAGACTGCCAGAAGTCAGAGAATCTATGTCAAGTAGAGAATCCAACTGGTTGGAATCTTCAATATCATCTACAACAAGAAGGAAGCGCATAAACTGGCTCTTTTTCAAACGATGCCTGAGGTGGTTCCTTCCTTCCTCTGTACTCTGAAAGGTGCGCTTTTCTTTTAGTAGATCTAGGAGCAGCTTAGATTGCAAATAAGGCAATTGGCTTTTTGAAGATGCTTCCCTTACGTCAAAGAGAAAACATGATCCATGGTATTTTAAACGCTTCCTATTGAACAACTCTTTGGCTAGAGTTGTCTTTCCCAATCCCGCCATCCCAAAGATGCCAACCATGCCAACCTTCTGCTCACTCCCCATCTGGCACTTCTTTTCAAAATCTTCTACAAGTTCATTCAGTCCCACTGGATTTTTTGCAACATCTAAACATCTTGTCTTCTCTACTTCTTTTAATACAGTGGACACTATGTCTTTACATAGCTTCTCGTAGTTCCTGAAAATTTAGGGCGCAAAGCCACATTTTGATCAGAATGATTTCCACTATAACAAAATCAATAAGGTAAGTGGTAAAAAGATTGTGATGATGTTGAACTGAAATCCATGCAAAAACACATCAAAGAAGCTTTACAGGGCAAAACCAGAATTTGATCAGAGGAATGTTTTGCTATAACAAAATCAACGAGGTAAATGGTAAAAAGATTAGAATCAACATCAATGGAAAACATATTGAAGAAGTCTTACTGATGATCATCCTTGCCGAGGTCGTAGCCATGAATGAAAGAGACCAAACGAAGGGCTTCTTTCCACCCCTCAAGTTTATTAAGATACCTGCCCTTCTCTTTATAATTTGCAAATGCAGTGGCATACTGTCCTGTTTCGACGTAGCGGAGGTCCAGAGGTTTAACATCATAAAACACAGGAATAAGTGTAACCTTTATTTCTAGCATTAAACACAATTCAGCTAAACACCAAGCGGATTCGGCATATCTCTTTGAGAATATAGCGATTTGAACTGTAGCAGAGCAAATGACATTCTGTAGTGTAGATGGAAAGTAATCTCCCATCTCCATCTCTTGCGTATCCAGAAAGCTCCGGCATCCCATTTCCTGAAGAGAAGCATAAAGTTGAGTAGCCAGAGTGTTTTTGACATCGGGGCCTCTGTGGTTGATGAAAACATCATACAGCTTAGGAGAGACACATGGCCTTTGGGATGTGCCTGCTGCAGCTTCCATTCCACTAAAAGGATGAGATGTGGCGCAAGATGTCATGAATGGAACTACTGCAAGACAAGGGCCAGAATGCTAGAAAGGGGGGCAATATACGAACTTCTTCCGTGATGATCATGCAGAGAGAGACTCAAATACTAAAAAAATATACAAAGTACAAAGCTGATACCAGAAGACTCTTACACTAAAATATAAGGAAAATGAGGGTTCTAAGATTTCTAGTAAATTTTGGTTAATAAAAATAAAATAATTTCTATGTTAGACATCTCGAACCTCCAGGAATGGAATACAAAACAGGACTATATCTATACTATACTCAACACAACATCCGATATGGAAGCTTGCACAGATAAGAGAGAAGAGAGTAGGATTAATATCGGTTTAACTATACCGAGGGGAGCTCGCTGGAAAATAGAACGAATTCGAAGCGTTTATATAGAAAAATGTAAGCACTCAATCGAAGAACTCTAGTGGTAACCTATGCAAGTTGCTGGAAGTTTCCGTGTTGTGGAGCCTAAAGGCCTAACTCCGAGTTCTTACTTCCAACTGGAAGTTTCTGTGATGTGGAGCATACAGTGTTTTGAGGGCGCCGCGTCACTCATTCAAAAGTTGTTGCCGGAGCGCTGTACATTTGATAAAAATGAATCAAACTAATCAAATATACTATTAACCAATGCCTACAGTCGGGGCTTAAATTTGACAGTCCACCTTGCCTGTCTAAGGGAATTTTTTTTAAATAATAGAAGTTTCTTTAAAAAAATTTAAAAATAAAAGCAAAAAACTACAAATTTAAAATGAATATATTCTATAAAAAACAAATCTATTTCTTAAATAATAGAAGTTTCTATTAAAAAATTTAAAAATAAAAGCAAAAAACTAGAAATTTAGAATGAATATATTCTAAAAAAATAAATCCTTTTCTGGTAATTCCATTCCTTTTCTGGTGAATGATAGGGGTGAACGTCTTGCCTCGTTTCAGGAAATCTTTGCTGAGGCATCTTAGTATTTTGCTACTTTATTTAGGGAGGATTCACAGGGAGGCTCTGTTGAGGAAGCACAGGTTCTTTCTTGTATTCCTCAGTTGGTCTCCAGGGAGGCGAATGAGTATCTAATGAAAGATATCACTCTTGATGAGCTGGAGGGGATTGTGTTTCAGATGAAGAAGGGTAAAGCTCTTGGTCCCGATGGTTTCCCGATTGAATTTTTTCAGGAATTCTGGGATATCATAAAGTTGGATCTTCTGGCGGTTGTCCTTGAGTCCCAAAAGAATAAGCAGATGCTTCGTGCTCTGAATTCCACCTTCCTTGCTCTCATACCCAAGTGTGAAAGGGCTGATAGGTTATCTCAGTTCCGGCCTATCTCTCTTTGCAATATGGCTTACAAAATCATTTCTAAGTTATTGGCTGAGAGATTGAAGAAGTGGCTTAAAGTGCTGATTTCAGAGGAATAGAGTGGATTTGTGGCGGGTCAACAGATTCTTGACAGGGTTGTCATTGCTATGGAGACCATCCACTCCATGGACAACTCCCACGAGAAGGCTATGTTCATTAAGCTGGATATGGCTAAGGCTTATGACAGGGTTAGATGGTCTTTTTTGCAGAAGATCCTTGTTTCTTTTGGTTTTGATGAGGAGTGGATCCAATGGGTCATGAGCTGTGTCACGTCTGTTTCCTTCTCAGTTTTGATAAATGGAGATCATTCTAAACTTTTTGGTGCCTCAAGGGGCTTGCGCCAAGGGGATCCTCTTTCTCCGTATCTTTTTCTGCTTCTTGTGGAAGGCCTTGGACGTTTGTTGAAAAGAAGGGTGGAGCTTGGCACCATTCAGGGTTAGCGATGGGGTGGAGACTTGCCTCCGCAATCTCATTTACAGTTTGTTGATGATACTGCCCTAATGGGGATGGCTACTGTTAGGGAAGCTACTAACTTGAGGCAAGTGTTGGACATATATCTTGTTGCTTCAGGACAATTGATTAATGAGGAGAAGTCATCCATATTCTTCTTCAATACACCGACCCCCATTCAGAGAAGAATTGCTAATATCTTGAGGTTTCAGATAGGGGTTCTCCTTTTGACGTATCTAGGTTTCCCAATTTATGTTCGCCATCTTCCCAAGGGTTCTTGGAAGAATATTATTGATAAGCTCTGTGCAAAAGTTAATCATTGGACCCACAGATGGTTGTCTTTTGCAGGGCGGGTTCAGCTTCTCAAGTCGGTGGTGCAGGTTCTTCCTACCTACAGATGTATTCTTCAGGTGGCTCCGATGGGTTTTTTGAGGGAGTTGGATTCTCTTGCAAGGCAGTTCTTATGGGCGGGAAGTCTGCCATCCTCCAAGTGGAGCCCAGTCAGGTGGGATGTTGTGTGCAGCCCAAAGCAATTTGCTGGTCTTGGTCTTCGACAGTCTGTGTTATCCGGAGTGCTTGTGGCTGCTAAGCTATTTTGCAGATAGTGTGTGGAACAGGATTAGCCGTGGGCCAAGATATTATCTCATAAGTATTTCCCAGGGATTCAACGGCAGGATCTCCCTCGTTACCCTCTTGAGGGGAGAGGTTCAGTGATTTGGAATACTCTTCAAAAGGGTGCAAAGCTCATCAAGGAAGGTTTATTTTGGATTTGTAGACGAGGAACTGAAGCTCTCTTCTGGTCAGACTCTTGGGATGGATTCCCTCCACTTACTTCTCAGTTCCCCAACCTTCTTCCTTTGTGCCAAAGATTTCTCGAGGCTGGCTAGGCTAGGGTGAGTGACTTCAAGTCTGTTGCTTCTTTTGGTCAGTTGGAAGTAGCTCATTGGAAGGATCCCGTAGTGTGGCCAGATTTGGGACTTGCAGAAGATAGTGTTGAGCTTCACAAGATTCTTCATAGTAGGAGTTCTAGTTCTCTTCTGGAAGAGGATATTCTTGCTTGGACCCATAATCCTAAGGGGGTTTACTCTGTTGCTTCTGGTTATCAGGTGTTATTGGCTCAGAAGCCTACTAGGGTAGAGGTTCATTGGTGGAAAAGGGTGTGGAATAAACTCTTGTGGCCTAAATGCAACTGCTTTGTTTGGACTTTGGCTTGGAATAGGTGTTTGACCTGGGATAACATTCGTAAATGGGGATTTCAAGGACCTTCAATTTGTGTTTTGTGTGGGGGAGCAGAAGAGGATTCTTCGCATTTGTTCTTCTAGTGCCCCTTTGTTGTGCAGCTTTGGCATTGGTGGTGGGAGGTGTGGAAGCTTCCTTATATTCATGCGTGCTCTTTGGTTGAATTCTGGGATAGTATGGGAAGACTTCCTTCTATGGCTTCTTTTTGCAGGAAGTTTGGTTCATGGGTCCTACCTTTCTGCTTTGGTAGATTTGGCTAGAGTGGAACCGCCGAATTTTTTGTGATCAGAAGTTGGTGGGTCGGCAAGTTTGGCTGTGTATGCTAGGAATGGTGCAGGAGTCAGTTTCAACTAAATGTGATGTGGTTTTCCCCTTGGAGAGAGGTGATGATGAGTTGGTGGCCAGACTGGGTCTTCAAGAAATTCATTCTTCTTCTGTCAGTTCCAGGAACTGTAGGCATGGGAAAAAGAGGGTTCAACGGGTTGGAAGGTGGTTACCTCCTCCCAATGGATTTTTAAAGATCAATACTGATGGTTCTTTTAGGGGCAATCCTGGACCTGTTGGAATTGGTGGAGTTGGTAGGGATTTAGCTGGGTCGGTGATTTTTCTGTTCTCTATACATGAGGGGGTGAAGACTGTTAACTTCATGGAGGGTCTGACAATTCTGCATGCTATTGAGAGGGCCCTTACTTTGGGATGGAGAAAAGTTATATGTGAAGTTGATTCATAGATTTTGATTAATCTCTTGAATGAGCGAAAGCTATCTGATATTAATTGGCAGTTGGCTTTGGTGGTTCAGCGGATTCTTCAGGTTAGTTCTCGGATGGAGGAAGCATCCTTTGTTCACATCCCGAGGGAGTAGAATCAAGCTGCCGACTGCTTGGCCAAATGGGCCTCTGAGCATGATAGTGGTTGGAAGGTTGAGGATTGGGATCAGGTTAACCCTGAGCTGCATCTGGATTTAGACCGATTCTTGGAGGAGGATAGGAGGATACATGGGGATATTTGATGTTGTTTTATGATGTGGGGTTTTCGCCTTATTTTTTGGGGCTGGGTCCTTTGGTTATTATTGTAATGCTCTTTTATGATTTCTAATAAAGTTTTTACCCCTTTGTTTTTTTTTAAAAAAAAATTATATATATTCAAAACTCAAATTTGTGAATGTCTTACCAAGTAAATATAAAGTACAGCAAAAGCGTAGAAAGCTTTGTTGAAAAAGCCTAGGATAAATTAAATATTTTATAAAAAAAAATCTAAGGGAATTTTTTTTAAATAATAGAAGTTTCTATTAAAAAATTTAAAAATAAAAGCAAAAAACTACAAATTTAGAATAAATATATTCTATAAAAAACAAATCTATTTCTTAAATAATAGAAGTTTCTATTAAAAAATTTTAAAATAAAAGCAAAAAACTAGAAATTTAGAATGAATATATTCTAAAAAAATAAATCTAAAACAAATCTATTTCTTAAATAATAGAAGTTTCTATTAAAAAATTTAAAAATAAAAGCAAAAAATTACAAATTTAGAATGAATATATTCTATAAAAAAACAAATCTATATCTCAAATAATAGAAGTTTCTATTAAAAAATTTAAAAATAAAAGCAAAAAACTAGAAATTTAGAATAAATATATTTAAAAAACAAATCTATTTCTTAAATAATAGAAGTTCTTATTAAAAAATTTAAAAATAAAAGTAAAAAATTAGAAATTTAGAATGAATATATTATAAAAAACAAATCTATTTCTTAAATAATAGAAGTTTTATTAAAATTTTTAAAAATAAAAGTAAAAAACTAGAAATTTAGAATGAATATATTCTATAAAAAATAAATCTATTTGGGAAATTTTTTCAAGTTCCTATTAAAAAATTTAAAAATAAATAGAAAAAAATTTAAAATAATATATAATTATATTCATAAAAAATAAATCTAAAAAATTGGGATATATTCTATTAAAAAACAAATCTAAATATATATATATATATATATATATATATATATATATATATATATATATATATATATATATATATATATATATATATTTTCATATTAATTATTTTTTTTTACAGTTTTTAAAATAAATTACTTGTATATCAATACCATCAAATATTTATTTTTATTGTATTTTATAGTTAAAATCTTTAAATACAGCTATACAACTGTCAAGTTTAAGCCCTCGGTACAGTTATGAGCTATTGTTCTCGTTTTAGAAAATCTGCCGGCGTGAATTTTTTATATGGCGTGAGACAATTCCGAGCACTACAATGCTCACAAATAAAAGCCTATCGGCTGATTAACAAACTACGCGGTTTCCTCCCCCGTCCCATCTATCACCATCCGTTCCCGCCATTTCTCGCGTCATGGTAGAATGAGGCCAATTTATCTCCGTAATCTATGGAAAAACCGTGCTGCCCAACACATGCGCAACCAATGGCAGAACCCTGTTTACCACTTCCACGCAAAAGAATCTTTGAAAAATTAACTGGCTGATATAATAAAATAATTCAATACGTAGGGTGAGGGGTCCCGCTGCTCGCCCCATTGTGTAAAAAAATGCTGGAACAATTAATGGTAGGCGTCGGAAAAAACATCCTACAACAAGACATGTTGCACAGCACTAGCACGCTTGGGTAGATTGCGTGGAAGCTTCATCATCGTTATCCGGCTTGGGATGAGGAATTTAGTTCAGAATAAAATAGAATTCTTGTTTCTTTCGTGGGGAGCGACCCCACCCAAAATTACCGAGCCATCATTTCCATCTCCATTTTATTGAACGCCTTTTTTAAGATTAAGGTTGTATTTTTTTTTAACACATGCATTTAATTTATTTTAGCAAGTAGAAAATTACAATTTCACGGTGCAAAGAACCAAAGTGTGCTTCCTAGTTAATGTTAAGAGGAGTGTTATGTAAATTTCAATTCAATTATTAATAAATAATCATAAAACATAACACACTAATTTTTTCAGAAAAAAAACCCACTCCAAAACCTACACAATCTATTATCAAATCTTGAAACAACTTACAATACATTTGCAATGCAAGTTCTTAAAAGAGTCTTCACCTCAACTCAATCCTTGAGGAATTTGGGTAGCATTCCAACAACATACAAACTTGTAAACTTAACTCTCACAAATGACAATCTAAAAGCACCAATATATAAAATATATCTAAAGTACGCCGAGAGATATCCTTCTTGAGGTGCCTAATGTTAGGATTGGTGATTAAAAAATAGGCGTCTGGAGAAGGATATCGCTCGACGTACTTTAGATATATTTTTTAAATATAGGTATGCTAGTAGCATCCGGAGCGGCAAGCTTAATTCTAACTATATTATATATTTATAAGAATTATTATAATTATATAATAGAATATATAATAATATATAATAATTAAAATTATATATTGTATAATAATTATAATTATAATTATATTTAATATTATATTTAGGATTAGAATTAGGGGTTAAAATTAGGGTTAGGGTTAGTGTTTAGGTTAGAATTAGGGTTACGATTAGTATTAGAGTTAGGGTGAGAATTAGGGTTAGAATTATGATTAGAAATAGGGTTAGGGTTAGGATTACAATTAGGGTTAGGGTTAGTATTGATTCTAATAGTAATTTTAATTCTAACATTTATTTGATCTCTAACCCTAACCCTAACCCTAACCTTAATTCTAAATGTAACCCTAAATGTCACCCTAACCCTTATTATAACCCTAACCCTAGTTTTGACCCTGATTCTCATTCTAATTGTCATCCTTTTTCAAACTATAATCCTAATTCTAGTTGTAATTCTAACCCTAATCCTAACCCTAATTCTAAATAAAATTTCAACCCTAACCCTAATTATAACCCTAACCTAATTCTAACATTAAGCCTAATTCTAACCCTAATCCTAACCCTAATTGTAACCCTAACCCTAATTGTAACTCAATCCTAACCCTAAGAGTAACTCTAATTCTTACCCTAATTCTAATAGTAAGCCGCCTTAATTCTAACCCTAATTCTAATAGGAACCCTAATCCTAACTCTAGCTCTAACTAAAACATTATTCAAGACAAAACATTATTCTATCCCCAACCCAAAAGCTAACCATATTTCTAACCCTAATTATAGCGTGAACATGAACCCTAACCCTAAATGTAGTCCTAACTTCTAATTTGAACCTAAATTGTAACTATAACCCTAACCCTAACATTAATCTTGACAGTAATTCTAACCCTAACCCTAGTTCTACCCCTAGATCTACTTAGTTTAACCCTAATTCTATTCCTAATTCCACCCCTAATCCCAACCCTAATTCTAACCATAGTTTTATATATAGATATAAATGTAAATGACTTTTGGTGCTTTATTGTAACTATAACCCTAACCCTAACGTTTAGGCCAATACTAACCCTAATTGTAACCCCAACCCTAACCCTAAATTCTAACATCCCTAATTCTAACCTTAACCCTAACCCTTATTCTAACCCTAAACATATCTCTAAATTTAACCCTAAGCCTGATCATAATTGAAACCCTAACCCTAACCTTAATCCTAAATATAACCATAATTATAACCCTAAACCTAACTCTAATTCTAACATTAACCCTAATTATAGTCATACCCTAATTCTAACCCTCACCCTGAGCCCAACCCTAATTATAATCCTAACCTTAACCCTAATCCTAATTTTAACCCTAATCCTAACAATTATTCTAACACTAAACATAGCTCTAATTTTAATCCTAACCCTAACCCTAACTCTAACCCTAACCCTGACTATAATTCAAACTCTAACCCTAACCTTAATACTAGCCTTAACTATAATTGGAACTCTAAGCCTAACTCTAATTTCAACCCTAACCCTAACTGTAACTCTAATTCTTACCCCATTTCTAATAGTAACCCACCTTAATTCTAACCCTAATTCTAATAGGAACTTTAATCCTAACTCTAACTCTAACTCTAACCCTAACCCTAATTCTAATCCTAACCCTGATTCTACCCTAACTATAAGCATGATTTTAGCCCTAACCATAACCCTTATTCTAACCCTTACCTTAATCAGTGTTCTAAGTGTGATTGTAACCCTAACTCTATCCCTAACCCTAATTTTAACCCTAACCCTAATTTCAATTGTAATTCTAACCCTAATCCTTATTCTAACACTAACCCTAACACTAACCCTAACCCTAACCCTAATCCTTATTCTAACCCTAACCCTAAGTTTGTAATGATGATAAGTGCCTTCGAGTCCAATGGTTCATGATTTGGTGGTCTGCAAGCGATCTTTTCCTTATGATAGTAGCTTATGACAGTAGCTAAGAGTGTTGTTTATGTGCTCCGGTTTGAAGAATCTTCTTGATAGAGTGGTTAGAGATTGTGCGGTTGTTCCTGGTGATTATAATGTGCTTGTGGATGTCTCTTGATCATGTTCCTACCTTTGGATTGGTCCACAAAGAGAAATTTGGATCGTGGATGAAGGTTGTTCTTAGAAGACTTAATGATAAAACCAGTCTTGGCCGACTTGGTTGTTTTCACTACTTGCGGAGATTCATCAAAAATTATGGAAGCGTGTCGTGGCATGGAAGATTGTATTTGAGTTCTAGCCAAGGCATAATATGATCCGCATACATTTTTCCCTTAGCTAATTTTGTTTAGGTCTAGACCTATTTCTATGCATGTTTGTAATGCCGACCTTAGAGAATGTTCCAACGGTTGATGAATATAATGCCGACCTTGATGTACATGCCAAGATTGATGAAGTGTATAAAAACATATAATGAAGTTGCGAAAAAGATGTCCTTGAGTAAAAATATGAAGATAAGTGTGAAGGTGTAAGAAGAGTAGAGGTGTTATTTTGTGCTTCAATGGAAATGAACCCTAGCATAAAGTAGATGCTATCAAATTAGTTCACCAATCTTTGGTAGTGAGCCACGCCTTAGCAGTGAGCCAATCTTGGCAGTGAGCCCTAACATTTGCAATGAGCATTTTGGGCAGTGAGCCTCTGATTTTCAGTATTGCTATAACTTATTTATTTTTGTGGGCTAACACCCACCGTAGTTTTTCCCTTATAGGGTTTTCCACGTAAAAATTCTGGTGTCTCATGTGTTATTGTGTTGAGCTTCTTATTTTATGCTTTCATGGTTAATCATAATAATAGTGATTAAGAACTTGATGTGTTGATATTCATAAGTGGTTAAAGTTTTGTGACAACTGATTCACCCCCCTCTCAGTTGTCCTGCATATTTCAACACGGCTTATCCCTTTCCAAAGCCCACTCAAGAGATTCATGTCCTGCTAGGTATATATCTGCTACACAAATTCTATTCTCCCTATACCCTTCTTGCCCAATCCATCTTGATATAAGTTGATATTTATGAATAGGGGAATGGTGGAATAGAAATCCCATCAATGTGGTGAATGAAGCAACATGAATAGGGGCCAACCCTAATGTCTCAAACGCTTTCACTGTCAATGGCTAGCCAGGAGATCTATACCGATGCTCAAGTACAGGTGCTGTAATAACATTAAACCTAGTTTTACTATTGATTAGTTAACTATTTCCAATGCATTGATGAAATGTTATTGATGAATGCAGATACATTTAAAGTTACTGTGAAGACAAGGGAGACATATTGCAACAGTTACATTTCAAGTGGCCTTCACGTTGCCACATAAAACCCAAGGCAATGAGTTTGGTAAGAATGAACTGCATGGCCTACTAGACCACCATGGTAAGAGAGGACTGATCGCATTCCTACTCGAACCACAATATTTTAGAAGTTTTGTAATCTAGATGAGACGCTAGTATTTTGCCTTCCTGTAGTAGCAACACTTCTTCTCTAGCGTATGCAAACTTTTTAGCTCCCATCAAAGTTGGGCTGTTACTGTAAGCACAGTTATCTTACTATTGGCCCTCTTTATGATGATGGGTTCATTTGCTTCAACCATGCTTGTACAACTAAAACAAAGTCATTCTATCTTGGCATATTTTACCAATTGTACAATGGCGATTATGGCAACCATTATAATTGTAGTCACGCCACTGGTGGTGCTTTATGCACTCAGCTCTCTGTTCGCATCTTCCATCTATTGCAGTTATGGATGATGGCTTTTCTCATAATGCCATCTGGCTTGCTTACCTTAGTGTCAGTGAATAATTGGCTTTTTCAAGTCAGCTGGAAGAGATGTTCAAAGTGATTTGAACTAAAATTGATAGTCAATGTGGAATTTTAATAAGTGTTCTTGTAGTAAGTTTATATAAAACAAGGGATGAGGAACGGCAATAGTCCCTAGGAAGGTCTGTAAGTTTGGAGCTAGATTTTGTAGATGTAGTTAGAAAATGGGACTGTAGTAGGGTTTTTGAATGGTTAGGGCTGGAAGTTGTTGTCTGTATGTTATTGTAATGTCATGAATCTTGTGCAAGTGATCAATGCTGCACTCAATACTGATATGTTTGTTGCCATTGCAAGTTGTTATGTAGAAGATGATCCAATTTCAAGTTGATTTGGGTCTCTATTTGAATTAGCCCTAATTATCCATCCTAAGAAACAAATGGCTTATCCCTTTCCAAAGCCCGCTCAAGAGATACCAATCTTGCTAGGTATATCTGCTACACAAATTCTATTCTCCCTATACCCTTCTTGCCCAATCCATCTCAATATAAGTTGATATTTATGAATAGGGGAATGGTGGAACAGAAACCCCATCGATGTGGTGAATGAAACAACACTAATAGGGGCCAACCCTAATGTCTCAGATGCTTTCGTGTGATGAAGAATCTAAAGAAGAATATAAGCACCTCTATTGTGTAGAACCACCTCAAGAAGGTTTATTTGTCTTTGATCTATGCTCTGATCGTTGTTTTGGCGATGGTGGTTTACCTGCACCTCTCAAATATCGGCGGCATTCCCATAGTGCTTGGAACCATTGTCACCAATATTTAGACCAACGAAGAAGTGGCCATCGAGCTTGTAAGTTTTTAACCCTATTTTACATTTATCATTGTAGCCTGTTTAAATGTGAATCCTAGGGCTGATGTGGCAATTTCTGTGGATATCTATTTAGTTTGAAGTGTAGGATTAAATTGTTCTTTTTCAACCCATTGATTTCTGATCGACAAAGAAAACAAGGCTCTCAACAATTAAACTCAAAATACCCTGTTAGTCAACAGCAATGGAGACCATAAAACATATGCAAATAGACCAAATAATATTCTATTGAATTGTGAATCAAATTTTTACAAGATGATGGCCAAATTTATTGGCTTCCTACTATAAACTCAAACCAAAAAGAGTCTGGTCATTGACTAGCTACTCAAAACCCTGCAACACAACTCAAACCAAACTGCACACAACCTGCATACAAAGAAATCCCCTACAAAATTAAAGACTCCTTCCTAATAACTTGCCACAACAAACCCCAAAAATTAGAATAGCCAAAACTGGCTGCTTTTAATTCCCCTTTCTCCAAAAAAGATTCCCTTATGAACATGCAATAAAACCTTTAATTACCACTTCCTCCATTAACCTCCATCTTTCCCCAGATCAGAATAGCCCCTCCCACTAGGGAAAATAAAAGAGAGCCATCATTTATCCTTAGCTGACCATGCCAAAATATGGAAACACCTAAATCTAAAGGCTATCCACCATCAAAAGGAAACGCCTCACAATACCACCACAGGCCAGTCTAACAATAGTCGCCATGATCAAAATAGAGGATTCTCCAATTGAATGCTACCACTCACATAAGAGAAACTCCACAATATTAAATCACCACCAAGCTGCCACACCAACTATGGTCATAAACCTCTACGACAACATAAGAGAGTGGAGAAATAAAGGACCAATAGAAACTACAGTCAAGGCCACACAAAAATAGAGAAACAATAAAGAAAAGAACTGACGCCAAAATGGTCTCCACCACGTGGATGTTGATGCTCCTGCATTAGACACCCACGATAGAAAGAAAATGTTTCATGAGTGTGACTCATAAACATTTATAGATTCCATGCTCTTTCTGAATCCATCTTCCCACCTTGTCCACCTGAACATTATTTCTTACATATCCCTGCAATTTGATATATCTTCCATCCTTCATTCCTCCTCTTTTTCTCCCTCTTTTCACATAGTTCATCTCCCACCACCCTACACTATGAAACTCTAGAAAATCATAAACATTAGCTTCTTGATCATCATGAAAGTAATTAAATCCATGCATTACCTCTTTCTTTGTTATTTCTACAACCACTTGTTCATCATCACCCTTGGTTACAACACTATGCTCTTCCTCCTTCATGCCTTCTAAAAGACAATTTTTAGCTGCAATCACTTCATCCTCTGCATTCTTATTAATGTTAGAGACATAATCAAAAGATTTATCCTCTACAACCTATAATAGACTATCATTCATACCAATCTCTTTATCACATAAGTCAAGAAATGATGCAAAGAGAAGTTCACCAAACAACTCAACATTCTCCTTCTCGTAGCCTTCCTTACTTTCAACCATTGTGCCTTCTTTTACTAATGGATTCTTTTCTACAACCTCATCTTCTAAAACACTTTTACCATGCTCAAATAAGTCAGATTTAACATCATTCTTGCAAAAATCAGATTCTACCTCTTCTTCTTTCTCCACTGAAACCTTCACTTTACCTCTCTTGTACACCAACAATATTGTTGCAACTTGCATTAGCAAAACAAAATCGTCATCTTCATCCTCTTTCACTAATTGTTTAACTCCATTAACCAAACAATTTCCATTCCTATGGTATACCTTTCCATCTTCCTCATTCAAGGGCTTCAACTTGTGTTTGATTCCATCCACTAAAACCTTCACTTTACCTCTCTTGTACGCCATCAATATTGTTGCAACTTGCATTAGCAAAACAAAATCTTCATCTTCATCCTCTTTCACTAGTTGTTTAACTCCATTAACCAAACAATTTCCATTCCTATGGTATACCTTTCCATGTTCCTCATTCAAGGGCTTCAACTTGTGTTTGATTCCATCCTTTGTCAAAGAGTATGTATTAGCATACCCATCATGCACTACACACCTATCAAACTACCAAGGTCTTCCCAATAACACATGACAAACATCCATAGACATTATATCACATAATACTTCATCATGATAATCACCAATCTTAAACTTTACCTGACATTGTTCATTTACCAGAACTTTGTGGTCATCTTGCAACCAAGCAATCTGGTATGGATGTGGGTGTCTTCTCCTTTCCATCTACAACTTATTCACCATTTCTTCAGAAACAAGATTGTCAATACTACCACCATCAATAATAACATTACAAACTTTACCTTCACATTTGCATCTCGTTCTAAACAATCTCCTCCTTTGATCAGGTTCTTTTCCCTCGTTCATCAAGACTCTTCTTGAAACAAGTGCTTCTCCACTCTCTACCTCTTCCGAGTGTGAAGAATTAGCATCTTCCTCATTCACATATGTTGCCCTTGCATTATTTTCAGTCCTCTTAGTTGTCTTCCCTTGCTCTAGACACTCATAAGATTTATGTCCTCCACATCTGAAACAAGTTAATTTATAATTTCCTCTTCCAAATCCTCTACCCAATCTTCCTCTTCCTTTGAAGTTTTGATTATGGCTCTGATTTGAATTATCATCTCTTTCTTCCTTGCTGCCCTTAGTGTCTCCAATCTTATTTTTTTCCTCATACTACTACACATTATTTTTACCCTTTCCTCTTTGCTTATTTTCAAATCTCTTGTTCATTCTTTCTTCAATCTTCAAGGCAATTTGATATGCATCTTCCATTGTCAAAACTCTCACCAAGGTCATCTCTTCTTGAATGCTTTGCCTCAAACCACTAATGTACCTTGCAACCTTCTCCTTAGTTGCTTTAGCATGCCCCATTCTAATGAGAATCTGATGAAACTCTTCAGTGTATTCTTTTGCTATCTTTGTTCCTTGCTTCAATGCTTGTATCTTCTTGAGCAAATCCAACTCATAGTCTACTGGAATGAATTGTCTTTTCATTTTCTCAATCATTTTGTCCCATTTTGTTATTTTCTCCTTCCCTTTTCTTCCTCTTTCCATCTGCATCTCTCTCCACCAAATGGAAGCATGACCCTTTAATCTGGTTTTTGCAAACATTACTCTATCATAGTCCTCAATTTCCTCGAATTCAAAATACTCCTCCATATCATTAATCCAATCTATCAACTCCTCTAGATTTAAATTACCATTAAAGGTAGGAACATCAATCTTTGGCCTCTTTCCAATCTTTGAAAGGGCTCTCAACAATGGGTCATTTGCAACCGTGGAGCTCCTCTGGCATACATTTCTCTCACAACCCACTAATCACAGGTCCTGCTACAAGCTACCTCATGTTTGGTGATCTGCCTGCAGACTTAGGAACAACCCGCTCTGATACCACTAATGCGACAGAGAAAACAAGGCTCTCAATAATTAAACTCAAAATACCTAGTTAGTCAACAACAATGGAGACCATAAAACATATGCAAATAGAATAAATAATATTCTATTGAATTGTGATTCAAATTTTTACAAGATGATGGCCAAATTTATTGGCTTCCCACTACAAACTCAACCCAAAAAGGGTCTGGTCATTGACCAGCTACTCAAAACCCTACAACACAACTCAAACCAAACTGTACACAACCTGCATACAAAGAAATCCCCTACAGAATTAAAGACTCCTTCCTAATAACTTGCCATAGCAAACCCCAAAAATCAGAACAACCAAAATGACCTACTTTTAATTTCCCTTTCTCTGAAAAAGATTCCCTTATGAACATGTAATAAGACCTTCGGTTACCACTTCCTCCATTAACCTCTATCTTCCCCCCAGATCAGAATAGCTCCTCCCACCAGGGAAAATAGAAGAGAGCCATCATTTATCCTTAGCCGACCATGCCAAAATAGGGAAACACCTAAATCTGAAAGTTGTCCACCATGAGAAGGGAACACCTCACAATACCACCACAGGCCAGTCTAACAATAGTCACCATGATCAAAATAGAGGATTCTCCAACTGAACGTTGCCACTCACATAAAAGAAACATCACAATATTAAATCACCACCAAGCCGCCACACCAACTATGGTTATAAACCTCTGCGACAACAAAAGAGAGTGGAGAAATAAAGGAATGACATAAATTGCAGTTAGGGCCACACAAAATTGAGAAACAATAAATAAAAGAATTGACACCAAAATGGTCTCAACCACATGGATGTTGATGCTCCTGCATCAGTTTTAGAGTTCTTTTGGGGTTTAGGGTGATTGCTGATGAATAATAGTGCCAATGGCAGCATTTAAACCATAAAGTTTGATATGTAGCCTTCGTATATTGCATGATAATGAAGCAGGTAGTCCACTATGTCTTCTTTCATCTCTTTCATTCCTAAGACAAGAACTATCGTAGTATTAAACAAAACCACAGATACAGAATCATCATTTTTGGTTTCCTATCATGTGACAATGAACCGAACAATAGCCTCAAGCACACGACCCAACCTACAATTGTGTCTAGGCAGAAATTTAGACATGGTGGGTTTTGTATCAAAATCACTCATTGAACCAGAGTTATCAATGACAAAAACCACATGATGAGAAATGTTCTTAGAATGTTGACATGTAAACACATGACCCTCCTTAGTTAGATACCCTGAAGAAGATGCAAGTAAGCTAGTGCTTACCACCGAAGCATGCCATAGTTTCTCTGTCCAATAAGACTTTGAGGTGCTACCATCACTTTCATTGTGCTCTTGTGACCTGCAAAGGTGCTTACATAGAATAAACTCTTTCTAATCTTCTTCGCTGCAAGGATCTTCAAAACACATTCTTCTCCAATAAGTCTCATGGGTAATCTCATCTTTTGACATATCTTCAGGAGGGCCATATTTCCTTGTCTCGTGCCTTGACCCATCATACAAGTGACTTGTGCACTCTAATTTATCATTCATGAGACAATGAATCAAATGAATGTGACCTCGACCTTGTGCTTTACAATGCATGTTACACATCTCTGCTATTCCTGATTCTCCACAAGCATATTGCCTGCCACTAATATCAAATTCTTCTGTCTGATACAAAGTTGAAATGTCTCATATTCCCATGTACTGTATTATGCAATCCAACATGATAGATGGTCCATTTAAAAAAATACCCACATGCTTCACACCTAAGATTACAGTAATGTACAACATCTGGATTGAGCATGTGAAGATGGGTGTGTGCAAGAAGTTGTGTCCACTTATTGGCCAAAAAGTGGGAATGTTTTCTCTGATTTTTAGAATTTGTCACATTTGACCTAAAAATTTGAAGCACTTAAAGGTGGAATCTTAGAAAAAGTCACTAAATATGAAATGTAGTACTCGGAGTCTAGTTTCCAAATATGTAATTTTTTTCAATACCCAGATGATAGAAATTGATTTTAAATAGGCGTTTCTAAAAACCACTATTTAAAAGTCACTTTTTTTAACTATACCATGTACGTGTATGTCATCCATATTTTGACCTAAATAATCATATTTTTCAAAATCCTTTTGGGAAAAGATTTGTAACTCACTAAAGCACGTTTTCCATATTTTTTATTGAATTTTTTTTAATTAATTTTTTATTGGCCATTTTTGGTCTTTTAAAAAATCATCGTGTACGTCACGCATAAGATGACCTAAACTTAACATTTTTTGATTTTTTTTAAAATTGAAAAGAATTGTCTAAAGTACGTTTTCGTACAATTTTTTTTACAAAAAAATATTTTAATAAAAAGTTATTAAAATACTAAAAAACCCTGATAATTTAAGTTTATGGACCTATTTCATCAGAAATTGATTAAAAAATAGAAAAATTAATCCAATTGTAAAAAAATTTATATATTTGGAATCTACACTGTCTCATCTATAATGGGTTTTAATTTCGTCAAAATATTATGTAAAATAGACCTTCAGATATATGCCCAAAGTCACTATTTTGTTGTGACATTGATAGGACCTTCAAGTTGCAGGTCAAACCAGGTCCAGAGGTCAGGTTCGAGTCCCCAAAGTATTTCCCAAATTGGGTTACAAAGCAAAACCTGAGCTTAAAATTCAAATTTTAAATAACGGGATCCCGTTTACTAAACGGGATCCCGTTTCTTACTCCACCGGTGCAAAACAAAACAGGATCACATTTACTAAATGGGATCTCGTTTATTATTTGTCTATTTTTTTTAATAAGACTGTACTATGACTGTCAGCCCTACAACTTGCTTTATAGTACGGCCAACAACGACATTTGCAGCATTCTCTACCATCTTTTTTTTCTTTTGCAGGTCCATCAACTTGGAATATTGTTTGAATTTTGATAGAAGCCATCATTGAGACACTGTTTGAGTGAAATTTTGTTGAATTGGTACTTGTTTGAAGGACTTGAACAAAGAAGAAAGGCTTTCAAGTTTTTGACATTCATTTGTACATGCTTCATAAATTTTTTAATCATGGGATCACAAAGTCATAATAAGAGGAAAGATGGGAAGCTATTAACCCCTGAAGAAATTGAAGCAAAGAGAGAGAAGGAGGCAAAAAGACAAAGAGATAGAAGGATAAAGATTCAATCAATGAATAATGTTGAAGCATCCAATTCCACAACTATTGAAGATAAAAACATTGAGGAGACCATGGATGTAGATGATGCAAATTTGCACAAGGTGAATGTGGAAACTAATACGATTATACAAACTACTCCTGGTATGTCTTCAAATCCCTCTGTCAATGCTATGGAGAATGTTTCAATAGGCACAAATCCAGGTACTTCTTCAAATCCACCTTTAAATGAAATGGAAATAGTGTTGATAGGAGATTTAAAACAAGCTGGATATAACAATGTTGAGATTGATAATATTTGTAGAGATCAAAATTTGAAACAAATTGTTGTTGAAAATGAAAATAAAAATCCCTTTGTTGAAAATAAAAATGAAAACTGTTTTGTTGTTGAAAATGAAAATGAAAACCGTTTTGTTGTTGAAAATGAAAACGAAAATCCTTTTGTTGAAAATGAAAATGAAAACCGTTTTGCTGTTGAAAATGAAAACGAAAATCCTTTTTGTTGAAAATGAAAATGAAAACTATTTTGTTGTTGAAAATGAAAACCGTTTTGAAGTTGAAAATAAAAATAAAAATCCAGGATGTGATGTTGAAAATGAGATTTTTTTTTTCAAAATTGAAAGAGATGTTTTGGATAATCTTCTTGGTAAAATTTATTGGAGACAAATAAGAACACATGCCAATAGATTATACAAGGAATTTTTTTATCATAAAAAACTATCATTTCAATGTCAACTAATGATGCAATTAATGAGAATGTGGAAAATGAGAAAAGTAATGAAAATCTTAGGCATTTTTGTTAAACCAAGAAGAAAAGATCAATCACTAAAACATGCTATGTCTACTTTTGCTAGTGCCATTGAGTCTATTGGAAGTAATAGTCGATCCAAAGATAAGAATGTAGCAAGACGAGCTATAACAACTTCTATAGTGAATAAAACAACTTTGAATAGAAGAATGGTAAGCAATATTAGTGGAATTCTAAAAATACATCCTAAAACATTGGTAAGAGTGGCAAAAAGAAGAGAAAGTATAGAAAATGATCTAATTAACCAATGTTGGAGCTTTAGTGGTCGACTCCTGAGATCTGACATGAAACTGAATGTTGAAATTAGATCTTTGATCAAAAAATATTGGCATGATAATACTAGGGTATCATCTAATGTTAGAGATGTTTTAAAATTAAGAGT
The DNA here is from genome assembly GCA_027924645.1 of Cunninghamia lanceolata. Classification (NCBI taxonomy): domain Eukaryota; kingdom Viridiplantae; phylum Streptophyta; class Pinopsida; order Cupressales; family Cupressaceae; genus Cunninghamia; species Cunninghamia lanceolata. The sequence continues at coordinate 1,894,198 of BSBN01001102.1, forward strand.
GGGATCCAAAGTTCGCAATCCTCACCTAAAACACCTATTAGATACAACGCAAACTAAATTTTATAGAAAATTTTGTGATGAGTTAGTGTTACCTGGTAATATTAAAATAAATCAAAGATCTTTTGAAAAATGAAAACCATGGTATGTAAAGATTAATAAGCAACAAATATCTTGTTGTTGTAAAATGCATGTTCAATTTCGTTATTATTATGATGTGTTTCAATATATACATTGTATTTTACATAGTAACATGATTATACAGGAATGTGATATTAATATGCCAACTGAAGCAATAAAAGAGTTTATATCAAGTTTGTTCTGTGAAAGATCTAATGAAAAAATATTTTATTTAAGTTCATGTATTTCTGGACAATGCACTAGTTGTGGCAATCTTTCTTTGTTAAGAGTTTGTATGCATGAAAGTGTTGAAAATAATTTTGGACAACAATTAGCGGATGTCAAAAGATTAAAGAATGTTGAATATTCTTTAAAAGATGGAAAATTTGGAAAGCGTTGTGATTTAATTATAGAAAAGGTTAGTGTGCATGTATTCATATCAGAATTTAAGAGTAAAATTGTACCAAAATATGTCAAGCACTCTCAACAAGCTCGATGGCTTGATGGACAATTTCATGAATGTAGAAACACATTTCTAGTTGGTACTATACTATCAGTGGTTGATTTTACAGAAAATTATACTTTAGCTCCGCAAGAGGAAATTCAATTACAATATTACAATTCAGTGCAGGTTGCTATGTTTGTTCATATTGTTTATAGACATGCAGATGATATCACAGAGAATGATAGAAAAGTTTTGAGGGAGTATGATTTCTATTTGAGTGACAACCGGTTACACTTATCAGAGTTTGTTCAATATTGTTTCAATATATTTTATACAAATTTAAGAGAAAGAGGAATCCAGATGACTGAACATCTTATATGGTCAGATAATTGTACGGGGTAGTTCAAGAATGCTTGAAAGTTCTATTGGTTAAGTAGGGTTCACAAGGAGAATAATATCCAACATATGTGGAATTTTTTTGAAGCTAGACATGGTAAAAGAGAACATGATGGAGTTGGTGCGTGTGTTAAAAGAATTCTTGCTAGACAACAATTGAAATTTGAGGATGCAGTAAAATTTTAAGATGCACGTGGGATTGTAGATTGGTGCAATACAAGATTATGTACACCTAGATCAACCGAGTACTCTACAGTTCGCAAATTTTTTTGGTTGGTTGAAGAAGAAAACATTCTACCTAGACTTGATTGCCAAACAATTAGTGGATCTACTAATGGCATTCATTTAGGAGTTTGAATGCAAGTACATGGACTATCTGGACAAGGGACCTTGAATGTTTTTGTTAGTTTTGTATTTTAGGAGATTGGGAAGCATGTGAGAATACAGAATGGGTTGAAGAGTGGAAGCAAAGACCATTGACACTTACACAAGCACACGATCAAAGTGAAACAACAATTGAAGACAATGATCAACTGTTTGCATCAGACGATTATGACCGTGTTTCAGACCTTGTACAAGAAGGCAATTTAATTCAAACTATTTCATTTTATTTCACTTCATTACTAATTTGTAGTGCTTTTATTTATTTATATGTGTACATATGAATGCATGTATGTTGATTGGTCAAATTTTATGGACATGTGCAAGTTATTGAGTCAAAATTTGTTTGCAGGACATGTGTATGCTGTTGTTGCACCAAAGAAGAATGAAAAGGAAACAGAATATTGGTTGGCTCATTGTGTGGAGACTAAACATAAGTTAACAACACCTCAAGAAGATGATGATGGCTTTCCTTATCCAATAGGTTCGGTGATCCCCTTAAGACATCCCCTTAAGCAAATTTTGATAACAAGTCTTTGATCCCCTTAAGCAAATTTTAAGAACTTCTTTGATCCCCTTAAGCAAATTTTAAGAATTTCTTTGATGATGGCTATCATTATCCAATAGGTTCAGTGGTGGTTGTTGGCACTTGGCTACGGAAATACCTAATAAGGAAGTAGGGTTTGCCTGCATTTGAAGATTATGAAACACATAAGAAGATTATACACTACTCACATTTGGTGTTGGCAACAAATATAAAACTGGAGAGGTATTGTGGAAAACCTACAAATAAAGAGCTATGGATAATTCTATGGAAGACCATGAGACAATCATCGATGAGTTGGAAAAAAGAGAGGATGGAGATGGTACAATGGAATAAGTAAATATAGGTAAATATAGTTAAATGGATTTATATTATTCTTTTAAATACATTAAATACATGTTTTGATATTTCTTGTGCATTATTAGTTGAAATTGATTTAAGTTGTCCTTTTATATCCTTAGGCCATCATCACAAATTCATCACATAATTTGAAATAAAAACTTGAGAGGCACTTGTAAATACAGGTACAAATTGTGTATATCTAGATAGTTTTATATAAATTAAAATACATGTTTTGATGATATATTGATAAATTGCTTGTATTATTTTTATATCAGGTGGCGTGAAGACCTGCTACGTTCCCCACAAGTTTTGGATTTTCTTGATATGGCATAACCACATTTTGTAAACATTATTTTGAGTTGGCATATATGTACATACACAATTACATTATTACATATTTTGTACACAAATTTGTATACATGTGTATGTACACAATTTTATACTCTACACTTTTATATATCAAAATTATTATTCTTTATATTTTATTTGTTAAATGCGCATATTTTTCTACTTTGAATTTACTTTAAATTTGATTTTATTATATTTTTAAATTTGGTTGCCTTGGGCAACTTCACCAAATTTTGAGAACTTAAGACGTCCCCTTAAGACATCGTAAATTAGGACCCCTTAAGACATCCAAAAAGTTAGCATCTTTGTAGGTTAATTAACATGGCCAATTTGAAGTTGTTAATGGACCACAGTACATCCTACGTGCATTTATGTTACTTCTATGTTTCAATAACCATATATCTCTCAATCCAACCATTACACTATCATCTTTATTCTATCCTTAAAATTTCTTCTTTATTTGACATGCTCAATAAAAAAGATGAACTATTATATGTCCATGATGTGAATCATGCATGTATATGTCCTTTCTATGTTAGAAATGATATTGAATTAATATATGTCACTACATCTAAGAGAGGGACTCAAAACTACATGTATAGCACCTAATATACCTTCATCAAGTCTAATAATATACATCATATATCTAGAGAATGATGTAATTGATTAGTATTGGTCCTCAATTGCTTTCAATTGCTGAGTAAGAGTGGCTTTGATTAGATTTTTCTACTCAAAGATTCAAATTGAAGGACAATATAAAACAAGATCATTCTCACCAATTAGACATAGTTACATCAACATGCATGTTTTCAAACTATATACATTGGCCATGAAGCTTGACTACTATTAAGGAAGTTAAATGGTGTTTCATCTTTTTATAACATACTTCTAAAGGTACTTTTCAACACCATCAAGTTTTCATACATAGGTACAAACATGGGTGAACAAATTCTATAAGTCAAAAGGAGTAGTGGAATAATCTATGTGGTGACAAAGCCTTTGATGTTTAGATTTATAGTGATGACCTCTTCCCAATGTAAACAAAAAGTAATGAGAAAATCCATGATTGTCAAATAAATTCTAATCCAATAACGTAATCTAGATCTTGATTATCAAGCACATTTCAGAAGAAATAATCTAGCATCAACCATATAAAATCTACAAAGAGAGATAAGCTATTCTAAGCCTCTTGTTTATATTTGCATTTATGAGTCTCAACTCATTTATTTTAATTTAACTAATTAATAAAATTTTAAAAGCATTCTATTAGACCTTAATAACTATAGGCTATGTTTATTTTCCTACACAATCCTAGACTAGAAAAAAAAAATAGATTTTTTTAAAATTAAACAAATATAACTTATAAATCACTATGACTAAAGTTATGAGCAAGTTCTATTATGTATCAAATTCTTAAATGAGCCATAACCTTTTACTATTTAGATGATGTGATATATTAGTGTGGGCTTAGGTCGATACTATTTAGTTAGTTCCATAAAATAGTAAGATATTGTTAAGAAAATATTAACAATCAAAAATTATTATTAGCCATAATTAGAAAACTTGTCTAGTAAAGCCCATATGTGAAAGCAAGACATGCTAGTACACATCAACACATGGCATCCTTTTTGGGTGCTCATCAATAGCCAACAATCCTCTACCCTCTTCTATTAGCATTCATGTGCACTTATATAAACTATAATTTGTGGTTGTTTTCCTTCACTATTTTCACATCATGATGAATAACCCAAGTGATTTATCTCATGATTTATAGTTCTCTAGTTTTTTTTTTGTATTGCAAAATTTTCAAATGTTGATGTGTTAATTTGTTGATATTTTCTAGAGTGAAGAAAAGGTGACAAATCTTAGAATCCCTAGTGAAGGATATCAAGAAATGGGGCACAAGGGTAGCCAAAGCTCCACTAATAAATCTAAACAAGACAAAGCAATTGAAGAGTCTAGCTTCTCCTTCTCACCTTTATTTTGCAATTTTCTTATAAAATCTATTAGATTGGGATTAAACTTAGTATTCTAGATTAGTATCTAGTCTAAGATGTTAAATTTTTACCATGTTTGAAATTGTTAAAATTCCTTGGTAGGACTTGTATGTATTCATGTATGAAATTATTAATGAATGTCTAAAACTGTACATGTTTGCTTTATCTTTCTTGCTAAGTAACAAAATAATTGCAAGCAATGCCTTGTGTTTCATTCCTTTGGTTTCATTGGAGCCCCTCATATGGGACAATCGACATCTACCACTATGTTATTCACACAAACCAAATTTTCTGATAAAGAACCTTGCGGGAAGAAGTTCCCTTTCAAGTAGGGAACAACTAGTTTCATATATTATTATGTCAAAATATGCATCAACAAGTGATGAATCAATTTTGCACATCATCAACATTATTCTTCTATTGTTGATATTAGAACTAAGTAATTAATTCCTCATTTAATTATCATATTATTACTATCAATTTATCAACTTGACTCTAGATTTTATCTAGTTTAATAATGCTTAATTATTTGCATTAGATTAATTAGCCTAGATAATTTATGTAAATCATTTATTTATTTACATTTATTAGTGAACCCAACATTGCTTACATGACTTAAGGTTTCCCCTTAGGGTTTCTCTTTCATTAGGGTTTTTTAGATCAATAATTTCTAATTAGTTTATCATATTTGGATATCTTGTTAGGGTTTATATGCTCTATATTCTATTGTACTTTATAGTTTTCAAAATTTGAAAATAACATGCTAATTTCACCATTGCTTAAAATGTACATAAATTATTCATTTACAACTTCCTTTATATAAAGTCTCAAGGGGAAGATTACAAATATATAACCTTACAAAATCCATAATTATAAACTATAAATAAAACAACAATATCCACAAGAAGAAAACAATGCCTACTTTGCTCAAATTCTTTGAGATCAAGAAAGGATTGTTTCAATGGAAGATGGACTAATGTTACAGAAGTATGTCATATTAAGCAAGAAGATTCCATAGATGATGATCAATAAGGTTTCTTATTTTTGTATTCAATTGTTTATCCAAATAACCCACACAAGAACAAATAGAGGAAGGTCAGGTTGTTCAAAAAATATACAAAGTTCCATACATTCAAAATATAAAGTCCATGCTCAACAATTTATATATATAAAGTCCATGGCAAATAGTATATAACATAGTCCATGAAATAGTCAAATTATGTAGCCCATGTTCAATAACCTATCACATACTATCTCTATAATCAAGAGTCCTCTTCACACCATGCGAACTACTCAGATGACCTGAATCACTCTGTAGAAGAGAAAGATATAGATGAAATCAGATGTAAGATGATTAAAAATGATTTAATGATAATTTTTAAATTTATAATTTATCATAAAATTAAATTACCGTGTGAGGCTGAGAGGCATACTCTGGTGCACCTGGACCTGTCTCTACATGCTCTGAATCAATCTATTTAATACAAGAGAAAGTTCAAGTTGAAATTAGATGTAAGATGATTTTAAAAATGATTTAATTCAATTTAATTTATAATTTATCATATTTAAATTATTATACCATAAGAGGAACTTGTTGTGCATCCTCTATTCCAGGACCTATCTCTATAGGCTTAGCTACATGACATGTCTCAAGCTATTAAAGAAAAAGAATTTTGAACACATGTCAACATATATATCTATCAAGAAATTTACTTTAAGTTCACAATGTATATTTTAATTGACTTTAAATATAATCTAAATTTTAAATTATACCGTATCAGGCTACCCATCTCCTCTGTCCTCCTGCTCTACATGTGTTGTTTGTTGATGAAACGTGTCACTAACAAGCTCCTAAAAGGTCATTTATAAGTTACAACATGTGTGTACAAATTAGGTTTTAAAACATATATATAATTGACTTGAGTACATGTTATACGTTTTTGAACAACATGAAATGCAGTCGACTCTTGATATAAACTTGGATTATCCAAGTGTGCTGCAATACCCATCCTCATTATTGTGTCAACCTGCATAGACATATTTTTAATATATATTAAATAGAACATGCACATTTTCAAATACAGTGATATCAAAATAGAAAAATCTAAGTATATATAGTTTTTTAAAACAATATACATATTGTAAAAGTGTTATGTGAGATGCCCAATGATGGAGGAGTGCTCGAGACACCCTGAGATGGAGGATTCAATGTGGAAGAACCCTAAACCAGTTCATAAATATTTAATGTACACACATTCAAGACTAAATTACAAATTAAAATCAAGTAAATAAAATTAATATTTAAAATATAAATCATTCAAAATGTACCCCAAATGGGTGCCCGAGATGAACAGGTGTCAATGAAAAATTAATTCGATCAATGGTCCCTATTGCCATCTTCTACACCAAACAATTCATTGTTAAAATATTACAATTTAATTGATCTATATGTTGATTAAAAACACGTGCTTAAAAAATTGTTATAAATTCAACATGTGTACATAACTTATATATACCTATGTCGAATGATCAGTGGGATGATCCTTAGCAAATAGATAATCAACAAATGATTCACCCACATTATCAGATGATGCATGTGTAGCTGAAATGGGTGCAGTTGCCTGATAAGGTCCATAACACAACTGATTGCAACTCGTACATGTATGATGCATCGACACATGTGGAGTGGTACTAGGACCACTTCCATCATCAACTCCTCCATGGTCTCTAACCCGAGCTACCATCATAGAAGTCTGCTCATGTAGGCTACCTGAGAGTGTACTCAATGTGCCTAGTGTAGATATCACTGCATGATGCTGGAAGGGCGAAGGAATGGCAGCAACAGGAGGGTCAATAAGAGGTTGAATAGGCATGGGTCATTGGGGATCAACCTGTGCCCCCAACCTCTGTTGTGGCATGCCACCACCAATACCCTGGAATGATCTAAAATCAAAGTAGTTGGGTTTTTTATTCATAACAAACTCTGCATATAATTTTCTCAAAAAATATAAAGGAACCTCACAATTAGCATGAGGTGGATAATCAAACACCATCCACCATCTGTCCCAAAAATTGGTAGACATTCCTTCATGCCTACACCACCTGATTGTTATTCTTTTCTTATTTGCAGGAATAGATTCATTTGTAATGGGATGTCTAAAATATTGCGCTAAATGAGCTTTTGTGATTTTAAGATCCAAAATAGTCTTATAGGAGAGGCCATCAACATAAAATTGGCGCCTCTCCTCTCTCCATTTCTGGAATCCATCAAAGTCTAAGTCAATAGACCTCATAGAATCTACAATGTTTTGCATCAAAGCTGCAAAATGTACCACATGAGGTGACATGGATTGTTCATTGCGAATGGAATTCAATTTTTCTTGTATGGAATCCACATTTTCATTAATTATGGCTCGCAAGCGAGCCTAGTTAGTTCTAGGTGGGGGTGGAGGTGGGGGTGGGGGTGGGGCCGGATCATCTTGTGCATTGAGGAAGTCCTCAACATCAAAGTGAATATTATCTAGATTCATGATATATATAAAAACAAATATGAACCTGCATATATACATATAAACATACAAACTTGAGTACAAGTTTAAAATTAAATCAAGAATATATATATATATATATATATATATATATATATATATATATATATATATTATAAATAAACATATAATGTACATGTTCAAAAATTATAAATTATATGTATGTTTCAAGAAATTACACTTGAAATAAATTTAAATTAAACATACAGATACATACATGCATGTACAAATTTTAAAATGTAAGAGAGCTATTATATAGTGAACTAGATGTAATTTTCAAATTGAAATCAAGGGATTTTCATTCAAGAGCTAAATTTTGATTCTTATAGTGAGGGAGACAAGAAAGATCAATTTAATACTATACAGATCAATTTAATAGTAGGGCTATTAGGACTACCATAATGAATTTGTTCTCAAAGTTTGTTATCATATGTTAGGTCCAAGGTTTCAATTTTGTTATTTTTTCTATGGAGTTGGCTATTGGTTTGATGTTAAGTACTCATTCTAGGAGATCCAACATTTCCTATGGCAAAGCTACAAATAGTTTGTAATGGTTTTGGATGAATTTCTCTAACTAAATATGACTAATAAGCTTGGTCAACAAACAATAGTCATGCTTGCATTGGTTTGAGCATTGGATCAATCATGAATTCATAAATTGGATATGTGTTCAAGAGTATGTGAAAATTTGAGTGAATCCTTACCATTTGATAGAAAAGAGGAAATCATTGAATGTGAACTTTAGTATCTTGTATAATGTTGTCATGACCATTAAGGACTCAACATTAATTGTTATTAAATTCCTAGATTGTTATATGGACCTTTAAGATAGCCTTAAACCAATTACAGACTTGTCATGAGGGACAATGAACTACAAAGGGACAATGAAATTGTTGTTAAGATGTAAGACTCCTCTAGAGATTCAATTGCATTATCTAGATAATCAAAGAGACATATAACCATGTGGTAATGATTAAATCTTCCACTTTTAAGATAGATGATGAGGTAAGAAGGTTAGGATTCTTTGTTTAACTTGTGATTGTAGGGATGATCTAGCTAGAAAAAATATATTAGTTGATGGTGAACTAGCTTGATTTTGTTTCCTATTTCCTATTTGCAATTGTTGTTTTCTATTTAGTTGTTAGTCACTTGACTCTTATGTGTGTTATTTAGCTTCAGACTAAGCCCATTTAATTTAAAGTCTAAATAGTCTTAATTTGCACTAGATCTTAACACTAGATGATTGTCCCAAACCTTAAGAACAATTTAAAACTCTATTTTACTATCAATATATATCAATGAAGGGTGAATATCTAGGATTAGGTGGATGGATAATTGGAGGAAATGGATTAGGATTGGGAGTGATCAAACTTAATAGAGAGGGATGGCATATAGGTTTGTCTTTGTAATATAGTTCATAGTACATCTATAGAGGTCATTTAAGAGAGGTGATTTAAATTTAGGATGTGAAGTTGGAGGATTAGATGGTGGTGAGGGTAATGAAGAGATTGATGGATTAGAAGGTGGATGGACCAATGAATTAGGATTGGGATTACATGGTGGTGTTGGGATAGGACTAGTAGGCTCTTGGATAGGCATTCGATTGGATGATGATGAAGGATACCCATAAGATGCATAATCTAGAGTGGTGTTCCCCTTGTCAAAGGTAACATAAGGACTTAAGGACACTTGATCTTGGTGAAAAGGGTAACTTGGACTTGCACGTTCTTGTTGTTAAGGAACTTGGTAGTCTTGTAAATGGATTTGATGATGAGCTAAAATGTTGGAATAAGTAGTTGGATGATCTTCGGGTATGGATTGATATGGATATTGGTTGATGTTGAAATAAGTGGGATAGGTTGATGTAGAATTGACATGTGATATGTGGATGGACTAGGTTGGTATCATGATGGAGGTGACACATAGGATTGAGGTGGAATTTGTTGAAGTTGTGGTTGTGTTTGTTGGGTTTGGGATTGGTTGGTGGCTAGGAGTTGTTGAATGAGGGCTAGTTGTTGTGCTCGAAATTGTTGTTGGGCTAGGATCTTTTTCTCTTGTGTTGGGATGGATTTCCACATATGTTGAAGTCTTTGTATTTCATCTTGTTGTTCAAAATATGCATCATGATCTACAAGGTTCTCATGATCATTGGGAGGAAATTGGGGACCTCTTAGGATTGTGACTTTGGGTTTGGCATGGTCAACTTGGAGAGGTTGTGTGGCATATCCCTATAAGAGGATGAAGGGTGATAGGATGTTGTAGGATGGCTAAAAGCATTCACATGACGATAATGTTCAAGTTTATCAAGACATGCATCATGGTCTACAAGGTTCTCTTGTTCAAAAGGTTCATCATATTCTACAAGGACCTCACAATCATTGGTACCAAATTCAAGACCTCCTATTATGACCAGGGGTTTCCTATTGATTATGAGTTCAATAAGCTTCTTTTTTATTGTCACAACCATTTTGGACAAAAGAAATGAATTAGAACAATGCATCTATCCTATTGAATGATGTTATCGAAACTAGTGGACTATCATACCACCTAGGTAGAATCATAATGAACATCTGCTTGAGACTATAACTAGACTTGGAAAACTACCTTGAGGTGGATATCTTGTGCATGCCACATGATCTGAAAACCTAAATTTGGTGAAGTTGCCTATGGCAACCAAATTTGATAATGGAGATTTAGGATTGACTACTAGTTGCCTAGGACTAATCTAAGTATGAAGATGAATATATTATGATGATTTGTGATTTAAATTTAATGAAGAATTTGATGCTTTGATTAACTTATGATTGTAGGGATTCAATCTAGCTAGCAAAAGATATTAGTTGATGGTTCTAGCTTGATTTTGTTTCCTATTTGTACGTATTTGCAAAATTATTGTTTTCTATTTAGTTGTTAGTCCCAACTCTTATGTGTGTTATTTAGCTTGAGACTAAGCCCATTTAATTAGTCTAAATAGTCTTAAAATTTGCACTATCTTAACACTATGATTGTCCCAAACCTTAAGAACAATTTAAAACTCTATGTAGTAGTCTACTTCTACATATACAAGTTTCTGTTAGGAGAAAATATCTTTTGCCAAATTTGTATAGAGTTGTCTATAGTGTGTTCCAGGGTAATCAAATGATGTAAGTCACAATTTAGAGGGTTGAGGGATAAGTTTGTGTTGAGTCTACAGGAGGTGTTTTCTTACATAGACCTCTCCATAATCTAGGTGTCTCCATGTCTAACTCAAATGTTTCAAGGGATATTATATCCAAATTAATGATAACATTTTCTATATATGGCTATGAGATCCATGATCATATCAATGTTTGGTAGAGAAAAGTTATCTTTAGGGTATCCTTTTTTTATGTCTCAAAAGTTAGTTCAAACATGAATTCCCTTAGTTTTCTTGCTAACTAAGACCAAATTAGAGACCCATTTAGGATAAGTAATAGTCTGAATGAACCCCACATCCAAGAGTTTATACAATTCTTCTTTCACGAAGAGGGCTACTTGGGGGTGCATTTTGCATAGCTTTTATTGAATAGGTTTGGCATTGAGGTGAACCACAAGATGATGCATGACAAAAGATGGAGTCTCAAGGCATATCACCATAAGACCACATGAAGAAATCAACGTAATCTTTAAGGGTGATGGTTATGCCTTCTTTAATGTCAAGGTCTAGTGGAGTTGCTATCTTAGAGAGTTTAGGGTCCTCTTCTATTCACAGGTTGATGTCTATAGCATCCCCAACAAGGAGAGGGGAGTCATATTGTATCTAAGTGGTATCTAATGGAACGTGAAGTTTGTCATTGAGGAGCTCTTAGGAAGTGTCCATTTTTATTGTATCATTTTAATCAATCACAAGTTTCTTCTTATATCTTGTTGCTATTCTACCTACTAGGGTGCCTTAGGACTAAAGGGTTCTTTCTCTCCAAAATAAGCATAGGTGTTAAGTATGGTGGAAAAGTCTTTCTTATGATTACCATGGGGATGTGGTCTTGACACTTCATAAGTTTCATGATGGCTTCATCATTTTGGAAAACATCAAATCATAAAGGGTCGTGTTGGTCCCAATCGATAAGCTCAAGGTATTATAGGTCTAAGGAGATGGTGAGGATATAGTGACCTATCATGAAAGAGGTTAGTGGTGGCAAGATCTTCATAAGGATCATGAGTGGGGCCTACATCAATGTCATTAAGATTAGGGGAAGCATTACCAATGAGGTTAGGCTCATATCACAATTAACATCACGATGTTCATCCCAGGGGCATAACCTAGCTAGTCAGGACAGCTACAAGTGTCTCTAAAGTTACATTTGTTGGCTTGATTTCATTCTTGATTAGTTGGCTATCACAAAAATTGTAAAATCTTCTCAATTCTTGATTAGTTGGTTGTCTCTAAAGGTTTGATTATGAAGGAAGTGTTAAAGGTTTTATTATGGTTTGTTGTAATTTTTTTACATGACAGTTACCTATTCAATAATGCCTTTAAAATATAATGACATACATTGATATAACTAAATTTTATAAAAACAAATATATATATCATCCCAATGCTATATAAATTTTGACAGTTCATTCAAAATCTCTCCTTTCATATGATACAGTTGTTTCAAAATTTCAATTGCATTTTACAGCTAAAATGTCTAAATACAGCTATTCAACACTCAAATTGAAATCAAATTTTGACAGTTTGTTCAAAATCTCTCCTTTCATATGTTACAATGTTTTTAAATTTTCAATTGTATTTTACAGCTAAAATGTCTAAATACAGCTATTCAATTATTAAATTTAAACAAAATTTTGACAGTTTGTTGAAATTCTATCCTTTTATATGATATAGTCTTTCAAAATTTCAATTGTATTTTACAACTAAAATGTCAAAATATAGTTATTGAATTCATAAACAGAAACCCTAAATAACACTCTACAATTTCAATTTTGATTGTATTTTACACCAAAAAAAAAAAAGGAAACTTCAAAACATTCATTGCCAAATTGTAGAAGTGGAAAAATCCACTTACCTGATGCTTTTGATGGTGAAAATCATCCTTCTTCAACTCGGGATCCCATTATCACCTGTCGCCTGTCGTTGGGAAAAATGGGGTCGCAGCCTTTTCTTAAAAAAATTAATACTTTTTAAAAATGGGATCCCGTTTTTGGGTTCTAAGTTCGGGATCCTGCTAAGAACTGGATTCCGTTTTTTATTTTAGGCTCAGTATTCCGTTCTAAAATGGGATCCCATTTTGTAGAAACGGGATCCCATTTTGTAGAAACGGGATCCCATTTTTAGTTACCCGATTTCGATTTTTTTCAAACTCCGAAACTTCCACCTTAAGTGGACACAACTTCTTGCATTTACCCAGATGCATTCCCTTATAATTTTTTTCAAATGTTGGGATTGGGATGTAACAATCTTTCGGCAGTCCATTTTGTTCGGAGACATGCTCATACTCAAAGAAACTTTTTTTGCCCTGAAATGTATGTGTTTGTCTCACAAGTTCAATGAAAATTTCACATATGCCATCAGCTTCACATTTCCCCTGACAAGCATGTTCACTACCACAGAGATGTTAATCGCTTTTTAATGCATGGAAATGATCCTCATAACCACAGAGTCTTGGGAAACCATCCATAATGCATTTTTTGGGATAAAACCTTTCATGGCAAGCATTTTTTTTATGATCCCCAAGTTCAATTGGCACTGCACAAGGATTTTTGCAGCTTCCAAAGGAACACTTCATCTTGCACTTATGTTGAGGTGAATTGCACTTCTGAGGGCCATCATGCCCAACTTTAAGACAACATGTCGTAGTGCAATTATTTGACTTCTCATTTAAAGAACAAGTCTTGCCGCAGCTGTGGTTTCTCCTTTTGTAATCAGGATCTCCTTCATGACCTGCCAAATTGTGACATTCCTCCACTTCAATTCCTATGCCCGCTTCAAGAGAACAATATTTGCACTTCTCTACACACGCATGATTTCCCATGCAAGAGTGATCAGAGGAATGGCCTTTCTGTAGAACACATCGCCAGAAACAGATAGAGCATTTGCAACCACAGACAGAGAGACCCTATTTTAGCTCTGCAAGGGCTGCAACTGCCTCTAATTGCAACTTCTGTAAATCATGATTGCCAGCAAATTCTGTGGTATTACTACAAAGCAACTTTTGAACACGATCACACCGTCTGTCAATCAATTTTCCTAAGAAGCACTGAAACATAGAGTGCCACTAATCACCATTGACACCTCTATTTTTGAAAATTGTGTCTAACCTTGATTTGAGTTTAGACAAGATTTTTTCATTTGACATGGATTCTTCTATAGGTGCAAGATCCAACCCAGTATCCTACACATCAATCAAGAGATCCCCAAGTCCTATTGGAGTATCAAGAATTTCTTCTTGAGTGTCAAAATTCACAAGCACCCTGTTGGCTCCTGACATAGAGAGACGTCCTTCTCTGACCGCAGAGTCCATATGTTTATGAAGAATATCCACCTTCATGGAAACACACTTCAAATCAACAGGGGTCCAGTCCTTGGCTTCTATCTGGGCAGTAAAAAGCTTCAAATCTCTCAAGAAGGAACACCCATTCTGATAGGTATGGTCTAAATCTTCTTCCACAGTCAACACTATTTCAGACAGGCTTTCTTGGTAATATTCTCTCCGAGTGAAAGGAGGCATTGTAGCAAGTTCAACCATTCCTCCATACATTTTTGTTAAAAAAATTTCTTGGGATCTCTTACAAATTTGTAACAGTTTTATGCGGAACTCATGTTTTAAGTCCTCTACATCAGCCAAATCAACATCCTTGATTGCTATGTAGAATAGCCCCTTGGATAACAGTTTTTTGCTCTTAACCAAGCTTACCCCATTTTGAAAGTGATAAAACACGGCTTCTGTCTCCTTGTCGAGGTCAAAGTCCTGAGAAGCAAAGTATCACATTTTCCAGTTAATTTCGACTAGCCACACTAGTTTAAAAAGAAAAACAAAGTGAAATCGAAGCAGCAAAATAAGAGGTGATGATAACTCAATTCTCACTTACCTTTTTATTGAATATTGTTAGATTACTGATAGCTGCATTAAGTACAGAAAGCAGCATGTTTTCTTGCTCTGTCCTCTCAAAGCTACCCAGTCCTTCAAAATCCATTAGTACATAGAGGCATTCTGCATCCAATTGAATTGTCATCCACACCTCGTCTGTACATCTCCCGCCGGCTACATCAAGAAGAGATCCATATAGATGATTTAATAGGTATGAATTACCACTGCTTTGTTTCCCCATTGATGATATCACCTTGATCTTACCATCCCACTGATTGAAGATTGCATCATATAAGGCAAAATGCATCAAATTAGCTAGAGATATACTATCTGTATAAGTAAGGTGTGGTGGTATCTGAAGGCCATCAAGCAATGGCCATAGTCCCTTGTTTTCAGCTTGAGTAACTTGGATAGGTACAAGGCAAATGAGCTGTCAGATCCAGTTTCCTGCAGCCTTCTTTTGACAATAAGGCAACTTGACATTTATAAAATTAGAATCCCAGCCCTCGGACTAGTCAACATGAAACTGAATACTCAATTCAGAAAAATCTTTTCCTTTTTCTTGCTCCAACTGCCCAATAAGAAGCTTCAAGTATTCTTAACATTTTCTTTGACCAAGATCTTTAGTTGTATCTTTTGATTTAAGCAAAACATTAAAGTCAAGATGCCTGATAAGTCCTCTAAACAGAGCAGGGCTAACTGCAAACTTATCAAAAATATGGTAAAAATAGTCTAATGCAGCACAACTCTTTAGACAATCTTGGTACAAAGCATCCTTTTTACGTGTTTCTGAATTTTGCTTCCCTTTTGATAATTCTTCAAACTCCAAAACTTCTATGGCTGAAACTAGGGTTAATAAATTAGAAGAAATAAAGCTAGGCACAACATCAGAGTACACAACAAGGTGAGTTTGACAACCAAAATGCACTATCATTGCCTGAAAATTCCCTATGATCAAATGGGAACTCACACAACCCTCACACAAAATCAATCAACATAATCAACAACAAATAGGATGCACAAATGTGCAGCAATAAAATTTATCTTCACTATTTTATTGGCAACAAGGTTTCATAATTTCATAGAAATCATATTATAGAAGTTTGTGCAGCCATATAGGCTGAAGAAAATCATTACAAAACAAATATAAATTTGTTATGTGACAACAAAACAACATCAAAACAAACTATTTATGATTCCTCTTCAAATCTTCATCCTACACTATGAAATTGCCTCTCAAATCTGCAATCTTCAACAATCAAATTTGTTGATCTTCAACCATGGATCTCATAATCCATTTGCTGCTGTATTAAACTTTCAAAACCTGCAATAAAATGTCTTCTAAACCCTCTCCAACCAAAATGCATGCCTCCCCTTTTCCTCCTCCCAAAAATCTGGAAGCAACAACAACCAAAATTTGTCAAAAATCTTTCATTTATGCCTCCACTAACTCCATTTTTTTGTAGCCTCCCATTTCGAACATCCAACTTGGGATAATATCTTCAAAATGCATTAAAAAAAACATGAAATTCTCAATAAAGCAAAATCAAAACCACGCCCAAGGATTTGCCAAGAATAGGCAACAACTAAGATTCCCACTCCTAGAAAATAGGTCCAATCTTGGAAAAAGAATTTGCCAACTCAACATAGGTGCCCAAATTCGCCATGCAACAATTGAGGAACATTAATGAGTTGTTTCCACTTGTAACTTCCCAAAAATCCATGCCCAAGATAGCCTTTTTAATTTTACACTCAAATTTGTCTTTTGATTTTCACACCTCAACATTGCCACCTAAACTATCTCCCACACCAATATTATTTTGCAATATTAAAATAAGACCAATTATTTAATATATTATTTAGGCCTAATATTTCAATTTATTTTTCTAAATCCAAAATTACCAAACTATAGGAAATTAAAATATTTTCTCTTTTCAAGGTTGATGAGGATTGCCATTGACTGTGGATGCTCTTGCATTAGACACCCATGGTAAAAAGTTTGTGAGCATATACTCACAAATATGTGCACAACAATGCTCTCTTTTTCTAGCATCTACCTGGAATACTTTCCGTACTCCTCCACCAACTCTTCTCTGCATTCCTCTTTCTCAACATGGAATCACTATAATCTGACCTCCACCAACATGCATATGTACTATCCTCTGCAACATCACACAAATATTTCCCTGCATACAAATCAACACTAACAACATCCACTTGTACCATCTTTTTTGCATTCACACTCACATGCAAATCATCCTTCACAAATTCAAAAGAATTTAACTTTGCCTCTTTCACCTGTTCCTCTATTGCTGTTGCGACATATGTCTCTGTTGTAATATCTTTATTCCTACTACCTACTAGAATCTTTTCATTTTCATACACTCCACTCTCATCTTCATCATAAAAATAAAACATATTATGTATTACCTCTTTTTCTGCAACCTTCTCCTCACCATTACCTGCTGCCACATCTTATTCTCATTCTTTGTTGTTACAACCTCATTAATCTCTGATGCACTTTTCTCTTCCTTCTCACTCTCTTTCTCTATGCCTTCCTTAAAGCATACTTCTGCAATATTTTCTCCTTCCTGTTCACTTGCATACACAACAATGACAAACTTTTTGCCTTTCTTCTTTGGCATTCTATCAAACACTTGCCACACACTCTCAATTTTCAACCTCTCAGGTATAGAATGCCTTACACTCGGTGATCTGTCTACACACAAATCACACACCACCACAGGTCCTGCTACAAGTTGCCTCACGTTCGGCGATCTGCCCGTAGACTTGGGAACAACCTACTCTGATACCACTAATGAAATGGGAATACCACTGATGAAATGGAAACTCACACAACCCTCACACAAAATCAATCAACATCAGCAACAACAGATAGGATGCACAAATGTGCAGCAATAAAATTTATCTTTACTGTTTTATTGGCAACAAGGTTTCATAATTTCAGAGAAATCAAATTACAGAAGTTTGTGCAGCCATATAGGCTTAAAAAAATTATTACAAAACATATATAAATATGTTATGTGACAGAAAAACAACATCAAAACAAACTATTTATGATTCCTCTTCAAATCTTCATCCTACACTATGAAATTGCCTCTCTAATCTACAATCTTCAATAATCAAATTTGTTGATCTTCAACCATGGATCTCATAATTCATTTGCTGCTGTAGCAAACCTTCAAAACCTGCAATAAAATGTCTTCTAAACCCTCTCCAACCAAAATGCATGCCTCTCCTTTTCCTCCTCCCAAAAATCTGGAAGCAACAACAACCAAAATTTGTCAAAAATCTTTCCTTTATGCCTCCACTAACTCTATTTTTTGTAGCCTCCCATTTTGTACATCCAACTTGGGATAATATCTTGAAAATGCATTTAAAAAATATTAAATTCTCAATAAAGCAAAATCAAAACCACTCCCAAGGATTTGCCAAGAATAGGCAACAACTAAGATTCCCACTCCTAGAAAATAGGTCCAATCTTAGAAAAAGAATCTGCCAACTCAACATGGGTGCTCAAATTCTCCATGCAACAATTGAGGAGCATTAATGAGTTGTTTCCACTTGTAACTCCCCAAAAATCCATGCCCAAGATAGTCTTTTTTATTTTACACTCAAATTTGCCTTTTGATTTTCACACCTCAACATTGCCACGTAAACTATCTCCCACACCAACATTATTTTGCAGTATTAAAATAAGGCCAATTATTTAATATATTATTTAGGCCTAATATTGCAATTTATTTTCCAAATCCAAAATTACCAAACTATAGGAAATTAAAATATTTTCTTTTTTTGGTTGATGAGGATTGCCATTGACCATGGATACTCCTGCATCACCCTGAGTCTCCAACATTTATATCCAAGTAAATGCTCTTCAAGTAAGACATGGTGTCACCTAGGATATATACTTTAACCTTAGTCTCAAATGGAGGTTGAGTTTCTTGAGCAATTAGTTGTTTTGAGGACAAAGAGCAATCCTCAGAGACTTTTGCAGATCTCTGAAATACAAAAAGAAGGGAGCCATCCCCTAAAACACATGCATTTATAAAATCTGACATAAGAGACAGATGCTTGGGCTTCATGAGTGGATGTTGATGGAGTTCAACCACCTTGGCTCTATTTGAGTCGTCAATTAAAAGCAATTCAGCTTTCCCTGGAATAAACTGCATCCATAATGTGTTTGTACTTCCAAAAAAAACTCAAGCAAGATCTCAATTCCAGTCCAATCTATGTGGCGGAATGACTCATCAAACTTATAAATTTGAACCTTAGCTACATCTGCATCAAAGAGAGCTAGAAACTTGGTGTGCTCATCAAAAGCTACTAAATCAAAACCTCTTCTAAATATGCAAATGGGATTACTCCCACATACAAGTGGCCCTAGCTTTGGGACCATGTACAAATTAAGACTATTATGTTCTTTATCATGTATGAAAACCAATAGCTCTCCAGATTTGAGAAACACGACTTTTTCCAAAACTTCTGTTTTAGGATCACAACAGACTAACTCAACCATATCTGAGCATGATGGAGTGATACCATGCATTGAGTTCAAACTTAACTCATCCAAATCCTTTTTCTTTGGCATCAACTCCACAATCATCCACTGTATACTTGGTTTTTCTTCTTCTTCAGTTAAAAACTGCATGTTTGCTTCGTGAGGTCCTACATAATAATATCGTTTATCAACAGAAAATCTTTGAATACACAAACTTCTTCCCATCACTTGATTTTGAGATAGATTTTGCTTCGTTAGGGTGAGGAAGTTTTCTTTTTCATCTTTGAATCTTTGTCCTTGGATCTTTTTAGCCACAACCTTTTCATATTGAACTTTTTCACGAAGCAATGGGAAGATGTCTTTGTTGATAAGTGATGCTTGCATAGCTACTTCAGTTCAGAGTTTGTTTTTGTAGAATTTTCTAAATAAGTTTTTCTCATGTGTAATGCATGTTGAGGAAACAAAAGTGAAAATAATTAGTTGCAGATTTTTTATTTTTTTGCATGTAATAGTTTTAGAAGGTTTTCTAGATGTTATTTTTAATCCTTGTAATCTGTATAAAGAGATGCATTGAAACTCTTGTAAATTGAGGAAGTTAATTCAAGAAAACAAATAGATTTATTTCTACCTCCTAAATTGTGTGTTCAGGTTGTATATGGTGTTTTCTATTTGGCTGTAAGTTTATTCTTGTTTCTAGTGTTAAAGTTATTATTTAAATGGGAAGAACAATGTTTTGATTTAATTTCAAAAACTTCATTTGGTATCAGAGCAGAAGATTAGGGAGATTATTGTTTTTTGGGTTATAGAAGATTGTTGTCTAGGTTGTTTTTCAGTTGGTCATAGGAGAAGTGTGTAAATGATTTTTGAACTATGGGAAATTAATTTTTGAGTAGATTCTTTGAGGAGCATGTTGTAGCAGCAGTAGTGTAATCTTGAATGGCTTCATTAAGATGTTATGGTAAAATATTTTGCAACATCTAATGCTTGGAAAGTGTGAATCCATTGGAAGAAATTAGTAGAGGTAAGGTTTCTCAAAAAAAAAGGTGTAATTTAAGTGGTTTTTTTGTGTGGTTAAAATCAATGGGAAAGATTGGTAAAAAAGGAAAGAAAGAAAATGAAAATTTAATGAGTACAAAAAATCTTTTGGAGGAAGAATTGATAAAAGTTAAGAAGATTAATGTAGAATATATGGAAAGGATAAAGGAGTTAGGAAATGAAAGATATGAAAATTTATGTGAAAATGATATTCTCAAAAAAGAATTGGTGAAAGTTCAAGAGATAAATAAAAAATTAGAATAAGAGTTGAAATTGTTTGATAAGGTTAAAAAAATGAATGAAGATTTAGAAGAAAAGATGAAGAAATTAGAAGAGGAAAATAGTTTACAGAAAGAAGAAATATCAAAATTGAAAAAAGAAAATAAATGTTTGAAATCAAAGCCTTTAGTTTGTGAAGTCTCATATGACACATATGATTTGTGTTGTCTTGATCAATCATTTGGTAGGTTTGCTGAAGTTGCTTTTGCTAAAGAATGTAGGGATGAAAATGATGATGAATTTGCTAACATAGCTAGTTGTTTTGATAATAATGTTGGTTTGAAAATCATAAAGAAAATTGGTTATAAAGGTGAAGGTTTGGATAAGCATGGGCAAGGAATCAAAGAGCCCATTGAGTCAGTTGTGAGGACTAAGTATAAAGGTATTTGATATGTTAGAGGTAAAGGAAAAGAAGATGATATTACAGATACAGGTACAAACAAATCAGTTCAAGAAAAGTAGAATTTGGAGTGTTTTCATTGTAAGAGGCAAGGACATAAGAAGGAAACTTGTTGGGATCTTCATCCTTGTAGTATTTGTGGATTGAGGAATCATTCTGAAAAGATGTGTTGGAATAAAGAGTGGAAGAGGGAATCTATGACAGATTGTATGTTGATGAACTATGGATGGATATATGGATCAAATTGGAGAAAGCTCACAAGTGTGTTTAAGAAGTTGTACCGGCATAAGTATTCACATGTTGAACAGAAAAAGAATCATGCAAAGATTGAATGTTCCAGTTGGGTGATTGATGATTGTTTGTTATGACTCAAAGGAAGTCATTGTTTTTTAGAAAATGCATGTTTTAATAACATTTGGTTGCTAAAGATAGAAGGCACAATTAGTTTGAAAACGATTCACTCGGAGTCATTATCTTCACATCAAGGGGGAGTATGTTGATAAATGATGCTTGCATAGCTGCTTCAGTTCAGAGTTTGTTTTTGTAGAAGTTTCTAAATAAGTTTTTCTCATGTGTAATGCATGTTGAGGGAATCTATGAAAAGATGTGTTGGAATAAAGAGTGGAAGAGGGAATCTATGACAGATTGTATGTTGATGAACTATGGATGGATATATGGATCAAATTGGAGAAAGCTCACAAGTGTGTTTAAGAAGTTGTACCGGCATAAGTATTCACATGTTGAACAGAAAAAGAATCATGCAAAGATTGAATGTTCCAGTTGGGTGATTGATGATTGTTTGTTATGACTCAAAGGAAGTCATTGTTTTTTAGAAAATGCATGTTTTAATAACATTTGGTTGCTAAAGATAGAAGGCACAATTAGTTTGAAAACGATTCACTCGGAGTCATTATCTTCACATCAAGGGGGAGTATGTTGATAAATGATGCTTGCATAGCTGCTTCAGTTCAGAGTTTGTTTTTGTAGAAGTTTCTAAATAAGTTTTTCTCATGTGTAATGCATGTTGAGGAAACAAAAGTGAAAATAGTTAGTTGCAGATTTTTTTTTTTTTTTTTTTCTAGATGTTATTTTTAATCCTTGTAATCTCTATAAAGAGATGCATTGAAACTCTTGTAAATTGAGGAAGTTAATTCAAGAAAACAAATAGATTTATTTCTGCCTCCTAAATTGTGTGTTTAAGGTGTATATGGTATTTTCTATTTGGCTGTAAGTTTATTCTTGTTTCTGGTGTTAAAGTTATTATTTAAATTGGAAGAACAATGTTTTGATTTAATTTCAGAAACTTCAGTCTTTCCTTATCATAGCTTTCACATTTTTCTGGAATGTTTCTTTTCCTTCCTTATAGATTGATGACCATAGATCTTTAAAGAATCCAACCGAAAACAGAACTCTACTGGAAGTTTCATCAAGTTTAAATTCAAATAATCATTTTTTCCATTGCAAGTAAGATTCCAGGGACTCTGTGGAAAGGTCCACTTCAACAGAATCCAGCAATTGGGCAATAACATTAAGGCTACCAGCAGTCAGAAACTTCTTCATGTCAGATCTTCTGAAACTTTTTAATTTATCCAAATCCTCATTACTCGTGAGGAATGCTAAGAGGAGGTCCTTCTCAATAGAATCTCTTTTCAATTTCAATAGCTTGTCACGTAGAGGCTGACCAATTTTTTTCCTTTCATTTAACATGCCATTGGCCATTAGAGAACCCAAGAAGACAATATTTTGTTCCAGATTTAGCAATTCCTTTGGAACTGAAGGCTTTATCCAGTCACGGAGTACACCATCCAAGGTCTGGCTGAGTTCTATGATGCCTTCATTGGGATTTCTTTTGCTTGCAAATCTAAGAGGAACAGGTACACCTGACAGTACAAGAAATTCCTTCCCAGATGCGTCTTGATTAAAGGGCAAAAATTTAGCATTTTTAGTCTTGTAAACTTCACCCTTGTACCTCAAGACAATGTCTCTTCCAAACACAATTGGGTTACCAGACTTCTCAACGACAAATGTCTGGTACTTCTCATCATTCTTCTGCTTAAATGTAAATTATGTACGAGTTAAAAGTAGCCTTTGCTTATCTGGGTTGAGATCCCAAATAGTAGCCAACTGACATTGAAGATGCTCAAATCTGCTGGGTTCATGGGGGCATTCATTATCTGCAATACTCTCCCTCACCTTAAGTTCTGAGGATTCCAAATCAGAAAGATATTGAACAGAGCTGCAATACTCTGGCAAAACATTGAGAATACTATGCAAGACTTGTAAGCCCAATTCATTGGGTTTGGATTCAATTAAGTTGGATTTGCGATAATGACAACGGCGACCTTGAATTGAATCCATAAAATCCTCATAAATCTTAAACTCTGGCATTTTAGAATACTTAAGTAAAAGAACAAACTCCTCATCAGGGAGCCTGGTAAAATCAAGATCATAGTACTTCGAAAAATCCTGTAACTCAGAACACAGTGCCTCAACCTTAACTTTCTTCCAGTTAGGCTTAACATACTTTTTTGCCGCTTTATAAAATGCACTGAGGAAGGCACAAGGATGGTAACCTTCAGCAAAAAACAACGGATGGTCAGGTGGCATCGCTCCCTCATGGGGTATTGCATCCATCGTGAACTTTTGGATGCTCACACTCTAATGCAGAGCATCCACCCTGAGGCAGACATGCCATGATTTAAGGTGGTAAACTGATCCTTCTTCCTGTTTTTTTGGACTGTTTATAACTGCCCTAACATTTAGGGACAGTTGTATGTATTTGGAGAGTTTTATTAGAGTTAGAAGGTGGATCGTGGGAAGGGTATTGCAGACCGATTAGGAAACAAACTCAGAAACTATGAAGGAGATGTAAGGAGTTAGGATAAAAAGGAGTCCGGGGATTCACTAAGGGGGAATTAGTTTTTGAGTTTATTAGTGAAGTTCTGAAATTAGATTTATGTAAATATTTCCATTTCTCAATGTAATATTTCTCAATGTAATGAGATCCGCTGAATATTCTCTGTTAGGCATTGAAGCAAGTTCTTCCTTGATCTTTTCTGTGTTGATTATTTACTATGAGTGATTTTCCATATCTGTTTTCTATGATCTTGTTGATTATCTTGATTTGTGCTGAGCCGCTGCATCATTTGGTATCAGAGCATCTTAAGATGCTGGGGAGGGAAATTTTGTATAGAGTTTTAATAGTTTAGAGACAGAGCAACTACTGTGTTTTTTTTTTCTTTTTTGGGTTTTATCTTATCACCTGAGCCTTGTGAATAGTTTGTTTACTGTTCTCTTTTGACTGCCACTGTGTGAATGAGATCCACTTCAGCAGGAGGAGTTTTTCTCATCGCCCATAGAGAGAAAAAAGGCCCTTGGAGTTTTCAAAACATTTGCGTGCAGTCTGAGTGTTATGACTATGAATACAGATATGGAGTTATGTCATAATGTAAGAAAGAGGATAATGAGATTGGAAGAAAAAATAAGGAAAAGGCAAAAGCAGAAACAAACAAAGGGCAAACAAAAGGAGTTGCAAGAGCTAGAGTATGAATTGGAGGAGTTAAAGTGGATGTTGGAGGAGTATGAATCATGCAATAATAACAAGACAAAGGAGAAGAAATCTACACTGAAGGCATTGAAGAGTTCTGAGAAGGTGAAAAAGAATGGTAAGAATAAATACCTACCTTGTGAACAAGATTTATTTTCAGAGAGGAAATCCATAGAGTCAAGGATTAGCCAAGGAGTAGAACTATTAGAACAGGGAAAGATTAAATCCCTTGAAGAGTTGGCAAGATTATTAGTGGATAGAAGACCATTAAATGTGATTTTCCAAGAGTTTCAAAGAGAAGACATAGATGAGATTTGTGAAGAGTTTGAGACATATGATGAATGGGATGAAGATCAAGAGGATGAGATCCATGGAGCTGTTGAGTTGTGTTACCCTGAAGAAGGGGAGAGTATTGAAGATTACAATACAAGAGGAGAAGAGTTTGAAGACTGCAATGAAGAGAAATGCAGCCTATCACAAGAGGAGGCCCAAAAAGTTGTAGCAGTGGAAGCAATCCACATTAGAGAGGAAGCTGCAGCAAAGATGGAGATCTTTGGGAGCCCCAAATGTGATGAAGTCCTATTGGTTTTAGAGAACAC
Organism: Cunninghamia lanceolata; assembly: GCA_027924645.1. Lineage (NCBI taxonomy): Eukaryota > Viridiplantae > Streptophyta > Pinopsida > Cupressales > Cupressaceae > Cunninghamia > Cunninghamia lanceolata. Next base: position 1,919,747 of record BSBN01001102.1, read on the forward strand.
AATCAACCAAAAGCAGCTAGAGGAATGTCTGCCGCTAGAGGAAGGTCCAGAGAATCTCATCATTGATGGAAAGAGAGTAGAAGATCATCACTTTCTTGGAGAAGGAATGAGAGTGATTGAGGGAAGAAATAGAAATATGTTCATTTGTGGTACAAATGAGGACAATGAAGAAAATGTAATAAATGAGGACAATGCTAAAAAGGAGTTGTCTGAGTTGTCTTGTGAAGGACATCATGTAGAGCTAGAAAATGAAGACCTCCTCATAAAAGAAGAATTGGAAAGCATGCCTAAATGGCATAATGCAGAGGAGGATACACGTATGGGAAATTTTGATTCCCTTGACTTTATTTCTGTTTTTAATGGTTTTTGTGCAGGTACAACAAAAGGTGATATGAGTGATGCAAAGAGTCATGATGTTTTTCATTGGAGGACCACTAAGTCTTCAAAAAGCTGGGTAAAGAGAAAGAGCACAACTTGGAAGAGTAGGACAAACTCTGATCCAAGCTGGAAGCAAAGGAAGAGAAAATGTGGAAAATTGCAAAGATATTTAATTTGGTGGAAGGGCAAGCCTTGGCCTTATTCTTTGGTCAAAAGGATGGTTCCACCATCTAGCTTGAACATTTACCTGGATGCTTGATGTAGTAGCATCTTGGAGTAAAAACAATCACAATCCTGTATCCAAAAAAAATGTAATAGTTGAGTCTTAAAGTTTCTTAGTGTGTTACTTGTTAAAATATTGTCAAATAAGTTTAGATTTGAACCAGAGGTTCAAAGTTTCTAAAAGAAGGGGAGAATGATGCAGAGCATCCACCCTGAGGCAGACATGCCATGATTTACGGTGGTAAACTGATCCTTCTTCCTATTTTTTTGGACTGTTTATAACTACCCTAACATTTAGGGACAGTTGTATGTATTTGGAGAGTTTTATTAGAGTTAGAAGGTGGATCGTGGGAAGGGTCTTGGAGACCGATTAGGAAACAAACTCAGAAACTATGAAGGAGATGTAAGGAGTTAGGATAAAAAGGAGTCCGGGGATTCACTAAGGGGGAATTAGTTTTTGAGTTTATTAGTGAAGTTCTGAAATTAGATTTATGTAAATATTTCCATTTCTCAATGTAATGAGATCCGCTGAATATTTTCTGTTAGGCATTGAAGCGAGTTCTTCCTTGATCTTTTCTGTGTTGATTATTTACTATGAGTGATTTTCCATATCTGTTTTCTATGATCTTGTTGATTATCTTGATTTGTGCTGAGCCGCTGCATCACACTCCAACCAGATGAAACTTTGACATCATTTTCAGAATTTCGAACATGGCTGATCTTCAGCCTCTCTGTTCTTCTCCTTTTATGAGATTTGTTGGCAACATAAGCACTTAAGGAATCAAAAACATCTTTTTCTTCAACACACATAAACATCATCATAGAGGTCCATAACATAGTGAATGAAGTTGCACAAAACTTCTTTCCTAGATGCATCTTTCAGAACAGTTCCTTGATGCCAATAAAAACAACTATTATTTCCTTCGAGAAGCTGACATACAAACCTGGCTCAAAACTCCCTTCTTCCATTAGCTTGAGAATTGGGTCATCAACAACTTTCATGTCCTTTAGTATTCGAGCCATTATTTGTTTGTCCCCATAGATTCCAATTGCAGGCAACGATGTGTCATTCAAGGAATTAAAGTCAATTTTAATGTCAGGACATTTCACTGCAGCATTAGGCACAATTGGATTGAACAGACAAAAAATCTCATCTTCTGGAATATGTACCTTCTCTACAAAGCTCAGTTCCTGCTTCTCAGATACAATCCCCATAACTTGAAAAAGGGGAAATTTCTTACTTGAGGCTTGAACAGCAATCTGGTTCAGAAATTTGGCTCTAACATCTTCAGGGTTCACCGTTCCTTGTTCATCTCCATGAGAGGATGTAGGCTGCTCCATGATAACATCTTCATGGTTTATGGTTCCTTGTTTACCTCCATTAGAGGATGTAGAGTCCTCCACCATGTACTCATCAATAACCCTGTCTGTATCCTCAGAGCCAAATATCTCAAGTGTTGTTGCCATTTTTTTTTTCAGATTTTGGAGAAACATTATCATTCTGAGTTTCAGAAAAGGCAGAATGAAAATCTGCACGACTTATGTTACTAATATCACTTGCATATGTTCTCTAATTAATATTTTGTCATTTTATGTCATTATGTGTTTCTTTAAGAATGTGTCTATAGGTGCTCCCGATTCTACTATGAGGGATCCATTGATCTTAAATGGTCTAATTAAAATGCTAAGGAATGGGCAAGGGTAAAACATTACTATGATGGTGCATGAGGTAAGTTTGAAAATTGTCTTTTATAGGTTCAATTATTTTATGTTCCGTATTATATTATGTTAATTTATGTTTGTGGAATGTAGGCCATCTCTAAAGTCGTTCCAACCCCTTTCATGCCCTTTAGTATATCTAGTATTATGCCAACGATAAGATTTGATCTAAATTCTTGTGCATTTAATTAACTTATTTCACCTTTTATATTTTGTTAATATTTGTGTTTTTGCCACAGGGCATTTCTAGAGTAAGTCCACTAAGAATGCATCTTGTCAACATGCAAGATCCGATTATGCCATCCGATACACCCAATGCTATGCAAACGATAAGATTCAATCATATGTTTGTGTGGGTTTGATTATGTTATTTCCCCTATTATACCACTTTAATATTTATATTTGTGCCTTGCAGGATGTTTCAATAAGATGTGTCATGCCCTCTACATCTAGACTAGAAACACCTATCACAAGAGTGGCATCAAGCACAATAACTCATAGCATGCCCTCTACATCAAACATGGATGCTCCTAGTATCCCTGTTGAAATGGACATGCATGCCCCTGTTAGGAGTACATCACAAATAAATAATCCATCAAGTCTAGGTTCATTCAGAATTCTCCCACCAACACTAAGTTATCTTGAGGAGTCTTATAGAATCACAATCAAGAATATTAAGGCTCCTACCATAAGTTCTTGAAAATGTTGAAATTAGGAACAAAATACTTAAACAAATTGAGTTATGGGAGAGCACAATGTTGGGGACTGCAGGGCTTACTTCAGATGAACAAGTAAAAGCAATATTATCTTATTATTCTTTTCTAGTTCATGTTTTACTTTTATCACTGTAATAGCACGTTGATTGGTAAAAGCATCATTGATGATTACATGGTTTCTTTGTGATGCTAAAATGTGATTACATAGTTGCTTGATGATCTCATTGTAAATACAGGAAATAAATGACAAAGTGACTAATGTACCTATAGGGGCATCTACCTCAACCCCTAAGACTACAACAATATCCTCAGTGACTACAAAAGGAACACAAGAAGTTACAATCTTACTCACCTCAGAAGGAAATGGCTTGAAGGATGAAATGGGGTTAAAATTCTTTCACTTTATTTTTCGTCACGCAGAAGAATTATTTGGTAATACCATTTAAATGGATTGGAGGAAGCAAGCCAATGCTAAAAAAGATGAACTCTTTAAAGATGCCATAATAGCATTTGGAAATCCTGGTTTTAATAAGGAAATTATTCTAGATATTGCACAAAAATACATTCACTCTAAACAAGACAATTTAAGGTTGAAGCTGACAAAAGACTTGAGATATCCATGTCTAGCTTGGATCACAGACCAATTGACATGGGATGAACTTATGAAAGATGCCAAATTTAAGAGGAAGGCCCACAATAATCCAAACTATAGGTCATCTGCATGAGGAGGATCTAAAAGATGCCGTCGAGATACAACAAAAGCAACCCAAGCTAGGGTGTCAAGTATTGGATCCCATAAAGTAGGATCTAGTGGATACAATAACATTTGTGGTGGCTTGGTAAGTGAATATTTTCACCTACTGTATTCTCTATATCATAAAAAAAGTCATGACAAACTTGTGACTTAATTGCATCTTATGAGTCATTATACCTTATAAATTTGGTTATATTTGTTTATGTAGGTTCACCAATTTCAAATGGAAGCTTTAGAGGAGGACCTAAAATATGTTTTACTACATGGTTCCCAAGGCCTTAGACAACATATGCTAGATCGAGGGGAGAAATTAGTCACTGGTCATGAATCTGAGGTAAGTTCTTTGCATGATGGGCTATAATAAAATTTCATACTTTACCTTCATTTCCATTGCAAAGCAAATGATACAAATATCAATCTAGACAGATACACCTAGAATTACAATAGTTTCTTTTTTGCATAGAGAAATGAAACAAGCAAAGCTAAAACTGTGATCTAAGTTGCTACAAGATTAATAACTATCATTTTACATAGCGAAAAACATAGATTTTCATGGTTTATTAAATTCTATGCTTTGAAGCAAGCAAATAAGGTCTAATATGCTATTTTAATGAGTTAAATTGTGTTGTGTATAAGAATCCCAACAATCAAACTCATAAGGTAGTGAGCATGAAGAGGAGCTAGAGGAACATGATGAATTGTTTGTTGCACACAATGATTCGATTGTCATTCCTGAACCTCAGCAGGAAATCATCCTTAAATTTCAGCAAGTGGGAGACAAGAATAATGAGGAGGGTGTTCAATGTGATGAACAATTGACACCCACAATTAGAATAATGCCCCGTAGAAAGAGGACACAAAGGAAGAGGATGGATAGAAACAAATGAACAAAAGACATATTTGCTTCTTATGTTTGAGAAATTAGTGTCGATATTCAATAATGGTTATGCCATATCCATGGTATGTTTTTTTGGTTGTGGAGAAACTTCCACATCATTTTGTAAGATACATAACATTGGAAATAATTACAATTAATATGGTATTTCTCACTGTTATCTTCAATTGTGAATTTACTTTTTCTTTTCATAAATTTTTTTGAGAAAGAGCAATAATAACTGGTTCTAAGGATTGACTTTCTATTTGAGCCTATTTACCTTTGTTGATCTTCCACCTATTTGGAATCTGTTTATTTGGGTTCTCCAACATAGTGTTCATTTTTTCTCCTAGAAAGGTAGATTGATGGTACGTATAACCATGGATCCCTTCTATTACCATTTCCCTTCTACAACTTTGTCCATCTAAAATCTTCTTTACTATTTCTTGAGCTTTAGATTGCAAAAGAGGTGGTACAATTGGCGGAGTTATGCAACTATCTGGTTGGACCTGCTTAACTTCTTTATTTTGTGTAGATGAAGATGATTTTTCAGTACGCAAATTGAATTTCTACTACGTTTTGAAAAACAAAAATAAAAATTCTAGCAAACAGGAGGACTGTTACATCACTAATTTTGGCTTGTTTTTACTTTTTACTTTTACATGGATAGAAGTGAATCTATTGGATAAATATTTTGATGTTGGGATAAATGTCATTGGAAAATATTGATTTCATGGAATATCAGTTATATGATTAAATGCAATACATATGATGTAATGATTTATGTTACTTTGATTTATGAATGGACTAATGATGCACTGATCAAGATCTGGTGAATTGTAAGAAATATGCAAGACAACAGGTTTTTGATGACTCTTCGAGAAAAGAGAGAGAGTATCTTCGAAGGAGAGGAGAATAGATCTTGGGTTACAAATGTTCATTTGCCTACTGAGTATAGTGTTTAACAATTTGTGAACTCTGAGTCGATTGAGGTAAGTCACGTTTTATTGGTTAATCCTTGGATCGACTTGACAAGTTGATGATGTCTTTTAGTTTCTTTTTCGAGTTAGTTTTGTGTCAACCTTATTATTGTGTAAAAAACTGACTTTGTCAAGAAAGGACATTAGTCGTCTGTGACTAACATGACCTCTCATCGATCACGTTGCAAATAATGGTGTTTGCGTCATCAAAATGTAGATGGTTAAATTATTGTCATTTAACATTTGGTGTACGTTCTTGGCAAGTCAAATCGACTTGAATTAGTTTGTGATCATGAAGGGGAGATAAACTCGACCCTATCACATTTTACGTAAGTCTTTTGACTTATTATTATTTAAAATATTGATCAAAGTTATAAAAGGATCTAGGATTATTATTATTATGTTTATTTTGTTAAAAAGGTTACTTGTGGGTTATATGAGTAACCACCTTCGTACTAATGATGTAGTCACCCTTTGAATGTTTTTATTTTGTGTCATTTACCATTGGGTAACCTTTAAGTGATCGGTGAAGTGGCAATGAATATCATGTTATCCTTTAAGCCACATGCTCGAAGCAATGAGCAGCCAAAGGCATAAATAGTGCAAACTACATCAACTAAAGTAGTGGTCTTTGTGACTCATGAGCTAATTTAATTGTCTTGGGTCGTTGTTTTGTAAAGTGTCGATCAGTTATGAGTTTTAGTGGTGATGTGTATCACGTAATTCACTCTCGCATCTTAATCCATCCTCATCGAAGTTTACATGGATGAAGCCTCTGCAAGTTAAGAGAGGTCTATAATAACTGCATCATAATGGATCCGTAACAATTGTTAGTCGATGTTGTGGGAGGAGTGGTAAATAATAACCACTTACTCCTCTATTTTTGCTTGTTCAACTAAGAGCCTTTGCAGGCTAATTAGTGGTGAGGTCGTGGCCTTTTGGAAGTCATTTTAACTAAATTAGAGTGATGTCTTTATGATGGGAGTCATGGATGGTTCCAGTAGGGAGAGAAAATGACTTATAAATAGAGTCACATGGAGAAAAAGAGGGGGAGCAAGTATTCTGCAAAGATAGTAAAGTAGAGTTTGTTTCTTTTAGCTAAATCAAGGAAACAATATCTTCGCTGAGATAAGAAAGTCATCAGGATACATAGTAGGCTGGGAGTCTTAAACTGGGAAGCTAGAGTTGATCCTATGAAAGGATATAAGTTATCATAGAAGTTTAGTATTGTAGGTAGCAGTGAAGGAAAGAGAACCTTCCGAAGATGTTTCCGGATTGTCGAAGTGCATAACTAGGTTCTTTCTCTTTGTGATATCACAATTATAATATGTTATGTTGGTAGTCTTATGCATGTCTTAGAATGTTGTCAGAGTCTAAATCTATTTCATTTCTATGAATATTTCAGAGTCAGGAACTCTGTGTCTTTTAAGACATCAAAATTGTTACTTATATATCTATGCATACGCGTATTAGTGACATAGTCTGTAGCTTGTGAAAGGGTTTGACATGTTCCACACACTCATGCTCGTATGGTATATAATACCTATGACCTAGTTTGTATGTTATGTAATACTTAGGCTGTCATATACCCCTTGTGTATTGTGGATATCATTGTGGAGCAGTGCAAGTAGATTTCTTAGTTTTTAGTAAAGCATAGGGTTAGTTGATATTACTCTTATATGAACCATGAGATTATTATTGTTCGATATATGATATAACATTTTTGAAGCTCAGGTAAAGCATATGATGACTATATATATGAGAGGAACCTCCTGCAACAATATAATGAAAAATGCACAAAATAACAGAAATAGCAGAACACAAAAGGAATTTATTGATCCCAAGCCACTTCGAGGGGGCAACCTCCTTTGAGCAAGCTCAATACGATAAACTCGTGGATGCCTCCATTGGCCTCAACATGTACTTATATACTAAGTCTAATCTAAATAACTATTACTTCCCATGAATGTGGGATAATACAATATACTCACAGGATGACTTAAAAAGCATATGCCTCCAAATGTAATATACTAACAAAGTAAAGAGAAGGGTTAAACATGGGTTCCTAACATCCCCTCCCTTTTAGAAAATCTTTGTCCTCAAAGCATAAGATGTGGAAATTGTTGCTGAATCTGAAGGAGTGGTTCCCCTGTAGCAATCTCTGGGTGCATTCCATGCCACTAAATTAATACCTCTGTGATGGATCGAGAGCGAAGAGGATGAGTTCCCCTATTGAGGATTGCCTCTAGCTCCAAAAGGATGGATCCTTCATTATCCAGTTGTGGTAAAACAGTTTGTGCTCTGTCGTTGGTGCCAAGAAATTTCTTTAGACAAGAGACATGAAATATTGGATGAATGCAGGAAGAAGGAGCCAACTTATGATCCCCAATTTGATCTTGCGTGCAAAGAACCATGTCGACTACCTGAACTCATGAAATGCTAGGGGAGTATGGAAGGAGAGTTGGCGGTGCTTGACCATAGACTATGTCATATGGAGTCATGTTAGATGCAATGTGTTAGGAGGTATTGTACCACCAGTCAATGAGAGGGAGCCACTTTGCCCACTGATGCTGTTGTTTTGAGGTATCACATGCAGCCACAATTTGTTGAATTGCCCTGTTCATTCCCTTTTAAAAGAAGTGATGCGATGCCCACTCATAAGTTTTGAGGAACTCAGAGTGCCCTATCGATGGAGAGTTCGTAGAAGACAACCTGCAAGATAGATTCCAACCAATTTGGAATAGACATAGAAGTAGTTGAAAAAGAAGCTTGGTCATCACATGTGCGAGAAAGAGAATCCGCCACAATATTGTCCTTACCCTTCTTGTAAGTGATCTCATAGTCATAACCTATGAGTTTACTGATCCATTTCTATTGTGCTAGGGAGGAGACCCATTGTTCCAAGAAATATTCCAGGCTCTGGTGAGCAACCCTGATGCAAAAATGATTCCCTAGTAGGTATGGTCACCACTTCTGTATTGCATGCAAAATAGCCATCATCCGTTGTAGATCCGAAGGAGTAGTGGAGACCACGGATGGTTGCATCTGAATGGAGTGAAGCTGAGCGATGACACCATGTGAATTATTCTTAAGAAGCTTTTCTAGGCGATGTGAACTTATGATGCTAAGAGACCCCGGTTGTAAGCCCTTCAATGTGTATTTGTGCCCATTGTCTGAAAACTACATCCAAAGTTTAGCAAAATCTCATAAGATGGGTCTAAGTGTGCGTAACCATTGGGCGCCCAAAACCACATCGCATCTGCCTAAGGGCAAGACAAACATGTCAGAGCACAGGTTAGAATCACCAATAGAGATATGTACAGTATGACACTTCCCTTTGCAAGGTAATGTGCCCCCATTGGCAATCATGACTTCAAAGTTTGAGCAAGGATGAACAAAACAATCAGCATGTTTGGCTATTCGAGGGTCAATGACGTTATGAGTACTACCAGAATCAATGAGTGTTGTAAGAGGGAGCTTCTTGAAGTAAACCTTGACCTGCATGGTTTGTGGGGTGGTGACTCCTACTACGACATGGAGTGAGATCTCTGGGTGGTCTTCCTGAGAAGTAGGGTCAACAGGCAACTACTGAGTTTCAACCTGATAAGCTACTATATCCTGAGCATCTGCATAAACTTCAGTTTCAGGAAGAGAATCCACATCCAAGAGATAGAGCTTTTGCTCAACACATCTATGTCCCTGATTGAATTTGTCATCACAATTATAACAAAGCCCTTTTTCTCTACATGCCTGCATCTCTGCTTTAGTCAAATGCTTGATAGGAGTTGTTCTAGGAGCTAGCATTATTTGAGGTCTTTGGGGATCCATATTTCTGAATGGAACAAAATTGGATTTGGAGTGTTGTTGAACTATGATCATGTCCTCCGCCAACTTAGCCAACCCTAAGGCTTCCATCATTGTGCTTGGACAGAACATTTTAACCTCAAAGCGAATTAAATCCTTCAAACCACTAACAAAACAAATCCTAAAGAATTCATCAGACAATCCCTCTGTGTGATTGGCCAGTTTTTCAAATGCTGTCTGATATTCTCTCACAGTACCTATTTGGCACAGTTTTGTGTGTGCTCTTGTGAAGTCATCAAAAGCACTAGGGCCAAATCGTTGCAAAATGAGTTTCCAAAAATCTGTCCATTTTGGCTCTTCATGAGCTTTGATGTACCAACAGAACCATTGAAGGGCTTCATGTTCCAAATGAAAGGAGGTAAGTGGGACTTTGTTGACATCAAAAGTATTATGTAGATTGAAATATTGTTCTGCCTGGTATATCCATCCATTCAGATCATCACTATTGAAGTGAGGAAAATCAAGGTTCGGTCCACGAAAATTTCCAGAAGAAGAAAACCCTATATCTACAGAAGACTCTGAACGCTGTCTATTGTTCATGGCTGAATGTTGAAGATTGAGCCCGAGAATTTTTTCATCTAGATCTTGGAGTTTGGTCTTGATGGCTATAAGCTCCTCCTCCATGTTTTTTGCTCCTGCACAGGTGACAACCATAACCAAGATTTTTTTTTTGAAATGGGTAGAAACACAAAAATAGAAACTTTTTTAGTAAAGGAAAATTTTGATTTGGGAAAAACTCTGATGGGTAATTGGGGTTTGACTAGGTTTTGGACACTTTATGAGGGACAGGGGGGCAGAAAATGGGGATTTTAGAAGCGGGGTGAAAGAATGGGAAAATTTGTCCAAGAGGGACAAAGGAGCAGAAATAGGAAATGAACACTGTGGTAAAATTTGAAGGCGATTGGGTGAGAATCGAAGAAGTTATGGCAAACCCTAAAAATAGACAAATGTGGGATTTCTGGCTTTGATAAGTGGAATTTGGGATAGGGTCCTCAAGGAAGGAAATATGTAGAATGGAATTTCAGGGGTTCCAGTGAATTTTCAGAGGAAACAAAGCTAAAGCAAGGAAGATATGGCCAAAAAACAATATATATATATATATATATATATATATATATATATATAATTTTTTTTTCTTCTAGAAATGATCTGCAACAGGATTTGCAAATGGCTCTGGACAAATTCAATCTGCAATTTGTCAGCTAGCAATAGATATGGACCCCAGGTATGTTCATCTTCCTAAAGGTTTAGGGGATTCACTCGACTACCAATGTTGTCTAACAACTTGCGTATTGGGGCAGTACCCCTCACTCCACGACTCAGGTAAAATTGATAACCGCTTTGCCACAAATGACAGCTCTTAGTTTACCTGACGGATGGGAATTAGTCAATCAGGTAGGGGTCGTTGCCCTTTTCGCTGGCAGGTCCTCTCAATGGGCCAGCTACTTCAGGGTTCCTGTGGTACTCCTCACAATGAGTTTTAGGGCTATGCCCAAGCACTTCCCACAGTTAAGCGGATAGGGATTACTCCCTGATCCAAACCTACAATTGAAATGAACAATACAAATGCAAAGAAAAAAGAACTACTGCAATAATCACAGTGCCTAGAGGCCACTGCGAAAAAAATTTGGCAGAAATTCCACCCAGTGAGCCCAAGAAAGCACTCTACCAGATGAGAGGAACCTCCTGCAACAATATAATGAAAAATGCACGAAATAACAGAAATAGCAGAACACAGAAGGAATTTATTGATCGCAGGCCACTTCGAGGGGCAACCTCCTTTGAGTAAGCTCAATACAATAAACTCATGGATGCCTTCATTGGACTCAACATGTACTTATATACTTAGTCTAATCTAAACAACTATTACTTCCCATGAATGTGGGATAATACAATATACTCACGGGACGACTTACAATATATTGTCAAGTTGAGTGGCTCATTATTTAACCTTTTTGATACTCAAAAGAATAGTCAAATTTTGCTCCAACGATGACAAGAATTCTATATATATATATATATATATATTAAAAGAGCAATATTGGTTATTTAAACTTATGATAATAGCGTCTTGATTAGTTCTTTTATTAACATGAATTAGTCAATTATCTAGGTTGTCAATAACCTAAACTAATTTTTGATCATTTCTAGTTATCAAATCAAACCTAAGTCATCATTCTAGACTTTAATGGAACTCAATGGTTTGAAATAAATAAGGTTTTAATCTAGGGAGGAAAAATAACCTTGTTATAAAAGATTGATTTTAGTAGTCATAACTTTGGAAAACAATTTTATACTTAGTCAAAAGTGGAGATATAAGAAATGACCTCATAAGTCATGATAGGACCAAGAAGATATTCCTTGGGTTAATTAAGTTATTTCAACAAGAACATATTTATCATTACTATGAGGATAGGGAGACAAAACCTAAACTTAACCCATTCTAGGGTATTTTGGTTATACTAAAACAATTGTGAACATTATTGAAATCACGATTAATGGGTAAGTACCCTATCGTTGATTATTATCCGTACTAATTGGATAAGAGGTTTTTTTACCAAACCGACCATTCTTGACCTTGGTAGGTAACCTTTTCAGTCATTATAGATCAACTTCAGATCTTAATTGTCGATAAGTTTTGAATCTCGGGTATTGCATTAATGCAATGTGAATTCTCGTATAGAGAGACAATCCATAAGGTTTATGGATCATTGACAATGTTTGTAAACTTGTCCAAGTCGATAAGACTGAAAAATTGAAGTTGTCAAATATAGAAAAAAAACATAGTTGACCAAGTCAAACTATAGGAATATGATAGTATCCAAGTCGAGTTGGGGTGGGTGAACATTACAACTACATTCATTGTGAATGTCTATTCATATTAAAACTTTGGCCAAAGTAATGCATACATTTTCTGTGTGCATTGTCGGTTCACTGTATCTGGATCAAGCATAACCCATTGGAAAGATCATACTTAGCTAGAGGGTGTCTAGGGTTGTATGATCAATAGAGTTTTGTAGGATACAACACTATGTACTCAACTGGCAAATCACCATTGGTCACCTTTGGTCTATACTCTTCAGGAAGGGTAGGGCCACTTCCCATGTGGAAGATGTGTGGGAGACCGCCAGTCTGTGGTTGGACCTGAAAAGCACTAGGAAGATGCTCTCTCCATCTCTCTAGTAGAAGACATGCCAAGGCTTGCGATAATGATGTCAGACTTCCGAATGCAGTATATCTTTGTGACTTGTGTTTATTAAGACTATGTAAAACATTATCTATTGCAGATATTTGCAATTGTAAAGACAAACTATCATCTTTGTATATTATATCATTTTGTTTATTTCAGAAAAGAAATTATGCAATTGTTGTATTTTGATTTTAAGTAAAAAAAAAGTATTTCTATTCTTTTCACCTTGTATATTTTATCTCATAGTAAATATCTATTTTTAGTCTTGTTTAAGAACTTGGATGTTACATAATATTGAATGTTGAAAACAACACTAAAAAAATATTTAAAATAAATTTTTTATTTTTTAATACATTTTTTCATATTGTCTCTAGAGAGACAAAAGTGAAATTGTCTCTAAAGAGACAAAAATACTTCTGTTTCATATTGTCTTTACATAGACAAATTTTTATGACAATAATTTGAGACACTTGCTTAAAGACAATATTTAAGACAATACACAAGTTTTCTTTGTCTCAAATTAAGACAATTTACTCAAAAATTGTCTTAAACCCCCCCTCTATGTAGTAGTGGACCGTCTTTTGTTTTGATCTTGGCTCGAACTTGCTCATAAAGTCTGTGGACCACTGCCCTATACTTTTTCGTTATTCCTAGCTCTTCCATTCTACTCCAAATTTAACTTCTAGGTACCATGTTGAACGCCTTTTTGAAGTCAACAAAACAACAAAAAACTTCACCCCCTTGTTTGTCCCAAATTTTTTCAATCATATGTCTAAGAATTATGTCGTGATCAATCATGGAGTGCTTTGATCTAAAACTCACTTGCCCTTTTGCCCTCTTACCCCCCTTTTCTTCCCAATTGCTAATTCTTTGTTCCACCATGCTTCCAAAGTGTTTTGCAAAAGGACGATTGATCATTATAGTATGATAGTTTGACAGGTTGTTGACATCCCTACTCTTGTGGAGAGGAATGACAACACTTATTATCCAATTTGTTGGGAAACCATCCTGAATCACCCTATTGAAAATTCTTTTGATGTGCGGTGCTAAGTCTTCCATGCCACATTTCAAGTATTATGCCTATAAACCATTTGTGTCCTTTTCTTTTCTAATCGCTAACTTCATAATTCCTTCTGTAACATCCTTTGTGGAGAAGAGTTTGGCCCTTGTGTTGATTATTGGCAGGGAGATTTTATCCTAGTCCCTTTCGTACAATGCCTTAGCATCAGTGATATTACTCTGAACCTTGGTACTAGCCTGTTGCAATTCACTCCAAAAACCTCTCAAATTAGTCTTTCTAAGAGAAATCGGCTCTTTCCTCTATACTTCCATGTACTCTTATTCTTTTGACCTCACCAATTTCTCATACATTTTATATTTGTTTTCTCCCTTCCATATAATTTCAGCATTCTTTTTGCTGCTTTACATACCTCATCATACCATAGATTCACTGGGAAACTATTTTTGACAGCTCTTCTAGCCTTGGATCTCTTGCATGCCAAGAGAGATTTGGGAATTAAAGCCATCAAATTCTCACTGTTTATAATGTCTTGTTTTTTGTTGGGACAACCAATATTCTTTATTTCCTGCAGTTGTTTATCAATTATTTGTTTAAAGATGTCTTGATTCTTGCTGGTCAAGAGAATATTGCCTTGAAAATAATCTTTTTACATAGTTGAGGACTAGACCCCTATTATTCACCTTTTTTGCATACTAATCTTTACATATAGGGTTGTGATCAGATTTAATTTCTATAGGACAACACCCAATTTCAATCTCCCTTATCTTTGGTATAGAACTCTAAGAGCAAATGACGTCTAGTCCACCACGCTTTGCCCATTGTAGGTATGACAGGTGATGTTTCCTGAGCTCGGCCATGCTCTTATACCATTACAAATAACCAAATCATGAAGGATGCAAATCCCTAATAGTTCTGCTCCAAAAAGTGAAATACCTCCTTTTGTATCCTAAGATACCCTTTCCCACTTCTGGTTCTCTTCTTCAAGCTATAATGGATTGCTATTCTAGCCCTCATCCATTTTGAGATAAGGAACTTGATTATTTGTTGTTCTTGCATTAAAGTCCCTAATTAGCATGGTCTTCATGGGACATTATGTTGTTATGTCATTTTTTGGCGCTTCATATGGAGCTTCCCTGTCCAGATTCTTTTGCTTGTATGTCTTAGAACCATACGGAGAAAAGTAGCATGTTGCAAGCCAAACTATGGATTCTTATTTGTTATCCTTATCCATATATATGGTTATTTGCGTCCTTTTTGAATTTTATGCTTCTTTCCCATTCCTTCTTGACCAATATTGATAGTCTCCCACGCCCTTTTCTGCTTTCGGTTACTTCATTCCATATTGATATCTTTTTGTAACCTTCAAATTCTAGGACTCTGCAGCCCTCATGCTCATGTGTTTCAACAAGGATTATGAAATCATGTCCTTTTGCTATGGGACCTAAGCTAGGACCTCTCCTCCATGGGTAACCTCTACAATTCTAATTTACCATTACGAGGTGGTCTTGGGGGCCCCATCTTCCTATTTATCATGGATATTATTGCCATTAACTTGGGCTTTTCCCCTATACAACCACACCTCCTTTCCTGCAGTTCTTGATGCTACAACTTTCTCCCATTCCTTCCTCCTTTCCTCTATTAGTGTTGGGGTTAGATCTTCGTCTATATAAAATTGTGTACCTTTGAGGAACTTTTTGTTTTTTAATATCTTGTTCTTATCTTCTTGATTCTTCAGTGTCACCTTTATATTTCTTGTTTTATCTCCCCTTGCAATTTGACCAATTATGTTTGCTTGTAGTATATGTCCTACCCATTGAAGTTTATCTAGTAAGAAGTCTCTTACTACCCTATTGGTTACTTCTCCTTCTCATTATTCTTTCATCCCTTTTATTATTATATTTGTTGCTACATCTTGCCCGTCCTTTTCTTCCCACATTTGCAATTTAATTTGCTTCTTTATGAGTTATGTTTGTGTCCCTGTTTCACCTTTTACCAGTTGGGTCCATGACTTGGCCTCCTCAAGTTTCTTGATTAATTTAGTTTCTTTGACTTTCTTTCTCACTAGGACTAATTGAATTTTTTGATATGAAGACTATCTTTTTCTTCAACTATTTGGGTAAAAGCACAAACCTGTGTCACACTTTATAAAGGAATTGGCCAACAGCAAAAAAATTTCTGAACTTCGACCTCATAAAAGTGGCATTTATGTTTTGAATTTTAAAATGATGTAAACTAATGAAATGTAGATCTCTTGATGAATTTTATGCTTGTAATTTTTCAAAAAATTTAAAAAATTATTTTTACAATTTTTTTTATAAATTTAAGAGGAAATTTTGAATTACTGAAAATTTCAAAAAAAGTGACTTTGAGTCCACGTTACAAAAAAAGAGCAAACAATATTATTTTTCCCTAATTGTTTTTTCCCCAAATAGAGGAGTTCAATATCTAGTGCATGGAGAAAAAAAAACCATTTTTTAATGCATATTTTCTTTGTAATATTGTTTTAAAGTTAGACTTTACAGAATCTGATAGTTTTCATTCCACATCAACTTTTGTATAATTTTGTTACCATTTTCACAAAACCAATTATACCCTTTTGGAGAGGACTCTTTCCTCTAGTGACCATATAATTTTTAAAAAATTTGGATGTGTTTTGATATTTTTGTTTTAATTTCTAATTAGTGTCATCTTTGATTTTAACAACCTACTTGCAATAATTTAAAAAAAAACATATTAAAACTAATCAAAATATTTTAAAAAAATCATATTTGGATTTCAGACTCAAAGATCTACAAAAGGTTTTTTATTTTATTTTTGAAATAATCCATTCTAATTGAAGAAATATTCAGTTTAAGTTGAGAATTTCAGAAAACCCTAGAAAATGAGGAGGTGGCTCCCAAGTAAGATGCCACATAGACAATTTTGAACAAAAGTATTTGGGGGCGAAAGTATTTGGGGGCAAAATCATTTGGGGTCGAAATCATTTTTTTTTTTGTTTTTAATTGCATGATTTCATTTCTTTTTTTGTTTTTAACTAGATGATTTTGGGCGAAACCATCTCGCCCCCAAATAGACTCACCCGAAAATAGCTTGCCACATATGCCCCACGCAGCGGCTACATGGATTCGAGCGAAATTATTTGGGGGCGAAATTGACTTGCCCGAAATTATTTTGTTAGCTAAAAGTGTGACACAACTTTGTACTTTTACCCATTTGACTTGTATTTTTGTCGCTAACTTGGCTTATTTCAAGTTTTAATGCCAAAATTTGCTACTATCTTGATTCCAAGGTGTTTTTCAATTTGTTTACTTGGTCCTTGAGTGCCTTGTTTTCTTGTGACAACTTGTGGTTGGTTTCTACGAACTCTTGAAATTTGGTATCTTTCACCTATTCTCTTGCCTCTAGCTTAATTAGTCTCCCTTTCAAGGCCATTAACTCCATGACATACATTTCTAAAGACCGCGTTAAGGGAGTCAATATGGGACTATAAGGTTCATGGTTGTCTCAGTTCTCTCCTTCTACCTTTCCATTGATTTCAAAATGCTTTATGACCTCCTTCTATCTTGGTCTCCCAATCTTCTACTCCATTGTCTTTAAATGGCTTTCTTGTCCCACCACCATCGAACCTATTTGGATTTTATTCACCATTGGTGTTTTTTGAGTGTTACAAGTTACTTTGGGAAGTATTGCAATGAATTTTCTATTTCCTAACATTTTAGTTTTCTTGTTATTTTGGCCTACATGCATTGTAGAATCTACTTATACTATTTTGCATTTACATATGTCAATCTTTTTCCTATGTCTACTATTTTGTGTTGACAAATGTTGAAAAAAGGTTTGAAACTAAGAATATCACTAAGCCAAGTAAACATGTCTAGGAGAAAAAAGTGCAAACCAAAGATTGAAGATATTGAGGGTGGCTAGGCTTAAATAGCACACTCTAAGCTTTGACCACTTAGGTGGTACATGCGGGCCCACTTAATCCATTCTTTCATAAATACCATTTCTGTTCCCCTATTCTATTGTTGTTAACAGTTAGTCAACCACTGGATTCCTGCCCATAAACAAATGAAATTCAAACTCACTTCATGAATGACAAAGTGTTTGATCACAGAAATAGACATAGCCTCTCATGGAATGTGTTTAGTGCAGCATATAGAAGACATGGGTGTCCTCATGAGGCACTCGCACTATTTCACCATATGCAACAAACAAGACTCCAACTAGATCAGTTTATATTTTCCAGAATATGATCGCAGGATATGCACAAAATGGATTTGTTGAAAAGGATTTAGAAACTTTCAAGCAAATGCAATTGGCAGGTGTAATTCCAAACTCCACAACCTTTCCCAACATCATCCTTGCCTATGCTGAAATGGGAGATTTGGAATAGCGAATCAACATCCATCAAAGGATAAAGGATAGAGAAATTTTGTCAGATGTTGTATAGTTGCAATTACCTTGGTAGACATGTATGCAAAATGTGGAATCATAGACAAGGCACTTCAACTATTTGATAGAATACCTCAAAGAGATGGCATCTCATGGAATGCGATGATTGCAGGATATGAAAAATGTAGAAGTGTAGACAAGGC
Source organism: Cunninghamia lanceolata (assembly GCA_027924645.1). Taxonomy (NCBI): domain Eukaryota; kingdom Viridiplantae; phylum Streptophyta; class Pinopsida; order Cupressales; family Cupressaceae; genus Cunninghamia; species Cunninghamia lanceolata. The sequence goes on from BSBN01001102.1 coordinate 1,938,060, forward strand.
ACGTGAACTATTTAACAAAATGCCTCAAAGAAATGTGTTCTCATGGAATGCCCTGATTGCAGGATATTCACAAAATGGATTTCTTGAAAAGGCTTTAGAAACTTTCAAGAAAATGCAATTGGCTGGTGTAAATCCATAAACCTTTCCCAGTACCCTCCCAGCCTGTGCCAAAGTGGGAGCTTTGGTATAGAGCATGGACATCCATCAAAGCATAAAGGATAGAGGAATTTTGTCAAATTTTATAGTTGCAATTGCTCTGGTAGACATGAATGCAAAATGTGGAAGCATAGACAAGGCATGTGAACTATTTGACAAAATGCCTCAAAGAAATGTAGTCTCATGGAAAGCCATTATTGCAAGATAGTTGTAAAGCCAGCATCCTCCTTGCCTGTGCCAAAATGGGAGCTTTAAAATAGGGTATGGACATCCATCAAAGCATAATGGAAGGGGGATTTTTCTTAGATGTTAATGGAAAAAATGTATAACTTTTCTATAGTAATGACAAATTAGATCAAAAGTCACTTAAGTGACTCCAAATAGCGCTTATTCACGTAAATGTCAAAACTCAACATCAACGTATAAGGAAAAAGTGCCCATAAGAATATTACAAATTTTGAACATGAAAAAGTGCATTAAGCGATAAAATTACACCCTAGAAGTGTTGAGAACAAGTTTCAAAGTGAAAGTATATGGAAAATTGGTCATGGAGGTCTAAAGGCGTGCCTAGGAGATAGAAAAGGAAAAATATAAGTTAAAAATAAGAAAAAGCACTCTCCTATCTTCATATAAGTGCTTGTTATGCTATATTTGGTCATTGATAAGCATGGATTTGAAGCAAAACCCAATTGGAGAAGATTTAGTAGCATCCAAGTGAGTGCTTGTAGCAAATTCCTTGAGATTCATTTGCAAGCATCAAAGTGTAAAACCCCATTCCTAGTCTACAAGCTCCACATAAGGCAAGTATTTCTAAAATCTTTGGTGATTATGAAGAGGTTCATATGGCACATTTATTTTTGTTTACAAACTCTTTATAGTAATCTTTTACTATTTGTAAGCATGAAACAACAATATTTACATACACCATAAGGTGACACAATATATAATAGATACAAAAAACCTATGGTTTCAAGGGTATCAAAGTAAATATCCTAACAAAATGGTAGATTGGTATAGACTTTTAGGGTGTCATCAGTGAATTGCTTATTGTTGTAGTAGATTGATGAAAGATAAAGGAATTAAAAAGATCCCTAGATGTAATTGGATTGAAGGCCACAAAATGGTAAGTGCTTTTCATGTAGGAGACAAATCACATCCACAGACATAGGAGATCTATGCAAAGTTGGAGAAATTGGCTTGGTAGATGAAGGCAACAAGGTATTTTCCATATTCAAGACATTTACTTAGTGAAGTTGAAAAGGGGGGAAAAGAATTATTTTTCTACCACCATAGTGAAAAGTTGGCAATTGCTTTTGGTTTGTTAGACACACCCCCTAAAACAACTATTACAGATGTTAAGAACCTTCAAGTATGTGTTGATTATCACAATGCAATGAAGTTTATCTCCAAAATTGTTGCAAGAGAAATTGTTGTGATCTATGCAAATTGTTTGCATCATTTTAAGCTAGGAGAATGTTCTTGAGGAGATTATTGGTGATTCTAAATGAAGTGATATGAAAAATAGGCTCACACTATAATAATGTGCACCATGTCAAACATGCACTAATAATGAAGGAACAAGGTTGTATTTTCAGTTATTAGAAAAAGAAATTGGTTTTGTTTTTATTTTGAGTATTTGGCAATCTAGACTATGATGTTGGCTTCATAAAATTAGATACATAGATTGCAATGGATATCACCACTTATATACATTGTTGAGGTATCTGCCAATGACTTATTTTATGATGACATGAATGTTTAATTGAATTGTTTTCATAAACCCTACATATGTATGAAATGAAAAGTTAGAGGAGGTGGTGAAGAAAGAGTGAAAAACAAAAGGTGAGGAATACTTCAAGGAAATGGAAAGACGCTTGAGCAATAATAAATGGGAGAGGAGGGCAAACAATTACCCTTGTCATTTTGTATAGTTCTTTTGTTTTGATTAATTGTATTGTCTTTTGCCTATGTTAGGTTAACCATTTAATTACACATTATAGATTAAATATGTAATTTTATAAAAGTGTATGTAGATTTTGTATAATTTATGGTTAGATATTTCTAATTTTGTTTCACATTCCTTTGCTTGGTGAGATAGCTAATAGATTTGTGAATTCGTAGATATTTTGTAATTTAATTTCTTTTCAATTTGTTTGGTTTTAATTAGAAAGAAACTAGTATAATTTATAATGAAGAAGTAAGAAATAATAATAGAAGTGTGTTTACGTTGTAATTAGTGTTATGCATGGCACTTGAAAAACTCTCATAATGAGGTTTATAGATTAATCTTAGAGAGAAGAGAATAATATTTGTATATGTAAAAATAAAATAATGATTTATATTGCTTAGGAGAGAGCTAAATAGGGCATTTCATAAGTGCTTGGAGTGACAATAGGATTTAAAACAAGAGGAACTCAAAGGGATGAGGGGAATTTTAGAGAAACACAATGGAAGACATCATAGGTTTGAAAAGAATATTATAATTATATTTATTATATGGTCAAATTGACTACTTTATTCACTTGTGGAAAACCTAACAAATGGTAGTAAAGTTAAATTACATTTGGTAAGATAGGAATTGAATAATTTTACACTAGTTGCATATTTAGCAAATGCTTGTGAAGACTAAATTTCATATGCCACATTTAATGTTTGTAAATACAATCCTTAATCACGACTAGATTAAGAATCTTGAATTCTTGTACTTGATTCATGTCAAAATTTAATAATGGGGGATTCATTTCATAATGTCCAAAGACTTATGAGTCGTGGCTAACAATTTTTGCTTAGTTGATTTAAAAATGGAATGTTATTATAAGCATATACATGTTTGTATACAATGAAAGCAAGAAAATAGTTTTTTCTTGGAAAGAATCTAGAATGATGAACTTTAATTCTCCATCATGAACTTTAATTCTCCATCTCATGTAAATGCATTTGACAACTTTATGATTATATGAAAACATATGTTTCTAAGTTATTATAAATCTTTATAATGAGTGTATTTTTAATTTTACAATAGAACAAGGGAATTTGTTATGAAGCACCTTCTATTCTTATAAAAGCTAAATTACTTTGTAACCATCACTAATAGTATCACACTTGAGGTCCCAAGGGACATATAAAATTATAAATGAATATTTTATTGTGTATACATTATAATAGTAGGGAACATTTGAATTGAAGAAACTCCGTTGTCATTAGAAATAAAAATAATTATAAAATAATCCCATAGATTACACTGTGTTGCCCTAAACTTTGAACCTAAAAATTTTCAAATTTTTAGCGCATTCCCCTTTGTTTGCCTTAGCTTGCCACATTCTAAAAATTGTTTATGCAAATCTTTTAAAGCTGGTTCTAAATCATTTCATGGGTTTTATCCTAAATTTACCCTACATAATATGCATAGTTTCTGAGCCAAAACACCTTGCCTTTTGCAAGATATTAAAACTTACATTTTTCCCCTGCCAATATGCAAAAGAGGTCAAATTTCAATGTCTGTGTTGCTGGAAGTTTAAAGTTTTCTGGGTTTTGCTCTTATGCATTAGATCATCCTGCTGTCAAAATCTTGTACAAAACTGAGTCGCTGTGTGGAAGTTATGAGGCTTTTCTTCTGAGGTCTCGAGTCTAATCACAGGATAATATTTTGATAGAGCAAATTATATTTCAAAGTTTGAAGTTAATATCATTATAATCCCGTAGCAGAAAATGACTTTGTTAAAGTCGTATGTTTCTCCAAGTCTTTATGTTTTCATCGGTGGGTCCCATCAGCTCTTGAAGATTTATTACCTTTACTCTTTATTGTCGGGGAGTCAGAAGTTTTTGAAACTCCCGAACTCCCAATGAGAGGTTCTAAAGTTCTTAAATGGGGCCACTTCCTGACCTCCTTGTTATCAGGATTTTCAGAGGTTCTGGAACTTACCACAATCTTCGACTCCGCAACATTGCCAGCGTCCACTAAATTTGCGCCTAAGTGAAAGCTTTGAGCAAGATAATAGAGCTCAACATAGCATCCAAGATCATTAAGGAAAATGGTCGACGAGTAGAAGAAGGAACATGAACTGTCTGGCAATTGCCTGGCAAAAGATACATTCGAGAGAGATAACTATACGAAAGATCAAGACTGGGCACGATTTTCATTTATGGGTGGTAAAGGTAAATAGCTGTGGCAACGTAGCGCATATAAACTGTCTGATCAAAGTAATGAAACGGGTCAAGGTAATGGTTATCTGTCAGTTGAAGATTAAAAAGATCTGTTGAAAAGGTTTTAGAAATTCCTTAGTGAAATAAATTGGCTCTCACCATACAACGATGGCTATATTAAAAAGAATGTAGAAACTTCTAAGTAGAATCGGCAGCATACTCCCAGTCTGCGACTGTTTTGGAGCAGAGTATGGATATCCCTCAAAGCATAATGGAGAGCGGATTTTTATCAACTATTACAATTTGAAACGCTCTGACAAGCGTAAATCAGGAAATAGAATGTAATATGAAATGGATCTTTTGATGAGGCTTTAGAAACTTAGAAGCAAATTGCAACTGCCGATGTATAATAAAACTCCATGATTCCTTTTGCCAGCGTGTCTGACCCGTGCCAAATAGAAACTTTCAAGCAAATTGTTGCTAGCCAGTGTAATGCAATATTCCACAACCTTCGCCAGCCGCGTTCACCTACTAGCACCATTTTCTATGCTAAATGTGGAATATAATGAAGGAAACTTTTACCAGTTTGACAAGATGCCTCGGAGAAATGCAGTATCATAAAATGCAGTTGGCAGATGTCCCCAACTGGAACGCTGTCACCATAGGATGAGAAAGCATGGATCTGTTTAAAGAAGGCACTGAAACTATATTATCACATGGCATTCAAAAGAAGTTTGTTAGCTGATCTCGAGCCTTAATTTATCCTCCCTTATGTTTGTTTATTGGAGGCAGAGAAGAAGCATATGAATTGTTGATAAATCCCTTATGAAAAAGCCGTCTCATGGAATGCATAGTTTGTAGAATTCTTCGAAGGAAACATAGTTCATAAGCTGCAATGATTACAGGATCTTCACAAATGTATGGAAATGTTGAAAAGGCATTAGAATCCTCCAAACAAATGAGAACCTTCAGTCAGTTGTGGACATTCATCAAGGCTTTGGTTATTCAAAAATTGTCTTTTCATGAAGTTAATATAAACATGCTTTGGCCAAGGACATCCATATTTGCAGAGTGATTGATTGAACATCAAAACTTGCCGAGAGATCGTCGAATTATAGAGTTGGGAAGAAGCATTAGCTGTGTTTCTAAAGAAGTCTCTTCCAGATATTACCGCTTCAAATTTTGATGACAGTGAGATTGAAGAGAATATAGCGCATAATTGTATAGCTAATGGGATATTAGTTTTACCATACATCTAACATATATGGGGTGAGGAGTTCGGCATGCAGAATCCAGACTGAGACATGATAATTGCAAGTGATATTTTGCTATATGTGAAACAATATCCAAACTTGACAAGTACTATTGTTTCTCCTTAAGAAATACACACCTATGGATAAGATGCCATATGCTACTGAAGACTGATGGAGTCAAATAATGCCACAGGACCAGCATATGGTAGCAGAACTAAAGAGGAATAACAATGCCCTAAAAGATCTGCAGCAACATGACAAGAGTTTTCAAAGAGGAGAGGCAAATGAAGAAAAAGAGGAGCTGCCAAGGCCATGCTTCTTAATGAATTGGAGGCGTCGGATCCCAGAGGAAGATGACAGATCCTTTTTCAATGGCTTTGTAAGTTTGGGGGTGCCAAGCCTATTGTTGGTGAAAATGGGAATGGAGTTATATCTGCAGAATAGGCAGAACGTTCAACATCAAAGGCTATCACTGATGTAAAAGAAACTCGTCGTGGTAAAAGAGACTAAGACAAGCCTAGAACCAATATCTAAGCCTAGTGTAATAATATGGCACATATTAAAAAATATTGTCAAGGATAGCAACTTTCCCAAGAAATTAGTTCATCACCGAGAGGAAGCCATGTGGTAAAATGGTTAAAATACTATAAGTAAATAAGGAAATATAGTAAATTATCTTCAAAGTAATTGAAGAAGCATATTACTAAAAGGGGGTTCAAGGAATTAGAAAGTGAATTTGTAATAAAGTAAGTCATCTTCCCAATAAACAATTATCACACAAAAAGGAGGAAGACTTTTTGCCTTTCATCTTGCATTTCAAGAATCCATTATGGGAAAAGAAAGGAGGGGATTTATTTTGTAATGTATTTGCAAGAAGCAGTTATGAGAAACAGAAGAGTCTCATTGGAGAGGGACTATAAATTTCTTTTTCCTAATTGAAAAAGGGATCTTTTTCCAGTTCGGGAGTAGGGAAAAAGGAGAGTCTTGTTTTTCTTTCTCATTCAGTCTGATTGTATCAGAAGTTTGTGACTTTGAGCACATGTTGAACATTGAAGAAATAAAGAGATATTATGAATCTTTGCATTTATCATATCTTCTTTTGGTTACAACTGAACTTTGTTTCTTTGTAATCACTTTTCTGTGTCTATTTGTTATATTAGGCTGTGTGTGCGTGATTATTTATGGAACTTTATTTTTAGGACAATTCATTCATTGAAAGAGATTTGCTGCTTATTCTTTTCTTGTTCCCAGCTGTGAGTGTAGAATAAATGAACTTTGTGTCATTCGTTTTGCATCCCCCCATTCTGAATTAAATTTTTCACATCTATTTCATGGTTATGGGTAGATGGTAGGGTTCCTTTCCTGCTTTCTAGTTAAAAGCACACCTAGTTTCCATTCATTGCAAACTATTTGAAGGTAGCTGCGCCTTGTAAAAAAAGGAGAGAGCACTTGCAACTATCCATTGCAAGTGTCTCAACTATTGGTCTATTTGTCATTCTTGTGGGCAAAGAGTATAAATTGGAAGTGACAAATCTATAAACCAACAGATTTTTGGTGACTCTACTGGGGAAAAGAATCGAAGTATTGGTGTCATGTTTTCTCATAAATCTAAAGGTGCCTCCTCGAGGCTGGAGACTGGTAGCTCTATGAAGTGAAATGTACTAAAAAATATTCTATTCCAACGAAGACAACTGCTGATTTAATTTTTAAATTTGCACTATGGCCTTGATTTCTTCCCAGCCCTGGGGCAAAAATTTTGGGCCTCTTTATTTGCCTGTATATTCACCATTGCCTAAAGGATCACGAAAATATTTTCCAAAGTTTAGTGGAGAAGGCTCTCAAGATGCTGAAAACCATATTCTAGCGTTCATAATTGCGTGTAGGATTCTGGGAGTAAATGAAGATGTTTTTATAAGATTATTTATTGAATCTTTGATTGGATCTAAAGTAGATTAGTTTTGTTATTTCGAAGAAAAGTGTCTATTGATGAAACTGCTTTGCTGAATCAGTATTTCAATATTCAAAAGCAAAATGGTGAATCCATTAGAGACTTTGTGGATAGGTTCAACAAGCTGCTCAGAAAAATTTTGACCTCCATTCAACCAAGTAAGCAACTTCAGCTTAGTACTTTTATTTCTTCATTGCATAATGATGTTCAGTTTTACTTGAGACAGAGTAAAGTGAACGACCTTGAAGTTGCTCAGCAAGAGGCTGTAAAAATAGAAGATGACTTAATACTGAGTGGTCTTTGGAAAATGAACCAAGTTTTAGATAATTTGATTTGTGAATCTATGATGAAGCCTATTATGCACAAACAAAATTTTTAGCCTATAAGTTTCTATAATACACAGACTCTTCTTGAATGCTTCAATCTCTCTATTCTTGATTCTAAACACTTCGGTAGAGATGAAGTAAGCACCCCAGAAATCAGACCTCATGATGACAGAAGAATTGAGGCCTATCATTTGCATTTTGAAGAAGATAAAGATAAATCTAAAAGCCCCTCAAGTGGTGAAGAAAATGGATCATTTTCTCATGATGCAAATTATAAAGAGGACAATGCAAATACCATTGTTTTCCCATCTTTGTCTACAGGTGAGATGGAATCATTCATTTTTTATGATAATAAAGAGCAACCTGAGGCTACATAGCATGAAGATGAGGTGTTGGATATCCACTCTCCAGAGTGCATGCAAGCTGAATATGAAGCCTTCACATTTTCTAAGCAAGATGACACCGAGATACGGCTGCAAGAAGAGTTCAGGAATGATTTTTCTTTTGAATCCTTTCATTTTGAAAATCTGACTATAAAAAATTTTAAACAAGCATTGGGAAATGGTGTTACAAGTAATCATGGTGGTTTAAATGAAAGTGATCAAAGGCATGAATGTGATGAGCTGCATGTTGTTTACATTCCCAATTGGTGCCTAAATCCAAGTGAGGATGAATTTTTGTGTGGAGGAGAAATTGTGATGTCTAATCTATAGGATATGGATGGAAATGATGAAGTGTGTCATAAAGTTATTGAGTCAAGTCTTGCAGAGAAAGAGGAGATTATACTAGCGAGGGGTGATTTTTACAATGCAGATTTTCAGGTTGATCCACTTCCAGTTTTACATGAGTCATACATGGCCAATGATTGGTTTGTTGATGGGTTAAGTAGTGATGGTTATTTTCAGGCATGGGATGCGAATTTGTCTACTGCAGGTAGAAATGATTTTGTGCAAGAGCATGTTGAGCAAATTTCAGTGGTTTATGATGCTAAGTGGCTATTTGGTTCTGAAACATTACTCAGGAGGTCTTTTTGCTTCACAAATGCTAAATTCTTTCTTCAGATCATAGGATGGCTTTTGAGTCTACAAATGCTTCATGGGTACACTTTTCTTTTCCACTATGGTATTTAATTCTCCCAGCCCGTTAATGGATTTGCATAACCATTTTGGAGTCATTTGAGGTAGGGTCTTCATGACCATGTACATAGTAGGAGTTTTGTTGTGTTGGCAGTGTGGTTGTTTCCTTTTCCTGTCTTGTTTCATTTTTGGCTTGCTCTAGCTCCTTTGTCCTATGTGCTATTGACTCTGCTACCCAATGGATTTATGCACTAGCCTTTGCTTGAGGTTCTGGGTTCCTTGCTTTGTCCTTTGTTGTCCTAATCCCCAATTAGAGCCTGTTGTTGTCTTAAATTTTGAACCTAAAAATTTTCAAATTTTTAGCGCATTCCCCTTTGTCTACCTTGGCCTACCACATTCTGAAAAAACATTATTTTTTCAAATCTATTAAAGCTGGTTCTGAATCCTTTCATGGGTTTTATCCTAACCTCACCCTACATAATATGCACAGTTTCTGAGCCAAAACACCTTGCCATTTGCAAGAACTTAAAACTTACATTTTTCCCGTGCCAATTTGCAAAAGAGGTCAAATTTCAATGTCTGTGTTGCTGGAAGTTTAAAGTTTTCTGGGTTTTGCTCTTATACATTAGATCATCTTGCTGTCGAAATCTTGTACAAAACTAAGTCACTATATGGAAATTATGAGGCTTTTCGTCTGAGGTCTCGAGTCTAGTCACGGGATAATATTTTGATAGACCAAATTATATTTTCAAAGTTTGAAGTTAATATCATTATAATCCCATAGCAGAAAATGACTTTGTTAAAGTCATATGTTTCTCCAAGTCTTTATGTTTTCATCAGTGGGTCCCATCAACTCTTGAAGATTTATTACCTTTACTCTTTATTATCGGGGAGTCAGAAGTTTTTGAAACTCCTGAACTCCTAATGAGAGGTTCTAAAGTTCTTAAATGGGCCCACTTCCCGACCTCCTTGTTATCAGGATTTTTAGAGGTTCTGGAACTTACCACATCTTTGACTCTGCAACATTGCCAGCATCAACCAAATTTGTGCCTAAGTGAAAGCTTTGAGCAAGATAATAGAGCTCAACATAGCATCCAAGATCATTGAGGAAAATGGTCGACGGCTAGAAGAAGGAACATGAACTATTTGGCAATTGGCTGGAAAAAGATACATTCGAGAGGGACAACTATACGAAAGATCAAGACTAGGCAGGATTTTCATTTATGGGTGGTAAAGGTAAATAGCTGTGGCAACGTAGTGCATATAAACTATCTGATCAAAGTAATGAAACATGTCAAGGTAATGGTTATCTGTCAGTTGAAGATAAAAAACATATGTTCAAAAGGTTTTAGAAATTCCTTAGTGAAAGAAATTGGCTCTCACCATACAACGATGGCTATGTTAAAAAGAATATAGAAACTTTTAAGTAGAATCGACAGCATACTCCTAGTCCACGACTGTTTTGGAGTAGAGTATGGATATCCCTCAAAGCATAATGGAGAGCTGATTTTTATCAACTATTACAATTTGAAACGCTCTGGTAGGCGCAAATCAGGAAATAGAATGTAATATGAAATGGATTTGTTAATGAGGCTTTAGAAACTTAAAAGCAAATTGCAACTACCGGTGTATAATAAAACTCCATGATTCCTTTTACCAGCATGCCTGACCTATGCCAAATAGATACTTTCAACCAAATTGTTGTTAGCCAGTGTAATACAATATTCCACAACCTTCGCTGGCCGCGTTCACCTACTAGCGTCATTTTCTACGCTAAATGTGGAATATTAAGAAGGAAACTTTTACCAGTTTGACAAGAGGCCTCAAAGAAGTGCAGTATCATAAAATGCAGTTGGCAGATGTCCCCAACTAGAACGCAGTCACCATAGGATGAGAAAGCATGGATCTATTTAAAGAAGGCACTAAAACAATATTATCACATGGCATTCAAAAGAAGTTTTTTAGCTGATCTCGAGACTTAATTTATCCTCCCTTATGTTTGTTTATTGGAGGCAAAGAAGAAGTATATGAATTGTTGATAAATCCCTTATGAAAAAGCCGTCTCATGGAATGCATAGTTTGTAGAATTCTTCGAAGGAAACATAGATCATAATCTGCAATGATTGCAAGATCTTCACAAATGTATGGAAATGTTGAAAAGGCATTAGAATCCTCCGAATAGATGAGAACCTTTAGTCAGTTATGGACATTCATCAAGGCTTTGCTTATTCAAAAATTGTCTTTTCATGAAGTTAATATAAACATGCTTGGGACAGGGACATCCATATTTGCAGTCATTGATTGAACATCAAAACTTGATGAGAGATTGTCGAATTATAGAGTTGGGAAGAAGCATTAGCTTTGTTTCTAAATAAGTCTCTTCAAGTAGATATTACGACTTCAGATTTTGATGACAACGACATTTGATGAAGGGGGTAAATCACAAAACACACAATAACAGATATTGAACACAACAAATAGAACTTTCTTTTATTGAACTGAGCAACTCATTACATTATAGAAGCTCAATTACAATCAGAGGATAAATCCTCTACTAGCTACAACACATTACAGCTTTCCCAACCTCAAGACTCTAGAATCTTCAGCCTTCTGTAATCCCAAATCATCTAGGGTTTCTATTTTCCCACCTATTCTTGACTCCACACTGGCCCCCTTGACTCTACCACTACCCAGGGTTCCCAAAATAGTCATAAATAGCACTTTTTGGTGGCCTCCAGCTAAATTTCAAATTTTGCAACTCCCTCCAAAAGTAGATCAACTTCTGGGAAGCATAACTTTTGATCCGGGTGTCCGATTGACGAACCATTTTAAGTGCCGGAAAGCTCACGATGTAAACTATCATGCCAAAAATTTGTAAATAGATTTCTGTCAACTTTTTGAGATGTTATGAGAAGTTTAGTGCCTCATATCTCATTCCATAAATTTTCAGGGGCTTTTCAGAAAACAAAAACTTTAATATTTTTTAGCTCACAAATGATCTTTACCTGATTCCTTCGCCAAAGCTCTTATATTTCCATTATGTAAATTTTGGGAAGTTTTTATTTCATTACGTGCCCAAATGCAATCTTTCTAAAAATAGCAGGTACACTTTCCTAAATAGGTAGGTCGCTATTTTTAGCAGTTTTGGAAAAACTAAAAGTCCTACATTATTATTCTGGATAGTATGGAACCAAAAACACTAATTATGGGAAGAAATGAGAACAACTACAATGGTTTTGAATTAACTTCTTTTTGGGTGATGCAAGATTGCCCTTACACCTCTAGATGCTCCTGCATTAGACACCCAGGGTAATTTGAGAAGTGACCCTGTCACGTCTCAGGTGTTTGTGTGAGGAAAACCCAAACGGTCAACCTCTGCCTTAGACAACCAAGAAGAATCTTCAACAGGCCTTCCTTTCCATTTCACTAGATATTCTTCGTATTGCTTGTTCCGAGTGCTCCTTCCCACATGGCTATCCAAAATCTCTTCTATCTCCTCTATTGAAGTAGATGCCAGAATACTCCACTGCACTTCTATTGGTCCATCCTATGTTCCACCTTCATGATATTCTGATAAATCAGCAATGTTGAAAATAGAAGAAATATTGATCCCACTCGGCAGCTCTACCTCATGCATTTCCTAAACCATGCTTCTTCATGATTTTGCATGGTCCAAATTTCTTCATTTTCAATTTATTGTATGTTCCAACTGGGAACCTTTCTTTTCTCAAGTGAACCATGACTTCATCTCCCACTTGGAACTCCTTATACCTCCTCTTCTGATCTTCCTTAGCCTTGTACTGAATAGTCATCTTATTAATGTGCTTTCTCATTTCTTCATGCAATTTCTTCAAATGTTCTGCAAAGTCTTCGACTTCAGCACTTGTCTTTTCTCCATTGTCCAGCTTCCTTAACTCAGAAGCATTTCTCGGGCTATTACCATATACAATCTGGAATGGTGATTTACCAGTACTCCTATTGACAGAATTGTTGTAGGCAAATTCCTCCTGTGGTAAAATCAAATCCCATCCCTTGGGCTTATCTCCTACTAAGCATCGTAGTAGGTTACCCAAACTCCTATTAACCACTTCTGTCTGTCCATCAGTCTGTGGATGGTGTGCGAAACTAAACTTCAAGTCTGTCTTCAACTTCTTCCACAATGTTCTCCAGAAATAACCAACAAACTTGGTATCTCGGTCTGAAACTATGCTTTTTGGTAGACCATGTAGTCTCACCACTTCCCTGAAAAATAACTCTGCAATATGAACAGCATCATTAGTCTTCTTACAAGGAATAAAATGTGCCATTTTTTAGAATCTGTCCACCACCACAAAAATAGAATCATGTCCTCTCTATGTCCTTGGTAAACGAAGAACAAAATCCATGCTAATATCATCCCATGGCTTCTCCGGTACAGGTAATGGTTGATACAACCCTGTATTCTGACTTGTTCCTTTTTGCCATCTAACACACTCTACAACTCTACACAAATTTTCTCACATCCTGTTGCAACTGCGGCCAATAATAATCTTCACCGACAATGGCAATGGTCTTATCTCGACCAAAGTGTCCAGCTAACCCCCCACTATGCTTCTCCTTAATTAGGTTCTCTCTCATGGAACTCCTTGGAATGCACAATTGGCTTCCTCTAAACAAAATGCCATCTTAGATTATGAAATCCAACCATTTTGTTCTATCCAAAGTAATAGGTTCCAAACAAGCTTTCCAAGCCTCTACAAAATTTGGATCTTCAGGATACAAACTTTTGAGTTCATCAAACCCAACAACCTCTATCTTCATTACTGTTAACAAATTTCACCTTCTGCTCAAGGCATCTGCAACCCTGTTGGACTTCCCACTCCTGTGCTTCAAAACAAAAGTAGAACTTTGCAAAAACTCAACCCATTTTAAGTGCCTTTGAATTAACTTTCCTTGACTATTAAGATACTGCAAAGCCTGATGACTACTATATAAAACAAACTCTTTTGGCAACAAATAATGTCTCCATTTCTTCAAAGCCTAGACTACTGCATAAAACTTTTGATCATAAACAGAATACTTTTTCTTGGCATCATTAAGCTTCTCATTAAAATAGGCAATGGGCTTACCTTCTTGGCTCAAAACAGCTCCTATACCACTACTGCTAGCATCACAATCTACCTAAAATACCTTATTAAAATCTGGAAGTGCCAAAATAGGTTGTTCTACGATTTTCTGCTTCAATGTGTCAAAGCTCTTGTCTGCTCCTTTAGTCCATCTAAACTCTTTTCTATCCCCTCTCATTGTCTCAGTTAGGGGTGCACAAATGCTACTAAAATTCTTGATAAACTTTCTGTAAAAACTTGCCAAACCATGAAAAGATCTTACGTCTGTTGCACTCCTTGGCGTAGGCCATCCAATGATAGCCCTTACTTTTTCTGGGTCCATCTTAAGACCTTCCTCTGAGACAACAAATCCCAGGTATACCAACTCCTTTGCAAAACTACATTTTTTTCAGATTAATCAGCAACTTCTCTTCCCTCAACTTCTCTAGAACTCTTTTGATATGCATCAGATGCTCATCCCAAGTCTTACTGAAAATCAAAATATCATCCAAATAAATAATAACAAAACTTCCCAAAAATTCTTTCAGTACCTCATTCATGAGCCGCATGAATGTGCTCGGTGCATTGGTTAGCCCAAATGGCATGACTAACCACTCATACAAACCTTCCTTTGTCTTGAAGGCTATCTTCCATTCATCTCCTTCTCTGATATGGATCTGGTGATACCCACTCTTCAGGTCAATCTTCATGAAGTACTTGGCTCCACTCAAACAATCCATGATGTCATCCATTCTTGGCAATGGAAATCTATACTTGATCATTATCTTATTGATGGCTCAAGAGTCTGTACACATCCTCCATTCTCCATCCTTCTCTGGTGCTAGTACTGCAGGTACCGCACATGGACTTAGGTTCTCCCTTATCATTCCCTTTCTCAACAACTCCTGAACTTGTCTATTCAGCTCTTCATTCTCTGCAGGGGTCATTTTATGGGCTGCCTTGTTTGGCAAACTGGCTCCTGGTATCAAATCCATTTGATGACTTATCTTCCTTACTGGTGGTAAACCTTCTGGTACATTATCAGAGATAATGTCTTGGAACTCTTCCAACATATCTGAAACTTCTACAGGTACATCTTCACATTTCTCTTGACTAATCTTAGGAATCAATGCAAAGCAATGACACTCATGCTTCATACCCTCCAAAATTTTCCTACCATCTACCAAGCAAATTCTAGCAGTACTACATACTTTTTCTTCCACCTCCTTCAAGGGTTTCAACTTATGACGAACTCCATCTTTTGTTAGGGAATATGTGTTTGCATGGCCATCATGAACAACACTCCTATCATACTGCCATGGCCTCCCTAACAGCATATGACATGCATCCATCGGTATGATATCACACAACACCTCATCATGGTAGTCACCAATCTTGAACTTCACTAAACAATGCTCATTGACCAAAGCTCTATGGTCCTTCTGCAACCATGCAATCTGATATGGATGTGGACGCTTTCTTCTTGTCAACCATCTCCTCTGAAACAAGATTATCAGTGCTTCCACAGTCAATAATAATATCACAACACTTACCTTCACATTTGCACCTTGTGTGGAATAAACTCTTCCTTTGATTGGGTTCTCTCTCCTCATTCAACAAAGTTCTTCTGACAACTAGGGTTTCTCCCCTTTCAGCATCTTCAGAATGCTCAGACTGTGCATCTTCATCTACATGTGCAACTTGTGCATTACCTTCAAGTCTTCTATTCGTCCTTCCTTGATGTTGCGGACATTCATATGTTCGATGCCCTTCTTCTCCACATTGGAAATAGGTTCCTCTGAAACCTCCTCTTCCAGGTCCTTGCCCAGGTCTGCCTCTTCCTCTTCCTCTTTGCTCACCATTGTTCTGGTCACGAGGGCGGTAGGTATTGTCACCTCTCTGATTTTGACTGGTGCCAGCTTCTTCACTTTTCTTTGCATCTTCATTTTGGCCCCCATAGGGTCTTCCACCAGTCCTTCCACCTTAACTCTTCCCCTTTGCTTGCTGTCAAATTTGTTATTCAGCTTCTCTTCCACCTTCACAGAAAACTAGTATGCATCTTCTATGGTGGTCATTCTGACCAGGCTCAACTCCTCTTGAATACTCGGCCTCAACCCATTAATGTAACGGGCTACCTTCTCCTTGTTGGGCTCTGCATGGCCTGTCCTGATAGTAATTTTATAAAACTCTTCTATATATTCCTTAACAGGCTTGTTACCTTGCTTCAGTCCTTGCAGCTTCTTCAACAACTCCATCTCATAGTCCACAGGAATGAACTACTTCTTTAGTTTATCCACCATCCGATCCCATCTGGAGATCTTTCCTTTTCCTCTTCTATTCCTCTCTAATTGGACCTCCTTCCACCAAATATTGGCGTGGCCCTTCAATTTTGTTTTTGCAAACTTAACCCGATCTGGGTCCTCCACATCTTCATACTCAAAATACTCCTCATTGATTCAATCAATAAGTTGTTCTGGATTCAAATCTCCATAATATGTAGAAACTTCGATCCTAGGCCTCTTTCCGATCTTTGAAATGGCCCTCAACAACCTAACTTCTGCAGGATCTCCGGCAGCTTCTTGTTCTTCCTCAGATAGCTCTTCTTCATCGTCACCTTCACTTTCTTCTCTTGTCCTCGGCTCAAACCCTCTTCGTAGCTCCTCTTGCAATGCATCGATTTGCCTTTGTAGGGCTCTAAAACCCTCTTCTATCAAAGCATTCCTCCCAACACGATTTCTTCGTGGAGGCATCTTGGTCTCCGCAGCAAACCCACAACCTCAAGTCCTGGTGCAAACTACCTCACGGTCAGTGATCTGTCTACACACTCAGGAACCCTCGCTCTGATACCACTTGATGAAGGGGTAAATCGAAAAACACACAATAACAGTTATTAAACACAGCAAATAGAACTTTCTTTTATTCAACTAGGCAACTCATTACATTACAGAAGCTCAATTACAATCAGAGGATAAATCCTCTACTGGCTGCAACACATTACAGCTTTCCCAACCTCAAGACTCTAGAATCTTCAGCGTTCTGTAACCCCAAATCATCTAGGGTTTCTATTTTCCCACCTATTCTTGACTCCACACTAGCCCCCTTGACTCTACCACTACCCAGGGTTCCCAAAATAGTCATAAATAGCACTTTTTCGCGGCCTCCAGCTAAATTTTGAATTTTGCAACTCCCTCCAAAAGTAGGTCAACTTCCAGGAAGCATAACTTTTGATCCGGGTGTCTGATTGACGAACCGTTTTAAGTGCCGGAAAGCTCTCAATGTAAACTATCAGGCCGGAAATCCATAAATGGATTTCCATTAACTTTTTGAGATGTTATGAGAAGTTTTAGTGCCTCATATCTTGTTCCGTAAATTTTCAGGGGCTTTTCGGAAAACAAAAACTTTAATATTTTTCATCTCACAAATGATCTTTACCTGATTCCTTTGCCAAAGGTCTTATATTTCTATTATGTAATTTTTTGAAAGTTTTTGCTTCATTACATGCCCAAATGCAAACTTTCTAAAAATAGCAGGTACACTTTCCTAAACAAGCAGGTCACTATTTTTAGCAGTTTTAGAAAAACTAAAAGTCCTACATTATTATTCTGGATATTATGGAACTAAAAACACTAATTATGGGAAGAAATGAGAACAACTACAATGGTTTTGAATTAACTTCTTTTTGGGTGATGCAAGATTGCCCTTACACCTATGGATGCTCCTGCATCAACATTGAAGAGAATATAGCTCATAACTGTACAGCTAATGGGATATTAGTTTTACCATACATCTGACATATATGGGGTGACGAGTTTGGCATGCAAAATCCAGACTGAGACATGATAATTGCAAGTGATATTTTGCTATATGTGAAGCAATATCCAAACTTGACAAATACACTATTATTTATCCTTAAGAAATACACACCTGTGGGTAAGATGTCATATGCTACTGAAGATTGATGCAGTCAAATAATGCCATAGGACTAGCATATGGTAGCAAAACTAAGCGGGAATAACAATGCCCTGAAAGATCTGCAGCAACATGGCAAGAGTTTTCAAAGAGGGGAGGCAAATGAAGAAAAAGAGGAGCTACCAAGGCCATGCTTCTTGATGAGTTGGAGGCGTCAGATCCCAAAGGAAGATGACAGATCCTTTTTCAATGGCTTCGTAAGTTAGGGGGTGCCAAGCCTATTATTGGTGAAAATGGGAATGGATTTATATCTGCAGAATAGGTAGAACGTTTGACATCAAAGGCTATCACTGACGTAAAAGAAGCTCATCATGGTAAAAGAGACTAAGACAAGCCTAGAACCAATATCTAAGCCTAGTGTGATAATATGGCATAGATTAAAAATATATTGTCAAGGATAGTAACTTTCCCAAGAAATTAGTTCATCACCGAGAGGAAGCCATGTGGTAAAAGGGTTAAAATACTATAAGTAAATAAGGAAATATAGAAAATTATCTTCAAAGTCATCAGAGAAGCATATTACTAAAAGGGGGTTCAAGGAATTAGAAAGTGAATTTGTAATAAAATAAATCATCTTCCCAATAAACAATTATCACACAAAAAGGAGGAAGACTTTTTACCTTTCATCTTGCATTTCATGAATCCGTTATGGGAAAAGAAAGGAGGGGATTTATTTTGTAATTTTCAAGAAGCAGTTATGAGAAACAAAAGAGTCTCATCAGGGAGGGACTATAAATTTATTTTTCCTTATTGAAAAATAGATCTTTTTCCAATTCGGGAGCAACGAAAAAGGATAGTTCTATTTTTGTTTCTCATTCAGTCTAATTGTGTCAGAAGTTTGTGCCTTTGAGCACATGTTGAACATTTAAGAAATAAAGAGATATTCTGAATCTTTGCATTTATCATATCTTCTTTTGGTTGCAACTGAACTTTGTTTCTTTGTAATCACTTTTCTATGTCTATTTGTTATATTAGGCTGTGTGTGCGTGATTATTTATAGAACTTTGTTTTCAGGACAATTCATTCGTTGAAAAAGATTTGCTGCTTATTCGTTTCTTGTTCCCAGATGCGAGTGTAGAATAAGTGAACTCCGTGTCATTCGTTTTGCATCCCCGCATTCTGAATTCAATTTTTCACATCTATTTCATGGCTATGGGTAGATGGTAGCATTCCTTTCCTACTTTCTGATTAAAAGCACACCCAGTTTCCATTCATTGCAAACTATTCAAAGGTAGCTGCGCCTTGTAAAATAAGCAAAGAGCACTTGCAACTATCCATTGCAAGTGTCTCAATTGTTGGCCTATTTGTCATTCTCGTGGGCAAAGAGTATAAATTGGAATTGACAAATTTGTAAACCAACAGATTTTTGGCGACTCTACTAAGGAAAAGAATCGAAGTATTGGTGTCTTGTTTTCCCAGAAATCTAAAGGTGCCTCCCCGTGGCTGGAGGCTGGCGGCTCTATGAAGTGAAATGTACTCAGAAATATTCTATTCCAGCGAAGACTCCTACTGATTTAATTTTCAGATTTGCACTATGGCCTTGATTTCTTCTTAGCCATGGGGAAAAAATTTTGGGCCTCTTTATTTCCCTGTATATTCACCATTGCCTGAAGGACCACAAAAATATTTTCCAAATTTTAGTGGGGAAGGCTCTCAAGATGCTGAAAACCATATTCTAGCGTTCACAGTTGCATGTGGGATTCTAGGAGTAAATGAAGAAGATGTTTTTCTAAGATTATTTATTGAATCTTTGATTGGATCTGCAGCAGATTGGTTTTGTTATTTAGAAGAAAAGTGCATAACTGATTGGGATTCATTGAAGAAGAAGTTCTTGACAAGATACAAAGGCCCTATTGATGAAGCTGCTTTGCTAAATCAGTTTTTCAATATTCAAAAGCAAAATGGTGAATCCATTAGAGACTTTGTGGATAAGTTCAACAAGCTACTCAGAAAAATTCCTACCTCCATTCAGCCAATTAAGCAACTTTAGCTTAGTAGTTTTATTTCTACATTGCATCATGATGTTCAATTTTACTTGAGATGGAGTAAAGTGAATGACCTTGAAGTTGTTCAGCAAGAGGCTGTAAAAATAAAAGATGACTTAATACTTAGTGGTCTTTGGAAAATGAACCAAGTTGTAGATAATCTGATTTGTGAATCTATGATGAAGCCTATTATGCACAAACAAAAATTTTAGCCTATAAGTTTCTATAATACACAGACTCCTTCTCTTGAATACTTCAATCTCTCTGTTATTGATTCTAAACACTTCGATAGAGATGAAGTAAGCGCCACAGAAATCAAACCTAATGATGGCAGATGAATTAAGGCCTATCATTTGCATTTTTGAAGAAGATAAAGATAAATTTGAAAGCCCCTCAAGTGGTGAAGAAAATGGATCATTTTCTCATGATGCAAATTATAAAGAGGACAATGCAAATATTGTTATTTTCCTATCTTTGTCTACATCTGAGATGGAATCATTCATTTTTTATAATAGTAAAGAGCAACCTGAGGCTACACAGCATGAAGATAAGGTGTTGGATATCCACTCTCTGAAGTGCATGCAAGCTGAATATGAAGCCTTCACATTTTCTGAGCAAGATGACACTGAGATATGGCTGCAAGAAGAGTTCAGGAATGATTTTTCTTTTCAATCCTTTCATTTTGAAAATCTGAATATCAAAAATTTTAAACAAGCATTGGGAAATGGTGTTACAAGTAATCATGGTGGTTTAAATGAAAGTGATCAAAGGCATGAATATGATGAGCCGCATGTTGTTTACATTCCCAATTGGTGCCTCAATGCAAGTGAGGATGAATTTTTGTGTGGGGGAGAAATTGCGATGTCTAATCTGCAGGATATGAATGGAAATGATGAAGTGTGTCTTGAAGTTATTGAGTCAAGTCTTGTAGAGAAAGAGGAGTTTATCCCAGCCAGGGGTGATTTTTACAATGCAAATTTTCAGCTTGATCCACTGCCAGTTTTACATGAGTCATACATGGCCAATGATTGGTTTGCTGATGGGTTAAGTAGTGATGGATATTTTCAGGCATGGGATGTGAATTTCTCCACTGTGGGTAGAAATGATTATGTGCAAAAGCATGTTGAGCAGATTTCAGCAGTTTATGATGCTAAGTGCCTATTTGGTTCTGAAACATTACTTAGGAGGTCTTTTTGCTTCACAAATGCTAGATTCTTGCTTCAGATCATAGGATGGGTTTTGAGTCTACAAATGCTTCGTGGGTACACTTTTCTTTTCCACTCTGGTATTTATTTCTCCCAGCCCGATAATGGATTTGCATAACCATTCTGGAGTCATTTGAGGTAGGGTCTTCGTGACCATGTACATAGTAGGAGTTTTGTTGTGATAGGAGTGTGGTTGTTTCCTTTTCCTGTCTTGTTCCATTTTTGGCTTGCTCTGTCTTCTTTGTCCCCTACGCTATTGACTCTACTACCCAATGGATTTATGCACTGGTCTTTGCTTGAGGTTTTAGGTTCCTTGCTTCGTCCTTTGCAATCCTCATCCGCAATCAGAGCCTGTTGTTGCCCTAAATTTTGAATCTGAAAATTTTCAAATTTTTAGCTCATTCCCCTTTGTCTACCTTAGCCTACCACATTCTGAAAAATAAATATTTTTGCAAATCTATTAAAGCTGGTTTTGAATTTTTTCATGGGTTTTATCCTAACTTCACCCTGCATAATATGCACAGTTTCTGAGACAAAACACCTTGCCCTTTGCAAGATATTACAACTTACATTTTTCCCCTGCCAATATGCAAAAGAGGTCAAATTTCAATGTCTATGTTGCTAGAAGTTTAAAGTTTTTTGGGTTTTGCTCTTATACATCAGATCATCTCGCTACCAAAATCTTGTACAAAACTGAGTCGTGTGTGGAAGTTATGAGGCTTTTTGTCTGAGGTCTCAAGTCTAGTCACGGGATAATATTTTCATAGAGCAAATTATATTTTCAAAGTTTGAAGTTAATATCATTATAATCCCATAGCAGAAAATGACTTTGTTAATATCATATGTTTCTCCAAGTCTTTATGTTTTCATCGGTGGGTCCCATCAGCTCTTGACGATTTATTACCTTTACTCTTTATTGTCTAGGAGTCGAAAGTTTTTGAAACTTCCGAACTCCTAATGAGAGGTTCTAAAGTTCTTAAATGTGGCCACTTCCTGACCTCCTTGTTATCAGGATTTTTAAAGGTTCTGGAACTTACCACATCTCTAACTCCGCAACATTGCCAGCATCCACCAAATTTCTGCCTAAGTGAAAGCTTCGAGCAAGATAATAGAGCTCAACATAGCATCCAAGATCATTGAGGAAAATGGTCGACGGGTAGAAGAAGGAATGTGAACTGTTTGGCAATTGCCTGGCAAAAGATACATTCGGGACGAATAGCTATACGAAAGATCAAGACTGGGCATGATTTTCATTTATGGGTGGTAAAAGTAAATAGCTGTGGCAACGTAGCACATATAAACTGTCTGATCAAAGTAATGAAATGGGTCAAGGTAATGGTTATCCGTCAGTTGAAGATAAAAAAGATCTGTTGAAAAGGTTTTAGAAATTCGTTAGTGAAAGAAATTGGCTCTCACCATACAACGATGGCTATGTTAAAAAGAATGTACAAACTTTTAAGTAGAATCGGCAGCATTCGCCCAGTCCGCGACTGTTTTGGAGCAGAGTATGGATATCCCTCAAAGCATAATGGAGAACAGATTTTTATCAACAATTACAATTTGAAACACTCTGGCAGGCGCAAATCAGGAAATAGAATGTAATATGAAATGGATCTATTGATGAGGCTTTAGAAACTTAGAAGCAAATTACAACTACCGTTGTATAATAAAACTCCATGTTTCCTTTTGCCAGCGTGCCTAACCCGTGCCAAATAGAAACTTTCAAGCAAATTGTTGTTAGCCAGTGTAATGCAATATTCCACAACCTTCACCGACCGCGTTCACCTACTAGCACCATTTTCTACGCTAAATGTGGAATATTAAGAAGGAAACTTTTACCAGTTTGACAAGAGACCTTAGAGAAATACAGTATCATAAAATGCAGTTGGCAGATGTCCCCAACTAGAACGTAGTGACAATAGGATGAGAAAGCATGGATCTGTTTAAAGAAGGCACTAAAACAATATTATCACATGGCATTCAAAAGAAGTTTGTTAGCTGATCTCGAGCCTTAATTTATCCTCCCTTATGTTTGTTTATTGGAGGCAGAGAAGAACATATGAATTGTTGATAAATCCATTATGAAAAAGTCGTCTCATGGAATGCATAGTTTGTAGAATTCTTTGAAGGAAACATAGATCATAAGCTGCAATGATTACAGGATCTTCACAAATGTATGGAAATGTTGAAAAGGCATTAGAAGCCTCCAAACAAATGAGAACCTTCATTTAGTTGTGGACATTCATCAAGGCTTTGGTTAGTCAAAAATTGTCTTTTCATGAAGTTAATATAAACATGCTTTGGCCAGGGACATCCATATTTGCAGAGTGATTGATTGAACATCAAAACTTGCCGAGAGATCGTCGAATTATAGAGTTGGGAAGAAGCATTAGCTGTGTTTCTAAAGAAGTCTCTTCAAGTAGATATTACCACTTCAGATTTTGATGACAATGAGATTGAAGAGAATATAGCGCATAACTGTACAGCTAATGGGATATCAGTTTTACCATACATCTGACATATATGGGGTGAGGAGTTTGGCATGCAAAATCCAGACTTGGACATGATAATTGCAAGTGATATTTTGCTATATGTGAAGCAATATCCAAACTTGACAAATACACTATTATTTCTCCTTAAGAAATACACACTTGTGAATAAGATGCCATATGCTACTGAAGATTGATGCAGTCAAATAATGCTACAAGACCAGCATATGGTAGCAGAACTAAAGGGAAATAACAATGCCCTGAAAGATCTGCAGCAACATGGCAAGAGTTTTCAAAGAGGGGAGGCAAATGAAGAAAAAGAGGAGCTGCCAAGTCCATGCTTCTTGATGAGTTGGAGGCGTCGGATCCTAGGGGAAGATGACAGATGCTTTTTCAATGGCTTCGTAAGTTAGGGGGTGTCAAGCCTATTGTTGGTGAAAATAGGAATGGAGTTATATCTGCAGAATAGGCAGAACATTCAACATCAAAGGCTATCACTGATGTAAAAGAAGCTCGTCATGGTAAAAGAGACTAAGACAAGCCTAGAACCAATATCTAAGCCTAGTGTGATAATATGGCACAGATTAAAAATATATTGTCAAGGACAGCAACTTTCCCAAGAAATTAGTTCATCACCGAGAGGAAGCCATATGGTAAAATGGTTAAAATACAATAAGTAAATAAAGAAATATAGTAAATTATCTTCAAAGTCATCGGAGAAGCATATTACTAAAAGAGGGTTCAAGGAATTAGAAAGTGAATTTGTAATAAAATAAATCATCTTCCCAATAAACAATTATCACACAAAAAGGAGGAAGACTTTTTGCCTTTCATCTTGCATTTCAAGAATCCGTTATGGGAAAAGAAAGGAGGGGGTTTATTTTGTAATATATTTTCAAGAATCAATTATGAGAAATGGAAGAGTCTCATCGGGAAGGGGCTATAAATTTCTTTTTCCTTATTGAAAAAGGGATTTTTTCCAGTTCGGGAGCAGGGAAAATGAAGAATTTTGTTTTTCTTTCTCATTCAGTCTGATTGTATCAGAAGTTTGTGACTTTGAGCACATGTTGAACATTGAAGAAATAAAGAGATATTCTGAATCTTTGCATTTATCATATTTTCTTTTGGTTGTAACTGAACTTTGTTTCTTTGTAATCACTTATCTGTGTCTATTTGTTATATTAGGTTGTGTGTGCATGATTATTTATGGAACTTTGTTTTCAAGACAATTCATTCGTTGAAAGAGATTTACTGCTTATTCTTTTCTTGTTCCCAGCTGCGAGTGTAGAATAAGTGAACTTTGTGTCATTCGTTTTGCATCCCCCCATTCTGAATTCAATTTTTCACATCTATTTAATGGTTATGGATAGATGGTAGGGTTCCTTTCCTACTTTCTGGTTAAAAGCACACCTAGTTTCCATTCATTGCAAACTATTCGAAAGTAGCTGCGCCTTGTAAAATAAGCACAAAGCACTTGCAACTATCCATTCCAAGTGTCTCAACTGTTGGTCTATTTGTCATTCTTGTGGGCAAAGAGTATAAATTGGAAGTGACAAATCTGTAAATCAACACACTGCAAAAGTGGGTAACATGGTAGTGGTTCTTTAAATCATGTGATATATGTGTCACCATCAACACATTTTATTAAATTAAAAAATCTACAAATTTCTTGGCTACAAGATAGGTTAGTATTTAGGCCATACAAAATACTAATGTTGCAAACATATGTAAGTGTCTACTAAGCAATCACATTGTATATCAAAAAAAGTACGAGCTCCCCATAAACATCACCAACACTTATTTAGAGTAGACTTAAGATGTTAAAAATGGGAGATTGTAGTTTGCCTCTTTTGCTTGACACTTAATAGGAAGAGTATTTAGGGGTCCTAAGTTGTAACATACCCCAAAAAGTGGCTAGAAAATTTTCTTTAAATACTTTTTCATTATTTACAAACATATCCCATTACTAGGAATGTAAATATAAAAAAGCACTTGTAAAGTGAATTTAATTAATCAAACAATTCCATAAGTACACAAGATAGTACAACCAAAAAATAGTACATCATTCTATATTCCATAGTATATTGGTTCAAGTACTACAACCCATAATAATAGTTACAATAAGTACAATTAGGCCAATGAGCCAATTCACCACATACACAATAGTGGTCTTACTCAAAATACAATATACATATGAAATCTTTAACTCAAACTGCAAGCTACTCCCTCCAAGATCTAATTGCCAATGTGGAAGGTATTTGAACCTAGACATAAGAGGAACCCCTTTCCTTCCCAATCATTAGTCTAGAAATGAAGTACTACAAATGGATAGTCCATATGTAATATCACTATCCATAATGCTCAGGATTTAACATAAACATGTATCTTAATCAAGTGATTAGTTAACAAGATGATTGAGCTAATCAAATTTTAACCAAAAGAAACATAATCTTTTCATCAATTAAGCATGTCAATCTACTCATGATATAACAAAGCTTACATTTTAGTAAACATTTACAAATCTTTAGTGAGTAACTATCACTAATCAAGTACAATAGATGCTCAAGGCATTATAGTTTAATTAATAATTTACAATAGACCCTCTGGTCATAAATGCAAATATTGTATCTGGAACCAATGACATATGTCTCCATAAGCCTCAGCTTGTCTCATGCTTGGGAAGGAGAGCATCATCCTGTGCTTTTCTTCCAACCATGAACCTGCGGTCCCTTGCTCAACTTCCTAACTGGAAGTGGCCCTACCCTTCTCAGAAAGGTTAGACATTAGTAACCATTCGGTTATCCATCTGAGTATCTGGTGTTGTGCCCTTCCTAATGTCTCACGATCACACACTATAGATCCACTCTAACTTGTACGACACTACTGGAGACACTAGGCCATCTTGAACACTGTGAACTAACAATGCATGCAGAGACAAATATATTACTTTGGCCAAAGATTTACATACATACACATTGCACAATGAACATCATCATATATCCACCACACTAACTCAACTTATAAGATGTCATGTCCTAGAGTAAGTTCTTATCGACCTTGTTCTTTAGGTCTAGTATGAATGGGATCAATTCGATTCATTATCCATACTTGAACATTCAAATCCCATCATAAGTTGGTTACAACTAAATAGGTTACTTTCATAATGAGGAACTAGTGACTCTTTGTCACCTTGTTCCTCTTTAAACTCATATCACAATTTGACCAATTTTCACCACCTTGGGTCTTGTATGGTCTACAATTTTGATAACAAATCATCATATGGGATGAAGTCATAATCATGGTACTCAAGAGATACCTTGCCTTAGTAGAATAGAATGGTTTCATTATGCTAACTAGCTCTTATTATCTTTATGAGCTTTAGGAACTAAACTCCATTCTTAACAGTTTACAAATGAGAATAAATAAAGAGATCATAACTTGTATAATTAACTGACAGGTCTTAAAAGGAATAACGACTTATTCCTTTAGCACAAATAAGTCATTATGTGTTGGGACCATGATCTCAAAAGATTTCACCAACTCCATAATCGAGGGTTAAGGAGTACAATCCTGACAGTTTAAAATAACCCTTATATATATATATATATATATATATATATATATATATATATATATATATATATATATATATATATATATATATATATATATATATATATATATATCACAGTCGGATTTCCATACATGCCAAACTTGTTAATAGTTTAAGTGTTGCAAACACAATAATGTTTAAGTGTCTTTACGACTGTCACCATAGTCAAGTGACTGTATGATTCAATTATAGGCTATAATCATTAATTGGAGTCATTACCAGTTATGCAATATTTCCATGCCAAGAGCACTTCAACTCTAACTTTGTCATTATTCGATGAGTGCTTAACATGTTTTGAAGGCCTGCTCAGCCATAACAGCTTTGAGCACCTATTATCATAAAATGTGTAATGCATTATAGCTGGGTCGTAAGACCTTGAGCTTAGACATAGAAAAGAGTTTATCTCTATAAAGCTCAGCCTTGTTGCCTCGAGCTAGTGTCACAATAAAACCATATTGTAGTTGTTGCTCAGCTTTTAAGCCTCAAGCTTAATCATGAGAAAAGATTGAATGTTTCACTGCTCGTCCACATGGCTTGGAGTGTAGTCTCAAGAAAAGATTACAATGTTTCATTATTCAGCCTTGCGGCCTTGAGCTTAGTCTCAAGAATGAATACCATGTGTTTCATCGCTTGGTCCTATGGCCTTGAGTTTAATCATAAGAAAGTTTATTGTGTTGATAGCTCAGCCATAATGGCTTCAAGCCTAGTCTCATCACAGAGATAACATGATAAGGCTCGGTCTTAAGGTTTTGAACCACTGAAAGAATAAAGTTTTAAAACAATACTAGCTCGGTCATATCAGCCTTGAGCCATGACTGTGAAGATATTAACATAAACCATGGCATTGCCTCATAGGCCTCGTGCCTCTATGTTAATTATACAACAAGAAATATAACACCATACTTTCTCTGATAGAGGTTCAACATAGTTATAACTCATTATACTAAAAGTAAATGGGAATTATGTCCATCATTTTACCTAGACAAGACTTTCTATAGGAATGTAGTTCAAGACCCAGTCTCTTTCGAGCTGCTCACAGCTTCTTATCTCTCAATGCTTTCTCAAAAAAGATATGCCACCTTCTTCACAAAAACCCACAACCATGAACCCTTCACTAGAAAAAAGTCCTCAACAAAAAGAAAACCCAAAACTTATTAACAGCTGACTCTTGGCATGCCAATTTGGGTGGAAACTACCTCCCACTCGGTCAGTTTCCATAAAAGGTGGGTCGATCAAGGCATCATGTGCCTGAGAAGGATGAGCTCAAAGCTCTCCTTTGTTCCTCAAGGCTGACTATAACAAATTAATACTATTCGATAGTATTAAATAATATGATAAGTAAAAAAAAATTACAATATTATAGAAATCAACCTATAAAGAGGTTCCCATAAAAAGATATACATATTTAATATTAAGGATTAACACTATATAAATGAAATCACAAAATAATTCACATCAAGATCGTCGATTGTCGGGGTCGATTAATACTTCCTTGAAATTGACTATCATCCTTAGTCAAATGACTAGGGAATCTCTCAACACAATTTTCCCTCGACTTGAGATGATGTTCCAAGAACATCATCTAGCTGTCACCACTAGTCATGATAACACTCACGATATAACGACTTACAAAGAACACAATTACTAAGAAAGGAGACATGACACACGAAAACTTACGAAGGGATTAGAAGGACACAAAAGTCGATACTCAAATGGCTAATCAACCTTTTGCTTTCTTAATGTCTCACCCTTCCTCCAATATGATACTCTCCTTCCTTCTTCGAAGGACGTTCATTTCCCTATTCACACTCAAGACCACAAGATCATGATCAGTGCATCATTATCTTATCTCATAATATAAATCATTTAATTTATAAAACTAATTAACAATAGTCATTACTCCATAATCCAAAATTAAATCAAATATTTCCACAATATCAAATTCGTTAACTATGACTAATCCTCCTAATTATCATGCCAAGTTAATGATTAAGTCTAATTGTAAGTTGGGGATGTAACATATCACCCCCATAAGAATCATCATCCCCGATGATTAATTATCTTTAAGATAAACCAACATAATATGAAAATGTTTTCAAAAGCATAATATCAAATGTCTCAAAAAAGATGAGGAAGTCTGGCATGGAAGTCATCAAAATTTTTCCAGGTGGCATTTTTCTCTGCATATTGGTCCCATTGGACCTTGCACTATGTTATTTCCTTGTTTCATAAGCATAGCTTACATGTTACGATCACCTTGATGGGCTCAATCATCACCACTCATGGGTCCTTAACCTGCAGAATATTCCAATCAAGCATAGGAATTTGATTATCAGTAGAATTAAACTTTTTCAAATATGAAACATGAAACACATTATGCATCATGGCAAGTGCTGGTGGTAAAGCAATTATGTATGCCACTGGGTTGACTTCTTCTAGAACTTCAAATAGGCCCATGTATCTTGGTGCCAATTTGGACATTTTTCCAAATTTGATGGAGCATTTCTGAGGTTTTACCCTTAGGAGAACTTTATCTCCCATAGTGAAATGCCTTTCAATGAGCTTTGCATCTACATAACTCTTTTGCCTATCATTGGATTCTGCTAGCCTCCTTTTAATCATATGGACTTGTTCCTCCATCTTTGATAGCATTTATGGACCAAGGCTAACCCTATCTTCTAGTTTATCCCAGCTTATAGGGGTTTGACACTTCTATTCATATAATGCCTCAAATGGTGCCATCTTAATAGCTAAGTGATAAGAGTTATTGTAGGCAAATTCCACTAGAGGAAGATATGTTAGAATCAAGACAGACAACTAAGAGGGGGGTGAATCAGTTGTCCCAAAACTTCCTCTTATTAATCACTAAAATTCTTGTTGTAATTCAGCAGCATAATAATAAATCAATCATGGAAACATAATGCAACAATTCAAGAGCAGAAACACATTAACACATATGACACCAAGGTTTTGATGTGGAAAACCCGGTTAAGGGAAAAAACACGGGGTGATTAACCCAAGATTGTATTCTCTATTAAAAGAATAAAAGGAACAAAATGGCACATGCCAATTAGGGCTCACTGCCCGAGCACACTGCTCATAAGAGGCCCATTGCCTATAGGAGACACATTGTCTACAGAATAATAAATATTACATACTTGAACTGAAGACTAGCATCTTCACCATGCTTGAGTTAGTTCCATTTAAGACCAATACTTCTTCTCTATTTTTCGCACTTCTCCTCTCTACCACATTCTCATCTCCACCAAGATACTTTTGAAATGACTTCATAATACTTATTTACACAAGACATTGACTTTGGGATAATCATCCAAGTCGGCATACTTTATAGAGAAAATACACAAATACAACTAGACTAATTACAAAAGACTTTATGCAGATCATCACACTATCAGCCACACAGATCTGGGGCTTCAATCTTCTTTGAGGAACATGCCATGCATCGCAGAACATCTTCAAGATCATCCGCAAGATGTGTAACTCATCCAGTTGGCCAAACTTAGGAAGAACATCATCATCCAGAAGTAATTCTTCAATTACGAGCTCAATCTTCAATGCAGACCACCAACACAAACTAGACACAATCCAAAGACCTCCACAAGCTTGCCTGAATCACAAAGAACATCCACACTACTTCTATTTATTGAAATCATTCTCTCCTTCATCCAGAAGCTCAAGAACACAGTCTGTCATCACTATCATATTGGAATAGATCCTTGCAGACCTTCAGACCATGAACCAATTGAGTTGTCAATTCATATTGACTTCCTAAACACCATCAAATCCACAGAATAAGATTTTTGCATTTTCAGAGCTCACCGGACCTATTTGTGTCACTCTATCACCTCTGAACAACTGCCAAAACTAGTTTTACTCAAGTGGCCATAACTTCTTCAGATCTTCATGAGGACCTCTCAAAACTTTACTGGATCATCTTAGGACACATATCTACAAACCCTTTGATGTGCATCCTCTAACGTTCGTCTTAGCTGGGATCTTTACCTCACTATCTTCACTATTCTTCTCTATTCTTGATAGGACTAATTTTCTCAATATCCTCAGCATACAACTCATCCAATCCTTGACATCAATGCAACAGGAGTATGTTGACATCAATGACAACACCGGTTAGGCCCATACTTGCAACAATCTCTCCCTTTGTCATTGATGGCAACATATGATGTGAAAAACTATTTTGACCATCAAGACAAGAACTTCTCCTTACTGACTGTCATAATCCCCCTATCAACAACAACCATTCACATGTCTTCTCTTCCTTTACTACTCCCCTTTGATCAGCAATCACTTTTTTTTTCACATGTCTTCTCTCCCCCTTTGACATCAATGGCAAAGGGCACATACTTGCATCAATACCAACTACTCCCCCTGAGTAGCAGCTTCCCATCATCAATCCAGACCACAAGATATGACTATGAGATCCACCAGACTGATGCACATCAGTGCACCTTAATTCAGAACCAGAGGGGTAATAACCCCTAACTTCTCCCTGAGATACTCAAAAGAGTCCTTAGGTAGAGGTTTGGTAAAGATGTCTGCAATCTGATCCTTGGAGGGCACAAACTCCAATCTGACTTCATTTTTGTTCACCTGCTCTCTCAAAAAATGAAACTTGATGGATATATGTTTTGTCTTTGAATGTAACACCAGATTCTTTGAAATGTTTATTGCACTTGAGTTGTCACAGAAGATTGTGATAGGTTCTTCATATTCCACTCTAATGTCCCTTAGCATTTGCTTCATCCACAATACTTGAGTGCAACTATCTGCTGCTGCAATATATTCTACTTCTACAGTGGACAGAGATATTGCCTCTTGTTTCTTGCTCAGCCAAGAAACCAATCTTTTCCCTAAAAAGAATGCTCCACCACTGGTACTCTTTCGGTCATCCACATCTCTTTCCCAATCCGCATTTGTATATGCATGAAGTGAGAAATCATGATCTCTAGGATACCATAAACCATACTCAACTGTCCCTTTTAGATATCTAAGAATCCTCTTGATTTCCATGACATGAGATTCTCTAGGATCAGCTTGGAATCTAGAAACAAGACCAATGGCATTCATAATGTCAAGTCTAGTTTGAGTAAGATACAATAGTCCTCCAATTATTGACCTGCACTTTTTCTGATCATCCTTAGGAGAGTCATCATCTTTGCTCAATTTACATCCAGTTGCCATGGGAGTACTCATTGGTTTTGAGTCTTCCATCCCAAACTTCTTCAACAATTCTTTCACATATTTGGTCTGTGAAATGAAGATTCCTTTCTTTGTTTGAGTGATTTGTAGACCCAAGAAGAAATTCATTTCCCCAAACATAGACATTTCAAATTCACTTTTCATTTGATTTGCAAAAGTCTTGCACATACTATCTCTTCCTCCAAAAATGATATCATCAACAAATACTTCAACAATCAAAATATTTTCATGATCAATTTTGAAGTACAAGTTACTGTCAGTAGTACCTTTGTTGAAACCAATCTTCAAAAGATACTTATCTAGTCTTTCATACCAGGCTCTTGGGGCTTGTTTGAGTCAATACAGTGCTTTCTTCAACTTGCAAACCATATCACCATGATCAGACAATTGAAATCCATCCGGTTGCTCAATGTATACTTCTTCTTCCAAGTCACCATTCAAGAAGGCTAACTTGACATCCATTTGATATACTTTGAAATCCTTGAAGGAAGCAAAGGTAAGAAATAATCTGACTGCTTCAATTCTTGCCACCAGAGCAAAAGTTTCTTCAAAATCAACTCCTGGGTAAATGCAAGAAGTTGTGTCCACTTAAGGTGGAAGTTTCAGAGTTAGAAAAAAATCTGAAATCGTGTTAACCAAAATGGGATCCCGCTTTTTATGAAATGGGATCCCGTTTTTCTTCGGGATCCCGAGCCAAAAGCGGGATCCCGTTTTCTAGAAACGGGATCCCATTTTGAGTTTCATAAAAGGTTAATATTTTAACCTTTATGAAACGGGATCCTGTTATTTAAAATTTGAATTTTAAGCTTGGGTTTTGCTTTGTAACCCGATTTGAGAAATGCTTTGGGGACCCGAACCTGACCTCTGGACCTGGTTTGACTTGCAACTTGAAGGTCCTTGAAGGTCCTGTCAATGTCACAACAAAATAGTGACTTTGGGCATATATCTAAAGGTCTATTTTGCAGAATATTTTGATAGAATTAAAACCCATTATAGATGAGATAGTCTAGATTCCAAATATATAATTTTTTTTACAATTGGATTAATTTTTCTATTTTTTAATCAATTTCTGATGAAATAGGTCCATAAACTTGAATTATCATGGTTTTTTAGTATTTTAATAACTTTTTATTAAAATATTTTTTTGTAAAAAAAATTGTAGGAAAATGTACTTTAGACAATTCTTTTCAATTTAAAAAAAAAAATTCAAAAAATGTTAAGTTTAGGTCATCTTATGTGTGACGTACACTATGATTTTTTAAAAGACCAAAAATGGCCAATAAAAAATTAATTAAAAAAAATATTCTATAAAAAATTCTAAAAAAATATGGAAAACGTGCTTCAATGAGTTACAAATCGTTTTCCAAAGGGATTTTCAAAAATATGATTATTTAGGTCAAAATATGGATGACGTACACGTACATGGTATAGTAAAAAAAAGTGACTTTTAAATAGTGGTTTTTAGAAACGCCTATTCAAAATCAATTTCTATCATCTGGGTATTGAAAAAAATTACATATTTGGAAACTAGACTCCGAGTACTACATTTCATATTTAGTGACTTTTTTCAAGCTTTCACCTTTAAGTGCTTCAAATTTTTAGGTCAAATGTGACAAATTCTGAAAATCAGGGAAAACACTTCCACTTTTTGGCCAATAAGTGGACACAACTTCTTGCACACACCCTCCTTCTACTTGGGAATAACCCTTGCAGACCAATCTGGCTTTGTTTCTGACTACTTCACCATCTTCATTCAGTTTATTCTGGAAGACCCATTTGGTTCCAATCACATTTTTGTTTCTAGGTCTAGGAACAAGATCCCAAGTGTGATTTTTCTCAATTTGCATCAACTCTTCCTTCATTGCTTTAGTCCAGCTTTCATCACTACATGCTCCATTCACTGTCTCTGGTTCAATCTTTGAAATCAGACAATAATTTTCTGAGTCTTGAGCAATCTTTCTTCTTGTTTGAACACCTTTGCTTTTATCACCTATGATCTGATCTTCAGAGTGATTCAATCTTGCATACTTGGGAATTTTGGGAGTTTCTTACACTTCTATTTCTTGAACAGGTTCATTCAAACTTATCTCTTTTTCTTGATTCTCTGGATCAATCTGGATCTGAATTTCAGAAGGGGCTTGGACCAAAACATCATTCTGATCATCTTCATCATATTCATAAAACCTTGAGGGTTTTTCAACACTTTCATCAACCTTCACATTTGTACTTTCTATCATCTTTCTCAATCTCTTGTTATAATACCGGTATGCTTTGCTTTGAGTAGAATAACCCAAGAATATTGCTTCATCACTTCTAGCATCAAATTTGCCAAGGTCTTCATCTCTTTTAATATAACATTTGCTACCAAAGACTCTGAAATGCTTCACAGTGGGAGTGATGCCAAACCAGAGTTCATAAGGGGTCTTACTAGTATTGCTTCTAATTTGTACTCGATTAAGAGTATAGACAGCAATGCTTACATCTTCTCTCCAGTAGATCTGAGGAACATTTGCTTCCATCATCATGGTTCTAGATGCTTTCTGGATGGTTCGGTTCTTTCTTTCCATTACACCATTCTGCTGTGGAGTCCTTCGAGCAGACAATTGTCTTTTTATCCCATGTTTCTCACAGAATTTTATGAACTCACCGGATGTGAATTCTCCACCTCTATCAGACCTCAAACATTTTATGTTTAATCTAGTTTCATTCTCTACCATAGCTTTGAATATTTTAAACTTCTCAAGAGCCTCAGATTTCTCTTTCAGAAAAGTCACCCACATCATCCGAGAGTGGTCATCAATTAATAACATGAAGTATCTATCACCTTGCAAACTCATGATTCTTATCAGACCACATAGATCAATATGAACTAAGTCCAATAATCCAGTAGAAGATTGTTCCTTACTTTTGAATGTGACTCTGCTTTGCTTACCCAACTGACACTCTTTACACAAACTATTAGTAGGTTTCACCAGTCTTGGAAGATCTCTTACAGCCTGAGTGTCACTTATCTTGATGATATTATCAAAATTCACATGACACATTCTCCTATGCCACAACTAGGTCTGATCAATTTGAACAAATAAACAACTTTTACCAGTACCAACCAAGTGGAAGATGTTACCTTTTGCTTGAGTACCGGATGCAATCTCTATTCCGAAACTTTCAAAGATCTTACATTTTCCATTTTTAAATCGGTGATCATAGCCTTTGTCCACCAACTGTCCAACACTGAGAAGATTGTGCTTCAGACCTTCAACATATAGTACATTACTGGTTTTGTTCTTTCCATCAAAAGAAATAGTTCCTCTACCTCTGATCTTGTCAGCAGAATTATCACCAAATTTTACAACTCCACCTTCATATATTTCCAAATCTATAAACTTATTTTTGTCACCTGTCATATGGTGGGAGCACCCACTGTCAATGACCCAATCATCCTTTTCTTCAACCTGGGCAGCCATAGCTCTTTCTACCATTTTATGATTGACAAATTCATAGGGCATTGGATCTTCTTCCTTGATGGCAATAAACACCCAATCACTTCCGAGTTTGTTTCCTATCTCTGATTCATCATCTGTTACTCCATCATCATCTTCATGAACATAGTAACACTTCTTTTGAAATCTTGATCTATTAGGGTTTGGCCTAGAAAATTTTTCCAGACACCTTGAGGCAAAGTGACCAATCTTATTGCAGTTAAAACATTTGAAAGGTAATGTTCCTTCATACTTACCGGATCCTCTTGGCAGTCTTTTTGCAATGAGAGCCTCAAGATGTTCGGCTTCTAATTCATCCTCTTCCAGATCTTTTCTTGCTTTCTCATACCAAGAAGATTTTCTTGAGGAACTTTCTCCTGGATCATATCTTTGTTTGCCTTTTGTAGAGACACTAGCTTTGAATGTTGATTCATTCTTGGGAAGTGCATCACCAAACTTAGCTAACTCGAATGCAGATATCTTACCAACCAATTGAATCCTTGTGATAGTTGTTAAGGATCTGATTTCCTCAATAGTAGCAACTTTGTATTTATAAGCAGGAGGTAAGGACCTGAGAACCTTAGCAACAATTTCATGTTCATCCAGAACTCCACCAGCACATCTGATACCACAAACAAGCTCATTTTCTTTTGTCATGTAAGAAGTGATATTCTCATCTTTACTCATCTTCAGGTTTTCAAATTTTCCTTTCAGACTCTGTAGCTTGGCACATTTAACATACTTGTCTCCTTCATGCAGAAGTTCCAGTTT
Organism: Cunninghamia lanceolata; assembly: GCA_027924645.1. Classification (NCBI taxonomy): domain Eukaryota; kingdom Viridiplantae; phylum Streptophyta; class Pinopsida; order Cupressales; family Cupressaceae; genus Cunninghamia; species Cunninghamia lanceolata. The sequence continues at coordinate 1,974,795 of BSBN01001102.1, forward strand.
TTCCCAAATCTCATATGCAGTTTTTAGATCTATAACATTTGTCAATTCTGAATTAGATAAGGCACTAAGTAGAGCTTCTTTAGCCTGAAGATTATTTTCAGCATCTCTGATTTCATCTACAGTTCTCAGACCATTTTGTGGAGGAACATATTTCTTTGAATCCATGATCCAATATTGCATTCCCATACATTGCAAGTGACATTCCATGTGGCTTTTCCAAAGAGTGAAATTGGTTCTGTCAAACCTCGGGCTATCCTTCTTATAGGAAGACATCCTGGATCTCCTCAAGCAGTTAAGCTCTTTTAGAGGACTTAGCTCTAATACCAATTGTTAGAATCAAGATAGACAGCTGAGAGGGGGGTGAATCAGTTGTCCCAAAACTTCCTCTTATTAATCACTTAAAACCTTCTTGTAATTTAGCAGCATAATAATAAATCAATCATGGAAACATAATGCAACAATTCAAGAGTAGAAACACATTAACACATATGACAACAAGGTTTTGACGTGGAAAACCCAGTTAAGGGAAAAACCACGGGGTGATTAACCTAAGATTGTATTCTCTATTAAAAGAATAAAAGGAACAAAATGGCACATGCCAATTAGGGCTTACTGCCCGAGCACACTTCTCACAAGAGGCCCACTGCCTACAGGAGACACACTGTCTACAGAATAATAAATATTACATACTTGAACTGAAGAATAGTATCTTCACCATGCTTGAGTCAGTTCCATTTAAGCCCAATACTTCTTCTTTACTTTTCACACTTCTCCTCTCTACCACACTCTCATCTTGGCCAAGATACTTTTGAAATGACTTCACAACTCTTATTTATACAAGACATTGACTTTGGGACAATCATCCAAGTTGGTATACTTCACAGTGCAAATACACAAATACAACTAGACTAATTACAAAAGACTTCATGCAGATCATCACACTGTCGGCCACACAGATCTGGGACTTCAATCTTCTTTGAGGAACACGCCATGCATCGCAGAACATCTTCAAAATCATCTGCAAGATGTGTAACTCATCTGGTCGGCCAAACTTAGGAAGAACATCATCATCCAGAAGTAATTCTTCAATTACGAGCTCAATCTTTAATGCGGACCACCAACATGAACTAGACACAATCCAAAGACCTCCACAAGCTTGCCTGAATCACAAAGAACATCCACACTACTTCTGTTTACTGAAATCATTCTCTCCCTCATCTAGAACCTCAAGAACACAGTCTATCATCACTATCATATTGGAATAGATGCTTGCAAACCTTCAGACCACAAACCAATTGAGTTGTCAATTCATATTGACTTCCTAAACACTCCACCAAATCCGCAGAACAAGATATTACATTTCTGGAGCTCACCGGACCTATTTGTGTCACTCTATCACCTCTGAACAATTGCCAGAACCGATTTTACTCAAGTGGCCATAACTTCTTTAGATCTTCATGCAAACCTCTCAAAACTTTACTGGATCATCTTAGGACACATATCTACAAACCCTTTAATGTGCATCATTTGACGTTCATCTTAGCTGGGATCTTTACTTCACTATCTTCATTGTTCTTCTATGTTCCTAATAGGACTAATTTTCTCAATATCCTCAGCATACAACTCATCCAATCCTTGACATCAATGTAAAAGGAGTATGTTGACATCAATGACAACACTGGTTAGGCCCATACTTGCAACAAGATAATCCTCCCACTTGTATTGTTGATCCATGCAATACATTTTAACAAATCCTCCAACACTTGGTTTACCCTTTCAGTTTGTCCATCCATTTCAGGATGATAAACAGAGCTTATGTTCAACTGTGTACCATGTGAAGAGGACAAGGTTTGCCAAAACCTCAATGTCATCCATGCATCCCTATCTGAGATAATCTTCTCAAGAATTCCATGCAGTTTGAAAATCTCTTGAACAAATTTTTGAGCAATGATGGGTGCCCCATCCGTCAAGTTTCTCGGTATAAAATGGGTAGCTTTGGTGAGTCTATCCACCACAACCAAGATAGAATTGTGCATGTTCCTTGACATAGGAGGCCCTTGCACAAAGTCCATGCTTATAATTTTCCATTTCCACTCAGGAATTTCATGAGGGTATAATAATCTTGCTGGGTGTTGGTGTTTCACCTTCACCCTTTGGCATTTAATACAAGTAGCTACAAAATTTGTAGCATCCCTCTTCATTCCTTTCCAAAAATATAAAGGCTTTACATCAGCGAGTAACTTAGTTGCTCTAGGATGCCTAGAATATGGTGCAAAATGAACCTATTTCCATACCATATTCCTTAACTCTACTGAGTTAGGTACATACATCCTCCCTTTAAACCTTAATAACCCATTCGGTTCAAGGTTGAACCCCTCATATTTTAGATTCTGAGGATTCTCCTCAAAAGTTTGTTTTACCTGCTCGTAAAACTCATCTCCTTTAGATTTTTGTAGCACCTGACTTCTAAAATTAGAATGTATAGAGATCATAGAGAAGATGTGCCTTCTCCTAATTAAAGCATCTGCCACTCAATTTTCTTTTCCCTGAATATATTTAATCTCAAAATCATAATCCGAGATAAATTCTAGCCATCTTCTTTGATGGGCATTAAGATGGGGTTGAGTGAACAGATACTTGAGTCCTTGGTGATCTATTTTCAACTTGAAAGGTTTTCCAAGCAGGTGGTGTCTCCATATTTGAAGTGCGTGAATGACTGTTGCCAGTTCTAAATCATATGGGGAATAATTTTGTTCATAGTTTTTTAGTTTGCGTGATTCATATGTAATGACATGTCCATCCTGGACTAGTACACCACCTAAGCTTTCCCGTGAGGCATCGGTAATGACTACAAATTGACCTTCTGGATCAAGTACTTTCAATATTGGGGTTGAAGTCAATTTTTCTTTCAGTAGGTCAAAGGCCTCCTGGCACTTTTTTGACCATTCAAACTTCTTGCCCTTTCTTTGCAAGGAAGTTATAGGATGTGCAATTTTTGAGAAGTTTTTCACAAACTTCCTATAATAACTAGCAAGGCCCATGAAACTTCGGACCTCATGTACATTTCTTGGTTTTGGCCATTCAAAAATAACATTAATCTTAGTTGGGTCCACAGCTATTCCCTTACCCAAATACTATACTTCTTTCTAAAATAAAGTACAATTAGAGAGCTTCCCATATAACTTATGCTCTTTTAATCTCTGAAGAACAATTCTCAAATACTGCATATGTTCTTCTTCATTCTTAGAATAGATCAAAATGTCATCAAGGAATACTAAGAAAAACTTGTCTAGATAGTCTCTGAACACACTATTCATAAGATTCATAAACGTCATTGGTGTATTTGTCAATCCAAATGGTAGGACAATGAATTCATAATGTCCATATCTGGTTCTAAAGGTTGTCTAATGGATGTCTTCATCCTTCAACCTTAATTGGTGATATCCAGATCAAAGATCAATCTTGGAAAAAACTGTTGCACCCCTCATCTGGTCAAAAAGATCATGAATGCAAGGTAAAGGGTATTTATTCTTAATGGTTGCTTTGTTTAACATGCAGTAATCTATGCACAACCGGAAAGTGCCATCTTTCTTTTTCACAAAAATAACTGGCACTCCCCATGGTGACACACTGGGTCTAATCAATGGCAAAATCAAAGGCTCTTTTAGAAGGTAACCTTGGTAGTTCATCCAGAAATACATCCTCAAAGTCCCTCAGGAAAGGATACTTGTCCATATCTGATCTTTCCTGACTTATGGACTCCTTCATCCCAACTTCATTATGTTTTTAGGATTCATAAAACATTAAGTCATCTTGGAAGTAGGTTTCCTCTGATTCATCTATTTTTTCCATCTTGATAGAAAAAAGTTGACATCCCTTTCTCTATACCCTTTTCATTTGCAAGGAAGAAATTTGCCTTAATTTAACTTCCCTAGGTTTTCCTTGAAGAAAGACTTTGTTTCCTAAATCACCTAGGCATTCTACTATTTTGGCATAACAATCAACTTTGGCTCGATGTCTCCATAAATAATTTATCCCTAGGATAACATCATACAAGCCAAGTGGGGCTACATAAATATTTACTTCCATGGAAAAAGCTCATAATTTCAACCCGGGCCTCAAATAGGCATCGCTCTACCTGAGCCTTGGTGTGATTTGCATATTCTACAGACCAAGTGTTTTCCATGAATCCTACTTTTCTAGGTATTTTATTTACAATTTTGGGAGAAATAAAACATTCCGTAGCACTTGTATCAATTAAAACTGAAATCAGAACTCCAAATAAAATGCATGTTGTCTCTACGAGAGTTATTTGGTACTCAGCTTGTTGGTTGCTGTTAAGAACCCGTGTTTAGCCCTTCTCTTTACTATATTAGTATATTGTTGTTGGATGCATATGCTTTGTAAGTTGTCCTATGAGTATATGGTATTGTCCCACATTCATGGGGAGTAATGGTTGTTTAGTTAGACTTAGTATATAAGTATGTGTTTAGGCCTATGAAGGCACCGACGAATTTATTGTATTGAGCTTGTTTAAAGGAGGTTGCCCCTCAAAGTGGCCTACGATCAATAAATTCTTCTGTGTTCTGCTATTTCTGCTATATTGTTGTATTTTCATTATATTGTTGCAGGAGGTTCCTCTCATCTGGTATCAGAGCGCTTTCTTGGGCTCGCTGGGTGGAAATTCTGCCGATTTTTTTTGCAGTGGCCTCCAGGCACTGTATTTCTTGGGCTCGCTGGGTGGAAATTCTACCAAAAAAAAAAAATTTGCAGTAGCCTACAGGCGCTGTGCTTCTTACAGTAGTCTTTTTTCTTTGCATCTGTATCTGTATTGTTCATTTTAATTGTAGGTTCGGATCAGGGAATAATCTCTATCTGCTTAACTATGGGAAGTGCCTGGGCATAGCCCTAAAACTCATTGTGAGGAGTACCACAGGAACCCCGAAGTAGCTGGCCATTGAGAGGACCTGCCAGCGAAAAGGGCAACGACCCCTACCTGATTAACTAGTTCCCATTCGTGAGGTAAACCAAGAGCTGTCGTTTATGGCAAACTGGTTATCAGTTTTACCTGAGCCGTGGAGTGAGGGGTACTGCCCCAATATGCAAGCCGTTAGACAGCATTGGTATCCAAGTGAATCCCCTGAACCTTTAGGAAGCTAAACATACCTGGGGTCCATATCTATTACCAGCTGACAAATCAGTGTTGTTGCAGACCCTCTATTTTTTTGCCATCTCTTCCTTGTAGATTCCGTGCAGATCATTTCCAAAAAAAAAAAAAGTAAAAAAAATTCTATTTTTTCACCATATCTTCCTTGTTTTCACTCCATTTCCTCTGAAAATTCACTAGAACCCCTGAACTTCCATTCTGCATATTTCCTTCCTTGAGGACCATATCCTAAATTCCCCTTATCGAAGCCCAAAATCCCAAATTTGTCTATTTTTAGGGTTTGTCATAACTTCTTTGGCCATAGTGTTCATTTCCCATTTCTGCTCCCTTGTCCCTCTTCGACAGATTTTCTCATTCTTTCACCCCGCTTCTGACATCCTAATTTTTCTGCTTCCCTATCCCTCAAAAAGTGCCCAAACCCTAGGCAAACCCCCATTACCCATCTGAGTTTTTCCCAAATCCAAATTTTCCCTTACTAAAAAAGTTTTTGTTTCTATTTTTCTACCCATTCCAAAAAAAAAATCCTGGTTATGGTTGTCACCCGCACAGGAGAAAAAAACATGGAGAATGAACTTGTAGCCCTCGAGGCCAAACTCCAAGATCTAGATGAAAAAATTCTTGGTCTCAATCTTCAGCATTCAGCCATGAACAACAAGCGGCCACTAGAGTCTTCTGTAGACATTGGGTCCTCTTCTTCCAGCAATTTTCATGGGTCAAGGCTTGATTTTCCTTGCTTCAATGGTGATGATCTGACTGGATGGATCTACCAGGCCGAACAATATTTCAGCCTACATACTACTTTTGATGTCAACAAAGTTCCACTTGCATCCTTTCATTTGGAACATGACACCCTTGAATGGTTCCGTTGGTACATGAAGGTTCATGAAGAGCCAACATGGACAGATTTTTGCAAACTCATTTTGCAACGATTTGGCCCTAGTGCTTTTGATGACTTCACAGGTGCACTCACTAAACTTCGCCAAACTGGTACTATGAGAGACTATCAGACTGAATTTGAGAAATTGGCCAATCACACCAAAGGATTGTCTGATGAATTTTTCCAGAGTTGTTTTGTCAGCGGTCTGAAGGATGCAATCTGATCTGAGGTTAAAATGTTCCATCCTAGCACAATGATGGAAGCCCTAGGGTTGGCTAAGTTGGCAGAGGACAAGATCACAGCTCAACAACGCTCCAAATCCACTTTTGTTCCATTTAGAAATATGGGTTCCCAAAGACCTCCAATCACGCCAGCTCCTAGAACAACACCTATCAAGCATTTGTCTGAAGCTGAGATGAGGGCACGTAGAGAAAAAGGGATTTGTTATAATTGTGATGAGAAATTCACTTGGGGACATAGATGTGTTCAGCAAAAGCTCTATCTCTTGGATGTGGATTCCCCACCTGCACCTGAAGTTTATGAAGATGCTCAGGATACAGTAGATGATCAAGTCGACATTCAGCAACCGCATGTTGACTCTCCTTCTCAAGAAGACCACCCAGAGATCTCTCTCCAGGCTTTAGTAGGAGTCACCACCCCACAAACCATGTGGGTCAAGGGTTACTTCAAGAAGCTCCCTCTTACAATACTCATTGATTCTGGTAGCACTCATAACTTCATTGACCCTTAGATCGCCACACAGGCTGATTGTTTTATCCATCCTTGCTCCAGCTTCGAAGTCATGATTGCCAATGGGGGCACATTACCTTACAAAGGGAAGTGTCGCAATGTGTGTCTCTCTATTGGAGATTATAACCTGCGCTCTGACATGTTTGCCTTGCCCTTAGGCAGATGTGATGTTGTTTTGGGTGCTCAATGGTTAAGCACACTTGGCCCATCTTATGGGATTTTGCTGAACTTTGGATGCAGTTTTCTGACAATGGGCAACAACACACATTGAAGGGCTTACAACCAGGGTCTCTCAACATCATCAATTCACATCACATGGAAAAGCTCCTTAAGAAGAATTCACACGGGGTCATCGCTCAGCTCCACTCCATTCAGATGCAACCATCAGCGGTCTCCACTAGTCCTTTGGATCTACAACAACTTTTGGATAGATATGCCTATGTTTTTGCGGAACCAGTGGGATTACCACCTTCACGTCTAGAGGACCATCATATTCAGCTCCTTCCTAGAAGCGTTCCTCCCAACATCAGGCCCTATCGCTACCCATTTCACCAAAAGACAGAGATTGAGATGCTCGTTTGGGACTTACTGAAGCAGGGTATTATTCACCCTAGTACGAGTTCTTTTTCTTCACTAGTTCTCCTTGTCTGAAAAAAAGATGGATCATAGCACCTCTACATTGACTTCTGAGCACTTAATCACATTACAATCAAAGATAAGTTTCTGATTCCTGTTGCTGATGAGCTTCATGGTGCTCATTTTTTCTCCAAGTTGGATCTTCGTTCTGGGTATCACCAAATTTGGGTTCATGAGGATGATATCCCTAAAATGGCTTTCCACACGCATGATGGCCACTATGAGTTTTTGGTCATGCCCTTTGGCCTCACTAATGCTCCTTCCACATTTCAGGCTTTGATGAATAAAATATTCTAGCCCTACTTGTGGAAATTCGTTCTGGTTTTCTTTGATGATATCCTCATCTATAGTACAACATGGGCTGAGCATCTCCAGCATCTGGATCTTGTACTGCAACTTCTCTCTGCTCATCATCTCTGTGTAAACTAGTCTAAATGTGTTTTTGGACAGGCAGAAGTGGAGTATCTTGGGCATATTGTTTCTGCCCAAGGGGTTCAAGTGGATCCTACCAACATAGACTCCATGACAAATTGGCCGCATCTTCAGACACTCAAGAGCCTCCGTGGTTTTCTGGGACTGACTGGCTACTACCGCAAGTTTGTCAAGGATTATGGGAAGATTGCCGCTCCATTAACAACTCTATTGAAAAAGGATGCTTTTACATGGACGCATGCTGCTGAGTGTGCATTTGAAAAATTGAAACAAGCCATGTGTACTACACCTGTTCTAGCTATGCCAAATTTTTCCAAGACCTTCACTATTGAGAGTGATGCTTGTAGCAATGGACTTGGTGTTGTTCTTCTTCAAGATGAACATCCCATTGCGTTCACTAGCAAAGCCCTTTTAGGTAAGAATTTAGTCCTCTCTACATATGAGAAGGAAATGATGGCTATTTTGCATGCAGTACAGAAGTGGCGGCCATACCTATTAGGGAATCATTTCTGCATCAAGACTAATCACCAGAGTCTGAAATATTTCCTTGAACAATGGGTCTCCTCCCCAGTACAATAGAAATGGGTTAGCAAACTCATGGGTTATGACTATGAAATCACTTACAAGAAAGGCAAGGACAATATTGTGGCGGATGCTCTTTCTCGCACATTTGATGACCAAGCTTCTCTTTCAACTATTTCTATGCCTGTTTTGAATTGGCTGGAATATGTCCAGCAAGGCTATGTCAATGATTCTTCATTATCTCAACTCATCCAACAGTTGACCCATAACCCTTCTGTTGTACCGCATTACTCTTGGGATGGTGCTTCTCTGAGATACAAGGGTCGTCTGGTGCTTCCCCAGACCACGGATCTTCAATAGGCTGTCTTCTATGAACTCCATGCTTCTCCATCAGCAGGGCACTCTGGGTTCCTCAAAACTTATGAGCGGACATGGCGTAACTTCTTTTGGAAGGGAATGAAAAGGGCAATTCAATAGATGGTGGCTGAATGTGATACCTGCCAGCGCCACAAGGGTGAAACGACACTCCTTCCTAGATTGCTTGAACCCTTGCCCACCCCTACATAGATTTGGACAGATATTTCTATGGATTTCATTGAGGTGCTCCCTAAATCTGGAGGGAAGACAGTGATCTTGGTTGTGGTTGATCACCTCTTCAAATATAGTCATTTTTGTGCCATTAGCCATCCCTATACCGCCTCCTCCGTCACACAGATTTTCTTGGACCAGATCTTCCGTCTTCATGGAATCCCTTCTTCCATTGTCTCAGATTGTGATACCACTTTCCCCAGTCATTTTTGGACCGAACTCTTTCGCCACACTGGCACCACACTAAAGATCAGTTCTAGGTATCACCCACAAACAGATGGTCAGACTGAAGTTATCAACAAATGTTTGGAAACTTATCTTTGTTGTTTCACCTCAGAAAAATAGCATCAGTGGGCAAAGTGGCTCCCTCTCGCTGAATGGTGGTACAATACCTCCTACCACACTGCATCTAAAATGACTCCATATGAAGTGGTCTATGGTTAAGCACCGCCAATGCTCCTTCCATACCACCCCAACAGTTCACCAGTTCAGGCCGTTGACACGGTTCTCTGAACCCGAGCTCAAATCCTTCACATTTTGTAGGACAACCTTCACCTGGCAAGAAATCGCATGAAACAACAAGCTGATCAACACCGTTCTGAGCACACTTTTCAAGTAGGTGATATGGTTTTTATACATCTATAGCCCTACAAGCAATCCTCCCTAAAACTCAAAGGGCGTCAAAAGCTGGCTCCAAAGTTCTATGGGCCATATAAGGTTCTTCAGAAGATTGGGTCCATTGCGTATAAATTGGAGCTTCCTCCTTCTTCCCGCGTTCATCCAGTCTTTCATGTCTCTTGTCTCAAGCAAGTTCCTGGCACCAACATTAGAGCACAAACTATTTTACCAGAACTAGATAACGAAGGATCCATCATTTTGGAACCAGAGGCAATCCTCGACAGGCGCACCAGTCAGCTTTGTTCTCGATCCATCACTGAGGTCTTAATTCAGTGGTATGGCATGCAACCAGAGGATGCTACCTAGGAACCACTCCTTCAGATTCAGCATCAATTTCCACATCTTAAGCTTTGAGGACAAAGCTTTTCTATGAGGGAGGGGATGTTAAGAACCCATGTTTAGCCCTTCTCTTTACTATATTAGTATATTGTTGTTGGACACATATGCTTTATAAGTCGTCCTGTGAGTATATGGTATTATCCCACATTCATGGGGAGTAATGGTTGTTTAGTTAGACTTAGTATATAAGTATGTGTTTAGGCCTATGAAGGCACCGATGAATTTATTGTATTGAGCTTGCTTAAAGGAGGTTGCCCCCTCGAAGTAGCCTACGATCAATAAATTCTTCTGTGTTCTGCTATTTCTGCTATACTGTTGTATTTTCATTATATTGTTGCAGGAGGTTCCTCTCAGTTGCCCATGACCGCATGGATACATTGTTGGAAAGCCACTTTCTAGGAGGGTAGAGGATTTCCTCTTGGTTGTACTCCCTATGATTTGTTGGGACACTGATTGGCTTAGTGATCTCCACCACAAGTGTAGCATCCATCAACTGGTCCTCACCTCTCTTGAGGTTTGTCAGAATTGTTTCCATTCTTCCTGGAGTGGTTGTTCCCCTTTTTCTCTCCCCTGGACTTAGTTTGTTTATTTTTGGCCCCTTTTTCATTCTTCTCTGGTATATTCCTATTTCTTCCCCTTTTTCCTTGAGGATTGAGAAAATTGAGACCAATTATATCTCTTGTGATTCCTTTCCCTATAGGCTGACATAGCCTTCAGGTTATGTTCTTGTCTGACGGCCTTCTTGTAGACCTCTTCCATAGTAGTTGGACCATGAACATTAACCTCTACCCCAATTTGGGTGTTCAACCCCATTATAAACTTCCGAACACATAATTTCTCATCTTGTTGATACTACGGCACATACTTCAACAATCAGGTGAATTTTTCCCAATATTCATTTACAGTCATATCAACCTATTTTAGGTTTTGAAAGTCTATAAGTTTTTTATCATAGAATAGTTGAGGCAACCATCATTGCCTAAAAAGTTTTATGAACCTGTCCCAAGTAAGGCTTGTAGACCTCAAGCCTAATTCCATCTTTTTGTTCATCCACCATGTGGATGCTTCACCTGCTAGCTGAAATGCTCCCTGTTGTGCAATTTTTGCACATCATCTCAAAAAATTTTATGCATGTCAAATTAGAAGTGAGGATTCAATGAGTTTCATATTAGAATGAGATTCAATCAAGTTTCAAATGGAGTTTTAGGGCACCCGACCTATATGAGTCAATGGCCATTCGAGATAAGTCTCTATCTATGTGCAAATAAAGTGCAGTCTTATATGGATTCAAAATAGATGCATATATCTGAGAGGCAAATCAACAACTACATCTTGGATTCAAAGGCACATTGAAATAAAAGGAGGAGTGGCCTATAAGTCCAAATGCAACCATCTAACTATGGTGGCCTCTTTAAGCAAAGCACAACCATGTAGCGATTAAAGACATGGATTTTAGGGTTCCAAATACAATGTACAGCATCTATTCGATCAAGTTTCAATCAATGGCTCAGAGAAGCAGAGGGAAGGAAGCAGTGGATGCTGCCAAGTGGCAACACGGCGGGCATTTGCAAAGTTCCAAGGAAACTTTTCTCCCAAAGAAGTGCCATTATAATGTGTGGCTGTAGCGGAAGGAGGATAAATATTTCTTTTAAAAAAATTTAAAAGAATAATGCAAGAGTCATGTGAATCTTACTTGGAAGGAGCTGAATTAATATTTAAATGCTAAGTCCTTTATGATGGTGGGCCCCTACAGATGTTTTAAAATAAAATAATAAGAGTCTCATTTTCTTATGATTCACGGGAGTCTATAAATAAGATTGAAATAATAAAGAGTCTTTTATTAATATGGAGATACATGTGGGACCCTCCCATCTAATAAAGCTAAGTGCTTTATTAAAATGTAAAGACTTGTATAAAGACTCATTTTGACACTTATTTTCACAGGAGATGAAAAAATACAGCCCTAGTTTTTTATTCACGTAGCCACTTTATTTTCATGGAAAGCAAAGTAAATGAGCAGGAATATTAGTTTTCACGTAGGCTAGAGAAGCTACAGCCATGGAGGGAAAACAAAAAGGAGGAGTTAATTGCAAAATCAGTTACCAGATCTAGATTTTGTGGGATTTTTAGTTGCAGATATTTTGGGGGCAGTTGCAAAGGATTTTCACAAAGGTTCTGGGTTATAAATACAAAGATCCGGGACATAATCATATAGAAGGAAATGACCACAAAAGTTACAGCAGCAGATCAGAGATATTTTTCTTTGCCTTAGTAAATGCTTCTCATGAGGGATGTGACATTTTATTTTGTGCAATTTTGCCTCTGTATTTTGTTCCCCGTCCAAATAATGAAAAGAAGTGATGCTTTGTGCAAATCTGAATGTGTCTCTATTTCTTGCTTCTTTCTTTCTATTTCTGGGCCTTTGATAAATCTATTTCAAATGCTGGGTAATTTATCATGCATATGCTCTTTAATTTTTCCAGTAAATCATTTAGGGTTTGATCATTGTGCTTTTGAGTTAGGAAATGAATCTGATGCATCATCATAGCAGTAGTTTAGGTATTTCTTTAATCTTGTTGTTTCTTCCCTTTTCCCCACAAACTTGAGAGAAGAGCCAGCTTCTTTAAAATCTGGAGGTTATTTCATGAACCAGTCCCACGTTCTTGAAGTTTCCCATGGTGGTGATGATTAACCCACAAATTTTAACATCAACAGTTTTTGGCACACCCAGTGGAACTGGAATCAAAGGTCTTTGTTTTCAATGAATCTTGCCCTATATTTTGTGGTTTTGGTGGAAAATCACTATCTTCTCATGGGAGCATGAATCCTCCACCTGGTGACTCTATTGGTGACTCTTTCTCAGGACTTTTCTTCTGCAAATCATGGCAGCCCCAGGTATCTATGTGCATCTGAATATTCCAACAAGGAATTTATCTTTTGTGACTTAGGATTCAAGTCCTCTTGTTCTTCAGCAACAAGGTCAAGTTTTTAATGCAACATGGAAATCATTGCCTCATTTTCTTGAGGATGGATCAATTTCTCCAGTAGACCATATTCAAGATGTGGCAAATTTATGCACCATTCACAATATCACAACTAAGAATGAAGCTCTTTTGCTACTGGCATCTTCCCTCAAAGGCAAAGCAAGGGAATGGTATAGAATTTTGTAGCCTAGTTCAGTCATTGGATGAGACTAGCTAGGTGAGCTCATCTACAAGTAATTCTAAGAAAAGATCAATGCTAGCACCCTCACTCAGAATCTCATCACAATCAAGAGGCATCCTATGGAGTCCATCTATGATTTCAATGCAAGATTTGACAAGGTATGGAAAAAATTCTCAGTTGATATGAGGCCTCCTCTAGTATTTGCATTTCTATATTATTTGAAGGCTTTAGACCCTGAGATTTCTGTTATGATTCAAGCCTTATGAGGTGAAACCCTACCCTAATCATATAATCTGGCTATTAGAGCTGATAATAACCTCATAGAGGCTGGTAAATTGTCTCCTCTTCCCTTAAAACCACTAATGCCTAATGCAAACAACCCATCTCAGGCTCTTTCTTGTAGCCAAGTGCATACTTGCTCTAATCCACCCACCCTCCCTGTTGATTTGTCAAATCATAAGGAGATGTTGGAAATAAAAGAACCCCTGAAATCCTTTGAAAATGAGATCAATGGGCTAAGAGATCAAGCCTCGTATCATGTTGATCCATACTTCATGCCTCAAAGTCCTTATGGACAGCAATATCAAGGCAGTTAGTTTGTGGAAGAAATCCTCCCTCAGGCACAAAAGAGACTCCTCTATTTTGAGAATTATTCTTTGCAAGCCTCCATGTCTACAAACCAGTCCATAGAAGCCACAGATTAGGTTCTTTGTCACTTTGATATCAAAGAAAATTTGAGTCTCAAAGATCAAAATGTAGGGAGAGAGCTAACTCCTATTTATTCAATATCTCCTTTTGGTTCTAAGCATTCTGCACCTGAGGCAAAGTGTGGTCCAAAAATTCAGTCAAGTAATGAAGAAGATTCAGATGATGCTTATGACTTCACTCTTCTAGAAGATGAAAAGTACTTTCATGAGAGTCTTGAAGTTGAAAAGTACTAGGTAACATATGATGCAACATCTGAACCTCATCTTGAGGAAGAAACTGTAAAGGACATTTCTACAGAGTCTACAAAGGGTGACTTCTTTTATTTTTATCATGAGTTTTCACATCTTGAGGAAGATAGTCCAAAGATGCATCAGCAGCATGAAGAATGCAATGAGGATTTATTCTCACTTTTTCAACAAGGATATCAAATTATGGATGGAGAAGATCCCACCATTGAGCAAATGAATGGTTGTTTTGTAAAGCCTCTTGTAGAAGATCATGAAGAGCATGTTCAGAAGAAAGTATGTGGAAGAGCTGATATGTTTTCTATTTTTGAAAATGGGTACTCTCTTTTTTCTTGATGAAAATTCACAAGTGCACATAAAGATTCGTGACAATGAGGTCTCAAGAAACATTTGTAATGATAAAGAGTCACATAAAGAGTTGGATCATACTATGTTCATCTTGCAATAAGACATTCCAATTAGATTCAAGACTATTATTGGCAGCTCCGTCACTTGCACACTTGATTTCGATACTATCTTGAGTCATGAACCTGTGGAAGAGCATAAAAAAGAGATCACTGATGAAGTTCTATTGATAGAAGCCTTGAAATGCAAGCAGAAAAATTGAGCTCCAACACTTGATTTTCCCTTCCCACCCTCTGTTGAAGCAAGAACCGTGTGTAGATTAGCCTGATTGATACTTTCATGGCAAGGATGAGTCTCTGGAATGCAGGAAGGCAAAAAGGTACAAGTTCCTGTTATACTTTTTCATGTATTTCATTTGGTCGATTCTCAATGCAATTTGGATCAATTAGAGAAGAATAATAAGATATGACAGTTATTTTTCTATTCCTATGAATGGGTATGTCCTTGTGTGTTCCATATGTCAGTAATTTAGTCTCAAAGGCCCAGTAATAAGTTGCGGTTGCAACATTAGATAGTTTCAAATTCATTTGTTTACTTTCAATAAGTCTCGGTTGCTGCAATAAAGGGTGAAAGGTCAGTTTCTATGGTTTAGCTATGGTTAGTTTTAGTGATCATCAGTTGGTTTCAGTTGTGGAATATGTTTAGTTCAGCGGTGTTTCTAAATCATCCATTTGTATCAGTTTGTATCAATTTGATTGTACAGGTTTTGGGTGCCAATCTATTTTAAGTTGGATGAATGTTTCAATTTTAGTGTATTTGACTCTATTGCCCAATAGATAAGGCCTATTTTTTGGGTTTGCAATGAGTAGGCTCACTTTCCCAGCCAGTCGCCAAGAACTGTTGTGCAATTTTTGCACATCATCTCAAAAAAATTTATGCATGTCAAATTAGTAGTGAGGATTCAGTGAGTTTCATATCAAAATGAGATTCAATCAAGTTCCAAATGTAGTTTTAGGGCACTCGACCTATATGAGTCAATGGTCATTCGAGATAAGTCTCTACCTATGTGCAACTAAGTGCAATCTTATATGGATTCAAAATAGATGCATATATCTGAGAGGAAAATCAACTACATCTTGGATTCAGAGGCACATTGAAATAAAAGGAGTGGCCTATAAGTCCAAGTTGTAACCATCTAACTATGGCGGCCTCTTTAAGCATCTAGCACAACCATGAAGCGATTAAAGATGTAGGTTTTAGGGTTCCAAATACAATGCACAGCATCCATTAGATTAAGTTTCAATCAATGGCTTGAAGAAGCAGAGGGAAGGAAGTAGTGGAGGCTGCCAAGTGGCAACACGGTGCGCATTTGCAAAGCTCCAAGGAATTTTTTCTCCCAAAGAAGCGCCATTATGACGTGTGGCTGAAGCGAAAGGAGGAAAAATGTTTCTTTTAAAATATTTTAAAAGAATAATGCAAGAGTCACATGAATCTTAGTTGGAAGGAGATAAATTAATATTTTAAATGCTAAGTCCTTTATGATGGTGGCCCCCCTACAAATGTTTTAAAATAAAATAATAAGAGTCTCATTTTCTTATGATTCACAGGAGTCTATAAATAAGATTGAAATAATAAAGAGTCCTTTATTAATATGGAGATACATGTGGGACCCTCCCAGCTAATAAAGCTAAGTGCTTTATTAAAATCTGAAGACTTGTATAAAGACTCATTTTGACACTTATTTTCACAGGGGATGAAAAAATGCAACCCTAGTTTTTTATTCATGTAGCTACTTTATTTTCACAACAAGCAAAGTAAATGCGCAAGAATATTAGTTTTCACATAGGCCAAAGAAGCTACAGCCATAGAGGGAAAATAGAAAGGAGGAGTTAACTGCAGAATCAGTTACTAGATATAGATTTTGTGAGATTTTCAGTTGCAGATATTTTAAGGGCCATTGCAAAGGAATTTCACAAAGGTTTTGTATTATAAATACAAAGATCCGAGACATAACCATATAGAAGGAAATGACCACAGAAGTTACAGCAATAGATCAGAGATATTTTTCTTTACCTCAATAAATGCTTCTCATGAGGGATGTAACATTTTATTTTGTGCAATTTTGCCTCTATATTTTGTTCCCCGTCTAAATAATGAAAAGAAGTGATGCTTTGTGCAAATATGAAAATGTCTCTATTTCTTGCTTCTTTCTTTCTTTCTATTTTTGGGCCTTTGATAAATCTGTTTCAAATGCTGGGTAATTAATCATGCATCTGCTCTTTAATTTTTCTAGTAAATCATTTAGGGTTTGATCATTGTGCTTTTGAGTTAGGAAATGAATCTAGCGCATCACCATAGCAATAGTTTAGGGTATTTCTTTAATCTTGTTTTTTCTTCCCTTTTCCCCACAAGCTCGTGAGAAGAGCCGGCTTCTTTAAAATCTGGAGGTTATTTCATGAACCAATCCCACGTTCTTGAAGTTTCCAATGTTGGTGATGATTAACCCACAAATTTTAACACCAACACTCCCCACACAACTTTGGTAACCCCATTATAATTTCTAATTTAAAAATACTTCTCCATCTCCATAAGCCATACCTCTGCAGCATCTCCACTGATGGATCCATAAAATTTAGGTGGCATGACCTTTTTCATGTCATGAGATAGTTCCATAGCCATAAGGCTCCTCTTATCCCCTTCCTATCTATCCGCATAGTTATTTTCTCTGTCCTAGCTTTGGGTGGTGTCATTATGGCATTCCTCGCCATCACCCCCATCATAATCATCTTGCCTATCTGCTGACTGACCTCCTACTTTATGTTCAAGAGTTTCCACCCTCACCCTTGTTTCTTTCAACAAAGTCAAGATTTGGTCTAATTTAGACTCGGATTGCCCTGAAGGTGCTCCTTCATCTCGGCTATCCTCCATTCTAGTTCTAACTCAAACCTTTACTGCAATCTACTTCTTCTTGAAGTTTGCAAATTAATCATGGATTAGTTTTTCCATGATAGATAATTCATTTATTTTACAAATCTATTCACATTCATGTAATCTTTAACAACAAATGAAAGATTGTCAAAATTTGCCATTGCATTATAGTTTCCATTGGATTATATATAATCCACCAAAATTACAAAATTGTGCTTACACCTTGCTCCTTCAAGTCATTTACAATTTGGGATAGCTTCCCATATTCATGGTTTCTTTTCAATCTTAGGAGACGATGATACACAATGGTATTCCTTCACATCCTCCTTAGGTTCATGACAATCTTTAGGGTTATTTCCCTCAGCTGGTGCTTTAGAGGCAGAGGGTGTTTCTGATGCTTCAGTAGAGTTAGGGGCAGTCATCCTTTCAGCTTTCCTTAACTCTTGCTTGATGCGTTTCATGGCATCATCCAAAGTTTCCTCATTAGATAGCCATGCTCCTACCATGCATCCATATTATTCATGTTTCTCCTTCATGGAGGCTCGTTCCTTCAAGATCTTTTGTTGGCATAGGTAATGTCCATGTTTTGTTACCTTCTTTCGAGGTGTGGTTCTAATTTTTACCATTCTGGCATAGAACATCCAATCATTAGCATACTTAATGTTGGATACAATAATCATTAAGTAGTGAGCTCATTAGCTCCATGTATTGAACCTGGTAGCTCTAATACCATATGTAACATCACTATCCATAATGCTCAAGATTTAACATAAACATGTATCTTAATCAAGTGATTAAACAAAAAGAAACATAATATTTTCATCAATTAAGCATGTCAATCTAATCATGATATAACAAAGCTACATTTTAGTAAACATTTACAAATCTTTAGTGAGTAACTATCACTAATCAAGTACAAGATATGCTCAAGGCATTATAGTTCAATTAATAATTTACAATAGACCCTCTAGTCATAAATGCAAATACTGTATCTGGAACCAATGACATCTGTCTCCATTAGCCTCAGCTTGTCTCATGCTTGGGAAGGAGAGCATCATCCTGGTACTTTTCCTCCAACCACGAACCTACGGTCCCCCGCTCAACTTCCTAACTAGAAGTGGCCCTACCCTTCTCAGAAAGGTTAGACATTAGTAACCATTAGGTTAATCATATGAGTATTTGGTGTTGTGCCCTTCCTAATGTATCACGGTCACACACTATAGATCCACTCTAACTTGTATGATACTACTAGAGACACTATGCCATCTAGAACACTGTGGACCGACAATGCATGCAGAGACAGATGCATTACTTTGGCCAAAGATTTACATACATACGCGTTGCACAATGAATGTCGTCATATGTCCACCACCCTAACTTGACTTAAGATATCATGTCCTACAGTAAGTTCTTATCAACCTTGTTCTTTAGGTCTAGTATGAGTGGGATCAATTTGATTCATTATCCATACTTGAACATTTGACTCCCATCATAAGTTGGTTACAACTAAATAGGTTACTTTTGTAATGATGAACTAGTGACTCCTTGTCACCTTGTTCCTCGTTAAACTCATATCACAATTCGACCAATTTTCACCACCTTGGGTCTTCTATGGTCTACAATTTTGATAACAAATCATCATATAGGATGAAGTCATAATCATGGTACACAA
Source organism: Cunninghamia lanceolata (assembly GCA_027924645.1). Lineage (NCBI taxonomy): Eukaryota > Viridiplantae > Streptophyta > Pinopsida > Cupressales > Cupressaceae > Cunninghamia > Cunninghamia lanceolata. Next base: position 1,993,847 of record BSBN01001102.1, read on the forward strand.
GACATACCTTGCCTTAGTATAATAGAATGGTTTCATTATGCTAAATAGCTTTTATTATCTTTACAAGCTTTAGGAACTAAACCCCATTCTTAATAGTTTACAAATGAGAATAAATAAAGAGATCATAACTTGTATCTTTAACTAACATGTCTTAATTTAGACACATAGAACAAATCTATAGTATTCCTTCAACACAAATAAGTTTTTATGTGTTTAGACCATGATCTCAAAAGATTTCACCACCTCCATAATCGAGGGTTAAGGAGTACAATCCTGACAGTTCAAAATAACCCTTATTATATATATATCATAGTTAAGTATCCATGCATGCCAAACTTGTTAATAGTTTAAGTGTTGCAAACACAATAATTTTTAAGTGCCTTTACGGCTGTCACCACAGTCAACTAACTATATGATTCAATTATAGGCTATAATCATTAACTGGAGTCATTACCAGTTATGCAATGTTTCCATGCTGAGAGCACTTCAGCTCTAACTTTGTCATTATTTGATGGGTGCTTAACATGTTTTGAAGGCCTTCTTAGCCATAACGGCTTCAAGAACCTATTATCATAAAATGTGTAATGTATTATAGCTGGGTCGTAAGACCTTGAGCTCAGACACAGAAAAGAGTTTATCTCTATAAAGCTCAACCTTGTGACCTCAAGCTAGTGTTACAATAAAACCATATTGTAGTTGCTGCTCAGCTTTTAAGCCTCGAGCTTAATCACGGGAAAAGATTCAATGTTTCACTGCTCGGCCACACAGGCTGGAGCATAGTTTCAAGAAAAGATTATAATGTTTCATTATTCAACCTTGCGGCCTTGAACTTAGTCTCAAGAATGAATACTATGTGTTTCATTGCTCAGCGATATGACCTTGAGTTTAATCATAATAAAGTTTACTGTGTTGATAGCTCAGCCATAATGGCTTCAAGCCTACTCTCATCATAGAGATAACATGATAAGGCTCGGTATTAAGGTTTTGAACCACTGAAAGAATAAAGTTTTAAAACAATACTAGCTCGGTCGTATTGGCCTTAAGCCATGACTGTGAAGATATTAACATAAACCATGGCACAGCCTAACAGGCCTTGTGCCTTTGTGTTAATTATACAACAAGAAATATAATGCCATACTTTCTCTAATAGAGGTTCAACACAGTTATAACTTATTATACCAAAAGTAAATGGGAATTATGTCCACCATTTTACCTAGACAAGACTTTCGATAAGAATGTAGTTCCAGACCCAGTCTCTTTCAAACTTCTCATAGCTTCTTATCTCTCAATGGTTTCTCAGAAAAGCTTCACCACCTTCTTCACAAAAACTCACAACCATGAACCCTTCACTAGCAAAAAGTCCTCAACAGAAAGAAAACCCAAAACTTGTTAACCGACTAGCTCTTGGCATGCCGATTTGGGTGCAAACTACCACCCACTAGATCGGTTTCCACAAAAGGTGGCTTGATCAAGGCATCATGCACCTAAGAAGGATGATCTCAAAGCTCTCCTTCGTTCCTCAAGGCTGACTATACCAAATTAATACTATTCGATAGTATTAAATAATATGATAAGTAAAAATAATAATTACAATATTATAGAAATCAACCTACAAAGAGGTTCCCATAAAAAGATATACATATTTAATATTAAGGATTAACACTATATAAATGAAATCACAAAATAATTCACAACGAGATCATTGATTGTCGAGTTGAGTAATAATTCCCCGAAATCAACTATCATCCTTAGTCGAATGACTAGGGAATAATATCCTTGAGAACAAAAGGATAACAAGAGACCTCCTCATCTCTCAACATGATTGTCCCTTGACTTGAGATGATGTTCCAAGAACATCGTCTATCTGTCACCACTAGTTGTGATAACACTCACGATATAATGACTTACAAAGAACAAAATTACTAAGAAAGGAGAAATGACACATGACAACTTACGAATGGATTAGGACATAGAAGTCGATACTCAGATGGCTAATCAACTTTTTTCTTTCTTAATGTCTAACCCTTCCTCCAGGATGATACTCTCCTTCCTTCTTCGAAGGACATTCATTTTCCTATTCACACTCAGGACCACAAGATCATGATCAATGCATCATTATCTTATCTCATAATATAAATCATTTAATTTACAAAACTAATTAACAACAGTCATTACTCCATAATCCAAAATTAAATTAGATATTTCCACAATATCAAATCAGTTAACTATGACTAATCCTCCTGATTATCAGGCCAAGTTAATGATTAAGTCTAATTGTAAGTTGGGGATGTAACACCATAAGCGTGAAGAATAAACAAGTTCTAGTAATTATTTTTAAATTCATTTCACCTTTACATTTGCATAGACATACAGTCAAATCTTTAGTTCAAATAACTTATCCAAGATGATCCACTTTCACAACACATGCATTCACAATGTTAATAACATCCCAAGGAACATACTAAAGCAACCAAGACATTACAACACATCAATTCAAAAACTTAGAAATCATATAATCATAAAGTACATAACATAAGACATATTCACAATAAGTAAGAACACTCATACAATACAATACCACAATAAGACATGCCCAATCACACTAAGAGAAACTAACACTATACACTCAAGACCATAACACCTCCAAATGAGCCCTAAACCCTAAACCATGAACCCAAAACCCTCAGCCCTAAATGTTGAACCCTCCTTATGTAATGAGTCTAGGGTTGTCGTGCCTAAGCATCAATCCCTAAATTTGAACATAAAACTTTCAACCAAGTACCAAAAACCTTGAAACCTATACTATATACCATAAACTCAACCGTAACCCTAAATATTGAACCATGTGCCTTGATTATTAAACCATTAACAATGAACCTTAATGTTGAACCATGTAAATAGAAATCTAAATGTGAACATGAAATGATGATTACTCAATATAGATCACTAAATCTCAATGTTAAACATCAAATGTTGAACACTTAAAGTTGAAATTTGGACATTGAATATGAACACCAAACCCTAAACCATGAACTTTAAATGCTCATAACTAAATATCAAACCCTCCTTAAGTAATGAGGCTAGGATTGTGAAGCCTAAACATCAAGCCCTTAATTTGAACACTAAACTTTCAACCAAGAACCCAAAATCCAAAACCTTGAAACATAAACTCAATACCTTAAACTCAACCCTAACCCATAAAAGGTTGAACTTTGTACCTTGATTCTTGAATCATTTACAATGAACCTTAATTTGTTGAACGACATAAATAAATAACTAAATTTTTACATGAAATAATGAGTACTCAATATAGAGCACTAAATCTAAATGTTAAAGATTGAATGTTGAGCCCTTAATTTGAAATTCAAACCTCAAGTGTGAACCCAAAACCCTAAGCCATGAACTCTAAACCCTTATCCCTAAATGTTGAACCCTCCTTATGTAGAGAGCCTATGGTTGTGAAGCCTAAACATCAAGCCCTAAATTTGAACACTAAACTTTCAACCAAGAACCCAAAATATTGAACCCTCACACATAAACTCTATACTTTAAACTCAACCCTAACCCCTAAAGGAAGGTGCCTTAATTATTAAAATGTTAATGTAATGATCCTTAAAGTTGAACCATGTCAATCAACAACTTAATTTAAACACATAAAACAATGAGTAGTCAATATAGACCATTCAATATCAATGCTAAACATTGAAAGTTGAACCCTTAAAGTTAAAATTTGGACCTTGAATGTGAACCTTAAACCCTAAACCACAAACTATAAACCCTTTACCCTAAATGTTAAACCCTCCTTAAGTAATGAGCCCCATAAACATCAAACCCTAAATTTGAATTCTAAACTTTCAACCAAGAATAAGAACCAATGTGATAAAAAAATTAAATAATTAATAAAAATTTGAAAACCATGAAGACAACATTTTATCACATTAAATGTATAAATTTCAAATATATTTTTTAGGGTTAAAATTTATTCTTAAAAAAATTGGATAGATCTAATTTGACTTTTTTCATGCAATTTTTATCTTTAAAAAACCTACATGTGTGTGTATATATACATACATTTACATATATATGTATATGTATGTCTAGTTTCACTTGTCTGTCTCAAATGCAATGAATAATGTACAAGTGGATATTTTTGTGTAGAAGTTAGTGATTCACCAAAGCCTTCATTAGATTTGACTCCATTTATCCCCAGGATCTTGACTACAAATCTTTCATTCCATGACCTAGTGAATTCCACATGTGTGGATCTAAAGTTGGTTTAGATTTGTAGTTGTGGTTTTGACCCCATAACTTGTAAAGTCAAATTTCAAAATGCGTCCAAACTGACTTCCTCCCTACTAGCCTTTACTTTATAACTTGAGCATGAAATGTGTGATTTATGCACTAGGGTATTGTATAAAAGGAAAAACTCCAATTCATTTTTATCATTAAAGATCCATCAAGCATCTTCAATTCCAATCATCACATTATCACTTAGAGAGTATCATATCACATCATTTTATCATTGGATAGAAATACCATCTTAGTGATAGAGTAGATATACTACATGATTACTTGTGTGTCTTCAATCCTTGTTTAAATTGTTGAATCCACTCAAGGAGTTTGACTAAAGAGAATACCCCTTGCATAAAAAATTCAATGTTATCCACATATACTACCAAGTTGCAATCATAAGTTTGGATAACCAAGGTGAACAAGTTTCAAGTGATCAAGTGCTCGTGCAGGTCATTTATCAAGAAAATTATCCTTTTTGAGGAACCAAAGTAATATTTGTGAGTATGAAGGTCAATTTCATTGTCATGAAATTAAACTAGAGTAGAGAACAATTAATCTTGCAGTCTATTGGAGAAATACATTTCTCGATCTAATCATAGAGCATCATTTTGGATCACTAAGAGTAGTTCACGACAAAGTACTCTATTGCAACTTACAAATCTAATTCCATGTTCCCTACTTTATCATTTTGAGAAGCATGTTTTTTTTTGTTATTACTGTCTCAACTCTAACTAGATTAAATAAAATTTAAAAATCATTTTATTTTTTTGCCTCTTAGGGTTTGTGTTTTGTATGCCTATGCCAAGATCTCTCTATCCTTCTCATTTCCCTTTAAGGACTCTAGATTAAATCCGACAATGTCCATGACTCAAGCTACAAATTGTTAGGATTAAGGTTCTATCAACCTTGTAAATCCTATGATAGTTTCCACTATTCTTGGAAAGTTCCAAGGTTCTTGGAGAGTTCCAACATCCTTGAAGTTAGGGTGTTAATTTTGTAAATCTATTCATAATGGATGAAGGGTCCACTGACAACGGTTATTATTTAATTACTAGTATCGGTACTAATATGATTTTTACCTTGGGAAGGTAACAAGTGAAAAGTGGGTAGCCTTGAGTTTATTATTAGCTTTTGACATGTTGTAAGGAATTTGTTATTATTAGTCTCTTACATGTTGTAAGGAATCAACTAATATTGGATTGTCTAATGTTAGCAAATTATGGCAACATGTAAGAGGTTTAATCGAGGCTAATATTAGTCTATTTGTAAGATTCCCAAAGATGGGCATTGGATTTCCAAAGTTGGGTGCAACTCTCCATGTTGTCCCCAATAATGCTAGTAAATTATATTAAATAGAAAATTATTGAGTGAGGAAGTTTTTTGGTTATCAATGTCTCAATCACCTCCTCATTTCCATCCTAAACATTTATAAGAATGGTGGACAACCTGACCATATTCTCAACATGTTGAGCCCCTCCTTGTGTCTTATTTACTAATGTCTAAAACTTAACATGTGCCTCATGTTCAACTACTATGCCTTTTCAACAAAAGTACATGAAAGAGATGCCAATAAAGAGGAAGCTTGTTGTCTAATTTAATCCAACCTAGCTTTTTGTTCTCTCCCAATACAATGATGACCTCATCAAGAAGACAAACTAAAAATTTATAATGCTCCAAGAAAGAAAATATTTGATCATCTATATGATTTTCCACCAGACCCATCGTAACTAATTTTAAATATCCAAGGGTATGAGTAAGTTCAAGTTTTTCCATGAAACTCTTGTAGGTTGAAACCCTACCCATCATGTCATTATCCAATTCTAAAATATCATGCCTTATGTTTTTTCTCTAGGCAACAAATCAAGCAATCTATTAAACACATTAGACCCTTGTAGACAATTTTTATCAATCCACTTCTCAGTATTCTTTCCATGTGTGACTAGTTGGTCTAATTGCTTTTGCTAATTTTTTGGAATGTAAAATTTGTGATACAAAACCTGTGGAGCTTGATATGGTGTAAAGGAGAAGAGTAATGAGTTCGTTGAGATATTTTTTAGCTTTTAGGGTAGCTTTATCCTCACCATCCTTGAGAACTCTTTCCTTCATTTTTGTGGAGTTATATTAAAAAGGTTGACATTGCCTTGCCACAACCATTTTCCTAAATCTATCCTAACCACTTATAAATCTAAGGGCTTGACATCCTACACTAATTTTCTTTTAAGAGGAATAGTCATCTCAATGATCAAATATCATTATGTCCTCTTCATCCTAGATTACTGCTTTGATCTTTTAGGTGTTGATTCAAAAGAATAGAGGTAAGCTCTATAAAATCAATTTGATGTGAAGGAAATGTATACACCTAAAAATGGCTAAGTCGAATTAAATAAATATTTAATATTATTTTAATTCATATTCCTCTATCAATGAATAAATTCACTAATTTATTTATATGATTCACATCATCATAATTCTACAACAAATCAATTTATCAATTCTTCTTATGTCATCCCTAATTAAATAATTCTAAATTATTTAATCAATCATCATATCCCAAAGTCAAAAGTCCATAATTCCACATCCTCTAATTCCACATCATCCAATCCACCTCATCATGTTGCACACAATTAAATATTTTAATATTTATTTATCTATTTATCCTCACCCACATGTCCTATTATTCCTCCAACCATCCCTATTCTCATGAGTATGGTCTCCCCATGTCATCTTGGTCAAAACACACCTTGAGACACTTGTCCCATAAGTCCCTATATTCCTTCCAACCATCCTACAAACAAGGTCTCCTTCTTTGACCTTAACTCTATGGTCTTGGTGAGCCTTGTGACATGTGGCCTCACGTCACACCTTTCCCTCCACCTTTTCAAGGTGAGAGGAACATCTTTCATATTTTTCTCCCTCATCCCAACCAATTCGATCTCCACCATACACATCACAAGACTTCTTCTCCACCGTTGAGATCGTGACACTTGGAATTGGCCCCTCCTTGGCCTATAAAAGGAACCCTCATTCCCTCATTTCAACAATCCAAGAGCTTTGTAAACTTACTCTGCAGAAATTCTACCGGCATGCCTTTGGCAAAGTATCCTCATTGCATTTGCATAATCTCACTATCATCACAATCATCCAACCATGTTTCCATATCTCCATTATCCATCTTCATAGAGTTGCATTGTTAGTTTAATCTTCATTGCATTATCCATCTACAGCTATTCTCCTATTGTCATCTTCAACAGCAAGGAAGTACATACTTCTGAGAGCTCAACTCATTCATAAGATCGATATGAGATAGGCAACAATGGAAGCTACGAGGTGAATCATTCTACGAAGGTAATATCTTTGTTTATTGTATTTGCATCAATTTCATTGAGTTATTGGATAGTAAGTAATTTAATACTGTTGTTCATATTTCCTCTAAAATTTTTGGCACCCACCGTGGGGCCTAGCCCTGTTTTTAATCTCCATTTGAGTGTTTTTGTGAAGGTACTGTCATGATAGGTTGTTTCAGCGCATTCAGATTCTAGTCCTGCACATTCAAAGATTCCTGATGTGCATTTACCTTTCTGCACATTTAAGCCGTCTTTCTGCGCATTCACCACTTTTTTGTTGTGTAAAAATGTTTATGTGCATTCACTTAATAGTCTTGCACATTCACCATTTCTTTTTGCACATTTGTGCTTTCTACGCATTCACTGAGTAGTGCTACACATCTACTTCTTGTTCCTGCGCATTCACATTTTGACAGAAAGTTGTGTTGATTTGTAAAGCTTTTCCATACTAATTCTTCTTGTAGGTGTAGGAGCTTGGTTTAGTCATTTAGCTGCATTATAAATTCATCTAGATTTAATTAGGGGAAAGTAATTTGATATCTTCATGCAAATTTTCACCTAGATCTAATTAGGAGGAAGTAAATTGTATTGTTGCATTACAACTTGCACATAGTCCCAACCTAGGTGGATAAAATTGAACAAATTTTTCATTTTGCTATCTTACATTACAAACTCTCATTTAAGCTTAAATAGGGGAAAGTAATTTGTTTGATTCTTCAACAACAATCTTCACATAGATTTGTTTAGGAGGATAAAATTAACTATCTTTTCAAAGTTTTTACTATCTTGTCAATTTCTTGTGCTTGGTAGAGTAAAACACACTTAGTTTTAAATCTAGGAGGACAAAGAACAAGTGTATTCTATGTTTCAAAATGGTGATAGGACTATGCTCTCCCCTTTTTGGGTGATCAAAATGCCAAACTCATCATTTTATCTGTGTAACCTTTAGAAGACGCCTGCCCTTGGGATTGCGTTTCTTCCAAGTGGGGCGACCTCGAGTGGTAATGGGCTAAAGCCAAGCCACTTCTAAGCTACTTTAAATAAATTATGTTTGTGACAAAAGTCTCAAACAATGGGTGCTAGTGTGTTATACCGACAAAAGTTTCCCATAGTACCCATGTGGTGCATTTAAATCTGTTGAGCCTAACCTCTTCAGACTGGGAAGCCTCCATAATGGAGCAAATTGCCGCATGTATAACCACCTGAACAGATGCCCAAACTAAAATCCAATTGTTTTAGAAAGCCAAAAACCCCTATTTGTTGATGCAGGAGGTCAGACCTCTAAAGCCATCCAATGCCATACACTCATCTAGTGTGGAGACAGAAAATCCAACTCTTCGGAGGGATTGTAACTTGGTATGTGTGAGAAGTGAGTGCACTGTAAGGGGGGCCCGATTCTACCAAGTTACTAACTATCTACCTTTATGTAAGTTGCTGGAGTAAAATCCAAGTTGGAATTCAATAAATATTGTCCTTGCCATCCTTAGGATTGTACTTGTTTGTTTCACATTTATCAAAAATTGTATCAAATAACCATGGAAACTTCTTGTTTACTATGTTTTCTGGCAATAACTTGAGTCAAGATCAGTATCACAAACTTTAGAGCAACTTAGAAAAATGTGCAAAACAAGCCAAACTAAGACAAAAAGAAAAATTTATACAGTCCTGCGCATACACTGAATCTTGTTGTGCATACACCAAATCCTGCTGCGCATTCACACAATATTGTTGTTCATACACAAAATTCTACTGTGCATTCACTGCTGCTACGCATTTACAACACAGTGATGCGCATTTAAAATATAGTCCGGTGCATACGGAGTTGCACATCCATTAGGTAGAGCTGTGTATTTACCATTTCTTCCTACACATTTGATGTTGTGCATCCACAACAGAGAGTTGATCCATACAATTTGAGACAAAAGTGAAACCATTTCTGGATACCCTTTTTGCTCTAGTATACACTTGGAAAATAGCTTCAACCTTGCAGTCACATCCTCATACCATTTTTTACAACATCACCTTGGCATACCATTATCTTACTATCCAAACACATCAAACCAATCCAAAACTTGCATCAAGGCATAATTGATACTCTACCAATATCTAGCTAGTTTCATAATAGGATTCAAATCATCCTTCAAATCGAAACTATATTTGTGTATCTTGATAAAAGAATAGTCTACATCAATAGTGGAGATCATCTATCCCTATTTTGACTACCTTCTATATCAACACTTTGATTGCTATTACCACTATAGCTCAAGAACACCTTGTTTGGACAACCTAGAATCAATATAAAACCTTAGCAAAATCTAGTCTAAACATATCCAATCAAGTCCACCTCATATCAAAACATCAAACCAAGTCCACCAAGTCTCACAATCCAACTTCACCCACATCTCAAACTTGCATGGTTCAAACTAGGTCACAAGTGAAACAAAAGCAAAAAATGGGTTCCCTTCACAATAGTGGGCACGATTCTGATGAAGAGGAAATTAACCAAGAGGAAATTCTTAAACACCTCCAAGATCCAAAATTTCAAAAGATAATGAATAGGGTCGTTGCCACGGATCCACATAAATATTTTCTTATGCTACCTCAACAAGGAGCTAAGTTTCCCTCAGATTTTGATGTCTCAAATCTAAGAGAGAACAACGCGTCAAATGAAGCTGAGTCTTCAAAAGATGGCTCTAAAAATGACAAAGATGACTCCAAAAATGATAAAGATGCTTCTAAATCAGAAAAGGATAAGGATACACCCAATCCCTTGGACACATTAACAACACAAATCCAAGCCTTGCAACAACAATTGGTGGAAATCCAAAGTGGGACAACCTCAAAACACTACTCCCTTGAGGATATCTCACCTCATCCCTTTGATAAATCTTTGCTCATGATACCTTTTTCCCTCAAGGTTTGAGGTTCCAAAATTCAACAAATATAGAGGAAAATGTGATCCAAGAGATCATATAAGGGAATTTAGTGCCTCATGCCTAGAAGTCTCACACAATGAAACATATCTTATGTGACTATTCCCAAGAAGCTTAGGAGGACAAGTTATGGAGTGGTTCTCACGCCTACCTCCTGGCATCTGCACTTTTGACGAACTAGTAGACAAATTTGTCACACATTTCTCATACAATATCAAACATGAAATCTCCATGTTGGATCTTTGTAATAATAAACAAAAAGGGGGAGAATCTTTCGCCTCTTTCCTATAAAGATGGAGACAACTTGCAAGCAAGTGTCCCTACCACATACCGGAGAAATAAATGATAGAAATGTTTGTTCACAATCTATCCACGGAACTAAGCTATCAAATCCAAATACAATGTCCAACTACTTTTAGTAAGGTCATTGAAATGGCGCTACTCATTGAGAAAGCCTTGATAGAAAAGGGGCAAATTAAGCTATACAAAGACACCCCTAGTTCAAGCAACAATGGAGACAAGTCGTGATTCTAGACTAAGAACAAACCCATTGTGAATGATGGTGTAGTGGATGCTAAATGTGTGGTATAAAAACAACCAATCCTCAATCTATCAAACTGGCAAAACAACACACCATCCGCCAAACCTCAAAGCAATGAACAAAGACCAACCAACTTTCCTCCTAGAAGAAAGTTCACACCCCTTGGGGAGTCACTCGAATCTGCCCTTCAGAAGTTAATAGGGGGTTAACCTCATAACACTTCCACTGGTGTGAGAGTATGCACTAAAATTTAAACCTTCTTGGTGGAGTGATTTTGACTTTTGCGAATATCACTGAAGCAAAGGGCATAAAACTAATGATTGTCAAAGACTCAAACATGTCGTTCAAGACTTACTTGATCAAAAATGAATATCAATTGAAGGGCATACCTCTAATGACGAACATATAGCATTCAAGAATCCTCTTCCTCACTTTGAAAAAGGAGGACCATCAAACCAAAACAACAATGGTGCAGACAAAGTAAACTATAATAATGTTTCTTACAAGTACACCGTTAATCATATCGCAAAGTGATTCACACATCAATGTGATCACCATCAATAATAAGCCTGACTATAATGTGACAACTCATCATGGAAACATTACTCTACAAGGGGCTCCATCTAAATCATCCTCCACAATGAACCAATACAGCATCCTTGACCAACTCCATAAAACACCTACCAACATATCTATTTTGGAGTTATTGCGTCTATCCCCATCTCACAAAGCCATCCTAGAGAAGGCACTCTTGGAAACAACCGTTCCTACCAACCTTTCCCAAGAGCAATTCCAAGCTATGGTGGGTCATCTAACCACACCACATTTCTTATCTTTCACAGATAAAGATGATATGTCCATCAACTAACCACACAATGCATCCCTCCATATTGAGACCCAAATCTACAAACACCAAATAAAAAGGGTCCTAATAGATGGAGGTGCTGGTTTAAACATATGCATGTTAAAGTTAATCCTTGCATTGGGGTTTTTAGAGAATGCCATTGATCCTAAGAAGAAAGAACTTCCAAAGGAATGGTGGTCTTGCCAATATGGGTTGGGCCAGTAGAGAGAGATGTTGTGTGCCAAGTTCTAGACATGGAGCTAGCATATAACATCCTTCTAGGTAGACCTTGGATCCATGCGATGAAGGATATCCCATCAACATACCACCAATGTATTAAGTTCCCATACAATGGTCAAGAAATTACCATACAAGGTGACCCTGATCCATTCCAGTATTGCAACACCATCCAATCAAAAATAGAAGTTGTAATCCCCACCAATTGAGTAGCTTCCTCTTCTTCACACCATGTAGATCCAAGTTCTCTAGCTTCTACCTCCAAAACATTAGAGTTTAAAGTCAAAGTCAAGGACAAGGGTGTTGGAGAATATGTCATTGAGCAAACTTTCTGCCTAGCACAGTTGCCTATATCACCAAAATCCTATGGAAAGCCATTATTGAACAAGGCCAAGTCATTGGAGACTTCTAAGGGTTCTTTCATTAGATGGGGAAACCTATCGGATGAGAGTGATGAAAAATATGTCTTACAGTGGCTTTACAAAGATGAAGATAGCCAAACCACACCAAATGACCATCAACCTAAGCTACCCACTCAACAATATGGTCAAGGGTTTTCTATTTTACAAAGGATGGGATATGAAGGACATGGCCCCATAGGATTAAGGAAAGATGGTCTCATAGAACCAATTCAACCCTCTACCTCCACAGCCCAAGACACTACTAGGTTGGGATACAAGGGTAAAGAGAGGATCAAAGGTAAGGAGAAACTCCAAGCAAAAGACAAAGAAACAGCTACCACTAACCTAGTGGAACAAATTCACCACTTACAAGAAGCTAGTGAAATAGATTCCAATGAGTATGAATGGGACAGCCTCTTAGAAATGTCTTGTGAAGATAAAGGGGTTGACATGGTTCAATAGTATAGCTCTACTCACATGATGCATGAAGGACAAAGCTCTAGGGCTAGATCACTAGAGTTAAATCCACAATATACTAAAAATGAGCTTCACGAGGAGAGTGCGATGTCACACTTGACGAACCAACTTGAGGAGAGTACCATAATAGACCTTGTCAATACCTCTACCTATTCAAATGACTCCTCCATTCTAACCATCACCACCCTTGAATCGGATCAACTAGATGATCCATTACCCCTAGTGCCTCCTAAATTGATAGACTGGGATCTACCAAACACCCCTAACCTAGATACATTCCAAAATGATGATGCTATTATCAATTATCTAGAGATTAGGTACCATTTACCAGTAGGGGACCACAAGGTCAGCTTCACCATTGAACTTAACAATGTGGCATACTTTGGAGAGAGTGCCAATCCTTTTAATAAAAAAAATATAAAAATAAAAAGCAGATCTAATAGTGAAAACTGCTTCGCGACAGTGTTAATCATGAAAAAGGAAAAAGAAAAGACGTATCTAATGGTGAAAACCTCTGTGAGGTGCCAACAGATGAAGGGATTGACACTCTCTCCTGCCATGCACATCAGGAGAGATCTTTGATATTGATTGAACTAGCTCAACCAGTAAACATCAACATAGAAGAGAACCCAAGGATCATACACCTAGCTGAGTCATTATCTGAACAAGAGAGAATAGAATTCATGGAATTCTTCAAAAGAAAGAAGATAAATTTTGCTTGGTCTTACACTAACATGCATGGGTTGGATCCTGATCTTATCATGCATCATCTTTCACTAGCTCCAGGAGCTAAGCCAGTTAAATAGAAACTGAGAAAAATGTACCCACATATAGCATTAATGGTCAAAGAGGAACTAAAGAAACTACTAGATGTGGGGTTCATCAGAGCCATAGATTATCTAGAATGGGTTTCTAACATTATACATGTTTCCAAGCCAGATAAGTGAATCAGATTGTGTAACGACTTCAAAGATCTAAACAAGGCTTTTCCAAAAGATGACTTTCCTCTGCCAAACATAGCTATCATTGTCGATCTAACAGCAAGGCACACCATGTTGTCATTAATGGATGGGTTCTTTGGATATAGCCAAATCAAAATAGTGTTGGAGGATCAGCACAAAACAACATTCACATGTCCATGGGGTACCTATTGTTGGTGTGTCATGCCATTTGGACTAAAGAATGCAGGGGCAACATATAAGTGGTTAATGACTACAATCTTTCATGACATGATGCACACCATCATGGAAGATTACGTCGATGATATCCTAGGTAAGTCACTCACTAGAGAAGGACATCTTCAAGTCTTGGACAAGATTTTCATGAGACTAGAGCAATTTAATGTACAGTTAAATCCAAAAAAGTGTGTTTTCAGAGTCACATCTAGTAAACTCCTCGAATATATCAGATCAGCTAATGAAATAGAGGTGGACCTGGCCAAGGTAAAAGCAATCATGGAAATTTTGCCACCTAAGAATCTGAGTCAGTTGCAGTCTTTAGAAGGAAAGTTGTATTCCATCAGAAGGTTTATCTCTTAGTTGGCAAATAAGTGCCATCCATTCACACATCTCTTACACAAAAACATTCCATTCAAATGGGATGACATGTGTGAGCAAGCATTTCAGCATCTAAAGGAGTATCTAATGAACCCACCAGTCTCGATGCCACTGATTTAGGGCAAGCCACTGCTATTCTACATCTCAGCTACACCCATAGCTCTTGGAGCTCTGCTACCACAACAAAACTACGAAGGAAAAGAGCAAGCAATCTACTACATCAGTAGAACACTAGTAGGTTATGAGTTGTAGTATACACAAATTGAAAGAGCATGCCTTGCAGTTGTCTTTGCTTCACAAAAGTGGAGACACTACATGCTCTCACACTCTATCAAGCTAGTGGTGAAGATTGATCCATTAAAATACCTACTCAGCAAAGCTACCCTAATAGGTAGAATATCTAAATGGGTCATGATACTCAGTGAATTTGATATTGAGTATGTGGATAGAAGAGCAATAAAAGGACAAGTTATTGCAGATCAACTGGTGGATGCACCTTTGACAGATGACAACCCATTAAGATTTAAATTTCCAGATGAGTCTATCTTTAACATCACTACCACAACCTAGAAACTCTACTTTGATGGGTCATATACTCAACATGGACTTGAAGCAGGAATCTTGTTGGTAACACCACATGGAGATACAATCCCTAAGTCATATAGACTTCTATTTCCATGCACCAACAATGTGGCCGAGTATGAATCTCTAGTCATTTTCATTAAGATGGCAGTAGATTGGAAGCTCAGGGAACTTCATGTGTACGGCTACTCACAACTCATCATTAATCAAGTAAATGATGATTATCAAACTAAGGATGAGAAGCTGATACCATACAAGCGTATGGTGGATGACTTCAAGGAATATTTTATTGTGATATCCTTTGAGTAAATACCAAGATTGGAAAATAAAGTAGCAAATGCAATGGCTACTATTGCATCCCTCCTTGACATACCTGAAAATCATTCACGTTATGAATTCTTGGTGGAGCCAGTCTCCCATCCTGCTTATGAAATCCCAAAAACTAGCACTATTTACCACATCGTAGGGTCTGATTCTCCCTTCTATGGAAAAGTTTACACCTTTCTAAAAGAGAATATCCTACCACCTAACCTATCACACAACTAGAAATGAACATTCATACGTCAAGCATCCCAATATACCATCATCGCAGACACCCTGTATCAATGAGGTTTAGATGGTACTCTCCTTAGGTGTTTGGATAGTGAGGAATATCAAACTGCTCTGAGTGAAGTACATGAAGGAATATGTGGGACACACTCTAGTGGTCCTACCTTAGTGAAGAAACTCATGTGTCTCTGGTACTATTGGCTAAGCATGGAATCTGACTCCTATCATTTTGTCAAATGGTGCAAGAAATGCCAGATTCACTGTAATCTGATACATGCACTCACTCAAGAGTTGCAACTTAATGACACCTTGGCCCTTCTATCAATGGGGACTTGATCTAGTAGACAAGATTCACCCTTCATCCTCCAATGGCCACAAATTCATTATCATAGCCACTAAGTATTTTACGAAGTGGATTGAGGCCATTCCATTAACCAACATCATAGGGAAATAGATATCCTCTTTCATCCCCAACTACATCATATGCAGATATGGTATTCCATTATCCATTGTCACGGATAATGGACGACCTTTCAAGAATCAAGATGTGAAAGAACTCTGTGATAAATTCCACATTCAACATCGCTTCTCCACTCCATACTACATGCAAGGTAATGGCTAGGCTGAGGCATCGAACAAAACTATCCCAAAGATACTCAAAAATGTTGTCGATGATGTTGGCCGTGACTGGCACATGCAATTGAACCTCGCTCTGTGGGCCTACAGAACTGGTATACACACTCCCCCAAGTGTGACACCATATGCCCTTGTCTATGGATCTGAAGCCATTTTGCCTATAGAAGTCGAGTTACCTTCCCTCGAGGTGTCGTTAAAGGGTCTCATAAATGATGAGGAATATACCATATCCAGGCTCTAAGAGCTAGAGTTGCTAGAAGAATGAAGACAACATGCCTTTAACCATCTTAAGGCATACCAGTAGATAATGTCAAGAAGTTATAATCACAGAGTCAAAGCATGAGTCTTCCAGGTGGGTGACTTGGTTCTAAGAGAGAATCCAAGAAATCAGCAAGATAGAGAGAAAAAGGGGAAATTTGAACCCAATTGGTTGGATCCCTATGTCATAGTTGCTACCTATGGATCAGGAGCTTATTAGCTATCAACATCATAACATGAACTATTTGATGACCCCATCAATAGTATGCACCTTCAAAGGTTCTACACCTAAAAAAAGCCCAATGCAAAGGATGTAAAAAAATGGTGCAATAAAAAGCAAGTGGTGGAAACCTGGAAACAGGTGCTATTTGTGATAAACCGCTTCCTCCATCTTTTAGAAAAAAACCAACCCACATCCATCTTTCCTACCGTATCCATCAAATAACTGCATCCATTCACAACCACCTAATGGTAACCTATCATAGCTTGGTGCTCTGTCACCCTTATCACCTTATCCAATCAAGTCATCTAATCTTATCATCCATCCTATCATTCTATCACAAGTCCCTTATTAGTATCACCAGTGTCCTGAACTACATTGCCTCTATGTTATCACATAGGCAAGGCCATCATTGATGGGCCCCCAAGGCTTCCCTTCCATCCATATCCCTAATCCTATAGTAAACCTTTGCATATCTTCTGTTCATCCATTTACCAATGCCAGCCTTCAAGGTCAAACTATGTTTCCTCTGTGTTATCACATAGGAAAGGCCATCATTGATGGGCCCCCGAAGCTTCACTTCCATATGTATCCCTAATCCTATCATAAACCTTTGCATATCTTCCATTCATCCATTTACCAGTGTCATCTACGTTATCACATAGGCAAGGCCATCATCGATGTGCCCCTGAGGATTCCCAACCCCTTGGTCTTAGGTCCACATAGTCCACCTAAAGCAAACTATGTTGCCTCTGCATCATTGCGTAGGCAAGGCCATTTATCAATGAGCCCCTGAGGCACTAGGTCAGTCCCTTAGCGCCTGTTTCTTCATGTCTAGTGTCAGTTCATCCATAATAAATCGATCCTTTACTTGACTGGGGGAAAATCCTTGACCTAGTTAGTGAATTAGATTTTTGAATGCTACAACTCAGAGGATAACATATCAGATCTGGTTTTATCACTAAATGACAAGCAGCACAACAAGCAAGCTTTAAACATCATCTTGACAAAGAGACATCAAACTAAACCTAACAACACCAACCTGCCTAAAACTATCAAACATGACTCTATCAGTTATTGCAAGAAAAATATATCTATGGAAAGAAGGTTTAATGGTTGTTTAAGTCTTATATCTTGATTTTTATTATTATGTTTCCTATGCTACTCAAGGATGTCAAAAAAACTAGAGGAAGCTATGATGGGAGCATAATTATCTTATTTGTTTGTTGTTTGTGGATTTATCTTTAGTAATGTGAAGCCTTGTCTAAAGACATGATCAACATAATGATCATCAAGAACATCAGACGTCTAAACATGAAACAAGTGTAATCCTTGTCTGTTGATACGTAAGCAATAGTTAGGTCATCTTGGTTCAATTATACTTAGATGCTTATATTAACTTGCTAAATCAAAATCCATGTAAGTAATACTCAGGTCATCATGGTTTAATTATACCTAGATGCTTGTATTTTATTACAACATTTTAAAAGCTCAATGATGAAACAAAGTACTTCAAAAACTTGTACAAGAAGATGACAAAATCCACCTCCATACATACCAAATTGCATTCCATTTCATTATATGCATTTCATTCTTATCAAAATTCCAAGTGTCTCAAGATCTAAGTTTTGGAAACAATGTAGATAACTGAGAGGGGGGGTGAATCAGTTATCTTATAACTTTTCTATTTTTCTTTTCTTTTCTTAACTTATCATTTAATGTTATACCAAAGTAAGGTAATCATAAGAGCATAAAAATAAATTAACACATAACACCAGGATTTTTATGTGGAAACCCTATTAAGTGAAAAACCATGGGGTGATTAACCCAAGATTGTATTCTCTGTTAAAAGAATAAAGAGTACAAATTTGGCACTTTCCAATTAAGGCTCACTGCCCGAGCACACTACTTGCAAAAGGCCCACTGCCTACAAGAGAATTACAGTCTACAAATGCTTACATATGATACCAAGGTGTTTGAACTGATTAACAACATCTATACATGTAGGATTCCAGTTCTGGTTCGGTACAGTATACTGATCTAGCACATTTCATCCTTCCTCTGCTCAATATTACTTTCCTGTCACATTTCAGGCTTGAATTACTCCCTTCGCTCTTGTCTCTACTTTTCTTTGCACTTAATCATACACTCTATCACTTTCTCACCCTTACAAACTTGAATCCATCGGGTATATATATCCGCAACAAGGATTTCCAACAATTTCTTAGTCAGCAACAAGAACACTTGAGATATTTGCAAGTTATTGACTTGTCGGCTGAATCCATGCTTGATTAGTGATGTGCATCAAAGACATAGGCATAGAAGTCATTAATCATGTTGGCCAACACTGTATAATGCCACAAATTGCTTTATCAACACCTTTTGCAAATCCGGATTGAGATGTGATACTCTGTCGGTTAGTTCTTCCTCTGTCTGCTCTGCCTGCCTGGAACCCAACACTCAAATGCTCATATCTTTTTCATGCTTTATCACCAAAGGCTAAATCTTTGGAATATGATAGTCAAGATACTCCTCTTGACTTGTCCAAGTCCACAACTTATTGAGTTACACCATCTAAGAGATCCGGACCTGATTGTCAGACCTTGTTACATACTCTGTTCTTTGTTCACCAGATCAAAACCATCTTCAATATGACTTCCGGTATAGGCATATTATGTACTGCGGATGTGTGGGATAGACTTTCTTTCCATCAATGACAACACTTATGAAGCCACATAGTGTCTCTTGCCAATAATCTCCCCCTTTGGCATTGATGGCAACACTTAGTAAAAAATGGCTAAGTGTCGCAGTAACTCCCCCTTAGCTGGTGCTCTGTCTCTTGCGCTATTTTACTGAAGCTCCCCCATTGTTGGATTCCACATTTTTCACTACTCTTCACTCCCCCTTTGACATCAATGGCAAAGGGTGGAATCCACATACCAAAATTTTTGCAAAAATTATTCTATACATGGCCGCATAAGTATATATAGATCATATGTTATACTTACATATACTTAAGTATATCCGCAAAGGTTGTCTTCAACTGGATGATTTCTGTGGCCCAACTCCTCTTCATTCTATCCAAAATGGAGATGTGTCCACTTAACAAGAACGCATATGCTTCTGCCCTCTTTAAGTCTGATGGATCACTGGTCCGAACTGTATTTTGTGCCTCTGTCAAGGCATCATGCATTGCCTCTAACTTAGGGATGATTATCCCTCTGAGCTCACCCATTCTATCCATTATGTTCTTTTTCTCCTTAACCAGTTCCTTAATTTCATTGATTATAGCAATAGCTTGACATTCATGATTCACCAGAGAGGTAGTGAGAGGATCAAAATTCTGAGATAAACTTGACAGTTTTTCTTCTTGTTCTTTCACTTTCTTCTCAATGTCCTCTATTACTTTGGGCCAAGTTAAACAAAATTTGTATATGTCCCCACCATCTTTGAGAGCATTTTCAAGGTTCTTTATGCCAATACCTAAGGTTCTTCTATCATTAGTAATTAGCCCTTGTACTTCACTGAACCTCTTTCCCAAGAACTCCTTCCGAACCTTAGTTTCTGCCGATTTCTCTAAGGATTCAAAATGAGAGTTAACAGAATTGACTAAGTTTTTCAGATTACTAGATGGGGAGGTAGAAGGATCCTTTTGATAGGTTGGCATAATCTTATCCAGCATCCCAGATGTAATCTCCAATAGCTCACAATCCTCCATGTGGGATTTCAAAAGTTTCTCTTTTGCTTTGGCCTGAGCAAAAGATGCTACCTTCATTATCTGAATGGGAGATAAAGAGTCAAAGTTTAGTGGCCCTTGAATTAGCTCAGGTTCATCCAACTCCATTATTTCTCTATCTAGGAAATTTTGAACTATCTCTGCAGTGTCTCTTACAGACTCTACTTCCTTCCTTTTGGGGATATCCGGACTTACTTGCTTATTGATCTTTGTTTCTTCTACATGTCCTTCCTTTTCTGGAGTAGACGAGTCTAGTGCCTCAAATGGCTCTTCATCATTTTTCTTTAATCCTTCAACATCCTTGTTAGATAATGTTTCTTCTTTTTGCCCTTCCTCTTCCAAAATAGAGGAATCTAATGCCTTTGATGATTCTTCATTATTTTTCTTTAATCCTTCAACATCCATGGTAGAGGGCTCTTCATTTGTTTCCTCTACAATAGGAAGATTAAATCTCTTTAAGGCCTTCAGGAGAATTTCTTTTGTTTCATCAGCTATTTGATCAGTTTCTCCAATCATAAGTTTGTTCATCTAGGACTTGCTCCAAAAATCATCTTTACAATCCTTGAACACCATGTTCATTTATTTCGGAGTGATAGATGGACACAGTTGTATTACTATCTGTTCCCAGATCTCCAAGTCTTTTGCTTTTGCATTCTCTTTTCTTTGCTCCAATACTTCTTCTAGGCTCTTAGGAATTAAGGAAATTATTTCAATGAATGCTTTGTTATAGATATTCAAATACCTTACAGTAGCTTCCTCTAGAATTCTCTTATCAGCATCATTGTATTCATCACAGAACTATGTCACCGGCTGTAGGTTCCCATCCATAGTAACTGCCTTGATGATGTCATCAATGGAAAGAGTGGGCTTTTCAACAAATTCCTCTACCTTCTCTTCCTCATTTCTGCTACAAGAGAACTTCCCGAATGTTCTCTTCTTCTTCATTTTTCTAATTTCCTCATCTAATTCTGTTTCTTCATCATCCTCATGGCTTGTATATGTTCTTGTGGCTTTGGTCTTCATCCTCTTTTCTCCTTTTCCAGATGACTTGACTTCTGGTTTGGTAGTGTTGTCTCTCCAATTTACACCCTTGCTAAGTTGTAAAACTTGGCAATCTGGAGAAACATGGGATCTTTCCAGGTTTGTGGGTCACCTGTGATGGAAAAAACCTCTGGAGAAGGCCGGCTTCCTGTTGGTACTCCACCTATACTGCTTGTACTAAAGTCTTTGCAAATAAAAGGGTAAGAAGGATTGCATGAAAATGAAACCTACTGTCTAAGGTGATGCACCAAAAGATCATCAGAAAATACATAGAAATGACACACTACAGAACCAATAATAATAAGAATCCCTTACACAACCTAGCAAATCATAATTACTTTGTAAGGAGGCTAAATAACAACAGTCCTGCAAAGGAGAAAGAGGTTTTCTCACTACCCAAAATTGATTGTTATTCCTAGCACATCTCACAACCTGCAAAAATATGTATCCCTACATAAAGGCACATGAAATACAGCTCCAAGGACAAAGAACATCACAAAGATTTGCACTAACACTGAGGACACAAAATATCAGAAGAAATGGGAAGGTATAAACTACTTATTACTACTAAAAAGGTGTTACAATGCTGTATATCTCTGAAAATGGGTTACAAGACTATTCACTTATGTAAAAGAACTCCGAAAATTATAATATACAGAGTAGTGAATAGCAAGAACTCCTGAATAATGAACAAGGAAGAAGACTATATACTTCCCAAACAACTGTAAGTAGATAAACATGAACCACCTCCATTTTCGTGCGTCTCATAAATGCCCTCAAAATATCTCTCCTAGGTCCTCCAAAAAGGGTTCCCAATGCATAAATGGTCAAGGCATGCCATCAACTATCATAAAGGCACCT
This sequence comes from Cunninghamia lanceolata, assembly GCA_027924645.1. Taxonomy (NCBI): domain Eukaryota; kingdom Viridiplantae; phylum Streptophyta; class Pinopsida; order Cupressales; family Cupressaceae; genus Cunninghamia; species Cunninghamia lanceolata. Next base: position 2,016,356 of record BSBN01001102.1, read on the forward strand.
AAAAATGTCATAGAATGCCTTTAAATGATCTTTAAGGCTTCTAACATAAGTTAGATCTGTGTAATAACTCCCCTGTAGCATCATAAATATCTGATATTTTTCAAATAAATGACATAAATCCACATTTTTCTGCATTTAATTAACATTTAACTAAGACGTTTATAATTACACCACCTTAGTAAATGTTTTACAATTTAAAATTATACAAACCTATGCACAAAATAATGACATTTATGACATAATCATTTAATTTCCAACATCTAATCTGTTCCAAAAACTATGCAAAAATGGCAAAAAAATGTCATAACTCCTAGGCAAAATAACATGACTCATCACATCTGCATCATATCTCACATCTCATAGCAATGTCAAAACAAAACGTTCTCACAACTCCTAGCCATTTTCCACTTTTACCTATCCACCATCATGATGTGAGGTTCAAACATTGACTTTCAAAAATAACCCTTATGACTCCCATAACACATCACCATGATTTACGGCCTCCACTTCACTTTCATACCACCTTGCAACTTTCAACACACATTTCATTCACAACTTAACCTTTATCACCACCTTATATCTCCTAGCTATGATATGCCTCGGCTAAATAAGGCATTCGACCTTAAGAAAATAACTAAGGCAGAAAAACATGCCTCACGGCCCCCCTCTGTACTATCACTCGGTTTGAATATATGAAGTCTTCCCCACGAGCACAAATGGATAAAAATGATTGTTTTCACAAAACAAAAGTCAAAAAGACCTAAAAGCAATTTAGGTTATTCGACCCAAGGAGAAAAAACCTAAAAAAACATTCAATTTCATTTTCACTCCTCTGTTTGGGCTTGCTGCCGTGCCACCATGGAGGGTTTGGAATGTAGAAAAGCATGAATCTAGGCCAATTCTGAGTTGATTTTGGTCAATTTCTAGGGCAAAATGCAAGGTGAGTCACTTCCTCTGACGTTTCGACTCCTTTTCTGTCGATTTTGGACCTCCAAGGTTGCATTTTTATTGGTTTTAATGCATCTTTTCACTGTCGTATGTGTGGCCGACCCTCTGCATTGCACTTGCTGTGTGAGGCCATTGTTGGAAGGTGTTCTGAGGAGAAGAAAATGTGATTTTACTAGTAAAAGGCAAAAAACCATAGAGGTAACTCCTCACTGGCAACCTTCTCTCACTTTTTATGAGATCTTCCTGTATATTTGCTACCAGAAGGCACGATTCTGAGCATTTCTGAGTAATTGCTGTCAAATAGGTTCAAAGGGTTTCATTTTTTCCTTTCTATCTGCATTCCTTTGGCCCAAACGAGCACAACACATGATAAAAAAACTTGAAAAGCTTGCAAACAGACGTCTCTGTGCGTTGTAAATTCAGAAATCTATATTTTCCTGTGTGCTGCTTTGACAGAAAACCTGAAAGAACTTCATTTTCTGAATTTGCTTGCATATTTTCACCTTGTTGAAGCTCGATTTGAGGGGTTTCTGTGTATCTTGCTTGAAAATCTGCACCTTCTATGTTGGCTGTGAGATTTTGAGCATGAAAGACTCCATTTTTTGGGCATTTTATTCTAAAATGAGTTGAAACTTTAATTGTTGTTTAAACCTGCACTTTGGCCCAAAATTTCACTATTTTTGTTGAGAACACCCGCTGTTATGTGAGTAAGAAGTCATGAAGTATCTCCATATTTGTTTCAGGTTCCTCTTGTTAGACTTCAAATTCTCAGAATTTTGATTTTCAAAATGCTTGATCTTAGAAAAATCACAAAGCCTCACTAGAAATAAAGAACATAACAAGGGGTCCTCTTCAAAAGTAGAACTTGTGTTAGAAATAATTGGATTATGCCTCCCTAAGGCTGAAAACTTTCCTTTTCCAATTGTTCAACTTACTGCTCTTCATACCATCAAGACTTTTTAAACTCATTAGTAAGCATTTTTGTCTCCATGATTTCATTCACAGATTTCAAAATCTTCCCTCTTTCACTAAATACTGTTGTCCTTTATTTTTCATTGTATCTTAGGATAGAGGTGATGACTGCATCTTTGTCCAGGTTGTTACGGGATCTTTGGTAGTTTCTTTTATTCAAAGAGATAACCCTACTGGGGTTTCAATGTATATTTCCTGTCAAGGATCTACATGCTTATATCACAATGTTGCCATAGCATTAATTGTTCTTTGCTGGCAATGATTGACTATCTCCATGTGTGATAAATGTGAAACCTGTAGACTATCATGATAAATGCCTATTTGATGTTTATCACTGTGCCTTCAAATTGCTGCACCTTTGGGTTTGGTCAAAACTGCTCTTGTACAAGAATTTACTATCCTTGCCATCTAATTTGGAAGGTATAACTATTTTCCATGCACTTGGAAGATTGTTTTCTATTCTTAGAACTGTATATTCTTCATTCAAAGCCACATAGATAAAGACTGCTCCTTAACTTGCTTTTGTGTCTTCCACTGCTACTTTATGGCTATATGAGTCTCTTTCCTCAATTATTGTCTCAGATCTCTAAAAGAAACATTACTGAGACACTCATATGATGTCTTTGACTACCCTTCCACAATAGTGTTGACCGATGTTGATTATTTTGCATGCTTGTTCCTACTCCTGCAACTGATCATAGCCATACATTTCATATGAGAAAGAAAGCAGAGGTTTTGAGCACTCATTTCCAGTGCTGCTTATAGTAGTTGAACTCTATCTATGCTATGTCTTTGATATATCATTCATGCAAGACTATAGCTTGATATTTAAATGTGGAACTCTACATTTGTACATCTTAAATAGTTGCTACTATTATATTCATCCCCTTTGCATTATTTCTATCATTCTTGAGCACTGGTGACTGTTCCTTGTGTTTTGTTGACTTATGAATTGCACTATCTTGCTGCTCCTTGACAATGTCATTAGTCCCCTGTCCTTAAAACTAATTTTTTAGCATATTATAGCAGTAGAAAAGGCCCTAGAGACTCTTAGTAGTAAATCTTTCCTTAAAGATCTTGGCTCCACAAACCCTCTACTACACAAGGTCTTTCAAAAGTACTATAAGTTCTAAAAACAGTCTTAGCACTTATGAATGAAGTCTAAAATCTTAGCCTAAGATCTGTATAAACCCCCCTCCTAAAGACAGCAAAACCTCTTAACTCTTTGTATATGCCTTGCCTAATCCTCATTGTAACAAATCCCTACATGATAGGCTTACAACGTAGCATACTACCTTTTACTTTTAAGCTTTATAGGTCTGTGTATTTTCAATCTTTTGCATGGTTGATGAAGTCCTATAGACAAGAAGAAAACAAAAACCCTTGAATCTCTTGACAAAACTTGGTACTTATCTCATTGATCCTTGCTGTCCTACTATGACTGAAACCTCTTGACAGCTATGATATGCCTTCTAAATATGCTCCTTGAGCTATGCTTTTGCATTTATACATTGTATCTAAAATGTTCTATAAGGTCCATGAGCTGGGCTCAACCCTTGTGGGAGCCACATTTACCTCCACTCATAATGTAACTTGATGAATCAAATAGAAACATAATTACACTTGTATCTGCACATGAAGCAAACATGTTAAGAAAAACAAGGACTTGCAGTCTATATTCTTGATTTGTCTTCTCAAAGGTCTCTATGACACTAACTGGTTTACTGCATCTGAGAAACAAATTGTATATTTATAGATGTATATCATATGATGTATGATGCCTCGTCATTGCTCTAACATCAGTTCTTCCAAAATTTTATGCAGATAACTAGGGGGTAGCAAGGAGATAGCAGCTGGATGCAGGACACGCAGACAATACAGGATGACACAAGACACGTCAACAGCATGAAGGCTCGTCATTCAGGCAATGACAAGTCACCCTACCTCATACACATATTTGTCTTTTAGTTCTTTCATAAATGTATAGTTTGTCTTTTTTCATTTGCAATGAAGCAGTTAGTCTCACGGCTTGTGTGAGACCTTATACACTTATTTTTTTAATACAAATTGCTGATTTTTTAAAAGATTTGTACAATCTTTTAAGTTTTGAAATACATCTGAATGCAACAATACAATGTAATCTTAATTTGTACCAAATATGTACATGGATATAATGCAACAGCAATAAAAATGTACCTTTCTCTCCTTTAAAAATAAAAAACTCTACCTGATTGAGCTTGTAGTGAAATTTAGGTAACATCTTTGGTGAGATCTACTAAATGTTTGCCTACTAAACATCAGACCAGTTGCCTGAAGATTAACCATTGGGCATAGAGTCATACATACTTGACAAAACTTTGAGAAAACTTCCTTTCCTTCTACAACATGACCTCTAACTGCCATCTCTTCTAAACCATCAAGTGCATGGGTATGGTTGGTGATAGTGAATACAAATCCCTATTACTGATGACATGCATCTACTTAATGAGTTAGAAGGGATAATCAACAAGAATACCTCCTGCACAAACTGTTGTGATTCATTACAGCTCTATGAGGACAGGTATGATGTGTGACAGTGAATACATGTATTCATTGTTTCTTATGATGGTTGTACCACATATGGCTGTAGTACATTACAACAGTTTCAAACCTTGCACATAACCAGGCCTAGGAAAAACTGACTAACCTGTGCACAACCACACTTAGGGAAATGAAAACTACCTCTAATCTAGTGTGTAGCAGCACTTATTTAACATCAAAAAACTTAACCTACCCTACGTCTAACCAGCAGAGGTGCTTCTCAAACATGACCATTCACTGGTTCTTTGAAATAGCTACCCATCCTCAACAACTTACAATATCTCACATGCTCATAAGTAGCCTCAAGGAGGTGAATAATTGACAAAAGTATTACCAACTGTTGAAATGAGCTTTGGAGAAGGAAAACAAGTCCACCTACCTCATAATTTTGATCATGCTTACTGATGTTCTAAGGCATATAGGCAGATTGAACCTACTGTTCCTTGGTTTCAATCTTCTCCTCAGGTGTGAACATGACTGATAACACCTTGTTAGGCTTGACTTGAGCTAGATGTCTGATAGGACATCCATTTGAACTGATGAACCTTAATCTCCCTTTGTTGGCTTCTTGCTCATGCATTGTCGATTCCTCATCTTGCTGATTGGAATGACCCATTTTTGTAACTATAAGATTTCCTTCCTCCAAAGATGTTGTCTCACCCTCTATCCCAATTTCAATCTGATGTGGAAGAGTTGGTTCACATGAATGAAATGGAGGAATGCCTGCCTCTTTGATCTGAACAGGCTGATTACATGCTACTGGCTCAAATGACGCTAGCTTATCATTGATGTTAGAGAAAAAAAATGTCAATGATCCCTGAAAACATGTTCTCATCTAGCTCATGACTTTGCATTCAATCTAGATGAGCTTTGTCATTCTCTATTTCCTTCTCTAAAACATCTTCAACCTGATCTTGTCTGCCATCTAAGTTTGACAGAATGGATTCAAGATCATTCCAAAATGAATCCTCATGTTCTTTTTCATCTTTCAGCTGCTCCAAGACTTGACTATCACATTGATTGTCTTCTATCAGCAACTTATCAGATTGTCTAACTGTTTCCTGCTCATTCATCTCGATAAAAGAAGGGAGTTCATCGATTAAAAACATGAAATCATTGCTTTTGATACCTTTTTCAAGCTTCTCAACCTGTTGTCCTGACTGATCATGTTCATCTTCTTCTTACAAGATGCCTATTTTTTTCTCTTCTTTATCACATATAGGCTCATGAGAAACATGGTCTTCTTTTATCTCAAGAAACTGATTCTTTTGTCCACTAAACCAGCTATCTTGATAGACAATAGGTCCACCTGGACAAAGACGGATAGTAAAAGGGCAGGAAGGCTAATCTGACAAGGAAACTTAAGGAATTGGATTGGTCTCTTGCAGACATACAGGCTGTACTTGTTCAAGTATAGGTTCTTTCAGTGGATGAGACCTTCTAAAACTCAAAATATTTAATTTAGGAGACTTAGGAGACTCACCTTGCTTGAAGCTTGGTATTCTGAACTTGGAAACCTCTTCTTCAAAGAATGGATTCAGAAAACAAATAGCTGATTGAGTTTCCAACCTTTGAAATGGAGCCAACAACAGCCTCTTTTGCTCTTCTTTTGCTAGTTAGATACTAGAGCATGGTTTCGTTTGTATGTTTGGTGGAGGATCTTCACAGGGTGAAAAAGATGGCCCTTTCCAACTTGGAACCTTAAAGGTAGAAGGTTGCTCGAAACTTGGAATTTCAAACATTGGAGAAGGTTCATTGGTAGGGTCAGCTTGATCTATAGTACAGATTTGCATGAGATTAGGAAGAGGAGAAGGGATTTGGACCTTAGGCTCTCGAACCTGAGCTATTAATTACCTTATTTGCTCTTCCTTGGCAACACTCTGCCTACTCAAGCATTCCTCTTTATACATTTGTGCCTCCACCTCTCTCTGATGAATATGAGCTTGATAAGCAAGCTCCTCCTACTACATACTATACTCCTGCTTTGTTGTGACAGCCTCGAATTCCCTTTGCAAGTCTAAAGCTACCTCCCTGATACTGATGTTGTTAACATCTTGAGGCTGATTCGGAGGGTAGTTATGCTGGTCATGAGCAAAATGAACTTCTTGCAAATGGCCTCTATAGGTGTGGATAGATTGCCAGGAAAGCTGAGTAGGGGTGGGAGGGTGGCAAGCATGATGATTATGTTGATAATCCGTTGTTGGTGGGTTATTCGGGACAAAACTAGAAGCATATTATACTCGATATGCCTGATAAGAAGTGGCATGAACAACATTCTCATGAAATGGAGGGTGATAAGGCATATTCCCATGAAACATAGACATGTCTATCACTCAAAAAGCTAGAAAATTAGAATAGAGTACATTTTCCTGATTAAAACTTGAATCACCAGCACTTGAACTACTGAAACCAGTAGATAATTTCTCTAGAGTCGCCAGATGTGTAAAGAAAATACCTCTAAAAGGTTGAAACTACTACTGTACGCACCAAACAGTAGTAACAAAATGTATAAAATGGACTTCACAGTCCCACCAGGTGTGCCAAAACCTATTGTCTCTCAGATTTGCACCCTTGCTGAGTTGTAAAACTTGGCAATTTGGAGAAACATGGGATCTTTTCACGTCTGTGGGTCACTTGTGATGGAAAGAACCTCCGGAGAAGGTCAGCTTCCTGTTGGTACTCCACCTATACTGCTTGTACTAAAGTCTTTGCAGAGAAAAGGGTAAGAAGGATTGCATGAAAATGAAACCTACTATCTAAGGTGATGCACCAAAAGATCATCAGAAAATACAAAGAAATGACACACTACAGAACCAATAATAATAAAAATCCCTTACACAACCTAGCAAATCATAATCCTTGCATAATTACTTTGTAAGGAGGCTAAATAACAACAGTCCTGCAAAGGAGAAGGAGGATTTCTCACTACCCAAAACTGATTGTTATTCCTTGCACATCTCACAACCTGCAAAAATATGTATCCCTACATAAAGGCACCAACATGAAATACAGCTCCAAGGACAAAGAACATCACAAAGATCTGCACTAACACTGAGGACACACAATATCAGAATAAATGGGAAGGTATAAACTGCTTATTACTGCTAAAAAGGTGTTACAATGCTGTATATCTCTGAAAATGGGTTACAAGACTGTTCACTTCTGCAAAAGAACTCTGAAAATTACAATATACAGAGTAGTGAATAGTAAGAACTCCTGAATAATGAACAAGGAAGAAGACTATATACTTCCCAAACAGCTGTAAGCAGATAAACATAAACCACATCCATTTTCATGCATCTCATAAATGCCCTCAAAATATCTCTCCTAGGTCCTCCAAAAAGGGTTCCCAATACATAAATGGTCAAGGCATGCCATCAACTATCATAAAGGCACCTAAAAATGTCATAGAATGCCTTTAAATGATCTTTAAGGTTTCTGACATAAGTTGGATCTGTGTAATAACTCCCTTGCAACATCATAAATATTTGATATTTTCCAAATAAATGACATAAATCTACATTTTTTTGCATTTAATTAACATTTAACTAAGAGATTTATAATTACACCACCTTAGTAAATGTTTTACAATTCAAAATTATACAAACCTATGTAGAAAATAATGACATTTATGACATAATCATTTAATTTCCAACATCTAATATGTTCCAAAAACTGTGAAAAAATGACATAAAAAAATGTCGTAACTCCTATGCAAAATAACATGACTCATCACATCTGCATCATATCTCGCATCTCATAGCAATGTCAAAACAAAATGTTCTCACAACTCCTAGCCATTTTCCATTTTTACCTATACACCATCATGATGTGAGGTTCAAACATTGACTTTCAAAAATAACCCTTATGACTCCCATAACACATCACCATGATTTACGGCCTCCACTTCATACCACCTTGCAACTTTCAACACACATTTCATTCACAACTTAACCTTTATCACCACCTTATATCTCTTAGCTATGATATGCCTCGGCTAAATAAGGCATTCGACCTTAAGAAAATAACTAAGGCAGAAAAACATGCCTCACGGCCCCACTCTGTACCATCACTCGGTTTGAATATATGAAGTCTTCCCCATGGGCACAAATGGATAAAAATGATTGTTTTCACAAAACAAAAGTCAAAAAGACCTAAAAGCAATTTAGGTTATTCGACCCAAGGAGAAAAAACCTAAAAAAACATTCAATTTCATTTTCACTCCTCTGTTTGGGCTTGCTGCCACGCCGCCATGGAGGGTTTGGAACGTAGAAAAGCATGAATTTGGGCCGATTCTAAGTTGACTTTGGTTGATTTCTGGGGTGAAATGCAAGGTGAGTCACTTCCTCTAAGGTTTCGACTCCTTTTCTGTCGATTTTGGGCCTCCAAGGTTGCATTTTTACTGGTTTTAATGGATCTTTCCGCTATCTTATGTGTGGCCGACCCTCTGCATTGCACTTGTTGTGTGAGGCCATCGTTGGAAGGTGTTCTGAGGAGAAGAAAATGTGATTTTACTAGTAAAAGGTAGAAAACCACAGAGGTAACTCCTCACTGGCAACCTTCTCTCACTTTTTTTGAGATCTTCTTGTATATTTGCTGCCAGAAGGCACGATTCTGAGCATTTCTGAGTAATTGCTGTCAAATAGGTTCAAAGGGTTTCATTTTTTCCTTTTTATTTGCATTCCTTTTTCCCAAACGAGCATAACACATGATAAAAAAAACTTGAAAAACTTGGAAATAGACGTCTCTATGCGTTGTAAATTTAAAAATCTATATTTTTCTATGTGCTACTTTGACAGAAAACCTGAAAGAACTTCATTTTCTGAATTTGCTTACATATTTTCGCCTTGCTGAAGCACAATTTGAGGGGTTTCTGTGTATCTTGCTTGAAAATCTGCACCTTTTGTGTTGGCTGTGAGATTTTGAGCATGAAAGACTCCATTTTCTGGGCATTTTATTCTAAAATGAGTTGAAACTTTAATTGCTGTTTAAACCTACACTTTGGCTTGAAATTTCACTATTTTTGTTGAGAACACTCGCTGTTATGTGAGTAAGAAGTCATGAAGTATCTCCATATTTGTTTCAGGTTCCTCTTGTTAGACTTCAAATTCTCAGAATTTTGATTTTTAGAATGCTTGATCTTAGAAAAATCACGAAGCCTCGCTGGAAATAAAGAACATAACAAGGGGTCCTCTTTAGAAGTAGAAGTTGTGTTAGAAATAACTAGATTATGCCTCCCTAAGGCTGAAAACTTTCCTTTTACAATTGTTCAACTTACTGCTCTTCATACCATCAAGACTTTTTAAACTCATTGGTAAGCATTTTTGTCTCCATGATTTCATTCACAGATTTCAAAATCTTCCCTCTTTCACTAAATACTGTTGTCCTTTATTTTTCATTGTATCTTAGGATAGAGGTGATGACTACATCTTTGTCCAGGTTGTTACGGGATCTTTGGTGGTTTCTTTTATTCAAAGAGATAACCCTACTGGGGTTTCAATGTATATTTCCTCTCTAGGATCTACATGCTTATATCACAATGTTGCCATAGCATTAATTGTTCTTTGCTAGTAGTGATTGACTATCTCCATGTGTGATAAATGTGAAACCTATAGACTGTCATGATAAATGCCTATTTGGTGTTTATCACTGTGCCTTCAAATTGTTGCACCTTTGGGTTTGGTCAAAACTGCTCTTGTACAAGAAATTACTATCCTTGCCATCTGATTTGGAAGGTATAACTATTTTCCATGCACTTGGAAGACTGCTCTATATTCTTAGAACTGTATATTCTTCATTCAAAGCCACATAGATAAAGACTGCTCCTTAACTTGCTTTTGTGTCTTCCACTACTACTTTATGGCTATATGAGTCTCTTTCCTCAATTATTGTCTCAGATCTCTAAAAGAAACATGACTGAGACACTCATATGATGTCTTTGACTACCCTTCCACAATAGTGTTGACCGATGATTGTTTATTTTGCATGCTTGTTCCTACTCCTATAGATGATTATAGCCATACATTTTGTATGAGAAAGAAAGCGAAAGTTTTGAGCACTTATTTCCAGTGCTCCTTATAGTAGTTGAACTCTATCTATGCTCTGTCTTTGATATATCATTCATGCAAGACTATAGCTTGATATTTAAATGTGGAACTCTACATTTTGTACATCTTAAACAGTTGTTACTATTATATTCATCCCCTTTGCATTATTTCTATCATTCCTGAGCACTGGTGACTGTTCCTTGTGTTTTGTTGACTTATGAATTGCACTATCTTGCTGCTCCTTGACAATGTCATTAGTCCCCTGTCCTTAAAACCAATTCTTTAGCATATTATAGCAGTAGAAAAGGCCCTAGAGACTCTTAGTAGTAAATCTTCCCTTAAAGATCTTGGCTCCACAAACCCTCTACTACACAGGGTCTTTCAAAAGTACTATAAGTTCTAAAAATAGTCTTAGCACTTATGAATGAAGTCTAAAATCTTAGCCTAAGATCCGTATAAACCCCCCTCCTAAAGACAGCAAAACCTCTTAACTCTTTGTATATTCCTTGCCTAATCCTCATTGTAACATATCCCTGCATGATAGGCTTACAACGTAGCATACTGCCTTTTGCTTTTAAGCTTTATAGGTCTGTGTATTTTCAATCTTTTGCATGGTTGATGAAGTCCTATAGATAAGAAGAAAACAAAAACCCTTGAATCTCTTGACAAAACTTGGTACTTATCTCATTGATCCTTGTTGTCCTACTATGACTGAAACCTCTTGACAGCTATGATCTGCCTTTTGAATATGCTCCTTGAGCTATGCTTTTGCATTTGTACATTGTATCTGAAATGTTCTATAAGGTCCATGAGCTGGGCTCAACCCTTGTGGGAGCCACATTTACCTGCACTCATAATGTAACCTGATGAATCAAATAGAAACATAATTACACCTGTATCTGCACATGAAGCAAACATGTTAAGAAAAATAAGGACTTGTAGTCTATATTCTTGATTTGTCTTCTCAAAGGTCTCTGTGACACTAACTGGTTTACTGCATCTGAGAAACAAATTGTACATTTATAGATGTATATCATATGATGTATGATGCCTCGTCATTGCTCTAACATCAGTTCTTCCAAAATTTTATGCAGATAACCAGGGGGTAGCAAGGAGATAGTAGTTGGATGTGGGACACGCAGATAATATAGGACAACACAAGACACGTCAACAGCATGAAGGCTCGTCATTCAGGCAATGACGAGTCACCCTACCTCATACGCATATTTGTCTTTTAGTTCTTTCATAAATGTATAGTTTGTCTTTTTTCATTTGCAATGAAGCAGTTAGTCTCACGGCTTGTGTGAGACCTTATACACTTATTTTTTCAATACAAATTGCTGATCTTTTAAAAGATTTGTACACTCTCTTAAGTTTTGAAATACATCTGAATGCAAAAATACAATGTAATCTTAATTTGTACCAAATATGTACATGGATATAATGCAGCAGCAATAAAAATGTACCTTTCTCTCCTTTAAAAACTGAAAAACTCTACCTGATTGAGCTAGTAGTGAAATTTAGGTAATAGGTAGACTTTGAGCTTTTAGAGGCAAAAGGAGCAGAGCTCTTGGAGGATCTAGTCCTAGAGGAGGTTTGTGCAGGGGCACTTTCTTTCTTTGCTTCTTGTCTTTCTTTCTCTGCCTTCTCCATTTTCTCTCTGTTAGCATCTAGAGCCTCCTTTGATATGCCAAATCTTTTGGCAAATTCTTCAACTTCCTTTCTTACTTTTCTCTTTATATCCAGCTGTCTTAACTCAACATAGATTTTTATGCTTAGCTCTTCAAAGGTCCCAAACCTTTCTTCTTCAATGTCCTTAGGCTAGCTCAGAAGGTGTTGAACATGTAGCTCCAAGATTTTTTCATCGACCTTATAACCCATAGGCATTATCCATACAGTTCTTGGCTCAACTGCCTCCATTAGGCATTGATCAGTGTCAACCATGAAGCACACTGCATCTTTGTATTTTTCAACTATTGTTTGTGGTATTCTTTCTCTGGTGTGCATCATGTTTTGGAAATTCTTAAAGTAACCCCAGAGGGCTGTGTTTTGGGCTTGAGCATCACCAAGTCCATACATGTAATCTCTGATCTAAATTGTAACGAGTTTGTCACTTTGCCAGACCCAACCACTTGATCCAGGTAGCTCATTCATATAATAGAAAAACAAACACAGTATTAAACTACCATATTTGAAGGAGTTTTTCTTGTCCTTTTTCATCTTCTGCAAGTTCTCCATTAGCTGATTCAGTAGAAGCTCACACAGATCATAATCAGTATCTTCCCTCAACATCTGATATGCAACATAGATTGATGTACCAGACAGAATTCTCCCTACTTGAGTGGTATATTTTATAGCCAATTATCATTGAAGCAAACTTGACATCTAGATCTGTGATGTCATCTATAGTCATTGCTCTTTTGTCAACTTTTGATCTGGTGGCTTCAGTTACTATTTGATTCTTTATAGATTTAAGTGCAGGTACCCCACTAGATGAATGCAGTCCAGTCACTGCCCTTATGGCATCTTTAGTTATCTTGAATGGCCTCATTAGCCACATAAAATTATCATGCATCCTACTTGGAACATACCAAACCCAATCGTCTTCTGCAAAACATGGAAAATGTATGCAATGTCCGAAGTGTTTGTCTCAGATGGTCTTGAATTCATGTTTGAGTTCAAAATTCTCATCTATTAACTATTTGTGATAAATGTCAATCAACTTTGAGTCTCCAAATTCTTCAATGTTTGCATGGATATAAACCCTAACATCTTCTACATGCAAGACTCCGTGCAGAATACTAGAAAATGCACCCAAGGGATCAACTTCTAGATATTTGTAAGGATGTTTCTTGAATTTTGGTCTCGGCCTATCAGAAATATTGACAACCATTAGGGTAGCCATTTTGCAAAAGATCTAGAGAGAGTTTTTAGACGGGAAGTACCTTTTCATGCGTTAGGGTTGGAGTAGAAGTCGGGGTGATTTTCTGATTGAATTTGGTCTTCAATTTGAATTTTGAGTGAATTGTAGAATCTTCTTCAAAGCTCTTCTTTTCTTCTTCGAGAGTGCAAGTGTGGAGATAATGAGTGAAAAGAACCCTTTTATCTTTGCATAAACCCTAATTTCCTTTTGCAATAAATGCACAAGTTTTAAGTCATCCGGTTACCGTACTTCTCAAATAAGCTTTTCTTGGATTGTCTTGCGGATCTTCAAATCATTGTTTATGAGGATTGACAACACATCTTCACCTTTTTCAAACATGCCATAGGTTCGTAGATTAAAACATTTCAATTCTGGATCTTACCGGATCTGTCTATGAAATTTTGCTTTACCAGATAACTGCCGATACAGGATCTCCTCATAACTTATTCAAATCTAAATACAGATTTGTCAAATTTAGATAAGATGACCTTAAAGAGAGTTTCCTCAAACCCTTTAAACTGTACCCTCTTATTTTGACTCAAAGTATCGAATTCAGGCACTCACTTGGCTGGCTAGGGGAAAGGGATCTTCTCTGTAGCTCCCCCTAAGCCAGAGCTTACTTTTTAGTTTCCAGAAGGAATATCAACACTAGATTCTAGTGCAAGTCCATCCCCAATATTCATTGAACTCCTTTTTACCCAAATCTTACTCATCTCCTTTTGAACTTCATTCGCATTTACTTTACCTTTGCCTTTATCTTGTTTTTGATCATGTTCCACCGGACCTTTTCTATCCTGATTTCTGCTTCTGCAGAATTTGGCGAAATGACTGAGTCTATTGCAATTGTAGCACACAACGTTTCTTTGCTTATTTGAATGATATCCTCTTAATTTGCACTCATTAGCCATATATCCAATTCTGTTGCATACAAAGCATTTACCATTGAAAGAATTGTTCTTTTGCATATTTCTACATTCATGAGATTTGTGACCATACCTTTTACAACTGAAACATTGACCAGAGAAGGATGTATTGATTTGATTCATTCTGTTTCTGCACTGGGTTGCTTTATGACCGAACTTGTTGCAATTGAAGTAATATCCATTGAAGGATGGATATCTTTGAGCGTTTGGTTGTCTTACCAAAGGACTTTTAGGCATGTTTCTTTGATTTCCTGATCCAAAGTTCTTCTGACCGGATCTAGAGCTTTCACCTTTCTCATATCCCAAGCCATGCTTATCATCTACCCTCTTTTGACTTTCAAGAAGAACTTCAAGTTGGGCTGAGCTTATCTTGAATTTTTCTTTGTATTCATTTGCGGTTTGAAGATCTTGTTTAAGAGTGTCTATCTGATTCTCAAGTTGTTCTTCATTGTCTCTACCTTCTTCAAGATCAGATTCAAGATGCCTAATTATTCAGTCCATTTTGTGGCAGTCCTCTGTTTTCTCCTTGAGGGATTGTTTTAGATTATCTTCAATCTTTCTCTTTTCTTCAATTTCTTGGGTGAATCTCATAACCCCTGATTCCATTTCATGCCTTACCATAATGACTTCTTTTGATAGCTTCTCACATAGTTTATTTTCCTCTTTTATATCTTCATCAGTATCATTGACTTCACTTTGATTAGCTAATTTTTGGAGTAGTTACTTTCTCTTTTTCACAGAAATACTGAGTTTTTCTTTTAGCTCATTGATGAAATCATCAACTTCCTTAAGTTTTTCTCTCAAATCATTGACTTCAGAATTGGATTGTTCAAGATCATCTAGGGTAGACTGAAGTTGTTCTTTCATACCATATGCATCCATTGAGATTCCTAGATCTTCCTCAAGCTGTTAGGCTTGTTTAGAGGAACTAGGCTCTAATGCCAATTGTTGGAAACAATGTAGATAACTGAGAGGGGGGGTGAATCAGTTATCTTATAACTTTTCTATTTTTCTTTTCTTTTCTTAACTTATCATTTAATGTTATACCAAAGTAAGGTAATCATAAGAGCATAAAAAGAAATTAACACATAACACCAGGATTTTTATGTGGAAACCCTATTAAGTGAAAAACCACGGGTGATTAACCCGAGATTGTATTCTCTGTTAAAAGAATAAAGAGTACAAATTTGGCACTTGCCAATTAAGGCTCACTACCCGAGCACACTACTCGCAAAAGGCCCACTGCCTACAAGAGAATTACAGTCTACAAATGCTTACAGATGATACCAAGGTGTTTGAACTGATTAACAACATCTATACATGTAGGATTCTAGTTCTGGTTCGGTACAGTATACTGATCTAGCACATTTCATCCTTCCTCTGCTCAATATTACTTTCCTATCACATTTCAGGCTTGAATTACTCCCTTCACTCTTGTCTCTACTTTTCTTTGCACTTAATCATACACTCTATCACTTTCTCTCCCTTACAAACTTGAATCCATCGGGTATATATATCCGCAACAAGGATTTCCAACAATTTCTTAGTCGGCAACAAGAACACTTGAGATATTTGCAAGTTATTCATCTGTCGGCTGAATCCATGCTTGATTAGTGATGTGCATCAAAGACATAGGCATAGAAGTCATTAATCATGTCAGCCAACACTGTATAATGCCACAAATTTCTTGATCAACACCTTTTGTACATCCGGATTGAGATCTGATACTCTATCAGTCAATTCTTCCTCTTTCTGCTCTACCTGCCTGGAACCCAACACTCAGATGCTCATATCTTTTTCATGCTTTATCACCGGAGGCTAAATCTTTAGAATATGATAGTCATGATACCCCTCTTGACTTGTCCAAGTCCACAACTTACTAAGTTACACCATCTGAGAGATCCGGACCTGATTGTTGGACCTTGTTACATACTTTGTTCTTTGTTCACCGAATCAAAACCATCTTCAATCTGATTTCCGGTATAGGCATATTATGTACTGCAGATGTGTGGGATAGACTTTGTTGCCATCAATGTCAACACGTATGAAGCCACACAGTGTCTCTTGCCAACACTAAGTTGTACACTTATCCATTTATCCAAATCATTTCATCCATTAACCAAATCATTCTTCTAAATTATATTTCATTATCCAAATCAATTCTTCTAAAGTGTCTTGTTATTTTATGATTGAGTATACTTGGCATTAGCAAAAACAAACCATTTTTGTGTATCATAAACATGTTCATAATCATAGAGGCATATCACAAACATGATTAAACTATATAAATGCATATCATTTAGGTCATTAGGTTACATAAACATTGTAAATCATAATTGTCCATAGCAAGTATCATATAGTCATGTCATCCATTCATATGAGTCTCATACATAGAATATATCATTGAAAAATCATAAAAACATAGAGTGCATAATCATCAACATATCTCACGTCATGGCACATATAGATATACATTATAGGTTTTCATTAATGCTATAAGTATGTAAACATCAAAAACATGTAGAAATCATCACATATAAAATCATCACATATAGAAACATCATTGTGTCCAACGTAATCATCATAGTATCGCATCATCAGGTCCAACATAAGCATAGACATCAATATCAAAAGCATGTAGGTCATATATAAGCATAATCATCAAAACATCATAACATGGGTAATGTTAGTCCATAATCAATGCATCATAACATAGCCCATCGAACAATAGATCATATATATCATAATCAAAAGAATATTAATGTCCAAGTGTACAATGATATCAAAAATATAATACATCTCAAAATGTCCACAATGTGGTGTATACAAGATCGTGCTGCAAAATGATACATGTCTAAAAACACCTAGGAGTGGCTGCCTCCTGAAGGTGCCAACTACTATGGCTAACCATCTCCACCGCCTCTACCATCATCACCCCCACCTCCACCACCTAATGTCCCTACACCTGGTGCTCCCCTAGGTGGCCCCATAACTCCACCACTCTGTAAAAGTCCGTCGAGACCTGCTGCGGGCGCTCAGGTGGAAGCTACCTAAATTTATTTATATGATAGAGGAATAGGAATTAAAATAAATATTAAATATTTATTTAATTTGACTTAGCCATTTTTAGGTGTATACATTTTGCTCCTCTTTGAGACAATGTGTTTTATCACGTTGTTTCAAAGAATAAAAAATTTCTACGATTGATACATGCCCTAGTTTGCCTCTAGTATAGGTTAATGACTCAGCGACACTCATCCAGCCCAGCCCCAGTCTGAGACTCGTACTCCACGAGCTCTCCATTGATCAGAATCTACAGAATCTGATGTATATCCTCCAAAGTCACAGTGATCTCCCCAGTAGGAAGATGGAATGTCCCATCCTCACTGTGAAATAGCTCAGCAAGCGCAGTCATCATACCAAGATTAGCCCAAATCTCAGGCATAAAGAAAATAAAAGATAAACTGACCGATCTAAGAATCAAGCAATCAATCTCTGTCAAATATGGTCTAAGCAGTTGTGTCACTGGTAATCATTCTCAAGACATAAGTACATCAGTAAGCTCCTCTTGCAATCAGCCAAACACACATTAATCAAACAAAATCAACTAAACTGCAAATCTATCTATCAAACATCAAGCACTTAGCTATTTTTAACAGGAAATCTATCCTATCATCTCTCTTGAGATTCTATCAATCTCATAGATGACCTATCAGTTGGCAAACATCAATCACAATGCCGACTTTATCAAATTACTAAGTATTTTGACTGTCTAAAATAGATGCATAGTTCTGTTATTCGTATGCATAGATTCAAGGTGAATGTGCAGCATCCCCTTCTATTTGTGCAAGAAAATTCAAATGCGCGGATTCTCGAGTCAGTTGTGCAAATTTACAATGTTTGTGTAGCATTATCGTGAATGTGTAGGAAACCTCTTTATTTGCACAACTTTTTCAGGGATGCGCAGATCCATAACATTTGTGCAACATTATCACAAATGTGTAGCATCCCCTTGTGAATGTGTAACATTACAATGAATGTGCAATTCTATCCTATGTTTACGAAAATAAGATGTTTGTGCAGATTCCTGCAATGTTTGCTCAAAATCATGGTGTTTGCACCGATTCGCGGGGCATTTGTGCAGAACCATTCTTTCGGTGTATTCATGTGACCTAACTTTGACCTAGGTTTTTTACCCTAATAAATGCACCTAAGCTAAAATTGAAGGTGTACTTACCGGTGGGCCGTACTCTGCTAGACGGTTGAACCGTCGGATCCTCTCAAAGCGGTGCAACTTAATTGGAATATGCTGGATCATGGCTGGTTGCTATTCACAACTAAGGCTCTAATCTCCTATAAACTCTCTAGCAAAGACAAGTGTGCAAATGACTAGGAATGTGACCCCACACTCCTATTTATAGTGCATTGAACCCTAATTGGAGGTGTTTAACCTTGTGCATGTTGGGGCATGTTTTTCATCTAATTTTTCTTCCCCCTCAACCAATTTCTTCATCCACGTAACCTGTCATTCATGAAACCTATCTCATCATGAGATCATCCGTCATCATGTCATCACATTCTTCTTGTCCAATCTCCCGAGGGGGCATCCTATCGTCATTAACCTGTACCAGGGGCAAACTGGGGCATGTATCAATCGCAAAAAAACATTATTCTTTGAAACAACGTGATAAAACACATTGTCTCAAAGAGGGGCAAAACGTATACACCTAAAAATAGCTAAGTCAAATTGAATAAATATTTAATATTTATTTTAATTCCTATTCCTCTATCAATGAATAAATTCACTAATTTATTTTTATGATTCACATCATCATAATTCTACAACAAATCAATTTATCAATTCTTCTACTATCATCCCTAATTAAATAATTCTAAATTATTTAATCAATCATCATATCCCAAAGTCAAAAGTCCATAATTCCACATCCTCTAATTCTACATCATCCAATCCACCTCACAATCCACCTCATCATGTTGCACACATAATTAAATATTTTAATATTTAATTGTCTATTTATCCTCGCCCACATGTCCTTTTATTCCTCCAACCATCCCTATTCTCATGAGCATGGTCTCTCCATGCCATCTTGGTCAAAAGACACCTTGAGACACTTGTCCCATAATTCCCTATATTCCTTCCAACTATCCTACAAACAAGGTCTCCTTCTTTGACCTTCACTCTATGGTCTTGGTGAGCCTTGTGACATATGGCCTCATGTCACACCTTTCTCTCCACCTTGTCAAGGTGAGAGGAACATCTTCCATATTTTTCTCCCTCATCCCAACCAATTTGATCTCCACCATACATATCACAACACTTCTTCTCCACTGTTGAGATCGTGACACTTGGAATTGGCCCCTCCTTGGCCTATAAAAGGAACCATCATTCCCTCATTTTAACAATCCAATTCTTTGTAAACTTACTCTACAAAAATTCTACCGGCATGCCTTTGGTAAAGTATCCTCATTGCACTTGCATAATCTCATTATCATCACAATCATCCAACCATGTCTCCATATCTCCATTATCCATCTTTATAGAGTTGCATTGTTAGTTTAATATTCATTGCATTATCCATCTACATCCATTCTCCTATTGTCATCTTCAATTGCAAGGAAGTGCATACTTCTGAGACCTCAACTCATTCATAAGATCAATACGAGATAAGAAACAATAGAAGCTATGAGGTCAATCTGTCTACAAAGCTAATATCTTTGTTTATTGTATTTGCATCAATTTCAGTGAGTTATTGGATAGTAAGTAGTTTAATACTGTTGTTCATATTTCCTCTAATAGGAATAAGCTTCTCCTTTCTATGTACTCCATACCTTATCCATTTTGGTGCTTCTCTTTCCTAATTTTATCTTCTAGGATGACTAGGAGAAGGAATAGTGATGATAGGGGATGACTTGGTAAAATAAATAATGGGAACAAGGACATTAGGAGGTGAGGATTTTATAGATAAAGTGGAGAAGGAATGAGAGGTGGAATGGAGGATGTCTTAGGTTTAAATGTCAAGGCAACATCTAAAGGTACAGTTTAAGAGGATTGAAAATAAGAAGTCCTAGGAAGAGGAGAAATAGGAGGAGAGATACGAGAAACATAAACCAAAATAGATGACATAATCTTAGGCTTTAGATTTAACTTCAGGAAAGTAGGAGATTTTGTACTTTTGTAGCAACCAAATTCAACTTAGGAATTTTTTTTAACTTTATTTTGAACATATGTCTTGGATAACTTCAATTTTTTCTTTTGTTCTACCCATACCATGACCAACAACTTCTAAATTTGGCATTGTGAGCGAGGAAGATGAAGAAGACAATATTTTCATTTGTAGAGGCTATGAAGAGCTAGCTAGATTTTGTCTCTTTTGAAAGAAAGCAAGGTGTGCGGAAAATGCTTCCTACACTAATCTAATGAGGGGAGATGTATACAAATTCTTTTCAATCTTTACAGTTACAGTTATGTTAACACACCAACAGAGATATTGCAGCAATACACATACACATAGAATGTAGATAGAAGAGAGAGAAGATATAACATGGGGAAAACCCTTTCGAGAGAAAAACCCCACACTCCAACACCTACACAATGTATTATGAAAACAAAGAATGTTTACAACACACTTGCAATGCAAGTCTTTCAAAAGTCTTTGACACTCGCATCTAGAGATATTCCAAAAGCATAATAGTACCTGTCAATAACACTATGCATCTCCCATCCAAGCACCTATTTATAAAGAGTTTACAAGGCAAAATTGGAAGATTCTAGAGATGGGCATCCATCTTGGCCTCATGGCCCAAAACCCATGCCTAAGAACACTTGTCCAACATTACAACATGGATTTTACACTTGTCATGTCACCCCATCCCAATGTGGGCACCTAGTCCCAAGATTGACTATGACAGATGCTCTTATGCACCTTACAGCTGTCATAGAATCTGTCATACATGACAGCTCTTACAGCTATAAGAGAATCTGTCATAACTGCCTAAAAATAGCATATTCCTCTTACATGTCATAACCCACCTTGGGCACCTAAAGATGCCTTCCTCAAAGATGTTCTTTGACACGTCTTCACCTGTCATAGAATCTTCTATTCTCGACTCTTACGCGTCATAGAATTTATCATAGGAATCTGTCGTAACACTTACGCATCATAACTCCTTACACACTACACAAGATGCCAACACATGACAAAAAACCTCTACCACAATATGGGATGCCTATATCCACATGGGATGAGTTGACCATCCTAATCACATTACAAGTGGAGTGACAACACACCATGCCACTTCACACTAAATGACAAAATAGGATGTGCAACATAAACTACATCATAGGCAAATAAATAAATACATAATCAAATAATTAATGCTAGGAATTACTAATGTTGAGACACCTTAATTCCCAACATTCTCCCACTTGTCGAACACCTTGTAAGAGCCAATAGAAATAACAAGATTTAACTGCTATAGGCCGAGAGGCCCATAGACTCCGAACACCATCTTAACTTATCAGTGCCCATTGGTTTCGTCAATGCATCCGCAACATTCTTCAAAGTGTCTATCTTCTCCAATATCACCTTCCCATCTTCTACCATGTCTTGCACAAAATGAAACTGTACATCAATATGCTTTGTTCTAGCATGGAAAGTTAGATTCTTTGCTAAGAAAATCGCACTCTGACTGTCACAACAGATAGTAATTTGTCTTGCATCAACACTAATATCTGAACACAATCTTTTAAGACAAATGGCTTCCTTGCAAGCATGAGTAGCTGCCATATACTTAGCTTCTATCATGGACAAAGCGACCACAGGTTGCCACTTACTCATCCAATTGATTGCACCACTGAACATAGTAAACACATAAGCATTGGTGGATCTCCTACTATCAATGTCACCTACCCAATTAGAATCCTCAAATCCTTGAATACTCACAGAATGCAGAGGTCTTGTAGGATTACCATGATAACATAGGGAATACTCAGAAGTACCCCGCAACTATCTAAACACTCTCTTCACTGCATCCCAATGTACCCATCCAGGATTAGCTATAAATCTACTAAGGACTCCCACTACTTGGGCAATGTCTAGTCTTGTGTAGACCATAGCATACATCAAACTGCTAAAAGCACTAGCATAAGGTACTCTGCTCATGTCCTCTGTCTCAGAAGGAGACTTTGGAAATCATTAATAGATAACTTGGTCCCCAAAGAAACAGGAACACACAATTGTCTGCAATCTGCCATGCTAAATCTTTCCAACACGGTCTTCACGTACTTACTCTGGCTTAACCAAAGTTTTATGTTAGCTCTGTCTCTTCTGATTTCCATTCCTAGAATGTACCTAGTTGTCCCTAAGTTTTTCATCTCAAACTGTGCTGACAACTGAGGCTTCAAATCACAAATCATATTCTTACCATTCCCAATCAATAGCATATCGTCAACATACAATGCAATAATGAGAATGCGATCATTGTCAAATTTGTAATAAACACAATGATCTGATTTTGATCTCAGAAATCTAATGGACAACACAAATACATCAAATTTCAAGTACCACATCCTAGGAGATTGATTCAAACCATACAAAGACTTTTTTAACTTGCAAACCAAATGTTCTTTACCTTTCTCTATGTAATGCTCTTACTGTGACATATAAATCTCTTCCTCCAAATCACCATGAAGGAATGTTGACTTCACATCCATCTGGTCCACCTCTAAGTCATAAGCTACTGTAAGAGATAATAGGAACTGAATAGATATCAGTTTTGCAACGGGAGAGAAATTTTCACCATAATCAATTCCCTCCACTTGTGAATACCCCTTCGCAACCAATCTAGCCTTGTACTTCTCAACACTGCCATCTGCACCAAATTTCTTCTTGAACACCCATTTACAGCCAACATGTTTCTATCCTTCAGGCAAAGGCACCAAGTCCCAAGTTTTATTCTTCTCCAAAGAAGCCATCTCATCTTATATGGCCTCCTTCCAAAAACCTGCATCTTTCATGCCCATAGCCTCTGTCATAGTTCTAGGCTCATCAGCATTAGTAATCAAGGCAAAAGCACAACTAGAATCTAGCAATGAATAACCAAACCTATCAAGTTGCTTCCTTATTCATGTAGACCTCCTCAAAGGCTAAGGTTGAGGTTTTGCTTCTTCTTCTGAGCTTTCAAAGCTACTAGAGCTCTCCTCATCATCAGGTCTCATAGGGTCTATCAGTTCAGTCTTCTCTGAGGTAGAAGGAAACTGAACCACATCCTCTTTCTTTTTTGTTTCTTCTGGCTGTAGAACAACAGGAGAAGGTGTTAGCTCTCTGAAAATAACACTTCTGTTATACAACACTTTTTTCAGCCATAGGATCACAAAGCTTGTACCCTTTCACACCGACACCATAGCCAATGAAGATACACTTAACAATCTTGTTCTCCAATTTTGACCTCTTCTCCCTAGGCACATGATCATATGCCTCACAACCAAAAACACAAAGATGTCTTATAGAAGGCTTCTTACTAGACCACACCTACATGGGTGTCTTACCAACAAGAGCTAAGGTAGGAGACCTGTTTACTAGGTAGCAAGCAGTGGCTATAGCTTCAGCCCAAAAATTTTGTTCAAGACTAGATCCACTAAGCATACTCCTAGCCTTCTCCATCAGTGTCATGTTCATCCTCTCTGCAACTCCATTTTGATGAGGGTGTATGGAGTTGTCTTGTGTCTTTCAATCCCATGTTCTTTACAGAACTTCTTGAACTCTGTGGAACCAAACTCACCACCGTTATCAATTCTCAAACACTTAATCTTTTTACCAATCTGATTCTCAACAAAATCTTTAAACTCTTTGAATCGACTAAAGACTTCATATTTGTTTCTAAGAAAATAAATCCATGTCCTTCTACTATAATTGTCAATAAATGACACAAAATATACAGATTTAGATATCGAAGGAACATTAACTGGACCAAACACATCAAAATGAATAAGATCCAACACATTAGAAGACTTATGAGAACTCGAGTAAAACTAAACATGGTTTTGCTTTCCATATATACAATGTTCACAAAAGTCAAAATCAAGATTACAATCATCTAACCCTCAACGAAGTTTTTATTTTTCAGGGTCCTAAGACCCTTCTCACCAATGTGGCCAAGTCCCTTATGCCATAACATTGTCTTCTCCATAGGAAGCTTAACTTCCAAAGCATGAGCATCCTTAGGTACCCAAAATGTACTACCATCAGAATTTGATACAATAGATCTTTTCACTGCTGGTTCCAATGGTGGGGATGAAGCGACTACATCTCTTTTCTTCGAGTCAGAAGAACTATTGCACTATGAAGTGCATGCCTCTAGATGAAATAGAGTACCTCTCCTAGTACCCTTTGCAAGCACCATAGCTCCTCTAGTCATCTTGCATCCTTCTTTCAAGAAGACAACCTGCACACCTGCATCATTCAATTTACTTTCAGAAAGAAGGTTCTGTGCCAAGCTTGGGATGTGCATAACCCCAAAGATCCCCTTCACTTGACCATCGAGGAATCAGATTTTGACTCTTCCACGGCCAACTATCTTCCGATGAGAATCGTCACCCAGGTACACTATTCCACCATCAAACTCTTCATACTTTGTAAACCAGTCTCGATGTGAGGTCATGTGAAAAGAGGCACTAGAATCAATCAGCCACACATCATTAGATGCATGGGTGGCCAAGGCAGCAATGAAAGCATCACCATCATCTTGTGACTTGTCAGAATTTGAATCTGAGGCATTCTTCTTCTTTTTCTTTTTCTCTTCTTGGCACTCCTTTCGAAAGTGGCCAAATTTACCATAGTTCCAACAAAAAGCCTTGGACTTTCCAGGAGATTTAGATCTCCCACGGGATTTGGATTTGGCCTTGTCATCTTTCTTGTCCTGTTTCTTTCCTTTTTCCTTGGATCTTCCATGAACCGCAACAGCTTCTTTAGCAAATTCAGAGGACTTTCTCCGCATCTCTTCAGATAACAGTGAAGATACCACTTCATCCATCTTGAAGGTGGATGTGGTACTCCCAATAGCCATAACAAGATGATCCCATGAGTCTGGCAAAGAACAAAGCAATGTCATACAATGATCCTCATACTCCATCTTCACACCAATGGAAGCCAACTGTGCAACTAACATGTTGAAAGCATTTAGGTGATTTGCAACAGATCCTCCATCCTCCATCCTCAGAGAATATAGCTTCTTTCTCAAAAAAAGCTTGTTCACTAGGGATTTGGCTTGATAAACATCTCCCAGCTTCTTCCAAAATTTTTTCGTGGTCTTCTCCTCATGGAAATTTAACAAGACAGAGTCTTATAATACCCTTAGCCTTCCGATCTATGAGATCCCAGTCAGCTTGTGCCATTGCCATTGGTTTTACACCAGAAACAGTTTCCCATAGATCTCGATCAACAAGCATGTCTTCCATCTTAAGTTTCCACAACTCAAAATTTGTGTCGTTAAACTTCTCCACCTCTAGTCTTTCGAATGTGGTTGCCATCTCCTTTCCTGCAACGAGATTACAAAATACTCTGCACAAACTCCCACTCAATCTAAGATGAGCTCAAAAAACCTCTACCCAACAACTAGGACCAAAGGTGATCAGGCTCTGATACCAACTGAAAGGAAGCAAGGTGTGCAATGATAGAACCCTCAAATTTTGCAAATTTTGAGTGCATATGTCCTTCCAATGTGTAGACAGAGACTAAGTCGACATACTACTCAATCTACCCCAGAGGCCATCTTTGCTAATTAAAATTTTACAACTCAGAAGTGATCTTGCAATTTCATATGGTGCAATGTTTCTTAGTACATATGGTAGTGTGCATGTGCAGTTTCACGTTTCCAGGGTGAGTTCTGATGGGTTATTTAATTGTTTTCTAACTGTGACCAGGCTAAAATTGGTGTTCCAGAAAGTTGCAAATTTCACAAATCTAAAGGCAACCCATTTCCTTTTTTGGTCTAAAACATTTCAAGTTCCATTTTCAACAAAACCAGAAATCATATGATGCATTAGTTTAATTCATCTTGGTTGCGGCGAACATATTTTACAAGCCAGTTTACAAAGGAGGTACATAAATTTGGTAAGTTCAGAGAGATCTGTCGACAAACCCATGTTTTAAATAATTGATTATGCATGCTCACAAGCTTTTGCTATTCCAGGTGTCATGGCTTGCATGCAATGAATTTTCTCCATTGAGGTCGAAGGCGAAAATAAAATTTCACTATTTCCTAATGCTTGAATTGCAAAATATTTTATATATTTTAAATAATTTTAAAGGGGAAGTGCACAACATTTAGGGTAAATTTATTTTTTCATAAACTTTATAAAGGTAAAAGTTTATTGGCTATTTGCTCTCCCATCCGCCATTCCAAAGACAAAATAAAATAATCACCAAAGAGATATGCGGAAGTGCGGAAAAATGCTTTTAATGTTTCAAAATTTCGCTGGTAAAAGGTGAGGTAAAAACATTTTAAATGTTTTTATTTGTTTTGAAATGTGAAATTAAAAATGCCAGGCTTTATTTAAAGCTTTAAATTACATTTTATTGTATTTCTGCCACTCCGCATACACAATAAAAATATCAGAAAATGAATGAGCAGAAGTGTGGAAGGCTTCAAGGAAACATTTTAAATGTTTTTAAAATATTCTACAAAGTCAAAAGTCAAAAAGGAAAAATATTTCATAGGTAAAATCTGAGGTGAAAAACATTTAAATGTTTTTACTTCATTTTCTATTTTCCGCTATTTCGTTGAAGGCAAAAAAGAGAATGCATTATTCAAATGCGGAATAGCAGAAACTATGAAAAGGCATTTTAAATGTTTTGATATATTCGGAAAAGGTAAAAATTGAAGAGAAAAAACATTTTAAATGTTTTATTGTTGGGCAATGTAAAAGTAAGGGGGTAAAGCTTAATTAAAAAGCTTTATTAAAATTTTTCCAATTCCACCATTTTGTAGATGGCAATATTAAGCATTTAAATCTAAGTGTGGAAATGTGGAGAGCAGGGAGTAAACCATTTTAAATGTTTTATTATTTCATTGTCAGAGACTAAAGTCTGAAAGTAAAGCTTTATTTAAAGCTTTATTGTATGCATTTTTGTAGTCTGGCATTCCACGGAGTGCAGGAAAAAATGCCCAAAGTAAATGGCCGAATGGTAGTGAAAGCATTGCAGAAGAGTGTTGGTTGTTTGATGGTCACATTTTTTGGTTTGCAGCTATTTTAGGGCTTCTTATAGATTGTGGATATGGTTTTTCACTTCCAGAAAAATGTCTTGCATATTTGATTTGATTCTAGAAGTCAAAATTGTATGGTAAATGCATTTTCTACTTGCCAGTGAAATGTAGAAATTGCCTGGGGGTAAAATTTGTTACATGCCAAGTAAATTACAGTTGACAAGGTAAATTTACTAGCAGGGTAAATTTGTGCACAGGAATGCAAATCAGATTTGGGAAAATCAATTTCAGTTGCAAAACGGAGTGGGTAGATTGAAGAGGGAAAATGAGGAATGAGGAGCATCTTCTAGAAGCAAATCAGTTGCAGATCAAGGGAGTTGAGGTGTGCCATGTGTCATCAATGGATTAATATTAGGGTTTTTCATCTTCTTCTCTCTTTCTCTTTATATTGTAACTTTTGTATCATTTTGAAGGATTGGTTCGAGGTCATATTTCTAGATTTTGTCTGAAATAGGGATCAATCTAGTCAGGCAGGAGTTGTAAATAAGTTTGTTTTCTGCTATAGAATTAGTTGTCTGTTTTCAGGTTTCCAATTTGAGTCTCTTCTGGTTTCTTGATAGAATTATTGAAAGCTATGATGCAAGTTACTGAACAGTTTATTTTACAAATTTTGTTGAGTTTTGGAGTATACTGTCTCCTACTTCATGTATACAATTTCACATTATGAATATATATTTGGTTAAAGATCATCTTTATTCATTGACACGGTCTTTCCTGTGCTGGCATATTTCTCTTATGGCTTTTACTCAAGGAGTAATGTAAAAATTGCTATTAGAAAATATCAAATGTGATTCGGGTGTACAGGGATAACTAAGTATGGTTGATTCCAAAACTAGTAGAGTATTTTCAATGTAAGGCATTGTTGTACCTTTATAGTAAACTGAGGTTTGTTACATCACTGCCTGTTTAGTTTTTATCATTTTAATCTTTTTGACTCCTTGGCCCTTGGATAGGCACTGATTTGTTTCATGGATACTATACTAAACTTACGCCCCTCTGGTTATCCTCAAAATATTTTCAATCCAAATATTTTCCTTTCTAGCAATAGGCTTTTAGGATATTTATTTTGATTAAGTTAAGTCTTGCATGTTCCTTTGCAAAGAATAAGATAAGAGCTTAAAGAATCTAGCCAATCCCTTTACTTTATCATACATTCTTGCAAGTATATTATGAGGAATATATCTGTGATATAAACAATGTTGACAATCTAATATCTCTAGAAAACCCCATCCATTTGAGTAGAACACTGTTATCCCCAAGAAAAGAACACATCAGTTAAAGAGAGATAGCCAGAGAATTAGTAATAAATCCATCTACATAGGAACACCCTCCTTGGTTTCACAGAGCCTAAAGTGTAGAGGAAGAAAAGGGGGATTGAGAAAGCCTTCTCTCCCTAATCTCCTATTCGTTGGCCAATCCCTCAAGGTAGATTGATCATTAATAAGTGGCTATTTTATAGATTTGCTGCGAGAATTAGGTTGGGAATTTAAAACAACCAATAGATTGGCGACTCTGCTGGGGATCCTCTAGTATTATCCATTTAAAAAGAGTCAACAAGTTTGCTGATCTAAAGTTTTGGATCAGAGGATCCAAGGACTTGCATACTTGAAGAAGAAGATTGTTGCAACATTTCTGGTGTATTCTTGAAGTCTGGTGCTCTGTTGGTAGAGAGAACTCAGAAATACCTAGATCTTGGAAGAAGCTTTTTGCTGCTTGAAGATCTTTTCCTCTTTCAAAGAGGTGGCAACTCTACATAATATTCCATATCATCAGAAAAGTTGGTTGTAGCAGTTCTCAGGTATTTATCTATTGCAACATTTTTGTATGAAGGTTTGCAACAAATGTTCTAATAAATATTGTCCCTTATCTAGTACTCCAAGGTACTAATAGAAAAGGGAAATGAGAAAGCAGGATATTCTGAGCAGAGTATCAAGAAGTAGATAGTTGTAGAGGGGATTAACTCATTTGCAAATATGTATGAATGTTCTGGTTCTCCCTCTACAAGTTTTAATGTCATGCTTGAAACACAGTCATGTCCTCAAAGAAAGATATTCTTTAATGAAAGATATAACTCTCTGGATTTCAGTAAAATCCAAGGTTATCCACACTTAGTCCCTAGAAAAATGAATGAATACTTCCCTAGGTTTAGAGGAGATCTCGAAGAGTTAGCATCACAACATTTACAAAGTTTCATTGATTTGATGGAGAACTATCAAATAGAAGAGGAGGATGTTATCATGAAGCTTTTTGTGAGAACTTTAGAATATGCTGCTGAATATTAGTTTTCTGGTTTACCAATGCATTACATATGTTCATGGCATGATCTTAGAATACTTTTCATTGATTAGTTTGAAGGAATATCAGCATGCAATATGTGCCTATTAGACAATAGACATCTACATATCCAAGAAGAGTTTGAAGACCAATCTAAAAATAAAGTTGAATCCATATCACCTATCAATGCATTTTGTGATATGAAGAGGTATTTAAGGGTGAAACCTCATATGATTTTCATAGAAGATTTATAGAATGTTTATTTGCAGTGCCAGAATTAGAAAGACCTAATGAATCATTTTGCATTGATTTATTATGTGAGAATCTTGAGCAAGGTTTGAATACTATACCACATGATTTAAATCCTCCAAGTGTTAAGTATATATACCCATGGCTTTCAATTTATGAAGACATCAAAATTGAATGGGGAAATAATTTTATGTCTATAATAAGTGATGGTGCTTTTTCCCTTTGTGACCAAAAGAGTGAACATAATATAGCAAAGAATGATGTTGTATCTGACATAGGGGAAGATGCTTTTTCTAATCAGTCCATAGAGGACGAGTGTGCAAATGAAAATAGTTGTTATGATAGTTTGAATGTTAATAAGGATGAAAATATAGAAGGCCTCCCTTCTATATCAGATCATGACTGTATTTTTGGCAAGGTTGTTGAAGTTTCAATCCCATGTGATATTGGCAGTGTATGTTATGATGAATCCATTGAATATCCAGATTTAAATGATAAAAATGACAACCCTGTGGATTTTGATTTGCAACTAAGTGATGCTTGCAGCTCTCATGGAGATCAAGAGGAAGAAGCAGTGGAAGATGTGAAAGAAAAGGCATGTTCACTCAGTAGTGAGCAAATTTTAGATTTGTTAACCATCGAATATCAAAGGTATGTACATGAAAATGGTCATGAGCCTCTGTGCCCTACTCACATAAACTTTGACAATGATGATGTTCCTTTGGGCATTAAGTATGACACATATCCATTTTTTTTCCTTCCACAAATGAACAAGATAATTTGCAGGATAACAATGCTTATGAAGGTAAGAAAGCATGTGACTTTAACAATGATGGATATGTTGAAAGTGTAAATGCTGATGCAAAGTCAGAAATTCATTTTACTGAGACAGGGATAGTTGATGATTGTGAAATTCATTATAGTAGTGGTCAAAGTCAGGATGTTCTAAATGCAGATTCTTATGAGTGTCTATTTTCTGATTTAGATGAGCCTAAGCATGAGTTTCCTCATATGGACATGGATGTTAGTTTTAAGGTTGAATCTGATTACATTTTTGAACTAAAATTGCTTACTTTTGAGCATACATGGGGTGTTGAAGGTACTGATGTATTTTACTCAGATGATAATAAAGCAAGCAAACATGATAGTGAGAAAGATAAGGTAAAATGTCACAATGATTATGGATTTCAGTTATTGTCTGAATGCAATTTTTAGATTGACAGAGTTAATGTTGACAGTGGCAGGCTCAGTGACATGGTTAAGCATGTTAGTGGCAGAGGTAAATGTGGGTTGAGGGAAATCAGTTCCTTTAATAGGCTGGTATTTGACAAAGGTAAATATTGGTTCTTCTTTTCATTTGGTGGCCTGGGGCCATCAAATAATATTTGAAAATTGTGTGTTGGAGCTCTGCAATGTTGCAGGTTGAATCAGTTTTCAGAGCCGCCCAATGGAGTGGGCACCTGGTCTGCTTCTCCAGAGATCTGGAATCTCACCATGCCCACAAGGTGCATGCATCCCCAACTAGAGCCACTGATAGAACCCTCAAATTTTGCAAATTTTGAGTGCATATCTCCTTCCAATGTCTCGACAGAGGCTAAGTCAACATACTGCTCAATCTACCCCAAAGGCCATCTTCGCTGATTAAAATATTACAACTCAGAAGTGATCTTACAATTCTGTATAATATAATGTTTCTTGGTACATATGGTAGTGTACATGTACAGTTTCACATTTCTAGGGTGAGTTATGATGGGTTATTTAATTGTTTTCTGACTGCGACCAGGGTAAAATTGGTGTTCCGAAAAGTTGCAAATTTCACAAATCTGAAGGAAACTCATTTCTCATTTTGGCCTAAAACATTTCCAATTCCATTTTCAACAAAATTGGAGTTCATATGATGCATTATTTTAATGTATCTCAGTTGCGGTGAACACGTTTTACGGGCTAGTTTACAAAGGAGGTACATAAATTTAGTGAGTTGGATGAGATCCGTCGACAAACCCATGTTTTAAATAATTGATTATGCCTGCTCATAAGTTTTCATGGCTCCAGGTGTCATGGTTTGCGCGCAGTGAATTTTCTCCATTTGGGTCGTAGGCGAAAATAAAATTTCACTATTTCCTAATATTTGAATTGCAAAATATTTAAAATATTTTATATATTTTAAATAATTTTAAAGGGGAAGTGCACAGCATTTAGGGAAAATTTAATGTTTCATAAACTTTATAAAGGTAAAAGTTTATTGGATATTTGCTCTCCCATCCACCATTTCGGAGACAAAATAAAATAATCACCAAAGAGATATGCGGAAGTGCGGAAAAATGCTTTCAATGTTTCAAAATTTGGCTGAGTAAAAGGTGAGGTAAAAACATTTTAAATTTTTTTATTTGTTTTGAAATGTGAAATTAAAAATGCAAGGCTTTATTTAAAGCATTAAATTGCATTTTATTGCATTTCTGCCACTCCGCATACACAATAAAAAAATCAGAAAATGAATGAGCAGAAGTGCGGAAGGCTTCAAGGAAACATTTTAAATAATCACCAAAGACATTCAAATGTTTTAAATACTTTATGAGGTAAAATCTGAGGTGAAAAACATTTAAATATTTTTACTTAGTTTTCTATTTTCCACTATTCTATTGAAGGCAAAAAAGAGAATGCATTATTCAAATGTGGAATAGTGGAAACTATGAAAAGGCATTTCAAATGTTTTGATATATTCGGCAAAGGTAAAAATTGAAGAGAAAAAACATTTTAAATGTTTCATTGTTGGGCAATGTAAAAGTAAGGGGGTAAACCTTTATTAAATTTTTTCCAATTCCGCCATTCCGTAGATGACAATAAATTAAGCATTTAAATCTAAGTGCGAAAATGAAGAGAGTAGGGAGTAAAACATTTTAAATGTTTTATTATTTCATTGCTAGAGACTAAAGTCTGAAAGTAAAGCTTTATTTAAAGCTTTATTGTATGCATTTTTGTATTCTGGCATTCCACGGAGTGCAGGAAAAAATGCCCAAAGTAAATGGCTGAATGGTAGTGAAAGCATTGCAGAGGAGTGCTAGTTGTTTGATGGTCACATTTTTTGGTTTACAGCTGTGTTTTGGGGCTTCTTACAAATTGTGGATATGGCTTTTCACTTCCAGAAAAATGCCTTGCATATTTGATTTGATTCTGGAAGTCAAAATTGTATGGTAAATGTATTTTCTACTTGCTAGTGAAATGTAGAAACTGCCTGAGGGTAAAATTTGTTACATGCCAAGTAAATTTTAGTTGATAGGGTAATTTACCAGCAGGGTAAAATTGTGCACGGGAATGCAAATTAGATTTGGGAAAATAAATTTCAGTTGCAAAATGGAGTGGGCAGATTGAAGAGGGAAAATAAGGAATGAGGAGCATCTTCTAGAAGCAAATCAGTTGTAGATAAAGGTAGCTGAGGTGTGCCATGTGTCATTAATGGATTAATATTAGGGTTTTTCATCTTCTTCTCTCTTTCTCTTTATATTGTAACTTCTGTATCATTTTGAAGGATTGGTTCGAGATCATATTTCTAGACTTTGTCTGAAATAGGGATTAACCTAGTCAGGGAAGAGTTGTAAATAAGTTTGTTTTCTGCTATAGAATTAGTTGTCTATTTTCAGGTTTCCAATTTGAGTCTCTTCTGGTTTCTTGATAGAATTATTGAAAGCTATGATGTAAGTTACTGAACAGTTTATTTTACAAATTTTGTTGAGTTTTAGAGTATATTGTCTCCTACTTCATGTATACAGTTTCACATTATGAATATATGTTTGGTTAAAGATCATCTTTATTCATCGACACAATCTTTCCTATACTGGCATGTTTCTCTTATGGCTTTTACTCAAGGAGTAATGTAAAAATCACTATTAGAAAATATCAAATGTGATTCAGGTGTACAGGGATAACTAAGTATGGTTGATTCCAAAACTAGTAGAGTAATTTCAACGTAAGGCATTGTTGTACCTTTACATTATACTAAGGTTTGTTACATCATTGTCTGTTTAGTTTTTATCATTTTAATCTTTTTGACTCCTTGGCCCTTGGATAGGCACTGATCTGTTTCATGGATACAATACTAAACTTACGCCCCTCTAGTTATCCTCAAAATATTTTCAATCCAAATATTTTCTTTTCCAGCAATAGGCTTTTAGGATATTTATTTTGATTAAGTTAAGTCTTGCATGTTCCTTTGCAAAGAATAAGATAAGAGCTTAAAGAATCTAGCCAATCCCTTTACTTTATCATACATTCTTTCAAGCAACTTACGAGGAACATATATGTGATATGAACAATGTTGGCAATCTAATATCTCTGGAAAACTCCATCCATTTGAGTAGAACACTATTATCCCCAAGAAAAGAACACATCAGTTAAAGAGAGATAGCTAGAGAAATAGTAATAAAACCATCTACATAGGAACACCCTCCTTGGTTTCATAGAGCCTAAAGTGTAGAGGAAGAAAAGGGGGATTGAGAAAGCCTTCTCTCCCTAATCTCCTGTTCATTGGCCAATCCCTCAAGGCAGATTGATCATTAGTAAGTGGATATTTTATAGGTTTGCTGCGAGAATCAGGTTGAGAAATTTAAACAACCAACATGCGGAAAACGCTTGCTACACTAATCTAATGAGGGGAGATGTATGCAAATTCTTTTCAATCTTTATAGTTACAGTGATGTTGACACAACAACAAAGATATTGCAGCAATACACATACACATAGAATGTAGATAGAAGAGAGAGAGAGAGAGCTAGAGAGAGAGAAAGAGACAAGATATAATGTGGGGAAAACCCTTTCAGGAGAAAAACCCCACTCCAAAACCTGCACAATGTATTATCAAAACAAAGAATGTTTACAACACACTTGCAATGCAAGTCTTTCAGGAGTCTTCAACACTCGTATCTAGAGATATTCCAGCAGCATAACAATGCCTATCAATAACACTATCCATCTCCCATCCAAGCACCAGTTTATAAAGAGTTTACAAGGCAAAATTAGAAGATTCTAGAGATGGGAGTCCATCTTGGCCTCGTGGCCCAAAGCCCATGCCTAAGGACACTTGTTCAACATTACAACATGGAATTTACACTTGTCATGTCACCCCATCCCAATGTGGGCACCTAGTCCCAAGATAGACTATGACAGATGCTCTTATGCACCTTACAGCAGTCATAGAATCCATCATACATGACAGCTCTTACAACTGTAAGAGAATCTATCATAACTACCTAAAAATAGCATATTCCTCTTACAACATGTCATAACCCACCTTGGGCACCCAAAGATGCCTTCCTCAAAGATGCTCTTTGACACATGTCTTCACCTGTCATAGAATCTTCTATTCTTGACTCTTACATGTCATAGAATCTGTCATAGGAATTTGTCATAACACTTACGCATCATAACTCCTTACACACTGCACAAGATGCCAACACATGGTAGAAAACCTCTACCACAATATGGGACGCCTATATTCACATGGGATGAGTTGACCATCCTAGTCACATTACAAGTGGAGTGACAACACACCGTGCCACTTCACACTAAATGACAAAATAGGATGTGCAACATAAATTACATCATAGGCAAATAAATAAATACATAATCAAATAAATAATGCTAGGAATTACCAAGGTTGAGACACCTTAATTCCCAACATCTTTTCTATATTTTTTTGTGATCTCTTTCCCTGTAAGAACATTCTACTTCTATCCATCCCGTTTGGTCATGTCAGGGATAGAAGTACTCTCCTTGAAAAACTAATTGATCATAAGTAAAGGATGCTAATATTTGCCACTATAAATTGTGGAGACAAAACCTCATATTTTGAATGTAAAATATCTTTAGGTACTTCTTCAAGAGTAAAGATACCATATTTTTTATAGTCATCTAACTATATTCTATTCTTCTCACCTCATACTCACCATCACAATTAGCCTAGACATCCTCTATATTTTGTAATGTGTTGAAATTTGCTTCCTAACATTTCAAAGAGGAGGCACCAAGATCATAAGTATGTTTTTCATAGAAAATCTTAAGGTTAAATTTAACCATTTCATCACCTATGTCCTTAGAATGAATGGAATTCTTACATTTGTAAATTCCCAATTGAATAGGGCAACCAATTGCTTGCTTATGTCGATCCTTCAAGAACAAGTGAATCTCTTAAATCTTCTTATAAAACTCCATAAGCACAATCTAATCACTAGGATACCTATGGACCATGTAGGGAAAATAAGCAAAGCCAAAAACCTTGACATAGTTGAAAGTAGGAAACTGCATGAATCAATATACCCACTCTAAAATTACTACCTCAAGGCTTGCTTTGAGATTTGAATATGGAGTTGCTCATCCATCTTTCTAACATAATGCATAAAGAAAGAGTTATTTACCTTGCAATAATGTTGAAAGGATTCACTATGCTCTAACTGTGGAAATGTCTATAAATACGAGTGGTGTTGAGTAACCCTTCTCTTGACAATTCAAAAAAATATCTTGTCTTATGAAAGCATAAACCAAATATGATAACATTGTGAAATCCTTGCATTTGCTCAGAATTTATCAATTTCCCATGTAAATGCAATCACTAATTAAAATGTCCCAATCTAAATAAAATTTCCTTTTGTACATTATGCTCAGGATATAGAAAACCCATGTCTTAAACATTCTTGCTTCATCTTACCTTGTCACTCAATTGAGTAGAGCGATGTTGATTGTGAGATTTTCCTTGAACTCATTACATTTGTTACTTTCTTTCAACCAATATTTATTATCATGTTTGTGACATTTCAAGGTTTTTGTACTACATATTTGCTTACATTTCTCCAAGTCAATTTCTTTAGTTTCTTCATGCAATAGAAAATTGAAAATACTTTCAATAGTCATCA
Source organism: Cunninghamia lanceolata (assembly GCA_027924645.1). Lineage (NCBI taxonomy): Eukaryota > Viridiplantae > Streptophyta > Pinopsida > Cupressales > Cupressaceae > Cunninghamia > Cunninghamia lanceolata. The sequence goes on from BSBN01001102.1 coordinate 2,053,458, forward strand.
AGTTTGCAAAGAACTTGACCACTTATGTAATGTCCCAAATTATGAGCTAAGTGTGTTTTTGAGCTACATGGGAAATGCAAAATTGGAATTGTATTTTCAATTATGAGGTTGGTTTTGATTTTTAATGATTGCATATGATTCATAGCTGGCCGCCAAACATGAAGGAAGGATATATTAAATGCAACATTTATTTATTAAATGATTGCATTGGATCGATGGAATATGAGGTCGATTGGGTTTGTGGAAATTAAATGATTGCATTTAATTTGATATTGAGCTTTGAAAATATTTTAAATGCAAATTTTATTATTAAATATTTGCATTGGAGCGATTGAGGGTTTTTATTAAATGCAAATATCATCATTTAATGCATGCACATGAGGTAGTTGTGGATTGAAGCAAGAATAGAGGAGCATTTTAAATGCAAGTTCATAAATTAAATGCCAAGTTGGTTATGTCAAGGATCAAGATTTTAAATGCTTTGAAGGTTATTAAATGCTTGCATTTGGATAGATTGGTTTATTTAATGCAATCGCCCAATCATTGCAAGTACTAGTTGGAGGTTAGAAGGATTTTAAATGCATTCAAACACAAAACTAAATGCATGTAGCTGATCGCCCAAGCAAAGAGGAAGATTTTAAATGATTGCAATCTCAAAATTCAATGCAAGTGTCAAAGGCCAAGCTTAAGGAGGATCGATCCATAGAGGAGCAAAATTCATTTAAAATAATTGAAGATTGTTTTAAATGAAAGCATTTCAAGTGAAGATCATTCAATATTGTTCCATTTCCTTAATTTCTATTGATGGATTTCAAAATGCATTCCAAAATTGCCAAGAGGATGGACATCAAAGCTTGAGGAGTTTAAATAGATGACTTGAGCTTCATTTTGCAATGAATGATGCTATGGTATGTTTTCTTTATTATTGTTTATGACTGAAAATTCTGATTTTCTAGTTATTTTTCAAGGAGATGTTCCCTTGAGTGTTGTGGTGATGATCCCATAACAATTTGTGAGATGTTGTCATACAGATTTCATCATTGGATTACATTTGTAGGTTATTTGAAGAGTTTGGAAGTGACATTGATATCTATTTGAAGCTCTTGGTGTAGAGGATTGACTACCAAGGTAGTTTAGTGAACTTGGAGTACATTGTGGATGGTATTTTCATATTTTGCAGGGTCTGATTTTGCAACAGCAGGGTCTGATTTTTATAACAGCGACTTTACATTGGAATTTCAGGGCTTTTTAGGTGAATTTGATTAAGGGTTTGAAGATTGAAGAGTTGTGCTTGATAGAAGACATTCCTATGCATCCATAGAATGCATTTGGAGGAGTTATTTCATGATATTTCATTGTAAACCCTTGGCTGGGCAAAAAGTACATTTTTAGCAGTCATATCAGCATACAGAAAGTTTACATCAGAATTTTATTGAAGCTCTTTCAAGGGTGTTTTGTGTCCATTTGATAGCCATCAACATTCTAGAGGCTTTGGGCTATATTTATATGCAAAGTTTGATGTATTTGGGCTTCAAATTGATTTGTAATTAAGTCTGATATAAAATCAGATATGGACTTAAATAAATTCCAGCAACTTGACATTTCTTGTTTCATTTATTTGTCGGTTTCATATATGCAAAGTTGATGTGAGTATCATTTGGTGAAGTTATTTAATTGAAGTGTGCAAGAAATCTTATCTAAATTTGTAAAAAATTTCAGTCATTTCTAGAAGGGTATTTTACAGTGGTATCAGAGCATTCAAAATTTCAGTCCAATATCCATTAGGGATATTACAACTTATCGACCATATCTCCCTCTTCTTAGGGTCATAATGTTTGGTACAAGCAACAACGAATTGTTGATTTTGCCTAAAAATTGGAAGAGGATGGCTCAACAAGACTGTTGTCTCAAAGTCTTGCTGCAATTTTATTTACTTTCTTGATGCATTCATCCAACTCTAACTCTTTGCACATTGGCATGTCATATCTCAGTTTCCTTGATCTTTGGATATTCAGACACTAACTTCAACGAAGAATTCACCATTTGGAAATGTATTAAATGACTATTGTTTTATATTGTTAAATACCTTCTCTTTCACTAATTTTATGCCAAAGCCTCACTATCCCTAAACAAATTTATAATTTAGATTCTTCTTAAAACCCTAGGGCATACAAGTTTTTTTTTTGTGTTTTAACTATGAAAAAGCTATTGATAAAACTATCATAAACCCATATAGCCCTACTTTATGTGAAAATAATAATTGGTGATTCTTATATGCCTTTGAGAATGAGAATCCAGAATAAAAGTATGTAGTAGGAGCTTGAAACTCATTGTTTTACAATTGTAACCATAGACAAAAATAAGCAAATCACTGATGACACGCTAAAAGTCTATACCAATCTACTATTTTGTTAGAAAATTTGCTTTGATACCATTGAAACTATAGGTGATTTGTATCTATTATATACTTTGTCACCTTATGGTGTATGCAAAGATTGTTGCTTCATGCTTACAAATAGTAAAAGATTACCGCGAAGAGTTTGTAAACAAAAATAAATTTGCCATATGAACCTCTTCATAATCACCAAAGATTTTAGAAATACTTGCCTTGTGTGGAGCTTGCAGACTAGAAATGGGGTTTTGCACTTTGATGCTTGCAAGTGAATCTCAAGGAATTTTCTACAAATGCTCACTTGGATGCTGCAAAATCTTCTCCAATTCGGTTTTGCTTCAAATCCATGCTTATCAATGACCAAATATAACATAACAAGCACTTTTATAAAGACAAGAGGGTGCTTTTCTTATTTTTAACTTGTCTTTTCCCTTTTCTCTCTCCTAGGCACACATTTAGACCTCCACAACCAATCTCTCATACGTTTTCACTTTGAAACTTGTTCTCAACACCTCCAAGGTGTAGTTTTATCACTTAATGCACTTTTTCATGCTCAAAATTTGCAATATTCTCATGGGCACTTCTTCCTTATACATTGATGTTGAGTTTTGACATTTATGTAAATAAGCACTATTTGGAGTAGTTTAAGTGACTTTTGTTCTAATTTATCATTACTATAGAAAAGTTATACACTTTTTCCATTAATATCTGACAAAAATCCCCCCTCCATTATGCTTTGATGGATGTCCATACCTTGTTCCAAAGCTCCCATTTTGGCACAGGCAGAGAAGATGCTGGCTTTACAACTGTCATTTTCATTTGCTTCGAAAGTTTCTAAAGCCTTGTCAAAAAATTCATTTTGCTACATATCCTGCAATAATGGCATTCCATGAGACCACATTTCTTTTGAGGCATTTTGTCAAACACTTCACGTGCCTTGTCTATGCTTCCACATTTTGCGTACATGTCTACCAGAACAGTTGCAACTATAACATCTGACAAAATTCCTCTATCCTTTACTTTGATGGATGTCCATGCCCTGTACCAAAGCTTCCACTTGACACAGGCTGGGAGGCTGCTGGCAAAGGTTTCTGGCATTACACCAGCCGATTGCATTTGTTTGAAAGTTTCTAAAGCCATTTCAACAAATTCATTTTGTGAATATCTTGCAATCAGGGGATTCCATGAGAAGACATTTCTTTGAGGCATTCTGTCAAATAGTTCACGTGCGTTGTCTAGACACTTCTACATTTTGCATATCCTACAATCATGGCATTCCATGAGATGACATCTCTTTGAGGTATTCTGTCAAACAGTTGACGTGCCTTGTCTATGCTTCTACATTTTGGATGCATGTCTACTATGGCAGTTGCAAAGCTCCTCGCAAAATTCCTCTATCCTTTATCCTTCGATGGATGTCCATTCGCTGTTCCAAAGCTCCCATTTCGGCACAGGCAGGGAGGATGCTGGGAAAGGTTGCGGAGTCTGGCTTTACACCTGCCAATTGCATTTGCTTGAAAGTTTCTAAAGCCTTTTCAACAAATCCATTTTGTGCATATCCTGCGATCATACGCTGGCAAATGTAAACTGATCGAATTGGAGACCTGTTTGTTGCATATGGTGAGACAATGCGAGTGCCTCATGAGGACACCCATGTCTTTTGTACGCTGCGCTAAACACATTCCATGAGAGGCTATGTCCGTTTCTATGATCAAACACTTTATGTCATCCACAAAGTGAGTTTGAATTTCGTTTGTTTATGGGTGGGCACTGGGAATCCAGCGGCTGACTGACTGTTAACGGCGACAGAATAGGGAACGGAAACGGTATCCGTGGGGCCACATGCGCCACCTAAGCGGTCAAGCCGTTTAAGCCCAGCCATTGAGGGCGCCATATTCGATGAGGAGTGCCTATTTCATCTGCCATCTCTCTTCTTAAATCACGGAGATTGTCATGCATTCTCAAAAGAAGACAGTCTTGGGAGTGAAATTGCTCCTCATAATCCGGGCTTTCCACTTCAACAAGACATTTGTCCTTTAAGGTCTGAAGTGCATGCTCAGCGCTCCACCTTTCAATATTTGTATGGCCATCTTCTTCCATAAGCAATGAAGAAACATGCGATGTCCATGAAAATTTGTTTCTGCTCGCTGTCGAGGGCATCAAAGCTTATTTTGAGTCTGCATTTTATATCTCCAGGCAGCATCTTGCGAACTTTATCCAATTCTAATTGCCAATAATGTTTGTCACTACCATAAACATGCCCTCCCAAGACTTGAAGAGACAAAGCTAAACCTCCACACTCTTTCACAAAATTCCCAACCAAATCTTCATAACCTGTAGCTAGACGCGGTATGTGGAAAGCGTGCAAACAAAAGAGCTCTCTGCTATGCTCCAGGTCCATTTTTGGCATTTTATAACGAAGGGTAATTTCTCTGCGTATTAACACCCTTTCATCACGGGTGGTAACCATTACCAGGCTGCCAGAAGTCAGAGAATCTATGTCAAGTAGAGAATCCAACTGGTTGGAATGTTCAATATCATCTACAACAACAAGAAAGCGCATAAACTGGCTCTTTTTCAAATGATGCCTGAGATAGCTCCTTCCTTCATCTGTACTAGTCTGAAATGTGCGCTCTTCTTTTAGTGGATCTAGGAGCGTTTTAGATTGCAAATAAGGCACTTGGATTTTTGAAGATGCGTCCCTTACGTCGAAGAGAAAACATGATCCATGGTATATCAAACGCTTCCTATTGAACAACTCTTTGGCTATAGTTGTCTTTCCCAATCCCCCCATCCCAAAGATGCCAACCATGCCAACCTTCTGCTCACTCCCCATCTGGCACTTCTTTTCAAAATCTTCTACAAGTTCATTCAGTCCCACTGGATTTTTTGCAACATCTAAACATCTTGTCTTCTCTACTTCTTTAAATACAGTGGACACTATGTCTTTACATAGCTTCTCGTAGTTCCTGAAAATTTAGGGCGCAAAACCAGAATTTGATCAGAATGACTTCCACTATAACAAAATCAATGAGGTCAGTGGTAAAAAAATTTTGATGATGTTGAACTGATATCCATGCAGAAACACATCAAAGAAGCTTTAGAGGGCAAAACCAGAATTTGATCAGAGGAATGTTTCGCTATAACAAAATCAATGAGGTAAATGGTAAAAGGATTTTGATAATATAGAATCAACATCAATGGAAAACATATTAAAGAAGTCTTACTGATGATCATCATTGCCAAGGTCGTAGCCATGGATGAAAGAGGCCAAGAGAAGGGCTTCTTTCTGTAAAAACAGTCCCAAGATAATAAAAACAGAACAGCAACAGCAAAACAGAGAGAAAACAGGGCAAACAGAGTTGAATAACTCAGAAATATTTATTCATCTAACTTGCATTACATCCAAAATGCTTGTCCGGTAGCTCTCTCTAAACACACATATATATAGCTACAGAAGCTTTGAGGCCTAGAAGCTTCTGGCATTCTAGATGATTCTAAAATCCTAAAATGTTCTTTTCTAGAACAGCTGGAAGTTTCTCTTAGAAAGTTCTTTTCTAGAACAGCTGGAAGTTTCTCTTAGAAAGTTCTTTTCTAGAACAACTGGTAGCTTCTTCCTGGAATGTTCTTTGGAAGACTTCTAGAAACATTCTAGACAATCTTAATAATTCCTAACATCCCCCCTTAAGATTGGCTAGAATAATACAAACATAATACAAAAGTAGAGGGGAAATACAAAGGAGAGGGGAACATTATACTACTATCCCCCCTTAATGTTCACCTCTAAGATACCAAGCATGCCTCTTAATTTTAAGAATTTGGCTTCAGTCATACTCTTAGTGAATATATCAGCTACTTGTTCTTCACTTGGACAAAACTGAAGATTGATAATAGATGTTTGAACAAGATCCCGAATGTAGTGAACATCTATCTCAATGTGCTTTGTTTTAGCATGAAAGACTGGATTGTTGACAACCTGTATGGTACTTTGATTGTCACAATACAGAGTGCTAGTTGAACTTTGTAGAAAACCAATCGCAAATAGAACATTCCGAATCCAAACTGCTTCCTTGCCTGCTTCTTTTGCTGCTCTATATTCTGCTTCACATGAAGATAATGATGTAGTTGTTTGTTTCTTGCTCTCCATGTAATAGGGCCTGATCCAAGATTGAAAACATAACCACCAGTAGATTTTCAATCATCTATATCACCACCCCAATCAGAATCAGTAAATCCAACCAAAGAAATTGAAGACTTATAGCCAGAGTAGATTCCAAAGTGTATGGTTCTATGGATGTATCGTAAAATTCTCTTAGCAGCCAGCCAATGACTTTGTTTAGGTGCCTGCATAAATCTAGATACAAGATTGACTGCAAAACAAATATCTGGTCTAGTATGAGTTAGATAAACCAAGCTACCAACAAGCCGTCTATATAAAGTGGCATCTACACTCTTGGAAGTACATTCTTTAGTAAGCTTGACGCCGGATTGAAACAGGGTAGATGCTGGCTTGCATTCAAGCATGTTAAACTTTTCTAAAAGGTCCAAAGCATATTTTGATTATGAGATGAACAATCCATCATGTAATCGACAAACTTGTAAGCCAAGAAAATAGTTTAGCTCACCCAAATCATTCATATGAAATGTCCTCTTAAGATCTGATTTTAAATCATTGATTAACCCAATATTCGGTCCAGCAATGAGTAAATCATCTACATAAAGTGCAACAAGAAGAATATCATCTTGAACTTTCTTCACATAAAGATTGGGATCTGACTTACATCTCTTAAATCCATGAAGCTGAAAATACCTATCAATCTTCTCATTCCATGCTCGTGGTGCTTGTTTAAGACCATAAAGTGACTTCTTTAATCTACAAACAAGATTAGGATGTTGCTGATCCACAAAACCTGGTGGTTGATCCATATATATTTCTTCATATAAATCTCCATTTAAGAATGTATTTTTGACATCCATTTGATGAATATGCCACCCAAGACTTGCAGCCAAAGAAAGAATAATTCTAACTGTGTTCATTTTAATGACAGGAGCAAATGTTTCTTCATAATCAACACCCTCTTTTTGATTGAACCCCTTAGCAACCAATCTAGCTTTGAGTTTTTCTATAGCACCATCTGATTTAAATTTAGTTTTGTAAACCCATTTGCAACCAATAACATTCTTACCTTTGGGCCGGGGCACAAGTTCCCAAGTTTTATTCTCTAACAATGCATCATATTCCTCTTTCATGGCTTGCTCCCATTCCTTCTGTCCTCTAGCTTGCTCATATGAGATTGGGTCATTTACTTGTAATACTTTGGCCATGAGAGCACTACCATGTCTATATATTTCTTCAACACTCCTTGTCTTTTGTCTAGCTGAAATGACATCTTCTTCATCATCACTACCTGTAGAAAATGGCTGAGTACAAGCATTAGTAGTTTCATTTTCAATAGTATTATCATCATCAGTAGTGCTCACCTCATCCTCATCAATATTGGCTTCATTTCTTTCTAAAATATCTAAAAAATCAGAAACAATTGCTGTTGTAGAGTGAGAGGAAGTGGCTGTAAGTTGTGAAAGCTCATCAAATTTTACATCTCTACTAACAAAGACCTTTCTTGTTGTCAAATCATATAACCTGTAAGCCTTTGATTCTTCACTATAACCCACAAACAAACACTTATGACTCTTTGGTTCTAACTTTGTCCTCTTTTCATCAGGAACATGTGTCCAAGCAATGCATCCAAATACTTTAAAATACCCAATGTGGGGCTTTCTACCACTCCAAGCTTCTTCAGGGGTAATATTTGGGAGGGCTTTAGTTGGAATTCTATTCACAATATATGCAGCACAAGAAACAGCCAAACCCCAAAATTGATTATGCAAGCTTTTAAAATGCAACATACAACGAGCCATTTCTAAAAGAGTTCTATTCATTCGTTCAGCCACCCCATTTTGTTGAGAAGTATAAGGAACCGTTCTTTGCACCTTAATACCACAATTTTCACAAAATGACTCAAATGCATAGTTGCAATATTCACCCCCATTATCCGTCTTTAGACACTTAATTCTTTTTCCACTTTGATTTTCAACTAATGCCTTAAACTTTTGAAAAATTTCAAATATTTCATTTTTTCTTTCAAGAAAATAAACCCATACTCTCCTGCTGTAATCATCAATAAAAGTCAAAAGGTACCTGGCACCTGAAAGTGAAGGATATTCTGGTTCACATAGATCACTATGAATGAGCTGCAACAGATAATTAGCTCTCCATGCTTTCCCTGAATCAAAAGGATCTCGATGATGTTTTCCTAACACACATCATTCACACACACCTTCAGAAGCTGAAATTTTTGTCAATCCACTAACCATATCCATTCTAACCATATCTTGTAATTTTCTATAATTTATATGTCCAAGTCTAGCATGCCAAAGTTTTGACATATAATCAGCCTGAGCAATAAAAGCATGAGAGAGTGTATATTCATCATCAACAAACCCCACAAATTTAAATAAACTCTCTTTATGATCAACTCTACCAATAGCAATTATATTGCTTGGGTCTTTTCTATCTCTAACAATAACTTGATCAGCAGTGACAACAAACTCATATCCAGCTTGAACAATTTTATATACTGAAATAAGATTCACCCCTAATCCTTCAACCAGCAAAACATTTTTCAAAGACTCATTCGTTACATTAACAGTGCCTGTTCCTAAAACTGGAAGTCTCATTTTATTGCCAATAGTAATTTCTTGATCTGAATTCTTCCCTTCATAAAAATCAATAAACAAAGATCTATCCCCAGTCATGTGATATGATGCCCCTGAATCTAAAATCCATTCTTTATTAGAATCTGAAGCAAAGTATCCCCCCTTAACACTACTTTCAGGTCTAGCAATTACCTCCTTATTTGATTTCTCTGGTCTTTTTAGAGAGATGGCTACGAAGCTATGCCTATCCTTCTTGCCATCCTTGAACCTTTCTTGCTTGGGCTTGTATTGCTGCCTTTCGTTATCCCTCTTCTTCAAACAAAATTTCTCCATATGATTTTCACCTCCACAATACTTGCAAATAATCAATTTCCTTCCAACTTGCTTTTCTGCATAGTCATTTCTAGAGAAATGGTTAGAACCGTCATTTCGAAATTTATAATTTCCTTTCCAATTCTTCTTTCCATCATATCTAGAAAATTTACTCTTGGCTGCATATGCATGATTCTTCTTAATATGCCCTTCTTTAATAAGCTGAACCTCTTCATCTAAAACAGACTTACAAAATTGATCAAAAGTTTGCTGGGGGGCATTGGGAGTTAGTTGGAGAACCTTTTTCCTTGATTCCTTAAATACCTTGTATGGCTGGGGAAGCTTACTTTCAACCATTGCAATCAACTGAAAATCTTTTTTTGCATATTCAGCACCTATTTTCTTCAGCTGAGCATCTAAAAATGTAACTTCATTAAAGTAATCAGATATTTTTTCAAAATCAAAAGGATCTAAATTCACCAATCTTTCTTCTATGCTAAACATGCTAGCAATATCTGCATCTTTATAATCTTTTTCTAAACTCTCCCATAGCTCTATTGGATTATCAGTATCAACAAATCTTCTATTGAGATTGGGGCTTAAAGCTTTACCAATAATACCTCTAGCTTGTTCCAGCTTGCATTTCCATAGCTCTTTTTCTTTTTCACTTTGGGGTTCTCCAATTTCTTTATTCACTATTCTCCATAGAGCCTTTTCTCTCAAAGCATTCTTGACTACAATCTTCCAATTTGCAAAACCACTTCCATCAAATATTGGCAACACTTCATTTGTAGATCCCATGTTAGCCAAAAAATAAAGAGCCCTGCAGAGAAATCACTTCCAACAATATATATGCCCTGCAAACAAATCACTTCAGCATTATACTTCCAATTGAGCCTCTAACTGAATCTCTAGCTGAACCTGGAAAAAAAATCTAGCTGAACCAGGCTCTGATACCATGTAAAAACAGTCCCAAGAGAATAAAAACAGAACAGCAACAGCAAAACAGAGAGAAAACAGGGCAAACAGAGTTGAATAACTCAGAAATATTTATTCATCTAACTTGCATTACATCCAAAATGCTTGTCCGGTAGCTCTCTCTAAACACACATATATATAGCTACAGAAGCTTTGAGGCCTGGAAGCTTCTGGCATTCTAGATGATTCTAAAATCCTAGAATGTTCTTTTCTAGAACAGCTGGAAGTTTCTCTTAGAAAGTTCTTTTTTAGAACAACTGGTAGCTTCTTCCTGGAATGTTCTTTGGAAGACTTCTAGAAACATTCTAGACAATCTTAATAATTCCTAACACTTTCCACCCCTCAAGTTTATTAAGATACCTGCCCTTCTCTTCATACTTTGCAAATGCAGTGGCATACTGTCCTGTTTCGACGTAGCGGAGGTCCTGAGGTGTAACATCATAAAACACAGGAATAAGTTTAACCTTTGTTTCTAACATTAAACACAGTTCAGCTAAATACCAAGCGGATTCGGCATATCTCTTTGAGAATATAGCGATTTGAACTGTAGCAGAGCAAATGACATTCTCTAGAATAGATGGAAAGTAATCTCCCATCTCCATCTCTTGGGAATCCAGAAAGCTCCGGCATCCCATTTCCTGAAGAGAAGCATAAAGTTGAGTAGCCAGAGTCATTTATCATCGGGGCCTCTGTGGTTGATGAAAACATCATACAGCTTAGGAGAGGCACATGACCTTTCGGATGTGCCTGCTGCAGCTTCCATTCCACTAAAATGATGAGATGTCATGACTGGAAGCACTGCAAGACAAGGGCCAGAATGCTAGAAGGGGGCAATATACGAACCTTTTCCCTGATAATCGTGCAGAGAGAGACTCAAATCTTTAAAAAATATACGAACTACACAGTTGATACCAGAAGACTCTTACACTAAAATATACTGGGAATTGAGAACTATGAATCCAACAATATTTTATATAAGGAAAATAAGGGTTCTAAGATTTCTAGTAACTTTTGATTAATAAAGTTAAAATAATTTCTATGCTAGACATCTCAAAACTCCAGGAATGGAATACAAAACAGGACTACATCTATAGTCTACTGAACACAACATCCAATATGGAAGCTTGCACAGATAATAGAGACGAGAGTAGGATTAATATCGATTTAACTATACCAAGGGGAGCTCGCCGGAAACTGGAATGAATTCGAAGCGTTTATATAGAAAAATGTAAGCACTCAATCGAAGAACTCTAGTGGTAACCTACGCAAATTGTTGGAAGTTTCCGTGTTGTGGATCCTGAAGGCCTAATTCCAAGTTCTAACCTTCCGACTGGAAGTTTCTGCAATGCGGAGCATAGGGTGTTTTGGGCCGTCACTCATTCAAAAGGTATTGCCAGAAGCACTATACATTAGACCAAAAAAAAAGAATATTAACCAATATGCTACAGTTATGAGCTATTGTCGGTGAGTTGATGTATAGCTGAGATCCCCCATATACTTCCGCCCACCGTAAACAGCCGGTGAGTTGTAACTCACTGAAGACTGCTTTTGACAAAAATTTTTGACTAAGCACCACAGCCAATCACCAGCTCGCGACTTGTTCAAACGTACAGGTTGTCAGGTGATTTTCAACTGTTTCTGGGGTGCCATACAAACTTCGACCAACCGGTCGTTTACAACACACCAGCTGGTTAAGCCCTTCCATATACTTCTAAGTTCCTACCTACCGACTCGAACTTTCCGTGATGTAGAATTTGATCCACTGCCCCTTCGAGTCATCGATTAAGGGCTTAATTCCAAATTCTATGCAACATCCTAACCCGGTCCCCTATTCCCTTTTCGGATTGAAGTCCGTCAAATTGCAATCCTTAAGACGAGAGATTCTTAACATGGATGCCCTACCACTACGATTGTCTGCTCTCAATGTTGTTACATTAGTTGACTACAATTGTTTAATATAAGTTCGATTAGTTTAACTATAATTGTTCAACATATAAGTCCAAACAAATTGAACACAACTCAAGTATTGCAAAGGGAAAGCTTTCATTGAAACAGCAAAATGCTTTCAACATTAATAATATGAACCATTCTTCTTAGGTTGAAATGCTAGCCCCACTTCTAATGATCATACATGTAATTAGAGGAACAAGGAAACCATACTTGATTAATAACATTTAGATTGCACTCTTCAGAAATGTACCTATTATATAACTGTATTATTGCTCAAGACATATTTGCTATTATGTTGAAAATATATGCTATCTTGAACTATTTGGCTAATTGTTTTGTTACATTATTTGAAATGGATTCGGATATGTTATGTTAAAGCATAATTCATGAATGATTATGACTTGTTTATACCTTGTTATTGATTGATGTTGACTAACTTCAATGGATGTCTGAGTGCAACATGATCCACCACAATCTCTCTCAACGGGAGAGTAGAGGAGAAGGAATTAGCTATTCTAAGGCCATTATGCATGAACTCACACACGCACTAAATCACATTAGTATAGTTGCATATGGCTTGGGGGTTCATGGTTAGTGTAGTTAGTTACGGAATGATAAATATGATTCTTATGGTCTCATTATAGCTAACAATTATCATAAACTGGAATTCTGGAAAAAGAAATAAAATACATGTGTGTGTGTGTGTGTGTGTGCATGTGTGTTGATACAGTGATGTGAATATATGTATATATATAATATATAAATAATATACACACACACATATGGCACAACTAATACACACACACACACATCACATATATAGATATATATGATTATAATTGTATAAATGGAATTACTGTAGCTTATCCTATAAATCAATTATGTAAATTAAATTATATATTCCCTTGTGCAAATATTAATTAAATACTGCACTTGGAAATATATATATTATAAGTAATATATAATTACTTGCCAATGACTTGGCCATTGTGAATATTTTATTACTGCGTCCATCATAAATTTATAAGGTGAATAAAGAATGTTATTCCTCCATTCTCAAGCATAGGAAATGATTGAATGTCATTATTTAATCCTCCTGGCAATAATTGTAGCCTCCGGATGAAACACATGTACATTGCTCAAGAATGTTTTTCCTTGAGCTATCTTAATCTGAAATGTATTCTTGCATGGACTTGACCTGGGTTACCAGCCAAGGTCATCTGGAATTTGTTCAAGCATACTTGTCAATTAAAATCATAAAAATCAACACCCAAAAGTCACGAGAAGGTGTGGTAAAAAAGAGAACTTTAGGAAGGGAAAAGGGGAATTTTGTCGGGGAATTTGTCTGACAAAATTGGAAGGAGGGAGTTGCATGAAGAATAGGAAAAATTCTAGATGCCCTGTAGAGGTATGCACACATCCTGCATTGGTATTTGAATAAGTATTTTCCCCTTGAAGGAAACCTTGTACATTGTAAAAAACCATGAATAGATATTTACCTTTGAAGTAAATTTTGCAATACAATTTCAAAAATTATGCCTGTAGCCATGGCAAATTCAGATTTTAGAGAGAGATAAAACATAGATGTTATCAATTTGAATAAACCATAAACTAGATTGTTTAATCTGAGAATCAAATACAGCAACCAAGCAAATTTTATCTGAGTCAATATAAGTGCTCAGAAGAAGCTTGTTTGAAATAGCAATCTGCCCAAGCACCTTCAACCAGTAGGTGTGCCTCAAATTGGTCACCCAATGCTATAAAATATAGAATTATCTTTGCATGTTGAATAAATGCTTAGCCTGTTCAAGGCATTAGCAGAGAAATTCAACTAGAAGGCATAGAAAAATAAATGATTTCATTCAACACCAACTACATATGGTGTAGCCTAGGGCAAGCAAACTAAATTACCAATACAAAACAATAAACTTCTAAGTGTTAACTTGCAAATGGAAGTCCAACTTGCAAAAAAAAAAAGAGAAATAAAATGCAATGTAATGAGGCTTCAATACCATCCTTGGCACCTCCATGAAGAGCTGGAGCATTGTTGCTCATTGCATGAGCAGAGGAGGTAGCACCCAACAAGTGGAAAGAAAAGGAAATATTTCCTTTATCCTAGTTTTTATATTCAATGCAATTGTAATTTAAATAATTTCACTTGCATGCAGGAGGTATTTAGAAATAAACTTTAGTATTTTAAAACTCAATGCAATTTGAATTAAAAATAAATTCACTTGTATTTGGGAAAGTATTTTAAATCTACTTGGAAATTTACCTTATGGACTCAAGTGAAAACTTAGAAGATTAAATAAATCATTAGGTAAAACCAAGTTGTGAAGTAACAGTTAAACTATGATTTACTTGAGGATGTAAAACATTTTTATAGATTTCCACATCATTGACATTATTAATATTTAATATATATATTAATGTTGAAGCATGCATGGTATAGTGAAAGGTGGCATGGTTCCAAGTGGAATTTATTTCCAAATGATTGAAATCACTGGATGTTTACCATTGCATGGGTTTAAAGTTTGCATATCTATAGGTTTGTTTGTGGGCAATGGGTAGAATGCATTAGTTAAACTCAAATTCACTATCATGCATGTCGGCCTCGAAGAACTAATTTCTTCGAGACGGATCAGGCTATTCATGTGGATAGCATCCATGGGAAGCTTGCGCCTTCATGGTAGGGTGGAAGTTGCCTCTGTGATGCTCTCTTAGCTTCAGGTTATGAAGGAGGAGCTAAGGGCGAGAGATTGCACTGAGATGCCATGATACTACTTGCTACTTGCCACATTTTAAAATAGAAAAGTTATTCATGGAAATGGTTTAAAAATTGTAATCTATTCACTATAATAAACATTGTGTATTCTTCGACATTATGACTCTTGGGAAAATGTGTCTCAACCTTGCAATTATATAAGGTTTATTGTTGATAGGATGTATATATTTATATATATTTCCTAGTTACACCGATGGGTATAATATACAATGGGAGCATGTGGTGGAGTGGGATGTGTGTTAACATTTTTTTGTTAACAAAAAATGTTAAATGGCTGACATACATCAAATTAATGATATATTGTAAATCTGGACCATTCATTATTAGGTTTTAGATCTGATGATAGATATTTTGTTGGCTTGTCTTGCCTAGAAGGTAACCCTATTTTATGAGGGCGTTGTATTATGGCTGTGGTATCATGATGTATTCTAAGAGTGTGATAGTGGTCATGTTGTCTCTGGATCTCTGGTGGTGATACTCCTGTGAGAAGCTTTCTCTGTAAGTATATTGTAATCTTTGTGATTTTTGAATAATATATTGCGTAGCTTTTGGAGTGTGGGGTTTTTCTCCTGAAAGGGTTTTCCCCACGTAAATCACTGTGTTGTGATATGCATGATATCTATGTTTATTTATATTTAAGTTTCTATAACTGTTAAAGATCTGTAAACTTTTGCATTATCCTCCTCTCAAGATTAGTGTAGGAAGTTGTTCCGCTACCTTAGCTTCCTTACAATGACAATGTGATATATAAATAAAACTCACTATGAGTTGTGGATATTATGATGAACATGGAATTGATTATGGATCCCAGATGATTTTGTAGAGTTGTATGACTCTATACTCATAAGGGGTTGGAAATAATGCATAATTGCAATGTTATGTTTTATGTTCCTATAAAATTGATATTCTATTTGATGGAACTTGTGTATATGTATGATATATCATTCTTGGCCACATTGGAGAAAAGGGTCTAAGGACCCTGAAAAATAAAAACCTTGTTGAAGGATTGTCTGGTTGTAATCTTGAGTATGATTTCTGTGAGCATTGCATTTATGGAAAAAAAAACCATGTTTAGTTTTACTCAAGTTCTCATAAATCTTGTGGTGTATTGGATCTTATTCACTCTAATGTGTTTAGTCCTATAGTTGTTGGAACCTTCAATTGGAAAATCCACATATTATGTTTCATTTATTGATGACTATAGTAGGACATGAGTATACTTTCTGAAGAGTAAATCTAAAGTTTTCAGTAAATTTAAAGAATTTAAAGCAATGGTTGAGTTGTAGACTGGAAAGAAAATAAAATGTTTGAGGACTGATTATGGCGGTGAATTTTGCTTTAATGATTTTGATAGATTTTGTAAAGATTGTGGTATTCATAGACAAAAGACAACTCCATATTCTCCACAACAGAATGGAGTTGCAGAAAGAATGAACAAGACACTGATGGAGAAGGCTAGGAGTATGTTGAGTGGTACTAGTCTAGGACAAAGGTTTTGGGCTGAAGTTGTTGCCACTGCCTATTACCTGATTAACAAGTCTTCTACATCAGCTTTTGTTGATAAAACACCTATAGAGGATTGGTCGGGTCACAAGCCTTCATTAAGACATCTTAGAGTTTTTGGTTGTGAGGCATATGCACATGTGCCAAAGGAGAAGCAAACAAAGTTGGAGAACAAGGTTGTGAAATGTATCTTCATCAGATACAATTATGGTGTGAAAGGGTACAAGCTTTGGGATCCTATTGCATAGAAGGTAATCTATAGTAGAAGAATTATTTTTAGAGAAACTAAGCCTTCTTCTGTTACATTGCAACCAGAACAAACTAAATAGGAAGATGTGATTCCATTTCCTTCTACACTTGAGAAAGTTGAATCAAGGCCCATGGATAGACAAGAAGTTGAGGAGAGCTCATCTAATTTTGAATCTTCAGAAGGGGAGGAAGAACCTCCAACTTAGCTTGTTCATAGGTCTACAAGGCATAGACAACCACTTGAAAGGTATTAACCTGATGATTGGTGATGTATTTTTTCTTTGAATACTAACATGGATGAACCCAGATCTGTAGAAGAGGCATTAGGTATGAATGATGCATAATCCTAGAAGATTGCTATGGCTAAAGAAATGACATCTTTGAAAAAGAATGATACATGGGATCTTGTACCATTGCCTAAAGGATAAAAACATGTTGGTTGCAAATGGGTGTTCAAGAAAAAGATTGGTTCAAATGGAGGTATTGAGAAGTACAAAGTAAGGTTGGTTGCGAAAGGTTACTCTCAAGTTGAGGGTGTTGATTATGGTGAGATATTTTCTCCTATTTCAAAAAATTACATCCATTAGATTTTTCTTTCTATTGTTGTTGCTTATGATTTAGAGGTTGAGAAAATGTACATGTGATAACTTCTTTCCTTCATGGTGACTTGGAGAAGGATATTTATATGACACAACCAGAGCACTATGTGGTGAAAGGTAAAGGTAATTTGGTTCGCAAATTGAATAAGTCTTTGTATGGCCTAAAACAGAGTCCTAGGATGTGGTACCAAAAATTTGATACATATGTGTTGAGTTTGGGTTTTGACCATTCTAAATCAGATCATTGTGTTTATTATAAAATTGATGGTGATCATTTCCTATGAAAGGGAAAGAGAACCCAGCATGCACCTTACAGCATCCTATATCTTACTTAAATGGATATTCAATAACTTGATGCAAGTACATACTATTATGCCCTTAAAGCGGAAACAGATAGTTGATTTCCCATCACATTAACCCTTAGAGGAAAGATAATGTAGTTTATAGATCTAAATAAATTTTAGCAGCATAACGACATATAAATTAACACTTTAAGAACATGAAAGAAGAAGAAAATAGACAGAAGAGAAGAAACAACAATATATGTGGGAAAACCCTTTCAGGTAAAAAACCCCACACTCCAAAGCATCGAACCAATGTATTAATCTGTAACAACAAACATGTTATAATACACTTGCAGGCTCAAAGCCTTAACATGGAGATTTACATCTTGCTCATCTAGAGGAAAAACTGACTGCATAACCCTGTATAAAACTCTCCTCACAAACTTCTCATCAAGCCTTCAATTTGTAGGAGTTCCAATACAAGAAACCACCAAAATAGAAACTCAAAACCATGAGTTACAATGCCTAGTCATGGAGAATCAAATCCACCATAATATAGAAAGTTACTCAAATCATAACTGACTCTCCAAATATGTTACTCCATTTTTGGCTCCTAAAATCATGCTTTCGCAATCTTCTAAAATCTTGCTTTTCAAGTTTCCAATTGTAATTTCCTTTTTCAAGCTCTTTCCATTTTAGCAACTTTTACACACCTTACAAGTTGTCATAGTTACATTTAGCAACTTCCATGACACTAAGTGATAAAAAATAAATTGCCAAAATACAAATAAATAAATATTTCAAATATTAGAACTTACAAGGTGTATGACACACCTAATCCCAACATTCTCCCACTTGTTGTATATCTTGCAAGAGTTAAAGGAAACATAACCAATCTGTGAACAACCAAGGTTACTATACTGCCTCAACTGAACTCCACTATGCTCATGAGCTTTAGAGAAGCACCTATAACATCTTCCAAGTGATCACCAACATGACAAAAAGATTAGAATTCCAAGAACATGATGAAACACTAAATGTCACATAGACACACCAATGTATTCAGCTTCAAACCTGTTACCAGAACACAACTCTAAAGTCCAAACACCTCCAAAACAAGATCGAGCATGAATGCTCCAAAACAGTTAGAACAACAACCATAGCTAGTTGTTTATATCCAACTAAAAACCCACCATTGATAGAACTTTTGCACATGACATAACTAGCCCATACTACAGCTCTCATCCCTGTATAATCCACTTTTCTGCTCAAAGTTACCATCTCCCATGATAACAAACACACCAAAACCATTGATGTACAAAAAATCTGAAGACCCCTGATGATGCAGTCCAATGAAAAATAATTTACCAAAGACATACTTACATCCTAGGAATCATACTCCATGATCAATGTCAACCAAAGCAACAAAAAGTCTACCAATCACCACTTACATAAAAGTGTGGCTTATAATCAAATCACATGTAATACAAAGAGCAATCACAATGATCTACAAACTGCAACCAACCTGCTGCAAAACAAAGCATACTTCCACAAACAGTTTTCTGCTCACTCTCTCACCTTTGATTTCCTCCACTTCTCCCAACTCCTCCACATCTCAAATGATATACATTAAAAGAAAATATATTGTTGCTAAAAAAATAATAAAGTACAACAATAGTAGATGACCACAAAACTAGTGATCATACTAGATGAATAATAACCTCTAGGAAGAAACATGAAACTATAAAGAGAAACTGCAAACCATATAAAGTCCTTCTACCAACACCACCAAGTGCTAAGTTATGCCAAGTAAGATCTCCTTCACAAAATCCCAACTGAAAAGCCTTAACAACACCCAACTGTTCAATCCCAAAAGATCAAACAAAACATATATATCTCAAATAACCAAAAAAGGATGTAAGCTTGTCTAACCAAGGAAGATCAAACTTAAAATATTCATTCCACAAATAGAAATTCAACCCAATAACATCTCCAAAACTTCTCATAAATCAAACCATATACCTAAGGAGATAACCATGCCAATTAATCCTCAAATGAACCCTCTAGAACTAGCAACTATAGCTCAAGATCCATATCCATGAGAAATCAAACCATAAAACAAAATGAATCTGAAATAACAAGGGCAATACCTATTAGATCATTTTCTATCGAGTGAACTAAAAGTGCGGAATGAGAATGATCCATTGGGATACACCGAGTCTCATAGACTCTCTCCAAGAACAATCTCATCTCAAGTTCAAACATGAACTCATGTCCATAACAAGTGAAGGCTCCTCGGCCTTTCTGTTGAAATTTCACCATTCCAACACATGATCCCCACAACAAGAGATCTCTAGCCTCACCTCAAGTCTCTCTAGTAGCCATGAGCATCCATCAACCAGTACATGCCAACTTCAAATGCATGCTGCAAAATCTTGAAGCTTCAAGCAAATGATTAATGTACTCAAAACCAAAGAGAACTTCACTAGACCACTATCAAAGCTCCCACTGCACATCTGCAAAATCTGGGAACACACATGACATCATGATCTAACATCTCCTCCTAGGAGATCACTACGTACTCCAATGAACATATCTTTCCAAAGGGGCACCATCATGCCAAAACTCCAATCTTATAAATAAGAATCCATCATGGCACAATACCATCTCCAATCACATGAAGATAATCATCTCCTAACAATGAAACTCAAGATGTCAAAATAATTTCACATAATATAAGAATCATAATCCAAAAGCCTTACCATGACACCTACAACCACTGTAGAAGATCATCCATCACCAAGTGATAGATCCACATCACTGCCAAAGCTCCCACTGAAACTGTGATACCAAGCTTATCAAGGCATCATGATACCCATCCTCTTAATGAAGATAATACATGGCTCTAACACAATCAAATATTTCACCTGTGCAATACCAGGAACACAAAAGAATAAAGTAGAACCAAGATCTCCAAACAAGAAGATAAAACTATCACTATCAAAAGCTAACACATAACCGTGTAGCCAAGTTATCCATGACATCATGATAAACATGCTACAAGTCCCAATAACCAACTATCCAGGCACTCTAATCATCCATCCTCTCATCCCAATGCAACATACCAATGCACAAATGACCATAGACAAGGCCAACTAATGAAGTCTGCATAAGTACTGAATCAATCTTGTGGATATAGACAGTCCACATCCGAGTCATCTCACTGCAATCAAATAGATGATTAGCCCACAAAACTGCATAACTCATAGATCCCAAACATGAAACATGCAAACTCATCATCACATTAGTAACCTGCAAACTGTGATAACAAGAAGATAACATGTAGACCACAAGACTTAAACACCAAATCAACCACAAATCTAATGTGCCAAACAAGTCCACATATGAGTAACCATAGTCAAGGAACCCATCAAGAAAATATTACAGAAATGATGGGTGACTAATCACATACCAACATCTCCACATGGAGAAAGCTACAAACCTCCTCACACCATGCATGAAGCATACATGCAAACCTGCAATTATCTTACATCCAGAAACACCCACAAGGATTCATAATCTGAAAAATAGTTTATCCGCAGCTCTACAAAACCACAAGTTTTGCTTAACCATGTAAAACCTATAAAACCACCATGTCACTGACACACATACAAATCCATATCCACTTATCATCTGGAAGACCCACAAGTTTGAAAACCACCAATATAGTTAAACCAGAATAATGGAATAACATAGATAAGCATAACCATAGATTTTGAATGAAAAATCTACAAAACCCTCAAATCCAACCAACATGAAACTGAGACATGCAAGTACAACTAACCAAAAGGAAGTAGAGGTCCAAGAACTCTAGGACCACTTGTAGGCCAACTCTACAACCACCACCATGTACAAGCACACAAAGGAGCTAGGTTGTTCCAGAAGCTTTTAGATCATCCAATGATCAACTCCACAACCTACATGCATTTGAGGTTAACAAAACAATGCCTTTCAATGCCAGGGACTAAAACCAAGCACCCAACATAAGCACATTAAACCATAGTCATGACAACCCAATTTTCTCCATGTGATCATGGAGCCAAGAATAAACACCCAACATGAATACTTTGTTGCAGACGACCATAGAATGAAAGAACATAACCACCATGCATGAGGGTTATTACATACTATCAAACACGAGCTCCAAATCAATATCATATTAAATGTAACCACATGATAAACTCCATAATACTCCATCTTCTCCATCCTTCAAATGCCTCTTACAAACCGAAAACGAGATCATCTGCAAGACTTCCACTCAAACAAGGATTAATAATTAGCCAATTCCTTCCTACATATTCTCTCAAGCTTGTCAGGCTAAGAAACCACAATAGAAGAAATACCCAGAACCTTAAACAACATGGAATGAACACATGCAATCTCATGCAACCATGGAATCACCATAGCTCTGATACCAATTGAAAGGGAAAAGAGAACCCAACATGCACCTTACAACATCCTAAATCTTACTTAAATGAATATTCAATTACTTGATGCAAGCACATACTACTATGCCCTTAAAGCGGAAATAGACATAGTTGATTTCCCATCACATTAACCCTTAGAGGAAAGATAATGTAGTTTATGGATCTAAATAAATTTCAGCAATATAATGGCATATAAATTAACACTTTAAGAACATGAAAGAAGAATAAAATAGATAGAAGAGAAGAAACAATAATATACATGGGAAAAACCCTTTCGAGTAAAAAACCCCACACTCCAAAGCATCAAACCAATGTATTAATCTGTAACAACAAACATGTTACAATACACTTGTAGGCTCAAAGCCTTAACATGGAGATTTACATCTTGTTCATCTGGAGGAAAAGCTGACAGCATAACCCTGCATAAAACTCTCCTCGCAAACTTCTCCTCAAGCCTTCAATCTATAGGAGTTCCAATACAAGAAACCACCAAAATGGAAACTCAAAAACCATGAGTTACAATGCCTAGTCATAGAGAATCAAATCCACCGTAATATGGAAAGTTACTCAAATCATAACTGACTCTCCAAATATGGCACTCCATTTTTGGCTCCTAAAATCATGCTTTCGCAATCTCCTAAAATCTTGTTTTTCAAGTTTCCAATTATAATTTCCTTTTTTAAGCTCTTTCCATTTTAGCAACTCTTACACACCTTACAAGTTGTCATAGTTGCATTTAGCAACTTCCATGACACTAAGTGATAAAAAAACAAATTGCCAAAATACAAATAAATAAATATTTCAAATATTAGAACTTGCAAGGTGTATGACACACCTAATCCCAACATCCTGTTTATTGCATTATATGTTGATGATATGTTATTTATTGGTAAAGGGAAAGGTATGATTTCATAACTGAAATCTCAACTTGCCACTAAATTTGAAATAAAAGACCTTGGTACAGCTAGACACATTCTTGGGATGGAAATTAGAAGAGATAGAGTGAACAGAAAGCTATGGATTGGCCAAAGTAAGTATGTCAATTCAATTTTATAGAGGTTTAACATGCAGGACTGTAGAACATTGTGTGTTCCCTTTTTAGTTGGAACAAAGTTATCTATTTCAGATTGTCCAACATCACCATCAGAGATGGAAGAGATGAGTAGAGTGCCTTACCAGAGTACAATTGGAAGTTTGATGTATGCTATGGTTTGTACTAGACCAAACATTGCCCAAGTAGTGAGAGTTCTTTCCAGATATATGTCTAATCTTGGTCGAGTTCATGGGCATGTAGTTAAAAGAGTCTTCAGATATTTGTGTGATACCTTAGAGTATTCCTTATGTTATCATAGTAATTTGACTGAAGATGATATTTCCCTTGATATTCATGCTTATGTGGATTCAGACTAAGTAGTTGATATTGATAGTAGACGATCCAATAGTGCTTATGTGTTTACTTTATTTGGTGACCTGCAATTAGTTGGATGAGTAAGCGATAGGTTGTGGTTGCTTTGTCAACCACTGAAGTTGAGTATATGGTAGCTACTCATGCTTGCAAAGAAGCCATTTGGCTTAAGAGACTATGTTCATATATTGGAATAAAACAAGGTGTAGTGACAATTTATTGTGATAGTCAGAGTGTGATATGTCTAGCTAAGAACCCAACATTTCATGCAAGGACCAAGCACATTGATGTATAGTATCATTTTGTTGGAGATATGGTTGAAGATGGCAGGGTGAATTTGGTTAAGGTTGAGACTGATGAATGTTGTTGATTCTTTAACTAAGCCTATGAGCACAAAAAAATTTCAGATGGTGTTAAGAGACTATGGGTCTTTTAGCCCCTAGCAATTAAGAGACAATGTTTACTCCCTCCCATTGCTCTTGCAAGGTGTTCGACAAGTGGGAGATTTTTTGGGAAAATGTGTCTCAACTTTGCATTTATATAAGGTTTATTGTTGATAAGATATATATATTTCCCAGTTACACCGATAGGTGTAATATACATTGGGAGCATGGGGTGGAGTGGGATGCGTGTTAACATTTTTTTGTTAACAAAAACTATTAAATGGCTGACATCCATCTAATTAATGATATATTGTAAATCTGGACCATTGATTATTAGGTTTTAGATCTGATGGTAGATATTTTGCTGGCTTGTCTTGCCCTAGAAGGTAACCCTATTTTATGAGGGTGTTGTTTTATGACTGCGGTATCATGATGTATCTGAGAGTCTGATAGCGATTGTGTTGTCTCTAGATCTCTGGTGGTGATACTCCTGTGAGAAGCTTTCTCTGCAAGTATATTGTAATTTTGTGATTTCTGAATAATATATTGGGTGGCTTCTAGAGTGTGGGGTTTTTCTCCTAAAAGGTTTTTCCCCATGTAAATCACCGTGTTGTGGTATGCATGATATCTATGTTTATTTCTATTTAATTTTTTGTAACTGTTAAAGATCTATAAAGTTTTGCATTATCCTCCTCTCAAGATTAGTGTAGGAAGTTGTTATGCTACCTTAAATTCCTTATAATGACAATGTGATATATAAACAAAACTCACTATGAGTTGTGGATATTATGATGAACACAGAATTGATTATGGAACCTAGATGATTTTGTAGAGATGTACGAATCTATACTCGTAAGGGGTTGGAAATAACGCATAATTGCAATGTTATGTTTTACTTTACTATAAAATTGATATTCTATTTAATGGAACTTGTATATATGTATAACATCATTCTTACTCTATCATGTGGTGATCTTGTGGAGGTTAAGAGTAGCTTAACCTTAAGATGGTTGATTATCCTTTATCTTTTTAGTATTACATAGACTTGGATTCAGATGGGTTAAATATTAGAGTGATGCATGATGTACTATTCTTGTATTATTCTATCGTGTAATTAAAAGGTGATGCTACATGACATATTTATTTAAAACCATGTGTTTCACTAAGATACTTTCATCATCATGTTATTTTCTTATGTTGTATTTATGGATATCAAGGAAAGCTTAACCTAATGTTGATTAGTTTCATATTCTGTTAAGCTTACATGGGTGTAGTGTCTAAATTGAATTTAATTGATAGAATGATACTAGATGTAGTAATCTTGTATTATTGTATTATGGTTAAAATGGATGATGTTACATGTGGTATCAGAGCTCTGGGTTAAACACTGGAGCCTTTGTGTCTACTTGCTTCTAATGCAACTTATGAACTTTCAAGAATTACCATTGAAAGAAAATAATGGAACCATCTTATAGTGCAAATTAGAATGAACTGAGGGATGAGAGGGTTCAAGGGGATAGATTGGTCCAAATTTTGGCTATGTTGACAAACACTGGGGCTAGAATGAATGCCCTAAAACATGAGGTTAGGGCCACTAGGTCCATACCCATTCAGAATGAGCAGTAGGAAACTTCAGTGAATAGGAGTGAACCTGAACAGACTCAGGATGAAACTGAGTCTACACCAGGAAGCAAAAAGGCCAAAATTGAGATAGAATTCACCAAGGATTTGAAAAAAAATTCACCACCTAAATTTGATGGTAAAGCTGTAGGGGATGGTGCTGAGGCATGGATAGTGGAAATGGAAAGGTACTTTGAACTATGCAACCTTTTTGATGAAACTAAAGTAGTGTGGGCATCCTTTCAATTAAAAGGGGAGGTAGCCACCTAGTGGGACAATGCTAAAATGGAGAAGCATCTTTCTTCTGAGAATATGACTTGGGATATTTTCCTATCTCTATTTCAGAAGCGATGGCTTCAACAACACTAATTTGATAAGAAGATTACTGAGTTCCAAAATATGAGATAGGGTAGGAGAAGTTTATTCAACTTCTCAAGTATGTTCCCCTTTACCAACAAGATGAATTTTTCTGTGTGAGGAAGTTTATATTGGGATTAAAACCTCAAATTGGTTCAGAGGTGGATCTCCATCATCCACAATCTATGGATGAAGCCTTTGAAAAAACAATAAAATAGGAGTTCATAAACTTCATAGTATTGCAGAGTATAGAAGAGAAAACAAAGAGAAGGGTAAGAGCTAACAAAATCAACCTCTTACGAATTCTCCCAAACAAAAGAATCAAAAGGGCAATTAGTTTGGGGATAAGAAAAATACGAACAAGTTTGCAAAAGGGGGTGAGCAAAGTAAACCTTATGCTAAACCCAAAGCTTTCAGTGAAGGGGCAAATGATAACAGTGATAAGGGAAAATTTACAGGACCCAGGGGACCAAGAGGTGGATGTTTTGTTTGTGAGGGTGAGCATTATGCCAATAAGCACCCTAAAAATACTACTGAAAGAGTAGAAGGGAATAAAAAACAACAATCCTTCCAACACAACATTCATGCAGAAGTACATAATAGACAAGCTGATTATCAAGCCACTCCTATTGAGTTGATAGGTACAATCTATGGCCTTTCAATTAATGTGCTTATAGATACTAGTGCTACTGAATGTTTCATTGATCCTAAAGTAGTAGAAAGATTGCCCAAGAAAGTTGGTTTTATGGATAACTCCTGGATAGTGATGTATGCTAACCGAGAAGAGAGAAAGGTATACCAATGTCTAGCCTTTAGTGAATTAACACTTCCAAGTTTTGTAACTCAAGTTAACCTTTATGTAGCTCCTCTGGGATCATATGATGTGATTCTAGGAATAAATTGGTTAATTCAGCACAAAGCCATAGTAAATTGCTTTGAGAAGATAGTAACTTGTAGAGATGATTTTGGGAACCCAACCAGCATTTGTGGCATTCAAAGGGGTGTAAACCTTAGACAAATTTTTGCCATGCAAGTAAAGAGAGCTCAAAGAAAGGGATACACTTTGTATGCTATTCACATAGATGATTTGGGAGAGGGTAAAGAACTCTCCATTGACAATTTTCCAGTGCTCCAAGAATTTTGAGATGTGTTTCCAAAAGAGTTACTCAGATTACCACCTAGGAGGGAATTTGACCTCCTACCTAGTATCGAACCACAGTCAAAGGCCCCTTATAAGATGACCACTTCCAAATTGTATGAGATGAAGATCTAGTTGTAGGAGTTGCTTGATAAGGGGTTGATTTGACCAAGCTTGTCACCTTGGGGAGCACCCATGCTCTTTTTGAAAAAGGATGGTACCCTCTGAATGTGCATTGATTATAGGATGATCAACAAGGTGACTGTAAAAAATAGATACCCTTTGCCAAGTATTAGTGAGCTTTTTGGTCAAATGAGAGGTGCAGCTGTGTTCTCTAAAATTGATTTAAAATTTGGATACAATCAGTTAAGAATCAAGGAAGAGGACATACACAAAATTGCTTTCAAGACTCATTATAGACATTACAAGTTTACAGTTCTTCCATTTGGCCTTACCAATGCACCTGCAGCATTCATGAATTTGATGAACAATGTGTTTAGGGATTGCTTAGATGATTTCGTCATAGTGTTCATTGATGTTGTTAACATGTTACAATTGTAAATGCTACTAGCATACCTATCTTTAGAAAAATCTATGTAAAAGACAATGAGAGATATCCTTCTCAAGGCCCCTATTTTTCGAAGGATATTTCTCGGTGTCTTTTGCATAGATTTTTTTAAAGATAGGTATGCTAGTTAATACTTAATATGTATATATTTTAATAGACAATACATTATATATAATTTTAATATTTATATATTTAAAAGTCTATAACAAATATAAAATATCTCTATCTCCCCTTCTTATATAACTAGTATATTTATATTTAAAAAAATATATCTATAGTACACGGAGAGATATCGTCTTGAGGCGCCTATTTTTAATCGATTGAAATGGCTCTTTCCCTTTTAAATCCTTTGTGTTTCTTGCGTTTTCCATAGTTTTTGTGATTTTCTCCACCTTTTTTTCCTTTAACTATTTCCAATTTCTTTTTTGGTTTTTATTTTTTATTTTCTCCAATTTATTTTTTGGTTTTTATTTTTATTTTTTTAATCAATAGTTTTTGTGATTTTCTCCACCTTTTTTTCCTTCGACCCTTTCCTTTTTTTTTTGTTTACCAATTTCTTTTTTGGTTCATATTTCTTGTGATTTTCTCACTTTCTTTTTTGGTTCCATAGATTTTGTGATTTTCCCCGCCTTGTTTTTTCTTCAACCATTTCCAATTTTTTTTTTCTAATTTCTTTTTTGATTTTTTTTTTGCTATATATTTACATGGAAAATGAGTGCTCTCACCCGATGTGATTGTAGAATGCCTCTCAGCATAATAAATACTAGTATATTTATATTAAAAAGAATATATCTACGAGAGATATCTTCTGAAGGTTTTGTCTATGTTTTTTGTATTTTCCATAGATTTTGTGATTTTCTCCACCTTTTTTCCTTCAACTGTTTCTAATTTCTTTTTTGGTTTTTATTTTTATTTTCTATATTTTTTTCTTTTTCCATGTTTTTTGTGATTTTCTCCACCTTTTTTTCCTTCAAGTGTTTCCAATTTCTTTTTTTTTTTTTTTTTTTTTCCAATTTATTTTTTGGCTCCATAGTTTTTTTATTTTCTCCTTTTTTTTCCTTCAATTGTTTCCAATTTCTTTTTGGTTTTTCTTTTCCATTTTTTTTTTTTTTTAATTTTTTTGCTATATATTTACACAGAAAATGAGTGCTCTCATCTCGCCCCCACTGTGAGTGTAGAATGCCTCTTAGCATAATTAAAACTAGTATATTTATATTTTTTAAAATATATCTAACGTACACCGAGGGATATCTCTTTTCCATAGTTTATTTCAAAAAGAAATTAGAAAAAATAAAAAATAAAAACCAAAAAAGAAATTGGAAAAAATAAAAAATAAAAACTAAAAAATAAATTGGAAAAAATAAAAAATAAAAACCAAAAAAGAAATTGAAAATAAGAAAATCACAAAAACTATCAAACTAAAAAAGAAATTGGGAAAAATAAAAAATAAAAACCAAAAAAAATGGAAAAAATAAAAACTAAAAACTAAAAAAGAAATTGGAAAAAATTAAAAACTAAAAATCAAAAAAAAAATTGAAAATAAGAAAATCACAAAAGCTATGGAACCAAAAAAGAAATTGGACAAAAAAAATTTCCAATGAATCTTATTTACATGAATTTATTTATTTAAATATTTTATGATTTTTGTTTACATAATCTAAATGTTTACAGGAATATGAATCTTTTAGTCCTTACTATGAGTGTAGAACTCCTCTTGGTGTAATAAAAAATATAATATTATTTATTAATATATATATATATATATATATATATATACATATTAACTAGTATATTTATATTAAAATATATATATCTATAGTATGCCGAGAATTTCTTTTTTGGTTTTTATTTTTTATTTTTTGGCTATATATTTACACGGAAAAAGTGAGTGCTCTCATCTCCACCCCGCTGTCATTGTAAAATGCCTCTTGGCATAAATACTAGCATATATACCTTATACATAATCTATATAATATACGTCGAGATTTATCATTTTTCGAGGCATTTTTTTTTGCTTTTTGCTTTTTCAAAAAAATACGCCTCGAAAATGATAAATCTTGATGTATATTATATAGATTATATATAAGGTATATATACTAGTTTCAATGGCAGTGTGACATGAAAACACTTATCAATATTGCATGAAATTTACTATATTGTGACTATGATATTTAATTACGTTATATTATTATTTATTAATATTATATTATATTACATGAAATATAATGATATATTTAATTTATAGTTTTAGTATTATATTATAATTTTAATTATTTGTTATCATATTAAGATTATATTATTAGATTAATTTAATAGAGTTATATTTTGATTATATACTATATTATAATTTAAATACAATTATAATTAAATAATAATTATCATACTAATAGTTTTTTAAATAGAATGTTATAAATTATAATATAGTGAATTTACATATTACAATAAAGGTTCCATTAATGTAATGAAGTCATTATGAAAAATTGTAATAAGAATTGAACACATTACATTGAAGATTAAAATGGTTACTTTAATAATGTGCATTTACATATTACAATAAAGGTTCCATTAATTTAATGAAGTAATTACAAAAAATAGAAACAAGAATTGAACACATTACATTGAAGATTAGAATGGTAAATGCATGATTAATTTAATAATGCACATTTACATATTACAATAAAGGTTCCATTATTTCAACGAAGTCATTAAGAAAAATAGAAATAAGAATTGAACACATTACATTGAAGATTAAAATGGTAAATAGATGATTAATTTAACAATATTTGTCAAATTAATTTATTTCTAACACTTTCAGCCTTTCTTGTTCTACTTTCCTCTTTGCTAGTTGTTTTCCTTTCTTCATTTTTTTCATATCTATTATATGTGAAGGGCGGCATAATTCGTAGTCCTTTGAAAGACTTTACACTTGAAATTGCTACAAATGTTAATCTAGGTCTTTCAGTGAGTCCTATATCAACTGTAGCTTTCTGGAGTGTTAATCCTTGTGACTTGTGTATTGTCAGAGCCCAAGCCAATTGTAATGGTATCTGTTTTGTGCTTCCCCTTTGAATTGGTGCAATTAGTACTATATGTGGATGACGATCACCAAACGGTATTCCAGAGTAGTTGTCTAACTCAACAAGTACATAAGATGGTGGTTGTGGTGGTGCAGTGCCAGGCGAATATGCAATATTTTGTATATATCCAAGTGCTCCATTTACAAGTCCTGCTTCTATCCATAAGTTTGATGTTAACATTACTCTTGCATTATTACTTGGTAACAATTCCATATCAAGTTCATCTGATGTAGAATCCAAGTTTTGTCAATTTGAATTTGGAGGGGTTTCTACAACATAATCTACTAATTTGGAAACTTCTTCTTCAATTTTAATTTGAATATTTTGCTCATTTACATTTCCTTAGCTCTCCTCTGGTTGAGGAATGCTTTGTTCTCTTTTCTCCTATTCAAAATGAGCTTGTTTCTCAAATGTTCATTGATGTGTATTTTTATTAAGATTTTCAATATTTGGTTCACCGTCATGTCTTTCCTATCTTTGTGAATTGGGTTGTTGTAGATTACTTACTTGCCTTTCCTATCTTTGTGATTTGGATTTCTCAGCTTCCAATTCTTCTATTGTTATGTTTGATTTTCATTTTGCATCTCTTTCAATCTGCAGCATTACGTTGTTGCCTATGCTCTTCTCTTTCTACATCTGTTAGTTTTTCTTTTTGACGTTTTTGATATTCTCGTTGGTATTCCCTTTGGTATTATTTTTGTTGTTCCTTAAATTCAAAGTTTCTTTTAGGTCGACCCATAGCTTAAAAAAATACAAATTATAGTTCAAATGATGTAACACATCAATGCAAAAAAATATATTGAATTTAAAAGTAGATAGTGACATACAATTGTTTTAGGGTTTAGTGCTTATGCTATTGTGAGGGTTACTATTGAGTTAGCAGTATATTTAGGGCTTACAATTTGGGGTTTATGGTTAGCTTTCTATTAAAATAACACTTTCTATTATTGTACAATATGTCTAATAAATCAAACAAGTTCTCTTAAAAAAATTATATAAGAAATCTACACTTTAAAATAATTATAATTAATCATAAAAACTTTTTTAAAAATACAACTAAAGCTTATATTATAACAAACAATAATTTAAAAATATAAATTTGGGATAAGTTAGGATTTAAATACCTGAATTATACTAATTGGTCCTTTGAAATGATGAGAATTTGTATAATGAGGCCTGAAAGAGTGTATGTTGTGGATCAATAATTTGAATATTCAAGAAAGCAGAAATATCTATTATTGATTAAAAAATTAAGAGAATTTAAGAAATAAGAAAATAATTGAAAAAAGTTATAACATTTTTAGTAATGGTTGAGAAATACAATTCAATAATTTAAATGTTCAAGGACGGGGACAACATATTTTTTTTTAAAATAACATAGTTTAAGTTATTAAAATATAGTTTTGAAAAGTTATAACATTTAAGTAATAGTTGAAAAGTACAATTTATATGACAAGAAGATAGTATATTTTATCTGGAGTGAACTAATGTTATGCCTTTAAGTTGTTTTTTGGGAAATTAGGGAAATATAACAATTCATTTATTAACAATAAAAATAATAGATATATATTAATTGTAGGATGTGTGAAGACTTGAAAAACTTTATTCAAACATTATAGAAATATGTTGACATTAGAATCATTATTGTCTATTGCATGTACACATAAATATTTTTAACCATGAATATCATGCCCAAGTGCATAATATGCATGGTATGCTAGCTGGCATATGAAATCATCAAAGCATGCAATTTCATCGTACAGTGCATGCATATACTCCATTAATCGGTTCATTGTAGCAACATCTCCTTCTTTGACGCTATTCGTATGCCAGCTAATCATACGAATCAACTCCCGTAACTTGATAGTTTTAGACGAAACGTAGTTTGCTACTGTTTCTACGTCTGTATCTCCAACATCGGGTGACTCAACTAAATCATTAGATCCAGTTGAATGTTGTGGGGAGGTATTCAATACAGGAATGAAAGGAGTAAAATCTTCAGCATCACTTGTCAAATCTATAATAGATATCGATGTGTACTCTTCAGAATCATTAGTTAGGTCTATTATTTCATTAATGTCAATAAGATTATCCATTACATGTCAATAAAAACAAAAACACATATATTAAATACATTATAACATTGAAATATATTTGAATGAAATCATTAATCACATAATTATTTAGTCATCTAATTAAACTTCTATAATCTATTTTAAAAATAAAATGAATATATTTGCTACATACAAAATTTTAATTTTGTACTCATCTTATAACTCAAAAAAAAAAAATTTAAAAACTTCATTAATCACATAATTATTTATTAATCTAATTTAAGTTCTATAATAAATTTTTAAAATAAAATGAATATATTTGATGTATAAGAATTTTAATTTTTTATTCATCTTATAACTATTTAAATATATTTTTTTAAAATTGACTTCCCCTAAAAAAATTGGAGTATTAAACATTTTAACCAAAAATTTAAAAAGTGATTACTCCAACCTTTCATCATTCTTAAAAATGAGCTTAAAAAAACCTATCGATTGGTAAAAAATACAAATCCATAGAAAGTAGCAGCTGCTTCAAAAAGTAGCACTCTATTCATGAGAAATAGTATTAAATCAAACATTTAAATTTAAACTTGCATTTGAAATCTTGATCTAGTTTCCTACATTTCAAGCTTAATCTGATTTCTTAAGAAAAGAACCTTATAAAATATAACTTCATTTAAAATCTTAATCTAGTTTCGTACATTTGAAGCTTAATCTGATTTCTTAATAAAAAAATATCAAAAATATAAAAAGCATAAAAAAGCTCTGATAGAAAGAGAACCAAAAGTTGTGGCTGGCAAAAGGCGGTCTAATTGTTGTATCCCTTATCCAAGCTCCGGAATGAGGAAATGATTTTTGTAATAAAAATTAAAATATATTATCTAAATAATATTTATTATAATTATAATTTATATTATAATTATAAAGCATTGACTAAACTGTATATATTTGCTACATAACAATTAGTTTTTTTACTCATTTATAACTCTTTATAAACTGTATAATTCAACGACCAACTCGGTTGGCTGAAAAGCTTTATATTATGATTCATATATATATTCTATAATTGTATAAATTGTAGCTATTGATCTGGATTAACCGCTACTCCTCTGATTTAACCGAACGAACAAACAATGTAATTTTAATAACCTTAAAAAGAAAATAAAAGGAAATAGAAATTTATTATATCCTTGATTGATATGTCAAATTCGTAATTTTAATAACCTTAAAAAGAAAATAAAAGGAAATAGAAATTTATTATATACCTGATTGATATGTCAAATTCTTCTGCTAAATTCTTTTAATTTCTTTTGTTTGTCTCACTACACAATTGAATGCAAAGCTTTCTGTTAATATGACTACGTGTGAATTGTCTTTTTTAAAAAGAACAATTCAATGCAAAGCATGCTGGTGACTACAAAAATAACAATTGAATGCAAAGTGTGTTGGTGACTACAAAAATAGTTTGTTTTAGTTTTCCTCTTGCTGTTGTTTAAATAGAGTTTAAAATAATTGTGTTTTAAAAAAAAATAGATTCTTCTTATCTACTTGTTGAAATATTTAGGAAAGTTGCCTCTTTATTTTAAAAAGTTGCATCTTTATTTTGGAAATTTCAACTTCTTTTATTTTTAAAACATGAAACTTCTTTTTTTTTTTTTAAATTGCATTTTTGCTTGCTTTATTATTAAAATACAATATTTAAAAAAGTTGCTTCTTTATTTAAGAAAGTTTCCTCTTTATTTTGAAAATTTAAGGCTTCTTTTATTTTTAAAATATGAAATTTCTATTATTTTTAAAAATTGCATTTTTGAAACTACTTTTGCTTTTTATGAAAACACAAATTTGGAAACTTTCCCTTCATAATCTATTTTATCCAGAATTTTTAATTGAATAATTTATTGAATTTTTAATTGTCAATGTGCTTTTTAAAAAAATAGAAAAGGCTTTATCTTTGTCGAAATATTTAGGAAAGTTTTCTCTTTATATAAAAAAATTGCATCTTTTTTACAAAATAAAAAAGGCTTTATCTAAATAATATTTTGGAAATTTTCTTTTTTTAAATGATCCCTAAAATTTTGGCTCCTAAAAATATTTTAATAAGAAGATAATTTAAATAATATATAAGATTATTTAATAAAATATTAATGGTATAATATTATAATAAGATAGATAATTTAAATAATATATATTATTATTTAATAAAATATTAATGGTATATTATTCTTTTGGACCCTGTCTCTTGTATTGATTGTGAAGTTAATCTGAATTATTCTCCTAATGTAGAGTTGCCTTCAGATTCTCCTCTTTCTACCAAGGTTTTTGTTCAAAAGGAAGCTTTTAGTAATGTCTCTGAAGCCCAAATAGATGTTGAAAAGGTTTTTCCCTTTTCTTTACAAGAGGCAGAAAATTTTATTGAAGAAGTGGTTGCTAAGGTTGGGGAAGAACTTATTGAAAAGATTGCTGATGAAGTTTTAAATGAGGTTGATGTTCCCAATGACTCACTTTCAGGTATTTCTCAAACTCCTTTGAAAACACCTGTGGTTTTGTCCTCCCCTCCTAAGACTAGAGGTAGAAAATCAAAAGTTAGGGTTACTCAGGAAGAAATTGAAGCAGGTGTACAAAAGACACTTGAAAAAATGTTAACAAGATCAGTGATGAGGAGAGCAGAGAGCTCTCCTCTGGTGTAATGAAGATTATTTCTTGGAATGTTAGAGGCATCAATGCCCCTAACAAAAAATGCCTGATAAAACATCAGATTGATTTATCAGGTGCTCATTTAGTTTTACTTCAAGAATCTAAGTTGTCTGCCCAATCTGTAGCTAAAGTTTTTAAGACATGGTCGAAATAGAATTTTTTAAGCTCCTCTTCTATTGGTGCTTCAGGGGGTCTAGTTATCCTATGGGATAAGAGGTTTGTGGAAGTAACTCTTATTTTTAAAACCACTAATTGGCTCTTTGTAGAAATCAGCTTTGAAAATCATTTGAAATTTGGTCTAATTAATGTTTATGGCCCTACTTCATCAGTAGATAAAAAAACGTTTATGGGATTCCTTATCTGATATTGTTCAATCCATTCCTGAGGAGAAACTTATTTTAGGAGGGGATTTTAATGCTATTCTAAATTTGAATGAAAAACAAGGCGGTATTATTCCCCCTTCAAAGATTATGAGTGATTTTTTAGAATTTGTTAGTGATAATGGTTTGATAGATTGTCTGCCTTCAAATGGGAAATTTACTTGGATTAATAAAACGAAAGACTTTCTTGGTATAGCAAAAAGGCTTGATAGGTTTTTATTGTCATCTCCTTGGTTATCTTTCTAGGGTTCTTTTTCATCCTCGATTCTTTCTTTCACAGGGTCTGATCACTTTCCTATTCTCTTAGAAATTGATGTTTTGGGTTCTCAACCAAGTTTAGAAAAGCCTTTTAAATTTGAATCAATGTGGTTCAGAGATCCTTCTTTTCTTCCGCTATTAAAATCCTGGTGGGAAACTATGCCTTTTGTGGAGGGGTCTAGAATGTTTCAGCTTGTTAGAAAACTGCATTTAATAAAAAGACTTATAAGATCATGGAATGTCACCCATTTTAAAAATATCTTTAAAGAGAAAGAGATTATTGAAAAGAGACTTCTCTTGGTAAACTCTCAAATTATCAATAGTGGTCTGGATAGTTCAACCTTTGAACAACAAAAATAGCTCCAGTTGGAATTGGATGAGATCTTGGCTAGAGAAGAAGAGTATTGGAGACAAAAATCAAGAGAAACCTGGTTGCAAGCTGGGGATAGAAATACTAAATTCTTTCATGCTTCTATTAGAATGAATAGAGAAGTTAATAAAATTCATCATATTTCTGATTCTAATGGGTCCCCAATATCAGATCCTATCCTTTTACAAAAGGAGGCCATTTCCTTTTTCTCGAATTTGTTAACAAGAATTCCGAATGAACCCTCTGAAGCGTTGTGTAATTCTTTGTTAGACAATATTCCTAAGCTAATGAATGATGATGATAATGTTCTATTAATGAAGGAATTTTCTTTGGAAGAGGTTAAGAGAGTAGTTTTCTCTTTGGCTCCTGATAAGGCTCCTGGTCCAGATGGATTTACTCCTCTATTTTTTCAGAAATGCTGGGATTTCATGGGAAATGATATCTGGTTGGCCTTGGAAGAATCAAGGAAACATAGTAATATCTTAAAAGAAATGAATGCAACTTTTATTGTTTTAATTCCCAAGACCTCTGCTCCCTCTTCTTTTTCTTAGTTTAGACCGATTTCTTTATGTAACACTATTTATAAAATTTTTACAAAAGCTATTTCCATGAGGTTACCCATGTTTATTCCTAGAATTATTTCTTCTGAACAAGGTGGTTTTGTTCCTGGTAAGGAAATGGCAGATGGCGCAATTTTGGCTCATGAAGTTTTGCATTCTATTAAGGATCTTAAACTTCCTGCTATGATGCTCAAACTAGATATGATCAAAGCTTATGATAGGGTTTCTTGGGATTTTTTATTAAAAGTTCTCCTCAAATTCGATTTTGATAAAAAATGGTGTAAATGGATTCATTATTGTATCTCATGTGTTCAATCAGCAATTATTATTAATGGTAGTCCCTCTGCTTTCTTCCAAGTTTCTCAAGGCATTCGACAAGGGGATCCCTTATCTCCTTTTCTTTTTATTTTAATGGCTGAGTCTTTTAGTAGAGAAATCTTATTACAAAATAGTCTTTCTAACTGGAAAGGGGTTCAGATTCCAGGCATTCCTTTTTCGATAACTCATACCTTGTTTGCAAATGATACTCTTTTGTTTGGTCTTCCTTCTATCAAAGAGGCTAAGTGTATTCAGAAGGTTATTTCTAGATATTGTTCTGCATCAAATCAAGCAATCAATTTGGATAAATCAAAAATTTATTTCTTTAATACAAAACCTTCCTTGCAAAGTAGGATTGTCTCTATCCTTAAAGTCAAATTGGAGAATTTACCTAGTCTTTATTTGGGAATCCCTTTATTTTTTGGTCCACAAAAAAAGTCTTTTTGGGCAAAGGTCTCTCATTCTATTCATAACAGAATTGCTCTTTGGAAGCCTAGATGG
This sequence comes from Cunninghamia lanceolata, assembly GCA_027924645.1. Lineage (NCBI taxonomy): Eukaryota > Viridiplantae > Streptophyta > Pinopsida > Cupressales > Cupressaceae > Cunninghamia > Cunninghamia lanceolata. The sequence continues at coordinate 2,091,397 of BSBN01001102.1, forward strand.
TTAACATTGGCTGGTAGAATCACTCTTTTAAAATCTGTTTTAACTGCTGTCCCTATCTATATGCTTTCTGTGTTAAATATTCCCCGAGGTGTTATCAAGGAGATTCAGAAATCCTTGATTTCTTTTTTATGGAAAGGCTCTGATGATGAAGGTCACAAAGTTCCCTTAGTTGCTTGGAATAAGGTCTGTGTTCCTAAATTATCTGGTGGTTCGGGTATTCATAATATCTCTATGCATAATAAAGCATTGGGTGCTAAGTTGGCTTGGAAGTTATTTTCTAATCCGGAACTTAAATGGTGTAAATTTCTTCAATATAAATATTTGGACTCCCTTTCCCCTGATAGGATCTTTACAGTTTCTAATCCTCCTAAGGGTTCTTCAATTTGGAATTTTTTAGTTTCTTGCAGGAGAGTTCTTTTACCTCATTTATCTTGGAAAATTTTTAATGGTTCTAAAGCTTCTTTTTGGGATGATTCTTGGAATGGTTTTTCTCCTCTATCCTCTGTTAAGGAATTGGTTCAAGCTAAATCTTGTCTTTCTTCTTCTTGGGGCGATAAAGTAAGTGACTATCTTTTAGTTACTAAAGAAGGTTCTTTCTATAATTCTACTTGGAGAGATTTTTCAACTTGTCCCATTCCTGAGAATCAGAAGGTCCTTCTTAGCCAAATATTAAGTAAAAGAAGGGTTTGTTTTTTACCTAAAGAAGATGTGTTATTTTGGTCCTTTTCTAATGCTAGTTCTTATTCTGTTAAAGAGGGTTATAGATATCTTTCTTCTCTGGATTGTCCTTCTGATCCGGATTGGCCTCAGTTGTTGTGTTGGAATGTTGCTTGTCTTCAAAAAGCTGGAGCCTTTGCATGGTTAGCTTTGAAAAATAAAATTTTAACGGGTCAGAGATTGGCCAGGTTGGGGATTATGGATTCCTTTAGCTGTGTGTTTTGTGGCTTATGTGAAGAAGAGGTAGACCATCTGTTTATTTCTTGTTCTTTTGTTTTTTCCTATTGGACATGGCTTTTTTCCAAGCTAAATTGGTCTTCTCCTCTTCCAAATACTTTGTTGGATCTTTTTAAAAGTTGGCCTATTTTATATAAAGGTTCTGCTTTTGCTACTATTTGGATTGTTGCTCCCTCAATTGTAATTTGGAATATCTAGCTGGAAAGGAATCGAAGGATTTTTAGAAATGAACGTAAGGATTTTCAGTCTGTCTCCCTTATTATTGAAAAATCTATTTCAGAGGTAGTGGTGAATCATCTTAAATCTATGAAGTCTTCTACTCTTCATTTCTCTTCTTGGGATAATTCCATTTTGGAAAATTGGCCCTCTTTAGGTTTGTTTTCTTTTTCAAATTCTTTTGCAGTCACTCAGCAGGATAGAAGGTTTGTTAAGTGGGTGCCCCCTTCTGGTGATTTCAGTAAGTTTAACTTCGACAGGGCTTCTCGTGGTAATCCGAGCCCTTCTTCTATTGGCGGGGTTTTCTGAAATATGAAAGGTGAGATTCTTAAAGCCTTCGCTGGTAAAATTCCTAATGGCACTAATAACCAGGCTGAGATCCTTGCTCTTGTTGAGGGTCTTAGGTTGGCTACTAGTTTAAAGGTGTCTAGACTTCACATTGAGGGGGATTCTTTAATAATTATTAATGCCTTGAAAAAGCATCATATTTTTAATTGGCAATTAGACTATTTTCTTCAAGAGGCATGGCATCTTTTGGATTCATTTGATATTTTCATTATTTCACATACCCTTAGAGAGGGAAATAAACTGGCTGATGCTATTGCTAACTTGGGTTCTAATTTAGAATCCTCGCTAACTTATTTTGATGAGGACTTAGTTGGCAAATATCCACATTTGGCGGATATAGTACAATTTGATTGCTTAAGTTGTGCGAAATAATTCTCTCACTTGTGTGGTTAATTAGATGTGGCATCTAGTTGTTCTTTCTTGGAATTGCCATTATTACCACATGAGTCATTCATCTGTGTTGTGATATTCATTAATCATTGATTCTTTTCCTGCGTAAGTTTTTTATCCTTCCTTCCTTATAGCGTCGGTGCACAACAAGTTTTATTCATTTCCCTCATGGGTGATGACGCCTGCTAATTATGATCTTTTGATCCTTTGGATTATATATTGCTACTTATCAATATGTTTAACCATCCTTCTTCTACTGTTGCTTGCTCTATGTGTTGTCATGGAAATTTAGCTTAATCGTAGATTGTTCTTTCCTATTTCAAAGTGGGAGTCTGCGTTCATCGGCTCTGTGTCTCCGGATGGCTTAAGATCTATCTTCGCTATAAACGGCCCAGAGGTGGAGGAAGCCATTAGAGAGGTTGTGGGTAGGGATATACTTGAAGGCTATGTCCAAGTTCTTTAGCCTTCTTAGATCTTCATTTTTTTTGTGTCTAATGCTATGGATTTATCTCAGGATATTGGCATAGTTCATCAACTTATCGAGAAGTATGTTCATCATTTCCTTTTTACTGATGAAGGTGTTGTTGCAGCCTTTCAGAATTATGATTTATTTAGTTCAAAAGCTCTTAGTGGTGGCCTGTTTACTAAATGCCAAGTTCTCCACTCTCCTGCACATAATTGTGTTTTTAATTCGGTTCGTCATTCTTTGTTGAACGAGGATGAAGATTTTCTTCATCTTTCTTTACATGCTCATGGTAATGAAATTGGTGAGAGCTTGTCCAACCGAGTGGATGAAAAATTTCAAGCATTGCTATTTTTAGTGTAGTTTCATCCTCTTCTTCCTCCCCCTCCGGGTTCACCTATTGAAGATCATGCTGTGGGAGAGCCGAACTACATTGTGCAGGATCTGAATGCTGAAGAAAATTTGGGTTAATTACTAGTTTTTTGGGTTTCTGCTTCCTTAGTACAATGATCAAAATGTAATTTTTTGTTAAAATTATGCATGTAAAATCTTGCTCCTACCTTTGAATATGTTTGGAGCATTTTGTAATTTCGAGCTATAACCGGAGGTTTTCTTCCCCTGGTTCTTTCCTGCCAGTATGCTCATCGAACCAGGGTTTGTAATTATTTTTCTATTTAATATAAATTACAGTGGTCCGCCACTTTTGTCAAAAAAAAAAAAGATAGATATTTTAAATAATATATAATATTATTTAATTACAATAAATGGTATAATATTATAATTATAAGTTTATATTAATGGTATTTAATAAAATATTAATGGTATAATATATATCTTATTTTTATTTGATTTTTGGAAATTTTCTTTTTTTTTAAATGATCCCTAAAAATTGGCTTTTGTGTTTTTCTTTCATGGATGTGCTGGCCTCCTATATGGCCCTGTGCTGCCATTGTAGGGTTATGCCTCTCAGCGTAATTAGAAATTATATAAATATGAAATACGCATATTTAAAGGTCTAATATCAAACATAAAATATCTCTATCTCCCCTTCTTCATCTCTCTCCTCTACAAAATTAATTTATATAGAGAGAGCATAATTTATATTTTAAATTGTCCTCTTCAAGAGATTTCATTATATATATATATATCTTAATTATTTTAAGCATTGCATATATATAAATTGTCATCCTCTTCTTAACTTTCATTATAGATATAATTTTATAAGAAATTATTATATTTCAATTAAACAGTGCTATCTAGAATGAGTACCTTATGTTTATTTTAATTAACATATGTCCATATGTATTTAGCAAACATTGATCAAGCATATGGTTTCTCATCATCATTTGAATATCCTACACTATGTTGTGTCCCATCTTCAAATTGTTTCACTAAATAGCCTTAGTGTACACCATTAGTAGATGTGCCAGATGAAAGTTTGACACTTGAGTGCCCTCATCGCCATTAACCATGGCAGGCACTTGTTGTAGTGGCCCCCATTACGTCACACTTGAACCCTCATCCTTGCTCTCGTAGGCGATGGATTGAAACCCCAAACAATGGTGCTTGGTTATGACATGATTGGGCAAGCTGCGCCACTGCTACTCGCCTACTGACGAGAAAACACCCACAACCGAGGGGCTTCAGCCAAGAAGGCCCGATAAAGAAAAACGTGGTAGTTCTATTAAACTGCAAACCCGCAACACTATAATCTCACATTAGCACCATGTCCAAGAGTATCCGACGAGGGTCATTTAAATCACATGCAACTTTTTTTGACACAGTTTTTTTCCAACATGAGAACAACTGACAAGTTTTGAAAAAAAAATGTGATGAAATACCGCCGGTGAAATCGGATGATGAGAAATCTTTCAATCGTCTTGTACAAGTCTAACGAAATGTCAACAATTGATTTCTAAAAAAAAGCTCACTCTCACATAGGAAACATCTTCGACCTAATAATAATATTTTTTTATTTAATATTATATTACAAATAGGTATAACTTAGTCAACTCCTATACCATTATAGGACCCCACTGTATTATAATTCATGTTTCATGGGGGAAGCGACCCCAGGTCCCCACCCAAAATTACCCCGCCATCATTTCCATGGCCATTTTAATGAATGCCTTTTTTAAAGATAAAGGTTGTATTTTGTCACAAAGAGTGTCTGAGCAAGCAGGAAGTTATAATTTTAGGGGGTGTACAATTTCAAAGCCCCCAGCCTTTCTGCATCATTAGCACATTGAAACAAAAAAATAAAAGACAACCCAAGGCTTATGAAAATATAAAAACACCATTACATCACTTTTTTTCATATATTGAACAATGCATGAATACAATGAATAATCAGCCTGTAAGGGACCAGCTAAGAAAATAGGTAAAACCATAAAAGGAGGAAATAACACAAGAATCCAATTACAATAACCTAAACAAATATAGGCAGAGCAATATATAATTATAGAGCATCCATGGCTCTCTCAGGCATTTCCTCAAATAGACTTACTACTCCTACCAAATTTTTCTAGGGCATTACTTCACAGTCTCACAGCCTCATCAACCTAGCCTCTCTAAGCATAACCTGAAACTAGGAAATATTTCTTGATGAATTTCCTTGCCATTTTGTAGAAGCCCCAATTGGAGTCAAACCGAAACAATAGTAGTGAAAGAAATTTCAATGGGCAGTCCACCTGATTTTTCATTTTATCATACAAAGCTAAGCCTTTCTTAGCATAACCCTGCTTACAAAAAGTATTGATGAAAATTTGCAGAAATAAATGAAAAGAAAATTGCAGAAAATAAGAATAGAAATTAAAAGATTTAAAAGACACAGAAGAACACAAGATTTACAGTGGTTCACCCAATAATGGCTGCGTCCACTTTCAGGGATTATCTCTTTTATTAATTCTTGTGAATGGGAAAATGAGATAAATCAATAAAGATAATTAACCCAATCAACAATGGAATATGTGAATAACAAGATTAGATGAATGAAATACAAAATTACAACCTATTACCCTGCGGCTTCCATTGGTCACCTATTCTTTCTTGATCTTGAATGATGAAGGTTAGCCCTCAGGGAGCTTGCTTCCTTGCTTCGATTCCTCAAGATGACAAGGAGAAATGGCTATGTGATATGATTTCCTACATTACGACGGTATGAAAGAGAGAAGAAGAGAAGAAGAAGAAGATTCCCTAGAGGAATTTGGGCATAGTAAGGATGCCAGAATGAGTCCCTTCCAAATGGCTTAGAAGAGGGTTCTATTTATAGATTTTCTGAAAATGCAATGGAGGGTGAGGATCAACTGATGAGATCAATGGCCCTCATTATTTGTGAATCTTTAATTCACAATGGATGAATTAAAAATTCAGAGTGGAGGATAGTGAGTTATGACAATTGAATTAAGAATCCTTGGTGGAGGATAATGGATTATGACAATTGGATTAAGAATCCATGGTGGAGGATAATGGATTATGACAATTGGATTAAGAATCCATGGTTAAGGATAATGGATTATGATAATTGAATTAAGAATCCATGGTGGAGGATAATGGATTATGACAATTAGATTAAGAATCCATGGTGGAGGATATGGATTATGACAATTGGATTAAGAATCCATGGTGGAGGATAATGGGGAACATTGAATTTAGAATTCAATTTGATAGAGAATAATGGGGGACATTGAATTAAGAATTCAATTTGGTGGAGAATAATGGGGGACATTGAATTAAAAATTCAATTTTAGATTTTGGAGGATATTAGCTAATTAAATATTAAGAATATTTAATTATATGTGCAACATGGTGAGGTGGAAGGGATGAGGTGGAAAGATGAGGTGGATTGATGAGGTGGATTTTGTGAGGTGGATTTAGGATTTGAGACATTAGAAGAATTTAGGGATTTTAATTAAATAAAATAATTTTATTTAATTTGTAGGATAATGAATCAATCAAATAAACTTATAATATTTATTTGATTGACAGAAGAAAATATGAATTAAGATAAATATCAGAATATTTACTTAATTCGACCTATGTCAATTTTAGGCTATTACATTTTGCCCCTCTTTGAAACAATGTGTTTTATCACGTTGTTTCAAAGAATAAGAATAGTCTGATAATGATAGATGCCCCAGTTTGGCCCTGGTATAGGTTATGATGATAGGATGCCCCCTCGGGAGATTGGACGGGGAGAAGGCGACAGGCATGAGACTGACAATCTCACGATAAGATTTGATGACAGGAGATGAAATGGTGGAATGCAGAGAAAAGGGATGAATGATATGATAACCCACACAAGCAAGTAAGCAAGTATGCACAAATGATACAGGAACAAACAAAGTATTGCCCCTGTCGAGCAGTAAACCAATGATATGGATTGATGATGTCTGGTGTCAGGAATGAGATATGTCGTATAAGACTCCAGGTCTAGTTTTGACAATGCAACATCCTATCTAAGACATTTGATACAATAGTGTTGTCATGGTGGGGAATGATGGATCCCTAGAGCAACACGAAGGATAGTGTCTGGTTTCAGGAAATGAAGCATGTCGTATAAGACGCGTGTGTTGGTCTAGTTTCGACAATGCAACATCTTGTCTAAGACCGTGGATTGATTAACTGATCGGGTTGGTTTACAACTGGACAAGGATCAAGACCATTGATTGTGAATAGATCATTTGACAAGATTGACTTGACTTGATTGACATGGATTAAGGATAGACTTGCAATTGGGGACGGTATGGATATGGATATGGGTACAGATATGAGGCACAATTGGATATGGTATGGATATGGAGATGTATATTTGTCATCTTGAGATAGCAAGTATTTTGAAGCGCTTTCATCATTGGGCTTTATTATGTTGTAAGAAAATACAAGCATCTAGGTATAATTGAACCGAGATGACCTGAGTATCGCTTACATAGATTTTTGATATAGCAAGTCAATACAAGCATCTAGCCAGAATTGAATCTAAATGACTTGAGTACTTCTTGCATTTTTTATTTAGCAAGTCAATACAAGCATCTAGCCAAAATTGAATCTAGATGACCTGAGTATTTCTTGCATTTTTCAACAAACAAGGATTGCCCCTTTTCATGTTTAGACCTTGGAGTCCTCGATGATCTTTTCCTGATCATGTCGTTAGACAAAAGTCGTCGCATTACTAAAGTTTAATCCACAAGTAGCAGACAAAGAAAATAATCATGCCCCCATCGTAGCATCTCTAGCTTTTGGCATCCTCGAGTAGCATAGAAAGGCATGATAGCATAAATCAAGACTCTTAATCTAACCAACACAAAACATTCTTGCATTTTGATGTGTCTTTTGCCATAATTGATATGAGATTTTAGCTTGAGTGTTTCAGTATGGTGCTCTGTTTTGCCTTGGACAAGTTGATGTTTTGCGTCAAGATTTTTGTTGTTTTGAAGCGGGCTTTGTTGTGTACTCTTGTCTAGAGAAAGGTGCAGACACAGACAGATAGAGGGATAGACGACAAGACATGGGATGGATGGGAAAGTGGAGTGGACTCAGACAGATAGAAGGACTAGACATAGAATGGAGGGAAAGTGGAGCCTCGGGGGCGCATTGATAATGGCCTTGCCTACGTGACAACACAGAGGTAGTGTAGTTCAGGGCTTGGGCCATGGCCGGATGAGAGGATAGACGACAAGATATGAGATGGACAGGGAAGCGGAGAACTGACCCTATGATTGATCAAGATATGAATACTAGCTTGGAGTAATGAGACCAACCCACAAGCACAGCATACAAAAGCAAGACCATGCCCCATTCTAGATGTTTTTGCCACATACCATGATACAATGAGATCAAGGTAGCTTTGATATGATCTTCAAATAGGACAAAAGATAAAAATCAAAAAACCAAAAGACCAACGAACCAAACAAGTAACCATTGTATCTTTTGCCAAAATGGATGATGATGTGATAGATTCTGCCTATCGTAGGAAAGATATATCCTAAGGCAAGAATTGATAGATGATTTGATGATGTTTGTAAGATTGGCTCGAGATATGATGGTGACAAGTTATGGTTGATGCTGATTTGATAGTTGATGATTTTTGATAAAGGATGATGCTTTGATAGGTGATGCGATGCTTGGATCTAGTGTAAGCTTATTGAGGATAGATGTGATGATGATGTGGGATGATGATAAATGCGATGATGATGAGAGTGTGATGGAGCAAGTTTTATATGTGTGATGGATTAGAAGAGGGTTCTATTTATAGATTTTCTGAAAATGCAATGGAGGGTGAGGATCAACTGATGAGATCAATGGGCCTCATTATTTGTGAATCTTTAATTCACAATGGATGAATTAAAAATTTAGAGTGGAGGATAGTGAGTTATGACAATTGAATTAAGAATCCATGGTGGAGGATAATGGATTATGACAATTGGATTAAGAATCGATGGTGGAGGATAATGGATTATGACAATTGAATTAAGAATCCATGGTGGAGGATAATGGATTATGACAATTAGATTAAGAATCCATGGTGGAGGATAATGGATTATGACAATTGGATTAAGAATCCATGGTGGAGGATAATGGGGAACATTGAATTTAGAATTCAATTTGGTGGAGAATAATGGGGGACATTGAATTAAGAATTCAATTTGGTGGAGAATAATGGGGGACATTGAATTAAGAATTCAATTTTGGATTTTGGAGGATATTAGCTAATTAAATATTAAGAATATTTAATTATATGTGCAACATGGTGAGGTGGAAGGGATGAGGTGGATTGATGAGGTGGATTTTGTGAAGTGGATTTAGGATTTGAGACATTAGAAGAATTTAGGGATTTTAATTAAATAAAATAATTTCAATTAAATAAAATAATTTTATTTAATTTGTAGGATAATGAATCAATCAAATAAACTCATAATATTTATTTGATTGACAGAAGAAAATATGAATTAAGATAAATATCAGAATATTTACTTAATTCGACCTGTGTCAATTTTAGGCTATTACAATTCTGAATACAAAATACATATTGAAGAAGCAGCCAATTATTTATACATCAGTCTTATCTCCAATAAATGGAAAAATCCATCAAAAAGGGCAACTTCTAATTTGCAAATACATGCCAAAAGAAGTTGGTTGCAAAAGGTATCCTTTTCGAATATGTGAGAAATTTGCCAATTTGGGCTTCACCGAACCCAACAATCTCCCACTTGAAGACCAAACAGCTGCTCAGAGATATCCCTCCACTGCATGTTTATTATCACTTCGAAAACAAGCTCATATTGCAGGGCTTTAACCTCTATTCAAGGGCACTCTGTATAAATCATTTCCAAGCTTCCCAATCAATCATAACACCTTCCAGAAATGATCCAGTCATATTATAACCCCAACAATCCATTGTTGTAACCATCTCCACCTGTTTCTTCTTCCCATTAGATAGCTTCCCACATTCTACACCACACCCCACCAGGCATCATCACCACAGACCGAACAATTCCTCTGGGGCTACTTCAATTCCTCCGACTGTATAACTCTAACAGGAGTAGCACGAAAATCATAGATCATACGGACCATGTTCTGCATGAAAAGAAAGTGAGATGCCCTCACGGCTAGTCTCTGAGATGATACAGCCCCTGCCCATGCCGCCAAAGCCGCTACCTCACCTCTTCTCACCAACTCCAAAAAGTTACGGTTGGGTGTGTGCAAGAAGTTGTGTCCACTTATTGGCCAAAAAGTGGAAGTGGTTTCCCTGATTTTCAAAATTTGTCACATTTGACCTAAAAATTTGAAGCACTTAAATGTGGAATCTTGGAAAAAGTCACTAAATATAAAATGTAGTACTCAGAGTCTAGTTTCTAAATATGTAATTTTTTTCAATACCCAGATGATAGAAATTGATTTTGAATAGGCATTTCTAAAAACCACTGTTTAAAAGTCACTTTTTTTTACTACACCATGTACATGTACGTCATCCATATTTTGACCTAAATAATCATATTTTTCAAAATCCTTTTGGGAAAAGATTTGTAACTCACTGAAGCACATTTTCCATATTTATTTGTAATTTTTTATTGAATAATTTTTTTTTATTAATTTTTTATTGGTCATTTTTTGTCTTTTAAAAAATCATCGTGTATGTCATGCATAAGATGACCTAAACTTAACATTTTTTGAATTTTTTTTTTAAATTGAAAAGAATTGTCTAAAGTATGTTTTCATACAATTTTTTTACAAAAAAATATTTTAATAAAAAATTATTAAAATATTAAAAAACCCTGATAATTCAAGTTTATGGACCTATTTCATCAGAAATTGATTAAAAATAGAAAAATTAATCCAATTGTAAAAAAAATTACATATTTGGAATCTACATTGTCTCCTCTATAATGGGTTTTAATTTCATCAAAATATTCTGCAAAATAGACCTTTAGATATATGCCCAAAGTCACTATTTTGTTGTGACATTGATAGGGCCTTCAAGTTGCAGGTCAAACCAGGTCCAGAGGTCAGGGTCAGGTCCCCAAAGCATTTTCCAAAGCGGGTTACAAAGCAAAACCTAAGCCTAAAATTAAAATTTTGAATAATGGGATCCCGTTTACTAAATGTGATCTCGTCTATTAAATGGGATCCCATTTCTTCATGCATCGGTCGAAAATAAAACGGGATCCCGTTTATTATTTGCCCATTTTTTTAATAAGACTATACTATGACTGTCATTTCTGCAACTTGCTCTACAGTACGGCCGACAGCGACTCTTGCAGCATTCTTTGTCATATTTTTTTCTTTTGCAGGTCCATCAACTTGAAATATTGTTTGTATTTTGATAGAAGTCATCATGGAGACACTATTTGAGTGGAATTTTGTTGAATTGGTACTTGTTTGAAGGACTTGAAACACATTCATGTTTTTGACATTCATTTGTACATGTTTCATAAATTTTTTAATCATGGGATCACAAAGTCGTAATAAGAGGAAAGATAGGAAGCTATTAACCCTTGAAGAAATTGAAGCAAAGAGAGAGGAGGCAAAAAGACAAAGAGATAGAAGAATAAAGATTCAATCAATGAATAATGCTGAAGCATCCAATTCCACAACTATTGAAGATAAAAATATTGAGGAGACCATGGATGTAGAAGATGCAAGTTTGCAAGAGGTGAATGTGGAAACTAATACGATTATACAAACTACTCCTGGTATGTCTTCAAATCCCTCTATTAATGCTATGGAGAATGTTTCAATAGGCACAAATCCAGGTACTTCTTCAAATCAACCTTTGAATGAAATGGAAATAATGTTGATAGGAGATTTAAAACAAGCTGGATATAACTGTTGATAACTGAGAGGGGGGGGGGGGTGAATCAGTTATCCTAATTATTTCCCTTATTGAACTTTCTTTTTAATTGATGCAGCATAGAATCAAACACAAAAACATTAATCATGAAATAAGAAACACATGACACAGTATTTTTGACGTGGAAACCCTGTTAAGGGAGAAAACCATGGGGTGATTAACCCAAAATTATTCTCTGTTAGAAGAATAGGAAATTACAAAATGGCACTTGCCAATTAGGGCTCACTGCCCGAGCACACTGCTCACAAGAGGCCCACTGCCTACAAGAAGACACACTGTCTACAAAGTGATAAGAATCACAGTCTTGAACTGATTGGAAGCATCTGCATATGCTGGAGTTCAGTTCCGGTTAGGCTCAGTACACTGATCTGCTGCACTTCATCTTTCCTCTGTTCTTTATTCTGCTATCTTTCACATATCGGATCCTTTTTGCTACCTCTGCTCTGTTCTGGACTTATTCGCATATATCTTCACACCATCACACACTTCACAACTAAATCCATCCTCTATATATATCTGCACAAGTAATTTCATCACCTTTCTAGTCGGCATCCGGAACAGTCTAGTTTCTTACAAACTCTTGTTCTGTCGGCTGAATCCTTCCTCACCAAGCAATGCGGATCAAGCATATACTTGTAGATATCATTAATCATGTCAGCCAAACATGATTCATGCCTTCACAACCTCTATCATCAATAGTAACACATCCGGAAAGTAGTCTGATACTCTGTCAGTCAGTTCTTCCTCTGTTTTTACTGTCTCTCAGGAATCCGGTACTCAACTATTCATATCTTTTTCCTTGTCCATCACCGGAGGCTAAATCCTTGGAATATACCACTCAAGGTAGTCCTCTTGACTTCCCCAAATCCGCACTGCACCAAGACACTTCCTCTGAGAGATCCGGACCAATCTGTCAGACCTTGCCACATGCTCTGTTCTTGTTCACCGGACCACAACATTCTTTATTCTGACTTCCGGTAGAGACACATCATGACTTGCAGATATGTGGGATGACCTTTGTTGCCATCAATGACAACAACCATGAATCCATATAGTGTCTCTTGCCAACAATCTCCCCCTTTGGCATTGATGGCAACACTTAGTGAAAAATGACTAAGTGTTTACACTATGCTCCCCCTTTGCTGATGCTCTGTCTTTATATACAATTTCCGGAACTCCCCCTTAATTGGATTCCTCATTTTTCACTGCTCCTCACTCCCCCTTTGACATCAATGGCAAAGGGTAGGGTCCGCATATCAAAATTTTCAAAAATTTTCTATACATAGCCGCATATTTACATACTCACATATACTGAAGAATGTCTGCAAAGGATGTCTGCAATTGGATCATTTCTGTAGCCCAACTTTGCTTCATTCTATCCAAAATTGAAATGTGACCACTCAACAAAAATGCAAAAGCTTCTGCCCGCTTGAGATCTGTCGGATCTTTTGTTTGGGCGGTGGTCTGAGCATCACTGATGGCCTCATGCATAGTTTCCAACTTAGGGATTATAATCCGTCTAAGTTCTCCCATCCGGTTAGTGATGTTCTTCCTTTCCTTCTCAAGATTCTTTATTTCATTCAAGACTGCAATAGTCTGACATTCTTGATTTATTATGGAGGAAGAGAGAGGATCAAAACTTTGAGATAAGCTTTGTAGCTTGTCCTGTTCCTCTTTTATTTTCTTGTCAATTGCTGTTGTTGCCTTTGGCCAGGATATGCAAAATTTGTAGATGTCACCGCCATCCTTAAGAGCATTCTCTAAGCTCTTTATTCCAATGCTCACAATCTTCCTATCTTTAGAGATTAATTCTAATACCTCTGAAAATCTTTTATCCAAAAATTCCTTCCGGACCTTTTCTTCAGCTGATTTTTCTAGAGAATCAAAATGTGTATCAACACTGCTGACTAAGGTTTTTAGATTACCGGAAGAGGAGGCTATCGGATCTATCTGGATTGATGGCATAATCTTTACAAGTACTCCGGAAGCAGCCTCTATCAACTCACAGTCTTCCATATGAGACTTCAGGAGTTTTTCATTTGCCTTGGCATTTGCAAATGAAGCTATCTTCATTGTTTGTACCGGAGAGAGGGAGTCAAAGTCGAATGGGCCTTTTAGAAGCTCCGGTTCATCAATCTCTAAAGTTTCTTTGCTCAAAAATTGTTGAACAGTTTGTGCAGTGTCTCTTGCCGGAGACAGATGTTTCTTTTCTTCTGCAGTCTTGGAACTGTCAACCTCTTTGTCTTTCACCACTGCTTCCTTCTCCTTTAATTGCTCTTCTTCTTTGGATCCGGAGACTGTAGGGGAAACCGGAGGAGAGATGCTTGTATGTTCAGGGCCCACTTCTTCTGGAGCAGAGGGTTCCAAGTCCTCAGCTGTTTCTGTACCTAAGTCCTCTACAACAGGAAGATTGAACCTTTTGAAGGCCTTCCGGAGGATCTCTTCTGTTTCTTGGGCCACTTTGTCAGTCTCACCAAGCATGAGTTGATTCATCCTGGCTTTACTTCTGAACTCATCTTTGCAGTCCTTGAAGATTATGTTCATTGTCTTGGGATCAATTTGAGGATATAGCTGAATAGCTATCTGCTCCCGGATCTCAAGATCTTTTGCATAAGCATTGTTCTTTCTTACTTCCAATTCCTTTTCTAGGCTTTTAGGAATAAGAGATATGATCTCAATGAAAGCCTTATTATATATGTTCAGATATTTGACTGTGGCTTCCTGCAGAGTCTTTTGGTCAGCCTCACTGAAGTCATCATAAGATTCAGTCATTGGTTGAAGGTTTCCATCCACCGTGACCGACTTGATTATGCTCTCTAGAGACAGAGTGGGCTTTTCAACAGATACCTCTGCCATTTCATCCTTGTCTTGGCCTGTGGAGGGCTTACCGGATCCTTTCTTCTTCTGTTTCTTTATTTCTTTTACTCCCTCATCTGACTCTGTTTCCTCTTCATCCTTTTGGCTTCCATAAGCCCTTGTGGCTTTTGTCTTGGATCTCTTACCGGATGCTTGGACTTCCGGTTTTGAACTTTTGGTTGTGGGAGGTGCAGATCTCTTTGATGATCTGGTCCGGGTGGGAGCTTCAACCGGAGCACTTTCTTCACTTTTCTCTTCTTCCTCAGCCTTCCTCCTCTTTTCCCGGCTGGCATCAAGTGCCTCTTTTGAGATGCCTAGGCCTTGAGCAATGTGCTCTACTTCTTTTCTCACCTTTCTTTTAATCTCAGGTTCCCTGAGTTCTACATGTATTTTTACACTCAGCTCCTCAAAGGTTCCAAACCTTTCTGCCTTAGGATCTTTGGGCTGACTTAGCATGTGTTGAACATGCAGCTCCACTATCTGTTCATCCACTTCATACCCCATGGGCATGATCCAGACAGTCCTTGGCTCCACTGCCTCCATTAGGCACTGATCAGTGTCAACCATAAAGCACACTGAGTCTTTGTATTTTTCAACAAGAGACTGGGGAATTCTCTCTCTTGCTTGCATCATGCTCTGAAAGTTTTTGAAGTATCCCCATAGAGCTGTATTTCTCGCTTTTGCATCCCCAAGTCCATGCAAATAGTCTCTTATCTGGACTGCAATAGGTTTGTCATTCTGCCATACCCATCCACTTGTTCCGGGTAGCTCATTCATGAAGTAGAAGAATAGACATACAATAAGAGTACCATACTTAAAGGAATTCTTCTTATCCTTCTTGATTTTCTGTATATTTTCCATTAATTGGCTTAGCAGTAGTTCGCAGAGATCATATTCTGCATTCTTTCTTAGCATTTCATAGGTAGTGTATACTGCAGTTCCGGATACAGAATTCTCCCTGCTGGAGTGATAGATCTTGTATCCTATTATCATGGATGCATATTTGATATCCGGATCCGAAATATCTTCAATGGTCATTGCCCTCTTATCAAATTTTGATCCGGTGGCCTCAGTTACAATGTTGTTCTTGACAGATTTGAGGATAGGTATCCCTCCGGAAGAGTATAGACCAGTTACTGCTCTAATTGCCTCTTTTGTGATCTTGCAGGGTCTATCCAGCCATAGAAAGTTGTCATGCATCCTGCTCAGTACATACCAGACCCATTCATCTTGTTCAAAGCAGGGGAAATGAATAAATTGCTCAAACTGTTTCTTCTGGATATCCTTATACTCTGGTTTAAGCTCAAAAGCATTGTCTATCAGTTGCTTGTGATAGAGGTCTCTTAATTTGAATTCCCCAAATTCCTCAATGCTTGCATGTATGTAAACCCTAATGTCTTCAGTATGTAAAACTCCGTGAGGAACACTAGAGAAGGCTCCTAGTGGATCTACCTCCAATGATTTGTAAGGATGTTTCTTGAATGTGGGGCGAGGTCTATCAGAGATCTTAACTATATTTGGAGTAGCCATTCTTCAAAGATTTGTAGTGAGATAATGAAAAATGGAGAATACCTTATGCGCCTTCGGTTTGCACGGAGTGGTTGGATTGATTTCTTTATGCAATAACTTCGGCAGGAGATCCTTGGTGTGCTTGATGAACCTTGTTGCAGAGCTCCACTTTTTGCTTCTTCTTGAGTGCAGAATGAGCAAATGACTTTTGAGAAATCCCTTAAATTGCTCCGCGAACCCTAATATCTGTCTGCAATAAATGCTTCACCTACATCATTCCGGTTTGCCTTGTCTGGATAGCTTGGAGTATCCCGGATTAGTCCTGATCTGTGGATATCATCCGGATCTTTCAATCATGAATAAATTGAGGTAACATATTACAAGAACATCCCAAACACTCTGTCCAATCCGCAGAACAAGATAGTGCACTTCCAGATCTCTCCGGACCTTTTTGTAATCCTTTATCATACCGGAGCATCTCCCTGAGCATGTCTTATTTGATCGATCACAGCTTTTTCATGACTCCATGCGGACCTCTGAAAACTTGACTGAAGCATCTCAAGACTCATATCTGCAAACCCTTTAATCCGCATCTTGTGCCACATTCGGCACCACTTGT
The DNA here is from genome assembly GCA_027924645.1 of Cunninghamia lanceolata. NCBI lineage: Eukaryota > Viridiplantae > Streptophyta > Pinopsida > Cupressales > Cupressaceae > Cunninghamia > Cunninghamia lanceolata. Next base: position 2,108,101 of record BSBN01001102.1, read on the forward strand.
TTGGCTGGGGGAACAGGATTTTCTTTGAGTCTCCCCCTGAGCCTGAGCTCACTTTTTAATTTCTGGAAGAAATATCAGCACCAGAGTCTGGTGCGGATCCAACCTCTACATTCTCTGAACTTTTCTTCACCCAAATCTTGCTCATCTGATTCCTAACTTCATCCGCATTCATCTTTTGTTTACCCTTGTCTTGATTCTGATTATACACCGGACCTGTTTTGTCCTGATACTTGTTTCTGCAGACTTTAGCATTATGACCGGACCTATTGCAGATTTGGCAAATAACATTTCTTTGCATATTTGACTGATATCCTCTTGATCTGCATTGATTAGCCATATGACCTACTCTATTGCATGTGAAGCATCTACCTTTGAATGATTTGTTTACTTGCATAATTCTGCATTCATGGGATTTGTGTCCATACCTTTTGCAGTTGAAGCACTGTCCAGAGAAGGATGAATTAATCGGATTCATTCTCATTCTGCACTGATTAGCTTTGTGACCAAAGTGGTTGCAGCTGTGGCAGTATCCATTGAAGGATGGATATCTTTGAGCATTTGGCTGTCTTACCGGAGGTCTTCTAGGCCTGCTCCTTGGATTTTCTGATCCAAGATTCTTCTGACCAGATCCAGAGCTTTCTCCTTTCTCATATCCCAAACCATACTTGTCATCTGTCCTCTTTTGACTTCCAAGAAGAACTTCAAGTTGAGCAGAACTTATCTTGAATTTCTCTTTATATTCATTTGCTGTTTGAAGGTCTCTTTTGAGAGAGGCAATTTGATCCTCAAGTTTTTCTTCATTATCTTTGGCATCTTCAAGATCAGATTCAAGATGTCTGATAATCTTGTCCATCTGGTGGCATTCTTCTGATTTTTCTTTAAGAGATTGTCTTAGATTGTCTTCAGCCTTTCTTTTTTCTTCAATCTCTTGAGTAAACTTTATAGTTCCTGATTCCATTTCATGTCTTAACATAATGACTTCTTTTGATAACTTTTCACATAACTTGGTTTGCTCAGTCAATTCTTCATTTGTATTGCTTTCTTCACTTTGTCTTGCCAACTGTTGGAGCAGCTCCTTTCTCTTTTTCATAGAGAGACTTAATTTGTCTTTTAATTCTCTCATGAATTCATCAGCCTGTTTGAGTCTTTCCTTTAATTCACTGACTTCAGAATTTGACTGTTCAAGATCCTCAAGAGCAGTCTTGAGTTGCTCCCTTAAACCATATGCATCCATTTGAAATCCCAGATCTTCCTCAAGCTGTTAGGCTCTATTAGGAGGAACTTAGCTCTGATACCAATTGTTGATAACTGAGAGGGGGGGGTGAATCAGTTATCCTAATTATTTCCCTTATTGAACTTTCTTTTTAATTGATGCAGCATAGAATCAAACACAAAAACATTAATCATGAAATAAGAAACACATGACACAGTATTTTTGACGTGGAAACCCTGTTAAGGGAGAAAACCACGGGTGATTAACCCAAAATTATTCTCTGTTAGAAGAATAGGAAATTACAAAATGGCACTTGCCAATTAGGGCTCACTGCCCGAGCACACTGCTCACAAGAGGCCCACTGCCTACAAGAAGACACACTGTCTACAAAGTGATAAGAATCACAGTCTTGAACTGATTGGAAGCATCTGCATATGCTGGAGTTCAGTTCCGGTTAGGCTCAGTACACTGATCTGCTGCACTTCATCTTTCCTCTGTTCTTTATTCTGCTATCTTTCACATACCGGATCCTTTTTGCTACCTCTGCTCTGTTCTGGACTTATTCGCATATATCTTCACACCATCACACACTTCACAACTAAATCCATCCTCTATATATATCCGCACAAGTAATTTCATCACCTTTCTAGTCGGCATCCGGAACAGTCTAGTTTCTTACAAACTCTTGTTCTGTCGGCTGAATCCTTCCTCACCAAGCAATGCGGATCAAGCATATACTTGTAGATATCATTAATCATGTCGGCCAAACATGATTCATGCCTTCACAACCTCTATCATCAATAGTAATACATCCGGAAAGTAGTCTGATACTCTGTCAGTCAGTTCTTCCTCTGTTTTCACTGTCTCTCAGGAATCCGGTACTCAACTATTCATATCTTTTTCCTTGTCCATCACCGGAGGCTAAATCCTTGGAATATACCACTCAAGGTAGTCCTCTTGACTTCCCCAAATCCGCACTGCACCAAGACACTTCCTCTGAGAGATCCGGACCAATCTGTCGGACCTTGCCACATGCTCTGTTCTTGTTCACCGGACCACAACATTCTTTATTCTGACTTCCGGTAGAGACACATCATGACTTGCGGATATGTGGGATGACCTTTGTTGCCATCAATGACAACAACCATGAATCCATATAGTGTCTCTTGCCAACAATAACAATGTTGAGATTGATAATATTCATAGAGATCAAAATTTGAAACAAATTGTTGTTGAAAATGAAAATGAAAATCCTTTTGTTGAAAATAAAAATGAAAATGAAAACCGTTTTGTTGTTGAAAATGAAAACAAAAATCCTTTTGTTGAAAATGAAAATAAAAATCATTTTGTTGTTGAAAATGAAAACGAAAATCCTTTTGTTGAAAATGAAAATGAAAACCGTTTTGTTGTTAAAAATGAAAACGAAAATCTTTTTGTTGAAAATGAAAATGAAAACTGTTTTGTTGTTGAAAATGAAAATCGTTTTGAAGTTGAAAATGAAAATGAAAATCTAGGATGTGATGTTGAAAATGAGAAATATTTTTTCAAAATTGAAAGAGATATTTTGGATAATCTTCCTAGTAAAATTTCTTGGAGACAAATAAGAACACATGCCAATAGATTATACAAGGAATTTTTTTATCATAAAAAACTATCATTTCAATGTCAACTAATGATGCAATTAATGAGGCCGATGATGGCATGGTTCGGTGGTTAAGTCGCTCAGGATGTAGTGGCGGCCACCAGAGTTCAAACCCCAGCTGGGCCAACGAGCTCCCAAGGCTTTACGCCTTCACTGGGCCAATGAGCTCGCGGGTTTGACGTGTTCATCCTAGGGGATGAGGTCCCTCGGTTGTGGCCTCACCAGTTCATTGCTCCAGGCAAAAGCATTCGCATGGAGCCAGAGGGCATGTCGCACCAGCGTCGCCAGTCATGTTAAAAAGTTTACCAGGTGCATTATCTTTAAAAAAAAATGATGCAATTAATGAGAATGTGGAAAATGAGAAAAGTAATGAAAATGTTAGGCATTTTTGTTAAATCAAGAAGAAAAGATCAATCACTAAAACATGCTATGTCTATTTTTGCTAGTGCCATTGAGTCTATTGGAAGTAATAGTCAATCTAAAGATAAAAATGCAGCAAAACGAGCTATAACAACTGCTATAGTGAATAAAATAACTTTGAATAGAAGAATGGTAAGCAATATTAGTGGAATTCTAAAAATACATCCTAAAACATTGGTAAGAGTGGCAAAAAGAAGAGAAAGTATAGAAAATGATCTAATTAACCAATGTTAGAGTTTTAGTGGTCAACTCCCGAGATCTGACATGAAACTGAATTCTGACATGAAACTGAATGTTGAAATTAGATCTTTGATCAAAAAATATTGGCATGATAATACTAGCGTATCGTCTAATGCTAGAGATGTTTTAAAATTAAGAGTGGGGTCCAAAGTTCGCGATCCTCATCTAAAACACCTATTAGATACAATGCAAACTAAATTTTATAGAAATTTTTGTGATGAATTAGTGTTACCTAGTAATATTAAAATAAGTCAAAGATCTTTTGAAAAATGCAAACCATGGTATGTAAAGATTAATAAGGAATGAATATCTTGTTGTTGTAAAACACATGTTCAATTTCATTATTATTATGATGTGTTTCAATATATACATTGTACTATACATCGTAACATGATTATACAGGAATGTGATATTAATATGCCAACTAAAACAATAAAAGAGTTTATATCAAGTTTGTTCTGTGAAAGATCTAATGAAAAATTATTTTATTTAAGTTCATGTATTTCTGGACAATGCACTAGTTGTGGCAATCTTTCTTTGTTAAGAGTTTGTATGCATGAAAGTGTTGAAAATAATTTTGGACAACAATTAGTGGATGTTAAAAGATTTAAGAATGTTGAATATTCTTTAAAAGATGGAAAATTTAGAAAGCGTTGTGATTTAATTACAGAAATGGTTAGTGTGCATGCATTCATATTAGAATTTAAAAGTAAAATTGTACCAAAATATGTCAAGCACTCTCAACAAGCTTGATGGCTTGATGGACAATTTCGTGAATGTAGAAACACATTTCCAGTTGGTACTCTACTATTAGTGGTTGATTTTGCGGAAAACTGTACTTTAGCTCCGCAAGAGGAAATTCAATCACAATATTACAATTCAGTGCAGGTTGCTATGTTTGTTCATATTGTTTATAGACATGCAGATGACAGCATAGAGAATGATAGAAAAATTTTGAGGGAGTATCATTTCTATTTGAGTGACAACCGGTTACACTCATCAGAGTTTGTTCAATATTATTTCAATATATTTTATACAAATTTAAGAGAAAGAGGAATCCAGATGACTGAACATCTTATATGGTTAGATAATTGTACGGGGCAGTTCAAGAATGCTCAAATGTTCTATTGGTTAAGTAGGGTTCACAAGGAGAATAATGTTCAACATATGTGGAATTTTTTTGAAGCTGGACATGGTAAAGGAGAACATGATGGAGCTGGTGTGTGTGTTAAAAGAATTCTTGCTAGACAACAATTAAAATTTGAGGATGCAGTAAAATTTAAAGATGCATGTGGGATTGTAGATTAGTGCAACACAAGATTATGTACACCTGGATCAAGCGAGTACTCTACAGTTCATCAATTTTTTTGGCTGGTTGAAGAAGAAAACATTCTACCTAGACTTGATTACTAAATGGCATTCATTTAGGAGTTCGAATGCAAGTACATGGACTATCTGGACAAGGGAGCTTGCATGTTTTTGTTAGTTTTGTATTTCAGGAGATTGGGAAGCATGTGAGAATACAGAATGGGTTGAAGAGTGGAAGCAAAGACCATTAACACTTGCACAAGCACACAATCAAAGTGAAACAACAATTGAAGACAATGATCAACTGTTTGTATCAGACGATTATGACCATATTTTAGACCTTGTACAAGAAGGTAATTTAATTCAAATCATTTTATTTTATTTCACTTCATTACTAATTTGTAGTGCTTTTATTTATTTATGTGTACATATGAATGCATGTATATTGATTGGTCAAATTTTATGGACATGTGCAAGTTATTGAATCAAAATTTATTTGCAGGACATGTGTATGCTATTGTTGCACCAAAGAATAATGAAGAGGAAACTGAATATTGGTTGGCTCATTGTGTGGAGACTAAACATAAGTTAACAACACCTCAAGAAGATGATGATGGCTTTCCTTATCCAACAAGTTTGGTGATCCCCTTAAGACATCCCCTTAAGCAAATTTTGATAACAAGTCTTTGATCCCCTTAAGCATATTTTAAGAACTTCTTTTATCCCCTTAAGCAAATTTTAAGTATTTCTTTGATGATGGCTATCATTATCCAATAGGTTCGGTGGTGGTTGTTGGCACTTGGCTATGGAAATACCTAATAAGGAAGAATGGTTTCCCTACATTTGAAGATTATGAAACACATAAGAAGATTATACACTACTCACATTTGGTGTTGGCAACAAATATAAAACTAGAGAGGTATCATGGAAAACCTACAAATAAAGAGCTATGGAACATTTCTATGGAAGACCATGAGACAATCATTGATGCATTGGAAAAAAGAGAGGATGGAGATGGTACAATGGAATAAGTAAATACAGGTAAATATAGTTAAATAGATTTATATTGTTGTTTTAAATACATTAAATACATGTTTTGATATTTCGTGTGTTATTAGTTGAAATTGATTTAATTTGTTCTTTTATATCCTTAGGCCATCATCACAAATTCATCACATACTGTGAAACAAAAATTTGAGAGTCACTTGTAAATACAGGTACAAATTGTGTATATCTAGATAGTTTTATATAAATTAAAATACATGTTTTGATTTAGATATATTGATAAATTGCTTGTATTTTTTTTACATCAGGTGGCATGAAGACCTGCTACATTCCCCTCAAGCTTTGGATTTTCTTGAGATGGCATATAACCACATTTTTTATTTACATTATTTTGAGTTGGCATATATGTACATACACAATTACATTATTACACATTTTGTACAGAAATTTGTATACATGTGTATGTACACAATTTTATACTCTACAGTATTAAATTTATCAAAATTATTATTCTATGTATTTTATTTGTTATTTATGTCCATGTTTTTCTACTTAGAATTTACTTTAAATTTGATTTTATTATAAATTGTTCAATTTGGTTGCCTTGGGCAACTTCACCAAATTTTGAGAACTTAAGACGTCCCCTTAAGACATCGTAAATTAGGACCCCTTAAGACATCCAAAAAGTTAGCATCAAGTTGTAGGTTAATTGCAAATGATACGTGTCTAGGTAGGGAATGTAATCACATTTTCATTTTTTCAATTTTCATGTTTATATTTTTCAATTTTTGAGTGATCTAACGAGCAAGCTTCGTTGGTGAGTAGTGTGTAGGAGCTCTCTACAACAAATCAAGTTGCCCTATGACAAGGTTGGATAGATAGAGTGGTGTAGGTTCCTATTGTGTTATCCTTATCACACATTTATTATGACAAGGTGGTACTATCAACACTACCTAGCTAAAGCTCTTTTAATAATCTTTTTTTTTGTTTTTTTGTTTTTTTTGTCTTTTAATAATCTTTTAAGCCACATTGATTTTTTGATGTTTTTATTGCACTTTTATATTTGGCCTTCGTGGATGATAGAGCCCCTATAGGTTGATTTTTATTACTCCATGTGATAGTCCCTAAACCGAATTTTAAGAAATAGTCCTGGAAGTATATTTCTTATGAACAAAATTACCAATATAGTTAACATCACAATAACCATATAAATTTGCATTTTGGTGTAGGAAAAAAAAAACCATATTTAAAAGTACTTTTAATATACTTCAATATTTTTTAGGTCATTTTCCAATTATCCTAGAAGATAATCATTCCTAAGAAATGATGCAGAAGCCCTAAATTAGTTATTCAAATATCTGGTTCAATTTATTTTTTATATTTGTGGATTAAAGAAATAAGACTACTCGTAATGAGTAAGTCATCCATATATAATGCAACTATAATGATTTAACCATGTATTTAACATTAACAAAGAGGTCATTATCAAATCCAAGAGATTGGAAAAAATATTGAACTTTGCATGTGAAGGACTAAAAATGTCCACTTTCTCATATGGTATGTAGGCTCCTATCATTGAGCAAGTGGAGTTAGGGAAAGTTTATGCATGGGGGATTGACATCCTACCTTCAAGGTCTACCATGACCTTTATTAGATTGTGCACCGTAAGGCACTAAGATTTAGTCATCCTTCTCTAGTTATGGTATGGATATTGGAGCATATTAGACCAGGTATCAATGACCCATGCTCACACCAGATCTTTCACTTCCTTGAGGTATCAAGTAGTGTTGATTGGGTTACTATGGCACATGATTACACATTTACACAATGGTGACTTTGACTAACACAAACAAATTATTACAAACCCATACATAGAGATAGAGAGGAGATGGGTCTAGGAGATGACATGACTAGATATTATTGAAAAAGGGTGACTTTCTAAAGGATTTCCCCTAGTACACTCCCATGCTACAAATCTACTTAAGATGTAGTAGAGGTTGGTCAAGGGACACTCCCATGGACTCTTACTCTAGGGACTCCTAAATTACATGGTCAACACAAGAACAAGCACCAAAGCACTTGGATAAATATAACTATAACCATGCTAGGATCATTTAATATAACTTAGTTGATCTAGATGAGAAGATGTGAGAGATTGATCCCTCCTAGTAGGCAAGAGATGCTCATGAGTATCTCACTTTTTAATTCTTTGTTTTGATTTGCTTACCATTTTATTGCTTAAAATTTGACCAGGACCTAAATATGCATACCGTGAATGAATGGAGGAACTTTATTAGGACCTCATCACTACATATTCTTTCAATGCAATTTCTTCATTAAGCGCAAATCTAGATCAACACTCTGACACTTACATAGAGATTTATATATGACAATCGATTATTTCTATTGATGTCAATCTATATATCTTATTATGGTTGATCTCAAATGTTTACATTTCTTTTCCTTCATGCACATGGTTAGATTAGAGTTTGATTTATGATTAAATTTAGGGATGCTTGTATATACATATGTATGTGATGTTATGCTTTTATAGTTTATGATGTATATGCAATGTATGTATGCATGGATAACAGATATATGTATGGATGCACCTAAACTAACATGATGGTTTTACATGATTATTACTTTGACGACAGGATTGCATTTATTGTGTGACATGTAAATATATAAAGTCCAGGTTCAACAATAGATATATAAAGTCCAGGTCCATGTTCAAATAATATATAAAGTCCATGTTCAACAATATATATATATAAAGTCCATGACAAATAGTATATAACATATAGTCCATGAAATAGTCAAATTATACATATAGCCCATGTTGAATAACCTATCACATACTATCTCTATCATCAAGAGTCCTCTTCACACCATGCGAACTACTCAGATGACCTGAATCACTCTGCAAAAGAGAAAGATTTAGATGAAATTAGATGTAAGATGATAAGGAAATCTAATTTAATGACAATTTTTAAATTTATAATTTATCATAAAATTAAATTACCGTGTGAGGCTAAGAGGCAAGCTCTGGTGCACCTAGACCTGTCTCTCCATGCTCTGAATCAATCTATTTAATACAAGAGAAAGTTCAAGTTGAAATTAGATGTACTTGACGATTTTAAAAATGATTTAATTCAATTTAATTTATAAGTTATCATATTTTAAAATTATTATACCGTAAGAGGAACTTGTTGTGAATCCTCTATTCCAGGACCTATCTCTACAGGCTTAGCTCCATGACATGTATCAAGCTATAAAACAAAAAGAATTTTGAATGTACATGTCAACATATATATATATATATATATATATATATATATATATATATATATATATATATATCATGAGGTAATGAAATTAAATCTTCCACTTTTAAGATAGATGATGAGGTAAGAAGGTTAGAATGCTTTGTTTAACTTGTGATTGTAGGGATGATCTAGCTAGAAAAAGATATTAGTTGATGTTGAACTAGCTTGATTTTGTTTCCTATTTCCTATTTGTAATTGTTGTTTTCTATTTAGTTGTTAGTCATTTGACTCTTATGTGTGTTATTTAGCTTCAGACTAAGCCCATTTAATTTAAAGTCTAAATAGTCTTAATTTGCACTAGATCTTAACACTAGATGATTGTCCCAAACCTTAAGAACAATTTAAAACTCTATTTTACTATCAATATATATATCAATGAAGGCTGAATGTCTAGGATTAGGTGGATGGATAATAGGAGAAAATGGATTAGAATTAGGAGTGATCAAACTTAATAGAGAGGGACATGGCATATAGGTTTGTCTTTGTAATATAGTTCATAGTACATCCATAGAGGTCATTTAAGAGAGGTGATTTAAATTTAGGATGTGAAGTTGGAGGATTAGATGGTGGTGAGCGTAATGAAGGGATTGATGTAGGCTCTTCAAGGTTCTCATGATCATTGGGAGGAAATTAGGGACCTCTTAGGATTGTGACTTTGGGTTTGGCATGGTCAACTTGGAGAGGTTGTGTGGCATATCCCTATAAGAGGATGAAGGGTGATAGGAGGTTGTAGGATGGCTAAAAGCATTCACATGACGATAATGTTCAAGTTTAAATTTTAAGATATGCATCATGGTCTAAAAGATATTAGTTGATGGTTCTAGCTTGATTTTGTTTCCTATTCATACGTATTTGCAAAATTATTGTTTTCTATTTAGTTGTTAGTCCCAATTCTTATGTGTGTTATTTAGCTTGAGACTAAGCGGCCCATTTAATTAGTCTAAATAGTCTTAAAATTTGCACTATCTTAACACTATGATTGAACCCCAAACCTTAAGAACAATTTAAAACTCTATTTTACTATCTTGATATATATCAATGAAGGGTGAATGTTCAGATGCATCTATGCTATTGAATGATGTCATCTACAAACCAATGGACTATCATACCACCTTAGAGGTAGAATCATAATGAACATCTGCAAGACTATAACTGGACTTGGAGAACTACCTTGAGGTGGATATCTTGTGCATGCCACATGATCTGAAAAACCTAAATTTGGTGAAGTTGCCTATGGCAACCAAATTTGATAATGGAGATAGGATTGAAGTTACTAGTTGCCTACCTGACTAATCTGAGTATGAAGATGAATATATTCTGATGATTAAATATGATTTAAATTTAATGAAGAATTTGATGCTTTGTTTTTAACTTGTGATTGTAGGGATTCAATCTAGCTAGAAATAGATAAATTAGTCAAGATGGTTCTAGCTTGATTTTGTTTCCTATTTCCTAGATTTGCAAAATTATTGTTTTCTATTTAGTTGTTAGTCCCAACTCTTTCCTTTTAAGAAGTATATCAAATCTAATGTAGTAGTAGATAAGTTTCTACATATACAAGTTTCTGTTAGCAGAAAATATCTTTTGCCAAATTTGTATAGAGTTGTCTATAGTGTGTTCCAGGGTAATCAAATGATGTAAGTCACAATTTAGAGGGTTGAGGGATAAGTTTGTGTTGAGTCTATAGGAGGTGTTTTCTTACATAGACCGAGCTCCATAATCTAGGTGTCTCCATGTCTAACTTGAATGTTTCAACTTGGTCCATATTATATCTAGATTAATGATAAAATTTTATATATATGGCTATGAGATCCACGATCATATCAATGTTTGGTAGAGAAAAGTTATCTTTAGGGTAGATCCTTTTTTGATGTCTCAAAAGTTAGTGCAAACATGAATTCCCTTAGTTTTCTTGTTAACTAAGACCACATTAGAGACCCATTTAGGATAATTAATAGTCTGAATGAACCTTGGACATCCAAGAGTTTATACAATTCTTCTATGACCACGAGGGCTACTTGGGGGTGCATTTTGCGTAGCTTTTATTGAATAGGTTTGGCATTGAGGTGAACCACAAGATGATGATGCGTGACTTTAAAGATGGAGTCTCAAGGCATATCACCATAAGACCACATGAAGAAATCAACGTAATCTTTAATGGTGACATGGTTATATGCCTTCTTTGATGTCAAGGTCTAGTGGAGCTACTATCTTAGAGAGTTTAGGGTCCAAGCTTCTATTCACAGGTTGATGTCTATAGCATCCTCAACAAGGAGAGGGGAGTCATGTCTTATATCTGAGTGGTATCTAATGGAAGGTGAAGTTTATCAAATTGAGGAGCTCTTGGGAAGTGTCCATTTTTATTGTATCATTTTAATTGATCACAAGTTTCTTCTTATATCTTGTTGCTATTCTGCCTAGACTAGGGTGCCTTAGGACTAAAGGGTTCTTTCTTTCTCTCCAAAATAAGCATATGTAGGTGTTAAGTATGGTGGAAAAGTATTTCTTATGATTACAATGGGGATGTGGTCTTGACACTTCATAAGTTTCATGATGGCTTCATCATTTTGGAAAACATCAAATCATTAAGGGTCATGTTGGTCCGAATCAATAAGCTCAAGGTATTATAGGTCTAAGGAGATGGTGAGGATAGTGACCTATCATGAAAGAGGTTAGTGGTGGAAAGATCTTCGTAAGGATCATGAGTGGAGCCTACATCAATGTCATTAAGATTAGGGGAAGCATTACCAATGAGGTTGAGCTCGTATCACAATTAACATCACGATGTTCATTCCAGGGGCATAACCTAGCTAGTGAGGATAGCTACTTGAGTATATCAAAAGTTACATAAATGTTGGCTTCATTTCATTCTTGATTAGTTGGCTATCACAAAAACTGTAAAATTTTCTCAATTCTTGATTAGTTGGTTGTCTCTAAAGGTTTGATTATGAAGGATGTGATAAAGGTTTAATTATGGTTTGTTGTATTTTTTTACATGATAGTTACCTATTCAATAATGCCTTTAAAATACAATGACATACATTGTTATAAGTAAATTTTATAAAAACCAAATATATATATCATCCCAATGCTATATAATTTTTGACAGTTTGTTCAAAATCTCTCCTTTCATATGATACAATCGTTTCAAAATTTCAATTGTATTTTACAGCTAAAATGTTTAAATACAGCTATTCAACACTCAAATTGAACTCAAATTTTGACAGTTTGTTCAAAATCTCTCCTTTCATATGATACAATATTTTCAAAATTTCAATTGTATTTTATAGCTAAAATGTTTAAATACAGCTATTCAACACTCAAATTTTGACAGTTTGTTCAAAATCTCTCCTTTCATATGATACAGTATTTTCAAATTTTCAATTGTATTTTACAGCTAAAATGTTTAAATATATCTATTCAATTCTCAATTTTAAACATATTTTTGATAGTTTGTTCAAATTCTATCCTCTTATATGATATATTCTTTCAAAATTTCAATTATATTTTACAACTAAAATGTTAAAAATCAGCTACTGATTTCATAAACAGAAACCCTAAATAACAATTCACACTTTAAATTTTGATTGTATTTTACACCAAAACAAACAAGGGAAGCTTAAAACGATTGATGGGTAATTTGTAGAAGTGGAAAAATCCACTTACCTAGTGGGCAGATGGTCACTCAACTCAGGATCCCGTTTTCATCTGTCGACTGTCACTGGTGAAAATGGGATCTCTGCCATTTTTTTTAAATTTAATACTTTTTCAAAATGGGATCCCATTCCATAAAACGGGATCCTGTTTATAACGGGATCCCATATTATGGAACGAGATCCTGTTTTTGGCATCTAGGTTCAGGATCCCACTAAAAAATAGGATCGCGTTTTGTGTTTCAGGCTCAGGATCCCAATCCAAAACGAGATCCTATTTTATATAAATGGGATCCCATTTTATAGAAACGAGATCCCGTTTTTGGTTCCCCGATTTCAGATTTTTTTCTAATTTTGAAACTTCCACCTTAAGTGGACACAACTTCTTGCATTTACCCGGTTTGCTCCCTTGGCAAAGCCAATTGTAATGATGAAGAGAATAAATCCCAAATGCAGCGCCATCAACACCATGTTAAAAACTGAGCTCTCCTTGGTGTTAAAATTATCAATGTCCTGCCCAAAATTGGCCCCTTCCATAGCTAGCAACCAATGTGGCCATAAAACATCATGTATAGTCTCAGCAGTGTCTTTTGCTATGTCTAAACTAGATTTCCTCTTTTTCGAAGGTGAAGAAACACTCTCAACTGGAGCTTTATCTGCTTCTGTTTACTCAATTTATGTTCTTGCCTCTGCGCCAGATTTTAGCTAGCTCTCTACCGGTACCTTGCTACTATCGGTCTTTTTCTTGACAGGATTAGCAAAAGCTACCTTTGTCTAAGACATAACATTAGTAATTTCTTCAGCTACCTCTATGCTATTGGCCAGAAATTTCTCCTTCTTTGCACCAACAGACTCCATGTCGATAGCTCTGCCATTCTTGGTATCACTATTCTTAGCTTCTACCAAAACATGCAAATCCTCTACAGTAGCCAAACAGACAGGAGGATCATCTATTTCCATTGGAAAATTAAATCTAACCTTTTTCTTTACAAACAGACTGTTCCTTAAACATGTGTTTGAATCTGCGACCTCCTTCTGCAACTTGAAAAGAGAAACATCATTATCAACAAAATAAAATATTTCTTTTACCTCTTCCTCTTCTCCAGACTGAGCCACAACACTTTTAATTTCTTGCATCTACTCCATGTCACCACCAGGTTCCAACATACCAAGAAACACCTTAATAATAGAATCAACTTCATCATTTAATTCATCCAAAAACATCTGATGAATAGCTCCCTCTTCATCGTGACTCTCTTCATGGCTATAACACATAGACATGAGAACTTGAACCCAATCATCCTAGTTGGGACTCTCTTCCATATATGCTTCATCCATAGCTCTAAAAATTATTTAGCGATCTCTAAGGAACCGCTTCACCACCGAGCTTCTTCGCCAAGTTTCTCCACTGGACTCTGATACCAATTGTTGATGAAAATTTGCAGAAGCAGATGAAAAGAAAATTGCAAAAAATAAGAACAGAAATTAAAAGATTTAAAAAACACAGAACACAAGATTTATAGTGGTTCGTCCAATAATGGCTATGTCCACTTTTAGGGATTATCTCTTTTATTAATTATGAATACAAAATACATATTGAAGAAGCAGCCAACTATTTATAAATCAGTCTCATCTCCAATAAATGGAAAAATCCATCAAAAAGGGCAACTTCTAATTTGTGAATACATGCCAAAAGAAATCGGTTGCAAAAGGCATCCTTTTCGAATATGTGAGAGAAACTTGCCAATTTGGGCTTCACCGAACCCAACAAAAAGCACCATGTATTACATTTCATTTGAGCATTAAATCCACTAGTCTGTGGACAACCTCCAGGATTCCACACTTGGCATGGGCATTGACAAGGGTGATCTGTCAAACAATGCCAGGTTTCTTTAAGCTCTCCATCATACTAGAATTCCAAGGCTTTCAAACTACTAATAAGTTTTGAGGACCACAAGCCCCTCCCATAAATCCAAACAGAACATAACCAAACCACAGTGTACAGCGCTTACAGAAAGAGGTACTCCAACAACCATCTAGGAAAAATTGAGCACACAAAGCCCTGTCCAGCATCACAACCCCTGAGCACAAAGAGTCTGGTCAATCCAATAAAGCAAAGAGAACAACATCAAATAAAACTCCTCTATCCATAGCTTGTAAAATGATATATGAATGATAGATTTTATTTGAACAAGACACAGTGAACAGTACTTATAAACCAAGACTCAATCACACCAAGCACACAGAAGCATCCCATGTTCAGTTACACAACCCCTGTATACAAAATAATTAATCCATTTCATCACATGATATAGCTTGGCAATGATGTTTCTAAATATATGAAGGGTCTTCGATTCTTCGCCTTTCTTTATTGTGGCTATCCATTCAATTTTTCAATGTCTGTTATATTCTGTAGCTTATGGCATCCATCAATGGTAATATTGTTTAGGCAACTCAGAGTTGCAAGACTTGGCAACTCTTCAAACTGCTGACATTCAATAATGCTTAATCTTACAAGATTTTTCAGCTCAAAGTTCTTGTCTATTCTTTTCAATTTTATACTAAATTCCAATAGAAGAGAATTCAAAGTTGTTACCCCTACTAAATCCATTTCTAATGTGGAGATTTAAGGCTGGGACAATGCTCCCCACTAATTGAGACCTTGCTCAAAAGTTTTAACCCATCAAAATGTATTGTTTCTATCTTAGTCATTGGGGATGCTACTCCACTTTCGCTGAAAGCAACTTTGAAAGGGAAAAGAGAACCCAGCATGCACCTTACAACATGCTATATTTTTCTTAAACAAATATTCAATAACTTGATGCAAGCACATACTACTATGCCCTTAAAGCGGAAACAGACATAGTTGATTTCCCATCACATTAACCCTTAGAGGAAAGATAATGTAGCTTACAGATCTAAATAAATTTCAGTAGCATAACGACATATAAATTAACACTTTAAGAACATGAAAAGAAGAAGAATAGAAGAAAGATAGACAAAAGAGAAGAGACACCAATATACGTGGGGAAAACCCTTTCAGGTAAAAAACCCCACACTCCAAAACATCAAACCAATGTATTATTCTACAACAACAACCATGTTACAATACACTTGCAAGCTCAAAGCCTTAACATGGAGATTTACATCTTGCTCCTCTAGAGGAAAAACTAATAGCATAACCCTACATAAAACTCTCCTCACTCAAACTTCTCCTCAAGCCTTCAATTTATAGACCTCTCAAAACCAAGAAACCATTATGTGGTTTTCAAAACCATGTGCAAAACCTCTCATGCGGTGTAGTGCCCAAAAAAGAGAGATTCCAATCTAAAATTAGGCTCTCACGTTCAAAATAATCTCCCCTATTTTTTACCCTTACAGTTGTCATAGAATCTATCATAATATCACTAAAAATAGTCCTTCCATGATATACTACCATGTGGGCATCTTTTGACAACTAATATTTCAATTTTTAAGGCACCGACATGTGGAAAAAGTGCCAATTAAGAACTCAAACGCCCCTACATTATTTTGGAGCTAAATAAAAATAATAACTAACTGTGGGAATATATTAAATACAAAATAATGCTATAAAAAATATGCAAGGTTGAGACACCTCATTTCCCAGCATTCTCCCACTTGTCGAATACCTTGCAAGAGCCAAGGGATACACAACTAGTCTGTGAACAACCAAGGTTACCATACTGCCTCAACTAAACTCCACTATGCTCACGAGCTTTATAGAAGCACCTATAACATCTTCCAAGTGATCACCAACATGACAAAAAGATTAGAATTCCAAAAACATGATGAAACACTAAATGTCACATAGACACACTAATGTATCTAGCTTCAAACCCGTTACGAGCACACAACTCTAAAGTCCAAACATCTCCAAAACAAGATCGAGCACAAATGCTCCATGATAGTTAGAACAACAACCACAGCTAGTTGTTTACATCCAACTAAAAAACCAACCTTTGATAGAACTTATGCACATGACATATACAGCCCATACTACAGCTCTCATCCCTATATAATCCACTATCCTACTCAAAGTTACCATCTCCAATGATAACAAACACACCAAAACCATTAATGTGCAAAAAATCTGAAGACCCTTGATACTGTAGTCCAATGAAAAAAAATCTACCACAGACATACATACACCATAGGAATCAAACTGCATGAGCAATGTCAACCAAAGCAACAAAAAGTCTACCAATTAGCACTTATAAAAGTGTGTCTTATAATCAAATCATGTAATATAAACAACAATCACAATGATCTGCAAACTGCAACCAACCTACTGTAAAATAGAGCATACTTCCACAAACAATTTTCTGCTCACTCTCTCACCTTTGATCTCCACCACTTCTCCCAAGTCCTCCACATCTCAAATGATAAACATTAAAAGAATGCATACTATTGCTAAAAAAACAATAAAGTACAACAACAGTAGATGACCACAAAACCAGTGATCATACTAGATGAACAAGAACCTCTAGGAAGAAACATGAGACCATAAAGAGAAACTACAAACCATATCATGTCCTTCTGCCAACACCACCAAGTGCTAAGTTGTGCCAAGTAAGATCTCCTTCACAAAACCCCAACTGAAAAGCCTTAACAACACCCAATTGTTCAATATCACTAGATCAAACAAAACATATATATCATATTACCAAAAAGAATGGATGTAAGCTTCTCTAACCAAGGAAGATCAAACTTAAAAAATTCATTCCACAAATAGGAATCAGCCCAATAACATCTCCAAAACTTCTTATAAAACAAACCATATACCTAAGGAGATAACCATGCCAAGTAATCCTCAAATGAACCCTCCAGAACTAGAAACTATAGCTCAAGATCCATATCCATGAGAAATCAAAGCATAAAACAAAATGAATTTGAAATAGTTCATGGGCAATACCTATCAAATCATTTTTTATCAAGTGAACTAAGAGTGGGGAAAGATAATGATCCACTGAGATACACCAAGCCTCATAGACTCTCTCCAAGAACAATCTCTTCTCATCTCCAAACATGAACTCATGTCCATAACAAGTGAAGGCTCCTCGGTCTTTCTGCTGAAATTTCACCATTCCAACACATGATCCCCACAACAAGAGATCTCTAGCCTCACCTCAGGTCTCTCTAGTATCCATGAGCATTCATCAACTAGTACATGCCAACTTCAAATGCATCCTGCAAAATCATGAAGTTTCAAGAAAATGATTAATACTCAAAACCAAAGAGAACTTCATCAGACCAATGTCGAAGCTCCCACTGCACGTTTACAAAAACTAGGAACACACATGACATCATGATCTAACATCTCCTCCTAGGAGATCACTACCTTCTCCAATGAACATATCTTGCCAAAGGAGCACCATCATGCCAAAACTCCAATCTTAGAAATAAGAATTCATCATGCCACACAATACCATCTCCAATCACATGAAGATAACTATCCTCTAACAATGGAACTCAAGATGTCAAAATAATTTCACAGCATATAAGAATCATAATCCAAAAGCCTTACCATGACACCTACAACCACTGTAGAAGATCATCCATCACCAAGTGATAGATCCACATCCCTGCCAAAGCTCCCACTGAAACTGTGATACTAAACTTATCAAGCCATTATGGTAACCATCCTCTCAATGAAGATATCCCATGGCTCTAACACAATCAAATACTTCGGCTGCAACATCAGCAGTACAAAAGAATAAAGTAGAACCATGATATCCAAGTCAAGAAGATAAAACCATCGCTATCAAAAGCTCACACTAAACTATGTAACCAAACTATCCATGACATCATGATAAACATGCTACAAGTCCCAATAACCAACTATCTAGGCACTCTAATCGTCCATCCTCTCATCGCAATGCAATATGCCAATGCACAAATAACCATAGACAAGGCCAACTAACAAAGTCTGCATAAAAACTGAATCAATCTTGTGGATATAGATAGTCCACATCCAAGTCATCCCACTACAATCAAATAGGTGATCAGCCCACAAAACTGCATAACTCATAGATCCCAAAAATGAAACATGCAAACTCATCATCACATTAGTAACCTGTAAATTGAAATAACAAGAAGATAACATGTAGACCACAAGACTCAAACACCAAATAAACCACAGATCTGATCTGCTAAACAAGTCCACATATGAGTAACCATAGTCAAGGAACCCATCAAGCAAATACTATAGAAATGATGAGTGACTAATCACATACCAACATCTCCACACCAAGAAGGCTACAAACCTCCTCACACCATGCACGAAGCATACATGCAAACCTACAACTATCTTACATCTGGAAACACCCCCAAGGAATCATACTCTAAAAAATAGCTTATTCGCAGATCTACAAAACCACAAGTTTTGATTAACCATGTAAAACCTACAAAACCACCATGTCACTGACATACATGCGAATCCATATCCACTTATCATCTGGAAGACCCACAAGTCTAAAAACCATCATAATAGCTAAACCAGAATAATGGAATAACACAGATAAGCATACCCATAGATTTTGAATAGAAAATCTACAAAACCCTCAAATCTAACCAACATGAAACTAGGACATCCAATTACAACCAACCAAAAGGAAGAAGAGGTCCAGGAACTCCAGGCCCATTTGTAGGCCAACTCCACAACCACCACCATGTACAAGCATACGGAGGAGCTAGGCTGTTCTAGAAGCTTTTAGACCATCCAATGATCAACTCCATAGCCTACATGCATTCAAGGTTAACAAAATAATGCCTTCTAATGCCAGGGACTAAAACCAAGCACCCAACATAAGCACTTCAAACCATAGTCATGACAACCCAATTTTCTCCATGTGATCAGGGTGCTAAAAACAAACACCCAACATGAATACTTTGTTGCAGACGACCATAGAATGAAAGAACATAACCACCATGCATGAGGATTATTACATACTATCAAACAGGAGCTCCAGATCAATATCATATTAAATGTAACCACATGATCAACTCCATAATACTTCATCTTCTCCATCCTTCAAATGCATGTTGCAAGACTTCCACCCAAACAAGGATTAATATTCAACCAATTCCTTCCTACAGATTCCCTCAATCTTGCCAGACTAAGAAATCACAACACAAGAAATACCCAGAACCTTAAACACCATGGAACCAACACATGCAATCTCATGCAACCATGGAACCACCGTAGTTCTTATACCAATTGAAAGGGAAAAGAGAACCCAGCATGCACCTTAGAAGATCCTATATTTTTCTTAAATAGATATTCAATAACTTGATGCAAGAACATACTACTATGCCCTTAAAGCAAAAATAGACATAGTTGATTTCCCATCACATTAACCCTTACAGGAAAGATAATGTAGCTTACAGATCTAAATAAATTTCAGTGGCATAATGACATATAAATTAACACTTTAAGAACATGTAAAGAAGAAGAATAGAAGAAAGATAGACAGAAGAGAAGAGACACCAATATACGTGGGGAAAACCCTTTCGGGTAAAAAACCCCACACTCTAAAGTGTAACACCCAGTTCTGAATTCACCCTAAAAACTAAGTTTTAATCAAAGGTAATATTTTTTTTTTTTGAAAGAATAAAATAGAAAAGTGATTTGTTTCCAATTCTTATAACCAAGAAGAACATCCATTGACAAAACAATAATCATGAATATATATCTTAAAGCAAAAGGAAATAATCATCCATAACATTTAAACAATATGTTGTTAAAAATTACTTAGAACAAATCCAAAATAGGAACTTACCAATGTTACTGCATCTCGATTGTCGATCATCCAAATTCAAATCTTGGCAATCCTCAAGAATTAAGAAGAGAAAGTATCTTCAAGGAGCTTAACCTCCAACCACAAACTATCGGTCTCCCGCACTCCTTCCTAACCGGAAGTGGCCCTACCCTACTCAAGAGGATACACTTAGGATAACCAATGGTGTTTTCCATCAGAGTTTTGGTGTTGTGACCTACGTGACTTGTTATCATGCAGTCCCCTAGATACCCTCTAGTCATGCATGACCACTCCACAAGCTACGCCATCCAATCACAGTGAACATTCAATGCACTTAAGGATCATGCATTACCTTGGCCAAAGGATTTGAATTTAATTGGCATTGTATCAATGCATGAATTAAGTTCACCCACCCCACTCGACTCGAATTAATCGTAATCCTACAATTACCTATTTATAAGTTCTATATAACAACCTCGATAACCTCAAGGTGTTTGAATTTCATCATGCATTAATGCATGGCATTGAGGTTTACTCTTTTTCTAAGCTCATGGAAACCTCTCCGTCTTCACGACAAAAGAATGGTTTCATAACACATTGATTATTCGGATGACATTTTGCGTTGTTACAACGATCTCTAAGTTTAGCCCATTGTTTAAATTATCCACTCTTGAGTGGTCACTAAACCCAACTTTGTTGTTTTTAGAAAGAGATTACTATAAACCATTTTATAGAACATAAATATTCGAAGTCCCTAAGTTTAAAATTAAACAATCTAAGGAATCTTCTTCGACTGTCAATTCTTTGACATAGCTTTATCTTTGTCATTTTGGAAGGGTTTCTCTAAAAGACAATTCAAGAATACAACGTTCGAAAACCCTACGTTAAAATTTAACACTCACAATGTACTACTTCGATGTGTCAAAATCTTTGACATAGCATAATCTTGTTGATCTATACATTGGAAAACCTTGTCATGTCCTTTCTTCTAACAAATTAGATTGCATGTAAGTCTAAGCTTAAGACTTGACAAAAGACTCATTACTTGTTTGTAAAAACTTCATAATAATGATTGGTAAAATAGTAAGGTCTTGTCTCCAAAAAAAAATAGTTTAAATACTTCAATAACAAAGTATTACCTTCAAAAGCATATAATCTAAATCTTGTTATTATTCGCAGCTATTTAACAACTTTGCCATGGTCAACCAACTAGTTTAAACTCAAAAAGAGAGGATGATTGTAAGGACTTGCATGTTACGACCTGCACCTCTTCATTAAAAATAGTCCTTCAACGATGATTGATACAATCAAGTCTTTTATTCTAATACTCACTGGTCTTTAAAGCCAAGGTTTTTGTATTCGACTGTCGAAAGAGATATTATTCTCTGTCGACAAATGTTTTGCCATTACGGCTTGTATGGGCTGATAGATGATTTGCATCCAACTCATACTCAGATTTGCACCCTACGTTAACTACAAACCTTCTAAAGTAAAACCATTGGCTTCACAATCATTCTCGACCTTCGTCAGACATACAATAAACTATGGTTTTTACACCTTTGGTGCGGTATAGTGCAGTGTAGCAGATATAAACGATGCTTTCATTTTAATGATAACAAACTCACACAGGCTACAGTCATTAATAGATAATACTTTGTATCATCAAACACAGTCTATGTTCCATCGCAAATGCTTGTGAAAACAACACTCATAACCAGGAAATTATGACTGCGCAATAAAGTGAGATAAAGAACCTGTCGTTAGTCTCTTGAGTTCGCTTCAAACTAGTCCAGGCACTTGCTAGTCTCTCAACCGTTGCCCTTGAAGCTCCTTGCTCAAACTCGTTTTGCTTCTCCTCCTTTTCCCTCCCTACAAAACTGACTCAAAACTACTCTATATCTTCCCCACTCACTGCGAAGGAGTAACTGTTCCCTCCACTCTCTGACCATGCCTATTGACAAGGAAATCTAACCGATCATGCCAAAAACGTCTCCCACCTTATGCGACCTCAACCAGAAATTGGTTTGGCCACTCCCTCAATTTGCGATCACTCTCTAAGATCGAGCTCCATGAAGGCGAGGTGGCGGTTGGTAGACTCAACAATCCATCCACTACTCAAGAATAAAGGCTTCATTCCCCACTTAATTTGCAACTACACAGAAAAGTGAAGTTCAATCTCTTGCGGGGTGGCAGTTTTAGTTGAATAAGATGTTCCACTACTCATAACCGTTCATCAGTATAAAACAAATGCATAATTAAAAGAAATGGATAAGCCGACAACCCACTCATAAGGGTTAAAGCTTAAAAGGAAATAAGTTATTTCGAAATACAAGACATCATAAATAAAGACTTGAGTGAACTCCTTGAACTATTGCTTAATTACTAACATCGTAAAAGAATAAAGAAGTACCTCAAATGACTATTAAATATAACTTCTATAATTTAGTATATTCCTTTATAATACGACCAAAGATATTACACATCATGGTCTCTAGAACAATCCAAAATCCATCAAATTTTGCAAAGAGGTGTTTACGACATACACTCGAAGCATTTTATGACAATAACAACGAATTGAATGCAAACGTAGAACAAGACTTGAGATCGACTTATGCACAATTTTGATTTTTGCACTGAACAAATAACAAGACACGACTTGCAACTCAACCATAAGTAAATACATATATTTACATATAAACAATACATCAGTCATTCATATTTGATGACACGATTCAGAGTATTACGATACTGATGTCGATTCCCCATACTCTACACGATGACTTACGAAAGGAGAAAGACCTTTTCTAACAGACGTTGATATCTCGACTAAATTAACTTAGCCCATATTCAAAGCATCTAGGTTTGTCTACCTAATTTGTGTCTTTAGTGGAAAGCACCCATGGGTTATTCCAAAGTCTATTCTCTCTTTCTCAAAGATACTTTCTCTTCTTCTTTCTTCCTAGCGAATATGTTCCATCGATTCCTATCATAGACAATCTCACATACAATTTTGTGGTCAAAGCACCAATATTTTACTCAAAACACATTTATATCAAATCATTTCATTTTCATATCGAAAAGACATTCCAATTCATAACATCATATTGATCATAATCAAATAGATTCCATAATTTCATAAAATTAACCTTCTCTATTTATATCATCAGTTCCTATGATGTTAAAAACATATCCATATAACTATACTATTTAAGAAAAAGTAGATAGTAATATTGAATCCAAAAAGGGGATGTAACATATCTTTCCCCTATAGAATCATCGTCCCCGATGATTGAGTTTACCAAGCAAAATTTTAACATAAAACAAACTTTTATAGTTTAACATTAATGTTTTTGAAAAGATAAGGAAATCTTTGGTAGATGTCATTATAGTCTTCCCAAGTGGCCCTATCCTCGCCATATTGGTCCCACTGAATTTTGCATTGCAAAACCTCTCGATTACGTAAACAAAGTTTACGCATTTCGAGCACCTTGAGTGGCTCGATCACAACCACCCCTGGCTCTTGTATCTGTAAAGAATTCCATTTAAGAATGTGGTCATTACCTACAAAATATTTATTTAGGTATGAAACATGAAAAACATTATGCATTTTGGACAAGACTAGAGGTAGAGCAACTTTGTAGGCCACTGGATTGATAATCTCAAGAACTTCAAAAGGTTCGACATATCGAGGAGCCAACTTTGATGATTTACCAAATTTCATTGAGCTTTTATGGGGTTTCACTCAAAAAGAACTTTCTCACCAATAGAGAAATGTCTAGGCACCTGTTTGTGATCTGCATAACTTTTTTGCCTGTCGTTGGCTTTTGCCAACCTCTTTCTAATCATTTTCACTTTTTCTTCCATATTCGCAAGCATTTCAAGTCTAATGCTTATCCTATCTTCTAGCTTATCCCAACTTATAGGAGTTCTACATTTCCTTCCATATAATGCTTCAAACGGTGCCATCTTAATGGCAGAATGATAGGAATTGTTATAGGCAAATTCTACAAGAGGTAAATATTCCTCCCATCTATATTGCTGATCCATGCAATACATTCTTAATAGATATTCTAAGACCTGATTAACCCTTTCTGTTTGTCCATTAGTTTTAGGATGATAAGCGGTGCTCATGTTGAGTTTAGTCCCTAATGCAGAAAATAAAGTTTGCCAAAACTGAGAGGTTATCTGAGCATCTCTATCCGATATAATCTTTTCCGGTACCCCATGCAATCTGAATATTTCTTGCACAAACTTCTGAGCCAAAATATGAGCTCCATCTATCAAATTTCCCGGTATAAAATGTGCTACCTTGGTTAGTTTATCTACAACAACCAAAATTGCATCATGTCTATTCTTAGACATTGGTAACCCTTGAACAAAATCCATACTAACAACCTGCCATTTCCATTCTGGGATATCATGCGGGTATAACAATCTAGTAGGATGTTGGTGTTCTGCCTTCACTCTCTGACACTCCAAACAACTTGCTACAAACCTTGCAGTGTCACTTTTCATTTCTTTCCAGAAATATAGCAGCTTAACATCAGCTAAAAGTTTTGTTACTCCTAGGTGTCCGGAATAAGGTGCATAATGAACTTCCTTCCACACAAGGTTTCTAAGTTCTACAGAATTAGGAGCGTAGAATCTTCCCTTAAATCTGATCAATCCATCTGATTCAAAATAGAATCCATCATATCTTGGATCCTCATGGTCTAAATGCAGAGCGTGTTTCACCTGCTCATAATATTCATCTCCAGATAAACTTTGCAATACTAAATCTTTAAAATTACCATGAATAGAGATTATAGAAGCTATGTGTCTTATTCTTCTTATAGCATCAGCTACTCGATTTTCTTTACCTTTGATATAAGAAATCTCAAAGTCATAATCTGATATTAATTCTAACCATCTCCTTTGTCTTGCATTGAGATAGGTTGTGTAAATATGTAACAAAGACTTTGATGATCTGATTTTAATATAAAAGTCCTTCCCAACAAATAATGTCACCACATCTGAAGGGCGTGAATCACTGCTGCCAATTCTAAGTCATGAGAAGCGTAATTCTGCTCATAGTTTTTCAAATTTCTCGATTCATAGGCTATTACACGCCCATCTTGCATAAGCACACCTCCTAACCCTTCTCCCAAGGCATCAGTAATAACCTAAAATTGTCCTTCAGGATCAGGGACTTTCAAGATTGGTGCAGTTGTTAACTTTTCTTTTAACAAATCAAAAGCCTTTTGACATTCTTCAGTCTAAACAAACTGCTTTCTTTTTCTTTGCAAGGAAGTAATTGGACTAGCAATACTTGAGAAATTCAAAAAAAAATTCTGTAATATCTAGCCAATCCCATAAAACTTCACACCTCAAAAACATTGGAAGGTACAGGCCATTCAATAATAGCCTTAATTTTGGTGGGGTCAACTGATATCCCTTCAGTTGATATTGTATGTCCCAAATATTGCACTTCTTTCTGAAAGAAAGTGCATTTCGAGAGTTTCGCATACAATTTGTGTTCTCTTAATCGTTGCAAAACAATTTGAAGATGTTGTCTATGCTCCTCCTCATTTTTGGAATATATCAGAATATCATCTATGAAAACTAAGACAAATTTATCAAGGCAATCTCTGAAAATACTATTCATGAGATTCATGAAAATGGCAGGTGCATTGGTTAATCCAAATGGCAACACAGTAAACTCATAATGACCATATCTTGTTCTAAATGTGGTCTTGTGAATATCTTCATCTTTCAACCTTAACTGATGGTATCTAGATCTCAAATCTATCTTAGAAAAGATTGATGCACCACGCATTTGGTCAAATAAATCATCAATATGTGGCAGTGGATACTTATTCTTTATTGTTGCCTTATTTAGCATTCGATAATCTATACACAGTCTAAGGGTTCCATCTTTCTTCTTGACAAAAATAACCAGAGCTCCCCATGGTGATACACTTGGCCTAATTAGACAATAGCTCCTGCAATTGAGCCTTCAATTCCATAAGTTCAGTGGTGGTCATTCGATATGGAGCTTTAGATACTGGCTCAGATCCTGGTTTAATATCTATGGCAAAATCAAAGGTTCTTTTTGGAGGCAAGCCTAGCAATTCCTCAGGAAATACATCACTAAAATTGCAAAGATATGGATATTTTTCCTCAAATGTTTGCTTCTCTAAGGCTTCCTCTACTGGGTCCATTTTGACTGCAAAAACTTGGCATCCCTTACACCTAGCCTGCTTTAATTGTTTTGAAGAAATAGATCTGATCCTTATTTCCCTTTGAATACCTTGAAAATTTACTAAATTTCCTTTATCATCCAAACACTCAATTATTTTATGAAAACAATCTACCTATGTCTCCACAACCAATTCATTCCTAAGATCGTATAAATTCACCTCAATGGAGAAGTTTGAAATATCAATCTTAGCTTCAAACAAACATTGCTCTACCTGAGCCTTTGAGTGATTTGCATACTCAACTATCCACAGTTTTGACATAAAACCAGCTCTTCTAGAAAATTTACTTAAGACTCTAGATGACACAAAATTTTCTGTTGCACCAGTATCAAACAGAATAGAAACAGGAACTCCAAATAATGTACCTATCATCTCAATGGGAGTAATCTGATACTTAGCTTGTCAATTGTCAAGGGTGACATGAATCCTTTGCTGAAACGCTTCCTGCTGTGAAGGAAGTACCGTATTCCTAGGATGCCTGTTCTACTTTTTATTAGGACAATGGTTCGCATAATGATCTCCACCACAAGAAAAACATCTTCTAATTGGTCCTCTCTTCTCGGATGGTCTACTCATAGCATCATCACTCTTCTTAAAATTGTCATTTTTCTTATAGTCTTCATTTCTACGTTCATTACCAAATCCCCCTTTGTTTTTCTGATTTCCTTTATCAAACCTCCTGTTTCCATATCCTTTTTCATTCTTCGTTTTATACGTCTGATCATTGTAGTTCTTATCAAATCTCTTACATTTCTTTTCACAGTAAGCATAAATAGATTTGATCTTCTATTCCTGCTTAATTGCTTTCTCATACACCTGGTCCATTGTGTTTGGACCATGCACCTCCACCTCACCGTCAATCTGAGGATTGAGTCCCATGATAAATTTTCTTATCTGAAATCTTTCATCCTTTTGGTATTGAGGAACATACTTCAACAATCTAGTAAATTTTTCTGCATATTCAACCATAGACAGATCACCTTGCCTGAGGTTTTAGAAATCTGTTAACTTTTGATCAAAATATAGCTGTGGTAACCACCTCTTTTAGAAAAGTTCCACAAATTCATTCCATGTCACCTTCAAGGGACTTAATTCCAGTTCCATTTTCTTGTTCATCCACCAAGTGGATGCTTCTCCAGATAATTGATATGCTCCCCACACTGCCTTTGTAATCTCAAAGTAATTTTTTATTTCAAAGTATTTTTCCATTTTTGTTAACCATGCTTCTGCTGCATCACCAGTTTTCGTTCCATCAAATTTGGGAGGGATAACCTTTTTCATATCCTTAGATAGTTCCAGCGCAAGTTTGTCTTTTGTCTCCCTCTGAGTTTCACTATCATCTTGGTTTTCACTTGACGTGCCATGATCTTGTTGTTTACTTTTACTTGCATTATTTGAATTCTCATTTTCACCCTTCGTATTCCCAGTTTCATTCACTTTCCTTTCCAATTTGCCCAACCTTTCCTTAGTTTTAGTAAGCATATTAAGAATTCTATCCAATTTATCGGTGGAGTTTTCCTGAGAGTTGTGACCTTTTTAATCTTCCCCCTCATTAAACTCTGATTGATCCATGATTGTTTGTTTTCTCACCTGATTAAGCAAGTACTAATCAATTCTATGATTTATCATCTTGTATATTATCAAAGCATAACAATTGCTCATAACCATAATTATTCTCAAACCAAAATTTGTCTTTATTATACTTTGCAAAACTGTATATACATTCTTTAAAGATAGACATATCTCATGTTTCACTCAGTATTTACAAGTCAAGTGTAACCTTCAGATTCATTGTCTGACACACATTCACGAGGTGTATAACCCTCAGACTCGCTATCAGATAATAGTAAAATGATTTCAGCTCTAGGTGGTATACGGGGATCCCTAGTGATCATTGGTACACTAATAGGTACACTCATAGGTACACTCATAAGTACACTAATAGGGTAGCAATTGACCATGATTCGAGCTGTCGTCCTAGCTGTCTCTAGGAGTTCTTTTTTCATTCATTTGAGTCGCGATAGAGCATTGGCAAAAGTTTCCACATCATCTAGCCAAATGTCATTTTCATCATTCATTTTCTCAATAGCCTTGATCATCGCAAGTCATTTTTGCTTAGCTTGCAGATAACGTTCCTTACCAGTAAAGGACTTCCTTGCGGTTTTCTTGATACAAACCATCCTGGCACAGTCAATCAAATCATTAGCTACCCGCATAATGTTGATTCCTAATCAGGTTAGTGGACTCATCAGCCCTAGTGCTGAACCTGGTTAGCTCTGATACCATATGTAACACCCAGTTCTGAATTCACCCTAAAAACTAAGTTTTAATCAAAGGTAATATCTTTTTTTTTTTAAGAATAAAACACAAAAGTTATTTGTTTCCAATTCTTATAACCAAGAAGAACATCCATCAACAAAACAATAATCATGAATATATATCTTAAAGCAAAAGGAAATAATCATCCATAGCATTTAAACAATATGTTGTTAAAAATTACTTAGAACAAATCCAAAATAGAAACTTACCAATGTTACTGCATCTCGATTGTCGACCATCCAAATTCAAGTCTCGGCAATCCTAAGAATTAAGAAGAGAAAGTATCTTCAAGGAGCTTAACCTCCAACCATAGACCGTCGGTCTCCCACACTCCTTCCTAACTAGAAGTGGCCCTACCCTACTCAAGAGGACAGACTTAGGATAACCAATGGTGTTTGCCATCTGAGTTCTAGTGTTGTGACCTACGTGACTTATTATCGTGCAATCCCCTAGATACCCTCTAGTCATGCATGACCACTCCACAAGCTATGCCATCTAGTCACAGTGAACATTCAATGCACTTGAGGATCATGCATTACCTTGGCCAAAGGATTTGAATTTAATTAGCATTGTATCAACGCATGGATTAAGTTCACCCACCCCACTTGACTTGAATTAATCGCAATCCTACAATTACCTATTTATAAGTTCTATATAACAACCTCGATAACCTCAAGGTGTTTGAATTTCATCATGCATTAATGCATGGCATTGAGGTTTACTCTTTTTCTAAGATCATGGAAACCCCTCTGTCTTCACGACAAAAGAATGGTTTCCTAGCACATTGATTATTCGAATGACATTTTGTGTTGTTACAATGATCTCTAAGTTTAGCCCATTGTTTAAATTATCCACTCTTCAGTGGTCACTAAACCCAACTTTGTTGTTTTTAGAAAGAGATTACTATAAACCATTTTATAGAACATAAATATTCGAAGTCCCTAAGTTTAAAATTAAACAATCTAAGGAATCTTCTTTGACTGTCGATTCTTCGACATAGCTTTATCTTTGTCCTTTGGAAGGGTTTCTCTAAAAGACAATTCAAGAATACAATGTTCAAAAACCCTACGTTAAAATTTAACACTCACAATGTACTACTTCAACGTGTTGAAATCTTTGACATAGCATAATCTTAACGATCTATACATTGGAAAACCTTGTCATGTCCTTTCTTCTAACAAATTAGATTGCATGTAAGTCTAAGCTTGAGACTTGACAAAAGACTTATTACTTGTTTGTAAAAACTTCATAATAATGATTGGTAAAATTGTAAGGTCTTGTCTCGGAAAAACAATAGTTTAAATACTTTAATAACAAAGTATTACCTTGAAAAGCATATAATATAAATCTTGCTATTATTCACAGCTAGTTAACAACTTCACCATGGTCAACCGACTAGTTTAAACTCAGAAAGAGAGGATGATTGTAAAGACTTACATGTTACGACCTGCACCTCTTCATTAAAAATAGTCCTTTGATGACGATTGACACAATCAAGTCTTTTATTCTAATACTCACTGGTCTTTAAAGCCAAGGTTTTTGTATTCGACTGTCGAAAGAGATCTTATTCTCTGTCGACAAATGTTTTGCCATTATGGCTTGTATGGGCTGAGAGATTATTTGCATCCAACTCATACTCAGATTTGCACCCTACGTTAACTACAAACCTTCTAAAGTAAAACCATTGGCTTCGCAATCATTCTCGACCTTCATCAGACATACAATAAACTGTGGTTTTTACACCTTTGGTGCGGTATAGTGCAGTGTAGCAGATATAAACAATGCTTTCATTTTAATGATAACAAACTCACACAGGCCATAGTTATTAATAGATAATACTTTGTATCATCAAACACAGTCTATGTTCCATCGCAAATGCTTGTGAAAACAACACTCATAACCAGGAAATTATGACTGCACAGCAAAGTGAGATAAAGAACTTGTTGTTAGTCTCTTGAGTTCACTTCAAACTAGTCCAGGCACTTGCTAGTCTCTCAGCCATTGCCCTTGAAGCTCCTTGCTCAGACTCATTTTGCTTCTCCTCCATTTCCCTCCCTACAAACCTGACTCAAAACTACTCTATATCTTCCCTGCTCATTGCAAAGGAGTAATTGTTCCCTCCACTCTCCGACCATGCCTATTGAAAAGGAAATCTAACCGATCATGCCAAAAATGTCTCCCACCTTATGCGACCTCAACCAGAAATTGGTTTGGCCACTCCCTCAATTTGCGATCACTCTCCAAGATCGAGCTCCATGAAGGTTAGGTGGCAGTTGGCAGACTCGACAATCCATCCACTACTCAAGAATAAAGGCTTCATTCCCCACGTAATTCGTAACTACACAGAAAAGTGGAGTTCAATCTCTTACGGGGTGGCAGTTTTAGTTGAATAAGATGTTCCACTACTCATAACCGTTCATCAGTATAAAACAAATGCATAATTAAAAGAAATGGATAAGCCAACAACCCACTCATAAGGGTTAAAGCTTAAAAGGAAATAAGTTATTTCGAAATACAAGACATCATAAATAAAGACTTGAGTGAACTCCTTGAACTATTGCTCGATTACTAACATCGTAAAAGAATAAAGAAGTACCTCAAACGACTATTAAATATAACTTATATAATTTAGTATATTCCTTTATAATACGACCAAAGATATTACACATCATGGTCTCTACAACAATTCAACATCCGTCAAATTTCACAAAGAGGTGTTTACAACATACGCTCGAAGCGTTTTATGACAATAACAACGAATTGAGTGCAAACACATAACAAGACTTGAGATCGACTGACGCACAATTTCAACTTTTGCACCAAACAAATAACAAGACACAACTTGCAACTCAACCATAAGTAAATACATATATTTACATATAAACAATATATCAATCATTCATATTTGACGACACAATTCAGAGTATTACGATACTGATATCAATTCCCCATACTCTACATGACGACTTACGAAAGGAGAAAGACCTTTTCTAACAGACGTCGATATCTTGACTAAAATTGACTTAGCCTGTATTCAAAGCACCTAGGTTTGTCTACCTAATTTGCGTCTTCAGTGGCAAGCACCCATGGGTTATTCCAGAGTCTATTCTCTCTTTCTCAAAGATACTTTCTCTTCTTCTTTCTTCCTGGAGAACATGTTCCATCGATTCCTATCATAGACAATCTCACATACAATTTTGTGGTCAAAGCACCAATATTCTACTCAAAACACATTTATATCAAATTATTTCATTTTCATATCGAAAAGACATTCCAATTTATAACATCATATTGATCATAATCAAATAGATTCCATAATTTCATAAAATTAACCTTCTCTATTTATATCATCAGTTCCTATGATGTTAAAAACATGTCCATATAACTATACTATTTAAGAAAAAGTAGATAGTAATATTGAATCCAAAAAGGGGATGTAACACAAAACATCGAACCAATGTATTAATCTGTAACAACAAACATGTTACAATACACTTGCAGGCTCAAAGCCTTAACATGGAGATTTACATCTTTCTCCTCAGGAGGAAAAACTAATAGCATAACCCTACATAAAACTTTCCTCACTCAAACTTCTCCTCAAGCCTTCAATTTATAGACCTCTCACAACCAAGAAACCATTTTGTGGTTTTCAAAACCATGTGCAAAACCTCTCATGAGGTGTAGTGCCCAAAAAGTGAGATTCTAGTTTAAAATTAGGCTCTCACATCCAAAATATTCTCCCCTATTTTTTACCCTTATAGTTGTCATACAATCTATCATAATATCGCTAAAAATAGTTCTTCCATGATGTACTACCATGTGGGCATCTTTTGACAACTAATATTTCAATTTTCAAGGCACCAACATGGGCAAAAGTACCAATTAAGAATTCAAACACCCCTACATTATTTTGGAGCTAAATAAAAACAATAACTAATTGTGGGAAAATATTAAATACAAAATAATGCTACAGGAAATATGCAAGGTTGAGACACCTCATTTCCCAACAAACTTCCCCACTTAATTTTAAATGCCTCAAAACCAGTGTTCTAAGATTAATAAGTTTACTAAGGGGATCTGATAAGGTCTTCCGTTCAACTGTTTCTTTGCACCCTCTTGTTATGTCCAGTTCTTCCAAATGAGTTAGCATTCCCATAGAATTGGAAACTCCCTCAAATGCAATATGTGAAGCTATAGTTCTTTCAAGTGGAAAGGGACCTGAAATTCCCAATTCATTTGTTTCAAGATCTTATTTTCCACTGGTAATTTTTAAACATAATTTAGTTTAACAATTAAAAGTTAATTTGTTCAATAAAAATATTCACCACTATTTAGTATAGATGAAATATAAAATTTCTATTCACTATTTAATTATTAAACCAGATAATATTTGAGTAGAGTGCTTAGACTATCATTCCAAAATGTATCATATAACTTTAATAGATATTCAACAAAAACAAAATACCTGTGCAATGATCTTCCACAGTTGTGTTTTATGTCTTTTAAGAATTCTTAAACACTGTTGAACTACAGTTCATATGGACCAGTTAGAAATTGAATTAAAGATATTCACTTTTAACTGAAGTACTAGCCCCTTTATGACCAGTTCATCGTGGGTCAGGGTGTGGCTTATTTCCAACAAACACTATTGAGAAATATGCTGCAACAAACTGTAAGGTTCTTCCAGATGCATTAGCATTGCCAAAGAATTTGGAAACTCCATCAAATGTATTTTATGAAACTGCAAAGGGGGCTGAAATTCTCAATTCATTTGTTTCAATGGTAAATAATCTCTCTTAGATTAGATCATTTTTAAATAGGACAATATTTACCACTTTTTAGTATAGATGAAATATAATATTGCTATTGATTGTTTGACCGTTGAACTTAAATAGAATTCTTAGACTATGAGTCCAAAATACATCATCTAACTTTAACAGAAACTGAAAAATACAAAATACCTGGGCAATGTTCTTCCACGGTTGTGTTTTATGGCTTTTAAGAATTCTTAAACACCGATGAGAAATATGCTGCCACAAACTGTAGGGTTCTTGGTAAATGCTTAGACACTGTAGATTTTGCAAAGGAATCCATGAAGGAATGCATTTCAATTGACCGCGCCTCATCATCACAAGTCGAAGCCATAGCAAGTTTGTTGATGTCACAGCATAATTATTTGAATTTCCTAAAAAATATGTAATATAGGCACCTGTATCCCTGTCAAAAGTAGAATTGAGGCACCTAAAACTATGGTCGTTGGCTTCTGTGAGAATGTCTTGGAGTTGGAATCCCTGTAATGCCTGCATTCATACGTCAAGATCTAATTTGTATGACCAAAAAAAAAAAAAAAATCTTCCATCCACAACGCTGAAAACATGTCAAAATAGCTCTACTAGAACTAGGAATACCCAATGTCAGAACATCCACCACCCAACTAGACAAATGTTGAAAAAGCTTTGAAACTCAGAATATCACTAGGAGAAAGAAGCAAACCAAAGATATAAGATTTTGAGGGCGCCATATTCGTCGAGGAGTGTCCAATTCATCTGCCATTTCTCTTCCTAAATCACGGAGATTGTCATGCATTCTCAAAACAAGATAGTCTTGGTAGTGAAATTGCTCGTCATAATCCCTGCTTTCCAATTCATAATCATAATCCCTGCTTTCCACTTCAATAAGACATTTGTCTTTTAAGGTCTGAAGTGCATGCTCAGCGCTCCAGCCCGATCCCTCCCATATTTTAATGGCCATGTTCCTCCGCATGCCTATGAAGAAACATGCGATGTCCATGAAAATTTGTTTCTGCTCGCTGTCGAGGGCATCAAAGCTTATTTTGAGTCTGCATTTTATATCTCCAGGCAGCATCTTGCGAACTTTATCCAATTCTAATTGCTAATAATGTTTGTCGCTACCATAAACATGCCCTCCCAAGACTTGAAGAGACAAAGGTAAACCTCCACTCTCTTTCACAAAATTCTCAACCAAATCTTTATAACCTGTAGCTGGACCTTGTTGGTGGAAAGCGTGCAAACAAAAGAGCTCTCTGCTATGCTCCTGGTCCATTTTTGGCATTTTATAACGAAGGGTAATTCCTGTGCGTTTTAACACCCTTTCATCACGGGTGGTAACCATTACCAGACTGTCAGAAGTCAGAGAATCTATGTCAAGTAGAGAATCCAACTGGTTGGAATGTTCAATATCATCTACAACAACAAGGAAGCGCATAAACTGGCTCTTTTTCAAATGATGCCTGAGATAGCTCCTTCCTTCATCTGTACTCTGAAATGTGCGCTCTTCTTTTAGTAGATCTAGGAGCAGCTTAGATTGCAAATAAGGCAATTGGTTTTTTGAAGATGCTTCCCTTACGTCGAAGAGAAAACATGATCCATGGTATTTCAAACGCTTCCTATTGAACAACTCTTTGGCTAGAGTTGTCTTTCCCAATCCCCCCATCCCAAAGATGCCAACCATGCCAACCTTCTGCTCACTCCCCGTTTGGCACTGCCTTTCAAAATCTTGTACAAGTTCATTCAGTCCCACTGGATTTTTTGCAACATCTAAAGATCTTGTCTTCTCTACTTCTTTTAATACAGTGGACACTATGTCTTTACATAGCTTCTCGTAGTTCCTGAAAATTTAGGCCGCAAAACCAGAATTTGATCAGAATGGCTTCCACTATAACAAAATCAATGAGGTAACTGGTAAAAAGATTTTGATGATGTTGAACTGGAATCCATGCAAAAACACATCCAAGAAGCTTTAGAGGGCAAACCCAGAATTTGATCAGAGAAATGTTTTGCTATAACAAAATCAATGAGGTGAATGGTAAAAAGATCTTGATAATTAAGAATCAACATCAATGGAAAACATATAAAAGAAGTCTTACTGATGATCATCCTTGCCGAGGTCGTAGCCATGGATGAAAGAGACCAAGCGAAGGGCTTTTTTCCACTCCTCAAGTTTATCAAGATACCTGCCCTTCTCTTTATACTTTGCAAATGCAGTGGCATACTGTCCTGTTTCGACGTAGCGAACGTCCAGAGGTGTAACATCATAAAACACAGGAATAAGTGTAACCTTTGTTTCTAACATTAAACACAGTTCAGCTAAACACCAAGCAGATTCGGCATATCTCTTTGAGAATATAGCGATTTGAACTGTAGCAGAGCAAATGACATTCTCTAGTGTAGATGGAAAGTAATCTCCCATCTCCATCTCTTGGGAATCCAGAAAGCCCCGGCATCCCATTTCCTGAAGAGAAGCATAAAGTTGAGTAGCCAGAGTCATTTTGACATCGGGGCCTCTGTGGTTGATGAAAACATCATACAGCTTAGGAGAGGCACATGGCCTTTGGGATGTGCCTGCTGCAGTTTCCATTCCACTAAAAGGATGAGATGCCATCAATGGAACCACTGCAAGACAAGTGCCAAAATGCTAGAAAGTGGGACAATGATACAAACTCTTTCCCTCCTGATCGTGCAGAGAGAGACTCAAATTTTAGAAGAATATACAAACTACACAGTTGATACCAGAAGACTCTATAACATTAATATATACTAAGGCCAGCGGTTAGATCGAATATGAAAAACCAAAATTCATTGTATAGTACGTAGTCAAAAATTAAAAAAGATGGTAGTTGTCGTATCCCCAGGCACATCCCAAAACAACTGGCACGATGACATTGAGGATAACGGGCTGACTGTTTTCCTACCATCCCAAGGTAAACAGCCAGCCGGTGATTGTTTAACCTCAACCCATTGATTGGAGTAGAAATCACTTCTGCCTACTATTTTCTCTTTCAACTGAAGCAGACAACCACTACCCCTAAATAACCATACTTTAAGCCGATAGACTATTATTGGGAGATTCCTTTTTCCCCGGAAAATTTGTCTCATAATCCCGCAAACCAAAAAAAATCAGTATGATTGGGAATTTTCCACGGTTTTCATAATACTCTTTTTAATATTGGATTTTTTTTTTTTTTTAAATTATTATAATATTATACATATTTTAAAAAATTTGGAAAAAATCCACACCCCTAAAGTTCATATGGGGACAAACTTGAAACAAAAAAGTATAAACAGGTCGCTCTGCAGCAAGACCTATAGCACTAGAAGGAGGGGGAGGGTCCCAGTGATCCGGTTTACCTCAAACATTAGTGGGGTGCGAAGTATCTTTAGGGGTTCCCAACCACCATTATCTTTGTCATTTTTTTAATCTTCAATCAAGGGCTGATTGCCACAAGCAAGCAAAATTGCAAGAGCCAACTGAGGAAACTTGTCAGAATTTGGCCAACCACTAAGTCTACGGCCAGGACCTTAAGAGCAGCACAGTGATGGTGAGTGGATTGAGACCAACCTTTCTGAGCTCAATCCCTGGAACGCCTCACAAGAGGCTGGGAGGCATGAGAGTGAGCACCCTGATCCCCACAAATAGAGTGACTACACCCTAGACGACACCCATAAGGTAGAGAATGACCTCAACTAGAAGTAGGAGTCAGAAGGACTCCGATAATAGTGTAGGAGGCATTACCCCAATGATCCAATAGCACTTGAAGATGTGCCAACTCAATTGCAACCTTGTTGGCTTACACTTGAATCTCATGGAACACCTTAACAACAAATTTCCTAGGTCGCTTGTTCAACGGATCCATCCTTGAGAGCCATCAAACTATCAACACCAATAGAAACTATTGGGTTAATAAATTTTGAGGCCATTAAGAAGGCTCGTTATCAAATAATTTTGACTCATGTTACTTTTAAAACACTTTTCTATTACGAGCATAGAGTCAACTAAGAGACAACAAGGCAACGAAGTGTTTGTCGCAAGAAATAATGAAAAGATATCATTTGTAGTGCTTATCACCTCTGCCTTACAACTTTAACTGACCCACTGAAGGCCATCAATCAACATACACATAGCATTAGCAGTTTCATTTTATGTAGATTTTGTTACACGTACATGTTATATATGTTTGTATGTATAAACAAACTTTTGTCTATGAATCAAATGTGAAATCAGACCATGTTTCAGCTACCTGTGTAAGTGAAGATTTTGAAACTAACATATCATTCCTTCAATCAATCTGAAAATTAATTGTAATAGTAGAAAGGAAAACGCTTAAGCATTTCTTATTCATTATAAATGACAACTTGCAACTATATAAAAAACTCTATACACATCAATCAACATATGTAAAAAAAATGTATATTTTGTTCTTTGAAGATTGTAGACAAAAAATTGTATATATTATTCTTTGAAAGTTGTAGACAATAAATGTTTTCCTGGCTTACATCATAATTGCCATAATAACAATAGAGCGATTGTTCTTTCTTTCAACTTCACTGTTTTGTTAAGGTGTGTATATTTTGTTAAAAAAATTGTAGACAATAAATGTTTTCTTGGCCTACATCATACCTGCCATAACAACAATAGAGTAATTATTCTTTCTTTCAACTATACTATTTTGTTGAGGTATATGGGCAATTGTGAGTTGTCTTTTAATGCCATTCATATTGTAGACACCTAAATTTAACTATGTCATAACACCACTTGATCTATGCCTCGTCTACCTTATTATAATGTTAATTGAATAAATTACTTATTTAACTAACCCAATTGATTAGCTTCTTGGCAATAATTAAATAAATTTTATCATTTATTTAGTTAATTAATCATTTTTTCTATCATTTAATTAAATAAATCAACATTTATTTAATTAATCATCAACTCCTATGTCTATTCCTCTAAAAACTAAATAAATGGCCAACATTTATTTAATTCATCCATTTTCTCCATCATCATTAAATAAATAAACAAATCAGATTTATTTGATTAATTAATCACTCGCACAGTTCAATAAATCCTCTCATCAAATCTTGTCCATCCATTTAAACTAGAAAATCTATATCACACGTGACTCATGTGACTCTCACACATGTGTGAGAAGATCACTTGTTATAATCACCCTACCCTATGTTTCTCACATGTACATTAGAAGTCTCACTTATCATAATCACGTGTGAGAAGTCTCATCACACATCCCCATGTCTCTTCTCACTCTTGCACAAGCTTCTAAAATGTACCTTTCAATCCTCACCCTCTATCTTCTCCTAGAAAATCTTATCCATCCATATCTTCTTAATCCAATCCTCATCGTGTGCATCAACTAGAAGATGTCACTTGGAGGCTTCTCATTCACCCTCTTCTCTCAATCATTCTCATCTGTCGATATTTCAAATCGATCTTATCCATTGATCCTCCCATCCAAAAATCTATAAATTCAACCTCCCTCAAGCATATCTCCCCATATATGTTTCTTAAAGCTCTTTCACCTCCTTCCCCTTATCCTACCTTAAAATCAATTGCATACTCTTGGTTTATGCAATTATTTTAAGGTGGGGGCATACTTTGCGCTTTTCACATTCACACACACCACATTGATGGTATGTTGCCTACAACATTGGTAGCTTGTGGTGCCAACTAGTTACACTTTCCTGGATTGAGCACCCTTATCAGGATTACCTAGCTAAGCTAGTCCATTTAATCCCTGATATTCCTTTGATATGTGAGCCACCAAGCGACACAATGATATCCAGTTTGATCCATTTTAGCTACTTTTTGACACTTTTTGTGAGTCACCTAGCAATGTAGATTGCTAGTGCTTGTGATTTAGAAAGGTATTGTGTGGTTCTTAGCATAGTATGCTAGCCCTAGAACCATACTTGGCATCCTTCAAAAAATATAACACTAGAAATGCCTTCTTTGTCTTCTCTTTCTCTCTTCTTGTGTGTTATTTCTGATTGTTTGTTTATGTTTGTATTTGATGTGCATTAGATTATATGATTTGCTAACATTCTTGTTTTGACAAATTATATTTGATTTGATCATTCTTTCTTGTAGATTTTATGAATGTGGTTTTGACATTGTCTCTTGTGCAGGTTTTTATTTCCTAATACTATGGTTTTACAGGTTTTTAGTCCAGGGGCTTAACTCCTTTTCTCCAAGAACCCTCTATGGCCTCTACAATATCCTTTTTAGGTAACTTTTATAATGTTATTTCTTTTATGTACTTTAGCATAGCATATCACCCAAGGTCATAAGCCTGTTAAAGTGGGGGTAAAATATAACGTCAAAATTGCATACCCTTTGCCACACCCCGTTCTAAAACAAACATACTTATCATTTTTATTTCGAGATGATAGATAGTTAGTCAGTGAAAATATTATGATTAAAGTAATGTTGTGTTAGAATAGAAAATACATTTGATTTATATTATTTTATATGCAAGGAATAATTGTGTTAGAATAGTTTATGTTGTTTAATATTGTTGTCGTCATGTCGATGACTTAAATAAGGTTGTGTACGTCTCTGAATGCCAAGATGACATGAGTAATTGACCAATCAAGTCTAGTCTTGACGTAAAGGCCTAAGTCGGCTTTGCAAGACTCCATTGTTGATATTGTGCTCATGAATAGCATAATTAAAGCATTCAAAAGAATATATCAGTGACATCTATGAATTAAGTGTACTATTGTTTTTTATTTTAAATTATTTATAAGCCTAGTCATGGTTAAATTTAATGTCTAGCTTGTGGTAAAGGAAGTTAAGTCTTGGAGACTCTCATCGTGTTCTTCCCTAGATACTTGGAGGAGTGGAAAGGAGCATTAGCTCCATACTCCTATTTTCAAGCTCTTTAGACTGTGGATGGTTGAGAGAAATGGGGGATAATTATGTGCAACTATTTTATAACTGACAAGGAGTGTGGTTATTAGGAGAGGATAAGGGATCTCGATAAGGAAAGTTGAGAGCAGAAGGAGGATAACATCTCTTGGATTGGGAGAATAGAAGCAAGGCAAAAGGAGCTCGATAGGAGAGAGAATTAGTTGCATTAACTAAAAGGAAGCAAGGTATGTGGAAATGCTTCCTACACTGATCTACTGAGGAAAGATTTGTGCAAATTTTAACTTTTACAGTTATAGGTTATTAGATGCACATTAACAGAAAGGTAA
The DNA here is from genome assembly GCA_027924645.1 of Cunninghamia lanceolata. Taxonomy (NCBI): domain Eukaryota; kingdom Viridiplantae; phylum Streptophyta; class Pinopsida; order Cupressales; family Cupressaceae; genus Cunninghamia; species Cunninghamia lanceolata. The sequence continues at coordinate 2,149,258 of BSBN01001102.1, forward strand.
TAACAACATCAAAATGCAAAACTCACAACACAAGATATACATGGGGAAAACCCTTTCAAGTTAAAAACCCCACTCCAAATCCGGCCAAGATATTATTCAGAAATCAAGAAGATTACAATATACTTGCAAAGCAAGATTTTGCAGGAGTATTCATCATCAATTAGAGATCTAGGAGGTAATACAACATCTATAAGAATCTTACACACAACCTCCATCTCAAGCTCCTGATATATAGGAGATACAATACAGTAAACCATCAATGGTAATTACAAAACCATGAGCCAAAACCACCCAAAAGTGGCGCCCAAATTATCTCCAATAAAAGATGCCTTGTAATATGCCAAAACACACACCAACATGTGTAACTCTCCCCTTTATAGTTCTTTTAAGTGTCCAACGTCACATTTTTACATTTCCCAAAAATAGGAGGTCCAACTTTCAGAGGCCATAACTTTTGATCTGGGTGTTCGATTGATGAACCATTTGATGCATCAGAAAGCTCGTGAAGAGATCTATCAAGATATAACCCACTTGATCGGTTATGACAATTTTTGAGGTGTTTAGGGACCTCTAAGTACCTCAAAATTGAGTTTGAAACTTTTTTCGGCATTTTCAAAAAATAGAAACTTTAATATCTTGCAATCTAGATATGATCTTTGTTGGAATAAGGTGACATTAACCTTGTAAATTCCAATATTGTATTTTATTCCATTTATTATTTGTTATTTGTAATTACCCATAAGGGAATGAGGTAGTCTCATTCACAGTTGTAATTTCAGAGTTACCGGTGGCAGTTACGAAGTGACTTTGACTATTGGCAAATGAAAAAAAAATATGGTAAATGAGGATAGGCATGCTCCCTTGAGGAATATACTATTTTTGGCATGTATGACAATTGTCATAATGTTTGGTGAGTGAATTTATAACAGCTGCAAGTTGTCATAAGATTCTGAGATTCTATGATGCATACGACGGATATGTTAGTTGTATATTTGCTATATTTAGCTCAAAGGTTCCTATCTTGGAAAGATACTATTTTTCTAGAATCTATGATGGTTATGACGTATCATAAGATGTTGTAAGAGGCCAAATTTAGTCTTGGGCTTCCAACCTTTGCATGGATATTTTTGGACAAGTGTAAGATGCTTGTAAGATGGTAATTAATATTTAGAGGTTGGAGAATCTTAGGAGAGAGAAGGTGAATGCCTAAGATGAGTTAGAAAATGTTTCTATAAGTATTTGCCATGTATTAATTGCTGCAATACAGATTTTAGGTACTCAGGTGCTGCCAGAATGCTGTCAAATTGAAGACTGGTGGAGAGAGTTGAAGTGTTGTTGTATTGTAAATTATTTTCAGATTAATACAAACATTGGACCTCTTTCCTGTGTGGATTTTTTTACCCGAAAGGGTTTTCTCCACGTTAAACATTGTGTTATGTGTTCATATTTCTGATTTTGCATTTTTGTGAAGCATAGTTTTGTTTCTGTGTTACAATCTCCATTAATAACACACAGTTAAAGATTGCAGAAATTTATATTGAATTATATTTACATTGAAGTAGTGTTGCTTTCATTTCTAACATTTGGTATCAGAGCTTGGCTAGCTTTGACTCTTGGGTGGTAGTGTGGAAGTTGTAGTTGCAGTGGGAGATTTGGTTGTGTTTGTTTTGCAGATCTTGTGTTGTTATTATGGCTACATCCACCATTGCATCAACCTCTCGATTAGACATTGAGAAGTTCAACAGAACAGGGTATGAGTTGTGGAAGCTGAAAATGGAAGATTTGTTGGAAGAAAGAAACCAATGGTTGGATATCCAAAAAAAGAAGAAACCTGACGATGTCTCTCAAGATGAGTGGGATAGAATGGATAAAAAGGCACGGGGAACCATCTGGTTGTGTCTTTCAAACTCTGTCCTGTTGAATTTCGCAAAGAAAGAGACTGCATACAAGTTGTGGAAATGGTTGGGTGAGATCTATCAAGCCAAGAGTATGGTAAATAAATTTTATTTTAAAAAAAAATTGTTTTCCATAAAAATGTGAGAAGGTGAATTAGTTGCAGAGCATTTAAATTCTTTTAATTTGTTAGTGAGTCAGCTTGATTCAGTAGATGTTGAGGTTAGTGAGGAAGATAAATGTATCTTACTTCTTTGTTCTTTACCTGAGTCTTGGGAGAATGGTATCCTTGCTATCACTTCTAACCTTGCAAATCCGAAGTTGAATGCTCTTGTTTCAGTGCTACTGTCACAAGAATTGAGGAAGAAGAGTTTGGATAGTTCAGGGGATGCTCTCAGTGTCAGGGGAAGGTCTAAGGAAAGAGGACCTAAAGGAGATCAGAAAGGGGCTAAGGACAAGTCCAAGGGCTGGTCTAAGACTCCTGGTAAAAAGAACAGAGTTAAGTGTTGGAACTACGGTAAAAGGGGACATGTGAAGGAGTATAGAAACCCTAAGAAACAGTGCGAGAGTGCTTCGGATAAGTCCTCGAATGCAAGTGAAGAAGTTTTACTTTTTGCATGTAATGTTGTTTCTGATGAAAATTGGTTGGTTGACTCAAGATGCTCATTTCATATGACCTCGCATAAGGAATGGTTCTCCTCATATGAAGAATATGATGGAGGTAATATCTACCTTGGTGACAACTCTACATATCCGATTGTCGGGAAAGGAAAGGTATTATTGTGTTTTAGTGATGGGAGGATTAAAACCCTCCCTGGTGTTTTGTCTGATTATACCTGCATGCTTGCAAAACTTATCAAATTCCTTAGAACAATATTCCTCTCCATATACACCATAGCAGAATGGTGTTGTAGAAAAGATGAACTGAATAATTATGGAAAGAGCTAGAAGTATGCTTAGTGATGCACAATTAGATAAATGCTTTTGGGCAGAGGCTGTGTGTATTGCTTGCTACTTGATAAATAGGTCTCCTTGTAAGGCTCTTGATTCAACACCTTATGAAGTGTGGATAGGTAAGAAACATTTTGTTTCACATTTAAGGGTTTTTGGTTGTGAGGCTTTTGTTCTTGTGCCTAAGGAAAAGCGATCTAAGTTGGATCCAAAGGCTAAAAAGTGTACATTCATTAGATATGGTGATAATGTCAAAGGCTATAAGCTTTGGAATCTACTAACCCGCAAGATTATCTTTTCTAGAGATGTTATTTTCAGGGAACTTAGAGTTATTTCTGAACCTGAGCAGCCAAAAGAAAAAGATGGAAAGGTAAAGAAGGTGCACTTTGATTTAGAGTAGCAAGATGCACCTTAGGAAGAATAGAATGATGGATTGGGGGGTGAAGAAGAAGAAGATTCAAGTAGTTCTGATGAAGATGAATATGTTGTGATAGAAGAAGTCGATACAGATGATCATGCAGAAGAACGAGTGGAGTCTCTTACTCTACCCCTGAGGAGATCCACAAGACAACGAAATCTAGTTGACAGGTATAGCCCACCAGATTTCCATTGTGTATATGTTTTATTGAGTACTAATGATGAACCTAGATCCTACAGGGAAGCTATTTTTGCAGATGATAGTGAGTCTTGGCAGCTAGCCATGCAAGAGGAGATGATGGCTTTAGACTCTTGTAACACCTGGGATCTTGTTCATTTGCCCAAAGGAAGAATGACCATAGGATGTAAGTGGGTCTTCAAGAAGAAGTTTGGAGCAAACGGGTCATTGGAGAAGCACAAGGCTAGACTGGTAGCCAAAGGCTACTCCCAGAGAGAGGGAGTTGATGTTGGTGAGACATTCTCTTCTGTTGCTAAATTGACTTCTATTAGATTTCTCTTATCCATTGCTGCAGCTTATGATTGGGAGATTGAGAAAATGGATGTTAAGACTGCATTCTTGAATGGAGATCTTGAAGAAGAAATTTATATGCAACAACCTACAGGTTTTGAGGTAAAAGGAAAAGAACATTGGGTTTGTAGGTTAAAGAGGTCTCTTTATGGTCTAAAACAGTCCCCCAAAATGTGGTATCAAAAGTTTGATTCATTTGTTTTGAAATTGGGTTTTGTTAGAAGCGAGGAGGATCATTGTGTTTACATTCATTGTGTTGACGATTCAATACTAGTTATTGCTTTGTATGTTGATGACATGTTGTTTTTCAACAATACTAAGGGTATGGTCAGTGAGCTTAAAGCCCAACTTTCAGGTGCATTTGACATGAAGGATCTTGGTGCTACAAGGTATATTTTGGGAATGGAGATCAGGAGGGACAGAGTTAATAAAAAGATTTGGTTGTCACAAAGTAAGTATGTGAATAATATTGTGCAGAGGTTTAGTTTGTAGGACTGTAACCTAGTTAGAGTTCCTTTACCCATTGGTACTAAGCTTTCATTAGATATGTGTCCAAAGACTAAGGATGATCTTGAGGATATGTCTAATGTGCCATATGCTAGTGTTGTAGGAAGTTTGATGTATGCAATGGTTTGCACTAGACCAGATATTACCCAAGCAGTGGGAGTTTTGAGCAGATTTATGTCTAACCCTGCTAGATAGCATTGGAACTATACGAATAGCTTGTTTAAATATCTTGCAGGTACTCCTGATCATTGTTTGGTTTATTCTGGTACTGATAGTACTAATAAATCTTTAGACATACAGGGTTTTGTTGATGCAGATTGGGTAGGTGTCTTGGATAGTCAAAGGTCCACTAGTGGCTATGTGTTTACTCTGTTTGGAGGTGCAGTGAGTTGGATGAGTAAGAGGTAGCCCACAGTTGCTTTGTCCACTGTAGAAACAGAGTATATGGCTACTACTCATGTCTCTAAGGAGGCAGTTTGGTTGAGGAGACTATGTACAGGTATTGGTTTTGATTGTAAGATCATTCAGATTGGTTGTAATAGCCAGAGTGCTATCTGTTTGGCCAAGAATCCCATGTATCATGCTCGAACTAAGCATGTTGATGTTCAGTATCACTTTGTTTGAGAATTGGTTGCAAATAGAGAGATTCAGCTAAAGAAGATAGACAATCAGGTGAATGTTGCAGATTCATTGATCAAGCCTATGAGCAGAGAGAAGTTTGCATGGTGCAGAGAGGCCATGGGCCTTATTTCTAGTGCCTGATTATTTTTCATTTGTTTTCCTATGGGTTGATTTACAATGTATAATGTCAAGTGGGAGAATGTTGGAATAAGGTGCCATTAACCTTGTAAATTCCAATATTGTATTTTATTCCATTTATTATTTGTTATTTGTAATTACTCATAAGGGAATGACATAGTCTCATTGACAGTTGTAATTTCAGAGTTACTGGCGGCAGTTACGGAGTGACTTTTACTATTGGAAAATAAAAAAAAATCATGGTAAATGAAGATAGGAATTCTCCCTTGAGGAATATACTATTTTTGGCATGTATGACAACTATCATAATGTTTGGTGAGTGAATCTATGACAGCTACAAGTTGTCATAAGATTCTGAGATTCTATGATGGATATGTTAGTTGTATATTTACTATATTTAGCCCAAGGTTCCTATCTTGTAAAGATACTCTTTTGCTGGAATCTATGATGGTTATGATGTGTCATAAGATGTTGTAAGAGGCCAGATTTAGTCTTGGGCTTCCAACCTTTGCATGGCTATTTTTGGACAAGTGTAAGATGCTTGTAAGATGGTAATTAATGTTTACATGTTGGAGAATCTTAGGAGAGAGAAGGTGAATGCCTAAGATGAGTTATAAAATATTTCTATAAGTATTTTCCATGTATTAGTTTTTGCAATACAGATTTTAGATACTCGAGTGCTGTCAGAATGCTGTCAAATTGAAGACTAGTAGAGAAAGTTGAAGTGTTGTTGTATTGTAAATCATTTTTAGATTAATACAAACATTGGGCCTCTTTCCTATGTGGAGTTTTTTACCCAAAAGGGTTTTCTCCACGTTAAACATTGTGTTATGTGTTCATATTTCTAATTTTGCATTTCCGTGAAGTATAGTTTTGTTTCTATGTTACAATCTCCATTAATAACACACAGTTAAAGATTACAGAAATTTATATTGAATTAGATTTCCATTGAAGTAGTGTTGCTTTCATTTCTAATAATCTTGAGTCAAAACTCACCCGAGATGTTTACTTAGTCATTCCGCACCTTTTGGAAAAATTTTGGGTCAATCCAAGGTCAAATGTAGAATTACTAAAAATAGTAAGTCCCACTATTTTTAGCCCTTTTAGAAACTTTGAAAGTTCTAGATCATTCCCCAAGATAAAGGGCATTCTAAAAGACCAAAACTGGGAAGAATAGTAACCTTTCATAGTTGCAAGGTTGAGACACTTTTCTTAACATTCTCCTACTTGTTGAACACCTTGCAAGAGAAAAGGGAGTATCAACACCATGATTTAATTGCTAGGGGCTGAGAGGCCCATAGACTCTTAACACCATATGAACTTCTCTGTGCTCATGGGTTTTGTCAAGGAATCTACAACATTCATCAAAGTGTCAACTTTCTCCAAATTTACCTTCCCATCCTCTACCATGTCACAAACAAAATGGTACTGGACATCAATATGCTTAGTCCTTGCATGGAAAGTAGGATTCTTCTCCAGACATATGGCACTTTGATTGTCACAACAAATAGTAATCTTCCCTGCATCAAACCCAACATTAGAACACAATCTCTTAAGCCAAATGGCTTCTTGACAAGCATGAGTTGCTGCCATGTACTCAGCTTCAGTAGTCAACAAAGCGACCACAGGTTGCCTCTTACTCATCCAACTAATAGCACCACCAAACATAGTGAACACATAAGCACTAGTGGATCTCATGCTTTCAATGTCACCTACCCAATATGAATCCACAAATCCTTGAATACAAAGTGAATGTTGATATCCTATACAGAATAACCATGATAACATAGGGAATACTCGAAAGTACCCTGTAAATATCTGAACACTTTCTTCACTGCATTCCAATGTACCCATCCAAGATTAGCCATAAATCGACTAAGGACTCCCACTGCTTGGGCAATGTCTGGTCTAGTACAGACCATCACATACATCAAACTACCAACCACACTAGCATAAGGAACTTTACTCATATCCTCTGTCTTAGAAGGAGACTTTAGACAATCTACAACAGATAACTTTGTCCCTATCGTAATAGGAACAGTCAAAGGTCTACAATCTACCGTGTTGAATCTCTCCAGCACAATGTTAACATACTTACTCTAGCCTAACCAAAGTTTTTTGTTTGCTCTGTCTCTTTTGATCTCCATCTCCAGAATGTATCGAGCTGCCCCTAGATTTTTTAATCTCAAACTGTGCTGACAATTGAGACTTCAAATCAGAAATCAAACTTTTACCATTCCCAATGAGTAACATATCATTGACATACAATGTAATAATGAGAATGCGATCATTATCAAACTTGTAATAAACACAATGATCTAATTTTGATCTCATAAATCTAATACTCAACACAAAGGCATCAAACTTTTGGTACCACATCCTAGGAGATTGTTTCAAACCATACAAAGACTTTTTCAACTTGCAAACCAAATTTTCTTTACCTTTCACCACGTAGTGCTCTAGCTGTGACATATAGATTTTCTCCTCCAAGTCACCATGAAGGAATGTTGACTTCACATCCATATGTTCCACTTCTAGATCATATGCTACTGCAAGAGATATTAGGAACCGAATAGATGACCAGCTTTGCAACAGGAGAGAAAATCTCACCATAGTCAATTCCCTCCACCTAAGAATACCCCTTTGCAACCAATCTAGCCTTATATTTCTCAACACTACCATTGAAAAGAAGCTAGGTGTGAGGAAATGCTTCCTACACTAATCTAATGAGGAGAGGGCTATGCAAATTCAAATTTATTCTAACTATTATAGCGATGTTAAACCATTAACATGAGATATTACAGCAAAACATAAGAGCCAGAAAGTAGACAGAAGAAGAGAGACAAAGATTTACGATGGGGAAAACCTTATCGAGTAAAAAACCCCACACTCAGAAACCTGCACAATGTATTAACAAATCTGAAAGAATGTTTACAATACACTTGCAATGCAAGCTTCAATGGTCTTCAACACTCATGTCTGGAGTCAATCTGGAAGCATAACAGTACCTGTAAACTTGTGATACAAACTCCATCTCCAAGCACCTGTTTATATAGAAAATACAAGGCAATATTGGACCTTTCTTGGAATGGGCGTCCAACATGGCTTCATGGACTAAAACCCATGCCTAGGGACACTTGGTCAACATTATAGAATGTGCCTGACACTTGTCCATAGCTCCCATCCCAAAGGGGTCACCTATTTCCAAAATGGGCTATGACAGATGCTCTTACGACACTTACGACTGTCATAGAATCTGTCATAGCGGTTACAACTTACAGCTGTAAGAGAATCTGTCATACACATGCTATAAATAGCATATTCTCTTACAACATGTCATATTCCACCTTGGGGCACCCAAATATGCCTTATTCAAAGATGCTTCAAGACACATGTCATCACCTGTCTTACAACCTTCTATTTTCGACTCTTACATGTCATAGATTCATCATAGGAATCCATCATAACCGTTTTGGTCAAACATTTCTTACACAACATGGAGGATGCCGACACATGGAAAAATATTCCTACCACTAAGTGGGACGCCCATCTCCTCATGTGAGGACAAAATAACAAGTTGTCATATTCCATGTAGGATTGACACATCACCGTGCCACACCCCACAACATGACAATATGGAATTTCCAAATATTTACAACATAGGCAATTAAATAATAAATACAAACATTACAAATGCAGAGAATTATCAAGGTTGAGACACCTTAATTCCCAACATTCTCCCACTTGTCAAACACCTTGTAAGAGCCAATAGAAAAATAGGTTTTAACTGCTATAGGCTGAGAAAGCCATAGACTCCGAACACCATCTGAACTTCTCTGTGCTCACCGGTTTTATCAATGCATCTGCAACATTCTTTAAAGTATCTACCTTCTCCAAATTTACCTTTCCATCCTCAACCATGTCTCTCACGAAGTGAAACTGAACATCAATGTGCTTGGTTCTAGCATGGAAAGTTGGATTATTTGCAAGGCAAATTGCACTCTGACTGTCACAACTGATCATGATCTGACTTGCATCAACACAAATATTGGAACACAACCTCTTAATCCAAATGGCTTCCTTACAAGCATGAGTTGCTTCCATGTACTCATCTTCTGTCATGGACAAAGCAACAACAGGTTGTTGCTTACTCATCCAACTAATAGCACCACCAAACAGTGTAAAAACATAAGCACTGGTGGATCTCCTGCTGTCAATGTCACTTGCCCAATCTGAATCCACAAATCCACGAATATCAACAGAATGCGAAGGTCCTAAAACATTACCATGATAGAAAATGGAATACTCAGAAGTACCCCTCAAATATCTGAACACTCGCTTAACTGCATCCCAATGAACCCATCCAGGATTAGCCATAAATTGACTAAGGACTCCCATTGCTTGGGCAATGTTTGGTCTTGTGCAGACCATATCATACATCAAACTACCAACAGCACTAGCATAAGGTACTCTGCTCATGTCCTCCACCTCACTAGGAGATTTTGGACAATCCTCAACAGACAACTTTGTCCCCAAAGAAACAGGAACACACAATGGTCTACAATCTGCCATGCTGAATCTGTCCAACATAGTCTTCACATACTTACTCTGGCTTAACCAAAGTTTTCTGTTGGTTCTATCTCTTCTGATTTCCATTCCTAGAATGTACCTGGCTGCCCCTAAATATTTCATTTCAAATTGCGCTAATAACTAAGATTTAAAATCATAAATCATATTCTTACCCTTCCCAATGAGCAACATATCATCAACATATAGTGTAACAATGAGAATACGATCACCATCAAATTTATAATACACACAGTGATCTGATTTTGATCTCACAAATCCAATTGACAACACAAAGGCATCAAACTTCAAGTACCATCTCCTAGCTGATTGTTGAAGAGACCTAATGTCTCAAATTACTATTTGGAACCTCATTCATTTGTTTCATTGGTTTTGTTCATAGCCATCAGGTTGACATGCTCTATCGGACTGACATGCTCTAGCTTCTCTGATCGATATGTGTCATACCAATAAGATATGTCTATAGGCATAAGGTTGGCCATCAGCAAAGCTTGTGGTAGTCACTCTGATAGTTTTGGGTTACTCCGATGGAAGTTAACATTGGAGATCAATGTATCGGTGTGAGAAGCATTGTCGGTCTGAGTTTTGGAAGTCCTTCTGATGTAAACTGTCACTCCGATGAAGGGTTGGTGAAGCATTAGCGTCAATGGGACAAGGAACCATCAGTGTAAATGGTGGACTGATCTCTGATGGTTTGGGTTATCCCGATGAAGCTTAGACTGGCATCGTCAACAACAAAATTGCCGACGATAGTCTTTCAGTGTGTTTGGGTATATAAACCTAGATGTTAAACTCAACCTGATGCATGTGGGACTAATGAGTCCTCTTGAATGTGAATAGTCAGATGGCAGTTATGCGACAGTTGGAGACAACAATGCTAAGTCAGTTGGAATGAACAGTTAGGGCAGAAGTTCAAACGGTTTTACTCTTGAAGACTGTGGTATATATAGATTTGGTGAGGTCGTTAGAAAAATGATGATGAGATTCGATTATATTGTTCATTTTGTAGATGTACAGTGGAAGTGAACTATTTTGTATGATTTGAGAATCGATACCTGAGTGAGAGGGTTGGGATCTTAATTGTAATCTTTCTAAGCTTACTGTAAATAAAGATTGTCTCTCTTGTGGTGGTGGGTTTTTTACCCGAAAGGGTTTTCCCACATACATCTGGTGTTGTTCTCTGTTATCTTGCATGTTTATTCTATTTTTCTGGTGTGTTTATCTATGTATTTGAATTAAACGTTACTTGTCTACATTATCCCCTTTGAATTGACATTAGGGAATCTGTATTTTGCACCTCTGCTTTCCTTACAAGTGGTATCAGAGCTTGGCCAATTGTGTTATCCTTGTTGGTAGGTTGGGTTTTTTGTGTCAGTTCTATGAGTGGGAGTTCTGTAGAGGTCTATTTTGTTAAATAAGATGGCAAGTACATCAGGAAAAATAGACATTGAAAAGTTCAATGGCACAAATTTTGAGTTATGGAAGCTTAAGATTGAGGATTCGCTGGTTGATAGAGATCTTTGGGTTGCTGTGTCTGGTACTAAACCTTCAACCATGAAGCAAGAAGACTGGGACCTGGCAGATAGGAAAGCTAGAGGACTGATAAGATTAAGTTTAGCAGATTTTGTTCTATTGAACGTCCATGAAGAGAAGACTGCAAACCTTTTGTGGAAGAAGTTGGGAGATATTTATCAGGGCAAGTCCTTGGTGAATAAACTTTTTCTCAGAAAGAAGTTGTACTCTCTGAAGATGGATGAATGAGCATCTGTAGCAGACCATCTGAACTCGTTTAATATGATTGTTGCATAGTTGACTTCTATAGGTGTAAAAATAGAAGAGGAGGACCACTGTATGCTTATGTTGTGTTCCTTACCTGACTCATGGGATCATCTTGTGATGGCTATTGGAAGTACAAAAACTATGTTTACAATTGAAGCAGTTGTTGTCTCACTGTTATCTGAAGAGATGAGGAGGAAATCTTCTGAGATGGCCAAAGAGGCCATGTCTGTTCGAGGTAGATCAAAGGAAAGAGGCAAGAAGAAGGACAAGAAGTCTAAGTCCAAATCAGAGGGGAGATCAAAATGTCCTGGCACAAAGTCCAAGGTGAAGTGTTGGAATTGTGGGCAGAAAGGACACATCAGAAGAGACTGCAAAGAGGAGAAAAGAAGAAGAAGAAGAACTTCTCTGATAATGATTCTTCTCAGAGTGATGTTGATGCCTTCATTGCTGCCTTGGCAACTCCTGCATCTGAAGATGTATGGCCGGTGGATCCAGGAGCATCTTTTCATATGACATCTCACAGAGAATGGTTCACTAAGTATGAACCGTATGTTGGTGGGAAGGTGTTCATGGCAAGTGATTCAACACTGGAAATTGTTGGCCAAGGAAGAGTCAGAATCCAATTCCCAGATGGAAGAATAAAGGGAATGAATGGAGTATTACACATACCAGGTCTGGCTCAAAATTTACTTTCTATTAGTAAGCTTAATGATGTTGGAGTGCAAGTTACTTTTGTGAATAGTGGCTGTAAGATGACTAGAGGTTCTATTGTACTGGCAAAGGGTGAATGCATTAGAACTTTGTATAGGTTAGCTGCTAAACCAGTGTGCTGTAATAATGTCTGCAAAATCTGAAAAAGCTACTATTGTAACACATGATGCAAACTCTATGGAATTTAAACTTCCTACAGAGAAAACAATGCTTTGGCATCATAGACTTGGTCACATAGGTAAAAAAGGTTTAAAAAATTTGAAAAACAAAAACCTGGTAGATGGGCTGATTGATTGTAATCTGGAGTTTAATTTTTGTGAACATTGCATATATGGAAAACAGAACCGTGTTTCTTTTTACTCTAGTTCTCATAAATCTTTTGGTGTTCTAGACTATGTACATTCTAATATTTTTGGTCCAGTTGATGTTCCTTCTCTATCTAAATCAAGATACTACGTATCGTTTATTGATGATTATTCAAGGAGGGAATTTATATATTTCTTGAAAAATAAATCATAAGTGTTCAATCAGTTTAAAGATATTAAAAATCTTGTACAAAATCAAACTGGTAGAAAAATAAAATATTTAAGAATAGATAACAGTGGTGAATATTGCAATGCAGATTTTGATAAATATTGCATTGATCATGGAATAAAAAGGCATAAGACTACACCTTATACTCCACAGAAAAATGGAGTTGTTGAAAGGTTGAATCAATCATTGATGGAGAAAGCAAGAAGTATGTTGAGTTTTGCTGGTCTTGAACAAAGGTTCTGGGCTAAGGCAGTTGCTACAGCTTGTTACTTGTTGAATCGTTCTCCTACTTCAGCATTGGTTGATAAGATGCCTATGGAAGCATGGTCAGGAAAGAAGCCCTCTCTAAGACATCTTCATGTCTTTGGCTGTGAGGCATATGCTCATATTCCTAAGGTAAAAAGATCTAAGCTAGATTACAAGGCAGTCAAATGTATCTTTATTGGCTATGGAGTCGGTCTTAAAGGGTACAAGCTTTGGAATCCTGAAACTGAAAAAGTAATTTACAGCAGGAATGTAATTTTCAAAGAGCTGAAACCTTTGGTTATTGATCCTCAGCCGGAGAAGATAGAAAAGAAGAAATAAAAGAGTGTTGTTACTATTCCTCTGACCCCTGTAAAAGAGGAACAACACGCACCAAGTGTAGATGATTCAAAAGTGAGTTTGAGTAGCTCTAAAGATTCAGATCCAGAGCAAGAACCTGAACCTACACCTCATCCATTGAGGCGGTCTACACGTGAAAGAAGACAACCAGATAGGTATGGATTTTCAGTACTTAATTCAAGTTGTACCTATGCTTTGCTTACTGATACTAATGAACCTAGGACTGTGAAAGAAGCTATTAGTTTACCTGATTCAGATTCTTGGTTGGAAGCCATGGATAACGAAATGTCATCATTGGAGAAAAATGGAACCTGGGATCTGGTGCCCTTGCCTGAAGGTAGAAAACCTGTGGGCTATAAGTGGGTATTTAAAAAGAAATATGGTTCAGATGGTAGTATTGACAAGTACAAGGCAAGACTGGTTGCTAAGGGGTATTCTCAAAAGGAAGGTATAGATTATGGAGAAATTTTTTCTCTTGTAGCTAAGCTGACATCCATTAGATTTCTGTTGTCACTTGCAGCAACATATGACTTTGAAATTGAGTAGATGGATGTGACAACAGTGTTTCTTCATGGGGACCTTGAAGAAGAAATTTATATGTCCCAACCAGAGCATTTTGTGGTAAAAGGTAAAGAACATCTAGTGTGTAAACTTAAAAAGTCTCTTTATGGCTTGAAGCAATCTCCCAGAATGTGGTATCATAAATTTGATACGTATGTTTTATCTTTGGGATATGTGAGATCTAAATCTGATCATTGTGTCTATTATAAAACTGGTGGTGATCAGATTCTTATAATTGCACTATATGTGGATGACATGTTATTCATTGGCAATGGTAAGGGGATGATCTCAGATTTAAAATCTCAGTTGTCCTTGAAATTTGAAATGAAGAATCTGGGGGTAGCGAAGTACATTCTGGGAATGGAAATCAAAAGGGACAGATCTAAGAGAAAGCTGTGGCTCAGCCAGAGCAAGTATATTACCAATGTTCATAATAAATTTAATATGTCTAATTGCAAACAGTTAGTTGTTCTAGTTTTGCAGGGAACGAAAATATCTGTTGAAGATTGTCCAGAATCTTCGAATGAAATTGACGACATGAAAAAGGTGCCTTATGCAAGTACTGTTAGCAGTTTAATGTACACAATGGTCTATACCAGACCAGACATTGCCCAAGCAGTGGGAGTTTTGAGTCAATTTATGGCAAATCCAGGCAAATCACATTGGGATGCTGTAAAGAGAGTTGTGAGTATTTGAAGGGAACTTCTGACTATGCTATTTGCTATCAGGAAACTCAGTTGGGTCTCAGAGATCTATCAGCATTCATGGATATGTTGATTCTGATTGGGTAGGGGACATTGACAGTAGAAGATCCACCAGTGGATATGTATTCACGTTAAATGGTGGTGCTATCAGTTGGATGAGCAAGTGGCAGGCTATAGTCGCTTTGTCCACAACGAAGGCAGAGTAGCTACTCGTGCATGCCAAGAAGTCATTTGGTTGAAGAGGTTGTGTTCTGATGTCGGTTTTGATGCAGGGCAGATACAAATTCATTGTGACAATCAAAGTGCTATCTTTTTGGCAAAAAATCCTACTTTTCACGCTAGGACAAAACATATTGATGTCCAATATCACTTTGTTTGTGATATAGTGGAAGACAAAAAGGTAAAGCTAGAAAAGGTTGATACTTTGGAAAATGTTGTAGATGCCTTGACTAAACCAGTGAGCATGGCCAGGTTCAAATGGCGTTCAGATGAAATGGGTCTTCAGGCCCATAATTCTTAGTAATCGAATGAGGATTACGAGGTAGCAGTAATCTCTTCACTAAGTGGGAGATTGAAGAAACCTAATGTCTCAAATTACTATTTGGAACCTCATTCATTCATTTCATTGGTTTTGTTCATAGCCATCGGATTGACATGCTCTATCAGACCGACATGCTCTAGCTTCTCCAATCGATATGTGTCATACCGATAAGATATGTCTATCGGTATAAGGTTGGCTATCGGTAAAGCTTGTGGTAGTCACTCTGATAGTTTTGGGTTACTCCGATGGAAGTTAGCATCGGAGATCAATGTATCAGCATGAAAAGCGTTGTCGGTCTAAGTTTTGGAAGTCCTCCCGATGTTAACTGTCACTCCGATGAAGGGTTGGTGAAGCGTTGGCATCGGTGGGACAAGGAACCATCGGTGTAAATGGTGGACTGATCTCTGATGGTTTGGGTTACCCCGATGAAGCTTAGACTGGCATCGTCGGCAACAAAATTGCTGATGATAGTCTTTCAATGTGTTCGGGTATATAAACTTGGATGTTAAACTCGACCTGGTGCATGTGGGACTAATGAGTCCTCTTGAATGTGAACAGTCAGACGGTAGTTATGCGACGGTTGGAGCCAGCGATGTTGAGTCAATTGGAATGAATAGTTAGGGCAGAAGTTCAAATGGTTTTGCTCTTGAAGACTGTGGTATATACAAATTTGGTGAGGTCATCATAAAAATGATGATGAGATTCGATCATATTGTTCATTTTGTAGATGTATAGTGGAAGTGAACTATTTTGTATGATTTGAGAATCGATACCTAAGTGAGAGGGCTAGGATCTTAATTGTAATCTTTCTAAGCTTACTGTAAATAAAGATGTCTCTCTTGTGGTGGTGGGTTTTTCACCCAAAAGGGTTTTCCCACGTACATCTGGTGTTGTTCTCTATTATCTTGCATGTTTATTCTATTTTTCTAGTGTGTTTATCTGTGTATTTGAATTAAACATTACCTGTCTACATTATCCCCTTTGAATTGACATTAGGGAAGCTGTATTCCGCACCTCTGCTTTCCTTACAATTGCTTCAAACCATACAAAGACTTTTTAAGTTTGCAAACCAAATTTTCTTTACCTTTTACCATGTAATACTCTGGCTGTGACATGTAGATTTCTTCCTCCAAGTCACCATGAAGGAAAGCTGTCTTCACATCCATCTGTTCTACCTCCAAGTCATAAGCTGCTGCAAGTGACAATAGGAATCGAATGGATGACATCTTTGCAATAGGAGAGAAGATCTCACCATAATCTATACCCTCCACTTGTGAATACCCCTTCGCAACCAATCTGGCCTTATACTTCTCAACACTGCCATCTGCACCACTTATCTTCTTGAACATCCATTTGCATCCAGCAGGTTTTCATCTAGGAGGCAAAGGCACCAGGTCCCAAGTTTGATTCTTTTCCAAAGAAGCCATTTCTTCTTCCATGGCCTCCTTCCAAGAACCTGCATCCTTCATATCCAAAGCCTCTGATACAGTTCTAGGTTCATCACTATTAGTAAGCAAAGCATAAGCACAACTAGAATCAAGAAATGTAAAACCAAACCTTTTAGGTTGCTTTCTTATCCATGTAGACCTCCTCAAGAGCTGAGGTTGAGGTTCAACTTCTTCATCTGAGCTTTCAGAGTTGCTAGAGCTCTCCTCATCATTAGGTCCAACATTGTCTTTTTGTTCAGTCTTCTCAGGGATGAGAGGAAACTGAACAACATCCTCTTTCTTTTCTTTTTCTTCTGGTTGCAAAATAGTGGAAGAAGGTGTAAGCTCTCTGAAGATGACACTTCTGCTATACAACACTTTTTTAGCCATGGGGTCCCAAAGCTTGTATCCTTTCACACCAACACCATAGCCGATGAAGATACGCGTAACAGCTTTGTTCTCCAACTTTGACTGCTTCTCCCTAGGCACTTGTGCATATGCCTCACAACCAAAAACACGAAGATGCCTTATTGAAGGCTTTCTACCAGACCACACCTCCATGGGTGTTTTTCCAACAAGAGTTGATGTAGAAGATCTGTTCACCAGATAGCAAGTAGTGGCAATAGCTTCAGCCCAAAACTTTTGTTCTAGACTAGCTCCACTAAGCATACTCCTAGCCTTCTCCATCAGTGTCATGTTCATCCTCTCTGCAACTCTATTTTGTTGCGGGGTGTATGGAGTTGTCTTATGCCTTTCAATCCCAAGTTCCTTGCAATACTTATCAAATTCTGTAGAACAAAACTCACCACCGTTGTCAGTTCTCAAACATTTAATCTTTTTACCAGTCTAATTTTCAGTAAAGGCTTTAAACTCCTTCAACTTGCTATAGACTTCACATTTGCTTCTAAGAAAATAAATCCATGTCCTTCTACTATAATCATCTATAAAAAATACAAAGTATATAGATTTTGATAATGAAGGAACATTAACAGGACCAAACACATCAAAATGAATAAGGTCCAACACACTAGAAGACTTATGAGAACTCGAGTAAAACTGAACACGGTTTTGTTTTCCATAAATACAATGTTCGCAAAAGTTGAACTCAAGATTACAATCATCTAACCCCTCAACGATGTTCTTATTTTTCAGGGTATGCAGACCATTCTCACCAATGTGGCCAAATCTCTTATGCCATAACATTGTCTTTTCTACAGGAAGTTTAACTTTCAATGCACGATTACAACCATCAAGACTAGAAACAACAGATTTCTTCACTACTCATTTAGATGGTGGGGATGAAGTGACTGCTACCCTCTTCCTTGAGTCAGAAGAACTATTGCATTGTGAAATGGATGCCTCCAGCTAAAATAGAGTACTTCTCCTAGTACCCTTAGCAAGCACCATAGCTCCTCTAGTCATCTTGCATCCTTCTTTTGAAAAGACAACTTGCACACCTGTATCATTCAAACTACTTACAAAAAGCAAGTTCCGTGCTAAGCCTGGGATGTGCATAACCCCAGAGATCCCCTTCACTCGACCATAGGGATTCAGATAGAGACTCTTCCATGACCAACGATCCTCAGATGAGAGTTGTCAACCAGATACACCTTTCCACCATCGAACTCCTCATACTTAGTGAACCAGTCTCAATGTGAGGTCATGTGGAATGATGCACTAGAGTCGATTAGCCACACATCATCAGATGCATGGGTTGCCAGGGCTGCGATGAAAGCATCACTGTCGTCTTGTGACTTGTCGAAATCTGAATCAGGAGCTTTCTTCTTTTTCTTCTTCTCCTCTTTGCATTCCTTTCAAAAATGCCCGGTCTTGCCACAGTTCCAACAAAGAGCCTTGGACTTTCCAGGAGATTTGGATCTTCCACAGGATTTGGATCTACCCTTCTCAGCTTTCTTGTCCTTCTTCTTCCCTTTCTCCTTAGGTCTTCCACGAACTGCAAGGGCCTCTTTGGCTTCCTCAGAAGACTTTCTCCACATCTCTTCAGACAACAGTGAAGAAACCACCTCTTCCATTTTGAATGTGGATGTTGTGCTTCTGATTGCCATGACAAGATGATCCCATGAGTCTGGTAGAGAACAAAGCAGGGTCATACACCGATCCTCCTCCTCCATCTTTACACCAATAGATGTCAATTATGCAACCAGCATGTTGAAAGCATTCATATGTTCATCAATAGATCCCCTGTCCTCCATTCGAAGAGAATACAACTTCTTTCGTAGAAAATGTTTATTAACTAGGGATTTGGCTTGATACAAATCCCCCAACTTCTTCTAAAGGAGTTTTGCAGTAGTCTCCTCATGGACATTTAACAACACAGAATCGGCAAAACTAAGTCTTATGAGACCCTTAGCCTTCTGATCCTTGAGATCCCAGTCAGCTTGTGACATTACGGCTGGTTTAATTCCATTCACACTATCCCAAAGGTCTCAGTCAACTAACATGTCTTCCATCTTGAGCTTCCATAGCTCAAAATTACTGCCATTGAACTTCTCTACTTCAAACCTTCTTGATGTGCCTGCCATCTCCTTGCTATAATAAGATATAGAATGCTCTACACAGACTCCCACTCAACCTAAGATTAGCTCAAAAACCCCTACCCAACAACTAGGACCAAAGGTGATCAAGCTCTGATACCAACTGAAAGGAAGCTAGGTGTGCGGAAATGCTTCCTACACTAATCTAATGAGGAGAGGGATATGAAAATTCAAATTTATCCTAACTATTACAGTGATGTTAAACCATTGACATGAGATATTGCAGCAAAACACAAGAGCCAAAAAGTAGACAGAAGAAGAGAGACAAAGATTTACGGTGGGGAAAACCCTTATCGGGTGAAAAACCCCACACTCAGAAACTTGCACAATGTATTAACAAACTGAAAAAATGTTTACAATACACTTGCAATGCAAGCTTCAATGGTCTTCGACACTCGTGTCTAAAGTCAATCCAACAGCATAACAATACCTGTAAACCTGTGATACAAACTCCATCTCCAAGCACTTGTTTATATAGAAAATACAAGGCAATATTGGACCTTTCTTGGAATGGGCGTCCAACATGGCTTCATGGACCAAAACCCACATCTAGGGACACTTGGTCAACATTGTAAAATGTGCCTAACACTTGTCCACAGCTCTTATCCCAAAGGGGTCACCTATTTCCAAAATGAGCTATGACAGATGCTCTTACGACACTTACGACCATCATAGAATCTGTCATAGCGGTTACAACTTACAACTGTAAGAGAATCTATCATACACATACTATAAATAGCATATTCTCTTACAACATGTTATATTCCACCTTGGGGCACCCAAATATGCCTTATTCAAAGATGCTTCATGAAACATGTCATCACCTGTCTTACAACCTTCTATTTCTGACTCTTACATGTCATAGATTTGTCATAGGAATCCATCATAACCGTTTTGGTCAAACATTCCTTACACAACATGGAGGATGCCAACACATGGCAGAATATTCTTACCACTAAGTGGGATGCCTATCTCCTCATGTGAGGATAAAATAACAAGTTGTCTATTCCATGTAGGATTGACACATCACCGTGCCACATCCCACAACATGACAATATGGAATTTCCAAATATTTACAACATAGGCAATTAAATAATAAATACAAACATTACAAATGCAAAGGATTATCAAGGTTGAGACACCTTAATTCCCAACAACCATCTACACCAAATTTCTTTTTGAACACCCATTTACATCCAACAGGTTTTCGTCCTTTAGGCAAAGGCACCAAGTCCCAAGTATTATTCTTTTCCAAGAAGCCATCTCCTCTTCCATGGCCTCCTTCCAAGAACCTGCATCTTTCATACCCATAGCCTCTTTCACAGTTCTAGGCTCATCGGTGTTAGAAATCAAAGAAAAAATACAACTGGAATCATCCAATGAATAACCAAACCTATCAGGTTGCTACCTTATCCACGTGGACCTCCTCAAATATTGAGGTTGAGGTTCTTCATCTTCTTCTAAACTTTCAGAGCTACTAGAGCTCTCCTCATTATCAAGTCCAATAGATATTTTTCATTCAACTTTATCAAAGGTGGAAGGAAGCTGAACCACATCCTCTTTCTTCTCTTCTTTCTCTGGCTGCAAGACAACAGAAGAAGGATTGAGCTCTCTGAAGATCACACTTCTGCTATACAGAACTCTTTTAGCCGTTGGATCCCAAAGCTTATACCCTTTCACACCGATGCCATAACTGATGAAGATACACTTCACAGCCTTGTTCTCCAATTCAAACATCTTCTCCTTAGGCACATGTGCATATTCCTCACAACCAAATACTCAAGTCTGTCTCAATGAAGGATTTTTACTAGACCACACCTCCATAGGTGTCTTATCAATGAGTGCTGATGTAGGAGACATGTTAACCAGGTAACAAGTGGTAGCAACAGCTTCAGCCCAAAACTTTTGTTCAAGGCCAGCTCCACTTAGCATACTCCTTTCCCTCTCCATCAATGTTCTATTCATCCTCTCTGCAACTACATTTTGCTGAGGGGTATACGAAGTTGTCTTGTGCCTCTCAATCCCCTATTCTTTACAGAACTTGTCAAAATCTACTGAACAAAACTCACCACTGTTGTCAGTCCTCAAACACTTAATCTTTCCATCCTTCTAATTCTCTACAAGAGCTTTGAACTCTTTGAATCTATTAAAGACTTTAGATATGCTTCTAAGGAAATACACCCATGTCCTTCTACTGTAATCATCAATGAATGAAACAAAGTAAACAAATTTTGAAATTGAAGGAACATTAATAGGACCAAACACATTAGACTGAATCAAGTCCAACACTTCAGAAGATTTGTGAGAACTAGAATAAAGCTGAACACAGTTTTGTTTTCCATAAATGCAATGCTCACAGAAATCAAACTCAAGGTTACAATCATTCATACCTTCAACAAGATTTTTATTTTTCAAGGTCCTCAAACCCTTTTTTCCAATGTGACCAAGTTGTTGGTGCCATAACATTGTCTTCTCATCTAGAAGTTTCATCTCCATAGAATGAGCACCCTTAGGTACCTAGAAAGCACGACCATTAGAAGTAGATGCAACAGTCCTCTTTGTTGCTGGTTCCAATGGTAAGGATGAAGATTTTGAAGCTCTCTTCTTCGAAATAGAGGCATTATTGCACTGAACCATGCAAGCTGAAATAGAGTACCAATCTGAACACCCTTAGTCAACACCATAGATCCTCTAGTCATCTTGCATCCTCCATTCAAGAAAACAACCTACACACCCACATCATTCAGCTTACTTATAGAAAGAAGGTTCCATGTCAAACCAGGGATATGCAGAACACCATTGATTCCCTTCACTCATCCATCAGGGAATCGAATCAAGATTCTTCCATGGCCAACAATCTTCAGGTGAGAATCATCACCCAAGTACACCTTTCCACATTGTATTCTTCATACTTCAAAAACCAACCCTGATGTAAGGTCATGTGAAAAGATGCACTAGAGTCAATAAGCCACACATCCTTAGATGCATGTGTTGCCAAGGCAGCGACAAATGCTTCTCCTTCATCCTAAGAGGACTTGTCAGAATCTGAATCATAGTTCTTCTTTTTCTTTTTCTCCTCCTTGCACTCCTTGCGGAAGTGACCAGGTTTGCTATAGTTCCAACACTGGGCCTTGGACTTTCTGAGAGATGTAAATCTCCCATGGGATTTGGATCTTCCTTTTTCTTCCTTCTTCTTATCCTTTTTCTTTCCCTTCTCTTTAGATCTACCATGAACCGCAAGAGCCTCCTTAGCTGATTCAAAAGACTTTCTCTACATCTCTTCAAACAACAATGAAGAAACCACTTCATCCATCTTGAAGGTGGTAGTGGTACTCCCAATGGCCATAACAAGGTGATCCCATGAATCTAGTAAGGAACACAGTCATGTCATACATCAATCCTCTTCCTCCATCTTCACACCAACAAAGATCAACTAGGCAACAAGCATATTGAATGTATTTAGGTGATCAGCGATAGATCCTCCATCTTCCATCATCAGAGAATACAATTTCTTTCACATGAATAACTTTTTCACCAGAGATTAGCTGATAAACATCTCTAAGATTCTTCCAAAGATCCTTTGTAGTCTTCTTTTCATGGATATTTAGGAGCATTGAATCATCCAAATAGAGTCTTATTAGACCCTTAGCCTTCTGATCCATCAGATCCCAATCTTCTTGTTTCATGCCTGATGGCATGGTTCTAGATACTGTGAGCCATAGATATCTATCCACCAATAAGTCCTCCATCTTGAGTTTCCACAACTCAAAGTTGCCTCCATTAAACTTCTCTATATCAAACCTCCTAGATGTGCTCACCATCTCTTTCCTGTAAGAAAGATTTCAAAATCCTCTGCATAAGCTCCCACTCAAACAAATATTAGCTCAAAAAACCCTCTACCCAACAACTAGAACCAAAGTTGATCAGGCTCTGATACCAATTGAAAGGAAGCAAGGTATGCGGAAAAGCTTCCTACATTGATCTATTAAGGAAAAAATTATACAAATTTTAACATTTATAGTTATAGGTTATTAGATACACATTAATAGAAAGGTAATAACAACATCAAAATGCAAAACTCACAACCCAAGATATACATGGGGAAAACCCTTTCAGCTAAAAAACCCCACTCCAAAGCCGCCCAATATATTATTTAGGAATCAAGAAGATTACAATATACTTGAAAAGAAATCTTTCATAGGAGTATTCATCAACCAGAGATCCATGAAGTAACACAACATCTATAAGAATCTTACACACAACCTCCATCTTGAGCTCCTAATATATAGGAGATACAATACAGTAAACCATCAACGGTAATTACAAAACCATGAGCCAAAACCACCCAAAAGTGGCGCCCAAATTATCTCCAATCAAAGATTCTTTGTCATGTGCCAAAACACACACCAACACATGTAACTCTCCCCTTTATAGCTCTTTTAAGTGTCCAACACGTTTTTACATTTCCCAAAAATAGGAGGTCTAACTTCCGGAGGCCATAACTTTTGATCCAGGTGTCTGATTGACAAACCGTTTGATGCAACAAAAAGATCATGAAGAGATCTATAAAGCTATAACTCACTTCATTGGTTACAGAAAATTTCAAGGAATTTAGAGACCTCTAAGTGCCTCAAAATTGAGTTTGAAACTTTTTTCAGCAGTTTCAAAAAATAGAAACTTTAGTATCTCACAATCCAGATATGATCTTGAGTCGAAACTCACCCGATATGTTTACTTAGTCATTCCGCACCTTTTGGAAAAATTTTGGGTCAATCTGAGGTCAAATTTAGAATTACTAAAAATAGTAAGTCCTGCCATTTTTAGCCCTTTTGGAAACTTTGAAAGTTCTAGATCATTCTCCAAGATAAAGGGTATTCGAAAAGACCAAAACTGGGAAGAATAGTAACCTTTCGTAGTTGCAAGGTTGAGACACTTTTCTTAACATTAATAAAGTGATAGGTATGCTAATTAACTAGTAGTAAACTATCGATATTAAGCTTCATACTATATGTAAAGTCGTATCTATTTTCTAAGTAAGCCTCGAGAGGCCGCAAGTTTATATGAATCAATTGCTATCTATGGCAAGTAAAGCTTCTCTATATTAATATACACTTTTGACATAGGAATATATATGTGGATACTCCTAGAATGGTATTCTATTTTAGTATAGTATTGAAGTTATATACCTTTAGAAAACCGTGAATGTTGTTCTGGGCAGATTATGATAAATATAGATATCATTCATATCATTTAGAATTTGGTCTATAGAATGATCAAAATGTCAAAGATATATATCGCTGATAGGTAGTCATGTATTTATATTCTTTTTAAAGATAGTTTAAATGCAAGTTAAACCTGTGCATAGGCTAAACTATATATATATATATATATATATATATATATATATATATATATATATATATATATATATATATATATATATATATATATATATATATTGGCCAGTCATTAAGCTTGGATAAATTCTGTTCTTATATGAACGTACTGTGTGTGAGATATTACCTTAGTATATCTATTGTGAGAACATTGGATATAAGCCAATATAGGTCGAATGGTTCGGTGTGTTGTCGACTGTGTAAGTTTGATTTGAGAATATCAATCTATACCTATTATCTATGGAAAGAACTTACCAGCTAAGTCAGTAGCAGACCAAGAGCTTACTTATTATCTTGTGTCTTGAGTAGACTGAAACATATTAGTATTATGATATCATAGTATCCTTCTAAAGGAGCTGTATTAGTTCGACGTCGAGAGGTATCATTACTCTTGTTAATTATAAAAGTTTATAGCTTATGAATGATCAATGACTTGATTAGAAGACTTTAGTCAAATAGATTTTATATTCAAATAATCATGAAAAAGAATCTATTTAACTTATGTCATAGAGGTAGATAGTATAAGTATTATCATTTTGATTTCTATGAGTAATAGAGAGTTCTCATATACTACTTTTATTTCTGGTTAAGAGGAAACCATTCTTTTATCATATATTTTGGCCAAGATTGGTCAATAGATTATTGTAAATTGCTTTTACCTCATTATGGCAATATTATAGTCATTTTATATAGCTCACTTCGATATGAAATTAGTCAAATATAATCATAGACTAAGGCAGACATATCTTAGTGGCAAGAGTCTTAGAAGTCTATAGACATCAAAATCAATGACTTTATGACAAAATCAAGTATACCTTGAGAATGTATACCAAATTTATTTATGATCATAGAAATGGGTTGACAAGCCTTTGAGTAGATCAAGGCAGGTTGTCATAGACTCGAGATTGCAAGGATGAAAAGAGGCACTCAATGCATGCTTTTAAGTCACCTGAGCTCTCACCTTATACTTGTCTTATAGTAAAGGGTATATTTTATGTCTTTAAGATTGATATTGAATAAACAAGTCAAAGTATGTTGATATAATATTTACTAAAACATAAGAATGTTGTCTCCAAGTCGAGAAAAGAGTGTGTGAACATACGACTTATTATATGAAACTTTGGCCAAAGTAATGCAAAAGTTACTACTTGCATTGTTGGTTCACTATGTACCAGATAGCTAAACAGTCAGAGTGGGTTATACATAGCTAGAGCTAGACTAGAGTTGTAAGCCCAATTGTTTTTAACTGGGACACTGTACTAGTTCTCAGACGACACAAAGAATCAGTTGATTCTCATTATCTATACCCTCACGAAGGGAAGGGCCACTTCCAGAAGGAAGGTGTGCAGGGGACTATCGGTCTGTGGTTGGAGGAAAAGTGCTAGGGTGATGCTCTCTCTCCTGCAGTTGATTGCTAAAGACTTGTGAACAGGAAACATTACTTATTATGTAAATGAAAATGATAAATATTGTAAGTTGCAAGGAATTTGAGCATCTGTTATTTATTCTTAATAAAGTGTCAAATTTGTAAGTCGCATGTGAAGTGACCATCAATTGAAATAATTATATATTATACTTTGAAATTGCAAATGTATTATTATTGGATTTTTTGTTATAAAAAAATAAATGATATTTTGCGTTTATTGTATTTATTTTATTTAATATTCCAGTTGGGATGCTACACCCTTCTAATTTCATGCTATGTTTTTCACTTATTTTAGTGTTCATCCCCCTATCATGTTTTAAAGTCATATTTAGCCTTTTCCTTGGCCATTCCCACCCACAAATGTTAAGTTTATGTATGTTCTCTCCTTTGTGCTTATTATTGTGAAATTTTGTTTAAGTGTTATGGTCTTGTGGCTGGTTTTAGGTGCTCCAAAGTTTCAGAAGATGAAGCCATTTGGACACTAGCACAATGCATAGACAATTGCATGACACGTAGTGTATCATGATCATTTGCCTCTTAGTGACCATTTCTAAGCATTTCTTGCCACCTTTTCTTGCATGCATGAGCTTGTGTAATGCCTCTACCACATCCAAATGGTTTGTTTTGACCCATTTTTCTCTTCTTTCCTCCAACCTTGGTATTTTGAATCTAAGTTTTGTAAGTCTAAACTATCTCTATCTATCTCTAGGAAGCTCCATTGTTCATTCCAACATACTCTCATATTCTTGAGCATTTTTACAACATTATGGGCAATCTTCCTTGGCTTTTTACAATGTACAACAAAATTGTGTTATGTTCTTCAATTTTATGTGATCAATCTTAAAGCTTTGGCATCTTTGTAGGGTTTTAAATGGAAACACTATCTCCTGTTGGGCTCTTGTTGGTGCCTTACCATTGGTTAGATAGCAATCATCTTCATGTTCTTGAGGTGATTGTGTTTCATTTGGCCTTCTTTTGGTTATTCTTGGTATTAATCCACTTTTGTTTGTGCAACATTTGGTGGGTTCTCTCATTCTCCTTTTATTTCTCCATTGTTCACTAGATTGCTTTATCTTGAGTAGATTTAGCTTTAACATTCATAGTTTTATCATTAGCACCATTGTTGTTATTCTTTCCTAGATACACTTAGGAAATAAGAGCACACATTATTTTTTGATATTCTTTAGTATTAGTTGTTTGTGGAGGTTGAAAAACTCGCATAGGGGCTTGACCTGAAGGAAAGCTCCCAAACAATCCCAACACTTTCCTTGTTTCCTTGCAGCATACAAATTTGAAGGAGAAGGTTTCCAACAATATGCTAGTTTTGTGTACTTCCCCTTTACCTTTCCTCATTTCATTTGTTTCCTTTGAGTTTATAGATAACATTTCTTCTTTTTTAGCTTCTATTGTCACCTAGAGATCCCTTGGGTTTGCTATTGATTATTCCTATGCAGATTAGGTGTGATAATCAAGAATAGACCAAGTTCTTAGTTTTTGTGTTGTCTAGACTACAATGCAATGCACAGACATTCACATGATGTGTTGGTGTCTTGATCAGTGAGCTCTAATCCTCTATAACAGGTTCCTCTTGACCTCCTATTTGCATTTGTGTTCATTTCTAGTTGAATTTGAAGTTTTGTATTCAGTAAAGTTTAGTTTATGTCAATTAGCATAGTGTTTTAACTTGATTAGAAAATGTAATTTTGTCAAGGGTAAAACACATAGGTGTAGCTAGTAAAAATCTTTTCTTTTGCTAAGAAAGCAACAAATTAAATTTATTTAGGTGAACTAGTTGTTCCTAGTGTAGTCATTGAGATCATTTGATAAGGAAGAGCATCTTTTTCTTTGTCAAACAATGTTTCATACACTACAATAATGTATTGGATTATACACAATGCCAGTTATATTCATTCAAGTTTTTGTGTAATATTCTATTAGTTTTATTTCAGTGATACTCTATTTTTATGCCCTCTTTTACTATTTGTTGTTTTATTGTTTTCTTTTATTGCCTTGTTGGCTTGTTCTAAACCTTTTTTACAAATATATAATATGTCGTAAGTATCATAATTTCCCCCTTAAAAATAATAGGGTCATTGTTCACATTACTTTGTAAGCTAAATTCATTCACCTTGGAGAAAATCAATATATGAAAAAAACTACTTATTTAATTATAACTTATTGCATTTTCAAGTAGGTGTAAAGAAGTAAGGTGTGAGGAAACAAATTCCTATGTTATTCTATGAGAGTTCAGTTGTAATGCAAATAACTTCAAATCTGATCTAAACTTATTATAAAAAATAGAGAAACACATAGAAATTAGCAATAGACAATAAACCATAACATAATGATATATGTGGGGAAAATTCTTTCAGAAGAAAAACCCCACACCAAAACCTACACAATGTATTATCAAATTAACAGAGTACTACAATACACTTGCAATGCAAGTCCTTACAGGAGTAATACACTAGCATTCAAATACAGAGTAATTCTAGTAGCATTTGTGTACTTAAAAACTCTCATAATACAAACTACTCTTCAAGCATTCAATTTATAGGAGTTTCAACACTTGTTAAATCATAACTGACTCTCCAAACATGGCACTCCATTTTTGGCTCCTAAAATCATGTTTGTCAAGTTTCTAAGGTAACTTCCTTTTACATGCTCTTTCTATTCTAGCAACTCTTACACACCTTACAACTTGTTATAGTAGTGAAACCCAAAAAATTATGTAAGGACAATAACATAAAGATAAACAATACAACAATATACCTTCAAACCTTGCACGAAATTAAACTTCTGATAGGATGGAATGGAGTGCACCCAAGCTCCATTGATTTCTCTTGTGAATTATTTGTGGGCTGCTCATACAACCAACATAACTCTGCTATGAAAATGATATGGAATGATATGAACGTGCGTACAAAATTTTGATGAGAGTGTTTGATGGTTTGAAATGGAAAAGGAAGTTTAATTTATAGGAGAGGGAATCAAATGGATGGCTAGGATTAGAAGGGTGAGGGATGAGGTGGACGGATAGGATTAAAGTCAATTTTAGTGGTTATGACGCACCATAAATGAGGAATACAAGTGATTAAAATAAGGATGGGATTGGAAATAAATAGGATTTTTAAATTGATTTTAGAGAGGAAGTGCTTATGACGCACAATGAATATGGTTAAAAATAGGGATGTGAGGGGATTAAAAATTTAAATAATAAAATTATTTAAATTATGAGAGACATGTGGAATCTTTAGAATAAATATTTAATTTATTTAAATTGGGTGATGGAGGAAAATATGATTAAATAAATAAGATTTATTAAATTTGGTGTAAGAGAATGATAAATAGATAAGAGGGATTAGTTAACTAATTGGATGACGGAAGGGGATGTCGAAAGGCAATGTTGTAAGACATGGTCAATTTTAGGTGTCTACATTTTGCCCCTCTTTGAGATGATGTTGCGACTAAGAGAAGTAACATCATTTCAAAAAAGAAAAGGTATGGATGAAGAGAAAATGATGCCCCAACCACTTGAGGGAGTGATGAGGAGGAATGATGTAAGGATGGGATGCCCCCTTGAGAGGATAGGTGGGTTAAGAGAACACGAGTATGGTCTTGAAATGGATGAAAGGGGTTAGATAGAGAAAATGCTAAGGGTTTTGTCATACTTGTCCTCCTTTCCACTATTCCTCTAATTTTAAATTAGATGTGGCACTCTTGCATAGAATTTAAAATTCCACTTGTCCTCTCCTTCTAATTTTAAATTTGTCACAAAATCCAAACCATGCATTTTTAGAAATGAGGTCTTACATGTCATACACCTAACCAATCCTAGTCATCCATCCATTCAACCATTCAATCTCATCCCTTGATCTTCCCTTGAATCTTGGAGCATCATTCTCATGTAATATCCTTATGCCATTTGTCCAATTCTCCTTGCTTGAGGATCCTCAAGCAGTGAGAGCCCTTAATCTTCAAATTCAATCCTAGAGCTCTATCATCACCTCTAAAAATCTATAAATTGAGCCTTTTCCCTCCATTTTCAACAAGCAATTTGAATTTAATGAAATTATGTCTCATTGAGCACTTGACATAGCAATAGCAATAGCATTTTACATACAATCTAGTATATCTTAGGGTAAATCAAGTGCGTTGCATTCATAGATAGGGTGCAATTTAGTTAATTTAGTGCATTGTTTCTTTAGCCTAGTCTTGAGGTGACTTGATTGGTAAATTAGGATGAATTAGCCTTGTCTAATCACCCTTGCATGTTCATCTCTTTAATGCTCACAATCATATTGTATAAAACAAAGATATTAGATTGTACTAAGATATTTGGGAGGGACATGTCAGAGAGCTGAACTTATACTGCCTTCCTTCCTAGATAGATGTGTTCTACATTCTCTTGTTCATACATGATCGAAGACCATGGAATGGATCTAATCCGAACACATATTTGAGACTTAATGACAAGGGATTTCACAATAGGATTTATTTTGTGCTTCGGACATCCATGGTAGATATTTTCTAGTACCATTGATTGTACACCTGCTCAACAATGAAATGATAGGGGATGCAGCTGGGCAATAGAGACGGTTGCATTTTGACATTTGCGAGTGGAGGAAGAGGTGTGTTGTTATGAACATGTTTCTTTTTTAAATGTTGTGATGGCTTGAATTGCAAACAAAATGTGTGAAAATGTAAAAGCAATTTCCTATCATTTTAGTTGTCCATGTGTGCTTGCTCATGTAAGGTGGAGCGAAACCAAGCTCCAATATTCATGTGGAAATCAGCTATTGAGCCATCATATCCCTTGTGGCCCCTTCTCTCATGGATCTCCAGATTGGGTGGGACTTGTGATTCCCCATTATACAGGTTTGATTGGCAAGATAGATCCGTATAGATCCAGACTTACTTTATGTATTCGGACTATGCATCTATCTTTAGAAAAATCTAAGTAAAAGACAATGAGAGATATCCTTCTCGAGGCCCCTATTTTTTGAAGGATATTTCTCAGCATCTTTTACATAGATTTTTCTAAAGATGGGTATTTTAGTTAATATTTAATATGTATATACATTTTAATAGACAATATTATATATTTTATTTTAATATTTATATATTTAAAAGTCTATATCAAATATAAATTATCTCTATCTCCCCTTCTTATATAACTAGTATATTTATATTTAAAAATATATATTTATAGTATGCGAAGAGATATCTTCTTAAGGCACCTATTTTTAATCGATTGACATGGCTCTTTCCCTTTTAAATCCTCCTTGTTTTTTATATTTTCCATAGTTTTTGTCATTTTCTCCACCTTTTTTCCTTCAACCGTTTCCAATTTCTTGTTTAGTTTTTATTTTTTATTTTATCCACTTTCTTTTTTTTTGTTTTTTGTTTTTATTTTTAATCCTCAGTGTGTTTTCCATAGTTTTTGTGATTTTTTCCTCATTTTTTCCTTCAACCCTTTCCAATTTGTTTTTTGGTTTTTATTTTTTC
Source organism: Cunninghamia lanceolata (assembly GCA_027924645.1). Classification (NCBI taxonomy): domain Eukaryota; kingdom Viridiplantae; phylum Streptophyta; class Pinopsida; order Cupressales; family Cupressaceae; genus Cunninghamia; species Cunninghamia lanceolata. Next base: position 2,180,646 of record BSBN01001102.1, read on the forward strand.
TAATTTCTTTTTTAGCTCATATTTCTTGTGATTTTCTCCACTTTTTTTTTTGGTTCCTTAGATTTTGTGATTTTCTCCACTTTCTTTTTTTGTTCCTTACATTTTGTGATTTTCTCCACCTTGTTTTTCTTTAACCATTTCCAATTTCTTTTTTCATTTTTATTTTTTATTTTTTCTAATTTTTTTTTTATTATTATTTATTTTTTGGCTATATATTTACATGGAAAATGAGTGCTCTCATGATTCATCTCCAATTTTCAGCATCTATAGTATACTAAGAGATATCTTCTAGGTTTTTGTCTGTACTTTTTGTATTTTCCATAGTTTTTGTGATTTTCTCCACCCTTTTTTTCTTCAACTATTGCCAATTTCTTTTTTTGGTTTTTATTTTTATTTTCCGTGTTTTTTGCATTTTCCATTTTTTTTGTGATTTTCTCCATCTTTTTTTCCTTCAAGTGTTTCCAATTTCTTTTTTTCTTTTTTTTTTCCAATTTCTTTTTTGGCTCCATAATTTTTTTTTATTTTCTCCACCTTTTTTCCTTCAACCATTTCCAAATTTATTTATTTTCCAATTTTTTTTGTTTTCTATTTTTTATTTTTTAGCTAAATATTTACATGGAAAATGAGTGTTCTCATCTGCACCCTGATGTGACTATAGAATGCCTCTCGACATAACTAGAATATTTATATTTTAAAAAATACATCTACAATATGCTGAGAAATATCTTCTTGTTTTGTTTGTGCTTTTTGTGTTTTCTATAGCTTTTGTGATTTTCTCCAATTTCTTTTTTAATTTTAATTTTAATTTTCTCCATTTTTTTTGCTTCAACTTTCTAATTTCTTTTTTTCTTTTTAATTTTTATTTTTTTTCAATTTCTATTTGGTTCCATAGTTTTTTTTATTTTTTCACCTTTTTTTTCCTTCAAGTTTTCCAATTTATTTTTGTTTTTATTTTTTATTTATTCCAATTTCATTTTTGGTTTTTTTTTTTTTTGGTACTATATATTTACATAGAAAAAATGAGTGCTCTCATCCCCACTTTGCTGTGACTGTATAACGCCTCTTGGCGTATTTTTGGTATTTTAATTTTTTTTCTTATAAATTTAGGCAGAAAAAATGAGTGCTCTCATCCCCACCCCGCTGTGACTGTACTAGTATATTTATATTTTAAAAAATATATCTAAAGTACACTGAGGGATATTCTTTTTCATAGTTACTTTGATTTTCTTTCTTTTTTGGTTTTTATTTTTTTTTAAAATTAATTTCTTTTTTGTTTTCGTGATTGTCTCCACCTTTTTCTCCTTCCAACAGTTTCCAATTTCTTTTTTGGTTTTTATTTTTTATTTTTTCCAATTTCTTTTTTAGTTTTTAGTTTTTATTTTTTCCAATTTCTTTTTTGGTTCCAACTTTTTCTCCTTAACACTTTTTAATTTATTTTTTGGTTTTTTTCTTTGATTTTCTTAAGTATTATTTTTTATTTCCTTTTTGGTATTTTAATTTTTTTTATAAATTTAGGTAGAAAAAATGAGTGCTCTCATCCCCACCCCACTGACTATAGAACGCCTCTCAGTGTAACTAGTATATTTATATTTAAAAATATATATCTAAAAGACGCCGAGGTATATCTTTTTTCCATAGTTTCTTTGATTTTCTCTTGTAGTTTCTTTTTTGGTTTTTATTTTTTAATTTTTCCAATTTCTTTTTTTTTTTGGTAAGAGAGTTTTATTGACTAAAATTAAAATGATCAAAAAAGGCCAGCCATGATCAGCAAAAATCCATGGCCAACATGCAAACTTGCAACAGAGAGGAACAATCACTTCTCCTTGTTCTAAGAAGTATTGAGAACATCGAAATTGGTGTGAGAACGCAATTGCAATTTAATCTGATTCAAATTTGACTTGAGAATTTTCTTTTTCTTATTCTGTACTTCCTGCCAGCCCTCCCCATCCACTTTCTGATGCGATTTAAAGGTGTCCACAGTTTCAGCTTGTGGAGCACTTCAACCACCCAGAGCCAATGAACACCCCGTGCCCCTCTAAAGATCACCAGTTAAAGGGTTGAAATTTTCTTTATCTGATTGAAGATGCTGCTTCTGAGCCAAACTCACTTCTGAAGAAGGTTTGGAAGATTGATGTGTCTTAGTTATTTCTACCCCATCAGTTGGGGAGGACCTAGGCTTCTGAAAGGGTTCTGAGATCTCCTCCTTCACCTTTGATGGAGTTGTGATTGAGTAATGATAAGGTAGAGCATTTTCCCACCAAGACTGTTGATCCAAATTTTTGATGATTTTGGAGCAGGAGTTGGCCATATATCCAGTTTCAAAACATTTCCTGCAACGGAAGGGTAGACTTTCGTAGTCTAGAAGTTGTGTCCAACTACGATCAGTAAACTTGAATGTGATGTCTGCCGAAAGGTCTCTTATGACATCCAAATCTACCAATATGCGGGCAAAGGTTGTGTGGGTAAAATTGGTTGTGTCTGAATCCACTGCTAGGAATTTTCCCAAAGAGTCACCAATTGCTTGAAAACAATCCGCAAACCAGAATTGTAATGGAAGATTTGGAAGACAGATCCAAACAAGTTTTACAGAGAAAGCTAAAGTTGTAGGGTTAAAATCTGGAAACCACGACTTGAGGAGGAGCATACTTTGCCCCCAACACCATTTCTCTTACAAAATTGCATCCCTATCCTGAATACAATCAAACACCACAATAAAAAACCCCTGAGAGAAAGGGTAAATTTCTACATTACCTTTAAGCGAGGGTTACCAAGCCCTTGAGATCCAATCATACAAATCTAGTAATTTTAGCCATAGACGGTTGAACTGTCCGATCAAACTGTTGGAGGAAAAATATTGTTTGCCAACGTCGACCTCCTTTTTTAGCTTCTCTGAAAAAACTAGAACAGGGGAAGAGGATGCCTTTTTTATGAGGGTTTTTGGACTACTCGTAGAGACCCCATGCCCTTTGGAGACTGAGTTGTCCTTCAAAGGCTGAGCATCCCAGGCCGCAGATTTGAACTTTTTCCCTTGACTCAAGCCAACAAGCATGCCTCTAAAAGAGAGGCTATCCCCAAGCTTGGAACTTATAGAATCAGGCGGCATAGAGGAAACTCCTATATCCCTGGAACCTGGCGGCGTACCCCCCTCACCAACTTGAAGAGACTTGGAGGAAGTGTTTTTACCGGTGAATGGGAGACAAGACTGCATAGAAGGCTTTGCAAGATCAACAGGGGCGACCAAAACAGATCGCCCTTGACCGTCGCACAAACTGCCAGAACCACAACTGATGTCATCCCTTCCTTTGACACCTTCGCTATCCGCTAGAGACACCGCTCTGAGTGCAAAATGATTTTGCATCAGTTTGCCTACACATCCCACCATGCCATAGCGCCCAAGCTCAGGCTCAACACTGCCAAAAAAACCTTTTTCCACCAGCCTCACCCGATGAAGCCGAAACCCTAGAGGTGCGAAAATTCGGCAACGATATCTCTATATTATTTAAAATAATTTTTCCAATTTCTTTTTTGGTTCCATAGTTTTCATGATTTTCTTCATCTTTTTCTCCTTCCAACAATTTCCAATTTCTTTTTTGGTTTTTATTTTTTATTTTTTCCAATTTCTTTTTTAGTTTTTATTTTTTTATTTTTTCCAATTTCTTTTTTAGTTTTTATTTTTTTATTTTTTCCAATTTCTTTTTTGGTTCCATAGTTTTTGTGATTTAGATTTTTCTCCTTCAATGGTTTTTATTTTTTTTTTTAGTTTTTTTCTTTGATTTTCTTAAGTTTTATTTTTTATTTCTTTTTTGGTATTTTAATTTTTTTTCTTATAAATTTAGGCAGAAAAAATGAGTGCTCTCATCCCCACCCCGTTGTGACTGTATAACATCTGTCGGCGTAAAAATATGGAAAAAATAAAAAATAAAAACCAAAAAATAAATTGAAAACTGTTGGAAGGAGAAAAAGTTGGAGGAAATCACGAAAACTATGGAACCAAAAAAGAAATTGGAAAAATTAAAAAATAAAAACAAAAAATAAAAATTGAAAAAATTAAAAAATAAAAAAATAAAAAAAAATTGCAAATGAAAAAGAGTGAGAAAATCAAAGAACTATGGAAAAAGATATCCCTTGGCATCCTTTTAAATATATTTTTTTAAATATAAATATACTAGTTAAAATAAAAAATATAATATTACATATTAAAATGTAATATACATATTTAATATTAAAAAGTATATAAATATGAAATACACATATTTAAAGGTCTAATATCAAATATAAAATATCTTTATCTCCCCTTCTTCATCTCTTTCCTCTATAAAATTAATTTATATAGAGAGAGCTTAATTTATATTTTAAATTGTCCTCTTCGAGAGCTTTCATTATAGATATAATTTTATATATATCTCTTAATTATTTTAAGTATTTCATATATATAAATTGTTGTCCTCTTCTTAACTTTCATTATAGATATAATTTTATAAGAAATTATTATATTTCAATTAAACAATGCTATCTAGAATGAGTACCTTATGTTTATTTCAATTAATATGTCTCCATATTTATTTAGAAAACATTGATCAAGCATATGGTTTCTCATCATCGTTTGAATATCCTACACTATTTTGCTTCCCATCTTCAAATCGTTTCACTGAATAGCCTCAGGGCACACCATCAGCAGATGCATAAGACGAATGCCTGACACTTGAGCGCCCCCGTTGCCATTAACCATGGCAGGCACTTGTTGTACTGGCCCCCATTGCATCACACTCGAACCTTCATCCTTGCTCTCGTAGGCGATGGATTGAAACCCCAGACGATTGTTGTAAGGCATATCTAAAATCTATAATGATATTTTAAAAATAATTAATTTATTATATTTCTTCAAAATAATTATTAAGAAAATTTAATCAAGAAAATTTAATCATGCCTTTCTATGTTTACATACTCTATAAAGATTCTTTTAGTAGTTTCAAGATGAGTGGAGGTAATGGGTGTCAGGAGTCGAAGAAGAAGAGTTATTTTATTACTTTTTGGTGGAAGACAAAAAGTCATGTTGTGCAGTTTTAAAAAATGGAAGTAGTGGGGAAGGAGGGGGAGGACTATCAGTTTCTATCTTGCAGCACTCTGCCTTAAAAAAAAAAATCAAGATCTTGGGGAAAAGGGCTCAAAAGATCCGGGTATACATTTTTGTTGGAAGTTATTGTTTTGAAATGATTTTAGTATCAGTAGTAAATTCCTTGATTTTATATCTTTCATTTTGCACCAATGTTTGGGAGTTCCATTAGAGGCTAAGATTGCTTCTCAAAATTTATGCTTCATTCTGCAGACATGGTAATCAATAGTTCTGTATCTGTGTAATATTAAATCTTAGCGCTTAGTATTGTCTTCTTGGCTTTTGTATCTGTAGCATTTGGTTTTAATGACCATAGGTTTCTTTATCAACCTGCATGTTGTAGCATCTGGTTTTGATGCTTGTAGATTTATACTTTGCTCTTTAAACATTTGGTTCTATTGCTTTTTCATATCAAAACGTTGTGCTAATTTTTTTGTGCCCATCGAGACCTGTAACTTTGGCTCACAAAACCCATGATGTTTATTTGGGATTGAATTAGTTTTTCCTTAACTATCAATTTACCAGGAGTCTAATCCATTTTATGCTTATCCTATAGATAATGCTTAGTCACCTCTTTTCTCTTATTTGAAAATTACGTTAAACCCTCATATCTGAATTTTAGATCAGTGACCAAGTATTACTATGTTCTTTTCTATAGAATGTATAATATTCTAAGCGTCTTTTACCTAACTTGGGATTCGGTTGTAACTTCTCTCTTAAATTTGTTTACTTATTATCCTTAGGTTAGATTTTCTTATATATGCTCTCTATATAATAGATTTTGGGTGTCTTTTAAATCTTTGTCTGGTGTCTTGGGGCATGTTGTCCTGCGCCTTGGTGTTTTGGATTCATTTTCTTATCTTCATTACATCTCTGTGGAATTATGACTTTTGTTGCGCCCTTTTAGATGCCTATATCATTTACTAAAAATTAGAAATTACTCCTGCCGACTACATTTGCATTAAAAGATTACAATTGTTTCTTTTATCTACTTGCATTCTATGTCTTTGAGCCTTTCTGACAAATAGTGCACGTGCCTTTTCTGCGCTTTGGATTCCGGATCGAAGGGTCCATATCCTCTTCCGCAGTTCTAGATGGAATATGCTAGTAAAAGTTGTGGAGTCTGGGTTTGCATTTGCCAATCACATTTGCTTGAAGTTCCTAAAGCCTTTTCAACGAATCCATTTTGTGCATACCCTGCAGTCGTTGTATTCCATGAGGTGGTATTTCGTGAGGCAAATCACCAAAACAGATCAAGTGCCTTGTATATGCCCTCACCTTCTACACATCTTGTAAGGAAGTTAAAGTAGCAGAAACAACTTCCTGCGCCAATCTTGAGGAGAGACAATATGCAAAACTTTTTAAAAATTGATCTAATAGCTACAGAAATTCTAGCAACACATTCAAAACATGAAATAAACAATAAAACACAAAACACCAAATATATGTGGGGAAAACCCTTTCGGGTGAAAAACCCCACACTCCAAAAGCCTGCTCAATGTATTCTAAATCTAATAACAAGATTACATACACTTGCAGAGCAAGTTTATTACAGGAGTATCACCAGTAAACAACTCTAGAAGAATTTCGGTAGCATTCCGACAGCATAACAATACCTACAAACTCACACTAAACAAACAATTTATAGACTTCTGGCTATACAAGAAACCACCTGTGGTTTTACAAAACCATGTGCGAGGCTTCTCAGCCAAGATTCTAGTCCCAAAATAAGCTCTCACGTCCAAAATGAAATCCCCTATGTTTTACCCTTACAGATATCATAGAAACTGTCATAATATGCCTAAAAATAGGCCTTCCATAATATACTATCATGTGGGCATTTTTGACACCTAAAAAACCAATTTTCAAAGCACTGACAATGCATAACAGCTATAGGAAAATATTAAATAAAAATAACTATAATGAGAAATGTACAGCAAGGTTGAGACACCTCGTTTCCCAACATTCTCCCACTTGTCGAATACCTTACAAGGGCCAGGGAATAACATCATCATGAATCAACTGCTAAGGGCCAAAAGGCCCATAGAGTCAGAACACCACCTAAATTTTGTTGTGCTCACGGGCTTAGTTAATGTATTTGCAACATTCACCACAGTCTCTACCGTTTCTAGCTTCACCTTGCCATCCTCGACCATATCTCTCACAAAGTGATACTGAACATCAATGTGTTTGGTCCTGGCATGAAAAGTTGGGTTCTTCGCAAGGTAGATTGCACTCTAACTGTCACAATAAACTGTAACTGCACCCTGTTTCAATCCAATATCTGAACACAAATGCTTCAGCCAAATGGCTTCTTTACAAGCATGAGTAGCTGCCATGTACTCTGCCTCAGTAGTGGACAAAGCGACCACAGCCTGTCACTTTCTCATCCAACTAATTGCACCACCATTAAGAGTAAACACATATGCACTGGTGGACCTTCTACTATCGACATCACCAGCCTAGTCTGAATCCACAAAACTACGAATACTCAAGGAATGTTAATCACCTATACCATAAAAACAAATAGCGTACTCTGTTGTACCCCGCAAATATCTGAAGACCCTCTTAACTGCATCCCAATGCACTCTTCCAGGATTAGACATATAACGAGAAAGAACTCCCACTGCTTGGGCAATGTCTGGTCTTGTACAGACCATAGCATACATTAAGCTTCCAACTGCACTCTGGTAAGGCACTCTGCTCATGTCTTCCATCTCCGATGGGGATGTAGGACATTGTGAAATAGAGAGCTTCATTCCCAATGTAACAGGAACACAAAGTGGTTTACAATCCTGCATGTTAAACCTTTACAAAACTGAACAAACATACTTACTCTGGCCAAGCCATAGCTTTCTATTCTCACGATCTCTTCTTATCTCCATCCCATGTATGTGTTTTGCTGCACCAAGATCTTTCATTTCAAATTTCGCAAGAGCTGAGATTTCAATTCTGTAATCAAACCTTTTCCCAATAAACAACATGTCATCAACATATAAAGCTATTACCAGGAAATGATCACCATCAAATTTAAAATATACACAGTGATCAAATTTAGACTGCACAAATCCCAAACTCAACACATAAGTATCAAATTTCTGGTACCACAACCTAGGACTTTGTTTAAGGCCATACAGAGATTTCTTTAACTTACAAACCAACTTGCTTTTACCTTTTACCACGTAGTGATCTAGCTGTGTCATATAGATTTCTTCCTCTAAATCACCATGAAGGAAAGCAGTTTTCACATCCATTTGGTCGACCTCTAGGTCATAAGCTGCTGCAATAGATAATAAAAACCGAATGGATGTCATTTTAGCAACAAGAGAAAAAATCTCACCGTAATCAATACCCTCAACCTGAGAGTATCCCTTCGCAACCAACCGTGCCTTATACTTTTCAACATTTCCATCTAAACCAATCTTTTTCTTAAAGACCCATTTACATCCAACAGGTTTACATCCTTCAGGCAAAGGTACAAGGTCCCATGTATCATTTCTTTCAAGGGCTTCCATCTCTTCATCCATGGCAACTTTCCAGGACTCTGCATCATTCATACCCAAAGCCTCTTGCACAGATCTTGGTTCATCAATGTTAGTATTCAAAGCAAATATACACTTCTAATCATCAAGTGAATACTCATACCTTTCAGGTGGTTACCTATGCCTTGTAGACCTTTGAACAAGATGAGGTGGAGGTTCTTCCACTTCTTCCTCCTCTTCACCCTCTTCTGAAGATTCAAAGCTTGATGAGCTCTCCTCAACTTCTTGTCTATCTTGGGGCCTCAATTCATCTTCCTCAGGCATAGAAGGAAGTTGAATCACATCTTTTTTCTATTCAATTTCTTTATGTTGTTCTGCTGAAAAATAATAGGAGAAGATTTAGTTTCTCTAAAAATAACACTTCTAGAATGAATTACCTTATGTGCAACAGGGTCCCAAAGTTGTATCCTTTCACACCATAGCTGTAGCTGATAAAGATACATTTGATAGCCTTAGAATCCAACTTTATTCTCTTCTCCTTAAGCACATGTGCATATGCCTCACAACCAAAAACTCTTAGATGTCTAAGTGAAGGCTTTTTCCCCGACCACGCCTCCATTGGCATTTTATCAACAAGCGCTGATGTAGGATATCTATTTATCAAATAACAAGCAGTGGCAACAGTTTCAACCCAAAAATTTTGTTCTAGACCTGCTCCACTCAACATGCTCCTAGCCTTCTCCATCAACGTTCTGTTCATTCTTTCAGCAAATCCATTCTGCTAAGGAGAATACAGACTTGTCTTTTGTCTTTTAATCCCGCAATCTGTACAGAATCTGTCAAAATCTACAGAACAGTACTCACCGCCATTGTCAGTCCTCAAACATTTAATTTTATTTCTAGTCTGAGTTTCTACCATAGCCTTAAACTCCTTAAAATGACTGAAAACTTTAGATTTACTCTTTAAAAAAATACCCATGTTCTCCTACTGAAATCATCAATGAAAGTAACATAATAAACTGATTTACCAATAGAAGCAACATCAACAGGAGAAAATACATCCGAATGGATTAGATCCAAAATACATGAAGCCTTATGAGAAGACGAGTAAAATTGAATGCAGTTCTATTTCCATAAATATAGTGTTCATAGAAATCAAACTCTAGATTGCAATCATTCAAACCTTTAACAAGGTTCTTATTTTTCAAGGCTTTCAAACCTTTCTCTCCAATGTGGCCAAGTCTCTGGTGCCATAACATGGTCTTCTCTGTAGGCAACTTTGATTCGGTAGACAGAGCACCCTTGGGTACCCAAAAGCCACGACCATCTGCAGAAGAGGAAACCATCTCTTTTTTCAGTGAAGTAGTTTCTGGCTTAATTTTATCAGAAGTGCTATTGCACTCAACCGTGCATGCATCAAGCTGGTACAATGTACCCAATCTGCTTCCTCTTGCTATCACCATAGCACCTCTCACCATTTTGACACCTCCTTCAGAAAACTATACATGCACACTCGCATCTATTAGCTTGCTAACAGATAATAAATTTCTTGCTAGTCCTGGGATATGCAAGACACCATCAAATCTTCTAACTCTACCATCAAAAAATTTCACATGAATACTACCACGGCCAACAATGTCAAGGAAAGAATTATCACCCAAATACACCTTACCACCATTATAGTTTTTATACTTACTAAACCAGTTTCTATTAGGAGTCATGTGGAAAGATGCACCTGAGTCTATCAACCATGCATTATCACCTGCACAAGTGGCCAAGGCTGCAATAAAGGCATCTCCATCTTCTCTTTTGGACTCAGAGTCAGAATCTTGCTTCTTCTTCTTCTTTCTTCTCTTCTTTACATTCCTTTCGGAAGTGTCCAAATTTGCCACAGTTCCAGCATATTGCCTTGGACTTACCAAGAGATTTTGATCTCCCCTTATTCTTGGACTTGGAATGGCCACACTGCTTCTCATCTTTGCCTCATTCTTTTTGTCTTCCTCGAACACTCAAAGCCTCTTTAGCATTCAGAGAGACCTTCCTTCTCATCTCTTCGGAAAGTGGAGAACCAACAACATCCTCCATCGTTAAGACGACTGCAATGCTCCCAATAGCCATAACTAGGCTGTCCCATGAGTCTAGTAGTGAACACAGCAAAATTTGGCATGTTTCCTCCTCATCCATTTTAACCCCAACTGAGGTCAACTAAGTCACCAACATATTGAATGTTTCCAGATGCTCAGAAATTCATCCACCTTCTTCCATTCTCAAGGAATACAACTTCTTCCTCAAGAAAATCTTATTCACTAGAGATTTAGCTTGATATATCTCACCCAACTTCTTCCAAACCTTCTTCAAAGTGGGTTCTTCGTGGACATTTATCATAATTGAATCTACAAGGCACAATCTTATGAGACCTTTAGCTTTTCTATCCATTACATCATACTTTGTAGCCAAATCTAGATCTACAGGCCTATGGACATTTTCATCCACTGCATCCCATAGATCCCGGTCAATCAACAAATCTTCCATCTTCAGCTTCCACATTTCAAAGTTCATGCCAAAAAACTTCTCTACCTCAATCCTCCCATATGTACTCACCATCTGAAAAAGTCTGCAACAAGATCACAAAGTATCATCTACACAAGCTCCCACTCAAACCTTGATTAGCACAAAAAACTCAACAACCCACAACTGAAACCAAAGGTGATCAGGCTCTGATACCACTTGTAAAGAAATTAAAGTAGCAGAAACAACTTTCTACGCCAATCTTGAGGAGAGACAATATGCAAAACTTTTTAAAAACTGATCTAATAGCTACAGAAATTTTAGCAACACATTCAAAATATGAAATAAACAGTAAAACACAAAACACTAGATATACGTAGGGAAAACCTTTTCGGGTGAAAAACCCCACACTCCAAAAACCTTCTCAATGTATTCCAAATCCAATAACAAGATCACATACACTTGCAGAGCAAGTTTATTACAAGAGTATCACCAGTAAACAACTCTGGAAGAATTCCGATAGTATTTCGACAACATAACAATACCTGCAAACTCACACTATGCAAACAACTCCTCAAGCTTCCAATTTATAGACTTCTAGCTATACAAGAAACCACCTGTAGTTTTACAAAACCATATACGAGGCTTCTCAGCCAAGATTTCAGTTCCAAAATAAACTCTCACGTCCAAATTGAAATCCCTTATTTTTGACCCTTATAGATGTCATAGAAACTGTCATAATATGCCTAAAAATAGGCCTTCCATAATATACTATCATGTGGGCATCTTTTGACACCTAAAAAACTAATTTTCAAAGCACCACAATGCGTAACAGTTGTAGGAAAATATTAAATAAAAATAACTATAATGGAAAATGTGCAGCAAGGTTGAGACACCTCGTTTCCCAACACATCTGTTTACTAGTGCTATTGCAATATGTATAGTAGTTTCTTGAGCAACGAGTCTTCATTGTTTTGGGTTCACATAAACTATATTCTTCTTTGAAATATTGCTTTTGCTTGCAACTATATGAATGATACTCACATATTGTGAGCGGTAAATCAGGTTCAGCATGTGTCCCTAAGACATTCTAATCCTTGCATTCCGTGAGACCCAATCGGGCTTAATGCCTACTGATTTCATTGTTTTAAAGTTTTCTAAAGATCGTTCAATCTAATCCATTAAATGTATAACCTGTGATCATTGTATACTTGACATCTCTTTGAGGAATTATGTCAAACAGTTGCGTACCGTTTTAGCTGTGTACTGTTAACATTTATCAGTAACTTTTATTTCTACTGTCAACATTATCTGTTAGTGACATTTGGCTATGGAATAACATTTTGAGGCAAACTTTTGGCATTATTCTAAACTTTTTATGCATTTTAGACTATCAACAATCGTAGTTTCACAAGTTCAGGTGTCGTTTGTCGAAAGCACTTGTTCTAACAAACAGGTATATACTTAATTCTGCATTCTAGATTAAGCGTTTGGCGTGATAAGCATTCCATTAGAGATAACTATTTTGTGCTTTAGTGGGGAATTGAAAAGAAAGATAATCATGTTTACAAAAAGAAAGATTAGAATTGATATAAACAGTCTAGAAGAGGATATTATTACATGAATTATTTCCTTGAACTAGTCTATTTAAATGTTTTCTTTTAGAGATAGCATTTCAGCAGTAACATAAAATATTCAAGCAGATTTGTAGGCAATGATTGGGATAAGCTCTATGGTAAAAATATATTATTATAATTATTATTAGTAGTAGTATTATGATGAAGTGAAATCATGAGAGGAATAGGAGGTTTAGTTTAAGCTAATGCCGTCCTAATTAGATCCATTTCCAAACAAAGGAAATTTGTGATACTTGACATCCTTAAGCTATGGGTTTCAAGTAATCTGGGATCATTTTCAAAGTTTGTAATATTTCATTGAGAGTGTGTTAAGAGTTAGGTAATATGATAATATTCCTAGTCAGTCTAGATGGAGTGCCTTTAAGCCCGTCTTCATACTGTGCTTGATCTGAATTTTAAATCTTTATTCTTTAAAGTAAGACTGTAACTGGTGAGTTTGTTTGGATTATATAACATAGAATTTCCTAGCACAATATTACCTAATTGCATTTATAACTACATATTCTCTATCACTAGATCTCCATAGATTTAGAATCTTTTGGGTAATGGCTAAAATCCCTATAGATTTAGCATCTTTTGGGTCACGACTTTGTGTTTTCCCTATTTATTGTATTCTCCGGGGTATGTTCACTTTGTGTTTTCTCAGTTATGAATCTTGCATATTTAGGTTTTAGTGAATTTTGAGGATATGTAGATAGTAAATAATTTCAGTCTTATGGTTGGGTGGTTGAACTTGCATTTATTCTATTTTCATTTCTGATGTAAAATGCATGATGATTAACTTTATTTCACTTCTATAATTTTCATATCAAGAGCAAACTTTTGAACAGAACTGTATTACTTGTATTACTGGAGAAAGGAAATATTCTATCTTCATAGATAATGCTATATATGTTTCTAGATTTTAGAAAAGAATAAAATGTTTTGTTTAATGACTTGGATGGAAGAAGGCTTTATGATTTACTATGCATAAATGTTGTGAATTATAATTTAATAACTAGAGGATTGTATCATAGAAAAACTACAAAGATATTAAAGTATTCTAGGAGGAAGGCATTTGGTGCTTATGTATGCTTGATACTTAATGACTTAGTATGATTTCTACTGATTTATGATGTTTATGTTTGTTTGAAAACTTGAATCTACTGTAAGTGAATACTTAATGATGATCTTGTTCCTTTATGTGTTATTGTAACAAATGTAACCTTATGGTTGCAAGATTAGTCGTCTAAATTACGAAGTCTCTGCACTACGTGTACGTAGGCAAGGCCATCATAAGCTTCCGAGACATTAGATCGGACCTTAGGGCCTTAGGCTAGTCATGTTATGCAATTGATATTTGTTTTGTGTATTTAGAGACTTTGTCGAACTAATGTCTGCATTTAGTTGTGCAGTTACAGGTCTATTATCATACAAGATATTGCAGCTAAGGAAGAGTTTTTCCATCTTTGTGAGTGGATGATGAAATGACATCTATTGTAGTTTATTGTAATTGTATAAGAAGAGATTGTATTTTAAATTTCCATCTTCAATGAATGATGTTAAAATTATGTTTAGTCGAAATCTAAATTTTTAGTTAAATTTTCTTCTATCAACTTATTATATTTTTCAGTATTTCTTTCTACTTTAACAATTTTTATTATTATTTATTGATATTTCCTGAGTGGGCATTACAATGGTGCTTGGTTGTGACAGGATTGGGCAAGTCACACCGCTACTGCTCACCTACTAAGAAGAAAACACCTACAAACGAGGGGCTTCAGCCAAGAAGGCCTGACGAAGAAAAACGTTGTGGGTTCTATTAAACTGCAAACCCGCAATGCTATAATCTCACATTAATGCCATGTCCAAGAGTATCTGACGAGGGTCATTTAAATGACATGTGACTTTTTCTAACACGGTTTTTTTCCAACGTGAGAACAATTGACGAGTTTTGAAAAAAAATGCTGATGAAATATCACTGACGAAATTGAGAAACCCTTCAATCGTCTTGTACAAGTCTAACAAAATGTCAACTGTTGATTTCTAAAAATAGAACTCACTCTCACATAGAAAACACCATAAAAATATTTTTTGATTCAATATTATATTACAAGCAGGTGTAACTTAGTCAACTCCTATACCATTATAGGACCCCACTCCATTATAAGTCCCCTAGAATTCTTGTTTCATGGGGGAAGTGACCCCACCCAAAATTACCCCGCCATCATTTCCACGGCCATTTTAATGAATGCCTTTTTTTTTAGGGGGTGTGCAATTGCAAAGCCCCTAGCCTTTCTACATCATTAGCACATTGAAACAAGAGCTGTGCAGCAGTAGGAGTCCCTGCCAAATGCTGCCAGCATAGAGCAAGAAAAGAGCATGAAAAAAATAGGTGTTTAAAAGTTAAATTATGTTTAATTGAAAAAAACTATTGGATAACTTAAAAGAATAATTTCCAAGAAATAGATTTATAATGGATCCTAATTAAGGTAAATATAATAAAAGGACCAGGTGTCACAATTCATGAAAGAGGTTTACTAGGTGTAGGAGCCCTTGAAAGCCATGAGAATGAAGAAGGAAGCTATAAGCCATTGAGTAGGGATGTAAGAAGCGAGTTACATTAAAGTATTGAACACCTTTACCATATCTTGCAGAGAACAAAACACTACAAGTTGTCTTCAAGTAATGTATGTATTTCATCAGACAGGTGTGAAGTCATGTATGCATGCCTATGATTTTAAAGACCATCAAATTGTCCAACAAGAGATCATCTTATATAGTTTTGAAGGTTTAATCACTAATGTTCATAAGCCCTATGTATTTGGTTTTGGATCCCATCACTAATTCCAAGCCATACCAAGAATGCCATAGGTCTGATAGTTTCTTTATAAAGTCTACATGATAATCATGAGGTTGAAGGGTCAAGATGTAACTAGTCTTCATTAGATATTCACACAAATATGACACTTATTTTTTCTGTGTAAAAAACAATTTTTCTAGAATTAAATCTTTTTAAATGTAAAGAGTAGAAAAATCCATGAAACGAATAACAGTCATTTATGTCATAAGTGATGGAGAATCTATTTCTGTCAAGAATGCAGACAACAATAAGCTTAGAAATATTACAAAGGATCAAGAATCATTATGTAGATTCAAAATATATTTTTACTTAGTTTGAGGCTACAAGCCTGACTTTGGTGTAAAGAATGGTCAAGATCTTAACCAAGGCATACTTTTGAAGAGGAATTCATGAAGAGTACATATTGCCTGAATGCCAATATTGCTCTGCACATTGCCTATACTCCAAACAAACTGTGTAGATGCTAGATTGGTGTACATATACTGAAATTGGAAGATATGATTACTTAAAATCTTCATATTTTCACCTTATTAAAAATACACTGAGCTTTTACAAGATCTTAACCAAGGCATACTTTTGAAGAGGAATTCATGAAGAGTACATATTGCCTGAATGCCAATATTGCTCTGCACATTGCCTGAACTCCAAACAAACTGTGTAGATGCCAGATTGGTGTACATATACTGAAATTGGAAGATATGATTACTTAAAATCTTCAGATTTTCACCTTATTAAAAATACACTGAGCTTTTACAAAATGGAACCAAAAGCAAGTGTAGAGTTCTGAAGAGCTTATTTCTCGGCTAATTTGGACGTTATGGTCCTAGAAACAAGAATCAAGCTGCAAACCCGCCAAAAAGCTAGATAACTACAGAGACAAGCCATTTCAATAGTCACTATGAATAGACTTCAACAAACATGGAAGTGATGTTTAAAAGACAGGTGCATTAAATGTTTATGAAAGATATCAATCCAATCAAGCAACTACTTGTGGCACATTATGCATTAAGGATGAATGGAAAGATTACAAAAAATGTTGAAGCCTGAGGAAAAGCGATATTCACATCCAATGTCGATATCAATGTACGTAATTATCTATTTCTGTCTGTGAACCATAGAATCCATTGAAATTGTTTTCCGAGAACTTAAATGGATTCATATTTACTTGTACCTCTTTAGAAAAATTTTTTGCAAACTTAGGTTTCCAGTTTTAAAAAAATATCTGTACAATTATATTTCTGATTTGCATATTGTTTTCAAGAATCTACAATTTCGAGACATGTTCTTTGGTATTTACTGATATTTTTTCCATTAAGTTGTGCATTTCATGTACATAAATATAACAATTTTTAGTCCTGAACTTGGCCATTGTCATAAATGACATAGAAGTCATTGTGTCATGTTTGGAGAATTAGTAGGGTCATGCAACTGCTGTCTAGTCACACATATGATGGAATGCTTTAAATTAGAAGTCTTTTGAAATGTTCATTTCTATATTGGAGTCGGAGAGGTACAATGAAGCAATTGATTATTTAGCATGATGAAAAATTCGTAATGCCCTTAGGAATAGATGATACTGTAATGAAAAACATGTTGGAAGAGAATAGCCTCTGAATGCACTATTCATGCAAAGTTCAATGCATTACCTGTTCTTGAGACTATTTATTAGAATTTAGGATCTTACAAGCACAAAAACCACATAAACATCACGCAACGAGATGAATAAGTTTGAATATATTGATATGCAGATATAATAGAGGTGGGCAGAAGATCACATAAAGATCGAGAAATGGGAAGAAAATTATTTGAGTTTACTGATATCAAACTATAATAGTCAGAAGCAAAAATGGCTCCCAAGACCATTGTTCTTCCCACAACATATTTTTTGTAAAAAAATGTATACACTCAAAATTCTTTAATGGCGATTCAACTGCCTGGTAACCTTTACATGATAATTGCAATCATATCATCACATTGAAGTTTGCATGATGCTCCAAGGTTGTCAACTTACACCATTATTATGCTTACAGATTGCACAAAAGTTGGCTACATTGGACCAATTTATACACGAACACTTTTGGATTACAAGTCACCATGTTCCTTTAGGTCAAGAGGATCTCAATACACCATCTATTTCCATTTCAGTTCCATGGAAAACCTAAGATCTCAAACCACGGCTCTAAGCTATAGTTGTTCAACATGAGAGCATATATACCTGGGAATGCTCTGTCCAGCAATCACAATCCCAACCTCCCAGTTTATACTAAATGCTATGCAGACACTATAAGAGATGTCATCTTTTTAAACCTACTTGAGATCTCCATTGCACCAACCAAGGATTTGTTGAATGTTCCACTAGCTTAGAATCATTCAAAAAACACCATGTCGTCATGAGTAAATGCATACACAGCCTTTGATCTTCAGATCAATATTTTAGACACACTAGGATTCAGATATGTATTCAGACTCAACCAATCCTGTTATGTATCTAACCCTGTTAATACTATAACAATTACAAACCCAATTGTAATATGATAATTATACAAGAATTAATTGATTTTGCACGGTTAACGTTCATTAATAAAACCAAAATCTACCTAGAGTTTGGTCGGAGTAGTGATTATTCAATTACATATAAAACCTAGGTTGGATTTCCAGTGGAAATCGACTTGAGCTGACAAATCAAATACGCCAGAAAAAATTTGTTCACATGAATTGGGCTGGAAAATTATTCACATCAGAAAGAGAAATTTTAAAAAGAAAGATCCAAATAAAATGTTTCTAAGCCAACTTATATCATTTGAAAACCCAGATCGTAGAAATTGAAGGGAGAAAATTACTTACAGATATGATATGAGCATCTGTCTAAGGAGTGGAAATATGCAAAAATACATTCATAAAAATACCCTAATTTACTGAACATGGCCATGGAAATACATGTAATTGGGTACCCAATGATCTAAACAAGAATCCTCAGGAAAACAAATTAGTGTTTTTCAGACTAGAATTTCAAAGAAGCCATTGATACTAATTCCCATGATGCCAGAATCACTGGATCTACAATGACTAGTTCCTAACAAGTGCAACTACAGATTCAATATATAGATGTGTTTTATATATAATATTAATTGGCCATAAATTCAATCAAGGCATTTATAATATTGCAATCTATCTACAAACAAGATGCTTTGCTTAGTAAAATGTAGATAACACAGAATCTCAATCACTCTGCTAAAATACTAACATAAATTGAGATTGAAGATCCCAATGCTCCTTTGCTTGTTTAACTCTTTATGCTCGCCCTGTCTGCAATTTTTCATTTCAATAGCCCCTGCACCTGTATAGTTGTCTGTTGCATTATATCTGGGTTATAAAATAGTAGCATTTCACTTAATCATTGTATACCCTATTTTGAACTCTCAAATCTAATGGCATAGACTTTTTATCCAAAAGAAAAGATAAGAGCATACGGAATGGATATAACATAGAAGAAAACTACAAAGCCAAAGGAAAGTGGCTTTAAAATATCCTTTATAAAAATATTTGGATATATGGATACAAGTTGATCAGTGCACAAAATAGTATCGAACCAGCGCAAGTGGACAAGAAAGTTAAAGCGTGAATTGCTGAAAAAATCATAATAGGATTTAGATTAAAGAAGAAGAAATTGTAAGTATGATTATGGTAAAACTTTGGAACAATCAGCAACTTGTTGCTATTGGACTGGATGCTTCCGGGTCTTGTTGGCTTTCATAGCAATTTTTATACTCTTTGCAGAAGTAAAACACAAAATTTAAATGCACTCATAAATTCAGAACAAAACAATATTAAATAATAAACAAGAACAGATAGGAGTATACTCACAGACTATATCTATTGCAAGCAGAACATGATCTTCATATCCAGGTGGATGCTCAGCTGTCTTAGAACCAACACAGCCCATAACAAAATCTAAAATCTAAAATCTTATAAGTCTCAGAGCAAGTTAACAGTGTTCTGGTACTATGAATTTGAGTAAATAGAACACAGTTTTTTTAAGTGTTGGAATGGAACATCGATGCATGATAATCTTTCAACAAGATCTTCACAAATACAAATCTTCAATTGCTTAAAAAATCTCATTGTGGGAAGACATGCCAAAGCACATACCAAGACAGGCTTGAGCTATCAAAGATAAAGATTGACTACAGTAAAAGCAAAAAGATTCAATTTGTCAACCTTAAGGCAACCTTTGAAATTAACACCACCCAATCCAAACTTGTTTTCAACAATCTACATTACTCCACATGCCAAATATTGTTCAATTTTATAGAGTCCGTTGAAAATTATATTGATGTTTCCCTTGAAGGAGAATGGCGAGTGATCATGTTGATGGGGACGGTTGTTGAATTAGCTGAGATCTATAAAGAATACTTTATGTTTATAGTTTTAAATGTTATTTTACCTGTTATGATTGACATATAGATATGTTATGTCCATTCAAGTATTTGCACTGCCTGGTTGTAATCACAAAATGGCTGCCATGTGAATGGAGCATTTTGTTATATTAGAAGCAAATCTAGTTTGTTTCTCCATGTTTGGTTGTTAAGGTCTTATAGGTCTATGTCAGCATTTATAGCATTAAGTTTTTTAAGAACAGATATAAGATGAGAGATTTAATCAAACAAATGGGTCATCAATTTTGCGCAAAAGTTTTTGCTCTCTATTTTATGTATTTTGCAGAATGACATACTTGAAAAAGAACCAAAATGGGGTCCTGTGATTCAAAAACTTTCGAGCACCTGCAAGATATTGGTCCAAAACATACCTTGTTCTAAACGTATTACATTCAGCAAGAGATGCACGGACACTGCAGATAAAACAGAGACGCAAGAGAAGCAATAATGCAACACAGCAATAAGGAAACTTTAGCACAGCTTTCTGTATATTCTACAGTAAGAATAAGGCCTCAATGTAGATATTCACTCAACCCATACCAGTACCAAACTGAGCGCTCTCTAATCTCTTATCTACTTGTTAAAATAGCAACATAGATAATCCCCTGCTACTACATATCTAAACTCAGTGGACTGATATGTCAAATAGCATTGGATCTGAGTTCTCATCTGCGAATTTTACACCATAAATGGACTCACTGCTAGGGCCATTGTCAGTGCTAAAGTCGCTCAATTTTTTGGGAAAGAGATTTTAATGTGCTGAAAGTTTGTCACCTCGCGCTAGCATGGACTGATGGATTTTAGAAATCTTTTTCTTTTGACTGAAATATTTGTTTCAGCTTATCCACAACATCTGCTTTACAGAAACTGACTGCAATTCAGCTCTTTCCTTTCAGCTGGCCAAAAAATGAAGCCATGGACATCTGGAAAACAATGGAAATAAAACCACTGGCTAAACATTTCACATTTCATTACAGAAAACATCAATAAATAACAAATAAACCCTATATTTTGTAACACAACAATATTTAGCCCTAAACCCTATCAAGAACTTCAACAACGGCGAGAAGGGATAGAAAAGAAGAGACCTCACTGAAAACAAAAGTGAAAGTGAAAAGATAGGTAAGGGTAAATGCAAAGAAATGGGGGACCAAAAAGTCACCACCATGTCCAAAAGCAAATCAAAACGCGAGCGTGTTCTAACGCGCTCGCGTTTTGCTTTGCATAAAAGCAAAAAAAACTCATTTCTCCTCACAGCTGCGACCATTGCAAGCTTAGTAGAAAAAAACTCAGGTGAAAGCGCAATTGCGTTGAAGAAAAGCCTATCCAATCAAGTGTAAGAGAGAAAATGACAAATTCATGATGCCACCTCACCGCCAAAGACGTCATCGAGTGAATTTGGAGGCTCCAGCACAGGAAGAAGGTAGGGTTTGACTAATTTTGTTAGTTTGAGAACAATTTTTGAGTTTTTCAATGTTTGATTTGTTTTTATATTGCATTTACAGTTATTGGGGAAAGAGAAAACCTAAATCCAACTGAGGAGGGTGAAAACAATCACCAAAACCCTCCAAACCCTCAAAACCCACCTTCACCTCCTTATAATGTAAGGGATAGTCAAGAAAACTACCTACGGATAATAGAAGAAAATAAGAAACATCTTCAAATTGTTATTCAAACCCTAAACAATCCAAGTGGAACCACTAATCGTAGGAGGGCACTTGCAAAATGACTAGAGGAGATTGTTTCCCACACAGATTCGGTGACAAAATAAATCACCGAATTCCAAGACTATGGGGAAAGGTGTCAGGCAATATTATGCTAACAAGTTGTCATATGAACAAGTCAAGAATGAAAAAATTACAAAATCTCAATTATGTGCACACTTTATTAATCCCAAAAATGGCCAAAGATTAGAATAAAGTTGCAAACGGTTGCCTATACATTGGTGTAGGAATGAAGAAATATCTCAAAACTTTTGGGATAAATAGTACATGGTCTTTGATGAGTGCCCATGCAACAATGATAAGGTACCACAATATTTCTTGAGGAAACTCCATTGCGAGTTCATCCTCTATAAGATTCTGAATTATTTTGACATTCGTGAGTTCCAGGGTAGAGGTGGTGGCTCTGCCCAAGATAGAGCCGGGGCTCAGCGAGATGAAAACTGTGTGCCTGTACCCCTGGTGAGGCCAGAACGTAGATCACTCCCTTTGGCTTTGAAAGAGAGTGTTGAGGTGGAGACATTACATTCATTGACTACTCTCACCCAAACTCTATCACAGCATGCCGATGATCTTACCCAGGCTGATGAGGGTGAGAGTAGTAGGCGTCATGTGTCCCTACATTTGTGCAGTTCATGTGGGAACCTATGTGATTATGGGATGCAGGACGCACGATAGGACTCTCGGCAAGATGCTGAGACACAGGGGCAGGATGCTGTGACGTAGGGGTGGGATCCATTGATGGAGGTATCCATATTGGATGAACTTGTTCTCAGTGACAATCTCTTACAACATACATTTGGTATTGGCTCTCAGGTAATTTGTTACAAATTTTATCTTGATTTAGTAAATTGTTATTTGAAATTTGTAATTAATTTTATATGATTATCTATATTATAAGTGAAAAATAATGTATGTAATTGTTTGCGCAATGAAATTCTAGGGTCAGAGTCTTCATCCTGCCTTCGTTAGTTGTCTATTGGTAGGTTATGAGAGGAGGTCAAGTCAGCAGGTATGTAATTTATCACATAATCATAATTATTGTAGATATGTCAATGGTAATATTATTTTGTGACAATTTGATGATTTCAACAGTCACCAACACCTCCACGGTTTCCTTGGTCCCCTGGACGCCAATCCACCACTTTTATGGAAGTAAATTTAACCATTTCTAATCATTATGCATTTTTAAAATAATGTTATGTATTTATTTTGGTCGAATAATCTTGAACTTGATTTTCAGATACTGAATGTGGAGACTCTTCCTCATCTTCGTGAGTCAGCACAAATATGCATTATTGAAGCCATGATGTCTTCAAATCCTTTGACCGAGGTATGAGCCAATAACATGAAAATGTCATAATTTTATATTTCTTGTTTTATCTCATGTCATTTGATGTACATAAATGATATTTATGTTTAGTCAATTTTGTTTCTTGATGCTTCTCACGTAGAGAGAGACAAGATGATGGAGAGTGATCATCAGGCGGTAGTAAGTGATCAATTACATATGTGATGTTATATATTTCATACATTTTCTATATTAATGTGCATATATTGTTTGATTGTATTAACAGGTGGAGCTGGATCGACTTCTGGCGAAGAGGTCTACTCGACGACAGAGAGAGGATGAATCACTGATTGGCTCTACATTTTCATGGTCAAGCAAGGGCTGCCGATTATTTCATAAAAGTCCATAGGAAACTAGTTTTTGGGACATTTTTTGTATACCTAGATGGCTTTGTATACATACTTTTGTATGAACTACCGATGTATATTTTTGAATATATGCTTGTATGGCTTTGTTTGGACATGCCTATATGGCTTTGTATATAAACTAGATGTTATGTTCATGACATTATGTATATGACAGTGTATATTAAATATTTAATATGATGATCAATTATCGTTACAGGAATTTGGTTTTACACGTGCCAATTGCATTTGCTTGAAAGTTTATAAATCATTTTTAAATAATCCATTTTGTGCATATCTTGCAATCATTGCATTATGTGGGACTGTTCATTTCTTTGAGGCATCATTTTAAACAGTTCATGCACCTTGTATATGCCTCCACACTTTCCATACAGTTCATGTGCCTTCATGAGGTGACATTTCTTTGGGGCATCATGCCAAATAGTTCATGTGCCTTGTCTATGCTTCCACACTTTGCATACATGTCTGCAACGGCAGCTGCAATTACAGCATGTGACAAATTTCCTATATCCTTTATGCTTTGATGGTCATCCATACAATGTTCCAAACATTCTATTTTGGTGTACAGATAGGGAGGATGTTGGCAAAGGTTGTGGAATTTGTCTTTACACATGCCAATTGCTTTTACTTGCTCAAAAGTTTATAAGGTCTTTTCAACAAATCCATTTCGTGCATATCTTGCAATCATTGCATTCCATGATACAACATTTCTTTGAGGCATCGTGTCAAATAGTTTGAACATTCGTTGTATATGCTTCCACACTTTGCATACATGTCTTGCAAGGTACTTACAACTATGACATTTTACAAAATTCCTATATCCTTTATGCTTTGATGCAAGATAACTCCATAGTGAAGGGTGGTTGATTTGTTTTGGTGGGGATGAGGGTGTAGAGGTGGGACGGGGTGTTGCAAGACATAGCATCACTAGGAAAAGGGTCTATGTTAACCATAGCATTGGTGGTCCAATAACATACCAATTAAACTTTTGTCTAAGAGGTGGAAATTATGTCAACCTATATTGTGAAAGAAGAAAGTCATGAAATGGCTCCCATAGGGAATAGCATTAGGTATTTAATTTTAGTCATGTACACAATGTCAAAAGTCATATTTCAAAGTTCATAATTAGTGGAATTAGTTTTAAGTGACGGGAGTTGGTTGTTGTGAGAAATAAGACAATATGGACTAGGTTGATAGTTGGTATGCATGTGACTTGTATGCATTTTAAATAGCACTCAATGAAAGATTTTAACCTTTTTTCATAAAGGCATAGCTTGTATTATAGACAGTCATGCTTAACTTGATTCAAATAGTGCCACGTTGCAATGTCATAGTGTTGCTTGATAATGACAAAGATGTTACTTATTGCCTGCCCAAACATGTTTTGTCTTTGCCTTTCCTTCTCTCTTAGCATTTGTAATGGCACCATTAAATTGAGTCCTTCAGCAATTACTTGGGAAGGATCTATGAAACTTTCTTATTATATGACTGGCTTTCTTTCGAGGAATGAATTTTCTTTTTTCACTTGGCTCAATAAAGTTGGCAGTGTGTCTATTCATCTAAATGTGCATTGAGATGTGCTTTCTAGGTCTTTTGAATTTTTGGACCAAGGAGATGGTATTTGTTGAAGAATAGTATGATTTTTCTTTATGTGGTCACATTCAATGCTCATTCACTAGCATGTTGGCAATTGGATTTTAGTGCTTTCTTTGGTGTATGATTTCAATGTTATTGTAGTCTTATAGCAATTAGGATGAGTAGGAAAGAGTTAATTTCAATCTTTGTTGGCACCTGAATTGTTCCTAGGATTTGTTGGCACAGTATGTCTTATATTTGGATGTATCAGACTGTGGACGACAGAAACAAGGAAGATTTGATGTGTTAGAGCCTAGTTTTTGTTTGTTTGTCATGAGCAATGATAGGTGGATGGAGAGAGAGGTCCTACAGGCCATGAACCATAGGTCTTGAACATCTTTGAAGGGTTGACACAAGTTAAGGCATGACTGTTCCAAGAGGTCTGATTTCACAGTCTTAGGGTGTAAGAGTTGAAAGCCCATGAATTGTTGCATTGTTGAGTCATCACATAGGAGTTGTTATGATCATTTAAACACCAATTCAAGCCTACCCCATGACAAGTACATTGTCCCAAGGTCTATTGGTTCAAAAGTCTAAAAAGAGTTTAATGTTGCGGTCCTATAGAGGTACACCTAGGGGCATAAATGAAGATGGTGTAAGAACACTTTGACATTTTGTGTTGTTGTCCTAAAGAAGGTCCTTCCTCTGCATCAAGATCCCACTTTGGTACAGGTAGAGAGCATGCAGTGTGGAATTTGGCTTTACACCCATTGATTTCTTTTTCTTTAAAGTTTCTAAAGCCATATCAACAAAACTATTTTGTGCATATCCTACAATCATGGCATTCCATGAGATTCCATTTCTTTAAGGCATCATGTCAAACTATCCACTTGCCTTCTCTATGCTTCCACATTTTGCATACATGTCTCCTACAACAGTTGCAACTACAACATCTTACAAAATTTCCATAGCCTTTATGATTTGATGGATGTCCATGTACTGTGTTCCAAATATCTTAGTTTGGCACTAGCAGAGAGGATGTAGTCAAAGGTTGTGGATTTTAGCTTTACACCCACCAATTAGTTTTGCTTGAAAGTTTCTAAAGCATTATTTGCATATCCTACAACCATACCAATCCATGAGACCACATTTCTTTGAGGCATCATGTCAAACAGTTCACTCACCTTGTCTATGCTTCCGCGTTTTGCATACATGTCTTCTAGGACAGTTGCAACTAAAACATTTTTCAAAATTCCAATAGACCACATTTTTTTGAGGCATCATTCAATGCAACTACAACATTTGATAAAATTCCCATATGCATTTTCTAAGAATACATGAGATACTATATATTTCTATATGATTACCCTAATTAGTAAGAATTAATAAGAAAGAAGCATAATGGCAATAATTAGCATTCAAGGATTTCTAATAAAGACCTAGGGTTTGGGTGCCAATGGCAACTCACCAAACGCTCAGATCAATCTTTATTTGAAGAGATTTTATGATTTGGACTAATACAGATGCTTGGGTATCTCATGATCATATTGAGATCTAATCATTGCTTTGTTTCTTGTAGGGTTTGTTTCCATGCTTCTAATCATAATAATCAAGGTTATGGGACAACAAGGTAATGGAATAGCTCTTTTCATGTCATATGAGGAGATCATGGCCACAATACCATCAAGATGTTGTGAATTTCAACAACAAATTTCCATCTTTCCAAACCCTACCATCGTACACACTCAAGAAGGCTTCAGTTTCATGCAGTAGAAAGGTGCTAGGAGTGACATTTTGCGTTCCATAGCACATGGGGCTGAACGGACTATGCCAACACGTCAAGGTGGGCGGGTAAATGCTAGGGGAGGTCTCATTTCATGTGCCAAGTGCCTTAATCATTCGGGGCAGCATGCTACCGAAAAAGTCCCTTAAGATCCCTAAGATGAAAAAACTGCCAAACTTTGACGGAGTAGTTCTCAAAATTCATGGCAATTGGTAACATTTCGTTTAGACCTATAAGTGCATGTGAGGTCTGTCTACAATAACCTCTCTCGGTTTCGTTCAACTCCTGTCTGTTTGACCATGCCGAAATCAAATGCATTCTTGCAAAATGCTTCAATTCCATGCAGTGGAAAGGTTGCTATGTGCCATATTTTTTGTTCTGCTCATCATGGGGCCGAACCAACTATGCCAACATGTTTGGGTGGGCAAAATAAATGCTATGGGAGGTCTCGTTTTGTGCGCCAATTGTCTCAGTCGTTCCAAGCTACCGGTAAACATGAAAGGTGCTAGGTGTTGGTAGCTTGCAGGCCAGAATGATTGGAATGCTTGGTAGACAAAACGAGACCTTCCCTACCATTTACCCACCCACTTGGATGTGTTGGGGCAATTGTTTCACCCCCAAGACCTATGGAATGCAAAATTTCAATGTTAGCAACTTTCTACTTTGTCGATATCTTACAGTCTAGAACGACTAGGACACTTGACACATGAAATGAGACATTCCCTACTATTTACTCACCCACCCCGATGTGTTGGTGCAGTTGGTTCAACCTCACGATGAGCAGAACAGAAAATAAGGCACTGGCAACCTTTCCACTGTATGAAATTGAAGCATTTTGCAAGAATGTGTTTGATTTCGCCACGATCAAATGGATATGACTTGAATGAAACCAAGAGAGATTATTGTAGACAGATGCCACATGTAGTTGTAGATCAAAATGAAATGTTCCCAGCTACCACGAATTCTGAGAACTGCTCCGTCAAAGTTTGGCAGTTTTTTCATCTTAGGGATCTTAAGGGACTTTGCCAGTAGCCTATTGCCCCGAATGATTGGGGCACTTCACACATGAAATGAGACCTCCCCTAGCATTTACCCGCCCACCCCAATGTTTTTACATAGTCCATTCGGCCCCACGAGCTATGGAATGCAAAATGTCACTCCTAGCATCTTTCTACTGCATGAAATTGAAGCATTTTGCAAGAATGCATTTGATTTTGGCACCGTCAAATGGACTGGACTTGACCAAAATTGAGAGAGGTTATTGTGGACGGACCCCACATGCACCTGTAGTTCAAACGAAACGTTCCCAGCTACCACAAATTTTGAGAACTGCTCCATCAAAGTTTGGTAGTTTTTGCATCTTAGGGATCTTAAGGGACTTTGCTGGTAGCCTACTACCCTGAACGATTGGGTCACTTGGCTTACCCACCCATCCTAACGTGTTGGTACAGTCCGTTTGGTCTCATGAGCTATGGAATGCAAAATGTCACTCCTAGCACCTTTATACTGCATGAAACTGAAGCATTTTGCAAGAATGTGTTTAATTTCGGCACTGTTAAACGGACTGGATTTGACCAAAACTAAGAGAGGTTATTGTGGACGGACCCCACATGCACTTGTAAGTCCAAACAAAATGTTCCCTGCTTCCATGAATTATGAGAACTGCTCTGTCAAAGTTTGGTAGTTTTTGTGTCTTAGGGATCTTAAGGGACTTTGCCGGTAGCCTGCTGCCCCGAACGACTGGGGCGCTTGGCACACAAAATGAGACCTCCCCTGACATTTACCCACCCACCCTGACGCGTTGGCAAAGTCCATTCGGCTCCATGAGATATGGAATGCAAAATGTCACTCCTAGCACCTTTCCACTACATGAAACTAAAGCATTTTGCAAGAATGCATTTGATTTCGGCACAGTCAAATGGACTAGAGTTGACCAAAACTGAGAGAGGTTATTGTGGATGGACCCCACATGCACCTGTAGGTCCAAACAAAATGTTCCCAACTACCACAAATTTTGAGAAAACCTCTGTCAAAGTTTGGCAGTTTTTCTATCTTAGGGATCTTAAGGGACTTTGTCGGTAGCTTGCTGCCTCGAACGATTGAGGTGTTTAACACCATATTTTGTGATCAACATCAACATCATGAGGACACTGAAGAAATCTTTGACACATGAAAACACTGAGAACACTGAAGACATGGAGGACAAAGAAGCATGAAGACATGAACAAACTCATGTCATGAGGAAGAACCACAACCCAATCCAACAAGTGTTTTTATATCACAAAACCCAAACACATATCTTGAAAGCATAATAGTATCATCAAACAATAGACAACCAATAGACATGCATAATTATGTATTCCTTACTTTCAAGCAAATGCAATTGGCACGTGTAAAACCTAATTCATGTAAGGATAATTGGTCATCATATCAAATATTTAATATAAACTGTAATATACATAATGTCATGAACATAGCATCTAGTTTACAAACAAAGCCATATAGGCATGTCCAAACAAAGCCATACAGGCATATATACAAAAATATACATCTATAACGTACAAAAGTATGTACATACAAAGCCATCTAGGCATACAAAAAATGTCTCAAAAACTAGTTTCCTATGGACTTTTATGAAATAATTAGCGGCCCTTGCTTGACCGTGAAGATGGAGATCCAATATGTGACTCATCGTCTATTACATCCCTAATTTTGGCTTTTTTTTTACTTTTTACTTTTACATGGATAGAAGTGAATCTATTGGATAAATACTTTGACGTTGGGTTAAATGTCATTGGAAATTATTGATTTTATTGAATATTAGTTATGTGATTAAATGCAATGCATATGAGGTAATGATTTAGTAATTTATGTTATGAGAATTTGGTTTATTATTCATAAGGTTTATGAACGGACTAACGATGCACTGATCATAATATGGTGATTGCAAGTTATATGTAGGATAATAGGTTCTTAATGACTCTCTGGGAAAGAGAGAGAGAGAGAGAGAGAGAGAGTATCTTCTGAGGAGAGGAGAATAGACCTTGGGTTATAAATGGTCATTTGTCAAATGAGTATAGTGTTCAAATAGTTAAATAACTCTAGATGATTGAGGTAAGTTGTG
Source organism: Cunninghamia lanceolata (assembly GCA_027924645.1). NCBI lineage: Eukaryota > Viridiplantae > Streptophyta > Pinopsida > Cupressales > Cupressaceae > Cunninghamia > Cunninghamia lanceolata. Next base: position 2,210,583 of record BSBN01001102.1, read on the forward strand.
TTTTATTGGTTAATTCTTGGATCGACTCGACAGGTTGTCGATGTCTTTAAGATTATTTTTTGGGTTAGTTGTGTGTCAACCTTGTCTTTTTGTGGAAAATGACGTTGTCAGGATAGAACATTAGTCGTTTACAACTAACACGACCTTTCTTCGATCATATTGCAAATAGTTGTGTTTGTGTCATCAAAATGTAGATGGTTAAATTGTTGACATTTAATGTCATATGTACTATCTTGGTAAGTCAAGTTGACATAAAGAAGTGTGTCATCGTGAAGGGGAATTGAACTCGACCCTATCACGTTTTTGCGATAGTCTTTCATCACATTACTATTTGAATCTTGAATGAAGTCATAAATATGGTTCATGACTACTATTATTATTAATATGTTTAATATTTTGAGTAACCACCTTTTCTAACAATTATGTTGTGGTCATCTTTGTAATTGTCTTCCTTAGAGTCATTATTTTCTAAATGAACCATGATGGGAGTTTAGTGGTAATTATTATACCACGATATCTTTGGCATATAACTTGGAGTGGCCGTAGGTAATGCTTATCAAAATCGAGCCTCATCATAAAAGAAGTTGTTTTAACAAACACTTATTTATGGTTTAATAAAACCTTGAGTCGTGTTCATTATGGCGTCAAACTTTGTGGAGTGAGGGTGGTAATTCATCTTCACGTATGGATCCCCACATTAGCATTATCAAACCTAATAAGTTCTATTAAGTGGAGTTTCCACGTATTAATAGTGATATGTTATAACTGTCTGACAGAGGGCGTTTATTCCTATTTTTTTTGTTTACAAAAGTGATTCACTAACAGAGTCGTGAGGGCTGTATTGTAGGAGCAAATAAAGACACTTGTTGGAAATGTTGCGGCCTTTGGAGGTGATTTTTTATGCAGAGGACCCAGGACTGAGAAGAACACCTCAAAACTCAAGGAAATGGCTCTCAAGGTTCACTATTTTTTAATAGAGATTAGACTTCTCATAAGGAAGGGCTTTAACACAACAACTATACATGTTCATGACACAAAAGTGAGTAGACTTTAGGACACATATCTCAGGACTCCTAACTCAATCTAATATTCCATCATATCCACTGTGTAGGACCTACAGGACAGCAGTCTCTATTATGCCTTTCATAGACAGTCACAACATTTCTGCTTCATTAGAAAGACAGTCACAGTATCCTCCTTGGAATGATCTCCATTAAGACAAACTCAATCTCATACAACATGCTAAATCAATAACATGCCAAACATATCTAATGTCTTCCTTGACAAATCAACAACCTATCAAATCTAACTAATACCTTCTTTGTGGTAATTGTTTTCAATGAGGACTGATAGAGTCTGATGTAGGCAGAATGAATAGGTTTCATGGAGGAGTTTGTCTTACCTTCTATCATAGGATCATTGCTAGATCCAGAGCATCTTGTATTAGTGAAAATGACTGGCATTTCACAAAATTTCCACTTCCACAGTCGATGGCCATCACCTAGTTGCTGTTGTTCTTCTCTAAGTCCCAACACATGGTCTTGTTGGGTTATCTACTTGGCAAATTCAGTCCAAACCATTCTCCTGCCCCCAAAACCTTCACAGCCTTTGCACTATCTATTATACAATCTATTCCACTGATCATAAATAGAAAAGATCAGTAGAATGAAGAGAAATCCATCAAGTTGTTCAGGAAAAGCCCTAACTCAGGGTTTAAAACAGTCAATGGAAAATCAACGATTTCTTCCACCTAGTTTACTATCAAATCTCTAATCAACGTTCAAACTAAAGATGCTTCACTCTATTATCCATCCAAGATGCTATTGGGCTCTGACTATTCCGTACAGAGCCAAGTACAGACTGTTCTATAGCAAAATACAGAAAAACAACAGAAAAAAAATAGAAAATCAGTTTGTTATTGCTTTTAGAACATACTACACTTCTCCAAAATCATCTCTCCTTCAAGGAACAACCTCTAAGGCCTTTTTAAGCCTGCACCACACTTGGTAACTACTTGGAAGTAGTGTTTGGAACGATGGGGGGGAAGTTTTATAACTATCTTTCCTCCATCACTGCCTTTAGTTACTTGTTATTGTGATTACAAGTTGTTATCTCTATTTTAAGGGGTGTATCCTATTCTTACAAGGATAACTAGTCTTTGACAAAACTTGTCATGTCTTCTAACACTTACAACCATGAGGATTGCCTCCTATATACCTTGGGGAGGCTTACAAATGTAATGAAACATATGACTGCCTTTTACAATATGACTGTCCTCCTTAGGACTTACAACATGACAATAGTTTTAGTTTTTTGGACATAGTCCTTTTACAATCATGGCATTCAAGCCTTATTACAACATGGAGAAGGTCTCAAGGACCTTATTGAACTAAAACAAACTACTTGAAGATCAAGCAAAACCTAGATATCTTGGTGCTCCTGCACCAATTTTTAACTATTTAGTAGTGGAGTCTTAATGACTAATAGTTGTGGAGAATAGGGAACCGACTCATAGCTGAGTCATACTCATAGCTAAGTCATGTAGAGCTTTAAAAGGGACGACTCTCTTTGAGTCAGGAGGAGGAGAGCACTCTGAAAATGGTAGGAAAAGCTTGGGAATTTCAGTTAATAAGCAGAACAAAGGGTGATAACATTGTACTCAGCGAAGGGATAGGCTACGAGCCGTTAGCTATCTGTGACAAGGTAGAACGTAGTAGGAAGAATATGCAAACATTTAGACCAGGTTCTTTTCCTTATTTGATACATATTGCATTGTATTTGATAATTATTTTTATATCCTAGTTTCTTCGAAGCTATGAATCGTTGTTCGTGTCCAATAAGGCTGACTCTTGTAAGATAGAGAGCCTCTATGATAAGATATGTCTATGTCTGTCATAACTGTATACCCTTTTAGTTTTTCAACGAAGGTTTGAATGAATGATCGAAACACTTCTTTTGTTCTATTTTAGTAAATGATATGTATATCGATATATATATACGAGCTTAGTTGAGTATAAGTTTTAGGGCAAAGATAGTTAAATGTTAAAATCGATGAGAGCCTTTGATAACTACTCTCGTATGATAACATCGAACAAATATAGCATGGTGATGTGTTATCAATTTATATGAGACTATACATCTTAACTTGAGTATAAGTTTAAGTAGGAAACATTACATGATAATCAACGTAAGTCATAGAATATTATAGACATCATAATCTTTTGTACTTTTAGAACCATCAGTCTATTTATACTTTTTATGTGAACAAGGCTTCACGTTCTATTGAGTAAACTTATTATGAGTAATAATGCTAAGCTTCTAGTAATCATCTTATAGTCTTTTCTTTTACATCCTTTGATATTAAGTTATTCAAAAATGATGTGGAATATGATTAGAGACCATTGTTTAGCTTTTAACTAGGGTTGTCTCTTATATAAGAGTTAGAATTTCTTGGAAAGATTATAATGACCTCATAGACGAAAAGACTAGAGGACTTTCACTTATTTAAATCACGGATCCTTTCTAGAATATGAAATTTTATTATCCCGTTATTATGGTATAAGGGGAATAAGACCTTAGTAATTATGGTTATTTAAAATGGAAACTAGTTTAAGTATTTGAACTTAGTCAAACCTTATGATAATTTTATTTAAGTTTTCTTTAAGGAAGATTAAGTATGGAAACTAGTTTAAGTATTTGAACTTAGTCAAACCTTATGATTATTTTATTTAAGTTTTCTTTAAGGAAGATTAATCTAGTTGATAAAGCTTGAGCAAGCCCTTAGTGGATAGATTAACGATAATTAATCTTCTTTCTAGTTAAGAATTGTGAAACCTAGAAATGACCTTATAGTCGAAATAATACCTAGGATGAATCTTTTTTTTGTGTATTATATTATTATCTTATGGGAATATATGTTTGTTATTCCATTAGGATGGAATAGGATAGACCAAAACCTAAACTTGACCCAATAGGGAAATTTTATATACTAAACCTTCATGATCACTAAATAGATCGACAACGAAGGGGCAAGTACTCTAACTATGAATGTTTATTCTTACTTGACAAAGAAGAATTTGTAAGTCTTTAGATGTCTCAAAAATAGTATTCTCTTACTCTTAGAAATCTTTAGTTTCAAATGGATATTAATATCATTAGGAGAAAACTTTGCTCAAGGGATGTTCAAAGTGAGTGGATTTCCCTACATCAACTCAGATGAAAACACTCATTTATTTTTGACTCTATATAGTTTAGTATGCTAAAAGAGAGTACTTAAACATGTTTTCAAGAAGATAGTAAACTGAGAAAGTCTATCACCATTTTGGAATCAAATCGAATCTAGTCATAGTCTAGTCATGAGTAAATCCTTTGGTTAGCTATAGCTAAGGTTTTCTTCTAAATGGGAAATAGTCTTATTTTAAAAGATTGAAATGACCTCTTAGTCGAAAGAAGACTAGGGCATAATCATTTTATTAAATACACCTTTCTTTCTTAGATTAGAATGTTTGTAAATCCACTATCATGGGAAAGGAAAGGCAAACCCTAAAGTGACTTAGTAGGGCAAAATTAGTATTGTATCTTTAAGAATACTTCTTGTCTTAGCTATTTCTTTATAGATTGATAATGAAGGGACATATACCCTAATTATGATAGTTATTTGTAAAAATGGAATACTCTCCTAAAATAATAATGTTTATCATTGGTTTGATAACCTATTAGATTGTTTATAAATTGACTTAAAGTTCTTTATGTGTCAATAAGTTTTGGGATCTCGGGTTTTGCAAAGATGTAATTAGTATCCTAGTATAAAGAGGTTTAATCCATAAGACCTATGGAACAATGACATTGTTTGTAATCTTGTCTAAGTTGGGAAGACTAGAACATTGAAGTTGTCAGGACTATATAGTTAAACATAGTTGACCAAGTCAAACTGTAGGAATATGATAGTATCCAAGTCAAGTTGGGGTTGGTGAACATTATGACCACATTCATTGTGAATGTCTATTCATATTGAATCTTTGGCCAAAGTAATGCATACGTCTCTGCGTGCATTGCCGGTTCACCGTATCTAGATTGCATAACCTATTGGAATGATCTTACTTAGCTAGAGGGTATCTAGGGTTGTATGATCAATAGAGTTATGTAGGATACAACACTATGTACTCAAATGGCAAATTACCGTTGGTCACCTTTGGTCTATGCTCTTCATGAAGGGTAGGGCTACTTCCTATGTGGAAGATGTGTGGGAGACTGCCAGTCTGTGGTTGGAAACTTAGGCTTCCTATGCAAAATTCTAGGAGGCATTTTAATTGGTAAAGTAGACTCAACATTAGGAATTTCTTCAATATTTACTTGAGATGGGATAGATGACGTACCTTCAATTGGAGGTGAAAAAGATGAAAATGATGTACCTTCAACTTGAGGTGTGAATGATGGCGTGCCACCAACTTGAGAAGAAAATACAGATGTACCTTCTACTTCACCTATGAAAAATGGAGTGTGTCCAATTTGAGAAGATAATGATGGTGTTCCTTCAACTTGACTTGTGGACGATGGAGTGCCTCCAACTTGGAGATTCTCTTTCCTCATTGCACGGAGGTTTTGCATTTCTTCCCTTTGTGTTGCCAATTCCATCTCTCTCTTGCCTTCATTAGATGTGTCATGTTCCTCTTCAATTGGCAATGGTGGAATGTCTTCTTGTATGGTTGACAATTTCCTACTTTCCCAAATTTGCCTCATTCTCTCTTTTCCTCTCATTCTCAGCTTCACGTTCTTCTAGTGTTAGAGTCTTTGCTTGTTTCCTCAGCATGATGATGATTTTTACACGCATGATGAATAAGACAATGATAATTAGAACCTTTATAATGATAATCAATAATGGTCACAATGAAAAAATACAAAATAAGTTATCATGTTTGGTGATTTGCATCACTTTAGGAGCTCCAATTTCATGAAATTCATCATTGTCCTTGTTTATTAAGATATGATAGACCATGATCAAATTTGAATCATAAATAGGACAAAAATCATTAAAAGATATGATAGACCAAAAAACTGTCCCTAAAAGAACTCAAATTCCTTGAATTGACAACATCAAGATCATGAGAAAAATCCACTAATTCTTGCTTATGTTCATGTGTGAGCATTTCTTGGGCTAGGGAAGTATCATGGAGGTATCTAAAATACTTTTGAACTCATCCAAATGCACAAATATCGTGCACCTCCCCTTGTGGTGAAAGACTAGCTTGATTTATACCCATTTTCTCAACCAAATCAACAACTTGTTCTTCATGTTCATGGCTGTTGTAGGTTTGATAAAAAGTCATTTTTATGATGCCTAGGTTTTCCTAGACATGCATAAGGTTAGTAACTTCTAAAAAATCATTCTATAGTTCATTTTCTTGACCCATGAAAAAAGTTATAACCGTTGTCCCAAAGTCTAGAGGAAGACGTGTGAAGACAAAAAATCATGACTTGAATGAATCCCTTTGTGAGTAGTTTCAAATGGGGCATGGGTAATTAATTAAACCCTAACTGTGAAGAATATCATTATGAATAAAAGAGGAATGTGGATTTGGGAGGTCATCAAGATGTTGTCTCAGTAAGGATAATCTAGTGCAGGAGCACCCTCTTCGTCAAATGTTCAAACTTTGGGTTATGTCTTATTTTGTGTTGTTTCACGTTAATAAGCTCATTTTGGGCCATAGATGATCATTTGAAGTCATTGTGGAAAGTTTGGATTCAATTGGTTAAAAGATGTAAAAGTTGCTATTTGTTGTCAATGTTGTCAATGATAACTTTTCTATGTGATGAACCAATTTGCAAAGTTGTTTCAAAAGTTTGTTGGGGTCGGTTGAATGGTGATATGTGTTGTAGTGGCCAAAAGGGTATCTCAAACTGGTCTCACTTTCTGAATGTCAAGTCTGCTCCAAAAGTTATGTCCAAAAAGGCCTTCTTGAAAGGCTACAAGGATCAATGGTAGTTTGAGAAGGAAAGCCAATAGATAATGACTAAGGGTTCTTGTGAGTGGTTGTTTAATTGTGTTTGATCATTTTATACCCATGCTCTACATCATAATCATTATGAGGACTAAATATATTGCATGCTATTAAAGTATTTGTTTAAGCTCTAAAATGAGAACCACTATACAAGGCTCGTGGGACTGTCAACAAATATGCTACGAATGTCATCTTATAAACCTCCAATTCTATTACAAAATGAAGATGGGGATTGTATTAAGTGTTTAATAGACTATTATGATGTGATTAAAACTCACACATGTTATCATCAAGATGCCAGTCATAATCATTGTAACACTTGGTAGGTATTTATGTGATCATGTTATCATGTTACAATAAAGAATTACCAACAGCCATACGATAGTCCCTAGATGACTGTCATTAACCCTCACGATTGTCATGAGACATTTACCCAAGGTGAGCCTATTTAGCATCAGGGAATTAGCCAACATGTCTCACAAGATGTTAAACTTTGTAGAAGGATTATCATGAAGGCAACTAGAAGGTAAGGGAAAGGGTTGTCATACCAAAGTCACTGAGAATGATGGGATAGTTATGCATATCTCTTCCATAATAGTTGAAAATGGACATCTTCATAACCATCCATACTCTAATGGATTGGCAAGGTTGCCAATGAGTTGTGAAGCACACACACAAGTAAGGGTAATAAGTATGGACCAATAAGGATATAATAAATCTCTCATTTGATGGTTGCCCCCTATGCACATGATAACATTTTCTTCTAAACTTAGACCTACCTCAGTGACCTAAGTGATGTATGTGCAAGGATAGTGATAGGAAGGGGATATTTTTATGAGGATGAGAGGATTTTGTGATGGAGGTGATGGGAATTTTTAACTAGTGACTGCCAACACCTTGTCTATATGGGATTGCCAAAACAATGGCAATACTGTGTATATTTTGTGCCCTAATTTCCATTTGGAGAAAATAAGAAGTTAGTTTTTAGTACAGGGGAGGGCTGCATATAGGGTATTTGGAAGGAAACCATAGCCTCAATCTCAAATTTGCTCGTGAAAGGCAACCTATCAAAATTCCATGATTTGGATTGTCCTAAGCAACATTTTGAAATTGTTTAGCAAATTGTCAATACCCTATCTATGAATAAATCTCTCCACACCTCAAGATTATTCTAGTGAAGTATGGGTCAAGTGAGTCATGAGATTCTACTTGAGCTTGTGAAATAAGGAAGAAGATTATCTTAATTATGAAGAGATGTCATTCAGCTACTCCCTAGTCATGCTTTAATTGTCACAACAATGGAAAAAAGGAAGACAGACTCGGGTGAGTGTAGGATCATGATGGGCCAAACACTACCCCTAAGTGGCAATGTAAATGTGAAAAATAGAATTAAGTGACTTCATGTCAAAAATTGAATGAGTTATCTACACAATCTAGAAATAAGGTAGTAATAAAAGTTGTAATAAATTGAATGTAGTTTATGGGCTACTACTTTTTTTTGAAATTTTTAAAAATACTTTGGTGAAAATTGGATATTTCAATGAAGCACTACTAAAATTTTCATAAAAACGTAAAAAGTAAGTGTCATTCCAGCCAACCTAAGTATGAGAAAAGGATAATATTTTTCCTCCATGATTTAGATTTAAGTGAAGGACACATTAGCGAATGTGACGCATATTTTTTTGAATTTTTTAAGTAAATAAATAATTATTTATGAATTTTTTACTATGACTTTTTAAAAATATTAAAAATTAATTTTCCAGCCAACCTAACTTGGTCAAAAATATATGAAACTCAAAATATTTAAATTTTAATGTATACCCAATAAATCCTAGAATGTGACGCATCTTTTGGATTTAAAAAAGGATTAATATGTTGAAAGTTATGGATGTTTTTCAATATGTATATCTATCAGGAAATCAGACGTAGCATGTGTAGAAAATTAATAATAATTACCTATTAAAATTTTTATGAAGCGTATATTATATTTTTAGAATTTTAATACCTTCCTCTATAAACCCTTTTCATTTGATTAAATTTAGTTACAAAAAAGTCTATCAGCTTCAAGGATGAAATTATGGGAAATTTCAGGATAACACTAAATGGGTGGTTTTCAAGTTACTTTGGCAAGTTTTGGGACTCCCACTTGCCTAAATATGAGGTAATCCTAAGGCATTTTTGGAGGAAATCCATATTGGATCTAGAAATATTAACATCATTTCCATCCAAATCTAAATATCAGTCTAAATATTAGGACCTTTTCATCCAACAAGTTTTTTCTCCATTGCCACTATTTGGCCCATCATGATCTTGCACTCACCCACTCATGAAATATGTTGTGAATAGTAGTGACAAAATTATGCTTTGGATTAGTGTAGAGAGTGAAGAAGGGATATCAAGAGACAATTATTGAAGTCAAGGCTCATTAATATGGCAATGCCAAACTCAAGTAGATAATCATGTGCATAAGCTAAATTGCCATAAAGGCCACTATGAAGAAGGAGACAGTCTACTGTCATAACCAACACAAGTAGGATAATCATGAATAGGTACAAATGCCTTGCTCAGGAGTGTTGTTGATCTTTGCAAGGAGAATGATGGTGACGATGGGTGTTGTAGAAAAATATCCTAGACAAGTTCATCGCATGGAGACATGATTGTCATATTCAAATGCAAATAAGACTATCATAGCTATGAGGGCAGTCATAACAGTCCTAACTATTGACTAAGACTATCACACCTAGTTCTAGAGACAACCATTATTGTTGATCACTTCATGCACATGATAATAACTTTATTCATAAGGTTCTAAGAGGATTATTTTAGAGATTTTCAATACAAACAAAAGGTCAAAGTTTGAAGAAGATTGACCAAGTGCTCATAAAGGATTGTCATGCCATAACTGATTTATTCAAAAGGATAGTCATATTCATGAAATTTGGATTGAGTTTGATTTCATTTGAGGTGGTGTGATGGAGTTTAATTATGTTCAATAAGTTTCACATACGACTATCCTAACACTGCAAACCATTGAAACACACATGAAGGAAATCTAAATTGTTGAAATATATAGTGTGCAATTCACAAAGTAGTCCTAGGGATAGCTGTCTAGGGTTAGTGATTAGATAATTATAGAATGATGAATCCACTATTACATGATGAATTATATGAACCATGACTTGACAGTGATGGAGATCCATGGAGAAAACCAAGGAGGACAAGATAAGACACGAAATTTGTGAAGTTGCCAATGGCAACAAATTTACCACCTAGATGTCCTTAACTAATCCATGATTACAAATGGATGTATTTTGGCTTCTATTGACTAAAAGTGACTTATTTACAATGAATATGATGCTCGGAATTATTTCTTGTAGGTCTAAGAAGTTCCAGAAACAAGTGGACATTAGGTAGAGCTATGTTAGAAACATGAATATTTGGAGACATACCTAGGACTGACATAAAAATCATTAAACTAATCTCTGTCATTTAGGGTATTGAAAGGTATATAGTCAATCAAGATAACCACCATCATGTGCTAACAAAGGACAATTAGGAAATTTTGAAATATTGTTGTGTCATGTGCATACAAATCATCATGAATAGGTGCATAAGGAATGTCTTAGCCCAAGACACTAAAGAGGTCTCCACATCCTCCAACCTTCTCCAAGAGAATTCATACTATGAAACATGCATGGAGAAGTTATCAAAAGGATACCTAAAAATTATGTCTAAATGATCAATAGAGACAAGTAGGATTGTCATATAGGGGGCATAGGATAGTCTAAGATTCAAGCTATCGCATGGTTCTATTGAATGAATTGAATTATGCATATTAAGGAATAAATCCTTCTATATCATCCTAGGGCAAAAATTAAGAGTCTTCCAAAATCAATTTTGGCTCCATTGATCATGAATATGAGTATGACAAACAATTGTTCACTAAAATTATTTTATGAAGTATTTGATATTGTTTTTCTCTTGTATAGCTGAAAATAGGTGAAATGAAGGCATGAAGGGCTGAAACAAGGTGGAAACATGAGGAATTTGGAGTCTCTTTGACTGAACTAACTAATATACCTAGACACATATATATCGTAGAACATAAAGACATAAAGAACATATATATGTGAATTAAAATGGACATAAGTTGAACATACCTTAGAATTCGATATTGTAGTTGATCAATTCTCCAAAATATGGCTTCAAAATCCTCAAATTCTTCTTTTTTGCAAGTTTGATTATGAATTCTATATAATTCTAGAATAGGATTAGTGAAATTTATGGAAAAAACAAACATATATCATCAAATTCAATTTATATATCAATGGTAATTAGCTTTGAAACAATATCACACATGAAACATGAAACTTTCAGTTTAAATAATCAAATTTTATCCAAAAACATGCAAAATCATTTCTTCTATGTTGAAAAAACAAAAAAGGTGGTGGATTGATATAAAAATGATTCTCAATAAGTCAAACAACATAAAAAGCATTTTCTTGTCTGATATACTGCATGAAAAGCAGGAATAACAGTCATGTGGGGTCTAAAACATGGATCCCACATGTTTTTTTACCATTTTCATGCTTCCCATAACGCGCTCGCGTTATAATGCGAGCATGTTCTGGGAAGCATGAAAACATAAAGGTTCATGCATGCAAAAATCATAACATTCTCAATGTAACTATGCATGTAATGCATCAAATAGGTAATCAAGTGACAATCCAAGAGTATCCCTAGACCCAACTATCCATGTGGTTCATGAAATAGAACTTGTTTATACTAGGAGGGACAAATGTAACCTTGTATATACATGGGAGTCTCTCTCTCTCTCTCTCTCTCTCTCTCTCTCTCTCTCTCTCTCTCTCTCTATATATATATATATATATATATATATATATATTTCTCTATCCTATATATAGAGAGAGGGACCGGGAGACATGGAGAGATAGAGAGGGACATGGACATGGATAGGGAGAGAGCCCAGGGACATCCAGAAAGAGATGGAGAGATAGAGATAGAGTTAGAGAAAGGAAAAAATATAGAAAGAGGGGCAAATAGAGAGATAGAGAGGGATAGGTGGAGATAGAGACAGGGAGAGGGAGAGATGGGGATTTAGATAGACAAAGGGGTCTATAGAGGGAGAAAGATAGAGATATGTATATATAGAGAGAGAGAGGGGAGATATAGGAAGATAGATCTAGCAAGGGAGAGATAGATAGGGAAATACAGAGAGAGAGGTAGAGAGGGATATATTAATAGATAGGGTTATGCGGATAGATAAAGATAGGGAAAGAGATGGAGAGATGTCTAGAGACATAGGGAGAGAGATTTCAAGAGGTAGAGGGATGAAGAGAGAGATAGAGACGAGGAGAGAGAGGTAGTTAGAGATAGATTAAGAGATAGGGATCCATATGTCTAAAGAGATAGAGATAGGGAAAGAGATCAAGAGATACAACTTCCAAATACATAAGGAGATAGATTTGAGGTAGAGGGATTGGGAGAGTGATAGAGAGGGGGAGTGAGATAGTGAGGGAGGGAGAGATAGAAAGGTAGAGTTAGAGAGAGGGGATCGAAAGAGAGAGAAAGATAGAGTTAGAGAGAGATATCTCTCCCAGGCTCAGTCTCCTCTATATCTCCCTATTCTCCTCTCTACCTAAACCATAAACCTAAACCTCTAAACCTTAATCCCTGACCCCTAAACCATAAACCCTAAACCCTAAATAATTCCCCTAAACCCTAACCCCTAACCCCTAAACCCCTAAACCATAAAACCTAGAAGCAACCCTAAACCTCTATCTCCCTATCTCTCCCAATCTCTATTGGTCCCCTCGCTCTATCTCTCTCTAAACCCTAACCCCTAAACTTGAGAAACCCTAACCCCTAAACCCTAAACTCTAAACTCGAGTATCCATAAACCCCTAAAGCCTAAATAATTCCCCTAAACCCTAAACCCTATTTACTTGAGCAACCCTAAACTCGTAAACCTCAAATAATGCCCTTGGCCCCTAAACCCTAAACTCGAGCAACCGGGATAAACACCTAAACATATAGGTCGATAGGGGATGACGGAGGATCAATGGGAAATGGATGTAGAATTCTTGGATCTTGATTAAATCATTATACTCATTGGGATGTAATTTGATAGGATCCAAGTTATTTGTTTGATTATCTATGTTTTCTTGGGGAACAAGTGTCTCATCATGGGATATTGATGGACAATGAATAGGACTAGCATGGGATGATGGATAGGGCTAATGGGATGATGGATAGGAGTGATGTGGGTTACTTGCTTGTGGATAAGATCTTGATCATAGATAATATCTTGATCACAGGAAGGATAAGCATGGATAGTGCAATATTAGAAATGGATAGGGTAAGGGGAGATGCATTGATATTCATTGAATTGGGGAGTAAGAGGTGGTGATGGGGGTTCACTAGGAGATGTTGGAGGGTTAATGATGGGATTGATGTATAGAGGGGTTGACCATGAGATGGTAAGGGAACCGAGATGGGGGGTATGTGCAAAAAGATGAGGAGCCAAAAAGTGGCCACATTGTTTTCAAAAAAAAATAATGCATAACGTGAGCGCGTTATTACTTCTTATAAATAAAAAAAAGCTTTTCACTTCATTTCATTTCTTTTTTCTCCTATATACCCGCGGCCTACAAACCCTAGGAAGCGCGCTCGCATTTTGGAAAACTCAATTCAACACAAAAATCTTTGCAATTCGTCACCAAAATGTCGCCACGACGTCAAGCACGCCAAAGGAGTGAGTTTTTTTTTTTTTTGTTTGAATTTGTTTCTAAATAGGTAGGTTTAGTTGATTTTTGATGTAAATTTTGTTAATTGTCAGGAAATGTTAATGCACCTCCTCCTCCTCCTCATCAAAAACCACAAAATCCTGTGGAACAACAACCTTCTCCATCCATTCCTCGACATGCCCCTAGAACACAAGAAAATATAATGGGGCAAATTGAAAATAACAAAAAATAAATTGAAGATATAATTGCAAGGTTGAAAGATCCTTCCACTTCAACTTTGCATAGGTCCACGCTTGCTGAATCTCTTAAATCTATGTTATCAAATGTAGATTCAATTAGCAAGCAAATATCTAGATGGATGGATAAGAGGAGAGAGTTTAGAGACTATTATGCAGACTAGCTATCATACCAAGATGTGAAAAAATTACAAATTACAAAATTAGACTTGTGTTCAATTTTCACAAACCCACAAACAAATCAACCTCCACCCATTACATGCAAGAGGTTCCCTATCCATTGGTGCAACAACCAAGCAATAAGGGACAATTTTGGGTAGAGGTGGTGGATGGTTTTTGACCATCCTCCATGCAATAATAATGAGGTCCCGCAATACTTTTTGAGGAAACTCTACTGCGAGTTTATCCTCAATAAAGTGCCAAACTATTTTGATATGTGGGACTTCCAGGATAGAGGTGGGGGGTCAACACAAGATAGACCAGGGGCACATGTTGACCCACGGCGGGCAATGAGATGAGTAATCAGCAGACCATCCCATGAGCATGTTTCTATCCCTTCCATTGTGAAGGAGAGTGTTGAAGTCAATACACTTCAGTCCATTAGTGCCTTGACCCAGAGCATCATAGAGCATGCCAGTCCTGTAGCACAGAGTGGGTTGGGAGATAGTGCGAGGAGTAGGGTCCCACCCCATGCTTGTCAGACTTGCGGGTCAGCCTATGGTTATGACCCCATGGATAGTCAAGACGCAGGTGCACAGGTTACATCTGCAACTGACCAGATGGTGATGACAGATACCCTCCTGAGTGAGACTTTCGGCCTTGATACTCAGGTAAATATTAGCAAGTTTATTGAATTTAATTTATTAAATTTCATTTTTGAAATGCAAGATTAACTAATTTAGTTTGATGATTTTAATTAAATTTTAGGGTCATAGCATTGATGCAGTTTTCAGTGGTACTCCACCTGCATATTACACTAGATCATCTACTGTCGGGGTATGTAACTAGTAAACAATTATAAATATTACATGTGAATAGCATCATTATATGAATGGTATTCTAATATCTAATTTTGGATGTTGAATAGGTTAATATTGGAGATTTCACGGCGACACCTGCTAGTGATGGTGGACTTCAAAGCTTCACAGAGGTAATAAAATAAATATTTTAATGAATGAATTATACTTACTAGATTTTTTGTATGTGACTTGTGTGCTTTATTGTGTGTACTTCCATGTTTAGATGAATGTGTGTGTGTGTTAGGAGCCATAATTTGCATCACTATTATAGTTTTCGTAATTGAATAATGTTGTTTTATTTCCAGATGATGTAGGCTACAGAGACACCTCCCGATGTTCATAGGGCAATGGAGCATATTGTGACCTCTGCGATTCATAGCTCCATGGCATTGATAGGGGTATGAGGCAGATTAGTAAATTTCAATTTACATTCATTGTTATAGTTGTTTATTTTTGAAAAATCAAAAGATTATTGATTTGAAGTTTAATTTCTATCTGGATGGTTTCGATGGGACATGACATCACCACGGCCTATTCCTGCTACTGAAGCAAGTGAGGAGATAGATTATATGGTAGCGGTAAGTGATTATTTTGTTAAATGTTTCATTTTTTATAACATGTAATTTCTATATATTAATGTCTATACTTTTTATTGTAACAGCTAAAGATGCAGGAAGAACTAAATAGGAGGAGCAACCCTCGGGTTCGTAGTAGATCACCCACATGCGCGTCTCCATCCCCTAGAAGATCAAAGGCTGCCCGTGATCTATTCTCTTCACCAGCCATAGAGGAATGACTTTTTATTGTGTTCCTTTGTTGTATGCCTATATGGCATTTGTGGACATATATTTTGTATTACATATAGTTGACATTGTATGCCTATATGGAATTCTTGTAAGCCTATATGGCTATTTTGTATATATGTTATACTTATATCGACAGATATTGATGTATGCCTAAATGGATATTTGGTTAATACAAATCTTTTTTTATTGATTTCGTCCATACTTGCATTATAAATCCACGTTTGAATGGATATTTGTAGATGGCTACTTCAAATATTTAAAGTCCAATTGTATTACACAGGATGTTTGTTGATCCAATAAGCTAGCTATTGTTATTTAAGTATCACCTAAACCTCATTTTGGAACTAAAAGATAAAAGTTGTATTTAAAAAAAATGAATCATCATGTTGAATAGAAAATATTAATATTCTTTATGAGTAGCATATAATGTCAACTATATGCAATACAAAAAAATGAATCATCATGTTATTCTTTATGTTTGAGATCTTGAAAATGACTAAGTCTGGTAGCCTGATATCCTAAAACACTAAAAATTGACTAAGTCTGAAATCTAGTGGATCCTCCAAATTCTATAATCTACATGTTAAATCCGGTGGATTCGAGACCTATCTCAAACATCCTGAAAGGTATATTGAAAAATATTTAAAGTATATTCAATATACCTTATCCTTTGGGACTTACACTTCTAGGCGCAAAATTGCTCTAGGGAGTTAGGCGTGCTTTCCCACCTCTGTAGACTCAAATTAGCGCCTAAAATTGAGACCTCAAAGTGTGCCTAGAGAAGAAAACAAACCTTTGATCATCCCAAGTTATGGCACCTTGAATGGAATTGATACAAATGACCTTAAGCATTGAAAATTTGACAAGGAAAACACATTATGAGTTTAGGCGCCCTTCATGCTTCATATCACCAATTTTGGCACCTTGGCAACATAGTAGATGAATAACACCTCAAAATGAGCACCTAAGGGTGATGTAGTCATACAAGGGTGCAAACAAGTGTTAAAAGCCTTAAAATATCAAGGAATAATCCAAATTCAAGTAAGGTGCATTTTCACACCTTGATCATCATCTAAGGCACCTTGCAAAGGAGGTCTTGAGCAACATAAACCTTAGGCGCAATTTCTTGCTTCTACAATCAAATTTGAGCGCCTAAGGAGTGGATTGGTGATGGACATCACTTTGAGTGCCTTTAAAGTGTTTGAAGGTTTGAATTGGTGAATGATAGCACCTAAAGGTCTTAGAACCAACTAGAATAAGGAATTGAAGAATGAGTTAACCACTTTGAGCACCTTGAAGGAGAGAAGTATGTATATGAAGATTGATTGAATGTTTGGAGTTTAGGCACACTTTCCTTGTCATCTAATCACACATTAGTGCCTAGGAAGAGTTGACATGAAACAATCCTTTGAGTGGACTCCTTGATGAGATATCTCCCATTGCTTAAACTTGTTGAAATGTTAAAAGCTAAGTCAAATGGATTCTAGGTGCTCTTTGCCTTCAGAATGACCTTGAATTAGCGTCTAAGCATAACAAGAGAGTTTAAATCCATTCAATATGGCACCTTGTAAGAGGAGAGCTTAAGAGCATGAGACTAGATGGCATTTAAGAGTCAAGATCATCAAAATCTAAAGAAATGGGCTAAGTAAACTAAGGTGCCTTTACTTGTCATTCAATACCTCCATGAGCGCCTAGATTGAAATTGCATCCAAGGACATCTAAGAGTAGGCGCCTAGAGGGGAAAAGTCATCCTAAGACCTTCATAATTATTTAAAGCATAAACAATGCCAAGTATAAAGCTTCATGATGTTGGGCACTCTTTCACCTCCATATAGATCTAGATTGGCGCCTTAGATAAAGTATCACAAATCTATATCATTGAGTAAGTTCCAAGAGAGAAAGGCTTACTTCAAGCATGTTTAATCATTCAAGGTCTTACAAATAATGAATAGAGCTTAAATTGATGCTAGGCGCCTCCTCTTGTCTCTACTATCTAGTTTTGGCACCTAAGGAGAAATTGCATCTAGTGAACTCATTATTTGGTGCCTAGGAGGAAAAGACCTTAAACTTACATTATTTAGTCAGCACTTTAGAAATTGAGCCATTCCTAATCAATTGGAGTCATAAAATATCAAATACAAAGTCAAATTGGACTTAGGCGTCCCTTCATGTAATTTTCCACCATCATGAGTGCCTAGATCTAGGAAGATCATCCAATTGCACCTAGGAATAAGATACAAGTCCAAGACCTCAAATTTGAGCGCCTAGAAGTGTGATGGATTGAAGGAGCTACATTAGCGCCTAAGGGTAAGTTGTATCTAATGACATCATCTAATTGAGCGCCTAGGAGGTATAAAGCTTAACATTGACATGAGGACAAGTGCTTAGTAAAGGAGAGTTTCTCAAACATTTAAACATGTGAATGAAGTCAAAGAAATGCACTAAGTCATCTAAGCACCATTTTCCCCTTGTGTACCCTTACATTTGCACCTAAGAAGAAGTTGCTTCAGTTCATTGGAGTGTTTGAGTATTGAGGATTTCTTAGCAATGCTTTGCAACTTTACACTGTCTCCTTCTGACAATTTTTGGGGCAGCAAAAAACCTTTCACCACGGGCAAACACCTCAGAGATATGAAAAATTGAGAGAGGTTATTGTAGAGGCACTCTATGTAATCACGTTGCCTTAGATAGAATGTTTCTAAGTGACATGATTTTGGAGTAACATCTCATCAAAGATTGCTACCTTTTTGCACTTTAAACTCTTCAGGGATATCGTCAATATAATGTAGCTCGGATTGTTTCGACATGTTTGGGTGAAAAATAGGACCATGCCTAATGTAAATGTACCCATCCGGATGCATTGGAATAGTCAGTTTGGTCACATTAGGAGCAAGATGAAAGTTACACCCCTTTGCAACTTTACACTGCCTCCTTCTGACAATTTTTAGGGCAGCAGAAAACCTTTCACCATAGGAAAACACCTTAGACATATAAAAAAATGAGAGAGGTTATTGTAGAGGCACTCTACGTGATCGCGTTACCTCAGACAGAATATTTCTAAGTGATACAGTTTTCAAGTAACATCTCATCAAATATTACTGCCTTTTTGCACTTTGGACTCTTCAGGGATATCGTCAGTACAATGTAGCTCGGATTGTTTCGACATGTTTGGGTGAAAAATAGGACCATGCATAGCGTAAATGTACCCATCCAGATGCATTGGAATAGTCAATTTGGTCGCATCAGGAGCAGGACGAAAGTTACACCCCTTTGCAACTTTACACTACCTCATTTTGATGATTTTTGGGGTAGCAGAAAACCTTTCACCACGGGCAAATGCCTCAGAGATATAAAAAATCAAGAGAGGTTATTGTAGATGCACTCTACATGATTGTGTTTCCTTAAACAGAATGTTTCTAAGTGACACAGTTTTTGAGTAACATCTCATCAAAGATTGCTACCTTTTTGCACTTTGGACTCTTCAGGGATATCGTCGGTACAATGTAGCTCAGACTATTTCGACATGTTTGGGTGAAAAATAGAACAATGCCTAGCCTAAATGTACCCATCTGGATGTGTTGGAACTATCAGTTTGGTTGCATCAGGAGAAGGAGACCAAAAATGCATAACATGATGTAAAAATGTGTATGTGTAAAAATGCAGCAGGAAATTAAAAAAAAAGACAAACCTTACAAATTAATGTGCATACTTACAACTCAATGTAACATGACTTTACAAAATCAATGTGAATACTTACAAATTAATCCAATGAACCATCTGGGTCTATTCTACTCTTTATTGTGTCAAGTATTGCTTCATGGTCAGACTCACGCACCTTCCACAAGATTTTGTTCAAAGGTCTACCCCGATACTTTATCAAATGAAAATTGGATGCCACGACAAGGTTCAAGTAATGAAGAATCTTCCGATGCGTTTCAAAGTCTTGAAACAGCCAAACATTAACACTCTTATGTGGGTACCTTCTAAGCCATGTTCTAGTAATAACCACTGAGTCTGTAGGGTATTTGATGTTTTCTCCATCTGTAACAGGGGCCTCCAATTTCTTTTTGGCCTCAACATAATGACATAAGTAATAATCCGTTCCCTCTTCATTATCTTCATCTGTAATAACTGCATATACGTGCCCTACATTGATATGTGTAGCAAATTAGATGAAATTAGTCAACATTACAAAAACACTACAAAGTAAGATGACATTACCTGGTTGAACTAGATGAAATTAGATGCATATACGTGCCCTATATTACCTGGTTGAACTAAATCTAATATGTGGTCAAAGTCAACTAATGATTCCATCTGTGTTAGTTCCAGTGCCGTTGGGGGTTGATACATGTCAAGTGGGCTAAGATAACTTAACTGCTATTCGTCAACCCACTCCTTTGACTCACACTCATCCCAGACTTGAATTGTACAGGAAGAACAAAAGCATGACATATTTTGCATATGGATACTCCATGAACCTACAATTGAGCTTTTGAAAGAGTGCATCTGATTTGATCTTGTCAGTGTACAACAGTCCTCATATGGTGCAATGTTAGTATCATCTATCAACCAAAAAAATCTACAAACTGTAGACTTACCTTCATTACCTGGACCCATGGAAGTATTACACCACTCAACAATCGATTTTGCATCTATCAACTTTGCATTGTCTTTATACTTTAACTCTTCTCATGCTATGGCTCTTTTGATACATGCTCCTGCACCATCATGCTCCCCCTTTCCATGCCTGGCCTCACAAAAGTTCCACATATGCTGAATACCTGTAAAATTATGCCTCCTACTCAGCCAATAGAAATTCTACGAATTCTTGAATTGTGATGCACAGTTATCCGACCATATGATATGCTGACTGAACGATATGCCCCTTCTAGCCAAATCATTGTAGAACACCTGAAAGCAACCTTGCACGAACTCCGTAGAATGCGTGCGATCATCACTAATATAGAAATTATACTCCCTTATGATATTTTTGTCATCCTCTGTACTATCATTCGCATGAATGAATGTGATGTGCATAAATATAGAAACATGTGTGGAGTTGTAATATTGTGATTGCACCTCACGCTGTGGCTGTAGACTGTAGTTCTCTGCAAAGTCGACGACTGAAACAATGCTACCAACCAGAAATGTATCCTTGCATAACTTGAATTGCAAGTCCAACCATCGAGCTCTATGGGCATGTCTTGCATACTCATACACTATGCTGTCACGAAATATAGTCATAAACTAATACAATGGAATATTTTCAATAACAAATTCACACCTCTTTGCTTCTTTACCATCTTTTGTATTGTATGCCACTGTTTTATACTTAACAAACTCTACTAGTTCATTTCCAACCGTATGTGTTCTTTCCATATGTTCACATATTGGCAAATGTTGCAAGCCACCACAACGATGACATGTGCCATCCAAGCATAATTTCTTGTAGAATATTTGACCTTCCTCTCTTTCACATAAAATTCTTGATATGAAGTCTCTTGAAGATGTTGGTGGGGCACATATGGCACAACCCTGCAAAATATTGTTAGTATGCATATCTAAACATATAGACCTATAAACATCAAAATGGTTAGAAAATTCAATATGTAATCTACAACAACAAGTAGTGCATGTGTGATTTATCTTGACATAGAAAGGTTTTAGCATTTCAAAATATCTTTGACAAATTTTAATTTGAGGATACTTCTCTAGAAATTTACCATAAAACTGTGTTTGAGTCTCATCCAAAAAATGCTTTGGATGTGGCTTATGGTTCTGACTACCAATTCTCCTTCTTACCACATCCCTTTGATTCAGAGATACCCTTGTGTAATTCTTCCAAAAGTCTTCAATTAGTGATCTCAATGCTTCAACAATTGGTTTATCTTTTCATGGTAATCTTCCCGAGAACGCCCATAATTCATTGGCATTAGTGTCCTCAATTCTTTGGCATCTTCTAACGGCTCTTGATAAAGTTTTCCTATTAATTCTCAATTCTTGACTCGTTGGTGCAGGAGCACCTCAAAACCCGAAGGATTTAGAAGATTCCTTGCATTTTTTCCAAAATGTTATATTGTAAGGCCTTAGGCCACTTTGAGTCTTAGTTGGCTGAATAATGACATAAGTGTCAAGAAAAGAATTAAAAAGAATTGTAACCGAACAAAGTTTGTAACTGAAACGATAGAGGTGGTTGTAGACAGTTCGCCTTCCATCTTGTAACTACCGAGTGAGTCTTTAAATAGGTGGTCTATAGATAGACAGACAGACGAGAGAGGAAGAACAAATTTGTATGTATATTCTGGAGGAATAAAAGTAGTTTTTGTCCTGGTCTAATTACAGTTATATCGATTGGAGTCATTCCACTGGTGCATTTCTTTGAAATCAATGGAATGACCTCCGTGTACTTAGATCTATTTATGTTCTGTTATGTTTTTAGTTATTTCTGTGTGTTCTGTTCGGTTACAATGTGCAGAGAAGGTTAGCGGCGTGAATTCTATGAGTATATCACTTTTGTATGTCAATAAGCATTCTATGAGTATTCTGCAAATGTATGGGGAGAGAGATAATCTGTGTGTATACTGCTTAAGTATGTCGGGTATATAGTTCATGTGTATACATCAGTCGTATGACAGAATAGCTCATGTGTATCCGTCATTGGTATGTGGTGAGACAATATATGTGTATACCAAAGTTGTATGTTGTGAAGATGCATTTCGAATGATACAAAGGTTGACCAACTAAATTGGTAATGAAGACCGGCGATCGCAAGTTAAACAATGTATATGCAAAGATGAATGTATTGGCATAAGAAGATAGAAGTCTGGTCGAAGGCAAAGTTAGTGTGAAGCACGTTGGCGTAAGAAGCATATCAGGAGAGATGATAAAAGTCTGAGTGATGGAAAGGGTCTGGTCGATGGAAGAGAGTCAAAGGTCATCGGGGTGACTGATTGTATCGGTAGGAGAATTCTTGAGTAGGCCGATAGTGATATGCTTTGCCGATGGGATGAAAGAAGGTACTTTGGTATCATTTGAACCTTGCGAAGAGGTTCTCTAAGCTATTTGAGCATTAAACTATTGTATGATGGGTTTTAATGGGTTTTCACCCTATTTGTGAGCTTCTACTATGTTACTCTACATCAGATTGGTATCAGAGCTCAGAAGATTATGAGCATGTAGATAGAGCACCGAAGGAGGTAATCTACACCAAGAGTTTGGGGTAAGCATTGGTTTTTGCTATCTGATTCTTGTTGTGAAGTTTTATGGTTGAAGGTGCAAGTTCACTTGTTGCAGTAGGCGGACAGGAAGGTCTGTCAAGAGGGCCAGAGAAGATGGTCCATTGGTTGTCACCAAAAGTCTTGGGGAGAGAGGCAAGAGAGGACTCTTAGGTGAGGGACAGGAGTGTTAGTGTAGCAGGGAGGAGTGGACTTCGGATGATAGAGATGTACCTTGGAGGCAGCCAGTCAAACTCCATTGATAGGAGTCACAGTTGGAGGGTAAAGAGGAAGTAGAGGAGGCATCAAGTCAAGTTTGAAGACATAATGAAGTTGTTTGCGGCAGACCACATAACTCTTGGGACAAGAGTTTTCTTCATGTTGAGGAGTATGGTGTAGGAGCACCAAGAGACATTGAAAAAATCTAAGGATTCTATACATTTTCTGTTATGTCCAAGTGTCATACTGTAAGGCCTTCATGCCATATTAAGTTATACGTTGCTGAGTAAGGCATAAAACTAAGTCTATATACATGTTGTAACAGATGTAACCGAACAAGTAGAAATGTAACCGTAAGGCAGAGGTGGTTAGAGGCGGTTCGCCTTCCATCTTGTAACTGCCTACGTGATGTATGGGAGTCTTTAAATAGTGAGTCTGTATGTCAGACGAACAGACAGAGAAAAAGAACAAATCTGTATTTATATTCATAAGAAGGAAATAAAGAACTTCTGTTGTTTTGGTGTAACCCCAGGAATGTA
Organism: Cunninghamia lanceolata; assembly: GCA_027924645.1. Lineage (NCBI taxonomy): Eukaryota > Viridiplantae > Streptophyta > Pinopsida > Cupressales > Cupressaceae > Cunninghamia > Cunninghamia lanceolata. Next base: position 2,234,384 of record BSBN01001102.1, read on the forward strand.
GTTTGGAAGCATTCCACTGGTCGAGGTTTCTTCGAAACCAGTGGAATGTCTTTCTTAGGAATAGATTTCTTTCCTTTATGTGGAGTTTGTAATTTTCTGTGTAGTTCGTTCGGTTACAATATGTAGAAACAGTTAACGGCGTGGTGTTAATTCGCCAAATATTCAATTTATGAGTATACGGTAAGTTACAGTGGATATCGTTATTTCTGTATATCTACTCGCATAGTTGCAGAGTTGGAAAAGTGGCATCGGCGTAAGATAGCCCATCAGAGAAGTTTTGAGAAGTTATATCGATCAACGAAGTTAGACCCATAGAAGTTTGCCTCGGTGTAAAGTGCATTTTGTTTCACCGAAGATATCGTATTTTGGCCTATTGGTAAGAGTGATGACATCAGGATAACAAGTATGAAGTCTGCTAACGTTATGGTGTCCCACCGATGATTAAGCAATGTGCTTTCAGGTAGAGATGTGTGATCGGCTGAAGGAGTTTCACGTTTGCCGATAGAATGTGGTCTGACCGACAAAGGCGGTTGTAAGGTTCATCGGGGTGACCGAAGGTGTCGGTGGGAGAATGTCTGAGTTGGCCAATAATGTATGTCTTGTCGATGGAGAATGCATGTGTATTTTGGTATGATTTGGCTCATTGCTCAAATAGCTTAAAGAAGGCGGTTTGAAGAATCTCCATCGGTAAGACAAGAGCCATCGGGAGAACTGTTGAAAGTTTCATCGATATGAGATGTCACACCGATGATAAGTCCATCGGGGTGTCGGTAGGAGATTCAAGGTGTTTGCCGCTGTGGGAGGTCATGCCGATGAAGAAGTTGGCGTTAAGCGTATCGGCATGAGGTGTGAGATCAGGAGACAAGGCTAAAGTTTGGCCGATGGTAATGTCTCACCGACCAATGAGAATGTACGTGTTGTTCGATGTTATGTGGACATTGAGAAGGATTTTCAAAGCCGATTAATATTAATCTTTGTAAACTGTGGGTTGATGGGTATTTATTCCCTATTTTAAGTGTTTCCGTTGTTGCTCTGCATCACTCATCTTTCTAATGAGATGAGCTTTCCTCATTTGACTACTTACTATAGTCAATGTAATCACACACCGTGTTGCATTACTATCTTTTGTGCATGAGGTGTTACCCACACTCTCATATGCACTCATTAGATTCTTGACAATAGATTTTTCACTTGGAGCCTTTGATGTTCTCAACCCAAGAATCTTCATGATGGACCTATACTTTATACTTCACATCATTTCAATGAATAGTTGACATCTTGCAGTCTCATTTAACTTTTCAAAGAACAATTTCCAAATCTTATGAGCATATCTTCTACAAGTGCATTTTGGAATCTTACCTTCCATTGGCTACAAAATATTCTCATCAATATCAATCAAATTCTTTGGCTTTCTATGCAAAATTCTAGGTGGTGTTAAGTTAGGTAAATTCATCTCAACATTAGGAATTTCATCAATATTTAAATGAGATGGGCTAGATGGCATACCTTCGATCGAAGATGGAATAGATGACATACCTTGAGGTTGAGGTGGGAACGATGGCGTACCTCCTTCATCACATGTGAGTGATGATGTACTCTCAACTTGAGATATGGTAGATGGTGTCCCTACATGTTGACTTGCGGTAGAGGACGTGTCTCCAACTATGGTATTCAAATCTCTCATAGAATGAAGTTTTTGCATTCGTTCTCTTTGTGCTGCCAATACCATATCTCTTTGTGATGGTTGTGGTTCCTCTTTAATTGGCATGTCTTCATTTATCGTGTCCAATTTCCTCTTCTCACGAAGTTTCCTCATAGCCACTGCTTTCTTTGCATTCTTAGCTTCTATCTCTTCCTGTGTTGGTTTAATTCTTGATCGTTTCCTCGGCATGACAGAGAATTTGTCTATAGCATGATAAAGAGACCAATATTAGTTCCTAAGAAATGAATACAAGATAATAGTGGGATTGTATTTTTATTATGTTGTAAGGATTTATTCTTGTATAGTTTGACATCATGGTATGTTAAGGTCTGTTTATTACACATAATTATTAAAGAGCCCAAGTGTAGAAAATATACATGGCATCATGTGAGATTGTAGGTTGCTTTCTTGATTGGAAATGTGTCTATTTTAAACATGTATGATAAAGCATGATAAAGTGATTCAAATAGAATTAAGGAAAATGTAAAGAACATGCATGTAAAGACTTAACATACCTAAAAAACAAAGATTCAAATGGAGAGAGTACCCAAATATGTAATATTTTTTTCTTCTTGCATCAAACTCAACAATTTGAGTTTTTCACCACTTGCTTCCTTTTCAATGTTAAATTGAATAACACTCAAATATAATTACTAACAACAATACTACTAACCAATCTATAATGTTAAATTCCTAAAATTGAATCACAATTAACATTGTAACACTACAAAATTTGAAACTTGAATAGATATATATCAAACTTGGTGTGAAAACTATGTTATTTCCTCCTTCTGAAGTTGGCAAAGAAGAAAAGGTGGTGGAAAGATCATGCAAAGGTGGTAGAATGTGTAAAAGTGCATGTGAACTTCCCAACATCATGAAAGCACTTATTTTTTGTTCGAGCACGCATAAAATCAGTATAAAAATAGAGCATGTGGGCCTGGATCACGGGGGTCAACACTTTTTTACCGTTTCTATAGAAGGACAAAATGCGAGTGCATTATAACGCGCTCGCATTTTGTCCTGCTATAGATTGATCCATAAATATTTTACCTATCTCACCTTTGATAGCACCTTTACAATATCTCACCTCTAGAAAATTATAGACCCTACCGTTCTATTGAGTTTCTAGTTCTATTCATTTGTTTAGTGTCTACGTGAGTTGCAGAGTAAACGAAGTGTCATCAGTGTAACAAGCCTCTCGGAGGAGCTTTTGAAACCTACACCGATCAACGGTGTTAGGCCGATCGGAGGCGTATCAGGGAAAAGTGAAAGGAGATCTCACCGAAGGATCAAAGGTATCAGAGAGACAAGGGGTATCTTACACCGATCCATCGAAAGGAAACAGTGTATCAGCAACTCTAAAGTGAGTCCCACCGATAGCATTCGTCACACCAAAGAAGAGAAGGATCATCGATGCATCGGCCCAAGCGTATAAACGTCCACCGATGACAAAAGTCTCACTGAAGGCGATTGGTATCGGTGTATCGGCAAAGTTAATGCTAGTATGGCTGATATTGATTGTGTTGTTGATAGAGAAAATCAAGGTTGACACTGGAGTGTGTCCATCGGTGCATCGGCCTGAGTTCGTAGGCTTTCACCAATGAAAGGAGTCTGGGTGACAAGTATGGTTCAAAGGTATATTGGAGTGATTCATGTGTATCGACGGAGCAGTTCTCAAGCTCGCTGATGGTAAAGGTCATACCGACGGTTGGAGCATAGTGTTGAGCTGTCGGTGAGAGAAGTGAGATCAGCGGAAGAGTTTTTGAATGTGCCAACAGTGTTCAATCTCGCTGATAATGAAGAATGTGTGTGTAGTTTGGTATCATTTGGACCTTGAGGAAGTTACTTAAATATGGTTAAGCAATAATCTTTCTGTACTGTGGGTTTGATGTATATTCATCCCTGATTTGAACGCTTCCACTGTGTGCTCTGCATCACTATCCCTAATCCTTATACCCTCGACACTCTACGTTAACCCTAATCCCTCGACCCTCAACCCTATCCTGAAACCCTTAACCCTCGAACCTCAATGTACTCAACCCTCAACGTCAAACCCTAATCCCTCAACCCTTAACTCTGATCCCTTGACCCTCAACCCTATCCCTAAACCCTAAACCCTAAACCCTCAACCCTCAACCCTCAATGTCAAATCCTAATCCCTCAACCCTTCACTCTAATCCCTCAACCCTAAACCCTATATCTAAACCCTCAACACTATACCTTAAACCCTGATCCCTCAACCCTCAACCCTAAACCTTATCCCTCAACCCTCAACCCTAATCTGTCATCCCTCAACTCTAATCCCTCATCCCTAAACCCTAAATGCTATCCCTATCCTAAACCCTCAACAGGCTCGATACTATACCTTTTACCCTAATCCCTTATCCCTAAACCCTCCAACCCTATCCCTAATCCTTATACCCTCCACACTCTACTTTAACCCTAATCCCTTGACCCTCAACCCTATCCCTAAACCCTTGACCCTCGAACCTCAACCCTCAACCCTCAACGTCAAACCCTAATCCCTCAACCCTTAACTCTGATCCCTTGACCCTCAACCCTATCCCTAAACCCTAAAACCTAAAGCCTGAACCCTTAACGTCAAATCATAATCCCTCAACCCTTCACTCTAATCCCTCAACCCTAAACCCTCAACACTATACCTTAAACCCTAATCCCTCAACCCTAAACCTTATCCCTCAACCCTAATCCCTCAACCCTAAACCTTATCCCTAAACCCTAATCCCTTAACCCTCAACCCTAATCCGTCATCCCTCAACTCTAATCCGTCATCCCTAAACCCTAAATGCTATCCCTATTCCTAAACCCTCAACGGGCTTGATACTATACCTTAAACCCTAATCCCTTATCCCTAAACCCTCCAACCCTATCCCTAATCCTTATACCCTCCACACTCTACTTTAACCCTAATCCCTCGACCCTCAACCCTATCCCAAAACCCTTAACCCTCGAACCTCAATGCACTCAACCCTCAATGTCAAACCCTAATCCCTCAACCCTTAACTTTGATCCCTTGAACCTCAACCCTATCCCTAAACCCTAAACCCTAAACCCTAAAGCCTCAACCCTCAACGTTAAATCCTAATCCCTCAACCCTTCACTCTAATGCCTCAACCCTAAACCCTATCCCTAAACCCTCAACACTATACCTTAAACCCTAATCCCTCAACCCTCAACTCTAATCCGTCATCCCTCATCTCTAAACCCTAAATGCTATCCCTATTCCTAAACCCTCAACGGGCTCGATACTATACCCTAAACTCTAATCCCTTATCCCTAAACCCTCCAACCCTATCCCTAATCATTATAACCTTGACACTCTACTTTAACCCTAATCCCTCGACCCTCAACCCTATCCCAAAACCCTTAACCCTCAAACTTCAATGTACTCAACCCTCAACGTCAAACCCTAATCCCTCAACCCTTAACTCTGATTCCTCGACCCTCAACCCTATCCCTAAACCCTAAACCCTAAAGCCTCAACCCTCAACCCTCAATATCAAATCCTAATCCCTCAACCCTTCACTCTAATCCCTCAACCCTAAACCCTCAACACTATACCTTAAACCCTAATCCCTCAACCCTCAACCCTAAACCCTAATCCCTCAACCCTCAACCCTAATTCGTCATCCCTCAACTCTAATCTGTCATCCCTAAACCCTAAATGCTATCCCTATTCCTAAACCCTCAACAGGCTCGATACTATACCTTAAACCCTAATCCCTTATCCCTAAACCCTCCAACCCTATCCCTAATCCTTATACCCTCAACACTCTACTTTAACCCTAATCCCTCAACCCTCAACCCTATCCTGAAACCCTTAACCCTCGAACCTCAATGTACTCAACCCTCAACGTCAAACCCTAATCCCTCAACCCTTAACTCTAATCCCTTGACCCTCAACCCTATCCCTAAACCCTAAACCCCAAAGCCTCAACCCTCAACCCTCAACCCTTCACTCTAATCTCTCAACCCTTCACTCTAATCTCTCAACCCTAAACCCTCAACACTATACCTTAAACCCTAATCCCTTAACCCTAAACCCTAATCCCTCAACCCTAAACCCTAATCCGTCATCCCTAAACCCTCCAACCCTATCCCTAATCCTTATACCCTCGACACTCTACTTTAACCCTAATCCCTCGACCCTCAACCCTATCCCATAACCCTTAACCCTCAAACTTCAATGTACTCAACCCTCAACGTCAAACCCTAATCCCTCAACCCTTAACTCTGATTCCTCGACCCTCAACCCTATCCCTAAACCCTAAACTCTAAAGCCCCAACCCTCAACCCTCAACGTCAAATCCTAATCCCTCAATCCTTCACTCTAATCCCTCAACCCTAAACCCTAAACCCTCAACACTATACCTTAAACCCTAATTTCTCAACCCTCAACCCTCAACCCTAATCCCTCAACCCTCAACCCTAATCCGTCATCCCTCAACTCTAATCTGTCATCCCTAAACCCTAAATGCTATCCCTATTCCTAGACCCTCAATGGACTCAATACTATACCTTAAACCCTAATCCCTTATCCCTAAACCCTCCAACCCTATCCCTAATCCTTATACCCTCAACACTCTACTTTAACCCTAATCTCTCAACCCTCAACCCTATCCTGAAACCCTTAACCCTCGAACCTCAATGTACTCAACCCTTAATGTCAAACCCTAATCCCTCAACCCTTAACTCTGATCCCTCGACCCTTAACCCTTAAAACTTGAACCCTAAAACCTATCCCTACACGCTCGACACTCGACACTATATCTTAAACTTTAATCCCTTAACCCTCATCCCTAAAGCCTCAACCCTAAATCCTTAAACCTTCAACCCTAAACCCTATCCCTAATCCCTCTACCCTCGACACTCTTATTTAACCCTAATCCCTTGACCATTAACCCTATCCCTCAACCTCAACCCTCAACCCTCAACTCTCAACATTAAACCCTAATTCGTCAACCCTAAACCCTAATCCCTCAAACCTAAACCCTATCCCTAAACCATCAACCCTAAACGCTATACCTTAAACCCTAATCCCTATCCCTCAATGCTTAACCCTTAAAACTTAAACCCTATCCCTACACCCTCAACACTTGACACTATATCTTAAGCCTTAAACCCTCATCCCTAAAGCCTCAACCCTCAATCCTTAAACCTTCAACCCTAAACCCTATCCCTAATCCCTCTACCCTCGACACTCTAACCCTAACCTTGACATTAAACGCTAATCTGTCAACCCTAAACCCTAATCCGTCAACCCTAAACCCTATCCCTAAACCCTCAACCCTCAACACTATACCTTAAACCCTAATCCATCAACCCTAAAACCTAATCCCTCAACCCTCAACCCTAAACACTATCAATAAACCCTTAACCCTCAACACTATACCTTAAACCCTAATCCCTCAACCCTCAACCCTAATCCCTCATCCCTAAACCCTAAACGTTATCCCTATTCCTAAACCCTCAACCCTCGACACTATACCTTAAACCCTAATCCCTTATCCCTAAACCCTAAACCCTATCCCTCAACCCTTAACTCTTAAAAATTAAACCCTAAAACCTATCCATAAACCCTCGACGCTCAACACTATATTTTAAACCCCAATCCCTTAACCCTCAGCCCTAAAGCCTCAACCCTCAATCATTAAACCTTTAACCCTAAACCCTATCCCTAATCCCTCTACCCTCAACACTCTACTTTAACCCTAATCCCTTGACCATCAACCCTATCCCTAAACCCTCAACCCTCAACTCTCAAAATTAAACCCTAATCCATCAACCCTAAACCCTAATCCCTCAACCCTAAACCTTAAACCCTATCCCTAAACCCAACAAAATTGCTTTGCCTTATGTTAGGTTGTTAAACCCATCATTTTTGACACTCTTCTCTTAAAGATATTTGAGTTGCAAGAATATGTCAGAAAAATGGCTATGAACTTTTTTAATGTTAGTAATGTTATATGGCATGTTTTTCTGGCCCATCTGGGGTTCATTATGCCAATAGGTGTACACACTATGAGAAAAGATTTGTGTCTTGTACATCCACAGTGAGTAATTAACAGTTGAAATCAAAAGGATGATCATTATGAGAAAAGATTTGCATTGGGGTACATCTATGTTTCTTGTTGTCCACCCCGCACTTAGGGGAGGTATATTGTTATGAAATAGGCAAATAATCTCCCATTGTTTACTGGCTCTATCCACAAGAACTACTAAACTATACCTTAAACCCTAATCCCTCAACCCTAAACTTTCAACCCTAAACCCTATCCCTAATCCCTCTACCCTCAACACTCTACCTTAACCCTAATCCCTCGACCCTTAACCATAAATGCTATCTCTAAAGCCTCAACCCTAAACCCTGATCCCTCAAGGTCCTAAACTCTAATCCCTTATCCCTAAACTCTAAATCCTATCCCTAAATGCTCAACCCTCAACCTTAAACCTTAATCACTCAATCCTTATCCACCCCTCTCCTCCCCTATCTAGCTCACTCCCATCTCTACCCTCCTCTACCCTCGACACTATACATACATACATATAGGCATACATACATACATACATGATTAATAGCTTTGAACATAAAAAAATTTAAGGGGAACATAATGCGAATGTGTTATAATGCGCTCGCGTTATTCCAAACATGACAAACAGCACAAACTTTTACGCAAAAGAAAAAATGCAAAGCAAAAACTAACCCAAGCGTGTTATAATGTGCTCGCATTATGTTTTGCTTTGGGAATCCCAAGCCTTGGGCTTGGGATTTGCTTTGGATTTCCAACCCAAAGGCTTGGAGTGCCTTTTCAACATCCACAGATGTGTTTTTCCATATTCTTCAAGATTTCACATAATATTGTTCGTGCTAACCCTCAGATTTGCACGTGTTTCAAGGTCAAACAAATCGAACACCTAGGTAATGTTAGGCTTTCTCTTAGCTATTTGATGATGTGATTCTTTTCACATTTTAACAATGTTAAGCCTTTCATCTTTAATTTCTTTTGTTTGTGTGTCCGTTTTTTGGCAAAAACCACTGTTTGGTCTTTTTTTATTGTAAATTAACTATTCATTGAAATTTTAAAAAAATTACATATTTAAAAACTAGACTCCATTCTACAAATATTAAAAAAAGAAAAAAATAATTTTCAGTTAGTTTACAAAATTTATAGGGGTAGCACGGCCAAAATTCTATTTTTTAGGATGTGTCCACTTTGAAAATTAGTAAAAAATCAAATATTCATCAAAAAATTATCAGAAAAATCGGGCATAAACTACATGCTATTAGCTAATTTCTCACTAAAGAGATTTTAAAAATACCAAAAAAAAGTTGACCTTTTGAGGGAGCCACAAAACATGCTATGTTATGTTTTTTGACAGAAACAACACCAATTTCTATGGCTCCCTCTTTTGAACCCCTTAATCTATGTCATTTTCAAAAAAAATAGTAGTTTAGAAAGTAGACTCGGAGCACTATGAACATTGTTTTGGTTGCATCTCAAAATTTTGAGTGTAACTATGCTCAATTTCTCATCCAAGGCCAGTGTTTCTTGATTTTGAAAAAAAAGTGGCCACTTAAGACCCCTTTTTGGCCCCGCATCTTCTTGCACTTACCCTGGGATTAGATGAGATGTTTGGATTTTGATTAGGATGGGTGGTTGGTGTTTCCACATTCTTTAGACTAGGCTCTTAATGTATAGCTATTGGGTTTTTTAGATGGATGTGATGGATTCTTGGATCCAGGATCAATCATCTTTGGATGTTTAACAACATGGCTACATGATGGGGTTTGACTTGGACTTATGGTAGGAGACTCTTCAATGAAATGGATAGACATAGGAGTGGATGATGGTGTTGGAGTGGTATACATGTTATTAGGAGGTTCTTTGTTAGGCTCAAGGATAGGAATTTGAGTACATGACATTCTTAGATTCCTTGCTAATAGTCCTTGGGTCACATCCTTCATAGATTCATGGGTCAATGGACTAGGAGGGTAAGTGCAGGAAGATGGGGGGCCAAAAAGGGGTCTTAAGTGGCCACTTTTTTTCTGAAATCAGGAAATACTGGCCTTGGATGAGAAATTGAGCATAGTTACACTCAAAATTTGGAGATGCAACCAAAACAATGTTCGTAGTGCTCCGAGTCTACTTTCTAAACTACTATTTTGTTTTGAAAATGGCATAGATTAAGGGGTTCAAAAGAGGGAGCCACAGAAATTGGTGTTGTTTCTATCAAAAAACATAACATAGCATGTTTTGTGGCTCCCTCAAAAGGTCAACTTTTTTTTGGTATTTTTAAAATCGCTTCAGTGAGAAATTAGCTAATAGCATGTAGTTTATGCCCGATTTTTCTGATAATTTTTTGATGAATATTTGAGTTTTTACTAATTTTTAAAGTGGACACATCCTAAAAAATAGAATTTTGGCCGTGCTACCCCTATAAATTTTGAAAACTAATTGAAAATCATTTTTTTATTTTTAATATTTGTAAAATGGAGTCTAGTTTCTAAATATGTAATTTTTTTGAAATTTGAATGAATAGTTATTTTACAATGAAAAAAAGACCAAACAATGGTTTTTGCCTAAAAACGGACACACAAACAAAAGAAATTAAAGATGAAAGGCTTAACATTGTTAAAATGTGAAAAAAATCACATCTTCAAATAGCTAAGAGAAAGCCTAACATTACCCATGTGTTCTATTTGTTCAACCTTGAAACACGTGCAAATCTGAGGTTAGCACGAACGAAATTATGTGAAATTTTGAAGGATATAGAAAAACACGTCTGTGACTGTTCATAAGGCACTCCAAGCCTTTGGGTTGGAAATCCAAAGCAAATCCCAAGCCCAAGGCTTGGGATTCCCAAAGCAAGAAATAATGCGAGCGGGTTATAACGCGCTCGCGTTATGTTTTGCCTTGCATTTTTCTTTCCCGCAAGTCTGTCTTTTGTCATGTTTGACATAACGCGAGCGCGTTATAACGCACTCACGTTATGTCCCACTCAAATTTTTTTACGTTCAAGGCTATTAATCATGAGGGTTAAGGGATAAGGGATAGAGTTGGAGGGTTTAGGGATAAGGGATTAGCGTTTAAGGTATAGTATCGAGCCCGTTGAGGGTCTAGGAATAGGGATAGCGTTTAAGGTTTAGGGATGAGGGATGACAGATTATGGTTGAGGGTTTAGGGTTTAGGGATAGGGTTGAGGGTCGAGGGATCAAAGTTAAGGGTTGAGGGATTAGGGTTTGACATTGAGGGTTGAGGGTTGAGGTTCAAAGGTCAAGGGTTTAGGGATAGGGTTTAGGGTCGAGGGATTAGGGTTAAAGTAGAGTGTGGAGGGTGTAAGGATTAGGGATAGGGTTGGAGGGTTTAGGGATAAGGGATTAGGGTTTAAGGTATAGTATCGAGTCTGTTGAGGGTTTAGGAATAGGGATAGCATTTAGGGATTAGGGATGAGGGATTATAGTTGAGGGATGATGGATTAGGGTTGAGGGTTGAGGGATTAGGGTTTAGGGATAAGGTTTAGGGTTGAGGGTTGAGGGATTAGGGTTTAAGGTATGGTGTTGAGGGTTGAGGGTTTAGGATTAGGGTTTAGGGTTGACGAATTAGCATTTAATGTCGAGGTTAGGGTTAGAGTGTCAAGGGTAAAGGGATTAGGGATAGGGTTTAGGGTTGAAGGTTTAAGGATTAAGGGTTGAGGCTTTAGGGATGAGGGATTAAGGCTTAAGATATAGTGTCAAGTGTTGAGGGTGTAGGGATAGGGTTTAAGTTTTAAGGGTTAAGGGTTGAGTGATAGGGATTAGGGTTTAAGGTATAGTGTTGAGGGTCCAGGGATCAGAGTTAAGGGTTGAGGGATTAGGGTTTGACGTTGAGGGTTGAGGGTTGAGGTTCGAGGGTCAAGGGTTTAGGGATAGGGTTGAGGGTCGAGGAATTAGGGTTAAAGTAGAGTGTGGGGGGATAAGGATTAGGGATAGGGTTGGAGGGTTTAGGGATAAGGGATTAAGGTTTAAGGTATAGTATCGATTCTGTTGAGGGTGTAGGAATAGGGATAGCATTTAGGGTTTAGGGATGAGGGATTAGAGTTGAGGGATGATAGATTAGGGTTGAGGGTTGAGGGATTAGGGTTTAGGGATAAGGTTTAGGGTTGAGGGCTGAGGGATTAGGGTTTAAGGTATAGTGTTGAGGGTTTAGGGATAGGGTTTAGGGTTGAGGGATTAGGATTTGACGTTGAGGGTTGAGGGTTTAGGGTTTAGGGTTTAGGGTTAGGGTTGAGAGATGAGGGATCAGAGTTAAGGGTTGAGGGAATAGGGTTTGACGTCGAGGGTTGAGGGTTGAGGTTCGAGGGTCAAGGGTTTAGGGATAGGGTTGAGGTTGACGGGATTAGGGTTAAAGTAGAGTGTGGAGGGTGTAAGGATTAGGGATAGGGTTGGAGGGTTTAGGGATAAGGGATTAGAGTTTAAGGTATAGTATTGAGTTTGTTGAGGGTTTAGGAATAGGGATAGCATTTAGGGTTTAGGGATGAGGGATTAGAGTTGAGGGATGAGGGATTAGGGTTGAGGGTTGAGGGATTAGGGTTTAGGGATAAGGTTTAGGGTTGAGGGTTGAGGGATTAGGGTTTAAGGTATAGTTTTGAGGGTTGATGGTTTAGGGATAGGGTTTAGGTTTGAGGGATTAGGGTTTAGGGTTGATGAATTGGGGTTTAATGTTGAGAGTTGAGGGTTGAGGGTTGAGGGTTGAGGTTGAGGGATAGGGTTAATGGTCAAGGGACTAGGGTTAAATAAGAGTGTCGAGGGTAGAGGGATTAGGGTTTAAGGTATAGTATCGAGCCTGTTGAGGGTCTACGAATAGGGATAGCGTTTAGGGTTTAGGAATGAGGGATTAGAGTTGAGGGATGACGGATGACAGATTAGGGTTGAGGGTTGAGGGATTAGGGTTTAGGGACAAGGTTTAGGGTTAGGGTTGAGGGATTAGGGTTTAAGGTATAGTGTTGAGGGTTTAGGGATAGGGTTTAGAGTTGAGGGGTTAGAGTGAAGGGTTGAGGGATTAGAATTTGACGTTGAGGGTTTAGGGTTTAGGATTAGGGTTGAAGGTCGAGGGATCAGAGTTAAGGGTTGAGGGATTAGGGTTTGATGTTGAGGGTTGAGGTTCGAGGGTCAAGGGTTTAGGGATAGGGTTGAGGGTCGAGGAATTAGGGTTAAAGTAGAGTGTGGAGGGTATAAGGATTAGGGATAGGGTTGGAGGGTTTAGGGATAAGGGATTAGAGTTTAAGGTATAGTATCGAGTCTATTGAGGGTTTAGGAATAGGGATAGCATTTAGGGTTTAGGGATGAGGGATTAGAGTTGAGGGATGAGGGATTAGGGTTGAGGGTTGAGGGATTAGGGTTTAGGGATAAGGTTTAGGGTTGAGGGTTAAGGGATTAGGGTTTAAGGTATAGTGTTGAGGGTTGATGGTTTAGGGATAGGGTTTAGGTTTGAGGGATTAGGGTTTAGGGTTGATGAATTAGGGTTTAATGTTGAGAGTTGAGGGTTGAGGGTTGAGGGTTGAGGTTGAGGGATAGGGTTAATGGTCAAGGGATTAGGGTTAAATAAGAGTGTCGAGGGTCAAGGGATTAGGGTTTAAGGTATAGTATCGAGCCTGTTGAGGGTATAGGAATAGGGATAGCGTTTAGGGTTTAGGAATGAGGGATTAGAGTTGAGGGATGACGGATGATAGATTAGGGTGGAGGGTTGAGGGATTAGGGTTTAGGGACAAGGTTTAGGGTTAGGGTTGAGGGATTAGGGTTTAAGGTATAGTGTTGAGGGTTTAGGGATAAGGTTTAGGGTTGAGGGATTAGAGTGAAGGGTTGAGGGATTAGAATTTGACGTTGAGGGTTTAGGGTTTAGGATTAGGGTTGAAGGTCGAGGGATCAGAGTTAAGGGTTGAGGGATTAGGGTTTGATGTTGAGGGTTGAGGGTTGAGGTTCGAGGGTCAAGGGTTTAGGGATAGGGTTGAGGGTCGAGGAATTAGGGTTAAAGTAGAGTGTGGAGGGTATAAGGATTAGGGATAGGGTTGGAGGGTTTAGGGATAAGGGATTAGAGTTTAAGGTATAGTATCGAGTCTGTTGAGGGTTTAGGAATAGGGATAGCATTTAGGGTTTAGGGATGAGGGATTAGAGTTGAGGGATGAGGGATTAGGGTTGAGGGTTGAGGGATTAGGGTTTAGGGATAAGGTTTAGGGTTGAGGGTTAAGGGATTAGGGTTTAAGGTATAGTGTTGAGGGTTGATGGTTTAGGGATAGGGTTTAGGTTTGAGGGATTAGGGTTTAGGGTTGATGAATTAGGGTTTAATGTTGAGAGTTGAGGGTTGAGGGTTGAGGGTTGAGGTTGAGGGATAGGGTTAATGGTCAAGGGATTAGGGTTAAATAAGAGTGTCGAGGGTAGAGGGATTAGGGTTTAAGGTATAGTATCGAGCCTGTTGAGGGTCTAGGAATAGGGATAGCGTTTAGGGTTTAGGAATGAGGGATTAGAGTTGAGGGATGACGGATGACAGATTAAGGTTGAGGGTTGAGGGCTTAGGGTTTAGGGACAAGGTTTAGGGTTAGGGTTGAGGGATTAGGGTTTAAGGTATAGTGTTGAGGGTTTAGGGATAGGGTTTAGGGTTGAGGGATTAGAGTGAAGGGTTGATGGATTAGAATTTGACGTTGAGGGTTTAGGGTTTAGGGTTAGGGTTGAAGGTCGAGGGATCAGAGTTAAGGGTTGAGGGATTAGGGTTTGATGTTGAGGGTTGAGGGTTGAGGTTAGAGGGTCAAGGGTTTAGGGATAGGGTTGAGGGTCGAGGAATTAGGGTTAAAGTAGAGTGTGGAGGGTATAAGGATTAGGGATAGGGTTAGAGGGTTTAGGGATAAGGGATTAGAGTTTAAGGTATAGTATCGAGTCTGTTGAGGGTTTAGGAATAGGGATAGCATTTAGGGTTTAGGGATGAGGGATTAGAGTTGAGGGATGATGGATTAGGGTTGAGGGTTGAGGGATTAGGGTTTAGGGATAATGTTTAGGGTTGAGGGTTGAGGGATTAGGGTTTTAGGTTTAGTGTTGAGGGTTGAGGGTTGAGGGTTGAGGGTTTAGGATTAGGGTTTATGGTTGACGGATTAGCATTTAATGTCGAGGTTAGGGTTAGAGTGTCGAGGGTAGAGGGATTAGGGATAGGGTTTAGGGTTGAAGGTTTAAGGATTGAGGGTCGAGGCTTTAGGGATGAGGGTTTAAGGGGTGTGTGCAAGAAGTTGTGTCCACTTTTTGGCCAAAAAGTGGAAGTGTTTTTCCTGATTTTTAGAATTTGTCACATTTGACCTAAAAATTTGAAGCACTTAAAGGTGGAATATTGGAAAAAGTCACTAAATATGAAATGTAGTACTCGGAGTCTAGTATCCAAATATGTAATTTTTTTCAATACCCAGATGATAGAAATTGATTTTGAAAAGGCGTTTCTAAAAACCACTGTTTAAAAGTCACTTTTTTTTACTATACCATGTACGTGTACGTCATCCATATTTTGACCTAAATAATCATATTTTTCAAAATCCTTTTGGGAAAATCTTTTAACTCACTGAAGCACGTTTTCCATATTTATTTGTAATTTTTTATTGAATAATTTTTTTTTATTATTTTTTTATTGGTCATTTTTTGTCTTTTAAAAAATCATTGTGTACGTCACGCATAAGATGACCTAAACTTAACATTTTTTAAATTTTTTTTTTTTAAATTGAAAATAATTGTCTAAAGTACGTTTTCATACAATTTTTTTTACAAAAAAATATTTTAATAAAAAGTTATTAAAATATTAAAAAACCCTGATAATTCAAGGTTATGAACCTATTTCATCATAAATTGATTAAAAAATTAAAAAAATAATTTAATTGTAAAAAAAATTACATATTTAAAATCTAGATTGTCTCCTCTATAATGGGTTTTAATTTCGTCAAAATATTCTGCAAAATAGACCTTTAAATATATGCCCAAAGTCACTATTTTGTTGTAACATTGACAGGGCCTTCAAGGTGTAGGTCAAACTAGGACCAGAGATCAGCGTCGGGTCCCTAAAGCATTTTCTGAATCGGGTTACAAAGCAAAACCCGAGCCTAAAATTCAAATTTTGAATAACGGGATCCCGTTTATAGAACGCGATCCCGTTTATAGAACGCGATCCCGTTTACTACTCCATCGGTCGTGAATAAAACGGGATCCCGTTTAATAAACGGGATCGCGTAGTAAACGGGATCCCATTTATTAAACGGGATCCCGTTTTATATAACGGGATCCCATTTTTTATTTGCCCATTTTTTTAATAAGACTGTACTATGACTGTCATTTCTGTAACTTGCCCTACAGTACGGCTGACAGCGACTCTTGCAGCATTCTTTGGCATATTTCTTTCTTTTGCAGGTCCATCAACTTGAAGTATTGTTGGTATTTTGATAGAAGCCATCATGGAGACGTTATTTGAGTGGAATTTTGTTGAATTGGTACTTGTTTGAAGGATTTGAAACACATTCAAGTTTTTGACATTACATGCTTCATAAATTTTTTAATCATGGGATCACAAAGTCGTAATAAGAGGAAAGATAGGAAGCTATTAACCCCTGAAGAAATTGAAGCAAAGAGAGTGAAGGAGGCAAAAAGGCAAAGAGATAGAAGAGTAAAGATTCAATCAATGAACAATGCTGAAGCATCCAATTCCACAACTATTGAAGATAAAAACATTGAGGAGACCATGGATATAGATGATGCAAGCTTGCAAGAGGTGAATGTGGAAACTAATACGATTATGCAAACTACTCCTGGTATGTCTTCAAATCCCTCTATTAATGCTATGGAGAATGTTTCAATGGGCACAAATCCAGGTACTTCTTCAAATCCACTTTTGAATGAAATAGAAATAGTGTTGATAGGTGATTTAAAACAAGCTAGATATAACAATGTTGAGATTGATAATATTCGTAGAGATCAAAATTTGAAACAAATTGTAGTTGAAAATGAAAATGAAAATCCTTTTGTTGAAAATGAAAATGAAAATCCTTTTGTTGTTGAAAATGAAAATGAAAACTGTTTTGTTGTTGAAAATGAAAATGAAAACCGTTTTGTTGTTGAAAATGAAAACGAAAATCTTTTTGTTGAAAATGAAAATGAAAACCGTTTTGTTGTTGAAAATGAAAACGAAAATCCTTTTGTTGAAAATGAAAATGAAAACCGTTTTGTTGTTGAAAATGAAAATGAAAATCCTTTTGTTGAAAATGAAAATGAAAACCGTTTTGTTGTTGAAAATGAAAATCGTTTTGAAGTTGAAAATGAAAATGAAAATCTAGGAAGTGATGTTGAAAATGAGAAATATTTTTTCAAAATTGAAAGAGATGTTTTGGATAATCTTCCTGGTAAAATTTCTTGGAGACAAATAAGAACACATGCCAATAGATTATATAAGGAATTTTTTTATCGTAAAAAACTATCATTTCAATGTCAACTAATGATGCAATTAATGAGAATGTGGAAAATGAGAAAAGTAATAAAAATGTTAGGCATTTTTGTTAAACCAAGAAAAAAAGATCAATCACTAAAACATGCTATGTCTACTGTTGCTAGTGCCATTGAGTCTATTGGAAGTAATAGTCGATCCAAAGATAAAAATGCAGCAAGACGAGCTATAACAACTGCTATAGTGAATAAAACAACTTTGAATAGAAGAATGGTAAGCAATATTAGTGGAATTCTAAAAATACATCCTAAAACATTGGTAAGAGTGGCAAAAAGAAGAGAAAGTATAGAAAATGATCCAATTAACCAATGTTGGAGTTTTAGTGGTCGACTCCCGAGATCTGACATGAAACTAAATGTTGAAATTAGATCTTTGATCGAAAAATATTGGCATGATAATACTAGGATATCGTCTAATGCTAGAGATGTTTTAAAATTAAGAGTGGGGTCCAAAGTTCGCGATCCTCATCCAAAACACCTATTAGATACAACGCAAACTGAATTTTATAGAAAATTTTGTGATGAATTAGTGTTACCTGGTAATATTAAAATAAGTCAAAGATCTTTTGAAAAATGCAAACCATGGTATGTAAAGATTAATAAGGAACGAATATCTTGTTGTTGTAAAACGCATGTTCAATTTCGTTATTATTATGATGTGTTTCAATATATACGTTGTACTTTACATCGTAACATGATTATACAGGAATGTGATATTAATATGCCAACTGAAGCAATAAAAGAGTTTATATCAAGTTTGTTCTGTGAAAGATCTAATGAAAAAGGTTTTTATTTAAGTTCATGTCTTTCTGGACAATGCACTAGTTGTGGCAATCTTTCTTTGTTAAGAGTTTGTATGCATGAAAGTGTTGAAAATAATTTTGGACAACAATTAGTGGATGTTAAAAGATTTAACAATGTTGAATATTCTTTAAAAGATGGAAAATTTGGAAAGCGTTGTGATTTAATTACAGAAAAGGTTAGTGTGCATGCATTCATATCAGAATTTAAAAGTAAAATTGTACCAAAATATGTCAAGCACTCTCAACAAGCTCGATGGCTTGATGGACAATTTCGTGAATGTAGAAACACATTTCCAGTTGGTACTATACTATCAGTGGTTGATTTTGTAGAAAACTATACTTTAGCTCCGCAAGAGGAAATTCAATCACAATATTACAATTCAGTGCAGGTTGCTATGTTTGTTCATATTGTTTATAGACATGCAGATGATAGCACAGAGAATGATAGAAAAGTTTTGAGGGAGTATCATTTCTATTTGAGTGACAACCGGTTACACTCGTCAGATTTTGTTCAATATTGTTTCAATATATTTTATACAAATTTAAGAGAAAGAGGAATCCAGATGACTGAACATCTTATATGGTCAGATAATTGTACGGGGCAGTTCAAGAATGCTCGAATGTTCTATTGGTTATGTAGGGTTCACAAGGAGAATAATGTCCAACATATGTGGAATTTTTTTGAAGCTAGACATGGTAAAGGAGAACATGATGGAGCTGGTGCATGTGTTAAAAGAATTCTTGCTAGACAACAATTAAAATTTGAGGATGCAGTAAAATTTAAAGATGCACGTGGGATTGTAGATTGGTGCAATACAAGATTATGTACACCTGGATCAAGCGAGTACTCTACAGTTCGTCGATTCTTTTGGTTGGTTGAAGAAGAAAATATTCTACCTAGACTTGATTGCCAAACAATCAGTGGATCTACTAAATGGCATTCATTTAGGAGTTCGAATGCAAGTACATGGACTATCTGGACAAGGGAGCTTGCATGTTTTTGTCAGTTTTGTATTTCAGGAGATTGGGAAGCATGTGAGAATACAGAATGGGTTGAAGAGTGGAAACAAAGACCATTGACACTTCCACAAGCACATAATCAAAGTGAAACAACAATTGAAGACAATGATCAACTGTTTGTATCAGACGATTATGACCGTGTTTCAAACCTTGTACAAGAAGGTAATTTAATTCAAATCATTTCATTTTATTTCACTTTGATTACTAATTTGTAGTGCTTTTATTTATTTATGTGTACATATGAATGCATGTATGTTGATTGGTCAAATTTTATGGACATGTGCAAGTTATTGAATCAAAATTTGTTTTGCAGGACATGTGTATGCTGTTGTTGCACCAAAGAATAATGAAGAGGAAACTGAATATTGGTTGGCTCGTTGTGTGGAGACTAAACATAAGTTAACAGCACCTCGAGAAGATGATGATGGCTTTCCTTATCCAACAGGTTTGATGATCCCCTTAAGACATCCCCTTAAGCATATTTTAAGAACTTCTTTGATCCCCTTAAGCAAATTTTAAGTATTTCTTTGATGATGCCTATCATTATCCAATAGGTTCGGTGGTGGTTGTTGGCACTTGGCTATGGAAATACCTAATAAGGAAGAATGGTTTGCCTGCATTCGAAGATTATGAAACACATAAGAAGATTATACACTACTCACATTTGGTGTTGGCAACAAATATAAAACTGGAGAGGTATCGCGGAAAACCTACAAATAAAGAGTTATGGAACATTTCTATGGAAGACCATGAGACAATCATCGATGCGTTGGAAAAAAGAGAGGATGGAGATGGTACAATGGAATAAGTAAATACAGGTAAATATAGTTAAATAGATTTATATTGTTGTTTTAAATATGTATTAAATACATGTTTTGATATTTCTTGTGCGTTATTAGTTGAAATTGATTTAATTTATCCTTTTATATCCTCAGGCCATCATCACAAATTCATCAAATACTTTGAAACAAAAACTTGAGAGGCACTCGTAAATACAGGTACAAATTGTGTATATCTAGATAGTTTTATATAAATTAAAATACATGTTTTGATTCAGATATATTGATAAATTGCTTGTATTATTTTTATATCAGGTGGCATGAAGACCTGCTACATTCTCCTCAAGTTTTGGATTTTCTTGAGATGGCATATAACGACATTTTGTATTTACATTATTTTGAGTTGGCATATATGTACATACACAATTACATTATTACACATTTTGTTCAGAAATTTGTATACATGTGTATGTACACAATTTTATACTCTACAGTATTAAATTTATCAAAATTATTATTTTATGTATTTTATTTGTTAAATGTCCATGTTTTTCTACTTAGAATTTACTTTAAATTTGATTGATTATATTGTTCAATTTGGTTGCCTTGGGCAACTTCACCAAATTTTGAGAACTTAAGACGTCCCCTTAAGACATCGTAAATTAGGACCCCTTAAGACATTCAAAAAGTTAGCATAGCTTCTCTCATTAAGGTTATGTGGAATTAGTATTTGTGGCTTGAAACTCCTAACATTTGGTATCTATAAGTAGTAAAATCACATCAAGCCTACATGACAATTTGATGATGATAAATAAGTCCTAATCATAGTCATGTAGGTGTGAATTACACTCCTACCAGTAGTTTCACTCTTGGTGGCATGTCCTGTGTGTTCTTCCCCCTCTTGAACATCTTTTTCAACCCCCAAATTGACCTTCCCTACCTCACATTTTTACCTAGTGCCCCCTTCATTTTTCCTACTTAGGGTCACCTCTTTGTGTCTTAGGGTTGCCCCTAGTGTCTCTAGGTTACTTGAGTGACCTTAATTAGTAAAATGGTGACCTTATTCCTAAAATGGGTGACCTTGTGGTTTTTAATGCATGAAATAACTCATATTTTTATCTTTTCTTCTTGATTTTTAACCCATTTTAACTCCCATTTTTTGTGCTAACTTGTGCTTTTCCTCACTTTATTTCTATTTTGAACTCATCATATTTTTGAGGGGTCCACCGATGTTAAGAGGAATTTGGAGGAAATATTACATCATATCATGTCCATTGAAAGTCATTAATGGTGGTCCTAAGTCATGCAGGGGAGTACTTGGGGTGGGTGGAATCTTTTGAAGAAGTTGTAAAAATTTGACTTGGGACAGGGTATATGAACTTGGCAAACTTTTGCAAAAAATGTTACAAAACTTCAAGTGGGAATTGGATGAAATGAATTGAAGAAAGGAATGATTTCTTCAAGGCAGTTAGGCTTCTACAATTAGGAAGAAATGAGTGTTTCGATGCTATGGGGAAATGATGTTAAACTAGACAATAGGATAGGAAGTGGGATGGGATAAATCATATCCTAAAGTTAATCTAGCTTTCACAAAGTGGAGGGAAGGGAAGATACAAAGGAATATAAATTGTGGGAGAACCATATGGGACCATAGCTAGGAAGTGGAGGGGAGAAATAGATGAGATCCAGGGCCTTTTGTCTAAAAATGTAAAGTATTAAGATCTTATAAGTTCCTGCAGACCTAAACTTATTTTAAAATTTGATTCACATCCTGAGTTTGTGTTCATAGGATGAAACATGTCAAGCACAAGATTTCCTTGAGTCCTAATGGACACTAAAGATCGTATTAAAAGGACTAAGGGAAGTTCTCATTTTAGTAGTTACACTAAGATTTGAAATTAAAGTTGACAAATCCTAATTAAAGTTACACTAAGGTTTCATTTTGTAAAATATTGGAATATCCCATCAATTTTCTTTGCATTAATGAAGTAAATCTATGATGAAATCTTTTGTCTTGTAAATTAAGTTGTTTATTAATCAACTTATCAAATCAAGTGATTTCTCATGATTATTTCTCAAATACATGTATATGAATCTTATTGTGGAGAAGACTGTGAAACAAAATAAGAAGTCAACTAGAACCAAAGTGATGAGAGTTTATTCAACTATAAATAGTTTGTGTAGAAGCATAAATGGAATCTAAGTTACTAGATTGCAAGGACACTCCATGATACCCACATAAGGCCTTGGGATTTAATTTAATATAATATTTCTTCATAGATTAGCTAGAGGACAAAGGAGATGTAGTCACAAATGTTGGTAGGTTAGAGCATCCTACTTACATAGGCTGGATAGAAAATTTGATGTGTTTAACTTTTTAGATATCTTGCTAGATACTTTTAGGCATTGTACCATAAATGTAGACTATATCAATAATGTAGAAAATTAGACTATAATAATGGTGAGAGAAGTAGTTTTCAAATAAATGTTGAATTCACTTGAACCCACTTTGAGGTACAATGTTATAGTTGCAAGGTAATGGTCTCAAGAGTATAATGTAATTGAAGTGTTACAAGATTGGGCTAGTCCTAATGTGGATTTAAAAAGTTAAGGAATGTGGAGGATTACACAATTGTAAGTTTTCCTAGTGAAATGAAAGAGGCCATGATTATGATGTGCAAACTATTTGGGAACAAAGACTCAATACATTTAAATGCTAGATGGGTGTCATTATTAGACATGTGATTTTGGAAAGGCTAATGATTCATAACTATGGGGAGTTGAGATCATTGTAGATCTCTAAATAGGTAATTTTTGTAGGCTACCAAAGGGGAAGATTTCTACTAACTTCATTCCTAATTTGTGTCATTTATGCTACAATGAAATTCCCACCTCCACTAATAAATTGTAGGCCTAGTTCCAAAGTTATAGTTCACATGTTTTTTTAGCAACAATTATCCTTGTAGGCACTCCTCCACCCATTTGGTGAAGAAGTTGTGTCCACTTAAGACATCGTAAATTAGGACCCCTTAAGACATCTTAAATTACATGATCAACACAAGATGTTCAAGCACCAAGGCACTTGGATAAATATAACTATAACCATGCTAGGATCATTTAATATAACTTAGTTGATCTCTAGATGAGAAGATGTGAGAGATTGATCCCTCCTAGTAGGCAAGAGATCCTCATGAACTTATCTCACTTTTTAATGCTTTGTTTTGATTTGCTTACCATTTTATTGCTTAAAATTTGACCAGGACCTAAATATGCATACCGTGAATGAATGGAGGAACTTTATTAGGACCTCATCACTACATAAATTCTTTCAATGCAATTTCTTCATTAAGCGCAAATCTAGATCAACACTCTGACACTTGTAGATTTATATATGACAATTGATTATTTCTATTGATGTCAATCTATATATCTTATTATGGTTGATCTCAAATGTTTACATTTCTTTTCCTTCATGCACATGGTTCTAGATTAGTGTTTGATTTATGATTAAATTTAGGGATGCTTGTATATACATATGTATGTGATGTTATGCTTTTATAGTTTATGATGTATATGCAATGTATGTATGCATGGATAACATATATATAAATATGGATGCACCTAAACTAACATGATGGTTTTACATGATTATTACTTTGACATGTGTATGATTTTGAACTACGACAAGATTGCATTTATTGTGTGACATGTGAAAATATATAGTCCAGGTTCAACAATATATATATATAAAGTCCAGGTCCATGTTCAGAAAATATATAAAGTCCACATGTTCAACAATATATATATAAAGTCCATGACAAACAGTATATAACAAATAGTCTATGAAATAGTCAAATATATAAAGTCCAGGTCCATGTTCAAAAAAATATATAAAGTCCATGTGTTCAACAATATATATATATATAAAGTCCATGACAAACAGTATATAACAAATAGTCCATGAAATAGTCAAATTATACATCTAGCCTATGTTTGAAATAACCTATCACATACTATCTCTATCATCAAGAGTCCTCTTCACACCATGCGAACTACTCAGATGACCTGAATCACTCTGCAAAAGAGAAAGATTTATATGAAATTAGATGTAAGATGATAAGGAAATAGATAATTTAATGACAATTTTTAAATTTATAATTTATATCATAAAATTAAATTACCGTGTGAGGCTGAGAGGCATGCTCTGGTGCACTTGGACCTATGTCTCCATGCTCTGAATCAATCTATTTAATACAAGAGAAAGTTCAAGTTGAAATTAGATATATTTGACGATTTTAAAAATGATTTAATTGAATTTAATTTATAAGAACTATCATATTTAAAAATTATTATACCATAAGAGGAACTTGTTGTGAATCCTCTATTCCAGGACCTGTCTCTACAGGCTTAGCTCCATGACATGTATCGAGCTATAATTTAAGAAGAAAAAAATTTTGAATGTACATGTCAACATATATATATATATATATATATATATATATATATATATATATATATATATATATATATATATATATATATATATATATATATATATCTATCAAGAAATTTACTTTAAGTTCACAACGTATATTTTAATTGTTCAATTTAAATCTATTCTAAATTTTAAATTATACCGTATCAGGTTGCCCATCTCCTCTGTCCTCCTGCTCTGCATGTGCTGTGTGTTGCTCATGAAACGTGTCACTAACAAGCTCCTACAATGTCATTTATATTTAAGTTAGCACATGTGTGTACAAATCAGGTTTTAAAACATATATATAATTGACTTACAGTGTACATGTTATTAAATACGTTTTTCAACAACCTGAAATGCAGTCGACTCCTGATATAAACTTGGATTATCCAAGTGTGCTACAATGCCCATCCTCATAGTTGTGTCAACCTGCATAGACATATTTATAAAATATTAAATAGTACATGTGCACGTTTTTAGATACACTGATATCAAAATAGAAAAATTTAAGTATATATATATAGTTTTTTAAAACAATATGTGTACATACTATAAGAGTGTCATGTGAGATGCCCAATGATGGAGGAGCGCTCGAGACACCCTGAGATGGAGGATTCAATGTGGAAGAACCCTAAACCAGTTCATAAATAAGTTCATAAATATTTAAATGTGTGTATCTATCAAAATAAAAAAATTTAAGTATATATATACAGTTTTTTAAAACAATATGTGTACATACTGTAAGAGTGTCATGTGAGATGCCCAATGATGGAGGAGCGCTCGAGACACCCTGAGATGGAGGATTCAATGTGGAAGAACCCTGAACCAGTTCATAAATAAGTTCATAAATATTTAATTGTACACACATTCAAGACTGAATTTTACAAAATTACAAATCATTGAAAATGTACCCCAAATGGGTGCCCGAGATGAACAGGTGTCGATGAAAAATTAATTCGATCAATTGTGACCCCTGTTGCCATCATCTACACCAAACAAACCAAACAATTCGATTGTTAAAATATTACAATTTAATTGATCATCTATATGTTGATTAAAAACACGTGGTTAAAAAATTGTTTTAAATTCAACATGTGTACATAACCTATATATACCTGTGTCGAATGATCAGTGGGATGATCCTCAGCAAATAGATAATCAACAAATGATTCAGTGCCCACATTATAAGATGATGCATGTGTAGCTAAAGTGGGTGCAACTGCCTGATCAGGTCCATAACACAACTGATTGCAACTCGTACATGTATGAGGCATCGACACATGTGGAGTGGCACTAGGACCACTTCCATCATCAACTCCTCCACGCTCTCTAACTCGAGCTACCATCATAGAAGTCTGCTCATGTAGGCTACCTGAGAGTGCACTCAATGTGCCTAGTGTGGATACCACTGCACGATGCTCGAAGGGCGAAGGAATGGCAGCAACAGGAGGGTCAATAAGAGGTTGAATAGGCACCAGTCGTTGGGGATCAACCCGTGCCCCCAACCTCTGTTGTGGCATGCCACCACCAACACCCTGGAATGATCTAAAATCAAAGTAGTTGGGTTTTTTATTCATAACAAACTCTACATATAATTTTCTCAAAAAATATAAAGGAACCTCACAATTAGCATGAGGTGGATAATCAAACACCATCCACCATCTATCCCAAAAATTAGCAGACATTCCTTCATGCCTACACCACCTGATTGATATTCTTTTCTTATTTGCAGGAATAGGTTCATTTGTAATGGGATGTCTAAAATATTGTGCTAAATGAGCTTTTGTGATTTTAAGATCCAAAATAGTCTTATAGGAGAGGCCATCAGCATAAAATTGGCGCCTCTCCTCTCTCCATTTCTGGAATCCATCAAAATCTGAGTCAATAGACCTCACAGAATCTACAATGTTTTGCATCAAAGATGCAAAACGTACTACGTGAGGTGGCATGAATTGTTCACTGCGAATGGAATTCAGTTTTTCTTGTATCGAATCCACATTTTCATTTATTATGGCTCGCAAGCGAGCCTGGTCAGTTCCAGGTGGGGGTGGAGGTGGAGGTGGAGGCGGGTCATCTGCAGGTGGGGCATCTAGAGGTGGGGCATTTGGCGCTGGGGGTGGGGGTGGGGGTGGGGGTGCGGCCGGATCATCTTGTGCATTAAGAAAGTCCTCAACATCAAAGTGAATATCATCTAGATTCATGATGTATATATAAAAATCTAGATATGAACCTGCATATATATACATATAAACGTACAAACTTCAGTACAAATTTAAAATTAAATCAAGAATATATATATATGTTTCAAGAAATTACACTTGAAATAAATTTAAATTAAAAACATACAAATAATGTATACATGCATGTACAAATTTCAAAATGTAAGCGAGCTATTAGGACTACCATAATGATTGATACAATGGGCAATATATATTTCAAAATTTCAATGTGCATTTAAATAAGGAAACTTCTCTGGACAATCATCATGTAATTCTTAAATGTGAATATGCATCCCAAATTTTGGACTATTTTAAAGAAATATGGTGCATTTAGGAACTTGGTGATTGTTGGGGTAAAGAGGAATATATGATCATGCTAGAAGAGGCACTGATTAGGCTCATAATTGGCCAAGGTTGCTTTGAATAAGGTTAAAACAAGGAGATACCCATGTTGATATTCACACCCTTTGGTCCACACCTACATTGGGATGGATTAAGCTTGAAATTTTGATGGGTAGCCAAGGGTAATCCTAGTGAAGTAGGAGGAGTATGTTATTAAGAGATGATAAGGGAAAACCTCTACCTATCTTAAAGCTTATGATTTTGGTGTCAAGAACACTAATATGGTAGATTCTAGGGCCATGATATCCAGGGCCTCAAGATGACTTGGAAACTAAACAAGATATCCCTTAGTGTGGAAGGAGATTCCAAGATCAACATTGATCATATGAAAAAGCATAGATGAAGCTTGTGGTTATTGGAAACTATTATATATTGGAACCTAGAAACTTGGTGAATACTTGTTTAAATCTATCTCCTTCAAACATATCAAAAGACAAGGTAATTATATTCTAGACTAGGCAGATAATGGAAGAAATCATTAAATTGCTCCTAGACATCTAGCATTTGTTGGGAAGAATATTTTTTTTACATTCAACTTGAAATCCCTAAGTTGTGCCTCCATGCTATCAAATGTTACTTGTATCTACCTTCTATACAATGCTATTGAAGGGGTAGAAGGTTAGGCTAAGGATTTCTATATTGCTACTTAGATAAATTCCACATCTTCAATGTGTGGCATGAGCATATGCACAAAGCCTTGGAGGATATTTCTAAGATAATGAAGATAAACCTTCATGTCTTGATGCTAAATTGGATGATTCTATCCACTATGAGAATTAAGATGAGGAGGAGGTGACATAAATCCCTCCTATCAAATTCGAACAATGTTAAAAATGTCAAGGAAGTGGTAGAGGCTTTGTAAGGCTTGTGTAATTTGTCCCACCACCCTAGGATAAAGTTTTTTAGTTTATTAGTAATTCTAACACTACTTCAACTTATTACTCTACTAGGGTTAGGGCCACTATAATTTTCCCTACCACTAATATATCTTAAGACACCTATTGGTTTATGTTTCATGTCATTGTAGTATATTAATTTTCCCTACCACTATTGATTGAACAAAACTATACCATATATATTAAGTACTCTAGCTCAATGATCTTAAGATTAATGAAATCAAGACTAACTATATCATCATTATGCTTAGATACACCCAACATGCTAATCAAGAACTTAATTACCTTCACAACCCTATTAGCATTGTATCACTCCTATTAGGGAGTGGACTTGAATGGGGCCAAAAGATTCTTTACCTCTTACGATTGTGACTTTGGGTTTGGCATGGTCAACTTGGAGAGGTTGTGTGGCATATCCCTATAAGAGGGTGAAGGGTGATAGGAGGTTGTAGGATGGCTAAAAGCATTCACATGACGATAATGTTCAAGTTTAAATTTCAAGATATGCATCATGGTCTACAAGGTTCTCTTGTTCAAAAGGTTCATCATATTCTAGACAAGGAACTCACAATCATTGGTACCAAATTCAAGACCTCCTATTACAAGTCTCCATATAGCTTTAAACATAACACCTATAAACACAAAATTTATAGGGCTTGAATACAAGCCTACCTCCCAGTTAGGAGACTTCCAAATAATTGGTGAACTCACATGCAATAAGGGAATAACACATGCATACAAAATATGTAGAAGAAATCCCTGTAGCATGACTCGTGATTAATTAAAGTTAGGGTTAGGGTTTCAATTAGGATCAGGCTTAGGGTTAGAATTGAGGTTAGGGTTAGAATTAGAATTCAAGGGTTGCTAAATTAGGGTAAGTATTAGAGCTACAATTATGGTTTGGGTTACGGCTAGAGTTAGGGTTACAATTACAATTACAAGTAGCTCGTTAGGGTTAGGGTTAGGGCTAGAGTTAGAGTTACAATTACAATTACAAGTAGAGTTAGGGTTAGGGTTATGATTAGGGTTATAATAAGGGTTAGGGTTTGAATTGCATATAGAATTAGGGTTAGGATTAGGGTTAGAATTAGTGTTAGGGTTAGGGTTGGAATTGCATATAGATTTAGGGTTCAATCTAGCTAGAAATAGATAAATTAGTCAAGATGGTTCTAGCTCAATTTTGTTTCCTATTTCCTAGAAAATGCAAAACTAGTTATTGTTTTCTATTTAGTTGTTAGTCCCAACTCTTTCCTTTTAAGAAGTATATCAAATCTAATGTAGTAGTAGATACTTCTACATATACAAGTTTCTGTTAGGAGAAAATATATTTTGCCAAATTTGTATAGAGTTGTCTATATAGTGTGTTCCAAGGTAATCAAATGATGTAAGTCACAATTTAGAGGGTTGAGGGATAAGTTTGTGTTGAGTCTATAAGAGGTGTTTTCTTACATAGACCGAGCTCCATAATCTAGGTGTCTCCATGTCTAACTCAAATGTTTCAACTTGGTCCATATTATATCCAGATTAATGATAAAATTTTATATATATGGCTATGCACAAGATCCACGACCATATCAATGTTTGGTAGAGAAAAGTTATCTAAGTTAGGGTAGATCCTTTTTTGATGTCTCAAAAGTTAGTGCAAACATGAATTCCCTTAGTTTTCTTGTTAACTAAGACCACATTAGATCTACCCATTTAGGAAAAGTAATAGTCTGAATGAACCCTGGACATCCAAGAGTTTATACAATTCTTCTATGACCACGAGGGCTACTTGGGGGTGCATTTTGCGTAGCTTTTATTGAATAGGTTTGGCATTGAGGTGAACCACAAGATGATGCATGACTTTAAAGATGGAGTCTCAAGGCATATCACCATAAGACCACATGAAGAAATCAACGTAATATTTAACATGGTGACATGGTTATATATGCCTTCTTTGATGTCAAGGTCCAGTGGAGCTACTATCTTAGAGAGTTTAGGGTCCAAGCTTCTATTCACAAGTTGATGTTTATAGCATGTCCTCAACAAGGAGAGGGGAGTCATGTCTTGTATCTAAGTGGTATCTAATGGAAGGTGAAGTTTGTCAAATTGAGGAGCTCTTGGGAAGTGTCCATTTTTATTATATCATTTTAATCGATCACAAGTTTCTTCTTATATAGATTGTTGCTATTCTGCCTAGACTAGGGTGCCTCAGGACTGAAGGGTTCTTTCTTTCTCTCCAAAATAAGCATATATGTAGGTGTTAAGTATGGTGGAAAAGTCTTTCTTATGATTACAATGGGGATGTGGTCTTGACACTTGATAAGTTTCATGATGGCTTCATCATTTTGGAAAACATCAAATCATAAAGGGTCGTGTTGGTCCCAATCGATAAGCTCAAGGTATTCTAGGTCTAAGGAGATGGTGAGGATAGTGACCTATCATGAAAGAGGTTAGTGGTGGAAAGATCTTCGTAAGGATCATGAGTGGAGCCTACATCAATGTCATTAAGATTAGGGAAAGCATTACCAATGAGGTTTCAAGCTTGTATCACAATTAACATCACGATGTTCATTCCAGGGGCATAACCTAGCTAGTGAGGACAGCTACTTGAGTATATCAAAAGTTACATAAAGGTTGGCTTCATTTCATTCTTAATTAGTTGGCTATCACAAAAACTGTAAAATTTTCTCAATTCTTGATTAGTTCTAGTTGTCTCTAAATGTTTGATTATGAAGGATGTGATAACTTGGTTTTATTATGGTTTGTTGTAATTTTTTTACATGATAGTTAGCTATTCAATAATGCCTTTAAAATACAATGACATACATTGTTATAAGTAAATTTTATAAAAACCAAATATACATATCATCCCAATTTGCTATATAATTTTTGACAGTTTGTTCAAAATCTCTCCTTTCATATGATACAATCGTTTCAAAATTTCAATTGCATTTTCCAGCTAAAATGTTTAAATACAGCTATTCAACACTCAAATTGAACTCAAATTTTGACAGTTTGTTCAAAATCTCTCCTTTCATATGATACAGTATTTTCAAAATTTCAATTCTATTTTACAGCTAAAATGTTTAAATAGAACTATTCAACACTCAAATTGAACTCAAATTTTGACAGTTTGTTCAAAATCTCTCCTTTCATATGATACAGTATTTTCAAATTTTCAATTGTATTTTACAGCTAAAATGCCTAAATATATCTATTCAATTCTCAATTTTAAACATAATTTTGACAGTTTGTTCAAATTCTAACATTTTATATGATATAGTCTTTCAAAATTTCAATTGTATTTTACATCTAAATTGTCAAAAATCAACTACTGATTTTATAAACCCTAAACCCTAAATAACAATTCAAAATTTAAATTTTGATTGTATTTTACATCAAAACAAACAATGGAAGGTATAAACAATTGATGGGTAATTTTTACAAGTGGAAAAATCCACTTACCTGGCTGGATGCTCTGAGAACTCGGGATCCCGTTTTCCTCTGTCGCCTGTCACTGTTGAAAATGGGGTCTCTGCTGTTTTTTAAAAAATTTAATACTTTTCACAAACGAGATCCCGTTCTATAAAACGGGATCCCGTTTTATATAACGCGATCCCGTTATATAAAACGGGATCCCGTTTATAACAGGATCTCGTTTTATATAATGGGATCGCGTTTATGGCCTCTAGGTTCGGGATCCCGGGAAAAACGGGATCGCGTTTTTGGTTCTAGGCTCGGGATCCCGAGGCAAAACGGGATTGTGTTTTATATAAACGGGATCCCGTTTTATATAAACGGGATCCCATTTTTCGTTCCCCGATTTCGGATTTTTTTCTAACTCCGAAACTTCCACCTTAAGTGGACACAACTTCTTGCATCTATCCTAAGGCTTAAGATATAGTGTCAAGTGTTGAGGGTGTAGGGATAGGGTTTAAGTTTTAAGGGTTAAGGGTTGAGGGATAGGGATTAGGGTTTAAGGTATAGTATCGAGTCTGTTGAGGGTGTAGGATTAGGGATAGCATTTAGGGATTAGGGATAGGGTTGGAGGGTTTAGGGATAAGGGATTAGGGTTTAAGGTATAGTATCGATTATGTTGAGGGTGTAGGAATAGGGATAGCATTTAGGGTTTAGGGATGAGGGATTAGAGTTGATGGATGACGGATTAGGGTTGAGGGTTGAGGGATCAGGGTTTAGGGATAAGGTTTAGGGTTGAGGGCTGAGGGATTAGGGTTTAAGGTATAGTGTTGAGGGTTTAGGGATAGGGTTTAGGGTTGAGGGATTAGAGTGAAGGGTTGAGGGATTAGGATTTGATGTTGAGGGTTGAGGGTTTAGGGTTAGGGTTGAGAGATGAGGGATCAAAGTTAAGGGTTGAGGGATTAGGGTTTGACGTCGAGGGTTGAGGGTTGAGGTTCGAGGGTCAAGGGTTTAGGTGTAGGGTTGAGGTTGAAGGGATTAGGGTTTAAGGTATAGTGTTGAGGGTTGATGGATCAGAGTTAAGGGTTGAGGGATTAGGGTTGAGGGTTGTAAGGATTAGGGATAGGGTTGGAGGGTTTAGGGATAAGGGATTAGAGTTTAAGGTATAGTATTGAGTCTGTTGAGGGTGTAGGATTAGGGATAGCATTTAGGGTTTAGGGATGAGGGATTAGAGTTGAGGGATGACGGATTAGGGTTGAGAGATTAGGATTTAACGTTGAGGGATGACGGATTAGGGTTGAGGGATTAGGATTTGACGTTGAGGGTTGAGGGTTTAGGGATAGGGTTGAGGGTTGAGGGATTAGGATTTGATGTTGAGGGTTGAGGGTTTAGGGATAGCGTTGAGGGTTGAGGGATTAGGATTTGACATTGAGGGTTGAGGGTCGAGGGATCAGAGTTGAGGGTTTAGGGATTAGGGTTTGACGTTGAGGGTTAAGGGCATTTTCTATCACGAACTTGATTATGAGGGCTTGCCCCTTCATTGTTATGCCTATCATATGGTGGAGCATCTGGCAAGCCCTTGCAAGAAAAAGATGTGATCAATGGAAAGGATGTGATGAATCTATAGCAGGACAAAACCCGAGCGCGTTATAACGCGCTCACATTTTGTATTTCTATTGAAATGGTAAAAAAGTGGTTACCCCCGTGATCTAGGCCCACATGCTCTATTTTCTTACTAATTCTGCGTGTGCTCCGACAAAAAAGAAGTGCTTTCATGCTATTGGGAAGTTCACATGCACATTTGACACATTGTACCACCTTTGCATGATCTTTCCACCACCTTTTCTACTTTGCCAACTTGAGAAGGAGGAAATAACATAGTTTTCACACCAAGTTTGATATATATCTATTCAAGTTTCAATTTTTGTAGTGTTGCAATGTTAATTGTGATTCAATTTTAGGAATTTAACATTGAAAAGGAAGCAAGTGGTGAAAAACTCAAATTGTTGAGGAGTTTGATGCAAGAAGATAAAAACACTACATAATTGGGTACTCTCTCCATTCAAATCTTCATTTTTTAGGTATGTCAAGTCTTTACATGCATGTTCTTTATATTTTCCTTATTTCGGATTGAATTACTTTATCATGCTTTATCATACATGTTTAAAATAGACACATTCCCAATCAAGAAAGCAACCTACAATCTCACATGATGCCATGTATATTTTCTACACTTGGGCTCTTTAATAATTATGTGTAATAAATAAACCTTAGTTCATACCATGATGTCAAACTATACAAGAATAAATCCTTACAACATAAAAAAAATACAATCCCACTATTATCATGTATTCATTTCTTAGGAACTAATATTGGTCTCTTTATCATGCTACAGACAAATTCTCCATCATGCCGAGGAAACAATCAAGAATTAAACCAACACAGGAAGAGATAGAAGCTAAGAATGCAAAGAAAGCAATGGCTATGAGGGAACTTCGTGAGAAGAGGAAATTAGACACGATAAATGAAGACATACCAATTGAAGAGGAACCACAACCATCACAAAGAGATATGGTATTGGCGGCACAAAGAGAACGAATGCAAAAACTTCGTGGTACGAGAGATTTGAATACCATAGTTGGAGACACGTCCTTTACCGCAAGTCAACATGTAGGGACACCATCTACCACATCTCAAGTTGAGAGTACATCATCACTCACATGTGATGAAGGAGGTACGCCATCGTTCCCACCTCAACCTCAAGGTATGTCATCTATTCCATCTTCGATCGAAGGTATGCCATCTAGCCCATCTCATTTAAATATTGATGAAATTCCTAATGTTGAGATGAATTTACCTAACTTGACACCACCTAGAATTTTGCATAGAAAGCCAAAGTATTTGATTGATATTGATGAGAATATTTTGCAGCTAATGGAAGGTAAGATTCCAAAACGCACTTGTAGAAGATATGCTAATAAGATTTGGAGATTGTTCTTTGAAAAGTTAAATGAGACTGCAAGATGTCAACTATTCGTTGAAATAATGCAAAGTATAAAGTATAGGTCTATCATGAAGATTCTTGGGTTGAGAACATCAGAGGCTTCAAGTGAAAAATCTATTGTCAAGAATCTAATGAGTGCGTATGAGAGTGTGGGTAACACCTCACGCACAAAAGATAGTAATGCAACACGGCATGTGATTACATCGACTATAGTAAGTAGTCAAACGAGGAAAGCTCATCTCATTAGAAAGACAAATCAAGAATTGAGAATTAATAGGAAAACTTTATCAAGAGCCGTTGGAAGACGCCAAATAATTGAGGACACTAATGCCAATGAATTATGGGCGTTCTCGGGGAGACTACCACGAAAAGATAAACTAATTGTTGAAGCATTGAGATCACTAATTAGAGACTTTTGGAAGAATTACACAAGGGTATCTCCGAATCAAAGGGATGTGGTAAGAAGGAGAATCGGTAGTCAGAACTGCGAGCCACATCCAAAGCATTTTTTGGATGAGACTCAAACATAGTTTTATGGTAAATTTCTAGAGAAGTATCCTCAAATTAAAATTTGTCAAAGATATTTTGAAATGCTAAAACCTTTCTATGTTAAAATAAATCACACACGCACTACTTGTTGTAGATTACATATTGAATTTTCTAACCATTTTGATGCTTATAGGTCTATATGTTTAGATATGCATACTAACAATGATTTGCAGGGTTGTGCCATATGTGCCCCACCAACATCTTCAAGAGACTTCATATCAAGAATTTTATGTGAAAGAGAGGAAGGTCGAATATTCTACAAGAAATTATGCTTGGATGGCACATGTCATCGTTGTGGTGGCTTGCAACATTTGCCAATATGTGAACATATGGAAATAACACATGCGGTTGGAAACGAACTAGTAGAGTTTGGCAAGTATAAAACAGTGGCATACAATACAAAAGATGGTAAAGAAGCAAAGAGGTGTGAATTAGTTATTGAAAAGATTCCAGTGTATCAGTTTATGCCTATATTTTGTGACAGCGTAGTGTATGAGTATGCAAGACATGCCCATAGAGCTCGATGGTTGGACTTGCAATTCAAGTTATGCAAGGACATATTTCCAGTTGGTAGCATTGTTTCAGTCATCAACTTTGTAGAGAACTACAGTCTACAACCACAGCGTGAGGTGCAATCACAATATTACAATCACAATATTACAACTCCACACAGGTTTCTATATTTGTGCACATCGCATTCATTCATGCGAATGATAGTACAGAGGATGATAGAAAGATCATAAGGGAGTATAATTTCTATAGTAGTGATGATCGCACGCATTCTACGGAGTTCGTGCAAGGTTACTTTCAGGTGTTCTACAATGATTTGGCTAGAAGGGGCATATCGTTCAGTCAGCATATCATATGGTCAGATAATTGTGCGTCACAATTCAAGAACTCACAAAATTTCTATTGGCTAAGTAGGAGGCATAATTTTACAGGTATTCAACATATGTGGAACTTTTGTGAGGCCGGGCATGGAAAGGGGGAGCATGATGGTGCAGGAGCATGTATCAAAAGAGCCATAGCCCAAGAAGAGTTAAAGTATAAAGACAATGCAAAGTTGACAGATGCAAAATCGATTGTCGAGTGGTGTAATGCTTCCATGGGTCTAGGTAATGAAGGTAAGTCTTTAGTTCGTAGATTTTTTTGGTTGATAGATGTTACTAACATTGCACCATATGAGGATTGTTGTACACTGACAGGATCAAATGAGATGCACTCTTTCAGAAGCTCAATTGCAGGTTCATGGAGTATCCATACACGAAAGATGTCATGCTTTTGTTCTTCCTGTACAATTCAAATCTGGGATGAGTGCAAGTCAAAGGAGTGGGTTAACGAATGGCAGTTAAGTTATCTTAGCCCACTTGACATGTATCGACCCCCGACGGCATTGGAACTAACACAGATGGAATCGTCAGTTGACTTTGACCACATATCAGATTTAGTTCAACCAGGTAATATAGGGCACGTATATGCATCTAATTTCATCTAGTTCAACCAGGTAATGTCATCTTACTTTGTAGTGTTTTTGTAATGTTGACTAATTTCATCTAATTTGCTACACATATCAATGTAGGGCACGTATATGCAGTTATTGTAGATGAAGATAATGAAGAGGGAATAGATTATTACTTATGTCGTTGTGTTGAGGCCAAAAAGAAATTGGAGGCCCTTATTACAGATGGAGAAAACATCGAATACCCTACAAGATCAGTGGTTATTACTGGAACATGGCTTAGAAGGTACCCACATAAGAGTGTTAATATTTGGCTATTTCAGGACTTTGACATGCATCGAAAGATTCTTCATTACTCGAACCTTGTCGTGGCATCCAATGTTCATTTGATAAAGTATCAGGGTAGACGTTTGAACAAAATATTGTGGAAGGTGCGTGAGTCTGACCATGAAGCAATACTTGACACAATAAAGAGTAGAGCAGACCCGGATGGTTCATTGGATTAATTTGCAAGTATTCACATTGATTTTGTAAAGTTATGTTACATTGAGTTGTAAGTATGCACATTAATTTGTAAGGTTTGTCTTTTTTTATTTCCTCCTGCATTTTTACACATATGTACACATTTTTACATCATCATGTTATGCATTTTTGGTGTCCTTCTCCTGATGCGACCAAACTCATAACTCACCCTACTAGACACCATTTGATGATCTCTCCAACACTCTGGATCCAGGGCGCCCAATCATGATGATGACCTATATACCATTCTCCCAAGGCGCTCATAATGAATGAAAAGAAGACTAAGGGCGCCCAAGCTTAATAGACTTATTTCTTTCAATTTTGATGATCCAAACTCTTGCAATATGACATCCACTTTCATGCCTTTAGATCTTCCTTCACATATAGGGCGCCAAATCAAGTTGAAAAATCTACATAAGGGCGCCAAACTGGATGAAAGGAGACATGAAATGCGCCTTAGGACTCCATGCTAAGGTTTGAGCCATAAAAGTCTCTTGATATTAGGCGCTCATGATGATGAAACTTAGAGATTTTTCCTTTCCTATGCGCTCATCTAAGATGTTTGAATGATAAGGAGCGCCTCGACCTCTATAATGTACATTGGGCACCAAATCAAGGTCAATGTTGCAAAAAAGTGTCAATGTTGTCAAGTTGCACAAAGCAACTTTTGCATTTTTGGTGTCCTACTCGTGATGTGACCAAACTGACTGTTCCAACGCGTCCGGATGGGTACATTTACGCTAGGTATGGTCCTGTTTTTCACCCAAACATGTCGAAACAGTCTGAGCTACATTGTACCAACGATATCTCTGAAGAGTCCAAAGTGCAAAAAGGCTGCAATCTTTGACGAGATGTTACTTGAAAACTGTGTCACTTAGAAACATTCCATCTAAGGCAATGCTATCACGTAGAGTGCCTCTACAATAACCTCTCTCAGTTTTTTATAGCTCTGAGGCATTTGCCCGTGGTGAAAGGTTTTCTGCTGCCCCAAAAATCGTCAGAAGGAGGCAGTGTAAAGTTGTAAAGGGGTGTAACTTTCGTCCTGCTCCTGATGCGACCAAACTGACTATTCCAACGCGTCTGAATGGGTACATTTACACTAGGCATGGTACTATTTTTCACCCAAACATGTCGAAACAGTCAGAGCTACATTGTACCGACGATATCCCTGAAGAGTCCAAAGTGCAAAAAGGCAGCAATCTTTGACGAGATGTTACTCAAAAATCGTGTCACTTAGAAACATTTCGTCTAAGGAAACGCGATCATGTAGAGTGCCTCTACAATAACCTCTCTCAGTTTTTATAGCTCTGAGGCATTTGCCCGTGGTGAAAGGTTTTCTGCTGCCCCAAAAATCGTCAAAAGGAGGCAATGTAAAGTTGCAAAGGGGTGTAACTTTCGTCTTGCTCCTGATGCGACCAAACTGACTATTCCAACGCGTTCGAATGGGTACATTTACACTAGGCATGGTCCTATTTTTCACCCAAACATGTCAAAACAGTCGGAGCTACATTGTACCGACGATATCCCTGAAGAGTCCAAAGTGCAAAAAGGCAGTAATCTTTGACGAGATGTTACTCAAAAACCATGTCACTTAGAAACATTCCGTCTAAGGCAATGAGATCACGTAGAGTGCCTCTACAATAACCTCTCTCAATTTTTTATAGCTTTGAGGCATTTGCCCATGGTGAAAGGTTTTCTGCTGCCCCAAAAATCGTCAGAAGGAGGCAGTGTAAAGTTGCAAAGGGGTGTAACTTTCGTCCTGCTCCTAATGTGACCAAACTGACTGTTCCAACGCATCCAAATGGGTACATTTATGCTAGGCATGGTCCTATTTTTCACCCAAATATGTCGAAACAGTCAGAGCTACATTGTACCGATGATATCCCTGAAGAGTCCAAAGTGCAAAAAGGCAGCAATCTTTGACGAGATATTACT
Organism: Cunninghamia lanceolata; assembly: GCA_027924645.1. NCBI lineage: Eukaryota > Viridiplantae > Streptophyta > Pinopsida > Cupressales > Cupressaceae > Cunninghamia > Cunninghamia lanceolata. Next base: position 2,273,073 of record BSBN01001102.1, read on the forward strand.
CAAAAACTGTGTCACTTAGAAACATTCCGTCTGAGGCAACGCGATCACATAGAGTGCCTCTACAATAACCTCTCTCAATTTTTTATAGCTCTGAGACATTTGCCCATGGTGAAAGGTTTTTTGCTGCCCCAAAAAACGTCAAAAGGAGGCAGTGTATTAAGTCAGGATGAAAGCCTATTCACTCTAGGCACCTGTTTTTGACCAAATCACGCATGCACCTTGAACAAGTGATGCTACAAGTGGTGAACAAAATGGGCGCCTTGAAGAATTGAGCCCTCCAAGACATCTTGCAATTGCCTAAAAGTCTAAAATTTACATAAGTGAGTTAAGGCGCCATTTTCCATCTCCAGAGCCTCCTTTGAGCGCCTTAACATGGAGTGAATGTTTTAGTCTATGAAATATTGCGCCTAAAGAATATAACAACCCCTTGAGTCACTAGGATGAACTAAGTTAACAAAAGGAACTTCATTGAGGGAGGTGCACTTGTGCATCTAGACAACTCCAGTTTAGCGCCTGAGAAAAAGCATGTTTAGAGACACCCCTCGAATGAACCCTCTAGAACCAATAAGAATCTTCTCTAGGTCCATAATTAACTCACGCCCATATCCAAGTGAAAGTCTCCTTGGTCTTCTTGCTAAAACCTCTAAAGGGTAACCATCTCAACAAGTGTCTCTAATCCCAAGAGAACTCTAGCCTCACCCAAGTCTCGAAGTATGTATGAGAACCTACAACCAATCAATCCATGTTAAGCTCCAAATGCAACACCACATTATCATGAAGCTCCCGAGCACATGACCAATGTACTCAATACCAAGAGAACCAACAAGACCATTATCAAAAATCCAACTACAAAATTAGGTATCCAAACATGACATCATGATCTAACATCTCCTCCTAGAAGATCACATGCACCAATATAGACATCCTAGTCTCAAGAGAACTTGTATCATGCTAATACTCTAATCTAGAATCAAGAGTCCACCAAGACACACTACCAAACACCTCTAAACCAAGGATCAACATCTACAACCACATGAAGATAACCATTACACCCAACCACTATATAAGATCATCCATCACTAGGTGACGAATACACATCACTATCAAAGCAACATCCATCCTCTCATCCCAATGCAACATACCAATGCGCAAATGAGCTTAGACAAGGAAAAATAACAAAGTCATCCCGTGGATATAGGCAATATGCATTCAAGTCATCCCACTACAATCAATGAGGTGTGCATCCCAAAAAAATGCATAACTTGTAGATCCCAACCATTGAAAACATGCAAAATCATCATCACATTAGTAATCATCATCACATTAGTAAACTAGTAAACATCATTTGCATCCATACTTAAACCAATCTTATTGTTGTGTTTGATGTGTCCTCTTTCAAACAACCATTTAACAAAATTTGAGTCCAAACAATAAACATTTACAACAATAAACATCTCAAAGTCCAAAATCCAAACATTCTATCATCCTTAATCATTTCCATCATGGACCCTTGGTTTGAAAAAATCATTATGCAAGATAAAAACCCTATGCTTATTGCCTTGTCCGAGGCTCATGCAAAACCCAAAATGATTAGCCTAGTACCATGTGTCATGTCCCCGTTCCCGACTTGATCATCAAGTGTATAATGGATTAGCCTATTCCTCATTCCCGGAGGCTAATTCCAAATGATGAGGGAATGAATTGGTTTCAGACTAACTCTATCTGTTTATTTTGCAGGAACAAGGTCAGAACCCTAAAATTTGACTAAGTATGGAAGCTTGGGAGCCTAGGCGCCCATTTCACTCCAATTTTCCTTACTAAGCACCTAGCACAAGGATCATCCAAATTAAGCGCCTAAGAACCTCAAGGCACCTATACATGTTTTTAGGGATCCTCCAATTGAGCGCCTAGCATAGATGGATGAATATTGAAAGTTTTCAAGTTAAAGATGTCCTTTGGGTGAACTCACAGCACTAGGCGCATGTGTTGGTTGGAACTCCTTGGATCTTGCGCCTAGGATTGAAAGCCTTTGATGAGGAGAGAAGTCTCAAGGCCTGGTCTGGCACCCTCACTTGCCTACCCCACCCTCAGAATGCGCCTAACCTTCATAAGGCATTAACACTCTATTTTGAGCGCCTAGCAGGGGTAATGGATAGATTGAAGGCTTGGGAGCTAAGGAAAGTCACTTAGATGAATAATCAAGATTGAAATGAGAAACTCCTAGCCAAGGCGCAAAATTCCTCAATTCTGGCATCCAGAAATCAAATCTAAGTAAGGCGCTCTTTCCATTTACCAAAGGCTCTATTAGCGCCCTTGGTTGATGATCTCTCCAGACACCTGAAATGGCGCCTAGTGGATCTTTCAACTTGTATCAGGAAGAAGGGAAGCATTCTCAGTGTTGTTTAGATAATTTAAGTTGTAAAGTTAACAAGGAATAGAGCCAGAGGACAAGGCACACTTATTGGTCTCCATCACCTCAGAAATGCGCCTAATGCAGTTGGTGTCAACTTCCCTCTTTCTAGCCTCCAAATGGCGCCTAGAGTCAAAAAAAGGATTTCACTAAATAATGTTAATGTTTTGAGCATCAAACTCTACTTGGCGCATACCTATGCTCTTGCAACCTCAAATTGGCGCATTGGGTTCAGTCATCCTCCTAAGGCGTGGTTCTGCTCCTCCATAACCCTATTTTGGCGCCTAAACTTGGAAGTACCTTGAAGACTTGGATTAAGATGGAATTCACCTCCAGAATGTTAGGCGCTTGATAGAAGATAAAGGCGCTAGGGTAAAAGAGCTTCAAAAGTTTGATGTCAAGTGTGAATTGAGATAATAGGCGCTGATACCAGTTGACATTACTCCAAACATGCGCCTAAGAGAGATGCAAGTCCCCAAGACCAATTTTGGAACAAGGCGCTCCATCAGAGGGTAAGATGATAATCCTTGGAAGTCAAGTGTTTCAAAGATTCTTTGAGAAATTGACAAGTTGTAACCTAGGCACCAAAACCCCTAAGAATCCTCCTATCTAGCGCCTAGTTAGAAGAACACTAATATTGCGCTTAAGTGAATTTGAGTGTCAATATAGAGTCATCAAACCCCACTAGACGTTCATCCATGTCTCTACCACCTCAAGGAAGCGCCTAGCTTAAGATGGCACCTAGTCTAGTCTCTACTACCTTCAGTTGGTGCCTAACCCTAAGAGTCTTGCAACTATGACATTCATCCATGCAACAAGCAAGGTGATGCTCCCTTGTGATATTGTGAGGTGTTGACATTCAGTTGACATCATTGAGTTTGATTGAGTTGATCAAGTGTAGACACCATTGTAAACATCAAGGCTTCAAGGCCTTTCTTTTGTATCTCCATTGAATAAGTTGTAACTTCATGCTATTGAAAGCATTATCCATGTAATAAGACATTGCAAGTTGATTGAGTCAAATAACTAGACAAGTACCCAACTCTAAGGTTGATTCATTCAAGTAGTTGTCTTTGATGTATATCTTTGTGTTGTTGAAGTAGTTGATGAATTGATAGCAAGTGAAATTGTTTAAGTAAGGAAAAATTTTCGTAGAACTAGTTGGGTATCTTACACCATGCCTATCCATCAAACATCACAATGCAATCAAAATCCTAACAACATGCCCATGATCCAAGATCAAGTGCAATCATGCAAAGATATTATCAATCACAAGCCTATTAAGAATGAACTAGAGTCTTCTAGTACCATACTTTTCCATCAAACACCATCATGTAATTCATGGCCTATCAAGCCTATCAAAGAAAATGCAAACATCCTATGTAATACAATCGGACTTTAAATATTTGAAGTAGCCATCTATAAATATCCATTCAAAAGTGGATTTATAATGCAAGTATGGACGCCATTAATAAAAAAGATTTGTATTAACCAAATATCCATATAGGCATACATCAATATATGTCGATATAAGTATAACATATATACAAAATAGCCATATAGGCTTACAAGAATGCCATATAGGCATACAATGTGAACTATGTACAATACAAAATATATGTCCACAAATGCCATATAGGCATACAACAAAGGAATACAATAAAAATTCATTCCCCTCTGGCTGGTGAAGAGAATAAATCATGAGCAGCCTTTGATCTTCTAGGGGATGGAGACATGCATGTGGGTGGTCTACTACGAACCCGAGGGCTACTCCTCCTATTTAGTTCTTCCTGCACCTTTACCTGTTACAAAAAAAAGTATAGACATTAATATATAGAAATTGCATGTTATAAAAAAATGAAACATTTAACAAAATAATCACTTACCGCTAACATATAATCTGTCTCCTCGCTTGCCTCAGTAGCAGGAATAGGCCCTGGTGATGTCATGTCCTATAGAAACCATCCAGATAGAAATTAAACTTCAAATCAATAATCTTTTGATTTTTCAAAAATAGACAACTATAACAATGAATGTAAATTGAAATTTACTAATCTGCCTCATACCCCTGTTAATGCCATAGAGCTATGAATCGCAGAGGCCACACCCTGCTCCATTGCCCTATGAACATGGGGAGGTGTCTCCGCAGCCTGCATCATCTGGAAATAAAACAACATTATTCAATTATGAAAACTATAATAGTGATGCAAATCATGGCTCCTAACATACACACACGTTCATCTAAACATGGAAGTACACACAATAAAACATATAAATCACATACAAAAATTTAGTAAGTACAATTCATTCATTAAACTATTTATTTTATTACCTCCATAAAGCTTTGAAGTCCACCACCGCTGGCAGGTGTTGCCATGAAATATACAGTATTAACCTATTCAACATCCAAAATCAGAAATTAGAATACCATTCATATAATGATGCTATTCACATGTAATATTTATAATTGTTTACTAGTTACATACCTCGACAGTAGATGATCTAGTGAAAAATGTAGGTGGAGAACCACTCAAAACTGCATCAACGCTATGACCCTGAAATTTCATTAAAATCATCAATTTAAATTAGTTAATCTTATATTTCAAAAATAAAATTTAATAAATTAAATTCAATAAACTTGCTAATATTTACCTGAGTATCAAGGCCGAAAGTCTCACTCAGGAGGGTATCTGTCATCACCATCTGCTCAACTGCAGATGTAGCCTGTGCACCTGCATCCTGACTGTCCATGGGGTCATAACCACAGGCTGACCCGCAAGCCTGGCAAGTATGCGGTGGGACCCTACTCCTCGCACTATCTCCCAACCCACTCTGTGTTGCAGGATCGGCATGTTCTATGATGCTCTGGGTCAAGGCACTAATCGACCTCAGTGTATCGACCTCAACACTCTCCTTCACAATGGAAGGGATAGAAACATGCTCGTGGGCTGGTCTGCTGATTACTCGTCTCACTACCCGCTGTGGGTCAAGATATGCCCCTGGTCTATCCTGTGCTGAGCCCTCACCTCTACCCTGGAAGTCCCGCATATCAAAATAGTTTGGCACTTTATTGAGGACAAACTTGCAGTAGAGTTTCCTCAAAAAGTATTGCGGGACCTCATTATTATTGCATGGAGGATGGTCAAAAACCATCCACCACCTCTGCCCGAAATTGTCCCTTATCGCTTGGTTGTTGCACCAATGGATAGGGAACCTCTTGCATGTAATGGGTGGAGGTTGATTTGTTTGTGGGTTTGTGAAAATTGAACACAAGTCTAATTTTGTAATTTGTAATCTTTTGACATCTTGGTATGACAATTTATCTGCATAGTAATCTCTAAACTCTCTCTTTTTATCGGTCCAACTAGTTATTTGCTTGCCAATTGAATTTATATTTGATAACATAGACTCAAGAGATTCAGCAAGCGTGGACCTATGCAAGGTTGAAGTGGAAGGATCTTTCAACCTTGCAATTATATCTTCAATTTATTTTTTGTTGTTTTCAATTTGCCCCATTATATTATCTTGTGTTCCAGGGGCATGTCGAGGAATGAATGGAGGAGGTTGTTGTTCTGCAGGTATTTCCTCCTCAGGATTTTGAGGAGGAGGAGGAGGTACATTAACATTTCCTGACAATTAACGAAATATACATCAAAAATCAACAAAAACCCACCTATTTATAAAGAAATTCAAACAAAAAAATAAAGATAACTCACCCCTTTGGCGTGCTCGACGTCGCGGCATTTTGGCGATGAATTGACAAGCTTTTTGTGTTGATTGGCGTTTTGCAGAATGCGAGTGCGCTTTTGAGGGTTTGGAGGCCGCGGGCAGAGGAGAAAATGGGAGTGAAATGAAATTCACTTGCTTTTTTTTCATTTATACTCGGCCATAACGCGAGCACTTTATAACGCGCTCGCATTAGGGCCTGGTAATGACGAGCCTGAGGCTTGTCATTACCAAGCCATAACGCGAGCGCGTTATAACCCGCTCGCGTTATGACTTAAATTTTTTTGAAATTATTTTGGCCACTTTTTGGCCCCCCATCTTCTTGCACTTACCCAAGATATGCATATAGTTGATGGATAATGATAGAAGATGTTGTGGGGTTAGGATTAGGATCGAGTGAATGGATATAGGAGGCCCAGATGGATTAGGATTGGGAGTGTTAGAGAGGGATGAAATTGGATCAGTGAATTTGGATGGCTCCATATCTTTGCTTTTATTTTTGGATTTTGTAAAGACTATTTGGAGAAAAAATTTCAAGCGTTCATGGGTTGATGGATTAGAGCTTAGAATGTTTGATGGTGGATTAGATAGTGAGTTATATGGTGGATGGATGATAGGGATTGATGGATTAAGAGATGGGTGGACTAATGCGTTGGGATTAAGAGGATTGGAGTGAAATTATAAAATAATTCCCCTTTAAGCCTAACCCCTAAACCCCAAACCTGAGCAACCCTAAACCTCTCTCTCTCTCCCAAAACCCCTATTTACCCTAAATAATACCCCTAAAATCTAACCCCTAAACCATAAACCTGAGCAACCCTAAACCCCTAAACCCTAAATAATTCCACTAAACCCTAAACTTAAGCAACCCTAAACTCATAAACCTGGCCAACCCTCTCTCTCCTTATCACCCTATCTCTCTCCCATCCATCTCCATCCTCTCTCCGTCTTCCTCCCTCTCCTCTCACATGTTGACAAAAAATATGGAAATAAGAAAACTAGGACATGCAAAGAGGGACGAGGATATAAATTGGGATGATGAAATGGAAACAAGATAATTTATGAAATTTCATTGGATGGGAAGAATGATGAGGAGAGGTAGAGAGGGGAGGGAAGTAGAGAGTGAGAGAGAGGATAGGAGGTAGAGATGGGAGGGAAGTAGAGAGTCAAAGAGGACCGTAGGAGGTAGACAGGGGAAGGAAGAAGAGAGAGAGGGTAGGGGGTAGACAAGGGAGAGAAGCAGAGACTGAGAGAGAGGACTTAGGAGGTAGATAGGGGAGGGAAGTAGAAAGTGAGAGAGAGGGTAAGAGGTAGAGAGGGGGGGAGAAGAGAGTGAGAGAGAAGGTAGGAGGTAGAGAGGCGAGGGAAACAAAGACTCAGAAAGAGGGTAGGAGGTAGATAGGGGAGGGAAGCAGAGACTCAGAGAGAGGGTAGGACGTAGAGAGGGGAGGGAAGTAAAGAGTGAGAGAGACGATAGGAAGTGCAGCTACCCTTGTAGACATGTATGTAAAGTGTGGAAGCATAGACAAGGCATGTCAATTGTATGACGTAACAACTCAAAGAGATGTTCTATAATGGAATGCAATGATTGCAAGATATGTAAAAAATGGATTTGTTGAAAAGGCTTTAGAAACTTTCATGCAAATGCAATTGGCATGTGTAAAGCCAATTTTGCTCAGCATAACGTGAGCACGTTATAACACGCTTGCGTTATGGATTTCACATAACGCGGGCGCGTTATGATGAGCATGCTTAGACATATTTTTTCTAGTTTTTAGCAAAATTCTAAGATAATCTAGAGCATGCTCCCCATCAGGATGGCACTTTTTCTAATGACAACTCAAAAAAATACCACCATAATCCTGATCTCTTTGTTAGCTATCTAGCCATATAATTTTTTTCACATTTTGAGTACGTTAAGGGTTTCATCTTGAATTTCTTTTGTTAGTGTGTCCATTTTTACTCAAAAACCAGTGTCAAGTATCAAATTTCTATTTTTCAGGATGTGTCCACTTTGAAAATTACTAAAAAATTAATTATTCATGAAAAAATTATCAAAAAAATCAGGGATAAACTACATGGTGTTAAGTAATTTCTCACTGAAGTGATTATTGAAATACTAAAAAAAAGTTGACATTTTAGGGGGAGCACACCAGACACTGTTATATTTTTCGAGAAAAACAGGACCAATTTGTGTGCTCCCCCTTTTTGAACCCCTAAATCTCAACCATTTTTGAAAAAAATTAGTAGTTTAGAAACTAGATTCAGAGCACTGCGACTCTTGTTTTTATTCCATCTTCAAATTTTGAGTGTAGCTATCTTAAATTTCTCATCCAACATCAATGTTTCCTGATTTCAGAAAGAAAAAAAATGACAACTTAAGACCCCATTTTGGTCCCTCATCTTTGTGCACTTACCCGTAATCTATTCAAACAAATTTTAATGGCAGCGTCGGTGCTGGCTAGAATTTAAGAACCCTCTGAATTTCTAATCCGAGTCTATTTCATGCTCAAAAGCTCGATTAAGAACAGAAGCGTCGTGTAATTTGGCCTTTTTCCTCCGCTTGCCACATAAAGCCGATAAATGGGATTTTCTTTTTCATAAAATTAATAAAATAGCCATTAAAACTATTCATGTTCTACAATTCCTTAAGTTGTCATGGAAACCGAAACTAATAAACCAGTCCATATTATAAACCCCCCAAAACCTTTCGAATTGTCCATTACATAGCATGTTCAAACCATTATTTTTTCAATTCAACATTTTTTGTTGGACAGATTTAAACTAATGGAGAACAACGTATAAAGCCTATGTGCTTGTAACAAATTGCACAGAATTTTTTTCAATTTTGAGTTGTGAAATATGCTTGCTGGCTGCAAAGGCGATGGGTAAGAAAGAGAGCCAACCCTAGAAAACCTGCGAACACCTGTCTTGAAAACCTCTGCAACCCAACACGTTTTTTCCACCAAAGACAACACTCGTCCTTCTGCAGGCCACATGCCATTGAGTAAACCCTCCAATTTCATGCAAAACAAGAAAACGCCAACAAGCAGCCGCCCTAAAATAAAATATTTGAAATATCATACAATAGGGGTATAATAAAGCGCTAATGAAAAAATGGCAACCGTCAGGCCAAAAAAAAAATCAAACCTTAGGTTAGCGCTCAATATTTTTTATATTGTATAGAGCCCAAAACAAACTAATGTTCTTTTTGTTGAATGAAAACAATAATCTTCTACTAAGACAGGGACTAACAAAAATGAAAAGACAACCCAAGGCTTATGAAAATATAAAACACCATTACATCACTTCATTTTGCATATATTGAACAATGCATGAATACGATAAATAAATCAGCCCTTAAGGGAGCAGCTGAGAAAATAGGTAAAACCATAAAGGAGGAGATAACACAAGAATCCAATTACAATAACCTAAACAAATATAGGCAGAGCAATATACAATTAAAGAGCGTCCATGGCTCTCTCAGGATTTCCTAAAACAGATTTACTTCACATTCTAACAGCCTCAGCAACCTGGCCTTTCTGAGCATAACCTGATACTGGTAAATATTTCCTGATGAATTTCCTTGCCATTTTGAAAAAGGCCCGATTGGACTCAAACCGAAACAGCAGTAGTGAAAGAAATTTCAATGGGCAGTCCACCTGATTTTTCATTTTATCATACAAAGCTAAGCCTTTCTTAGCATAAACCTGCTTGCAAAAAGCACCATGTACTACATTTCGTTTGGGCATTAAATCCACTAGTCTGTTGACAACCTCCAGGATGCCACACTTGGCATGGGCATTGACAAGGGTGATCTGTCAAACAATGCCAGGTTTCTTTAAGCTCTCCGTCATACTGGAATTCCACGGCTTTCAAACTGCTGATAAGATTCGAGGACCATAAGCCCCTCACATAAATCCAAACAGAACATAACCAAACCACAGTGTACAGCGCTTATAGAAAGAGGTACTCCAGCAACCATATGAAGGAACTGGGCAAAACAGAGCACACAAAGCCCTGTCCAGCATCACAACCCCTGAGCAAAAAAGAGTCTGGTAAATCCAATAAAGCAAAGAGAACAACATCAAATAAAACTCCTCTGTCCACGGCCTGTAGAAGGATCTATGAATGGAAGATCTTATCTGAACATAAGCAAGCCACAGTGAACAGTACTTATAAACCAGGACTCAATCACACCGAGCACACAGAAGCATCCCCTGTTCAGCTGCACAACCCCTGTATACAAAAGAATTAATCCGTTACATCGCTTGATATAGCTTGGCAATAATGTTTCTAAATATATGAAGGGTTTTCTATTCTTCGCCTTTCTTTATGGTGGCTATCCATTCAATTTTTCAATGTCTGTTATATTCTGTAGCTTATGGCATCCATCAATGGTAATACTGTTCAGGCAACTCAGAGTTGCAAGACTTGGCAACCCTTCAAACTGCTGACATTCAATAATGCTTAATCTTACAAGATTTTTCAGCTCAAAGTTCCTGGCTATTCTTTTCAATTTTCTACGAAATTCCAACAGAAGAGAATTCAAAGTTGTTACCCCTGCTAAATCCATTTCACTTAGATTTGACATCTTTCTAATGTGGAGATTTAAAGCTGGGACAATGCTCCCCACTAATTGAGACCTTGGTCAAAAGTTTTAACCCATCAAAGTGTATTGTTTCTATCTTAGTCATTGGGGACGCTACTCCACTTACGCCGAAAGCAACTTCCCCACTTAATTTTAAATGCCCCAAAACCAGTGTCCTAAGATTAATAAGTTTTTTAAGGGAATCTGATAAGGTCTTCCCTTCAACTGTTTCTTTGCACCCTCTTGTTATGTCCAGTTCTTCCAGATGAGTTAGCATTCCCACAGAATTTGGAAACTCCCTCAAATGCAATCCGTGAAGCTGCAGCTCTTTCAAGTGGAAAGGGACCTGAAATTCCCAATTCATTTGTTTCAAGATGTTATTTTCCACTGGTAAACAATCTCATTTAAACTAGGTTATTCTTAAACATAATTCAGTTTAACAGTTAAAAGTTAATTTGGTCAATAAAAATGTATAAATATTCACCACTTTTTAGTAATAGATGAAATGTAAAATTTTTATTCACTATTTAATTAAACCAGATAATATTTGAGTAGAGTGCTTAGACTATCAGTCCAAAATGCATCATATAACTTTAATAGAGATTCAACAAAAACAAAATACCTGGCAATGCTATTCCACAGTTGTGTTTTATTTCTTTTGAGAATTCTTACACTGTTGAACTACAGCTCATAGGGACCAATTAGGAATTGGACTTAAGATCTTAAGTTTTACCAACGGAGCTTCTAGCCCCTTTATGGCCATTTCATTGTCGGTTGGGGTGTGGCTTATTTCCAACAAACACTGCTGAAAAATGCCACAAACTGTAAGATTCTTCTAGATGCATTAACATTACCAAAGAATTTGGAAACTCCGTCAAATGTATTTTATGAAACTGTCAAGGGGGCTGAAATTCTCAATTTATTTGTTTCAATGGTAAATAATCTCTCTTAAATTAGATTATTCTTAAATAGGACAATATTTACCACTTTTTAATATAGATGAGATATAATATTGCTATTGATTGTTTGACCATTGAACTTAAATAGAATTATTAGACTATGAAATGCATCATCTAACTCTTAACAGAAACTGAAAAAATGTTCTTCCACGGTTGTGTTTTATGGCTTTTAAGAATTCTTAAACACCGATGACAAATATGCTGCCACCAACTGTAGGGATCTTGGTAAATGCTTAGACACTGTAGATTTTGCAAAGGAATCCATGAAGGAATGCATTTCAATTGACCGCGCCTCATCATCACAAGTCGAAGCCATAGCAAGTTTGTTGATGTCTCAGCATAATTATTTGAATTTCCTAAAAAATATGTAATATAGGCACCTGTATCCCTGTCAAAAGTAGAATTGAGGCACCTGAAACTATGGTCGTTGGCTTCTGTGAGAATGTCTTGGAATCCCTTTAATGCCTGCATTCATACTTCAAGATCTAATTTGTATGAAAAAAAAATAGAAAAAGCTTCCATCCACAACGCTGAAAACATGTCAAAATAGCTCTACTAGAACTAGGAATACCCAATCTTAGAACATCTACCACCCAATATCACGAAGTCGAGTACACATATCTAGGAGAAAGAAGCAAACCAAAGTATTCGTCAAGGATGTTGAAATGGTGAGCACAAAATACAAAAAAATTAGATCAACCCATTTACACAGTAAAATATGAAATTATATATATTTTTACATGATGTTATATTGGCTTATAAAGCCATACATTCCCGTGAATTCCTGTGAATAAACTACTCCAACTTATTATGGGAATAACTCCCCAAAAACTAACTTCTAATTAATTTATTACTAACCTATTTACCAAACTAACTTACCAGAAAGTAACTTACAAAACAATTAACATTTATTTTATTTACTAACATAAATTATTTAATCTAACTATTTAAACCTTATTATTGTAACAGAGGAGTGCCCAATTCATCTGCCATTTCTCTTCCTAAATCACGGAGATTGTCATGCATTCTCAAAACAAGATAGTCTTGGTAGTGAAATTGCTCGTCATAATCCCTGCTTTCCACTTCATAATCATAATCCCTGCTTTCCACTTCAATAAGACATTTGTCCTTTAAGGTCTGAAGTGCATGCTCACCGCTCCACCCCGATCTCTCCCATATTTGTATGGCCATCTTTTTCCACATGCCAATGAAAAAACATGCGATGTCCATGAAAATTTGTTTCTGCTCGCTGTCGAGGGCATCAAAGCTTATTTTGAGTCTGCATTTTGCATCTCCAGGCAGCATCTTGCGAACTTTATCCAATTCTAAATGCCAATAATGTTTGTCACTACCATAAACATGCCCTCCCAAGACTTGAAGAGACAAAGGTAAACCTCCACACTCTTTCACAAAATTCTCAACCAAATCTTCATAACCTGTAGCTGGACCTTGTTGGTGGAAAGCGTGCAAACAAAAGAGCTCTCTGCTATGCTCCTGGTCCATTTTTGGCATTTTATAACGAAGGGTAATTCCTGTGCGTTTTAACACCCTTTCATCACGGGTGGTAACCATTACCAGACTGCCAGAAGTCAGAGAATCTATGTCAAGTAGAGAATCCAACTGGTTGGAATGTTCAATATCATCTACAACAACAAGGAAGCGCATAAACTGGGTCTTTTTCAAATGATGCCTGAGATAGCTCCTTCCTTCATCTGTACTCTGAAATGTGCGCTCTTCTTTGAGTAGATCTAGGAGCAGCTTAGATTGCAAATAAGGTAATACGCTTTTTGAAGATGCTTCCCTTACGTCGAAGAGAAAACATGATCCAAGGTATTGCAAACGCTTCCTATTAAACAATTCTTTGGCTAGAGTTGTCTTTCCCAATCCCCCCATCCCAAAGATGCCAACCATGCCAACCTTCTGCTCACTCCCCATCTGACACTTCTTTTCAAAATCTTCTACAAGTTCATTCAGTGCCACTGGATTTTTTGCAACATCTAAACATCTTGTCTTCTCTACTTCTTTTAATACAGTGGACACTATGTCTTTACATAGCTTCTCGTAGTTCCTGAAAATTTAGAGCGCAAAACCAGAATTGATCAGAATGACTTCCACTATAACAAAATCAATGAGGTAAGTGGTAAAAAGATTTTGATGATGTTGAACTGATATCCATGCAGAAACATATCAAAGAAGCTTTAGAGGGCAAAACTAGAATTTGATCAGAGGAATGTTTCGCTATAACAAAATCAATGAGGTAAAGGGTAAAAAGATTTTGATAATATAGAATCGACATCAATGGAAAACATGTTAAAGAAGTCTTACTGATGATCATCCTTGCTGAGGTTGTAGCCAGAGATGAAAGAGACCAAGCGAAGGGCTTCTTTCCACCCCTCAAGTTTATCAAGATACCTGCCCTTCTCTTCATACTTTGCAAATGCAGTGGCATACTGTCCCGTTTCGACGTAGCGAAGGTCCAGAGGTGTAACATCATAAAACACAGGAATAAGTGTAATCTTTGTTTCTAACATTAAACACAGTTCAGCTAAACACCAAGCGGATTCGGCATATCTCTTTGAGAATATAGCGATTTGAACTGTAGCAGAGCAAATGACATTCTCTAGTGTAGATGGAAAGTAATCTTCCATCTCCATCTCTTGAGTAATTAGAAAGCCCCGGCATCCCATTTCCTAAAGAGAAGCATGAAGTTGAGTAGCCAGAGTGTTTTTGACATTGGGGCCTCTATGGTTGATGAAAACATCATACAGATTGAGCAGCATGCTGACCTGACCTTTGTCGACACATCGAGAAGAGATAGGCACTTCAAATTTGCAAAATTTGAGGGTGCCAACAGTCCTCTTTAATTTGTAAATGTTCCCAATGCTCATTGGCAGTGGCAAGAAATGCAAATTCTCACCTAACCGCCACATTGTATTTAATTTTTGGCGCCATGTTCTTGCATCTATAAAGAACTGGGGGACTCACTTTGTAAAGTAGTTGAGAAGATTGGGAAGCTTTGAGGAGTGAATAAAAACTCCATCTTTGACTGGTTGCCCTGGTTTTGGTGTTGTAAGTTTCATTTTCTGTGTGTTGTATGCATTTTTTATGAGTAGTTTATCAGTTTCAGATTGTATTAAATGAATAATGTTGTGGCTTGTATTTCTATTTGCTGTCTCCAGTGTTATCTATGTTTCTCTTTTGAACTGGGTTACTAAGGGTATCTAAGTTCTTGAATGCACATTTGTTGTATTGCATATTTGGTTTCTTACCTCTGTTTAAAGAACAAATTAAAAGTTTTAAATCAAATATGGAGAGGAATCTTTGATAGCAGGGATATTTGTAAGAAGAGTCAATAGAAATACTCATTCTTGGGTGTTATCTGTAAGGCAGATGCAAGCTAAACCCTCTGAAATTTGTATGTGTGTCCTGCTCATGAGAAATACTCTGCATGTTGAAGATTAACTCTAAACCCTAAGATAGGCACCGGTCAATTGTTGGGTAGATTTTATGATTCAAGCCCTAATCTAACAACCAAAATATAAAAACCAAATCAATACATCATTTGAAAACTTTAGGATTTTAGAAGTAGGATTTTAGATTCCATGTTCTCTGACCTACAAATGAACAAATGCCCAAAGCTAGCCACTTTGTAATCATCATACAGTTTTGGTCTGCATAAAAGAGAACATATCTGCTTAAGTGTCAATACCTAGTTAAAGTTAGGGTTTATTATATGGGTGTTGAATGAGGGAATACCCCCTAGGTTCTGCAGAGCCTGAAGTGCAAAGGAGACAGAGAGTCGATCTCATGTTCGTTGGCCACACACCTGAGGATCCTGTGGATGAAAGATGGCTACTTTTTAAGGAAACTCAGACAATCAGCTAGGAACACCAACAGGTCCAACAATTATTATTGGGTTGGTTGATGACCCTATCAAAAACACTTTCCTCTTATAGCTCATTGACGAACAATTGATTCAAGATAATGAATAAATGGATGTAGAATGAAATGAGTCATCTATGGACCATTGAGATCAGTGCAAGGGCCAAACATTACTCTACTACGAGAGCTAGATGGGTTAGTTCATGCCTATATCCCTCCTAGGGAACAAAGCTTCTCACCCCCAACTATTGACTATACCTCTCCTCCTCCCACCCACCCCTGTCGAGATAGGAAATGAAGGGCCTCCTACCCACCCTAGTATAGTGGGGTGCCTACTTTCAATACTGTACTTTTTCATTAATGTGAGCCCACTGGATGCAGATTCAGAATTTGATCTCTAGGGAAACCTACATATAGTAGTTAGCCATAGTAGTTAGTCAGCTAGATACAATGGTTGGCTATAGTAGTTCCATGCTTTGTAGTTCTTTGTATTTGTAGTGGCTAGTCCATCCCTCTCTGACCAAAACAATTCGTGTTGGTGTTGCTCGACCCTTCATGTGATTGATATATTCTACTACAATGGTCCCTCGAATTTAGAAAGTAATAACTGGGATGGAAAACCCAATAGCATATTTTGTAGTTACCACCATTAACACCGATAAGGCAAATGATTGACCCATCATATCATCTAATAAAATGGGAAATACCAAAGTGTTCAAATTGACAGTTGGTAACATTAATTCAATGGACATTGACATAATAGTAACATTTCATCTATTTGGGGAAATACCCAAGAGGTGAATGATCCTAGGAAATGTTGAATATTTGATGAGATTCATTTTAGGAATGTGGAAAATGGAGTGGAAATTTTGGAGGGGACTTGATTTTGAATTAAGAATCAATCACCAGTTATGGCTATAGTGCCAAAAAGGACTACAAAAATTGAAAGGGGCCACCCGACCCCTACCCTCACCCCATTATAGTTAGAGTAGGGCCTATCTATGCTAGGGGGTCCAATGATAGGGTGGGAGGGCCCTCTATATCCCACCCTAAGACCTAGGTGGGGGCACTATTCCCAACTACAATTTTGTCCCCCCCCCCAACCCAAGGATTATACAACCTAGCATATAACTATAGTTTAGCTATAATGGGGTGGGGGTAGGGCCCCCCACCCCTTTATAATAGTTATAGTAGGGCATGTTGTGTAGTGGATTCCCACTCAATTCACCCAACTATAGACCAATATAGAGGTAGGGGGCTTTGCTTCTCTGTCTCTAAAGAATAGATGGATGCTTGTAGTGATCTATGATCAACATCCTATGAAGATAGGGCATTTCATCCACAACTATAGTAGGTAGCTCTTTCTCTTTATAGCCAATCTCTCTTCATAATGACACTAGTCCATTTCATTTCAAAAACTCCTTCCCTCTCCTTGCCAAGAGGGAGTTAGCAATGATCCCTACTATCTATAGGGCATATAGGCCCAGCGATGTATAATATCAAGGACTAGGATGATTATTGCCCATTTGCAATAGAAATTGAGTTTACATCCATCCCTAGTTAGGTATAGTTTCCTTTCTCTTCCTCGTCTTGTATCCATCACCCGAATTCATGCAAGTGTGTCTACACCCTGCCCCAAATTCTCAAAGTCGGACCCCCCGAAACACCCTTTCCTGCATATCCATACAATACTCAAGTAGGCAACGTGTGCGAGGTACCCACTACCCAGAGTAGCACATGATCCCAAGACATTGATGGATGTCAGTTCAAGAATGCTATGCCTACACACAAGACTACCCTTCTTCCTGAGAGCTTTGTAAGGGACCGCTAGTAGCGGGTTTACCACACAAGGCTCCTATAGAGGGTGAAGCTCCCAACAAATAGAAGGTGCTTAGCTCCACACAACATAGGGATTAGCATGTTTTTAAGAAGAACATAGAGTAATAAAAGATCTGGCATGTGAGACATGGTGATCATGAGAAATTCGCAAAATAGAAATACTATAACATACTCTTTCCCATAACTTTATATACTTGACCAACCCACTAGAATGCAAATGGGGATTGGAAATGTGGTCAATACCACAAAGAACGAGGAGATACCATCTGGACCCATGTACAAATTAATGTTCTCATGAGGAGGCCATCAAATGGTTCCCACGAATTGGAATTCAGTCGTGGAGGAATCAGATTACATCTAGAGAATGAGGGAGTACAAGAAAGTGAATAAAGAGACTCATGGAATGATAAATCATATCACTCATATTCTTGAGTTTGGAATGAAGAGAAGGATAATGCTCCCTAGCACAGGAAATGAAATCAAACCATTCAAATTAGAATAACATTCACGAAATTTCCATGATATAGAAACATTGGAAGGATTCGTTGGCAACACAACAATAGATGGGGCTCCCAACATGAACGGAGGAGTGATGGTTTCCTCCATGTTTGTATCAGTAAGAGTCCATCTTCAACGAAACTATAGTTGAACCAAACCACTTCACTTGAATTCGATCAAACCCCTGCCTCTCCCCTGTCAAGATAGAAGTAGGGCTACACATAGGCCATACTATATAACTATTGTAGGGGGTGGGGGGACTATAGAAGAGGGAGTGGGAATAACTACCCACATCTGTGTAGAGAGTTGGATAAAGGGGGATAAATATGAATAGGTACACATGAATTCAATGGGAGGAGGGTTAGGACCCGACGAAGCAACAAAGTAGTATGAATAAACCCATGAGAAGACTTCCAGGCCCTAAATCCTCCCACAACTATAAAGGACCTCCCATCTACCCCCACAACTTCCTGAAGAAAGGGCCCTTGATTTCTTCTTAACACAAAAATCAAGTGGTTCACGTAGCTATGCTTTGCTCAAACCTCCCACCCACCCCTGATAGTTGGGTGGGCAGTTTGTGTAATTAATTAAACAATAGAATAGAGTGGGCCAAGTTTAATGAACTACTATATATGTAACATGAGCCCCTACTATCTATAGGTCATATGGTTTCTCATGAAACACCATCCCCATTCTAGATTAAGGGTGAAAGTTGTAGGGGGGAAGACTAATTGTAGGAGTCTAAGAAGGGGCTCTTTGACCTGACCAACTATCTAAAGGGGGAAAATTATAGCTATAGATGCAGTCAACTAACCCCTACCTCTATACTAGCGGGGGTGCGAGGAACCACTAGTAGCAGTCTTAGTTTTCCCTGCTTTTGGAGATAGCTATGCAAACTGGAATGAGCTTTCACCTTGCCCAACTATAGAGGATAGGGCCCTTTATAATAGTAGGGGATCTCATGGAGGTCTTTCCCATAAGCTATTAGTCCTGCTAACTAGGAGATCTTGAAATAATGGAGTCACCAAGTGACAAATGAATCTATAACTCCTATGAATAAGCAAATTCCCAAGATTCACTGGATCTTGGTTTGGAATTACCTATTCCTTCTTTCTTGGGAAACAAGAATCAAAGAGATTACAACTCAAGACACAATCTTTGGGCAAGATGACATGAATCAACAAATGCTTACTGAATTTGAGCAGCTTAGTAATTTGGATGGAGAGGATGAGACCAAAGCCATGGCCCTTTCTACCTCCCACCCACCCAACTATCTCCTCCCACAACTATATCCTCCTACCCACGCCTGCTAGTGGATGATAGTTGGATCGAGGGTAAAGTCACCTAAAGAAACTATAGTCCCCCGACCCCATCTTCCTCCCACCCACCTCTTCGGGGGTTGTAAGTGTGCTCGACATTTAAAGTTGGAGCTCTATTAACTAGTCTAGAATTTGAAGTTGGAGCTATATTAACCAGTCTATAGATTCTAATCGGCCCCCTGACATTCATTCTTTACGGCCACCTGAACCTTGTTCTTTGTCATAGGATCAAGGGCCACAGATCCCAACCCCAAGGAGCAAGCTTCCAATCATTGATTAATTGGGTCAAGATATAAATTATCTAAATCTATCATTCTCGTCATACAACAACTAATATAAGAGGGAGCCTCGAATACCAGATAGAAGAATTTACATATTTACTCTAATGCATCAGATACCTGTTTTCCATATCTAGGGAGGTTCTCTCTTTTCCATTCCCTGGGTCGAGTACTACTCCATTCCTATTTTCCACATGGGTTCCACACCAGCCAATCCCTATGGATCAGACGGTAGAACCATTAACTAATGGGATGGGTACAGATAGATATATGTTACTATCCCATCCCATTCTCTTATTGAGGGGCAAGCAATAAACTATCATCAATTCAGTCCAAATATATTGAAATGGTCGTGGAGAGCATCTACCTTGGTCCCAACCATTTTTTAGTTGGCCCGATTCTACCACCAACACTTCCTCATTGATTGCATCCTCATAGCTAATTGGTTGATCCACTTTGAGGATCAGGATGAATGCATCCAAGGTAGGTCGAATGCTTGATCAGATGCAAAGGGATGGGTGTGGGAGTAATGAAGGAGCTACAGAGGAAGAGGATAGCCAGTACCAGGCACTTGATGCTTCATATCAATCTGCAATCTACTTCCATCCCTCACTATGCACGTGTATGCCTCTCAATGGGCAGTGACGAACAAATAAGTGGATTTGGTCAGTAAGGCATAAGTGTGGAGGTGGTTCACTCAATAAAGAAGTCCAAAGTTTGTTGGGCTCACTAGGCTCGGCGGACAAATAGATATAGATCTATATAGATTCATATATTTATCTACATCTAATTCTATGTCTAGGGAGAGGGGAAGTAGAGTAGTGTCACACCCCGATAAATGCTGGTGTGATCAAGTAGGTTAAAAAAAGAGTTCTGTGGATATGGGAAGTGGACTGGGATGAGATGGAATAGGGCAGAGCTACAGAAAGGGAATTGGATCAAAAGGGAGTCGAGACGTAGCGACTGACCTAGTTCGTTGTCACTTACTGCACCTCCTCCCCACCTGAGATTGAAGGTTCTTCCTTTCCTAGATTCAAGATCAACCCTGGGTCACATATAGATGTCACACTTGACTAACTAGCAATGCTCTTTCTACATTGCGGGTGCTTTCTTATCCATAAGAGTTTCTCTACATCAGAGCAAGCAGTATCTATATAGATTCTATAGATTCAATAATAGAAAAGAGGGCCCTAGATTTTAGTCCTCCCACCCACCCCAAGAGGACCATGAATATGGAATATATTGGGTTAGTCAGCCCCTCTCTCTCCCTCATCACAATGGTTTGATCTCTGGGTGGGCCCCTATTTCTAGGAGAGTATGGCGAGTCGGGTAAGTGAATGCAACCACAGATGGGGCTTTACAGATGGAACCATCCCTTGATGATTGAGGAATATGTAGTGATCTAGGGGAAATCTAGATCATCTGACTTATAGGAGTAATCAATAATCCCCATCCAATCCATTTTGAGCCATAACAACTTTGTTTGTTGTGATCCATCGCTCACTCAACATGTCACAATAAAGAGATAATCTTCATTCCTCCATATCTCATTCCCACTACCTGTCCCGCCTGTTAGTGAACCAATTGGCCTGGATAAGAGCTAGCTCTAAAGCTCCTCTCCCTACAGTCTATTACCTCATTTTCAAATTTTTCTAAGTCATTCATATGTTAAGTCATGTCCCCTTTCTTAGTCTTTATTATTTGTGCCTTCTTTATAAGTCGCGGCCCTTTACTTAGTCATTTTCAGTCATAGTCAGTGGTCCCATGCCTTTTTGTACCTCAGTCGGCAAGTTCAAGAGTTCTTGAACCTCCCGATCCCCTGACTCCTCACAAAAATGAATGTCTTAAGACTCAGTCAACTTTGTGTTAATTCTTTGGAAGGTCCTTTTTAGTCAAAGAGTTAGAAGTTCTTTGAACTTCCAAACTTTTGGTTAGTTGGTTTATTTGTCCTTAAAATCACCGACGCCCCGACTGAACGCACTCCTTACTCCCAAAGTGTCGACCTTTCAAGCTATTGGTGTGTATGAAGAATTGACACCTATCAATTCATCATAAATTCAAAATGTTGGGAAAGGTGTTTGCACACTTTTCGAAGGGAAATAAAGGAGGTCATTTATGAATTTTGTAGTACAGTTTGCTACCAAAATTAAATGAAATTTACAGAGGATTTAATAAAGCATTGATATGAAACTTTGGTTAAACTTTCCACCTTGTAAGTAAAAGTCTCATTTTGCACTACGAGGAGAATACATTGAATGAGCTCCAAGCTTCACCATAAACGAAGAATTTATAGAACTCTTCGCCAACAGGTCAGAATAATTGGCTTTTCTCCTTGTTTCTCTTATTGTGACAGCTTACAATCTCTGATTTATTTGGTTTGGGAAGAGCATTTCTCTTTTCACGAGTCTGGATAGCTCATTTTCCCCAAATGTCCTCTGGACCTCTCTAGTGTCCTTGACTTGTTCAAAAGTGTTTGCTCTTTGGTTTTTCAAACAAGTGAGAATGAAGTACAAATACAGGGGTCTCCAATTGCTCCTGTTATTAAGAATGGTTTGTCGAATGTAAGAGATACAGACCTCAGGAATGTGGGCTTGGGGGATTTCTGGGAGAGAATGCGACAAGAAACCAGCTTCTCAATTGCAGAGAAAATTGTGAGCAATGGATTAGTCTGAGCTGGAGGTTTCCCGCCTGCCGCGTCATACCCAGATTTGGTTGTTGCCTGTGCAAATAATTATTACCCTGACTTGTAGGAGATACGAGCCTTTGATGGCTTTGTGATAATAAGGATTGACTCCAAAGCTATATCACATGCTTTGAAGCTAGCATATCATGAGGAATTTGTTGATGTGTCTGTCACCATTGGTTGGGGGTACTTCTGGGAAAATAAAGATTGGTGTCAAAGTTGTATTTCTAAAAGCTGGCTAAAGGTTGAGAGGAAGGGTAAATCTTGGCTTCCTACCAGTTTAACAAGAGGTCATTTCAAAGAAGAGATCTCCAACATGATCACTCTGCTACATCATGTCATCAGGAGTGCTTAGTCAGACTCTTTTGAGAACTAGATGTGCCAATTCATTCTGTCGATTTGCAGTGAATCTCAAAATATAGACTAGGCGAAGTTAATAAGTGAACATATGCATGAGCAGTTAGTGAATTATTCTCTTCTAGTCTATATTTTAGCTAGCAAAGAGGTTGTCTAGCTCGGTTTGAGAACCCAATGGTCTCTTACTCTAGATACACCTATGTATTGTTATTTCCCGCAATTGCAAAAAGACATTGGAATGAGATATTTATGCAGGGTGAATGATCTTTTTCTCATGCTCTCTGCTAAGAATATTGAAGGTTCATTGGAGAAAATAATCTCTCTTGAAGCTGTGGCATTGGTAATGGAGTTCGGAAGTTTTTATATCCAGTTCAATCGATTTTCTTATTTAAGAATTGGGGGTTTTGAAAATGCCCCGTTAAAATTACTAAGATATCCTTCAGATTTTTTAGGCTTTTGGAAGTTTTCTACCAAATGGCGATTGTGAATAATAAATACCATGCTATGAAGAAGAAAGGGTATTCTTTCCCTGTGTCTTTATCTTTCTTTTCTTGCAAGAGCAATGATAGTGCCCGAAGTGTAGAGAAATTGTTGGTTGAGTATAACTTCCATTCGCTACCTATGAGACTAGCCTTTGATAGCAAAAACTTTGTGAAAAAGAACATGCATGGAGGTAGCATGTATCTACATAAACCCCATCTTGAGGATTACTGGGAAGATTGCATGGATGAAAAGGAAGTGCAACGAAGGAGTTGGATGATGTTAACAATTGACCAAGTCCAGGCTTTTGATTTGCCATTACAAGTCCCAGAAGCTACAGATGATAACTTAGACATTTTGGATGAAGGTTATCATAATGTTGTTTTGCAACACTTGCCTCAAGTACGCTGGTCAGAAAAGGAATCCATTGATATTATGATTCGTTCTTTTCATGTGTTAAGAAGAACTGAGAAATGGCTTAATAACAAATTCAGAGAACATGTTGGTTCTTCAACACCTAAAGAATCTGCTACAAAAGAATAGAACAAGTCTTAGGCGTCTCACACCCCTAGAAATACATCTAGTTTCGATACAACTCTTCATAGAGTTGGCTCACAATCAAGCGAAGATGGAGAACAACTTGAAGATAGCAGAAGGTTGAAGACTATTTGTGAGCAAGACGACCATCCTGTGTCCCTGAGAATTGCAATAGAAAAGAGAATGGATGCTTCACAATAGTTGCAAGCAGACCATGTGCTTCCTTCCACCCCCTAGTACCTGATAATGACTCTTTGATTTTTAATCAAATTGGTGAAGATAATGTTTTTCAGTCTTTGTTTGGTAATCCTATTTCTCCTAGTTTAAGTGATCCTCTAGAACATAGTACTCCTCCTGTGCATTTAGATGGTGTTGTTTTGAATACTAATGTCAATGCTAGTGTTTCTGCTTCCCCCTCCCCCTCAAGGTTAAAGAAGGTTGTCAAAAAGAAGAAGAGATATGCTCCCATGATAGATACAAACATAGACACTATGGCTAAGTTTCTACAAGATATGCCTAAGCCCAAGAGGGCTAAGAGGATGTCTAGAATGGTGGTGAATCCTTCTACTGGACATCATATTTTTGAAATTACTGATCCTATTGATGAAAAGAATGAGGAAGAAGTCACTGAGGCCAATTTTAACATGAGCTGAGTTGATATGGGGCCTTCCACTATTGAAGGTGAAATCTATCATGCTAAGTTCTCTGTGAGCACTTTATTAAAGAGTGTCAAAAATCAGAAGCAGGAGAAGGCCAAGCTACAAGCTCAGTTGAGATCTTTAACTTTATTCATTCAATCCATTTTAAGGATTACTACTCAACCTTCAGAGGAGACACCAAGCATAACTATGGATGGTCCGGACCCCAACTTGTTGCAACAAATCAAACGGTGCCAAGCCATAGGCAATGTTGTTGATCAATGGGTGGAGAAAATTATTCTTGATGGTTTATTCTACATTGAGGAAGATGCGAAGTTGTACACCTCAATTTCTAGAAAAAGGGAGACATTGGCTGTAGAATTGCAAATTGTTAGGAAAGATAACAGTAGTCTTTTTATGGTTTCTAAAGAAGTCCAAGAAATGGCTAATATTGACACTAGCATCCTCATAGCTGAAAAGATCTTAAATGACCCCAGGGAAAATGAATTTACAATGTGTCTAGATACACTCGAATGGAGAGTGTTTGTACAAGGAGCGGTGGAAGAAGAAACAAGGAGTACATTAACTCGTTATTTCACTGATCTGAAAGATCTCAAGAGTAATTTCGCAATTTTGGACACAGAAGCTTTCGATGAAGATGAATTTCTTGAGATCAAAGAGATAAAGCAAAATTTCAAGAAAATGATTAATGAGGAGCTTTTGGCTACTGACACAATCACTGGTGAATCAATGGGAAAACTTGGAAGAGTGGCAACGTATCTCCAAACCTTCAAGAGTGAAATCGAAGAAATCTATAAGAGTGGTGAACTCTGATCGAATGATAAGTAAACAGAAGCTTCGAGATAATATATCACTGGCAACCCAAGTGGCAAAATGTTGACACCGATCATTAGTAGGTACAGAGCATATAAATTAAAATTGTGGGCATTGGTGACTCAAGCGGCATAGGTCGATTTAGCTTCAGAAGATGGACAAAACAAAGAACAGGAGGCGATGCTAAAGGAGGCAACACTTGATGAAGATGTGACAATTGTCAATTGATGACTTTTCATATGCTTTGATATTTATTTCTTGTAAAAAACTATTGGCTCTGGAGAGCTTTCTTTTAAGTAATGCTTATTTTAAACATCTTTAAATCGGTTGTCCCCTAGAAGTCATTATTATTTTTAAAGACAGGTATGTTTGACAAGACTATATATTCTACGAGCCTGTCAATGTTTAGAATCTTTTGGCAAACGTTTTGTTGGTAGAAGGTCAATTTTTATCTGTTGTTATTTTTAGTTACTTTGAAATATATGAATTGAAGATGGTGTAGTATAATTTAAAGATCGTAAACTTTGTGTTATGGTTTATGACTGCTCATTCTTCTTATGTTGAACATGTTGATTTACTGATTCACTGTTCTATATTGAAGTGATTGTAAAATCCTATTCTTGCTCATTATTATGGATGTTTATCTTTCAATGAATGGTTTGCAGTGGTGATTGTATGATAATTCATATAATTCATTAATGGTGTGGATGAGATAACAGTAATCGAAGTCTTTGTACTTCTTAATTTTTAGATTATATTGAGATTTCTTGCCTTTTAACACTTTCGAGTTAAAAGCATCACCTTTTCTACTTTCTGGTGAAAAGCATACGTTGTTTCCATTATTTGTATATCATTTGAAGGTAGCTGCGCCTTGTAAAATAAGTAGAGAATCACTGCAAAATATCATTGCAATTGATTCAACTGTTAGTCCAGTTGTCACTTGTTTGGGTGTGAGAATATAGAGTTAGGTAACAAAATCTGTACACCAACATATTTTTGGCAAATCTATTGGGGAACATATTTCTTTACACATATATATATTATCATTATTTTTATGGTTCTCTAAGGAAGAATTACGCCAATCCTTCAATGTAACATAGATTGGCTTACCGATGAACAAGAAGATATCATTACTGGTCTACGAAATTTAGCCTGGCAGAATAGGAGAATGAACTTGCAGTATCACCAAGCAAACAAAGTGCTTGAAGAAGAAGAACTTGGAGATATTATAAGGGAACACACTAGACATTTTGGTCAAGCTCAGGAAATTGTTTTTGTGGAAGGCATAGTTGCAGTGCCTAGAAGAGAAAGACCCCTTCAGATACACGTAGTGCTCGCAAACAGACTAAGAGATCAAGCAAACAGATTGAGGAATCAAGTGCACAATTAGCAAAACCATCCTTGTATTAACCAGTAAGTGGTTGGCGAGTCTGCTTTTTAATTTTTTGCATTTGTGAAAACTGGCTTCGAAAAGATATACTAGGGGTGATATAAAGAAGGGGATTACTGATTCAGATTTTGATCTATTGCAATCTTTAAACTTTGCTACTTTTTCTCCTACTCAGAAAGTTATTTCTTCCAGTAGACCATCTTCTCCTCCACAAAGAGATACCTCTAGTTCCTCTTGTCAATCTCTTTTCCTTGACGGTATTATCTTACCCTTGCAAGTTAACTTCCCAGTCCATAACCTAGCCAATATGGCTCAGCAACTTCATGTCCCATGGGGAGCAACTATAGGTCCTCTGAGACTAGGGCTGCAATTGCATGATTTACCTAGGGGGTCAAGTAAGATAATACCTAAGTTCAGGGGAGATGGGAAAGTTACCCCAGATGACCATATTAACACCTTCTTTGATGCATGTTCCATTCTGGGGGTCCAACACGAGGATGTGTCTGTGAGATTGTTTGTTGAGTCTCTTACTGATGCTGCAGCAAAATGGTTCTATCACTTGCCTAATGGATCTATTAGAGATTGGGAAAATATGAGACAACAGTTTGAAGACAAATTTAAAATAACTGATAATGAGCATACATTAGTAGCTCAGTTGTCTTCCATGAAAAAGGAGGTGCGTGAACAGATGGGAGAATTTGTAGCTAAATTCAATAAAGTTGTGAATAGAACCCCTGCTAATGTAAGACCCGATGATGCTCTGCTAAAGTGTTTATTTATTAATACTCTTCCCCCTGATGTCAATTTTCCCATTAAAAGAGAAGGTGTTGCTAATCTTTCTGCAATTCAAACAATGACCATATCTATAAAAGATGATCTAATAACTGTCAGCAAGTGAAAGAAAGAATTACAGACTAGAAAGCCTTTGGCCACCAATTCTACTGACCCAGTGATCCAAAGACTAGCCAATGATATCATTACTCTGAAAAGGCAGATGCCAAAAGGCCCTCAGCAGCCTTTCTATAAGGATATACCCAGAAAAAATCATGGCCAACAAGGGAACTATAACAGACCTTTACTATTAACTGGGCCTACTTAGAGGCTAGCTATTGAAATGGTCCTTCCACTAGTAGAAGCAATCACATGGTGTGCAATTTCCATCTTACCATAGACCATGATGGTGCATCTTCTCCTAAGATGGCAAGGTTTATGCAGATGCTTTCAATGAATGAGCACACTGAAAAGCCATTTGTGGAGGAAGAACATGTTCAATCCAGAGATGCTAGTGTCAACTTCATTCAATATGAATTTGACTCAGAGTCACAAGAGGATGTGTATATTGAACTAGATAATACTAATTGTGCAGTCTTCACTAGAGGACAAGTGTAAAATAAGCATGATCCTAAGTACATTCTGTCAAGGCATGCCAGTACCAGTTCTAAAAAGATAGAATCTGCCATTCTCAAGGCTGCATCAATAGAGGTACCTTCCACTTCTTTCTCTGAAGATGTTATTTCTAGTTCTTTTGACATTGTAGAGTCTTATAAAATCACAAAATCCACATCTCTCAAGCCAAGTATCTTAGAATCAACCCTTCTGAGTTGGATAGGCTTGTTAGATATGTCAAACAGGAACCCTCTCCTTCCCATCTTAATGCACAAGTGTCTGATGAAACCACCGCCCATACTAAAACTCAAAATTGTTCAAACTCCCACTCTAAATATTCCCATCCTAAAAACCCTTTTGAAAAGCCTAAGCCTTTTTATGTGTCACTGTATATTGTCGGTTACAAGCTAAGTAACTACGTTATAGACTTTGGAGCCTCTAACAATATCATACCCGCTCAAGTAGCTAAAGCTATTGGCTTGTCAATCACATCTTCCCATGGTAGGTGCTTTTCTATGGATTCCTCACAAGTGCCTATTCTAGGCCAGATCAAGGATGCACAGGTTGCTCTAGCAGCATACCCAAAAAAGAGGTTAAAGCTATCTTAGAATCAACCCTTCTGAGTTGGATAGGCTTGTTAGATATGTCAAACAGGGACCCTCTCCTTCCCATCTTAATGCACAAGTGTCTGATGAAACCACCGCCCATACTAAAACTCAAAATTGTTCAAACTCCCACTCTAAATATTCCCATCCTAAAAACCCTTTTAAAAAGCCTAAGCCTTTTTATGTGTCACTGTATATTGTCAGTTACAAGTTA
The DNA here is from genome assembly GCA_027924645.1 of Cunninghamia lanceolata. Taxonomy (NCBI): domain Eukaryota; kingdom Viridiplantae; phylum Streptophyta; class Pinopsida; order Cupressales; family Cupressaceae; genus Cunninghamia; species Cunninghamia lanceolata. The sequence goes on from BSBN01001102.1 coordinate 2,301,699, forward strand.
AGTAACTACGTTATAGACTTTGGAGCCTCTAACAATATCATACCCGCTCAAGTAGCTAAAGCTATTGGCTTGTCAATCACATCTTCCCATGGTAGGTGCTTTTCTATGGATTCCTCACAAGTGCCTATTCTAGGCCAAATCAAGGATGCACAGGTTGCTCTAGCAGCATACCCAAAAAAGAGGTTAAAGCTAACCATTCTAGTGGCTGATATCCACACAAGTTATGGAATGCTCCTGAGCAGAAGTTTCTGCAAAGATTTAGGAGGGGAGATACAAATGGATTGGTATCATGCCCTAATACCCGTGGATGGTAAAAATGTCCATTTGAACCCTAGCCCCAAAACATAGTTTATAGTGCTAAAATCTAGAGATCCAAGGGCAAATATATTATATGTAGAGACCGAACCAGGCACTTATATGTGTTTAGTATGAAAAGAGGGGGGGTGTTTCAAGGGTAAATCCTCCTTTCACTAGAAACATTCAAGGGCATATCAACTGAGTTGAATCTCTACTAAGTGAGATCATTCACCTAACAGGTTGGGCTACCACTTGGAACGATGCAGAAACTCAGATATTATTAATCAATATCTCAATCTAATGCTCAAATGCTCTTAAAACCCTAAATAAGCAAAATAGTAAGTAAATTGATGAATTACGACAAATCCTTTCAGATTAAGATGGTAGGCAGAGATTAATAACTAACCATTTTTCAAAGTTAGGGAAGCAGAACAGTCGAGGACACCTCCACTAATGCCCCTATCCAAGTTATTGTTTTTCTATACGGAATCTAGATCTCCTCCCGACACTGATATTCATTGTATCTTCTATTTCTGCCCCGAAAGATGCGGAGGACACCTCCACTAGCACCCTAGTCCAATGCCAAATGTTCTTTAAGGTGTTAGAAGCTCTTCGGCTGTTGATTATCACTATCCAAATTGTTTCTGTGTTTGCAAATCTGGAGGACACTACCACTAGCACCCGTGTCCCGAAATGTTCAACTCTATCCTCTTTTTTTTGGATTCTAAATCCTTGTCTTCTACAACCTCCTTCTGCAACTCCACTCCGTGAAACTCGGTACCTGTAACCTGCAATCATAAAGGAGTGTGGTTGGGGGTTGTGGTTTTTAGAGGCTTGGCTCAATCAAACCCCGGAGAGACATTCAAGTCTTCCAAACACCATTGTTAGATAAGAGTGTGTATCCCTACGGGATAGAGGAAAAATCCAAATGATAAATGATAGAAAACACAATAGATGTCACCTTTGAAGTGTAGGTCTCATGGAAGGAAGATGCTCTTTCATGCCATGAGGAGATGGAGTCAAATCTGCAATCACAAACACAATAACAACAAAATACTGCTCTGCAACACAATGAATGCCTTGAATCACTTTTGCAAAAAGTCACAAGTTCACAATGTACATCTCTAGTTTGCAAATGAAAACCTAAACATGCTTATATATGCAACAACAAACATTCTCGCTAAGAATTTCATAATTCAAACTTGAGATGTCAGCATAGGACCTAAATAATAGTCATAAAACTGACATTTAAATTTAGGGCTAACCCAAAATAAGGCAGGACTAGGGTGCTAGCACCCAAGTCAACCCTCTGGTTTTTGTTTAGGGATCATCAAAATAGCACCCCCTAAGTCCTATTTGCCATAAGACTTCAGGGTTTTCTCATCGAGATTCACAATTATCATGCAAGATGCTCTAAATGCACTCTAAGGACCTAGGAGCTAAACCTTAGAGGGAAAAGCCGCCAAGGGGATATTTTCTTACATAACATTTAGCCCCCACTTTAATGTATGTATAAATGCAAGGTCAATACATGCATTAAAGTAAGGTCAACAAACACATTAAACATGCCAAGCATAGTGAAAATATGCCAAACACATTGAAGACAGTAACAGGCACGTAAAACATCGAGAAGACAGTTACAGTCACGCAAAACATGGAGAAGATAGCATTGAAGACACACAAAACACTATGAATATAGTGAATGCAGTGAATATTTCTTTTTTCATTTTCTCATATATGAAATGCAAATGAAAGTACAAGGAAAGTAAACACACAACCCAAATGCAGGAGGAGCTCATCGCCACCAATCTTGAAATTGCATAAGGGGCAACAAACACGCAAAACAAATCTCAGAGTGTAGGAGGAGCTCATCGCCACCAATCTTGATACTACACTTGAGAACAAACACACCATACAAATCCCAAAGCATAGGAGGAGCTCATCGCCACCGGTCTTGAAACTATGCTTGGGAACAAACATGCCATACACACACACATGGAAGACACAGAGAAAACACGGCAAATAAGCGATGGAAGAAACCTATTGCTAGGTTCACAACCATCTCAGGCACATTATAGGGACACACCGACGATTGGGCTTCGCCACAACAATCGCCAAAGACATGCTTAAGGGTTAAGATAGTCTCAGATCTGCCCTACCTACTTAGAGGACTTTTAGAAAATGACAAGATGTGTAACCTCCTCGAGAAATACACCATCCCTGCCTTCACAGAGGGCTTAATGATTGTAATATAAAAAATAAAGATGTGCACTCACTCGGAGATACAACATCCTTCCTCTATAGAGGGCTTACAAACATGCTTCATTAGTACTAAAATCATTAGACAACTTACCTTATATATACCCCCACCTTAAAGTGGTTGATATCATTTACTAATATCAAGAACGTTAAGGTAGGAAGAAAACACACAAGGGAACACGAGCTCTTGCAAAGCCCATGCCCCTAGAAGGTGACATGTACTTTATGATCGCCAAATGTTCCCACAAACACACAATTTCCTGCAAGAAAAGGTATTAGAAACCATATAATCATGATAAACAACAATGCATGTAATCATTCACATAAAAAGCTAAGCAAGGTAAGATCCAAGATAATCAAAGTGCACAAAGAAGCAGTATTGTTATGTTTTGTAAGTGCAATAAGACAACATTGAAGTACCACCAAGAGTGATTCTACTAGCCAAGAGTCAGATAATATATATCAACCCCCTCGTCATGTATGGACTAGGTCCATTTTTTTAATTTCTTGCTGAAGGGACACTAGGTCCGTATCAGTATTATATGTTTTTCATCATCCACCAGCTAGATAGAACCACTAGAGAAAGGTAAACAATAAATCAAGAGAGGAGAAATAAGTGTCTTAGGGACAATCACGTAGGAGGGTGCCCCCAAGTCACCAACCGCAACGCTATGTCTATCAGACACAACACACAACAATGAAAATAGAGGAGAGGCAATATAGAAGAATGATGATACAAATAGAAGAATGGTCACAACAGAGGCAATCTCTCAGTATCCTTGACCTTACAAGAGTATCAAGGGTCATCCTAGGAGGCCTAAATAACACATAACACATCATGAGGGAAACACAACACGGAGGTGAAGGGTTAGAAATACTTACCTGCAGATAGGCTCATGCTAGAGGTTATCAATGATCAAATCATCCTCCTCCCAATCCTAAATGCTAGAGGAGAGAGGTGTGTAAGGTACCATAGCCCAACTTTTGTTCTTGTCTTCAAATTGTTCAGTGTTAGGTTCATCTAGGTTTGGTTCAATGTTAGGTTGAATGTTTTCTTGTTGAGGTGCATTTCGTTGGGCAAAAAGCTTGTCTTCTCTTCCTCCTCTCTCTTGCTTGTCTATTTCTTCTTGTCTTACTATTTATCTCTTCAAAGGCATTGTTATGTTTTTCCATAGGGATTTGCACATTAGAGGAGGAAGCACCATGTTTGAATCTCATTGGTCTCAATGAAATGTTTTGTTGTCGATGAATACCCCCTAATCCTTGTAAGGATGGCGGGGGAGGAACCTCAACATAAATACCATCTCTCCATGGACGAGGTGAGATATGAAACTTTTCCTTATCCACTTTTATCATGCCAATTATTTCATCATAGTCATAATAGTCTTCTTTTATTCTTATGTCATTTTGTCATTTTCCTTTTGCTCTAAGTGGATCTTTGAATGCATGTTGTTCTTCCCTTATTGTCTGTAAAGGAGGCCTGGCTACTCTAGCTAGTAGTTTTGCTTTGTATCATCTATAGTCTAGGAAAGATCAGTCTCTTCATGGCTCAGGGTCTCTATCAAGTTGCGGCCAAAAGTAATCAAGAGTGAAGTTCTTGTCCTTGGCCAGAGGTTGATATTAATTATGATGAATAGTACGTATTTCTCCATGCAAAGGGAATTTTAGGCATTTGTGAATAGTTGAGGGTACGACATTCATAGCCTTAAGCCATGGATGTCCTAGTTTTACACGGAAGAGGTTGGATAAGGTGATAACATCAAATAACTGATCTACGGCTTTATCATATACCGAGACCAATAAGATTATCTTCCCATTTATGTATTCATCAAAGCTCCATTATGTGTTCTAATTCTAAAATCCAACGGTTCATAATGATCTTGTGCCAAATCATGTTTAAGAAGGACTTCTTCTGTAACCACATTAGTCATGCAATTAGGGTCTATAAGTGTTCCATGCACAGGTCTTTCCATTATGTTTACTGTGATGTAAAGAGGCCCTTCAGTATCTACCATTTCTTTGTCATGAGGTGTAAATGTTATTTCAAGTTCAGGGGCTCTTCTTTTCAAATAGGGTCTAGGAGGAAGCCTAGCATTATTGTTGTATTAAGAAGCCAGGTGTATGTTTTAAAATGAATGCCAAATCATATTTTAAATATTTTCCACACTTATGCAAGAAACAAGTGCAAAAGTATATATGAATATGACCTAAAAATGCTTGATTTTTCAACTTTTTTCAATGCAAATCACTAACGGAAGAGGTGTTGTAAAGAATTTGAAAAGGGGCAGCAAATAATATGCCTAATGAAAGTCCAATGATGCAATAATATCTTTCACAACATGCCTATAGTGCAGATCTAGAGTGATGACAAGTCAAAACCTAGTGAAAATACACCTAAAATATGCAAATTTTCACCAATTTTCAATGTAAATGCCTAATATAAAGGGTGTTGTAAGGAATTTGAGAAGGGGTAGAAGATAATAACCCTGATATCAGTCAAATAATGCAGCAAAATCCTTTACAACATGCCTATAATGCAATTCTAGAGAGACGATAAGGCCAAATCTAGTGAAAATGCAAGGTTTTCAAACCCTAGACATGAAATTTTGCAAGAATTACGCTATGATGCAACACTAAAATTAGAAATTAGACCTAATGAGTGTTTTTAAAGGGTAGTAAAATTTGAAACAAGATTTTAACTACAAACCCTAGCTAATGCAAAACTAGGTTTTTGTGAAAAATGCACAATTTCAAGCAATTTTTAACAATTTAAGCATGGAAATGCAATGCAAATGAATACTAAATGATGAATTTCTCTAATTTAAATCAGATCTAATGAAAATAAAATAAATTAAATGAAATTAGATGCCAACTGATTCAAATTATGTCAAAATGCAAACCTAAGATGCCAATTTTTAAAAAAATCAATTTTTTTTTTTTTTTGTAATTGAATGAATGCAAATCTATCACACAACACTCAGCAAGGTGCAAAATTCAAACAAAAATGGGTTCACCAAAATGTTTAGTATGAAAAGAGGGGGGGTGTTTCAAGGGTAAATCCTCCTTTCACTACAAACATTCAAGGGCATATCAACCGAGTTGAATCTCTACTAAGCCAGAGCATTCACCTAACAGGTTGGGCTGGCACTTGGAATGATGTGGAAACTTAGATGTTATCAATCAATATCTCAATCTAATGTTCAAATGCTCTTAAAACCCTAAATAAGCAAAACAGTAAGTAAATTGATGAATTATGACAAATCCTTTCAGATTAAGATGGTAGGTAGAGATTAATAACTGACCGTTTTTGAAGTTAGGGAAGTGGAACAGTCGAGGACACCTCCACTAGTGCCCCTGTCCAAGGTACTATTTTATGTACAGAATCTAGATCTCCTCTCAACACTGATAATCATTGTATCTTTTGTTTCTGCTCTGGAAGATGTGGAGGACACCTCCACTAGCACCCTAGTCCAATGTTGGATGTTCTTCAGGGTGTCGGAAGCTCTTCGAATGTTGATTATCACTGTCTAGACTATTTCTATGTTTGCAACTCTGGAGGACACTGCCACTAGCGCCCGTGCCCTGAAATGTTCAACTCTGTCCTCTTTCTTTCAGATCCTAAATCCTTGTCTTTTGCAACCTCCTTCTGCAACTCCACTCTGTGAAACTCAGTACCTGTAACTTGCAATCACAAAGGAGTGTGGTTGGGGGTTGTGGTTTTTAGAGGCTTGCCTCAGTCAAACCCTGGAGAGACATTCAAGTCTTCTGAACATTGTTGTTAGATAAGAGTGTGTATCCTTGTGGGATAGAGGTAAAATCCAAATGATAAATGATAGAAAACATAATAGATGTCACCTTTGAAGTGTAACCTATCTCATGGAAGGAAGATGCTCTTTCATGCCATGAGGAGATGGAGTCAAATCTACAATAACAAAAAAATACTACTCTACAACACAATGAATGCCTTGAATCACTTTTGCATAAAGTCACAAGTTCACAATGTCCATCTCTAGTTTGCAAATGAAAACCTAAACATGCTTATATATGCAACTACAAACATTCCCACTTAGAATTTCATAATTCAAACTTGAGGTGTTGGCATAGGACCTAAATAACGGTCATAAAACTGACATTTAAATTTAGGCCTGACCCAAAATAAGGCATGACTAGGGCGCTAGCGCCCAAGTCCACCCTCCCATTTTTGTTTAGGGATTATCAAAATAGCACCCCCTAGGTCCTATTTGCCATAAGGCTTCAGGGTTTTCTCATCGGGATTCACAATTATCATGCAAGATGCTCTAAATGCATTCTAAGGACCCGGGAGCTAAACCTTAAGAGGGAAAAGCCCCAAGGGGACATTTTATGACATAACAATATGTTTACCTCAACTGCTAAAGAGAATTCCAACATAATCAGTCCTGACTTGGCTAATGAGGTATGGACTTTGGAGTTTGATGGAAGTTGTTCCACTGTCGAATCAGGTGTTGGTATTGTTTTAGTTTCTCCTAATGATTACAAGTTTCCTTTTGCTTATAAGTTGGAGTTTGACAACACCAACAATACAGCCAAACATGAGGCCTTATTGCTGGGGTTAGCAGTGGCCAAAGAAAAGGGTATTAAATAAATAAAGGCAAAGGGTGATGTTGAACTCATAGTGAAGCAGGTGAGAAAATTATATTCAGTTAAAAAATGGGAGACTAAGACATTATAGGAATAGGGTATGGGATTGTATTGAGGATTTTGACGCCTTCTCGATAGAAGTTGTGCCTAGAGATCATAACACTAGGGATGATTCATTGGTTGTCTTGGCATCTCTTCTCCTGCCTCACCCAAACTTTAAGGACAAACCATATAGGGTTAAGGTAGTCTATTAGCCCAACGTGCCTAATAATGTCAACCACTGGAAGGTATTCAATAATGGACAACATATTATTTCTTTTTTGGAAAAAACTGAGTTATTTGCTACTATATTCTTTGAAGGAAGTTCTGATGAAAGTAATGACATTCTTGAAGGAGAGGCCAGTTCTCAAAATGGCCAAGGGACTGAGGTAATACAATTAAAGGAGAATAAGATTCCTAAGGTTTTGGTCTCCCTTGAGGATCTCTTTAACAAACATGATCAATATATAAAACCAAAGAGCAAGGTATCTATCAGATCATCAGTTGAATATGATCGTGTCAACATATGCACTGAAGAAGACCCTAAAATTGTCTGTATTGGAAAATGCTACTCTCCCAAGGAATGAGAGCATTTGATTTCTTTACTAATTCGTTACAGATATGTCTTCACATGGTGTTATGCAGATTTAAAGAAGTTTAGAAATGGAGAACTGCAACACCACATCCCACTGAAGCCCAACACTTCGCCATTCAGACAGAAACAAAGGACATATAATCCCAAAGTGGTTTAGGCTATATTTAGTGAAATTGATAAAATGTTGAAAGCAAAGATCATATATCCCATTCACCACTCTACATGGGTTGCAAATATTGTGTCAGTTAGAAAGAAGAATACGGAGATTAGAATTTGTGTTGATTTTCACAACTTGAACCAAGCATCCCTAAAGGACAACTATCCTCTATCGGTGATGGACCACATCTTGCAGACTGTATCAGGTTCAGAGATGATGTCCATGCTGGACAGCTTTTCAGGGTATAATCAAATAGAGGTATCCTTAGAAGATCAACACAAAACAAAGTTTACTACTCCAGTTGGTGTATTTGCTTATAACAAGATGCCATTCGGTCTCATCAATGCAGGGGCCACCTTTCAAAGAGCAACAGACTTAACCTTTGGAGATTTGAAAAATAAGATTATTGTTGTTTATCTTGATGACCTAACTGTCTTCTCCAAGAAAAGGGAAGATCATATTCATGATCTTGAAGTAGTGTTACAGTGATGCAGAGATCATGGTATCTCTTTGAATCCTAAAAAGTTGATATTTGCAGTGACTGAAGGCAAATTGTTAGGTCATATTGTTTCCAAGGATGGTATAAATATTAACCCAGAGAGGGTTAAAGCAATTCAGCAACTGAGTCTTCCTGCAATGAAGAACAATACCAGATTATTCTTCAGTCAGGTCAACTTTCTGAGAAGATTTGTCCCTCACTTTACTGAATTGACAAGACACATTGCAGAAATGATGAAAAACCATCCAGTCTTCAAGTGGAATGAAGAAGGTAAGCAAGCATTTGAAGATATTAAGATTACCATTACTAATGCTCATACCTTAGTGCATCCTGATTTTCAGAAAGATTTCATTATCTACTGTTATGCATCCGAGCATACTCTGTCAGCCATTCTATTGCAGAAAAATGAACAAGGGATTGAAGCTCCAATTGCTTTTATGAGTGTGCCCTTAAAGAAGCATGAGTTGAAATACTCTACCTTGGAAAAGCATGCTTATGTAGTAGTTAAGGCGTTGAAAATTTTTAGGTTCTATATTTTGCATTCCCATGCTATTGTCTTTGTTCCTGAGTTTGCTATCAAGAGCATTCTTACCCAACAGGAGATTGGTTGTAATAAAAGAGGAGCTTGGGTGGTAAAGGTGTAGGAGTATGACATCGATCTCAAGCCTATGAACCTGGTTAGAGGCAGAGGTTTATGCTAAATGATTGTTGAGAGTAAATCAACCAAAGATGAAGAGTTGCCTCCGGTCTTGTTTGCAAGTACTACTAATGAGTGGTTTTCAAGTGTTTCCTATCTTCTAACATATGGTAAACGTCCACCTCACTTATCTACTAAGGAGAAGAGGAACCTAGAACTTAAGGCTAGTAAATATGTTCTCTAGGAAGGGAATTTATATAAGAAAGGAGTGAATGGAACCTTCTTAAGATGTGTGGACAGGGAGCAACAGAAGAAGATATTGGAGACTTTTCACAATGAAGCCTATGGAGGACACTTTTCTGCTTCTGTAACAGCCTTAAAAATCATGCGGCAATGTTGAACTACTGGCCAAGTATGTTTAAAGATGCTTATGAATGGGTGTCAAAATGGGAAAAGTGTCTAAGATTTACTAGTAGACCTCACTTGGTTGCACTACCCTTAAAGCCTATAGTAAGTGATGAACCTTTTCAACAATGGGGGTTGGATTTTATTGGACCTATTAATCCTAACTCTAGTGTTGGCCATACACACATCTTGATTGTAACTAATTACTTTACTAAGTGGGTGGAGGCGATTCTTGTGAAGCACACCACTTCTAAAGTTGTCTATAATTTTTTGAAGGAGAACATGTTGGTTAGATTTGGCATTCCTAAGAAGATTGTTGTAGATAATGTCAATAGCTTCTCTTCTTCTGAGTTTTCCTTGTTTTATATGATTATGGAATTAGTCTTGCTCACTCATCTGACTACTACTCGCAAGGGAATGGACAGGCCGAATCGAGTAACAAGAATCTGATTTCAATTGTTAAAAAGGTGGTAGATGAGAATCAGAGGGGATGGTATAAGAGTCATTACGAGGCTTTGTTGGTAGATAGGATAACCTACAAGAGGGCAATTGGTATGTCTCCTTTCCAATTATTGTATGGGATTGACAGCACTATACCTATTCCTTTGGAATTGACAGCATTAAACTTTTAGAAAGCTATTGAGGATGGGCAATTCCAATCAACATTGGAAAAGAGAATTATGTACTTGCATAAGCTTGAGGAACAAAGGGATGGAGTAGTGGACAGGATTACAAGGCACCAGCAAGCAGTAAAGAAGATCTTTGATAGAAAAGCCAAATAGAGGAATTTCGTAGTGGGAGATGTTGTATTATTGTGGGATAGAAGAAGAGAGCCAAAGGGGGTTCATAAGAAATTTGACTCTCTCTCCAGAAGGGATCATTCATAATCAGACAAGTAATTGGTGAAAATTCCTTTCTGCTAGCATACCCAGATGGAACACCATTGCATCTTGCCTATAATGGGCAAGACCTCAAATTATACAACTGGTAATGCTACTGAGTCCTTCCGTGTATCATAGTTTCTTTCCTTGTTTTTCCCTGTGTGTTGTTGTTTTGGTGTGACTCTGTTGCCCTTCGGAATAAGGCCTTGTGCCAAGTTTGTCTACATTCTCTACGTCCTGTTCAGTCCTTATCCCCATTCAGAGCCTGTTGTTACCTCATTTTCAATTTTTTCCAAGTCATTCATATGTTAAGTCATGTCCCCTTTCTTAGTCTTTATTATTTATGCCTTCTTTATAAGTCATGACCCTTTACTTAGTCATTTTCATTCATAGTTGGTGATCCCATGCTTTTTTGTACCTCAGTCGGCAAGTTCAAGAGTTCAGGAGAACCTCCCACTCCCCTGACTCCTCACAAAAATGAATGTCTTAAGACTCACCGTCGGCTTTGTGTTAATTCTTTGGAAGGTCCTTTGTAGTCAAAGAGTCAAAAGTTCCTTGAACTTCCACACTCTCGATTAGTTGGTTCATTTGTTCTTAAAATCATCGACACCCAGACTGAATGCTCTCCTTACTCCCAAAGTGTGATCTTTCAAGCTATTGGTGTGTACGAAGAATTGACACCTGTTAGTTTGTCATAAATTCAGAATGTTGGGAAAGGTGTTCTCACATTTTTTGGAGGGAAATAAAGGAGTTCATTTATGAATTTTGCAATACGATTCACCGCCAAAATTAAATGAAATTTACTGAGGATTTAATAAATCATTGATATGAAACTTTGGTTAAACTTGCCACCTTGTAAGTAAAAGTCTCATTTTGCACTACGAGGAGAATACACTAAAGGAGCTCCAAGCTTCACCATTAACGAAGTATTTATAGAACTCTTCACCAACATGTCAGAATAATTGGCTTTTCTCCTTGTTTCTCTTACTGTGACAGCTTGCAATCTATGATTTATTTGGTTTGGGAAGAGCATTTCTCTTTGCATGAGCTTGGATAGCTCGTTTTCCCCAAATGTCATGTGGACCTCTCTAGTGTCCTTGACTTGTTCAAAAGTGTTTGCTCTCTAGTTTTTCAAACAAGTGAGAATGAAATACAAATACCAGGGGTCTCCAATTGCTCCTGTTATTGAGAATGGTTTGTCAAATGTAAGAGATATGGACCTCGGGCATGTGGACTTAGGGGATTTCTGGGAGAGAATGCGGCAAGAAACCAAGCCTTCAATTGCAGAGAAAATTGTGAGCAGTGGGTTAGCCCAAGGTGGAAGTTTCTCGCCTGCCGTGTCATGCCTAGATTTGGTTGTTGCCTGTGCAAATAATTATTACCCTGACTTGCAGGACATACTAGCCTTTGACAGCTCTATAATAACAATGATTGACTCTGAAGATGTATCACATGCTTTGAAGCTAGTAGACCATGAGGAATTTGTTGATGTGTATGTCACCATTGGTTGGGGGTAATTATGGGACTAGAAAGACTGGTGTCAAAGCCATATTGCTAAAAGCTAGCTAAAGGTCGAGAGGAAGGGTAAATCTTGGCTTCCTACCAGTTTAAAAAGAGAGCATTTCAAAGAAGAGATCTCTAACATGATCACTCTAGTACATCGTTTCATCGAGAGTGTTGAGTCAGACTCATTTTAGAACTGGATGTGCCAATTCATTCTGTTGATTTGCAGTGAGTCTCAAAATATAGACTGGGCAAAGTTAATAAGTGAACATATGCAAGAGCAATTAGCAAATTTTCCTCAGAAGGTGTCATTTTACATGTGTTCTCTTCTGGTCTATATTTTAGCTAGCAAAGAGGTTGTATGGCCCAGTTTTAGAACCCAAGGGTCTCTTACTCTAGATACACCTGTGTATTGTTATTTCTCGCAGTTGCAAAAAGACATTGGAATGAGAGATTTTCGCAGGGTGAATGATGCTTTTCTCATGCTCTCTGCTAAGAAGATTGAAGGTTCATTGGAGAAAAGAATCTCTCCTGAAGCAGCGGCATTGGTAATGGAGTTCGAAAGTTTTTATATCCAATTCGATCGATTTTCTTATTTAAGAATTAGGGGTTTTGAAAATGCCCCGTTTAAATTGCCGACATATTCTATAAATTTTCTGGTGCTTTTGGAAGTTTGCCACCAAATGGTGATTGTGAATAATAAATACCATGCTATGAAGAAGAAAGGGTATTATTTCCCTGTGTCTTTATCTTGATTTTCTTGCAAGAGCAATGATAGTGCCCGAAGTGTGGAGAAATTGTTGGCTGAGTATAACTTCCATTCGCTACCTATGAGACCATCCTTTGATAGTAAAAACTTTGTGAAAAAGAACATGCATGGAGGTAGCATGTATCTACATAAACCCCATCTTGAGGATTATTGGGAAGATTGTGTGGATGAAAAGGAAGTGCAATGAAGGAGTTGGATGAGGTTAACAATTGACCAAGTCTAGGCTTTTGATTTGCCATTACAAGTCCCAGAAGGTACAGATGATAACTCAAACATTTTGGATGAAGGTTATCATAATGCTATTTCGCAACTCTTGCCTCAGGTATGTTGGTCAGAAAAGGAAGTCAAGGATATTATGATTCATTCTTTTCATGTGTTAAGAAGAAATGAGAAATGGATTAATAAGAAATTTAGAGAACATGTTGGTTCTTCAACACCTAAAGAATCTACTACAAAAGAATAGAACAAGTCTGAGGCATCTCACACCCTTAGAAATACATCTAGTTTGGATACAACTCTTCATAGATTTGGCTCACAATCAGGCGGAGATGGAGAACAACCTGAAGATAGCTCAGAAGATTGAAGACTTCTTGTGAGCAAGACGGCCAACCTGTGTTCTTGAGAATTGCAACAGAAAGGAGATTGGATGCTTCGTAATAGTTGCAAGCAGACCATGTGCCTCCTTCCACCCCCTGGTACCTGATAATGATTCTTTGATTTTTAATCAAATTGGTGAAGATAATGTTTTTCAATCTTTGTTTGGTAATCCTATTTCTCCTTGTTTAAGTGATCCTCTGAAACATAGTACTCCTCTTATGCATTCAGATGGTGTTGTTTTGAATACTAATGTCAATGCTAGTGTTTCTGCTTCCCCCTCCCCCTCATGGTTAAAGAAGGTTGTCGAAAAGAAGAAGAGATATGCTTCCATGATAGATACAAACATAGACATTATGGCTAAGTTACTACAAGATACACCTAAGCCCAAGAGGGCTAAGAGGATGTCTAGAATGGTGGCGGATCCTTCTGCTAGACATCATATTTTGGAAATTGTTGATCCTATTGGTGAAAAGAATGAGGATGAAGTCACTAAGGCCAAGTTTATCATGAGTCGAGTTGATATGGAGACTTCTGTAGGAGTCCAAGACAACACTGAGAGGGGGGGTGAATCAGTGTTGTATAAATTTTACAATTCTAATCATTTTGACTTACAGGATAAAGAGAGAGAAAGACAAAGTTATTTATTAACTCACATATGTACAATTATAATATTGAAGGCAAGAATCACAACATTAAACATAGATCATGAAAACACATAAGAAATATAACACAAGATATGATGAGTGGAAAACCCTCAAGGGGAATAAAAACCACTCTAAAACTACCTCATTGGCTTATTCAAAACCTCACTGGTTACATAAAGGTCTCACTGACCAGACAAGCCTCACTAGCTACAATATGTGTCTCACTGACAAATGAAAGGTCTCACTGACCTACAAGCCTCACTGGCATACAAAGCCTCACTGGCAAATTCAACCACATCAAAACACACTGCAAGGTGTGCAAGAAATGATTACCACTCAATCTGATTTGCACCATTACATAACTTGTCTTCTCTTTTTCATAACTATGTTCAATTACAATCTGAATATCAATCTCATTACCAATATTATCTTCATAAATTTGTTGCACAAGGAGGTCATCATTTTTGCATTTTGGTCCTCACACAAACTCTCTGCATCAATGCACCTAAAAAAAACATTATATGCAAATTGAATGTCCTTTCACCTTTCACATTCATCTTCATATTCTTCTTCTATGTACATTCTTTCTCTTTTTTTATTAAATCAATTCACCTGCAAGAAACGATAATTTCTTCTATGTATAACCATACATATTCCTCTTCGCAAATTTTCAATCCAATTTATCTTCCCTTCATAAAACATTTTTAAACAAAATCGATTCACATTCTTCTCTTCTCTGAATTTACATTTTCCCTTCACAAAAATTTCCATCTCCTTTTATTGACTATCTTCAACAACATTTTCCAATCTACAAAAATTATCTTAAAAAAAAATAATTCCAATTTTTGTTCTCAATAAAATCTGCAATATTAATATCATCTCACTGCTACAAATAAATCTCCATTGTGCATATAAATCTCTTCATATTCCACTCTCAAAAATTCATCACAATTTCCCATTAAAAAATATATATTATTTGCATTATAATATCCATCCGTGAAGAACCTGCAAATAAAAATCTTTTTCACAATGAAGCAATTAGCCTTCATATTCTTCTTTCTTTACACATTCACTTTCATCTTCAAAAATAACTCTTCAAAATTTGCTTTCAAAATAAATATTCAATCTCCCCATTTTCATCTTCCATCTCTCCAAAAAAAACAAGTTGTTATAAAGAAACTTTCCCAAATTATAAAAGCTCATTTATTAAAAATAATAATTAAATCTCTTCACAAAATCTTTTCCCAAAAATAAATAATAAAAACTCTTTCTTTGTCTTGAGAATTTCACAAAAAAAATCTCCTAAAAATTAGGCTTCTAAATCTCACCAAAGTCTGCCTTTTTATCTTCCTACTTCTTCTCCACAAAAGAAATTTTCTCATTAAAAAAATTATGCAAATAATATTGCATAAAATCTTTAAAATACAAAAGGAAATAATTTATTTCCTTATTATTATGAAAGAATCAAAAAATCTTCTAAAAATCTACCTTTAAAAACTTTATCAAAAACTGCCTTTAATCTCCCTTAAAAATAGGCTTTTAAAAAAACAACCTTTTTTTTAAAAAAATTGCTCACCCATATATAAATATTAACCTTTGATATGCTTTTTGCTGCACACAAATTTATAAGAGGTGACCGCTTGGAAAGGTAAGAGGATATGAAGGTGCCAATGAAAAGATGGTCTTAAACCCCTTTAGAAGGTAATCTTTAGTGATATTACCTGTGAGTGCAGGTCAACCACAAATTAAAACAAAAAATGAATGATGTATATGACGGGCATATGTGAGGTGTTAGATCTTTTGACACACCACATTAATATCAACACCTTTATAAATATTTCTATTGTGAACTTATTCCTTTGGAATATGACTCCCCTTGTCATTGAACACCTTTGTTAAGAATATTTAATCTTTGCCACTGTAGTTTGCAAGCACCTTTTTTACTCCATAATTGAGCATCTTGTTCGATCATGAACATACTATCAACATGAAGAGATCCTGAAGATAAACTAAAACAAGGTAATGAGCACACTGAAGTAAGGCATGAAGAAACATATCAATTTTGAGGATCATGTCAACTCCCTTCATGTCAAGAATTATGAATGAACTGAAGCATGTCATGAAGCAACATCATATCCAATCCAACATTATCAAACCAACTGACACATACAATGATAAGACAAGTCTTATGAAACATGAGAGATGATAAATTCAAACAACTCCTGAAATGAGAAATCAAACCTTCTTCACATCCTTCAAATAAATTGATAACATCACCTGACCATTGACATTCCATGTCACATTGTCATCACCCTAAATTCACTTTAACCATGAACTCCTGAAACATCCTGCCATATGAAGACAAACATCAACTCCATGTATGATCTAACTTTCACTATGATGTACCTTCACCATCAACTCAACAGCTTTTTGACATCAATGACAATCTCCATCAACTTCTACTGTCGAAGGTGAAATCTATCATGCTAAGTTCTCTGTGAGCACTTTATCAAAGAGTGTCAAAATTGAGTTGCAGGAGAAGGCCAAGCTACAAGCTCAGGTGAGATCTTTGACTTCATTCATTCAATCCATTTTAAGGATTACTACTCAACCTTCGGAGGAGACCCCAAGCATAACTATGGATGGTCTAGACTCCAACTTGTTGCAACAAATCAAATGGTACCAAGCCATAGGCAATGTTGTTGATCAATGGGTGGAGAAAATTATTCTTGATGGTTTATTCGATATTGAGGAAGCTGTAAAGTTGTACACCTCGATTTCTAGCAAAAGGGAGACATTGGTTGCAGAATTGCAAATTGTTAGGAAAGATAATAGTAGTATTTTTATGGTTTCTAAAGAAGTCCATGAAAAGGCCAATATTGACACTAGCATCCTCGTAGCTGAAAAGATCTTAAATGACCCCAGGAGAATGTTTGTACTTGGAGTAGTGGAAGAAGAAGTGAGGAGTACATTAACTCATTATTTCACTAATCTAAAAGATCTCAAGAGTAATTTCACAATTTTGGACATAGAAGCTTTCGATGAAGATGAAGATAAATTGCTTGAGATCAAAGAGATTAAGAAAAATTTCAAGAAAATGTTTAATGAGGAGCTTGTGGTTACTAACAGTCATTGGTGAATCAATGGGAAAACTTGGAAGAGTGGCAACGTATCTCCGAACCTTCAAGAGTGAAATCGAAGAAATCTATAAAAGAGTGGCAAACGTTGATCGAATGATAAGTAAACAGAAGCTTCGAGATAATATCACTAGTAGCCCATGTGGCAAAATGTTGACACCGATCATTGGCAGGTACAGAACATATAAAGTGAAATTGCAGGCATTAGTGACACAAGCGGCACAAGTTGATTTAGTTTCAGGAGATGGACAAAACAAAGAACAGAAGGCGACGCAAAAGGAGGTGACACTTGATAAAGATGTGATAATTGTCAATTGATGACTTTTCATATTCTTTGATATTTATTTCTTGCAAAAAACTATTGGCTCTGGAGAGCTTTCTTTTAAGTTATGCTTATCTTAAACATCTTTAAACCGGTTGTCCCCAAGAAGCCGTTATTATTTCTAAAGACGGATATGGTTTACAAGGCTATATATTCTATGAGTCTATCAATGTTTAGAATCTTTTGGCAAACTTTGTGTTGGTAGAAGGTCAATTTTGATGTGTTATTATTTTCAATTACTTTAAAATATATGAATTGAAGTTGGTGCAGTATAATTTAGAGATCGTAAACTTTGTGTTATGGTTTATGAATGCTCGTTCTTCTTATGTTGAACATGTTGTTGATTTATTGATTCTCAGTTCTATATTGAAGTGATTGGAAAATCCTATTCTTGCTCATTGTTGTGGATGTTTATCTTTCAATTAATGGTTTGTAGTGGTGGTTGTATGATAATTGATATAATTCTTTAATGGTGTGGATGAGAAACAGTAATCAGAGTCTTTGTACTTCTTAATTTTTAGATTATATTGAGATTTATTGCCTTTTAATGCTTTCAGGTTAAAAGCACCACCTTTTCTGCTTTCTAGTGAAAAGCATATGTTGTTTGCATTCTTTGTATATCATTTGAAGGTAGTTGTGCCTTGTAAAATAAGCAGAGAATCATTGTAAAATATCATTGCGATTGATTCAACTATTGGTCCAGTTGTCACTTGTTTGGGTGTGAGAATATAGAGTTAGGTGACAAAATCTATACACCAACACAGTCAAATGTTTAAAGACATGTTACAAGGTTGAGTGGATTCCATCTCCCCTTCCTTGTGAGTCATTCCCATCCCATGTTGCGCCATGACTGATCATGATTAGAACTAGAACTTGAAGGAGCTATTCCACCAATTATAGTTGCACATTCTCATATCCATAGCTTAGCCCTCCTTTATATGGTTTCCTAATTAGGGGGATAAAACTGAGGCTCTAACATATATGCAGTAGCAGTTCATTCTGGACCAACTCACTTGAGATCACTTCACTTATTCTAATCCAACTATAGTTGATGCAAGATCACTTATTTATTTGTGCACCAATCAAGATAGGACTCGGTGGTATGTTTCCTCCCACCTCCCACTTCAAATCATAATATTCCTACCTCCCATCCATCACACCGATTATCCAACCAAATTCACTTAAAGGTATAGGGTCGGGATACTTCTTCTTCCTCTAAAATCTAATCCCATTCCAATCTCTAGCCAACCTCCATTCAAATAGACTCAACTGTACTATTTTGTTTTCAATATCTTTTTTATGTGTGTATTAACAATTGGGGTCACTCTAGTACTAATAATTACTTGGCCAAAAGAATGATATGGATGGTACAATCCCCTCATGTTCCTTCCTCAATTTTCATGTTTGGGTCTGATTAATGGAACAAGAAGGCTCATGGGATAGATAGCAATAGGATGGCTCTCTACAATTTGTTGTCAGTGAGTGGGATCCCCAACCCCATTCCAATTAGTATGATTGGGAATTTTCCACAATTTTAATAGTACTCTTTTCAACATCAAATTTTTTTATGAATAAGTATCTATATTACTTGATTATGAAATAATATTACACATATTCACAAAAAAGGTGGGTGGAAAAAATTCACACCCCTAAAGTCCATAGGGGGCAAACCCAAAACAAAAAAAGCATAAACAGGTTGCTATGTGGTAAGAGCTATAGCACTAGAAGGAGGAGGAGGAGGGTCCTGATCATTTGGTTTACCCATACATCAATGGGATCTAAAGTATCCTCAAAGGGTTCCCAACCATCATCATCTCCATCATCTTTTTTACCTTCAACCAAGGGTTAATTATCATGAGCAAGCAAATTTGCAAGAGTCAACTTGCTAGAATCTGGCCAACCACTGAACCCACAACCAAGAACGTGGGAAGAAGACTGGTGGTGAGTAGGCTAAGACTAACCTCTCTAAGATTGATCCCTAGAACACCTCACAAGAGGTTGGAAGGCATGAGAGTGAGCATCCTGATCCCCATGAGCATAGTGACTACGCCCTCGACAACACCCATGAGGCAGAGAATGGCCTCAACTAGAAGCAAGAGTCAAAGGGAATCTAGAAATGGTGCATGGGGCATTACCCCAATGATCCAATAGCACCTAAAGATGTGCCACCTCAAGTGCAACCTTATTGGCTTACACTTGAATCTCGTGGAACACTTTGGGAATGAACTTCCTGGTTTGCTTGTTCAGCGGAGCCATCCTCAAGAGCTATCAAACCATCAACACCTATAGAAACTATTGGGTTAATGAAGTTTGAGGCCATTAAGAAGACTCAACATTAGATATTTTTTACTCATTTTACTTTTAAAACATTGTTCTATTACGAGCATAAAGTCAACTAAGAGATAACGTGGCAAAGAAGTGTTTATCACAAGAAATATTGAATAGATATCATTTGTAGTGTTTATCACCACCACCTCACAACTTCAAATGACCCACCGAAGACCATCAATCATTATACACATAACATTAGCAATTTCATCTTGTGTAGATTTTGTTACATGTACACGTTATATATGTTTGTATGAATCAAAAGTGAAATCAAACCATATTTCAACTGTCTGTGTAAGTGAAGATTCTAAAACTAACTTATCATTCCTTCAATCAATCTAAAAATTAATTGTAATAGTAGAAAGGAAAACACTTATAACATTTATTATTCATTACAAATGACAACTTACAACTATATAAAAAACTCCATATATAGCAACCAACATATGTAAAAAAATGTATATATTATTCTTTGAAGAATGTAGACAATAAATGTTTTCTTGGCTTACATCATAACTACCATAATAACAATAGAGCAATTTTTCTTTCTTTCAACTACACTGTTTTGTTAAGGTGTGTATATTATTTTTTGAAAATTGTAGACAATAAATGTTTTCTTGTCTTACATCATAACTACCATAACAACAATAGAGTAATTGTTCTTTCTCTCAACTACATTGTTTTGTTGAGGTGTATAGGCAATTGTGAATTGCTTTTTGATGCCATTCATATCGCAATAATCCATAAAAGCTCGTGAATATAAAATTCTCCTCCATGGTTGATTCTTAAGCACTTTATGTTGCTTGACTGAAGGTATTGGAGAGCAAATGAAACTCTCAACTACATTTTTTTGTTGAGGTTTATAGGCAGTTGTGAATTGCTTTTTGATGCCATTCATATCACAATAATCCATAAAAGCTCATGAATATAAAATTCTCCTCGATGGTTGGTTCTTAAGCACTTTATGTTGCAACTGAAGGTATTGGAGAGCAAATGAAAATGACAATGATCCAGAGCATTCAACAACGATAATCTCTCCAATCTATATTAATCAACTGAGAACAAGAAATATTTAACATGGAATAAAAAAATGACTACAAAACTGTCCGCTAACTAAATACATAACCGTCAATTAATTACAGTATGTTTATTATTCTAACATTCTCCCCCATAATAAACATACAAAAAAATGTTCATTAGTTATCTCAATTCTCCCCCTTAATTATGTTGTTCAATTCTTTTTCTTAATTCATTTTCAATTGACGGTTATGTATTTAGTTAGCAAACAGTTTTGTAGTCAGTAATATAGATTGGAGAGTTTCTTCTATAAATGCATATTGTTGTTGAATGATCTGCAGATCATTGTCATTTTCGTTTGCTCTCCAATACCTTCAATTCAACAACAATATGCAAATAGAAGAAACTTTCCAATCTATATTAATCAACTGAGAACAAGAAATATTTAACATGGAATTAAAAGCTGACTACAAAACTGTCCACTAACTAAATACATAACCATCAATTAATTATAACAGCAACCAAGGTCATTTTTCATGAGGGCTTTTATAAACCTCTTAAATGTATCAAAGGTTTCATCTTTGTTCTTCAAAAAATAAACCCAACACTTTCATGAATAATCATCAATAAAAGTAATAAAATAACATGAACAAAACTATATGGCTCACGGTTTTGTCCAATTCATGAACTAGCTTATGACCTTGTACTCATATAGAGACTCATGAAACTTGAGAGTTGAGGATTCTAAAGACACAGCACTGTTCTTACAACAATCCGAACTGACATACCTTGCATGCATATAAACTACACATATGTTTATTGTTCTTCAAGACTGTCATATACTATGGAGAAAAACAAACTGAAAATGCCTCAGAACGGAGGCCACCACGCGGTCTAGAACAACCTTCTTTGGCTCAGAAATTACATCAAGATCTAGGTACTACCCAATATGCGTGCTTTCCCCAAAAACTTACTAACGTCATGCAACCACAGAGGAGTAATCTAACTTTGAAATGTTATCCACACAGTAATATTAAGTGTTTTTTTTAACCCTCGTTGAAGAATTTCACAGGTCGAAAGGCCCACGTTTAGCTTCTGTTGTTTCCAATCTGCCTACTTCAAGAGATAAGTACGATGGCAATCTAAAAATGACGGTTCAATATACTCTTACCAATCCTGCAAATCATTTTCTTTATTCCTTTTCACGGTTTATTAGCGTACATTTTCCATGGGATTCAACTAACTAGAAGTAAACAACAAAATGTGCCTTCAGTAAAACAGAAACTCGCATCAGTTAATGCCACAGAGGTCTTCGTAGCTTTGAGACCCCCGGTGATGTATCCAGATCGCCACGTTTGTTTTTGTTTTCCTCCTTGCTTCAAAGTTCCGAATGTAAACATTGCATACTATTTGCAATCTTTAATTAATAGTTCCCAAACGTTCCTTGCCAATCCTCCTTCGTTGCTTTCTCCCCAGTAGATAACAACAATGTCCTCGGCTCATCTTTCCCCAGCAGAACCTCTCTCGCAAGATTGTCGCACAATTTACATCAGGAAAACGAACTCCTTTGTCTTCTTTCTTTTGATGAACAAAGCACCAAAATGTCCCTCGCATTATATCTGCATTCTTACTTTTTCTACTTTCCAATCTTCACTCTCAGACTGTTCCAATGAATGGTGCACAATTTCTAAAATTGTCCGACCTTCTCAAGGAACCCCGTGGAAAGGAAACTAATTCCAAGATGAAGGCGTCCTCGCATAACTGAATCTTTCACTCCCCATTGTAGTAAAACAAAAACTGACCCAAAGAACATGCCTAACTGAATCTTGTTTCCCGTGGTTAAAAACTTTTCTCATCAAAAGCTGACTCGCGATGATATTGGGACTGCCTTGAGGTCGCCAAAGTGCATCCAATGTGTTTACCACCTTGCTGACATCTGTATATGATGAAATAGAAGCAAGAGGCTCATACATAACCATTAGTTGTTTCAAACCTTCAAATTGACTTCATTTGGCAGGAAAACAACTATAAGCCACAAGGCCAACACATCACAATGAAGAACTCCTAAACACCTACATCAAAACAAAATTTGGGTACAATAACTGGAAACAAACACAAAAGCAAAACCATAAACAGTAAACTGCAAATGAGAGCGATGCTCCTGCATCACATGACTTACCCAAACTTTTTGTTAGCATAGGACCACAGCTATTAGAATCAACTAGCTGAAGTAGATAAGGCAGTCCATGCACTGCCTTTTGAAAATTTGTCTCTTGTGTGTTTGCCTTTAGCAAATCCTTCACAAACCTCTTTGTGCTCTTCAACTTTAGGCAAACTATAAACTAATTCTTCTGACGTTAGTAGCTTCAAACTATGAAAATTCAAGTGTTCATATCTAAGATGCCACAACCAACTTTCATCTTCATATGGCATATTGGCAAGATTTTTGCTGTGTTCTCCAATTTCAATGTGAACATCCTATTATTTAACATAGGAACAACTATGACAACCCTATTTCCTTAATTCTTGTCATAGATTGTACATTGCTTATTTTCAAACACGACTTTGTAATTATTTTTACACAATTGTCCAACACTCAATAAATTGGTTTTACTTTTGGAGTGTAATATATATCATTAACACATTTTATACCTTCTTTAGTATTCACCTCCATAGCTCCTTTTGTTGCAATCTCCAAGGATTACTCATCTCCAAGCTTGATTTTAGTCTTGAAGCTTTCATGAATCCATTGTAGAAAATAGCTCATTACTCCCCCACATGTAATTAAAACAACCTAAATCTAAATACTAAACCTCTTTAGGACTAAATTCATCATTGTCAGATAATAAGAACAAAGTGGTTGGAAAAGCCTCCTCATCCTCTTGAGCATAATTAGCATTTATGTTGTCATTACCTACTTTTAATCTACATTCCCTTTCAAAGTGACCATATCTGTTGCAATGATAACACTGAACATTTCTCTTATCAAATCTACCTCTACATCTTCCTTTGTTTCCTCTTAAATAATTATGATTCATGTCTTTGCATTGTCCTTTATTTCTTGTACTAGTAGTGTTGGCACCTTCATTCTTTGTTACCTACAATTTGGAGGAAAAAGATTTTTCATCACTTTCGTTAAATGTGTCTCTTAGTCTTTCATCATGAGACATAAGAGATCCAACTAAGTGATCAAACTCAAGAGTAGTCAAATCTTTACTTTCCTCAATAATTATTGCAACATGATCCCACCTTGGTGTTAGAGAACTCAACACCTTTTTAACCACAACCTCTTTGTTTATAATTTCTCCAAGAGTATCCATTTTATTGATCACATCCTTTACTCTTACATAGTAATCACTCACACTCTCAACTTCTTGCATCTTTAAATTCTCAAATTCTCTCTTCAAGGTTTGCAACTTAACGAATTTGACTTGATCAATACCTTGGTAAGCTTCTTGTAAATTCTTCAAAGTATCCATGGTTGTCTTTACACCTACAATTCTTAGAAACAAGCTCTTATCTAGAGTTGTTTGACAATGAAATAAGGCTTGAGAATTCATCTTTTTAGTAGCTTATTTCTTAGTTGTTTTGTCATTAGCTATACAAGAGTGGTCCAATCAGTTGGCTCTTGATAACATGTTTCTACAATCTCCCATAAATCTTTTCCTATCAAAAGAGTCATCATCTTGATGCTCCAATAATCATCGTCATTTCCATTAGATTTTGGAATGGGTAAAGAGTTAGCATTCGACATGATCAATTATTCGAGAGATCTCAACCAAAAAATCTACAACCCACAAAACTCAGACAACCACTTGCTTTGATACCAAATGAAGATTATGAAACTAACTTATCATTCCTTCAACCGATTTGAAAATTAATTATAATAGCATAAAGGAAAACACTTATATCATTTAATATTCATCATAAATAACAACTTACAACCATATAAAAAAACCCCATACACAACGATCAACATATGCAGAAAAGAAACTCAATATATTATTCTCTAAAAATTGCAAACAATAGTTTTTTTCTTGGCTTACATCATAACTGCCATAACAACAATAGAGTAACTATTTTTTATATAGTTTATAGTCCCAAAAAAACAAATAAAATTAAACTCTACTCTTATCATCCAACTAAACAAACTAAGTGATGCAAATTAAAATAGACTTGTTTTTTAATGCATTTAACATGCATCCATTTTAAACTAACCAATGCATTTGGAACTTCTAACACTAAAAATTGTGATCCAAATCTCTTAAATAAAGATTGTTTGTGCATGCACTAAACTTGCAAAAATAGATTGGTCAAAAATAGCTAGTAGTGGAGCGTCAATTATTAATACTAAGCATTGTTGGAGGAACGATAGTAGCAGGTGCAAGACAGGATATTGTCTAAATTAAATTTTCCAACAAACATAATTGTGCTTTGATTTTATTTTAGTTTTAATTAAATTTATTGTTTTACTAGTATCAAAAGAAAAATGTACAACTTAGAAGATTGAATAAAAAAAGTCCTAGAAGAAATTAGGGAGAACCTTCCTACACAAGAAAATAACACTAAGGAAGATATTCAAGAACAAACATAAATCTTAGATCAAATCAGACAAGATAGAATCAGGACTCACATCTTAAGAATATTCCAAATCCAAGGCCAAATAATCAATCAATTCCATGAGAAAACCAAGTGAGATTGAGGAATTGGTATGTACAATGGAAATAACTAGGTTCAAGAGATAGTTGTAACATTTCCATAATAATTTCAACACTTATAAAGGCTTTAATATATGGGCTTTGGATGCTACCGATATCTACATCACAACATTTGTTGCATGTTTGAAGTAACTCTAGACATGGGTGTATCTAAGGAACTATATATTTGGATAATGTGGTGGTTCATATCCTAATGCCAAAAGATTGTCTTCTCCTTTTGCCACCATACCTAGCATTCCCTCATGGGCTCCTTCTCTCAAATTCTTAGAGGCTTCGGAAATCTTGGGGTCAAAGACTTAGTCAACAAAATCAAAGACAAGAGTATTATCTATGAATTCCCCTTTTATGTTTTCTTAAATCCAATATTTACATGTAGAATAATATTAGGAAAAGGAGTAGATGCATAGGATTTACTCACTGGTTGTATTTGAGGAGGTAGAACAATAACCATTTGTTTCCCCTTCAACATACTTTCTTTGAATTTAAACTTTGGACTATTGTACTACTTTTCTCTTCATAATTGTTCACCTCCTACTATCACACTTCTCCAATACCAATCATAAACATTAACTCTTTGAAAATCAAGCACAAACTGACAAATGGTAGCTTTCTCTATACACTTTTTTACATAGCTCATAATATAAAGGCTGATGAGAATTGAATGGGAGGAAAGCCAAGGTAGGAATTCTTTTATAGCTGAATTGGTGAAATAATGACCATGTTAAAGTTCATTAATGATCATCAATGATTGCAGAAATCAAATTTGGTGTTTCTCTACCTCAAATTTCAAATAATCAGATATGACCCTTTGATTCAAGCAACAATGATCTGATTCTATATTTCATTAATAAATGAGCATTTATGCTTGATCTTATGTGAAAAGACTAATTTGAGCCTTGATGTAACATTGATTAAGCCTTTTGCGCCAAAGAAATCTCTTGAGCTTTACTTTCCTTATTACATGATCTAATGACCAGAGGATATAGTTAATATACATGATCTCATGGTTTACAGAAACCCTCTCCTCAAAAAGAGTTTGATAGCACTGTAAGTTCTAAGGGCTACTCATCTTGGTTCATATCTACAAATCTTAGACCTTGTCTTTGCTTATAACTCCTCAACCAAATACCATGTTGTTGAGTGCTCACTTAATATTGACAAGTCATGATCATTAAGGTACATTACATCAAGGATAGTCCTTAGATTCTAACTTGGTGAACATTCTGACATATTGGTTGGGATTCCAAGAGCCACTCAGTTGATGAGGTCAATGGCTCTGTATTTTCTTTCACAAAACATAAGAGAGCATGTGAATTGCTTCTTAGTCATTAATTAACATTTAAAGCTCATAGTATATGCTTCCTTAGCCAAACTCCTTGATCAAAGGGTCAACACACAAAAATTATTTAAAATAATTATAAAGGGCACTAAATAACACATGGAAATGAAAATAAACAAAAGGACAAGGATAGGAAGGGTATGTTACATATGTACACATTTTAGCTCAAAGACTTTAGGTATGAGATTGAGATTGATGTAAATCAATTCTCACCATATTATTGAGTGGTTGAGAATTTGGTGGTAAATGTCTTCCAAATAGTTGACAAGGTTCAAGAGTTTGTTTAGCTTTAATTAAAACTATTATAACAACCTTGTTTTTGTGGTGTTCAGTTGACGTAGTGGAGTAGAAGTTGGTTGTGGTCTAAAGAACATGACTGCTAATCTTTAAGGGAGTTTTTCTATTATTAGTAGTAGTCAGAGTTGCATGGGTTTGGGGGAGAAAAAGGAAACAAATGTTAACTGGTAATTATATAGACAGTTGGATTATAATAAAGATTCCTTGTTGGCTTCTAGGATTGGGCTATAAAGGAATACATTTGGGCTTAGAATGGATAGCAAGAGTTCAATATATCTAAATGTTTACTTTTCTGAATAAGAAAGATACTCATTGTGTTTTTGCTTGGCGTTTATTATTTACTGCATGGTGTGTTGCTATATTCTTTTGTTGTCCACCATGATGGATTCTTATCAACAATGAGTTAAATAACTTGTAGATATGAGAATAGAGATCCATTTGCATTAGTTTAGTATTAGAGCAAATCATTCTTGTTCTTGTGTTTCTATGAAGGAGTGGGTGTTTTGTGTAGTTGTTTCTATTTTTGTGCTTGTTTCATTGAATTTCTTCTATCAAGAAATGTTGTGTTCAAGTTTTATCAATTGTTGTCCTCTCTTATGCGATATATCACTCTAAGCAGCTATGGAATCCTCCCTTGGGAATGTTGGAGCTAGGCATTCTGGGTACTAAGAATCTACCTACCCACAAGTGGAAGGGAAAAGTTGTAGACTTGGAGGCCATGTTAGGGGCTTGTTTAAACTTTACAAATTCAGAGATATATCTACCGAATAGAGGCACTTTTTTTTGTGTCCAACCCACTGATTCAATTGTTGCCCAAGGAAGCAGATGAGAAGAAGGAGGAGGTGTGGAGGAATGACAATGCCAACATTGTGATCGAAAAGCTATCAAATCCTAACAAAAATGTAGCTAGAGGATTCAGGTGATTGACCAGATAAAGAGTGAGTTGGAGAAGGCATGCCCAAGATTTGTGACCTACGTAGATATTCTTACTATTGTCACTCATGATTCTGTGGTGTTGGGTGGTAGTCTAAATTGGGAAGTTGAATTGAGAAGAAGGGACTCCATGAGTGTGAGCTTAAGTGGGTCAAATAATAATATCCATGTGCCAAAATCAACCCTATCACCAAGTTTAAATTCCAAGGTCTGAATGAGGTGGACCTAATAGCACAAGTAGCCACACCATCAATAAATCTTGGTGCATAAGTGTCTAATAGAGGCTGTACAACTAGAGTGGAAAAGGCTAGCCCAATTTTGCCATGGAAAAGTCATTATGTTCAGCTAATAAATACATGTCTAGGATCAAGAGGAGATAATAATCTACCACTGTTGGATGCAGTCACTTCTACCAAATTTGACAACTACTATTTTAAGCAATTGGGGAGTGAGAGAGGACTATTGAATTCTAACGAGGTGTTATTTACGAAGGAAAGGAAAAACAATGAAGACAGTGAAATTATAAGCAACAGAGGAGGAGGTGTTTCTAAAGAAATTTGTGGAATGAATGGTTAAGATGTTGGTAATGGATATTTTGTGAGAAGAGTTTTAATCGTTTAGAGAATAGTTGTGTTTATCATTATGGATATAAATATGGAATTGTATCATGATGTGAAAAAGAGAGCAACCAAGTCCGAAGAAAGAATAACAAAAAGATAGAGATAGAAGCAAAAAGAAGATCAACAAAAGGAGTTACAAAAATTATAGTTTGATTTGGAGAAGTTATGGTGATTGTTGGAGGAGTATGAGGCATGCAATAATTAGAAGGCTAAGAAAAATAAATCTATAGCAAAGGCATTGAAGAGTTATGAGAAGGTCAAAAATAATGGTGAGGATAAATACTCACCTTGTGAGCAAGAGTTATATTTAGAGAGGATAGCCATATATTCAAGGATTAGCCAAGGGATATAACTATTACAATAGGGAATGATTAAGTCCCTTGAGGAGTTAGCATAATTATTAGTGGATAGAAGACCCTTAAATGATATTTGTAAAGAGTCTTAGAGAGCAAAGATAAATGAATGGGATGGAGATAAAGAGTTTGAGTGGGATGAAGTTGTTGAGTTGTGTTACCTCGAAGAAGGGGAAGATATTGAAGATTACAATGCAAGAGGACAAGAGTTTGAAGAGTGCAATGAAGAGGAATGCATCCTATCACAGAAGGTGTCCCAAGATGTTGTAGCAGTGGAACCAATCCACATTAGAGAGGAAGTTGTAGCAAAGATCAAGATCTTTGAGAGCCCTGTTGGTTCTCAAAGTTTATGCTCCTCCAATCCTTAAAGCTAACCAGTTCTTAAATGCTAGGGGTTTCAAATATAAGAAAATATGGGACAAAGTCAAATAGAAGCTGAATAATATTACACAAGAAAAATATAGTGCTTCCTTATTCATCATTTTCATTCAATACATTTACATATATATAGGATTTCTATTTCCTACATTTTAGGAAACTCCCTATAACTACCAGCTAAAGATCTAAGTTGTTTTAACAACTCATAATACACACAAACAAACAAATCACAACCAAATAACAAATAACCTACGAGAATGGTATGATATTCCCAACACCCATAACAAACCTATCAACTTATTATTTTATGCATCCTAATATTCCTAACACCTATGTGAACACTAAATCCCAACATCAAATTCAAGACAAAGATCACAACTTATAATCAAGCTGAGGAAATTAAGGACAACATTATCAAGGTGGGTAAGACCTTCAACTTCTGGTTCTATTAGACCAAGGGGGTATTCCCTAAGGTGTATGAGATAAAATATTTATAGTAACATAATATAAAACCCTAAATCAAATCATACCCAATGCACATGAACTCCAATATTCTGTCACTAAACAGCTTGTATGCTGGTTTGATAATTTTGGGTTTTACACCTTCATAAAACAGAGACACAACCATTTAGATAACTTAAAATGATGTTATGAAAGCCCCTAGTGTAGTAGCATGCATCTAATCATGGATGTGGGTAGGAGAAATCACATAAATAAAATGAAATTTTAAGGTTTTGTTGTGTTTGAGTGTTGTGAAGGAAAAGGAAGGTTGAGCAGGCAATAGACGGGTGCCTATTCCAACTACGATAGTAGAGTCTAGATACATAGTCAAAGGGGATACCACAATAACTAGGTTTTCCACTTAATCAAAGCAGCAACAAAGACAACAGTTGATAGTTCATCACATAAAGCAAACTCTACACAATCAACCAACATCCTGAAGATTGCATAACATGTTTACAAGCATTCTTTAATAATCCATGAACATCTCACAAATTTCATGTATTATCATGAAAGGATACCTCACAAAATCATTGCAAAGGTATTTTACAATTTGTAGATCAACCAATCAAGTATAATATTTAAACTAGCAAATGTGATTAGGGTATTTTGCCAAAATACCAAAATCTTACAAAACATTCATGGAGACATTTGAAAACAAGTTCAATTTGCACATTCTATTGATTCCTTGAAGATTACAATATCCTTTCATAACCCTTGATAGGGAATCCAACAAATATTACAAGTGATTTCTCTAAAAGCCACAAACTGATCAAAACCCTAAGGTTCATAAGAGATTTTCTGTAATTTAATTTATGCTCTACAACCAAAAGCTTTTTCCAGCCTCTCAAATGAATGCAATCATCCATTATATGTTCATTCACCTTTCTTAGCCGCCATGGAGGAGAATAAATTGCGTCCTGACAAAGGACCTAGGTGACCACATTGCCTTGTCAGGAACCCACGTGGATTTGCATCTAAAATGCATCCTCCTAGAATGTGTGCCAATGATGAAGTATAGAAATTAATTAATGGCAAGGGTACAGTAACATTTGGGCACCAAAAATCCATCTAACAAGTTATCAGACTCTAGAATGAGCATTAATGGCTACCTGGAGAGTCGTTGGAACATCTTGTCATGAAATGAACAATGGATAAATAGGGGAGGCAAAATCATTAGGCCCCAAAAAATTAGGCCTCCATCAAACCATCATCTCTTGAGCTGATGAATGAACATCAACCTGAACTCCAAAGTTCACAAGCAAAGGAACAGTTATTAGGCTCCGGCAATCAGGTTGTCATGATATAGCCTTCTCTAAAATGTGCGTAGAAGGGAAACCTGATCCCCGAAGTCTAAAGAAAAATAAGGAAACCCTTATTAGGATTCAATAATCGGGCCTACACCGAGCATCCTACAATCAATCATGAAGAACCTGCACCGTATGATTCTGCGATCTCGAAAGACTTAGAACAATTATGTTGTTAGGGTTAGCTGGCGGAAGATATCAATTAAATGCAAATAAAGATTAAACAGAGGAATGAAAAATACACAGAAATAATAACATCAAGAGACAATTTTAACATGGTTCACCCAAACTAGTCGATAAGGGCGTGGTTCGGTGGTTAAGTCACTCGATTGTAGTGGCAGCCACCAGAGTTCAAACCCCCACTAGGCCAACGAGCTCACAAGGCGTTACGCCTTCGCTGGGCCAACGAGCTCACAGGTTTGAAGTGTTCTTTCTTGGGGATGAGGTCCCCCATGTTGTGGCCTCACCGGTTCATAGCTCCAGGCAAAAGCGTTGTGTGGAGCTGGAAGGCGTGTCGCACCAGCATCACCAGTCACGTTAAAAAGTTTACCAGGAGCATTATCTTTTTTAAAAAAAAACATGGTTCACCCAAACTCGAGCTACATCCACCAACAGAGAGTCCAATATTATTATCCAATAAATCAAACCAATTACAACCAACAATCCTTGCAACTCAATACCGCTGCAAAATGCTACAAAATATCAACAAAAACCCTAACCCTTAGCCGCTTTTATCAAGCCTTATGTCGGTTACAAAAATAGGGTTTTTTATGTTAGCGAATAGAAAAATAACTCTTGATGCCTTTATAAAATAATAAAAAATCGTTGGAGGTTTCGGGGGTACTGCCCCTTGACCCCGTCTTGGGGGCGCTGCCCTTTGACCCCATTAAACAATTTGGGGGAAAACCACGCCGATAAAAGTGGGGTAAATTTAACCTCTGAGTCTGATTAGGCTCCATATAACAACATATGCAACATTGAGGATCAAAAATACTACTAAAAGTATAATACTTCGACGCTCTGCCAAAGGACAAGAACCTTCTCAAACTCTGAAGTATGAAAATATAGATAAGGTGAATCATCAGACTTCCATAGTCAATCCTTTACCATACCCTTTGCACTTGAACATAGGAACCGAAGAATTCCCAACCTCAGAAGTCTAAAAGATTTAGACAAAAATCCATCAAGCCTCGGCGATCGGGCCTATACCATTCTACCATCCACTGAATAAGAGAAAAGAACCCATAATCCCGCGATTCTAAAAAACTTAGAACAATTATAAAGCAGGAATCGAGGATCAGGAAGACAATCAAATGCATACCCAAAGGCAGAGGATAACGAGGATAACTGACACCCTGACCCCACAACACTTAGCCAATTTTGCAAGACCCTAGGGGGAGTTCGAAGCCAATCAGAATAGCCTACTAGTAAGGGAAACCCCAAAACTCTAGAAGGTCAAAAAAGATAGAAAACCTAAGGGAAAAGCTAGGACCTCTCAAACTTGGGTTGTGTGAACTTTCTCATGCATTTTAACACACTAGTAACCCACTTAGAATATCTCATATTGGTTCTCAACAATGGGTGAAATGGGCCAAGGCAAACCAAAGGCACAAACAAGGATTTTTTGCAAATTTTGAGGTAGGTGCCAACATTGGCTCTAGTTGGGGATGTGTGCCTCTTGCAAGCACAATGAGAATCC
The DNA here is from genome assembly GCA_027924645.1 of Cunninghamia lanceolata. Lineage (NCBI taxonomy): Eukaryota > Viridiplantae > Streptophyta > Pinopsida > Cupressales > Cupressaceae > Cunninghamia > Cunninghamia lanceolata. Next base: position 2,334,550 of record BSBN01001102.1, read on the forward strand.
AATCATCTCTGGGAGTAGACCAAAAATAAAGAGCAAGGGCTCAGCCAAGACAAGGGAAAGGACAAAGACCACAAAGAACCCAAACACCAAAACAAAAGGGGAGATATATACATATGTAAAAAAAAATTACACACCATCAAGAGAAAAATGCTTAAGGTGCCAGCCATGAACTGGCAGCTCCAGAGAAACTACATCTAATATCTTGAGGTAAAAAGTGCCTTAGTTGCATTTGTTTATAATTTGATAAGGGTCGACCCGTAAAGATTCAAATTTCCCATGCTTGCCCTTATCTTCAAACCTAGAAATCCACATGAGGACCAAATCACCAACTTGTAAACTTCTCAGAACTACCCTTTTGTCAAACAAATGCTTGACCTTTTGTTGCTGCAACAAATTCCTCTCATGTGTAGTTCTCCTTGCTTCATCAAGTTCATTCATCTCATGTATTCTTAAGGAAATGGCATCTTCATCTCCTTCAACTTTCCATAACAGCTTGTATACAAGTAGCTTAAGACTCATTGGTAGCTTAGCTTCTACTCCATAGACCATCTCAAAGGGGCTTCTACCAATGGCCTTCTTGAAAGTTACCTTATCAACCCAAACAACAAACCTAAGCTTATCATCCCACCTCTTCTTATTTGATTCAAGTGTTTTTTTTATGATACTCATGATGCTCTTGTTGTTGGATTCTACCTGACTATTTCCTTATGGGTGATAGGGGAAGAATGTGTTACTGTTATCCCATACTTAGAGCATATGTCAAGAAGATTGTGGGATTTAAAACACATTACATTGTCAGTAATAATCCTTGCAGGTACACCAAACCTTGTGATGATATTGTTCATTAAGAAATCAATCACTACCTTAGATGTTGTATTTCTAGTAGGTATGGCTTCCACCCATTTGGTGAAGTAATCAGTAGCTACAAGGATCCACTTATACCCATTTCTAGATCTTTCTACAGTCTCCCTGATAAAATCAAGACCCCACTGCTGAAATGGAGCCTCAACTGATATGGATGTGAGGGGAAGAGCACTACCAAACTTCATCTTACCTACAAACCTTTGGCAGGGATCACACTTTCTAACAAATTGGGCCACATCCTTGAACAATGTGGGCCACCAGTACCCTTCCCTGATTACCTTGTGGGCAATAGTTTTTGACATGAAATGCCCACAACACAATCCATGATGACATTCAGTCATAACCTTGATGGATTGTTCATGATTTATACACTTCAAAAGCACACCATCCAGATTTCTCCACATAAGTTAGCCCTACACCAAAACATATTTCTGGGCTACCGATTTTAATGTCTTCTTTTGATTATCACTCATACCTAGAGGAAAATTTAAGTTTTCTAAATAGAAAATTGCATCCTTATACTAAGGATCATCCTTTAATTGACAAGGAGGCAAATCTGAATCATATGTTACCTAATTAACCTTTGCTACTTCTAAATTTGAATTTTCCATTAACCCAGCAAGGCCTTAACCTCTAACCAGCTTTGTAGTATGCACCTTCATGTCATACTCCTGGATCTTATTAATCCATCTACATCTCTTCCCTAAAGCTTCTTGCTGAGTGAAAATGTCTCTTACAGCTGTATGAGGCACATAGGCAATAATTTTGGATCCTATGAGATAAGGTCTAAATTTTTTAACAACTTTGACAAGAGCATACGTATGCTTCTCCATGATGGAATAATTTATCTCAGCATTTTGCAATGATTTACTAAAGAATGCAAGAGGCCGCTCATACCCATCAACATTTTTCTGAAGCAATACAACAGCAATGATATAGAAAGAGGCAAACGAAAATAATTGGAATGGCTTGGAATAATCTAGGCTAGCTAACACAATCGCTATTTTGAGTGCATCTTTAATGCCCATGAAATATTTAGTTGACTCCTTATCCCAACCAAAAGTTTGTCCCTTCTTAAGCACCTTGGAAATTGAATTTATCTTCTCAGCAAAGTCAAGAATGAACCTCCTAACAAAGTTTATTTGTCGAAAGAAGGACTGAATTGCTTTGATTATTTTGGGCCGAGGTACAAGATCAATTACTTTGACTATTTATGGGTCTATCCTTACACCATCCTTGGATGCAATATGCCCCAAGATTTTACCCTCTTCAACACCAAATATGCACTTTTTAGAATTTAATGAAATCCCATATTCCAAGCACCTTTTGAAAATCAACCCCAAATTCTTGCAATGATCATCTCTATTTTCAAAATAAGTTGTCAAATCATTCTGATAGACTGCAATGATCTCATTTATCAACCCAGCAAATGCAACATCCATGGCTCTTTGAAAGGTATCTCCAGCATTCTTGAGTCCAAAAGGCATTCTTACATACACAAACGTACCCCATGGAGTAGTAAATGCAGTCTTATATTGTTCAGACTCTTTAACCATCACCTGATTATAGTTTGAGAAGCCATCCATCATTGACATTAACTCAGACCCTGTCACTTTCTGCAGCAAATTGTCCATGTATTGGGCAACGGGTAGTTGTCCTTGAGGGATTTGACATTCACATTTTTGAAATCTACACTAAGCCTTATATCCTCATTCTTCTTTCTTACTAGGACCAAGTTTGAAACCCATTATGAATGTCTGATTGCTTTGATTATGCCACCCTCTTTTAACTTCATTAGCTCCTTTTCCATCTGATGGGCCAGTGTAGGATTAATTGGCCTTTGTTTTTGCCTAAATAGTTTTGCACCAGGCTCTAAAGGGATAATATGCCGGAAAAAATCTTCCCTATAAGCTTTTAGCTCATTATATGACCATGCAAAACATTTTTTAAATTTTCTTAGCAAGCTAATCAGTAATTTCTTCTCTACCTGCTTCAATTTTTTACCAATGTAGAGCATTTTTAGAGTTGATTCCATCCCCAGGTTTACTCCTTCCACATCATCCTCAACGATTGGTTTGCTCCTTGTCTTATAGCAATCATTGCTATAAATACCCTTTCAAGAGCTACAAGACCTCTTAGAATGGTATTGGTCTTAAGCTAAATAATTTTATTTCCAATTATTGCCTCTTTTCCATCTTGTACCTCAACCATTTGTTGCCAATCAATCTACCAGTCTTTAAAATCACTCGTGTAATTCAAGAAATCATAAATTTTCCTATCATCACTGAAAACTTGCTAGCTATATATATTATCAGGGATTCTAGGTCGATTGAGAACCTCTACATTGTATGTGCAATGAGGAGATGGCAGAGATACATCAAATTTTCATGCCACAACATCAAGAGCATCAGCTGTAGCATTTTCACTTCTATCCAACCATACGATGCCAAATGCATCAAATAACTCAATGCTATCCCAAATTGCATTTTCAACCTTTTCTCTTTTGCTATATAAGAGCCTCTAACCTGGGATACAATCAATTTAGAATCACCAAAGACACTAAGGCATTTGATTCCATACCCAGTAAAAAGGTTCAATCCCAGCAATAGAGCCTCATATTCTGCCACATTATTCATGCACTCAAAATTTAGTCTGAAACTGAACTTGTATGGCGTGTCATCTGGAGAAACTAAAACAATTCCTGCCCCATTTCCTTCCTATGAATTGGCACCATCAAAGTACATTTTCCACACATCATGGCTATCATGGGAAGAAGGCCTTGGGCACAAGGTCAGGTTAGTACAACTATCAACACTATCATCAAAGTTCACAGTCATGTGGTCAGGTTCACATTCTTCAAAGTGTACCTCATTCTTTGCCTTTTCAGGGTTCTCTACAATGCATCTTATTTTCTTTTCTCTATGTAATTGCACCTCCTTCCCATCAATAGGTATGGTGGCATAAGATAAATCCATCTATATGTTGCCACCTATTAAAGCTGCCCATTTTCTTGATAGCAACATGCCCCATTTGGCAAGATAATCAACAATAACTATGTCCATAAAGAAGCCTTTACCAGGATATGCAGCAAGCCAAACCTCCACATCACTAACCATTCCAATAAAATTTACTTCCCTTTAATCCATTGTAAATAATTTGCCATAAGATCTAGAGATTTTCAACATTAACAAGTTCATAACTTCAAGAGGCATAACACTACTTGATGCACCATAATCTAACATGCAATTGTGCACCAACCATCCTTTTATCAACAATGATGTATAAAAGGGATCAATCATAGTTGGACTACTTACAGATACCGCCCCAAGGTAAACCTCAAGGATCTCTTCAGTGGTTTCTTCAACAATTGTTTCTTTTTCTAGATCATTCAGAGGATTTGTTTTGTCTTCAAACATGATTAGGATGGTGAGATATTGTAGGGCCTTGTCCCTATGTTTCAAGATTTTGAGCATCTTAGGGCCTAGAACTAGAACTTTCATCTGACTCAAACATAGAGCCATGTCAATAGGGACATAATTAGGTAGAGGAGTAGACAAAGGCATAGTTTTGGCATGAGTGTCAGGAATAAAAGTCATTGCATGACCCTCCTTAATTACAGATTGTCCCTCCTGAGAACTCTTCTTTGCTTGATCCAGCTTGTTGCCCACATCTGCCACCTTTGGATTTTGAACCTTGCCTGCTAATACATTTGAATTTTTATTCTTTGAGACATACTTCATTTGTACAAAAACATCATTCATAGGTGACCTTATCTTTTGTGCTAATATGTTTGCAATTTTGCTTACATTCTTAGTTGCAGTGTCAACTTTTATAGCATCTACAACAGTCTTTTGTTTTCCTTTATTAGCAGGTGTATTAGACACTTTCGGCGTTGTTGCATCTTGATTGTCACTTTGAGGATTCACATGGCTACTTCTCAGCTAGTATTCACTTTGAACTTGCATGACAGCAACATCAATGAGAACTTTGATGTCCTCCTTTGAGGGTCTAACCTTTTTATACCTTTGTTGCATGAGTTCTTTGAGATGTTGAAAATCATGGGCCAACACTTCATATTGCCCTTGAAGATCATTAAAGTCAAATTAGAAGAATTCATCTTTCTCATCCCCATCAAACTAATTTACATCCACATCCTCATAATATTTAGCTACACCTTCATCATTAGGGAATTCCTTATCCTTCAAGACCTCAGCTGCAACAACACAATTTATCGAATCATGGGGTAAGAAACACACCTCACACCATAATGCATTGTCTTGCACATTCATATGGTCTTTCCTCAAAGGATCAAGTGTATTCTTATCTTGGGGTCTTGAATTTCCTTTCCTTGGAGCAATTTGTTTATCAATCTACTCTAGTCTTATGGACCAATCATGGTTGTAGGATCTGTTATGTAATATCTACCCCTCATTGAAGTGAGTAGCAATATTATTAGGAGGCAGACCTTTCTCATTTCTTGCAAACCTATAGGATAAATCTTTCATTACCCCCATTAACTTATCCAACTTGTCTTCAATAGTAAGAGGATTGCTTGAGGCCGTTGCATCTGATCTTAGGATTTTCACATCAGCTCTTTTGACATGTTTCTCGAATGCCTTCATGTTACTCTCTATGTTGATTTCCATGGTATAAGCCTCCCTCAAAGTTTGAGGATTCTTATCATAAAGACAATAACCCAACTTTGCATCGAATGCCCCACAGTAAAGAACCAAACACATGGGTTCATTAGGTCTTACATTGGGAGGTACCTTCCTCATTGTCATGACAAATTTGTTGTTAAACTCAGCAACAGTCTCATTTATACCCTTTTTGATTGTTGTTAACTCATGGATTGCCAATTTAATATCAACTCTATCTCCATACTGCAACTTAAAACCTCTCATGAATTCATCCCATGAGTCAACACTGATGTTCATGAGACTTCTATACCATTCTTTTGCACTTTCCTCCAGTGATTGCATGAATAGCTTCATCATGACATCCTTATCCTCAATTTCATATTCATTAGTCACGTTGATGAATCTCCTGAGGTGTTCTTCACCAGTGACAACATTATTGCCTTGAAACTTAGGCACCTTACCCCTAATTTCATTCAGTATTAGATTAGGGTAATTTGGAATACAATAAAAATCTAGCTGTCTATATCTCTCCATTCCCAAAGGATGCTTGGGGGTGGGAACCTCTGAGCATGCCTCCTATTAGGTACTTTTGCATTCTGTTGGTTAGGTTTCTGCTGATTAGGTGTTGGTTAGTCAAGAATAATGTGATGTTGTGGTCAGTTTTGTTGTTGTACATTTTATGCAAGTTGAGCTTATTGTAAATCAATTTGAGCCTACAATTCTCTCTATCTTTGTCTAAGGTGATCAATTAGATCCAACCCTTCATCATTTTCTCTATCTGTATGCTCATCCTTTGAATATGTAGAAGCACTGGCATCATGGAAAGATGCATCTTGTTCAAATTCAGTCCTATGTGCAGAAGTAGGGGAATTTGGATGTGATTCCACTCTCATAGTTTTCTCTATTTCTTGGGATATGTTTCTATCCCTCCCAGTCACATTTATTGACTCTCTTAGCATGTCATATTCATATCTACGATTTCTTCTACTAGACCTAACAAACTTATCACTTGAATCATTTGAAGAAGAGGGATATTGATCTATATGCACATCATTTCTAATAGAAGGACCCACACCATCTCTTTGAGGAATGTGTTTAGTAGACATACCTTTGTTCGTAGGTTTCTAGGCACTACGTTGCATCTCTGAGTGTGTTTCCATGCCATCAAATTGTTGAGGATTCCTTGAATATTTCCCTCTTTCCATCTCTAATTTTTTCCTTTGTACCTTAATGGGTTTCCAACCTCAAACAGAGCCGCCGCTCTTCACTTGGGAAGAGTAAATTTTCTTTCCTAGTAGGGAACTTAGGACAACAACCAAGAACTTAATTAAATCCCCAACAATGACACCAATTTTGTTTCTACTCAAAGTTGATGCTCCTCCAATCCCTAAATCTGATCAATTCTTGAATACTAGGGGTGTCAAATTCAAGACAAAGATCATAACTTATACTCAGACCGAGTCAACTAAGGACAACATTATTTAGGTGGGTAACACCTTCTTCAACTTTTGGTTATGTTAGACGAAGGGGGTATTCCCTAAGGTGTATGAGATAAAAGATTTATAGCAACATAATATGAAACCCTAAATCAAACCATACCCAATGCATATGAACTCTAATATTCTGTCACTAAGCATCCTATATGTTGGTTTGATAATTTATGGGTGTTACACCTTCATAAAATAGAGACACGACCATGTATATAACTTAAAATGATGCTATGAAATCCCCTAGTGCAGTAGCATGCATCTAATCATGGATGTGGGTAGGGAAAATAATACAAATAAAATGAAATTTTAAGGTTTTGTTGTGTTTGAGTGTTGTGAAGGAAAAGGAAGGTTGAGCAGGCAGTTTATTGGTGCCTATTCTAGCTAGAGCAACAAAGTCTAGATACATAGTTAAAGGGGATACCATAGTAACCAAGTTTTCCACTTAATCAAAGCAGCAACAAAGACAACAACTGATAATTCGTCACATAAAGAAAACTCTACACAATAAACCAATAGCCTGAAGATTGCAGAACATGTTTACAAACATTCTTTAATAATCCATGAACATCCCACAAATTTCACATATTATCATGAAAGGATACCTCACAAAATCATTGCAAAGGTATTTTACAATCTATAGATCAACTAATCAAATATAATATTCAAACCACCAAATGTGATTAGGGTATTTTGTGAAAATACCAAAAACTTACAAAACATTCATGGAAACATTTGAAAACAGGATTGATTTGCACATTCTATTCATTCCTTAAAGATTACAGTATCCTTTCATAACCCTTGACATGGAATCCAACAAATATTATAAAGTAATTTCTCTAAAAGCCACAAACTGGTCAAAACCCTAAGGTTCATAAAAGATTTTTCTGTATTTTTAGTTTCTGTCTACAACCAAAAGTTTTTTCCATCCTCTCGAATGAATGCAATTGTCCATTATATGTTCATTGACCCTGCTTAGCTGTCGTGGAGGAGATGAAATCACATCTTGACAAAGGACATGGGAGACCACATTGCCTTTTCAGGAACCCACATGGATTTGCATTTGAAATGTGTCCTCCTGGAAGTGTGCACCCATGCTGAAGTACATAAATTCATTAATGGTGATAGTACAGTAACATTTAGGCACAAAAAATGCATCTATGAAGTTATTGGGCTCTAGAATGAGCATTAATGGTGGCTTGGAGAGTCATTAGAATGTCCCATTGCGAAATGAGCAATTGATGAATAGGGAAGGCAAAATTGCCAAGCCTTGACAAATCGGGCTTCCATCAAACCATCATCCCTTGAGCCAAAGAATGAACATCAGCCCAAACTCTGAAGTTTGCAAGCAAAGGAACAATTATTGGGCTTCAGAAATCAGGCCATCGCGATACAACCTTCTCTAAAAATGGGCGTAGAAGGGAACCCTGATCCTTGAAGTTTGAAAAAACACAAGGAAACACTTATCAAGCTTCGATAATCAGGCCTACGCCGAGCATCCAACAATCGATCATGAAGAACTCGCACCGCCTGATTCCGTGATCCCAAAAGATTTAGAACAATTATGAAACATTAGGGATCATGAATCGGGAATACCACTGAAAGCATAACACTTCAATGCTCTGCCGAAGGACAAGAACCTTCTTGAACTTTGAAATTTGAAAATATAGACAAGGTGAATCGTTGGACTTCGACAGTCAAGCCTTCACTACACCCTCTGCACTTGAACATAGGAACCGAAGAATCCCCGACCTTAGAAGTTTGAAAGATTTAAATGAAAATCCATCGGGCCTCGACGATTGGACCTATACCATTATGTCATTCGTTGAACAAGAGAAAAGAAGAACCCCCTATCCCACGATCTCAAAAAACTTAGAATAATTATAAAGTGGGAATGGGGGATCAGGAAGACAATCAAACACATACCCAAAGGCAAAGGATAATGAGGATAACTGATACCCTGACGCCACAACACTTAGCCAATTTCACAAGACACCAGGGGGAGTTCGAAGCCAATGAGAATAACATGTTTGTAAGGGAAACCTTGAAACTCTGAAAGGCTGAAAAAGCAAGAAAACCTAAGGGAAAAAATAGGAACTCTTAGACTCAAAGGTTTTGTGAACTTTCTCACATATTTCAACACACTAGGAACCCACTTAGGGTATCTCAGATCTGTTATCAAGAATGGGTCAAATGGGCCAAGGCAAATCAAAGGCACAAAAAGGGATTTTTTGTAAATTTTGAGAAAGGTTCCAACAAGCCCCATTTGTGATGAAGTCATATTGGTTTAAGAGAACCCAACCAACCAAAAGTAGCTGGAGGAATGTCTGCAACTAGAGGAATGTCTAGAGAATTCCATTATTGATGAAAACAAAGTAGAAGATCATCACTTTCTTAGAGAAGGAATGAGAGTGACTGAGGGAAGAAGCAGAAGCACACACATTTGTTGTGTAGAAAAGGAGGATGCAAAAAATGAGTTGCCTCATGAATGACATCACACAGAGCTAGGAATGAAGACCTCCTCAAAAAATATGAATCAGAAAGCATGCCTACATGACATAATGCAGAGAATGAGAAGACTTAGATGGGAGTTTTTGTTTTTAAATGGTTTATGTGTAGAAGCAACATAAGGTGGTACAAATGATGCAAATATCCATAATGGTTTTCAGTGGAGGAGGACTAATACATTGGTTTAGACTTTGGATGCTCAATTCTTTCCTAAAAGGGTTTTCCTAGGATGCGTCATTGCATTATAGTGAATGATTTTAATGTGTTGTTTCTTTCTTACAAATTATTTTAGATCATATTTTATGTTTATTTATCCTCAAGTAGATTAGTGTAGGAAGCATTTCCTCACCTTATCTTCCTTTTAGTGGACTCATATACTAAGATGATTGGCGTAACTAGGTAATCACAATCAAGTTCCTATTACTTGACTAAGTGAAGTGGGAAGAGTAATTAGGGTTTTTGTTTGATCTCTTGTCCTCCCATTGACCAACCTATAAATATACTTGCATACTCAGTGCATGCATCAAATAAATCAACACTAGATAGTCAAAGCAACATGATTAAAATTACACTATTCATCCACAATAATCAAGATCCACCATGCACACATGGAATAGAGTTCATTGCAATAATAATATCAAAATCATGGATCAACATGATTAAAACCCTCATATACACTCATCCATTAACCAATGTCAATTATCTTTAATTTATATAAAACATTATTCACATTTCAATCACATTTTTAGCATTTTAATCAAATCATACCAATTTTTCATCTATCATTCAAATTGATATTAAACAACATTCATCATCCATTTAAACCATACTCAAGTCAATATAACATTTAAATACATATTTAAGCAATAATATAAAGACTCCTAGATTAACAATGACATCACATCATAATATTCAATTTAACTTAAATGATTGATGCAAGTAAATTACATCTATCTAGATACTACACATCCATAATATAACTAAATTTACTTATTGGAAATCCTTCTCGTATCAAGGTTAGTATTTTAATTGCTTAGGGTTAGTTGAGTTCATTGATTCATTGAACAATCACTTATTGACAGCTAAAAATTAAGCAAATCTCAGAAATTTGATAGAACATTCTAAAGCATCATATAGAAAATCAAGATATCACTAACCTGGTCATAAAGAATCATCTTGAAACTCAACTAGGTCATGATCATAGTCATTAAAATTTTCACACTCAAGGAAGCTTAACACAGACATAATCCACATTTGATTGGAAGACAATGATAATAACATAAATCTCTACTTCACACACTGTATCCAAAATAACTCTTACTATTAAGGGTTAAACCTCTTTATCCGCATTCGATTCAACATTCATATGTTGAAGACTAATTAAATATTATCTACTAAGTTAAATAACTACATATTAAAATCTAGCATTGGAAAGACAAACAACATGAAATCCATGAATCAAGAGTTTGAAAGTGACAAGTAAAGCTCCAAAATTAGCTAGAATTATTATAGTCATTAAACATATGGAGTGCGACTGAGGTCACAAAATGGTTGGGCCTTACACATTTAAATCCTTACAAGGTGTAATTTCCATAATTCCAACCATGGACAAGCCTTGTAAAAATGTAATCGACACTTTTTTAAAACATAAAGCAATACACCATGACAATGCATCACACATGCATAAGTGTTGTTACCACATGTAATGTCACTTAATAACAAAACATGCATGGAAGAGAACATGTCAGTAACATGCAAGGGAATGAAGAATAATGAAAACATGAGGAATCATCAAGCAACACACATCCCCATGTAGCACTCCCTAAGTGATAATGCACTTTGGAGATGGTAGGGTGTTAGTGTGCTTAACACCACAAGGGAGTGGCATCCCATTGACAACCACTTGGGTAAACACATGTTTGATACTAGCGAGTACACATTCACTGTTGGAAAACATGTGTTTCCCACCTGTGACAAGTGGCAAACTTGTCATTATCATAGAGTAGTGGGGTCAGTGCAAGAAGTTGGGTCCACTTTTTGGCCAAAAAGTGGAAGTGTTTTCCTTGATTTTCATAATTTGTCAAATTTGACCTAAACATTTGAGGCACTTAAAGATTAAATCTTAAAAAATGTTATTAATATCAAATGTAGTACTTAGATCCTAGTTTCCAAATATGTAATTTATTTTAATACCCAGATGATACAACTTGATTTTTAATAAGCATTTCTAAAAACCATCGTTTAAAGTCCTTTATTTTAACCATACCATGCACCTGTACGACCAACATAATTTGACCTAAATAAAAGTATTTTTCTAAATTCTTTTTGGGAAAGATGCGTAGTACAGTGAAGTTTGATGAGGATATTTTTTTATAATTTTTTTCCAAATATTTTTTTTTATTAATTTGTTATTGGCCCTAATTGTTGTTTTTGAAAACCCCTCATGTACGACCAACATAATTTGAGCAAAACTAATCATAAAATGATTTTTTTTCATTGTGTAAAGAATGATGTGTAGATTGATGACATATATATTTTTTTTAAAACTTTAAAAATTAAAAGTTATTAAAAAAATAGAAACACCTATCATTTCAAGTTTTTGGACTAGTTTGCTCATAAATTAAATAATAAATAGAAAAACAAGTCTAATAAAAAAAATTACATATTTGAAAACTAGGCATTGTCATTTGTAATGGGTTTTAATTTTGTAAAAAAAATTAGAAAAAAATGTCGTCAGCCATATAGGTAAACTCAGTCTTTCCTCTTGTTCTGTACTTAGAAAAAAAGTTGCAGGTCCAAGGCTCAAGGTCGGCTACCCATGCCTTTGCCGAGCCTAAAACCAAACCAAAGGCAAGGGAAAAGGCAGTCGACCATTTCAAATTTCTTAGAATGGGTACCCGTTCTAAAACTGGTACGCGTTAAATAATGGGTATCCATTATTTCTACGAACGGGTACCCATTTTATATCGTGTACCCGTTATTTTTATGAACGGGTACCCATTTCTTTTATATCCGTTATTTCCCATCATTAGGGAAAAATGTACTATGATTGTATCCCTGCAACTTGCAAGTCTGATGTACGGGCTAACGACATTTTCTACATTTTTTTACTTACAGGTGTCTTGTGGAATCTCTTGGCATATCATATTCTATTCAAATTTTGAAAGGAATCAATCATATGAACAATTTTCAAGTGGAATCAAGTGTAGGAGCTATTTTCAAGAGGAATAAAAAGAGAGGGTTTTTGTTTTTTACATCTACTTTTACTTCAAAATCTATGCAACAAAGGATCTACATCTAGTTGTACTTCAAAATTTCAAATAAGTACATCAATCTGAAATTGGATTAAATATCATTTGTTATTTTATCAAGAGGGTTTGGTAATCATGGGATCAAATCAACGTAAAAAAAAAATAAATGAGGGTCATGACACCTCAAAAAATTGAAGCAAATAGAGAGGAGGAAGCAAAAAGGCAAAGAGATAGAAGAAGAAGGACTCAAGAGATGAAGAATATTGAAGCATCTAGTTCCATGACTATTGAAGAGAAAGGCATTCAAGAGACTATAAAGGATGGGATGAATGTAGATGATGCAAATGTGGAACTGGTGAATTTGGAAGAAAATGTAACTATAGAAACAAATGCTTGTATGTCTTCAAACCCAACTTTCAATGATATAGAAAATGCGACTATACAAACAAATCCAGGTATGTCTTCAAACCCATACTACTGAAAATATGGAAAGAGGAAATGAGAATGAAATCCCTTATATGAATGAAAATGAAAATATTTTTTTTAAGATTGAAATAAATGTCTTGGATAATCTTCTCGGTAAGATTTCTTGGAGATAAATGGGAACCCATGCAAATAGATTATATAGAATGTTTTTTATAGAAAAACTCTTGGATTTCAATGTCAACTCATGATGCAATTGATGAAAATATGGAAATTGTGAAAAGTAATGAAAAAGTTAGGCATTTTGTAAAACCTAAAAAGAAAGATGAATCAATGAAACAAGTTTTATCTAGTGTTGCTAATGTTATTGATTCTATTGGTAAAAGGAGTCGATCTAAAGATAGCAATGCAACACGAAGATCTATAACAACTGCTTTAGTCAATAAATCATTTTCGAATAAAAGAATGATAAGTAAGACTATTAAATTTTTAAATATAAATCCTAAAACTTTGAGAAGAGCAACAAAGAAAGTATAAACTATTGAAAATGATCTAATTAACCAATGTTGGAGTTTTAGTGGTAGACTCCCAAGGTATGACATGAAATTAAATAGTGAAATCAAATCTTTAATTGAAAAATATTGGCATGATAATACAAGGGTATTATCTAATGTTAGAGATGTTTTAAAATTAAAAGTGGGGTCCAAAATTCGTGATCCTCATCCAAAACATCTATTAGACATGACTCAAACTGAATTGTATAAAAAATTCTTAGATGATTCAGTGTTAGTACCATTTAATATTACCATAAGTCAATGATCTTTCAAGAAATGTAAACCTTGGTATGTGAAAATTAATAAATAACAAATCTCTTGTTGTTGTAAAACTCATGTGCAAATTCATTATTATTATGATGTTTTTCATTATATACGTTCTACTTTGCATACTAATGAAATTATGTAGAAATGTGGTATTAATATGCCACCTCAAACAATTAAGGAGTTTGTATCAGGTTTGTTTTGTGAAACATCTAATGGATACTTATTTTATTCAAAAGCATGTATTTCTGGACAATGCCATAGATGTGGCAACTTTTCATTATTAGGAGAATGTATGCATGAAAATATTTGACATGAATTTGAACAACAATTAGTGGATGTGAAAAGATTCAAGAATGTTGAATATTCTTTAAAGGATGGAAAAATTGGAAAGCATTGCGAGTTAGTTACAAAAAAATTGCATGCATGCATTCATCAAAGATTTTAAGGATAATATTATATCCAACTATGTCAAACACTCCCAATATGCTCAGTGGCTTGATGGACAATTTCGTACATGTAAAAACATATTTCCAATTGGAACTATCATATCAGTGGTTGACCTTGCAAAAAACTATACTCTTGCTCCACAAGAGAAAATTCAATCTCAGTATTATAATTCAGTGCAGGTGGTCATCTTTGTTCATATTGTATACAGACATGCAGATGATAGTACAGAAGATAATAGAAATTTTTTGAGGGAGTATCATTTCTATTTGAGTGATAACCGATTACACTCTTCAAAGTTTGTGCAATATTGTTTCACAAAATTTTATGAAAGTTTAAAAGAAAGAAAAATCCATATGGTACAACATTTCATATGGTCAAATAACTGTATAGGGTAATTCAAAAATGTAAGAATGTTTTATTGGCTATGTAGGGCTCACAAAAAAAATAATATCCAACATATGTGGAGTTTTTTGAAGTTAGACATGGTAAAGGAGAACATGATGGAGCTAGAGCATGTGTGAAAAGAGCTCTTACTAGAAAGCAACTAAAATTTAAGGATGTAGCATAATTTAGAGATGCACGTGCAATTGTGGATTGGTGTAAGGAAAAATTATCTATGGGATCATGTGAGAACTCTTCAATTCAACAATTCTTTTGGTTAGTTGAAGAAGAGAATATTCCTACTCAACTTGATTGTGAGACAATAACTGGATCGACAAAATGGCATTCATTTAAGAGTTCAAATGCAAGCACATGGACTATATGGATTAGGAAGCTTGCATGTTTTTGTCAATTTTGTATTACAGGTGATTGGGGAGCATGTGAAAATATAGAATGGGTTGAAGAATGGAAAAAAAGATCCTTAACACCTACAAAAACACATGATCAACTTGAAACAACAATTGAAGATGATAATCAAGTGTTTGCATCAGATGACTATGATAGTGTTTCAAACCTTGTACAAGAAGGTACTTTAATTTTTAATATTTTTTTATTACATTTTTTGTAATCTATATAATTAATTATATATGTATGCATGTACATATTTATGTGATTTAGATACATGACACAGTTTATTGAATTAAATAATTTTTTTTGTTGAACATGTGTATGTTGTTGCACCTGAGGGAAATGAAGAGGAAACCGAGCATTGGTTGGCTCAATGTGTTCAGACAAAACAAAAGTTGTTACATCCTAGAGAAGATGATGATAACTATGAGTATCCAACAGGTTTTGTGGTTGTTGTTGGCCCCTGGCTATGAAAATATCTAATAAGAAAGAATGGTTTGCCTGCATTTAAAGATTATGAAACACATAAAAAGATCATACACTACTCACATTTGGTTGTGGCAACAAATATAAAACTAGTCAGATATCAAGGAAAACCTGCTAATAAACAATTATGGACACTTTCTATGGAAGAACATGAGTAAATTATATATGCATTACAAAAAAGAGAGGATGCAGATGGTATAATGGAATAAATTTCTAGGTATGTTTCGTGTTTATGGTATATATTCTTTCGTTCTCATTTCACCTCATATATTATTCCCTTTATCTTAAAATTTGTATCGACTCATGTAAATATATAGTTAATTTACTTATACATTTGAACATTATTTTTGTAGGTGTACCCTACAAGTAGATATTTGGATGATTGTTAATAGAAGTTTTCACCATACAAATATGTGAGGTCAATTTTGTAGTCTTCAACTAAAAGTGAACGCATTAGGTAATTGTATATGTACTTGTATATTTCATAGTCAACATGTTATCTAGTTACATATTGCATCAATGTTTTGTGTTTTTGGTATATATTCTTTCACTCATTTCACCTTCTATATTATTCCCTTTATCTTAAAATTTGTATCGACCCATGTAAATATATAGTTAATTTACTTGTACATTTAAACATTATTTTTGTAGGTGTACCCTACAAGTAGATATTTGGATGATTGTCAATAGAAGTTTTCACCATACAAATATGTGAGGTCAATTTTGTAGCCTTCAACTAAAAGTGAATGCATTAGGTAATTGTATATATACTTGTATATTTCATATTCAACATGTTATCTAGTTACATATTGCATCAATGTTTTGTGTTTTTGGTATATATTCTTTCATTCTCATTTCACCTTCTATATTATTCCCTTTATCTTAAAATTTGTATCGACTCATGTAAATATATAGTTAATGTACTTGTACATTTGAACATTATTTTTGCAGGTGCACCCTACAAGTAGATATTTGCATGATTGTCGATAAAAGTTTTCACCATACAAATATGTGAGGTCAATTTTGTAGTCTTCAACTAAAAGTGAACGCATTAGGTAATTGTATATATATACTCATATATTTCTCATCCATCCTCTAAAGACATCCACTTGTACATCCCCTTAATTCATCCTCTTAGGTCCCCTTAAGCCATCCTCTTACATCCCCTTAAGCCATCATGTTTTATCTTATTTAATTTGTAAATTGACTCGTGTACATCTCCCCTTAAGCCATCATGTTTTATCTTATTTAATTTGTAAATTGACTCATGTACATCTCCCCTTAATCCATCCTCTTATATCCCCTAAAGCCATCCTCTTACATCCACTAAATCCATCCTCTTATGTATCCCCTTAAGACATCCTCTTAGGTCCCCTTAAGCCATCCTCTTACATCCCCTTAAGCCATCCGGTTTTATCTTATTTAATTTGTAAATTGACTCGTGTACATCTCCCCTTAAGCCATCCTCTTATATCTCCTAAATCCATCCGCTTATGTGTCCCCTTAAGACATCCTCTTAGGTACCCTTAAGTCATCCTCTTACATCCCTTAAGCCATCAGGTTTTATCTTATTTAATTTGTAAATTGACTCATGTACATCTCCCCTTAAGCCATCCTCTTACATCCCCTAAAGCCATCCTTTTATGTATCCCCTTAAGACATCCTCTTAGCTCCCCTTAAGCCATCCTCTTACATCCCCTTAAGCTATCCTTTGTGTTATCTAGTTACATATTGCATCAATGTTTTATGTTTTTGGAATATATTCTTTCATTCTCATTTACTTGTACATTCATTATTTTTTGTAGGTGTACACCCTACAAGTAGATTTTTCCATGATTACCACTACAAGATTTCATCATAGTATAAATGCTAGTTCAATTTTGTAGTCTTGTCAAACTAATAATGGACCAATGAGATAATTGTATAGATACTCATATGTTTCATCATGAGCACTATAGTTGCATTGTATCTTGATATTTTGTGTCTTCAATATATTCTTTCAAATTCAAATTGCATAATTTTTTGAGCTCTATGTATAGTGGTGCTATTGGTTCATTCTTATTTTTCTCCTAATCTATATTTTTAGTTTTGAGACTCTTTTTTATGATATTTCTATGTAAAATGGATTTTACTCCTTCACACTTATTGGTCAACTTGACATTTTCCTATGCCCCCTAAGTTTTGAGATTAAGCTATATCCTTCTTTATAACTTTAGGTTTTAGATCTTTATAATTTCTTTGTATAACTTTAGGTTTTCATGCTACACACCCTCAAATTTCCCCTAGGGTTTCATTTTCAGATTTGATCTCTTATTGATTTTCTAATTTTTACATTTATGAGTGTTTTATATTGCTTCATCTTTCTCTCTATAGTAGCCATATTGTGTTGATTATGCCACAATCTACTTGAAACCCTAATCTTCCTTTGCAAAGGCATTCTCATCTAAACCCTAACATGGATACTAATGAAAATGAAATATTTTATGATTCTCATATTGAGGATCATGAAACACCAACAAGATTTTTATCACTTGATGCACATATAGCTAGGAAAGATCTTATACTTACTAGATAATTACTTGTAGACGTAACTACGAATACATGTAATATCCCATCTTACATCATAAATTAGTGGATGCCCCATTTTGCATGGATATCCTTTATGACATTTACTCTAAATGATGGTTTCTTATAATGGTGTATCATCCTAACTTGTTATGGCTTGCACAACATGCCCTAATTCTTTTTGAATTTGTGATCCACTCTTGAAAATTCAAAAGGTTTACTTCTTTAATTTTGGCTCTAAATATGATTTGTTGCCCACAGTAGTTGCTTAATGGCCTTGTTTATTATCACTTTAAAATATTCAATTGTATATAGGCTTCTCATATGATTTCCCCTAGTTGTAATGTTCATATCAAACCCCTATGTTATCATATTCAACATCTTTGGTAGTCTATCTTAGTTAGATTAGCACATGTGAAACCTTTAAAATATTTGTTTCATGCCTAAGTCTTTGTATTGTATTGTGAACTCCTACCTTTTTATTTTTATTTTAAGATGATTATGATTAGGGGCAAATTGAGGCAACATGCATCTTTCCTTTGGCCTCTTTGGGCCCACATTATTTATCCTTATTTATTTTTATTGTGCCATTGGATTTTCATTCACATTAGCACATAGGAAAAATGGGCCTCAATGTCTATGGTTTTATATTAATATTTGGGTATGTAGGAGATAAACATGACACACAAGAAAGCATAGTTACTAATCATAAGAGTAATTTAAAAAAGATACCCTTGAAGTGGGGAAACAAAGCATGAGTCCAAATATAGAAGGTGAAAATGAGAATCGATAAACACAACAAACATGGGATAAATAAGAAGCCATAGTGTAAGGACACACAAGGTAAATGGATGAATAAGGAAGGAGGATCACAACACATATACATAATAAAAGAATAAATTAGAAATGATATGAAACACAAAGAAGAAGTGACATGAACAACACAACACATGTTCAAGTTATTTACATGTTCTAGCATGCACCACTAAGGAAAAGTGAAAGAATCAAAAATGGTAAGTGATAAGAAATATAGATGAGGATATGGAATCAATGAAGTCATCCCCCATCAGGTGTGTCTATAATATACTCAAAATATATGTCACTATTAAAACCAATTCTCTCAATGGGTTTTATCCGTGTTATGATGAAGTGTACTCACATGAACAAGAGTGGGATGTAGGGATACCAAATGTTATGATCTAAAAGTACTACTTTAGATGTTGTATCACTTGGTTTCTCATTTATTTTTGTGTAACTTCAACATGTAGGGTGTGTTATAGTAAATAAGACCAATTTATTGGTGACCATTATGAAAACATTCATCATTTACTTTCATATAGTTAGCCTCATCAAGTGAGGGAGTTGCATGCTCATGAACTTATGCCCAAAGTTTATCTTCCTTTTATCTATAAGATCTTGAACTTTATGTTTGAAAACAATACATCTATCTATATATTGTCTATGTATGTGATGATAGGAAAATAGTACTTAGCCTTGTGTGGTATAAGATTAGAGTTATCCATAGTTAAATGATAAGAGTTAAGGTAATTTAAGATTGTGTTTTAAAAATTGTTCTAAAATTTACCATATATGTAGGCTTATCTTATGTATTGAATTTTAAATTTGATTGGTTTGAGAAGTGTATTATTATCATCATGAATATCATTAGGTACATCCTCATGTATGTCTAAACCATGTATTTTATTAATATTTATATGTATAAGAATGTATTATGTGCAATCACTTAAGGATACATCATAAGAAATATTGAAAGGATCCAAAGGAGGCTCTACATCAAAAAGTTTTATGTTAGCATGGTACATAGAAAAATTCATGGTCCATCCATACATAGAAAAATACATGGATATTCGTGCATACTAGAACTATTTAAACACATTAGATAGTTTTTCGTTTTAAATTAAAAAATGTACTAGAGATTCTAACATGTCTCGATAATATAATCTAGAAGTGAACAATAAAGCATAAACATACTAGATCTAACACACTAAAATGTACAAGCATATATTCAATAATATATATACACATGTAGATCTATAGATAAGTCCGTGAAATACTGAAATATAGGTAGGAGCCATGAAATGTACTAAAACATCTACTCATAGTCAGCATATAAATAAATACAAATCATAGTTCATGAAATACTGAAATATCTCTAAGTCCATGAAATATCAAGTTCAACCTATATAGTCATAGTCCTGGTGGAATATATAAAAAATAATGCATCGTGCAGTCCATGAAATAAATATCTATGTCCTATGATCATGACTCAAGTTCAAATCTGAAAGAAAGCCTCTTTCTTCCTCATGAAATAGATGGATCTGCCTCATGCTGTACAGAAGAGAAAGAAACTTGAAATCAGATAAAAATTTTAAAAACATGACACGTATACATGTGCATATGAAATTTAAATTTCATATTTCATTTAATTTTATTTAACTTAATTTAATTTATAAAATACTCATATTAAATATTTAAATATAGACTAATGTATGCATAAATTACCATATGATGTTGGACATCTCCTCCCACATTTTGTTGCCCAGGTGATCGTATAGTTGTTGGTCCTGAACCAAAAGTCTCAACTGCTAATTTTTGGATATTCAAATATTTAGCACTCAAGAATTGGGTTAGCATCCAAACTTGATTTAATTTATTAAAAATATGAAATTAAATATTTAAATCTAGGCTTTAAAGTGTGCATAAATTACCATGTGATCATGCTCATCTACTCCCACATTTTGTTGTCCAGATGGTATAGTTGTTTCAGATTCTAGACCAAAAGTCAGAGCTGCTAATTCCTAGAAATTCAAATAAAGCAAGTTTGAAATAGGTTAGAATATTTACCGAAACATGTAACCATATTATATAGCATATAAAGACCTAGAAAATTTAGCAAAGTTTAGGACCTGAAAATATGTGGATGACTCATGAAATTGTCCTTGATTAGTATCCTGACCGGTCACTATCCTAATGGCACTCCTATCATCCTACACTTACATATATGGGCATATATAAATTTATATAAACTCAAAAAAAGAAAAGTACAAATTTAGTACAATTTTTTAAAACACACACCAGGGAATACTCAGGAATAACAGACGATGATGGAGGAGCACTGCAAGTAACACCTTCAGGTGGTCGTTCAGACATGGAAACTACCACATGACCTCCTTGCTGCAACAAAAATGTTTCACATACATGTATATTAGAGTTAAATTTAATTATACACTTGTTAATTTAAATATAATATCTAAGTTTTGAAGAAAATTTAAACTAGAACTAGATATGTATATGGTTTTAGGGTTAATATATATTGGTTTACCCCGTAAGGTATGCCGGTCTCTACAGTTACCGATGCAAAACTCAGTGTATCAAATCGTGCTGAGGCCCTGGAGTGACTTGAGATCTACACCAAATAGTTCACAATATATATTTAATTCATGATTAAATATAAATTTTGATACGTTCAAATTAAGCACTTGAAACAAAATAAAATGTGACCTCCATGTACTTGTGTAGGATGATCATCCGAATATAGTAGATCCAAGTACGACTCCACATTCCTGTAGCTGCATCTGATGTGGATGTAGGAGCAAGACCATAACATGGTTGACTACAATTTTAACACAAATGTGCCCCTGACATGTGTGAAGCTCTATGATAAGATGCACCGACTCCTCCATGATGCTCTCCACCACTGAATTCAGTTGCCATGTGGGCAGCTTGTTCAGTGAGATTACCTGAGAGTCTACTCAATGCCCCTAATGTCGACAACACTGCCTGGTGCTGAATGGGTGCAGGAATCATGGGAAAAATAGGAGAAACCATAGGAGCAACAAGAACGGGTCGATTGGGATCAATTCGTGCCCCTGGCCTGTGTTGTGGCATGCCACCACCAACACCCTGGAATGGTCTAATATCAAAATAATTGGGTTTTTGACCCAATTGAAATTCCACCCATAATTTTCTCAAAAAATATAGTGGTACCTCAAAATTAGTGTGTGGTGGGTGATCAAACACCGTCCACCACCGCTCCCAAAAATGTCTCGAGATCGCCTCATGCCTATACCACTTAATTGATATTCTTTTTTTGTTGCAGGTATAGGTTGATTAGTTGTGGGGTGAACAAAAAATGGTGCTAATGTTTGTTTGGAAATGTGAAGATCAAGGATGTCTTTATATGAAAGACCATCCACATAAAATTGCCTCCTCTCCTCTCACCAATGGCAAAATCTATCTAGGTCTGCATCAATAGACCTAACAGAATCAATAATGGTTTTCATTGAAGATGCAAACCGTACTACATGTGGGGGCATCAAGTGAGGCTGATTATTAATCAAATTAATGTTTTCCTCAATTGCATTAATATTTTCATTAGTGCTTTGTCGCAATTAAGCCTCATTAGGTGGAGGGGGTGGGAGGTTTGGAGGTGGAGTGGGTGGGGGGGTTTTAGGTGGATGGGGTGGGGGGTTTTGTAAAATAATTTCATCTATTAAAAATTCATCCACCATGTTGGTTTTTTCTTTCCGAATCGACAGAGGGTTTGTCAGTTCCAACGCACAGGCAGATTCGACCAACTAATACAGGAGGTTGCATGAGCTGGCTCCCCTTCACTTCTGGTTTTGCTGCACCAAGGGGGGTATCCCTATAGCTAAAGATTTAAACTTTGACTCACCCAATGACAGAAAGATTTAGCTTTACAACAACAAGCAGAATACTCTCATATATGGACCAAGATTTGAATGATAGATCACAAGGTTAGCAACTTTCTCGAACATATCTAACTGGTTCAAGATGAGCGTATGCAGGGGTCCTAATCCTACTCCTACAACTAACAGGTCAGAACTTGAAAGGATGGTATTGATGTTTGGATGCAAGACAGGGGTTTTGGATCATAACTACTACACAAGGGCAGACCGGTGCCTATCTCAGGGCAAGGAATCAACTAGACGTATACAAGAGAATGGTTTGCAACTGACATTCGAGTTTCAGAGGGTTAGGACTGGTATTTGCCTTACAAACACCACCCAAGGATAAGTATTTAACTGTCTCTACTTACAAATATCCTTGCTGACATACAACCTTCTCCATACTTAACCTAAAACACATTAATCCACTCTTTGAATGGAAGTTAGAAGATCAAGCATGCAATACAGGAAATCTGTATCCTAGAATCTTAGAAACCCTTAGCAACCAGATTCAAAAGAAGAAAATGCATACAACAAACGGAGACAAACAGATAAACACATGCAATAATGCATTTTTCATATAAAATGACAAGAAACTGAACATATGTGCAAGATGCACTCAAATGCAACTCATAAACTCCAAAAGAGATAAAACAGACAGGAAATGCTCTGTTTTTCGTTATTTTTTCCCTCAAAAATACCCAAGTCTTCAACAACTGAAATGAGTAACACAGTTTGCCTTTTATAACAAGACTGTGTACTCAGCAATAATTTCATGGCATTTCAAAATTCTGCCATAATACAATGCACCATCTAAATGGCGCTCAAAATATTGAATGCTTCAGGTAGAAAGAGAAGGGAGAGCAAGTGGGATTGGAAAATGTGCCACCGTCTGGGGATTTTTTTCTTCAATTCAGTGGTTGGCCGGTCAATCAGACCCATACTTCTGCAAATTGCCATCAATGGCTCAACATCCCGCAGTCTCTCCTTGAAATTTGTAGCAGCGCGTCTTTGAAGTTTTCCCGCTGAAATGGGGCCAAAGATACAAAGAAATCCTTCGCTGCTACATTGAAACTGGGCCGTCTATCCTATCCCCTTATCGCCAAAATCAACGGCCTCCAATTGCTCTAAAAAGTCACCCACCAATGATATCGTGCCATGTAGGCACCCTGTGCTTCCATCGCTGACCTTTTCGCCACTTATTTTGCCTTTTTTGCCTTGTATATGCATATATAATTGCCCGCTTTCTTGTCTTTCAAATCCTTTGTATATGCCAATGCATATACATACAACTGTTTAACATACAAGGAGGACCCCAAATCTATATAGAACAAATCAAAATTCGACTCGGGTTCGGCTTGTATCAGCTTTTGCATCTTTCCATTTTGTATATTGCATACATACAATTCAATATACATGCCGCGGATTTTAAATTTTATGAAATAGATTGGGACAGTTTTCAAATTTGGGCCTTGTATCTCATCCCTTTGTATATCGGCATATACATGCAAGCCACAGACCCCAAATGTTTATGAAGTAGCTTGAAATCTCCATCAAGTCCGGATTGTATCTAACTCATTGCACTTCAAATTGTATATCGGCATATACAATGCACAATATACATGCAAGCTGCAGACCCCAAATGTTTATGAAGCAGCTTGAAATCTCCATCGGGTCCGGCTTGCATCTTCAGAATGCATGTTCCGCTTGTATGTGCGATCGGTGGGTCCCACTATTTGTATCTTTTCCCTTTGCATGTTTCGATTGTATGTTGAGAACATACAAACCCAACATACAATGTGTGGACACCACCTGCTTTACAAATGCAATTAACTATCTTGCCGCGTCCACCTTGCACTTGTTTATTTGTATATTTCCTCTTGTATATCGGACATACATTCAACTTTGCATGTTGACCCTTGCACATTTCTTCTTTGCATATAGCAAATGTACACTGCATATACATTCTGCTTTGTACATGAGGCAGACCCCACCAGATGTATCTTTGTCACTTTGTATGTCGCCAATGTATATTTTCTTTCCATGTTTTCCTTTGTATCTAGCCGTTGTATGTCTGAACATACAACACAAAATATACATGCAACCCGATATACAAGCGAGGAATATTCCCAGAATCTACGATAGATTCCTCAATGTATATGCACATTTTTTAAGCCTGATATGCATTGTGAAATGCATACAACCAATTTTTTTATTTTTTGAAGGCTGATTGAGACTTCTGACCCGCCAATGCACATTCGACCTGCATGTATATACAAACAGCCTTGTATATACAAAGTGACATGCATACAACATATTTTTTACAATTTTCAACTGCAAAGGCCAAAAGACTTAGAATTTTTTTTGAATTTTTATGAAGGGGCCTGCAGATTTAAATGTTTGAAACCTAAATATTCATGCAAGCACCAACACTGGCTCTGTCTGGGGATGCATGCCTCTTGTAGGCATGGCAAGAACCATAGATCTCTAGGATGCAGACCAGTCCCTTATCCATTGGGCACAAAGTCAAAACTGTACCAACCTGCATCACAAATCACATTTTTACACATTATTTTGGCAGCCCTGGGCAACCAAAAATGAAGAACCATAATTTTTTCCTGTCAAATACCTGATTCTGATATGAATAATTCCAACCACAACCGAAAACATTAAAATAATCTGCCCACGAGCTCATCTTATCAATTACATGCTTTACTATCTTTGAAAACTCACCTTTGTCAGTATTGCCTCTATCACTCTGCATCTCACAATCAGACACATAACCATACCTACTAGAATATCTTTTGGCATTAGGCAACATATGTATGTTATATTCCTCAAACGGTAAATCATATTGCTCTTGGCATTCCTCATCATCTACCTGGCTGTTGCACATTACTAGGCACTCATCCAGCTAATCCATAAACTCAAAACACTCAGAATATATGAGACCTCCAATATCATTTATATCACTTATTGACATTGAAGACAAATCCTGATCCACATGCCCATAGTTGCACATGTCTGAACCAAATGATGATGAACATTCATTATCTACAGTTTGCATATCCATATTATCTTCACAAGAGCTGAAGATATCTGATTCTGACTCATATGTCCCCTCTTCACAAACTAATGTAGCTCCTATGCCGGTTGTCTCTTCATATTCAACATCATCCTCAAAAAGAGGGTTAATTTTGCACCAATGAAGGTCATGACTCACAACATTCAATGCATCTAGAGGCTCATCATAAAGGGGATTCTTTTTCATTTCAAAGGCCTCTAATTCTTCTTCATGACAATCCATTTCTTTTGCAACATTACTAAACCTAAAGTCATAAGAAGAACAAACCTAATCCATGAACTGATCATGGATATCATCTTTATCATCTGATTGCCCCACATATAAGATTTCAGCTACTTCAATGCACTTTGAAGTTGAAATATCCATATCATTTTTCAGCCCTCTAATGCTTCCTGATGAAACTGATATTGATTCTCGATCCATATGATCACAATTTTGCACAAACTGGATCATTTAAACATGAATGCTTTTTGCTGAGGACTGGCATATAAGTATCATTTGAAAAATTATTAATGTCAACTTCATTTGCTGGGCAAATCAGGACATCCTCCTTTATGGCAGAGTCATCATTAACTTGGAATGATGCATAAACAGGGATAACAGGGGTGTGAGTGCTTTGACATTCATTTTCAATATATAGATTATATCCCTTATCAAGATTGGTGGCCCTAGGGCAGCAGAAATTTTCAGAGCAATAACCCTTTTGAATTCCATACCTCCAATTGTTTTCAATATCTATTGCAAACTGATGTCCCTGATGCAATGTGGCGGGCTCCTTATCTCTCAATCTATAACTCATTTTCTTATCAAATCTCCCAAATAAACAACTAGGCACAATGCATCATTAGGCCTCATGCATTCTGGAATTCTTTTCAGTGCTCTCATAAACCTGATGTTAAAGGCTGGAATTAACTCATCTTCTTCAATATGAATATACATAGAATCACTAATAACTGCATATTCAGAAGTTCTTTCAACATATTGTTCTAAGAATGCAGATCTAAATTCTTGCCAAGAGTCGATAAAGTGAGTTGGAAGATAGGAGAACTAGTCCCTTGCATCTTCATCTAGAGATTGAACAAATAATCTCATAACTACATCTTCATGGTCAACCTCAAAATCATCTATCACATTTAAAAACTGCTACAAGTGTCTCTCAGCTGATTCATCCTTTATACCATTGAATTTGGGCAAATACTTCCTGATTTTAAATGGAAAAGCATTTGGATAGCCACAAATGCCATTGAAATTGATGGGCTTATATCTATCAATGCTGAAACTATTTTTATTACATGACTGGGACGGATCACTATACATTTTTGCATTTGACACCTCACAAGGGTGCATGGGATGACAATACATTTTCATGTGTTTTTGCAGCCCTCCTCTCAACTTAGATTTCCTTTTACAACAATGACTTTAGGCCTTTAAAATGTAAACTGCTATTTCAGCTTTCCTAAAGTCTTCTAAATAAGTCTTTTCAACAATATTGCATACCTCATTTGAAAATACAAGCTACATTCTTAATAAATACAAAGCATGCAATCTTATCACCAATATTTCCCTTTTAACCAGTGCTACTTCACCAAATAGGGAATCCTTTAAAACTTACACACCATGTTTTTTGAAAACCAAAACATGTGAAAATACCTGGATATGTTGTAGCAGTTGCAAATTCCTTTTCCTTGACTGAGAGAATGAAAATTTAACACATCTTTTGTCTTTTATCAGGTTCTTATAGGCAGAGTCACCACCTCCTTGACTAAGGAATGAGCTTTAAATAAGCTGAAGCTAAAAATTCATTTCTCATCTTTTTGGTTCTCCCACAGTAGAGTCACACATAAATTTTTTAGTTTGCTGCAACAAAGCACTTCTAGGTCTGATTCTTCAATCTTTTTGACTCACACCTTCATGGCTATGACACTACATCTCCCTAGCAGAGTCGCCATCTATTGGTGACTTGGATGGATAAAAATAACACTTTTAATTCAACATCCCCAGTAGAGTCGCCATCTATTATTTTTTTCTTTCCAAATCAGTAGAGGGTTTGCTAGTTCCAATGCACAGGCAAATTTGGCCAACTAATACAAGAGGTTGCGTGAGCTGCCTCTCCTTCACTTCTAGTTCTGCCGCACCAAGGGGGTATCCCTATAGCTAAAGATTTAAACTTTGACTCGCCCAATGACAGAAAGATTTAGCTTTACAACAACAGGCAGAATACTCTCATATATGGACCAAGATTTGAATGATAGATCACAAGGTTAGCAACTTTCTTGGACATATCTAACTGGTTGAGGATGAGAGTATGCAGGGGTCCTAATCCTACTCCTACAACTAAGAGGTCAGAACTTGAAAGGATGGTATTGATGTTTGGATGCAAGATAGGGGTTTTGGATCATAACTACTACACAAGGGCAGACCGGTGCCTATCTCAGGGTAAGGAGTCAACTAGATGTATACAAGAGAATGGTTTGCAACTGGCATTCGAGTTTCAAGGGGTGAGGACTGGTATTTGCCTTACAAACACCACCCAAGGATAAGTATTTAACTGTCTCTACTTACAAATATCCTTGCTGACATACAACCTTCTCCATACTTAACCTAAAACACTTTAATCCACTCCTTGAATGGAAGTTAGAAGATCAAGCATGCAATACAGGAAATCTATATCCTAGAATCTTAGAAACCCTTAGCAACCAAATTCAAAAGAAGAAAATGCATACAACAAATGGAGATAGACAGATAAACATATGCAATAATGCATTTTTCATATAAAATGACAAGAAACTGAACATATGTGCAAGATGCACTCAAATGCAACTCATAAACTCCAAAAGAGATAAAACAGACAGGAAATGCTCTATTTTTCGTTATTTTTCCCCCAAAAATACCCAAGTCTTCAACAACCGAAATGAGTAACACAATTTGCCTTTTATAACAAGACTGTGTACTCAGCAATAATTTCATGGCATTTCAAAATTCTGCCATAATATAATGCACCATCTAAATGGCACTCAAAATATTGAATGCTCCAGGCAGAAAGTGAAGGGAGAGCAGGTGGGATTGGAAAATATGCCACCATCTGGGGATTTTTTTCTTCAATTCAGTGGTTGGCCGGTCAATCAGACCCATACTTCTGCAAATTGCCATCAATGGCTCAACAACCCGCAGTCTCCCCTTGAAATTTGCAGCAGCACGTCTTTCAAGTTTTCCTGCCTGAAATGCGGCCAAAGATACAAAGAAATCCTTTGCTGCTACCTTGAAACTAGGCCGCCAATTCTATCCCCTTATTGCCAAAATCAACGGCCTCCAATTGCTCTGAAAAGTTTCCCACCAATGATATCGTGCCACATAGGCACCCTGTGCTTCCATCGCTAACCTTTGCGCCACTTATTTTGCCTTTTTCGCCTTGTATATGCATATTCAAATGCATATACAACTGCCCACTTTCCTGTTTTTCAAATCCTTTATATATGCCAATGCATATACATACAACTGTTCAACATACAAGGCGAACCCCAAATCTATATAGAACAAATCAAAATTCTACTCGGGTCCGGCTTGTATCACCTTTTGCATATTTCCATTTTGTATATTGCATACATACAATGCAATATACATGTTGCGGATTTTAAATTTTATGAAACAGATTGGGACAGTTTTCAAATCCGGGCCTTGTATCTCATCCCTTTGTAAATCGGCATATACAAACGCCATATACATGCAAGTCGCGGACCCCAAATGTTTATGAAGCAGCTTGAAATCTCCATCGGGTTCGGATTGTATCTAACTCATTACACTTCAAATTGTATATCGGCATATACAATGCACAATATACATGCAAGCCGCAGACCCCAAATGTTTATGAAGCAGATTGAAATCTCCATCAGGTCTAGCTTGCATCTTCAAAATGCATGTTCCGCTTGTATGTGCGATCGGTGGGTCCCACTGTTTGTATCTTTTCCCTTTGCATGTTTCGATTGTATGTTGGGAACATACAAACCCAACATACAATGCGCGGACACCACCCGCTTTACAAATGCAATTAACTATCTTGTCGCATCCACCTTGCACTTGTTCATTTGTATATTTCCTCTTGTATATTAGACATACATGCGACTTTGCATGTCGACCCTTGCACATTTCTTCTTTGCATATAGCGAATGTACACTGCATATACATTCCGCTTTGTACGTGAGGCGGACCCCACCATATGTATCTTTGCCGCTTTGTATGTCACCAATGTATATTTTCTTTGCATGTTTTCCTTTGTATCTAGCTGTTGTATGTCTGAACATACAACACAAAATATACATGCAACCTGATATATAAGTAGGGAATATTCCCAGAATCTGCGATAGATTCCTCGATGTATATGCACATTTTTTAAGCCCGATATGCATTGTGAAATGCATACAACCAAATTTTTCATTTTTTGAAGGTCGATTGAGACTTCTGACCCGCCAATGCACATTCGACCTGCATGTATATACAAACAGCCTTGTATATACAAAGTGACATGCATACAACAGATTTTTTACAATTTTCAACTGCAAAGGCCAAAAGACTTAGAACTTTTTTTGAATTTTTATGAAGGGGCCTGCAGATTTAAATGTTTGAAACTTGAATATTCATGCAGGCACTAACACACCACTTGGTCTTCCATTGGATCCATGTCACCTACATTTCCAAATATATTCATATCAAAAACTTACAAATTTACTCACAAATATATCCATATTGAAAACTTACAAACAAATATCTAGAAATAAACTTAATCTAATATCTGGAAATGTAAGTTTAAAATATCCATGAATAGAAAGCTTAATACTTGAAAATTATGCACAAGTTCAACCAGTCAAGAAAAATATGGACCTGATTGTTGAGAGTACTATATTTTTACTACATTTGACTCAAGAGACATTTACTTTTTTAAAAAATTGAAATTAAAATAGTTTTAATAGACACATTAAAGATTTGAGTTGAAACATCACATAAGTACCCCAAGATGTACATTATTAAAATTTTAATTCATATGTTATGTACAACTTACCTAGGATTTATCAAAGCTAAATTAGATCATTTGTAAAGAATCCTACATGTTTAGCATGCAAACTAAGCACATTGATACTCTTATAAGTTATTTTGTGTGATGTATAGTGGAGGATAGAAGGGTTATGATTGAGAATGTGGATGCCTATATGAATTTGACATGTAGCTGAATTGATGAAGCTTATGAGCAAAAAATAAGTATAGGAGTGGAAAATTATTAGGGTCTGTTGTAGATGAGTAAATTTATTTCATACATCTATCAACCATTCTAGTAGGGTATTATTGTTGGATCAATGATGCTATTATGCATCATAGAAGTATCACTCACTACCATACCAATAGAGGTCACTATTAAACTGTATATTTAAAGAAAAAACCCTAGGAGTGCATGAAAAGAAAGGTTATCATGAGAACAATCAAAAGGTTAGGCTAGAGATGGTCATGGTTTCTAGGGGATAATGTTTTGATAAGGTGATTTGGATAGCTTGAAATTTGATTGCCTTTAGGAAATCCATCAAATTTTGGTGATTGAGTATCCATGGAACCCTATACAAGTCATACCAAGGTAGCTATTTGGAAGGTTTGAGGATTGTGAACTAAGTTAGGAGATTTTCTATAATTATATCATGCCTCAACACCATTTGTAGACATGAGGGAGTGTGGTCATGATCTTTTTTTATTATGTGCCAATGGACTATCTTACCCATAATGTTGTCAAACATTCTCATTTAGATGACTGCCTAATTGGTGAAGTTAGTTCCATTGAGAAGGGGTTATCATATGCAAGTCAAGGGTCATTGTTGAAAGGAAAGGGTTCCATGAGATCCATGTGGGAAAAAATAGCATTTTTGTGAACATCATGACCTTGGAATATTCAAATTAAAGGAGGACTAAAGAGTGTTGTTCCTGATGTCTCATAGTGCTCAAGCCTTAAGTGTTGTTTTAGAATGAGTGCATTCATGTATGAGTAAGGTTCTAAGAATGTTTGGTGATGGCTTTAAGGATTGAGGTACTTCAAGAGGATAATATGGCATCCATAAACCACATAGAGAGCATTTCCACTGAAATACCTATGCATGGTTATCATCCCACCCTATTGAGTTGAGTTGTAAGCACTCCTATATCTATTAGCCCTAGATGTTGTAAACATTGAAAGTATTTAAAAGTTATGGTAACTTTCAATAAGAGCTTATTTTATGGTAATTTATTTGTATCACCTCATAACCTGTTAGGCTTATTTAATTGGTATAGTTTCTTTGATATCTAAAATCCCAGCTTTCCTAGGTATAATTTCATTTATATATGCATTGTTTGATGTCAATATTGACTTCATAATGAGTGTGGTTTTTGTTTTCCTATGTTGTGCATGGAATCAAGACTTGAGAAAACATCATTATTGACAAATTGTTGGCAAATTGTTAAGGAGTGACTATTGGTGTTCTAGATTTATACCTTTTCATCCTCCGCTTCCCTAGATTGGGGATTTTTTGAATTTCTAGTAATCTTGAGAATTGATGTACATGCTATGTTTAGGTGACATTATGGATCAAGAAAGGCATTTTATTCTTGTAATTCAAGATTTGGGAACCTTTTTATTCGAGTTTAGTGCTTTATCACCTTTCCTAGCATTTTACCCACCTTTGATTATACAAAGCAATTAAAACTTCTCTTTTTCTACAAATTATAACGCATACTCATAGTTCTTCCCATACCATTCATAAGAACTCCATTAACACATCTTAAGCTTTCTCTCCCATCACACAAATAAAAGAGATTAAAAATATCTTTTCACACACTCATAAGCACATCCATGACAACAAATCATTTCAAGTACCATGCAAATAAAGAAACATCCAAAATAAATACAACCTGAAACAAAGAATATTACCTCAACACTTTAAGATCTAAATCTAAAAAAAGATAATTTGAACAAAGTTCTTTATTCTTTCTCCAAACACAACATTCCCCTTATACAATCTCTAAAAAGCATTCCAAATCTTATAATATTATTTCTAAAACAATAATTCAAACTCAAGAACAATACTATCTTCAACTTTTCATCTTCTATTCTAGCTCTCTAACTCCAAACATGCAAGTGAATAATGAATCCAAAACAAACGAGCCCCTATCCTTATACTATTTCCAAGTTTTTGGAAGACGAAGTTAGATCCTAAGTTCTCCTTTGAATGTTGGTCATCCTTGTGCTAGGTTGGAAGAAGTTATGACAAAGAGGTATGGTAGTTTGGTGGCTAATTACTGGACAAATGCTAATGGTAGTAGGGAATGGAAAAAGTTTAATGAAGAAATAGATAAGTTACTAATGATTGATTATTTGTGCATAGATCATGTTATTTCCATCCTTATGAGATATGTTATTTATTGTTTCTATAACAAGTCATGGTTGGGATGTAATAGGTAGTGTGTCTCAAGTTTTAAGGTTTATAGTTTAGTTTTAGGGTTTATCAAGTTCATATTTTTAGGGTTTATAGTTTAGTTTCAGGGTTTATCAAGTTCATATTTTTTTGGTTTTAGTTTGAAGTTTAGTTTTAGGGTTTATAGTTTAGTTTTCTAGGGTTTATCAAGTTTATAGTTTTAGGGTTTATAGTTGTTTATTGATCACAGTTTTAGGGTTTATAATTGTTTATTGATCATAGTTTTAGGGTTTATAGTTATGCTTAGCATTTTAGGGTTTATAGTAATATATTTTTAGGGTTTATCAAAACATACATAGCATAATTTTACTTAAACCCTAATTTTCAGTTAAAACCTACAATCATAAAAAATGCATAAAAAACAAGCAAGAAACCAACCTGGAGGTCTTCAGAATTGACAAGGTGGTGGGAGAAGGTGAAAAGGTGTGATAGAAAGGGGTTCAACAATGCGTACCCGTTCTCATATGTCGCTGTCCCTGTCGGCCTGTGGAAAAAAATGAGCTCACAAGATTTTTTTTAAATTATATACATTTTCGAAACAGGTACTCGTTTTATAATGCGTGCCCGTTTACTAACAGGTATCCATTCTATAACATGTGCCTGTTTACTAACGGGTACCTATTTAGGTTCAGGTGCCCGTTCCTATCGGGAATTTTATTTACCCACGCGACTTCCCCTACATGTGGCCCAACTTATTGCTTTTACCGAGTGAAAAATGACTAGTTATTACATTTTTACACATTTAATTCTAGAATTTGATGAAAATAAATTTATGCTAAAATTTAATTCTAAACATGGAAATCACCTTATATTTTATAGAACAAACTATGGCAAGATTTGCAACTAAATTGAATTCCACGTTTAAACACCTTTTTTTATCTCTAAATCTGATTTTCTTCGTGACTACTAGAAACACAGGAACTATTTTACATGTTATATACTTTGAAACAAAGGAAATTCACACAACATTTTCCAAACACTCCTAATACTCAAACTAGCATATAATAAATCTATAAACACAT
The DNA here is from genome assembly GCA_027924645.1 of Cunninghamia lanceolata. Lineage (NCBI taxonomy): Eukaryota > Viridiplantae > Streptophyta > Pinopsida > Cupressales > Cupressaceae > Cunninghamia > Cunninghamia lanceolata. The sequence continues at coordinate 2,369,131 of BSBN01001102.1, forward strand.
TTCACATTGAGATAAACTAAAAAAATTAAGAATTTTAACTCACAATACATAAGGAAGGATTTCAATCTCCTTCTAAATAAAATGATAAAAAAATTAAACACATTTTACAAGTTACAAAGAAAGATCTCAAACTTGTTGATACATGTCTTGACACATGAACTTGACTGTAATAGAAGTAAACCTACAAAACAACAATGATAAATACTTGTAACCAAATGAAATTAACACTTCAAATACAAGACACACACTTAAATCAACTATGAAATTAGCTAGAACATCTACACACTAATCTAATCCTAATCCTACCAGTTTTCAAAAAATATAAAAGATCAAAGGAAACAAGATAGCCTAGAATAAGTTTGTATTATCCTAGTACCAATATTTGATTCTATAAAGTATACAAATTCAAGTTAGAAACTTAAGATGGTGCAAACTCCTAGGGACAACTCAACTAAGAAAATAAGTGGGACATAACCACTGTATTCTATTTAAATATTAAACACACAAAATCTTCATAGCGTTTAATGCTAGAAAGATGTGTTATGAAGCACTTGGGTACAACCACTGTATTCTATTTAAATATTAAACACACAAAATCTTCATAGTGTTTAATGCTATAAAGATGTATTATGAAGCACTTAACTCATATATATCACACTTTGATGAATCACATTTATGAACTCAAAATATCATGACTTGGCTTGGAAAATTAGAGAACATGAAAGCAAACAAAAAAGTTGTCTATTAATGATCAAAATAAGTGTCTACAAAGAGCTCCACATAATTGGTTTCCAATCCCTAATATTATCAATCCACTAAGCCTATATAGATTTGCCAATTTAGCTATAGTACACAAGGTCTTATCTAGCAAGCATAAAATATGTGTCCAATTCACTTTGGTAATCAGAGACTATACCTGCTTGACATACATTGTCACAAGAATTGCAAAACATAGATGACCACGATGATGTTGCAACCCTTCGAAAGGAGAATGTCGTATGATCTTAGAGGGCTAATGGAAAAATAGGCAAGGTTGGCCTTTGTGCGTAAGCCAAGTCTAGAAGACTTCTGGGCTAACTGCGATGATGAGCATGAAATGTAGCTAAGGGATTATTGCAGGCTCACTACATCCTAGATTAAAACTTTTGGAATCATAAATGTGTAGGATGAGATATAATATGATGGAAAAGTATTAGATCTTTCTTATGAAGATCAATAGATATTTGATAGACCAATCCCTCCCATCAACTAGTCTATAGTAGAATTTAAATCAAACTAGCATGGAGCCCAAATCATGATTAATAGAAGTCTCTCTTGGCTAAGGTTAAGCATGAAAGAACTAATGAAAGGTAATAAGGAGTCATCATAGAAAGAAAAGGATAAAGAAGAGGCACAAAATAAAAGAAGAGGATTAAATAGTCTCTGGAGCCTAAACAAGATGCTTCCACTTTTGTAGGCCCCACTTCACCAATAACCATGAATAAAACCATCAACGTGGAAGACTTGGAACAAGATGTGGGAAAGGATATTAAGAAAATTGACAAGGAAGAAAAAAAAGCCAAAAATCATTTCCAAATGTTCTAGTGAGGCTCAAATAGATGAAACCATGCAGGGCCCAATTCCTTCCTTTTCATCCCCTCAAAGGTCTTCACCTCCCAAAAAATATTCATTTCCCTAGGGGTAATCCTATCACTTATCCACCTAAAGATCCCTTGATTGTACATTATAATTCTCCTCTTTACTAGATCTCTTCTCCACAGGCATTCCCTTCTCCATAGGCATCTCCTTCTCCTCAAAAGTCCCCTTTGCCTCCAAACCTTCTCCACAAAAAGGCCCTTTGAAAGATCAAGTTTAAGTAAGATCCTCAATCTAGGGTGATCCCACTACCCCATAAGCTTCAGCGTGGCTTGAACAAATTTCGAAGAAGAGGAACAGAGTTATAGAACAGGTTGTTGAAGATCTTTCCAAGTTGGAAGCACATTTTAGTTGTGCCCCCATGCAAAGAAGGCTAAAGTAAGATATTCCATTAAGATTGATGTTTAGGGTATGACGTTTGCTAAGATCGCCACCCCAACATGTGACAAATAAGAAAGGGATATGGAGGTAACTGATTATCAAAATTTGAAAATCATTCTCGACAAACCTACTAGAGAAGGAATAAAAGGAAAAGTTCAATTTATCGTAGGCACATTGATACAAAAATATGACAAAGACCAAGAGACAAAGGAGTAGCTAAGACCAAGGAGTAGCTTAAAGAGAAAGTGTAGCACTCACTTCATACATTCAATACTAGGTATCCCTATTCAATCTTCCACTTATATGTCTATGCCTTCATTTGTTAATCTTGTAGATAAAGACATACCCTCAATAGGAGAAATTGGATGTAGAAGACCAAATCCTGGATAAATGACCTCCATTCTCTAGGAATCAAGATCCTTGACAAATCAGTCATCTCATATCATATAATTCATAATGAACTTAATTATTTAATATAAATTGAAGAAAAGTATGACACTAAAATATAGGAGCTAGAATGGAATTTACCCCAACTTAACGAATTGGCAAACATTGATTTTGACATTCTCATCGTTAAGTAGGTCCTCAATCCATCTTACCTAGGTATACACTTTGAATGGATTAAGACTACTATTTTAGGCTTGAAGTCCTAGAAAATGGAAAAGCTAAATTCAAGGAAGTTGGTGAAGCTATTTAAGATTCCTTATTTGATATTCAAGAGTTCATAGAGAAAATTCCCCACAAATTTTACGGTGACCATGGATCCATAAACTCTAAAGATATATTAAGGAAACAATTTACTAAATTAATAAAAGAAGGATCATTGAATCCTAAAGTTGGATCCATTAACAAACTCGTGAAATTGAACATTATGCCAAGGCTTTGAAAAGCAATTAGTCAAAATGTTAGCGATCACCTTCAGATGTATGAAAAGTTCATATATCTTGCAACATGAGATTCAAATATCTTGAACACCCAAACTTGGAAGCTGTAAAAGAGACATTGGATAGAATTAGAGAATATCAAAAGCAAATCCACAACAATGAGAAGCAAACCATAAACATTGAAGATAAAGTAGAAAATGACTCTAATGAAGATAATGTTTAATACATATAAATGACCATCAAATTTTGGATGAATTATAATGATTAACTAATTGTATCTCCTTCTATAATTCTTTAATGCAATATTATATTTTGTACGTACATATTAAGAGATAATGTGTTGTATTTTCCAAAAGTTGTAATAGTACCAAATTGGAAGGTGAACAGTCATGGAGGAAGCCCAATAGACATATTGTTTATATATCAAGGAAGTTTTGCATTGAAATTGATCTTTTTGGCTATTTTTGTAAATGTTTTGTACAAGAAGGAAAGACTTTGAACTTTGTTTTAAAAGTAAATAAAAGCAGATTTAGACTTTGTGCTAAAGATGATTTTTCTCTTCCCATTTTTCTTATGTTAATGTAGAGTTTGCTTTTCCAATCTTCTATTATTTGAATCTACGAATGTGCTAAAATGTCAAGTTTTAAATTTATGTTTCTTGTGTTAAATCTAATCAAATTCTATTATCCACTTGATTTGATTTGTACCCTTTTCTTTTGAGATTTTACATTTATTTTTATAGTATTTTTGAAACCCCACCCCCACAAATAATTTTGTATAGCTGTAAATATGTGGTTTTATATGTATGTTTTTTGGTGTGCAATTTTTACTCTAGTTTTGGGTTTTTAATAAAGGGTAGCCTCACTCGTCTTGAGGAGGGATTTTAATTCTAAATCTACTGGTAATTGATAGGGACCAATTTTCTCACCAACATCATCACAAGTACTTATTGAACTAATCTTGCAATTCTTATCATATTTGTCATCATCCTAATGATGGATCTTATAGTCTAACCCAAAATGTTGATATTAAACTTTGGCACATGGTTTTTTTCCAAAAGCTTTACAACTCAAGTAAATTCTAATTTTTTTATTCATCTAACTTTTGGGGGTAGAAAACCACATATTAGGATGACGTGATATGAATTATATCCTAAACTATTATCATTATTCATTTGATTGAGATGATTAATTTACTTAGTTCATGTGACTAAAGAAGAGATTGACATATTTAACCTAAATGAGATAAAATTTAAGCAAGTGAGCATTTGAATATATGGCGTAGATTGTTTTTAGCTTACAAATGATTATAGTTTGAAAGAGCACATAAAAAGTGGTAAATATGTATTGGTGAATTATTCATTATAATTTTCAAGTTGATTACAAATCAATGAAACTTTAAACTTGAACGCCATCATAAGTCTTAGCCAGTTTTTGAGCATAAGGTTTATATTGATTGTTAATACAATTGCCATGATGATTATAATACATTTTTGTTGGAAAAAACCTATGTTTTAATCTTATGCATATCCTTAGGAAATGTAAAATGTGTAAGCAATTAGAAAGTTATGTCGAAGAACACATAAGGAGTATTAATGAATCATTCATTAGAATATCCAAGTTGTTTACAAATTAATAAAGCTTTAAACTTGAAAGCCATAATAAATGTTGACTAACGAGGAATTGGAAAGTTACGTTGAAGAGCTCTTTGCTCTTTCCCTTAAAAGGGAAGATACTTAAAAATAAAAGAAATATTTAAAATAATTATCTAAGTGAAAAAAAATTAGTGACAAATTCATATATTTAAACATTTACAATGTTGTCTTTAACCTCAAAACTTTAAATTGAAATGTTTTTAACAGGAAATTATGTAATTTTTTTGGGGGTATCAAACCAAAATATTGATAAAAAAAACTCCACACAATTTTCTATGTTTTTGGTATAAAAAACATTCGGAAGGTCTAAAAGGCCCATTATACCGACCACCCTTTAGCCAAACATTTGAAACCCCACCCAAAAGAATATGAATCGTGCCTCATTTGAACCCGAGTCAAATTTGTGCTTCCTTTATTGAGTTGCGACTGCCTTTATAGATTACCATTTAGTGGATTTCCTATAATCTGTATAAGCAATTTTTTTTTGTATTGATCTTATCAACAAAAACGCTATCACTAACATCACTGTTACAAAGAAGGGTGTGAGACGAAGCAGCAGCTACAGAAGAAAAATGGCAGGAGTCGGGCCGATCAATCAGGACTGGGAACCCGTTGTAATCAGAAAGAAAGCACCCAATTCAGCCGCCAAGAAAGACGAAAAGGCTGTCAATGCCGCCCGACGGACCGGAGCGCCCATCGAAACAATTAGAAAATGTATTGCTTTGAACTTCTTTTCTTTTTTTCTTTCAAAAAAAAAAAAAAACCAAAAAAACTACTACTGTATCTTTGATTGTTATTTGTATTTAGCCTTATCAGTCTGCATTTTTGTAGCCCTAGGGATTATTTTCGTGTGGATCAGATCAGTACAGGAATCTGCTGTACTACATGTGAAGAACATTTTTCTGTTATTTCTCCGATGTTTATTGTAGCTTTCTTGAAAATGCTGAATTATATCTGCTTTTTATTTTGCGTGTTCTGTTCTTCTTTATATATAAGTCATGCTTTCCCTAGAAACCCTGTATTTGACGTGCCTGTTAGCCGAATCTTTCATTGGACGTGTTGTATTTCTTTCTTTTTTCAATACAAACCCTAGAAACCCTAAAAATCTATTATTATTATTATTATTGATTAATCAATAAATAGTTATGGCCATCCCTGGTGCCATATTTATTGGGGAGTCACCAATGGGGTTCGAATCTGTGATCAGTGACGTGTAAGGCATATTTTGCCTACTGTTGAACCACAGCCCTCATTCAACCCTAAAAAAATTAATTATTAGGTTAACAGTAAAAAAGCAGTAGAGTTGCCGATGACGGCGTGGTTCGGTGGTTAAGTCGCTCCGTTGTAGTGGCGGCCACCAGAGTTCAAAACCCCGCTGGGCCAACGAGCTCGCGGGTTTGAAGTGTTCTTGCTAGGGGATGAGGTCCCCCATATTGTGGCCTCACCGGTTCATTGCTCCAGGCAAAAGCATTCGCGTGGAGCCGGAGGGCGTGTCGCACCAGCATCGCCGGTCACGTTAAAAAGTTTACCAGACGCATTAACATAAAAAAAAAAAAAAAAAAAAGCAGTAGAGTTGTGCAATGTGCCTAGTTTGCTGATGCTGGGAACTTTTTGCTCTAGACACCCTGGAAACCTTACTTGCAAGCGAGTGTGCTTATTAGTCAGATACAGTCATATTGCTTTATGTGAAGTTGCTATTGATTTTCTTGGCTTGCTCCACAAATTTTGACGGCTTTGCAATTTTGCGTCAAAGTCACCAAAAGATATCCCATCTATATGTATGGTGGTTTCCAGGACAGTTTTGCTTGTTTGGAACATGTTAAATTTGAAACCTTCAAGGTTTGTAGAATTTGATTTACATGTTTATTGACCTTTTCCAGCATCAGAGGTTCTTCTAAAGCCACTGTAGCAATCTTCTTCTTATCTCTTTTCACTAATTGAATGGTCCCAAGAAATATGTAATTCATATTTCCTAAATATTTTTTAATGTAAGTTTGAAGGTTGCCGGCCAATTCCTTAGTTTACTTGGCAATGGCCCACAGCTTTCTTATTACAGTTGAATTACACTGGCATTGAAAATTTAGAAAGAAATGAAATGTAACCTCAAGACTTGTTATTTCGAAATGCATGCCTTATTTTCTTTGACATGATTAAAAACGTTTTTCTGGATTATTCAGGGTTCGGGGTATGTAATAGGAACCTAGTGTTTGGCCAGGAAATTGGGAGTTTTTTTGCTTTTCCTTTTGACATTAATGTTCTGTTCTGTTTCAGGTTCCACATTTGTTGATTTTTGAAAGCATTATTTTGCTTTTCCTTTTCACATAAAATTTTAATGATATCCCAATCACTCTAGCCCTGAAGGACCACTTGAGGCATAATTGTTAGTACAACAGATAAATTAAGAGCACAGGACAATAAATTATGCTTTTATTGAAGAGAAAGTCAGTTTGATAAGAATGGTTTCACTCAGAAATAATCCTGTAAATGGTTGAATTTGATTGCCTGATGTGTATTTTATGCTTCAGTTATGTGAGAATTGTGAGTCAATGGTTAGTTGGTCGACCATTCACTCAGAAATAATCATGTAAATGATTGATTGAATTTATTGTGTGTCCTGTATGTTGCACTTCAGTTTGTGAGGATTCTGATTGATGGTTTTATTTTCTATAGTTAATGCAGGATCAAACAAGGCAGCCTCAAGCAGCACCAGCTTGAATACCAAGAAGCTTGATGATGAGACGGAAGTTCTTTCTCGTAAGTTTCCTTTTAAAATGTGAATAGAGTTGTTTATTTGTTTATTTTCTTCTAGAAACTGTGGATAATGTAATTCTATTTGCTTTTTTTTTTCATATTTAAATTTTCTAGTACCAAATATGTCCATATTCTTATGCTTGATTCCTACAATTGGACTATGCAGTGCATTGAACTTAAATGGGGCTGACTATGTATAATAAGTAAAGTTTTTATTGTATGTGATTGTGAGCTATGCAAATGTATTTCTTGCTTGTTAACGATGTTTTCAAGGCCTTGGAGAAATTTGACAAAAACAGCTTAATTTTTCTTCTTTGCCAAACACTTTAGATGTACAATAATGAGAATTAGGAGCAAAGTAAGATTGGTATTGGTATGCACCTATTGGTTAGTTTGTATGATTGGCACTTTTTGATAGTTGTGTGGTTTGCACTCGTTTTGTAATTAAGTAATCAATAATATATGACTTATATTAAATATTGTAAGAAGGATACACACCTAGTTTATAAAGTGTATGTACCTTCATTGGCCCAAACACCAGCTAGGGAATTGGAGAACATTAATGGTGCACTCCTGTTAGGTGAGCCTGGTATAGGCCGGTATGTTTATGCTAAGTTTGTATCCATAGACAGATTCAGAGAGCTGATATAATTCATAATTGCTACCAGATTGATCATGTTCTAAGTCATATCTTTGTGTTCTAATGTGTGTATTCTGTGCAGCTATGTGATTGTTTTTTATTGACTTGATATGGTTGATCTACTTTGTGCAAGGCATAAGTCTATGCTAAATAATTGTACAATCTGTTTTGAATTATTTGCATCCTCTCTGTTCTGTGTGAAGGTCCTGGAACCTATTGTGTGCCTTGGGTGAGAGTCTGAGACGGCCCCTTTGGGATTGCTATGCTGGTGTGTGGTTGATGATTAGATGCTAGCTAAGGTCTATGTGCACAACAGAGACGAATTAGTTAATAATTGATGGTTTATTAATGGTTAAAGTGCCAAAGAACTAGTTGGACTACCTTCTGGGATTTAATAAAGGTGAAGTATAGAGTGCTTTAATTTTATGTGATGCTCCAAATACAAAAAAGTGATAACAAAATGCTCTATTTTTAGTTTTATGCAAGACACCAAACATAGAAAATTGGAAACTGGGGTTCTGTGGTGACGGTCCAGTAAGTTTCACCATACGTTGCATAGGAAAAAAGCACACCTTTGCTTTTTTTTTTTTTTAAAAGATAATGCGCCTGGTAAACTTTTTAACGTGACCGGCGACCCTAGTACGACACGCCCTCCGGCTCTACGCGAATGCTTTTGCCCGGAGCAATGAACCGGGTGAGGCCACAACTGGGGGACCTCATCCCCTAGGAAGAACACTTCAAACCCGCGAGCTCATTGGCCCAGCGAAGGCGTAAAGCCTTGCGAGCTCGTTGGCCCAGCGGGGGTTTGAACTCTGGTGGCCGCCACTATAACCGAACAACTTAACCACCGAACCATGCCATCATTGGCAGCACACCTTTGCTTTTAGAGATAAAGCAAGGTCACGATTTTACTTGATGAAAGCTTATGTTTGGGATTATATTTAAATAGAGTAGAGAGCTTCCTTATCTGTAATTGTGGAAAGACTAATTGTAACAAGGTCTTTTTAATGCAAGAATCATGTTTTCTAGTTGAACTAGTACTATTGAAGATTGTTTGCCTCCACAGCTTGGAGTGGCTCACGTGAGAGATGTTGGCTTTAACTTTTTAGTATACCAGGTATGTAGTATAGTCGAGTTGTATTAATTTGCCAACAATTTTAATTCTAAATTTTCTCAACCTCTTAGTTCATAGAAAAGTGCAAGGCAAAAATTGTATTCCTTCTTTGTTGACATCATCTTGTGGGTTGTTCCTTTAGTATCCTTGTTGATGTCAATCCTCTCAAAGCATTTAGGTTCATAACATTTCTATTTGCATTGTGATTTTGCTGATCTGTGAAGCTATAGTGGGCATGTCTAGGATGGACTTATTAGAATAAGAAAGAGCTGAAAGAACCATAAAACAAATGATTGAAGAAAATTTTCAGCTATTGACCCATGGATTTTAGATGGATGGCACAAACCATCCAACATTGTTATTGCTAAACAAGAGCTTAAATCCGCTTCTTTTCATGAAGGTGTTGAATTGCTACATAGTATCTCTTGGATGGATGCAAAATAGAGCCTTCTTTATAGTTGCAAGGAACTCCACGAGACAAAGGAATACACAAAGAGAGGCAACGGATTCTCAGGAAAATCCAATTAGAAGGTTGCACAAAACTTTTATGCTATTTTTGTCAGAGATAATGCTGGTTAAATGGGTTCCTTACCTTCCATTAAAACAAGGAAACATAATTATAGGGATTGATAGGCATTGATAGGCATCATCAAAGTGCCACAAGAAAGAAAGAACATATTGAGTAGAGGGATGAACTCATGTTCATCTTGGAAGGTCTAGAGATGGTTGAGGTTGCCAAAATGTAGGTAAAGATTTGAGTGCTTAATCGACACCTATAGGATGACCATGTTGGCTATAAGGTGAGCGTGTATGCTCTTAGATAAATTCCATCACTCTCCTATTGCACTATTTGACCCCATCAACTTTGCTCTTAGGGCATTCTTTTGAGCTTTCAACAACAAAGTGGGGTTCAATTTGTCATGCCCTCGAGATAGAACAAATCATAAAATTAAATTATAAACAATAATGATGCTACGCTGGCCGACCCGAACCTTACATGGCAGTGATGTGCTTATATGGCCGACTTCTTTCAAGATATTGCAGCAAAGACATTAATATTTATGGGAAAGATTTTAGTTAAGTTTAAATTAAAGATTTAAATTTACGTTTGAAAGAAATAATAATTTAATGTCCACTTTGTACATGGACCGACCCATGTTTGGTGCTTCCCTTGTGGAAATCTAATATCAAATATCTTATAAGGCCAACCTCCCTCTACATGGAACGCCACTATATAATAAGACAAGAAGTCTTATTTGTTATACACCACATGGTGCGAGTTGTTATGAAAACAAAGGGCAGCGATCAATATAATGAAATAGTACGATTTGCTTATGTGAAATGGTGCGATTAATATGCATGAAGGGTGACGATTCTGCATAAGACAAACAAGTGTTATTAAGTGCATTTGCAAAGGGCGGCAATCAGCAAATAGAGGTGACTATTCATATTAAAAGGGTGTGTCTTTTAGCAAATTGCCTCACTTGGAGAGGTATAAGACATGAGAAAGGGTGAGAGTGAAAGGAGGCATCGAATAATATATTTCTGAGTAATAAATCAATCATCAAGCAATCATTAGATCATTGGATTACTGAATATAATAGCAGACATTCGATCTGCAGAAATATATCTATTTAATCAGTCATGTAGATTAAATAAGACAGCAAGGATTACATTGCAAATTCTGAACTGCACTAGAAGTTCAATAAGAATCATTATTGGATATACATGCAGAAATAGAATAAGGAACAGCAGGTCAGATCATTATTGACTGTTGATTTGTAATATCCCTTGCTATTTCAGACCTTATTTTGCTGATTAGAGGCTCAAGGAATATTGTCAAACACTTCTGATGTAAACCCAATGCTTGCTGGTCTGTGCTTTCAGTCTGATATTTTTGCTTGATAATGATAGCTGAGTATTCTAAATGCTCATAAATCCAAACTATAATGTCTAAGCAATAATCTAAATACATATATGACTTCTCTTTTGGTATTTTTGATGCATATACATAAAAATTAGACATGAAATGCACACCTACAGCCAATTGGCATTTTGTCAAACAATTGGCATGCAACTACTATGCTGATCATGTATGCTATTAGATGGACATTTCGTTAGACAAATGGTATGCAACATACATCTCCTTTATTGAATTCATTCCCAAGTACAATGTTGCTATGAATTTGCCAAGACTAATTGGCTTACAATGACGACTACAGCAATGCCAAATCTGATTCTGAGTTATCACTTACAGCAGCAAAAGTAAATGCCTAAGATGACAATGCAAACTACTAATAGTTGTAAGAAGAACCTGATAATAGTGACGCCCAATGACGCTGACGGAGAATAAACCAATATCCAAGGAAAGGAGTTCCGTCCAAACCCAATTTGAAACCTTCTCCCAGCTGCCCTGTTCATGCCAAGACTGTAGTTTTACTGTTCATGGTATTGTAGTGCGCACTGTAGCATACTGTAGCAAAACATTGTAGCGCTACTGTAGCAAACACTGTAGCGCACTGTAGCAAAAACACTGTAGCGCACTGTAGCAAAAACACTGTAGCAGCCAATAGAAAACTTCTGATATGCAAATTGATACCTCCAAACCCCTGGTTAATGCTGCAGATTTAAGCACAAATGAAAGGACTGAAGTATCCCTTCCAATTTGCAACCCTTCGGAGGATATTTCACCACCTCAGTTATGCTAATCTATGGGAGTTTCTGTTCCCAAAGACCAAATATGCAGAAACCCTTGGCTCCACAACACTCATCAAATGCAAATATCAATAATCGGATGCCTGGAAGCTTGCCTTGCCCCTTCTTTTATACATTTTTTTATCCCACTTCAAGAGGCTTCTAGAAAAATCTTATTATTTCATTTTAGTGACTTTAATGATATAATATTAATTTTAAGTCACTACATTAAATTAATTAAATATAAGATTACCTTTTGATTAAAAATTAAGTAATAACCTTAGAAAATAATTAATTTAATAATATCTCCCTTATTTCATCAATTAGCCTTCGGGAGATAAAAGCTAAATTATTCATCATGAAAGTCGCCTAGGAAGGGGACATTACAGTCCGCCCCTCCTGAAATTGCTTGTCCCCAAGCAATCTCAACTCTGGATGCTGAAGAATCTCCTCGCCTTCCCAAGTGGCATCCTCAACCGGTAAATCCTTCCATTTGATCAAATACTCTCTGATGACCCGTCTCCGTAACTGCCTCTCCCTAACATCCAAAATAGCCTCAGGCACCAAAATCAACTTCCCCTCGTCATCCAAGGGTGGTAAGGTAGCAGAAGGAACCACGCGATGACCTAATGCCTTCTTGAGGCGTGACACATGGAAAACATTGTGTACTCTGCTATCTGTCGGTAGTTCTAACTCATAAGCCACATCACCAACTCTCCGGATAATCCTGAAAGGGCCATAATAACGTGGCTTGAGCTTCTCTGCACCACTCTTCTTGAGAGTGGATTGTCGATAGGGCTATAACATCAAATACACCATATCCCCAACCTCAAATGACCGCTCAACTCTCTTCTGATCAGCATACTGTTTCTGCTGATTCTGTGCCTTTTGGATATTTTCTCGAAGAGCTCTCATAATATCCTGGTTCTCCTGTAACATATCTCTTGCACTAGGCACTCTACTGTCACTCATCAACAAGTCAAGGAAACTGGGCGCTTCATAACCATACAAGGCCATAAATGGTGTCATCTGAATCGAGAGATGGTAAGTGGTATTGTAACAGTACTCACATAGGTATATCCACTTAACCCAACCCTTCTGTTGCCCTGCAATGTAATTCCTGAGATATCCCTCCACCCACTTATTCACAATCTCTGTCTGGCCATCTGTCTGTGGGTGGTAGCTAGTACTCGGGGTAAGCTCTGTCCCACATAGTCTAAATAACTCCTGCCAAAAATGACTCAAGAACCGACTATCCCTGTCACTAACAATGCTCTGAGGTAACCATGCAACCTGAATATCTCACGGAAGAAAAGTTCTGCTACCTGTGCAGCTGAGTATGTAGCTGTGATTGGAAAGAAATGAGCATATTTTGTTAATCGATCAACAACCACATAGATACAATCTCGTCCCTGGGTTTTCGGCAAATCGGTAATAAAATCCATGGATAAACACTCCCACTTCCTATCAGGAATCGGAAGTGGCTGAAGTAAACCGGCAGGGTATGTATGTTCCTGTTTATTCTGCTGGCAAACAGGACACTCTCTGACATATTGAAGAACATCTGTCTTGAGCCCTTTCCAAGTAAAGTGCTCTCGAACCTGCCTGTAAGTCTTGAAGTACCCGGGATGTCTTGCCATAGGTGTATCATGGAAAGACCTCATCATTGTGTTCTTCATCTCTGATCCTGGGGTTAAGAATATCCTACCTTTGTAAATGATAAGATCATTTACAACTGAGTACCTGTCATCCTGAACTGACCCCTCAATTATACTAGAAGCCCATGAGTCCTTGGCATACTCTGCCACAATCAAGTGTCTCCAATCCTCTGAAATCTCCACCATAGAGCTCAAATGGGGGCGGTGGGACAAAGCATCAGCAACTACGTTCTGAGTCCCTTTGACATAAGTAATGTCAAAGTCATATGATTGCAATTTACTCACCCACTTCTGCTGACGATCATTGAGATCTCGTTGTCCTAGGAAATGCCTCAAGCTGTTATGGTCTGTCTTAATGCAAAACTTGCTGCCCACAAGGTATTGCCTGAATTTGGCCAATGCATGCATAATGGCCAACATCTCCTTATCATAAATACTGTAGCTCCTCTCTGGACCCCGTAACTTCCTGCTCTCAAAAGCTATCAGATGTTTGTCTTGCATAAGAACTACACCAATCCCCTCACCCGAAGCATCACACTGTAGCTCAAAGGGTCTAGTAAAATCTGGCAAGGCAAGAACTGGGCAAGTAGTCATCAACTGTTTAAATTTCTCAAAACATTCTTGGGCCTCAGGTGTCCAAACAAATGCCCCTTTCTTCATTAAATCTGTAAGTGGTGCTGCATGACGTGAATATCCACTGACAAATTTGCGGTAGAAGCCACACAAACCCAAAAATCCCCTAAGTTGAGTAAGATTCTCAGGTGTAGGCCACTCAATAATAGCTCTGACTTTGTCAGGGTCCATACGCACACCTTCTGCACTGATGATATGGCCTAAGTATAGCAACTCTGTCATGCCCAGATCACATTTGGATTCCTTGGCGTACAAGGACTCCCTGCTAAGAATTCCCAATACTGTATCCAAATGGGCGATATGCTCCTCCCAAGTTCTGCTGTACACCAAAATGTCATCAAAGAAGACTAATACAAACTTTCTCAGCTGTGATTGAAAAACCCTGTTCATAGTGGACTGAAACGTAGCAGGAGCATTGGTTAGTCCAAATGGCATAACCACAAACTCAAAATGTCCACAATGGCACCTAAATGCTGTCTTCTTGATATCCTGCTCTCTGACCCTGATCTGGTGATAACCTGATCTCAAATCTATTTTCGAGAAATAGCGAGCACCATGAAGCCCATCGATCAACTCGTCAATATGAGGAATAGGGTACCTGTTCTTAATTGTCCTCTTATTCAACACCCTATAATCGATGCACATCCGAAGGGTACCATCCTTTTTCTTGACCAAGACTACTGCTGAAGCAAAAGGTGATTTACTTGGCCTAATGTGCCCCATAGTCAGCAGCTCCTTAATTGTTTTTTCAATCTCATCTTTTAGCCGCTTGGGGTGTCTGTAAGGAGTGATCATCACGGGTTTAGCACCCTCCTCCAATTCTATTATGTGCTCAATCCCTCTGTTTGGAGGCCTACCTGGTGGAATATCACTGAACACCTTGGAGTGCTTGATCCTCAACTCCTGTATATCTGGGTGATAGGCTGGTTTTTGTTTCTCTTCTTGTGTTGGCATTAGAATACACCCTGCTGCCCACTCAACCATGTCATGGCGCATAAGTCTCTCCATTTTTCTGAAAGATATCATCCTGCAGCTAGTATCCCTGATGGTTTTTAGCACATGAGTCTTCCCATCCACTTTAAACCTCATCTCCATTTCCCTAAGGTTAATGGTAAACTCCCCAATATCATGAAGCCATTTCATTCCTAAACCATGTCGGTTTCTCCCATGTTTACCACATAAAAATCTGCCTTAAACTCAAAGTTATTCAATCGCATGGGAAGACCTGGAATCATCCTGTCACACTTAAGAGTATATCCATCAGCAACTTTTACTCTTATGCCCTCAAATTCCTCTGTTCGAATTCTGCGCCTATCAACCAACCTAGCATCAATGAAGTTATGCGTGGCACCTGTATCAAGCAAGGTAATGATCTTCTGTTCGGCTAAAACCCCACGCATCCTGAATGAGCCCTCTTGCTGTATGCTAGTAAGGCGTGCTTCTTGAAAATTTGCTTCTTCAACATTTTCAGCCTCAATTTCATGCTTATTTGTCTCATCATCAGGTTTTTCCTCATTAGATTCCTCTTGATCAGATTGCTGGTCCGACTCTAAATCCTCATAGAATGGCCACATAATCCTATTTGCTTTGCCCTTAGGTCTTAAAGGACAGTCATGGTTTGCATCATAGGGACCTTTGCAATAAAAAGACAACTTTTTCCTCCTCAAGTCATTAAATGTCTCATGATCTAATGGTGCTGCTGATTTTCCCTTTGAGTCTGAAATTTCTTTTTTCTTGGGAAATGTCTTGTCCCGGTAAGAAGAAGATCCTTTAGATGAGTACTTATTTTGAGGGGCTGCAAGTTCCATACTCCTAGCTTTTTTCATTGCCTCCTGTAGTGTCGAAGGATCAAAAGCCTTTATCCATCCTCTTAACGGTTCCAATAAGCCCTCCATGAATAGCACAACCAATCTCCTTTCAGATATATTGGAGACCATGACTGATAATTTCTGAAATTCACTAATGTAATCTCCAAACTCCCAGTCTGCTTAAGCTGTGCCAAGTCTCTAAAATATGTCTCTAGATCTCTCTTATCAAAGCGTTCCACTAATCTATCAACAAACTCCTGATATGAAGTGATACTATTATGATGCAATGTCTCTAATCCATGATACCACCAATCGTGGGCTGCTCCCTCCAAGCGAAAAGTAGCATGTTTTATTGCATCCCTTTCTGTCATGGGTCTAAGAGTCAAGAGGGTGTCTAGCTTATGAATCCAAGCCTAAGCCGTGACCTTCCCACTACCATCAAGCATGGG
Organism: Cunninghamia lanceolata; assembly: GCA_027924645.1. NCBI lineage: Eukaryota > Viridiplantae > Streptophyta > Pinopsida > Cupressales > Cupressaceae > Cunninghamia > Cunninghamia lanceolata. The sequence goes on from BSBN01001102.1 coordinate 2,385,432, forward strand.
CAATGTAACTCTACTGGCGGCATACATCAAATCATTATTTTGATTTCTTGGTCTCTTTTCTTGCTTTCCCCTGTAGTGTTCTCTTCTTTGACTCACAAACCTATCAAAGCTCATGCGCTCCCTGACCTGTGGTGTCAACAACTCCCATTCATCATTAGCTGCCATAAGAGTATCTGCAAACATTTCTTCTCCTTCTTCTTCTGCATTTTCCTCTTCTTGTTCATTCCTTAAAAAAGTAGGACGTGTAGGCCTATCTGCCATGTGAGAAGATGCTTGTGCCCTAGGTGTCCCAACCACACTCCTATTATCATCCGGTTCATAGTTTCGTCTTCGCTGAGGGTTCATTTGTTGTATCATTATAGTAAGTGCCCGCATAGCATCTGCCATGTGCTGTTGCCCCATAGCCATTTGTCTAAAGAGTTCACGTGTTTCCTGTTCTTCATCATTTTTTCCCCTGTTTCTGATAGGGCTACCTTCACCTCTTTCACCCATAGTGCCGGATGAACCAACCTCTCGCTTCTTTGCTGCTAAAGTAGCTGATAAAGTGTCCTGTTCAAGTGGTTGTGGCCACTATTTTTGCTTCCTTTCTTCCCTAGCTGTATACCTCTTGTCCCTATCACTTTGTTGCATTTAATGAGCCGATTTCAAACCCAAAGGATGGCAGGAAACCGCTCTGATACCACTATAATATCCCTTAATATTTCAGACCTTATTTTGCTGATTAGAGGCTCAAGGAATATTGTCAAACACTTCTGATGTAAACCCAATGCTTGCTGGTCTGTGTTTTCAGTCTGATATTTTTGCTTGATAATGATAGCTGAGTATTCTAAATGCTTATAAATCCAAACTATAATGTTTAAGCATTAATCTAAATACATATATGACTTCTCTTTTAGTATTTTTGATGCATATACATGAAAATTAGACATAAAATGCACACCTACAACCAATTGGCATGCAACTACTATGCTGATCATGTATGCTATTAGATGGACATTTCGTTAGACAAATGGTATGCAACATACATTTCTTTTATTGAATTCATTCCCAAGTACAATGTTGCTATGAATTTGCCAAGACTAATTGGCTTACAATGACGACTACAACAATGCCAAATCTGATTCTGAGTTATCACTTACAGCAGCAAAAGTAAATGCCTAAGATGACAATGCAAACTACTAATAGTTGTAAGAAGAACCTGATAATAGTGACGCCCAATGACGCTGACGAAGAATAAACCAATATCCAAGGAAAGGAGTTCCGTCCAAACCCAATTTGAAACCTTCTCCCAGCTGCCCTGTTCATACCGAGACTGTAGTTTTACTGTTCATGGTACTATAGCGCGCACTGTAGCAAACACTGTAGCGATCACTGTAGCAATCACTGTAGCGTACTGTAGCAAAAACACTGTAGCGCATTGTAGCAGCCAATAGAAAACTTCTGATATGCAAATTGATACCTCCAAACCCCTGGTTAATGCTACAGATTTAAGCACAAATGAAAGGACTGAAGTATCCCTTCCAATTTGCAACCCTTCGGAGGATATTTCACCACCTCAGTTATGCTAATCTATGGGAGTTTCCGTTCCCAAAGACCAAATATGCAGAAACCCTTGGCTCCACAACACTCATCAAATGCAAATATCAATAATCGGATGCCTGGAAGCTTGCCTTGCCCCTTCTTTTATACATTTTTTTATCCCACTTCAAGAGGCTTCTAGAAAAATCTTATTATTTCATTTTAGTGACTTTAATGATATAATATTAATTTTAAGTCACTATATTAAATTAATTAAATATAAGATTACCTTTTGATTAAAAATTAAGTAATAACCTTATAAAATAATTAATATAATAATATCTCCCTTATTTCGTCAATTAGCCTTCGGGAGATAAAGGCTAAATTATTCATCATGAAAGTCGCCTAGGAAGGGGACATTATATGATTGTCTTACTTATTGTATATCACTGTTATATATATAACTTAAGACTCACCAGTCAAAGAAGAATGGTGAGGGGACTGTGTGGAGGGAACCCTGCCATGCCTCCCCTGAGGGACTGTTTGGAGAGAGAATTGTAAACACCCTGCCATGCCTCCCTGAGGGGACTATATGGAGGAAGAACTGTTGACACCCTGCCAAGCCTCCCTGGAGGGAGAACTCTTAAAACCCTGCCATGCCTCCCTGAGGGGACTGTATGGAGGCATTGTTGACAGTCTACACCCTGCCATGCCTCCCAGCACCATCCACTTCTATGACTGAATTTAGTGAACAAACTGAGTTAGCTGCATAGTAATAAATATATGATCTCTATATTGATATTGTTTATGAATTGGAATGCAAGGAAAATCTTATCTAACCCTAATGGTTAAAGATGTATATTTGTATATCTATATTGTGTGTATGTGTTTCCCTATGTCATGATTGCAGAATTCAAGCACAAGAGTCATGCAGTTTTCAAGATAATATAAATGGTAATTCTAAAACCCTAACCCTAACTTGTGTCATTTGAATTTTCTAGGGCAAATTAGGTAAGGGACATTACACAATTGCATTGTTGAAGGTGATGCTTCTCAATTGCACCTTTGCACAATAACATGAGATAGGAAGTTGTACACCTCTATTTCCTTGACCTTGCAATTTTAGTGCTTGATGATAATAGCTTGGAGCTCCTCTTGTGATTTCTAAAAACTCATGACCTTAGGGTCCATATTCTAGTGCAGGAAACTAGGGTTGAGGAATTGAAAACAAGGAAGACATTCTTGAGGTCATTTGTTGAAACCACCCTCCTTTGTTAGCTATTGCACTCATTGTTGACAAATTGCATTTTTGTCATTAACATAGACAGTAGGGGGGGATTGCCCTTAAAACCATGGAAGGGCCTATCAAATAGGCAAATGGGATAGGAAGATTGAAAACGGCATTCCACGTTTGTGCATGCTGGCACATGAGCAACATTGTTATTCAATCAAATTGAGATAATGCAACCATTAATGCCCAATAAGAGTTGTAAATGATTAAGGGGTTGAATGATGGCTGGTGGCAAAGCTACCAAAGAACGAGTAAAACCATAATGTAGTTAGTTCAAGTATTCCAATCCTCACCAAGCTAATAGATGGTGATAGATGACAATTGCTTAAGAGTTTATGCCATGGTTGATTAGGTAGTTACTATCTCAGTTCCCTCCCTTGAAGATGTGCTTTCTTGATTCTTCCCAATGATGATTCAAATGATGCTGCCAATTAGAGAAGATAGCTAAGCATAAGCTTTGATATGCTCTCTCAAGCATTCATGGTTTTGCTAACATCAATAAATTGTCTTCCACTACTAGCTTACTAATTCCCATCGACTTGGAGAAATTAGTCATACCATCAAGTGGATGCTTCCACCTTTTTAGCAATGTTTCATCTTTTAGATTAGTCACAAACACATGAATACATGAACTATATGATTACTACTTGCACTTGTTGGGCTAGAATTTCATCTTGATGTTTTGTTAGAGTTAAGCATCTTGTATCCGAGTTTGAGGGGAACCCACTAAACTTTTTCTCTTTAAGACACTTTATGACTTACCCTATTTATTATTAAAGGAAAGATTTTATGGCTATTGATGATGATTAAAATTGAATTACAATTGTAAAACATATTATGAAAAGAAATGTTGGATGTGCTTTAAGGAAGAAGTAACCAAATGAGTTGAAAATTGGCCTTGGTCCAAACGATTTTGTAAGAATGACGGGTTTGGGGAAGATCAAGCCTTTGGCATGGATTCATAAACTTGATGTTTATTTTAATGGAAAAATATTCTTTTTGTGTTGCTCCATTTCGACAAATTTGCATACTAATTAAGATGTCTTGAATGGTCTTAAGATTGGGGTCCTTAATTTGTATGAGTTTTCTTCTCTTTGCTTTGATGTGTTTGATAAAAATCTGTTAATAGTCACTATTTGGAGTTGAGGACTTGAATGCAACGTAAGTTACCCAATATGGGCATGTGTATGAGAAATGTTGTTTTTTGGGGACCTCATGTATGGTTCATCTTGGAAATGTTTGTATACAAATATAATAATATGAAAATATAAAAAGCTATCCACAATATCAATGTTATGTATGTAGTTAGCATCAAAATAGTCTAAAAGTTAGAAACACTACATAATTCAAAATACCATAGATATATAAATGATGATTTATGAATTAGGTTTGCCATGGGTTCACCTTGGAAATATTCTAAAAATTCCAAGTCCCTTGAAACATCCTAGAAATGTTGTTGGCATTTATGGCAAGGTCTTGGTGATTATAAAGAACTAAACTAAGATCAATGTCATACTCTTTTCAATTTAGGTTGGAATGGGGTTTTAGAGATTTTGATAACATAGCTTGCAAAAGATGTGAAAGTATGTTGATGATTATAGCAACGATTCTATGACCTTGTGTGTTGATTTGTGGTATTCCAACTTATAGACATGCCTACATATGGTTGTTGTTGGATGGACAATGAATTTGAAGGTATATGTTGTGGTTCTTAAGTCAAGTGACTTGGTTGAATCCATTTCACAAGCTAGAGTGTATGTAAAATAAAGAGCAACATGATCAAAATATTGACCAATTATCCCATTGCTTGCATCTTTAGTTGCCATTCGAAGGACAAGGTGACGACTTCACCTAGAGGACCCATGCAGACAATCGAATTCCTATTGATACTACTACCAATACTCCTATGGATTGAACTCCCGTGGATACCATGGATTTCTAGGTATGGCCCTATTGTAAATAGGGGACCTACTTTCTAGTGGAATTGGGATGCTAGGGGATACAATAGCTCCCGGAGTAACTTGCACTAGGACCTCGAGATCTAGGGAAGCCTATCCTCTGCTCAACAATAACTTACCTCCCCCTATAGTAGTAGGGCAAACAAGAGCAACACTAGCTGTAGCTCTAGTAGGGATAGCTACCTAGGGACCACTATATTGGGATTCCTACTCCACAAGGATCATGTGTTACAGAACAACAAGAATAGGGACTGGTAGTGTTGATTTATTTGAGCAACAAACATTTTTTTATTGATTCTAATTCATCCCATCATGTTACCTATTTGTGCATGCACTCCATTCAAAGCTAGCATTACATATGGGCTTAATATAACTTCTTTGGTCCTAAGATATCTGTAAGAGTACATGTTGATATTGTCTTTTCGATATTTGCACGTATATGGTTTTGTTTGACATTTTGAGTTAGCTATCTCACCTTTTTCTAGGGAATTTGAAAGTTCCTTCCTTGAAGATGATTGGCTTAGCTCATTTAGAATGTTCAACAAAAACATATTCGTGTGTTATCCAAGAGAGCATAATAATATAACTTGTCATGCATATGTAAAGGGTGTGAATTATAGGACAAGTTCTTTCTTAGTTACTAGTAATTTTGATAGATCGCCTTAGGTGGTGTTGAGGGGATTTTTGGGCTTATGATGTCTACATGGACTTGGGTAATTTTTTAATGGAATTTAAAACATTATACTTGAAATGCATTTAGGATGGGAAAGAACACGAAATTACACAAGCTTCTTAAGCTAATTGACTTGGATGTGGGTATTTTACAAGTTAGACTATAAAAGAAAGATAAAAAGCAATACCATCAAAAGGATTGACCAATAAACATTGGAAGAAGAATAACATGATGGGGCATATTGTTTATTTCTTTGGACAATAAACATTATTTTATTGATTTCAAACTTTACCCAACACCTTACCTATTTATTCATGCCCTCTTTTCAAAGAGAGAATTGTAATTGGGGCTTAATATAAGTTGTTAGAAGTATGATAAGGGTTTGAAACTTATGATGGCGTCATTCAAAGATGTTACTTAGATTTGTATTACCTTTGGTAGTGTCGATGTGATGTTGGGTACACATTGGCTGCAAGGGATGGGTAAAAATTGTATGTTATATATAGCACTGTATTGGAAATCCATCTAGGATGGGAAGAGCATAAATTTAGATTCTTCTAGCCACTTAAGTGCTTTTTTTTCACATTGATTCAAGAGCTGCAAAATTAAATCAAATATAATTCTCTAGATTATGTAATTAATTGTCATACCTTCAAAGGTGTGCATATTTCAACCAGAATAGAAAAATCGACACATATCCAATCACTACAACATGTAGTACACTAGTAACAAATGGTGTTTGGTGTCCTTCCTAAGGGTCTTCAATCAGATTGGGGTTAGTAGGGTATCAAAGACTTGTAGGGTACAAAGCCTATCATGGCTACTCCTCATCACCACTAGTTGTTTGAAGATGACCTTGAAATGTAGTACATCAACTACTTGACATGTTTCGATCAGATTGGGGTTAGTAGGATATCATAGACTTGTAGGGTACAAAGCCTATCATGGCTACTCCTCATCACCACTAGTTGTTTGAAGGTGACCTTGAAATGTAGTACATCAACTACTTGACATGTGACATGTTACACCAAGCAAGATCCCATTTGATGCATGAATGATATTGGCTAGGAAATTTTAGTTTTTTGGCATGTGGATTGATTATCATGCCTCAAACATGAAGACTAAAAATAATTGATTTCCTATTCTTAGAGTGGGTGAGTTGCATGGAGCAAATTTTTCCCTAAAATTAACATAAGATTTGGGTGCTATTCGATCAAGATGAGTCTTGAGGATACACATAAGAGAAACATCCAAGACTCACCATTGACACCATTTTATGTGTTTAGGGAATCAAAGCAGTCGAAATTAATATTTGGGCATTTAATGTTAAATGAAATTCAAGATACTGTCAACCAAAGGTTTCCTAGGTTGCCTTGCTTATAGGTTTGACCTAACTAGCTGGTTCTGGTTTGGGTTTGAGGGTTTGGTTTGTTGATTCGGCAAATTTTTTTTGGGGGTTGGGTTGGTCCATATAAAAACATCTAAAATCATAAATATATACATATTTGCAGTCTAAAAATTGGAATTAAGTTCAGAATACCACATAGCATCGTATAATAAACAATACCACCATAAAAATAAAAAGCACTACTTCAATGTCAATTAGTCAAATTTGAATGTCATAATAAATATTCATTGCTCAAAAGGATCAGCATCATCATCATTGATGTTAGATGATGTAGGTAGATTAGAAGAACCACAAGGAGTGCCATCGCCACTCACACTAAAAGTGTGCTTGCTATCTGGCTCCTCAAATGCAACACATTGTGAAGTGGAAGCCAAATCCTCAAGTCATTATGCTTTGGCTCTAAATCCCATATCTTTGTTTCCCCCTTCCCTGTAGTCATTTTGTTTGTGCAAAAGGACGTGTAAGTTGGAATGCATGTATTCTAAGTCCTTTGCCTTTCTCAAGTGCAATTAGTTGCACTTTATTGAGTAGATGGAATATGTGCGTTAATTCCACTCAAATAAGTTAGAGTTCTAGTTATAAAATTTAAAATTATAAATGAAACTTCAAACTTGAAAATGTTTGTCTTTTTTTATTTGATAAATATTAAAAAAATAAAAAACTTATGATAAACCTTTGATCACAAGAGGTTGTAGGTGTGGGAATGCTTGGCCATGGAAGTACCACTAATTGTGAGTATCCTTGTTGAACTTGTCACGAAGAGGTTCAATACTTTGACCATTGGAGTGTACAAAATCAATAAACTCGCTCATGACTACATCCTACAAATTAGAATTAGGGAAGAGTCTACAAAATGTTGCCTTGTACCTTTCACTAACTTCAAAATCTCTATATGGTGCAGCCTTATTGGTACAAAAAGGATCTTAACACTATAATCTTTTGGACTCAATGCAAAGGCAAGAAGATGTAGTGAGGTGATCATCGTGTGCCATTTTTCAACAATAATTTTTTGTACCTGTTTGGAAAAAGTTTCTTTAGGATCTTGCTCTTTCTCATTAATGATGGTCTTCATCTTCTCAATCATTGAATCAATGCTATCATATATCTCTCCCAAACAAGGCTTATCCATGTCAATATAGCGGATCATACTCACAATGGGCTCTGTGAAACTAAGGAGATATTCCATACGGTCCCACAAAGTGTCATTTAGGATCATCCGCTTGATATTTGTTGCCTTCTTAATGTTGGATTGCTTCCATATGGACCAAACTTGGTTGATGCCTTCACAAGTTGTCGCAAGAAGATTGCGTTGGAGGCAAAACAGGTCTAAGCAACCTATTTGAAAAAAAAAATAAAAATAAAAATAAAAACATAGAAGAAAACATAATTAAGTTTTAAAAAATACATTATTAAATTGATAAATAAGATTTTATGCTTTTCACTTACCTTCAACAACTTCAATTTCGAGAATGTTTTGAATATGCCTTGCAACATGTGGTAGTTGGTGCTGAACATTTGGGTCTCTTCAGCCTCAATATACACCTGTTTGATCCAATCAATTTTGGTGTCAATCTTTTGTAGCGTAAGGTTGAGGGTGTGGACATCACAAGGTTTTCAAGAGGTGTGAATACAGTTCTTCAACTAAGAAAGTGTTTGCTCTACATTTTTTTGCATTGTTTGTTATAGCTTGGACAACGACACAAGGCCCCACATCCTCAATGGCTGTCATGAGGATGTTGGCAATAAATTGGCCATCTTTCACCCCTCACAATCCACAGCTCTCAAAAACATTGCCTCTTTGGGGGACACTACTATCACATTGATCAAGAACCAATTATTGGCATCCTTCCATCTATTAGAAACGATGGACAATTTTGCTCTCAAATATATTCTATGACTTGAGTTGTTGGCATGGGTACACCATTCTTTGGCAAGCTTTGTAATGTCTCTATTTGGGACATTCCTGATTTCTTGGCCTGCAAACAATAATTATCACTAGAAATGATATTAGATATATTAAAGATCAAGAAATTAAGATAATATTTAGATCAATACATCCTAGCATTATTAATATTCAGATCAATACATCTTAGCATCATTAATATTCAGATTAATGCATCATAGCACCATTAGTATTCAGATCAATATGTCATAGCATCATTAATACTTGGATCAATACATCATAGCATAATTCTCACAGCCAATCACATTGTGAATTTCTTGGAATTACTTGCAAATGTCAATATCAAGGCTGGTCGTCCTTGACTTGTTGAGAGCAGGGAAGATGGGCCATCCTTCCCACTCTAAGTCCACCTTGGAGGCTGGCCGTCGTCCTTGATCAAGCCCAAGAGCATGGAAGACTGGCCGTCCTTGCAATTCTTAGCAGACCCAGAGCATGAAAGGCTGCCCGTCCTTCCAACTCTGGTCCAAACTTGATAAGAGCATGAGAGGGGGGTCATCCATTTATCTCTTGTGAATTGGAACGGGGGCCATCCTTCCTATTTGCAAATCACTTCCTAAAATTCAAAACTGATTGCTTGATGAATTTGCTAGACGATTGCTGATTGAGTACCTCTTGATAGAGTGCCAAAGTTTATTCTTCAATGGCTGCAATAAATGATTCTCTGCTGTATATATTTGTTATCTGCTGTAGATCTTTATTCTATATCTTATTTTATTTATTTCTATTGCTGGATGATCCTTCCAATGTTTTATGATTCTCCTTTTAAGGGACACAGCTTTGTAAGACTTAATTTAAATTAACTAATTGCTAGTTTAAGACTAGCACTATCTCTTAAGGCTTTCTCCTCATCGATTCCAAGAGGTTGGCACCCTTCCACTTTTGATTTCTTTTTCTTCTTTTGGTGGCAAACTGAAATTGGCGGGGGCATGACAAGCTTTGATGCCTTGTCCGGGAATGCCACACAAATGGGCTCGAATATTTGACACCACATCCACTGCAAATCCAAACATATCCCCCACCACTTGGAACTTATTGTATCATTTCAACTTGCTTCCAAAGTGGAGAATGTGGATCTATTTTTAAGCAGGGTTGGCACACAGAGCTAGAATTGGCTGCCATTGTAATCCCTATTGCAGTGAATGGGCTCTTACACACACATAGGAATAGCAATGCAACCACTTTGGAACCTTCGATGAACGATCTTCAGCTCTATTCATGTGATGGCAAGCAAGAATGAAAGTTCAGCAAGAATGAATGGTTTTTGTCTTTTGCATTCACAATGAGGTAAAACTAGCTTGTCTTTCAAATGCTTTACACTTCACGTTTAGGGTTAGGGATCCCGTTTTTGTCAATAGTCAAAGTCAAAGGCCTAAAATGATTTAAAAAGGCCAAAAAAAAGGGCTACAAAATTCCATGGGTTTGTTTTGGGTTTTGACAAATTCTGCTAAATCAGGTCTGGGTTACCCGGGTTTGTCTGGGACAAACATAGTCAAATAACAGCACCCTGACAGAATCCTAGGCTGGATCAACTTGGAATCCGATCTAGGTTCAAACTGGACCTGGATTCAGGTCTTGTAGAGAGCAAACTGGCTACTTAGGGCTTGACCAAAAAAGACAGATATGTAACAGTTAAACTCATCCTATCTAAGCCTTCATGACCCTCAAAGGAGTAATTTATAGGTGTCACATTTTTTCAATCCCATCTTAGTAATTTTGGATTCTCGCTTGCCCTCCACTGTTGAATTTGATGTTTCTAAATTGAGGATTTGACCTGTTTTGATGCAAAAGGCTAGATCCATTGTCTTTGTGAGCCACAAGCTAGATTGGAAAGGGAAGCTTTTATGATTTTATGATACGATCAATGGTACATCTATTGTGCATTGAGTAATGTTTGGTTTGTGGCCAATTCACCATCAAGAATGAAGATAACAATTTGAAGTACATATAATAGCAGAATCTTAACAAACAATAGTCTAAGTAGGACAACAAGTTGCAAACATATATTGATCTAACATTTAGTATTGTATGTGTAACAAGATGGGGCCTGCAGAGAACAAACTGGCTCCTTAGGGTTTGACCAAAAAAGACAGATATGTAACAGTTAAATTCATCCTACCTCAGCCTTCATGACCCTTAAAGGAGTAACTTATAGGTGTCTCATTTTTTCAATCCCATCTTAGTAATTTTGGACTATCATCACAAATTCAACACATTGCATCTATTTTTTAAAATTTCAGCTGCTTTTAGTTTGAGTAAGTAATATCAATATCTGTCACCCTGCCATTCCCAAAATTTGGGAATATTATTTGCTGTCTCCCCATCCTGGAAATCTGGAGAAACACTGTATGTAAGAGAACTGGGCCTATTTTGGCTTATCTTGAACACAATTATGGTTGCACCAAAAAAACTTCTTATGAGATTGGATTAGTCAATCTTAGTTGTCTGCAAAGGTAGTTTTAGCTGTCATTGTATATGAAAGCAGGAAGTTCTTTGATGATCATTACTTCATGTAAACAAGCCAAGCACCATCACGTTAGACTCCATACATCAGTACAGATTTTTTTCATAATTGTTTGAATTTCTATGGAAGCAGTGGTCTTGAGATTCATAACAGTTTCCTGGTAAAGCTAACCTTGTACTCATAGAAGCATAACAATTCTCTTGTCCAACGTTAATGACAATGCCTGAGAGGTTAATGGAAAATTTTGTTATGTGATTCTTTTACAACTGTCAAGCTGTGAACTCAGGTTTAAGCATCATCAGGGAGATTTTGGTTGCATGTGCATAGTCCTGAGAAGAGTGGGAAGTCGTTTGTAATGAACACTTTTCTATTCACTGTTGAGAGGCAGGATATTGGATTAAGTTCATTAATAGCTCATGTCCTAGGATATTTGTGAAATGGGAGTTTAACTGTTTAGTGTAGTGGATATGTGATTGGTATTTTTGGGTTGCCATAATTTGGCTAATATTTTCATCAGGTGCAGGGCTGATTTTTATAGCTGAACTAGCACTTTTACCTGTTGAAGATTGGTCTTGTCCTATGAATTGGGAGTTGTTCACCTTAGAGCTTGGTTGTTTTGAGTGTTGCATATAAGATTGATATTTTTTGGTTGTTTTGATTTGACTAGAATTTTTCGTTGCAGTGGGTTGGAGTTTTATCACTAATACAGTCAACGCTATGTTGTTTAGCATCCTTGATTCATTTCAGTGGTATCAGAGCATTTAGTTCAAATCAGAGACTACCTTCTTGTATGAACATAGTTGGAATATATAGGGTGATTTAATTTTATGCAAGCCACTAATTGCAAAATTTTAAATGAGGTTTTCTGTTATTTTCTTGCTTCAACTACATTGAAGAGTTCTAAATACTTATGCACTCAGGCAAAAGAAACAATGCACGAACACCACAATTGAGGCTCATTTCTTGAAGGCATTTTCATCATTCGAATCATGTAAGCAAAATGACAAGTTTTTAGATGAAAGAAGTGGAGGAATAATGTTCTGAGGAAACATCAGAAACAAAAACTGATGGGTTCTCATCAACCATTCACTTGAGAGCTTGGATATTTTATGTATTGCAGATATGACTGATGTTTTTGATTAGTCATAATTTAGCTAGAATTTTCATTATAGTGGGTTGAAGCTTTTATCACTTTTACAGTTGACACCATCTTGTTCAGCATCCTTGATTCATTTCGGTGGCATCATAGCATTGAGTCTCAGCATACTTTCTGTTGGTATGAACATAGATGAAATATATAGGGTGATTTAATTTTGTGCAAGCCACCAATTGCAAAATTAAAAATTGAGTTTCTTTGACTAGATCTTGATGGAAGGCATGAGTTTTCTACAGTCCATAGCAGATTAATGAGAGTGCTTCTGGATTCAACTGTGTATGTTTTTGCATCAAAAACATACACAGTTGAATCCAGAAGCACTCTCATAGATCTTGATGCTTATTTTGTTGCCTTCAACACTGAAGACTTGAAAAATACACATGAACTCAGGTGAAAGGAATGAGATAAAAACATCATAATTTAGGGCCATTTCATGATCGATAATTTCTGGAAGGGATTCTTGTCTATCAGATCATGTAAGCAGAATTATTGACAACCTTTCAAAAATATTAAATGAAAAAAGTGGAATCATGTTTTGTGGAAGAATCAGAAACAAATACTGTAGCATTCTCGTCAACCAGTACATTAAGAGCAACATAATTATATATTTGTTTACATAGGCAGGTAACTGTCATTCCTTTGGCCATACTATCAATACAAACATGTATAATCTAAGAGTGGAATATCAAATTGTCTTCGTATCTGTCCACTTTATTTATCTATAGATGTGCAATCGTGATCACAATAATCTTGTTGACTTGCACACCCTTGAAGCTGACATTCAGGGAAGATTTATTGTCTGGACTTTTATGGGCTGTCCTTTGATGGGGATTCAGTCTTTTGTCAGTGCCATCTTGAAGACATTGCTCCTGTGGAACAAGCATTTGACCCTTCTTTCTGTAACAGAAATGAATACTTTTAATTGTGTTTTCTTAGCTTTGAGGAAGTTTCTTCCAGAGTTCGATAAAAACTGGTATATCTGTGTAAGTTTGTCTTTTGCCGTGTTTCTGATGCATTTCATATACATTTTTTTGGTTTTAAGAATATTTTATAACTTGTATAATCAGATGAACGGGTTCCATCAGAATTAAGGAAAAATATCATGCAAGCCCGTTTGGACAAAAAGCTTACACAAGCCCAGTTGGCACAGGTACCATATATCTTTCTTGTTTATATGCTTGGTTCATCTTTATTGTCTATTCAATATTTAAACTGGTTAGCGTTGGATGATAATTTATACATTAAACTTTCTTGTGCAGCAAATAAATGAAAAACCACAGATCATTCAAGAGTACGAATCAGGAAAAGCGATTCCCAATCAGCAAGTCATTGCAAAACTGGAACGGGTTCTTGGGGTGAAATTGCGTGGTGGAAAGAAGTAACCAATCAACCAATCATGAAACAGCTATCTTGTAGAGACTTCTGTTGTTTGGTTCTAAACAGCTTCATGTTTTCATTTTGTTATAACTGTACAGGACATACATGTAAAACAAGGTATTTGTAATGGTACTGCCATTGGGAAGTGGTTTCTAGTAATGGTATTGCCATTGGGATGTGGGTTCTGAATCTAAATAATTAACACAGATGACATGGTTTTATTGTGGGTTTTGAATCACATTTGGTGGTTTGTTTGTTAAATGTTCTGACATTAATATAAACAGTGCTTCTTAATATCAATATTTTTGATATAACAGGATTAGATGATATGTAGGTTGATGACATTTCGTGCCCGAGTTATTTATTTGCGATTTTCTTGTACACATTTTATGCATGAAAAGTTTTGCTGTGGATAGATATTCCATTGGTTAGAAAAGAACAATTTAAATTATATGCACTCTATGGAAAGAGAGATAATGGTAATTGAGCCTGAAAAACACCTTCTGCTTGTAAAATTTCAACTATAATCTCAAACCTTTGTAAGTGTTGTTTTGCTGCTTTAGTTTTTTATAGTAGAAAGGGATTGCTTTGAAATTGCATTTTGAGTTTCCCATTCAAGCACTAAAACTTTGGAATTAGATTAAATGGAAATGGCCGTTTAAACTTTAATGATATTTTATTTTAATTGGGTCGGAATTTCATGTAATGACTAATCGTTCTACCATTGAGGCTGCCTCATTATTGTTTTAATTTTGACTTATATAATTACCTTTCTTTTAAAATTTGAATCTCCTTCAATTTTTTTGTAATTTTCATTAATGCCCTTTAATTTTTGATAAGATGTTGCTTGCTTAGCGTGTATTAATCAAGTTCATATTTGTAAAGGAATAAAAAATCACCTGTACATAAATAAATTTGGCATACGATAAGGAGTGGAGGCTGATAACAAATAATGCAATAAATATTGTAATTGACACGGGAATTGAAAAAAATATTTATAAGGTACTTAGCTGTCAACTTGATGAAGAAAAGATTGTCATAGATGTTGCAAACTTATTTTGCCAATGTACTAGGATCTATCAGACAATGACCTTAGAACATCCAATTTTTTTTGGTTGATTGTCCAATTCAAAGTTGTGCGTACGGATCTAATCTTTGCATACACGGTAGTGAACTTTACAAAAGAAGGATGGTTTTTAGAGGATGTGTATTGACTATAGAATTTTGAATAAGATCACCATTTAAATAAATGAGGATTTTTTTAAAAAAATTACATAGCAATTTTTTAAAAATTAAATTAGATCTTAATTTGGATTATTAGGTGTGCACAAAACCAGGATTTTATGAATGATTAGTTTTTCTACTTGGTTTGAGTAATGTACCACCTATTTTTATGAGATTGGGAATGCTGGCTTAAGGGATTCTTTAGATATATTCTAATTGTATATTAGATGACATGTAACTTTGCTTGAAATCATACTTTTTAGATAAATTAATGATTTTACTTTAAAGGTTCATCTAAGGGGTTTGGTTGAAATTTTTATTAGTATTAATTTAAAAATTAATAATAAATAAATATTTAATAAAAAACTACTAAAAATTATTCTAGCACTATACATTTGAGTTAATGATTTAATTCTAGTAAGTCATGAAAAAAAAATATTGTTAGTCAATGTTATGCGGTAAGAAATAATGTCATTCAATAAAAAATCATAGAAAATAAAAATAAAAATAAAAAATGGTAGAAATAATTCTTTAAATTTTTTAAAAAATTAAAACTTGAATTTACATAGAAAATGTCACAACTCATTAATTTATATTACCCTTAAATTCTTGACAGTTTGTTTCTTATAATTTTTTTAATTAAAAATCTAGTTTGGGTTCAGGAACCTTAACAAAAAATGAGCACATATCCACAGTCCTTTCTAATAGTCTAATCTTCAACTACTACTATACCTTGCACACCATCAAAACATAGCAATCTTGACAACATAGAATCTACTGATCAAACAGGGGACGGGCAAATTACACAGGCCTGTACCCCTCAGCATGAGAACACTTACAATTTTGACATACCCCATTGACTAGCAGACCCACTTCCTCCTTGACCTCCACCGTTTTTTCCACCGAGATCCAACATCACGCAGAATAAGGCATGGCTTCAATTTGGAGGCTTACCTCCAACTTCTTGGCTATACATTCCACTGCCAACTGTGTGCAAATATTGTGAATATGTTACATTAAAATCTCGAAGTGATTTTCTGCCTGTTGGAAAACATCACCCACATCATCATGTAACATGAAAGAGCATGTCACTGTCGAGAGCATCGTGGCCGAAGACAACGATCACCCACATCCTCCGAGATCCCTGTGTGAATACATACCTCTCGTCATCTTCTACTCCTCCCACCATTTTGCCCCCCACAAACCTCTTATCAAAAATTCGCTTCCCCCTCCTTCGAGACCCTTCTGCGATTAGTCCTTATCTTTATCTATACAGGCCATTAGTCCTTATGCTAACCTCTTGCATGCAGTGTTTGCCATGAGACTCGAGACCTAGCAATGGAGAGCCATGTTGATAATTTTGGAATGAAATGCACTAAATCGATGTCTGGGAGATCATTACTTCATCGCACGTATTACAACTAATCTCCGCTGTCAACCGTCACATACTTCCTTCTTCGTAGCTCCGCTTGCCTTCTCATAATTGTGACTGGCACGCATCTCTATTCTGGCCCATTATCAGGGGGATGCTCCTTAATATCATCTTGAATCAGTCTCATCACCGACTATGGAAATCCCTCCCACCAATAGAAGTCTGAGCTTCCTACTTTATCTTTTAAACTGATCCCCTGGTTTGCAACCCAGCTTGTAATCTTGTTGCTTTCCCTTCCAATGTGTGAGAATTGATCTCCTTAAAGTCTCTTGCCAGGCGCTTAACCTCCTCTATGAAAACCTCCAATTTCCAAATGCGTACAATGTTACCATTCATTGCTCCAATAACCATATTTGAGTCTCCTTCCACCCATATTCTCTTCCATCCCTTACCTAATGCTATTTTTAGTCCCATCCACAAAGCCCTGACCTCTGCAACAAAGCCCTGACCTCTGCAATGTTATTAGTTTCTGAGCCAAAATCATATGAAAATATACCCAAGGGTTGGCCATCATGATCTCTAAACACACCTCCACCCCTAGCCTTCCCTGGATTCCCTTTCGCTGTCCCATCAAAATTGAATTTGATCCACTCTCTTTCTGGACATCTCCATAGCCTGTTTGAGATTTTCTTAATCTCATCCTACTCAACTCTACCTAACCATCGAAACTACGGCCAAGCATTGGCCCAATCCATTTCATCTTTTCTCACTATCCAATCAACTTTTTTGTGTATTTCCCCTAATTCAGACAAAGAACTTTCAACCAGATCCCAGATTATTTCCGCCTCTTTTTCTCTGTCTTGAAAATTCTCCATTTACGCTCCAACCATAAATTCCATACAATAAGAGTAGGCATAATTATCCAAATGAAATTTAGGCCCAGACTCCTAATTTTAAGGTTCCAACTCTCCAATAGATTGGGTACATCTTGAGGCATAACCCAATCCAAACCCCATCGTCTCAAAAAGATATTCCAGACTTTGTGAGCCATTTCACAGTGAATGAAGAGATTTTCATTATCTTCATTTTGTTTTTTGCACATAGCACACCGAGAAAGACCTTTTCTTCCCATAGTCTGTAATCAATGCCAAGTCAAAGCCTTGCGTCTCCAGGCTATCCACAAGAAAGCATTAGCCTTTGGGATGCTCACTTTATTCTAGATTTTGAAGATCACAACTATTTTGGTTATATCTACATTGAAAAATAAGTGCAAATATGTAGAACTCACCGTCACCCTACCTTCACCATTACCCCTCCAGATCATCTTGTCTTCTTTGCTTGATATAGGCCACTTGCTGATCTTGGACTGGACCTCAGCACAAGCCTCCTCCATTTCTCCTGCCGGTGGGGGGGGGGTAAGCGTGGACCAACTTAGCTTACCACATGCACCATGCATGTAGTCCATGGCTATCCTTCCAATCCACGGCTCAAAGTGGTTTACCAAAGGTCTCAAAGATTGAATGTCTCTGAGAGCAAGATTCTCTTCCATCTGTCCCTCCAGAATTTGATCTTGTTCCCCTTCCCCAACCTCCAAATGATATCGGGTCTAATAAGATTGCAACAAACTCTTAGAAAGTTCCATATACTTGAACCCATAGGGAGAATTTGTGATTCCCTGAGTAGATTATCTGACTCATTTTGTAGATATTTGGCTTGAACCACCTAGCTCCACAACCTATTATTTTCCTCATATATTCCCCGTGTTAATTTTTCTCCAAGCGCTTTATTCATCTGCTTACAATTTCTAATTCCAAGTCCCTCGTATTTCTTCGGTTTGCACACCTCCCACCTGACCAAGTTATATTTGAAGACATTGTCATTACCCCACCACAAGAAGATGCGTAGGGTGTCTTGTAAAATCTTTGCCACCTTGCTAGGAATATGAAAAATAGACATCAAATAGATAGGAACTGATACTAGGAATGATTTAATCAAGGTGATTCTTCCCGCTATAGTGAGCCAACGACCTTTCCATGAGGCTAACTTATTCCGAATCCTTTCTAGCACATTACTCCACTCAACTTTTGAGGTTCTTTTATCCACTAGGGGCATACCTAGATACTTATTAGGAAGAGTGTCCACTTCATAACCCAATATTTCTTTGGATCTCCAGTGTATTCCACACACCAATTTTTGAGGAAGAAAATCCTGGATTTGTTAACATTAACTTTTTGACGTGTAGTTTGCTCATAATTAGTGAGGATTTTCTTATAGTAGTTGGACTCCCTTCCTATGGCCTCCCCGAATAACAATGTCATCCATAAATTGCAAGTGTGTTACATTTGGCATTCCCTTGAACTTGTAGTCTCTTGAGATTGCCAGAATTCACCTCTTTCTTTATTGCTCTCCCCAGTACCTCTGCTACAATTAGGAACAGGAAAGGGGAGAGTGGGTCTCCTTGCCGCATCCCCCTCCTAGCTTTGAAGAAATTAGATGCCACTCCATTATTTAGTATGACATAGGAAGCAAAAGAGATGCAACTATATACCCAACTACACCAGTTTTCGCTAAATCCAAACTTAAGTATTACCTTGATGAGGAAGTCCCATGATATCCTATCATAGGCTTTATTCATATCTAGCTTGAGGATCATTCCTTCTTTCTTCTTTGTTTTGATTGAGTGTCTTTCTTATAATTTTTTGATTAAAAAGAGTAAAGATAGATTTTGAAGGGAACCTAGAACCTTGTTATAGACAACAAAACGTTAGCAAATCTGATGCTGACCCACGACAAAATAGTAGCAACGTTGCAACAAGAAATAATAGTTTAAGATCTAGCAACTTTAAAACTGCAATACAACACAACAAAACAAAGGACTCACGTCAACCTAAAGTGGAAATGCTCCAACGAGCATTGCATCTTCCCTTTTAAATTCTCAGAAGAGCCTTTTAGGCTATTTTGAATACGGTTTGTACCCTCATCAACCAAGATCGACCGATCAAAACTTTTCATCTTTGAAATCTCGACCTTCTTAGGAGAAAAGTCATCAAGCGACCCAACAAGCACACTCTAAAGTTCCATGTTTTCGGTACCTTGCATCGTATAATCAGCTTGGGGGGAAGCTTTTCCAGAGCCATCCTTCACATCGTCCAAGTTCTACATCTCATCACCTTGAGGATGACCATGCATTGAGGGATCAAACTCCTTTTCCTTTTACTGTAGAATCCTATTGACCCAATAGCCCAAAGTGGAATGACTAGCCAAACAACAAATTTCACACATAACCACAAACTCTCCAAAGACAATATGCTACTCCTGCTTACCCCACTTGGAAGACAAGGTAATAGAAGAAGGAAACATCATGCTCACGTCCACATAAACACAAAATCTAGCAAACAGTAAACGTTTTATAAAAATTGTAACCGAATCAAAGGTAATGAATTGACCACAAGCAAAATCAATACCTTCAAGATCTCCTCCTTCCAATATCCCAAGGGCAAGCTCGAAAGTTTAACCCACATAGGGACTTTGTTGAAACTTTCCTTCTTTGGGTCAAATCTCGAAACCCACTTCTATAGAACAAGCCTTAATCTTTCCATAAACCAAGGGCCTCCCAAATGAGTTTTCACATAATCCTCATATTTTGAAAAGGTGAACAGAAGGAAGCCATTTGCCATGGTTGCAATCTCCACATGGCAACAACGGAACCATTTTATATTTTCCTGTAATGTGCCGTACCTGTTTGTATATTTTTAAGATCTTTTTATGTGTGATTTTTATTAATTTTTTGTGATCTTTCAAACTATATAGAAGAATGTAGAAGGGGTTTTTAGTTTTCTTGCAAATGTGTTGCCGAAGCATACAAGATATAGCATATATTGCAAACCCAGAAAATATACAATGAATATGAAGAAACTAACAGACACCCAGATAGTAAAATGGCCAATAAACAATTACTATCACATACCCATATTAAGGTTTACAACTTCATACAATAGCTGTAGTCAAACCAGCAATGGGTATGGTTGGAAATGCATCAAATCTCTGAGAATGATATGTATTGTTCATACAAGGGATAATAACAACATTATAGCCTCTGGACACCTTAATAAGGCTGATTATGAAGCAGCAAATGCAGTACAAAGAGCCTCTGTGAGACCCACGACTCCTCAAGGACATGGTATGACCATGGCTGGAAAGTGCAGCAACAAAGAAACACCAAACTCTCACAAAATCTTTGCACTCCTGTCTGAAAATGATTGCCAAGGATTAGCAACCAAGTATCAAAGAGTTTCAGCTTCAAACTTCACATGAAATCCTCACAATTGGCAGTACGGCCTGGCTGGATGGTACGACCAACAAGGGTAACATTCAACTGTCACAAATCTCACAATAAACTCAGTCAAATCTGCAGTCTTCCATTGCTCTTAGCTGTCCATAAACATTCTTCAAAAGATGTCTCGAATAACTCCTCAAATCAACTCAATCCATCACCATGAAACCCAAATGTGAATACTGGTTGCATTCACCTCAGATGGCACCTTTGGGTGGTATTGCACACCTGTAGAATGCCATCACTAATGGAGGTTTTCATCTCCAAAATCCTGGTTCGAGTACTCAAACCCTCAAAACCCTAGCAGAGCTCACAAGAGAAATGTCATAACATAGCATAATCCAAAATGAGCTTTTTTCACCTTTTATCTCTCACCCCAAAACCCAACGCCCTATTTGGAGGGAAATTCTTTTATTTTAATATTCAATTTACATCCCTTTATGTCTCCCATGGGCGCCCAACTCCTAGGGGGGTCACTTTTAAGTTACAACTTAATTTTATAAAGTGACAATATAATGTTTGCTTATAAAGTCCCAATTAATAAATATATTGAACTTCAGACTTTAAAATAACTGCCGAGACGGTGTCGGAATGCAATGATCTATAGCTCGTCGGAAAGCCCTCGACGAGACAAATTTGACCCCACTCTGAAAAACCTGAACTGACACTATTCACCTAAACTTACTAAAAATAGTAACAACCAAGAGCAAACAGAGCCACTTTGAGGGTGACAACTGGATCCACTGGACTTGGACCACAACTCCATCACTGACAAACACCACCACTGCCAACTAACCACAGTTCCCTAACCAAACTGCTAGTCCATGGGAACCCAATGATGGGCTAACCATGTATCAAGAAGGGGACATTACAATCTGCCCTCCCTAAGATTGCTTGCCTCAAGTAATCTTAGTTTAGGATGCCCCAATATCTGCTCATTCTCCCAAGTAGCATCCTCAACTGGCAGGTTCTTCCATTTTACTAGGTACTCTCTGATAATCCTCCTCCTCAAATTATGTTCCCTGGTGTCAATTATTGCTTCTGGTACCAAGATCAACTTCCCCTCTTCATCAAGAGGAGGCAACTCAACTAATGGTGTCACATTATGCCCCAGTGCCTTCTTGAGGCGAGATACATGAAACACATTGTGTACCCTGCTACCTGGTGGAAGTTCTAACTCACAACCCACTTCTCCAATCCTCTTAGAGATCCTGAAAGGTCCATAGTATCGTGGCTTAAGTTTCTCGGATCCACTCTTCTTGAGAGTGGACTGTCTATATGGTTGCAACATTAAATACACCATGTCACCTACCTCAAATGATCACTCAATCCTCTGCTAATCTGCATACTGCTTCTACTGATTCTAAGCTTTCTGTATGTTTTCTTTCAAAGACCTCATGATATCCTGACTCTCTTGAAGAAGGTCTTTAGCCTTGGGGACTCGACTATCCCCAAACAACAAATCAACAAAGCTCGGTGCCTCATACCCATACAAAGCCATAAAGGGTGACATCTGAATAGACATGTGGTAAGTAGAATTGTAGCAGTACTCCCCCATGGGAAGCCACTTAACCCATGGCTTTTGTTGCCCTAAAACATAGTTTCGGAGGTATTCTTCCACCCACTTATTAACTATCTTTGTCTGACCATTTGTCTGGGGGTGGTAGCTCGTTCTGGGGTGAGCTCTGTCCCTATCAACCTGAAGAGCTTTTGCCAAAAATTACCAAGGAACCTACTATCCCTATCACTGACAATATTTTGTGGCAACCCATGGAGACGAAATACCTCACGAAAAAACAACTCTGCAACCTGAGTTGCAGTGTACGTGGTAGGGATGGCAAAGAAGTGTGCATACTTTGTTAATCTGTCCACTACCAAAAAAATACAATCCCTTGGACTTTTGGTAAACCTGTGATAAAGTCCATAGAGATGCTATCCCACTTCCTCTCAAGAATGGGCAGGGGCTGCAATAATCCTAGAAATGAGTGCTCCTATTTGTTTTGCTGGCATATCAGGCACTCTCTAACATACTACATCACTTCTATCTTGAGGCCCTTCCAGGGGAACCTCTCTCTGACCTATCTGTAAGTTTTGAAGTACCTAGGATGCCCTGCCATAGGCAAGTCATGGAATGCCCTCAAAACTTTCTACTTCATCTCTGAACCTAGCACCAAGAAGATCCTATCCTTGTAACTGATTAAATCATTTACTACTGTGTATCTGTCATCTTTGATAGTGCCATCAATTATTGCAGTAGCCCACTTGTCCTTGGCATATTCTGCGGATATCATCTCCCTCCAATCATCTGCAATGGCACCTAATGCACACAAATAGGGCCTCCTGGATAAAGCATCGGCAACAATGTTTTTCTTACCTTTAACGTAAACAATGTCAAAGTTGTAGGCCTGTAGCTTGCTGACCCACTTCTGTTGCCTCTCATTCAAATCCTTCTGCCCAAGGAAATGTTTTAGACTGTTGTGATCTGTCTTAACCACAAATTTGCTGCCCACAAGGCACTATCTGAATTTAGCCAATGCATGCATGATGGCTAACATCTCCTTGTCATAAATAATGTAACTCCATTCCACACCCCTCAAATTCCTGCTCTCAAATGCTGTGGGGTGCTTATCCTGCATGATCACCACACCAATGCCTTCTCCTGAGGCATCACACTGCAATTCGAAGAGTTTGCTAAAATCTGGTATTCAAACATAGGGCATGTACTCATAATCTGCTTGAATATGTCAAAGCACTCCGGTATACTCCCTATCCAACTGGAAGCATCCTTTCGAGTCAAATCTGTGAGGGGTGCAGCTGACTGAGAAAACCCCTTCACGAACATGCAATAATACCCACAAAGACCAAGGAATCCCTTTAGCTGAGTGAGATTCTTTGGTGGTGGCCATTCTACAATTGTCTGAATCTTCTCTGGGTCTACCTTAACGCTACCAGCACTAATGATATGACCCAAGTATAACAACTGGGTCATCCCAAACTCACACTTTGACATCTTGGCATACAATGACTCTCTCTACAGAATACTCAACACAATGTCAATGTGTTTTAAATGTTCCTCCTATGTCTTGCTGTAAATCAAAATATCATCGAAGAATATCAACACAAACCTCCTCAACTGCTCATGGAAAACTCTGTTCATGCAAGATTGGAAGGTGGCTAGTGCATTGGTCAATCCCAATGGCAGGACGAGGAACTCAAAGTGCCCATAGTGACACCTGAAAGCTGTCTTCTCCACATCCTCATCCCTGACCCGAATCTGGTGATACCCGGATCTCAAATCTATCTTAGAGAAGTAACAGACATCGTGCAACTCATCAATCAACTCATCTATCTTGGGTATAGGGTACCTGTTCTTGATTATTTTTTTGTTGAGTTCCCTATAGTCAATACACATTCTAAGAGTCCCATATTTTTTCTTCACAAGAACTTCTGACGATGCAAATGGACTCTTACTCAGCCTGATATGATCCATCTCGAGAAGCTCTTTGATAACTTTCTTGATTTCATCCTTATACCTCTTTGGGTGCCTGTATGGGGTAGTAATCACTGGCTTCACACCCTCCAACTCAATCACATGCTCAATACCCCTGTCAGGGGGTCTACTAGTGGAATATCACTAAACACTTTGGTGTGTTTAGTCAAGAGAGCCTGCATATCATGTGGGTACTCTCGCTTTTGCTGCTCTGAAACTATAGGCATCACCATCACCTCTGTTGCCCACTGCACCTGATCATGGCGAATCAATCTCTCCATCTTCTTGAGAGAAACAACTCTCAACCCACCATCTGAAATACCCCTGAGCACATGCCAAACTCCTTTCACCTCAAACTTCATCTCCATAGTCCTCAAGTTGAGTGTGAACTCTCCTATCTCATGCAACCACTTCATACCCAACACCACATCCATGTCACCCATGCTAACAATAGAAAACTCTGACTGGCAAGTGTAATTGTTTAGCTGGATGGTCAAATTGGGAATCCTCCTAGTGCAAGTGAGTATGAATCCATCAGCAACCTTCACCTTGAACCCTTCAAACTCCTCTGTCTTCAACCCCCTCTTAGCAACCAAGCCCTCATCTATGAAGTTATGAGTGGCACCTGTATCAAGAAGAGTAATGCATCTTTGTCCACCCAACACTCCTCGGATCCTAAATGACCCCTCTCCCTGAATGCTCAAGATATGGTTTGTAGGTAGGAAGGTCTCCTCATCCTTGTCTGATATCTCAGATGTAACATCTATCCCTGAATCATTATCTTCTGTGTTGTTCTGAATGTGTCTCAGACTCCACAGACTCATCTACTGAAAAATATTCTATCTGTTTGGCCTTTCCTTGGGCTGCACACTTGTGCTTAGGATCCCAAGGCTCTCTACAGTGAAAATAGAGCTTCTTCCTCCTGAGATCATTCAATTGGTCATTGTCTAATCTGGAAGAACTCTTATGTGGCTGATGCCCTGAGTCCTTATGAAAGGGTCTCATGTTTCTCTCCTTATCCCTCCTATGCTGGAAACTCTTAGTCTAAAATTTGCTCCTCCACGCAGAAGACTCCATATCACGGGCCTTCTTCATGGCCTCTTGCAATGTCATAGGGTGAAAACCCTTAACCCATCCTCGTAGAAGATCAAACAACCCATCAACAAAGAGCATGATCAAACTACACTCTGAAATATCTGAAAGCATGACTAAAAGGTCCTGGAACTCTGAAATGTATGAGTCCAATGATCCACTCTGTCTCAGCTGTGCCAGCTCCTTGAACTGCAACTCAGGGTCCCTCTTGTCGAACTTGTCTATGAGTCTAGCTGTGAACTCTACATAAGATGTAATCTGGTCATGTCCCATAGTTACCTTCCCATTGCTCCACCACTTGTGTGTGCTACCCTCCAAGTGTAAAGCGGCATATGTGATGGCATTGGTCTCTAGCATTGTTGGGATATGGTGTTGTACACCATTACATATTTTTGATATATTTTATAATGTTGTAATTAAATAAGTATTTAGTTGTGATGCACCTAGGTGATGTGGTTAATCACACTATGTAATTATTTGGGTCCACTTGTATAAGTTGTATTGTAACATTGGGTTAATTATTTTATGTGTGTGGGACACATAGAGTGATTAATTATATTATTTGTATTATTTGATTTATTGGGAAAAGTTAGTACCAATAGTCAAATGTGGGGTCAAGTGGTTTTGTGTTACCCATAGTTTTGGGGCACATGGTTTTCTCAATGTAATGTGTGAGCTTGTATTATAAAAGCAAGCACAAGGTTATTATTTGAGGTTGGCTGGATATTTCATTGTAGGTGAACGGAAGTTTTGTGAGAGGCTGCCATTGTATTGAGCTCTCTCCTGTAAGTGCATATTGTGAAGCATGACAAGTGATGTGTGGATTCATGTTTGTACACATGGAGGTTGCATTGGAGGTGCTTGATGCTTCAGGGGTATTCATTGTAACTCTTGTATTGCTTTGTTGCTGAATAATATATGGAGTATGGATGCTTTTGGAGGCTAGGTTTTTCCTTGCAAAGGGTTTTCCTAGGGTATATCTTGTGTTCCCTTGTTGCTTGTTCATTGATCTTTTGCATTATGGTTGTTTCTACATCTTGTTTCTCCTATTGGGTTATGTGGAATTGGTTTAAATAGACCTGTAAATTCCTAACAGTTGGTATCAGAGCCATGTTCATGGTTGAGGGAGGTGTGAGTTCCCTGGATATGTATAACCCTTGTTTGTGTAGATCAGGTGCAAAATGGAAGCGATGGAAATGAATGTAAGGATTTGGGACACTACAAGGTTTTGTGTAGGTTGTATTGCAGTTTGGGGGTTCTGGGTATTGGCGATTTGCTGTGCATGTTGCAGATCGAGTGATTGAAAAATCATGGTTGAAGAGGGTTTCCAGGTTTTGGCTTCATGAGGATTTTGAGGAGGAACTTTCACAAATGACCTCCTGGGACAAAACGGACCTCGCCATTGAGTCCAGAAGGCCTGAGAGATGAAAAATCATATAAAATTTGCCATAGTTTGGTCACTAGAGAAAAAAGCAAAAAAATGCCCCTCCCAGGTATGCCGTACAGATTTTTTGTTGCAGAGGCAAATTTAAAAAAAAAAAATCAAAATACATACACACTATAGTTTTGTGAAAAAATTTTGATTGAAAAAAAATTAAAACTATAGTTGAAATGAAAAATCATTTGGAAGATATTGAAAACCAAATATATATATGCAGGGGGGTATCGTACCCCCCTGCGCTTGCAAATCACAGGGTACTGGCGGGTACCATCAGCGTAGAGCCGTACTGCCTCGCCGGTCCCATCGTCGTCCTCCGTCGGCCTTGGGCCAAGCCCCACGGGGGCCTTAAAACAAAAAAGTTTTAATATTAAATTTCTTCAAAATAAATGGCGGTGGGACTTTTAGCCCGTATGGGCATTTAAAATATTTTTTTTATATTTAAAAACCTTTCTTTAAAAAGGTGGACGGGGTGAAGAAATATGACAGCAAAAAAACAAAGAAAAAAACTTTTGTTTTAAAGTTCTTAATTTTGGATTTAAATAAATCAAAATCCCCCCTTTTGATATTTGGAGTCCATGGAGAAAATAAAGCAAAATGGAAAACGATTTTTAAATTTGCTTGTCAGAGATAATGATGACCAACCTAGTCAAATGCCACATCATCTTTTTTGCCTAGTCAGCACGATGGCGTTAGCGATGATGTCATGCCATGTCAGCAGTGTACCAGGGCCCACTAGGGGTCCAGTTTTAGCCCTAGGAGTGCCTTTTCTTCCGTGGGCATAACTTTCACATACGGTATCAGTTTTTTGACTTCTTATTGGAAATCTCTCTCCGAGCACTATGTAGTGGTATATGTTTGGTTATTAGATTTTTCTTTTTGTATCAGAATTTGGTGCCCAAAGTCCGCATTGCTCCAGTACAATTTTATGCTCATAACCTTTGCAGACGGAGTCAGATTTTTGATTTCCGATAGGCGTTGGAGAGCTCGTGCAATGTACTACAGTTTGGATCATGTAGATTTTTAGTTTGGTGTACAAAGAGAGAATTGTACTTGTTTGATCACTTGTGGGAGCCTGAGTTTCAATGTGCATTTACGAGTGCATTCAGATGGTTTTTTTGGCACAGACTTATGGGAGTACTTGTTGTTATGATACCATCAATATGGTATAGCAGGTTTTTAGATTTGGTGCTTCCTGATATAGGTTTATAGGTGTTTTAAGAGTTATGACTTTGATGGAGACAGGTACAGGTTATCTTTTGGTTTGAGGACATGGTTGATACTCGTGTGAGACTTGGAGTCTTGTTTTAGTGGGAGTTGAGTATAGGTACAACGATGATGATGATTATGGTGTCATGGATGTGCAGTTACACTTTTGCATTGACTTGACATGATCATGTATGCGATCGACATGTATGGGCTATGATGTTCAATTCATGATTACAGGTGGTGTTGTGGTGTTATTTTAGGGGATTGTTCTTATCTCCTAGATGCTTGATTAGTTCCTTGACTATGGTATTTGTTTATGGACTTGTTGGCAAATCAAATCTAGAGTTGATTTGGTGTTTGAGTCTTGGAGTCTATAGATTATCTTCTTTGATATCTTAGTTTGTGTGATGATGAGTTTGCATGTTACATCTGTTTTGGATCTACGAGTTATTTAGTTTTGTGGATTAGCTACCCCTTGGCTACAGTGGGATGACTCAGATGTGGACTGTCTTTATCCACCAGATTGATTCAGTGTTTATGCAGACTTCTTTAGTTGGCCTTGTCTGTGGTCATTTGTGCATTGGTATGTTGCTTTGGGATAAGAGGATGGATGATTTGAGTGCCTGGATAGTCAGCTGATTGGGACTTATATCATGTTTATCACAATGTCATGGATAGATTAGACACATGGTTTTATGTTAGCTATTGACAATGATGGCTTTATCTTCTTGTTTGGAGATTTTTGGTTCACTAGACCTTTTAGGAGCTATTGATGTTACAGTGGGATTTCTTGATTGTCTTGGGATCATGGATAATCTTCATTTAGGAGATGGTTATTTTGTTGTCATGGATAGATCGGTATCATGGTTCAGTGAGAGCTTTGGCAGCATGTTGGATTCATCATACGTGATGGATGATCTTCTGCAGTGGATGTTGGTGTCATGGAGGAGCTCTTGGCTTTGAGAGTTCTTTGACATTTTCAGTTCAGGCGACAGGAGATGGTTATCTTCATATGATTGGAGATGTTGGCATCTTGGTTTACCATGGAGGACTTCTTTGAGTCTTTGGTTGAGGTGTCAGGTTTATGGTTTGTCAGTATGACATGTTTATCCTTGTTTTAGAGATGTTATTATGTCACGGTTTACTCTTGATACCGGTTTAGAGTTTTGGCATGATACAGGTTCTCTTGAGACATGATGTATGCATCATTGTACACTTTGTTGCATGCGATCTTCTTACGAGGAGATGGTTAGATCATGATATCATGATGAGCTTCTTGATTATGCAGGTGTGCAGTAGGAGCATTGATAGTGGTCTTGTTTGTTCTCTTGGTATTAAGTACTTTGGTCATTTTCTTTACAGCTTCATGATGGTGCTATGTTGCATTTAGAGTTTGGCATGTATTGGTCAGTTATAGGTGCTCATGAATACTTGGAGACTTAGGTGAGGCTGGAGTTCTCTTGTGATTAGAGATACTTGTTGAGACGATTACTCTTTGGAGGTTTCAGCAGATAGACCGAGGAGCCTTACACCTGGACATGGACGTGAGTTCATTATGGACCTAGAGGAGATTGTTCTTGGAGAGAGTCATTGTGACTTAGTGTATCCTGGAGGAGCATTCTTATACCCCACTCTTGGTCTACTCGACAATTTATCATCTATGAGGTATTGCCCATCCTTTTAGATGTATTTTACTTTAGGCTTTATCTTCTCATAGATATGGATCTTGAGCTACAGTTATTGATTCTGGAGGGTTCATTTGAGGGATGTTAGCATGGTTATCTTCTTGCTCATATGGTTTGATTTATGATGTTTATTATGAGGAGTTTAGGAGATGTGATTGGGCTTATTCCTAGTTATGGAATGGTTACGAGTTTGACCTACCTTGATTAGAGAGGCTTACATCCATGTTGGCTACATGTTATATATGTTCATTTGATCTTATGAGATTGAATGGTTGGGTGTTGTTGAGGCTTTTCATTTGGGGTTGTAGAGGAGATCATACTTGACATAGCTTAGCACTTCGAGGTGTTTGCAGAAGGACAATATGATTTACAGGTTTTCTCTCTTTGTCTTATGGCTTCTTCCTGGAGGATCATGTTGATATGGTTGGACTTCAGATAGTTGTGGTGACATGTTGTGAGAGGGTATGCAGTGATTTACATGCATGTGTGGATCATTGTGATTATTCTTGATACTACATTGCCTTATTGATTAGCCACACCTTGGTTTGAGTGTTGATTGATAGACTTGGTATGCTTTGGATTTATTTTCAGATTTGACATTACCCATGCAGTGGGATTTCCTGGATGTATATCTTCTTCATTGACAAGTTTTATTTATGGAGCTTGATATTGCAGTATATGGGTTGAATATATTGTTGGCATGAGTTTATTGATGTTGTTGATACCTATGAGGTATGGATGGTTGGATGTATTAACATATACTGTGGGTGCTATTTCCAGTCATGTGGGTTTTTTACCTTTGATAGTAGCTTGGAGCCTTATGTTATCACTTGGATTTGATGCTTGTGTTCTTTGGATTGGTGCATCTTCACCTTGGCATGTTCATTTTCTTCCATAGGTGGCATGTTGGAGGATGAGAGGAGTTCTGGCTTGAGATAGTGGTCACTTTGCTTCTATTGCAGGTATCTTGATGGAGCACGAGAGCATGCTCGAGATTCATGTGATTTCATGTTTGCCTATGATGATGTATTCCATGTATTGATCCTTATGCAATGTATACAACAAGTGGGAGAATGTTGAGATATGGTGTTGTACACCATTGCATATTTTTGATATATTTTATAATGTTGTAATTAAATAATTATTTTGTTGTGATGCACTTAGGTGGTGTGGTTAATCACACTATGTAATTATTTGGGTCCACTTGTATAAGTTGTATTGTAACATTAGGTTAATTATTTTATGTGTGTGGGACACATAGAGTGATTAATTATATTATTTGTATTATTTAATTTATTGGGAAAAGTTAGTACCAATAGTAAAATGTGGGGTCAAGTGGTTTTGTGTTACCCATGGTTTTGAGGCACATGGTTTTCTCAACGTAATGTGTGAGCTTATATTATAAAAGCAAGCACAAAGTTATTATTTGAGGTTGGCTGGATATTTCATTATAGGTGAACGGAGGTTTTATGAGAGGCTGTCATTGTATTGAGCTCTCTCATGTGAGTGCATATTGTGAAGCATGGCAGGTGATGTGTGGATTCATGCTTGTACACATGGAGGTTGCATTGGAGGTGCTTGATGCTTCAGGGGTATTCATTGTAACTCTTGTATTGCTTTGTTGCTGAATAATATATGGAGAATGGATAATTTTGGAGGTTGGGTTTTTCCCTGCAAAGGGTTTTCCTAGGGTATATCTTGTGTTCCCTTGTTGCTTGTTCATTAATCTTTTGCATTATGGTTGTTTCTGCATCTTGTTTCTCCTATTGGGTTATGTGGAATTGGTTTAAATAGACCTACAAATTCCTAACAGGCATGGGGTTAATCTGGTGATAACTGTCCAGCTTTTGGACCCAAGCTCTCACTGAAGGTTTTCCTAAACCATCAAAGTAGGGTAAAGTCATTTTATTGACTTTCTTTTGAATCTCATGATTCTGCTGCATATTACCCCCTCTGGGTCTATGTCTCATCCTGAGATCTGAATAGTCCTTGAAAGTCATCTCAGCCTGAAACTCCACACTCGAAGCCTACCAATCTCTAAAGATCTCATCCTGAAACTCCACCTGTGTAGCATCCCACTCAGGAATCTCATCCCTCAGTACAAAGATAGGAATTCCTGGTCTATTTGTAGCTGTGAGCTATGTAGTACCTCGGTTATTCACCGAAGTCTCTCCATCAGGATCCCTATATCCATTCTTGTCCCCATTGTTTCTGTCTCCATTCCATTCTCCATTACCTCGGTCCCTGTGTCTATCTCTATCATTTCGGTCTCTATTCATGTCTCCGTTATTCCTGTCCTCATCCACCTCAGGAAACAAACAGGTGAGAAGTTGTGTGAGTGCCTCCTGTGACCTATCCATCCTATTAATCAACTACTGTTGTCCTCTCGCCAAATCATTAAGAATATCTCGTGTGCTAGGTTCTCCAATTTCCCTATCTCTCATTTCTTTAGGTTGTTCTGGAAGCACACCAGAAAAGGGATCTATTCTTAGAACTTTGAGATCTTCCTCACTATAAAATACGATTGGTTGCTCCTTGGCAGCTACAATCTCTGTGTCAGTATCAAATGGATTTGTTTGTGGCTCTGGATTCTCTGGTTCTACTAACTGTAGATTCTGTGTTCCCCATAGATTTCATGTTCCCTGTCTCTGTCTGAAATAATATCTATGAGCACTTGACTACATGTCTCATTCCCACTTCTGCATATTTGTTTCTAACCTCACAAGATGGCAAGATCACTACTCTACCACTGTAATGTGTCGTACCTATTTGTATATTTTTAAGATTTTTTTATGTGTGATTTTTATTAATTTTTTGTGATCTTTCAGACTAGACAGAAGAATGCAAAAGGGGTTTTCAGTTTTCCTACAGATGTGTTGCCAGAGCATACAAGATATAGCATATATTACAAACTTAGAAAATATACAGTGAATATGAAGAAACTAACAAATACCCAGATAGTAAAATGACCAATAAACAATTACTATCACATACCCATATTAAGATTTGCAACTTCATACAACAGCTGTAGCTAGACCAGTAATGGGTATGGCTGGAAATGCATCAAATCTTTGAGAATGATATGTATTGTTCATACAAGGGATAATAACAACATTATAGCCTCTAGATGCCTCAATAACACTGATTATGAAGCAACAAATGTAGTACAAAGAGCCTCTGTGAGACCCACGACTCCTCAAGGACATGGTACAACCATGGCTAGAAAGTGCAGCAGCAAACAAACACCAAAATCCACAAAAGCTTTGCACTCTTGTCTGAAATGATTGCCAAGGATCAACAACCAAGTATCAAAGAGTTTCAACTTCAAACTTCACACGAAATCCTCACAATTGGCAGTATGGCCTGGCTAGATGGTACGACCAGCAAGGGTAACATTCAGTTGTCACAAATCTCACAATAAACTCAGTCAAATCTACAATCTTCCATTGCTCTCAGCTGTCCATAAACATTCTTCAAAAGATGTCTTGAATAACTCCTCAAATCAACTCAATCTGTCACCATGAAACCCAAATGTGAATACTGGTTACATTCACCTCAGATGGCACCTTTGGGTGGTATTGCACACCTGTAGAATGTCATCACTAATGGAGGTTTTCATCTCCAAAAGCCTGGTTCGAGTAATCAAACCCTCAAAACCCTAGCAGAGCTCACAAGAGAAATGTCATAACATAGCATAATGCAAAATGAGCTTTTTTCACCTTTTATCTCTCACCCCAAAACCCAATGCCCCATTTGGAGGGAAATTCTTTTGTTTTAATATTCAATTTACACCCCATTATGTCTCCCATGGGCGCCCAACTCCTAGGGGGGTCACTTTTAAGTTACAACTTAATTTTATAAAGTGACAATATAGTGTTTGCTCATAAAGTCCCAATTAATAAATATATTAAACTTCAGACTTTAAAATAACTGTCAAGACGGTGTTGGAATGCAATGATCTATAGCTTGTTAGAAAGCCCTCGACGAGATGAATCTGACCCCACTCTAAAAAACCTAAACCGACACTAAACCCAAACTTACTAAAAATAGTGAGTAACGACCAAGAGCAAACAGAGCCACTCTCAGGGTGCCAACTGGATCCATTGGACTCGGACCACAACTCCATCACCGACAAACACCACCACTACCAAACTAACCACAGCTCCCTAATCAAACTGCTAGTCCATAGGAACCCAATGATGGACTAACCATGTATCAAGAAGGGGACATTACATTTCCCAACATCTGATGGCGTCAATGTTAGGCCTAGATCCCAAGAACCTCCCAATGAGAGAGTTCTTATATCGTAGGATAGCTCTGCAACCACTGAATATGGAACTATAACTAGTTCCCAACTGTTTGCACATACTAGAGGTCACTCTGCAAATTCATTCCCACAATAGCAGAAGAGGTTGCACCCAAGGCAGTGCCATTTGACCTTGGATCGGTAGAGGTAGCCATAGAGGAAATACTCGCTGAACCCTAATTGCCCACATGCCGACGAATGGGAGCCACCACTTCATAACAACTCTCCCCATTATCCTTGCAAAGGGAAGGGGTTGTAGCAAAGGCTAGAATGGTTTCCAAAGGAGCAATAACCACAATGGTTGTAGCTTGCAAGTTGGACATGCCTGGCTTGAGCGAAAGGGCGACATCCTTTCGCGAAAGGGCAACATCCTTCCGTATACAAGGGGCAAGAAACCCCTCCATCTAAATATATATTGTAGGGGATACACCCTATTGATACACATTAAAAATGTTTCTTTTGAGTGTCCCACTTAGGCCAAACAATGGGACACATTATTGTGGTATCAACCTTCTATAGGGTTGCTTGAAAAACCAAAACAATTAAAACACAATACATGGAACTATAGATTAATAAACATCAAATCCCACATGGGGTAGAAGCATCAAAACCAATGAAAGGCCATAAGTCAAATAAATGACCATGAACATATTAGAAAGATAAAAAATTGTTGTTTAATTTCATGCTTGTTGCTACTAAGCATTACCCCAACTATCAATGCCAGACTTGAAGTAGAAGCACCATCGCCCCAATCATTGCTAACAACATACACCCTCTGAATAGAAGCCCCACCAGCACTATCTTTAATCTTGACAACCATAGACGTTGGATAAACTTGAGAGGCATTACCCTAAATTGCCAAGGTTGAGAATTGAACCTCATGAATCACATCTATATGCAACATCAAATGGAATATCTTTCAACCATCTAAAGTGGACATAGTGAAGCAGCTTGTAATCTCAAGGATCTCATTTATATGGGAATTTAATAGGTGCTTGACCACCTTTATCAAATCCAAGCAAAAGTATTACAAATTCTTTACATTGTGATCCACAACTAGACTTTGCTTTCAAAACAAACCATACTCATCATCTAGACTAACCACACCATCTTTAGTAGGGTCTAAAGAAGTAATGCTAAACCAACCACTACATCCAACCCCTTTTGCCAATTTAGTTGCATTAAAAAATGCACCACCTAATGTCAAGTATTCATTATTAGGATGAGAAGCTCCACCTTTTCCAAAAAGTCCATAATAGAGTCCTGAGAATACAATATACCACAATTCTACAAGCACTCCTTACCCAAAATATAAGTTATCCATGTTGAAAGGGTCGTGCCCTTTACAAACACATTGTTTCCTTGCCACAACTTGAATAACACAAACACACACTCATAGAAAACTATCCCTGCATTCACAAGAATAATTAACAAACACTACACAGAGAGTGAACCTGACCCACAAACATATATAAAAAACTCAAACTAACAACAAAATAATACCTGCAACCATCAAACAAAATCAATGGCATGTAGTGCATTGAACAAAAGAGCCAACACATAAGCCAACCATAATGAAACATAATTAAAAGGTATAAATAGTTGAGTGAGGGTTGGGCACCAACTTGAAGCATGATTGCACAAATCAAGGAAAGTATGTACTTGCAAGCAACTTCACCAACCTTTGCCACGTGTCATCATAATCATTGGCTAAAGTAGAGAAAGGCTCTTGATTGACACCTAACTTAGCAAGGAAATCTACAACACTATTGTGTTATCGATAGCAATAAATGAAGATGATGACATAAAAATGGAAACATAATCCTTTTTCTTCCTCTAATATACCACAAAGCTTCCACTTAGGACAAGAGCCTAGAGAAAGCTCATCAATAACATTTTCCAATTCACCTTCAACCACCAACTTTTAACAATGAATTGATAAATCCAAGGATAGACCATGAATCAATGCCTCCTTTTTTGTAGTATTATTTTGGTGCCCCCTATAGTGCTCTATCCTAGCCTATCCCATCATTTATTATTGATCTAAGAAGTCTTCAATAGGCTCACTTGGTCAAAAGTGTTCTCGGTGTCGTACTTTGCCTCCCTCACATCCTTGTCAAGTGTCTAATAGTATCAAAATGTAAAAATGTCTTAAGTGTCAAGGGTGTTTGTGTCAAGTTTCCTGCCTTGTCCAGGGTCTGGGCTTTTCCTTACTTGATTACTTGGTCAAGATGTTTCTTGATTCCTCGACCCCTGTGTTGTGTTATTTATTAGCCATTCAGACTTCTATGTGTTGGCATCCTTTCCCTCCATTCGTTGAAACCCTGCACTTCCAAATTCCCTCAAGTCCTTTATTTATTTCAAGTTTTTGAACTTCTCATTACCCAAATACCTTGTTGTGAATTTCCCCAAAATTTTATTCCCCTTTCTTTCTCTATTGGTTTCAAGCCAAGGCCTTCAAGTTTCCTCTTAGCATTGTGCTTGAGTACCTCGTTATCACACATCCCCAATCCCCAACAGGTTCTCCTTGACTCTTCCTTTTCCTTCAATCCTATGGTATCAAATTTCTTTGAGCCTTGATCCCACTTCCTCTTCGTTTAGTATTAGGAATTCCTATTCCTTGATCTTTAACCACCTTCTCTTCTTTTGTAGGTTTTCGAGCCTCTCCTTCCCCTCCTCCCCAAAGTGCACCTTACACTTGGTATTCTTGAAACCTGATCCCCATCATTCTACTCGCACAATTTTCTTGGGCCTCTAGGATTTTGATGCAGAGGCATCCACACTATAACCTTAACACACAGCATGGATGTCCGCAACCCATCATCATCATCATCATCATCATATTTCTTGCTAATACTGTCAGCATCATCATATTTACTGTCGCCGACCGATATCCTCCTGCAGACAAGCCTTCGCACTTTCGCCTGCCAGCAGCATCATCATATTCGGCAGCATCATCATGTTCGACAAGCGTGAACATCCTCCTGACGTCCACTATTCATCTCACCGAAAACTTCCGTCTTCACTATCTTCAGCATCATGATGTTCAACATCATGTTAATCAGCGGGATGTAAATCATCTGGTTCCTCCCATTTATCCTGATGATGACAAACCTTAACTCCTCGCACCGTCCCCTCGATGCTTACGTCACCCCGATATCCTGATGACGATTATCCTGATGACGATGACGTCACCTGCAGCTCCTCAATATCCTACTGCTCCGCAATATCCTGATGACGTATATCCTGATGATGATGACGTCATATCCTGCTGTTGGCCAAACTTAACTTTTTTCGGCCCGCGATCAACCCGATCTTCTTCTACCTTATGCCGATACGCTCCTCCTCGGCAACTCCTGATGATGATCACCCCGACGCTCATTCACTTCATGCAACCAACCGCATCATGCTCTTCTCCACTTATCCGGATGACGACGCCCGAAGCGACTGCAGGATATTCACCGAAATATCCTGATGATGCCGTTTTGACGAATTTTGAACCTTAGCGGATTTTCACCATTCTGATCCGCCGAACCTCCAGGGATGACTCGATCCACTTCCAGGGTGATCTTCCAAACTCTATCAGCTCGACCTAGCACATGCCCATGCTAGGGTCCTCAACATCTCGCGACGGTGATCCTGCACACCTGCATGCAAACAAACAAACTAACTCCTAACCTACTGTACATAACCATTCCACCGATCAGACGAATCAACCGGTGGAATGGATCAGTGAATCCATGAAACCACCCAAACCAGCAAATCGATTACACAAAGGAGATCAAACAGAAAACGAAGACAACAGGATCTCTTATTCGATTTCAAAAGACGCTATTACAATATTCAATCGCTCTCTCTCTCAGTAAAGCCTGATCGATGATCTCTCTAATACCAACCGATCCTCATGTTTAAATAGGTTTTCCTGCGAGTACTACTGACCCGACTCCAAGCGGCTGGGAAATCTCTCCAGGCGGCTGGGAGATCCAACCGGTCCTACAACATGACAGCTGTTCTAACAAACTAACTAAAAATAGTAAAACATGATCAGCATGACCTTAGTACAGTCAGCATGACCTTATTACATGCATTGGTCTTATCAGACCTTCTTGAAAACATAAACAAGACTCAAACTAACTAACTGCCTCATGAAGGCCAGCTGTCAGGTAGGTGCTCCTGCACCATACTCCCCAACAGAAAAGAACTCATGTCCCATGAGTTTAGTATGTGGAAGTCCTCCACCTTTACACTTTGCCTTTGCAATATTCTGAACTGTTCCAGCTTTGTCCTCTGCTGGCTCTTGGCTGCTCCAAGACCTCTGAACTGTAACTTGCTTCCTGGCAAGTAAATCCTCATGCCTGTCAATGTAGGCCTTTCTCTCACATACCCTGTGTATGTCAGGTTGTCTGACTAGAACCTCTGTCTGAACTGCCTCTTGAACTTCTGCAATGTTCAACTCTGTCTTTCTTTCAATCTTGATAGGACAAACAATAGTCCCAACTATGACAACATCCTTGTCATTCCTCTCAACTGGTTGCTGTTTGCAAACCTGTTTCTGCACCTGCTGCTGACCTCTGTCAGTCACAACTAAAACTTTCTTCAACCTGTTGTCCTTAACAACTCCTTTCCCTGCAGTATCCTCAACTGCCTTTATGCCTGCTCCTCTAGGCATCTGCATAAATTCCTTCTTTCCCATTAAAATGATTTTGGCTGCCTCCTGTGCTGCAGCATCTGCCTGCAATGGCATTAACTTCATAGTCTTCCCATCTTTCTTGATGGTGTAGGTATTAGCATACCCATCATACAGTACCCTCCTATCAAATTGCCATGGTCTACCCAACAGTAGGTGACAACATTCCATGGGCAAAATATCACACAAAACCCTATCATGATATGCTCCAATCTGAAAATCCACATATGCCTGTTCAGAGACAAAAAGTGATTGACTATCACTCACCCAAGATGCCTTGTAAGGGTGCTGATGTGGAATCCTTTCCAAATTCAGTTTATCCACCATTTCCTGAGATACCATGTTGTCTGTTGAACCAGTATCAATGACAACCTTACATACCTTACCTTTGCTCTTGCATATGGTCTTGAAAAGAGCTCTTCTTTGCATCATATCCTTTGATGCCTGCAAACTAATTCTCCTTAGCATCAATGATTCTCCCTCCTTAGGATATGCATAATAGTCAGGCTCCTTATCTTTTTGATAAGTGTTTGAACTCTGCACACTTTGCTCTACTTTTTCTTCTTGTACAAGTTGTACTCTCTTGTCATTTGTTCTATCATTTCTGGATGATGAACCTTTGTTCTCTGGACATTTGAAAGATGGATGACCAAACTCACCACAGGTGTAACATTTTCCTGAAAATGTAGTAGAACCTCTACCACCTCCAAATCTACCTCTATTACCTTTCCATCCACCTCTGAAATCAGACTGTCCCTGTCCTTTACCAGTGTCTTCTTGACCCTCATTGGTTTGCTTTTGTGTAGGGGCTGCTCCTCTTCCCCTCATATTGTTTCCTCTGCCTCTCATGGACTTATCATGTCCTCTATTCATCTTTTCTTCAATTCTGATTGCCATTTGATAACAATCTTCCACATTCTTAGGGTTAGCTAAAACTAACTCATCCTGTATGTTCAATCTCAAACCAGCCAAGTACCTAGCCACCTTCTCTATCTCATTCTCATGATGACCAGATCTCATACTCAACTTATAAAACTCCTCAGTATATGCCTTCACATCCATTTCCTTCTGCCTTAAAAATTGCAGCTTCTTAAACATCTGAATTTCATAATCCCTTGGCAAGAATTTACCTTTTATCCTTGCTACCATTTTATCCCATGAAGTGATCTTTGACTTCCCTTGTTTCCTTCTCTCAGATTGTACATAATCCCACCAAACCAAAGCATGACCTCCTAACTTGGTCTTTGCAATCTTTACCTTCTGATCCTCAGCAACATCTTCACATTCAAAGTGATTATCTAGTGCAGCAATCCAATCCAGTAACTCATCTTCATTCAAACTTCCAGTATACTTGGAAACATCAACCTTTACCTTAGGTTTATCACTCTGCACTGCTTTTAACAGTTTTGCCAGTCTCTGGTCTTCAGCATCCAGATCTTCAGCTACCTCTTCATACTCTTCAACAGCATCTTCATCTGCTTCAGACTCACTGTCTTCCACTTCCCTCTTTTTGTTCTTTTCCAGGGCTGCGAGCCTGGCTTGAAGTGCTTCAGCAAGCTCCTTCATCTTCCTCATCTCTCTGGCATGTTTCTCCTTCATCTCCTGCAATTCCCTTGCAGTACCACTACCTTTTGGAGGCATT
This sequence comes from Cunninghamia lanceolata, assembly GCA_027924645.1. Taxonomy (NCBI): domain Eukaryota; kingdom Viridiplantae; phylum Streptophyta; class Pinopsida; order Cupressales; family Cupressaceae; genus Cunninghamia; species Cunninghamia lanceolata. The sequence continues at coordinate 2,425,715 of BSBN01001102.1, forward strand.
TTGTCAACCTCTCAATCCACACACAACACACAATCAACTCTACCTCTGCCCTTTCGGTGACAGAATCAACACACAACAGCCCAGACCTTTTGCTGAGCTCTGATACCACTATGATGCAGAGGCATCCACACTATAACCTTAACACACAGCATGGATGTCCGCAACCCATCATCATCATCATCATCATCATATTTCTTGCTAATACTGTCAGCATCATCATATTTACTGTCGCCGACCGATATCCTCCTGCAGACAAGCCTTCGCACTTTCGCCTACCAGCAGCATCATCATATTCGACAGCATCATCATGTTCGGCAAGCGCGAACATCCTCCTGACGTCCACTGTTCATCTCACTGACAACTTCCGTCTTCACTATCTTCAGCATCATGATGTTCAACATCATGTTAATCGGCGGGATGTAAATCATCCGGTTCCTCCCATTTATCCTGATGATGACAAACCTTAACTCCTCACACCGTCCCCTCGATGCTTACGTCACCCCGATATCCTGATGACGATTATCCTGATGACGATGACGTCACCTGCAGCTCCTCAATATCCTGCTGCTCCGCAATATCCTGATGACGTATATCCTGATGATGATGACGTCATATCCTGCTGTTGGCCAAACTTAACTTTTTTCGGCCCGCGATCAACTCGATCTTCTTCTACCTTATGCCGATACGCTCCTCCTCGGCAACTCCTGATGATGATCACCCCGATGCTCATTCACTTCATGCAACCAACCGCATCATGCTCTTCTCCACTTATCCGGATGACGACGCCCGAAGCGACTGCAGGATATTCACCGAAATATCCTGATGATGCCGTTTTGACGAATTTTGAACCTTAGCGGATTTTCACCGTTCTGATCCGCCGAACCTCCAGGGATGACTCGATCCACTTCCAGGGTGATCTTCCAAACTCTATCAGCTCGACCTAGCACATGCCCATGCTAGGGTCCTCAACATCTCGCGACGGCGATCCTGCACACCTGCATGCAAACAAACAAACTAACTCCTAACCTACTGTACATAACCATTCCACCGATCAGAGGAATCAACCGGTGGAATGGATCAGTGAATCCATGAAACCACCCAAACCAGCAAATCGATTACACAAAGGAGATCAAACAGAAAATGAAGACAACAGGATCTCTTATTCGATTTCAAAAGACGCTATTACAATATTCAGTCGCTCTCTCTCTCAGTAAAGCCTGATCGATGATCTCTCTAATACCAACCAATCCTCATGTTTAAATAGGTTTTCCTGTGAGTACTACTGACCCGACTCCAAGCGGCTAGGAAATCTCTCCAGGCGGCTGGGAGATCCAACCGGTCCTACAGCATGACAGCTGTTCTAACAAACTAACTAAAAATAGTAAAACATGATCAGCATGACCTTAGTACAGTCAGCATGACCTTATTACATGCATTGGTCTTATCAGACCTTCTTGAAAACATAAACAAGACTCAAACTAACTAACTGCCTCATGAAGGCCAGCTGTCAGGTAGGTGCTCCTGCACCAGATTTCCCATCCCACTTTGCACTCCCATGGTAGTGGATATCCTCTCTTTTCAATCCCTACTCCTTTTTGTTAGGGTTAGCCGGCAGAAGATATCAATTAAATGCAAATAAAGATTAAACAGAGAAATGGAAATACATAGAATTAATAACAGTGAGAGACAAGTTTTAACGTGGTTCACCCAAACTCGAGCTACATCCACCAAACAGAGAGTCCAATATTATTATCCAGTAAATCAAACCGATTACAACCAACAATCCCTGCAACTCAATACCGTTGCAAATGCTACAATACAATATATCAAAACCCTAACCCTTAGCCGCTTTTATCAAGCTTTTTGTCGGTTACAAAAATAGGGTTTTCTTATGTCGGTCATTAAAAAATAACTCCCAGTGCCTTTATAAAATAATAAAAAATCGTGAGGTTTCGGCCCCTGGACCCCGCAAGGGGCGCTGCCCCTTGACCCCATAGGAATTTGGGGGGAAACCGCGTCGATAAAAGTGGGGAAAATGTAACCTCCGAGTCTGATTAGGCTCCATATAACAACACTTTTCATGCTTTTTCATGTGCAAAACCCTAGATCTTTTCCTACCACATTCCTTGTTGCCTAAGTAGTATTAGACATGTCGATTCACCAATCCTTGCTCTTCTCCATGCCTCTCTCTTTCGGACCCTCAAGATTCATAATGCCCACATACCTAAAAGTAAATTCTCACGTGGCATCCCAAAACCCCAACCTCCTAATGCCGCTACTCCATTCCATTTCTATAGGCCCACAGATTTCGTCTTCCCCACCCACTTGAAATGTGATCTCCTTGAACCCAATTCTATATTCTCCTCAGCATCTTAGTACATAATTTTCTAGACTTCTGGCTCTAGGCCTCTGAGGTGTTTTTCACCATATAGACATTGTTTAGGCATACATTTGAGTAGAACCCCACCGATCAAATAGGAAACCCCTAGTTGTTAAACCTCATACTATATTTTAATAATAAGTTTTTCAACTAGAGTGGTGTCTGATGGCTATTTGCAAGAGGAAGTTAAATAGTCATCTCAATGATCATTTTTAGGTCTTTTTGAAATATAAAAATACTAATACAAAAATACAATCTTCTCTAAGAAAGCATTTTAAGTCTAATCTACGAAAGCATTAAAAACTAAACTAGAAAAGCATGTGGAATCTTACTACAAAAGCATTTAACATTCAGAAAGAAATATATCAATAAATCAGAGTTAACTATAGAAATGAACAGTAAAAACTATATTACTAACTACAGAAATGAACAATTCTTTCACCTATGATTTTCCAGCATGACTTAGAGCAATGAACAAAACAATGAAACAACAAAACTATAGAACCTACTTTAAAACAAAACAACTACATAACCTACAGGTTAGAAACTATTTACTACTACATGACAAACATAGAAGATTGTGTATTACTTTTCAATGAAACAATTCATGAAATTCACATAACATTAAGAAAATGAGCACTTATCTATAGACACAAATCTTCAATCTGAACGAGTTGCAAGCTCCTCGGAGATTCAAACTTGTAGAAATTCAAACTAACATAACATGGAAATTCACAACTTGCAATATAGATAACTAGATTCAGATGACCAGAACTTGTATATATTTTTCTATCTATCCATATCTCAAATTAAAGAAGTCCAATATTATATATTCTCTAAAATAGAATCTAAGAGTAAGCTTATGATCTAGTGTATCGTGGTTGCATGCATTACACCACATCAGAGTTTTTCAACATAAACCATTAATAACATGGTGTTTAGTTTTCAGCAATAACAGAGAAATTAAAATCATTGATGAAATTGACTCCGAGCAAGAGTATTCCAAGTATTTTTGAATCATATCTATCGTTGTGCATTGAAGGAAAAATAAGTACATTGTATCCTAGAGATATAGAGTGGTGTTGAGGCCTTTCCAGAGCTATTTTCTGGGGCATGTGCTCCGATGCTACTATTTCAAAGCAATTCTTCCTTTCCTACACTGTTGTAGGGCCCTATTTATAAAAAATGGATCTTTTTGAAACCACAATAATTAGCTTGGGAGTTCAATTTATCCATAATAGAAAATAGTATTATACATTATTTTTAAATAAATAAATATTAATTCATTATTCCTTGTTTGTGTATTGATGGGTATGGGTATTAAATAGATATACATATTAAATATTTTTAAATATTATATATTCATATAGATTTATTAGGTTCTTTCACATACTTTTTCTCGTTTGTTTGCTTGTTTGCATTCCTTGTTTATGTTAATTTACCCCTTTTGTTTATTTATTTTTCATTTTGTTTCATTTTTATTTCCTTGATTATAGCTTCTTTTCCCTTTCTTTTCATCCCGCTCTATTGCCTTGTGTCTCTTTTAATTCGTTGCTAGTTTTATTTATTATGTTCCTTCATTCCTTTCTTTTTTGTCTTTTTCTTGGTTTTACGATTGGGTTTATAGTTGCTATTTTGCTTCTTTGTAGGGTTGAGAACTTTCCTTTATTTTATTTTTTCCTCCCTTTAGTCTTTCGATTCCCGTGCTACTCCCTCCTCTATTTAGCATGCTGTGTCTACAAATTACCTTACTTTCTCTTCTCTTGCTCTAATTTCTCCTGATGATGGATCATGGAGTATGATCCGAAACGTGTTGAGAGAAAAAACACTAACACAGTTAAATCCTAAAACATTGCTCTCAATCATTATGGACTGTGGAAATTTGATGTCTATCAATTCATCATAGAATCAAATGATATTGACATGACAGGTTCAACAAGCTTTGAAAATGAGGCAATTTGGCTGAAATACGATGAAGTTAATTTTTACCTCATCACTCCCCCCTCCTAAGATCGAGCAAGTCCTCTTGCTCTTTACTGTGAGGACCCTCTTGCTTTGCCTTGCTTCTTTGCTTCTCTCTTTTTGTTATGTTCTTCAAATATTGAACTGTTGTCATTTACTGATCCTACTGAGGGGTCCAATAATCCAGGATCACAAATAAATCCCTTACCCAATTTTACCTTAAGACTCCATCTCTGATATTCTAGTGAAATTCTTCTCTAGTTACGTGTACTGGAGGAGTTGGCTGGAGTAGTAGTGGTGGCCTGAACCTCATTCCAACCCATTTTACTTGTAGCTCTTTTATCAATTTTGCCATTCCCTGTGCTCTCTTGAATGACCATTTAAGATTAGTGGGGGAAATAATTTATCTTCTTTTTAGATAGATGGGTAAAGGGGTATACCTTTCTTCACATGCCACAAAGGCTCTACTAGGTAATTGAGGACTACCAACTTAAAAAGATTCATAACAAAGTCTAAGATTGTCATTATATTGTTGCTTCATTACTTCAAATTTCTTTATTCTTTTGAATTCTTTTCGGAATGCCCTAGGTTTATTGTAATGGTGTCTCATTAGCAGGCGAATGGTCTTTTCTACCTAAAAATATTCCTTGGTCCTATTCTTCTAGTTTATTTGATTCTACAAAGTGGAAATAAATGACCTTAACTATACTTCACCCACAAACAAATTGATGTAAAAATATGTATTCTTCTCAAGCAGTAGATTGTCTATGAAGAATTCACACAATAGATTTTGTTGTTCAGGAGGGGCTATTTTGAATGCTTCCATGAATTCTTTATCATTTGGATAATAGGGAAGATTGTAATGGATCCTTAGTAGCTTCCACCTCAAGGCTTGTATTTAAAAACATACTATACATTCTTGAGGATTTTCTGCATGATAGAAGCAATTCCCCAAATTTACAAGCCTCAGTCTTTGCCTCATACAACTGATCATATTCTCTAAACAACATCACAAGCTCTATTTTCAGCCTACTGTTCTCAGCTCCTGCTTTCCTTAGAAAGTAACAACATGCTATCCATGTCCGCAATAGAATAGGGATATGCACTTTAAGCCATTCCAATTTAGTTGGTTCAGTTTGAACCTCTTTTTCCTCCATAGCTAGTTTTGCTTTAAGTTCTTTGAGTTCTTCTTCCATTTCTACAACTTGGCTCAGAATGTGGCTATCAACTCTTCTTGATCCTTCTTCTGTTTATCTACAAATGTTGCTAAGAAATTTACAAAATTGTTTGTTAAATATTTAATCTATTTATTTTTATTTAACAAATTACCATGTAGTTTTGTATTTTCTACTATTTTCCCCAATGACTGATTCATATGCTCCTATAGACATCCAACTTCCTCATTTTTTTCTTGAAGTAATGTTTTCAACTCCTGAATCTCTTGTTTATGCTTTAAAATTGTTTGTTCTTGTTGTATAATGATCTGCCTTTGTTGTAGAATAATTTGGTCATTATGAGAGATAGTGTGTTCAAGTTGCACAATTTTCTATTTCTATAACATTCTGCTCTTCCTTGTCTAGAGATTGGTGTATTTTCAGAGATGGGTGTTCCTCCAGAAGGGTCCTAGTATCAAGCAACTAATGCAATTCTAGGATAATTTGTGTTTCTTTCAAAAATGTATGCTCTGCTTCTTCTTTTGGAATAAGGATTTCCTTATAGTTTTGATGAGATTCTGTTATGACTTCAGGGGTACCTCCCTGAATGAGGGAAGTGTCACTTGAGAAGGTTCCTTCTTCTACAAGAGTTTCCTGAGTTCCTATATCTTGAGTTTTCCTCATTGATTCATCCATCACAATGTCCTCTAAAAGTCTCTGCTCAGTTCGTACATGAGCTTCCATTATAGTTCTTTTGACCACAGTTTCTTCTACAAGCATCTGCCCTACTTCCATGGGCAGTCCTTTAGTTTCCATTATATCTCTCGAAGGAGAGATTGATGCTTGTGGTGATGCCTCCACTGGATTTTCTTTAATTGTTGAGGCTTATGTTGCAGTAGAATGTTTATTTTGCGTATTTCTTTTTTGAGTTGGTGTGTGATCAAAAACATTAGTGAAACTAGTATCCATAGCCAAGCGTTTACTTCTTCGGAGGGGAGGTCTTTGCAATTTGCATTTTGACCTTTGCCTCCTAGTAACCGATGGCTCTGTTTCCCTCTCTTCATTAGAAACAATAATTTCAATTTGTTCTTGCTCTTTTGGAGCCTCCTTTGGTGGCTCTTGAGCTTCCAGTGGTACCTTTAAAGATTGAGAAGGGTGTGGCTCTGAAACCTTCTATTCTCTGGGAGAATCTTGGGTCTCCATGTTTCTTTGTTCTGCTTGGGGTTCTGTAGGCTTCAGAATCTCCTATTCTTGCTAAGATTCCAAAGAAACTCCTTCCAAAGCTATGGTTACCACACCGGAGGGTTCCCCTGTTTCTAAATTCTGTTCAGGCTTCTGGTTTCCAAATTTATGAAGGAATCTATTTTATTTCTTATATGTTTTATGGAATTTCAAGATTTGGTGTTACATATCATAGTAATTAAACCATGACGTTTTAGGGCCCGCCAGTCCCTATTTTGTATTTCTCTATCATGTTTTCCAAAGAATGAAATAAATAAGTAGGAAGGTTTATTTTTAGTTCAGACATTGTTGACCCATGGCGCAGATGGCTCAACATAAAAATTTTTGGTCCAACTACTATGCCATATTGGCCCTCACAGGTGATGAATTTCATCACCTAGGCCACTACGGTCCTCTAGGGTTCAATTAGAGTTTTTCAGTTGATTCCTTTGTTTTCACCCTTTTTCCCTACTACCATTTGGGTAAGAGGTTCCCCTTCCTGAACAAAATTGCTAATCATCTCTTGATAAGTGGAGTATCTTTCCTAAAACAAATCTATTCCTTCCTCTAGAATACCAATAATTTGGGAAATAATTTGAATACTAACCTTAATTTTCTTGCCTTGTACAATTGCATGGTTGTCAACAAAGTTTTGCATGAATTCTTCCATCAATTCTATGTAATGTCCCTCAAACTTCTTTAGAAAATCTAGCCACCCTGCTGCTTCAAATATCTCTGGAACACCCTAAATTGCTAGTAACTTTTCAACCAAATTTGGCTATGCTTTTCTCTTCACTCCCATAATGGTTGATTAATGAGCTAGGGGAGGACTAGTAACTTGAATGGCAGTGAGAAATTATTTTAACAAATTAGTTAAGTTACAGGTGTGAAAACTCTTGAGTTATGACAGAGAAATGAAATGGATTTTAAAATAGGATAGAAATTGAATGATTTTTCAGACACCTTGCATTAATTACCTCATACTCTTCCGTAATGATTTTCTTGCATGCTTTATCACATCATCAGCGTATCTGCCAGTTAAAGTAAGTGACATTATGAGCTTATAATTAGGAAGGAGGTGAAGTCATTCCAATTCATTGATTCATACGATATAATCATTACTTATCTAAAAACATAATGTACATACCTTTTTTTCTCTCTGACGTCATTGAAACTCTCGAGCTACTAGATATGTGGCATGTTGTGGTGTGTGTATATGAGGCTATACTTTGATGAAATTAGTGCATACATGACATTTTGTGTCATGATGGTGGCATGAAGTGTAATGAACACTTATTAAATGGTGGTGAGAATAAATGCAATGAAGGTGATTTATTTGATGGTGATGGCATGAACTTTGAAGGCATTTAGTCTAAAATGACTTTTCAATGAAGCTATATTTATTATGTGCCACTCCAAAAATGTAAATCATTATCGGATCAACAGGAGTGAGGTTCTAGAGCATTGTTGGAAGGATTCTTCTAGAACATGAAAAAATGTTCTAGAGTATCATTGGAAGGATGCTTCCAGAGACAAACAAAAGTTTCAGAGCATCATTGGAAGGATGCTTCTGGAGATGAATAAAGATTTCAAAGCATTGTTGGAAGGATGCTTCCAGAGCATGAACAAAGGTTCCAGAGCATTGTTGAAAGGATGCTTTTGGAGCATGAACAAAAGTGTTAGAGCATCATTGGAAGGATACTTCCAGAGCATGAACTAAGGTTCCAGAGCATAGTTGCAAGGATGCTTTCAGAGATGAACAAAAGTTCTGGAGCATCGTTGGAAGGATGCTTTCAGAGAACAAACAAAGGTTCTAGAGCATCGTTTAAAGGATGCTTCCAGAGAATGAACAAAGATTCCAAAGCATCATTGAAAGGATGCTCCCAAAACAAGCAAAATTAACAAAGGTTTTGAAGCATCGTTGAAAGGATGCTTCCGGAGACAAATAAAAGTTCCAGAGCATCGTTGGAAGGATGCTCCAGGAACAAGGAACATGAATAAAGGTTCTAGAGTTCATTGTTGAAAGGATTCTTCAGGAACAAGGGACATGAACAAAGGTTTTGAAGCATCGTTAAAATGATGCTTCCAGAGCATGACTAAAGGTTTGGAAGCATCGTTGAAAGGATGCTTCCGAAGCACGAATAAAGGTTCTAGAGCATGATTGGAAGGATGCTTTTGGAGCATGAACAAAGGTTTTAGAGCATCATTGAAAGGATGCTCCAAGAATAAGGAGCACAAACAAAGGTTCCAGAGCATCGTTGAAAGGATGCTTTTGGAGCACGAACAAAGGTTCTGAAGCATCGTTGGAAGGATGCTTCCAAAGTACGAACAAAGGTTACAGAGAATCATTGAAAGGATGCTTTTGGAGCACAAACTCTACAAAGATACAAACAACTTCTGGAGCACTATTAGAAGGGTGCTTTCGAGGAAAAACTGCACAAAAACAACTTCCAGAGCACTATTAAAAGGTGCTTTTGGAGAAAAACTGCATAATTACAAAATAACTTCTAAAACAAACATGAAGATTTACAGAGGTACAGTAAAAATAAATGAAATTTGATTTTATTATTTTTTTAAGAAGCAAAGTACCTACCTCAATTTTTTGTGCAATGGAAGACTTCCCTTACACAACAAATGTCTGCCTGTGTTTCGACCATCCTTATAAATTCCTCCTTGTTAACTAGTTTATGATAAAAACATAGTCTGTGACCATTTACCAGAAGTGTCCTCATGTCTCCATTTGTTGGCTTTAGTCATACAACTCCATTACTAAACACTTCCTTCACTTCATATGGCCCCAACCAATGTGTCTAGAGCTTCCCTTTGTGATCCTTATAGCATGAGTCGAATAGCAGTGCTCAATCCCCATTGTTAAATTTCCTATCCTTGATATGTCTATCATGCCATACTTTCCTCTACTGCTACACTAGTTTGGTTTATTGTAAGGCTTCTAGACAAAGTTCATCTTGCTCATTGAGTTGAAGAACTCATTCTATCTGGGCTCTATTAAGATCTAATTCCACTTCCATAGTTGTCCTTAAATTTTGAAGTTTAAATTCAATAGGGAGAATGGGTTTCTTACCAAAAACTAATTCATAGGGTGTGAAGCTTGTGGTTGATTTTCACCTAGTATTATATGCCCACATTGCTTCATGTAATTTTCTGGTCCAATCTTTCTAACCTGATGACACTGTTTTGGTAAGTATATTTTCTAGCTCCTTATGGTTACTTCAACCCGACCATTTGCCTGAGGGTGATATGGTGACGAATTTTAGTGACTCACTTTGAAATGGTCAATGAAGGTTAGAAGGACTTTGGACATAAATTGGGGTCCTTGATCTATCACAATGGATCTGGGTGCTCCAAACTTGAGGAATATTCTAATGTAGAGGAAATTTGTAACTTGTTCCTCTCTGGCTACTTTTAATGCCTCAACTTCTACCCTTTTGATGAGGTAATCAATACATACAAGGATGTACACCCATCCTTGAGAAGGTGGGTCTATGGGTCCTATGAAGTCCAACCCCACTTTTCAAATGGTTCTAGGATAACCTGTGGATGAAGAGGCATTTGACATAATGTTGTGGGTCTTCCCACTCTCTAACATTTATCACAATGTCAGACATATCTTTTAACATCCTTATGCATGGAATGCCAATAGTACCTAGTTTTATGAGATGTTCTCTTTGCTGAATAATGTCCTTTTGAAGGATCGTCATGACAAGCACATATGATGCTATAAGTCTCTTCTGGTCTTACACATCTGCACAAAACTAGATCAGACCTACATTTGAATAATAGACCATTTACCCATTTAAAATGCACACTTTCTCGGACAAGCCGCCTCCTCCTTTTTACGGTAAATTTTGGGCAGAATTTCATGGTAGCCAAATAATTAGCCACATCTGCAAACCAAGGTCTTTGAGAAGATTTTGCAAACAATTATTCATCTAGGAATTCATATCACTGGTTTACATTCTTCATCATTTTGATGTATTTTGGACAGAAAGTCAGCCACCACATTAAATTTTCTAGGTTTATCTATGATGGTTACATTGAATTCCTAGAGCAGCAACAACCATCTAATGATTCTTCCACTAACAGTAGGTTTATTCATTAAATATTTGATTGCTAAGTGATTTGTATAGTGGCAAAATTTATTGATAACACACACAACAACCATAAATTCTCTCTCAGTTATGGTGTAATTTCTTTCTGTAGGAGTTAAATTCTTGCTAACAAAATAGATAGCATATTTCCCTCCAGTTTCATCCTCTTGTCCTAAAACTACACCAATAGCATCATTTGAGGCATCCGCATAAATATAGAATGACAAGTTCCAGTTGGGCCTGCGTAACACTGGTGTGGTTGTAAGTTTTTTCTTAATGGTTTCAAATGAAGTTTGGCATTCTAAAGTCCAAGAGAACTCAACGTCATTTGAAGTAGGAAAACATAGGGGTTGTAATTTTTCTAAAATTTTCAATGAATCTTTGATAATAGCCCACATGTCCCAGAAAACTATGAACATCTATTTGGGTTTTTGGGGGTTTTAGTTTTGTAATACCTCAATTTTCTTGGGATCAACTTGAATACCTTCTACAAAGATGTGGTGTCCTAACACAATCCCTTGTTCCACCATTATCAGGCATTTTTGTGGCTCAAGGAGAGTTGGTGTTCTTCACACCGTTGGAGAAATTTGTCCAAGTTTTGAAGTGCTTCCTCATAGGTGGCTCCATACACTGTGAATTCATCCATATAGACTTCCACACAATCATTTACAAGTTTAGTGAAGATGGCTAGAACCACTCCCTGAAAAGTAGCTGGAACATTGTACAACCCAAAGGGAAGGAATCAATATGAAAAGGTTCCCCATGGACAGGTGAAAGTAGTTTTATCTTTATCTTCAACAATGACTTGTATTTGATTGTAGCCGCTAAACCCATCTAAGAATGAGAAATATTTTCTACCAGCGAAATTCAAGAACTTGGTTTATGAATGGTAGGGGAAATAATCTATGTATGTTGCCTTATTGAGTTCTTTATAATACACACACACACTCTCCATTTCCCTCCTTTCTTAGGCACAACCACAAGAGGTGAAACCCATTTACTGTTAGAGATGGGATAAACAAATCCTACGTGTAGGAGTTTTTCAATTTTAGTTTTAACATCTCTGAGTGTTGGATTAAATCTATGTTTTGGTTGGCAGACTGGTCAGACATCTTCAATATAATGTGATGAGTACAAACTCTTGGATGAATCCCCCTCATATCTGTGTAATCCCAAGAAAAATCCTTGAATTGGTTCACCAGAACATCAAATAATTTGAGTTCCTAATGTTCTGTGAGCCAACTATTAATGTTGAGGGTTTTTCTAGGTAATATCATGATTGATTTAGTCCCTAGACAATTGGAGGAGACCATATAAGTTTCACTCAACGAAGTGTTGAGGGGGCAACTATCAGGTTACATCACGTGGAAATTAGTTACGTCCTTGAAAAAGATATTAGTTCGTGGAATCAAGTTGGCCAACAAATGGTGGAATGCTATAAGAAAGTCTTCCTTTTTATTTTGTGCAAATTATACTATACTAGTTTGGATAATACTCTCAAGGGTTCCATTCATTTCCAAGTTTCCTTCATAGTTTGGGTCTATTTCACAGTCACTTTCATTGTTTATGTCTGGATTGCTATCACATTCCCACTCATTTTCCAACTCGTCACCATGTTGTTTGATTACTACCATTGCCAATGAGGCTAAATTTTTGTGTTTATTATATTGGTTTAGTTCATCCACCCAAACCTTATGACTTTTGTTTGTAGATGGTCAAACATGAGGGTATAGTGACAATTGTTTACTATTAATTCCATTTTAAATGGTCATTCCTCTAGATCTACATCTATCTAGGTTGCAACGGTAGCTAGCCAGGGTCTCCCTAGTATCAATGGGTAGCTGTCCTTAGGGGTTTGCGATTGGATTACTTGAAAGTATATGATATATTATGTAACATGCCTAGGGTTTTTAGCTCATTGTTACAATCATATGAAAAAGAATGTTGGTTTTAAACTTCAGCAAAGTTTCCATGGACATCTTATTGCTATTGGCCTCATATGAGAACCAAAAAATTACTTCAAAGCTTGTGAATACCATAGTAAAGGTAAGCGATAAACATGAGTCATAGTTGACTGTTTCATAACAATTCAAATGTACCTATAACAACTAAGTCACTAACTCTAAATATAGATTCCTATGTGAAGTTCATGTTTAGTCCTCTCATTTTATCTTCTCTATTCTCTAGATTGTTCGCTTAGATTCTCCTTGTCACCTTTTGTTCTCCTCTATGTGCTTATTCTCTCTCGATAGTCACACTAAACACATTTTGTCCATGCATCCCTACCTACAGGGATAACTACTTAACTTACTCCACAAAATCTCCACCAAAAAAGGTGCATGCTCAATCGTGGAGAGCTTAGTTTGAAAAGCTCACTTCAATCATTATCTGCACTTCTCCACTCTCTCCACATTTCATGGAGTGTGGATTCGTGCCCACTTAAATGAATGAAATGGTTACGACATAAGAATCTTAGCACAACATGAGGAGGACTTAAGATTATATCGCACAATTATCACTTATACATCATATATGTGATAATAGACAAATAATAAAATAACCTATATTAACACCATAATAGGACTACCATAAGTATGGTGCTAGCATTAATCTTGCAACAAAATTCGAGTATGAGATTGAGGCTTTCTCCCCCTTCATAATCTTATATTGGCGTTAGTATAATTAAATCGATACTCATGGAAAATTATATATATTAGGAATTTTTGACAAATGAAATGATTAAACTCTAATCATCAATAATGTTCCCTGAACATTTCTCAACCAAATCAAACAAAGTTTGACGTCGAAAAACCTTTCCTAACAACAAATCAACAATGGTCGAGTTGAAATCAACTTAAACGAGTTAACTTATTACATACCCTGTCTCGAGAAGGTTCACAGAATATACAACTTGGAACTTGAATGGCGAACCTATCTCTTCCCAAACATATATTCCCTTTTCTCTAATGATGCTCTCCTTCCTTTCTTGGAGGTGGAAATCTATTTCCTGGTTACACTCACAGTCACACAAACTATGATTAGTGTATCATTAGTAAATCTTTATACATCATAATTAAATAATCTCAATATCATTTTATCTCATGTCAAATTCTATGCATTAATCATAATTCATAAAATCAATGATGTATCCTCACATTTTCATAAACATCAAATCATTAGTCCATGATAACTTACCCACTAATTGCTTGAAAGTAAAAGTAAAGCATAATCAAAATTTGGGGATGTAACATATTCCCAGTTTTCAACCATAACTAGGATATTTACTAGGATTCCTTTAGGGACAACAATGGATTGATCTTCCATTTGCAAAATGGTAATTATAGGCTGCAAATTTGTTAATGCCAACATCTCCATGACTTCTACAGTCATAACATTAATTGCAGCCCCTAGATCAACAAGTGCATTGGGAATTTCTACTCCATTAATTGATATAGTTATTATAGGGCTACCAGGGTCACCATACTTTGTCCGAAGAAATTCTCCTAAAAGGAGGTTAGCTAGATAACCATCAATTTTTAAAGGATTGATTTGTTTCTTCTTTCTCCTTGGTGTCTTTATACATAGTTGTTTAACTAGTTAATTCAATTCTAGGATCTCATTGATGGCTTGCAACAATGGAATTTTAATATTTAGTCATTTAATTTCCTGAATCAGGTGGCTTTCATTTGGCATCATTGGTTCCAAAGGAACTTTTGGGGCTACCTCTCGGAGCCACTCCAGAAAAGGGGCTTGTTTTAAAACATGGCGACTTTCCCTAATTTTATGATCAACTTTCCAAGATAGATCAAAGTGTGGCTTAATATTATTCTTCGTGAAAGAATCCAGAGAGTTGTTGGACTTTTCCAGAGATACTTTGGAAGATGACTCGAGGGCTTCAAAACTAGAATCCAAAAGGTTGGCGATGGATACTTATAGAGTGACTTCATCTCAGACAACTCCAGAAGGTTACTGGGAGTTTTTTTGTTTGATAATATTTCATGTGGGTCCACTATGGGCTTCTTGTTATCCTTTTTAACCCGATTGTTCGTATTATCTGAAAACGCCTCTTCCCCACCTTTTGTAATTTTGACTATAGTAGGCTAGTGTGGTTGATGAAGTGTTTTTCTTGACCATAGTTGCACATTTCCACAATGTATAGCATGATCCCAACCAGATTTTCTTGCTCAGTAGAGTACATAAGAGCAACTTGGTGATTATTCTTTTGATTTGCAACTAGATGGGCTAGTAGCTAAGGTTGGTTAACTTGGTAAGGTTGATGTTGATTTTGTGGGGGTGGTAGGAGGTTTTGTTTTTTATTATGCATGTGACAAGGTCCTTGGTAGAACTGGTTAAAGGGACATGTTCTTGAATAGTTTCTACATAGAGCAGAAATTTCAGGGAGACTTAGTTTAGCTACGTCTCCTTGTGCCATCAGATCCGAGGCTTGTCTTGCGTCCTCATCATGACCTTTCAAGAACAAGGTTTTAATCAATCTAGGAGTCATGATCTCCTCACATCATTTTAGAACAAAGAGAAATCTATTCATAAAATCCTCAAGACTTTCATCTTCTTTTTGTTTCATACGAAACAACTCTTCCTTCCTATCACTGACCCTACAATAGTCTTGGTATTTGTCCAAAAACATGGTTTAAATTTCCTACCAAGAGTCAATTGATCATGTAGCTAAACCCATGAACCATCTCATAGATGAATCCCTAAGTGTGGAAGGAAACAAATTCAATTTTTGGTTATCATTTTTGTAGTCATAGGTTTGACAAAGAACCTTAAACTTGAAAAGAAACTGGTCTGGATCTTCTGAAGCCAGACCTCTAAAGGTGGGTAGGACAGAAGGGGAAATATTTTTCAAAGGAGCCTCTTCATACCAATTCAAGTTTATGGGATAGGTAAATGTGTGTTCTACCCATATTCTTCCCCCATTGTTACCATTATTATCATGGTTAGTATTATTGTCTGCCATGGTTCCTACTAAAGTGTTTCGCACTCTGTAGGAAATTTTGATAGTACTTTGTGAAACCTTAGGTAGGTCTTGATTGACTAGTTGATAATGATAAATTTCAACTAAGGCTTCTATCCCCTCAAGTTTGTTGCTTGGTGTTTCACGTTGGGGGGTTTTCGCTACAAATCTTCCTTGAGGACCCTTTTTTCTAACCATGTAGAAGGAGTTGACAATATTTTTGGACCACTATTTTGAGTTATTTAACTAGTTGAACCTAATAACACCTTGAACAATGAACAATTGTCCCCAACAATGGTGCCAAAAAGTCATGGGTCATTGTTAAACATTGTACTTTATTTTAACAATCAGTTTGTCAACCAAGGTGGTCTCTGATGGCTATTTGCAAGAGGAAGTTAAATACTCATCTTAGTGATTATTTTTAGGCCTTTTTGAAATAAAACAAATGTTGATACATAAATAAAATCTTAGCTAAGAAAGCATTTAAAGTCTAATCTATGAAAGCATTGAGAACTAAACTAGAAAAGCATGTGAAATCTTACTACAAAAGCATTTAATATTTAGAAAGAAATATATCAATAAAATGGAGTTAACTATGGAAATGAACAGTAACAACTATATTACTAACTACAAAAATGAACAATTCTTTCACCTATGATTTTTTTCAGCATGACTTAAAACAATGAACAAGATAATGGAACAATAAAACTACAAAACCTACTTTAAAACAAAACAACAAATATGAAACTTGCAGGTTAGAAATTGTTTACTACCACATGACAACCACAAAAGATTGCTTATTACTTTTCAATGAGACAATTCATGAAATTCATAGAACATTAAGAAAATGAACACTTATATATAGACACAAATATTCAATCCGAATGAGTGGCCATCTCCTTGGAGAATCAAACTTGTATAAATTCAAACTAACATAACATGGAAATTCATAGCTTGCAACATAGATAACTAGATTCAAATTACCAGAACTTGTTTGTATATATTTTTCTATCTGTCCATATCTCAAATTAAAGAAGTGTAGTATTATATATTCTCCAAAACAGAATATAAGAGTAAGCCTATGATCTAGTGTATCATGGCTACATGCATTATGCCACATCAGAGTTTTTCAACATAAACCATTAATAACATGGTGTTCAATTTTCAGCAATAATAGAGAAATTAAAAACATTGATGAAATTGACTATGAGCAAGTGTCTTCTGATTATTTATGAATCATATCTATCACTATGCATTGGAGGAAAAATAGGTACATTGTATCTTAAAGATATAGAGTGGTGTTGAGGCCTTTCCGGAGCTATTTTTTGGGGCATGTGTTCCAACAATACTATTTCAGAGCAATTTTTCCTTCACAGGTTCTTCCTTTTCGGCGCTGTTGTAGGGCCCTATTTATAAAAAATGAATCTTTTTGAAACCACAATCATTAGCTTAGGAGTTCAATTCATCCAGAGTAGAAGATAAAGTATTATATATTATTTTTAAATAAATAAATAATAATTCATCATAAAATCAAATGATATTGGCATGATAGGTTCAACAAGCTATGAAAAGGAGGCAATTTGGCTAAAATATGATGAGGTTAATTTTTACCTCATCACCACCTACCTCCTTACATGACCTAGGACACCATTAATGGCCTCGAATAGACATGATAGAATAAGGGATGGATTTCAAATCCTTCTTAACACTTGTGGGCCCCTCAAGGGCATGGTTCTAGTACAAATGGACATGACTGCATTATGTGGCCATGTGAAGATGATGCAAGCAAACATGGGTGACCTACAATTTTTTTGACGACTTTGGAAATCACACCCAATTTGCACAATTAGGTTGAAAGGATATATATGCATGCTTGAAAGATGAAAAAGGTTGTTGTTGGTCAACCAACAAGCTTTGAGCAATGCCCTACTACATAGGTGTTCTACATTGTTGATCAAGCATAATCTACGGTATCAATTGAAGGTGCAAGTTTTGTTTCTCATGTCAATTGGATGTTGTAAGTCAAGGAAAGTTATCAAGGTTAGGGTTTTCTTCATGACACAAGTGTCTCCATGATTGTTAGGGTTTTTCAGGGGATGGGTATGCTATATTTATTCTTGAGGCCACACTTGTTGGTCTCTTATTGTAATAGTTGGTTAATTCACGCAAGAATTTTAAAATATATCGAAGTGTATTTGGTGTAGTGTTTTAATTGCAATATATGGGTTTAATTTGTTTAGTCTTAGATTATTAAGTAAAATTTGTCATGAAGGCTCTTGGTTATATAAAGGAATGTCTTTGTTTGATCACAAAGCCTAGCTTATGGTTCATGAATGCACTCTTGATTTCTATGTTTGTTTGTACATGTCTTTGTATGAGAAGCTTGAAACTTGACTTTTTTGCCCAATATGATCAAGGCACTGATTTGTTGTTGTTTGTCCACTACCATCACAATCTCTACACTCATAAACTTTCTATCATTGTAGTTTTAGTGCATGTTATGTTTTGCACTCTCTCATGACTCTATGATGATTACCCTTGATGAATCTTGTGAGCTACTAATTGGTCAAATCTTGTGAGTCATGTGAGAGTGATTCTTAAGTGCATATGCAATATGAAATGTTAAGGGGATTCATCTTAAGTGGTATAACTCATTTTACATCCTTGGTACATATGTAATCTAGTGTTCAATCTGCTTTACATGAGGTCTTTTGGGTCTTCTCATGATTTCCATTAGGGGGTGGTTGGTTAAGAGTTAGGTTTTACATCTTCTATATCTTGTTGATACCTCGAGTGAATACCCCCCCTAGGTTTTTTAGTCTAAAGAAGAAGAGGATTTTCCCTTATCCTATAAATTGGTCCAAAAACTTCCTCCCTTTGTTGATGTGTCATTCTCTCTACTTGAGATACCTTGTTCCCATTGTCTCATTTTGAGCAATGGTGCTAGAGGAGAGGGCTTGCATTTTTTAGCACCAATAGGAACCACTCTTAATGAAATGACTCGCAAAATCCTAGTTTAGAACATTTACCCATCAACACTTGGATTGCCACGTGTCGCTCCATCAAAATTTAGTTTCAGAAAACCTTTGAAGGAAGGGGACCATTTAACCACATTGATGATCTCTAGTACCCTTAGAATCCATTACCCCATCAATAGGAAAAGGGAAAAATAATTATGTAACATGAAATGTGAATTTTGAAAATAATAATCTTCGATATATTTAGGACATGGTAGGAGAGAATTGAGAATAGATCCTTCCAAAGTAGAAGTTATAATGAATTCCCACAATAAAGAGCATTACTGAAATTAAGAGTTTTTTAGGGGTTACACAATATATGAGGAAATTTTTTCCTTCCTTTTTCTTCAATGCCTCACCTTTACACCAAATTTCAACTATGGGAAGGAGTTTTCATTGGGGTAGAGAATATGATGAATCTTTTGGAACATTAAAATATAAAATTAGTCAAGCTCCTATGGTTTCTCTTTTTAACTTGCAACAACCTTTTGAGGTAGAGACTGATGTTAATGAATATAATATGGGTGTCATCTTGCTTTAGGGTTTTAATGTATTTGTGATCATTCAAATGCTTTTACTTTAATAGTTAGAAGATATACTATTTATGATAGATAATTATGAGTTAGTTCAAGCTATTAACGAGTGGAAGCACTGCTAATTTAACAAATAAAATATTGTGTATACTGATCATCATGCTCTATAATGCCTACAAGTACAAAAAGTTTACAAGAAATAAAACACTATAAATGGATGGGGTTCTTACAACAATTTCATTCATTGATAAAAATATATAAAAGGAAACACCAATGTTGTGGCAACTATGCTATCTAGACTATCTATTTCTAAACCAATTTAAGTTATGGCCACAATTACACACTTGGAGCCTTATAATAGAGGCTTATACAAAATAATATGAAGTAGACTTTGGGAAGAAGTTCAAAGAGTTTTAAGATTTAAATATTGTAAAAAATGATGAAAAATTCTATTATTTTATAAGGTAGGAAAATTATGTGTGCCAAAAACACATCCTTCTTCTCAAGAGTGAGGCACATAGCTTCAAAATGTCAGGTCTTTGCAATGTTGGAAAATAATGGCTCATTTACAAAGGTATGTGTTTTGGCCCAAAATGTAATAGGAAATAGTGAGATTTGTTAGAGGTTACAAATTGTGTTGTACTAGAAAATCTCAAGTTACAAGAAAGGAAGGAATGCATTTGCCACTTCATATTCCCACAAGGCCATGGGAAAGAATTTCTATGGACTTTTTAAGTGATTACACATGAATAGACATGGACATGATTATTTATCGTGGTAGTTGATAGATTTAGTAAAATATGCATACTAACTACAAGCAAAAGGAACATCATAGGGAAATAAGCTACTATAATGTTCTTTGCCAACGTATGGATGCTTTTTGTCTTCTGAAGTCCATTATTTTAGATAGAGATACAAGATTTTTTGGTAAAATTTGGTCCACTTTGTGGAACACAATGGATACAAATCTTAAAAAGTGTATTTCCTTCACACACAAATAAATGGTCAAATAGAGGTGGGCAATAAGAGCTTGGTTCAACTTGTAAGGGGATATAATAATAAGTTGTCTAGAACTTGGGATGAGTCACTTCTTTACACTCTTATAACAAGGCAATCCATTCTTTTACAAGTTAGCCAATTGTTGAGAAATTCTTAAGGTATTTTACTTCAAGTCCACTTGATGTAGCTTTGGAATAACAATAAGAGAAAGCAAGACAAGATTTGGAGTTGGATAGAGTATTAAAATTTGTTGAGAGAATTAGGCAAACCCAACTCAAGGTTTAAAAATAATTCAAAAAGGCTCAATATGTACAAAGAAAGACATGAGCAACATAATAAGGAGTACAAACTTAAATTAGGAGATAAAGTTTGGTTCTCCTTAGGTAAGAAAAGACTATAGGAATGAGCCAAGAAAATTTAGTCAATTGGATATGGACCTTTCACTATTTTGGAGGCCATGGAGGGAAATAATTTTAAAATTGATTTGCCCCCTTTCATGAAGATGCATTTAGTTGTAAATTGTGAATATTTATAGATTTATGATCCTTCCATGTTAGATGAGTAAGAAGAACATGTGCTTCCCTTTTCAGAAGTTGTGGGTGTGAATGGGATGGCCATACTCACAAAGAATGTATTTTTGCAAACAAAGACAAGGGTAACCAGAAATAAAATCCAAGAGTCTTGGAAAGTGGGAATTAAAGATCAAAAAGAAAGCCAAGCCAAGTGGAATTCTAAAGAAGGGAGAAATATTCCCCACTTAGTGTTTCATTAAGCTTTTGTGGGACCCAAATCTCTCTAAGAAGGGAGGTATTATCCATAACAATCAAAAAAATTAAACATGAATAGTATGGTGCATTCGAGAATCAAATAGGAAAAGAAATAGATTGATAGAAAATAAAAACTACAAAGCAAACAATAATGTTTATGAATCTCAAGGTTGAAATTATTCTTATGAAGATGATCTCATGTAGAGATTGAATCCACATCTGTTGGGACAAACCTATTACACATAAATGACCCTTGATTGTTGAAAACTCATAAATGAAATGGAATGACATCCTTTTTACTTCCTGCTTCTAGGGGGTTCTCCTTGGGCTTGTGGGAATTCTTTAGCATCAACAACAACTATATATAGAGGTGGAGAGTGTTAGATTTTGATATATATGAGGAAAGATTTGAGTTTTGTAATTGAGAGAAATTAAAGAATTTAATTGTTCTTAGTTTGTAGGGGATACACAAAGTATTAGGGAACAACCATTGTTGTAGCTATGTATTTGTCCTTTCATTATTTCCATAAAAGGTAGACAAACATTTACCACTACCAAAGTTGGTTTTTCCATTCACGGGGTTCTAGAATAGAATCTTTAGTTATTTATATTGATTCAATTAGTTTGCAACATATTTATTTTTTATTTTTCTACAAGCATTCATGCCTCTTTAAAATACTATCATTTGTTGGAGCAAGTAGAATAGTAGAAATAATTTTGTGATTCTTAAATTCTATTAAGTTGAGAGTTTATAGATCTCTCATTGGACTTGACTTAGTTATGACTTTGAGATGGAAGGGACAATTGGATGCCATAACACAAGGTATAGGACATCCATCAGTCAATAGGTCTAGTCTATTACATATGTGATATGACTAATGAAGTATATATAATATCAATGGAGACTGACTAATAACCCTATGTGTCGCTTATTGGAGTGGTTTGGTTCAGCAGGCATATTTCAGGATGGGGCCTTATGCATAATCTAATTCTAGGATGGGGGATAGGTTGGAGCGAACAAGGATTGATACAATATTCTCCTTCTTCCTCTCTGATACAATATTTTGATCAATATAGTGACTAAATGAACCATTCTTTCCATGAACCCCTATAAAGTTAATTGGGCCATGTATGCAGGAAATTTTACATCATTTGCAAATTCAAACAACGAAACCTACAAACCTTCAAGAAATATAATCTCAATGATCAAAAAGACATGCAAATTAAACACAAACCACCTAGATGATGTGATTCCTTGGTTTTCATTGTGGATTGTTGGTTGCTTGTGTTTCATAGCACAACGATGATAGAGATTTGATGGATGAGTGTAGATGGATTGATGGAAGAAGATAGCTAGGTGATGGATGAGGCAAGAATTTTGGCAAAATGACGGTGCTTAGAAAATTCAACCATTCCAAATGGATTGAAAATTGGGTTTAAATAGACAAATATGAGACAGTGGAAAGATAAAGTTTCCATTTCACAAGTGATGATTGAATTGGAAAGTTGCATTGTGCAACTTGGGAAAAGAAATAGAAAGTGGAAGAGTTCACTTGAGAGGGAAATAGTAGGTGAGAGAAATGAGTGGAGATGAAAATGGAAGGAGGAAGAGATAACTCAAGAGGTAATTAGAGATGGAATTGGTAAGTTACTTTAATTAATTAAAATAAAAATTTAATTAATTAAGTGGCATGATTGATTAAATAAATAATTATTATTATTTATTTAATCATAGAAGAAAAGGAATTAAATAAATAAATAAAATTTATTTATTTAATGATAAGAGGGATGTGGTTAAATTAAATAAATGTTATATTTATTTAATTTATTAGAGGAAGACGTTAGGTTACGATGGCGAAGGGAATCTAGAGCAAAGATGTTACAAGATGCCTAACTGATGTAGCTTATATTAGGGACTAATATTTTCACATACTTAGGATCATACTCTTGATAGACCTCTCAGGTTGCTTGAATGGAAGTATGAGGCTCTCGGATGAGTTCTTGGTCAACAACATGAGAGGGCAATGAGCTCACAGGAAGAAAATTTTCAATATGCTCAAGGGGTTGTGGACCACAAGGTAGAGTTGGAGAAGTGGACATGGCATTAAAAGGTTCTTTGGTAGGCTCGTCGATGGGTGCCTGACATGGGGATTGTTTATTCCTTGCTAGTAGTCCTTGAATCACATCCTTTTTAGGTGGAGGGTTGATGGAAGCTGAAGGCTCATGATTGGGATTAGGTGGAAGACTAATTGGATTAGGGCTTGTGAGATGGATAGTGGGATTAGATGGGGTAGGACTTGGGCTAGATGGAAGGATACGGGGATTAGATGGATCGGTTTTATCTAACCCAATCTTACCACAATCTTCTAGGTTCTTGATCAATCTTTTAAATTGTGTACAAGTGGATATGAGATGGCCCTTACACCTATGGTATGCACAATATTCATCATCTTTATACCAATGGGGTTTAAAGTAGATTTCTTCAAGGGATATTATCGGTGGCAGCTCAATCAAATTTTCTTGGACCAATTGTTGTAGGGTCATCTTTAAGGATCCTTTAATGGAGGTCTTGATGGTTTAGAAGGATGATGTGAAGGTGTTGGGAGAGAGCCAGTTGTCTCATACGTTGGCATATGATTGGATAATGATGGAGGATGTTCATAGGATGCATTGACTAGATTGGTATCTCCCTCATCAAAGGCTATTAAGTCTTGCTCCCAAGATTGACTTAAGGATATGTGATCTATGTACAAGGGGGTATTTGAATTTGCATGTTCATGTTGTGGGGGCCATTGATAGTCTTGTGAATGGGTTTGATGATGAGGTGGCACATAGGATTGCAGTTGAATGTGTTGGAAGTTGTGATGGTGTTTTGGTGGAGGGATCACATAGGATAATGGTTGCTAAGGGGTGGAGTGATGTGGATAAGGGTTGATATTAGAAGAAATGGGATAGGTTGGTCCAGGGGTAACATGATAGGTGGATGGATAGGGTTGATGTGATGATTGGACTTGTGATTATTGGTATTGGCTTATGGCTTGATGTTGTGGGAATTGTTGGTGTTGAATGTCTAAGGGATGATGTACTTGTTGGGTTTGACATGTGTCTACGAGGTGTTGGGCCTATGCTATAAGATGTTGCATGTGAGGTGATTGGCCTTCTTGAAGTTGAAGTTGTTGAATTATGCGATGGACCCTCCGAATCATTTGTTAGCTTAGGGGTTTTGGTGCTTGGTGAAGGATGTGAACGATCTCTTGTGCTATGTCCTCTAAGGTTGGCACGGTGTAAGATGGTATAGATTGGATTAGAAAGAGGATGAATGTGGATTGGACTTATGTGACAAAGTTGAGACTCTTGGATTGAGTGGTTTTCTTGATTGATTGATTGGATTGGCTTGGTCGATTAATTGGATTGGCTTAATTAGTTGGTTGATTAGATCAAGATTATCTCCCAAGAGATAGACTCATGAACTCAAGGGTAGACAAGGTTGGTTGATAATGATGATATGATCAAATGTTAGATAAGGACCAAAGCCAAAGGACAAGGTTGGTTGAGTGGATTGATGTTGGATGGCTGATGTAGAGTCTCAAAAGGATGTAGGGCTCAGGAAGTCCAGTGATATGATATGGTCAAATTGGATGGGATGGTGTAGAATGGTGTGGTCAGATGACTTGGGTTGATTAGGATGGGGTTGATTGGATGACTAGGATGATTTGGTTTGGAAGGATTGGATGAAGTGTAAGGATTAGGATATGTGTTAAGACAAGTAGGTTGAGGATGATGTGGCAATATCAAACACCAGATCTCACATACACATGAATGCATACCAAACTCAATGATCAATGCGTACACCCTAGGCTAGGCAAGGACAGTATTTGTTAGACCCCCTAGCCATGCCTATTCAAAGCGGAGAGCTTCAAGATCTTGGTAGCACCGGCTCCCCTCCACGACACTCACTTCTCACGCATACCAAGATCCAGGTTTCCCAAGGTTCCTCCCCTGCTGAACCTTAGGATTGTCCCTACTATCTCTATTAAGAACCATGTGAATCAGGGCAGCTTCAAAGGTCCAACCTTCTGCGCCAACAAATAGAGGGTTTTTGACCACTAAGACATGGCTTTTAGTTCCAGTTTCCATTTAGGTGGCTATACGTGCGACAACACTACTCTCCGTTATGGAGTCTCCCAACCCAAAGAGGTTACGCTCTATGGGGTTTTGGGGGAGGTTGGCTGTCAGTATAGTGGAACAACACCTGTCATTTGTGACTTTTGTCACAAACGTATTATTTATATAACGGATTGGAATGGTCTGGCTTTGACTTGTTTCCTCTTGGGTCGTACCCCTTCTCACAATGGGAAGGTAGGCCCTCTAGAGTTTGCAATAATTTCTCATGTACCCCAGATCCGTTGGTTAGGCAGGGGGAGAGGATACTTTCATTGCCAAATCAAGTAACAATCAGACGCAGCAGGCAAGCAAAGAAATGAAAAGCAGACACAAAGTAGACAGTGTTAATTTTAAGCACCAAATTGAAGTGTGCCTACTTTAGTGATAAATGATTATTCTTTGACCACTCAGACCTCCAGAAGATAGATTAGTAGTTTGTTTGCTCCATTCTTTGACAAGCGTATTAGGACAAGCTGCACAGATAAATTATTAGATGCCAAAAGGATTAGGTCAAAAGCTATGATCTGATAAAAACCTACAAATGGTGACCTGATATAGCCAAATAGATAGAAAAAATAGAAAGTTTTGATGATTCTATGCAATTTTTAAAAAAAATTGTTAAATTTTGATGTGTTTTACTCAAGTTATGTGCATTTTAAGTTTGAAATAAGGCTGATGTTCAACTAAGAAATTACCTGATGAAATGGTGAAATTACCTAAAGATATTGACACCACTACAAAGTTTGTAAAGTTAGCTTTCCAACGCCTTTAAAAACGTAAAAATTTGATATGATATGCAAAAGTTATGGCAGTTTTTAAAAAAAAAACTATTTTAAGCTTTAAAAAACACTATTCACAGCTTGAAAACACTGTTCATGGCCGGAAGTACTATTCAAGCCGGAAACATTGTTCACTGCCAAAAATATTATTCATCGCCAAAAAGCACTGTTCATCGCCAGAAACACTATTCATCACCGGAAGTACTATTCACCACTAGAAAGCACTGTTCACCACCAGAAACATTGTTCATCACCGTAAAGCACTATTCACTGTCGGAAGTACTGTTCATCACCTTAGAAACATTTGTTTAAATTTGACCTGCAGCAAAAATGGTCAAATTATATGTTTTTCTTCGCCTCTTGGGCCTTTTGGATGTAACCGTGATGTCTATTTTAGGCCTGGAGATCACCTCTAACAGATCCTTGCAAAAATTCACAAACGAGGATTAGACAAAAGCAAATTTTTGAAGCAAAAACCTGCAAAAAACTAATGATTCTGTCCCACCGAGCATGCCATTTTATGTAGGGTGGAAATTTACCAGATCAAGCAAACAAGATAGATTCAACCCAACACTCAAGAAATCAAAACCCAAAACAAACTAAAAGACATGCAAATTGAAACAATTTCACCTAGGTTGGTAGATTCCTTGTTTTATTTTGTTGATTGCTTCAAGTTCGTAGCATAACCATGATAGGAGATTTAATGGATGAGAGGAAGATAGATTGATGATGGAAGATTGATGGATGAGGGAAGATATGTAGAGGTTGATGGATGAGGCAGGATTTTGGTAGTGTCGGCGCTTCAAAGTTCATCCATGCGAATGGCATGAAAATGGGTGCATTTATAGATTCTTTGAGAAAATAGAAGGATAAACCTTCCAATTTGCAAGTGA
Source organism: Cunninghamia lanceolata (assembly GCA_027924645.1). Taxonomy (NCBI): domain Eukaryota; kingdom Viridiplantae; phylum Streptophyta; class Pinopsida; order Cupressales; family Cupressaceae; genus Cunninghamia; species Cunninghamia lanceolata. Next base: position 2,452,668 of record BSBN01001102.1, read on the forward strand.
TGGTGAAATGGAAAGTTGCTTTGTGCAACTTGAAAAAGGAAATGGAAAGTGGAAGAGTTCACTTGAGATGGAAATAGTAGGTGAGAGAAATGAGTGGAGTGATGAGTGGAGATGAAAATGGAAGGTGGAAGAGATAACTCAAGAGGTAATTAGAGATGAAATTGGTAAGCTACTTTAATTAATTAAAATAAAATTTTAATTAATTAAGTGGCATGATTGATTAAATAAATAATAATTATTATTTATTTAATCATAGAAGAAAATGAATTAAATAAATAAATAAAATTTATTTATTTAATGATAAGAGGGATGTGGTTAAATTAAATAAATGTTATATTTATTTAATTTATTAGAGGAAGACGTTAGGTTAGGATGGCAAAGGGGATCTAGGGAAAAGATGTTACAAGATGCCTAACTGATGTAGCGTTGCGACAAGTGGACATTTTTGAGTGTCTACAGGTGATGTAGAGTGCACAGTGAAACATTTCTAAACAGGGGTGAAAACCCATCAAACCCTCAGTTCAGACAGATTAATGCTTAATCAGCTTTCAAAACCCTCCTTAAAGTCCAAACAATACCAAACCACACACATTCTTCACTATCAGCGAGACTGAGTACTGTCGGTACACTCGAAAACTCTTTTGGCGATCTCACATCTCTCCCCGACGGCTCAACACAATGCTTTGTCTTCAGCGAGACTACATACCGTTGGCCAACCCAAAGATTTTTCCACCAACGCACTGATCACTTTGATGGCTCCTTCAAACCGCACTCGTCGGTGAGACTCATATCATCGGTGAGACATTTCCTTCGTCTTCCGATACACCGATGGGTTTCAACTGTCAGTGTGACTCCCTTCATCGATGAAGCTCTCAACTGTTCTTTCGATGCACCAATGGGATTATCTTCCGATACGCCAATACGACCAACACTTGACGTCGACGTTGACATCCGCTGATCGGAAACACTTTGTCCGTCGGTGAAGCTCTTGTTTATGATTCTGATGTACCGATGTTCCAACTTGTATATGCTTGACTTGACTTGCTATTCCCGGTAGGCCAAAGTATCTTTACCCTAATTTCACCGTTACGACCAGTCACCTTTTGTATCCGACGAAAGATACATTCACAATATACATTCTATTTCACCATTTCAGCCGGTCACCTTTTGTATCCAACGAAAGATACATTCTCAACATACATTCTCAATATGCATTCACAATATACATTCTCAACATACATTTGCGGTGTGCATTCGCAATGTACATTCGGCGAAACAATACGAAACTTACGCCGATGACAACCTCTGCAACTTTGCAACCAAACAACTCACACATAAACAACAAAAACTCAATAGAACAGAAAATGATCTACTCCTAAGGAAGTCATTCCATTGATTTCGAAGAAATCTCAACCAGTGGAATGCTTCCGATCTACATTCCTGCAATTAGACCAAACAGAACTTTATTACTTCTTCTCAGAAAGGTAATATACATACATCAATCTTCTCTGCCTATCTTTGTCTCCCTCTCTGTGTCTCTTTAACTAACACAGACCAACTATATAGACTCTCATATCAGCAGTTACATAAGATGGAAGGTGAACTGCCCTACAACCACCTCTGCCATTCGGTTACATTCAAATCAGTTATAATCTCTAATGACACGTATACAGACTCAGTTTATACCGCTACTCGGCCAACTATGATTCAATATGGCGCTAAGGCCTTACAAACGTCAAAAAGACAACTTAGACAAAATAGAGTAGGGATCCTCAGTGTCTCAGGGTGCTCCTGCACCATACAACGAACCAACAAAGATTTCCAAGTCCCTTGGAAATGTATCTGCAAAACAATTTTTGTCTCCATCTCTATTTGTCCTGGTCTTTATCTTTCACTCTGTCTCTTCAGCTTCAGGCTTTCAATCTTCAGATCAATGGAATAGTGACCAACCAACCAACAATGGCAAACTACCATCAACATTTTAGAGTATCTTCAGGCTCCTTCTACTCCTAGCAATGGAGTACTCTCAGAAATGGAGTACTCTCAGACTGATCAAATCTTCAACGACTATAACACAATGCTCAATCAGATGTCTATCCTACATGCTGCTTCACAGAACCATTCCTCTCATCCAACATCAGATCCTGGAGATGCACTACCACTGTCTCTCGTAGTGGCTTCACTCTACATCCTCTTCTAGCCAAATCTCTATTGGTGAATGGTCTTGACAGACCTCATCATCGTTTGCCCACACACTATAGGAATCCTATTCCTTCTCGCAACTAGATGGCATGAGCATCTGCAACAGTCCAACAACTACTGTCAGCCTTCAAAATACTTTCTATAATCTTGGCTTTCAAAGTGGTCACCAACCAAACATTTTGCTTCAACTCTTCAGTTCCTTCTCAGTGACAGAAATAAAAAACACAACAGCCTAGACCTTTCACTAGCTCTGATACCAATTTAATGCAAAGTGCACAGTGAAATGTTTCTAAATAGGGGTGAAAACCCATCAAACCCTCAGTTCAGATAGATTAATGCTTAATCGGCTTTCAAAACCCTCCTCAAAGTCTTAACAATACCGAACCACACACATTCTTCACTATCGGCGAGACTGAATACTGTCGGCACACTCGAAAACTCTTCCACTGATCTCACATCTCTCCCCAACGGCTCAACACAATGCTTTGTCTTCGGCGAGACTACATACCATCAACCAACCCAAAGATTTTTCCATCGACGCACCGATCACTCTGATGGCTCCTTCAAACCGCACTCGTCGGTGAGACTCAGATCATCGGCGGGACATTTCCTTCATCTTCCGATACGCCGATGGGTTTCGACTGTCGGTGTGACTCCCTTCATCGGTGAAGCTCTCAACTATTCTTCCGATGCGCCGATGGGATTATCTTCCGATACGTCGATACGACCAACACTTGACGTTGACGTTGATGTTCGCTGATCGGCAACACTTTGCCTATCAGTGAAGCTCTTGTTTATCATTCCGATGTACCGATGTTCCAACTTGTATATGCTTGACTTGAATTGCTATTCCCAGTGGGCCAAAGTATCTTTACCCTGATTTCACCGTTACGACCGGTCACCTTTTATATTCGACGAAAGATACATTCGTGATATACATTCTATTTCACCGTTCTGGCTGGTCACCTTTTGTATCCAACGAAAGATACATTCTCAATATGCATTCGCAATATACATTCTCAACATACATTTGCGATGTGCATTCGCAATATACATTTGGCGAAACGATACGAAACTTACACCGATGACAACCTCTGCAATTTTGCAACCGAACAACTCACACAGAAACAACAAAAACTCAACAAAATAGAAAACGAGCTACTCCTAAGGAGTCATTCCACTGATTTCAAAGAAATCTCAACCAGTGGAATGCTTCCGATCTACATTCCTGCAATTAGACCAAACAAAACTTTATTACTTCTTCTCAGAAAGGTAATATACATACATCAATCTTCTCTACTTATATTTCTCTCCCTCTCTGTGTCTCTTTAACTAACACAGACCGACTATATAGACTCTCATATCAACAGTTACACAAGATGGAAGGCGAACTGCCCTACAACCACCTCTATCATTCGGTTACATTCAAATCAGTTATAATCTCTAATGACACATATACAGACTCAGTTTATACCGCTACTCAGCCAACTATGATTCAATATGGCGCGAAGGCCTTACAAACGTCAAAAAGACAACTTAGACAAAATAGAGTAGGGATCCTCAGTGTTGATGGATGAGGCAGAATTTCGGTAGAGTGTCGGCGCTTCAAAGTTCATCCATGCGAATGGCATGAAAATGGGTGCATTTATAGATTTTTTGAGAAAATAGAAGGATAAACCTTCCAATTTGCAAGTGATGGTGAAATGGAAAGTTGCTTTGTGCAACTTGAAAAAGGAAATGGAAAGTGGAAGAGTTCGCTTGAGAGGGAAATAGTAGGTGAGAGAAATGAGTGGAGTGATGAGTGGAGATGAAAATGGAAGGTGGAAGAGATAACTCAAGAGGTAATTAGAGATGGAATTGGTAAGCTATTTTAATTAATTAAGTGGCATGATTGATTAAATAAATAATTATTGTTGTTTATTTAATCATAGAAGAAAAGGAATTAAATAAATAAATAAAATTTATTTATTTAATGATAAGAGGGATGTGGTTAAATTAAATAAATGTTATATTTATTTAATTTATTAGAGGAAGACGTTAGGTTAGGATGGTGAAGGGGATCTAGGGAAAAGATGTTACAAGATGCCTAACTGAAGTAGCGTTGTGACAAGTGGACATTTTTGAGTGTCTACAGGCCATTCTCCCCATGGACCTCTATAAAGTTGATTGAGCCATTATCCAACTAACCAACTAGCATATCAGTTGTAGATCCAACATACCAACTAGAGATTATTTCAAACCCCTATAAGACTAGAATTTATCTAGTCTTATACAAAATTTATCTAGTGCACGTTCTCTTTATTCAAGAAAATCTTTGGAATAAATGGTTAACAAATGTGGAAAGATGACTCATAATTCATGCACTAAGGGAAAGTATCACACATCCACTTTTTTTCAAAATAAAAATGTTCTCATTGAAGATTTGGCAACTTTGATACTCATAACACCTACTGAATTGGTTAGCTAGCCTATTGCTATAAGGAAGAGCCACGTTCAAACCTCTCTATAATGTATGCATTTTACAACTTGTAAGTTTATCTATATAGGGCTTGGTCATGTCCTATATAATGACAAGCTTCAATTTTGTCTTCCCTAATCATGGGCTTCAACCAAGTCTTCATTGATTACATGTCATGGCCAAGTTGTAAGTGGACCTTGATATTAACTAAGGAAATAATTACTAATACATAAAAAAACTATAATACTTATAACAAGTCAAAAACAATGAAAGTGAAAAACTACTTCAAAGCATTAATTCCAAATAAATATTAAAGCTCATTAAGAATTAAATTCAAGGAAATTATATAATATAGATATTAAAAATAGAGGTTTCATTTCTATAAATTTGAACAATGGAGGAAATGCTTCAACAACACCAAAGGCAATGTTGAAAACATAAATGAAACAATACAAAATAAATAAAAAATTAGCCTCTCAAAATTCTTAATATGTATAAAACAATATGCCATGCAACATGCCCAAGTTTTCTAACTAGACCTTTAAGTTTTTACATCTTCTAACATAATATAATTGTAGAGTCAAAAAATGCCTACTTTGCAATTTCTACTCTACATATTTGCACTCATTTTAGTGCCCACATTTGTAGCATATTTAGATGTCATTTTAGCCATTTCCTTAGCCTTTTTCTAAGTAATACAAATGCCAAGCAATCATTATTTTGCTTCTAATTAGTTCCTTCTGTTTTTGTGAGCCTACAATAGTTGGGATGCCACGATGTTTATAGTGATTCCAACACATTTGTGGGCACGCCCTAGACATTCAAACTATACATAATTATTTTAGAATCAAATCTCATTTGTTTTTTTCTCTTCTAAACAACCCCCCTACATGCCACCTTCTAATTTCATCAAATTTTACTTCTATTAATTATGCTCTTCTATCCTTTGAATGTATGATGATTACTCACAACTTTTGTGCTTTCATTTTTCTTCTTGAAACTTTCTTTTTTTAAATCTATGCTCACGAATGGATTTCTATAGAATATTGAAAAACACATTCTTGGAATCCTTTCAGTGAAGCTTGAAGCCACCTTCCCAGAAGCCACATAACCAATCCCATGAGCATTGCTTGCTAATTAATTTTCTTCTATCATGTAGCTTCTTTTCCATTGCTTTTGTAGCTCCCCTAAAGCTATTTTGTTTCTATAACTTCTTCCCTTACTATCAACATGATAAAAATTCTTCCTAAAAACTAAACTAATAGCCTCACCCTATAGCCCTTCACATTTGTGTTGCTTCCACTATCTTTTTCCAATTTAAACTTATATCACTACACATACAATAGAAAGATTCATAGGTTTTATTGTTTTTTACAAATATTCCTAGCATAGAGTACACTAGAGTAATATCACACACCATTGTTCTTCGATATGACTACCATAGGGTTGAAATATACCAAACAAGAGCATGACTAAGGCAAGCTCTAAAACAGTCCCAACCTTTTCCTTTGTCCAAGCTATAGGTCTAGGTTACTTATTTCTCTACATACATATCAGATTTCAATTTTGTAATCATCATGGAAATTTAAAAGTTGAGGCATATCTATTCCCAGAATTTGAAGGTTGTATGACATTAGGATGTAACCATAATTTTATCATCTCTATTGCAAATAGATGTGACCATGATTCTTCCAAAATTTGTTTTGTCTGTGTTTCTTGCCCCATGAACACTTTTGGTTTTTAGTACTAGGATGCCTCCACAACTTCATCTTTTGGGCATGTACCTCACTAGAAAACTCTATAATTGTCTATGTTAGTCTACACTATCTTCTTCTAAGTTTTCACTCCCTCAAACATCAAATCAATGATACTTTCTTCACCCTCTTTGTCCTTTTAAGCACTTCCATTTTATAGCATAGTTTTTTTATATCCTTAATTAGATTTTTTTTAGTAAATCAAAGCCATAATATTAGTTAGATCATTTTAAGTTTATATATCTGTACTTCTTTTCTTAAGGAAAATAATTTCATTGTTAGGTTAATTAGTACAAATAGTGAGTATAGACTACTTTTTTACTTGACATTTTGGTGAACCTGACACTTGAATGACACTTAAACTTCCTCTTAAACATTAAACAAAAACACTCTTCTTTCTTCAAACACAAACCTTTTACTCTCTCTTTTCTTCCTTGTTTATCATTTGCTCACCATAGCTCTTGCCTTGCTCATCATAGTTCCCTTCCACCTCATCGTAGTTCCCACCTTAATCCTAATATGCCTTCTCTTTCTCCTTTAATTACCAACCATATGGATGTTCACCCTTTAAACTTTTCTTGAGATGATGACTTTGATCATGAGGCGATGCTTCACCAAACATAAGAAATTTTCTAACCACTTGCAGGTCCTTCAATGCATCATAGGAACCTATGATAATGTCATGCACCCTTCCTCTCTTTTTGATGTCTTTCATAATATGCTCCTTTCCCATCCCAAGGGATTAATTTTTTTTAAAAGCATTAACCATATTGTTCACGCCTATGCTCCCAACCTTTCTCAACCTATTGATGCTTTCTACATCTTTTTTAGTCTTTTTTCCTATTTTTGTGCTCCTATAACCACCCCACCCCCTCCTTCCCAAGCCCAACTTTTTATTCCCATACCTAATGTGACCATGCACATGCATTACTCTTTTTTAGCTACTAAGTTTGAGATTTCCTTTCCTGATCCTTGCTCTGTTGCTTCTTCTTTTAACCCTTTCTAGTATTTTGTTATTGTGGCCTATACTACTAATCTTGTTTCTTAGTACATCCATGTTCCGCCTTCTTATCCTCTTCCCTTCACTTATCTTCTACCCCAATCAATTTTATCTTAGCCCCCTCCCCATTCTACCTATTCTTAAATTTCCATTTCTACCCCTCCAAATTATCCTATGATTTCTTAGACTTATGCTATACCTAGCATTACTTTGACCATCGTCCTTCTACTGACTTTGCTTCTCCCTTGACACCTCCCCCTTAGGTTTTGATCCTCATATCACTCATCTTGTTCACAACATGGGTATTATTCAAATCCATCTTGTTTCTCTACCCTCTTCTTCTAGACTAGAGGCTCCAATGAACCTTCATCATAACTTTATTTCCATCAACATTCTTTATTATCCTTTCCCACTAGTGTTTGTGGCTCCTCTTAACAATATGTATGATAGTAAGGGGTATACTAAGGCGTGTATAGTCATTCAATGCTACCTAAGTTGATGTCATCTATGGTGATTATATGTTGATGAAACTCTTTCCTTGCACTCTAAAGGATTGTTATTTAGAATGGTTCTATTCATTGTCACACAAATCTATTAACTCATCCAATGAGTTTTCCCATGCCTTCATGAAACAATTCCAATTCAACATTGCCCTGCAAGTAAAGTTTATAGACATTGTAAACTATAAATAGGGTGCCAAAGAATGAATTACAAACTTTGTGCTTTTCTATTAGGCAACACTTTCTCAAATCTCTTATCACCTCCATGACAGTGATATCCAATGTGTTTTCAATGGGAACCTTCTAGCTCCCATTCTAGACAAGATTATTCTCATGAAATATGCTTCTTTCCCTAACCTTTGTGCAAGCCTAAAGGATTATGAGAATACTATTGACTAGATTGAATTATTATCTTCTACTCCCTTAGTTCCTCCTTCTGCTCTTGTTTCCTCTTCCACTCCTTCATATTACCCTTCTTCTCTCCCAAACCCACAATAAACCAAGGCATTGCACCTTCTTCTACCTCTTCTCTTGTAGTATTTGTTAAGCGTCAGAATTCTCATTGCTTCACCTAGTTGGAAGATTCTCTTCTCTCTATCCTTCAACAACTCTTAGCCAAAAAATTTAATTAATTTCCTCCTATACATCAATTCAATACTTTTCTTCCTCTTTCAAGGGGGTATGATGTCAAGGTGTACTACCAATATTTTTGTCTCCCTAGACATAACATTGAAACATGTATGCACTTAAGACATTAGGTACAAGATCTAATTGACAATAATGTTATACACATTAAGGGTCACAATGATACAAATAACAAGTGGGTTAATCTTCCCAACTAGAACTTACAAATATTCACTAATCCCTTCCCTCAACATAACCTGACTAATCATATTGATTCAATAGTGTTCTCTTCTACTAGTTCTTCTTCTACTCCTGTCATTGCTCCTTCTCCTAACTTTTTTCTCCTTTTCTATGTTAGTTGGTATATTTAACATGATACCTCCTTCTACCACTTGTTCTTCTCCTTATACTTCTCCTCCTCTCATAACATTCTCTTTTGTTGAGATTGCTAATAATGGCTATAAGGGACCATTTTATATTAAAGCATTAGTTTTGAACAAATGCATTGATGAGATTATTGTAGATCACAACCATACTTTCAATATTATAACTAAAGAACACTTATATAATTGCCATTACCACTAAGAATCAAATGTCACATTTGGTGTCTTCTTGAAATGCTATGATGGTAGTTCTATTGATGCATTAGGTTTCATGATTCATCCTATTATAGTGGGTCATAAATGTCTAGAGGTGCTTTGCATGTATTATTCCTATCTTCGACTAGTTTAGTGTTCTTTTGGGTCATCCTTGGCTCAATGCTATGTAATATGTTCCTTCTATACTCCACCAATGTCTCAATTTTATTCACAAAAAGGAGATGGACACTATCATATGACATGAATACTAGTTCCTATTATCAAGCTTGGTCATTTCTCCATTAACTCTTTTATTACCAAACCTATGGGTTCCCTATACACTTTGTGTGATACATTGTTCAATCTTTATGAGTGTCACATTAATTAGAATTCCTATGTTATAGAAAATGGAATTTCCCATGCCATCCACTCTTTTAAGCCTAATATCCTTGGGTTATGTCCCACTCATGGCCTTGACATTTGTTCCCTTGAGCCCCACATGCCTAGAATTTTTATGTCTTCTCCTCCCAAACCTAGACTAGGAATAATTGCCTTTTTGGTCCTACTAAGCATCCTCCTCATTTTGAAGCATGTCCTCCTAGACCTCCTAGATGTTGTGAAACATGTGTTGTACACCTTTCATAATTATAATAATGTAAAATTATATAATATTTAATTATGGTGCATCTTAGAGATGTGAACATCACAATGGGTTAGACATTCTTGGGGCCACTTGCAAGTTGTATGTAACAATGGGATAAATATTTAATGTGGGTTACACATTGGGAAAACTTATTACCAAAAGGGAAAACTTAGTACCAAAAGTAAATGAGGGGGACATGGTTTAGTGAGCTCATGGTTTTAGAGGGACATGGTTATGTAATACCACTTTGTGGTTTTGTGCAAGCATATTTATATAAAAGCAAGCACATGAGTAGCTATTGAAGGTTGGTTATCATTTGTATTGAGCATCTCTTGTAGGTTGCATATGTGAGGAGAGGAAGCATGGATTGAGATGTGTGGTTACATGATTATATTTACTTGTTCACATGGAGTGCAATTAGGGAGCTTGATGTTTCAGAAGTATTCATGGAGTCTCTATAAGTGTATTGTAATGTTTCATTATTTAATAATACATTAAGTGTGGATGCTTTTGGAGGCTGAGTTTTTCCCTCTTAAGGGTTTTCTTCGGGTACATCTTGTGCCATATTGATGGTATGTTTGTCTATTCTTTTGCTTGTGGATTTTGAATACTTGTTTGCATATTTTTCTCCCATGGGGTTATGTGGAAATATTTTATTATGGATGCAAATTTCCTTTTATTTGGTATCAGAGCTTGGTTGCCAAGTTGTAGGAGGAGATCTCCTAGGTATTTGCAACCTTTGGTATGAGTAGATTCTTGTGCATGGTTTAATCCATGGCCTTGCAAGAAAAGAATGAAGGAATTTTCAAGGTTACAAGTGTCTTTGAATACTTGGGTTGTTTCAGGTCTGGGGTTTGATGGAGATTTGGCAAGTGGGTTTTCTATTTAGGCTCATTTTGTGAGGGTTTTGATGAGGGTCGTTGTACCTCATCATTTAATCATATTTTAGATGTCAAATCCAGGGTTGTGTCCTTGGCTATCTGCAATTAGGAATCCTATAGTTACCAATTTTATTCGCCTAATTCTAATGACTTTTATTGATTTAAAGAAACTGATCTATCTGCTATTAAATGACTTCAAAGAATGCTGAAAACATAATTGAACAATGAATTACTTAAAGCAAATCTATAGACTGAAACATGCATCTATCTATGAAAACAATAGGTATCTTTTAAAGCAAAATCTGAAATAACAAAATAATGGTACTAGCCTTCCGCCTTGGTGGTGAGAGTGGGCCCTTGCTTTACACCCTTAGGGCTGAAGAAAAAAGTAAGAAATTAGCACAAAAGAATAATATCACAATTCAACTCAATCCAATTCCTTTAGCTTTGTATTCAGAAATATTGATATCAAAAATGAGATTACAGAAATTAGAATAATAATTGATGTCCTTTTTCTGCTTCTTCTGTAAGTATATATAAAATTAGTGATGAGATATCACTTATCTTATCTACCAGTTCTTCCATGAGATGACATCCATCTCTTTATTATACTAGTTGTCTAACTACAGAAAATAACCATGCAATAAAAATAGATTGAGTAGAACAGAAGTCCACTCTCAATCTAAGTTTTAGTCTTAATACATTTGGGCAGCGAGGCCCTAAAAATATGGATATTAAATTAGTTTTATCAATAACTCATGCAAAAACTAAAAAGAGATAAAAACTCCCAGCAGTTAACTACAAATTGCCCTTAATCACTCAGGTGATGATTTGAGTAATATCAGGGGTATCACAATCACTATTGAAAGTGTCTGACCGACAACTATGCTGGAAATCTGCTCTGTTCTAAAGAGGCGCCAGAGATGTATGTCTCTGTCTGCAGCTCCGAAGATATACTGTCTGCAACTCTGGAGATGTAATTGTGGCCTCCTTGCTCAACTCCAGAGATGCTCCAGACTTCAGTCTAGCTCTGGAGATGCTTTTCTTCTTTATTCCAAAACTTCTGATGTCGTGGTATTTTGATATTATCTCTGGAGATCATTAGGACTACCTCCGGAGATGCACAAAATTGCCAACCCAAACACCTACACCTATTGATTCAAAAAGAGAAGTTTTTTTTGCATATTTCCATTAATTCCATGCACATTAGTCCTTTAATCAGAAATCATGATCTTAAGTAATTCATCTCCTATTAATCATTATTTAGAATAATCTTGCTAGCCTATTCGGGTGCAGTCATCAAGAAGATGGAATCAGAAAGGAGAAAAAGAGAGGTAAAAAGATGTATTTCATGGGTGCTACGTAGCACTCATCCCCATACTTAAGGTTTAGCAGGTCCTCCTGCTTCTCACAATCTGGACTTATTCTGGTGGAGTAGCTTGTTAGTCAAGCTGTAGTCCTGTACATAGGTAGACCAAGTGGTGCAGTTTGTATTGTCATTTCCTCTGTACTTGTCAACCTGCTTCATCCACTCCTGCAACTTATCATCTTCCATCTGTTCAGCCCAGACAGGTAGTGGTTCAATGATGAGAGGGAGTTTGAAATAGCCACCTATCCACTCCTATTGGTATTTATCCATCAATTTGGATATCAATCTTTCCTTCCTCATAAATAATCTCAAGTTAGCAGGAGTCATCAATTGTAGATATGTAGATCACTCAATAATGTTGCGAAACCATGTTTGCAACAAACGGATGTAAGTGCTCAAAGTGCTCAACAGATCAATGTCAAAAGATCGTAAGGTGCTCAACGATGCGATGTATGCTTAAAGTGCTGTAAAGGATGCCTGAGAATAAGTGATCAAAGAGGATTTGTGAAGGAGATGAGGGGGGTTTATAAAGGTTTCAAACATGATCGATCAATGGATGAAACAAATCCATAGAATGGATGGTTGAGATAAATCAAATAACTCATGTTGAATGTGCACACGACATGTGTCACTCCAAAAAGGTATTTTTATTAAGATAATTGCTTTTTTTATAAAGATAGATTTGATTTCATAAATTAGAATGCTTTTTTTTCTAATTCATGAGTTGATGAAAATAAGATAAATTAAAGCCAATTAACTTAACTTTAGATTTGCCTTTTTTAGAGTTCTAAAAATAAGACTGATTGTGCACGAGTTAACATGATATTTTTAGAGGAATTGAAAGATAATTGAAATTAAATAAATAAATTTATTTAATTGATTGTGCATGATTTTGAAGAATAGATAAGATATGAAAATTTAAATAAATTAAACAAATAAATTGATTTAATTTATTTTGCATGATGAAGGATAAATAAAATATGTGATTATATTTTATTTTTAGAAGATTCATTTTTAGAGGAAAAACCAAAATAAATAAATAAATTTATTTAATTGTTTGTGCAAGATTAGAGGAATATGAAGATTATAAATAAAATACTTGATTTTATTTATTTTTAGAGGATTGAGATAATTTAAATAAATTTGCATGATTTATTTAAATTTAGAAGAATAATTGATTTAATTAAATAATGTAAATTATTTAATTGTAGATAAGAGGATTTGTGATGAATTAATTAAAAAATGGTATTTATTTAATTAATGTAGACTTGAAATTTGAAAGAGGATAATGATTTAATTAAATAATAAAAATTATTTAATTTTGGAAGAATATAGAGGAATTTAATGAAATTAATTAAATAAAGAGGATTTATTTAATTAATGTTGAAAATATGTGATTTGGAAGAATTAGATGAAATTAATTAAATAATTAGATTATTTAATTAACGTTGAATGCAGGTGATTAGACAGATTAAATGAAAATGCAAGTGATATGACAACTTGGTCATTTTAGGGTGTCTACATTTTGCCCCTCTTTGATGCAATGCAGTTTACAGTGTTACTTCAAAAAAATGATTGTTGAAGACATGATACAATTTTGATGCCCAGTGTAGCTAGCTGCTCCTGTGTAGCTGGCGTAGGATGCCCCCTCGAGAGGAAAGATAGGGAAGCGACAGAAGGACTGGGTTGGCGCTCGACTAGAAGATTGTGTTGGAGACAAACGAGGATATGAGAGAAAGACTATTGATCGATCCTTGTGTTGCTTCTCAATCCGACTGGATGCTTATTCCCAGTTATCCCTACAAGGTAGCCATCAATGATCAACAGGATTTCTGGGCTAGCGGCCAACAGTACAAGAGATAGACTCTATAATATCTCCTCTTCTTCTTTAGGCTCTGCAAAACCAAGGGGGGTATTCCCGATTCAACATCCATGAGATATGCTTATGGATTGACTGGGATGTTGATGCAAAGCAGATAAATCCTCCTTTTTATAGACCAAAACTGTGAGATAAGTGCAAAGGGGCTAGCTCTGGGCCTATGTTCAGTTGTGAGATAGAGGATTTTGATCTTAAAACTACTTCTAAGGTCCTAATGGTTTGGTTTTGAAGTTTTAAGTTTGATTTTGTATTTGGATGCAAAAATAGAACTTGGGGTGTAACCTCAATACAAGACTAGATTGGTGCCTATCCAGGGCCCGGAGTCAGTAGACATACACATGTGAATGGTCAGCATAAACATATACCAAAGACTAGATTTCAAGGGGGGTTGTTTAGTATCTGCCTTACAGATACTTCCCAAAACAAAGTATTCAGTTACCTCTGCTTACAACATCCTTACTGCAATATATTCTTCCCAACACTTAACCTGAAACATTTTAATCTACCCCTTGAGCAAAAGAAAAAAGATCAAGTATTCAATATGACAAACCCATATCCTAGAATCTTAGACACCCCTTAGCTGTTTAGATTTAGAAGAACACATTCAACTAGGAGAGAAATAACAAAACATATGCAATACAGCATTACTCATCTAAATCAACATGAAACTAGTAAATTTATGCATGAAACATACAACATGAGACTCATAAACTCACAAGATATCCAGAACAAAGCCACCAATGAAGTTATATTTTATTACAGCACCCAGATTTTTTCCAATTTTTCCAACCACCACAAATGAGCAACACAGTCTGCTATATACAACAGGAGAGTGCACTCAGCATTAATTACATGGCAAAATTCAAAAATTTGCTGGATAGCATGCATCATGAGAAAATGGCACTTAATTAATGAATGCAGCAAGTAGAGGAGGAGACAGGAAGGTCTTGAGCCCTGCGCCACCACATGGGGATTCACATCATCAAACAGGTGGTTGATCCGTCCATGGTCTTAGCCATACCCTGTAACATCTGCCATTAATGGCGTACCAACCCACGGCCATCGAGAAGTGCAGTATACTGTACACTTCGCAATTCTTCTCGCCAAGAAACATGACCCTGATATTTCAAATTATGTGGGAAACAATTATCCCACATACACCCCACAATGACCTCTCCAACACTTTACAAGTAGGATCATGCCGAAAGGTAGATGTCGGTGATTTTTCTCCTGACGATGCCAGCCTAGATCCCATCGGGGTAGCTCCTACTGTCGAAGCAACATTCTTCATCTTCACCGATACTACTTGTCACACCGATGATCCTCCTACATGATATCCCGTCGGCCAGACCCCTTATATCGGCGAACCACCAGCTTGCTCACCCGATACGAAAACATCACCCCGATATGAAATTTCACCTGATACTTGAAAACCAACCACCAATCATGATGACATCACCATCATGTTCATACCATACATCTCACCGTTGATCCCTAATGACGTCACCATCATGTTCATACCGGGGTGATCCTCAATAGCAAGGGTGATATTCAGAATATCACCCCCTACACAAATATCAGGGTGAACTGTAGCTTCATTGTAACATCGAGGGTGATCATTGAATATGACTAATGTTCAAAATATCACCCCCTCCTTCGGAATGTGATGAAGCCGGTAGACATGCACATATCACCCCCCACAAATATCTGACGTCCGCAACATCGGGGTGATAAACAACACGGGGGTGATCCTGACTAAGATCACTCGATATTTAAAACATGACCCCCCGGGATATCGAGTCATATTGAAACTTGCAGCAACAACATCGGGGTGATCATAACAAAAATGAGTGATAGTAGAAACATGATGACCTCACAGAAATATCAGGCTGAAAGAAATATGATGAGGAGACTCAGAGACTTAGAACTTTTTTGGACTTTTTAGGGAGGGTGCCTGTAGAATTAAATGCTTGAAACCTGACTATTCATGCAGGCGGTAACATAGGCTCCAACTGGGGACGTACAGGCCCAAGGCTACAGCGAGAACCAGATCTCTGGTTTCGCAGATTGGGCCTTATCCATTGGGCAACAGAGTCAAACATTGCACCAACCCGCATCACAAATTATATTTTCAGACATTATTTTGGTGGCCTCGGGCAGCCAAAAAGGAAGAACCACAACTTTATCCTGTCAAATGCCTGATTCCAAATTGAATAATCCCAACCACAGCTGAAAACATTAAAACAATCTGCCCATAAGCTGATCTGATCAATTACATGCTTCACCATTTCTGAAAACTTGCCATTGTCAGTACTGCCTCTGCCACTCTGCACCTTACAACTAGACATATAACCATACACATTATAATATTCTTCAGCATTAGGTAACATATGTATGTTATATTCCATAAATAGTATATCCTCATATTGCATTTGGCAATACTCATTACTTACCTGGTTGTTGCACACTACCAAACACTCATCCAGCTGATCCAAAAGATGAAAACATTCAGAATATATGAGACCTCCAATATCATTTATATCACTTACTGACATTGAAAATAAAACCTGATTCACATAGCCAACATTGTTGCACATGTCTGGGACAACTGATGCTGAACATTTGCTATCCACATCAGTATCATCATTTTCAAACAGAGGGTTAACTCTGCACCACTGAAAGTCATGACTCACAATGTCTAATGCATCCACAGGCTCATCATAAAGGGGATTCATACTCATTGCAAAGGTCTCTGTTTCTTCTTCATGAAAATCCATTTCTTTTTCATTATCAAATCTAATGTCATAAGAAGAACAAACCTGATCCATGAATTCATCATGGATATCATCTTTATCATCTTTAACATCTAATTGCCCCACATATAAGATTTCTGCTACTTCAATGCACTCTAAAGTTGAATTATCTGCATCATTTTCCAGCCCTCTAATGCTTCTTGATAAAACTGATATTGACTCTTGATCCATATGATCACAACTTTGCACAACTAGGTCATTTAAACATGAATGCTCTTTGTTTAGGACTGGCATGCAAATATTACTTGGGAAATTATTGTTGTCAACTTCATTTGCTGGGCAAATCAAGACATCCTCCTCTATAACAGAAACATCATCAACTTGGAATGATGCAAAAAATGGGACAGCAGGGGTGTTAGTACTTTGACATTCATCTCTAACATTTAAACTATATCCCTCATCAACATTGGTGGCCTTAGGGCAACAATTTTTTTTAGAGAAATAACCCTTTTGAATTCCATACCTCCAATTATTTTCAATGTCCATTGCGAACTGTTGTGCCTGATGCAATGTGGTGGGCTCCTTATCTCTTAATCTATAGCTCATTTTCTTATCAAATGCTCCCAAATAGACAACTAGGCATAATGCATCATTAGGTCTCATGCATTCTAGAATTCTATTCAATGCCTTCATAAATCTAAGGTTAAAGGCTGGGATCAACTCATCTTCTTCAATATGGATATACATAAAATCAATAATGACTGCATATTCAGAAATTCTTTCACCATATTGTTCTAGAAATGCAGATTTAAATTCTTGCCAAGAGCTGACAGAGCAAGCTGGAAGGTAGGAGAACCAGTCCCTTGCATCTTCATCCAGAGATTGAACAAATAATCTCATAACTACGTCCTCATGGTCAATCTCAAAGTCATTTATCACATTTATAAACTATTGCAAGTGCCTCTCAGCTGATTCATCCTTCACAGCATTGAATTTGGGCAAATACTTTCTGATTTTAGATGGGAAAGCATTCGGATAACCACAAATGCCATTGAAATTTATGGGCTTATATCTGTCAATACTAAAACTTCTTTTATTACATGGTTGGGACTGATTATTATACATTTTTGCATTTGACACCTCACCAGGGTGCAGGGGCTGATAATTATACATCATTATGTGTTTTTGCAACCCTCTTTTCAACTCAGATTTTCTATAAACAATGACTTTAGGCCCTTATAATTCAGACTGCTATTTCATCTTTCCTAAAGTCCTCTATATGAGTCTTTTCAACAATATTGCATACCCCCTTTGAAATGCAAACTAGGTCCTCACAAAAGTATGCAATCTAGTCACCAATATTTTCCTTTTAACCAGTGCTATTTCACCAAATAGGGAATCTTTTTACAATTTATACAAATACCTGGATATGTTGCAGCCACTACAAATTCAACACCTCTAGTGTCCTCTTATCAAGTTCTTTATATGCAGAGTCGCCACCTCCTTGGTAGAGGAATGAGCTTCAAAAAGGCTGAAGCTGAAAATTGATTTCTTTTCTTTCTGGGTTCTCCAACAGTAGAGCCACACATATAACTTTTTCTTTTGCTGCAGCAAACACTTCCAGGTCTGATTTTTCAATTTTTTAGACTCAAACGTTCATGGATATGACATTAATCTCCCCAGTAGAGTCGCCCTTCTCAATCCGACTGGATGCTTATTCCCAGTTATCCCTACAAGGTAGCCATCAATGATCAACAGGATTTCTGGGCCAGCGGCCAACAATATAGGAGATAGACTCTATAATATCTCCTCTTCTTCTTTAGGCTCTGCAAAACTAAGGGGGGTATTCCCGATTCAACATCCATGAGATATGCTTATGGATTGACTAGGATGTTGATGCAAAGCAGATAAATCCTCCTTTTTATAGACCAAAACTGTGAGATAAGTGCAAAGGGGCTAGCTATGGGCCTATGTTCAGTTGTGAGATACAGGATTTTGATCCTAAAACTACTTCTAAGGTCCTAATGGTTTGGTTTTGAAGTTTTATGTTTGATTTTGTATTTGGATGCAAAACTAGAACCTGGGGTGTAACCTTAATACAAGACTAGATTGGTGCCTATCCAGGGCCCGGAGTCAGTAGACATACACATGTGAATGGTCAGCATAAACATATACCAAAGACTGGATTTCAAGGGGGGTTGTTTAGTATCTGCCTTATAGATACTTCCCAAAACAAAGTATTCAATTATCTCTGCTTACAACATCCTTACTGCAATATATTCTTCCCAACACTTCACCTAAAACATTTTAATCTACCCCTGAGCAGAAGTAAAAGATCAAGTATTCAATATGACAAACCCATATCCTAGAATCTTAGACACCCCTTTGTTGTTTAGATTCAGAAGAGGAACACATTCAACTGGGAGACAAATAACAGAACACATGCAATATAGCATTACTCATCTAAATCAACATGAAACCAATAAATTTATGCATGAAACATACAACATGAGACTCATAAACTCACAAGATATCCAGAACAGAGCCACCAATGAAGTTATATTTTATTACTGCACCCAGATTTTTTCCAATTTTTTCAACCACCACAAATGAGCAACACAGTCTACTATATACAACAAGAGAGTGCACTCAGCATTAATTACATGGCAAAATTCAAAAATTCGCCAGATAGCATGCATCATGAGAAAATGGCGCTCAAATAATGAATGCAGCAAGTAGAGGAGACAGGAAGGTCTCGAGCCCTGCGCCGTCACATGGGGATTCACATCATCAAACGGGTGGTTGATCTGTCCATGGCCTCAGCCATACCCTGTAACATCTGCCATTAATGGCATACTAACCCGTGGCCATCAGGAAGTACAGTATACTATGCGCTTCGCAATTCTTCCCACCAAGAAACATGACCCTAATATTTCAAATTATGTGGGAACCAATTATCCCACATACACCCCGTGGTGACCTCTCCAACACTTTATAAGCAGGATCACGCTGAAAGGTAGATGTCGGTGATTTTGCTCCCGACGATGCCAGCCTAGATCCCATCGGGGTAGCTCCTGCTGTCAGAGCAACATTCTTCATCTTCACCGATACTGCTTGTCACACCGATGATCCTCCTGCATGATATCCCATTGACCAGACCCCTTATATCGGTGAACCACCAGCTTGCTCACCCGATACGAAAACATCACCCTGATATGAAATATCACCTAATACTTGAAAACCAACCTGATGACCAACCACCAATCATGATGACGTCACCGTCATGTTCATACCATACATCTCACCGTTGATCCCTGATGACGTCACCGTCATGTTCATACCGAGGTGATCCTTGGCGGCAAGGGTGATATTCAGAATATCACCCCCCGCACAAATATCAAGGTGAACTGTAGCTTCATTGTAACATTGGGGGTGATCTGTGAATATGACTGATGTTCAGAATATCACCCCCTCCTTCAGAATGTGATGAAGCCAGTAGACATGCACATATCACCCCCCACAAATATCTGATGTCCACAACATCGGGGTGATAAAACAACACGGGGGTGATCCTAACTAAGATCACCCGATATTTAAAACATGACCCCCCGGGATATCGGGTCATATTGAAACTTGCAGCAACAACATCGGGGTGATCATAACAAAAATGAGTGATATTAGAAACATGATGACCCCGCAGAAATATCAGGCTGACAAAAATATGATGAGGAGGCTCAGAGACTTAGAACTTTTTAGGACTTTTTAGGGAGGGTGCCTGCAGAATTAAATGCTTGAAACCTGACTGTTCATGCTGGCGGTAACACCTTGCTTGAAAAACTATATGAGGCCATGGATAAATGGATGGGTAAATGGATGAGCTTCTTGCAACGGTTTCACAGATGTTTATAAAGAGCAATCCTTATTTGTGATATAGCACATGGATAGTTTGCCACCAAGGTATAAATGACCAAGGTACTGTGATATCTGAGTGCGTGGACATTGACTTTGCAAGCAAGCGGTTTGAACTTAGATCCCTTAGACATAATATAACCTTGGTTGAACATGTGAATGAGCCATAGTCTTGAACATAAAATAAACTTCAATACATAAATGCAAGAAGAATATTAATATGTAAGATGCTAGTTCATAACACACACAAGATAAATATGCTGCTAATAAAGATGCTAAAGATCATTCCTCAAACTACCGATAAGGGCGTGATTCAGTGGTTAAGTCGCTTGGTTGTAGTGGCAGCCACCAAAGTTCAAACCCCTGCTGGGCCAACAAGCTTGCAGGCATTACACCTTTGATGGGCCAACGAGCTCGCGGGTTTGAAGTGTTCTTTCTTGGGGATGAGGTTCCTTGTGTTGTGGCCTCACCGATTTATAGCTCCGAGCAAAAGCATTGTGTGGAGCCGGAGGGAATGTCGCACCAGTGTCACTGGTCACGTTAAAAAGTTTACCAAGCGCATTTTTACAAAAAAAAAAGACCATTCCTCAAACACAACACACAAAAGCAATGACTATGCCCCCATTCCGTACTGCATCGCAACATACCAAGATTATAGATAAATCAAGGTAGTCTTGAATAGGTATTAGAAAAAGGAACAAAAGATAAACCAAAAAGCAAATTGACTGACTTACAAAGTAAACATACAATCAACATATTCTCTTGCCAAAGAGGTTTCTCAGGATAGATAACAGCCTTATCGTAGGAGCTATGTGTCCGTTAAAGGGTGTTATTTGTTTAAAAGGATAATGTCTTGTTTTAGGAAACGCAACACGTTGTATAAGATGCGTGTGTTGGTCTTATTTCGAACATGGAACATCATGTAAAAGACAAGTTTGTTGATCTGTTGCGTGGTTTGAGATTGATTTAGCTGATGTTGGCAATCAATATGTAGGACAATATATGGCTCTGTAAGTAAGTTGCTTTTCTTTAGGTTTGTTAAGGACTTTTGCTTTGAAAGAATGCGTTTGTTTGTTGTTTTGCTGCTTGAGTTAGTCAAGTCGAGGTGAATGGATTGTGATAACGGAAGACTAGAAAGATGTCATGTCAATGGATTGAGGTGGGCGAAGAATGATGGATCATATGTGCCTGAGTACTGGATACATCCTTCGTATTCTAGACTGCCTACATACCCTGTATCCACGGGATCAAGGCACATTACGAGGAAAGATGAAAGATGATAATATGTAGTTCTGGGTAGAGTGATGAGATGGGACAAGGTGTTTGGGTTTGGGATAGAGAAATGATGAGATCTTATGTACCTAAGTACTGGATACATCCTTCGTATTCTAGACTGCCTACATACCCATATCCATGGGATCAAGGTACCTTAAGATTAAGGATATGATAATATGTAGTTTTAGTTGGTGTGATTGATGTAGGAAGAGTGTTGTCATGCTGGGGTGTCAGTTGAGGTGCTTGTGTTTGGTGTGCTTTGTGTTGTTGTTTTTGAAGGTTGACATGTTTGTGGTTGCTTGTTTGTTTGAAGTGCTTGTTGTTGTTGTGAACCATGAACAAGGAACCATTCCTAGACCTAGGTTAAGGAAAGAGTTACCCCTTATCTGGTAGAGGTGTTTGCATGGGTGACTGATGGATAAGACATAGAAAATTTGACCTAGGATAAGACAATGATAACTGTTGACATAGATCAAGACATGGGATGACGACGATGGACATTAACAAATTTCCAAGCTATTCTAGATAGGGAGATGGAAATGCAAACAAGGTCAATGGTTTTATTATGGATGGATGGATGAAGTTTGTTGTGAAATGGACATGGAATGAGTAGGACTTGATAGATGATGGATGCTGACTCTAGACATAGAGCCTGTTTGCCAGGTTTTCACTATGGTACTTATCCAAGGCGCCTGTTTACTAGGTTTTCACCATAGGACAGATTTTTTTATTTTATTTTATTTATTTATTTTGGATACTCTGAGGATTGGGCATAGAACTTCTTGAGATGAACACTGTTAAGTAGCTCATCTAGAGGAATACCGTCAGGTGTGGCTAAAGTATAAGCTCCTGATCCATATGTTGATGTGATAATAAAGGGTCCTAACCAGTTAAGCTTAAACTTGCCCTTCTTTTATCGATCTGCTTGATTTATCTAATTTTATTTTAAGACAAGATCACCAACTTGAAACCATCTTTTTGTTGTAATTACGCTGGAGGTGGTTTTGATAGACATGGAGATGATTAAGTGCGGCAAGGCGCCTCTCATCTAGTAGTTCTAGCTCAGCTAATTTGGAAGTACAATACTCCTCTCCATCGATCAGGTTCTACATGGATACTCTGAGGGATGGGATCTCAACCTCTATAGGTAGGATGACTTCAGAACCATAGACCAAGGCATAGGGTGTGGCGCCAGTTGGTGTTCTGATACTAGTGCGGTATGCCCATAGGGCGGGATTGAGTTGCAGGTGCCAATCATGACCAACTTCATTGACTATTTTCTGGAGGATTTTGAGAATGGTTTTGTTGGAAGCCTTGGCTTGGCTGTTACTCTGTGGATAGTAGGGAGTTGAAAAGCGATGTTGGATATTGTATTGTGCGCATAAGGCACAGACATCTTGATTCTTGAATGGTCTCTGATTATCAGTCACAATGGCTTGGGTATACCATACCGGCAAATGAGGTAGTTAAGGATAAACTTGGCTATTTGCTTACCGGTGATATAGGTCATGGGAATGGCTTTGATCCACTTCATGAAATACTCAGTGGCGGTAATGATGAATTTATGGCCATTGGATGAGGATGGGTGGATTTGTCCTATGAGGTCGAGACCCCATTGAGAAAAAGGCCATGGAATTGTCACAGGTTGTAGTTCATGAGCTGGTGTGTGAATCAAATCGCCATGCTGCTAGCATTGTAGACACTTCTTAGCAAACTGTAAAGCATCTTGTTCTATTGTAGGGCAATAATACCATGTGCGGAGTATCTTCTTAGCAAGATTAGGACTGGTAGAATGTGCACCACAGACACCTTTGTGTATGTCTTGTAAGGTAGCTTCAACTTCTTTTGCGTTAAGACATCATAAGAGGATACCATCAAGACTCGGGCGATATAGTGTATCACCCAGAAGAGTGTAACGAGATGATCCATGGATAAAGGTTTTGTGTTGGTTAGTAGATAGGTCAATGGGAAAGGTACCATTTTTAAGGTAGTCATAGATATCTTCATACCATGGGGAATTGGGACCAACAAGTTCACAGATGATTTTAGTAGTTGGAACATCGACAGCTGGTATCAACAATTGCTCGATCAAGAATTCACATTTCTATGTGTTTGCAGGCATGTCTATAAGTGACCCTACAAAAGCCATAGAATCTGCAGCTTTGTTATGCTCTCTTGGAATTTTCTCAAATGTGATGCTAGAAAAGTGTGGTTTGTAGGCATCCACTAGTTGCTTGTAGGGGACCAACTTTTCATCTTTTATTTGGTACTCATCTATGACTTGTCGAATGACTAGTTGTGAGTCTCCATATACCTATAGTTCTGTGATGTCCCATTGAACTGCTGTATTGAGACCTATGAGGAGTGCTTCATACTCGGCTATGTTGTTAGTGCAAGGAAATGCTAGCCGATATGACTTTGGAATATAGTCATTTTGAGGTGTGATGAATAAGATGCTGGCCCCTTATCCATGTTGTGTGTAGGAACCATCAAAGTACAATTTCCACATTATTGACGTAGAAATAGTGAAGAGATTCTCATCCAGAAATTCAGGCACCATAGGATGTACATCTATCGTGGGTGCTTCTACTAGTTGATCTACTAGGACCTATCCCTTGATTGGTTTCTGATCCACATACTCAATGTCAAACTCACTAAGGGTCATGACCCATTTAGCCAGTCTGCTTGTAAGAGCTACTTTTGCTAGTAGATACTTTAATGGGTCAATTTTTGCTATGAGATTTGTGTGTTGGTTTAGCATCTAATGCTGAAACTTTCGGGAAGTGAACACTACTACTAAGCAAGCTCTTTCCATAGGTGAATAATTGAGTTCATATCCCACCAAGGTTCGACTGATATAATAGATTGCATGCTCTTTTCCTAACTCATCATGTTGTGCTAGAAGGGCCACGAGGGTTGTAGTTGTAGTTGAGATGTACAAGATCAAAGGCCTATTGGCGACTGGTGGAACCAAGACAGGAGGTGTAGCGAGATATTCTTTGAGCTGATCAAATGCTACTTGACACTTATCATCCCATCAAAATGAGACATCCTTTTGGAGAAAGTGTTGAAATGGTTGACATTTATCTGCTAGCTATGAGATGAAATGCCTAATGGATTGTAACCTTCCTTGAAGGCTCCTTAATGCTTTGACCTTCTTTGGTGGAGGCATCTCCACTATAGCCTTGACTTTTGTGGGGTCTACTTTGATACCTCTCTGAGATACAATGTATCCCAACAGCTTCCCTGATGTTACACCAAAGACACACTTCTTTGGATTGAGGTGCACTTGGTATTTCTTGAGCCTGTCAAAGATCTGTCCTAGAACTTGAATGTGATCTGCCCTAGAAGATTTTGCTAGTATATCATCCACATAGTCCTCCATGATGTGATGAAAGAGATCGTGGAATATCACTCTCATTGCTCTTTGATAAGTTGCCCCTACATTCTTTAGATCAAATGGCATGACGCACCAATAGTAGTTACTCCAGGGACAAGTAAAAGTTGTTTTATGTTGATCTTCTTCTACTATCATTATCTGATTGTAGCTAGAGAATCCATCCATGACAGAAATCATTTCATGACCAGCGGTCAAGTCTACTATGAGATCAATGTTCGGTAATGGAAAGTCATCTTTGGGGCATGCTTTGTTAAGATCTCTGAAATCATTACACATGTGAATGCCCCCATTGGGTTTAGCCACAGGTACAATGTTTGAGACCCATTCTGGATAATCAATAGGCTTGATGAATTTGGCATCTAGTAACTTCTGTATTTCCACTTTCACCAAGATAGCTATCTGTGGATGCATCTTCCTTAGCTTTTGCTTGACTGTTTTAACTGTTGGATCAACTGTGAGATAGTGAACTACTAGCTTAGGGTCTAACCTTGGCATATCAGCATAGGTCCATGCAAAGTTAATGGTTCTTTGTAAGAAGAATTTGTTGAGATTCTTGTGCTTCATTTCTGATAATGATGCTGAAAGGAATGTGGTCCTAGGATTTTGCTCTGTGCCAAGGTTTATCTCTGTAGAGTCTTCCACTAGGAGAGTTGATTTCTCTTGATACTTAGATGGTAGGGGAAGGTCAAATCCTCCATCCTCAGGTACCACGATTGGGTTTTCACCTTTGGATATGTCCTTTATTTTTACTATTTTGTGATCAGGAGGTGCCAAAGTGTGGTTTTCACCTAGAGATCTTTCTTTATTTTTACTTTTGCGACTGGAGGATTTGGCTTTCTCACCAAAATAAGTTGTTGGATCTAGTTCCATTACAAAACCCACTTTGTGATCACCAAGAGGGATACCATCCCAGAGTCCCATAAACTCTGCTATAGCTTCGTCATTTTGAAATACATCTAGAACAGGGGACCCTTGTTAGTCCCAATCGATAAGTTCAGGGTAGACAAGTGTTATTTTCTGGGTGTGGGTGGTGGATGTTAAGGATACAGAGGATAGCATAAATACGAAGGATTCGGTGAATAGGTCAGTCATATAGAGGGAAGAGTCATCGATGATATCCTCATTAGACATCAAACCTGTGAGAGAAGTCTCTGCCAACTTGTCAAGAATACCCTCGATGTCCAAGGCGTGTGGTACCTTCCTACCAAATCCTAACCCCTTCTTGTCAAGTTTCTTAGTCACAATAATAGGTTCCATTATTCCTTGATTCTTTTTCCCAAGGCCACCTTTACCTTTATAGCCCATGTTTTTTACTATCTTTAAGCCATTGCCATACTGCTTGACTGGTATTGTGACGGTTTCTTTCTCTTTATAGAGCCAAGAAGAAATGTCTTCAATAGTTTCCTCTGCTAATAATTTTCCCTCTTGGAATTGTGTTAGAGATGCTGGGGGAGGAATTGTTGCTTTCTTAGTTGCTTTGGCAATGGGCAGTTGGCCGTAAGATTTAGGGGATAAAGGCATCTGCCCTACACAACAAGATTTTGAGATATCATATTCTCCAAAGCCAATATCACGGATGTGAGCTTTGATTTCAGGAATAGGATGAGGCTTGGGCTCAGTTGTAGAGGCTTTTGTCAGATTTTTAGGGTTGATGTACAATGGGGATGCAATGGCTTTGTCATTTTTAGGCACTTGGTTGCAATTCTTATAACTGCCTTGCAAGACACAGCAGAATTCAAAAGGATTAGGGTTACCTGGGATAGTGATCTCTGTACCATTGAATGGGAACTTGAGAGACTGATGGTACATTGAGGGGACAACTTTCATGGCATGGATCCATGGGCATCCTAGGATAATGTTGTAAGGTAGCTCAATGTCAAGGACTTGGCACTGGGTTTCAAGCATGACCAAGCCTACTTGTATAGGCAAGTGGATAACACCTTTTGAATGGTGCTCAGCATCATCATACCCCTTGATTGTAATACTTTGATTAATGTTGACATGATCCTCAGAGTATCCCACTTGTTTAAGTAACTTGAGGAAGCAGATATTGAGACCAACACCACCAACTATAAGTATGCATTTGATCTTGCGTTTATGGATGAGAACCTCAATGTGAAGGGCATCGTTGTGACATGGATCATGGGATGGGAGGTCTTTTTCAAAGAAGACCACATTGTAAGGTGAGGCAATGTTACCTATTATAGCTTTGAAATCTGTGATCGCTATGTTGTTAGGAACCGAAGACTCTTGGAGGGCTTTTTATAGCACAACTTTATGTGCAAGTGATGACCGTAGAAGGTCCAAGATAGATATCTGTGCTGGAGTTTTCCCTAGATGTTCGACAAGATTATAATCAGATTGAATTGGGAGACTTGGTCTAGGACCACGAATGGTGACACGACCACAACGAGTTGTAACAACACAATCCGTAGATTTGCCTTTGATTGTGAGGGTAGATACATGACTTTCTTCAAAACGACCCACAATAGTCATAGGAAGTGGAAGCTTTGTTAACACTTTTACCTTTATTCAGAGGAGGATTTTGACCATGGTTCAAGAATGGTTCCTTGTACATGTTGAGGTCTTTATTGGTATGTTGAGTTGGTGGTTCATCCTCAAAAGAGATTTGGTTGCCCTCGATAAGATTTTGAATTAAGTGCTTGAGTTTCATGCATGATACAGTCCTGTGTCCTTTGCTCCTATGGAATTCACAGTATTCATTTTCTCTATACCATGCAGTTTTGTAAATAGGTTCACCATATGGGGGAGCATCTGGTAAGGTGATGAGTCCCTTGTGTAAAAGTTTTTGTAGAACAGACTCTATGGGCTCTCCCAAGGGAGTGAATTGACATGGCGGAGGGTAATGTTGTTGAGGTTGCTCTTGTTGTCATTATTGTTGGTTTTGGTAAGGTTGTCTTTGTTGTTGTTGGTTTTGTTGAGGCGGAGGTTGACTCAGTTTGGGAAGATGAAGGGGTGTTTGCAATGTTTGGACATGTTTAGAATCGACCACACCATCATCGACAATGTTTTTATTTTTGTTCCAAAACTTGGGTTTATCATTTGATTATTGTTGAGGAGCATTGTCTTTGTTGTCTTTAAAGATTTTGATCATGCCTTTAGTGATGAGGGCTTTTTCAATGTTGATTCCCTTGTAGGTAATTTCGTCGAAAGTTGTAGCACTAAGGATTTGTAAATGAAAACCCAATTCTTGGTTAAGGTTCTGCACAAATATGCTAACAAGCTACTTTTCAGGTATCTTGAATGGGAATTTACTAGCCATTTGTCTCCATCTTTGTAGGAAGGAAATGAAAGTTTCCCCATTCTTCTGTTTATTGTTGCATAGGTCGGTCATGGAGATCTCATGTTTTGTGTTTGTAGGAGAAATGGGTGGCAAATTTCTCTACAAGCTTGTTAAAAGATTTGATACCCGTGGATAGGTGAGAGAACCATTGTATAGCTTGACCTCCAAGACTGTGAGGAAAGAGGCGCATAAGATATGTGTCGTTGTGTGAGACCTCGAAGCAAGCAAGATAGAATTCTCTAAGATGGTCCTTTGGGTCTCCTTTTCCGTTGTATTTATCAAATTTGGGAATAGTAAAATTGTGAGGAAAAGGGATCATGGGTAATGACCGATCAAATGGATAAGGACAAACTTCTTCTAAAGAGAAGGTCTTCTTGGTGTGGCCAAATGTAAGATCAGATAGTTGTTGTTGAACCTCCACAAGTTTTAGCTCTATAGTTGTAGGAGGGGTCGAAAACATCTCCTGTTGTCCTAGAAGTGGTTGTTGTTGCCCATATGGAAGATTGTAGTGGAAGCCATGGGCATTGGTGTTATAAGGGTCATATGATTGGTTGGGGTCGTATGTGTTGTATGTTGGGTGCAGATTGGGTTGCATTTGGGTGTTTTGATTTTGGGGAGGAGGGGGTGGTGATAGGTAAGAGTGTAGGATTTGTGATGGTTGTTGCTAAGAGTTTGGTGGAGGAAAGCTAAAGTTTGTTGGGTTTGGTTGTGGTTGTGGAACATAGCTTTGGGAAGTTTGGTTTTGGGAATGTTGAGGGTGTTTAGGAAATGTGTTGAAAAAGGTTAGTGTCGATGAACGTTGTGGCAGATGGACATAGGTAGATGTGTTTTGTGATGGTTGAGGTTAACTAAGATGGGGATAGGTATGATGGAGTGTAGAATAATGTTGTGGCAGAGGGACATAGGTAGATGTGTTTTGTGATGATTGGGGTTGACTAAGATGGGGATAGGTATGATGGAGTGTAGAAGAATGTTGTGGCAGAGGGACATAGGTAGATGTATTTTGTGATGGTTGAGGTTGTATGACATTGTTTGGATTAAGGTACAAAGGTTGGATGATGGTGGGGGTGGTGTGTGTTGAGACCCTTGTTGCATGGCTACATAGGTGTTCCCTAGATTATAATTTGGTGGAAAACCTTCTCTTGATGGGGTAGCCAATGTTCCACTTGCGATTGGTGTGGGCATTTTAGGATTTTGTTGTATGTTTGATTGAGCTATAGTAGATTGTTTGGCTAGTTCTGGTTGATGTTGGAGAGTCTTTTGTTGGTGTTTGTAGATCTCCATAGAAGTTAGAAGCGGTGATATGGGTCTCTCTTTTGTTAGGTTTTGATAAAGGGGATTCTCATATTGTGCAATCATTCTCCCTTGTGAGCTTTGTCCGTGTAATGGTGTGGTCACAATTGACATGGTTTGGACTATCGTTATAGTGTCTTTGGTGTTGTTAGGCTCGCTAAGATTTGATAGATCAAAACCTTTGGGTAATTTGGCTCCTTACTCTGCTAGCAAGTGGAAGAAATGATCTTGGTTCTCGCTAAGGATTTTGTCAAAGGCAGCCATGGCTCTAGGATCTTGTATGATTTCATCAAGGTCTTGTCTATCTTCTTGAGAGGATTGACCTATTTCAAAGTGTCACTCTTCTTGAGATGGGACTTGAACTGTGGTATAACTGGGTGTAGCAAAATCATGAGGCATGCTGGTAGTGAATTGAGTTACATCTATCAAAGGGATATTACCTTCTTGAGGATTGTTTGTTTGGTCATGTTATGGCATGTTTTGAGAGTTGGTTGATCTTTCTATTGGTGTCTTTGGAGTACCCTTTGGAGTCATGCTTGGTTGAGGTGTATGAGGAGGCAATTTGCACTTCCTTAGGGCAACTTGCTTTACCTTCATAGTTTGCTGGAGTCTAGTGGTTACCATGGGATGCACTAGGATACTTTGTTTGAGACGCTTACCGGATTTTTGCTGTGTTTCTTTTGGAAAAGACAATTTTGATAAATAATTTACTGGACCAAAGGCACTGTACTATTTTGACCAAAGGCACAGGACTGTGTTACCAAAAGTAAGCTACTGTGTTACCAAAGGTGTTGGACTAAGCTGCTAGAGGCGAGGTACTGTTATACCAAAGGCGAGCTACTATTAGACCAAAAGCGAGCTACTATTATACCAAGGGCGCTGAAGTAGGTTTGCCAGAGGTGAGGTACTGTTATACCAAAGGCGAGCTACTGTTATGCCACAAGCGAGCTACTGTTATACCAAGGGCACTGTAGTAGTGTCAGTGATGTTTATAAGGCAAATTTTGATAGTTTTGGATTTGATTTTGATTGGATTTGCTTTGGCAAGAGAAAACACATCAAACAAAGTGGCAAAAAAAGGACTGACCCAACAGATAGTGTATGTTTGAGGCTCACAAAAAAAGCCCAATGTTTCCACGGGTATAAGATAATTGCAAACAATATCAAGCACTTTTTATCCCTAGAGACAAGGTTTCATTGTAGTAGATTAGCTCACAACTTAATACTCCGTCGACCAAATGTCATTCCATAAAGGTGTCAAACATTTGTATCTTTGCGAGAGACGATAGGTAGGGATATCTCACCCTCCCCTCAGAAAGCTCAAGTAGGTCACAAGAGCTTTATGGCCGAGGGAATACTATCTCTTCTCAAGGGAGCCAATGGTGAGTATCTTGAGGGATTAAATCGATTCCCCTTGCACTGATGATTACCGCAATGTTCGGAGGTGGATCGGGTAGTCACTATCTAGATTGGTTCTTAGTAACTTTGAGGAACCAACACCTTACGAGCAATGTGACAAGCTACTGAAAGCTTTAACCAATCCTACTAAGAGTATCAAACACTTTGTACAATGTGAAAATCATTTCCACAAAGTGCTAGTACACCTCTTTTTGATTTGGCACCACAAGGTAAGGCTGACATCGGTTAGGACCTGGCTTTCGCCTTATCCCTGTTATATAGAGGTTCAAAGGAAAACTCTGCTTAGGGTCATTCCTTTTGGATGAAGTGCAATCTAAAAGCAAGCCCTTCTAAAGGAATAACTGAAATGTAAGATCAAGCACGTCAAACAAAGGTTCAATTGTCCCATTATAAAAAAAATAAGGTGCAACTAAATTAGGAACACACACGATTGTAGTTATCAATTGTCCCTTATGAAATTGAAGTGTTTGGCATTCATGTCCATTGTCCCTTAGAAAATTGAAGTGTTTTTGCATTCATGTCCATTGTCCCTTAAGAAAGCAATATGTTCCTAAGACTTAGATTGCAGAGATGATTTGTTCAATTGTCCCTTAAGAAAGTAATATGTTTCTAAGACTTAGTACGATAGATTGAGATTCTTCAATGCTTGTCCTGCATGAACATGTTAGATAAACTCATTTGCTCTGTTTGAGTGATAAGAAGCTGCAATAAGTTGATTAATTCCACACAAACTCAAAAGTTAGCAAAAATAACTCACTTTAACACAAGGTGCTTGACTGTATTACCAAAGGCAACCTACTGTATTGCCGAAAGCGCTACACTATGTTCCCAGAGGTGAGTTGTTGTAAGACCCAAAAGCGATCTATTGTGCTGCCAGAAGCGTTGCACTATGATACCAAAAGCGGGGTATAGTGCTACCAAAAGCGCTTTCCTGCCTCAGATCTAAAAAAAGTTTTTTTTTTGTCAACAAGCTAGGTCTAAAGATGATTTCATGTTTGACTTGAATGATCTAGGATCTATGGTTGATAGGATTTGTAACTTGGAATCAAAAACAACTCAAATGATGCTGCAAAAGGATAGGTTAACTCAAAAATGAAAATACTCCTAAATACGTCAGCTTAGGAAGTATAAAAAATAATTAAAAGATAAATAAATCAGCTTGCCAGTCAATCAATGATAGATATGGTGAGTTAAAAACTCTGTAAATCACAAAACAAGATCCCAAAACCCTAATATACCAAAAGCGCCGTATTGCTATGCCAACCGCGCTTGACTGTGTTACCAATAACGCGCTACTGTGCTACCAGAGGCACTACAGTATCGCCCGAAGGCGCTATACTGTGCTGCCAAAAGCACTTTACTGTACTGCTAATAGCGCTTTTCTGTGTTGTTTGCGTTGTTCTGTACTGTACTTAAAAAAATCAATTTCTCAAATAAAAAGAAGGATTAGTGGGTCCCACCGAGTGTGCCGAAATGTGTATGAGGAAAATTGAGATGTCAAATAATATAATCAAAGTAATGATAAATAGCAAATCAATAACCCATAACATAAAGAGATCATTCTAAATAAAAAGCCATTACCAATGAATAAATCAAATAAAAGAAGAAAGCTTTTACCCAGATTGTATTGTTCTCTTTGTCAATATGTGGATTGCTCAATAATGTTGCGAAACCATATTTGCAACAAGCGGATGTAAGTGCTCAAAGTGATCAATAGATCAATGTCAAAAGATCGTAAGGTGCTCAACGATGTGATGTATGCTCAAAGCATTGTAAAGGATGCCTAAGAATAAGTGATCAAAGAGGATTTGTGAAGGAGATGAGGGGGGTTTATATAGGTTTCAAACATGATCGATCAACAGATGAAACAAATCCATAGAATGGATGGTTGAGATAAATCAAATAACTCATGTTGAATGTGCACACAACATGTGTCACTCCAAAAAGGTATTTTTATTAAGATAATTACTTTTTTGATAAAGATAGATTTGATTTCATAAATTAGAATGTTTTTTTTTCTAATTCATGAGTTGATGAAAATAAGATAAATTAAAGCCAATTAACTTAACTTTAGATTTGTCTTTTTTAGATTTCTAAAAATAAGACTGATTGTGCACATGAGTTAACATGATATTTTTAGAGGAATTGGAAGATAATTGAAATTAAATAAATAAATTTATTTAACTGATTGTGCATGATTTTGAAGAATAGATAAGATATGAATATTTAAATCAATTAAACAAATAAATTTATTTAATTTATTTTGCATGATGAAGGATAAATAAAATATGTGATTATATTTTATTTTTAGAAGATCTATTTTTAGAGAAAAAACCAAATTAAATAAATAAATTTATTTAATTGTTTGTGCAAGATTAGAGGAATATGAAGATTATAAATAAAATACTTGATTTTATTTATTTTTAGAGGATTGAGATAATTTAAATAAATTTGCATGATTTATTTAAATTTAGAAGAATAATTGATTTAATTAAATAATGTAAATTATTTAATTGTAGATAAGAGGATTTGTGATGAATTAATTAAATAATGGGATTTATTTAATTAATGTAGACTTGAAATTTGAAAGAGGATAATGATTTAATTAAATAATAAAAATTATTTAATTTTAGAAGAATATTGAGGAATTTAATGAAATTAATTAAATAAAGAGGATTTATTTAATTAATGTTGAAAATATGTGATTTGGAAGAATTAGATGAAATTTATGAAATAATTAGATTATTTAATTAACGTTGAATGCAGGTGATTAGATAGATTAAATGAAAATGCAAGTGATGTGACAACTTGGTCATTTTAGGGTGTCTACAAGAGGAACCCTCACCCTCTTCCTGTGCCCTTTTTGGCTCTCTGTCCTAGGGTTTGTGCTCTAGAAATGTCTGCCATAATTATTCCCCATCAACTTGAGACATAAAGTGATGTTTAACTATCAGAAAAATGAGGCTATGATATTTCATAGGACCCTTGTTTTGTTGATACTTTTCTGCAGTTGCCCTAATGGAAGAGTAAGAAAGTTGGGAATATTTATGTTAAATTTAGGGTGTCCATTCCCATGCCTCAGAAAAATCAACATTTTCATTATTTGTCCTAGAACTAAGGAAAATTAACCATCACATGTGAAATATTTCATCAACCATGTAGCTACAGATTGCCAAGGGTTTGGAAGTGAGGACCTAAGAATTCCTTCAACCTCATTTTTACTTAAATGCAATTGTATTGCAAGTTCACCTGTAACAGAGAAATTCTTAATCAAATCAACATATAAAGTTTTCATATGATAGAACCTCTCACCTTGTTTAGGCAACCCAGAAATATGACTGATAGTGGTTGCAGAGAGATTGACTTGAATTCCCCTTACAACTGTCTGATTGTCCCTCAAGTTTCTTAGGAAATCATCAACAATATCTTGTTGAAACCCTTCAAACTTTTCCAGAAACTCCAACCATCCTGCATTCCTCAGAATGTTTGTTGCAGCATCATCTTGCAAAAGACCTGTAGCACTTGTTGGCTCTGATTTCTTCTTAACCCCCATTTCTAAATTCTTTTTCTACCCTCTGTGCTAAATCCCTCACTCTCCTCTATAATTTGTCCTTTCTCCTTAACTCCGTAGGCTCCAGAGGACTTTATCAGCTTACTCTGTTCTTCAGGGTATTTTATAATTTTGAATGAGGATTATTATGTCAATTCGTTTAACGGCTTAGGCTTATGGCAAAAGAATTGTAAATTGGTTAGTGATCCCATAGAGATTCAAAAGCATTAGGGTGAAATTTGTTCAGGTAACTATATTCTAGTTTTTCATTATTTTTTTCTAGTTTTGTCTACATCCTAGTAATTGGCATTTTCGGAGGCCTTCAGAGTGGAATTTGGGGTCAAGACTTTCTCCAGTTGCTTTTGAGTGGTAGTCGCAGGTAGGGCTCAATGCAACTCAATCTAGCTCTTCAAGAGATCTTTCCAATGAGTCCAAAATGTTTAGATTTCGACTAGCTGTCTAGAAGTTATGACCCTGCCTAGTGGGGTCCAAAATTTACTAGTTTTTTAAAATTTTGAAAATTTGAATTTTAGTAGTTTTATCACCTTCCAACTATCCATTTCAAATTCTATGGATAAGGTGACCTTTCACAATCTTTCTCATTGTATATATTCAACTTTTGATGCAATAAGAAATCCTCTTTGGTTGCCTACAACTTCTTACAAGTTCTGCACATTGAGCATTTTGTTTATTTTTACAATACCACAGGCCTAGCACTAGGTATTGTTATCTAAATTCTCCATTAAAATTTAGATCAGTTAGAGTGCCTATGCAGCCATAATTGCAGCCGAGTGATGGGACACTCCATAGGCATGGTGATAGTACAACAAAGATGGCAGCATGCATGAATTTGGGAAGGAAAATAATGGCAGGAGAACGTGCCATAATGACAGCACCCAAAAATAGAAATGACAAGACAATTTCTAATTAATGCTTAATTAAGAGAGAATTACCTGAACCAATCTTAATGATGAAGGCGTGATGTACTTGGCTAAGATGCAGCAGTGTTGATGAGACTGGACGCGACATGGCACCTGAGCATCTTTTTATGGCTTGAAATGACGTCAATCATCTTTATTATCACGCAACCTGCATTCATTCCCACAGAGTGGTTCAAGAATCCATGTATCCAGGGTGACATTAGCATAGTCCTTTGTAGGTACCTATGTAAACAAGAGTAATGATTACTCCTGGAATGCATGTTGATTTCATCTTTGTCCCTGTCATAAAGTGGAGGATGAGTCCTGATGACCTCATCGAATGACATCTCTACTTTATTGCCTGGAGAGGTGGGTCCCCTCCCACTTATTATGGTTGTGAATAACTCTTTATTGGTGGAGCACCGGAGGTGTTCCTAGTTTGCGAGCGCCAAAGGTGCTCCAAGTGTGTGAAGCGCCAGAGGTGCTCCTAATTTGCGAGCGCCGGAGGTGTATTTGAGTAACTCCCAACACCTGATCACCTCCATAGCTTGATTATTCTTATTTGGCATGAAGAAGCGAACCGCCATTTGCTAGGTTTCAATCCCATTGGTCGAGAAAGACAACCATTTACTGGTTTTCCATCTTCCTCTATTTTTTTTATTTTTTTTTAAGAAGGCCGCCATTTGCTAGTTTTCAACCTTCTTCTTTTTTTTTAAGTCCAAAACTGTGACAGAGGAGGTGTCCCCTGTAACAAAACACAAATCTTTGATGAACTCTTCTTTAGTGGATGGCCTTTTATAGAGTCTGATTTGGTGGCTATTTACTAAAATTGTGTATGTGCTTCCATCAATAGGTTCCAACAACACTGTTCCATTTTCAAAAAAATTCTTTATCTGATAAAGACCCATCTAATGAGTTTGTAGTTTTCTTTTGAACTCTTTGAATTTAGAATCATAAAGTAGAACCCAATCACCTTGTTGAAATGTCCTCTTGATGTGTTGGTCATGCCATTGCTTCCTTTGATACTGAACCAGTTCTGTTTGCTAAATGGCTTCTGTCCGGATTTCATCCAACTCATTGAGCTGAAGAATTCTATTCTGTTGGGCTATGGACAATGGTAGACCAATATCTAATGTAGTTTTAAGTGTCTGGAGTTCAAATTCTAAAGACAGAATGCGTTTTTTCCCATAAACTAAGTCATATGGTAAGAACTTTGTTGTGGACTTCCAACTGGTATTGTAAGCCCAAACTGCTTCAAGTAATCTGTTAGCCCAATCTTTTCTATTCATCACCACTGTCCTTGTTAGAATATTCTCAATTTCCCTATTAGTCACCTCTACCTACCCATTGGCTTTAGGATGGTAAGGTGAACATTTCCTATGCTTGACTTGATATAGATCTATGAATGCTCTGATTACCTATGAAGTAAACTAAGGTCCTCTGTCTGAAACTATGGATCTTGGGGCTCCAAACCTCAAGAAAATTTTATTATAAAGGAAATAAGCAACTTTCTCTTCTCGTGCAAATTACAATGCTTGAACCTTAGCCCATTTAGTCACATAGTCTATGCATACTAGAATATACTCCTTGCCTGATGATGGTGGAGAAATTGGTATTACAAAGTCTAGACCCCACTGTTCAAATGGCTCCACCATTACTTGAGGATGTAGTAACATCTCCTGGGTGAAGGTTGGTTGTCCCATCCTTTGGCACTAGTCACACTATTGCACATACTTCTTAGTATCCTTATGAATAGAGGGCCAGTAGTAACCAACTCCTAGGATCTTGTGGATAGTTCTGTGGGAAGAATAATGCCCACCAGATGATTCATCATGACATGCTCTCAATACATCAAAAACCTCATCAGCTTTTAAACACCCGGGTAGAATGAAATCAGGACCACATTTAAATAGCAAACCATTTAACCATTTGTAAGATAAACTTTCCTTAATTAGGCATTTCTTTTGTTTTGAGGTAAAATGGGATGGATACAAGCATGTCGCTAAAAGATTAGCTGTCAGTAAACCAAGTATAGTAGAGGAGATAGAAAAAAAGATGTTCATCTGGGAACCTGTCCTCCATTAGCTAGTTTTCTCCTCCTGTATGCAATCTTGATAGAAAATTAGCAACCAAATTAAACTTTCCTGGATTATCAACTATGGTAATGTCAAATTCCTGCAATAGCAATAACCACCTAATGATCCTTGCACCCACTACTGGCTTATTCATTAGGTACTTGATGGCTACATGATCAGTATGTACAAATATTTTATATCCAGTGATATAATACCTAAATTTTTTTATAGCATAGATGACTGCCAAGAATTCTTTTTCAGTTGTGGTGTAATTTCTTTCTGTAAAGGTAAGGTTTTTGCTGATGTAATAAATGGCATGCATACTCTCTCCTTCCTCCTTCTGTCCTAAAACCGCCCTAATGGACTCATTTGAAGCATCAATTTGTATGTGAAATGGTAAAGTCCAATTAGGTCCTCTCAAAATAGGTGTGACAGTAAGCTTCTCTTTTAGGGTGTCAAACGTTGATTGACAATTTTTTGTCCATAAGAATTATGTGTCTTTGTTAAGCAGGGTAAATAGGGGGGCAACTATTCTACTGAAATTTTCTATAAATCTTCTATAGTAGCCTACATGATCTAGAAAACTTCTAACATCAGTCTGATTTTTGGGTGAAGGTAACTGTTTGATCACTTCTATCTTGTTTTGATCCACTTTTATCCCATTTGCTGAAATGTGGTGTCCTAATACAATTCCTTCCTCTACCATCATGAAGCACTTTTCATGGCTCAAGGATAACTGATTCTTCTCACAGTATTTTAGTACTTTCTCAAGGTTTGTGAGAGCTTCTTCAAAGTTGTCCCCATACACAATAAAGTCATCCATATAGACCTCCATGCACTCATTAGCTAATTCAGCAAAAATGGCTAAAACAAGCCTTTGAAATGTAGCTGGAGCATTACATAGTCCAAATGGAAGAATTTTGTAGGCAAAAATTCCTCAAGAGCAGGTGAAAGTGGTTTTGTCCTGATCTTCAGGTGCTACTTGGATTTGGTTATACCCACTGAACCCATCTAGGAAAGAAAAATACTTTCTCCCAGTAAGGTTGTTCAGCACTTGGTCAATGAATGGTAAGGGAAAGTAGTCTTTTTTGTTAGCTTTGTTTAGCTCCCTGTAGTCAATACACACTCTCCATTTCCCATTCTTTTTAGGCACTATGACTAGGGATGAGACCCATTGACTATCTGAGATTGGATATATAAACCTTGCTTGCAGTAATTTTTCTATTTCAGTCTTGACAATGTCTTTTAAAGCAGGATTCAATCTTCTCTGGGGTTGTCTAATAGATTTAATATCTTTAGTATATATATGATGGGTACAAATCTCAGGAGGGATGCCCTTCATATCTTGGTATTCCCAAGCAAAAGCTGCTGAATGAGAAATTAGTAGTTGGACAAGTTTTTCTTCCTAATTTGTTGCTAACTGGGTATTGATATTAAGTGTCTTCCCTGGTAAAATCATGACCTGTTTTGTGATTTGATCCATGGAGGTAGTCAATCCATATACTGGAGTCATGGTATTGAGAGGACAAGAATGTGGAAGCAACATGTGGAATGTGGCTAAGTCTCTGTAAAAGGTCTCTCCACAAGGAATGATATTTGCTAGGGTACAATGGGCAGAAGTGAGAAGTTCTCCTCTAGAATCTTGGGCAAGCTCCATTACATCTTCATTGATTAAGATGTGGGTAATATCTTATGTTGTATCATAACAGATTTCCTCTTCCAACTCTCCCAAATGTTCCTTGATGGTTACCACAGCTATTGAGGCACTGTTGTCCATGTTATCTCGCTCATCCACCCATACTCTTCCTGTATAATGTATTGATGGTTTATCTGGAGGATACAGAGATATTTTCTTCAAATCTATCCCATTAGAGATGACCATATCCCCAGTTCGACAATTAATAGATGTTGCTATTGTAGCCAGCCATGGTCTTCCTAATATCCATGGATAAGCATTTCTCTAGTTTCTCGATTCTAATATCAGGAAGTCTACTGGAAATTCCCTTGATTCTATCACAACTAGAACATTAGTAATTACCCCTTTCAGAATAGCTACTAACTAGTCAGCAAGTTGAAGGATTGTAGTCATGGATTGGATACCTGTTAGGGCTAATTTGTCCATTGTATGAACTGTCATCACATTAATTGCTGCTCCCAAATCAACCAAAACATTTGAAATTTCTACCCCTGAGATGAAAAGAGTTATGACAAGATTTCTAGGGTCTCCATATTTTGGGAGGAGCATTTCTCCCATCAATAGATCTACTACTTTCCCTTCCACCTGGATTGTAGAAGGAAAGTTTTTCTTCCTGCCCTGTGTTTTGACATAATGTTGTTTGATGAATTGGTTTAGTTCTGGCACATCTCTAATTGCTTGGAGGAGTGGAATTTCAATGTTCAGTTGTCTAATTTCTTGTAAAAGTTCTGATTCCAGGGGAGATTGGACTTGTTTTTGTAAGATCTTTTTTTGGGGAACATGTTTGAGCCGTTCTGGGTATGGTGCTAGTTTTTCCATCTCTGAAGCATCTCCAGAGCTTTTATCAAAAGTGCGTCCAGGAATGTTCTCCGGAGTTATCCAAGGATGATTCTTTTAGCACTTTTTCGGTATTAATCTCCTTTGGAAGTTGAGTGGATGAATTTTCAGGTTCCTCATCATTAGTTACTTCAACTATAGTTGGAGGAGATGGTCTTAGGAATGCTTTCCCAGAACGTAGCTGGAGATTATTTGGATATATAGCGTTAATACCAGCCATGTTTTCTTATTCTGTCATGTAAACAACTGCTCCATGTTTATTTCATGGATTTGGTATAGGTTGAGCTGGTAAGGGTGGTTGGCTAACTGGCTCATTTTGTGACTAACCTTGTGTGTTGGAGGGTCCAGTTAGTAATGCTTGTTGTTGAGGTTGGAAATGTCTAGGTTGTCCCTAGTATTGTTGATTATATCCCTGCTGAGGACCCCATTGAGGTTGCATGTTTTGTGATCCAAACTATGGTGGCCACTGTTGATTCCCCCAGGGCTTATTTTGCCAATTTTGGTTTCTCCAATGTTGATTTGGCCAATCCTGTTGTCCCCAAGGAGGATTATTCTGAGGCCCATGCCAAGTTGGATTCCATTGATTATTTCCCCAATTAGAAGGACTCTTGTAAGAAGGCTAGCTTGGATACTGATTATAAGGGAAATTTCTAGCCTATTTTTGTCCTACATAGTTCAATTCTTCTTCTATGATGGCATTCTTCTTACTCAATCTTTTTAGGGCTAGAAGTTGACTACATTGACTGGTATGATGTTCCTATCATAGATCTGACAGATCTCTAATTTGTCTAAAGGGCATTCTCTCAACAGATGCTTGTTTCTACACCTAGGAGAATAGATGGAGAGTGGTTCAGTTGTTCTATTTTGATTAGTTGTTCTAGTTTTTTGCCTGAATCCCATCCAATGTGGTATTTAGTTGGACCAAAATATCTATTTTCAGATTTTCCATCTCTTCCATTAACTGTCCTATTTCATTCTTCCCTTTGAAGGTTTTGGATGATCTCACTCCATCTTGGGTTCTAGAATAGTTCCTGCAGAGTTCTTCTATAGCAGGTATATCCATTTTGTTGATATTTCCTTTTCCCATCAGATCTAGTGCATGTTTTGATTCTTTATCCAATCCTTTTACAAACAGGGTTTTGGCCAAAGAGTGATTTACTGGGTTGCCATACCTTCTCAAGGCAAAGTTAAATTTGTCCACATAGTCCTCTAAGGTCTCTTCCTCTCCTTGTTTAATTTTGAACAATTCCTCATTTTTATTACTGACTCTACAGTAATCTTGGCACTTTCCTAAAAACTATGTTTCCATCTAATCCTAGGAATGGATAGAGTTTTGGGGTAAACCCATAAACCATCTCATTACAAAATCTTTCAGGGTTGAAGGGAATAGTTTGAGTTTTTGGTTATCTGATCCATAATCATAAGTTTGGCATACCACTTTGAATTGAAACAAAAACTGACCTAGATCCTCAGAAGAAAGACCTCTGAAATTTGGCAAGTGTGTTAGTGAACTATTTTTCATAGGGGCATTGTCTCTAGTAGCCAAAATAATGGGATATGAGAAGGTTCTTGGAACCTGATTTTCCT
The DNA here is from genome assembly GCA_027924645.1 of Cunninghamia lanceolata. NCBI lineage: Eukaryota > Viridiplantae > Streptophyta > Pinopsida > Cupressales > Cupressaceae > Cunninghamia > Cunninghamia lanceolata. The sequence goes on from BSBN01001102.1 coordinate 2,494,573, forward strand.
CCTCTTCATGATTATCATGATTCTCATCCATGTCTAGTACTGGTTCTTCTCTCTAAGGTTCTAGGAAATTAGGTTCTATTAAAGGATCTGCCTAGAACTTTTGTTGTAATTCTTGGATATAATCAATGAATGGGAGATTTGGAGGATTTAAGGGATTATTAATTTGAGGTGCAGCTTCCAAGGTAGGTTCTAGGTTTCTTTCTTCAACAAGATCTTGTACCACCCCACTGCTTTCTCCTATAGTTTGTTGATGGGGTGTCTGTTTTATGTATCTTCCTTTTGAATCTCTAGCTCTAACCATACAGATCTAACCTAAAACTGTTTAGCTAAGTTTCTCTAATTAACACAATACATCCCCAGCAACAGTGCCAAAAATGACAATGGTCATTGTACCTCATCATTTAATCATATTTCAGATATCAAATCCAGGGTTGTGTCCATGGCTATCTGCAATTAGGAATCCTATAGTTACCATTTTTATCCGCCTAATTCTAATGACTTTTACTGATTTAAAGAAATTGATCTATCTGCTATTAAATGAATTCAAAGAATGTTGAAAACATAATTGAACAGTGAATTACTTAAAGCAAATCTATAGATTGAAACATGCATCTATCTATGAAAATAGTAGGTATCTTTTAAAGCAAAATCTAAAATAACAAAACAATGGTACTAGCCTTCCACCTTGGTGGTGAGAGTGGGCCCTTGCTCCACACCCTTAGGGCTGAAGAAAAAAGTAAGAAATCATCACAAAAGAATAATATCACAATTCAACTTAGTCCAATTCCATTAGCTCTGTATTCAAAAATATTGATATCAAAAATGAGATTATAGAAATTAGAATAATAATCGTTGTCCTTTTTTCTGTTTCTTCTGTAAGTATATATAAAATTAGTGATGAGATATCACTTATCTTATCTACCAATTCTTCCATGAGATGACATCTATCTCCTTATTATACTAGTTGTCTAACTACGAAAAATAACCATGCAATAAAAATAGATTGAGTGGAACAGAAGTCCACTCTAAATCTAAGTTTTAGTCTTAATACATTTGGGTAAAGAGGCCCTAAAAATATGGATATTAAATTAGTTTTATCAGTAACTCATGCAAAAACTAAAAAGAGATAAAAACTCCCAGCAGTTAACTACAAATTGCCCTTAATCACTCAGGTGATGATTTAAGTAATATCAGGGGTATCACAATCACTACTGAAAGTGTCTGACCGACAGCTGTGCTGAAAATCTACTCTATTCTAAAGAGGCACCGGAGAGGTATGTCTCTGTCTGCAGCTCTGGAGATATATTGTCTGCAGCTCCAGAGATGTAATTGTGGCCTCCTTGCTCAGCGCCAGAGATGCTCCAAACTTCAGTCCAGCTTCGGAGATACTTTTCCTCTTTATTCCAAAACTTCTGATGTTGTGGTATTCTAATATTGTCTCCGGAGATCATTAGGACTACCTCCAGAGATGCACAAAATTGCCAACCCAAACACCTGCACCTATTGATTCAAAAAGAGAAGTTTTTCTGCATATTTCCATCAATTCCATGCACATTAGTCCTTTAATCATAAATCATGATCTTAAGTAATTCATCTCCTATTAATCATTATTTAGAACAATTTTGCTAGCCTATTCGGGTGCAGTCATCAAGAAGATGGAATCAGAAAGGAGAAAAAGAGAGGTAAAAAGATGTATTTCATGGGTGCTACCTGGCACTCATCAGGTTTTGGGGGTGATCTTTTTCTGGAGACACCTAGAGAAAATGGACCTCACCATTGAGTTCAAAAGGCCCAAAAACTTATGTATCCATATGAAACATGACTATAATTAGCGACAAAAAATTTGGCCATTTTTAGGGCCATGGAGGAATCTTCATAGAGAATATTTTGTATGACCACATGAAATCTGTACAGCCATATCGTATGGTGTTGCAATTATCATAGGTATAGTTAGCTACACCTATAATATTCTACAAGTGTAGCACCTACATCATCCTAGTACGGGTTTGCAATTTTAAAAAAATAAAAATTAATGGTTAGGGGTTGTCGATTGGGTGTGGACCCCATGTGGCAAACAAATGTATGAAGGTGTGGACAATTGTAATAGTGGGTGTGGAAGGTAGATGGATGGACAACATGGTGATAGGGTGCTAGTAGGGTACCGACACAATGGTATGGGGTGTCAGCCTTGGTCATATTCCTATTGGCTTCTAGTGGGCTTTCGTCATTCCAATGGGGCTTATCTCCTAGTCCCAACCCTCGATTAGATCTACTTGAAATTTAAAATTTACTTTGAAAAATTAAAACATATTTAAAATTAGTTTTGCATATGTCATCTAAACACCACTCAGAGATGCTTGTGCTAAGTCCGCTACCATCAATGAGTGGTGCCACCTAGTTTTGCTACCCATGCGCCACTAGCTACCAGAGAATTGCCCAATAGCAACCAGTTGAATTTTTTTAGCCTAATCGAGGAGTATTTTTTGGGACCCATAACTTTTTCCCAGCAAGTTTTATTTTCGTGTTCTTATCGTCAACAAAAGGCTCTTTTTGAGTATTGCATTGTGGTATCAATGGTTTTTCTAGATTTTGCTATTTTGGACAGAAAATTCTAGTTGGAAGTTAGGTTTGCTCTTAGTTATTAGACATGTCATATCTTGTGCCTACGATGTCTAATTTTGGACTTCTTTTAGGCAACAAAGAGTATTTTCTGAGCACTTTGCAGTGGATCAGGTTTGGAGATGTTAATATGTGATTTGTTCTCTTACATTTTTGTTTGAGCTATTTATTGGTTCCTTTGACTGTGGTACCTTGTGAGTTTGTGGAAAATTGAATCTAGAGGTGATTTGGTGTGTAAGTCATGGAAAACTTACATGTTTATCTCTGGTTATCTATGTTTGACATGGTTACCAATGTATGGTTGAATTTGTATGTTGCATTTGAGATCTATAAGTTGTGCAATATTGTAGGTTGTCTATATACTTACAAGTTGCATGGATAATTTGGATGTGGGTTGTCTATACCCATAGATATTTTAGTGTTTATGTAGATTCTATTTGGTTGGCCTAGTTTTGTCACTTGGATCATTAGTTTGGTTGTCATTATGAGGTAGAGAGAGATGGTGTTACTTGATACAATTGTGTTATGGGACCTACACATGTTGACTATATGGTATAGATGTGTGAGACTCGGAAGGAGTTTGATGCAGGTACATTAGGTGGTGATCATGGTGTCATGGAGGTTCCTTGTATGTTTGGAGCTTTGAAATGACATGGTTGTTATGCAGATGCATTGCTGGTGGTGTTGGATTGCTTCTTGGATTGCAGGTGGTAGTTTATCTTCTTGGTTTGGAGATCGTGGTTTTATTTTACCCTTTGGGAGATCTTGATGTTGCAATTGAGTTCTTTGATTGTGTTGGGGCCATGGATGATCTTCAGTTAGGATATGATTATCATGATGTCGTGTTTATCTTGATATCACAGTTTAGTGGGAGCTTTAGCAGTGATGTGGATTCATCACTTGGTGATGGATGATCTTCTGTAGTGGTTGTTGGTGTCATGGAGGAGCTCTCGGATCCCGTTTCTTATAATGTAGTGAGATTACCTTGACATATTGAGTTCTATTGATAGGGCATGGTTATCTTTATGTGATTTGGAGATGTTGACATCTTGGTACCATGGATGACTATTGGAGTCTTTGGTTGAGGTGTTAGTTTGTGATATGTTAGTTTGATAGATGATCCTTGGTTTACAAGATGGATGTTATTGTTCCATGGTGGAAACTTGAGTACACATTAGAGTTTTTGCACGATACAAGTTCTCTTAAGAGAAAATATGTTCATTTAAGATATATGATCTTCCTTTGAGGGGATTTAGATCATGACTGCATGGTGAGTTCCTAATTATGTATTTAGAGCTTTGGCAATGATTTGTGATAATTTGATTGATGAGTGGTGTGATCATTTTACTTGTGAGATTCTAATTATTGTGGCATTGCATTAGAGTTCAATTGGTATGAGATGAGTGGTTTTACACCTATTTTAGATTTGGGTGAGGCTAGAGATCTCTTGTTTCTTGGAGATTTTGTGTTGAGACAATTACTCTTTGATGAGGTTTTAGTAGGAAGATCAAGGAGCCTACACCTAGGTTGGACGTGAGTTCAACATGAACCTATTGAGGAGATTGTTCTTGGAGAGAGTCATTGAGGCTTGGTGTATCATGGAGGAGCAATCTCATTCCCCACTCTTGGTCCTCTCAGCGGTGAATGATATTATAGGTATTGCCCACTTGATTTTTAGATGCATTTTTTGTTTGTGCCTTGTCTTCTAATGTATGCTTGAGTCTTGAGATATGGATGTTAGTTCTAGAGGACTTGTTTGAGGAGTAGATGCATGGTTATGATTTTTTATCTCCTTATTTTTGGATCTTGAGTTGTTGTGAGTTCAATGTGTTTTGAAGATAAAAAGGAGATAGTGGCTTTGTACATTTTCTTTGTTGAAGGAATAAAGGTTTTGTTTGATCTTCCTTTGGTTTGAAAGGCTTACATATTGATTAGTTGGATGTTGAAGAGGCTTCTTGATTTGGGTTTTTAGGAAGTATATATTACTTTTTCATATCTATAGCACATTTGTGTTGGGAGAATGACATGGTTTTGATATGTAGGTTTTTTCTTGTTGGTCTAATGCTTTCTCTTGGATGTTTGTGTTCACATGACATTGGATTTGAGGTTTGCATGGATCCATTGTGAAGTTTTTCAATCTCTTTCTTATATGATGTGGATAACTTGGGAGAGATATGGACTTGTGGTGAGAGAGTTATGTTGCGGTTGCTTTAGTTTGTAGGCTTTGCATATCAGTGTATGTGATCTTCAACACTATGTGAAAAAATGATTTAGCCACATTGTCTATGTGAGTGCTATTGGTGGATCTTTGGATGCCATTGTTAATTTCGTATTTGATACTAGCCATGTAGTGGGAGTTCCAAGATGTATATGTGTCTTTTGTTGGATGTTCTCATTATACTATGATGTTAAGGGTCTTGAGATTTTGTATCGCTATGTGTTGTTACCTTGGAAGAATTATTTATGTAGGATAATGTAAATACAGGGACTATGATCATTATGGATTGGGTTGGATATGGTCATGGCATAATGTCTACTTGTTATGATTAGTATACCTTGGATTGGAGGTATGGTTAGTTGGATGTGTTAGCAACTAGTTGTGGTTGCTATTCCAGCTATGGTGATTAATTCTTGACAACTATTGGAGCCTATTTGTTACCATTGGATTTATTTTTTTGTGTTTGGATATTAGTTGAGGTAGGATTCTTGCCTCTATGTAATAGTTTAGTGTGGCATCTCTTTTGATTGGATCTTATCTTTGTGTATTGGTATGATGGAGGACATGAAAGGATTCTTGTTTGAGACGGTGGTCACCTTGGTCATCATTTTAGGTATTTTGATGGAGCACACACATGTTTACATGGTACATGTTGGGTAAATAGATCATTTCCTTGATGTTTTAGTTTACTTTTGACCCCTTATGCAATTTATATAACAAGTGGGAGAATGTTTGTAAAGGTGTGTTGTCCACCTTGCATAATGTTAATAATATAAAATGTAATATTTAATTGTGGTGCATCTTAGAGATGTGAACATCACAATGGATTAGGCATTCTTGGGGCCACTTGTAAGTTTTATGTAACATTGAGATAAATATTTAATGTGAGTTGCACATTGGGAAAATATTTAATATTGAGAAAACTTAGTACCGAAATGGAAAACTTAGTGCCAAAAAGTAAATGAGGGGGACATGGTTTAGTGAGCTCATGGTTTTAGAGGGACGTGGTCATGTAATACCACTTAGTGATTTTGTGCAAGCTTATTTCTATAAAAGCAAGAACATGAGTAGTTTTTGAAGGTTAGTTATCATTTGTATTGAGCATCTCTTGTAGGTTGCATATGTGAGGAGAGGAAGCACGGATTGAGATGTGTGGTTACATGATTCTCATTTGCTTCTTCACATGGAGTGCAATTAGGTAGCTTTATGTTTTTAGAAGTATTCATGGAGGTTGGGTTTTTCCCTCTTGAGATTTTTCCCAATGTACATCTTGTGTCATCTTGATGGTATGTTTGTCTATTCTTTTGCTTCTGGATTCTGAATACTTGTTTGCATATTTTTCTCTCATGGGATTATGTGCAAATAGTTCAACATGGCTACAAATTTCCTTTCACTAGACACCAACTGAACCTGCAACCCCAACCCTAGCCCCAAATCCAACCCCTTCTCTACCCTAACCTGTAGTTTTGGCTTCAACCTCTTTTTCAACTGATGCCTAAATCTAAACCTCAACCCTAGCATGAGCCTCTTCTTTAGCCACCTCTCCAACCTTAGTCCTAGGTTTTGCCTCTCTTTTGGCCTCTTCCTCAACTTCAAGCCAACCCACCTCAACCCAAAAAGAAATATAAACATTACCTCCTTGCTTCATGCCCCTTCAATAGCTCCTCTTATAGATCCCCATACCCATTCACAACTAACTCCTACCACCATCATCTCTATCTTAGATCTCCCTAACTATTCCCAACCCACTCCTACCACCATCACTCTAATCTTACAATCTCTTACCCATTTCTATCCCATCCCTCCCCAAACCCTTTCTACCAAACATTTTTCTTTCCACTCCTTCTAGTAGCCCCAAACCAAACTTCTTAGCCCCTATAACTTCTTTATCCTCCCACATCATCTTTTGTTGCACTTGATGTTGTTGAGGGTTTCTTACAACATTATATAGACCTAAGATTATCACATCTACTAGCATTCTCAAGGACTCTGTCACTACCATTTCTACATTATCCACTATCATTACTCCTTCACACCTTTCTTTGTCACTTAACTCTTCCTTTCGCTTCTAGAAATATTTTTCTTGATTCTATTAATCATATTCCCCCTCTCCTCTATCTTTAGTCTCATTTTTCAATCTTCTTTTAAGACTCTTCCTTCTCATGATACTCTATTTAATATTATCCTTACAATTCCCAACCCAATCCTAGCACTATCACTCCTATCTTAGAATCCCCTACTAATTTTTATCCCACGCCTCCCCAAACTGTATCTCACAAACATTTTTCTAGCCTTTCCTTCAATAGCTCAAAACCAAACTTCTCAACCCCTCTAAATTCTTGTCTCCTCCCACATCATCTACTATTGTTCTTGATGTTGTTGAGGACCTGTTGGGACACTCTATAGATCTTCCTGAGCCTATCATGTCTACTAGTGTTCTCAAGGAATCTATCACTACCATTTCTATATTATCCATTATTTTTACTCCACACCTTTAGTTGTCACTTGAGTCTCTTCCTTATGCTTCTAGCAAAATTTTGTTTGATTCCATTGCTTGTATTCCACCTCTCTTGTATCTTCACTCTTGTTGTTCTGTCTTCTTTTGAGACTCTTCCTTCTAATGATACTCTAGAATGCCTATTTGAATTTAATCCTAGAAAGTGGGCTAATGATGATTACTTGGTTGATCAACCTCTCTATACTTCTATGATAGATTGATTGTTCTTTATGCTTCATGTTATATGTATTGTTGTTAGTTCAACTTGGATGATTTGTGATACCATTTTAGGTACATGATTTTAGGAGTAACACCATGTTGTCATTGTTGCTATATGTTTCTCTATCACTTCCTTATTTTATTCACACATATTTTCCTTGATATCTTTGTTATTTAGGGATGACACAAAGCATTGAGGTTCCAGTGTCATTCTCATTGTAACCAAAACCATTCTTGTATATTCATTTGCTTTCACCTCTACTATATCTTTGTTCCCCCTTATTATTTGTACATATTCTATTTTTTGTACCTCACTTTTGTGCTTTCCACTTCTTGGTTCCTTATTGACCCAACCATTAGGAGACTGCATGTTTACTTGTCTTTTAGGTAGTTTTCTTTTTGTCTTATGTGTTGTTCATTGTTTGAAGTAGTTTCAGTCATTTGGTTAGATCTAGACTCTTTTTGTAAGGTTGTTTTAGGCATATTTATGACTCTAATGCCCAATGGATCACTTAAGGCCACTAGATCTTAGTGTTTAGCAAAAAAACACCCCCTAGAGGTTGCTAAAATGTTGACTCATTTGAGTTTTTTGGACTCATATAGTCATGGGAGTCCTTAGAAGTGTTTAATGGTTATTTCTTAGTCTTTTTCAAATATTAACCATGTTTATGAGTCTTTAAAAGGTCTTAAATAGTTTGAAAGGTCTACAGGGGTTTCTTGTAATGCGAAATGTGAAAAAATGTGTTCATTTGGTCATCTCTAGTCACATATTGGAGTCAAAATTTCCCATAAACCTTAAAATCCTCAAAAGTCACAAGAGGAGGGAATCCTATTTTGAAAAGGAGTCAAATTTTTGAGTCTAGGTGTTAAGGTTGAGTTAAGGTTTTAGGGTTTAGGTCAATGAGAAAGGTTTGGAACTTTTTCTTCTAACTTTATAGGTTTTTTTAGCTTGTGACAAAGACATACCAAGGGCTTAAAGCCCTAAAATTCCATGAAAGTGAAGCAAAGGTTGTGAGGAATCAAGAAGCTTCTATTTTAGGTGTACCATTTTGGTAAAATACACGTTGTGTATTTCATCTCTAAGTTTTGTGTGTTTAAAGCTCTGTGAAACCCTCGATTCATGGCAGACATGCAAGATGACCCATCAATAATAGAATGATAAGGATGTAAAAAGATCTAGATAGCTTTTGCATGTCAGTGTATTTCTCCATGTAGGATCATGCATGTGGTTTAAGGTATAAGATTTTAAAGACCTCTAAACTCTGAGAGCTCACAAAGCTTGTGAAACCTTTGTAATGTTTGTAAAGATTCTTTGAAGTCTATCGAGGTTGTTGCAAGGTCTATATCTACAGGAACTTAGAAAGTATTGTGTTTTCTATATGTTGGTGAAGCTCTCTTATAAAATATGAACCTTTACAACATATAAGAGTCTGTTAATCTTGCAAAGCCATGAAAAGCCACAAGAGTTAGTATATAGTTATTAAAGTCCTTGAGAATGGTGAAGGCAAGCATTATAAGAAGTTTGTATTTGCATCCTAAATTTGTCAAGCATATGACAGGTTGCAAAGTATTATGAAGAGTTTTATGTAGAGGTGAGGAACATGGTAGAGGTTTTGAAAAGCACTAAACAGGCCTGTCAAACAATCTCAAAGTCTGCATGTACCCTAAAGGATCTCAAGAATCTTCTACAGGTCTGTTGGCAAGAGACACTATATGGATTCATGGTTGTTGTCATTGATGGCAACAAAGGTCATCCCACATATCCGCAAGTCATGGTGTGTCTCTACCGGAAGTCAGAATAAAGATTGTTGTGGTCCGGTGAACAAGAACAGAGCATGTGGCAAGGTCCGACAGATTGGTCCGGATCTCTCAGAGGAAGTGTCTTGGTGCAGTGCGGATTTGGGGAAGTCAAGAGGACTACCTTGAGTGGTATATTCCAAGGATTTAGCCTCTAATGATGGACAAAGAAAAAAATATGAATAGTTGAGTACCGGATTCCTGAGAGACAGTGAAAACAGAGGATGAACTGACTGACAGAGTATCAGACTACTTTCTGGATGTGTTACTGTTGATGATAAAGGTTGTGAAGGCATGAATCATGTTTGGCCGACATGATTAATGATATCTACAAGTATATGCTTGATCCGCATTGCTTGGTGAGCAAGGATTCAGCCGACAGAACAGAGTTTGTAAGAAACTAGACTGTTCCGGATGCCGACTAGAAAGGTGATGAAATTACTTTTGCGGATATATATAGAGGATGGATTCAGTTGTGAAGGGAGGGACTAGGAAAAAGAATATATGTGAAGAAGAGCAGAACAGAGCAGAAGTACCAAGACAGATCCGGTATGTGAAAGGATAGCAGAATAAAGAATAGAGAAAAGATGAAGTGCAGCAGATCAGTGTACTGAGCCTAACCGGAACTGAACTCCAGCATATGCAGATGCTTCCAATCAGTTCAAGACTGTGATTCTTATCACTTTGTAGACAGTGTGTCTTCTTGTAGGCAGTGGGCCTCTTGTGAGCAGTGTGCTCGGGCAGTGAGCCCTAATTGGCAAGTGCCATTTTGTAATTTCCTATTCTTCTAACAGAGAATAATTTTGGGTTAATCACCCCGTGGTTTTCTCCCTTAACAGGGTTTCCACGTCAAAAATACTGTGTCATGTGTTTCTTATTTCATAGTAATGCTTTTGTGTTTGATTCAATGCTGCATTAAAAAATAAGAAAGTTCAAAAAGGAAATAATTAGGATAACTGATTCACCCCCCCCCTCTCAGTTATCAACAATTGGTATCAGAGCTAAGTTCCTCCTAATAGAGCCTAACAGCTTGAGGAAGATCTGGGAGTTCAAATGGATGCATATGGTTTAAGGGAGCAACTCAAGACTGCCCTTGAGGATCTTGAACAGTCAAATTCTGAAGTCAATGAATTAAAGGAAAGATTCAAACAGGCTGATGAATTCATGAGAGAATTAAAAGACAAATTAAGTCTCTCTATGAAAAAGAGAAAGGAGCTGCTCCAACAGTTGGCAAGACAAAGTGAAGAAAGCAATACAAATGAAGAATTGACTGAGCAAACCAAGTTATGTGAAAAGTTATCAAAAGAAGTCATTATGTTAAGACATGAAATGGAATCAGGAACTATAAAGTTTACTCAAGAGATTGAAGAAAAAAGAAAGGCTGAAGACAATCTAAAACAATCTCTTAAAGAAAAATCAGAAGAATGCCACCAGATGGACAGGATTATCAGACATCTTGAATCTGATCTTGAAGATGCCAAAGATAATGAAGAAAAACTTGAGGATCAAATTGCCTCTCTCAAAAGAGACCTTCAAACAGCAAATGAATATAAAGAGAAATTCAAGATAAGTTCTGCTCAACTTGAAGTTCTTCTTGGAAGTCAAAAAGGGACAGATGACAAGTATGGTTTGGGATATGAGAAAGGAGAAAGCTCCGGATCCGGTCAAAAGAATTTTGCATCAGAAAATCCAAGAAACGGGCCTAGAAGACCTCTGGTAAGACAGCCCAATGCTCAAATATATTCATCTTTTAATGGATATTGCCACAGCTGCAACCACTTTGGTCACAAAGCTAATCAGTGCAAAAAGAGAATGAATCAGATTAATTCATCCTTCTCTGGACAGTGCTTCAACTGCAAAAGGTATGGACACAAATCCCATGAATGCAGAAATATGCAAGTAAACAAATCATTCAAAGGTAGATGCTTTACATGCAATAGAGTAGGTCATATGGCTAATCAATGCAGATCAAGAGGATATCAGTCAATTATGCAAAGAAATGTTATTTGCCAAATCTGTAATAGGTCCGGTCATAATGCTAAAGTCTGCAGAAGCAAGAATCAGGACAAAAGAGGTCTGGTGTATAATCAGAATCAAGACAAGGGTAAACAAAAGATGAATGTGGATGAAGTTAGGAATCAGATGAGCAAGATTTGGGTGAAGAAAAGTTCAGAGAATGTAGAGGTTGGATCCGCACCAGACTCTGGTGCTGATATTTCTTCCAGAAATTAGAAAGTTAGCTCTGGCTTAGGGGGAGACTCAAAGAAAATCCTGTTCCCCCAGCCAATCAAGTGGTGCCTGATGTGGCACAAGATGCGGAGTAAAAAGTTTAAAGATATAAGTCTTGAGACGATCCAAATAAGATTTCTGAGGTCCGCATGGAGTTATAAAGAAGCTGTGATCGATCAAGTAAGACCTGTTCCGGGAGATGCTCCGGTATGACAGAGGATTACAAAAAGGTCCGGAGAGATCCAGAAGTGCACTATCTTATTCTGCGGATTGGACAGAGTGTTTGGGATGTTCTTTCAATGTGTCACCTCGATTTATTCATGATTGAAAGATCTAGATGATGTTCACAGATCAGGACTGATCCGGGATACTCCAAGCTATCCGGACAAGGCAAACCGGAATAATATAGGTGAAGCATTTATTGCAAACAGATATTAGGGTTTGCGGAGCAATATAAGGGATTTCTCAAAGATCATTTGCTCATTCTGCACTCAAGAAGAAGCGAAAAGTGGAGCTCTGCAACAAGATTCATCAAGCACACCAAAGATCTCCTGCCGAAGTCATTGCATAAAGAAATCAATCCCACCACTCCGTGCAAACCGAAGGCGCATAAGGTATTCTCCGTTTTTCATTATCTCACTGCAAATCTTTGAAGAATGGCTACTCCAAATATAGTTAAGATCTCTGATAGACCTCACCCCACATTCAAGAAACATCCTTACAAATCATTGGAGGTAGATCCACTAGGAGCCTTCTCTAGTGTTCCTCATGGTGTATTGCATACAGAAGATATTAGGGTTTACATCCATGCGAATCTTGAAGACTTTGGAGAATCAAAGCTGATGGATATCTATCACAAACAATTGATAGATGACTCCTTTGAGATCAAACCTCAGTACAAAGCCATCCGGGACAAACACTTTGCACAGTGCATTCATTTCCCCTGTTTTGAAGAAGATGAATGGGTCCGGTATGTACTAAGTAGAGTACATGACAACTTCCTATGGTCGAACCAGCCCTTCAAGATCACCAAAGATGCAATTAGGGCTGTAACCGGTCTGCACTCATCCGGTGGATTACCTGTTCTCAAGTCTATCAAAAATCAGACAGTTAGTGATGCAACTAGATCCAAGTTTGACAAGAGAGCTATGACAGTTGATGACATCACTGAACCGGATGTCAAATTTGCAGCTATGATAATTGGTTACAAAATCTATCATTCCAGTAGGGAAAATTCAGTACCAGGAACTGCAATCTACACAGCTTATCAAATGTTAAAGGAGAATGCAGACTATGGCTTGTGTGAGCTTCTTGTGAACCAACTCTTTGAAAATCTGCAGAAGATCAAGAAGGACAAGAAAAACTCCTTCAAGTATGGCAATCTGATCCTCTGTCTCTTCTTTTACTACATGAATGAGCTTCCCGGATCCAGTGGATGGATATGGCAGAATGACAGACCGGTTGCTATCCAAATCAGAGACTATTTGCATGGACTTGGGGATGCTAAAGCAAGAAATACAGCTCTATGGGGATACTTCAAGAACTTCCAAAGCATGATGCATGCAAGAGAAAGAATACCCCAATCCCTTGTTGAAAAGTACAAAGACACAGTATGCTTCATGGTTGAAACAGATCAGTGTCTAATGGAGGCAGTGGAGCCAAGGACTATTTGGATCATGCCCATGGGGTATGAAGTGGATGAACAGATAGTAGAGCTGCATGTTCAACACATGCTAAGCCAGCCCAAAGATCCTAAGGCAGAAAGGTTTGGAACCTTTGAGGAACTGAGTGTAAAGATACATGTAGAACTCAGGGAACCGGAGATAAAGAGGAAGGTAAGAAAAGAAGTTGAGCATATTGCTCAAGGCCTAGGCATCTCAAAAGAGGCACTAGATGCTAGCCGGGAAAAGAGGAGAAAGGCTGAGGAAGAAGAGAAAAGTTACAAAGAAAGTGTTCCGGTTGAAACTCCCACCCGGACCAGATCATCAAAAAGATCTGCACCTCCCACAACCAAAAGTTCAAAACCGGAAGTCCAGGCATCCGGTAAAAGATCCAAGACAAAAGCCACAAGGGCTTATGAAAGCCAAAAGGATGAAGAGGAAACAGAGTCAGATGAGGGAGTAAAAGAAATAAAGAAGTAGAAGAAGAAAGGATCCGGTAAACCCTCCACAGGCCAAGACAAGGAGGAAATGGCAGAGGTATCTGTTGAAAAGCCCACTCTGTCTCTAGAGAGTATAATCAAGTCAGTCACGGTGGATGGAAACCTTCAACCAATGACTGAATTTTATGATGACTACAGTGAGGCTGACCAAAAGATTCTGCAGGAAGCCACAGTCAAATATCTGAACATATACAATAAGGCTTTCATTGAGATCATATCTCTTATTCCTAAAAGCCTAGAAAAGGAATTAGAAATAAGAAAGAATAATGCTCATGCAAAAGATCTTGAGATCCGGGAGCAGATAGCTATTCAGCTATATCCTCAAATTGATCCCAAGACAATGAACATAATCTTCAAAGACTACAAAGATGAGTTCAGAAGTAAAGCCAGGATGAATCAACTCATGCTTGGTGAGACTGACAAAGTGGCCCAAGAGACAGAAGAGATCCTCCGGAAGGCCTTCAAAAGGTTCAATCTTCCTGTTGTAGAGGACTTAGGTGCAGAAACAGCTGCGGATTTGGAATCATCTATTCCGGAAGAAGTGGGCCCTGAACAGACAAACATCTCTCCTCCGGTTTCCCCTACAGTCTCCAAAGAAGAAGAGAAATTACAGGAGAAGGAAGCAGGTGTGAAAGATAAAGAGGTTGACAGTTCCAAGACTGCAGAAGAAAAGAAACATCTGTCTCCGGCAAGAGACACTGCACAAATTGTTCAACAATTTTTGAGCAAAGCCACTATAGAAATTGATGAACTGGACCTGCTGAAAGGACCATTAGATTTTGACTCTTTGTCACCGGTGCAAACAATGAAAATAGCCTCATTTGCAAATGAGAAAGTCAAAGAGAAGCTGCTGAAATCTCACATGGAAGACTGTGAGCTTATGGAGGTAGCATCTGGAGTGCTAGAAAAGATCATGCCATCCTTTCAAAAGGATCCCACAGCCTCCTCTTCCGGTAATCTCAAAACCTTAGTCAGCAGTGTTAGTACACATTTTGAATCTCTAGAAAAATCTGCTGAAGAAAAGGTCCGGAAGGAATTTTTGGATAAAAGATTCTCAGAAGTATTAGAATTAATCTCTAAAGATAGGAAGATTGTGAGTATTGGAATAAAGAGCTTAGAGAATGCTCTTAAGGATGGCGGTGACATTTACAAATTTTGTATATCCTGGTCAAAGGCAACAGCAGAAATTGATAAGAAAATAAAAGAGGAACAGGACAAGCTACAAAGCTTATCTCAAAGTTTTGATCCTCTCTCTTCCTCCATAATAAATCAAGAATGTCAGACTATTGCAGTCTTGAATGAAATAAAGAATCTTGAGAAGGAAAGGAAGAATATCACTAACCGGATGGGAGAACTTAGAAGGATTATAATCCCTAAGTTGGAAACTATGCATGAGGCCATCAGTGATGCTCAGACCACCGCCCAAACAAATGATCCGACAGATCTCAAGCGGGCAGAAGCTTTTGCATTTTTGTTGAGTGGTCACATTTCAATTTTGGATAGAATGAAGCAAAGTTGGGCTACAGAAATGATCCAATTGCAGACATCCTTTGCAGACATTCTTCAGTATATGTGAGTATGTAAATATGCGGCTATGTATAGAAAATTTTTGAAAATTTTGATGTGCGGACCCTACCCTTTGCCATTGATGTCAAAGGGGGAGTGAGGAGCAGTGAAAAATGAGGAATCCAATTAAGGGGGAGTTCCAAAAATTGCATATAAAGACAGAGCATCAGCAAAGGGGGAGCATAGTGTAAACACTTAGTCATTTTTCACTAAGTGTTGCCATCAATGCCAAAGGGGGAGATTGTTGGCAAGAGACACTATATGGATTCATGGTTGTTGTCATTGATGGCAACAAAGGTCATCCCACATATCCGCAAGTCATGGTGTGTCTCTACCGGAAGTCAGAATAAAGATTGTTGTGGTCCGGTGAACAAGAACAGAGCATGTGGCAAGGTCCGACAGATTGGTCCGGATCTCTCAGAGGAAGTGTCTTGGTGCAGTGCGGATTTGGGGAAGTCAAGAGGACTACCTTGAGTGGTATATTCCAAGGATTTAGCCTCCGGTGATGGACAAAGAAAAAAATATGAATAGTTGAGTACCGGATTCCTGAGAGACAGTGAAAACAGAGGATGAACTGACTGACAGAGTATCAGACTACTTTCTGGATGTGTTACTGTTGATGATAAAGGTTGTGAAGGCATGAATCATGTTTGGCCGACATGATTAATGATATCTACAAGTATATGCTTGATCCGCATTGCTTGGTGAGCAAGGATTCAGCCGACAGAACAGAGTTTGTAAGAAACTATACTGTTCCGGATGCCGACTAGAAAGGTGATGAAATTACTTTTGCGGATATATATAGAGGATGGATTCAGTTGTGAAGGGAGGGACTAGGAAAAAGAATATATGTGAAGAAGAGCAGAACAGAGCAGAAGTACCAAGACAGATCCGGTATGTGAAAGGATAGCAGAATAAAGAATAGAGAAAAGATGAAGTGCAGCAGATCAGTGTACTGAGCCTAACCGGAACTGAACTCCAGCATATGCAGATGCTTCCAATCAGTTCAAGACTGTGATTCTTATCACTTTGTAGACAGTGTGTCTTCTTGTAGGCAGTGGGCCTCTTGTGAGCAGTGTGCTCGGGCAGTGAGCCCTAATTGGCAAGTGCCATTTTGTAATTTCCTATTCTTCTAACAGAGAATAATTTTGGGTTAATCACCCCGTGGTTTTCTCCCTTAACAGGGTTTCCACGTCAAAAATACTGTGTCATGTGTTTCTTATTTCATAGTAATGCTTTTGTGTTTGATTCAATGCTGCATTAATTAATAAGAAAGTTCAAAAAGGAAATAATTAGGATAACTGATTCACCCCCCCCTCTCAGTTATCAACAAGGTCTGCATCACCATTTTAAACCTATGAAAACCCTAAAGATTCTTGATGAGAAAAGAAGAATGATATGGGATAGTGGGTAGCATGCACAGGGAAAAAGAGATTTGGAACAAATGGAGAAGGCACCCAAATGTATGGATCCAAATGTACATGGCACTTGCTTCATGGGCAGTGATATCATTGAAGAATGATTATGAGATCTCTATGAAAGTGTTATAAACATGTCTTAAACCTTATCAAACCCTAAAGATCATGTCAAAGAACCCCAAGGTCTGTCAGGTGTCAATGAATCCTATCAAACATTACTAAAAGGTTTGTACCTTCATTTTTTAAGTTTGTAACAGTCATAAGGAAGGTTTGACTAAACTGTAAGAGCCTATCTAAGCATGGAAACCATGCTCAATCTTGTGAGTCTTGTTAAGGGTCTAAGATATATGTTAAACATTGAGAAGGTCTATCAAAGCTTTGTAAGGGATGTTTCTTTTGGTGATATAAGAAGAGGGAGGGCACAAGAGTGTTGTTTAATATTTTAAGGGGTTTGTTTCAAGACAGAGTAGTATGATAAATAATTTCCATCTTTGGGACCTCACTTTCCATTCAAAGAAGAACACAATAGGGTAGTCTGAGGCAGTGGGTGCTTATACTACATTAGGTGGGTTGTGATGTAAGTTTATACTATCTCAATTAAAGCTCCATGTCGATTCAAGAGACAAACCTATGTAGGCTAATGTAAATTCCCAAGCCAAGACAAGCCTTCAAAGAGCCTGAACAAGAGGTATGACAACTCAACAAAGAAGGTATAGGTTTGTCAAGGGTTTCTAAAGGCTTGTAAGGCCAACATAGAGATTTGTAGAAGGTATAAGGTTTTGTGATGACCATGGAAGCCTTAAAGGGTCAATACAATCTTATGAGGAGTTATTGATGGTCTACAAAGGTTTGTATCTGCATTCATAAGTTAGTATGTCCATTTTAAAAATCAATCAAGGCGTATTAAAGGTCTGAGAAGAGTGTAGAAGGTTGTGAAAGCATGGAAACCCTACTCAGCCATGTAGAAGATAGTCAAACATCAAAACAACTCTGTCAAACATAATAAGATCTATAGAGCATCATCAAGGGTTTGTCAGGGGTATAGAAGGCTATGTACACAATAAAAATTTTATCAATTAATACACAGGTCCAAAGAATTTTCAAGACTATTCAACACCTCAAGAGGTTTATCAAAAGATCTAAGAAGTCTATATGACATCCAATATCCTTGTGAGGATTCAAAGGAGAAGGTACAAGTTATAAAGTCTTCACAAGATAGAGATAGGCCTAAAACAGGTCTAAGATGTCAATGAAGAGCCTATGTAGATCATGAAGAAGATTATCACATGAATTGGGAGAAGATGTTGAAAAATACACTGTGTATTTCTACCTTTGAGCCTGGGTAGACCTAGAAAGTTTCTACAATATTTTCAAAGTGTGATTATTGTAAAGATGATCTAATTTTTGAAGCATGTCAAAACCATCTACAAGAGGGTTCAACGTGGAAGAAGCAGAATGTGGAGTGAGTTGGTTAAGGGTCATAAAAGAAGTCTTTGAAGCTGTAGTTTGGAATTCTAATGAAGGAAGACTCTTATCCCATGCCCTCAAGGAGTCAAGGTAGTTTCAAGATCATAGGAAACATGTCCTATTTCCATGGAAGGAATAGTTTGAGAGAAATAATAATTAGTAGGGGCACTTGTAACAGATTTTGATCATCATGCACCTATTCAGGGAAGTGGAAGCAGTTTTTAGAGCTTTTCTAGGAATATTTTTAGGCTTTTCAATTGAGGAAGTCAACCAACCTCTTTTTCCATGCCCTCGAAAGGAGTTTCAAGGAGAAAAATCAGGATAAATGTCTTCCCAGCACCTAAGAAGTTTGACTTCAGCATTGAAGAAGCAGTTATCTATTATTTTCCACCAAAAAAAGACTTCCTATATTCTCTCAAACATGCTTTGTACATGGATAGATATGCTTTGTAATAAAAAAATATCTCATAATCTTTGATTTTTAGAATAGAGATATTGTATTGAACTTTGTATTAGATGTGTTTTTCCTTATGATGATAATAAAAACAACTAATTTTATGCCTTTGTCATACACTTTTCACTATGTTTTGTTGGAATAATGTGAAATCATCAATTCCTCTATGGTTTTAGCTCTCTTTCTTAACCTCTGCAATATTTTTATGAGTATTGTGTTTGCTTATTAGCTATTTTTAAGGTTGTTTTGTGCATAGAAAAAAACTGATCCATAAGTTCTTCAAATTGATTTGGTGCATCACCACAAGTATTTTTAGTCATTTTCCTTCTATCTCTTTTAATCAGTGAAGTCAAAATAGGATTAGGATTAGTTTTAACACATGAATCACATAGTAGAATAGGGAACCAACCCTTTATCTGAAGGTTTGGTCTCAAACAACAAGGTCCCACACCTTGTGATCATTCCCATTGTATCCTTGGATTGTTTGATTCAACAAGGGTACAAATCCAAGTGACAACACTTACACAACTATTTATTTCTCTTCAATGTTTGATGTAACTTGTGTATGGAGTGAGATGTGAACTTGAATGGATTAGAGTATCTTTGCATCTAATCACAATAATCTTGGAAGTGATTGAGTAGATATTAATTATGAAAGGGAAATTGATATGATGATATCAAGATACCATTGTGGTCATAAATACCAAATAACTTGCAAACATATAACCTTGAATATCCACAATGCACTTATTATTCTCCAAATTTTTTCTCTAAAATTTCTTAAAGCCCTATAGTAGGTAGATAAAAAAAATAACCATGGAAAATAGGATGATAAAGCACCAATAGATAAATCACACTAACATAACAGACTTGCACCTCCAAAAAGCTAAATATTAACTACTACCAAAACCACACATCCAAGAACCCTTAACCTCTAGCAATAATGATAAATAACCCCGTACAAAATAATTCCTTAACCCCAAAATAAAATAATTTTTGAAGTAATTGGTTCACAAAATTTAAGATGGAATTTCACATACATGTATTTTAATATGCTTTAATATTCAACTATAAAGCTTATCTTACTTCTCTTACATACTTTAAACAACCCATATCCTACGATCTAAAAGGAAGAAAAGATAAACCCCTGTGTTCTGATACATTATGGAAAGGGGAAAAAGTTTTGCAAAAGAAATAAAGTTTTAAACTTTTGAAATAAGCATAAAAAATAATGTTTGATCTTATCCAAATGTATTTTACTTAGGATAAATAATGCTCATTCCCTAAACAACAAATACTAAGGTTTTCTTTATAGAAAATAAGCTAGATATAGAAAGGAAACTATATTAATGAAAGAAATACTTTAAGGGAGATAAAAGGAGAGAGAAAGCATCCTTGGTTTCAAAAGCTAATGATTAAAATTCTGAACATGAACCTATGTAGTTTTCTCTAATAGAGGGTAGAATTTAATTACATGATTAGGTACAAGGATGCCTTTGCAAACATCGTAGAGTTTATCTAGTTGTGGTCACATCTTTAAGTCAAATGAACTTGAGAAAAATGATGCTAAAATGGGATAATTTATAGATGCCAACTGTTGATGGAGAAACTGGAGTTGATGCCTTTGTAAACATAACTATGGATTTGAACCTATATTTAGGACAAGGGGAAATTTTGGGACTACTTGGGACCTTGCTTCACTTAAGTAGGCCCCTATTTTTTTTTTAAACCCTACTAGTAGTCAAAAAGTTTGGAGTGTGTGTTTATCCTAGGGTGCTCTATGCTAGTAAGGTAAACATACATTCAAATAACTACTATAAAATAATCTAGAAGCTTCTATAGGGTATGAGAAGTGACTTGTGTGCTAAAAGAAAAACGGAAATTAGAGCATTAGATTTCTAAGAGGTAAAAGAGGTGATAAAAAAGAGATTTCAACACTATGCAGAGGAGATAGAGAGAGGCTTTTAAAAGTTACAAGAAATAATAATAAAAGAATTTTAGAGAGAATATTGTTGGAAAGAATTAAATAATCTCCAAGGAAGAAATTTCTTCTTTCAAGAAGGGGAAGAGAAATATAAACAGAGTTTTAAAGACTGCAAGGGGAGCTACATAATATTAAAGGAACCAGAAGGTTGCAAGAAGCAATGGGAATAAAGAATTGTAGAGAATGTTATTCGATAGAGGTTGAAGAAGCTATATTATTCCATAATGACAAGAATTTATTCATAATGAAGAGATCTTATGTGTTTAATGGGTAAGAAGCCTCTTTTATAAAATATTGAGCAAAATGCCATCAATAAAATTAGGAAAAGCATTTGGTTGTTTGATTTTGTTCATTGGAAGGGATAGGGATTGAGTTTTCATACCCATATGATTGATTTGAATATTTAGGATTCCACAATGTATGTGATGACATCATTTTGATTATAGTGGAGTTGACGTAGAAATAATTTTAAAAAGGCATAGAAAACTAATCCAAAATAGAAATAGGTAAAGCTTGGCAATTGATGTGGGAAATAAGCCCAAGAAATAGACAAAACATTTCCTAGAACATGCTACGAGCATGGTCACTAAACAATACATGATACATATAGTAGAAATTGCAAAAGAGGAATTGTTTTACTCTACAATTTGCACCCACTTTAGCGAGCTCATGTCACTAGGTGATATAGCTATGCTAAAGAATAGAAAGTAAATTACAAAATTTGAAATAGCCAAAATATTAAGGATACATATAACAACATTTCATTCTCCATGTTATGTTTCTCAACTTGTCATTAGACACCTACATACAAGAGAGTAGTCAATGTCTACTATAGAAAATTTAGAAAATGTAACTAGAAATTTAGTGTATATAAGTTAGAGAGAAAATACTTTAACCATTGTAAGGTGGAATTGAGAAAACACATACAAAGTCTATGAATGTCATTGTGCAAACAAAGGGGCTAGGCCAACTTGAAAAGTGGATAAAATGTTCCTAATGCTACTATATGCTAGGAGTCATAGAAAGTAGGCATGGGAACCAAGGTAACAAACATGACCCAAGGACCAATTAAGTGGCCTAGGGACCAAGAGTGGTAATAATAGTTCACGGATCAAACATAGTTTGGGGACCAAGTAACTAGAATGATAAGGGGCTTGTTCAAGTAGAACCAACATATTGGTATTGGAGATAGAGATTATATCCCCCCCTAAAACTATCTGGAAAAAAGAGCAAACAATATCAAGAGTTAGAACGAGATAGAAAGGAAAAAAAGGATAGAGGACAAAGACCTAAGCAAAAGTGAATTTAGTCCATGTTGGCTCTAAAAGTTATGAAACCCCAATTCCCTAAAGATAAATTATACCTAAGTACCAGGGATCCACACTTAAGGTGAACAACTTATGGTGTATAATTGGGTAAGGAAAATTATTGGCCAATAATAAGGATGGGTAACTCCTTGTACTTTAAGCTTTGTTAGGTCAAGGGAGTGTTCCTTGTGGTCTTTAAGATAGGACAACTAAAGATGAATGAAGGAATAAGCTTAAGGTCCTAACAACCATGCCTGATGCACTATGAACTACAAAATATGTCACTAAGTTCGCATTAGTTGATTGCAAATAGACCACTAAGACCTCCAAATAAGTAGATGAGAACTTTATTGCATATGCACCCAAAGACAATAGCAATATTATCCCCTAGTAAGTAATTCACTTGGCTAAACATAAACATAGTTGTATGGTCTGTGTAAGATTTATCAGTTTTAAGACAACATGAGATATATTATGAATTGCATTACTAGATCATACAAGCATGGTGGGACCTAACTCTACTCTTAAGCTAATGAGAATAAGAGATAATATGATGGGGATATATTTGTTCTTTCACCTCCTAGACTGGTGCCTACTCTAATAATAAATAGATTCACAACCTTCAAGGAAGAAGAGAGCACACCTACAAATGATAAATCAAACTAGATTTGCATACCACAAATTAGAGATAAAATCCTTTTACAACTAAAAATTCTTAACAATCCATCTCAAATTTAAAACAACCCATATGAAACAAGAGAAGATCATTACAAAAGGTTTACAGTGCATTAGAATGTTGTCACACATTCATCCAACTCTTATTACAATTGTGCTATAAAGTGTGGCAATAGAGATTCCATAACTAGGTTCAAATATTCCCTTGAGTTGCTACGATTTTCCATGGAGACATTTAGTGAAAGACACAACTTCAATTGACTACCCTCCTTATGATTCATAAAGCATGTTATTTTACCTTATAGATTGGATTGCATTAATTGATAACTTAAAACAACCTAAGACACATAAAACCAAAAATTTTGCTCAAAGACCAACCTATTAAGCATATTACATCCTTGTATATGTAGCATTTCATTTACATTACATTCAGTTCCTTGTGTGGGGTCACAAGGGTTTCTTGAAATCAATGCATGCAGCTTGCTAGCACAACCATCACCACAAGAAATTTCCCTTGGATCTATTATTAAGTACCCTAGGGAAGATAAAACATCCTTTCCATGCTCAGTCAAGTCGCTAGGTACCAATTAGTTGACCATCAAGTGTGGGTGTTCATTAATCACATCCAAATCATCCATGCCTAATTCTTCAACAACATATGGCATTGCATATAAATCCACAACCTTGAGAAGTGTACAAATACTTGGGCTTGATATGGGCATCTACAAATCTCTATTACATTCAATTGAGAGGATTAATGGTGTGTTAGGATGTATAGGGGAATAGATGAGAAACCATATTCAAATGACAAAACCTTGAGGCAGACTTGCAGTTAGGGTTTACAATTTGCACATAAGGTTGGGAAGTCTATAATATAAACTAGTGGGGATCAAAATTAGCATGCAATTTGTAATTTTAGGGAAGTGTCAAAATTCTACAAGCATATGTATGGTAGAATGACGGTGCTAGGATGTAAGGATGCAATTTGTAAAGGGGTGAAAATTTTGCCAAGACTAGTGTCAGGAAGCAAAACTCGGGAAGCAATTTGTAAAAGTTATAAAGTTGCATGGAAACTCTAAAGTTCCATAGTGAACAATGGAGGTAGGAAGCAGGAGTTAGAAAGCAACTTGCAAAAGTTGAAAAATTACATGGAAACTTCAAAGTTCCATGGGTAACAAAGGAGGCATGAATCAAAACTTGGGAGGAAACTTGCATGGAAAGTCTAGAGTTTTGCCAAAATTCGAAAACTAACCAAAAACCCCCAAAACTTGGGATTTTGACAGATGAGCACAAAACAAAGATTTAGATGGGTGTAAAGCATGACATTGAACAAAACTTAACCAAGGTGGGTCATTTATGAGTTATCAGATCAATAATCTATGATGGGCCAAAAATAAGGACCTGAGTCAACACTTACAAGCATGAAATGCAAAATTTGGGAAATCTGCCAATAGTCTCAAAAAAAGAGTAAGTGGATGTCCCCAAGACAAAAGAGGTGTGTATTATGAAAAAAGGAGAATAAATAGAATCACAAGCTTGAAACTGTGATGAGAGAACCAAGAGAGAAAGATTAATATTGAGAGGTTTAATAGGAGAAATAAATAGGCTTATAAGATTGGAAAAAGAACACTTCTATTAAGAAGGAAAGGGAATACGAATCATAGCATATGGAAGAGTATGGAAAGATGATCCATAAGGAAGAAGAAATAGGGAAAAAAGAGCTATGGTTTGCAATATATCATGATTTCCATGAAAGAATTCAAAAGGGGAAATTGAAATTTCATAGAATTTTGAAAATTAAATTCAAAATACCTATAAGTAGGAGTTGAATTTTCAAAATAACTATTTTATTTTCACCATGGTAAAATTTGAAAATGAGAGGTAAAGATAGAAAAGGAGTGAAAATGCTACAATGATGACCATTCATGGGCTTGAGGCTAGATTGGCTATGAGAGTAGATATTGCAAGGCAACATGTTTGAGAGGTAGGTCCCATGAACTTATCATGATCAATTTTTGAGCATTTTTATATTATTTGGGGGTGTAATTTATAGTCACGTCCACTAGATTACAACCACATTTGGGTGTTTGTGATCCCATCCTAGGTTTTATGGCTACATCCTCACAATTGAAGTCACGTCCCATGGATTGTAGTTGTATTTAGGACACCCAAGGCCAAAAACATAGAAAATTTGAGCACGCTTTCAAAATTAGAGTAGAACATTTATATGGTTTGATGTTTAAATTTTGAGGAAGAAATTGTTGAAATGTGAAGTCAGTTTGACTTAATCTAGCAGTGACGAGTAGTCGACTGAGGTTCTAATGCTTATGCTCATATTCCCAAAGAGGATAGGAATAAGTTGAATGTGAAGTCCACGAAATGTATTTTTCTTGGCTATACAGAAGGTACAAAGGGGTACAGGCTATGGGATACTACTTCCTGCAAGATTATTATTAGCCAAGATGTTTATTTTAATAAAAAATCAATGCAAGGAAGTAAAGAACAGCAAAGTACAGAAACTGTTCCAGTAGAGGTGGAAAAGTATGATGCTAATTCAAAGGTGCTAGATGAAAATCAGCCACCTGTTCATGAAAATCAACAAGGTAATATTTAGAATCAATTTTTTTATGAGGTTGAACAGCAACCAAATGAGCCACAAGGTAACACATTACCCCTTTTGAGAAGATCCACTAGAGTAATCAAACCACTAGCAAGGTATTCTCCTAATTGTAATTCAGCTTATGCTTTACTTACTGATGTTGGTGAGCCTAGCTCATATCAGTAGGCTTGCGAAGATGAAGATGCAAATAAATGGAGAGAATCCATGGATGAGGAGATGAGAGCTCTACATAAAAATAAAATGTGGGAGCTTGTGCAATTGCCTAAGGGGCGAAAAGCTATTGGCAACAAGTGGGCATTCAAATTGAAAAGGGATATAAATGATAATGTGGAGCGATATAAAGCTCAATTGGTGGCCAAGGGGTATGCACAAAAATTTGGTATTGATTTTGATGGAATATTTCCACCTATGGTGCAGTTAATTACAGTTAGAGTTGTTTTGGCTCTTGTTACTAGTCTTGATTTGGAGTTACAACAGTTAGATGTTAAAACAACTTTCTTGCATGGTGATCTTTTTGAGGAAATTTATACGCTATAACTGGAAGGTTTTGAAGAAAAAGACAAGGAGAATCTAGTATACAAGTTGAATAAATAGTTGTATGGTTTGAAACAGGTGCCAAGGTGTTGGTACAAGTGATTTGATTCATTCATGATGAGTTTGGGATTTAGTAGATGTGAGGCTGATCATTGTGCCTATTTTAAAAGGTATGAAGATGATAGTTTCATTATTTTGCTATTGTATGTAGATGATATGTTGGTAGCAAGTCCCAACATGCAGAGAATCATCCGGTTAAAAAATCAACTTGCTAGGGCATTTGAAATGAAGGACTTAGGAAATGCAAATTAGATTCTTGGAATGAGGATGCACAAAGATAGAAAGAATGGGAAAATTTGGTTGACACAGAAGACTTATGTGGAGAAGATTTTGCAGTGCTTCAATATGCAAAATGCTCAACCAGTTAGTACTCCATTTCCTGCTCATATTAAATTGTCTTCAGAATAGTGCCCTAGCACAAAAGCAGAGAAGACACAGATGTCTTGTGTACTGTACTCATCAGCAGTTGGTAGTCTTATGTTTGCTATGGTGTGCACTAGACCAGACATTGCACAAGCAGTGGGAGTAGTTAGTCATTTCATGGTGAATCCAGGTTGTGATCATTGGACGGCTGTGAAGTGGATTCTCAAGTATTTGAGGGGCACTTTTGATGCTGCTATTTGTTATAGTGGGAGTAGTCTTCACGTTAATGGATATGTGGATGCAGATTTTGGTGGAGACAAAAATAAGAGAAAATCTACTACATGTTATTTTTTCTCCTTAGCAGGAGGTGTTGTTAGCTGGGTTTCAAAGTTGCAGATAGTGGTGGCTTTGTCTACTACTGAAGCAAAATATATGGTAGTGACATAGGCTAGCAAGGAGGCAATCTGGATTCATAGACTCTTGGGTGAATTGCAAGTAAAGCAAGATAGCATGGTGTTGCATTGTGACAACCAAAGTGCTATATACTTAGCACGAAACTCAACTTATCATGCCAAAACAAAACATATTGATGTACAATATCACTTTGTACGTGAGGTGGTGGAAGGAGGACACATCTCTTTGGCTAAGATACACACTGATATAAATCCAACAGATATTTTGACGAAGCCTACTAGTAGAGAGAAGTTCATATGGTGTAGAACATCTCTTGGCTTACATATCACTTGATCATATGCAACAGTGACATTGGTCTCTCAATATGAGGAAATATTCGCAAGGTAGAAACATGACTTCAAGTGGGAGATTGTTGAAATGTGAAGTTAGTTTGACTTATTCCAGTAGTGACGAGAAGTCAATTGAGATCTCCCATGCAAAATTTTGATGAAGCCTACTTTTGGGCCATGTTCCACGTGTTCACCATGCAAAATTGCATGTAGAAGTGCCACTCGCGCTTTTATGCATGAAAATCTATCTTTAGATTTTATCAGTTTTTGCATGTGCTTTTTCGTGAATATTTAGGGTGTTCGAGCTTGAATCCCAAGGGATGAGAAAAATTTTTGCAACTGCAAATTTTCTTCTGAGAATAAAATTGAGAGATCTTTGCCTGTGGTTTTTTTTTGGTATATTACCAGGTTTTTCCATGTAAATTTGTGTTGTCTATTTTTTGCTTTTATTGCTAATTCACTATTATTTCAATTCTGCACTACTTATATTTCTAACAGTTGGTGTAGACACCTAAAAGTGTCATCAGGGCACAAAACCCTAAACACTCCCACATTCTACCAATTTTCCCTAATTTGCCTCTATGGCTAAATAATTGATTTTAGTTAATTAATTATTTAATCATTCCATATCCTAATGTCCCCTTTCGTTAATTTAAACAACTAAAACATTTGTTTAAATACCCTCATATAAATCCCCTTCCTCAAATAAATTAAATAAATGTGTACCATTGGTTTAATTTAAAAAATCAAATCTTCCACCTCACCATTTATATCAATTTTAAATTGTCTTTTGTCCTCTAGTGGTGAGAAAACCCTAACTCATCCTAGCCCTCCATTTGGCCCTAAAGTCAACTCTCAATCCTGGCCCTTCATTCAAATCAGGTGTCCTATAAAACACCTCTTTCAGCTTCATTTTGACCCCTTATGCTCTTAGAATTCTCTCTCAACTGTAAACCCTCTAAAATCTTGCTAATCATACACACAAGCTTCTCATGATGGTTGCATAAACCTGTAAATTTGAGAACACAATGCAAGATGGAGGAGAACAATGGAGATAAGACAATGTTAGCTTAGATTTTAGTTGTTTTTCATGCTTGTTTGCTTGATTTTCTAAGTTAGATTGCTCTTCATTGCAGTTAGGGTTAGCTGTAGTTTTATTTCTACATGTTTAACTAGTTTTTCCCTAGATCATTTCTTTTTAACTTTTGAAAGGAAAAATTCGTAGGTAACCTTCGGAGCTCAAACAGACCCCACCATTGAGTCCGAGAGGCCCTTTCCATGAAAAGTGACATAAAATTTGTTATATTTTGGTCACTGTGAAATTTCTGAGAATTTTTTGAAAATTTTTTAGGTACGGATCCATACCGTACAAACTGGTCATACAGTGCCATACAATGTCATGTGGTTGCAAGCTCTAATGTTTATGTTGCAGGTTTAACATTGTTTCAGTTGCAAGTTCAATTTTGTTGTTTGCAGGTTGAAGTTAATTTATTGCAGGGTTTTGAGACAAATCCTAGGTCTGGTTGTCGACCTGCCTCAGACCTTAGTCGAACCCTTAGTCACCACTTCTCATAAGCTCATCATCTCCTATCTATGTCATTCAATCCTAAGTCACCACCCTTTTCTCAGAAACCCTGACTCCACTGCCTAAAACCTACAGGTTGCTCCAAACTGCCCATCGCCACCGGTTGAAAACCCTAGTGTTGTTGCTCACTACTCTAGTTGACACCATCTAGGTGCTCTGTCACCACCCACTAAATCCCTCTTCCTCTGCCAAAAACCCCAAGCTATCGCTCTGTGAGAATTATCGTTGACTCTGTGGGAGTTGTCACCACCCTTCTGAGGTTGATCGCCTCCTCAACAGCTCCCAGTTGAAACCCATTCACTACCGCCTTTACCCTAAGTCGTAGCTTTGAGCCTACGATCTTCACCACTCATTAAGCACTACATCCACCGCTTTAAGGAAACTCATTGCTACCATTAGCTATGTGGTCACCTCCTGTTTCAAAAAGCCACCACCGCATTTCAAATAAGTCACCACCAGTCTAGACAGTGTCGCTTTCATTGGACCACCCTTCCGCCCGTCTCAGATCTAGGTCACCACCATTCAAACACTATCGCTTCCATTTCGTCACCCCTAGTTTTCATTGTGGTGTCGACTCATGTTGAAAACCCCACGGTTGACCCCCCTATAAATCTTCCAGTCGCCACCATCAATCTCCTATTGACTGCGCTTCCTAACCCCTGCAATAGCCTCGTTAGACATTCGCTATAGGTATTCGTCATTCGCCTTGGACCCTAAACTTGAATTCTAACCGTTAGTCTATTGGTGAGGTTGCTTAGCGGGATTTTAGCCCCAAGACATGGAGGCGAGCTTTTATCATCAGGATTAGGGGCTAGCGTTGTCGGCCCCTCATTTTCTTTTTTGACTTTTGTTCACCCCTAGTCGTATGGGCGACCAAGGGCTCGTTTAATGACTTAACTCCCAGGTTATGCCACTGACTTCCCTTAACTAGCAGCCTTCAAACACACATGTTACCACAATTTTGAAAACCGCTAGTGGTTAACTTAACTACTAGCCTACCTTGTTGACCTCCTTAAGCCCTAGAAGGGCAGTTATTTTTCTTTTTGCCATAACTTCTGCATACGATGTCAAAAATTCACAAACGCGGGCTCATCAGAAAGATAACACAATGAAATTTGTAATGGTATAGGTTTTGATAGGTAATGGTATTGTTTTATCAGCTATTTTTCTGGTCAAATTCAACACTTCATTTAAACTTCAAACGTGAATATCTTGAGCATTTTTTATTAGATTTTGGCAAAAAAAATTTCAAATTGCATGAAATTTCATGAATAATTTGATTATGCAATTTATTTCACTATCATTGATCAATATTTTCAGATATTTTGTAGATTCCTTTTTTTTTACCTCTTTGACTTGTGACTTGCAAAACGAGGAATCTACTTAATAGTTCATGTTTTTTGCATTGTCATTTCATGCTACTAATGTCTGATTTTCAGCTTGTGGCATTCACTGGTCAAAGAAATCAAACTTGAACTACTAACACATTTTGATGCAAGGTTTCTTCTTTTCATTCATGTGCTTGCTTATCATAGGAACATTTGGTTTTGGTGCATAAAATGAACATATCTTGTTGTTTTCACACTTGTCTTTAGGGTTTAAAATGAATCATTGTCTACTTTGCTTGGTAACTTTGCTTGTGTTTTTTAAGTGTATGCTCTTCCCTCATGCTCTAAGTGATCTTGGGAATCAAAAACACTTCTTGAACACTTGCATTTGTCACACCACACATTGGATTTCTAAGGGTGAATGAACATTTGTCTAGTGTGGCATAAGTCCAAAAATATGTATGCTCTCCCCTTGCATTGTCATATGAACTTGGGGATCAAAAGTATTTTTGGTGCTTATCTCGCTTTTGTGTTACCCTTTAGAGTGGGCCTATTCTTGAGACACATCTGCAAGGAGAACTCATTTGCGACCCCAAGTGGTACTTTTATCTGGTCCACTATCCAAATTAGGATAAGGTGAAAGCCAAGTCCAAACCGGTATGAGCACTCACCATACAGTGCTAGCTCGAACAGAGGTGTACCTTTGTGTATATTAAAACTCCTAGTAGGGTTAGTTAGAGCCTTTAGTGGCTTGCTGGATGCTCATGGGGTGCCGGTCCCCCGGATATTCACTACGAACCATTGTTTAGTGGCCAAGAACCCTCTACTTGTTTGATGCAGGGGGTCGGATGATAGATCCCTGGAGGCATCCCACACTTTCACGATTTAAAGTAGAGATAGCAAAGTACCTTAAGATCTATGCATCTTGAGGACTTGGAACTTGGTGTGCCTGAGAAGTGAGTGCACTATAAGGGGGAGCCCGTGCCACCAAGTTTCTGGAGCTATCCACTTTAAATAAGTGCGGCTAGAGAAATCCAAGTAGGAACTCAGCAAGTATTGTCCTTGCCTAGCCTAGGATTGTGCATGTTTACAAGTGTTTGCAAAACATCATGAGTCATCAAAAAACAACCAATCTAATTGGCATGTGTCTTCTATGATTGATGTGTGTGCTTACCTAATCATCACCCTTAAATAGTGAAATCCATCCATTCATTCCAAGTCATCATACCCTAATCACTCTTCTTAACCACATCATCCTTGCCATCGATCATCCTTATCATTACACATAACCCATATCCTAATCATCCTTGTCCTATCCTAATCATGTCCTAATTACATCATCATCCTTCCACATCATCCTCTTTCTAATCCAACCAACACCATTCCAAGTCCAACCAACATTTAGTCATCCAATCTCGTCATCCCACATCATATCCTTGTCATTCTACATTATCCAATAATCATTCCTAATCATTTCACCCATCCTAATCATCATCCTAATCATATCATAATCACATCTTATCATTCCTAGTCATCATATTTTATCTATCCTAATCATTCCTAATCATTACACATCGTCATCCTCATCCAATCACACCACATCCTAATCATTTCACATATTTCACCTTATCCTAATACAACCTAATCACTACACTTCATCCTAATTGTCATCCTAATCATACCTTAATCATATCCTAATCATACCCTAATCATTTCCAACTCAACCCTAATCACCTCTTTCATCTAATTAACATCATCCTAATCATCCCTAGTCATACCATATCATATCCTAAACATATCCAAGTCATCATCATCATTTTCCTAATCATATCCAAGTGATCCCAATCCAACCCTAATCACCTCTTTCATCTAAACACCATCATCTTAATCATCCTTATCAAACCCTAATCGCCTCCTACATCTAATCAACTTCATCCTAGTCATTCATTCCAATCCAATCAACTTCATCCTAATCCTTCCAAATCATCCAATCTAGTCACTCCACATCATCATCTCCAATCACGTCCTAATCTATCCAAACCATTCATTCCAATCCAATCACTTTCATCCAAATCATTCCCCATCACAATACACCACCGTAGGGAAACCTTTGAGCATCTACTCTCCCTATTGAATCTGATTGCAACTGTGTCATAACATTATAGACCTACTGGTTCAATTTCATTCCACTACATATTCAATTTCATTCTACCTTGACATCTATAGAGGACCCTAAACATTATTCTTCCTAAGGTTGAAACATAGGGAGAAACTGTCGAAGCTTGACTGTATCACAAGTACAAATCTCTGGACCAAGAGACCTTGACATCTTTTTCAAATCAATCACAACTTGGGCTTAATACTCCATAATTAGTTTAAGTCCACCATTCTAAGTGAATTCTAAATCTCATGGGTTCACTTTAATAAATCATTTCTTACACACCTCAAGGCCTCGATAAGTCTAATTTATACTTTGATAAGGTCATTAGTAGACGAGAGTACCCTCTTGGAGCTAGACTTTTTGAAGACTAATATCATTAGCCTCTATCATAGTTTGGGCCTCATCACCTTGCATTATCATCCCCATAACATCCCACAATTCACAAGTCTCATTTGGTAAAGACACGGTTGCAAAACGAAGAGAAAAGGGAGTGGATCCTCCTAGTCATCCCTCATACACACATCTTCCTAATCATTCTCACTAAACATCCATTCCAAGTCACCTTCATTCATAATCAAAACCCTAGTCATCCTTGTCATCTAATCTTGTCATTTCTCAACATCCTAATCATCTCTTTCATCCAATCCAATTCACCCTAGTCATTATCTCAATCACTACACTTCATCCTAATCGTCATCCTTATCATACCCTAACCATTTCCAACTCATCCTAGTCACCTCTTTCATCCAATTAACATCATCCTAATCACCCTATCTAATCACGTCGTTCAATCAAATTCATCCTAATCACCTCACCCCTAATCATATCCTAATCATTTCCAATTCATCCTAACCACAATCCTAACCATAACCTAATCACCCCTAGTCACCCATTTAATCATCCAATCAATCTCATACTCTATCGCATTCCTAGTCATTCCACCTTATCACTCCACATCATCATTCATCCTAGTCAATCACTTGTCAACATGGTCCTAAGCCCACAAGAAGACATACAACGATATGAAGACATGCGTCATTCCATGACAATCCTAGAGAACAAGGTTCTAGAAACCCAAGCCCATTCATAACATTATCCAAGTCCACCTTGGCAGAAAGACAAAGTGCCTTTAAATTCTCATTCTACCTTTGACAAAGGGAATATAAACCTACCTCATCCATCCTATAAGTACATTATGCCACCGCACTCTAATCCCACATCAACTCTACATCCTAGAATCAAACGTTACAAAAGCAAGCCTAAGGGGTTGTTCATATCCATGAATTCATCCAATCCCTTTTCATCTAATCAAAATCCAAACCCTAAACCAACACCCTCCATCCCTCTTATCCCTCCACCATGGGAACTTTATGCTCCACCTAATGCTAATCACGGGTCCACATCATTTTCCCTCATTATCCATCCACTACATTTTCCTTCCACAAATGCCCTTGCAAAGGATGTGATCCATTGGCTACTAGCAAGGAACAGCTTATCCCCATGTCAAATACCCATTCATGAGCCTAGAAAAGAGCCTTCAAATGCCATGCCTAATCCCCCAACCCCATCATGTGGTCCACAACATATCAACCCTATTGAAGAGTCCTCCACATTCACTTCCATTCCAAGTCAAGAGCTATGTCAAGGGTCCAATCCTAATCATGTAGAAACATTACCCCCTCATCCAAATCAAGATCAAACCCCTTCCATTGCACCTAGCCATAACACACTTTATCCTTTTCATGATCAAGCTCCCATTTATGATCACGATCCCACTTATGATCAAGAAGGCCATGATGATCCACTTAGCCAACTATATGCATTCCATGGTCAAGAGCTTGCCACCTCACCCATTCATGATCCAACCACGACCACTTGTCATGATGAGACATGTGCCTCCCAATAACACATAAACATAGAAGATCAAATGAATAACTTGGATCCAAATGACCAAAATAAAGATCCTAATGATCCTTCCACATCCACCACTAACCTCATTTCAAATCCACCGTCATATCCACTTGGTCTATCCGCTTTCATTCATGAGTGTTCTTCCTTAGGACAACAACAACCATTGTCATCCACTTCACCTTCTACATCCAATAATAAACTCGCGTCTAGTCTCCAAAACACACCTAGTCCCATTATCAATCACATGCTCCAAAACATGAACTATCAAGGTAAAGGCCTAGGCCTTCATGAAAAAGATATTTTGGATCCAATCCATGTCAATGTCCCTCCACACTCATATGGCCTTGGATACGCACCCCAAGGTAAACAATCTAGCGATGCTAGTACCACCTCTATTCCTCCTAAGTCTACCACTTTCCATCGCACATCCCATAACACTCCTAAAACCTATGTTGCCATTCCGCCTCCATCATCCTATAAGTATAAAAATCATGTGACCATACACCTCCCTCCATCCAATTTACCTCTGCTTATTCCAACCCCTAATATCGCTCCATCCACTTTGCCACCATTACTTCCAACACCTAAGATTCCTATCATTCATACATACCTTAAATATCCTCGTCGTGACCAACAAATGCACACATTGTCCAAACATAAAGCTTCCACTCATTCTGCCCACCACATGGGATTCAAAAATAAACATTTGGATGCCTCCTTTCCTAAAGTAAAAAATACTAAGGACCCTAATACCTTAGGAAATAAATTCAAAAATTCAAAGCAAAATCCATCCAAAAATCTATCCAAACCCATACCTTCAAAACAAAATTCAAAAACTAAAATGGTATGGTTACCTAAACAAAAATCTAACAAGTCAAATGAGGCATCCACCTCTCAAAAATCCCAAACATCCTCTTCCATCCACAAATTCCATTCCATTCCAAAGTATCAAATTCCTTCATCCCACATGAAAAGCAAAAATCACAAAAATACTAAGTCCATGTGGGTACCCAAATGCTTAAATCATCCATATCCTAAGCAAACATTGCCATTGCTTCCTACACCACCATCCACTCAAAAGATTCCATGTTTAACATGGTTTGTGCAGTCCTTGGTCATGATTCCTTTCCATACCTCCATCACCCCATCATTCAACCATTATCCTACATATTTCACCCATCACCTTCCTATGGTCCATGCTTTTGCATAAACAATTCATCCATCTGCTTTGCATAAGTCCTACATAATCCACTATTGCACCTTTCATAATCCACTATACACATAATCCATCTCACTTTCATGCCATTTCTTACCAACATCTATAAGCATAATGACATTTGACATGGTCCATGCGACGACATCCATCTCTAGCGGGACTATCATCCTTCATGGAACTAGACCCTTGAGTCCTTCTCGTCCATATCCACCTATCCCATTCAAAATGTCAAAAAAGCAAAAAAAATCAAAAAATTAAAGAGAAATCCCTTCGTCCAATGGTGAAAACCACCCTTGGTGGCACCTTGGATAAGTACCATGATGAAAACTTGGCAAACATGCATCATGCATAGATCGATCTTCTATGAAACCTACACTTGGGGGCACGTTGTCTCATCCAACTTGTCCATTATCCTATCATCCATTACATACACATACCTATCCTATCGAGTCCATTCATCATCTCTTCCTCTTTTGATCTTGATAAAGATTGGGGGTACAGTATCAAAAAATGTTTTGGACATCCCTTGATATACCTCATCCCTTTCAAAACAATCCAATTATCCCTTTTTTTCATAAGTGTTGTCATGTCAAATCCTAAGTATTCCACCTACAATGGGGCAAGTTATTCCTATGTGACATAGCCTTTGGAGATCACATCCTTGCTCTCTTACACACACATCCTTCCATCCACTATCACCCACCCTTTTTTCCATTCATTCCTTCCCACCTAGACTTGGTCCTCCCTTATCATTGGTATCTAGTGCGAAGGCTACCTCAAGTTGTCATCCGATGCCATTTCCCAAAACATTCCAAAAATCAAAAAAATAACATCTCAAAAAACCCAAAAAAATTAAATATTCCCAAAAACCCAAAAAAATCACAACATATCAAAATCCAAAAAATCAAAACATTTCCAATATCCAAAAAAATCAAAATATTCCCCAAAAATTCAAAAAAAAATCAAATATCCTACAAAAATCCAAGCAATAAAATCAATCAATCAATTCTTGAAACAATTCTTCAAAACAGTTAATTCCTCAACCAAATCACTTAATCAAATCTCTCGATCAATCCAACACATCCTAATCAGTCACATCATCGTATCATTCGAATCAATTCTTCAAATCATCCCAAGTCTGCATGGTCAAACTAAATCGCCTCTGAGATTTCATATAGGCAAGGCCATCATTAATGCACCCCCGAGTCATTAGGCCAATCCCTTAGAGCCTGTCTTGTTAACCATCATAATAAGTCATCTCTTCACAAGATGGACACTTTGATTAGACCAAAACAATCAATCTTTTAAACAAACGTGCACTCAAACCAATCCCAAAATCAACAAGATAACTATCCAATCAACCAAATCAAGCAATTGCCATCAAACTATCAATATCAGCCATCACATTCCTATACGGAATGGGGCATTGTCAAAACCAGGATTATGTTCCTTATATGACATGCGTCATTTATCAAACATCATCAATCAAATGCTGGTGTTGCTTGCATGGCCAACAACGCTGGTGTCAATCAATCAAGCACTTGCCTTAGACAGGTAGGGGCATTGTTGAAACTAGACAAGGCATCTTATACGACATGTTTCTATCCTAAAACCAGGCCTTCTTCAACCTATCATAATCAAACAACACACATATCACTTGGAAAATGATCTAATGGCTATTGACTCTGTTGGTCTAGTTTGTCTTATCTTTCATTCGGATTATTTTCAATCTCGTTCTTGTGCTTCTCAAGGCAGTCCCTAAGTGATGAAGAGAAGCAAGGATAGAGTGAGACCTTTTTATTTGATTGTTGTTTGTGGTTTGTCTTGGCAAAATGACTGGGGCAACTTGGTGTTTGCATGTGATCAGGATTCCATTGGGTGTGAATCGAAGACATCCTATGCATTGGAAAGAATAAATACTTCCTTGCATAAGGACTTGCACACCTCACAGTTATCTCATCACATGTTCTGACAAGGTACCATAGTTACTAGTCTGAGTCAGGCATTCCTTATCTGTCATGTGCCTATTTCACAAGGGACTACACTTTCCACCTTGGCCTTTGACATGCTATGGTGATTGTCATCCTTTGACATAATAAGTTCTATGATGATAAGCAGAAAAAATTGCAAGAAGCTCAAAAATCTATCAAAGCAAGATATCTTTCCCATTCCTCTAGCCAATCTTTCATTCCTCCACCATCTCTCTCTCGCATCTTCATTCCTCCACCTTCATCGCATCCTAATGTATCATTCATTTCTTCTATCTATTCCCCTATTTTTATTCCTGACCAATCATATTCATTTTGAGAGCCTACACGTGTTTGTCCAACCCGCCTATCCTCTCGAGGGGGCATCATCATCCTTTTCCTCTATCCATTTCCTGAGCTTCTTTGAAATGATGTTACTCGACATAAATCTCATCATCTCGAACATCATCTCAAAGAGGGGCAAAATGTAGACACCTAAAAGTGTCCTCGGGTCGCAATACCCTAAACACTCCCACATTCTACCAATTTTCCCTAATTTGCCTCTATGGTTAAATAATTGATTTTAATTAATTAATTATTTAATCATTATATATCCTAATATCCCCTTTCATTAATTTAAAAAAATAAAACATTTGTTTAAATACCCTCATTTAAATCCCCTTCCTCAAATAAATTAAATAAATGTGCACCATTTGTTTAATTTAAAAAATCAAATCTTCCACCTCACCATTTATCTCAATTTTAAATTGTCTTTTGTCCTCTAGTGGTGAGAAAACCCTAACTCATCGTAGCCCTCCATTTGGCCCTAAAGTCAACTCCCAATCTTGGCCCTCCATTCAAATCGGGTGTCCTATAAAACACCTCTTTCAAATTCATTTTGACCCCTTATGCTATTAGAATTCTCTCTCAGTTTTAAACCCTCCAAAATCTTGCTAATCATACACACAAGCTTCTCATGATGGTTACATAAACCTACAAATTTGAGAACATGATGCAAGATGGAGGAGAACAATGGAGATAAGATAATATTAGCTTAGATTTTAGTTGTTTTTCATGCTTGTTTGCTTGATTTTTTAAGTTAGATTGCTCTTCATTGCATTTAGGGTTAGTTGTAGTTTTATTTATTCATGTTTAACCAGTTTTTCCCTAGTACAGTTGGTATCAAAGCACATGGTTTTTGTGTAGAAATTGTTTTGTGGGTTTTTCCCATCTTTGTGAAAAGCAATGATAGGAGGCACGGTTACCAGATTTGAGGTTCAAAAATTTGATGGTTCTAATTTTGTTTTGTGGAAGCTAAAGGTTCAAGCCTCATTGGTGAAGGATGGATGCGCCTTGGATCTCAAGGGGACAACGTCAAAACCTGTAGCCATGAAGCAAGAGGATTGGGATGAGCAAGATAACATGGCTAGAGCTACCAGTCAGTTATCTCTGGTTGATTCAGTTTTATTCAATGTTGCAGAGGAGAAAATGACACATGACTTGTGGACTAAGCTAGAAAAGCTATATGAAACCAAGTCATTGGCAAATAAAATTCTATTACGATGACAGTTGTAGAATCAGAGGATGCATGACAGTTCTTCAGTCATAGATCATCTCAATAATTTCAACACACTAATTAGCAAGTTGGCTTTAGTGGAGGTGAAAATTGAAGAAGAGGATAAAGCAGCTATATTATTGTGCTCTTTGCCCGAAACTTGGGACCAACTAGTTATGGCGCTCAATAACTTAGCACCTAAGGGGAAACTTGTTTTTGATGATGTAGTAGCCGCAGTAATTTTTGAAGATTCGAGGTGGAAGACATATCAAGGGACTTCTACTTCCTCTAATGCCCTTTTTGCAAGGGGCAGAGCTCCAAAAAGAGAGAAAGCTGAGTGTGGATAGGCTAGGTCAAAATCCAAGGGACAGAAAAGAGTTAAGTGTTGGAACTGTGGAAAAACAGGACATGTCAAAAAGGATTGCAGGCTGTTGAAAGCAAACAAATAAAATCCTAGCTCGCAGCCATCGAAGGCAAATATAGCAAAAGCTCAAGCACCATTGGAAGATGGGGAGGTTTTGTTTGCTAATTTGAGAGGTTCATTTCATCAAGATTAGATTATTGATTCTGGTGCCTCTTTTCACATGACTCCTCACAGGGACTGGTTTTCTTCTTACCGGTCATGTGAATGAGGTATGGTTTACATGGGAAATGACAACCCGTGTGAAGATATTGGTGAAGGAGAGGTCAAAATCAAAATGTTTGATGGGATTGTAAGGACTCTTCAACATGTAAGACATGTAACAGGCTTGAAGAAAAATCTGCTGTCACTTGGAGTATTCAATGAGCAAGGTTATCGATTTAGTGGAGAAAATAGATGTTTGAAGGTAACAAAAGGAGCATTGGTGGTGCTAAAAGGTGAAAAGGTTGGCAATCTCTACAGGCTGGTTAGAGAAACTTGCAGTGGAGAGGCTTTAGTGGTATCAGATGCAGAAATGGATTCATATCTACTTGGCATCAAAGGCTAGGCCACATGAGCGAACATGGTCTAAATGTACTACTAGATAGAAATCTTCTTCCAGGTGCTAAATCTAGAGATTTGAATTTTTGTGAGCATTGTTTGTTTGGAAAACAGAATAGGTTGAGTTTTTCTAGTTACACTACCAGAAGTAAAGAAATTCTAGATTTAATTCATTCAAATACTTGGCAAGCACATGTTACATCAATTGGGGGTTCGTCATATTTTGTTTCATTTATAGATGAGTGTTCCCGTAAGGTATGGATTTATCCATTGAAGAAGAAATCTAATGTGTTTTCTTATTTTAAGAAGTTTAAAGCTTTGGTAGAGAATTAGAAAGGTAAGACAATTAAGTGTCTTAGAATAGATAACGGAGGGGAATTTTATTCAAGGGAGTTTAATTAGTTTTGCACTGAGCATGGTATTGCAAGGTAGTTGACAATTCCTAGAACACCACAACAAAATGGTGTTGCTGAAAGGATGAACTGTACAATTATGGAAAAAGCTAGATGTATGTTGAGCATTGATGGATTGGAGCAGAAATTTTGGACTGAGGCTATTAATACAACTTGTTTCTTGATTACTAGATCACCCAAGTTCTAATGCTTATGCTCCTATTCCCAAAGAGGATAGGAATAAGTTGGATGTGAAATCCATGAAATATATTTTTCTTGGCTATATAGAAGGTACAAAGGGGTACAGGCTATGGGATACTGCTTCTTACAAGATTATTATTAGCCGAAATGTTTATTTTAATGAAAAATCAATTCTAGAAAGTAAAGAACAACAAAGTACAGAAACTATTCTAGTAGACGTGGAAAAGTGTGATGCTAATTCAAAGGTGCTAGATAAAAATCAGCCATCTATTCATGAAAATTAGCAAAATAATAATCAGAATCATTTTTTTTATGAGGTTGAACAACAACCAAATGAGCCACAGGGTAACACATTACCCCTTTTGAGGAGATCCACTAGAGTAATTAAACCACCATCAAGGTATTTTCCTAATTGTAATTCAGCTTATGCTTTACTTACTGATGTTGGTAAGCCTAGCTCATATCAGGAGGCTTGCGAAGATGAAGATGCAAATAAATGGAGAGAAGCTATGGATGACGAGATGAGAGCTCTACATAAAAATAAAATGTGGGAGCTTGTGCAATTGCCTAAGGGGCGAAAAGCTATTGGCAACAAGTGGGTCTTCAAACTGAAAAGGGATATAAATGATAATGTGGTTCGATATAAAGCTCGGTTGGTGACCAAGAGGTATGCACCAAAATTTGGTATTGATTTTGGCCCTTGTTGCTAGTCTTGATTTGGAGTTACAACAGTTAGATGTTAAAACAACTTTCTTGCATGGTGATCTTTTTGAGAAAATTTATATGCTACAACCGGAAGGTTTTGAAGAAAAGACAAGGAGAATCTAGTATGCAGGTTGAACAAATTGTTGTATGGTTTGAAATAGGTGCCAAGGTGTTGGTACAAGCGATTTGATTCCTTTATGATGAGTTTCAATTTTAGTAGATGTGAGGATGATCATTGTGCCTATTTTAAAAGGTATGAAGATGATAGTTTCATTATTTTGCTTTTGTATGTAGATGATATGTTGGTAGCAGGTCCCAACATGCAGAGAATCATTGGGTTAAAAACTTAGCTTGCTAGGGAGTTTGAAATGAAGGACTTAGGAAATGTAAATCAAATTCTTGGAATGAGGATACACAGATAGAAAGAACAGGAAAATTTGGTTGACACAGAAGACTTATGTGGAGAAGATTTTGCAGTGCTTCAATATGCAAAATGCTCAACCAATTAGTACTCCATTTCTTGCTCATATTAAATTGTCTTTGGAACAGTGCCCTAGCACAGAAGTGGAGAAGACACAGATGTCTTGTGTACCATTCTCATCAGCAGTTGGTAGTCTTATGTTTGCTATGATGTGCACCAGACTAGACATTGCACAAGCAGTAGGAGTAGTCAGTCGTTTCATGGCGAATCCAGGTTGTGATCATTAGACGACTGTGAAGTGGATTATCAGGTATTTGAGGGGCACTTCTGATGCTGCTATTTGTTATAGTGGGAGTAGTCTTCAGGTTAATGGATATGTGGAAGTGGATTTTGGTGGAGATAGAGATAATAGAAAATCTACTACAGGTTATGTTTTCTCCTTAGCAGGAGGTGCTGTTAGCTGGGTTTCAAAGTTGCAGACAGTGGTGGCTTTGTCTACTACTAAAGCAGAATATAAGGTAGCGACACAAGCTAGCAAGGAGGTAATATGGCTTCATAGACTCTTGGGTGAATTGTAGGTAAAGCAGGATAACATGGTGTTGCATTGTGACAGCCAAAGTGCTATACACTTAGCACGGAACTCAACTTATCATGCCAGAACAAAACATATTGATGTACAATATCACTTTGTATGTGAGGTGGTGGATGGAGGACATGTCTCTTTGGCTAAGATGCACATTTATATAAATCCAATAGATATTTTGACAAAGCCTACTAGTAGCGAGAAGTTCATATGGTGCAGAACTTCTCTTGGCTTACATATCACTTGATGATATGCAGCAGCGGCATTGGTCTCTCAATATGAGAAAATATTCACAAGGTAGAAACATGACTTCAAGTGGGAGATTGTTGAAATGTGAAGTCAATTTGACTTATTCTAGCAGTGACGAGTAGTCGACTAAGATCTCCCATGCAAAATTTTGACAAAGCCTACTTTTGGGCTATGTTCCACGTGTTCACCATGCAAAATTGCATGCGGAAGTGCCACTCATGCTTTTATGCATGGAAATCCATCTTTAGATTTGATCAATTTTTGCATGTTCTTTTTCGTGAATATTTAGGGTGTTCAAGCTTGAATCCCAAGGCATGAGAAAAAGTTTTGTAACTATGAATTTTCTTTTGAGAATAAAATTGAGACATCTTTGCCCATGGTTTTTTTTTCTGGTATATTACCAAGTGTTTCCACGTAAATATGTATTGTCTATATTGTGCATTTATTGCTAATTCACTGTTATTTCAATTCTACACTGCTTATATTTCTAACAGAAACTAATAAAAGTCATGTTTTATGTTATTTCATATAGTAGTTTAGTTGAGAGAGAGGCCATAGAATATAGCCTCAAGATAGTTCAAGGATATGATATTACAATAATAGAGGGGGACCTACTAAGAGTAGTGGGTTTATATTGGGAATATAGATTGCATGTTATGCCATATAGTGTGAGGATGCTCATATATTTGATGGAAAGGTGGGAATTAAATGCCTTGGTTTTCAAATTGCTTATTGGAGATATGATCATTGCATTAGAGAATGTGTGGTTAATTATGAGGCTACCAGTGAGGGGAGTTCAAGTAGAGGTGCATAGTGGGAGGAGCACTAGAGATAGATAGCATGGTTAGAAGTATTGCTTGAATTGTCAGCTATAAAGTTATGTTGATCATATTACTCTACGATAGTTGGTTCACTCACAAACAGGTGCACCTCATATAATTTAGATATTGATAGTTATAGCTACATGAATGGTGATTATAGATAGGCAAAGGAGTGACTTGCATAGATGATTGATTCATTTTGTAAATAAAATGGAGGGTCAAAGGACCATTTAATCTTGGAGGAGGTGTAAGTTGGTGCACCTCTACAATGATTTGTAGAGTTTTGTTTTGGGTGAGGGTCATAGCTTGATGACCTACACAATCTTACAAGCGTGGGCCTTTGAGCATAACATAGTTACTTGGCCAGTAAGGCTCCCATCAAGGATAGTAGTAGATATGCTCTGAGGACATGCATGGGGACAAGTTGGGGATTATGGTAGAAGGCTAGTATGGTACACTAGCAATTGGTTTTTGAATAGTTAGTAGACAATGCCATCATCTAGCACCAATATAAGTAGATGGATGGATGGACTTGGATGCACTTCAATTAAAGTGGATCAAGAGGATTTAATGGTATTGAGAGAGGTAACATTTAGTAATAGAGAGGTTTTTGTATGATAGGATGACATGAAAATTTGGGCAAGTTTGAGATGAGTCAACCACTTTCCCAAGATACAGGGATACATAAATTAGTGCACCAAGGGAGGGAGAGATTAGGAGACCATCCTTTAATGATTAGACCCATATAGATGATGACAAGTAGGACAAGGTTATGGTAGTCATGTATATTGATGATATGGGGGTGATGAATACATATGCCACATGGTGGATCCAAGAGAGGTCAGCAAGGATGTTTCCTCTAGCACATGCAAGAGCAATAGGAAGAGGGGGAGATGGTGGAAGAGGAAGTGGATGATGTAGAAAAGGATTTTGTCAAAGAGGAGAGGAGAAGATAGAGGAGGGAGAGATAGGAGGAGTGAGCTATGGGAAGTAGGAGGCATAGAGAAGGAGGACTAAGGAGGACTAAGGTGGCAAGGATTGAGGCAACAACTATAGTGGAGGGAGGGGAGAGT
This sequence comes from Cunninghamia lanceolata, assembly GCA_027924645.1. Lineage (NCBI taxonomy): Eukaryota > Viridiplantae > Streptophyta > Pinopsida > Cupressales > Cupressaceae > Cunninghamia > Cunninghamia lanceolata. The sequence continues at coordinate 2,538,633 of BSBN01001102.1, forward strand.
AGATAGGTTGTTGAGGAGTGAGTGACAAGGCAAGGGCCTATATCAGTAACACCACTATGTACTATTGGAAATTATATGTCGAAGTGGACATAGAAATTAGAAACATGGGTTGAAGTTATTATTTTTATTTTCTTTGAAGTTTGATTATAGATAATAACTAATATGAACATGATTTGTGATTGTAGTTGGGGTCATGGAGTGGTAGGATATAATTGATTATGGCTTGTCTTACATAGTCCCAAATGTTTAGAGTAGATACATTAAAATTGGGACTAGCAAGTGGATATAGTGGGTCATCATGCATATATATTTGATCTTCCTATGAGATTGTGGGAAACATACTTCTACTATGCATAAGAGGTAGATGTGATGTAGTGGGAGTAGTAACATAAATGAGTAGTAAGAAACATTAGCCATACGTGTTAGGAAAGTGGAAAAGAACCCTGTAAGTTATAAAACATGATAATGAAAAGAACATATCATGCTTATTAATAGCCTAAGTAAAAGAGAAATGTGATAATACATATAATGATTAATACTATCACACTCAAGAACATATACATGTAGACATCAATAATAAAACAAAGAAGAAAATTGTAAGTCTATACACCTAAAAATGGCTCGTGTCGAATTAAGTAAATATTTTAATATTTATCTTAATTCTTATTATTCTATCAATTAAATAAATATTCTAATTTATTTGATTGGTTCACTATCCCAAAATTAAATAAAAATCAATTTATTTAATTAAATATCATAATTCTTCTAATGTCTCAGATAATTAAATAATTCTAAATTATTTAATTAATCCCAAATTTCTCTATCCCAAAGTCCAAAATCCCATAAATCCACATCATCTCATCCATGTCACCTTTTCCACCTCACCAAGTTGCACACATAATTAAATATTTTAATATTTAATTAGTTAATATTCCCTCACCCACATGTCTTATTTCTCCTCTAGTTAAATTAGTTAACTCACCAATCAAATCAGTTAACTAATGGGTCATTTGAGTTCACTGGTTAATCAATTTAGTCAACTCTCCAATCAATTCACTTAACTTATTAGTCTATTCAGTTATCTCCTCAATCTATTATGTTAACTCCCATAACTCATGAAAGGAGCTTGGACACTTGTCCTCTTCTGATTCATGCACATTCCCTCAAGTTTTTTCAACCGTACACATCACAGGTAATTCCTCCATGCATAGATCTATTGACACTTGGATTTGGTCTTCCCTCATCCTATATAAGCAAGGTCTTCACACCCATTTGTATCCAATCTAAGTTTTAGCAATCTTACTCTACATGAATCATACTAGCATGCCTTTGGCAAAGTTATCCCCATTTGCATTTACACAACCTCATTATCATAATCATCATTCAATCATGTCTCCATCAATCCATCTCCATTAGTATTGCATTGTAGTGTGATCTCCATTGCATTGTCCACCTACAGCCGTTTTGCTCTTGTCGGCTTCAAACAGTGAGAAAGTATAATTTCTGAGAGCTCCATGACCATCAAGATCAAGAGGAGATAGGCGACAATGGAAGCATAGAGGTAAAACGGTCTTTGAAGGTATAATCTTTGTTTACTTGAATTTACATCAATTTCCATTGAGTTATTGGATACTTAGTTGTTTTAAACTGTTATTCACATTTTCCACTAACATTTCTAGTGCCCACCATGGGGCCATTGCCCCATTTTAACCTCCATTTGAGTTTTATGTGAAGCTACTGTCATAACAGGTTGATTTTGCGTATCCACGTTCTAGTTCTGCGCATTTACAATTCCCTGTTGCTCATTCGTAGTTCTGTGCATCCACATCATATTCATGCACATCCACGAAATAGTACTGCACATCCGCTATTTTTGCACATCCATTGAATAGATCTATGCATTCATTAATTCTTTCTGTGCATATATGTCTCTGCACAAATACTTAGCAGTCCTACACATTCACCTTCTGTTTCTACACATTTAAATGCCGTCAGAAAAATTGTAATGTTTCACAAAGATTTTCGTACTAACATCTTCTCGCAGGTGTAAGAGCATTGTTTAATTATTTAGCTGCATCCTTAGTTCACCTAGATCTAATTAAGGGATAGTAATCTGGTATATTCATGCAAATTTTCACCTAGATTAAAATAGGAAGAAGTAAACTGATTTGTTGCATACAACTTGCACTTAGTCCCAACTTAGGTGGTTAAAAACTGAACAAATATTTCAAGTCAATCTTGCAATTACAAATCACTCATCTAGCAGTAAATTAAAGGAAAGTAATTTGTTTTCTCCTCCAACAAACAATCTTCACATTTATCAATTTACAAGATAAAATGAACCATCTTTTCAAGGTTATTGTTATCTAGTCAAATGGATTGTGCTTGGTAGATTAAACACATTTAGTTTCTTTATTTTTAACTAGGGGGATAAAGAACCAGTGTTCTCTGTGTTTTCAAAATGATGATAGGACTATGCTCTCCCCTTTCTTGGGTGACCAAAATGCCAAACTCATCATTTTGCATGTGTAACCTTTAGAAGAGGCCTACCCTTGGAATCCCTTCCTTCCAAGTGGTACGACCTTAAGCGATAACGGGATAAAGCCAAGCCACTTCCAAGTCGCTATAAATAAATTGTGCTTGTGATGAAAGTTGCAAACAATGGGTGTTGTTGTGTTACACCGACAAATGTTTCCCCTAAAACCCTATGGAGCATAACCTTTGCAAGCTGGGAAGCCTCCTTATCGGAGTGAATTGCCGCACATGTAACCACCTGAACGGATGTCCATACTAAAAATCAAATTGTTTAGAAAGCCAAAAACCCCTATTTGTTGACATAGGAGGAAAATCCTCTGGAGTTGTCCAACGTCATACACTCATTTAGTGTGGAGACAGAAAAATTCAACTCTTCGGAGGAACTGTAACTTAGTATGTGTGAGAAGTGAGTCTCATGGAGGGGAGCCGGTGCTACCAAGTTACTATCTATCACACCTTTATGCAAGTGGCTAGAGTAAAATCCAAGTTGGAACTCATCAAATATTGTCCTTGCCAACCTTAGGATTGTGCTTACTTTTGGTCAAAAATTTGTAATAACATGGAATCTTCTTGTCTGTTGTGTTTTCTTGCAACAAATTGACACAAATCATCAACAAAAATACCAGACTTGCTTCGAAAAACATTTTGAAAACAAGCCAAAATCAAAAAATTGAAACAAAAAGGTAAACCTTCTACAGATCTGCGCATTTGCCCCATCTTGCTGCGCATATGTCAAATATTGTTGTGCATTTGCTCCTACTGCGCTTTCATGCAGTCTTGTTGCACATACACTCTTTCTGTGCATATGCAATGCAGTTTTACACATACAGAGCTGCGCATTCACATCACAGTCCTACGCATATACAACGCAGTCCTGCGCATCTGACACCGCGCATCCAAAATAGAGAGCACTTCCCAACATTTTGAGAAGAAAACAAATTCATTTCAGGATACCCATCATTGCATAGATTTCATTTGAGAACTCAGGAAAACCATAAGAATCCATTTTTGTACCCATTTTCCCAAAACATTTCACCTTGCCATAACATACCTAGTCGTCCAAACCAAAAATATCAAATGAACAAAACAAGATTCCCACTAAGGTGTCATTAAGATCCTCCAATTTCAAAGCAAAAATCTAGATAGTTTCATAATAGGATAAATCATCCTTCGCCTCGGAACTACATTAGTGTAATCTTGATAAAAGAAGTAGTCTATACCAATAGCGGTGATCAAATCTCCCTACTTTGACTACCTTTTAGCTCAAGATCACATTTGTTTGAACAATGGTAGATCAAAATTTGAACCTTAGGAAAATCTTGTCATCTCTACCACACCAGGAGCATCCATTTACATTCACAAGCATTTTCATCCAACATTCACCCACATCCAAAGGTTTTTATGGTTGCAACTAGATCTTAATCTAAACAAAAGCAAAACATGGGTTCCCTTCACAATATTGGGCATAATGCTAATGATGAGGAGATTAGTCAAGAGGAAATCCTTCAACAACTTCAAGATCCAAAATTTCAAAAGCTAATGGATAGGGTAGTTGCCATGGATCCTCATAAGTATTTTCTCATGTTAGCTCAACAAGGAGCTAAATTGCCCTCTGATTTTGATATCTCAAATCTAAGAGAGAATAATCCCTCCAATGAAGCTGAGTCATCGAAAGATGGCTCCAAACTAGACAAAGATGCTCCCAAAATTGATAAAAAAAGCTTCGAATTCAGAGAAGGCTAAGGATACAACCAATCCCTTGATATATTGACAACACAAATCCAAGCCTTACAATAACAGCTCACAGACATTCAAACCAGAGCATCCACGAAGCACTACTCTTTAGAGGATATTTCACCATATCCTTTTGACAAGACCTTGATCATGATACCTTTCCCCTCAAAATTTGAGGTACCAAAATTTGATAAATATTGAGGAAAAGGTGATCCGAGGGATCATACCAGAGAATTTAGTGCAACATGTCTCGAAGTTGCACACAACGAAACTTATTGCATGCGACTATTCCCAAGGAGCTTGGGAGGACAAGCTATGGAATGGTTCTCTCACCTACCTCCCAGCATCTGAACCTTCAACAAACTAGTGGATAAGTTTGTCACTCATTTCTCCTGCAACATTGAGCATGAAATCTCAATGTTAGACCTTTGTAACACTAAACAAAAGGGTGGTGAATCCTTCACCTCTTTCTTACAAAGATGGAGACAACTAGCCAACAAGTGTCCATATCATATGCCAAAAAAACAAACAGTTGAAATGTTTGTCCACAACCTAAACATTGATCTAAGCTATCAAATACAAATCCAATGTCCTACTTCCTTTAGTAAGGTCATTGAAATGGGTTTACTCATCGAAAAAGCTTTGATAGCAAAGGGGTAAATAAAACTTTACAAGGACACCCCTAGTGCAAATATTAACATGGATAAGCCACGGTTTTGGACCAAAAATAAGAACATCGTGAATGATGGGGTGGTTGATGCTAAAAATGTGATGCCAAAGCAACCAATTTTCAACTTATCAAACCCACAAAACAACCCCCAACAAAACAAACCCCAAAACACCAAATCATGGTCTACAAACTTTCCTCCTCACAGAAAGTTCACACCTCTAAGGGAAACACTAGAATCCACCCTACGAAAGCTAATATCAAACAATCTCATAACGCTTCCAATGGCATGGGAGTATGAACCAAAAGTTAAACCTCCTTGGTGGAAAGACACAGACTTCTGCGAATACCATGGAAGCAAAGGCCACAAGACCAATGATTGCCAAAGACTAAAGCACACCATTCAAGACTTGTTGGATGAAAAATAGATATCACATGATGGGCATGCCTCTAATGATGATCATATAGCATTCAAGAATCCACTCCCCAACTATGAGAAGGGAGGTTCTTCAAATCAAAACAAAAGTGGGGCTAACAACACCAGCTACACAAATGTTTCATATGACTATGTTGTTAACCACATTTCTGAAAGTGGTTCACATATCAATGTGATCGCTATAAATAAAACCCCTAATTGTAATGTGACCACTCGCAGTAGAAAGGTTACTCTTAAGGGAGCTTCGTCCAAACCATCCTCTACATCCAACTAATACAACATCCTGGACCAACTTCAAAAGACACCCATACACATTTCCATTTTGGAACTTTTGCATCTATCCCCGTCCCACAAAGCCATCCTCGAACAAGCTCTTTTGGAACCCACCGTCCCAACCAATCTAGCCAAAGAGCAATTTCAGACCATGGTAGGTCATCTAACCACACCTCATTTCCTATCATTCATGGAAAAGGATGGTATGTCAATCACCCAACCACACAATGCATCTCTCCACATCGAAACCTTCATCCACAAGCATAAAATAAAAAGGGTTCTAATTGATGGAGGAGCGGGTTTAAATATTTGCACCTTAAAGCTAATCCTTGCATTGGGGTTTTCAAAGAATGCTATCGATCCTAAAAATAAAATCACCATCAAAGCTTACGATGAAGAAGAAAGAACATCAAAGGGAACCATTGTTTTGCCAATTAGAGTGGGACCTGTAGTAAAGGATGTGGTGTGTTAAGTGCTTGACATGGAACTTGCGTATAATATTCTCCTTGGAAGACCTTCGATACATGCAATGAAGGCGGTGCCATTCACCTATCACCAGTGTATCAAGTTCCCCCATGATAGCCAAGAAATCACCATCTAAGGCGATTCCAATCCATTTCAATATTGTAATTCCATAAATCCAAACCTAACGTTGTAATTCCCAATAACTGTACCTCTGCTTCATCTTCATCCTGTGTTGACCCAGCTTCACTCTCTTCCACATCCAAGGCATCTGAACTCAACCTTAATCTCAAAGACAAGGGTGTCGGTGAATATAGCATTGCACAATCCTTCTGCTTAGCACAGCTACCTATATCCCCCAAATCCTATGGAAAGCCATCCATCAGCAGACCCAAGTCATTAGAAACTCCTAAAGGTCTATTTGTAAAATGGGGAAGCCTCGAAGATGAGAGCGATGAAAAGGACATCCTACAATGGCTATATAAGGATGAAGACAGTTTATCCAATCCACAAGACCATCAATCCACATTGCAAACCGAACAGTATGGTCAAGGATTCTCAATACTACAGAGAATGGGATATGAAGGTCATGGGCCAATATGATTGAGGAAAGAAGGTATCATCAAATTTATCCAACCTCCTTCATTAACAGCCCGAGACACTACAAGGCTAGGTTACAAAGGAAAAGCAAGGACCAAGGGAAAAGACAAGCATAAAGGAAAGCAAACAGAAACATCTACTACTAACCTAGTAGAGCAGATTCACCAACTACAAGAATGGAGTGAGATAGACTCCAATGAGTATGATGGGATAGTCTTTCTGAACTATCTTGTGATGAAAAAGATGTCGATGTGGTCCATGATTATGACCCTATACATGCAACTCATGAGAGACAAGGTTCAAGGTCTAGATCTCTAGAGTTCGATCTGCATAATAACGATCATGAGATTCATGAGGAAAGAATGAGGCCACACTTGACAGATCAACTTGTGGAGAGTACTATCGCAGGCATTGTCAATGCTTACAATAACCAAACTAACTCCTCCATCATGACCATCACTAGCCTTGAACTAGACCAATCCGATGACCCATTCCCACTATTACATCCTGAACTCATAGATTGGGATTTGCAAGACATTGCCCCTGAGCTAGATACTTTCTAGAATGATGAAGCCATCATAAATTATCTAGACCTTAGAGACCATATACCCGTAGGGGATCACAGAGATGGCTATGCCATAGAACTCAATGACGAGGCTTATTTTGGAGAGAGTGCCAAGCCTTTCAATCATAAAAATGTAAAAATGAAAGATAGATCTAATGGTGAAAACTGCTCTGTGGCAATGTTAGATCATGAAAATAGTAAAAATATAAAAGACGTATCCAATGGTGAAAACCTCTCTAAGGCACCGAAGGATGAAAGGCTTGACACTCTTCCCAACCTCACACATCAAGAGAGGTCCTCAATCTTGATGGAAGCAGCAGATCAGATCAACGTCGGCACAAGTGAAAATCCAAGGAAGCAGATCAACTTTGCTTGGTCATATGCAGATATGCCAGGTTTAGATCCAAATCTTATAATGCATCACTTGTCACTAGCTCCAAGAGCTAAGCCAGTAAAACAAAAACTAAGGAAGATGCACCCGCATATCACACTCATGGTAAAAGAAGAACTAAAGAAGTTGCTAGATGTTGGGTTTATCAGACCAATAGACTATCCCGAATGGATTTCAAATATAGTACCTGTCTCCAAACCTGATGGAAGGGTTAGACTGTGTAATGACTTCAGGGATCTAAATAAGGCTTGTCCCAAAGATGATTTCCCTCTACCCAATATCGACATCACTATAGATCTCATTGCAGGTCACACCATGTTGTCATTAATGGATGGGTTCTCTGGTTATAACTAAATCAAAATCGCTAGAGGATCAACACAAGACTACATTCACATGTCCATGGGGTACCTATTGTTGGTGTGTCATGCCATTTGGACTGAAAAATGCGGGGGCAACATATTAGAGAGGCATGACTATAATATTTTATGACATGATGCACACCATCATGGAAGATTATGTGGACGACATTCTAGCCAAGTCAATTACCAGAGAAGAACATCTACAAGTCCTGGATAAAATCTTCACAAGACTAGAGCAATTTAATGTACGATTAAATCCAAAAAAGTGTGTTTTCAGGGTAACATCAAGTAAACTCCTTGGATATATCGTATCAGCTAATGGAATAGAGGTGGAACCGGCTAAGGTCAAAGCAATCATGGAAATGCCACCACCTAAGAATCTTAGTCAATTATGGTCTCTATAAGGAAAGCTGCAGTCCATCAGAAGGTTCATCTCTCAACTGGCACATAAGTGTCATCCATTCACACATCTCCTACACACAAACATTCCTTTCAAATGGGATGACATGTGTGAACAAGCTTTTCAGCATCTCAAGGAGTATCTAATGAATCCACCTATCTTAATGTCGCCAATCCAGGGCAAGCCATTGCTACTCTACATTTTAGCCACACCAATAGCTCTGGGAGCTTTGCTAGCACAACAGAACCACGAAGGAAAAGAACAAGCAATCTACTACATCAGTAGAACACTAGTAGGCTACGAGCTACAATATACACCAATTGAAAGAGCATGTCTCGTTGTTGTCTTTGCCTCACAAAAATGGAGAAATTACATGCTCTTGCATTCCATCAAGCTAGTAGCTAAGATCGATCCATTGAAATACTTGCTCACCAAAGCTATCCTAACATGTAGAAAATCAAAATGGGTCATGATACTCAGTGAATTTGACATCAAGTATGTAGATAGATGAGTAATAAAGGGGCAAGTGATTGCAAATCAGATGGGAGATGCACCTTTAACATATGACAACCCAATAAGCTTTGAATTTCCAGACGAGTATATCTTTAACATCACAACAACCTAGAAACTCTACTTTGATGGATCATATACTCAGCATGGGTCTGGAGCAGGTATCTTGTTGGTCACACCTAAAGGAGACATAATTCCAAAGTCATACAGATTACTATTTCCATGCACTAATAATGTGGTGGAGTGTGAAGCCCTAGTCATTGGCATTAAGCTGGTAGTAGAATGGAAAATCACATAACTTCATGTGTATGGTAACTCACAACTTGTCATCAACCAAGTGAATGATGACTACCAAAGGATGAGAAGTTAATACCATACAAATGTATGGTAGAGGAATTCAAAGAATACTTTTTTGTGATCTCTTTTGACCAGATACCAAGGCTGGAGAACAAAGCAGCAGATGCCATGGAAACCATTGCATCTCTCGTTGATATCCCAGAAAACCAGTCACATTATGAGTTCTTGGTAGAGCCAGTCTCCCATCCTGCATATGAAACCCCTGAATCCAACATCATTTTCCATAACATAGGATTAGATTCTCCCTTATATGGCAAAGTGTATACTTATCTAAAAGAGAGCACCCTACCACCTAATCTATCTAGTAACCAAAAAAGAACCTTCATCTGTCAAGCCTCCCATTTTACCGTAATCGCTAACACCCTATATCGATGAGAACTAGATGGTACTCTCCTGAGTTGTGTCGACGGTGAGGAATATCAAACGGCCCTAAGCGAAGTTCACAACGGTATATGCGGGACCCACTCTAGTGGTCCTACCCTGGCTAAGAAACTCATATGTATGGGATACTACTGGCCAACTATGGAAAAAGACTCCTATCATTTTGTAAAGAGGTGCAAGAAATGCCAAATCCACGGGAACCTAATACATGCACTAGCGCAAAAGCTACAGCCTTTAATGACTCCTTGGCCTTTCTGTCAATGGGGACTCAACTTAGTGGGAAAGATACACCCTCCATCATCCAGTGGACATAAATTCATAATCACCACCACTGAGTACTTTACGAAGTGGATTGAAGCCGTACCCCTCGCTAATGTCACAGGCAAACAAATTGCCTCTTTCATCCTGAATTACATCATTTGCCGCTATGGTATCCCTATATCCATTATCACTGATAATGGAAGACCATTTAAAAACCAAGATGTCAAAGAACTGTGTGACAAATTCCACATCCAACACCGCTTTTCCACCCCATATTACACCCAAGGAAATGGCCAGGCAGAGGCATCAAATAAAACTATCTTAAAAATCCTGAAAAAGACTGTCAATGATATCGACCGCGATTGGCACATCCAATTGAATCCCGTGTTGTGGGCCTACCACACAAGTATCTGCACACCCACAGGTGCAATGCCATACTCCCTAGTCTATGGCTCTGAAGTCATCTTGCCCATTGAAGTCGAGATCCCATCCTTGCGAGTATCATTAAAAGGCCTCATATCTGATGAAGAGTACAGAGTTTCCAAACTTCAAGAGTTAGAGTTGCTGGATGAAAGAAGACAACATGCCTTCAACCATATAAAAGCTTATCAACAAAGGATGTCCACGAGTTACAACCACATAGTCAAACCCCAAGTATTTCAAGTTGGTGACCTAATCCTCAGAGAGAATCCTAGGAATCATCAAGACAGAGAGAAGAAAGGTAAGTTTGAATCCAACTGGCTAGGTCCCTATGTCATCATTGTTGCCTATGGATCTGGTGCTTACCAATTGGCCACATCAGAAGGTGAACTATTTGACGACCCCATCAACAGCATGCATCTTTACAAGTTCTACACCTAAACCCTAATGCAAGGGAGCTAAAAATAACAAAAAAAATTAAAAAATAGAAAAACAACAAAAAAATCATCCTCTAGTGAAAACCTGGTAAACAAATGCCTTGGATAGATACCATGATTGAAACCTAGCAAACATGTGTCACATGTATTTTAGCTATCATGCAAATAAAAACAAGTGGTGAAAACTTGGAAACATGCGCTATTTGTGATAAACCACTTCTTCCATATGTCGGGACCCTGTTTCTCATCTATACGTTCTTACCACACACATCTAAATACACCAGGATACCTACCATGGCTTGTTGTTCGCTCATCCTTACCGCCTTCTCCCATTAGACTGTCGATCCAAACTTGCATCCATCTTGTCATCTGTCCACCAATCCATTGAACCGTTGTCGAACTATGTCACCTTTGAGCTATCATGTAAGCAAGGCCATCATTGACTAGCCCCCGAGGCTTCCCATCCATCCCATCCCGTATCACCCATCCTTTTGTCCTTCTAATCCCACTTTTCCAATCACCTAGGTCTTAGGTCCACACCCCGAACTACGTTGCCTCTGCGTCGTCATGTAGGCAAGGCCATCATTAATGAGCCCCCGAGGCACTAGGTCAGTCCCTTAGGGCCCATTTCTTCATGTCTATTGTCAGTTCATCCACAATAAATCAATCCTTTACTTGACTGGGGGCAAATCCTTTACCTAGTTGGAGAATTGGATTCTTGAATGTCATGCACCTCAGAGGATAACAATAAGGATCGCAATACTATCGCCAGATAGTAGTAGCATTACAAACACACTTTTTCAACAAAATGCTTGACGCAAGAACTAGCCCTGTAAACAAGACACAATGGGCCTCAACCACCATGATGATTGTATTTTTTTTCGTTGCACGAAAACATAACTATGGCAAGAAAATTTGTGCTTATTAAAAAGTTTTAAGTCATAAAGTCTTGATTTTTGTTATTATGTCTATTTATGCTACTCAAGGATGTCAAAAACTAGAGGAGCTATGATGGGGGCATAATTATCTTATTTGTTTGTTGTTTGTGGATCAATCTTTAGTAATGTGACAACTTTGTCTAACGACATGATCAGCAAAAGATCATTGAGGACGTTATAGGTCTAAACATGAAACAGGGCAATCCTTGTCTGTTGACACATGCAAGGCATACTCAGGTCATCTAGATTTGATTTTGACTAGATGCTTGTATTAACTTGCTATATCAAAATCCATGTAAGAGATACTCAGGTCATCTCGGTTTAATTATACCTAGATGCTTGTATTTTCTTACAACATTTTAAAAAAGCTCAATGATGAAACAAAGCACTTTAAATACTTGCATATATGAAGATGACAATCCACACATCCATACATATCAAGTTGCATATCATTCCATTATAAGCATTTTATCCTTGTCAACAATCCAAGTGTCTAAAGATCTCGGTTATCCATTTCCCAAGTTATTTCTTCTAAGTCATCCATTTATCCTAGTTATTAATTCCATTTTTCTTCTAAGTGTTCTTTTATATTATGATTGTGTATACTTGGGCCAACAAAAACATTTCATTTGCATATCATAAATAGGTATGTCATCATATAGTATCATCACATAAAATGCATTAACGATATAAGCATTAAGATCATATTGGTATAATGTTGTCATTTAGATGCATAAGTCACCATAACATTACATATATCAAAATAACCACAAAAACATACATATCATAGTGTTTGCATATTAGAACATCATCCATACATAAACCCATTAAAACATCATATGTTGCATCTAAACCATCACAGTGTGTGCACTCAGTTATCATTGAGTGTAAACATATAGGATCATAAACATGCATATAAGTCATCATGTCCATCATGTAGCTCATAGAAACATCATGTCGCATAAACATAAAGTGCATAATAGAATCAAATAAAAACATGATTAGCAGCATCACATATAACCATAATCATAATAAATCATCACATAGCAGTGTCCATACATAAATGCATATAGATAGTCCATCAAATGCTAGATCAGAAATATCATAAACATCAAAATAATCATGTCCAAGTGTACTGTGATATCAAATAACATAAAAGTACATATCAAAATGTCCATAATGGGGTGTATACAAAATCCCACTATTAAAATGATACATGTCTCAAGGAAAGCACCTAAGTGGCACTGCCTCCTGAAGGCGCTGGCTGTTGTGGCTACGGTGGCTGCTATGACTGACCATCTCCACCACCACCTGAAGTGCCTGCACCTGGTGTCCCTCCATGTGGTCCCATCACCCCTCTGCTCTCTATGAAAGTCATGCAAGACCTAATGTGGTAACTAGGTCAGAAATTGCCTGCCCGCTGCTCTGGGGGCAGAACCTTCTCATATAACCCTCGCCAGTAGAATATCTCATGGCCAGCCCTAACCATCTCTGCCACTGTCTATCCTGTATGCCCCTATGTTGCAGTCTATTGAACCTGCTCAAGCAGCCCCTCAGCTCGAGTATAATACTGGATGGCAGTATCTCTATCCAGTCTTGTTGTTTGTAACTCACCCTACACATGGGTGATCTGTCCGTGCATCCGCCCTAACTGCATCTGTGTTATTTGTGTCTATTACTGAGCCACCTGGGCTCGTAGGGCTGCCACCTCCCCGTCACCCTATCCCTGACCCTGATCCTGTGTTTGTCTAGGATCCTGCATCAGTCCAACCTGTGTCGGTCCCTACTGAGCGGGATCTATGTCAACCTGTTGTCGAATTCTCCTACCATCTCCATCACCTCCATCATCTCCATCCCTATCACCTCCAGTACCACCTCCATCCCCAACACCTCCATCCCCACCACCTCCATCCCCACCACCTCTGCCTCCATCCCCACCACCTCTGCCATCATCACCCCCACCTCTGCCACCTCGACCTCCTCCTCACCTCCATCCTCTTCGAGGCCCCTCATCATCCTCCTCCTGATCATCTAGTCTCGGGGCTCACTCTCCAAGTCCTGAGTAGCGAGGAAAAAGGTGGTTTGCAAACCAATCTACATAATCCTGAGTCATACCTACGTCTGCAACTGACCGTCTCATAGACCATGGCTAATATGGAAGTTATCAAAACTTTGCTAGAGCCTGCTCAAATAAAGCATCAGGACTCCATCGTGGATGCTCCTTGTGCATCCTAGCAAAGATGACATTCCCCTAGGGCATCCCCTAGATCCTACCAAACTGTTGGTACACAGGAGAAACGATGTGCCTCTCAAGAATATAGGGAGTCCTCCCTATCAGCCACCTAGTCTAAAATGATGCGTCATCATCCCATACCTCATACTCTAGGTAGGGGCGCCAAATGACTTGATCCACATTGTTGAATGCATGCCTCCAATGCTCTAGCTTCCCCAACTTGGAGTGGGAAAGACTCTCTTGGAACATATATGAATACGGTTGATCTCTGCCTCGAGGAGCCATACCTATAGGTCGAGTGATAGTAATGTGGCATCAAGCCCATATCTGTAGTAGAGACGCTCTGCAAGATAAACTGGTAGCTCCGTCATAGATAAACTGATGTAAGTTGTGATAGAGGTGTGCTAGCAAGCAAGGACCCCAAGAAAACCGAGTCCCCTCTGTAACAATCCGCTGCAGAGTCCTCCCCCATCCAACTGCAAACCCGTGTAATCTCCTATTGGGGCACACTATCCCTTCGATCAACCCATCAACCACTAATGGAAAAAGCTCATAGTAGGCAAGCATGTTTGCCCAGCTGATCTTTGTCCCCTCAATGGTGTCATCGTCAAAACCCTCGCAACACTCGTCTAGTCTAGCCCATGTTTGAGACTCATACTCAACAAGCTCTCCATCTATCAGAATGCATAGAAACTAATGGACATCCTCCAGTGTCACCGTAATCTCCCCAGTAGGAAGATGAAATGTCCCATCCTTGTTGTGATAAAGCTCCGACAGTGCAGTCAGCATACCGAGATTCACTTGAATCTCTGGCATGAAGTAAACATATGACAAACCTGCTGATCCTAGTACCAGATGGTCAATCTCAGTCAAGTATGGCCTCAGAAGTTATTTCACCGAAAACTACTCCCGTGACATGAGTATGTCATTTAGCTCCTCCTGCAAGCAGCCAAATGCGCGTTAACCAAACCAAATCACTTAAACTACAATTCTATTAATCAAGCATCAAATACTTAGCTATCTTATTAGGATATCTATCATATCATTGAGATTCTATCAATCTCAACGATGAATTATCAGTTGGCGAACATCGATTTTGATGTCGACTTTATCAAATTCCTAAGTATTTTGCTACCAAAAATAGATGTGCGGTTCTGCGAAGCATTTGTGTAGATTTAGGGTGAATGCGTAGCATCCCCCTTTACTTGTGCAAGAGAATCCAATTATATAGATTATGGAGCCATATGTGCAGCATAACAACACATGCGTAGGTTCACAGCGAATGCATAGGTTTAGAGCAAATGCGCAGAACCCCTTAGCATATGCACATGACTGTCATTCATTTGCAAAAATCTAGCAAATGCGTCGATTCAGCCCGCATTTGCACAGAATCAGAACATTTGCGCAAATTCAGGAAGCAAATGCGCAAAAGCATTCCTGTTATGCATTCAAACTGCCTAACTTTGACCTACAAAAGTGACCATCATAAATGCACCTAAACTAAAATTGAAAGTGTACTTATTGGCGGACCATACGCTGCCGGACGGTTGAACCGTCGAATCCTCTCGAAGTGGTGTAACTCAATCGGAACCTGCTGCATTGTCGCTAACTCCCCTTAGCACGTGAGCTCTGATCTCGTAAAAGCTCTCCAACAAAGACAAGTGTGCAAATGACAAGGAATGTGACCCCACACTCCTAATTCTAGTGCCTTGAACCTATTGGAGGTGTTTTAACCTTGAACATGCTGAGGCATATTTTTCACTTGCTTTTTCTTCACGTCAACCAATTTCTTCACCCTAACCTATCATCCAACCTATCTCATCATGAGATAGTCCATCATCCTGTCGTCGCCCTTTTCCTGTCCAATCTCTCGAGGGGGCATCCTCTCGTCAATAACTTGTACCAGGGGCAAACTGGGGCATGTATCAATCACAGAAAATTTTTATTTCTTTCAAGCAATGCGATACAATACATTGCATCAAAGAGGGGCAAAATGTATACACCTAAAAATGGCTTGTGTCGAATTAAGTAAATATTTTAATATTTATCTTAATTCTTATTCCTCTATCAATTAAATAAATATTCTAATTTATTTGATTGGTTCACTATCCCAAAATTAAATAAAAATCAATTTATTTAATTAAATATCATAATTCTTCTAATGTCTCATATAATTAAATAATTCTAAATTATTTAATTAATCCTAAATTTCTCTATCCCAAAGTCCAAAATCCCATAAATCCACATCATCTCATCCATGTCACCTTTTCCACCTCACCTTTCCACCTCACCATGTTGCACACATAATTAAATATTTTAATATTTAATTAGTTAATATTCCCTCACCCACATGTCCTATTTCTCCTCCAGTTAAATTAGTTAACTCACCAATCAAATCAGTTAACTAATTGGTCATTTGAATTCACTGGTATATCAATTCAGTCAACTCTCCAATCAATTCACTTAACTGATTAGTCTATTCAGTTAACTCTTCAATCTATTCTGTTAACTCCCATAACTCATGAAAGGAGCTTGGACACTTGTCCTCTTCTAATTCATGCACATTCCCTCAAGCTTTTTCAATCATACACATCACAGGTAATTCCTCTAGTCATGGATCTATTGACACTTAGATTTGGTCTTTCCTCAGCCTATATAAGCAAGGTCTTCACACCCATTTGTATCCAATCTAAGTTTTAGCAATCATACTCTGCTAGAATCATACCAGCGTGCCTTTGGCAAAGTTATCCCCATTTGCATTTACACAACCTCATTATCATAATCATCATTCAGTCATGTCTCCATCAATCCATCTCCATTAGTATTGCATTGTAGTGTGATCTCCATTGCATTGTCCACCTACAGTCATTCTACTCTTGTCATCTTCAAACAGTGAGGAAGTATAATTTCTGAGAGCTCCATTACCATCAAGATTAAGAGGAGATAGGCAACAATGGAAGCATAGAGGTAAAATAGTCTTCGAAGGTATAATCTTTGCTTACTTGTATTTACATCAATTTCCATTGAGTTATTGGGTACTTAGTTGTTTTAAACTGTTATTCACATTTTTCACTAACAGTAAGTACCATCTAGAAACATGTATAGGATAGCAAGAACATTTAGGAGAGCCTGAGTATAGACCTTAAGAAAAGGAGATGCACCTAAAAATGTGCCAACAAAAAAGAAAGATATCCAAGGGGAAAACTAAGAAGCTAATGGATACACAAAACTAAAGCACTTGGTGTTGGGATAAGGTGCCATTAACCTTGTAAATCCCATTATTGTATTATTCCATTTATTATTTGTAATTACCCATATGGGATGTACTAGTTTCACCAGCAGTGGTAAAAATTATTTACTATCCATAATTATTACGGAGTTACTGCACCGGTAAGTTCCAGAATTACCTGTGATAGTTACAGGATGTCATTTACTATGGTAAATGGTAATTGGTCAAAGTGGGGTGCACATGTCGAGGAATCACCTATTTTTAGTGTTATGACGCACATCATAGATGTTGTAAGAAGGTGCAGGAGATCTTATGACAATTGTAAGTTGTCATAAGAATCTATGACATTTATGACAACATATGATGTGTCATAAGATGTTGTAAGTGGCTATTTTTGGCCCCTAGGCATTCAAGCTTTCATGGGCATCTTTTTCCAAGTGTAGGATGCATATATGACAACTTTTATGACCCCGTAAGAGCCTATTTTTGTCCATGGACGCCCAAG
Source organism: Cunninghamia lanceolata (assembly GCA_027924645.1). Lineage (NCBI taxonomy): Eukaryota > Viridiplantae > Streptophyta > Pinopsida > Cupressales > Cupressaceae > Cunninghamia > Cunninghamia lanceolata. The sequence continues at coordinate 2,556,326 of BSBN01001102.1, forward strand.
GTTGTATTGTTGACTCTTGACAAGTGTTATGAGCTTGTAAGAAGTCATTGAATGTTGCATGGGTGACAATTACAAGGTGGAAACCCATCTTGAGGTTGTGTAAATTCTATATAAACCATTGCATAGTAGATGGGATGAATAATAGTTTACAGGTACCTAGGTTCTGCCAGAGTGAAGGTTGAAGGACAGAGGAAGTGAATGTATTTGTAATCTCCTTTTGTGAAGATAATACAACTTGGCCTCTTTTCTTGGTGGAGTTTTTTACCCGCAAGGGTTTTCTCCATGTTAAACACTGTGTTGTGTGCTTTGTTCTACTTCTGGTATATTTATGTATTGTGGGTTTATATTCTATGTTGCAATCTCCATCTTTAAAACTTTGTTAAAGATTGTTAAGTATACATTTGAATCAAATTTTTGTTGAGTAGTGTTGCTTTCATTTCTAACATTTGGTATCAAAGCCTGGCCAGCTTTGACTCTTGGGTGGTAGTGTGGAAGTTATAGCTGTAGTAGGAGATTTGGTTGTGTTTGTCTTGCAGATCTTGTGTTGATATTATGGATGGATCCACTATTGCATCAACCTCTCGTTTGGACATTAAGAAGTTCAACAGAACGGGGTGTGAGTTGTGGAAGTTGAAAATGGAGGATTTGTTGGAAGAAAGAAACTAGTGGTTGGTTGTTCAAAAAGAAAATAAATTTGATGAAGTCTCTCTGGATGAGGGGGATAGATTGGATAAGAAGGCATGGGGAACCATTCATTTGTGTCTGTCAGATTTTGTCCTGTTGAATGTCGCAAAGGAAGAGACCGCACATAAGTTGTGGAATCGGTTGGGTGAGATCTATCAAGCCAAGAGTATGATAAATAAACTCTATTTAAAAAGAAAATTATTTTCCATGAAAATGAGAGAGGGTGATTCAGTTGTAGAGCATTTAAATTATTTTAATTTGTTGTTGAGTCAGCTTGCTTTAGTAGATGTTGATATTAGTGAGGAAGATAAATGTATCTTACTTCTTTGTTCTTTACCTGATTCTTGGGAGAATGTTATCCTTGCTATCACTACTAACCTCGTGGATCCGAAGTTGGATGCTCTTGTTTCAGTGCTACTGTCACATGAATTGAGGAAGAAGAGTTCAAATAGTTCAGGGGATGATCTCAATGTCAGGGGAAGGTCTAGGGAAATAGGACCGAAAGGAGATCAGAAAGGGGCTAAAGACAAGTCCAAGGGCTAGTCTAAGACTCCTAGAAAGAAGAACAGAGTTAAGTGTTGGAACTGTGGTAAGAGGGGACATGTGAAGGAGTGTAAGGACCCAAAGAAATAGTGGGAGAGTGCTTAGGATAAGTCCTTGAATGTAAGTGAAGATGTTTTACTTTCTGCATGCAATGTTGTTTCCAATGAAAACTGGTTAGTTGACTCAGGATGCTCATTTCATATGACTCCGCATAAGAAATGCTTCTCCACATATGAAGAATATGATGGAGGTAATATCTACCTTGGAGACAACTCTACATATCTGATAGTTGGAAAAGGCAAGGTACTGTTGTGTTTCAGTGATGGGAGAATTAAAACCCTCCCTGATGTTTATCATATTCCTGGATTAGCTAGAAATTTGATTTCTGTTTCAAATTTGAATGATTTGGGAATGCATGACTTTTGACAAGCATGGCTGTAGATTAGTGAGAGGGAACTTGGTGGTGGCGAAGGGGAAGAGATTGGGAAACCTATTCAAGCTTGAAGACACTACAAATTGTAATGCCTCCTATGTATCTGAGGCCAGTACTGAAAATACATGTATGTTGTGGCACTGTAGATTGGGCCACACTAGTAATAATGTTTTAAAAATGATTAAGAATAAAGATTTGTTGGACAGTTTCTCTTATTCTGATGAGCACTTTCATTTTTGTGAGCATTGTGTGTTTGGTAAACAAAATAGGAAATCATTTCCTTTAGGAAGCAATAGAGCAAAAGAGAAGTTAGAAATTATTCATACGGATGTGTTTGGACCTATGGATAGTGATTCTATCAGAAAATCTTGTTATTTTGTCACCTTCATTAATGATGTGTCTAGATTTACTTGGATTTATTTTATGAAACACAAATATGAAGTTTTCACTAAGTTTAAGAAATTTAAAGTCTTAGTAGAAAACCAATCAGAGTTGAAGATAAAAATATTAAGATCTGACAATGGAGGGGAATATTGCTATAAGGAATTTGATGCGTTTTGCAAGCATGCAGGTATTATCAGACAAAAACAACTCTGTATACACCACAACAAAATGGTGTTGCAAAAAGGATGAATTGAACAATCATGGAAAGGGCTAGAAGTATGTTGAGTGATGCATAGTTGGATAAATGATTTTGGACAGAGGTTGTGTGTACTGCTTGCTACTTGATAAATAGATCTCCTTGTAAGGCTCTTGATTCGACACCTTATGAAGTGTGGACAGGTAAGAAACCTTTTGTTTCACATTTAAGGGTTTTTGTCTGTGAGACTTTTGTTCATGTGCCTAAGGAAAAGCAATCTAAGTTGGATCTAAAAGCTGAAAAGTGTACATCGATTAGATATGGTGATAATGTCAAAGGTTATAAGCTTTGGAATCCACTAACCCGTAAGATTATCTACTCTAGAGATGTTATTTTCAGGGAACTTAGAGCTATTTCTGAACCTGAGTAGCCAAAAGAAAAAGATGAAAAGGTAAAGAGAGTGCACTTTGAGTTAGAGTAGCAAGACGCGCCTCAAGAAGAACAAAATGATGGATTAGGGGGTGAAGAAGAAGAAGAAGAAGAAGATTTGAGTAGTTCTAATGAAGACGAATCTGATGTTACGAAAGAAGTTGGTACAGATGATCATGCAGAAGAACAAGTTGAGACACTTACTCCACCCTTGAGGAGATCCACAAGACAACAGAATCTAGTTGATAGGTATAGCCCACCAAATTTCTGTTATGTATTTATTTTATTGAGTACTAATGATGAGCCTAGATCCTACAGGGAATCTATTCTTTTAGATGATAGTGAGTCTTGGCACTTAGCCATGCATGAGGAGATGATGGCTTTAGACTCTTGTAACACCTGGGATCTTGTTCGTTTTCCCAAAGGAAGAAAGGCCATAGGTTGTAAGTGGGTCTTCAAGAAGAAGTTTGGAGCAAATGGGACATTGGAGAAGTACAAGGCTAGATTGGTAGCCAAGGGCTACTCCCAAAGAGAGGGAGTTGATTTTGGTGAGATATTCTCTCCTGTTGTTAAATTGACTTCTATTAGATTTCTTTTATCCATTATTGCAGCTTATGATTGGGAGATTGAGTAAATGGATGTTAAGATTGTGTTCTTGCATGGAGATCTTGAAGAAGAAATTTATATGCAACAACCTACAGGTTTTGAGGTAAAAGGGAAAGAAAAATGGGTTTGCAAATTAAAGAGGTCACTTTATGGTCTGAAATAGTCCCCCAGAATGTGGTATCAAAAGTTTGATTCATTTTTGTTGAAATTGGGTTTTGTTAGAAGCAAGGAGGTTCGTTGTGTTTACATTCATTGTATTGATGGTTCTATATTGGTTATTGCTTTGTATGTTGATGACATGTTATTTCTCAACAATACTAAGGGTATGATCAGTGAGCTTAAAGCCCAACTTTCAGGTGCATTTGATATGAAGGATCTTGGAGCTGTTAGATATATCATGGGAATGGAGATCAGAAGGGATAGAGGTAACATAAAGCTTTGGTTGTCACAAAGTAAGTATGTGAATATTATTTTGCAGAGGTTTAGTATGCAGGATTGTAACCCAGTTAGAGTTACTTTACCCATTGGTACTAAGATTTCATTAGACATGTGTCCAAAGATTGAGGATGATCTTAAGGATATGTCTAATGTGCCATATGCTAGTGTTGTAAGGAGTTTGATGTATGCAATGGTTTGCACTAGGCCAGATATTGCCCAAGCAGTGGGAGTTTTGAGCAAATTTATGTCTAACCTTGGTAGATAGCATTGAAATTATGAAAAGAGGGTGCTTAAATATCTTGCAAGTACTCCTAATTATTGTTTGGTTTACTCTGGTACTTATAGTGCTAATAAATCTTTAGACATATAGGGTTTTGTTGATGCAGATTGGGCAGGTGACTTGGGTAGTCGAAGGTCCACTAGTGGCTATGTGTTTACTCTATTTGGAGGAGTAGTGAGTTGGATGAGTAAGAGGCAGCCCACAGTTGCTTTGTCCACCACAGAAGCAGAGGATATGGCTGCTACCCATGTCTCTGAGGCAGTTTAGTTGAGGAGTCTGTGTACAGGTATTGAATTTGATTGCAGGATCATTCAGATTGGTTATGATAGCCAGAGTGCTATCTGTTTGGCCAAGAATCCCATGTATCATGCTTAGACTAAGCATGCTAATGTTTAGTATCACTTTGTTCAAGAGTTAGTTGCAAATGGACATATTGAGCTGAAGAAGATAGACACTCAAGAGAATGTTGTAGATTCATTGACCAAGCCTCTGAGCACAGAGAAGTTCGTGTGGTGTAGAGAGGCCATGGGCCTGGTTTCTAGTGCCTAATTATTTACAATTGTTTTTCCTATGGGTTGATTTACAATGTATAATGTCAAGTGGGAGAATGTTGGGATAAGATGCCATTAACCTTGTAAATCCCATTATTGTATTATTGTATTATTCCATTTATTATTTGTAATTACCCATAAGGGATGTACTAGTTCAACTAACAATGGTAAAAATTATTTACTGTCCACGATAATGACAGAGTTACTGCACCAGTAAGTTCCAGAGTTACCAGTGGTAGTTACAGGATGTCATTTACTATGGTAAATGGTAATTGGTCAAAGTGGGGTGCACATGTGGAGGAATCACCTATTTTTAGTGTTATGATGCGCGCCATAGATGTTGTAAGGTGTAAGAGATTCTATGACAATTGTAAGTTGTCATAAGAATCTATGACATTTATGACAGCATATGATGTGTCATAATATGTTGTACGTGGCTATTTTTGGCCCCTAGGCATTCAAGCTTGCATGGGCATCTTTTGCCAAGTGTAGGATGCATGTATGACAACTTTTATGACCCCGTAAGAGCCTATTTTTGTCCATGGACGCCCAAGGTTGTATTGTTGACTCTTGACAAGTGTCATGAGCTTGTAAGAAGTCATTGAATGTTGTTGTTGTCAATTCAAGTATGCACCCTTGTTAATTCTTGCAAAAACTTAACTACTTGCTAAAACATGGAATCATTCTCGGATGTGGGTCTCCTTTCATGAGAACGAATCTCCAGAGTGAGCTGGTTCTCTTATAACTTCTAAACTACTGACTTGAGGGGAAAAAAGATAGAAAGATGTAACTCAAATGCAAACTAATTCTGGAATCTAAATTGGATGAAATTCTATCACTCACAAGCAGATCCTCTAACATGAATCCTCACAATTCCACTGATAGTTACTCCTTAAGTAATTTGCAACAAGGTTTGGATCAAACACAAACTGCAACCAGGAAGAACTAAATTTAATAGTATTGAGATAAAATAAAGGACTGAAATAGTCACAATATAACATCAAATCAAGACTGCAAAATATGTGAAACATGAACATTTTCTATTAGAATTGAAAGGAGTACAATGCATGAAAAATAAAATGTGTGAGCCAACTGTTGTATACAACTCTGCAAGAGAGAAGAAACTGATACTAACTGATTGGGCCCTCAAAAACATAGTTTTTCTCCTATATATGTCTCCAAAAGATCTCTCCCAAAAGAAAGCTCAAAAAGCTCCTAAAAATAGATCTACAAACCTATTTTCGGAATCCATCAAAAACCTCCAAAAATCCTCTCAAACTGCCTCCAAACTGCAAATAAAAGCTACCAATCTGATGTCCTAAGTGGTCCCCACCAAATTTGTATCCAAATCTGTCCATTCTGCCTCATAAAAGCAAAAAATTTGTCCTATTCTGCTCAATTCGCCCAAGGGAATCAAGAGAGGATCTTTCCTATTTTAACTGCTTTAACAATTGTTTTAAAAGCAATTTATAAGATATTTCTTTAAAACATTGCATTTACAAAGATATTGCAGCTCTAATTCCTAATTTTTTTCTTAGATTCCATCCTGATTTGATTTTTCTTTTACAAAATATCACAAGGCTTTTTGTTTGCCAAGTATATTACATTTACAATCTTTTGATTTTTATCTAAAAAATCATAAAAATAAGGAAAGCATCTCCATATATTTCTGCAAAAATAAAGCCTTTGAGGCTTATTCTCCATGATCCTGCAGCAAAAATCTAAGGTATATGGCATGTGAATCTTGACTCATGACTTGCATGATCTCCATGGACATATGATGTGGCAAAAGTCCTCCATTTGGCATATAAGACCTCCTGTGGTGGTGCTGAAGTGAAAAGAATATTCTCTAAGGCATGATTTTCTCTCTCCAAGGTGTATCCATACATTGTGATGTTGGTTCAACATATCATAATGGCATAAAAGATTCGAGGGAGCATGTGCTCAACCTCCCCTAAGTTCATGAGACAACACTTAATACCACGGGGTATTAGTTGTGCCTTAGAAAATAAACAAAATGCGACAAAATTCCCCATCAGGTTAGGGCTCATCGAAAACCCTAACACAAAACAAAGTTTGCCCTACTTTCTTGGGCCCATTCTCGCTATGCATTTTTTATGAGATTTTGCCCTCTGCCGCCAAAGGCTAGGGTTTGGATTGAAACCCCCATGATTTCTTCTGCTATTCTGAACAGCTTCGATGGAAACTCTGAGGGTTTTTGGATGGAAAACAAAAGGTAAGATTTCATATAGACATTCGATCCATTTTCTTTATTTCTGAAGCAAATTTAGATTTTAAATCAGGGCCTCTAGTTTCTGATACATCTTCTATTTTTGCTTCTTCCTGTGATTCTTTCTGTTGCTATACTTCTCTGTCGAGGCCACCATGATACTGTTCAACCTCTCTGCAAAACCCTCACGGCCCTTCTGCAAGCATGAAGGTGAGCTTTCCTTTATCTCCAAGCCGTGACTAGACATTATATTATTGCGTTTTTTGGGAAAAGAAACAGGGCTTCAGATTTCTGTGTGAACAAAATGCATTTAAATACATGAATGTTTTCTATGGATTCCACCTGTATAAGGCCTTTGTTGTGTATTTGTTCTTCTTTTGGGCACTTTGTTTGAATGAGAAACAAACCCTTATTGTTGTTGTGGTCATATACAAAATAGACTTGTTTCTTGGTATCTTTCTGTTACTCCAAAACACCAAAAAGGGTTCGACTTACAAAAGGAAAATGATGGGTTATTCCCTAGACACAGGTCACGGCTGCACTTGATCATTCCTTACACATGTGAATTAAAACTTGAAAAGATTTTTTCTTATTCTGTCGTCATGCATTATACTTCTTTCTGTACTTACTCTTATGAGGCTGCGGCTCCCATATTCAGTCGCTTCTGTATATATCTGTGGGTTCGCCTATAAAAGGTCATGGCTATAAAAGAAGATACAGCTGTGCATTTTGGCATTCCACATAGTTGCAAACTTCTACTTGTTCTATATCTTTACATTTCTTGGTTGTATATTCGCATTTCAGGGATGAAAGCACTGTGACACAATGTTCCAATGGCATGATCCTCAAGAGCTAGCTGTATTTCTGATTGTTGTTTTGAATTCCTTTTTATTGTATTTGCTTCTTGAAACCCTACATGGGGTGTGGCAAAATGCTTTCGCTATCTTCTGTTATTGTGTTTACTCGATGAGATCACATTTGAATTATGATATGGCATATTCATTAGTCTCCAGTACATGACCATTTCATTTGCTCTTACTGTATCTTCTTATTATTGTTCCATTTAAGACAAAATCATGATGTGCCTTGAACATGACTGTGATAGTTGCTATTTCATATGTGATAAGAATACTTATCTCCTACAATTGTTTCTGTTCAATAGCATGTGATTGAAATACATCATGCTATTCATTTTACAACTACATCTACATATATTTGATGTTTCTTGACTGTTTCATTATCAATGACATGACTGTCTTGTACTCTTTTACTACCGGATTTGCAATACTAGCACATTTCTTATATGACACATAGCATGTAATACATGTTATCATGATGCTCAAGTACTTTATCTGTAGCAATGTGAAACATAATTGGACATATTTCATCATTTGAAAGGCAGTTTGATAACTCAAATCTAAATTTGATTTTTCCATTTCATGAAAATGAGAAGAATAATGCAATGTTTACTCACTTGATGTGCAATCTTGCTTACTGATCAATGGTGAATGCTCCTTACTAGATTATTGATCATTGATGGGTAATTAATCTTTGTATAGGCATGCCTTATGAACACTTTATTCTTGTATCAGTCAGAAGTATGGCTAGTGACTTACACTTCTCCCTTATCTTAAACATGATATTGTGTTTGTCATCGAAGAGTGCTTATGACTGTGATCTAATTGCCTGAACTTCTGTGGCATAGATTTTGTCAAATATCTTATTGGCTATTCACATCACTTGTATTTGAGATTCCTTACTTATGTGGCACATACTTCCTTCTATAGCAACTGATAGTCATACATACATTACTACTTCTCTCATTCTTATGCCTGCACACATAGCCTATGAGATATCTTTGAGTTAGGTTTCTGTTGTCCTCATTTATATGAGTCATTGTTGTCATCACCATACCCTTATTATCCCAATTGAGCAAATATTGAGACAACAACCAACAATAGATATTTGATTTAACTTGTATTCAGTTTTTACCTCTTTAGACAGCTATTTCATGACTTTATTGGAACAAAATCATGATTCAAATGCATAAATATGATATTATAATAGCAAGTAGAGGTATGACAACCTTGTTGTTTGAAAAGTACCTTCATTTTGTTTTCACATTCATATAGGATTGCACTATGTTCTCATCATTTATTATTGTTCCAAAGGCACTTTATTATGGCAATATCCATTTCACCCCGCGAACTGGTAGCCATGGATGAATAATGATCTAGCTTGGGCACTCATTTGATATGTTCCACCTTTTCACCCCTTTGAAAAAATGGGGTAGCATGCCGAGTTCGACCCTTGTGGGAGCCCATTTTACCCCACATGCTGATATTTAGTCAGCTACATGACTTATCCTATATCTGCACATGAAACAAACAAGTTAGAATAAAACAATGATGCTCCATGGTTGTTTCCTTCTTAATTCCTTCTGCATGTGGATGATATTCATTGATCAATGCTTTATAAACAAGGTGTTATACCTCTCCTGATTGGATAGGGGAATTTACAACTAGATCTCCAATGGGGCTTTCCTACATTTTTAGGTTCATGTCAGAGATCAGGAGCAGGGACAGGAGATGACTTCAAAGATCAAAAAAACACCCAAGGCAAAGGCTATGAACTCTCCTATCTCATTCATTAGATTCATAGTATTTTTTTTATATTTGCATATGTTCAGCTATAACCCACGGCTTGTGTGGGACATCTGACATGTCATTATTTCCTTCAGTGCAATGTTTATTCCTTTATGTATTCCAACTTGTAAATGAATAATCACTATGGTGGATGAAATGCTTATCTCATTTATTTGTTCTGCAATACAATGAATGATTTGAAATCTCTCTTTCTTCCTTGAATTAATTGAACTGCATCTAACACTAAAACACAATAACTGTGCACTAATTCATAACAGAAGTACCTCAAACCTCATTCAAAATTGATAAATGATAAATCTGCTCAGCCAATTTTTTGCGCTGGGGTCAAAAAAAAGGTAACAGTTGCATGGGTGAAGATTCCAAGGTGGACACCCATATTGAGATTGTGTAAATTCTATATAAACCATGGCATAGTAGATGAGATGATTAACAGTTTATACGTACCCAGGTTCTACCAGAGTGAAGGTTGAAGGACAGAGGAAGTAAATGTATTTGTAATCTCCGTTTGTGAATATAATACAACTTGGCCTCTTTTCTTGGTGGAGTTTTTTACATGCAAGGGTTTTCTCCACGTTAAACACTGTGTTGTGTGCTTCATTCTACTTCTGGTATATTTCTGTATCGTGGGTTTATATTTTGTGTTACAATCTCCATCTTTAATACTCTGTTAAAGATCGTTAAATATACATTTGAATCATATTTCTGTTGAGTAGTGTTGCTTTCATTTCTAACACTTGGAAGTGTGCCTAGAAAAATGGCAAGTGTATATACTAAGGAGAAAGAGAAGAGAATCTATGGTGATTATGTGTCATGTAGAAGAGAAAGAGTTTGATGTGATATATGTGAAGAGTCATAAAATATGCATGGAATTGTGAAGAGAATGGAGAATATAAATGTATGCAAAAGATTAAGCATGGAATGACAAAGGTGAGAATCATTGAGATGATCTGTCAACAATTATTTGTCCATAGTAGAAAGGCCATAGGCACTTGATCCATAAATAAAAGTGATGACACATGGAATAAGATAGTTTGGGTGATACTTACCCTTAAGGATATCTTTTTTATTGATGCTACATTGGTTCTCTCTGTGAACAAAATCACCAAATTGGAAAGAATGAGGGATAACACATTGATTACTGGCACATCTAAGTTGCACTTTTGATATACTTGAGGTGCTCTAAAGCATTTACATGGTTTTTATCAAGCATTTCCATGTCCTAAAGATACCACTCATAATATGTGGTGTCATTGATTAGTCTGTGAATGAAGAAGTGAAGAGAATGAATTTTGAGGACCAAGGTCATAACTGCCTTGACACCATACACTAAAGAATAGGGAGTCATAAAAATTGGATTATGAATGCTCATATGGTAGGCCCATGAGACAAAAGAGTTGAATGGCAATGTTTACTATCCTAATCAATAGTCTTTTCTAAGATTTGTTCAATGGTTTTGTTAGAAGTCTCGACCTGGCCATTGGATTATGGATAATAGGGAGTAGAAAAAAGTGATCCTAGATATGGAATTTTGCAAGGACTTCATAGTTTTTGAAAGAGGAACCATTATTAAAAATGAAATTATAAGTAAGCTTGAACCAAGATATGATATTGTCCTTAAGAAAGTTACAAATGACTTCAATAGTGGTGGATCTGAGAGGAAACACTTCCACTCACTTGGTGAATTAGTCATTAGTTGCAATGATACATGTGTGAACCTTAGAGGAAGAAGAAGAAATACTACCCACAAGTTCAAGTCCCCAAATAGAGAAATGTTAAGGTGAGGAAAGAGTTTGAAGTTCCTATATAGGGGCATGATTAAGGTTATTGTGTTGTCAAAATTGAGGACATTTCTTGACAACATCGTGAGAGTTTTGCTCCATATTTTTCTAGTAGTATCCTATATGCAATTTTTTTGAAACATCTTACCATTGAAGTGACCTCAACAAGCACTCGAATGTGCCTCTTGAAGCGTAACAACAATTTTTACCTTAGTTAAATAATAAAGAATAAAACTATGTACCTCTGACAATACAAGATGCTAGAGAGAAGAATCTAATAAGTAAAATTCTTGTGAATGCAAATGTGAAGGTTCTTAGAAGAATTAGGGGAGAAATTACCCTTGTCTAGGTAAACATAGATATCAAAGTAAAATTCATCATTTTTTATTGTATAACGATAAGTGAAGTTAGAGGAAGAAGAAAAATGATCATCGATGGTAGGAAAAACTAGAGTGTGAATGAGGAACAAGAAATCATCAGTGGAATCAGCCATGGACACAAGAGAAGCATAACTAGCCATAAAATTAGTGTGGCAATTGTCATTTTTATGAAGAGCATCAATAACATAAGAGGATAAACAATCAAGAAGAGATAAGGCAAGATCATGATAACTTGAAATTTTCCCTTTTGTAGCTTGATAAGAACCTATAACTTGGTATATGAATAAATTTTAAATCACCATAGATATAAATAAAGGCCATGCTAAGAGAAAAAGTGACATGCAACCTTGTGATGAGAGCTTCATACTCAATAATGTTATTAGTACATGGAAAGTTAAGGCAAAAAGAAAGAGGAACAAGAATGATACCTACCCCTAAACTTCTCTTGCATTGAGATCCATCAAAGAACATCTCCAAAGGATGGCCGATGTCAATAGTAAGAATGTTCTCATTAGGACAAATGTCAAAGACAAGAAAAGAGATAGGAGAAGGAGCATTGGCAAGGTGGTATTGTCTTGCATTGAGATCCATCAAAGAACATCTCCAAAGGATGGTCGATGTCAATAGTAAGAATGTGCTCATTAGGAAAAATGTCAAAGACAAGAAAAGAGACAGGAGAAGGAGCATTGGCAAGGTGGTCTACTAAATATTAACCCTTAATTGGCTTTTAAGAGACAAATATAAGATCAAATTTAGTGAGAAGAATGATCCACAGAGTTGCACACTTACAAATATCTATCTTAGAAAGAATATGATTAGGAGGGTCATGTTTGGTGATGACACGTGTCTCAGAGTGAAGCAAATAATGAAATAGTTTTTGAGAAGTGAACACAGTAGCTAGACACTATTTTTCAATAGGTGAGTAATGTGTCTCATAGTTGATCAAAGTGACTAGTGTAATAAACATCATGTTGCTTACCATGATCATCAAGTTTGGCAAGAAGAGAACCAAGAGTGCAATTAGTGGCATATGTGTAAAGAATAAGATGTCCAAGAACAACATGCATAAGAATAGGAGAATTAGCAAGATACAACTTGATAAAATCAAAGGCTTGTTGGCATTCCATACTCTAAGAAAATTTGACATGACATGACATTGTTCAAACCAATGACATCACAACATAACAAAAAGTACACCACGGCATGGTGAAAATAGTTTTAAATTGGTTTGGGTGTTGATGAGAATTTGATCAAGTAACTATAAAAATCATCCATAAAGAAAAGAAGAGCATGACCAACAATTGAGTCAACAATCATATTGATATTAGGAAGAGGAAAATAAACTTTAGGAGATGCTTTATTGAGATGACCTAAATCAATATAGATGCAAATATGACCATCAAGTTTAGCTATATCCATGATGTTGGATATCCAAGGATAATAATCAATAGGATAGAAGAAACTATCTTTAAGAAGCTTCTTAATTTTAACCTTGACCATGAGAGCTACTTAGATTGTATCTTATAGATTTTTTGTCTAATAGGTTTAACATTCAAATGGAGAATGATGTTATGAACCATAAATGCTTCGTCTATGTTGAGCATATCTTCATATGTCCAAGCAAAGATGTTAGGGAAGTTATGGAGAAGCTTAGAATTATAAGAACACTCTAGAGGAGGAAGACACTCATTGATCTTGAAGACTTTATCATAATCATATACATCTATAATATCATCCATTGTGAGTGTATTGTGGTCCTCAATGGAAGGAAGAGTGGGAAGCATATCATGAAGCTTGGGGGAAGAATTGGTTAAGAAGCAAGCATAACAAATTCTCCAAATTAAGCCTATGAATTCAGATGACTAGGAAATCCATGATCATGATGAAAAGAAGGGGCATCAACATAAACACCCATAAACTTTATCAGGGCTTCTTTGGTGGAGAAGATGTCCAAAGAAGGTGGAGCCAAAGTAGAGGGGTCAAGGATACATTCAAGATGCCAAAGATGAAGAGAGAATTTGTGGGAGAGAGAAACCTTATAGACCCTAATTGACTTATGGGAGGAGTTCTTAGTTGGAGAAGGATTCTTATAACCTAGACCAACAAAAGAGAGATGTGAGTCTAGCTCAAGAAGAACCTTAATTCCTTTCTCATGATGAACAAGACCATTCTCGTTATAACCATGTTTATAAACCATCTTAAAACCAAGGCCATAATGATGTTTGCTTTTGGAAAAAGGAGGAGCATTGATAATGAATGATCAAAATAGGTAGTATACTCACATTAACTTGAGATGAAAAATGGACAAGGTAGTACAAGAAGATGCAAGAGGTTGACCAAAAGTATGAGGATCAATGTGTATAGAATGAATGTCTAAGTGAAGGAAGTTAACCTTGTATTCACCAATAGAAGAAGGGATGAAGTCTAAGGAACCCCAACCATCACTAGGACGTGTGTTAGAAGAGGTTGGAATAGTAGAAAACACAAGAATAGAAAAATATAAAGTTGAAATTATCTCATTAGGAACAATATTAGATGAAGAGGGTAGTATTAAAGGCCATATTGGATGGGGTGGAATCACCCAAAGAATCTTTACAACTATACAGAGAAAGAGGATCCACCCCTTTAAATAGTAATAGCTAGTTAGTAGTTATAGCAAGATACTACAAAATTTGTGAGTGTATTGCTTGAACCCATCATTGGACAATGCTTTCTCACCTCTTGTCTTCCATACCAACTCATTATACTTCCTTTTTCTTTTGTCACCACCATTTGCTTCATTATCACCTATTGTAATGTTGTAAATTACATACCTTACAATTTAACATTATGTCTTGTGCCCACCTTAATGCGCCCTCATGTAGTTCAATTAAATCAAATCACTTCCAAAATTTGTATTGGAAGGTTATCCTTAGAACTTTTCTACACCCTCATGCCAAATCTAGGTCCATTCACCTAGGATGATAGTGCAACCTATAGATGTTTGTGCGATGCATTGATGTCTCATATCGTACAATTCCACGAAGCATACATTACACTCACATGGCCACCTCATGATGACCATTGGGAGTAGTAATTCCCATATAGACATGCATGGCTATTATTAGTATGGTTTTCTAAACCAAATTTAGGGTAATCCATAAATTAGTAAGAGGTATTAGTTATAAGAAGAGATGAAAAGGGCAATTTTTTTGATTAAAATCACTCGAGAGACACACACAAGAAAAACAATAAATTTCTAAGAATTTCCCAATAGGTGCAATCACCTCTTATCTTTGCACATATTACTAGTACAAATTTGAGGTAGAGACATAGTTTTTGGCAAGAATCTCTATTACAGGTTCCCATCTCCACATCTCGTTTTACAAGTTTTAACTCAAGGAAATAATACATCATGAGAGAGGCTTAAAGGCTAAAGTTTCTCCCAAGAATTCCTAAGCTACTTGCACCATTTTCCAAAAGCTCATCTCTATTAAACATTTTAATAAGTAGCATATACATTTGCTCTCTGAAATCTCTCTGCAAACTTCATAGGAATCGAGCTCTCTAAGAGCCCTGCATTCTGTGATCAAATTCCCAAAAGAGCACTAGAAGTGGATCCTTGGTGAAGATCTACCTCTCCATTGAGCATTCTCTTGAATTTGTTCCATCCATTTATCTAATCCCATTACCTTTTACTATTGGTCATCTTTTCCATTTGCACACTAGGCCTATTATCCTTCCCCGTAGACCAGGGAGGTACTTCTAGCATCTTTTGTTACTACATCTCCATTCCTAGACACACATAGGATAGGTACACACACTTTTCCAATATATTTATCATCTGACTACTTGTGGAGGTTGGAAGACCAAACCAAGGGTTTGACCATTCTTGGCAAGCTCCTCAGTAGTCCCAATCTTCTTCTCTATTCTCTCAAGAGCAGGTCATTTGAAGGAGATCAAATGTATCGAGGTTTGGTTGAGGTTTCTCTTGCTATTTCTATGGATTAATCATTGTTTTTTCATTTTACTTGCACTATGTATATATTACACTTGCCTTCTCTTTTTTTGATTGTGTAGGGTTATCAACAAAACCTACATGTTGATGTAGAACTCATTGGAAAGATAGAAACTAAAATAGACTATGCTAAAGGATTATATTGTACCATACAGATGACAATGCGGGGTGCAAACATCTACATGGCATGCTTCTGTCTAAGGCTGAGACTCCCTCCCTTCAGCAACAAGTTATGTTTTCATTATTGTTTTGTGATCAAGTCTCCTTTTTGTGATTTAATCATTCTGATTTCCAAACAGCTGCAAAATCTATCTATTATTTGTAGACTCGGATTAATTTTGAGAAATTTTAATCTAGTTTTCAAATCAACTTTTAATTAAGTGTTGGAAAGGAATTAAGTAAGAGCTTTTTTTCCTTATCCACATCTCTAGTGAACCCAATGTGAACTTAATTTTCAAAACCTTTTGATTTCTTGATTAAACATTTTACACTATGTGTTGTAGGCTCTAACCAATTTGATGAGGTTTATGATCTAGTCTTCTCATTATGATAACATTGTGCGTAGAAGCTATAAAAATATGTCTAAACTACAACCTTCTACCACCCTAACCATAATGACAATCGATATCCCTTCATTTTCATACGATCCTACTATCACCACATTGCCTATTCTAGAAATCCTTCTTCCAATATCATCCACAATACCTTCTATGTCAACCATGAACTTTCCTAACATATAACTAGACTTTAATCCTGAGAATGCATTAAGACTCTCATTTTCCCAAATCTAAAATCTAGAACAACATATTTAGGATTTTTAGACATTTTTGACTTAGGAGGCCACTTCTAACATTGTTCCCTCTATTGTAGAAGCTCTTAGAAAGATGTTAGAAACTCACCCTGAAGGTCTTGACTTATTGGGCAGACTGGTCCACATTTTTCATAATGATGTGCCTACTCTAGTGGCTTCACATGAGACCACCTAGACCTCTCATCATCATGTCACATGCACACAAGTTTCTATGTCACTACCCACCTCTACTATTTATACACCAACACCTACACAAATAACCACTACCATTCCATAGAATATCACATCGATGGGAATGGTGAGGAATCCAATCCATTCATATGGGTTCATTCCCCCTTCTCAACCACTATCGTTTGGTGGACACTCCAAACCTTCACACTCTATGGTTGCATAAACTTTTTCCACTCAATCTATAACATGCATACCATCATCTAGCATCCCTATGCCCGCCACCACTATACCTCCTTTACACACAACAGATCTCGTTGTTAACCAACTCATGTAGAGCATAAATGGTCTACAACAACTTTTTTCTTCTCTTTTGACTGCTTCCTCACAACTTATCATATCACCTTATGTTTGTCGTAATACGTTATCATTGCGCATTCTGGGTACCCTATTTCCTATAGGTTTTGAAGTTTTGAGATTTAAAAAGTACAATGGCAAAGGGGACCCTTAGATTCATGTGTCAGCATTCACAACATTATGCACAAACTTTGTTTTCTAGGATGAGTTGTTACCATAACTTTTCTTGTGCTTGTTGAAAGATAACGCGTTGGATTGGTTTTGTTCACTCCTTAACCATTCCATAAATTCTTTCAATTAGCTTATCACCAATTATTACAACACTTTCAAACAAATATAGGCCCTTAAATGACATTCATTAGTTTAGTCTACTACAAGAGAGGGGCCTAAGAGAAGGTGACTGACTTCATCTTCCAGTATTAATCGTTGTTCTCATAGATACCATACCCTCTCCCTGACTTAGATGTGCAAAGGGTCTTAATTGGAAACCTTCAACCTACACTCAGGAAATAGATCCTAATAATGAGATACCCCTCTTTTTTCCACTTGTGCACTACCCTTAAAGATTACCAATAGTCCCTTGATTAGTTTGAAACATCTTCTGCTCCATCAACCCCTATGGAACCCTTGAATAATCTAAACAAACATTTGAAGGAGAGTACCATAAATTTTCCCAAGAACATATCTTCTACCATCATTGTCGATAAGGCGGCCACCTCTCCTGTATCAGAGGCCATGGCCCTTATCACTACAAGGCAAAAATTTAGACAATTCACTCCTTTATTTGAGTCTCTCCAATATGTGTTCTAGCAGCTACTTACCCACAACTTAGTGCAACTACCACCCGTTAGACCTCTTGACCCCAATAAACCACTTCTTAATAATTATGATGTGAAATCCTTTTACTAATTCCATCTAGTACCAAGACATGATACAAAGTGACGCATGCTTCTTAAGCACATTATGCAAGACCTCATCGAGTCCAACACTGATGCAGTCAAGGTAGGAGGGTCTAATGAATGACTATCCAGCCTTGCAGCTAACTAGCACCATGATTATAATGGATACAATAGAAGATAACTGCTAATCAACTGAAAGATAACAGATATTCATGAACACATAACACAAGATGTATCTTGGGAAAACCCTAACAGGGAAAAACCTAGCCTTCAAAGCTCATTCCTCATATATTATAACTTCAAATTGAATTGCAAATGCCTCAAGGGCTTTATAGATGCTAGGCCATAGCCTAGGGATTACAAAAGATTCATACAACAATATTCTTTCATGATTTCCTTCTTCTATATCTCAATTCTTTAGTTTGCAACTCCTACTTCCCGCTCTGCTCTCTACTCTGTTCTGCTACTCATTCGGATCAAAACAACTTAAGATCTTGCTTCCTTTCTTTGTGCTATTGATTCTTGTCTAGAAACAATCCTTTATCTTTTATTTATATCCTCCGCAAGATTTCTAAACATTAACAAGTTGACCTAATTGCAAATACTAGTATGAAACATGTGTACACGGATAGGTTAGACCTAAACACAAGGCATTGCTCTGCTCATGCATAGAACTTCATACAGATCTCCATGAAGGTCGACTAGGTCCTATACTTCATTGAATAATGTTCCTTTATGCTCCGCAAGTCATGGATTTGCTCTGCAAGCTGATTAGACTTCACTGAACATTGTCAGCTTTGCTCTGTGAAAATAGGTAAAAGTAGGTAATCTTCTAATAGTGATATCTTTCCAGAATCGAACCCAAATGATCTGAATTTCAGATATGTCGTGGATGACTATGTCTAGATGTTAAGTCCAGCTCCACAGCCTCTGATATGCAAATGCGGTAAAATGCAATATTCTCCAAGGTCACTCTCTGTACTCTGTAACTTACTGTTAACTGTCCCAATTGAATTGAGTGCTTCCGGATGCTCTTGCATCAAACACTATCCAGGTCTTTGGAGAAGGTGATAAAGTAAATAAATCTATAGGCAAACCAAAATAGGGTCTTCAGATATCTACAAATCCATTTCCCTTGCACTCTTCCAACTTTGTAGATTTGAACTCTTCATCACCCAAGTTGGAAGAGGAGACTAGTTCATCTACCTTTCATTTCCATGCCATAATTAGAGTAGTGGAAGCCCAACCTCCAATGTATTAGAGAAAATATGCTATTGAGTCCATCATCACATTTTCTACAGTCAACAATATTCAAAATGTGCCAGATGGCCCTCTTTACATTCTCGCTCAGGTCAATTAGAAAGTCGTTCGTGGTGTTTTGATTGACCTTGTCAATGTCGCTAATGTTATCATAGAGGAATTCCTTTATGTTAATCATCTTCACAAGGACACATATGACCCATTTAACATCTCCATCAGAACCCATGATGCTATGCACCTTCCCACCTTGGAATCGATTACCTTGTTAGTCTAGGTGGAACCAAAGTCCCTAGACATCTCATTTTTTGTCATTCCTACATCAGATCACTTTCAAGTCTTGATGGGCTAGCCTTAGCTCACAGAAATGCAAGTAGTATCATCGTCAGTTCATAAGTGCCTTAAATTCCCACAAAATGGAGTCATATACACAATTCCTCATAGTGGTTTCCAACCACTCTAGTAGTGGAGAAATTTTTCCCTAGATTATTTTTGGCCTACTCCTACCGAACCACTTAGACCTCGGGTAGAATTTTTGTTCAAAGTCTAATCATGATACAAGGAGAATTTAGATGGTCCTAGTGTTCCCCCTACATCCAGACCTAGTCCTTCCACTCCTAAGTCCACATTTTTTGGGATTCTCCCTCTGGAGGTCACCTAGCTGGTAGTGATTGCTCCCATTCATCTTCTTGCCTTAGCGATAATAAAAGGAAAGTATCCCATGTTGGATGATCCTCCCTGTCCTCGTAATGCTCACTAGTACTTGGCAATTCTGCCCCTACCTCCTAAACCATGGATAAGAGAAAAATACCATTATTCTAAAAATCTACTTTTGCTTCTATAACAACCTGACCTCCAATCACTACTTCTGATCCTCCCACCATCATTGTGATAGTTGGGGAAAAGTGACTTGTACAAATAGACCCTACTGAGACTTCAACCCGCACTAGATGCAACCAACTTGTGTGAGCTTGCAAGAATCGTCGACGTGCTATGGCTAGAGCCCAGGTTGGCTATTCCACCTTTAATGAATCCATGCCAGTCTAGTACTAGAAAAATCCAAGTTGTCCTAGCTCCATCTCATGACCCTCCAATCATCCTTGTCACATCAGATCAACCACCCTTCTCCAAACCACTTGACTTGCCTAATGTTTTTATCATTCCTAAAGAGACATTAGATGCTCTAGTGTCATTCCAATGCACCTACCACCAAGTTTTTCTAGATGTTATCCATCTTGCCACAATTGACATAGACATCCCATGCCCATAACCCAAGCACAAGTAGGAGCATTACCCCACTCCGCCATACCATAAATAAAAAACCAACATTCCCCCTTCATCTTTGGGGTCTTCCTTATCTATTCCTGATTCAGTGAACACTACTCCACGTGCCTTTGTTGTTCATGTGGATCCTATCCTTGATATTAGTATTGAACGATAATAACATATTATCCTCTACAAAAGGATGGTTCTGACACCTTCCACTATCGAGGAACTTGTCTGAAACTAGTGTAGACATTCCTTTGTTGTCATCAATTTTTGTGAAGTCATTGACCCTTATCTCACCTAAGGATGTTATGGAGGACATTGATCCTGTAGCCATCCTTCCACATCTTGGTGATGGGTCTTCTTTGAGTACTGCTCTAGTTATGTTCCCACTGGCTTGTCAACCTATGTCCCACCATAATGATTGAGATTGGGAAAAGGATGACTTGCTAGTTTTTGACCCCGAGTAGTGGTAACTTCATATCACCTGTTTGTATGTATATGTTGTTTGCTTGATTGTTCTATTATCACTGTATGCTTACTTGATGTATATTTGTTAGTTTCTCCTAGAGGACCCATGCTTCCCCTGTAGGGACATGGATATAGGGGAAACAAAAATGTCATGACATTCTTCTCTATGTATTTGACCTCTTCTATCTATCATATCCTTGTTTTTTCTTGATATTTTAGGGACAATGCAAAGTGTCAAGACATTTAGGTCTCTTCCATGTTGACCCGAAACTTTTTTGTTTTGTTTCCATGTGCTATTCATCATATGTTCTTGTTGTTCTACATGCTTGGGGGATGGTGATAGTTTTGTCCTTGTCCCTTCATGATTATCACTCCTGATATATTTATACTAACCCCAAGCATGTAGATACCTTAGTGTTTATTCATGAAAAAATGCTTGTTTCTTTGATTTCTTTTGTGTCCATCCTTGGCGACACCCTTGTTACATCGCCCCATACCAAGCACATTGATAAACACACTCCTTGAAGCATTTTTTTTATTGCTCCCTACAACACATTATTTCTCCTTGAAGCATTTTGTCATTTCTCCTTGAGCACTTTGTTTCTCCTTGAAGCATTTTACGATTGCTCCCTGTAACACTTTCCACTCCTTGAAGCATTTGCTTTTACCTTTTTTCATCCCCCAAGGAGTTTTTACCTTTTGTTTTTCTTGTATGTGTGTGTTTTTATTTTTGTGTGTACTAAATGTTTATGTTTCCCCTCTTTTGTGTATTATATCATATGCTTTGCTAACGCACTTGCTTTGCAAATTATATTAGATCTAATCCTTTCCTTTCCTACCTTGTAGGATTACATGTTATTGTGGTTTTGAAGGGATTGCATTTCTAATACTATGGTTTTATATGTTTTGAACTAGTGGCATCTTGCTTTCCACTTGAAGTATCTCTACAACCCTACAATAACTTTTTTATAAATAAATTTCATTTCAAATATTTGATTCATATACTTTAGCATGATTAGTACTCAACATCTTCAACCTACTAAAGTAGGGGCAAAATGTAATATCATAAGTTACATACCCTACAATTTCATGTTACGTCTTACACCTACCTTAATGTCCCCTCATGTAGCTCAACTTAATTTTATCTTTTTTGAATCAAATCATTTCCAAATCTGTATTGGAAGGTTATCCTCACAACTTTTATGCACCCTCGTGCCAAATCTGGGTCCATTCTCCTAGGATGACAACACAATGCATAGATGTTTGTAAGACACTATGGTGTCCCATGTTGTATAGCTCCACGAACTCTATGTTACACTCACATGTCCACCTCATGATGACCACTAGCAATCATAACGCCCCTCGCAAATGTGCTCAACTATTCTTAGCATGATTTTCTAAACCAAATCTAGGGGAATCCATAAAATTAGTAAGTAGTATTAGTTACTGGAAGAGATGAAAAAGGAAAGATTTCTTATTAAAGCTCTCTAGAGACACACATGAGAAAAATAATAAATTTCTAAGCATTCTCCATAGTTGCAATCACCTTTGAGCTTTGCACATATTGATAGTACAACTTTGAGGTAGAGATGTAGTTTTTGGCAAGAATATTTGTTATAGGGTCCCATCTTTGCATCCTATTTTACAAGTTTGAACTCAAGAAAAGAATAGCTCGTGAGAGAGGCTTAAAGGCTATAATTTCTCTCAGGGATTCCTCTAAGCTTATTGCACCATTTTCTAAAAGCTCATTTATATTAAACATTTTAGTAAGTAGCATATACATTTTCTCTCTAAAATCTCTTTGTAAACTTCATAGGAATTGAGCTCCCTAAGAGCCCTGCATTCTGTGATCAAATTCCCAAAAGAACACTAGAAGTGGATCCATGGTGAAGCTCTACCTCTCCATTGAACGGTCTCTTGAATTCACATTACTACTCCAAACCCCATCCATGTTTACCCAATATTGTTACCTTTTACAATTTGTCATCTTTGCCATTTGCACACTAGGCCTAGTATCCTTCCTCGTAGACTAGGGAGGTACTCCTAGCATCTTTTGTCACTACATCTCCATTCCTAGACACACTTAGGATGGGTGCACACAATTTTTCAATATCTTTATCATTTGAATACTTATGGAGTTTGGAAGACCAAAGAAGGGGTTTGACCATTCTCGCAAGCTCCTTAACAATCCCAATCTTCTTCTCTGTTCTCTCAGAAGTAGGCCATTTGAAGGAGATCAAACACACGAAGGTTTGGTTGAGGTTTCTATTGCTATTTCTATGGATTAATCATTGCATTTTTGTTTTACTTGCACTATCTGGATATTAAACTTGCCTTCTCTTTGTCTTTGATTGTGCAGGATTATCAATAAAACCTACAGGTTGATCTAGAATTCGTTGAAAAGATAGAAACTGAAACAGACTATGCTAACTGATCGTATTGTACCATACAAACAACAATGTGGGGCGTAGACATCCACGCGATGCACTTCTGTTTGAGGTTGAGACTCCCTCCTTTCAACAACATGTTTTGTTTTCATTATTGTTTTGTGATCAAGTCTCCTTTCTATGATTTAATCATTCTAATTTCTAAAAAACTACAAAATATATCTGTTAGTTGTAGACTTAGATTAATTTTGAGAAATTTTTATCTAGTTTGCAAACCAGCTTTCAATTAAGTGTTGGAAAGGAATTAATTAATAGCTATTTTTCCTCATCCACACCTATGGCTTGGCTACCAAACACTTTCTAAGACTTGTCCCATGGTTGTTCATTTGGTTCTACCTAGTGCTAGAAGCATGGCTCATCACTTAAAAGTCTGTGACAAGTGGAGCTTCTTGTATAACAATAATAGAAGTAGGAAGACTAGCAAAGAGAAATGAAGAAGGGTAATTTGAGTGGTTAGGGAGACCTTAAATAGAAACAAAAGGTTGAGGAGGTGGGGGCAAGGAAGAAGCCCCATGCATAGAGATTTGAGGGAAAACATAATAAGATATAGAGACAAGACTAAGCAACGCAAGACAAGCAATGTGTTGGTGGTTAATGTCTATGAGTTGGCTATTAGGTCCAATGATAACACGTCTAATGAGTTGAGAAATGAAATAAGAATGAGAGGTGAAAGGGGAAGACATGTGAGGAATCCAAGGGGATTGCTACAATGGGATTGATCATAAACACATTGGTTAAGGAAACCTATAAGAGAGTCTACAAAGGTGCTATGATCATAAACCCAATAAAAATGAATAGGAAACAAAATCACATTGCATAAAAGGAGAGAGCCAATAAACTCTTCAAATGAGACAAGAGTACTAAATATAACCAAGAATATAACATGCTCATGAAAACAAATAGAAAGAATGGGAGAAGAGACACATGAAACATGCTCCATTTAAAAACAAATGATAAGAAAGGTTGGAAAAAACATTTATATGTTTTTAATAGCATGCTAACATGATAAATAAAAGAAGAGTTCATATTGCATCGCATTCATCTATATTAGAAGGAGAGAGAGAAGAACATGTAATATTTTCTTGTTTCTAATAAAGAGTAAGAGAAGGGGAAGAAACATGTTCATATGGTGTAACATGCATACTGTTATAAGAGAAATAAAAAATATCATTTATTTAATTAAAAATATGACATATAGAAAGGAGTAGGAGCATGCACAATATTTCCAATATTAAGAACAATAGAGAAAGTAGAATTCTTAATTAAAGCATTGCAAACAAGAGAGGGAAGAGAAGGAACATCATTCAATATTATAACATGCACTAATAATGAAGCATAAGGTAAAAGCAAAGGAGTGGAAATGATCTCCTATAGATCAAGTAAAAAGTTATCACATATGCAAGAAGGGGAAGAAGGAAAATCTAGACCTAACAACAAGATGCCATCAGAAGAGAAGGTAGGTGAAGAACAAGGGTCAAAATCATCAAATTGAACATTCTCATAAATAGTAAAATCAACAAGAGGTAAAGTGATCAAAAGATGAAGGGAAGGTCTAAGATAGGACCCTAGGAAAGATAAAAAGGCAAGAAATTGAGGAAAATAGTATATAGTACCAAGAAAAAAGGTCCTAAGAAGGATTTATAATAAAGAGAACTGTCAAAGGGTGGGTGGGAAAAGAATGGGGAATAGGAAGAACAGATGCAGGTAAGGCTGGGTTCACCAAAAAGAAAGGAAAATAAAATATGAGCCTCTATGTTCTAATACAATGTGGGAAGGGGGAACAAGGATTGTAAAAGAAATAGAGTTCCAACCTTTCTAGATAAGCATAAATAATAAAGTTTGCTCTTATCTTTATATATTTTGCCTAAACTACATTCATTCTCTAGACAATAAATTCTAAGCTCTGCTTTACAGAAGATAAACTATATTAATGAAAGAAATGTTCTAAGAGAGATAAAAGGCAATATAAAACATCCCTAGTTTTGAAGGTTGACGATTCATATGCCAAATAAGAACTTGTGTAGATTGATTTGATAGAAGGCATACTCTAATTGTGATCAAGTATAGGGATGCCTCTACAAATGTGATATAGTTCATCCAATTATAGTTGCATCTTAAACTCAGCTTCAAGCAAATTCACTGCCAGCAATTCATCGCTGGAAAATTCACTGCCAACAATTCACTATTGGAAAATTCACCGCCATGACAAATTCACCTCAAGGAAAATTCACCACCGACAATTCACTACCATGGAAAATTAATCGCATTAACATTTATGGTATTATCATAAATCAATTTTCTAATTGTATATGCGATGAATTTTCTGTGGCGGTGAATTGCTGGTGGTGAATTTACCTTGAGGTGAATTTGTCATGGCGGTGAATTTTCCCACGGTGAATTGTTGGTGGTGAATTGCTGGCGGTGAATTTTCCTAGAGCCCTTAAAGTCATACAAACTTGAGATTTCTAGTGCAAAAATATGATGATATGTAAATGCTAACTTTAAATGCAAAAATTAACTAGTGCCTCTATAAACATGAATCTAGATTTGAATCCATGTTTGGGACAAGGGGAAGGTTGGGATCTTTCCTTAGTTAGACCCTTGTTTGGTTTTTCAACCGTATTGGTAGTAAAAAAGTTTGGAGTCTATGTTCATCCTTGACTGCTATGTGCTAAGAAGGTAAACATAAATTTAAAGAAATATTATAAAAGAATCTAGAAGCTTCTACAATGTTTGAGAAAGATCTATGTACACAAAGAAAAGGGGAAATGGAAACACCATATTTCCAAGAAGTAGAAGAGGCAATAGTAAAGATATTTTAAGAATATGCTGAGGAGTTAGCAAAGCAGTTTTTGAAAGTTACAAGAAATAATAATAAAAAGATTATAGAGAATATTGTTAGGAAGAATGAAACAAGCAGGGGAGAAGAAATATTCTTCTTTGAAGAAAGGGAAGGGAAATAGAAACATAGTTTTTATGACTACAAGGGTAACTACATAATATTAAAGGAACCAAAAAGTTGTAGGAGGCAATGAGAATAAGAAAACTTGCAAAGGATTCTATTAGATAGAGGTTAAAGAAGCTATATTATTCTGGAACACCAATAAGTTATTTAGAATGAAGAGAACTTACACGTTTAATGACTAAGAAGATTCTTTAATACAATATTAGGAAACAAATTCAAGAAAACACAAAAAAACATTTGGCTATTTGATTTTATTTGTTAGAAAGGATAAGGATTGAGTTTTGGTTCCCATACAACCATTTTGAATGTTGAGGATGCCATTATGAACACGGCGATCTATCATCACGATTGCAATGGGGTTCAAGTAGAAATAAGTTTAGAAAAACATAGAAAATTTGATCTAAAATAGAAAGAAGTAAAGCTTGACAATTGGTGTGGGAAATAGGCCCAAGAAACAGGCTGAATGAGTCTTAGAACATGCTATAGTTGTGGTCACTAAACTAGGCACAATACATAGAGTAGAAATTGTAAAGGAGACAAGTTTTGACTCTACACCAACTAATATTTCAATTATTTTTATAAGACACTACACATAATAAAAACTTTGTTGATGTGGGAGTCTTTCAACTACAAGTTATTTGGTTGACTAATTAACTTGACCTTTCTCTTTAGTATTAAGATCATTAACAAATTTAGTGTTTAAAATTATGAGCCCTCTATAGCTTCATGTATCACATATTAAATTACAATAAATTGAAGATCTATATGATTAGATTTCTTTTCACGTCAATAATCTAGTTCTTATTCTAACATGATTTAGTTTTGCTTCTAGATTTTGTAGGTATATTTTTGAACACTACAATTAGTGCTACTATGAATGTTGTCCCAGATTATAGCTTCCATATCAAATATTTGTGTATTATTCTACATTAGTATCTACTCATAGTATGTGTTACCACAGTTCATGGAATAAAAGTTTTGACACTATGGAAGTAAACATTACAGTACAAGTCTTCAAAGTAGTGTGTTTGCATCATCATTCTTTTTAATATTGACTTTGGTTTCAAATGTTAGTATACTTTTGTGAATCTTGTTATGTCAACTTTTGTTGACGATTTCATTGCTATTATAATATCTAAACTATCTATCTATTAATGTGAGTTTCTTAAGAATTGATAGTTTTAAATAGGCACCATTATAATTAGCACCATCAACAATAGCTAAAAGAAAGTAGCTTACATATTCTTTATGTGGAGCCTTCTCTCACCCAAACAAATGACAACATGTAAGCTATTTAAACAACCATATCAAGTTCATTTGATTGATAAATACAAAGGCGTTTCCACATAAATATTGAAATTGAGAGTGCCTTAAATATTTGAATGGATAATGATAATGATATTAATGTTCATGAAAGGTCAAAATGGCTTATGAGATAAGAACAGGGAGTCCAAATGCAACTCTAGCAAATCCAAAAGAAAACAAAAAACAAACACTAAAGAGAGAATATGAAAACAAATCAAATCTTTGGATGCCTCATATGTCTTGTCATATCTAAAAGCCTACCACAAGGTTGCTTCCTACTTAAACTTCAAGAAAAAAACATTGTGAATGAAAGAAACAATCTTTGAAGTGAAGATCATTATAGATGCAAATTCTTTATCAACATGGTCCCCTCTAAACTATTGCTCAAAATTTTTAGGAGCCTTTTTTTAGAGTTAGTGGTTCCATGATTTTTTATTTTTCTAATTATTTTAAGCAGTTATGAAATTTTAACTTTTTTTACTATATAAATTTATAAAAGAAATATTTGTGCAAAATAAATAGGAAAATAAATATGTAAAAAAGGAGGAAATATATATACTTATGTGATATTTTTTTTATTAAGTAGTGGCTACATAATTTCAACCTCCTATTTATCTATATTTTAATTCCATTGAAATAACTCCACTAGAATGGAAAAATATTTTCAATTATCCTTTATATTTAATTAAAAATTTATTATGGAGAGAGGCATAACTTACATTAGCAGTAAGGGGAGAAGCATCTAATGTGGTGATTCTAAAAGAAAAAATATTTAGAGTCAACATTTATTTTTTAAATATAAAGACATCAAAATTTTAAAATATATATTAATCCTTGCAAATGTAACTATTAATAGTTGAGGAAGCTTGTGAGCTGGTGAAGAAAACGGTCAATTCTCAGCGTAGAGTGACCAAATGGTTCTTTTTGGAGATTAGCAGAATTAATATTAAATTTCAAGTGCTTCAGGAAACTTTGGGGTCAAACTGGGATGCTATCCCGAAGATGGAGGATATGGACAAGGAAATTAGCAGGATGATGGAAGAATTCAATACCAGGTTACAATATCTTGAGGAAAAAATCATTGAGGTGAATAATAACTTGGAGAATCTGTGCAATATCAGCAGGCTCGAACAACTTGAAAGAGAAATTGAAAGAGCTCAGAAAGGACCAGTTTAAAGACTTCAACGCTGAGGATTTTATGACAGCTGTGGATCAGGATGATTAGGTTAAGGGGGATGAGGACAAAACAACAAAGGTAAACATGTGGTTGATGATGATACAGGTGGGCCTTCAACTTGCACCAGAGGCAGGAACACGAAACAATTTGAAGTTGAGAAGAAAGAGCTCCTAGATTTCGCAAAGATGCATGAGGCTTTCTACCAACAAGAAATAGAAGTTGCTAAATCCCTGAAAAAGATGAACTAGTTTCTTTTTTGAGTTCTTTGGACTCTCATTGCTACTGTATTTTGCTTTTATTTTGTTGTAGCTTCCGGTTGATTGATGGTTGACTTTCATCTTTTTGTTAGCTTCTTTTTGTATTGGGTTTCGGGGCCCCTTTTAAAACCTGATTGACCTTTAATAAAAAACTATTAAAAATAATATATAAGCCTACAAAAGAATTGCTGAAATAAAATTAAAAGTTACATACAAAGTAAACTAAAATAATTCCTAAATAAAAATAAAAATTTATGTTTTATATATATTAAATAAAATAATTGTAAAGAAAAACAAAACAACTTTTTGTTGTTTTAGATAAATATATTTAAGATATTTAAACTAGTATAAATTTATATTGTAAAAATTTAAACTAATTTAATTAAAAAATAACTTGATGAAACCACAATATTAAAAAAATATTCACTCAAACAAAACATAACCCATAAATTTTTTTAGGAAAAACTATACGATTTAATTATACGAGTCACTCCAGCGGGAAAAGCTTGACTAAAATTAAATATAGAAGGGAAAGAATTACCTAGTTATTTATTATTTACTTGTTCGAATGGAGATTTGGGTACCTTGGAAGTTCCAAAAAAAATCATTTCTGTTGGATAATATAAGCAAATTCATGCCATTACTTCCTTTCTACAGAAAAGACGAGTTTATCACAATGCAAATAAAATACACTGAAATCAGTTCGGTATGAAAACAGAATGGCCCTGAATTTGATTGGAGGTCCTCTAACAGCTAAAAAGGGCCTTAGCCATGCCTCTTCTACCTCAGCATTTGGATTTATTAGCTTAGCAGGCGGTAGCATGGGCTCTCTGATGTGCCCATCTCAGCCGAAGGGACCCTCATACAAAATTGATGAGTATAAATGGCAATTCAACAAGCAATATTTGAAGCAGAGAATATGCTGTGTTGCCACAGAGAGTGTAGTGGAGGAGAAGAAGACTCTAGAGACATCCTTGGGGCCAAGCTCACGCAGGCTTATATTGCTGCGTCATGCCAAGAGCTCATGGGATGATCCTTCGTTGAGAGGTAAACTCTTTTTCTATTTGATGAATTTATATTGTTTGAAAAAATATTGAGAATTCTTCTTGCTGCCAGCAATTTTAATTTTTGGTTTTTAAAGTTGGTGAGGTTATGAACCACCCACCATTAAGTATTAACACACTGTGGGCTAAGTCTGCACCACATTCCTGAAATTTGTGAACTTGGGTTACTCTGCATTGTTACACCATGATTATATACCTTATAATATTTACTCCACAATCTTGTCCTTTTTGCACTGAGTTACACTCACCAGATTGGCAAGGTTCCATTTAATCTTGAGCTTGGTCATAGCATCAAAACACATAGTACAAATTTGAACAAAACATAAGGTAAGTGGAGAGAAATGAATTAAATTCCTTGTGGGCTTCGACAGGGCAGGTATCATATGCCAATTTTGCATCTTGCTTGGATGTGACCAAATAATTTACTTTTCTCTTTTATTAGAGTTGCCAAATTAGCATCTGGTTTGTTTGTGGCGTAAAATATTACCATTGCCTATTACTAGAGCAATAGCCTTATTATGATAAGTGAGATTTGAATCTGGGTTCTGCTCTTACTATCATTATTATTTCTTTGGATAGGTTAAATAAGAGATTTTATTGGAACCCTCACCCATTTTTAGAGGAAGTAAAAATGACATTACAATGTTACATTGCATGATAAGACTAGACTACATTACATAGTTTTAAAAAAAAAATTAACCCTGGATTCTACTACATTAGAGTAAAAGGTACCCTAGAGTTCCTAAAGGAGAAGGGTGACCGTGCATGTTCCCTCTCCACAATCCAGGACCCCAAATAGTGTTGTGTCACTCTAAAAGCTGCCAGAAAACTGCCACAACCTGAAACTACCACCACAAGCCTGCCACCGCCACACTACACCATCTTGTCAATGCTGTCGACAGTCAAACCAGACTTCACCTAGCTTTTACCACCACCAACGCAAAACAGGACATTCCCTTAGCCCATCCCAAAAACTTCCCCATAGAGGGTTGTAGATAAATTTGGTTACGTTTCTGGTGTCTTCAACCACACTTTTGATCCATCCAGTCTTTCCAATGTTCTTGAGTATTAATTTTTAAATCCAGGCAATGGGCAATACAGGGCTCCAACAAATGGTGGGATGCCTCTCCCAAATAAGTCTCCCTGTGGGTACATATGCTACTGCATTGTTCATGATAATTTGGATACATTCTCCACCCCAACCTTTTGGATCACCCCCTCCAACAGATTGGACAAAGTGTCAGCATTCTTTACTTCACGCGAGGTATCTATGGACTTCAAGAACACCAATTTGCCACTCAAAGCCACTAAAAAGTTTATTGGCATCCACCAATCTGATACAAGGTGGCAAGCCCTTTTCTGCTATACTTTGCTCTGATCTTTTACTACAAGCCATGTATTTTTTACTGCTTCCTTTAACAATGGGCCATTGAAATCATGTGAAGTTGGAGTTTGTTAATGCGTTTACCAATCCATCATAATATGGGCTGTTTGCCACATTGAAAGGTATTATTATTGTAGTACCAAAATTTGCAGCTGCCATCCTTGCCTCGTGTTTCTCTCAAGCAGTACCTTCAAGTGAAGGTTGTGCACCTGGAGTATTGCGAGGGACAAAGAAATTAGGCAGAGAATTAGACAGCTAGATCTTTTGAGTGGAGGAATGCCGAATCTGTAGGCCAAGATGATGATTCAGGGGTGGCCGTGGAATTCATCACTGATGCATTTGCTTCCCTTGACCTCTTATTTTCAGTTTTCTTCTCCTCATAACTATAAAGTAGTGCATTCATTTCTCTCTTCACTTCCTCCTGCACTTGGCTACATAATTGGACATCCTAACCAACAATTTGAGGAAGGTGGTATTTCAATTGATGGATACCTCCTCTCATACTAAACCCACAATAATTGCAGGTAATGGTGCCCTTGATCGCACCTGGTATGCCATGCTTCCATGCAGGGTCCTTTCCACTATTGCCTTTCATTGCACACTATGCATTTTGGACATTGAAAAAACAATCAGCAGCATAACAGCAGGGTTTTCATTCATTTGAAGTTGAAATTTTGAAAAAAGAAATAAAAAATATTACAATAACTAATACAAAACAAATACAGCATGGAGGGTTTGAAGAATCAAAATTAATAGAAAAATTTAGTGGCCTAACAACAGGGTTTTCATTGTTTAGGTTTTGAAATTTTGAAAAAAATCAGAAAAAAGGAATGGAAAGAAGAGGAAATACCTTTACAAATTTACAGTTTTACTCCAATCATCAATTAAATCTTCAAACCACACATCCAATCAGTCAACAATCAGTTTACCCTGCTGCGTTTGCACCTGCCAAAGACAAAAATGAGGAGAAACAATTTTTTTTTTTAAAACTGCACCTAGGTGTTTTTTCCTGATAGTGAAACTCACCGAGTTTCATAGGAAAAATCACGAGAAACTCACAAGTTTCTTTCCCTTACCCGGCTTGCAAGTCTTTGGTGAGTTTCGGAGTGATCAAGGATGAAGACCCAACGGACTAATTTTCACACTTTGGTAATTTTCTGGGCAATTTGAGTATAGGAGATGACTTGGCATATTTTTCTAATAATTTTGATGTATTCATTTTGGATAAAATAAATTGTTCTC
The DNA here is from genome assembly GCA_027924645.1 of Cunninghamia lanceolata. Classification (NCBI taxonomy): domain Eukaryota; kingdom Viridiplantae; phylum Streptophyta; class Pinopsida; order Cupressales; family Cupressaceae; genus Cunninghamia; species Cunninghamia lanceolata. Next base: position 2,588,991 of record BSBN01001102.1, read on the forward strand.
ACATGGAGTGAACCATCTTGGAGATGGTAGAGTGTGGATTTGGTCAATAAAGTATAATGGACGACATGATGAACTTGATATTATGCTATTCGCCCTTGGAGAAGATAAAGTGGAAATTAATAAAATAATATTGGTTTCATGTTGATTGCCCATGAGGAGGGACGACTTATGAAGGAGAAAAGATATTAAAATAATATTAATTCTTAGTGGGCGCTTGGAGGAGGACGACCTAAGGAGGGAAAAGAAGAAAAAAATTCAAATCTTTAATTTGAATTTTAGGCGCCCAAGATATCATGAAGATGGTCAGCCTTATGGAGGAAAAGAAGTCAGTTTTAAAATAAGATAAATGACAAGCCTAGGTTGGCTAGGAGAGAGAATGAAAAGTGTGTATAAATAAAGGTTCATTTGGTGGCATTCAAGGATATCATTCATTCAGCTTTTCATTTGAGTTTTTACTCTTGGCTGCAACAGAAGTTGGGCTTTTGAAACCAAGGACGAAAACCCTTGTGTTTCGTGGTGAGTTGGACGAAAAGCTAGCTCATCAAGTGGAGGTTTCGTGACGGGAACCTAAGTGTGTTTCATTGTAGATTGATTGAGGAGAAGAGCAGAATATCAAATCATATCTGCGGATCAGACTTGTGGACAGCATCATTTGGTGAGTTTTGGTTGATATTGGACTAGGGTTTCACCCTAGATTTGGAGCGCCACCTTCTAGGAGAAGAGTGACTTGCTTTGGAGGGCGAATTTGGCATTTTGAGGAGTTTAGGGTTTGAATTCATATTCAGATTTGGAGCAGACTTGTTCGCCATCATTGGAGCAGCATATTTGGTGCTTGATGCCATCATTGAGTTAGGGTTTTGCCCTAGGATTGGAGCGCCATCATTTGGAGAAGATTGCTAGGTTGTTGTGGAAGCATTTTCATCATTTTGGAGTAGCAAACCCTAGCTAATTGGAGCAGACCTGTGTGCATCATTTTGGAGCAGCTTTTGGTGTGATTGGTGATCATTGCATTAGGGTTTCATGCCCTAATCTTGGCACCACATTCTTGGGAGGCGACTTCATCATTTGGAGGTCATTTTTGCATGTTTGGTATGTATAAACCCTAGGGTTTATTTCTGTTTTGTGGACAACAGACTTCTGGGCATGTTTGGCATGTGTTTGCCCATGATTTGATGTAATTTCAGACTTTCATGAATCTGATTTGTAGCAGCAGAGATTTGTCTCCATAGTTCCATGGGGACGCGTCACCCCGTGAAAAAGGGCCATCCTGGAGACGGGGACATTTTTGAGACGGGGAGACGTCCCCCCGCCGTCCCTCCGCCGCCCCCCCGTCCCCCCGCTGAATCTGAAACATCTCCCTTTGGGGGGGGGGGGACTTCTGGACGTCCCCGAGACTTCTAGGCGTCCCCCCCGAAATGCATTAAAAAATTAAAACTTTCTAAAGCCTTTTCAACAAATCCATTTTGTGCATATCTTGCAATCGTTGTAGTCCATGAGACTCCCTGCCTGTGTCAAAATGGGAAGCTTTGGTATAGGCTATGGACATCCATCAAAACATGAAGGATAGAGGAATTTTGTCAGCAGTTGTAGTTTCTTTGAGGCATTCTGTCAAACAGTTCAGGTGCCTTGTCTATGCTTCCACATTTTGCATACATGTCTAACAGGGCAGTTGCAACTACAACAGCTGACAAAATTCCTCTATCCTTCATGTTTTGATGGATGTCCATACCCTATTCCAAAGCTCCCATTTTGACACAGGCAGGGAGGATGCTGGCAAAGGTTGTGGAATTTGGCTTTACACCAGCCAATTGCAATTGCTTTAAAATTTCCAAAGCCTTTTCAACAAATCCATTTTGTGCATATCCTGCAATCATTGCAGTCCATGAGACCACATTTCTTTGAGGCATTCTGTCAAACAGTTCACATGCCTTGTCTATGCTTCCACATTTTGCATACATGTCTACCAGGGCAGTTGCAACAACATCTAACAAAATATGAATATCTGAAAAAAATCATTGCAATGTGTTTAAACTCTAAACTTTACTTATTAAGTTATTCCTTAGGCTTCTATAGTTATACATCTTTTTATAACTAATTTTTCAAGTACTATATGTATTTCAGCGCACCGCCTACCTGCCGCCGCCCCCCGCCACACCCAAAATTAGACCCCCCACCCCCCCGTCCCCGAAACGCGTCTCCCGCCGTCCCCGAAACTCCGTGGAACTATGTTTGTCTCAGATTTTCAGTCATTGTGGTTGCATTTTATTGCTCCTTCATTGTGTATTTCAACTATGATGTTGGCAAAACATTTGGCATTATTATTTGATGTGTTTGGCATGCTTAATTGGTTGTTATGAATGTTTAATCATGTCTGATATAAAAATCAGAAGTTCAGAAAATTAGGGTTTTGGAGCAGAATTTATAACTTAAGAAATTAGGCAAAAATCAGACTTATAAAATTCAGAAAATTAGTGAATATTCTATTTGGGATATTACATGCCACGCTTATTCAGCAGAGTGTGTTATATGCAAAGTCACAATATGCATGCACTAGGTGGCTGAGCCGATTACATCTACACTTGTTCAGCAGAGTGCATGATACATTACAAAATGAGATCACACAAGGCTGCAAGCCGACCTATCGACACTTATTCAGCGGACGTGTGATGGATGCAAAGCCACTGATAGAGTGTGCATGCCGAATGGGCTAAGATGTCTGCTATAGATTATTGGCGGTAAACCGTCCAATATTACAATATGAATGCACAAACATTAATCCACCGGCGGTACTACCTTCCGGGGTTACAAACACATAAACATTGCAACTTATAAATGTAAATACAATGTTAGAAAAAGCTGCAATATCATTCCAAATACTGATTTTAGAGTGAAGTACACTGCTGAAGCATAAAATCATGAAGAAGTAGCACTAGAAATCATTCAAACAACACAAGGAAACATACCCACTGGAGTTCTTGAGTTGCGGATGGTTCTAGATGCCCAAACAATGACTGTAGACCACTGAAAGCACTGAAATCTCTGTGAATACTGTTCTGATATAATTTGCAGCACTGAAATAAACCCCAAACAGCAAGCTAATCACTCCAAACTTCCTTCAAACTGTATATCTAAACTCCAAACTGAAAGAGCATGAAGTATACCCATCAAAGAAGCCACAAACTTGGAAGAAGCACTGGATGACACTGATATCACTGAAAATCAGGTCTGATATAACTCTGCAATACTGCTTTAACAACTGATTTGCAAGTGCAGCACTGAAAACCCTAATCAACAACCCCCAAACTCAGTTAAAACTGAAATGTTCAAACCAAAGTCAACTCCTACATACTCCTCATCGCTGGGTGCCACCCTAGCAGCAAAGAAACCAAGGTAATATAAGGCATTTCCCTTCAAGAACCCTTACACCATGCTCATGCCAGGTACGGCCAGGTACCAAGTGGTACGGCCTGCAAAAAAACTCACACTTCCCTACAAAATCTGCATTAGGAAATCTCTGCGGCTGTGGTAGAAACAAATTAGTTTTTTCAAATCAGATTACTCAATGATATCTCCATATACTTAGCGCGTGAACAAGTACGGCCTCCTTTGAATCATGCACACAAAACTCAGAAATTAAATTTTATTTTTTTCAAGATTAAAATCATTCATACACACTAAAACTCACACCAAACCCCAAACAAACTAATCAGAAAACATCAAACTTCATTGCAGCACATATGCGATCTCTGAGTGAAATCGCTGCGACCAGCTAGGGAGGATCTTTCACCACCTAAACCAGTAATCTCAAGAGGGTTTTTGACATGTCCCCTTCTTCGGAGTGTTCATAGAAGAAGACCAATTTTGACATCTCGGGATTTTTGGTAAACGAATTGAGCATGGAAAAAAGATTATCATATTTCTCTCTTAATTTTGATGTATTTCTTGCAAATTAATAATTTGCCCTCATGGGAAAACGTCCCTTGGAGGTAGAAGAATGAGAAGCTAAGGAGTGTTTTCAAATCTTTAATTTGAAAATAAATCATGTCGGCCATGTTGAAGAAATCAAGTCCTTGGTTGGCCAAATTCGAGAAAGGAGAAATTAAATTCATACATTTTAATTTGGGCGCCAATTTTCCTATGAATGTCGGCCTAAGTCGGCCCAAGTTGGCCCTTAAGGAGAAAAAAGAAATTAAAACAAAGGAATTCGAATTAGAATTTTGTGGCGCCAATTCAAGTCGGCCATTTTGCAATTTACATCAAGTCGGCCAAGTTAAGATGATAGTCGGCATAGGAAATTAAAATAAAAGAATTCAAACTAAAAATTGAGTGCCAAGTTTGCTAGGGTCGGCCAACTTATGAAAAGGGAAGAATTCAAGTATTTAAGGAAGTATTGTGAATCATTTTGATTATTATGAATCTAGTTTTTCTGATTTTCCCTTTTGAGGATCTGCAACTTCGTTGCATCTATTCCAAGGACGAAAACCCTTGCAAATATTAGGTGAGTTGGACGAAAACCTAGCTCATCTTGAGGAGGCTTCATGACGGAAGTCTAATTGCACTTCATTGGAGAATTGTTGAAGGTTTCATGAGCATTCAAGATACATCTTTCACATCAGATTTATTGCAGACATTTGCTTGAAGATCTAGGTTGAGGACATTTGTTTTTTGGCATCATACCTTGAGGAGTTTCATTGCTTGTTGGAGCGCCATCAATAAGAGGATAAAATCAGTCTTTCAAATCAGATTTAGTTCATCATCTTTGAAGACCGATCTCAGTTTTACAGACCAGCGTTATAGCAGATTGGGTGAAGACGTTGGGGAAGACTTAGGTGCCGATTTTGGGTGGCAAGATATTGAGGATTGTTCACCATTGAGTAATCGCCATCCTAGAGGGTTTGGAGCGCTGATTTGGGACAGTCATATTCAGATTTCTACATCAGTATTGCTGCAGTCTATTTGAAGGTATTTGAAGACCATTCATCATCCATTTCGTCCATCTAAGGAAGCGCCAACATTGAGGACTTTGAGCGGCATTTGTGGAGGAAGGATATTCATCATTGGTGTTCAGCATTTTGGAGTTTCCTTGCTGCTACAGTCTGACATAACCCTAGTCACCGCCACCTTGGAGCTGCCTTTAACATCATCCAGCATTGTGGGAGTGGCCGATCTTCATCAAGGTGAATTTGACATCAAATTGAAGGGCGATCTGCATGCTTTGAGTTCTATTCATCAACTTGGGAGGTGTGCTGATCTATATTGGCAATTCGCCCACATTGCATTGTAATTTCTCATCAAAATAGGGTATGTTTCCTCTCTGATTTGTGACAACAGTCTATACTTGTATTTTAGCTGCCATATATCCATGAAGTTGATGTAATAAAACAATAGACAAGTCTGATTTCATAACAGCAAGGTCTGGTTGAGTCTATCAACCTCTTGCTATCATTTTGTATGCAAATCATGAATTCATAATGGAGAAGACTGCAGATATATGTTTTGTTTTGCCATCAATTCTTTGTGCATGTTAGTGTATGATTCATGTTTGTGGATGTCGAATTGAAAGGTGCAGAAGTAAAAATCAGAATTCAGTCCTAGGGTTTCATGTTTGAAATTTGAAATTCAGAAAATTTTGGTCAAAACCTAGTTCGGCACATGTCAGTTTTCGTCCTCAAGGGATTTGAGAAGAACACAAGTTCTCTCCAAATTGCAGAAGCAAAAACAAATTCATCAACAAGCCAACAATGAGCTCTCAACCTCTTTTTATAACTTTTCTGGAGCAATAAAATATTACTTTTCTCTTTTTGCTCCAAAAACTTCTTTTATAAAAATAAATAATTAACTTTATGGAGCACTTTCACCTTTTTGAGGAATAATAATATTTTCCCATGAATAAAGTCCCTTTTCCAAGGCATCCACTTGAAATAACTTTTCAATACCTTTAAAATGAGCTATCACACTTAGTTGTCCCTTTAAATATTTCCAACAAATGATATAATTTTGCAATTCTGATCATACCTCGAAGACTTGGGACGATAATCAGAGGCAACTGGGTGACTTTCTAAAAATAGTCTGCGCCTCCAAGAAGTTTGGAGAGCTCCCAAAAGGTCAGAAATCGATTTTGACAGCATCAAAAGGCTCCATCTAACCAACTGAACTCAAAACTATGAACAAACGCTCTGCAAGGCTGATCCAGTGCTCTCCAAGAACTTTGGAGTTCTCCCTTGCACACCAATTAGCCTACGGGAAAACTTGGAAATAGGCTAATTGTTCACGACTTGGCTAAGCGCCAATTGGAGACAGTACATTTTAAATTTTCCTTAGGCACTTAAATAGGGAGGATGTTGAACAACTTATCATGTAGAGGTTGTCATGACTTAAGTTATGCCTCTACTATATACTAATATGTCCTATGAATAGGAGTAGGACACAACTTTCTTCGTTGTGCAATAAGAAACAACTTTCTTCATTGTGCAGATTTTGGCCAAGCTTCTAGAAACTCAACTAAATGCACAAATCATAGTTCGCATACTCCAACTTGACTCAGACTCGGACTCGAGAGACTAAAAATTTTCCAACTCGGCAAAACTCAACAAAAACCATGCAACTTAAAAATTATTTAAATTTCTTAAAAAAGCATAAATTTTATGCAAAATACAGTTACAAAACGTATCAAATGAGTCTATTAAACATCGGGGAAGTGTTTTCTATTAGATTTGAATACAACTAGAGTACAAAATCACATCATCATGCGACTACAACAACCAGCTGATAACTGATATGAATTTATTATGATTGTCATTGAAAATCATCATCGTAAATTGCATATCAATGCAAGCTACAAATCACAAGAATTTAAAATTTTCTCTTCTTTGTTCTAGTGAAAAATTAGGGAGAGGATTTAGTCCTTGCACTTCGTTGCGGCTCTTGGTCTGACCTAGAAGGTTGTGCTTGTGGTTCCATGAGATATCCCCGTTATGGCTAATATTGGAAAATCTGATGTCTTCTGGGTTACCCACAACTCATAAAAGAAAGATAACTTTAGTAGCTATTGGGAGAACCGACAAACTGATATCAACAATGACAATACCACATAAAAAAGAAACATGAAACAATGGTTTTGACAGCATAAGAATTACAATTTCATTCCATTACAACACTCTGTGTTACATCAATTTTTACAATATTCTCATTTTGCAATAGATGTCGCCAATAGGATAGTGCAAAGAATATAATGTTTGCCTATAAACCCAATGATTACAATCTAGATTGATTTGAAAGTATTATTGCAAATTTCCACTCACGGCTCATACACATATATCACCAAATGATTCGGCCTTGTACATTGACAATGCGATTCCTAGGTAATAGGTTTGTAATTTCTTTGGCGGATCTAGAGATGTTAGTCTTATGCTCGTGTCCTTATCTATTAGCAAGCGCGATCCCTCCCAGGTTGTTAGCTCGTGGATGACGTCAACTTCATACCCGTGAATCGGTGCGTCCCTCTACTTTGGTCGCAGGTGTAGGCAGATTAATAATCAGGAGGGTGAAGTTTGGCGTGGCCTTAAATCAATATAGGAGATAGGTGCTTTACTCCGCAAATGTATTATCGGTACTAGGCTCCCACGCTGAACCCTGGACAGAGACATGAAATGTCTTTGCAATATTGTATTTTCCAATGGCGGCCCAACTATTATATCTGTGACCTAATGGCGTTCGTGACTCTCCTTGAATCTCCCAGGCGATATGAAAAGTTGCTATGCTGTATTTGCTAGTGACCCGACTAAGTGTGCCTTCCAAGGGATAGGATTGGCCTCCCGATTGTAGCCTTATGATGGATTGGAATGCCTTGTTTTCTAGCCGTGCGATCAGATATCTATTGCTTCACAGATGGTTCCAATGAGGATAGAGAATGGGGGCGACTAGGTGAATGCTCATATGATAATCATCAACTAGGCTGGGACTCCTTCTTGGTGAATGATAGCTTAGTTGCTATTGTCTTGGCGCCAATATTGATGTTCAAACTCTTCTCTATGATGGTCGCCTGTGTCTGGATGCTACGCTGGAAGAGTAATTGGTATGTCTATGATTTGCAATAGGCGTCCAACCACTTCCCAAATATGAATGCTAGGATTTGGCACTAAATATAGGCAGATTTTGAATTTGCCAAGATCTCTGAAAAGCATGAACAATTTCTATTTCAGCACAACTTGCAATTCTTGAGTGGAAATGCCAAAGAAGAGGAAAGGGTTTCCGTCCTAACCTCAAATCTACAAACAAGGGGTTTCATCCTTGCGTGCACAATTGATTTGAACTCCAAATTGAACAATGCAACATGAAAACCACATAATCCAAAGAGCAACAAGAGCTTGTAGTTATACCTTTTGAAATAGGACCCATGGGACCTAAATTGGGCGCCAAGATTTGAATTACCTTATTTTATATATATATATATATATAGTGTTGAAAACACTTTTATTTTATTAATTATAATAATGTTAATTATTATTTGAAAAAGGGGACATGCCAGCCCTCCCTTCCCCAGATTGCTTGTCCTCAAGCAATTTTAAATTGGAATGATAAAAATTCTCCACTCCCTCCCATGCAGCCTCTTCAAGTGGAATATTCTCCCCATGTGGCTGAAAATCTGGAACATCCATTCAAGCTTCATGATTCCATTTGTAGGTACCTATGGCCTCTTCAAGGAGATGGTGTTGTGTATCTTCCACGGTAGAGTGCAAACCACATTGTGTAAGAACTAGAAGTGAGTCACAATTCACCTGAAATCTTGCCCATTTCGATCCCTGGGTGGGTGCAATGATGATTTCCATCCTGGGTGGGTGCAATGATGATTTCCATCAGCTGAACCCTTGCTTCAACCTTTTCCATCAATGGTATTCCCTTAAGTTGTGTTAACTTGCAGCTGTTCATGACTGACAACAACTGTTCCAACAACCTGTCAATGGCATAACAACAGCAAAACTGATATTCTCTGATTATGGCAGCAACGTTGAGGCTGGAGCCTTTATACATGGTTGTCCCAAGTATGTTTCCTCCTCCCTTGGGTGGTAGGGGTTCATCAACAATTGCTCTCCTCCCATCTTGTGGCCAAACCTTGGCACAACCTTCCAAGTTGGATGCTACCTCACCAGGCTTATGCTGCACCACTCTGATTTTTATGTGAGCTCCTTCTGGAGGTCTCCATTTGATGCTCGTGACTGCCTTAATAAGATAGTTACCTTGACACACCACTCCCTTCATCTTGAATCCCCTTTTTTTTAATTTTTTTTTTCTTGAATCCCTTCTTAGTAATGAATTTTCCAAATAAAAATAACCAATGCATGTTAACAACTATACTTACCTCCTTTATATTGCTGTTATAATGATTACCTGGGTCTCCACAAGTTCCTGTCATGTTGTCCCAAGCGATTCCCTTCTGAATTTGGTTCGGATCAGACTTTATGTGTGCTGATAGGTGAGCGTAACAGTCATATAGTGCTCTGAATTTCTTCCCAAACTGCACTAAGGGTGCTGGAATGTTTTCACTTAATGACCCCAACAAGTGAACCCTCTTATACCCAGCATTAAACCATGGGAGTTTCTCCATACCATGACTGTAGCACTGCATTCTCTTGCTCAAAATCAGAATGGTAGTGGCTGGAAGCCCTCTTGTACTAGCTGTAAACACCCCCTCAATGGTAGTAGGTGGGATATGCACCCTCCATGTGATTAACAACTTCTTTATGGTTGCCAATGTGATGTGGGGAGAGCTGGAAATGTGGATAACAGCGGTTCTAACATGAGAATCCACACTCATAATGTTCCATGGGTCATGATTCTTGTCACCAAGATTCCAAGCAGCTGTGTTAAGTTGGTGATTTTTTCCCAAAAGATCCTGTTTTGCCAATCTCTCATTGGGTAGCCATCTTCGGTGTGCCACAATGTACATGTTGAAAATGGACTGACCATTATCATAACAAGGTATCTTACCTTGGAGTGGATTCTTGACAATCTTCGTGCATTGAGGGGCTTGGTTTCCTTGAACACTCATCTCCATTCTTTTTGCTTCAGCCATGCTTGGAACTCCATTCGATATGCCTTGGAGTATCACCTCCTTTCCATTCAACTTGAATTTGAACTCCATTGTTTGGTAGTTTTGAGTGAATTCCCCAAGTGAGTGCAACGATTGCACACCCAAAACTATATCTATTTCTCCTAGTCCACAAATTAGAAATCATCCTTAACTTGATGCCTTCCCAAAGATAAGTTGAGTTGCTGTATTCGCTTCCTACAAGGAATAGTGTGACCATCCGCAAGCATGACATTAAACCCATCTAATTCTTCAGTATCTAAACCCTTCCTGGAAATCAAATCTGCATCTATGAAATTGTGAGTAGCCCCACTATTGATTAGCACTGTCACTTTGTGGCCTTGCACAATTCCCCAAATTTGAAAAGGATGGTACTTGGGTGCTCGAGAAAGAGTAGCAAGGGTGCCTTCCAAGGATTCCTTTTTCCTTGCTCTCGGGCTCAATCTCATCAACCACAATCTCAGGCTCAGGTTCTTTTGTTTCTGAATCCTCATTGGGAATAACCTCTATGTAGTGTATTTGCCCCCTTCTCAAACATCTATGCCCTGGCTCCCATGGCTCTCTACAAGAAAAACATAATTTCTTCCTTCGGAGTTCATTCTTGGATTCTTCAACCTTGCCTGGTTTTGGAGGTAGTGCCTAAGGTTGGGGGAAATCCTTTTGGACAGATTTCTTAGGCTGCTCCGTTGGTGGGATCATGGAATAAAATTTGTTCTTGGCCATTGAGCTCTCCAAATTCAAGGCTCTCTTGATTGCATCCTGCAGAGACACTGGGTCAAAAGCCTTAACTAAACCCTTGAGTGGTTCGGTTAGTCCCTCCATATATAAAACAATGAGTCTCCTCTTTGTCACATCCGGAAACATGACTGATACTCATTGAAATTCTGCAACATAATCATCCATTGTACCATGCTGTCTCAACTAGGCCAGTTCCCTGAAATGGATCTTGAGGTCTTTCCTGTCAAACCCGTCCATGAATCTCTGTGTGAAATCAACATAAGCAACAATATGGTTATGCCCTTGTGTGATTAACCCATGATGCCACCACTCATGAGCTACGCCCTTTAAATGAAGAATTGCAAATTTGATGGCTTCCTCTTCCATCATAGGGCTGAGTGGAAAGATATGTATCCAACTTCTGGACCAAAGCCCATGCAATACTTTTCCCCGAGCCATCAAAACTAGGAAGAGTTAACTTTCAACCTCTGTTGCAAATCTCTATGGGGTTGTTGTGTAGGCGGTCTTCTTTTTGTTCTTGGTCCATTTCTTGATTTGAAATAACAATAGTTTGCAAGTGAGATTTGAGTTTTGATGTTTGGGTCAAGACTGATGTACTCATCCATGCAAGCATTGATGTCATATGCTACTGGATTCTGCTCTTCATCTTTGGGTGGTGCCTCTACTCTAGGCCAAAAAAGTAGGCTGAAATGGCCTAGCCGCTGATCCATTTGAAACTCGGTTATTATTTGTGTGGTTTGCATGACCATTTTGATTTGAATTGCTCCCTTCACCTATGAAATTTTGCGTGGGTCTGGTGGAATTCAAAGTAGCATTCATGTTTTGCATTTGTTGCATCATCTAGATGAGCAACTGATTCTTTTGTTCCTACTTTTGGATGAAGGCATCAAGCTTATCTCCCTAATCTGCCATGTTTTTCTTACCTCTGCCTCCTATTCCAACACTAGCTTCTTGTGATGCTGCTTCCAATCTTCTTCTCTCTCTCTAATGCTCTTTGATCTCTCTGACTTAGTTGCATACACTCATCAAATAGACCCACAGGTTGGCAGGACTGAATGCTCTGATACCAATGAGATATCCTGGTTATGGTTAATATTGGGAAATCTGGTGTCTTCTGGTTTACCCATAACGCATAAAAGAAAAATAACTTCAGCAATTACCAGGACAATTGACAAACTGATATCAACAGTGACAATACCACATAAAAAAGAAACAAGAAACAATGGTCCTGACAGCATAAGAATTGTAATTTCATTCCATTACAGCACTCATGATACTCATGATGTGAACATTGCTCAAAGTGTCAAATTTGAGGAGACTTCTTCCCCTACTATTAACATTTCTCATTCATCCTCCACATGAGGCTATCATCTAGGGTGTGATTTTGATTTAGAGATAGAGGAACCACATCCTTTGTTTGCAACCTCCAGTCTAGGTTCTCCAGCACATAGGCCTGCTCATACTACAACTACTCTTCCACTTTGGGCCCATTAGATTTTATAGGTAGTAGGTACACCAGTTGGGGATCCATCAGATAGAACCCAGTTATACTATTAGGATATGCCTCATGCATACCTAGCCCAAGCTTCTGATCCACAATCATTTCAAAAAGCAACGAGTATTGTTGAATGGGATTCAGTAATGGAGAAAGAACACTCTTCCTTAATTAGCAACCACACTTGGGATTTAGTCCCTTTTCCTAAGGGAAGGAAAATGGTTCGATGCAAGTGGATATTTCGAACCAAGTATGTAGTAGGTGGAACAGTTGACAAATACAAAGCGTGACTTGTCGCAAAAGGATTTTCACAAGTACAAGGCATAGACCATGTTGAGATCTTTGCACCTGTTGCCAAAATGAATTCCATCCTCACTCTAGCCATTGCAGTTGGTCATCGTTGGTGTAATATCCCAAATGGGGATATTTTCTCCTAATTTGAATTTACGGGCTTTCCAATCTTCTAATTTCTGATTTTCTAATTAAACCCTAATTTTCTGAATTATTGCTTTTCAAATCAGACTTAATCATGCACTTATAATATCCCATAAATCATGCCGAATCATCACATAATCATTGCCAACATGAAAGCCAATAACATACTTGAATTCTGCAATGAAATACACAATGAAACCACTCAAATCCACAACCACAATGACTGAAAATAGATGTAGAAGTCTGCTACTATAAATCAGAACTTATGAAGTCTTCAAGTACATAAAATGGCTAGGGCAAACAAGCCAAACATGCCCAGCTACAAATCAGACATAAACCATAAGGTTTTACATACCAAACATAGACAAAATGATCTCCAAGTGATGCCGCTCCACAAGTAGGGTTAAAACCCTAAGTGATGACACAAAATCGCCAACAAGAAGACCTCCAAAATGGGCGAATGGGATCTGCAAGTCTGCTGCTACAGAAATATGCTCTAACTCCAACCCTAATCAGCAATATCTCCACAAATTCGCCTCTCAATGCAAGTCGCTCCTCCTCCAAGGTGTGGCACTCAAACCCTAGGATGAATCCTAGTCAATAAGCACAATGCCATGGCCAAGAGAAGTCCTCCATCATGATCTCCAATCCTGATATACAATTCTGCCCTAGAAACAATGAAGCACAAATAGATCCTCGTCACAGAATCCTCCACTAGGATGCTTGAGGTTTTCGTCCCAAGATCCTCTCCAAGAGATAAAACTCCCAAGTGTCTATGAATGAATGAGTGAATGATGATTTGCAATGCCTCCATCGACCTTATATTTATACACAACTTGCCTCCCTCCAATATGGCCGACCTAGGATGAGTGATATTAATTTTTGAATGTACCTTTTCCCTCCAAGAGGGCCGACCATCACTACTGTATCTTGGCGCCCACTAAAATCAAATTAAAGATATGATTTTATTAACTTTTATTTCTCCTTCAAGCCCTGCCTAGGATAAATAGAAAATGGCTAGTGGTTTTCTTTATTAGGCGCCCAATCCTCGAATGAACTTCCATAAGGTGATGTGTACAATGAGACCTTGATCTTATCCATGAATGAAGGCGTTATATCACTCATCCATAAATCAAATTGGCATCTACATGAAATAATATTACCTCTTGGCATGATGATGACAAGTCTCCACACTCAATAACAATTCTCCATTTTGTGACTCCTCCAAGTGGTTTGCTCCAAAGTAGAATTATGATAGTAAATGAAAGAGTCATATCACCCGCATTAAGAGAATACCTTCAAACCTCAATGTGCCCTCCAGATCCTCCCGAGTGTGTAGACAAGACCATCCAATCCTTTGATAGTGATCACTCCGAAAATGGGGACATTATAGTTGGTCGATATATTTGATGGATGTAAAGAGTGCCATTCTTCATGGTGATCTGCAGGAGGAAATATATATGGCACAACCACAGGGGTTCATTGCTAATTCTTCCTTGCTCTGTAGACTTAGGAAATCCCTCTATGGCCTCAAACGAGCTCCTCGGGTTTGGTATGCCAAAATGGATTCATTCTTCTTTCTGTCGGCTTCACCCGATGTCACTTCGCCCCGATTGTCTACATCTTGTGGCAAGATGATGAACTTCTCCTTTTGGTGTTGAACGTCGATGACTTCCCATCACAAGGAGTTCTTCATCCCTCAGTGGCTCCATACAATTCGCTCTCCATAACACTTTCTTTATGATGGACTTGAGATTGTTACATTACTTCCTTGGGATTGAGATCACACAGATTCATTCCAGGATAAGTATTGCTCAACCCAAGTATGCTCTTGGTCTTCTCTTAGAGTTTTAGATGGCTTCTTGTAAGCCCACACCAACTCTTTTTTTGTCAAGAGTTAAGTTGGAGGTTCATTGTTTGACCCCTGTTGTTGATGATACCTTGTAATGACAACTTGTGGGGAGTCTCATATACCTCACACATACTCGTGCTGACATTTCCTACATTGTTGGCATGGTCTCTTGCTTTATGTAAGAACCTCATGAGCTTCATTGGAAAGTTGCCAAGCGTATACTACACAATGTATAGGGGACACATTCATATGGGATACACTATGTAGCAGGCCAAGATAAACACTTGGTAGGATATATAGATTTTGATTGGGTTGGTGATTTTGAGGATCATAAGTCCACATCTAGCTACAACTTTCACCTTGGATCTGGTCCTCTTTGTTGATTAAGCAAGAAGCAATATGCTATTGCTCTTTCTTCTACAGAGGTAGGGTTTGGCATTAGAGTACGGGGGTTGTGAATGTTGCTACAGAGGCCATTTGGCTTCACCACATCTAGACAGAGTTTGGCATCACCTATTAGCCACCATCGATCATCTACTGTGATAACTAGTTTGCTATTGTAATCTCCAGGAATCCAATTCACCACTAGCAAACCAAGCATATTGAGATCCATATGCACTACATTCGAGATCTTATACAGGAGCAGATATAGATCTTCAATATTGTCCCACATTAAAGTAGGTTGCTGGTATATTTACCAAATCCTTCATAGAGAGCACATATGTTCATCTTTGAGCTCTTTTGGGGTTGTGGACACTATCACTTCTTGGGGACATATGTAGTCCTCTCTTCCTCCATTTCTTTTGGGGGGGTACTCTCTCTTGTACCTTAGTTTTATTTTCAAATTGTACATGGGTACCTAACATGGTTTGTCTTGTCGAGACCCATTTCTTTTTTACCTTAGTTGCACTTAAGGGGAGCTTTTGGTGTTATTAATTATTGCACCTCTTATATTAAGTTTACTTAGGTAATCCCTTTTTTATTACTTAGGTAGGATAGGATAATGAGTACACGTCATTCCCTTCTTTTTTGGGATTCTATTTTTTCTTATCCTTTTTAGATTTGGAAACTCAGAGGTCATCCCCTTGTTTTTCTGGGATTTTGCGTTATCCTTATCCTCATCGGATTTGGAAACTCTGAGGCTATATATTGTAGTTCGTTCCTTTCATCTAATTGAATTTAGATATCAGAATGCTAAAATCTTTGTGTTCCTTGATTGCATTTAATTTTGTGTCATCATAATGTTGTTTTCTTCCTAAGTAGATTTATATCGCATGATTTTATTAAATCTAACAAAAGGGATAGGTGATATTAGAATTGCACTCAATAATGACATCAAACTATTAATATGGAACATTAGGTATGTTTCAGGTTTGAACAAAAAGTTACTCTGTATTAGCCAGATTACAGAAAATCTTAACATTCTAGTTCAATTTTGTGGGACATATTGCAATGTTTGTGATATAAACTAGGATAAAGTAATTTCTCAAGGCATTAGGTTAGGTGGTGTTTACAAAGGCTTGTACAAACTTAGTGATCCTATTTTGCATGCTACACCGAAGGAACCATGCTTTGGTCATAAATCTAAGGAGATCAAGGCAGAAGCCAGTACTATGGCATCATTGAAAGATTTACTTTTAAGTTCATGGAGTGTTTCAATGCATTAACATTTGAGTAGTTCTTCTCCACCTATGTATCAACAACATAGAACTAAAGGTGTCTCCATTCTAACTGAGATTCAGTGCATATAAAGTTCGTCTCTAATTGAGACTTTGTCTCTGCAGCATTTGCTTATTATGCCTCGGAGGCCCCTGTGGTACTTTGAAGGTGAGCCCAATGATGACTTCACCAAATTAGATGCATCACCTCAAAAGACAGACAAAACAATTGATAACTCCGCAGCAGGGCATGTTCATTATTTTTTTTTTTGCATATCTTTCTCATGTGCCTGTTGTCACGAAGGTTGCTTGTGTAGATATTTCTCCCTCCTTTTGCACAATTTGTAATTTAATCACTAAACCTCTAGATCCTTATGGTTTTGTTATTAAGGGAAGGGGGTATTGAAATATTATTAATATACTAGAATAATACTAAATAATGTAGTAGTGTAACTCCTATTACACATCAGCTGTAGTCTTTTGTAACTTCCATCATTATGGCTTGTGTAATTGTTGTCTATTATTAGATGTTTTTCAATAATATAAGGCTGCCATCTCTCCTTGAGATAGACACACCAATTCCTCTCAATCTCTTTTCATCGGTTTTTAACAACAAATGCAAGCATCATACTTGTTACCTACATACAAACAAACTGGTTAGAATTATAATTGATGGTTAAATTCAGCCTTATGTACATGGAAGAAGCCTTGATTAATGAGATAGGCAATTTTAATTGTGAAGTTTAGAAATCGTGGGTGCAGTTCATGGCCTTATGATGTACATGTTCTCAATAGCTTCAAATCATTTTAACCTTGACCTTTATTTCCTAAGATTCTGCTGTTTGTGTCTCAATGTGTGCTGAAACTGATTAGATATTCTTGAGAATGACCATGAAAAATATAT
Organism: Cunninghamia lanceolata; assembly: GCA_027924645.1. NCBI lineage: Eukaryota > Viridiplantae > Streptophyta > Pinopsida > Cupressales > Cupressaceae > Cunninghamia > Cunninghamia lanceolata. The sequence goes on from BSBN01001102.1 coordinate 2,606,160, forward strand.
TAAGCATTGATTTTTTATTTTGCCAATCACAAACTATTCTAGATCTTGCACAGAAAGATGTTTAGCTGGTTGAGACATACAATCGTAATTCATAGAATGAATATTAGTTATTCTGGAACAATATTATTTTTAACAAATATACATGTCTAATGTTTTATTGTGCTTAATGTGCTCTAGACCATGACAGGCCTTTAAGCAAGCATGGATGCTTAGCTGCAGCAAGCATTGCTGGCAAACTGTACCAACTAGGCTGGTTGCCTGAACTAATTTTGTCCAGGTCCATGAATTTTCTTTTCTTTTCTTCTAAATGCATGATCCCAGTAATATTGCATTATTTATGCGTATCTATTCTTTAGAGCTAAAAGAATTAGAATACAACTGGAGTGGTTGCCTAAGCTAAATAAGGGTTCACAAATTTTCTTTCCTTTTTTAAGAAGTCTTTCTTTTTTGCAAAGTGACCAGAGTGGACATATTAGGAAGGATCTGTAGATTTTCAAAACGACAGGATTCCTCAAAACAAAGTTTTTCTCAAAAAAGTGCTATAAACAGAAATGTTAAATAAAACTGAAGTCAATTTAACATGCATGCACATGCCAAAATGATACATTATTTTTGTCAAGAAAAGTTGTGTTGAAATCAGGAACTCACCAATGTCATCAGGTATTTTGACATCAATACATTGACTCATGTATATCAAGAGTCAAAAGTATTGTTAATAAGTTAATATCTGATGTACTTGTTAAAATGCACATCACCACAGAACACTGACAAAAGTATTATTGGATTGAAGCTTACACGATTATATCTTTTACTTAGGCTCTGCTGCTTTCAGTTTGTAATATTTATGTTAATTTTTTTGTATTTATTATTTTTGGATTGTTTTATGAAGAAATGGATTTGGTACTGTCCTAAGATGCTGGGAGTATTGTGAGATTCAACTTCACTTAGAATGTTGATGAAATCTATAGATGTCGAGATACACAGAAAACATGAACTTGGGGCATGCGTATATGGTAATGGTGGCTTGTTACAATTGTAATGTGTTACTTTTGAACTGAAGATCCACATCTGCAATTCAAGAGTATCTGTTGATGCCTTAGTGATAAGCAATTAGATGGTGCCCTCTGACTTTCCTGTTGGAATCCTAGAGGGAAAATTGTTTTGATCAGAATGCCTACTGGGTATGCATGAATGATTATAGCAACTACATGATCATGATTTATGGCTAAGTGATGTTAATCCTTGATAGATGATGATTGGTAGCAGAACGAATGAGGCACAAGAGGCTAGGGATGATAGGAGCGGCTTAAAGTGTGTAGTGGGTACAACTAAGTTTGAATGCTAAATAGGACAGACCTTGGAAGGCTTATTAACATTGTAATTTTACTTTATAATTACTTATAATGCTGATACGTTTCTTGTTGATCTTCTTTTTGCATGCTTGCACGATTTATTTTAAATGTATAAGGTTAATGTTTGCATGGTTGTAATCCAATCATAAACTATTAAGTTTGTGTCTGATTGTTTTAAAGATTAAGAAGATCGGGGAGTCCATAGGGGCCCCTGCCTGAAAAGCATAAAAGAAGTACAAATTACAAAAAATGATATAGACGTTGAGCAGAACCCAAACAATAAAATACAACAAAAAGGAAGCATAAATGGAAGATCATTGAAGCTGCTAACCACAACCATCACAACTAAAACCAGCAGGTCCACCTAAGCCAAAAAATCTCCACTGAAGTCTCCGAAGCCAAAAACAAAATGCCATAGCTAGGAATGTCAGAAAAAACCCTCCCAATGAATAAAACCAACCAGCTTAAACGACTCCTCATCGCCCTACACCAAACGACTCTGCATCAACTTGGCCAGCCACTTCCTCCATTCCAAGCACCTTTTTGCAACCAGTTTTAATAGTTGGGTCAAGCGATGGAAACCAAACACCAGGAATAGCCTTGGTTCTCTGCCCTGAGCAGTGCACCAATTTACAGCAGAAAAACTGGAATTGTGTGGTGACTAGTGACCTCCAAGCACTCACGACAGTGTGTAAGCATTAAATCCAACCTTAGCTTGCCCGTATTTGAGCAGTAAGCTCGTAAAACTTGCACTTTTCTGCGACGATTGGTCAGCACATCGTCTGCAGCCCCTGTATTCACAGGAGCCGTCTCATTGGTCCCTTCCCTTGTTTTCTTCTCTTTGCCACCCAAAACTGCCAAGGAACCTAGGAGCAACATCCCCTCGAATTGATAAAGCAAGAACAAGAGATTCAAGGCATACCCATTTCAGATTTTGAGTTGTAAAGGTCTGATACACAAATAACCAGCAAATAAAATGCTACAGAACTCCTTCAAACATATCAGATTTAATATTTTCTCCTCTAAATTTGATAGCCAACCAAACTGAAACCCTAGGCGTCCATTATGCAAGTGGTATGAACACCAAAATTGAGGTGTTTTGACCCAAGAAGCCTCACGTCTTCTCTATGAAGCTGTATGGCCTGTGTAGAGCTGCTACAGCAATACAAAATCATTAAAACCCCCTTAAAATCTGTCTCTGCTGTGCCAATATTGATATGTTTGCTGATAGTGGGTCTTGGCGCCAAATATGAAGGTAGAAACAAGCATAAAATCCCCCCAAAATCCCTGCAAACAATGGCGACCACTACAAGGAATGGTACGGCCTCTTTGTGACAATTATTGCAGCTTAAAAACAATTCAAACTCCTCCAACACACCGCTGCAAATCACTTCCAAACCTTCTCTGAAAATTCTGCAATGAAAACTCAGTATAAAACCCTTAAAAAACCATCATTGAAGTCCAAATGTGATTCTTGTGTGAAATCACCAGCAGCCTCCCAGATTGTGCCTCTCAACAACGTAGGAAGCGTAGTTTGCAAAGGTTTCCGTCTTCACTAACCCTAGAAGGAAAACGAGTTCCTCCAGCAAGAACAAAGTTCAAGAAATAATATGCACGAGAATGTTTCAAATGAGCTCTCCATTTCTTTTTTATTCATCCCTTCACTTCAACGCCCAAGTTGGAGTTTAAAATAATATTTTATTAATTGTTAATAACCCCTTATGTCTCCCATGAGTTGGGCGCCCAACTTCCCCTTAGCACATCAAATGTGAAATATCACTTATATCCCCTTAGTTACTTTAGAATAAAGTAACTTTATAATATTTAAATAACATAAAGTTAAATATTTAATTTACCTTTAATCTTTTTCATTATTTAAAATAATGTCTTTCAATCATTTCAAAAATCGAGAGACTAATACAAGTCACTCCCATTGATGCTACTAAAAATGGAAATACTGACAACGGGCTCCATCGGTGACCCAACCTGACTTACTAAAAATAGTAAGTCCTAGAGAACTCATCCAGTGACACTCCGGAAAGGGGAATTATGCTCATGGCCATTGTTGGAACTAAACCAAACATCCAATACATGTCACAACTGCTGATAACCTCCACCAAAGTTCCCTATCCATCAAACATTAGCCTAAGAGAACCACTGAATAGGCTAACTGAGTCAACCTGCTGAACTGGCTAGGAAGGGGACATTACAATTAACTCTTGTAATTCTTCTTTAAAATTTAGTTTGACAAAAATGACACTTCCACAATCTAGTACTCCCTATTTCCCCAAGTTTTACTTGTAGTTTGGTTGTAAATTTTCTTATAGGGGACTTCTTATCTAAGGGACCCTTGGCAAAATCTTCCAATACCTTGGAAGGGCAATTAAAGTGTGCACTCCCAATAGAACTATTTGCCCCCGACCCTCAACATCTGCACTTGGATTCTCAAATTCAACCCCCACAACCTCTTGCTGACCCTCTTTGTCACTCATGTTGTGAGATTGAGAACTCATAGTGATACTGCAAGAAATGAAATTTATGGTTTAAATTTTAAACCATACATGTCTTTATGCAATGGCTCAAGACAGAAGGATTTTCTTTTTGTTTTTATTAGTAGAAGTAGAGGATACACAAAAATAGGAATCCTTCTCTTCAATCTTCATCAAACAAGGATTTCACTTTTGTTTTTCTCACTTTAGGTGGCATGAAGCACATAAGCAGATGATACATAAAAGACGAAATCTTAATTTGATTGGTGTTAAATTTTAATCAGCTATCTATGCAAATTTGCAAATAAACATTTAAAAATAATTAAAAAAATAAATTTTAAAACTTAGAATACTGCTGTTATAAATGTGAAGTTAAAACTTAAACCCCTAAATGCTGTTTTTAGGGTTGTCTAACTGTTGTTTTCAATAAAACAGCAGTTCAACAACCCTAAAAACAACATTTTATAGCCATATATGAACAATATATTCAATATTGTATCTAAATTGAAAAAAAAAGTCATATGATCATTGATTTCAGATTTAGGAATGAACATTTAAAATAAAATATGCAAATCCCAAAGTATGAAGGCCTAAGGCTTACTTTGAAGGCTTGGAGACTTGTTGAATGCGTTGAAACTTGAATGGTTGATCGATGAAGACTTGGCACATGTTTTTCCTCTTGCTGTTGCTCTCCCACTTGCTAATGGTCTCACTCTTACACCCTTGCTCAATGCTTTTCTTGTGATTTGGAGTGAAGGTGGTGTTAGCATTGACCCAAAAATGCATTTCGCATGGCTTCATTGTTGCTCTTGTTTCTTGTTTGGCCGTTCACTAATATTTGATCTAAGTTCCTTCAATGGGCCTCATTGTTATTTTGGTGCTTTGTGTTGTGTCCCCTGCCCCTCTAAGTCTTTGTTTGTGCTTAAGTGTAAAAAAATTCCATGGTTGGGGGGTTTGAGCCTTTGAGGTCAAAGTGCAGTTTATTTTGGAGTTTCAAAGGTTTGGTGCAATTGTGCAATTCTTGCAAATTGCTTGCCTGCCTCTGCTTTCCGCTCACATTATATTGGGGAACTCCGTACTTATCAAGCAAGTGCGCAAATGTTGCAAAGTGCATCTTGATCCTCGTGCTCTGCTATTGCTTTGGTTGTTGGACCTTCTGTAGACAGCAAAATAGTTAAATAAACAAATGATGTAATTAGTTGTCGGCACCAATCGATGGGTCGGGTAGTTTGGAGTCGGTACCAACGGTTGGCATCACAACCAACCTTGGCCATAAGTATTTAAGTCATCAATGCATTGCAGTCGGATATCAGTGATTTGAGAATAGTTATTATGCAGACATTGGAGTTACAATGAATATGTATGTTGTTGTCATGACATTGTAATGTTTCTGTGAGTCAATGATAAATACAATATTCCATTCTGAGTAATTCTGTTATGGTTGTATGACGCACTATACTACTTATTTCTGTTTACTTCATGTTTTGTAAAACACACCATATTGCGGTAAACATTTGGCGCCGTTGCCAGTTCGAAAATGGGTCGAGGGTGACAAGTCGATGACAAGTTGAGTCGTCCGATGCCATTGGGTGACAAGGCGATGACAAGTTGAGACGTCCGATGCCATCGGGTGAGTGACATCGTCGGAATAAGCTGTCGGGTGTATCTAGCATCAAGGAAATGGCAGCGTAATGGGGCAACCAATTGACACCGACGAGGAAATACAAGACAGAAAGCACGTAGAAGAAATAATACAAGAAATTCAGGAAGAACGCGAGGGAAGCGATAGAGAAGAGAATGAACCCAGAAGCTGAGAAGATGAAGTAACTCAAGAATTGGTCAAACTGTGGTTATTATCAGTCGACCAATACGTGCGAGACGAATCCATCCGCAGAGAGGTTCCAGAGGAGGTTATTTCAGAGAACTTGTGTGTCAATAGTGAAATGGATAATCTTTTGGACCACATTCCTTGACTTCTGGCAAGGAACCTGATAGCCTTCCAAGATATTCGAGAAGAGAGAGAGGGAAGTGCGACGACAACAAATTCTCAGAAGATATGAAGAACGTCTGAAACAGGAGGAGGAACGTGACGTTGATCGCTGTCGCACGCCGTACAACTGAGAAAGGGTAAGCATAATTAATGCCCATACAACTTAATAAGGACAAGAATAAATTACCAGTGGGGCAAGCAACACCAGAAGAATTAGTAAGATCATTAAGACTAAAGGAACAAGAAGAACGTAGAAAAAGATTGAAACAGATTTTTGAAAAAGAAAATGAACGACAGGAAGAGGTAGATCAAGGGGGTGATGAACATAATTTTAGAACACCAATAACAAATAGAGGAAAAGAAAATAATCTGACATAACAACTAGAGGATAGTATACGTCGGATTGTGGCATTGTCCATTTCAGACGAAAGGCCGAGGAACAGAGGACCTGAGCCCGAGACCCTTGCATAGAGGGAAAACCAAGGAGAGCCAGAGGTAACTCGAAGTGTAGAGGACGCCGAAACTGGAAGTGGGAAGGAACTGTACGTGGCCGGCAGTGTCGGGAAGACACCGGAACAACACGGTAGAACCAATCCAATCGGGTCAAAGACACAGAGAGGGTACCTCGGGAAAAAGATGGTGACCCCACCGGCGAGTGAAAGGCAGAAGTTGCCGAAGTTCATGGGGAACGGGTCAGAGGATCTTGTCCGGCACTGTAAAACATGTGAAACCATATGGGTGGCAAACGGACAAGAGGACGAAGACTACTGGGTAAAAGCGTTTCCAGCGACGCTAAGAGGTATTGCCATTGACTGGTATACAGACCTAGGGGCAGCACAGAAAACGTCATGGGACGAACTGAGAAAAGCATTCGAGAACGAATTTAAACTTTTGAGAGACGACAATGAGATTGTAGCGGAAATCTACAATACCAAACAAGGAAAGAATGAAAATGTAAGGGCATATAATAGAAGGCTCAAAGAATTACTCGAGAAACTGGAAACGCAGCTAGCCGATGGACTGAAGAAAAGATGGTTCATTGAAGGGCTAGTCTCGTCATTAAGGAAAAAGATGAAAGTGGTACCCCCATCGTCGTACGCGGAAGCGCACAATCGGGCGATGGACATAGAAAGTGAAAGCAAAACAATCCCGAAGTAAGAGAAGAACTGAAGATGATGATAGTACGGGGGGACGACAGCAGTGAAAATGAGTCGAAAACCATTCAGGCATTGAGAAGGGACATGATCCGCATGATGAAGGAACTGAAAACGGATAAAGAGACAACTAGAGAAAGTCGAGAGTTATGGTGCACAGAGTGCAATGGGGAAGGTCACATAAAGGCAAACTGCTCGAGAAAATTATTTTGTGACATCTGTCAGGTAATGGGACATTCAATCAAGGAATGTCCATTTAACTTGAAAGCAAGAAGTACCCAAGTGTTGTTCACACAGGGAGAATCATCAACTCCGTTGACCACACCGCCGAAACCTCAAAATAGTTTGAATGCATCCCCCGGAGGATACAGGAATAATAGAAGGTTTAACAATAACAGCCCTAGAAACAGACTGCAGTACGACAGCAAAGGGCGACCGATGATACAGTGCCGGCAGTGCAATGAGTGGGGACACTTTGCAAGAGAATGCCCCAACAACAATCAGAACACAATAAATGCATTGTGCAAGTGGTGTGGGCCTGGTGATCACGAAGAAAAAGACTGTCCGAAGCAGAAAGGGGTAAACCTTATCAATCTCAAGGAAAATAATGAAGAAATCCTTGCTATCACCCGAGCACAGTGGAAAAAGGCCACTTATCCAGATCCCCGTACAGAAAAAGAAAGACTCCGTGAGGCACGAAAGGAAGTGGACGTTGCCATGAAAACCGAACGGAGGAACTCAGACAAGAAGGTAACTGCAACCCTACGATCGGAATCAGATAAGAACATAGCAAGTCAAGTATTGCAGACTACCGTACCAATCAAATTGGCGGACCTGCTCCAGAGCTTACCTCAGTTAAAAGTAGCAATATCCAAGGTAATGGAAGGTAACTCGCACGAAGACGAAGCCCACACAACAGAAGATGTTATAGTGGAACCACCGCCAACGGGAGAACAAGTACTCGACCCGAGGTTGTTAGCGGTTGACACCGGGAAGAAACCGGCCGTAGTGCATATGGAAATACTTGGGAAGAATTTGACAAATACAATAGTCGACGGGGGATCTGGAGTAAATGTATTACCGGAAGAAACCTGGAAAAGCCTTGGGAAGCCTACCCTATGGCCACAAAACTTCTAGTTAGTGGGCGCCGACCAACACGGGATCAAGGCGCTGGGAGTGCTAATGCCTCAAAAAGTAAGAATCGGTACCCAACAATTTTTGTTAAATTTTGTAGTCATAACAGCACAGAATGCATCATACGATGCATTTCTCGGCTGAGGATGGCTAGTAGCCGCCAAGGCCAACCACAACTGGAAGAAAAACACTCTGTCCATAGAAAATAGACATAAGAAGTTTGTCATTGACTTGAGGACGCAAACAGTCAGTGAAGAGTTGGCCTCAGATTCTGACTCGGATGGAGGGGACTCGACAGAAAGTGGGAAAGGGCCGATGGAGCCCAATGATGAAGGGGTGCTAAAATTACAGGAATGCTCAGAAGACGAGACAAATTCATTCAGTGGGCTATTCCATTGGCAGATGGAAGACTACGAGTTTTTTCCGCCACAATGCAACATGATTTCAATAAAAGAAATCGGTGAAAGCTCGGGAATGACGAGTGAACAGAAAAACGACGATGAAGCATTGGAACGGACAAGTGATCAAGGAAAGGAAGTGGCCCACATGTTCCTAGCGGCATATGGGCAATATAAGGGAATGCAGAAGTAGACAGCACGCCGGCACATAAGTTTAAATCGGAAAAGAAGATTATGTACGAAGAGCCATTAACGAAGAGAATTAATCTCGGCGAGGAAAGCAACCCAAAGATAATTCTAGTTGGCGACGATTGGAATCCAGTACTCAAAGCCGCAACGTTCAGAATCTTTCTAGAGTACAAAGATGTGTTTGCCTGGACCTACAAGGACCTGAAGGGGATACCACCAGAACTGTGCGTCCACAGAATTCCACTCATACCAAGAGCACGCCCAGTACGGAAAAGGCCATATCGCATGAATAAGAACTACGCAGTAAAAGCGCAGGAGGAAATTGAAAAAATGCTTGAGGCAGGAATAATCTTTGAGGTAGAAACAAGTGAGTGGGTGTCACCGATTGTAATATCACTTAAGAAGGAAGGGGGACAAATCAGGATTTGCGTGGATTTTAGATGTCTGAATGCAGTAACAATCAAAGACCCCTTCCCCATCCCATTCACAGACTCCATTTTGGAAGAAGTGGCCGGTCACGAGATATATTCCTTTATGGACAGATTTTTGGGGTATAACCAGATCAGCATCGCCGAGGAAGACAAACTGAAGACAACATTTGTGATTGAAAACGAGGTATACGCATACAACTGGATGCCGTTCGGTCTGTGCAATGCACCATCCACCTTTCAAAGGATTATCCTACACATATTTGACAAAATGTTGGTGGGAAACTTCAAGGCATTCCTCGATGACTGGTCAATCTACAGCGACCAGCAGACACACCTCAAAGCCCTCACCGAATTCATGGAGCGTTCCAGGGCTGCACGGTTGGCCTTAAACCCGAAGAAGTGCCGGTTCATGGTGTCACAAAGGAAACTTCTTGGCCATATTGTATGCCAAGCAGGACTAAAAGTAGACCCGGACAAGATTCGGGTAATTGTAGAAATGGAGGCTCCAGGAGATGTCACCAGAGTAAAGTCTTTTCTCGGCCATGTCGGTTACTACCAGAGATTTATCAAAAATTTTGCTCAGGTATCACAACCATTGGACATGTTGACAAGGAAAGGAGTGCAGTTTGTCTGGTTGGAGGAACAACAGAAAGCATTTGAAGAACTAAAGACAAGGCTCATCAGTGCACCTATCCTAGCCTATCCAAACTGGGACAAGGAATTCCACGTGCACGTGGACGCATCAAACTTTGCAATTGGTGCCACTCTTGCATAGGTAGGATCTCATGGTTTGGATCATCCAGTGAACTTTGCCAGTCAGTTGCTCTCCAAAGCGGAACGGAATTACAGTACTACGGAAAGGGAGGCTTTGGGAATGGTCTACTCCATACAAAAATTCAGACATTATCTCTTGGCAACACCATTCACTTTTTATGTGGATCATCAAGCTCTAATGTATCTGGTCAACAAACCGATTATTCAAGGTAGAATCAATAGATGCTTGTTACTTCTGCAAGAATTTACTTTCACCATTATTGTACGGCTAGGAAAAAGCCATGTAATTGCCGACTAGCTCTCAAGGATCAAATCAGGAGAACCAGGAGATGGGGTCAATGAAGACTTTCCGGATGCCCACCTATTCCAAATAGCTGCCTTGCCGCCATGGTACGAGAAAATTGGTGAGTACTTGTCCACTTCAATGTTTCCGCCAGAAATGTCTACAAGTGAACGACGGAAGATTGCATTGAAGAGTAAGACATTTCAACTGATAAACGGACTGCTCTACAAAATGGGGCCCGATCAAATTCTCCGAAGGTGTGTGATGGAAGAAGAGATAAGGGGTGTATTGGGAGAAGCACATGAGGGACTGGCAGGGGGACATATGGGTCCAGACGCCACGACACGAAAAGTTCTACTAGCCGGCCTATGGTGGCCGACGTTACACACAGATGCCCGAGAGTGGGTAATTCAATGTGACACTTGTCAGAGGGTAGGGAAACCGCTAAAGAGGGATTATATGCCACTATGGCCATCACAACCTCAAGAGCTTTTCGAGAGATGGGGGTTGGATTCTGTAGGACCACTGAAGGTCAGCCAACTACACTGATGTCGGTACATAATAGTGGCTACGGAATATTTGACGAAGTGGGCGGAAGCGAAGGCACTGGAAGATAACACTGCATTAAGTACGGCAAAGTTCGTATACGAACAGATCGTGACGAGGTATGGAATTCCAATCCAACTGACGAGTGACCGTGGGGGACATTTCGTCAACCACGTCATCCGACTGATGACTACGGAGTTCAAAATCCTGCACACCCTATCAAGTCCGTACTATCCAAGGGCGAACGGGCAGGCAGAGTCAACAAACAAGGTGCTCGTTTTGGTAATCCACAAGTCATGCAGTATTGAAGGGTCGGACTGGGAAGAGAGGTTACTAGCAGTGTTATGGGCTTACTGAACCACTTATAAGGTAACGACTGGACACACTCCTTTCCAGTTGATGTATGGGCAAGAAGCAGTAGTACCAGCAGAATACCTGGTTCCGAGTCTGAGAATTGCAGTGGAAAACAGACTAGGAGATACGGAAAGTCTGGAAGAAAGACTATTCTAGTTGAATAAATTGGACGAGAAAAGAATTTTGGCTCAATGGTCAACGAAAATTATGCAGAAACGCTGGAAGTATTGGCACGACAAACACCTACGGAGAATGGAATTCCGGCTGGGGCAGTTAGTCCTCAAATATAATGGCCGTAACGAAATTATACCGGGTAAGTTCAAAGTTTGTTGGTTGGGACCGTTTAGGGTACGGGAAATACTGGACAATGGGGCTATAAGGCTGGACAACATTGACGGAACCCAAATCAGGGATACAGTGAACGGATCAAAACTGAAGAAATATAAGCAAAAAAGGGAAGAAACAATAGAAATCAATATGCTGGGATACGCAATGCTGGAAGAGACAACAGAGGGGACCAATGGAGTATGTTTCTGGAGTGCACCATATGAACCTGTAACTGGGTTTTTTGGACCAAGAACGATCCAACCGGGCATTCGAGAAGGGATAATCGAGAGCGACATTATCGAAAATGGCGATGATTATATTCAGAATGAAGAGGAACAGGCGTGGAATCGGTGGATAACCGAATGCAATAAGGTAAGAGATAAGTTCGAATTCTTATTACCAAAAGAAATAAAAACCCCGGTGAAAAGGTATGTAGCAGAGGCCATGTTCATAATTGAAAGATCACCCTATGAGAATGAGGTCCTACAACTAAGGTTGAAGAACCAGGGAACTCCATATGTCCAGATTCCAAGAAGTCGAATTTGGAAAGTCAAGTTCAGGACCAAGAGTATAAGGATGAACAGCGACGGAAGAACATTCCAGTGGACCCAGGAACCGATGGGATGGAACTTGAGGTTGATACAAGAAAAGAATACAGTGGTGGATCGAATATGGGAACTGGAAGAAGTCGATCAATGCTGCTCCAACGATTGCCTCCGACAGAAAGGGTATATTCAGTGTATATTCCGCCACATGACAGAAATTGAGGTTGTGGAAGACGAAATCGAAGAGGCCATCGGAACGACACAGTAGCGAAGAGGTAAAGAAAAAACTGAGTAACAGAAAACAGAAAAAAAAAAAAATTAAAAATTAAAGGCAGGGCGTACGACGTACGACCAGGCCGTACGACCTGGGCTGTATGGCCTGGCAAAAAAAAATATTAAAAAAAAAGACAAGACGTACGACGTACGACCTGGTCGTACGACGTACGACCACGCCATACGTAGTACGGCCGAGTCGTACGCCGTACGACCAGTAGAGCAAAAAAAAATAATAAACATAAAAAGGCCGTACTAGGCCGTACTTAGCATTTAAAGAGGGGTCGTACTAAGCCATAATTGTCATTTGGACTTGGCATTTTCATCCGTACTTGGCATTCTCTTGGCATTCCGTAGGGGGAAAAGAAAGCATCGGCTCAACATCGGCACTTTTGCACTCAAATACCCAGCATCGGAATTGTCAGAAAAATTGGATAATGGACAAGGGCAAAAAGATTGCAGCCTACAAACCAAAGATTGCATCGGAGGAAAGGAAAAAACAAAGTGCGGATGCGGGAATGAAGGCCATCGCCTGGGAAAGCCTGACAGGAAACGAGTGCAAACAATGGTGGAAGAATGCACTGGAAGACAATGTGCTGAAGATAGCATTGAACCATGCCCAAGTTGACAAAACCATAATGATGCCCTACTTTAATGCCAGGGAGTTCGAGCCGTATTTAAAAGCTATGGTGGACAATTTCTGCGAGCACTCCAGCAGGTCCATTATCGAGTATCGGGGACATTCAGTTACTGTATCATTCTGGCCGCAGGATTTTGCCAGAGTGATGGGGGTTCCAGCCGTGGGCCAGAGTCTGGTAAAACCGGGCCGGATGACCCAGCAGCACAAAGAAACCCTCATCCAGAGAGTATGCCGAAGTGACCTCTCAGACAAGGAGAAAGACACAATATGGAATTCAGGTAATCGGGGATTGAGGAAGAATTTATTGGCAAATGAAGAATGGAAATGCATCATGGATGTCATGAAGTGCAGACTGACGGGTTCCAGTAGGGCATCGGACATCGCCCTATGGATGGTCGATTATATGATCGGATTGAGTGTTGGCAAGGTCTACAATTGGGCGAGGTATTTGACAGAGAGGGTGAGGGAATTTTTATCCCAGCAGCATAAGGTATTTTATATGACTCTGCAAGTCATTGCCCTCTTTCTTGATGCTGTCCATACCCAGGTTCCAGCAGACAAATGGGGGGTTACAACCGTCAGCACAGGTAGAGCCGGGATGGCCGACAGTTTTCTACTGGAAGGGACTCGACACAGCTCACGGAGAAGAACCTTCACGACGGCCAAAAAGGAAGAGGAAGCAACAAGAAACATCCACCGAAAGTGAAGAAGAAGAAGAAGAGGAAGAGGAAGAAGAAGAGGAAGGCAGGGGACAGTCACCAGGGGTAGAAAGCGACTCATCTATGGATGAAGTACCAGCACCAAGAATGACACGGAGTGTGGTGAGGGAGGCAGCCATAAGGGATACTGAGGAAAACGCAGTAGAAAAAAGGGGGCAACCGAAAGGAGTTTTGGTACTTCCAAAACTCAAATCGGCAGCATTCACACTACCAGTACCAGCACAGAGTATCGAGATACAGGCACAGGGCACAGCCACACTGCCAGTCAGGATAAGGGTGCCAGCAAGAGTCATACCATCAGCCGCACCTTTGGTGACGACTTCACCAGTGGAACCCTCCATAGTAGGAGGAATAGCCACACCACAGGTAGAGGTACCAGCAGCATCAGCAAGAGGTCAGGACAGAATAGATAGCTGGTTGAGTGATATTGGCCTAACAGTAGACATGCCTGAGGTACCTTTGCTGAGCCCACTTCACTTAGGGACAGAAGGCCAAGAAGAAGGTAGCACACCAAGGGGGACAGAGAGCGTAGAGCAGCTCAACGTTATTGGCTAGATCACTCAGCAGGGCAGTCTACCACAACCAGTACCGGCTACACAGGAGTTAGGGGGGCCTTCCATGGGCATCATGAGCTCCCCGGTGATCACCCCAGGGACCACTTCACCAGAGGAGGAGGGATTTCTAGAGGGATTGACCCTCACACTTTCCAGACCTGACCCCTCCGACCCAATAGGTACCATTCAGAGGTACATGGAGGACTTGGAGAATATGGCAGATTATATGGGGGAGATAGCTGATATCTCCAAACAGTTGAGACTGGGACGATCACAGATAGTGGCTCAAGAGGCCAAGAGAATCAGGAACTTTGTTCAACAGGGCTGTGAGGAGGAGTTTGCTCGACAATTCACAGCGAGAGGTTGGCCAGAGATTGACACTCAGGAGATGCATGACCGATGGAGAGGGTCACGGCCAGTGGTAGGAGGAATGGACGCAGAAGTCACAGAGTCCCTATTCACCATAGAAAAGGCATACAAGCAAATATTCTATGAAATGAAGAAAAAAGAGGTGATGTGGGAGAAAAAGGAGAAGGAGAGTGAGGCAGCCCTACAAACAAAGAAGAAAGAATTGACGGAGCACATTCAAAGGTCCCACCAACAGTTAGCACAGCAGACAGAGGCCACGGAAACAGAAAAGGCCAGGGCATCAGGCTTAGAAGCCAAGTTGAGGGAGATGGAGGCTAAGATGAAAGACATGGGAGTACAGCTTGAGGCAAAGGAGGCAGAAGTAATGAAGGCTAAAGCACAAGTCATGGAAGCCGGTCACATGGTGAAGGCAGCAAGGGAGCGGGAGCTAGTAGCCTAACACCAGCTGCGGCAAAGGATCGAGGAAGCAAGGAAGCTGCAAGCACAACAACGATCAGCCACCCCAACCTCGTCAGTACACCCAGGGACATCTTCCCAACCTCCACACTCTCAGTAGGATGGTTAAGTTTTGTCATAATTTTGTCATTTTGTTGTGAATGTCGTCTGGAAGACAACCAATTTTGAGGGGGGGATAGATGTAGACAGCAAAATAGTTAAATAAACAAATGATGTAATTAGTTGTCGGCACCAACCGACGGGTCGGGTAGTTTGGAGTCGGTACCAACGGTTGGCATCACAACCAACCTTGGCCATAAGTATTTAAGTCATCAATGCATTGTAGTCGGATATCAGTGATTTGAGAATAGTTATTATGCAGACATTGGAGTTACAATGAATATGTATGTTGCTGTCATGACATTGTAATGTTTCTGTGAGTCAATGATAAATACAATATTCTATTCTGAGTAATTCTGTTATGGTTGTATGATGCACTATACTACTTATTTCTGTTTACTTCATGTTCTGTAAAACACACCATAATGCGGTAAACACCTTCTAATCCTACTTTTAATATTTGCAAATTGCTTTCAGAGCTCCAACTTTTGTGCTCCACGTTGCTCGTAGACTTTTTGTGCGCACTTGCAAATGTTGCAAATTGCAACTTGCACTTCGCTTTCCACCACTTTATCCTGCGGAACTTTGGACCCATCCCATAGTTTTGCAAAAACTACAAATTACGCTTCAACTCGTAATTCCCACTTACTATTGTGCTCACTAGACTTCTTCCTCATTTGTGCAATTACATGCCTGCCTTTGACGTCTGCCCTCATATGGAATTGGTTGGACTTGGGAAGACTTTCAAATACTTGCTGGTACGTGTGGATCCCTCCAAAGCATGGATTCAGGTGCAAGGCCATGTTTTTGCTGATGAAATGGGCATGGGTGACATGGATGTGATTGTATGGAATGCCTCCTTTGCAAGGCTACAAATTGATATTTGATGACTTGCATGAGCATGGTGATGGTTTCTCATCTGCCCCAGGGTACCAATCAATTGATCCAGTGAAGTTTTCTTATGCAGATGGTTGTATTGAAGAACATGTGTTTGACAACAAACAACCGTTGCAACTCCGCCCATGAGGCTGATTGAAATGTAGTGCTATAAATACATGTAAAAAGGATGTATTTAGGGTTGGTCTTTGAGTCAATTTCCTGCACATGTAGCCTGAATGTAATCTAGGGATTCAATCAATTAAAGTTGCAGCAGTGTAAGAGAAGGGAATTTTTTGTATGAATTGTAGGAAGGTATAGTCAAGCTGGATAGTTGCATTATTAGATGTCTCCATCGTTGGTAAGAATTTCTTAGGGGACCTTGTGCCACAAGTTCTTTGTTATCACACTTGCTGACTTGTATGCTTTAAGGATTTGTTATCTTCGTAGAGCTATAAAATGTTGTGCAGGCTTTACAACAATCTTTTTTTTAAATGCACGTGGGACTTTCTTGATTGGAGATGGATATTGACGAATGTCTGATATGTAATGTTCTTTGTTCTCATGATTTATGCACATGCACATCTCTGGTTCTATTGCAGTCTCATTCACGTATCCTTCTATCTTGCATGCTACGACTTTTTTTCCTAACTGAATAGGCATTGGTCAGGTTGATTGAGAGATCAATCTTTTCATTAAAATATGATTCTGGTTACCATTCTTAGTTTAGGAGTAGTGGTTAGGCTCTACTCACTAGTGTGATTCAGTAGTACAAATTTGTTCATATCCTAAATGAATTAAAGACTGAAATACATTAAGAGGATCATGCTAGTGTAGTCTCCAAGATGCACATGTATGTATGATATTAAGGGGATTCATGAATGGTGATGCATACTTGTTATATGTTTAATTGCATGTGCATATTTGTTGTTATCTGGTTATTTGAGGTCTTTTAGGTCTAGTTACAGTTGCCAACATGCTATGAGCTTAGTGGCAATTTATGGGAGTTTATCATGCTTTGGCTATGGTAGTTGTTAGCTTGATTCTAGGTGTTTGCATTTGTTAAATGACCTCAAGGAACACCCCCTTTGGCCTAGTAGAGCCTAAAGGAGAGATTACCCACTCTCATGAATTGACCCATTGCTACCCCTATCTGATCATAAGTCTAACCCATTACCCTATGTTGACTTTCCACAGCCTTAGGTTTTGGTGTTTATTTTTAGGATTTGTGGAGATACAACTTTGAATACTAACAAATGGCGCTGTTGTTGAGGAGAATGTTGCTGGTGTTTTAAACTTTGTTCTGATATCTCAAGCACCAGTCAAGTGTTTTGCAGCGACATCCTTTTGTTGCGTGTAGTTGGCAACCTGTCAATTTATGCCAACAAATGGCGCCATTGTTGGGGATAGTTTTAGTTCAGTCCCATCTTGGGTTGTTTGACTTTGAAGACTTTGTTGGTGGAGAAGACCTAGATATATTGCCGCACTTGGAGCTTCTTGTGCTTCATTTTTTTTTCTTAAGAGGTTGAGGTGATGCTGCTGCAATTATTCCTGATTTTTCTTTGCTGCTGTTGCTGGTGTTGGGTGTGGTTACATGGATGTTCCAGGGTAGCAAATATTAAGGTGGAAAATTATTCTTCTTGCTCTCTTTTCATGAGAATACATAATTGTATGAATGCTCTCAAGTAGATGGTGTACAAGCATGAGATTTAGAACAGCAGTATAAATTTTAAGCATGGGTGGTTATTTGGCACTTGGCTCGGAGAATTTTATAGGCCCTTTCCTTGTATTACTCTTGAGTATACCTCTGAGCCTTGTCATTGTAAAGAATGTGAAAACTTAGGGTATGCTAGTGACGAAGGTTCCTATGTTGCAGATTACTGTGAAAATTCCCCAAATATTTATCAAGCCCTTGCTGATACAAAACAAGAAATGGCTGCTGTTATGAAAGAAATAGAAGACTTAGAACGACTCCTTAAACAAATAGCCCAAGCTAGTTACTTGTAGGCCTTAGAAGTCTTGCCCGGTGTTAAAAAAGAGGATGATGAGCCCATATGTGAGTTCAACACTAGATTTGAAGATGTATTAATGTATATTCTTGAGATTACTTGCCTTGGAGTGTCAGTTTGTGTAAGTTTGGACATCAAAGCCATCGGGGATGATATTGGTCTTCCTTTGCTAGTCATGAATCCTACAACTCTCTTAAGGGCTTACACCTGGGCTGAGCATATTGAAGAGATTCAGAGGATCTCAAGGTTGTGAGTTCTACGTCTATTTGGGCTTCTAGTGGTATGCATGAGGACAAAATGTTCATGCAAATGAATTGATTGCTGTTGGTGAGTTTGAGTTCCAAATGCGCATATATGATGATCCGTACCCTTGGGTTGATAGTTGCCAACTGTTTCGTGAAGAGTGTACAACTGAAAGTAACACAAATGAAGAAGGGAGTACTCTTGATAATGCTGGTTCAACATCATGTATTTCTGATTTTGCATGTGAAATTATTGATCAGTCAGATTGCAGCAATATTGTGTATGTAGTTAGTCATAGCAGTTTTGAATATGAAACAGAGGGGTAGATGGAAGAGGAAATCTCTTCATTTGAGGTGCCCCAGGGTTTTTGTTTGGGTGCCAATGGTTTGGGTTGCAATACGAATGATTTGACTGATTTTGAGTCAACATTTTCTAACCATGGCACTGAATTTTATTCTAATCAATGTGTTAAATCTGCTGATATAGTCAATAAAGTTGAAGGTGCAAGCACTCATTGGGATTTGAGTGCTGAAAATGGTGAAGAGGGGCCACCCTATCTTGATGACATGGGTTGTTTGCATGCTCCAGCTGTTCTTTCCAAGTGTATGTCTAATTTGGAATTGCCTGCAAATCAGCATTGTGATCAGGTATACACTGTTGGTTCAGGTGAGCCACAAATGTGCCGTTCCCATGCTGATGTAGTTGAGGAAGTTGGCAATCAGCATGGTGTTGGGGTTACGTATCAGAACACATCCTGCGTTCCATCCCATGATGATCCTGTAGTTGACTTTTATGCCTCCAAGTTCCATTCTTTTGATCAAGATGATGATTATCAACATGATGACGATGTTCCTTATGATCCATTTGAGTTGCATAACATGTCAATTCTAGTTGGACAGGGTGTGCATGATCAGTCATTTTTCAGCAATGATGGTTTCATGTGTGCATGATCGGTTTGTTGCTTCAGTTGGGCAAGCTATACGTTTTCAAGGTAAAGAAGTGCAGCTCAACTAAAAACATTGTTTTTGATGGAGGCAAATGGTGACTTCACTTCATCTATGGCCTTGAACCATAGATTTTCCTTTGTAGGGTTTGATCTGCATTATTTGTCTCTTGGTGTTTGCAGCCATACATAAAAGTTCAATTCTTGTTTTGTGCCTACATGTCATTGGCTGCAAGTTGTATCTATGTCTAAATGTTTTTGATTTAGGCAGTAGGTATTTGTTTTCCTTTTGTCATTGTTGTGTTGTGTCTTGAATATATCTCCTTATGTGTGTCTTTTGTTGTCCGTGTGGCCCTCCCCTATTTACTTCTTGACCAAGTCTACACCCCAAAGATATGTGGCACACATCCCCAATCAGAGCTAATGTTAGCACCCAGCAAAAAATGCATTTCTCTTGCCTTCATTGTTGCTCCTGTTTCCTGTGGCCTTTCATTGATATCTGATCTGAGAGTTCCTTCAATGGGCCCCATTGTTATTTTGTGTTGTGCCCCCTGCCCCTTTAAGTCTTTGTTTTGTGATTAAGTGTCAAAAATTTCCATGGTTGGGGGGTTTGAGGTCAAAGTACAGTTTATTTCGGAGTTGTGGAGGTTTGGTGTAATTATGCAATTCTTGCAAATTGCTTGCTTGCCTCCGCCTTCCACTCACATTATACTAGGGAACTTTGGACCTATCAAGTAGGCATGCATAACCTCGCTTGCAATATTTGCAAATTGTTTTTAGAGCTCCAACTTCTGTGCCCTGTTACAGAAACTACATGAGAGTTTATTGAATATGATCGAATGATTACAATGAGAGAGCGAAGCTTATCTTATAGAGAGGAGAAACATGCTAAAGAAGGACTGACAGCTTGCATAAAGCAAAAGCTTTAGTTAACAAAGTAGTGCGGAAAGGAAAGAACTAAATATGGAATAAAACCTATCTAATAGGAGAAAAGCAGGGAAACTAACAAGTGACCATTAAAATAGAAATAGCTAATTTATCATAATACCCCCCCTTAATGGTCACTGTACTAACTAAAACAGAATTGCCCCCTCTGAATGGAGACAACAGAAACAGATATAGGCTAATCCACGAGCAATCGACAAAATAGACAGAGGAGATTGGCCTAGAAGGCATAGAAAGCAGACTCTTTCTGCTCAGTATGCTCTGCGACGTTTGCGGATGGAGTTGAAGCTTCAGACTTGGACTGCTCAGCAGCCAAGCGTTTCTGGCAATCCTTTTTCATATGCCCAAACTTGTGACAGTAATTGCACTAGATGTTGTATTTCTTGGATGGGTCCTGTGACTGACCCTGACTGAACTGCTGCGAGGGCTGATTAGGACCCTGATACTGCTGGAAGGACTTGGCAGTAAATCCCTGTTCTAAGGAGGAAGAAGCACTGCTACCAAACTGTTGTTTCCATCGATCCTGCTGCAAGAGTTTGTTGCACAGATCGGGGAATGTCAGACTAACATTAGATGAAGTAATGTTAAGAGTTTCAATAAAGTGTTCATAAGATGATGGTAGACTTTTCAGAGTGATCACTACCATATCTTCTTCTTCCATCTTCCGACCAATCGCCGTTAACTGATCACGGATGTCCTTGATTTTTGTGAGATGCTCCTGCAGAGACATTTGATCATCCATCATCATTGAGAAGAGCATGTTCTTGAGAAAGAATGCTCGGCTTTTGTCAGAGGTTTCATGAAGGTTCTTCAGTGATTCCCAAATTTCTTTTGCTATTTTCCCAGACGGAACTTGAGGCAGCTGTTCATCGGTGATTGATAGCTTGATAAGCATTACCGCTTCACGATTTTGCTCATCGAATCTATCCTGATCCTTACCCGCCACTTGAGGACGTGTAGTTGTACCCAAAACAATCTGGTCCAAACACTGATACTCAAAAATAGTCATCAGCCGTTGCTTCCAGGTGTTGTAATTTTTGCTGTTGAATCTCTGACTGCCCCAACAGAATGTTGGTCAAAGGTGCCATGCTTCACGTTTTCCAAGACATGAAAAGACGAATTATAAGCAGTGGGCACAGAAACTGAAGCAGATAGACGGCACAAACAGCAAACAGAAAATTCTTACACAGATACAGATTCCGAAGACACGGAATAAGCTGACTCAAAAAGTCGTGAACACAGACTTTGAGGTACAAATCTCAAGATAAATCCAAAACATGGATTTTACAACACAGATCTCGAGAGTATGGATATCAAAGGCTCAGAACATTTGAGCACAGATTGCAAAATAAAACAAACTTGGCATGTCTGCTGATGCAAATGTGAACTGTTTCAACACAACACAGAAACCGCTACTATCTTCATACCCACTGGGCGTAGAGAGGGACCCACAAAAAAGATTCCGCCAAAGCTGCTGGCGTCCAAACAGATTTTAGCAACACCGAAGGTAAACTTACAAAAGGCGCCGAGAAAGAGTCTCCAAATCACAACCACAGATTCAAAAAATCTGATCAAATAAACCCGAACCACGAGCCAAAAATAGAAATAATGGTAGAACAGATCACTTAAAATAACCCACTGTTAAGCATACAGACAGTTGAGCAAATAAAACTCCCAGACTATAGTCAAATGGGCTGACGAAGAGAAAGAGAGAGATCAAAAGTAAGAATCTCAATCTCTTAAATGCAAAAACTAACCGCCACAGAGGCCGTTGATATCACGAACCCCAAAAAGGCAGAGGTATTCACAGAGTTTGTAAACAGAGTCGCAGAAGATTCAAGATCCAGCAAAATACCAACGGCGACCAAGAAAAAGAAGCCCGCAACCACGATTTGAAAGACGTCGCTTGCAGAGCCTTGTAGAAACCACCGTAAAAGATTCGCGATTTAAAACGTCACCCAAAAATACCACAGCTACAGTCGCGAATCCTCAAAAAATCGTGGATTAAGGAACGACTTCAACAATCCATAGCAGATCCACAAATCGCGTAGAACTTCCGACGGTGAGCACAAGGAGACACTCCAGGAGCTGCAATTATGGAAGAATGTTGAACGGCATGCTGATGCTAAGAAAAACAACGCCAGGCACCAGAAAGCGCGAGTCATACAGAGGAGGCGATTAGAAAAAGAAACCTCCGTTTCAGAAATCGCCCATAAAAGCAACAGTCAATCGCGATTTTAGAAGAAAAGACACAAGAACCATGCGACCTACAAACAGAAGGCCTCCGTAACAAATAATCGACGACTCCAAAAAGAGTCGGATACACAGAAGTCCGCCAAAACACTAGATGTCTCCAAAACGCGAAAATAAGAAATACGATTTCAAAGACTCCACAGTAGAAAGCCGATGCAGGAATCACATGTTATGAATCACGAACCAGACTCAAAGGCCCGCGACTCAACATTGGCTCTTTTAAAATTTCATATTAACGAACCCAGAAGGGAAAAAATTCCCGATCGACCATGCTCTGATACCATGTTATAGAAACTACATGAGAGTTTATTGAATATGATCGAATGATTACAATTAGAGAGCGAAGCTTATCTTATAGAGAGGAGAAACATGCTAAAGAAGGACTGATAGCTTGCATAAAGCAAAAGCTTCAGTTAACAAAGCAGTGCAGAAAGGAAAGAACTAAATATGGAATAAAACCTATCTAATAGGAGAAAAGCAGGGAAACCAACAAGTGACCATTAAAATAGAAATAGCTAATTTATCATAATATGCCCTGCGTTGCTCATTGAGTTTTTGTGCTTACCTGCAAATGTTGCAAATTGCAACTTGCCCTTTGCCTTCCATCACTTTATCCCATGGAGCTTTAGACCTTTCCTGCAGTTTTGGAAAAATTACAAATTATGCTGACTCCTGATACCTGCTTTCTATTGTGCTCACTAGACTACTTCCTCCTTTGTGCATTTACATGCCTGCCTTCAACTTCCTCCCACTACACATTGTGGATCCTTGAAGCTTTCATGTAATCTTGCAAAGATTGCAAATTTGCTTGCCTACTTCTCATCTCCACTACTTTGCCATTCACTTGCTTTGGGGACTTTTGGTCCCTTTTCACAATTGTGAATTGTGCCTGGACTTTCGATTTCCATCATGCTCCCCTGTTATGGACTTTTGCAGTCCCCATTCAATTGGCATTTCCTACCTCAGAGTTTTGTTGTTAAAATGTAGGTCCACATATCTCCCTCTACACAACCGGACAAGCATTTAATGCCCTCATATGGAAGTAGTTGGACTTGGGAAGACTTTCGAATGCCTACTCGTATGTTTGGACCCCTCCAAAGCATGAATTTAGGTGCAAGGCCATGTTTTTGCTAATAAAATAGGCATGGGTGATCTGGACGTGATTGTATGGAATGCTCCCTTTACAAGGCTGCAAATTGATACTTGATGACCTGTGTGAGCATGGTGATGGTTTCTCCTCTGCCCCAGGGTACCGATCAACTAATCCAATGAAAGTTTCTTATGCAGATGGTTGTACTGAGGAGTGACATGTGTTGACTGCAATCGCTTCTTGCAACTCTGCCATGAGGCTGATTGAAATGTGGTGCTATATATATGTAAAAAGGATGTAATCAGGATTGGTCTTTGAGTCGATTTTCGACACTTGTAGCTTGAATGTAATCTAGGGATAAAATCAATGAAAGTTGCAACATTGTAAGGGAAGGGTATTTTCTTGTAATGTTCTGTTTTCTAGCTTGATCTTTTACAGTTGACCGTTGGCCTATTTCGGAGACCTGTAGGCTACTCGGGGGTTGAAATTGGGGTTTCATGTTTTGGTGGTTGCTTTTGTTCGTGGATTGTGGTTTGGTTGGCGGTTTCTTTCCGGGTTTGTTCTTCTTGTCCCTGTTGGTTACGGCTATTTTTAGTAAGTTCAGGATTGGCTCCAGAACGGGATTTTGAGAGTGGGGGTGGATTCGTCTTGTCAAGACCTTTCCAACGAGCTATAGATCATTGAATTCCGACATCATCTTGGCCTCCGTTTTAAAGTCCGTAAATTAAACATTATTATTTAATATTAATGTTGTTTTAAAAGAGGGGACTTTAAGGGTGAGGTTGAAAAAGAATTGAAGAGGATTATATTATTTTTCCTCTCATGTTTTATCCCATATGCAAGAGGATTTTAGAGACTCCCAGTTGGAAAAGTATAAAAGGAGGAAGAGTGTTCTCATTTGGGGATCCGAAATCTTGATAATGTTATGCTGCCGGATTGGCCTTGGGATTGCTTCGAGGAATGTATGCCTCCTAGCTTGGCATTGCTTCTCGCTTGAAAGATAGCGACTAGTGGTGAAATAGTCTAGTTTGTGAGTTTACATTGGGATTTGTGCATTGTAATCAACTTTTGGCTTTAGTTCAGTTTTGCATATTAGAGTTTTTTCCGGTATTGCATTTTTAGCTACAACAGATTTGTGTTTTATTCATAAGTCAAAAAACAACAAAAATATTGTTCTGGGTATTCTCTTATTCTCATTGTCTGGTCAAGGCGTCACTTTCCTCCAGTTTGCAGATTTTTTTGAGAAAGCTGTGATTTTTTAAAGGCAGATCGCCCTTTCTTGAAGGCCGTACCATCTGCTGATGCATTGGAATCTGCGCATAAATAATACATGGCATTTTGATCTGTTTTCAGTGTTCTATCCTAAGCGTCATCATTCTTAGGGAATATTGCATTTTGTTTCAAGTCAGTCGGATGAGTTATGAGGGAGATATGAGCATATGAGTAAATTCATAGGTTGCTGATTTTAATTTAAAGGCGAATGGGCTTCATTTTGTAAACTGGCAGTAGTACTGGCAGTAATTCTCAATCTTGTTCAATTCTGATTTGTAATGCTCAACTCTACTTCCAGTATTTGCTTTTGTATTTTCTTTACCTCCGCCCTATGGTAGCTACTTTCCCACTTCGGGATAGAAAGCACATTCTGGGTGTTGAGTACTTTCAGCATTACAGTTATTTCTTTCAAGCATTGTAATTTGTAATACTCCGCCATATGGTCGCCTCAATCCATACTGGATTGGGTAGCACATACTTGGTGTCGAGTTCTCTTTCAGTACTTAGTGTGGAAGACCCTTTGACCATATGCTCGCCATCATCGGCGCCATTCTTGGTTAGAGTTATTGCATAAGCATTTTGATTAAGATCCTCTGACCAATGCTCACACCTTGCCCACATCGGGATCCTGGTGTACATTCTGGTTAGAGTTGCTTCAACAACGTTTTGGTTTAGCTGCTAACCTTAACGGGTGCATTGGTTTGTAATTTGTAATTTGAAAAAACGAAAAAATTTGGCTCGGAATATTTCATTTCTATATGAACTGTAGAAAGGTATAGGCAAGCTGGGTAGTTTCATGATTAGATGTCTCCATGGCTGGTAAGAATTTCTTAGGGGATCTTGTGCCACAAGTTCTCTCTTATCGCATTTGTTGATTTGTATGCATTAAGGATTAGTTAGCTTGGCAGAGCTGTAAAATGTTGTGAAGGCTTTACAATAATCTTTTTCTTAATGCATGTGGGACTTTCTTGATTGGAAATGGATATTGAAGAATGTCTGATATATAATATTCCTTGTTCTCATGATTTGTGCACATGCATATCTCTGGTTCTATTGCAGTCCCATACATGTATCCTTCTATCTTGCATGCTACAACTCTGTTTCCCAACTGAATATGCACCAGTCAGGTTGACTAAGAGATCAATCTATTCATTAAAATATAATTCTAGTTACCATTCTTAGTTTAGGACTAGTGATTAGGCTCTACTCACTAGTGTGATTATGTATTACAAATTTGTTCATATCCTAAGTGAATTTAAGACTGAAATACATTAAGAGGATCTACTGACCAAGATGCATGTGTATGTGATATTAAGGGGATTTATGAATGATGATGCATACTTGTTATCTGCTTATTTCTATTTGAGGTCTTTTAGGTGTAGTCATAGCTGTCAGCATGCTATGATCTTAGTGACAATTTATAGGAGTTTATCATGCTTTGGGAATGGTAGTTGTTAGCCTGATTCTAAGTGTTTGCATTTGTTAAGTGACCTCAGGGAACACCCCCCTTGGCCTAGCATAGCCCAAAGAAGGAGAGATTACCTACTCTCATGAATTGGCCCATTGTTGCCACTATCTGATCATAAGTCTAACCTATTACCTTATGTTGACCTTCCCCGGCCTTAGGTTTTGCTATTTGTTTTTAGGATTTGTGGAGATACTGGTTTGAGTGCTAACAGGTGGTGTGTTCTAAAAGATAATTTCGGAGCATTAGTAAATAGTTTCATAGCTGAATTAAAGGCATTGAAAGACAGAGGAATGATAAGGTTGTAGATTTTATTATGCTTGCGACTGTCTGCATTGAAAGGATCAAAATTACCTTGGAATTCTTGCCAGAGGCAATTCAAACAATGCCCAATGAACTTGAAGCAATTAAATCTCGGATCAATTGACAATTACGCCTAAACATGCCTCAATTTAATGTTGATTTTGAAGCGTGCAGGATTGGAAAAGGCAAGGCCTCATAAAGGGTTGTGGTGTTTTGGGAAAGTCTCTTGTTACATGTGATGTTTCTTTATTAGGCTGTTATTTTTTTTAGTTATTGCTCCTGTGCAGTTGGATCTGACGTCACTGCCTCTGAACTCTATATATTTGTATAATTTTATTTTGTGTTGGTTGGAAAACTTACAATCTGAAGCTGGAAGTTCTGTTTTGCTGATTCATTTGTTTTACTTCCTATTGAATGTTTTATTGTTTTGTTTATTGTGATAATACTTGCATGCTTAGGTTCTTTACCGATTCATGCTCTGAAAAGAGAGTGTTCTGTTTAAATCAGAATTTTGTGATTTTATCATTGAATTTGCCCCAAGTGTGTGCACATTTGTGGCCACTTGTTCTTGTAGAATATCTTTAAGCAAGAATTTCCCTTTGAATCTCGCACATGTATTACTTCACGCTAAGAAATTGGCAATGGTGTAACATATTGTTCTTCGTGAAGCATTGAGTCTATATGTGTTACTCGGTACTCAACAAATTAGAATATTCAATGTTTCTTTTCTCCCTTCCCTCCTTACTCTCGATATTTCTTGGTTTTGTTTCATTAGAGTGGTTATTTAAGATAAGATAAGAGCATAGTTGGAAAACTCAGACTCGGCGAAAACTTGCCAGGCCCAAAAAACTCAATTCGACAAAAACTCGGCAACTTAAAAAATTGCTTAAATCTCATTAGAAACACATGTTTTTTGCAAAATTCAATGACAAGATGTATACAATGAGTCCATAAATGAGTGCAAAAGTGTTTTCTATTAAATTTGATTGATTTGAATGCAAATTGAGTACAAAATCGCATCCTCATGCAGAATCCTGATGGCTGATAGCTTGATACAATAAATAGCTGACAAAATGAAAATAGTAAAACTAAAAGTAAATACAACATTTTACGTCTTCCTCTTACCTAATCTACTGAAAACTAGGGGAGAACTTCTAGTCCTTGGAGTCCGCTGTGGCTCCTCGCTTGGCATGGAAGGTAGTGGCTCGACCTCTATCCTGGTAGTAGATGGCAATGACTCTTCCTCAGCCTCATCAATGTCATCCAATCCTAGATCTCCTCCTGCACCCACCTCCTCCAATGCCTGCCTCTCAAAATCAAAAATCTCATCTTCAGTAAACAATGGAGGCTGCTCATCTCGCCTTGTCCAATCACTGTAAGGATCTATCTCATCCAAGTCAATGGGATCATCTAATTTGTCCTCTACCCTTTTTGTGCGTAGCTGAAGGTCGTATTGCACAGACAAGGTCATTGAGGCGTTTTTGAGCTAATTTGTTCCTTTTCTTCATGTGGATGGCCTCAAACAAGCTCCAATTGCGCTCACAGTTGGATGCACTACAAGGTTCGCAATTGCGCTCACAGCTGGATACCTACCTCATCATACCATTGGATACAAGTTGTAATGTCCCGTTCTAGGTTTGTAGCAGTATTTTTCTGAATCTTACAATTTTACAAATAAACCCTAGGACTGAAATCTGATTAAATTCTGCACTTTTCAAATTTATCTTCTTCAAGCATGAAACATAGAATAACATGTGCAAATTGATTGCAAAGAAAACATAGATAGGCAGCCTCTTCCACTATTGAATTACATCATGATTTACAAATTTCAATGAAACAATGGATGATAACAAAATTCAGATCTGCTGCTAGGAAATCAGATTGCAATATCACTTCAAATTACATCATTATCATGGCGAGATGATAGCCAAGGTTCAAACACATACTGCTGTTACAAAACAGAGATGAAAGTGTGCCACAACATACCAAGATTTGATGTCAAATACAATGCAATGAGAGTAACTAGACTGCTGTAGCTATTCGGTCTTCTTGTATGGTGAATATGCAGATTGAATGTCCTCCAAATGATGATCGCTGTCCTCTAGATCTGCCACTGATCACTGCTACAGGCAGATCGCCTTCCAAACAATGCTGACGCTGCCTTAGAAATGCAGATCGCCCCTTAGAATGATGGTGAATGTCACCAATACCAGCGGATTCATGGAATGATGGAACACTAATGGCAGCGGCTGGAATTTATGACTTTTATATCAAATCTGCAAGGATATGAATCAGTGCTCAAGCAATATCCTCCTCTTGAAATCGACGCTCAAGGAATGTGTGGTTCAATGTCTGTTGTGACCTAATCACACATTGCCCCATTGCAAATGGGGACCCCCTTTTTTTGCAATTTTGAGCTTGTAGAAGTCCGTAGGAAGTGTCATGCAATCATGTCTCCTCCACAAGTTGGACAATGACTCTTTCTCCCAGGTAGCTTGAGATAGATTAAGTGGGTGCGAATGAGGTCCTGAGATCAATCCTGACACATGTTTGAGGTCCTGAAATCGACTAAGTTTGATATCCTAAAAACCTGAAGAAATGGCTAAGTCTGAAATCTGGTGGATCCTTAAAAATCTAGAATCTGCATGTTAAATCCCATGGATCTGAGACCTATCTCAAACATCTTGGAAGTATATTTCAAAATATTTAAAGTATATGCATATACTTAAATATATTTTGAAATATACTTGAATTTCAGAGACTGAAAAGTTGTTTAAGTGCGAAATTCCAAGCACACCTACCAAACCCGCCCAGTCTGGGCGGGAATAACATCCGGGCTTGGATTATGTCTTGTCCATGAGAGTATCTCCATGCACCTACTCCAAACCTGCCCAAGGAGAAAATCAAGAAAAGTTTGCCAATTGAAGAGTGAAGAAAGGATGATGAACAAGTCTAGTTTCAAGCAAATGTGGAAGAAGAAAACACCTCTTGAACAAAATCCAAACCTCACCCCCAAACCCACCCAACCTGGGCGGCCTCACAAGGTAGTCATGGACAATGTCATCTTCACCAGGAGAATCTTTCCACACAGAGCCTCCAAATCCGCCCAGGGAAAGTTAGGACATTTTCACGAGGTTTTGCCAATTGAAGAGAGTTAGGAAGTGATGATGGAGTCTAAAACTAAGTTTAACTTGCAAGGTTGAAGACAGAGAACACATTTTGATGAAAATTCCATGCATCCCCTCTAAAGCCGCCCTTCCTGGGTGGCCTCAAGAGGGGGTCTTGGATTTTTCCATGTTCCTCATGCATCTCTTTCCATATTAAACTCACAAACTTGCTTAGGAGAGATGACATGAAATTTGCAAGTGTAGAGACGGAAGGTGATGAATAACACTAAGTTTTGAACAAAGACATGGATAACTTGCAAGTTTGGAACACACATGAAAGATTTTAAGTGAAAGTCCAAGCCTCACTTCCAAACCTGCCCTACCTGGGCGGCCTAGACATGAGGTCTTGGATTCCTTGATCTTTACATGAACTACTCCACATTCAACCCTCCAAACCATTCAAGAGAAAGATCTTAGGAAACTTACAAGGAAAAGATGAAGATGATGATGATGATAAAGGCAAATTGCAACCATGGAAGATAAGGAGCTTGCTCAAAGACAAAGATAAGCATGTTTTAGTCAAAATCCACACCATACTCTCAAACCCGCCCTACTTGGGCGGCCTAGGGAGGTGAGCATGGAATCAAGTGTTTGAGCACTCATGCCACTCATCATTTGCCTACCAACTCCACCCATCTGCTTCCACACATGCAAGTCTAATAAGGAGGTGAAAATCATTGAAAATCACAAGTATTGGAGTCAAATCCACACATCACCTTCAAGGCTGCTCATCATAGGCGGTCTCCACCATTGCACATGGAGAATACCTCAAATGCCATTCAGATCACTTCTTGACTTCACTCAAATGAAGGTAATTTACATAAAGAACATGAAGAGAACACTAAGTCATGCTTAGGAGGAAGGAAAAGATCATGAAAATGAAGCAAGAATTGCCTAAGTATAAAAATCCTCACACCCTCTTCCAGCCCGCCCAGCCTAGGCGGCCTAGACCATGACCCTTGGATTTTCATCACACATTCCTCACAGGCCCTTCAAACCCGCCTGGCTAGGTCAGCCTAGGCACTGAGACAAGGAATTTCACACATATCAATCCATACTACCCCTCTAAACCTGCCTAGGAACTTAGGTATGGATTTCACGCAAAAGGGTATGTTTTGAAATGTCATTTTTTAATCTCACATGCATAAGATGAATGTAATTTGTTATTGAAAATCCTTTATATCAAGTCTTAATTTGAGGTGTTTTTTCTTGTAGGTGATGGAGGATCCAAGGAGGTGAATGGCGAGAGCTCATACATGAGAAGTTTGGAAGGTGGAGGAAAGTTGCTCAAATTTGTCATCATCACCACATGGAGGAGCTCCTACATCAAGTTCATCTTACTTTGAAGACTTCGTATGTTTGGATGAGGAAGACATCAATGCCATGCATGAGAGGGAGTCATCTTCTAGTGATTCATTCCACGCCCCAAAAGGACAATCATCATGTAATCTACTCCAAGGACTCGTGCACAACATATCTTCTACTTAATGCAATTGTCTAGAGGCATAATCCTGCACAAGCACAAGGATGTCACAAGATGAGAGATGAACATGATCATCAAAGTGATCCATGAGTTACATCAAGACAACAAGAAGACAATATTCTAAGTGAACATGAGGTGAACCAGACTAGTTCGTTTAAAGATGCTGAGGTGGCACGTACACATCATCAGGCCAATCACATTCTGCCATGTCATTCATTTAAGTCTAGGTCGTCTATAAAAAACAAGTGGATAACGAGGGCCCACCATAAAGATGCTCCAAAGATGCTTATCACATTGGCAAACGTGCCTTCATTGCCTCTTTCATGTTCTAAAAATAGCAAATTTTGTAACAAACTGCCTTGTCTCAATCTCGACTGTTGATTGCTAAATCAATCTTGGCCTTTCATGTAATTTTTGGAGTCTATAAAAGGCTCATTCTTCTCATTTGTAAGATATACATTAGATTAGAAAGTGTTGTGACCAAATCACACATCACCCCATTAGGAATAGGGACCCCCCTTTTTTTGAGCTCTGTGCTTTCAATGAGTTTTCAATGAGATTTTAACGATGACCTGACTCATTTTCCTCTGCCGATGCGGTAATAATTTCCTCGCCTATGATCTTTGGTTCATGATTAGAGGTAGATGAGCTTGCAATAATGAAGAATTATGATAAAATCCCATCTAGATAATGAGTTTTGAAGTTAATCCTGAAGAATGTTTGAGACCCTGAAAAGACTAAGCCTGGAGCCTGAAATCCTGAAAATCCTGAAAAAATGGCTAAGTCTGAAATCTGGCGAATCCTCCAAATTCTATATTTTGCATCTTAAATCCGGTGGATTCGGGACCTATCTCAAATATCTCTCAACTTATACTTAAATATATTTTTCAATATACCTTTACTCGCGCGATCCTGAAAAATCCCTGACGATTCCAGAGGATTCAAAACCTTGATCTAGTGCGACTGGGCACTTAAGTGGCGCAAAATCTTGGCGCAAAATCACGAAGGAAAAGGCACTTGAGCCAGAGGATTTCAATCCTCCATCCAATGCGCCAATACTTGGGGATTTTCACCCTTCAACTAATGCGAAAGTGACAAACTTAAACATTCAAACCACTTCACCAAACGCTAGAAGTCAGAGGATTCTAATTGCCTATCTAATACGCTAGAAGTCAGAGGATTCCAATCCATGAAGTAATGCGCCTATCCTATGTCAACTATCCAAGGCCAAGTTTAGAAGATCTTCAGTGTTTGATCTAATGCGACCTCATGAAGGATAACTCCAGAGGATTCCAATGCTTGATCTAATGCGCCCAAGTGGTTTCAAGATGAAGTTTCAAGGATCCTCATCCAAAGCGCAATCTAGAGGATTTCAATCCTCCATCCAATGCGCCAACATCATGAGGCTTCCAACAAGGTCATCTAGTGCGCCAACTTCCTGAATACCTCTATGTTTTCAAGGTAGAGTGAGATACGTTTTTAGAGGATTCAACAAGCTCATCTAATGCGCAACATGAGGTAATGATCAAGGTTTGTATCTAGAGGATTTGCCAAGCTCATCCAATGCGCCAAACACCATGCATGATCTATTTCAAGGTAAAGGCTATCTAAATTCATCAAAGTTTGAGGACTTCAACCTAGTGAAGTGATGCGCCACCTCCCAAATCCCTTATTAAAGCGCTCAACAAGAAGAAATCCAAAGTGGTATCTAGTGCGCCATACATGAAGACAATAAAATTTCATTTTTCTTGAAGATCTCTAGCTACCCATCTAATGCGCCACACCAAAGGGGAGAGTGAAGTTTGATTTTAAAGAATCCAAATTACCTATCCAATGCGCCATGCATAAGAAGAATCCAAATAGCTCAAGTGATGCGCCAAGGTCTAGAGGATTTCAATCCTCCATCTAATGCGCCATTCCCTTAAGCGAGTAAAACTAAGTGTCATCTAAACCAATGTTGAGAGGAGTCTTAAAACTTGATCTAGTGCGCCTCAAGGGTTATAAAGAAAGATCATGATATTTCAAAGAAGAAGACTTCGAAAACTTCAACCAATGCGAAATGCAAGACAAGAGGATTTCAATTCTTGATCCCATGCGCTTGAAGGAGAAGATAATTGCAATCTACAAGGAGATCATCAAGACCCCATCCAGTGCGCCAATCCAAGGGAGTTAGAAACATTTAATGATTTTTGCCTTGGAAAACGTGAAAATTGCATTTATTAAATAAAGATCAATCTGAATTAAATGTTTTGCACTACAATAAAGGAAGTCGGCCTAGGGAAGAGGTAAAGTTTTAAAAGCAAATTATGTATATATACCTCATCTCTTTTTCATTTTTTATCATTTTCAAAGAGCAGATTTATCTTCAAGGAGCAGCAACAAGAAGTTTTTTTTTTTAGAAGTATAAATTTGATTTTATCAAATTTAAGCAAGTGGTGGATCAAATTGCAAGGTATCCAATTCAAAACAGCCTATCAAGTAAGTCTGATCTGAATATTTCTGATCTGATTTTCTTCTTTTTCCTTCATTAGATGCATTAAAATTGTTCAAATATTGGTAAAATTTAAGAAGGATAAATGGATTTTCATAAATTCCTTGAGTTTAGTAGCAATATTTCATAATTTAATCCACTAAAGTTGCTGAAGTAAAGTCTAGATTGTGTTTGCAATCACTTATTCGCGTCAAGTCTGCAGGATTATGGCAATGACTTCCAAGGAGCGACAAGCAAAGATCCGGATGGATGCCAAGGGGAAGATTCCCGAATCAAAGCTCGTCTCAAGGTGGACAAATGTAGGAGACACGAATATGGGGAGCAGCAACTTGGAAGATATCAAGTCAGTTCTTGAAGAACCCAATGGAGGAAGTCTCGCTCGAGCCATCATGAGGAGTGGAGCCATTGAAGCCGCTTGTTTTCCACCAGCTTTGCCGTGTCCGGAGATGATCATCGAATGCGTCAAGAAATATGATGTAGATACAAGGCAAATTATAGCCAAAGATGGAACGATATTAGCTTATTTGCAAAAGGAGGCAGTTGAAGAAACTTTCAACATTCCAACTAAGGAAAGGATGATTAGTATCTCAATACAACAAGGTCAACAGGAATATGATGTCGACTCCAAGACAAAGTTACAAGAGATAAGGAGAGAATGGATGGCCAATCCAGCCATGAAGTTCAATATGAATAATCCTCCACAGTTCCACAAGTCAGATTTTCATCCTGAAATTGGATATTTGATTATGTTTCTAAATAGAATGACAGGAATGCCTCAATCTGCTCCCTTTCAGCCTTGGATGTACTCTTTCATCAAGTCAATTCTCAAAGGGAAAATGATTGATTGGGCTGGACTTATCAGTCAGAGTATACATGAGCAGTTCATCAATTTTGCTAAGACCAAGACTTGTCATATGAGTTCCTATGTAGTGTACCTTCTCGCAAGAAATGAAGTCTACTCAGGTTTGACCAAAAAAGGAGAAGTCGGCATTGGGCCTAATAAATACCTATCACATCAATGTTATCTTCAGTTGCACCTAAAGAGTATCAATCATTATACAAGGTTCAATGATGCATTTGCTATGATTATAATGAAGAAACTGAGGGGAGAATTTCATAAAAGATTGTCTAATGCAGCGAGAGAATTCATTTCAGCATATGGACACTGGTATACTCAGCATGAAAGGTACACTTACCTAAGGATCCAAGGGTTTACATCATATCCATACAGATTGCCAAGGTATCCAACCAACAGGATGGTGATGCTAGAGGTTACAAGGCAACTCCTAGAACTCATCAGATTGCAAAAGTTGAAGAAGAAAGGAGGAATCCAATTTCCACTTCTTCTTGGACAAAATCTGGAGTGTCCATCCTTATCAGCAGCTGAATATTCTGAAATAGAGCTACAGGCATATCATTTGCAAACTCATGGCACCAAGAGGCTTAACTTTGATCCTTTCCAAGTTTGCTGGAAATACAACAGAGAATTCAAACATGTCAAGCAGTTGGAAGACCACTGGGCCAGTGCCCAAGATGAAGATGATCTCCGAACACTTCAAAGTTCGAGACTTACCTGGGATTTAGTCAGAGCTTCCAAAGTTTTCAGGATTCCAGACCAGTTCACCGAAGATGATACTTTGTTGATAGATGAATTTGATAAGATAAAGGATTTGCCTTATACAGTTGATTGGTCAAAGAGAGATGTGTCCGAAGAAGAATTGATAAAGCCGGTCTTAGCCATGACACAAGTATGTATCAATCAACTATTGCAAGAGATGAGTGATGAAAGTCAAGTTCTCGCTTACAATAAGATGAATGAAGGAGAACCAGGACAGCATAGTACACACAGCCAACCACAACACAATGGGAATGACCAAAGTAATAATTCAGCTAGAAAGAGGAAAAGACCTAGTCAAGATCAAGGAGAATCAAGCCGAAGACCTCAAAAGAAGAGTAATCCATCTACTTCATCTAATCCACAAGAAGGTGCTTCAATTGTTCAAAATCCAATACAAGAGATAGAAGTTATAGAAGAAGTTGCCTTGATTCCGTCAGAGGAGATTCAATCAAGCCCCACTGTCATAATGGAGGAGAATGATGATCTTGGTCAAGATGAAGTAGGTCAAGCAGAATCTGATGAGGAAGTAGCCCGTGTTCAACACAGTCAAGCTCGAGGACAGCGAGATCTTTCCGCTTTCCCACCTTGGTTGAGACAAAGGATTGAAGAAAGTACAATTGTAGAGACTTATCAGCCTGCTCCAGTTGAGGAATTGCTTGTAAATGTACAGAAGGGTAATCAAAAGAAGAAAGCAACAATCCTTTCTAAAATCACTCAAGATTCCGCTGGAAATCGAGAGGTACATATAGCTGTTCCTAGAATTGACAAGGAGTTAGAAAATATGGCACCTGAGGATTACAATATGACTACTATTGGCATGGGTCCAATCACAAGGGAACAGGTAGAGGAGGAACTACAAGATTCAGTGAACAATGTGAGAAGCATGTTGAAACAAGAAAGAGAAGCAAGGTTAAAGGTTGAACAAGATTTTAATACATTGAAGCATTACATCCAACAAGTCATGCAGCCCATTCAACAGAAGGAAGCTACTTCAATTCCTCCGTCTATTCTTCCACAGGAAACAGTATCCCAAGTTGAAAACATGAGAACTTCATCTCAGATGATGAAAGGATGGATAGAAAAGACAGAAGAAAAGGCCTATACTTACCTTGAAGAAATTGTGCAAGTGTATGACAGAGTCATTAAGCTTAAAGATCGAGTTCAAGCTTTATTAAGAGATTGTGCTGAGTTCAAACCGATCAAAGAGCAATATATGCCACAGCTCAAGAGTTTAATGGAAGCTCCATTAGAAAGTCTAATTCATGATAAAGTGATTGATAGAGATACTCCACATGACTTCGTCACTTGGTATTTCTCCTTTCACAACAAGGGGCAATTGGTTGACAAAATTGAAGTAGATATGTCCAGGATAAGAAGTGTTCTTCTAAGAACAGAAAATCATATATACACTGCTTTGGCAACAATTTGTAATCCTTATGGAAATGTTACTGTTGAAAACATGAAGCAACAAGTTAAGGCATTCTACTTTCAATATGATGGACTTGATGAAGGTCAACTGGATAGTATATTCACACTTGCATATCGTCTTGGGGAAAATAAGTCTTGGATAAACGACTGGGAGAAGACACTTGGCGTCTATGAGTCAGATGTGGCAGTGGCAGAAGGATCCATTAATGCGGCGACAAGTGTACCAATGGAGGAGATTGTTCAAATTGTGTCTAGATTCATTGTATCTCATAGTACTACTACATAAAAGGCACATGATGTGGCTTCCTTATCTTCTTGGAAAGCGTGCCTTTGTTCTCTCCTTCATAGCTTCTTTCATTTAATATAGATAGCCTCCTGTATTTAATAAAGTTGACTTCCTTCATTTAATAAAGGATAGTTTGTTACAACTACTTGTGATGTGGCTTGATCTGGTCCGCTGATTTGGCCGATCGATCTTGACCCTTCTTTCCTTTGAGGTCTATAAAAGAGCTCTCATTGCTCTCATTTGAAGAGGTTGGAAATTCTGAAATTGTTGTAAGAGCTCTCTGAGATAATAAAGGATTCATTGTTTTGGTGATTCTATTTATGTTTCTGAGTGTTTGCATGGTTTCAATTTTCAAACAAACATTAAGTTACAAGTTTTCTTTACAGTATAAGTTAGTTAATGAAAGGTTGCTTTATTGCTTTGTAGTGAAGTCTTTAAGTTCATACCATTTGTAGTCTACGGCTTGTGGATTGCAGTGCATGGTTAGTCTGAACAATTGAACGTCAATTTGATCTTTATGCTTGTTGAATTTTTCATGAGCATAATTGATTTAAACATTTTGTATACCTTTGAAGATTGCACCTCTCTTGTGTAGTTGTTTTATCTTGGCGAAACAAGATTTGGTTCGATTTCACTCTGAGTAGTAAACGTCCTTCCATTTAGGATTAGATTAGTGTTTCTAAACCCTACATCTTTTGCCTTTTTTTTTTTTACCATTAAGTTAGGATTAGAACGAAAGTACGTTCATTGCTAAATCATACGCATTAATTGCAGTACTTAGATTCTCTAGTATTTACTTCCATAGTCCTTGAAACAACAAGTTACTTGAACAATTGTGTAAGTCCCTTTGTTGATTAACAGCAAAATCATACTTAAATCGCTGAGCTGTCTCTTACCGAAAACATTATTAGAAGGAACCTTGGAGTTATCTCGTTTGATCACTTAGTTCAGCATCCGAGAGGCTTTGCTCAAGAGAGAGTCAGATACTCAGTATTTCACTCTATTGTTGACTTGTTGAAAAACAACCATCAACATATTTGGCGCTAGAGGGAGGGCAGTTAACAAGTTGTTTCAGATTAGGGAAGAACATCCTGGAGCGAATTGGTTCGTTTTCGCCAGAGAGGCACCAAAGAATTCTAAGGTCTGCACCAGGAGCATCCAAGGAGTTTTCCGAGTTGGGGTTCCCTTCGAAGTCGAAGAAAGGAAAGAAAGGGACTTCATCCGGCCAAGGATCTCCAAGTGGGGGTGATATTTCAAATTTATTTCAAACCCCACCTCCGAAGAATCAAAATCAGGGAGTTGTTCAACCGAGCAACGTCCAAGTAACCACCATAGGCACTCCACTTCAGCAAGGAGCTACTCAAGCAGGTCCAGGACAACCCAACATTCCAATGGCAGCACCAGTACAAGCTTGGCCTCTGGGAAATGTCTCACCCCTTGGGACTTTTACAGACTACCACGATATGCCCAAAAATCCCGAACACTTTTGTTCGAAATTTCATGTCAACGATCCAAGCAGGACAGCTGAAGAGCACATTAAGATCTTTGAAGGTACTCTGGTCAATCGAAGGATCGAAGATCAGGATGTGGCATGTCGACTATTTCCATACTCTCTTGAAGGAGATGCTACTTTTTGGTATGTCAATCTACCAGCTGGGTCTATTACTACCTGGGAACAGATGAAAATTGCTTTCCTGGAGAAGTTCAAGATTCCCATTACTCCTGCAGAACTCTATAAGCAATTCATCGAAGTCAGAAGACAGGAACATGAGCCTATTGCCTCTTTCAATCATAGGTTCCATAAAGCGTATTCCAGACTACAAGCTCCATATGATATCACTCAAGAAATGGCGAAGGAGATTTATTATGTTGCATTGGATCGCCTTACTTCTATGTTCTTGAAAAGAGCAACAGCCCCGCCTACCACTTTGACAGGAGCATATGCTGAAGCCGTTAAGGTGAACACAGATTTGGGTATGAACACTCACGTGCCACTTAATCACATAGGGCATGTGGCAATGCCAAACCAAATTCAGGGGATCAATCACGCATTAGCTCAACATACACCTGTAATGAATCCAGTTCCTGTTCCCACTCCTGCTAATCAATTAGTCTTGCATCCAGGAGTGCCGATTTCACAAGTTGCACCTGAAAAACCAGTATATTTGCAAGGATCATCATCTTCTGCAAAGGCCCAGGAGGAAAAGGATGAAATGAAAGAGCTGATTGATCAGGTGAAGAAACTGTCTACTGAAGTTACACATTTACGAAATCAGAATAACTATCTGCAGAAGAATTTCCAAGGCAATCAGGGTGGATACCAGGGAAACCAGGGCGGTAATCAAGGGTATAACCCAGGATATAATCAGGGATATAATCAAGGCTTTAGAGGAAATAATCAAGGCTTCCAACGGCAGAATAGAACCTGGAACACTGCACCGAACAATGGAACGGTCCCTTCACCACTTGACAATCCACCAGCTTCTGACCCAAAACCAGCAGAGAAAGTCTTCTTAGCAGAAGCTGCATTGTCCACTTGGTGCAGGTTGCACAACACCAATCAGCATTCAGAACTTCAGTGTCCCGAATTTAAGATAGCTGCCGACATCTTTCAGCAAGAGATGCACGGTACACAGGTACCAGAGAATCCTCCGGTCACCGGATATGAAATTGTGCCCACGCAGAGGTATGATCAAGCTTTGATGATTGAAGATTTTACTTTTCCACCTCCGATGGAATACGATATGACAGAATATAATGGAAGATTCCCACCAGCCTCTGCAAATGGACCGGTTGATTATACATATTATCCTCCGCCGTTCGAGGGTGATTTCCAAACTCAAGAAGCAGATGAAGTTCAAGCCTTTCAGCAATCTACTGGCAATGCACCACAAAGAGTTTACCAACGGAATTACCGGCCACAAGATCCTATTACTACATCAACTCCTCCTAATAACTTGCACACTCCGCCAAATCCAAATGCAAGTAACAATCCAAGCTATCCAAGGGATGCACCCGAATACAGACAGCGGAATCCAGCTCAGAACATTGTCCCAGCACAAGAGGTTCAGCAACAGAATGTTTCTTCAAGGATCGATCCACCCAGAAAGGAAGTTCCTAAGGATGATTTAAAAAGGTTGAGTCAATGTGTTGTCGAAGAACTCAAGAAGATCAAAATCAACTTACCACTGACATAATTAATTCGAGTACCTAAAATAAAGGAAGCTTTTTTAAGAGGTGTCGATGATACCATCACAAAGGGTGGAAATCAAAGTGTGCAAGTCACCACAGGATCATCAGGTCCATCTACTTCAAATGCACCAAGAGCATATGTGGGTCAAAATGCGAATCCAACTCAAATGAGGCCACCTCACCCACAAGGCCAGACAAATGCTATTTTCATTGCACAGGATTCATCCAATCTAACAGATAGCAAGTCAGTTACAATAAAGGAAGAGCCTGCAGAGGATAATAATGCACCAAAGATTCAAAGTTCACAAGTCAATTCAGATCTAGCAAATGACCGATATATTGCCCCTAAGAAGAAATCAGTAGTCTTTTACCAAGGAAGGGATGAACAGCCTCCATTTTTGATATCAGTTAGAATGTTTGGCAAACTGTTACATAATTGTCTAATGGATTCAGGAGCCTCAAGCAATGTGATGCCGTTGGGTATTTGTAAGAAGCTTGGTCTCGTCCCAAAGCAGACAAATAAGAAAGTTACTCAGTTGGATAAGACCGAAGTTCCAGTTATTGGAGAGCTACACAATATTCACATGCAGTTGGCAGCTGACCCTAGGATTCAGCATTACATTGATATTTCAGTAGTAGACATACCTGAAGGGTACGGGATGCTGCTTAGCAGAGATTGGTTGAAGAAGCTCAATGGATACGTCTCCACCGACTTCTCGCACATGTGGCTATCATGGAAAGGATTGCCGAATCAAATCAGGATAGATAGCACTCCGCGTCTGAAATTGATGATTACTGAATATGGTGAAGACAATGAGATCCTTTTTGTACAGACAGACTTAGGTGTTTACAAGCCTAAGGTGGAAGAGATTTTAATGTTTCATAATTCAACAGAGGTCCTCATAGAAAGCGACGGCATATCATCAGATGAAGAAGGGGAAGGCATGTTTGAAAATTTCCGAAATTTTGTGATGAAACATGTGAAGCAAGGCGTAGAATTGGGAAGTCATGCATCTGTTCACGATCTATTGCTACCTAATTGGTGCAGGATACACAATGCTTTCCACTCCGAGTTCTCCTGCTCTATGTGCGTAGTAGCCTTGGAACAAGTTAGGAAGAGGATTCCAGAGGCCATGGGCTTGGAAATTCCAAGTATGATGAAACTAAAAGAACCTGTTCGGGATACGGCCATTACAGATGAAGCAAGCACTTCGACATCAGCAATAGAACATACCCAAATCGAACCTACAAAAGCAAATCAAGATGTTGATGTGTCAAATCCAGGAGATAATCAAGTATGGACTTTAAGATTTGATGGATCAAAATCCAAGCAAGGATCTGGAGCTGGCTTCGAATTGATCAGTCCGCTGGGAGAAGCTTATCTGTCAGCCTTAAGATTACAGTTTCCATGCACAAATAATGTTACTGAATATGAAGCTCTCGTGCACGGATTGCTCTTGGCCATAAAGAAGAAAGTTAAAATTTTGCATGTGTTTGGCGATTCAGAAATAGTTGTCAGACAGGTCAGGAAACAATATGTGTTCCATGACAAGAGGCTAAAGAAATACAGAAACCGAGTATGGGATTTGATTGAAGACTTCGATGCGTTTAACATCAAGTCTATTTACAGGTCAACAAATCAAGTAGCTAATGCACTAGCACAGGCCTCAAGTTCTCTTGAGCCATTAGCTATGGAGGGATTAAAGAAGTTCACAGTGGAACTGACATCAGTACCATCAGTACCAGATAATATTACAAACTTTCAAGTGTTTGATGATGACAAACATATACTAGATTTCTTGACCAATTCAGGTATCTTCACCACCCAGGTCATTGACGAAAGTGAAGTTGAAGCTGAGTTTGATCCAGATGGGATCATGAATCTGAAGGACAATACCATCCCAAAGGGCATGATTGAATTAGAGAGACTCTTTGATTCAGATAAGTTGGGCATTCCTCCCCACCACAGTGAAGATGGAAATAAATGTGAAGCAGTCAATCTGGGAACCGACGAAGATGTAAAAAATGTTTTCATAGGGAAAGTTTGCACACCAGAAGAAAGAGAAAACATTCTCAATAGCATGAGAGAATTTCATGATGTTATCGCTTGGGGATATGATGATTTGAAAACATATGATACATCCATCATCACGCATACTATCCCTCTCAAGCCAGGAAGCAGACCCTTCCGACAGAGGCAGAGGCCGGTTAATCCTTTACTAGAGCCACTTATTTATCAAGAAGTAAAGAAGCTACTACAGGCAAAGATCATATTTCCAATCAGGCACTCCACGTGGGTCGCCAATTTGGTTCCAGTTAGAAAAAAGAATGGAGAAATAAGGTTGTGTGTTGATTTCAGGAATCTGAACAAAGCATCAGAGAAAGATAATTATCCTTTGCCTTCACTGGATGAAGTGCTTCAAATTGTAAATGGTTCACAGATGATGTCTTTTCTGGATGGATATTCAGGGTATAACCAGGTCATGGTTGAAGAAGAGGATCGATTGAAGACTGCTTTCACTACCAAATGGGGTACATACGCATACAGAAGGATGCCTTTTGGCTTAATCAATGCCAGAGCCACTTTCCAGCGAGCTATGGATATTGCTTTCAGAGATATTATTGGAAAATGCATTATCATTTATATGGATGATCTTACTGTGTTCTCAAAAGTCAGAGCAGATCATGTAGAGCATTTAAGGAGAGTTTTTGAATCTTGCAGAACATATGGAATTTCCTTAAATCCAAAGAAGTGCATCTTCGGGGTGACAGAAGGAAAGCTCCTGGGCCACGTAATATCAGAACACGGTATCTCTATTGATCCAGATCGGATAGAGGCTATTAAAAGAGTTAGCATGCCTGCCAGTAAAAAGGAATTAAAGTCTTTCTTCGGCAAGATCAACTTCGTTAGGAAGTTTATTACTGGATTTGCAGAAATTATTAAGCCATTGAATGACATGTTAAAGAAGGATGCGAAAGTTGAATGGACTCCTCAAGCCAAGAGAGCATTTGAAGAAATCAAGCAAGCAATTGCTAGGGCTCCTGTCCTCATCAGTCCAGACTATTTGAAGCCATTTTACTTATATTCTTTTGCATCTGATCACACCTGTGCAGGAATTTTGACCCAGAGAATAGATGATAAAGATGAACACCCTATTGCATTTATGAGTGCCCCTTTTAAGGATGCTGAGCTGAGATATCCCGCAGTGGAGAAACAGGCCTACGCTCTAGTAAAGGCTATCAAGAAATTCCGACACTATATCTTACGGAGTAAAGTGTATGCTATAGTTCCAGATGCCGCAGTTAAGACACTACTAATGCAAAATGAACTAGGCGAACGAAGAGGCAAGTGGGTCGCCACTATTCAAGAATACGACATCGAAATTCAACCAATGAAGTTGGTTAGAGGACAAGCACTGACCCAGA
Source organism: Cunninghamia lanceolata (assembly GCA_027924645.1). Taxonomy (NCBI): domain Eukaryota; kingdom Viridiplantae; phylum Streptophyta; class Pinopsida; order Cupressales; family Cupressaceae; genus Cunninghamia; species Cunninghamia lanceolata. The sequence continues at coordinate 2,649,726 of BSBN01001102.1, forward strand.
CTATAGTAGTCGAAGGACCTGGATTAGTTCAGCAAGCTTATGTACTTGAAGCAGTATCACCAGATGAGTGGTACGATGACATTGTCTACTACCTGCTATCTCAAAGATGTCCGGATCATATGAGCCCAACGCAGAGGAGAGCATTGAGATACAGAAGCAAACGCTTCATGTTGCAAGGATCAGTTTTATTCAGACAGAATCATGAAGGTATCTACCTAAGGTGTGTTGGTAGAAGCGAAGCCAAAAGTATTATGGAACAATTTCATGATAAGTTCGGAACTTGCCACGGCGGTGAGCTGGCAACGGCAGATCAGATATTAAGGGCAGGCTATTATTGGCCAAAACTGTTTCAAGATGCTCATCAGCACATCAAAACTTGCCATATTTGTCAGATAGCAGCTTCAAGAGAACGAAACCCAGCCATGCCTTTGCAGCCAGTTGTTGAATTCAGACCTTTTGCTAAGTGGGGATTAGATTTTGTTGGCATGATAAACCCACCATCTTCTGCACAGCATAAATATATCCTGACTGCGACAGACTACTGCATTAGATGGACAGAAGCCCATGCTTTGAAGTTCTGTACTTCCGAAGTAGTGATCAAGTTTCTAGAGGAGAACATAATTACCAGATTTGGTTGTCCTAGTGCCCTTGTATGCGACAATGGCCCTGCATTTTCATCACTCAGATTTTCTAATTGGGCCTTTGAATATGGAATAACTCTGAAATTTTCATCAAATTATTATCCACAGGGAAACGGCCTGGCTGAATCCACAAACAAGAACCTTTTGAACGCAATCAAGAAACTACTGGATAAGAATCCAAGAGACTGGCATACACAGCTGAAGTTCGCTCTTCGGGCAGACAGAACTCGAGTCAAGTCCTCTCTGGGTACTTCTCCATATCACCTGGTTTATGGGCAGGATCCCATCTTCCCAATACAATTGAGGATTCCAACCTTGCAGTTCATGCAAGAATATTTAGACGAAGATGAGCAAGTACAAATAAGATTATCACAGCTCCTGCATCTGGAAGAGAAGCGAGACATTGCCTTAAATAAGTTTATGAAGCATCAAGGAGTGGTCAAGCGTTGGTTTGATCGTCAGGCGAGAGTGAAAGCCTTCAGAATTTCTGATCTGGTTTTATATTGGGACAAGGCACATGAACGGCGAGGTGATCACGACAAGTTTGATTACCTCTGGAAGGGCCCATATCAGATTGCTGAGATCCTAGGAGAGAACGCTTTCAAATTGAAGACTTTGACCGGAGAAGATATTCCACTGCCTGTCAATGGGCAGTTCCTGAAGCACTATTTCCAGCCTTGAATTCTTCGGAAGACTGGTTTGTACATAGTTAGATAGGGTTTTCTTTCAGTTATTTTGTTTTTCTTAGATTAGATTTGTTTGTCTTGATGTCTTTTGACTCAAGAATTTCTTGCTTTTCATAGTTTAGTTGTTTAGTTGTTTTGTTTTTGCTTTTAGAATAGTTGTTTTTGAGGGGTTTTAATTCTTGACAAGGTGATGTGTATCTAAAAGACATTTGGTATACTTTCACTAGAATATGTTAGCTCATTTCCTAAACATTTATTCATGAAGCTCTTAGGATTGATAGATTATTGTTTTCAATTGTTGACAAAGCAAACTCTGAGCTTGACTGGGACATTAATCATATATTGTGTCTTGACACCATTATCTTCTGAACATAATATTTTAAAATGTCAAATCCAATTTTACGAATTCTTATTTGTTCTTTTGAGAAACTTAAGTCATGATTGATGGATTTCCCGTGGATTCCATCGCTAGTATTAGATAGCGTGACTGCTTGTTCTTAGGAAACGAATCAGTTGTTCGGTATTGACTAAAGTATTTTGAGGTTTCTTACACATCTTAATGATCCCGAAGTCCCTAGGAAAGCCTTTGTAAGCCTGGATCAAGTGAAAATCCTAAGATAATTCATGATTTCCATTCCGCTCCATAATAAAGTATTTTGCACACTTCCATATCCATCATTCCATTTACCACATCTCATACTACAATAAAATCTTCCATCCATTTCATTTCACTACAATAAAACCTCCATCTACGTTGCATTTTTCTTCATCCAATAATGGATTCGAGTCTGATGTCTGAATCATTTATATGATCCTGTGTTCGTCATACTCCAGAAGGATAAAAGTTGAGTTCCTTGTGAAACACTTGGAGTATTTTCATGTCAATATCTTTTCAAATAACCTCAGCCATTGTATGCAGGTCAGAGTCAAGATGTTGGTATTCCTACTCCATTCCATCTGAAATCTACTACATATATCCATTTCGCCTTCAAAATCTCATTACTATCCACACCTTTATCCCTTTCACCCATCCCCTAATCATGATTGATGAATGTGAGTGTCGTCTGAATAAGAAGCTTGCAATTCCTTCCACCCATTCCCCCACATTTCGTAAAATAAATATTTGGATGTTTTTACCTTTCACGCAAAGAGATTCCTGAAAATCCAAAGATCTCTATGCCTCATGATACAAATACCAGAAATCCTAAATCAGGCATGTTCAAAAGATATTTCATGCTGTATTTTCAAGTCAGGAAATCCTTGAGAAATAAAGTTCTAAGTACTTGTAGCCGAATCCAAAGAGGCTACCGCATCCAATCTATCCATCCATTCCATTTCCATTCCATTCCATCCCCAAATTATTTCATCCCACGAACCAAAACCACAAAGGACATTATAAGTTCTTGAAGGTCATGAAGTTGTCATTCTTAATTTCCCACTCACCATTTCCCGTTCCCTATATACATTCCCCTTTTCACTTGCGAGCTTCGAAGTTTAGGTTGATACAAACAGACGTTGATCGTGATTTCAGTCCATCTTATTTTACTTATCCACCGTCCGTGTTTATTTCCGGCTGTTCAGCATATCCCATCATTCTTTGGTTTATGGTTGAATACGCTTTCATACATTCGTTTTATATCCTATTTTATAGTTCGCCATCATCCAATTCCGTTCCCTTCACTCATCATGTTATTCTTTCCTGCCAACATTTGTAAGTATCACAACTTGACATGATTTTATGTGTGGATCACCACGTCACACGCAGAATCAGACTCTGGAATTCTTATCATTCGTTACCTCGGTGAAAACCTGGCAAACAGGCGCCGTGTGTGATGGTCATCATTCAAAAAAAAAAAAAACAAAAAAAAAGAAAAAAGAAAAGAAAAAGAAAAAAATGAAAAATAGTAAAGAGAAAAATTTCGTTCACTGGTGAAAACCCGGCAAACGGGCGCCATGGATAAGTATCTTGGCGAAAACCTGGCAAACAGGCGTCATGATAGAAACACATTGTTTCATTGCATTTTCATTATCATTCCATCACCACTCCATTTGATATCATTTACTTGTCATTGCATATTATCATTCGCCTATTTCATCTGTGTATATATTCATCCATCCGCTTTCATGAATTTACCTAGCTTGAGACAGGTTAACTTAGTCGATCCTGGTTTCTAAGGGATGGGAATGAACCTAAGTGCTTGCACTTCAAACCTCAGATATGGATAGTCGCGCTGGCAATTGGTTTTGATTCTTTGATTGAGTAGTCGTGTTCATTTGAGCTAGTGTGTGGGTGTACATGGAAATGTTGAAACTTGACATTTGTTTATCTTCGGAACATTTAAGAAGTTGTTTTAATTGAAATCAATCTTTAATCACACATCAGGAGATGTAGTGTCTTGATCCAATTTATGATTCCTTTCCCTTTTAAGCTCGTTTTTGCATAAGTTTACAATTGAGGATGATGATTTAATATTCTTTGAGTGGGCTTTGCATCTTTGTTTTAGAAATGTTCAGGAACATTCCTCTAGTGGAGTCGCCAGATGTTGTGACCAAATCACACATCACCCCATTAGGAATAGGGACCCCCCTTTTTTTGAGCTCTGTGCTTTCAATGAGTTTTCAATGAGATTTTAACGATGACCTGACTCATTTTCCTCTGCCGATGCGGTAATAATTTCCTCGCCTATGATCTTTGGTTCATGATTAGAGGTAGATGAGCTTGCAATAATGAAGAATTATGATAAAATCCCATCTAGATAATCAGTTTTGAAGTTAATCTTGAAGAATGTTTGAGACCCTGAAAAGACTAAGCCTGGAGCCTGAAATCCTGAAAAAATGGCTAAGTCTGAAATCTGGCGAATCCTCCAAATTCTATATTTTGCATCTTAAATCCGGTGGATTCGGGACCTATCTCAAATATCTCTCAACTTATACTTAAATATATTTTTCAATATACCTTTACTCGCGCGATCCTGAAAAATCCCTGACGATTCCAGAGGATTCAAAACCTTGATCTAGTGCGACTGGGCACTTAAGTGGCGCAAAATCTTGGCGCAAAATCACGAAGGAAAAGGCACTTGAGCCAGAGGATTTCAATCCTCCATCCAATGCGCCAATACTTGGGGATTTTCACCCTTCAACTAATGCGAAAGTGACAAACTTAAACATTCAAACCACTTCACCAAACGCTAGAAGTCAGAGGATTCTAATTGCCTATCTAATACGCTAGAAGTCAGAGGATTCCAATCCATGAAGTAATGCGCCTATCCTATGTCAACTATCCAAGGCCAAGTTTAGAAGATCTTCAGTGTTTGATCTAATGCGACCTCATGAAGGATAACTCCAGAGGATTCCAATGCTTGATCTAATGCGCCCAAGTGGTTTCAAGATGAAGTTTCAAGGATCCTCATCCAAAGCGCAATCTAGAGGATTTCAATCCTCCATCCAATGCGCCAACATCATGAGGCTTCCAACAAGGTCATCTAGTGCGCCAACTTCCTGAATACCTCTATGTTTTCAAGGTAGAGTGAGATACGTTTTTAGAGGATTCAACAAGCTCATCTAATGCGCAACATGAGGTAATGGTTTGTATCTAGAGGATTTGCCAAGCTCATCCAATGCGCCAAACACCATGCATGATCTATTTCAAGGTAAAGGCTATCTAAATTCATCAAAGTTTGAGGACTTCAACCTAGTGAAGTGATGCGCCACCTCCCAAATCCCTTATTAAAGCGCTCAACAAGAAGAAATCCAAAGTGGTATCTAGTGCGCCATACATGAAGACAATAAAATTTCATTTTTCTTGAAGATCTCTAGCTACCCATCTAATGCGCCACACCAAAGGGGAGAGTGAAGTTTGATTTTAAAGAATCCAAATTACCTATCCAATGCGCCATGCATAAGAAGAATCCAAATAGCTCAAGTGATGCGCCAAGGTCTAGAGGATTTCAATCCTCCATCTAATGCGCCATTCCCTTAAGCGAGTAAAACTAAGTGTCATCTAAACCAATGTTGAGAGGAGTCTTCAAACTTGATCTAGTGCACCTCAAGGGTTATAAAGAAAGATCATGATATTTCAAAGAAGAAGACTTCGAAAACTTCAACCAATGCGAAATGCAAGACAAGAGGATTTCAATTCTTGATCCCATGCGCTTGAAGGAGAAGATAATTGCAATCTACAAGGAGATCATCAAGACCCCATCCAGTGCGCCAATCCAAGGGAGTTAGAAACATTTAATGATTTTTGCCTTGGAAAACGTGAAAATTGCATTTATTAAATAAAGATCAATCTGAATTAAATGTTTTGCACTACAATAAAGGAAGTCGGCCTAGGGAAGAGGTAAAGTTTTAAAAGCAAATTATGTATATATACCTCATCTCTTTTTCATTTTTTTATCATTTTCAAAGAGCAGATTTATCTTCAAGGAGCAGCAACAAGAAGTTTTTTTTTTTAGAAGTATAAATTTGATTTTATCAAATTTAAGCAAGTGGTGGATCAAATTGCAAGGTATCCAATTCAAAACAGCCTATCAAGTAAGTCTGATCTGAATATTTCTGATCTGATTTTCTTCTTTTTCCTTCATTAGATGCATTAAAATTGTTCAAATATTGGTAAAATTTAAGAAGGATAAATGGATTTTCATAAATTCCTTGAGTTTAGTAGCAATATTTCATAATTTAATCCACTAAAGTTGCTGAAGTAAAGTCTAGATTGTGTTTGCAATCACTTACTCGCGTCAAGTCTGCAGGATTATGGCAATGACTTCCAAGGAGCGACAAGCAAAGATCCGGATGGATGCCAAGGGGAAGATTCCCGAATCAAAGCTCGTCTCAAGGTGGACAAATGTAGGAGACACGAATATGGGGAGCAACAACTTGGAAGATATCAAGTCAGTTCTTGAAGAACCCAATGGAGGAAGTCTCGCTCGAGCCATCATGAGGAGTGGAGCCATTGAAGCCGCTTGTTTTCCGCCAGCTTTGCCGTGTCCGGAGATGATCATCGAATGCGTCAAGAAATATGATGTAGATACAAGGCAAATTATAGCCAAAGATGGAACGATATTAGCTTATTTGCAAAAGGAGGCAGTTGAAGAAACTTTCAACATTCCAACTAAGGAAAGGATGATTAGTATCTCAATACAACAAGGTCAACAGGAATATGATGTCGACTCCAAGACAAAGTTACAAGAGATAAGGAGAGAATGGATGGCCAATCCAGCCATGAAGTTCAATATGAATAATCCTCCACAGTTCCACAAGTCAGATTTTCATCCTGAAATTGGATATTTGATTATGTTTCTAAATAGAATGACAGGAATGCCTCAATCTGCTCCCTTTCAGCCTTGGATGTACTCTTTCATCAAGTCAATTCTCAAAGGGAAAATGATTGATTGGGCTGGACTTATCAGTCAGAGTATACATGAGCAGTTCATCAATTTTGCTAAGACCAAGACTTGTCATATGAGTTCCTATGTAGTGTACCTTCTCGCAAGAAATGAAGTCTACTCAGGTTTGACCAAAAAAGGAGAAGTCGGCATTGGGCCTAATAAATACCTATCACATCAATGTTATCTTCAGTTGCACCTAAAGAGTATCAATCATTATACAAGGTTCAATGATGCATTTGCTATGATTATAATGAAGAAACTGAGGGGAGAATTTCATAAAAGATTGTCTAATGCAGCGAGAGAATTCATTTCAGCATATGGACACTGGTATACTCAGCATGAAAGGTACACTTACCTAAGGATCCAAGGGTTTACATCATATCCATACAGATTGCCAAGGTATCCAACCAACAGGATGGTGATGCTAGAGGTTACAAGGCAACTCCTAGAACTCATCAGATTGCAAAAGTTGAAGAAGAAAGGAGGAATCCAATTTCCACTTCTTCTTGGACAAAATCTGGAGTGTCCATCCTTATCAGCAGCTGAATATTCTGAAATAGAGCTACAGGCATATCATTTGCAAACTCATGGCACCAAGAGGCTTAACTTTGATCCTTTCCAAGTTTGCTGGAAATACAACAGAGAATTCAAACATGTCAAGCAGTTGGAAGACCACTGGGCCAGTGCCCAAGATGAAGATGATCTCCGAACACTTCAAAGTTCGAGACTTACCTGGGATTTAGTCAGAGCTTCCAAAGTTTTCAGGATTCCAGACCAGTTCACCGAAGATGATACTTTGTTGATAGATGAATTTGATAAGATAAAGGATTTGCCTTATACAGTTGATTGGTCAAAGAGAGATGTGTCCGAAGAAGAATTGATAAAGCCGGTCTTAGCCATGACACAAGTATGTATCAATCAACTATTGCAAGAGATGAGTGATGAAAGTCAAGTTCTCGCTTACAATAAGATGAATGAAGGAGAACCAGGACAGCATAGTACACACAGCCAACCACAACACAATGGGAATGACCAAAGTAATAATTCAGCTAGAAAGAGGAAAAGACCTAGTCAAGATCAAGGAGAATCAAGCCGAAGACCTCAAAAGAAGAGTAATCCATCTACTTCATCTAATCCACAAGAAGGTGCTTCAATTGTTCAAAATCCAATACAAGAGATAGAAGTTATAGAAGAAGTTGCCTTGATTCCGTCAGAGGAGATTCAATCAAGCCCCACTGTCATAATGGAGGAGAATGATGATCTTGGTCAAGATGAAGTAGGTCAAGCAGAATCTGATGAGGAAGTAGCCCGTGTTCAACACAGTCAAGCTCGAGGACAGCGAGATCTTTCCGCTTTCCCACCTTGGTTGAGACAAAGGATTGAAGAAAGTACAATTGTAGAGACTTATCAGCCTGCTCCAGTTGAGGAATTGCTTGTAAATGTACAGAAGGGTAATCAAAAGAAGAAAGCAACAATCCTTTCTAAAATCACTCAAGATTCCGCTGGAAATCGAGAGGTACATATAGCTGTTCCTAGAATTGACAAGGAGTTAGAAAATATGGCACCTGAGGATTACAATATGACTACTATTGGCATGGGTCCAATCACAAGGGAACAGGTAGAGGAGGAACTACAAGATTCAGTGAACAATGTGAGAAGCATGTTGAAACAAGAAAGAGAAGCAAGGTTAAAGGTTGAACAAGATTTTAATACATTGAAGCATTACATCCAACAAGTCATGCAGCCCATTCAACAGAAGGAAGCTACTTCAATTCCTCCGTCTATTCTTCCACAGGAAACAGTATCCCAAGTTGAAAACATGAGAACTTCATCTCAGATGATGAAAGGATGGATAGAAAAGACAGAAGAAAAGGCCTATACTTACCTTGAAGAAATTGTGCAAGTGTATGACAGAGTCATTAAGCTTAAAGATCGAGTTCAAGCTTTATTAAGAGATTGTGCTGAGTTCAAACCGATCAAAGAGCAATATATGCCACAGCTCAAGAGTTTAATGGAAGCTCCATTAGAAAGTCTAATTCATGATAAAGTGATTGATAGAGATACTCCACATGACTTCGTCACTTGGTATTTCTCCTTTCACAACAAGGGGCAATTGGTTGACAAAATTGAAGTAGATATGTCCAGGATAAGAAGTGTTCTTCTAAGAACAGAAAATCATATATACACTGCTTTGGCAACAATTTGTAATCCTTATGGAAATGTTACTGTTGAAAACATGAAGCAACAAGTTAAGGCATTCTACTTTCAATATGATGGACTTGATGAAGGTCAACTGGATAGTATATTCACACTTGCATATCGTCTTGGGGAAAATAAGTCTTGGATAAACGACTGGGAGAAGACACTTGGCGTCTATGAGTCAGATGTGGCAGTGGCAGAAGGATCCATTAATGCGGCGACAAGTGTACCAATGGAGGAGATTGTTCAAATTGTGTCTAGATTCATTGTATCTCATAGTACTACTACATAAAAGGCACATGATGTGGCTTCCTTATCTTCTTGGAAAGCGTGCCTTTGTTCTCTCCTTCATAGCTTCTTTCATTTAATATAGATAGCCTCCTGTATTTAATAAAGTTGACTTCCTTCATTTAATAAAGGATAGTTTGTTACAACTACTTGTGATGTGGCTTGATCTGGTCCGCTGATTTGGCCGATCGATCTTGACCCTTCTTTCCTTTGAGGTCTATAAAAGAGCTCTCATTGCTCTCATTTGAAGAGGTTGGAAATTCTGAAATTGTTGTAAGAGCTCTCTGAGATAATAAAGGATTCATTGTTTTGGTGATTCTATTTATGTTTCTGAGTGTTTGCATGGTTTCAATTTTCAAACAAACATTAAGTTACAAGTTTTCTTTACAGTATAAGTTAGTTAATGAAAGGTTGCTTTATTGCTTTGTAGTGAAGTCTTTAAGTTCATACCATTTGTAGTCTACGGCTTGTGGATTGCAGTGCATGGTTAGTCTGAACAATTGAACGTCAATTTGATCTTTATGCTTGTTGAATTTTTCATGAGCATAATTGATTTAAACATTTTGTATACCTTTGAAGATTGCACCTCTCTTGTGTAGTTGTTTTATCTTGGCGAAACAAGATTTGGTTCGATTTCACTCTGAGTAGTAAACGTCCTTCCATTTAGGATTAGATTAGTGTTTCTAAACCCTACATCTTTTGCCTTTTTTTTTTTACCATTAAGTTAGGATTAGAACGAAAGTACGTTCATTGCTAAATCATACGCATTAATTGCAGTACTTAGATTCTCTAGTATTTACTTCCATAGTCCTTGAAACAACAAGTTACTTGAACAATTGTGTAAGTCCCTTTGTTGATTAACAGCAAAATCATACTTAAATCGCTGAGCTGTCTCTTACCGAAAACATTATTAGAAGGAACCTTGGAGTTATCTCGTTTGATCACTTAGTTCAGCATCCGAGAGGCTTTGCTCAAGAGAGAGTCAGATACTCAGTATTTCACTCTATTGTTGACTTGTTGAAAAACAACCATCAACATATTTGGCGCTAGAGGGAGGGCAGTTAACAAGTTGTTTCAGATTAGGGAAGAACATCCTGGAGCGAATTGGTTCGTTTTCGCCAGAGAGGCACCAAAGAATTCTAAGGTCTGCACCAGGAGCATCCAAGGAGTTTTCCGAGTTGGGGTTCCCTTCGAAGTCGAAGAAAGGAAAGAAAGGGACTTCATCCGGCCAAGGATCTCCAAGTGGGGGTGATATTTCAAATTTATTTCAAACCCCACCTCCGAAGAATCAAAATCAGGGAGTTGTTCAACCGAGCAACGTCCAAGTAACCACCATAGGCACTCCACTTCAGCAAGGAGCTACTCAAGCAGGTCCAGGACAACCCAACATTCCAATGGCAGCACCAGTACAAGCTTGGCCTCTGGGAAATGTCTCACCCCTTGGGACTTTTACAGACTACCACGATATGCCCAAAAATCCCGAACACTTTTGTTCGAAATTTCATGTCAACGATCCAAGCAGGACAGCTGAAGAGCACATTAAGATCTTTGAAGGTACTCTGGTCAATCGAAGGATCGAAGATCAGGATGTGGCATGTCGACTATTTCCATACTCTCTTGAAGGAGATGCTACTTTTTGGTATGTCAATCTACCAGCTGGGTCTATTACTACCTGGGAACAGATGAAAATTGCTTTCCTGGAGAAGTTCAAGATTCCCATTACTCCTGCAGAACTCTATAAGCAATTCATCGAAGTCAGAAGACAGGAACATGAGCCTATTGCCTCTTTCAATCATAGGTTCCATAAAGCGTATTCCAGACTACAAGCTCCATATGATATCACTCAAGAAATGGCGAAGGAGATTTATTATGTTGCATTGGATCGCCTTACTTCTATGTTCTTGAAAAGAGCAACAGCCCCGCCTACCACTTTGACAGGAGCATATGCTGAAGCCGTTAAGGTGAACACAGATTTGGGTATGAACACTCACGTGCCACTTAATCACATAGGGCATGTGGCAATGCCAAACCAAATTCAGGGGATCAATCACGCATTAGCTCAACATACACCTGTAATGAATCCAGTTCCTGTTCCCACTCCTGCTAATCAATTAGTCTTGCATCCAGGAGTGCCGATTTCACAAGTTGCACCTGAAAAACCAGTATATTTGCAAGGATCATCATCTTCTGCAAAGGCCCAGGAGGAAAAGGATGAAATGAAAGAGCTGATTGATCAGGTGAAGAAACTGTCTACTGAAGTTACACATTTACGAAATCAGAATAACTATCTGCAGAAGAATTTCCAAGGCAATCAGGGTGGATACCAGGGAAACCAGGGCGGTAATCAAGGGTATAACCCAGGATATAATCAGGGATATAATCAAGGCTTTAGAGGAAATAATCAAGGCTTCCAACGGCAGAATAGAACCTGGAACACTGCACCGAACAATGGAACGGTCCCTTCACCACTTGACAATCCACCAGCTTCTGACCCAAAACCAGCAGAGAAAGTCTTCTTAGCAGAAGCTGCATTGTCCACTTGGTGCAGGTTGCACAACACCAATCAGCATTCAGAACTTCAGTGTCCCGAATTTAAGATAGCTGCCGACATCTTTCAGCAAGAGATGCACGGTACACAGGTACCAGAGAATCCTCCGGTCACCGGATATGAAATTGTGCCCACGCAGAGGTATGATCAAGCTTTGATGATTGAAGATTTTACTTTTCCACCTCCGATGGAATACGATATGACAGAATATAATGGAAGATTCCCACCAGCCTCTGCAAATGGACCGGTTGATTATACATATTATCCTCCGCCGTTCGAGGGTGATTTCCAAACTCAAGAAGCAGATGAAGTTCAAGCCTTTCAGCAATCTACTGGCAATGCACCACAAAGAGTTTACCAACGGAATTACCGGCCACAAGATCCTATTACTACATCAACTCCTCCTAATAACTTGCACACTCCGCCAAATCCAAATGCAAGTAACAATCCAAGCTATCCAAGGGATGCACCCGAATACAGACAGCGGAATCCAGCTCAGAACATTGTCCCAGCACAAGAGGTTCAGCAACAGAATGTTTCTTCAAGGATCGATCCACCCAGAAAGGAAGTTCCTAAGGATGATTTAAAAAGGTTGAGTCAATGTGTTGTCGAAGAACTCAAGAAGATCAAAATCAACTTACCACTGACATAATTAATTCGAGTACCTAAAATAAAGGAAGCTTTTTTAAGAGGTGTCGATGATACCATCACAAAGGGTGGAAATCAAAGTGTGCAAGTCACCACAGGATCATCAGGTCCATCTACTTCAAATGCACCAAGAGCATATGTGGGTCAAAATGCGAATCCAACTCAAATGAGGCCACCTCACCCACAAGGCCAGACAAATGCTATTTTCATTGCACAGGATTCATCCAATCTAACAGATAGCAAGTCAGTTACAATAAAGGAAGAGCCTGCAGAGGATAATAATGCACCAAAGATTCAAAGTTCACAAGTCAATTCAGATCTAGCAAATGACCGATATATTGCCCCTAAGAAGAAATCAGTAGTCTTTTACCAAGGAAGGGATGAACAGCCTCCATTTTTGATATCAGTTAGAATGTTTGGCAAACTGTTACATAATTGTCTAATGGATTCAGGAGCCTCAAGCAATGTGATGCCGTTGGGTATTTGTAAGAAGCTTGGTCTCGTCCCAAAGCAGACAAATAAGAAAGTTACTCAGTTGGATAAGACCGAAGTTCCAGTTATTGGAGAGCTACACAATATTCACATGCAGTTGGCAGCTGACCCTAGGATTCAGCATTACATTGATATTTCAGTAGTAGACATACCTGAAGGGTACGGGATGCTGCTTAGCAGAGATTGGTTGAAGAAGCTCAATGGATACGTCTCCACCGACTTCTCGCACATGTGGCTATCATGGAAAGGATTGCCGAATCAAATCAGGATAGATAGCACTCCGCGTCTGAAATTGATGATTACTGAATATGGTGAAGACAATGAGATCCTTTTTGTACAGACAGACTTAGGTGTTTACAAGCCTAAGGTGGAAGAGATTTTAATGTTTCATAATTCAACAGAGGTCCTCATAGAAAGCGACGGCATATCATCAGATGAAGAAGGGGAAGGCATGTTTGAAAATTTCCGAAATTTTGTGATGAAACATGTGAAGCAAGGCGTAGAATTGGGAAGTCATGCATCTGTTCACGATCTATTGCTACCTAATTGGTGCAGGATACACAATGCTTTCCACTCCGAGTTCTCCTGCTCTATGTGCGTAGTAGCCTTGGAACAAGTTAGGAAGAGGATTCCAGAGGCCATGGGCTTGGAAATTCCAAGTATGATGAAACTAAAAGAACCTGTTCGGGATACGGCCATTACAGATGAAGCAAGCACTTCGACATCAGCAATAGAACATACCCAAATCGAACCTACAAAAGCAAATCAAGATGTTGATGTGTCAAATCCAGGAGATAATCAAGTATGGACTTTAAGATTTGATGGATCAAAATCCAAGCAAGGATCTGGAGCTGGCTTCGAATTGATCAGTCCGCTGGGAGAAGCTTATCTGTCAGCCTTAAGATTACAGTTTCCATGCACAAATAATGTTACTGAATATGAAGCTCTCGTGCACGGATTGCTCTTGGCCATAAAGAAGAAAGTTAAAATTTTGCATGTGTTTGGCGATTCAGAAATAGTTGTCAGACAGGTCAGGAAACAATATGTGTTCCATGACAAGAGGCTAAAGAAATACAGAAACCGAGTATGGGATTTGATTGAAGACTTCGATGCGTTTAACATCAAGTCTATTTACAGGTCAACAAATCAAGTAGCTAATGCACTAGCACAGGCCTCAAGTTCTCTTGAGCCATTAGCTATGGAGGGATTAAAGAAGTTCACAGTGGAACTGACATCAGTACCATCAGTACCAGATAATATTACAAACTTTCAAGTGTTTGATGATGACAAACATATACTAGATTTCTTGACCAATTCAGGTATCTTCACCACCCAGGTCATTGACGAAAGTGAAGTTGAAGCTGAGTTTGATCCAGATGGGATCATGAATCTGAAGGACAATACCATCCCAAAGGGCATGATTGAATTAGAGAGACTCTTTGATTCAGATAAGTTGGGCATTCCTCCCCACCACAGTGAAGATGGAAATAAATGTGAAGCAGTCAATCTGGGAACCGACGAAGATGTAAAAAATGTTTTCATAGGGAAAGTTTGCACACCAGAAGAAAGAGAAAACATTCTCAATAGCATGAGAGAATTTCATGATGTTATCGCTTGGGGATATGATGATTTGAAAACATATGATACATCCATCATCACGCATACTATCCCTCTCAAGCCAGGAAGCAGACCCTTCCGACAGAGGCAGAGGCCGGTTAATCCTTTACTAGAGCCACTTATTTATCAAGAAGTAAAGAAGCTACTACAGGCAAAGATCATATTTCCAATCAGGCACTCCACGTGGGTCGCCAATTTGGTTCCAGTTAGAAAAAAGAATGGAGAAATAAGGTTGTGTGTTGATTTCAGGAATCTGAACAAAGCATCAGAGAAAGATAATTATCCTTTGCCTTCACTGGATGAAGTGCTTCAAATTGTAAATGGTTCACAGATGATGTCTTTTCTGGATGGATATTCAGGGTATAACCAGGTCATGGTTGAAGAAGAGGATCGATTGAAGACTGCTTTCACTACCAAATGGGGTACATACGCATACAGAAGGATGCCTTTTGGCTTAATCAATGCCAGAGCCACTTTCCAGCGAGCTATGGATATTGCTTTCAGAGATATTATTGGAAAATGCATTATCATTTATATGGATGATCTTACTGTGTTCTCAAAAGTCAGAGCAGATCATGTAGAGCATTTAAGGAGAGTTTTTGAATCTTGCAGAACATATGGAATTTCCTTAAATCCAAAGAAGTGCATCTTCGGGGTGACAGAAGGAAAGCTCCTGGGCCACGTAATATCAGAACACGGTATCTCTATTGATCCAGATCGGATAGAGGCTATTAAAAGAGTTAGCATGCCTGCCAGTAAAAAGGAATTAAAGTCTTTCTTCGGCAAGATCAACTTCGTTAGGAAGTTTATTACTGGATTTGCAGAAATTATTAAGCCATTGAATGACATGTTAAAGAAGGATGCGAAAGTTGAATGGACTCCTCAAGCCAAGAGAGCATTTGAAGAAATCAAGCAAGCAATTGCTAGGGCTCCTGTCCTCATCAGTCCAGACTATTTGAAGCCATTTTACTTATATTCTTTTGCATCTGATCACACCTGTGCAGGAATTTTGACCCAGAGAATAGATGATAAAGATGAACACCCTATTGCATTTATGAGTGCCCCTTTTAAGGATGCTGAGCTGAGATATCCCGCAGTGGAGAAACAGGCCTACGCTCTAGTAAAGGCTATCAAGAAATTCCGACACTATATCTTACGGAGTAAAGTGTATGCTATAGTTCCAGATGCCGCAGTTAAGACACTACTAATGCAAAATGAACTAGGCGAACGAAGAGGCAAGTGGGTCGCCACTATTCAAGAATACGACATCGAAATTCAACCAATGAAGTTGGTTAGAGGACAAGCACTGACCCAGACTATAGTAGTCGAAGGACCTGGATTAGTTC
The DNA here is from genome assembly GCA_027924645.1 of Cunninghamia lanceolata. NCBI lineage: Eukaryota > Viridiplantae > Streptophyta > Pinopsida > Cupressales > Cupressaceae > Cunninghamia > Cunninghamia lanceolata. The sequence goes on from BSBN01001102.1 coordinate 2,665,578, forward strand.
AGCAAGCTTATGTACTTGAAGCAGTATCACCAGATGAGTGGTACGATGACATTGTCTACTACCTGCTATCTCAAAGATGTCCGGATCATATGAGCCCAACGCAGAGGAGAGCATTGAGATACAGAAGCAAACGCTTCATGTTGCAAGGATCAGTTTTATTCAGACAGAATCATGAAGGTATCTACCTAAGGTGTGTTGGTAGAAGCGAAGCCAAAAGTATTATGGAACAATTTCATGATAAGTTCGGAACTTGCCACGGCGGTGAGCTGGCAACGGCAGATCAGATATTAAGGGCAGGCTATTATTGGCCAAAACTGTTTCAAGATGCTCATCAGCACATCAAAACTTGCCATATTTGTCAGATAGCAGCTTCAAGAGAACGAAACCCAGCCATGCCTTTGCAGCCAGTTGTTGAATTCAGACCTTTTGCTAAGTGGGGATTAGATTTTGTTGGCATGATAAACCCACCATCTTCTGCACAGCATAAATATATCCTGACTGCGACAGACTACTGCATTAGATGGACAGAAGCCCATGCTTTGAAGTTCTGTACTTCCGAAGTAGTGATCAAGTTTCTAGAGGAGAACATAATTACCAGATTTGGTTGTCCTAGTGCCCTTGTATGCGACAATGGCCCTGCATTTTCATCACTCAGATTTTCTAATTGGGCCTTTGAATATGGAATAACTCTGAAATTTTCATCAAATTATTATCCACAGGGAAACGGCCTGGCTGAATCCACAAACAAGAACCTTTTGAACGCAATCAAGAAACTACTGGATAAGAATCCAAGAGACTGGCATACACAGCTGAAGTTCGCTCTTCGGGCAGACAGAACTCGAGTCAAGTCCTCTCTGGGTACTTCTCCATATCACCTGGTTTATGGGCAGGATCCCATCTTCCCAATACAATTGAGGATTCCAACCTTGCAGTTCATGCAAGAATATTTAGACGAAGATGAGCAAGTACAAATAAGATTATCACAGCTCCTGCATCTGGAAGAGAAGCGAGACATTGCCTTAAATAAGTTTATGAAGCATCAAGGAGTGGTCAAGCGTTGGTTTGATCGTCAGGCGAGAGTGAAAGCCTTCAGAATTTCTGATCTGGTTTTATATTGGGACAAGGCACATGAACGGCGAGGTGATCACGACAAGTTTGATTACCTCTGGAAGGGCCCATATCAGATTGCTGAGATCCTAGGAGAGAACGCTTTCAAATTGAAGACTTTGACCGGAGAAGATATTCCACTGCCTGTCAATGGGCAGTTCCTGAAGCACTATTTCCAGCCTTGAATTCTTCGGAAGACTGGTTTGTACATAGTTAGATAGGGTTTTCTTTCAGTTATTTTGTTTTTCTTAGATTAGATTTGTTTGTCTTGATGTCTTTTGACTCAAGAATTTCTTGCTTTTCATAGTTTAGTTGTTTAGTTGTTTTGTTTTTGCTTTTAGAATAGTTGTTTTTGAGGGGTTTTAATTCTTGACAAGGTGATGTGTATCTAAAAGACATTTGGTATACTTTCACTAGAATATGTTAGCTCATTTCCTAAACATTTATTCATGAAGCTCTTAGGATTGATAGATTATTGTTTTCAATTGTTGACAAAGCAAACTCTGAGCTTGACTGGGACATTAATCATATATTGTGTCTTGACACCATTATCTTCTGAACATAATATTTTAAAATGTCAAATCCAATTTTACGAATTCTTATTTGTTCTTTTGAGAAACTTAAGTCATGATTGATGGATTTCCCGTGGATTCCATCGCTAGTATTAGATAGCGTGACTGCTTGTTCTTAGGAAACGAATCAGTTGTTCGGTATTGACTAAAGTATTTTGAGGTTTCTTACACATCTTAATGATCCCGAAGTCCCTAGGAAAGCCTTTGTAAGCCTGGATCAAGTGAAAATCCTAAGATAATTCATGATTTCCATTCCGCTCCATAATAAAGTATTTTGCACACTTCCATATCCATCATTCCATTTACCACATCTCATACTACAATAAAATCTTCCATCCATTTCATTTCACTACAATAAAACCTCCATCTACGTTGCATTTTTCTTCATCCAATAATGGATTCGAGTCTGATGTCTGAATCATTTATATGATCCTGTGTTCGTCATACTCCAGAAGGATAAAAGTTGAGTTCCTTGTGAAACACTTGGAGTATTTTCATGTCAATATCTTTTCAAATAACCTCAGCCATTGTATGCAGGTCAGAGTCAAGATGTTGGTATTCCTACTCCATTCCATCTGAAATCTACTACATATATCCATTTCGCCTTCAAAATCTCATTACTATCCACACCTTTATCCCTTTCACCCATCCCCTAATCATGATTGATGAATGTGAGTGTCGTCTGAATAAGAAGCTTGCAATTCCTTCCACCCATTCCCCCACATTTCGTAAAATAAATATTTGGATGTTTTTACCTTTCACGCAAAGAGATTCCTGAAAATCCAAAGATCTCTATGCCTCATGATACAAATACCAGAAATCCTAAATCAGGCATGTTCAAAAGATATTTCATGCTGTATTTTCAAGTCAGGAAATCCTTGAGAAATAAAGTTCTAAGTACTTGTAGCCGAATCCAAAGAGGCTACCGCATCCAATCTATCCATCCATTCCATTTCCATTCCATTCCATCCCCAAATTATTTCATCCCACGAACCAAAACCACAAAGGACATTATAAGTTCTTGAAGGTCATGAAGTTGTCATTCTTAATTTCCCACTCACCATTTCCCGTTCCCTATATACATTCCCCTTTTCACTTGCGAGCTTCGAAGTTTAGGTTGATACAAACAGACGTTGATCGTGATTTCAGTCCATCTTATTTTACTTATCCACCGTCCGTGTTTATTTCCGGCTGTTCAGCATATCCCATCATTCTTTGGTTTATGGTTGAATACGCTTTCATACATTCGTTTTATATCCTATTTTATAGTTCGCCATCATCCAATTCCGTTCCCTTCACTCATCATGTTATTCTTTCCTGCCAACATTTGTAAGTATCACAACTTGACATGATTTTATGTGTGGATCACCACGTCACACGCAGAATCAGACTCTGGAATTCTTATCATTCGTTACCTCGGTGAAAACCTGGCAAACAGGCGCCGTGTGTGATGGTCATCATTCAAAAAAAAAAAAAACAAAAAAAAAGAAAAAAGAAAAGAAAAAGAAAAAAATGAAAAATAGTAAAGAGAAAAATTTCGTTCACTGGTGAAAACCCGGCAAACGGGCGCCATGGATAAGTATCTTGGCGAAAACCTGGCAAACAGGCGTCATGATAGAAACACATTGTTTCATTGCATTTTCATTATCATTCCATCACCACTCCATTTGATATCATTTACTTGTCATTGCATATTATCATTCGCCTATTTCATCTGTGTATATATTCATCCATCCGCTTTCATGAATTTACCTAGCTTGAGACAGGTTAACTTAGTCGATCCTGGTTTCTAAGGGATGGGAATGAACCTAAGTGCTTGCACTTCAAACCTCAGATATGGATAGTCGCGCTGGCAATTGGTTTTGATTCTTTGATTGAGTAGTCGTGTTCATTTGAGCTAGTGTGTGGGTGTACATGGAAATGTTGAAACTTGACATTTGTTTATCTTCGGAACATTTAAGAAGTTGTTTTAATTGAAATCAATCTTTAATCACACATCAGGAGATGTAGTGTCTTGATCCAATTTATGATTCCTTTCCCTTTTAAGCTCGTTTTTGCATAAGTTTACAATTGAGGATGATGATTTAATATTCTTTGAGTGGGCTTTGCATCTTTGTTTTAGAAATGTTCAGGAACATTCCTCTAGTGGAGTCGCCAGATGTTGTGACCAAATCACACATCACCCCATTAGGAATAGGGACCCCCCTTTTTTTGAGCTCTGTGCTTTCAATGAGTTTTCAATGAGATTTTAACGATGACCTGACTCATTTTCCTCTGCCGATGCGGTAATAATTTCCTCGCCTATGATCTTTGGTTCATGATTAGAGGTAGATGAGCTTGCAATAATGAAGAATTATGATAAAATCCCATCTAGATAATCAGTTTTGAAGTTAATCTTGAAGAATGTTTGAGACCCTGAAAAGACTAAGCCTGGAGCCTGAAATCCTGAAAAAATGGCTAAGTCTGAAATCTGGCGAATCCTCCAAATTCTATATTTTGCATCTTAAATCCGGTGGATTCGGGACCTATCTCAAATATCTCTCAACTTATACTTAAATATATTTTTCAATATACCTTTACTCGCGCGATCCTGAAAAATCCCTGACGATTCCAGAGGATTCAAAACCTTGATCTAGTGCGACTGGGCACTTAAGTGGCGCAAAATCTTGGCGCAAAATCACGAAGGAAAAGGCACTTGAGCCAGAGGATTTCAATCCTCCATCCAATGCGCCAATACTTGGGGATTTTCACCCTTCAACTAATGCGAAAGTGACAAACTTAAACATTCAAACCACTTCACCAAACGCTAGAAGTCAGAGGATTCTAATTGCCTATCTAATACGCTAGAAGTCAGAGGATTCCAATCCATGAAGTAATGCGCCTATCCTATGTCAACTATCCAAGGCCAAGTTTAGAAGATCTTCAGTGTTTGATCTAATGCGACCTCATGAAGGATAACTCCAGAGGATTCCAATGCTTGATCTAATGCGCCCAAGTGGTTTCAAGATGAAGTTTCAAGGATCCTCATCCAAAGCGCAATCTAGAGGATTTCAATCCTCCATCCAATGCGCCAACATCATGAGGCTTCCAACAAGGTCATCTAGTGCGCCAACTTCCTGAATACCTCTATGTTTTCAAGGTAGAGTGAGATACGTTTTTAGAGGATTCAACAAGCTCATCTAATGCGCAACATGAGGTAATGGTTTGTATCTAGAGGATTTGCCAAGCTCATCCAATGCGCCAAACACCATGCATGATCTATTTCAAGGTAAAGGCTATCTAAATTCATCAAAGTTTGAGGACTTCAACCTAGTGAAGTGATGCGCCACCTCCCAAATCCCTTATTAAAGCGCTCAACAAGAAGAAATCCAAAGTGGTATCTAGTGCGCCATACATGAAGACAATAAAATTTCATTTTTCTTGAAGATCTCTAGCTACCCATCTAATGCGCCACACCAAAGGGGAGAGTGAAGTTTGATTTTAAAGAATCCAAATTACCTATCCAATGCGCCATGCATAAGAAGAATCCAAATAGCTCAAGTGATGCACCAAGGTCTAGAGGATTTCAATCCTCCATCTAATGCGCCATTCCCTTAAGCGAGTAAAACTAAGTGTCATCTAAACCAATGTTGAGAGGAGTCTTCAAACTTGATCTAGTGCACCTCAAGGGTTATAAAGAAAGATCATGATATTTCAAAGAAGAAGACTTCGAAAACTTCAACCAATGCGAAATGCAAGACAAGAGGATTTCAATTCTTGATCCCATGCGCTTGAAGGAGAAGATAATTGCAATCTACAAGGAGATCATCAAGACCCCATCCAGTGCGCCAATCCAAGGGAGTTAGAAACATTTAATGATTTTTGCCTTGGAAAACGTGAAAATTGCATTTATTAAATAAAGATCAATCTGAATTAAATGTTTTGCACTACAATAAAGGAAGTCGGCCTAGGGAAGAGGTAAAGTTTTAAAAGCAAATTATGTATATATACCTCATCTCTTTTTCATTTTTTTATCATTTTCAAAGAGCAGATTTATCTTCAAGGAGCAGCAACAAGAAGTTTTTTTTTTTAGAAGTATAAATTTGATTTTATCAAATTTAAGCAAGTGGTGGATCAAATTGCAAGGTATCCAATTCAAAACAGCCTATCAAGTAAGTCTGATCTGAATATTTCTGATCTGATTTTCTTCTTTTTCCTTCATTAGATGCATTAAAATTGTTCAAATATTGGTAAAATTTAAGAAGGATAAATGGATTTTCATAAATTCCTTGAGTTTAGTAGCAATATTTCATAATTTAATCCACTAAAGTTGCTGAAGTAAAGTCTAGATTGTGTTTGCAATCACTTACTCGCGTCAAGTCTGCAGGATTATGGCAATGACTTCCAAGGAGCGACAAGCAAAGATCCGGATGGATGCCAAGGGGAAGATTCCCGAATCAAAGCTCGTCTCAAGGTGGACAAATGTAGGAGACACGAATATGGGGAGCAACAACTTGGAAGATATCAAGTCAGTTCTTGAAGAACCCAATGGAGGAAGTCTCGCTCGAGCCATCATGAGGAGTGGAGCCATTGAAGCCGCTTGTTTTCCGCCAGCTTTGCCGTGTCCGGAGATGATCATCGAATGCGTCAAGAAATATGATGTAGATACAAGGCAAATTATAGCCAAAGATGGAACGATATTAGCTTATTTGCAAAAGGAGGCAGTTGAAGAAACTTTCAACATTCCAACTAAGGAAAGGATGATTAGTATCTCAATACAACAAGGTCAACAGGAATATGATGTCGACTCCAAGACAAAGTTACAAGAGATAAGGAGAGAATGGATGGCCAATCCAGCCATGAAGTTCAATATGAATAATCCTCCACAGTTCCACAAGTCAGATTTTCATCCTGAAATTGGATATTTGATTATGTTTCTAAATAGAATGACAGGAATGCCTCAATCTGCTTCCTTTCAGCCTTGGATGTACTCTTTCATCAAGTCAGTTCTCAAAGGGAAAATGATTGATTGGGCTGGACTTATCAGTCAGAGTATACATGAGCAGTTCATCAATTTTGCTAAGACCAAGACTTGTCATATGAGTTCCTATGTAGTGTACCTTCTCGCAAGAAATGAAGTCTACTCAGGTTTGACCAAAAAAGGAGAAGTCGGCATTGGGCCTAATAAATACCTATCACATCAATGTTATCCTCAGTTGCACCTAAAGAGTATCAATCATTATACAAGGTTCAATGATGCATTTGCTATGTTTATAATGAAGAAACTGAGGGGAGAATTTCATAAAAGATTGTCTAATGCAGCGAGAGAATTCATTTCAGCATATGGACACTGGTATACTCAGCATGAAAGGTACACTTACCTAAGGATCCAAGGGTTTACATCATATCCATACAGATTGCCAAGGTATCCAACCAACAGGATGGTGATGCTAGAGGTTACAAGGCAACTCCTAGAACTCATCAGATTGCAAAAGTTGAAGAAGAAAGGAGGAATCCAATTTCCACTTCTTCTTGGACAAAATCTGGAGTGTCCATCCTTATCAGCAGCTGAATATTCTGGAATAGAGCTACAGGCATATCATTTGCAAACTCATGGCACCAAGAGGCTTAACTTTGATCCTTTCCAAGTTTGCTGGAAATACAACAGAGAATTCAAACATGTCAAGCAGTTGGAAGACCACTGGGCCAGTGCCCAAGATGAAGATGATCTCCGAACACTTCAAAGTTCGAGACTTACCTGGGATTTAGTCAGAGCTTCCAAAGTTTTCAGGATTCCAGACCAGTTCACCGAAGATGATACTTTGTTGATAGATGAATTTGATAAGATAAAGGATTTGCCTTATACAGTTGATTGGTCAAAGAGAGATGTGTCCGAAGAAGAATTGATAAAGCCGGTCTTAGCCATGACACAAGTATGTATCAATCAACTATTGCAAGAGATGAGTGATGAAAGTCAAGTTCTCGCTTACAATAAGATGAATGAAGGAGAACCAGGACAGCATAGTACACACAGCCAACCACAACACAATGGGAATGACCAAAGTAATAATTCAGCTAGAAAGAGGAAAAGACCTAGTCAAGATCAAGGAGAATCAAGCCGAAGACCTCAAAAGAAGAGTAATCCATCTACTTCATCTAATCCACAAGAAGGTGCTTCAATTGTTCAAAATCCAATACAAGAGATAGAAGTTATAGAAGAAGTTGCCTTGATTCCGTCAGAGGAGATTCAATCAAGCCCCACTGTCATAATGGAGGAGAATGATGATCTTGGTCAAGATGAAGTAGGTCAAGCAGAATCTGATGAGGAAGTAGCCCGTGTTCAACACAGTCAAGCTCGAGGACAGCGAGATCTTTCCGCTTTCCCACCTTGGTTGAGACAAAGGATTGAAGAAAGTACAATTGTAGAGACTTATCAGCCTGCTCCAGTTGAGGAATTGCTTGTAAATGTACAGAAGGGTAATCAAAAGAAGAAAGCAACAATCCTTTCTAAAATCACTCAAGATTCCGCTGGAAATCGAGAGGTACATATAGCTGTTCCTAGAATTGACAAGGAGTTAGAAAATATGGCACCTGAGGATTACAATATGACTACTATTGGCATGGGTCCAATCACAAGGGAACAGGTAGAGGAGGAACTACAAGATTCAGTGAACAATGTGAGAAGCATGTTGAAACAAGAAAGAGAAGCAAGGTTAAAGGTTGAACAAGATTTTAATACATTGAAGCATTACATCCAACAAGTCATGCAGCCCATTCAACAGAAGGAAGCTACTTCAATTCCTCCGTCTATTCTTCCACAGGAAACAGTATCCCAAGTTGAAAACATGAGAACTTCATCTCAGATGATGAAAGGATGGATAGAAAAGACAGAAGAAAAGGCCTATACTTACCTTGAAGAAATTGTGCAAGTGTATGACAGAGTCATTAAGCTTAAAGATCGAGTTCAAGCTTTATTAAGAGATTGTGCTGAGTTCAAACCGATCAAAGAGCAATATATGCCACAGCTCAAGAGTTTAATGGAAGCTCCATTAGAAAGTCTAATTCATGATAAAGTGATTGATAGAGATACTCCACATGACTTCGTCACTTGGTATTTCTCCTTTCACAACAAGGGGCAATTGGTTGACAAAATTGAAGTAGATATGTCCAGGATAAGAAGTGTTCTTCTAAGAACAGAAAATCATATATACACTGCTTTGGCAACAATTTGTAATCCTTATGGAAATGTTACTGTTGAAAACATGAAGCAACAAGTTAAGGCATTCTACTTTCAATATGATGGACTTGATGAAGGTCAACTGGATAGTATATTCACACTTGCATATCGTCTTGGGGAAAATAAGTCTTGGATAAACGACTGGGAGAAGACACTTGGCGTCTATGAGTCAGATGTGGCAGTGGCAGAAGGATCCATTAATGCGGCGACAAGTGTACCAATGGAGGAGATTGTTCAAATTGTGTCTAGATTCATTGTATCTCATAGTACTACTACATAAAAGGCACATGATGTGGCTTCCTTATCTTCTTGGAAAGCGTGCCTTTGTTCTCTCCTTCATAGCTTCTTTCATTTAATATAGATAGCCTCCTGTATTTAATAAAGTTGACTTCCTTCATTTAATAAAGGATAGTTTGTTACAACTACTTGTGATGTGGCTTGATCTGGTCCGCTGATTTGGCCGATCGATCTTGACCCTTCTTTCCTTTGAGGTCTATAAAAGAGCTCTCATTGCTCTCATTTGAAGAGGTTGGAAATTCTGAAATTGTTGTAAGAGCTCTCTGAGATAATAAAGGATTCATTGTTTTGGTGATTCTATTTATGTTTCTGAGTGTTTGCATGGTTTCAATTTTCAAACAAACATTAAGTTAAGTTACAAGTTTTCTTTAAAGTATAAGTTAGTTAATGAAAGGTTGCTTTATTGCTTTGTAGTGAAGTTTTTAAGTTCATACCATTTGTAGTCTACGGCTTGTGGATTGCAGTGCATGGTTAGTCTGAACAATTGAACGTCAATTTGATCTTTATGTTTGTTGAATTTTTCATGAGCATAATTGATTTAAACATCTTGTATACCTTTGAAGATTGCACCTCTCTTGTGTAGTTGTTTTATCTTGGCGAAACAAGATTTGGTTCGATTTCACTCTGAGTAGTAAACGTCCTTCCATTTAGGATTAGATTAGTGTTTCTAAACCCTACATCTTTTGCCTTTTTTTTTTTACCATTAAGTTAGGATTAGAACCAAAGTACATTCATTGCTAAATCATACGCATTAATTGCAGTACTTAGATTCTCTAGTATTTACTTCCATTGTCCTTGAAACAACAAGTTACTTGAACAATTGTGTAAGTCCCTTTGTTGATTAACAGCAAAATCATACTTAAATCGCTGAGCTGTCTCTTACCGAAAACATTATTAGAAGGAACCTTGGAGTTATCTCGTTTGATCACTTAGTTCAGCATCCGAGAGGCTTTACTCAAGAGAGAGTCAGATACTCAGTATTTCACTCTATTGTTGACTTGTTGAAAAACAACCATCAACAGAAAGGAGTAGAGTAGAGGAGACTCTTCGAAGTCATTGAAGAGATATTGAGAGATTGTTGTAAAGATACACTTCAAGATTAATGCAAGCTCATTGTTGAATGTTTCATGGTGATCTTGTGATTTTGGAATGTTAGCATGGTCTTCATTGTCTCCAAGATGGTTAAGAATTTGTTTCCAAAGTAACTTAGTTGAAAGATTAGAAGTTCATTGATATAATGTTTTTTATGTGAAGATATTTGATGAATCCCTTTTGGTTCATACTTTTCGTGGATTGCCAAAGGTAACTCACTTTGCAAAGTTAGCCTGAACCTTGTTTGCATAAATTCGGTTGTGGATGCTTGTTCAAACTGCGCTAGCTGTGGGTGTTTGGATGGAAGTTCATAACATGAAAATCATATAGTTACCTTAGGAGATTGCACTTACTCCGTGTAATTGTTGGTTCTCATGGTGAAACGGAGCTAGGTTGTGGAAGGGAATTTGTCTATCATAGCATGTGCATTATATCATTGTCCTTAGATTAGCCCTCTTAACCCTTGCCTTTTGCCTTTTCTTTTTGTAGTTGATTAGAAGAAGTTCCATTTCACAAGGAAAGAGTACATATTTGAATGGAGTGATGAATAAATTCTGCGTAAGTCCCTTTGTGTAAACAACATTATCACATCATACCACCAAGGCTATCCGTTGCAAATCACGTACAAGGAACCTTGGAGCGTTCTTGTTTGATCACGTAGTTTAGCATTCGAGATGCTTTGTTCAAGAGAGGATAGAGCACTTGGTGTTTTATTCTAATGTTGTTGTTGTCAAGAAAACATCATCAACAATGTCTTCAAGTCTTTAATGATATTCAATGACATCCACCCTCAAATAGCCATCAATGGTCTCGGACCAAAATTCAAAGACGAATCTATGAATTCAAATAAGTCTCCAATGAAGCACAATTGCGAACTCCGTGTGAATCCGCCTCCAATGATGCAAATTGGGTTTTTGTCCAATTTCACTGTAGCAAATGAAAATGCCAAGCAAAAATGCCAAAGTATGCAAAAGATTCGTGATCCCGAAAATGAACCTTCAAGCCTTCTTTTATACCAATTCAAATTAAAGATTTGAATTTTCATTTCCCTCCTTTCAAATTTGAAATATTTGCTTCTCCAAGGATGGCGTCCAAGACCAATGCATTATTTTATTGAATTTATCCTCCCAATGATGAGCGCCAACATCAAATATCCATATTTTATGAATTTAGTACATTCTCCAATGTGAGCGCCACTCTCCAAGGGTCTAATATTTTATATTTTCAATCTCTAAGATGAGCGCCACCTAGGCAAGACTCATTTTATTATTAATTTTGAATGTTTTGTTCCTCCAAGGGTGACGCCAAAATCAAGGAATTAATATCTTTTATTGTTTCCTTTTCTCCAGTGTGGCGTCTCAATTAAATAATATTAAAATAATATTATTTAATTTAGTTGTCTCCTTCTTCCTAGCCGTTTAGCATGGAGTAATATTTCATTTATTTTTTCCTTTTGATAATTAATGTGAAAGTCACATTAATTCATTTTTCCATTGTGTCGGAGACTGACTGAGCCCTATAGAACAACTTTCTATTTTCCAAGCCTCTGAACAAAGTTATCTTTTCCAATTCTTAGCTCAACCAAAATATTCCCTTGTTTGTCGAATTAGCCTATGGGAATGAGGATAAGCTAACTGCATCCTCCGTTTGGTGATCATGCCAGAAATGGGGACATTACACAAGTTCAATATGCTCGAGTAATAGGGGTGTTTACTCGCCAAAAAACTGGTGAGTAAACACCCCTATTACTCGCCACCTAGAAAAACTCGCGAGTAATAGGGGTGTTTACTCACCGCCTAGAAAAACTCGCGAGTTTTTCAAGACTCGCCGAGTACTCGGCGAGTCTTCCATCACTGGATAAGAGTACTGAGTAGTATTAGACTAGAATAATTATTTAGAATCGATAAAGTTCATTGTGTAGCTTTAGATCAAAGTTTAAGGGTAGTGGCAAAGAACTTTAACGAATGCTTTCTTTCTTTTGGTACAAAATGACTACATGGTGAGGCCCCTGTTTTACAACCAAACCTCAACTGGATAGATTCAGAGCAAGAAGACGTAATAACTAGTTTATGAGGATTTGCATTTGACTAAGGAAAAATTCAGTCCATTGGAGAAACGCCACTGCCATCCTTGACAAAGAGGAGACGACAGTGGACATAGCCGCAGGCAAGCCAGTGCCTCCTCACTGCAATAACTGGAACTGGTAAACTTAGAGTGTGTAGGAGAGTATCATTTGACATCCAAGACCCTTGTGAGTAGAGTCATTGCTCAAGCAATTTCCACACAATCTTTATTAAAAGGAAATGGAACCTTGAAAGAGAGTAAATGCTAAAAATCCTTTTACAAGAGGAGTGTGACCAATAAGAGATGTTGGCATGCCAAATTACGTGTGAGCAACATGGAAGCAAACATTTGACCTGGGCATCCAAAGTGCCTAATCTGGAAATAGACTGTTTCACATCATCAGCACAATGCTTCTTCTGCTTGAGTACTAATTTTAATTTGGTTTTAATATTATAAATGTTGAAGTGTAACTTCAGCCATTCAGCGTCCTTGGATCCCTGTAGTTCTATTTTATCTCTAGCCAATTTCTTTCTTTCTCCTCTATATCAGATTTGCTTTTGGCACTCCATTTGGTTGGAATTTGATCTTTTTCCTCTTCCTGTTTTTTAATACATGAAATCCTTGGACCATAGTTATTATAATTAAGAGGAATTTTCCACTCCCAGGTACATGTTAGCCTCTCATTGAGAGTAGTGTTATGTGACCTTTTTGTTGTCTGTATTATGCATTACATTTTCATTAACATGATTCAAGCTAACAGTAGGTCTGTGGTCATTTTCATCAGGTTTAAACTTGCCTTTCTTCTAACTGTGACCTGTTTTTTCTATGTTGTAATACTTGTCTAGTGGCACTGAGCAATTTACATGGCTGTGTGTGATATTCGTACATATAATTCCAGAGATCAACTTAAAAAGTTCAAATGGTATTTGCAGTAACAAGAGAACTAGTAATTTAAGTTACTAATTGTATTTTGAATACTTGAATGGATGTACCATCTCCTTATTTCCTCAAATATTATTTAGTAACCATGTATAGATACCATACTTAGTTTGTGTTTCTTTGGGAATCTACAATCTGTTACTAGGATATTATTTTTATTCTGTTTATGACAGGTTGCTAAATACTTCTCTTGGTCTTTACTGATCCAGTGATGCATACCGTACACGTCAAACACTTCAAATTATGCAAGCACATATAAAAGAGTTTTCGGAGGCAGAGGTGCATTTCATTCCAAGCTTTTATTCGGTAGCAGCAATGGATGGGCAAACTGCTCAGCATTTACAACAAGCTGTCTGCCAATATTCAAGAGATGACATACTTACTATAATGTGAGAAGCGATCATGCCTTCTTGTTATTTCATATAGAGTTTGGATCAGAATGCATTTTTCTGTCATATCTTCCATTCATCTAAAGCTTGGTTTGTTTAAACAGAAAATAATTTTACTGTCATAACTTGCTTTTAAAACTCCTATTTTCTTTCATGGATCTTCTTGCTCCTACGCATGAAATAAATTGTTGAGGAAAGCATAATTATAATAATGTGGGATGCGATTAAAGTAATTCTCAGATAGATTGAGGCTTTGTCAGATTGCCACTGTTCCACGCTTCTTTGAATCAACTAAAAATTGTGCTGAACTGTTTTGGGCTTCTAGAATTTCTTCCTTTGTGTACCAGCAACCTTTCAGCATTAAACACGTTCAACTGACCAACTTAAAGCATTCACATTAATTACATGTTGCAAACTGGTATGGATGTCAGTAAACACTGCTAGAGGTAAATAAGCTATTGCCGATAATATTTGCATCGTGGAATATTGAACATAAAAAAATATGTTAGGAAGTCCTTACGTCTAGAAAATATTTGGCCTCCTTGACTTAGCTATTTTGGAACTGACAGCTGGAAACTGTTTAACTAGGGGGAATCTATCTAAATTGGCTATGGAACAGTCGACTTCCATGGTAATCTTCATAGATGATATTAATTATAGTATTACATTGAGGATACCCAGCATTTATGATAACTTTTGTACTGCTGGTTCCATTTGATGTAGGAGCTATAACCTTTATCATGCCGAGAGGCATTCTACAACGGCAGGAAGGCATGGAGTCTCATGTTGTGATCGTGTACATAAAAACCAAAACACAGCCGAAGTATATGTTAAAATAAAACTAAAACTATAAAATTAAAATATAGCCAACATAATTAAATATAGAAATAAAACAGATAAATATAAAACAAAACAAAATATATACTTTTATTTTATTTTGTCAAGAATAAAAAATAAATATATATGTGATAAACTAATTAATTTTGATTTAGTAGAAAAGTTATTATTTTTTTAAAAATATAAAGACATCAAATTTTAAAATATATATTAATGCCTACAAATGAAACTATTAAAAAATAACATATAAGTATATAATATTCACTACACTTTTCAAAGTAAAAACAAAACAAAAAAATTACTGAAATAATGAATGGTGGCTTTTCCAAAATTAAAATTAAAAGTTACATACAAAAGTAAAATAGTTCTTCAAATATAAATAAAACATAGTTCCACGGAGTTTCGGGGACGGGGACGGGGGGACGGCAGGGGACGCGTTTCGGGTTCGGGGACGGGGGGGGCCTAAATTTGGGGACGGCGACGGGGGGGGCGGCGTGCTGAAATACATATAATACTTGAAAAATTAGTTATAAAAAGATGTATAATTGTAGAAGCCTAAGGAATAAGTAAAGTTCAGAGTTTAAACACATTGCCATGATTTTATTGAACTAGTGAACATTGAAACAATGTGAATGTACTTAAATTTAATAGACATTGGAATGAGAACTAGATGTTTCATAATTTGAATTTCATAATCATTGTTCATAATTACAATCAAGTTTCAACAATGTTCAAAATATTGAAATAGTAAATACTAAATACTAAATAGTAATGCCAAAATGGTTAATGGCTTGGTGCCACCAATGATCTAATCATCCCCAAGCTGCATGTCGATCTCGTCATCACTGGAACTGCTGGACCCCAAATGCTCAAGCTCATCTAAACCAATACCAACCAGCCCTGTCTGTGTAGCATCCTCATCCATCTGTGATGGCTCTTCTGGCTCTACATCCCATCTGGCTGCTGGACTCTCCCTGTATGTAGTTGTGGTGCGGTCAATGAGACGCAAGGAACTATGTACAGCCACAAGCTTCTCTGCCCTCCTAGAAGTAAGCCTGTTCCTCTTAACAGAGTGGATGAAGCTATAAGTAGACCAGTTCCTCTTAGCAGCAGAAGAACTAGAAACCTGGGACAGCAAACGAATGGCTAGAGTAGTAATCAAAGATCTAGGCCCATGCATAGTCCACCACAACTTGGGGTCCTCCTGTGACATAGTCTCCAAATCTATATGGGCTGCCTCTGAATATCCCCAAAGAATGGCAAATTTTGACCACTCAGTATGAAGCAAGCTGGCCTCTGTAGAATCATACATTTTGTCAATGGCCTTCATGAACCCTTCCTTCACCTCAGCATCCTGTATAGGTGTGATTCTACTGGGTCTATGTATGTACCACTTTGGGTTCAATGCATAGGCAGCCATGTGTAAGGGAGTGTTGAGCTTCTCCCATCTACGTTGAATGATTGGATGAATATGCTCGGTGTAGAATTGCATTGTGGGGTCCTTCTCTTGCACAATAGTCTTCATTTGATCAAGCATGGAATCAATGCACTCATATACCTCTCCAAGGGAAGGTGCATTAGAATCCCCAAATCTAATAACTGTGAAGACTGGCTGAATGATGGAGACAATATATTTGGCATCAGCCCAAAAGACATCATTCGTCACCACCTCCTTAACCCTCAATCCCTTCTGTGTCTTTGACTCAGGCCATCGGTTCCATTCTACTGTCATTACCATTAGTTGCAATGGCTCTTGCAACTCAAGCATCCTCTCCAAGAGAATAAAGTATGATGCATATCGAGTCTCTATAGGCTTCAGGAATTCCTTCTTGGAGGACCTGAAAAGTGCATGTGAAGTATGGTGATTGCAGATAAACATCTGCACATCTCTAGCATCACTGACAATTGATTTGATCCAACTGATTTTACCCATGTCCTTAAGTGCATTATTCATAGCATGCACACAACAAGGAGTCCACCAAATATGTCTATAGGCTGCCTCAATCAACTTCCCTGCAGCTCTGCACACATGGGCCGCATCTGTCACTACCTGCACCACATTTTGTGGCCCAACCTCCTCTATAGCATCCTTGAGGATCTGGAACTGGTAATGGGCATCCTTGCTATGCCTAGAACAATCAATAGCCCTAAGGAAATAAGGGCCCGCAGTAGATGTAACGATGTTGTTGATGAGTGGACGGTGCCTAATGTATGTCCACCCATTCATGACTATGCTGCATCCATTTGTGATCTAGGTTCTCTTCATCTTCTCCATCAAAATATTAATCTTGGAATAGTGTTGATCCAAGATTGTTGTCCTCAATTTAGTCTCCCCTGGTGGCACATATGATTGTCCTGCCCTTATTATCTTTGACACAGCTTCCTTATAATAAGGAGAGCGAGCCACATGGAATGGAATGCCATTGGCAAAGAAGAATTTGCCAATGGCATCATCTGCCTCATCCTTTGCTTGCACATTGAATAAATCTGCCAATGGTTGTGAAGATGCCATCTTACGTTTCCCCTTAGGCTGTGTTGCACTTGAACTGGATGGATTTGGTGGTCTTTGAGTCTGCAAAGTAGCACTAGAAATTTGATCACCCCTACTCCTTTGTGGCAACATAACAGAAGGTGATGCTTCATCCTCTTTACAACCCCATAATTTTAACATTTCAGCCCTGAACTTCAAGTTACCATCCACAACTTTGCATACCTCTACACCTTTGCCTCGGACAAGAAGAAGGTGAGCATTAGTTCTTGTAATGCTTCCAGACCATGTAAGCTCACATATGTTGCACTTCCATTTTCTAGTGCCCCCCTTTGCCGCAGGGTTTGCTTCTATCTTAGATGCAAATTGTTTTAAAGGTGATTTTGGATCAAAGGGGCCCTTGGCCCATTTTTGAAGGAATCGTGAAGGGCACTTATCACGAGCTTTACTCCCAACGGAACTTGTGTCAGTTTGAGAGTGAGATCGAGTATTTGAGGCATGTTCACCCTCCCCTTCTATTTCAAAATCAGGATCCCGATCATCAGATTGAGATGAGTCATTTTCACTGTGAACTTCAACCTCTCTATCCTCATTGTCACTTATGTTGTGTGACTGTGAACTCATTATGATGATGATGCTGCAGCCTGCAAAAGAAAATCAAAATTGAAAAAAGACAAAGTTAAAACAATGTTCAACTTCATCGTTAAGAAAAAAATTTAAAAAATGAAAATCAGAAAAATCAAAAATCAAAATGTGGTCTCAACTCTCAATGTCTCATGGACTGCAATGATTGCAGGATATGCACAAAATGGATTTGTTGAACTTGAAACTTGAAAAGGCTTTAGAAATATAATATATTAAACTTTAAACTTTTAATTTTTAAGTCTTCTTAATTTTTATAAAAGCAGTCTTCTTATTCACTTTTTTGGTCCTTTTTCAATGTTGATTTTTGAATTAATTACCATGCTAATTGCTCACTTGTGGGGAAATTGCATCCTACTTATTTTATTGGCTAAAACGTTAAACATCTCACATGGCTGATGGCACTATAACACCGGTGACTATTTGAGATACACCTCAGCGTAAACAAACTTGTAATGGTTATCAACTTATCATCAATGCAAGCATATGATAGAGGAAAACAATTGCAGAAGTTTTCATCACAGAGAGTCTACTTTAATAAAAGTCACATTGGTATGCAAAAGTTGCACTAGAGGCATGCGTGGGATCATCCAAAGTTATGGTTACAAATGAGGAATGAAGTGCATGCCCCAGCAACTTAAGCATAAAACATATATGATTGTTAATGTCTACTTGTTGATTTGTTGTTTCATGTATAAGTTTTAAAGCAAATGCAATTGGCTGGTGTAAACTTGTAAAGCCAAATTCCACAACCTTTGCCAGCCCAGCATCCTCCCTGCCTGTGTCAAAATGGGAGCTTTGGAATAGGGTATGTACTATGGACTATGGAGTTGGACATCCATCTAAGACTAAAACATAAAGGATAGAGGAATTTTATCAGATGTTGTAGTTGCAACCGCCCTGTTAGACGTGTATGCAAACTGCAAAGTGGAAGTATACACAAGGCACGTGAACTGTTTGACAGAATGCCTCAAAGAAATGTGGAAGCATAGACAAGGCATGTGAACTGTTTGACAGAATGCCTCAAAGAAATGTGGTCTCTGCATAGACAAGGCACGTGAACTGTTTGACAGAATGCCTCAAAGAAATGTGGTCGAACTGTTTGACAGAATGCCTCAAAGAAATGTGGAAGCATAGACAAGGCATGTGAACTGTTTGAGTCTTTGACAGAATGCCTCAAAGAAATGTGGTCTCTGCATAGACAAGGCACGTGAACTGTTTGACAGAATGCCTCAAAGAAATGTGGAAGCATAGACTGTGATAGACATAAGACAAGGCACGTGAACTGTTTGACAGAATGAGGCATTCTGTCAAACAGTTCACGTGCCTTGTTTATGCTATTGCTTCCACACCTTGACAGAATGAGGCATTCTGTCAAACAGTTCACGTGCCTTGTCTATGCTTCCAGCCTTCCACATTTCTTTGAGGCATTCTGTCAAACAGTTCATGTGCCTTGTCTATGCAGTATGCAGAGTGCCAGAGACCACATTTCTTTGAGGGAGACTACATTTCTTTGAGGCATTCTGTCAAACAGTTCACGTGCCTTGTCTATGCTGATTGCTTCCATTTTGCATACACGTCTAATAGGGCAGTTGCAAACATCTGACAAAATTCCTCTATCCTTTATGTTTTAAATGGATGTCCATACCCCATTCCAAAGCTCCTATTTTGACGCAGGCAAAGCTCCCATTTTGACGCAGGCAAGGAGTATATCTGGAACGATTGCAGGATATGCACAAAATGGATATGTCGAAAGTAATAGTCGTAGAAGTGCTTTTAAGTTTTAAGTTTTAAGTTCGTTGAATGCCTCAAAGAGATGGCATCGCGTGGGATGCATACCACGCAATGCCATCTCTTTGAATGCATACCACGCAATGCCATCTCTTTGAGGCATTCAACATCCCACGCAGAGCCGCAGAGCCAGAAACCTAAAAATATAAATACTAAAAATAAAACTAAAAGTGCCCTCACCTGTGTGATTCGATGCCCAGCTGAAGGTATGGCCACTGTGCAACTCAGCAGACGGTGAACAAAATGAAAAGTTGAAAACAAAATACAACATTTAGGGTTTGAATTTTCAATTTTCAGGCATTTAACTTTTGAATTTAAATTTTTTTTTTTTTTTTAATGCATTCACGGGGAACGCCTGGAAGTCTCGGGGACGTCCAGACGTCCCCCCCAAGAGAGACGTTTTTAAATCGGCGGGGGGACGGGGGTGCGGCGGGGGGATGGTGGCTGAACATTTTCTTGACGTCCCCCCGTCTCGGAAATGTCCCCATCTCCGAAACGGCACAATTTCCGGGGGGGACGCGTCCCCGTGGAACTGTGAAATAAAGTAAACAATGTAGATAAAATAAAATAATTCTTTAACTTATTAAAATAAATTTAGATAGTTTATTAATGGTCACTTGTAATGTGCTGCCCCTATTTGTTCTTTTTAGATTGAAAGTATTATGTTATTTTATTTATTTTGTGGTCTTTCAGACTAGACAGAAGTTGCAGAAGGTTTTTTTTTGTTTTGCATGTATTTGTTTTTGCAATATAACATAAAATATGAAGCATGCAATGAAACCTAGAAAAATTATGATAGGTTGGCACAAAGTAGCAGTGACCCTGTTCGTAAAATCACACAAAATGAATTATCAACACATACCCATTTCAAGATCTTGGACTTTATACATCTGTTGTATGTGAACCAGCAATATGGATGTCGGAAAACTCCTCCAAAATGCATACAATGAATATCATCCACTCAAATAATTGTAGAACAATGTTTAGAAACCCTAGGCGCCATGGTTGAAGGTAAGAGAAGCCATAAACTGAAAGAGAAACAACTCCAAGATGACTCACGTCTCTGTAATGTCCCCTTTCTAGTGGAAACACTTAAACCTGAATTTGCATTCAAATTGATTCTCAAAGAGACATTAGAAACATTATAAATCAATAATTTCAATGATAAGATCAAATAAGATCAATGATATTATAAATATATCATCCCTTGTTAAAGGATTATTTATTTCCTGATTGTCATTCACTATTGATGACTATTCTATACTATATTCCATAAGTATATCAGGGCGAATATTAAACATAATTCAAGATCCATATCTTCCCTCTTATTCTTCATCAAGGAACTAGGCTTTACATGTCCGGGGTGCGTGGAAACCATCATAGACCCAGCCTTGGGGAAACTATGTGCTAGCCTTGGGGCCCAGATACGGATGGAATTACTCTGCCTCTCCCCACAATACCTATCATTCCTTTAAGGATGAAGTAATAGGAGTTTCTGGAAATATGATCTTGTATTCTAATATTCTCTTGTACTATTAGGGCAGATATTAAGCATAAATCAATATCCATATCTTCCCCTCTTATTATTCATCAAGGGACTAGGCTTTAGGGCGCGTGGAAACCATCATAGACCCAGCCTTGGGGAAACTATGTCCTAACCTTGGGGCCTATATACGGATGGGATTACTCTGCCTCTCCCCACAATACCCATTATCCCTTTAAGGATGAAGTAATAGAGGTGATTGGAACTTATATTAATACCCCCTTGTACTATAGATTATATGAATAAAAGATGTTTGAGAATTTTACTTGAATGATGATTTGAATGAGTATCAATGTTCTTGTTGAGATGATTCTTATTTGATGGTTGTGTATGTGAGATGAGATTTGATGAGGGTGAGATAATCAAATGAGATGAGATGATTTCTGAATAATGAGGTATTCCTATGAGATTGTTCAATGACTGATTGCTATATTGAAGTGTAGGTTGATTCCCTGAAATAGATGATATTATATTTGAATTCACTTTTGATTGATGCTGAGATCAAATGATATGTATTGCTGATTGGATATGAATGAATGATGCTTAGAATGGTTGGTGATGATGATATTATTGCTGATTCGGTGATATCCTGATTATTAGGTGATATTGCTGATTCATTTGATGATGAAATATTGTGAGATTATATGCATGATGGTCACTCGCTGGTGATTGATTCATAAATGATGCTTCATCCATTCTTCGATGCTATGGGAATTGCAATGCTCTTGAAAGAGTCATCGATGATGATTCCTGATTGATATTCCAACGAGTGTGGCTGATATTTATTGGAGATCTCCTTGTATTCTCTTGTGGTTCCTGGCTGAGGTGATTGCTGTGTGATATTAAGTGTATTACTTCTTATTCATTGTGAATACTGGCCTGGTGCCATTGAATGGCAATGCTGCTGCTGATTGAGATAGGTCATGAGATATATAAGATGCTGATCGGGTTCCTTCATCTATGATGATCCGATCCTTCATTGTCCGATGGAGATTGCTTGCTAAGGAGATTGGTTTATTTCTATTGTCTTGTGATGATGTTTCATATAACTTCAATTGTATTGAATGAACTTCTTCCCGTGTATTCATATTGCCTGGATCCATTGAATGGCAATGCTGCTGCTGATTGAGATAGCTAATGAGATATATAAGATGCTGATCTGGTTCCTTCATCTATGATGATCCGATCCTTCGTTGTCCAATGGAGATTGCTTGCTAAGGAGATTGGTTTATTTCTATTGTCTTGTGATGATGTTTCATATAACTTCAATTGTATTGAATGAACTTCTTCCCGTGTATTCATATTGCCTGGATCCGGATCCATTGTTGGATTGATAATTGAGGATTTAGAATGGAATGATGAGACCGATTCATTTGTAAGGTGTTGTGATTTGTATCTTGCTGAGATGCATTGTTGGTCCACTGTGATTGATGGATGCTGAGATGTATGAACTCCAATGACGATCCTCTGAGATTGATGCCCACCAATCTCTTCTTATATCTTGACCGATTGCATCCTTTGTCACTAGATGCGTCCCTTCATGGGATCGCTGCCACCTTTAGTTATTGCTAGTT
The DNA here is from genome assembly GCA_027924645.1 of Cunninghamia lanceolata. Lineage (NCBI taxonomy): Eukaryota > Viridiplantae > Streptophyta > Pinopsida > Cupressales > Cupressaceae > Cunninghamia > Cunninghamia lanceolata. The sequence continues at coordinate 2,688,129 of BSBN01001102.1, forward strand.
AAACATATCTGACGTCATTTTATTTATCTGGGACCCTTGCTTGTCTTTATTCATATTCGCTGTTTGTCCCATTATACGAGCGCCATTTTTGGATTGCATTCGTTTGTTTTGCAAAGACTATCATTTGGCATCGATTGGCTCCTTTAATCGCTACTAATTATCTCATCCGCTTGTCTTTTAAAATTGGATATGCCAACTATATAATCGTTGTCTCCCTTTTATCTTAATCGCTGAATCTTATTAGATTTGACTTTGTTCGCTGTTTACTTTGAATTGGCTCTTCCTTGTTTCTTTATATTAATCATTCCCTTATATTTAGATTGCTGATTTTTCACTACTTAAATCACTACATATCCCTTGTTGTATCTATATTTATAATCGCTGCCTTATAATAATGATAATATATTGTATTTATATTGATAATAATATAATAATCTATAATATTTATATTTGTATTATTAATATTTATTTTTATATAATTTAATAATATATATTATATATTATATTAGATTATTTATATAATAATATTATTATTAAATATTACATATTTAATAATATTATTTATATGTATTGACTAAATGCTGTATTTTACTAAAGTGACTTTGTCGTCTTTTATCATGATGTTTTAAAATCTTTAATTTAAACAATGCCTTAATATTGGGACATGACAGTCTCCCTAGATGAGGTACGACCCAGCTGGTGGTGTCTAACAGCAATATAACCACACAAAAAGTCCTTCAAACTTTATATATATACTGCAACTGATCTGCATGTAGATGCAAGGGTTCTAATGTCGAAAACAAGTGAAGATTGCACCAAACAAAGCTCAAATGACTGCCATAAATGGTACGGCCCAGGTCTGCAATGGTACGTGTTGATGTTTGTTTTTAGACAAGTCAACAATAGAGTAAAATATAGAGTATCTAACTCTCTCTTGAGCAAAGCCTCTCAAATGCTGAACAAAGTGATCAAACAAGATGACTCCAAGGTTCCTTTTTTTACGATCTTATAAGGGATAGCTCAGTGACTAAGTATGATTTTGCTGGTAAACACAAAGGGACTTACATTAGATTCTTCTTCATACTTGTTTAGCTTATTCCTCCTTCAATGTGGATGATGTATCAATGATAAAGAAAAGACAAAAGATAAGGGTTCAGAAAGTTAATCTAAGGTCAATGAAGCAATGATGATTGTATGAATAGACAAACTCCTAAATAAACCTAACTCCACTTCGCCAAGGATGCCTACAACTACATGAAGTTGGTGCAATCTCCTAAGGTTACGCGAATGGTTTTCAAATCTTGAAGGCTTATGTAAGCACCCATTAGACGGCGCAGCTCAAACAAGCATCCACAATCGAACTTATGCAAATAAGAGGCTCAGACTAGCTTTACACAACACTTCATCAGCGATGAATGTTAAAAGCATGAGCTAGGAGTTGATCAAATATCCAATACAAACATACATTACAACAATGAGCTTCTAATCTATTTCTAATCTAATTTGAAACATCTCCCCACTTCATTAAGATACAAGAAATCATGTTACTCCACAAGACAACACTTAACACCAAACAAAGCTCCAATGTTTTTGCATTAATCTTGAGAAATATTTACAACTTCAAGTCCTTCTCAGAGAAATTTGAGAGTCTCTCCTATTCTACTCCTACAATACTATTGCCTACAATCTAATGAATTACAAATGAGGCAACAAGGCCTTTATATAGTATCCAGAATACAACGAATGGCTAAGATCATTTCATGTAGCCAAGGGCCCAGATCATGCCAACTCAGAGGTAGTTACAACAACTTGCTATATTTAGTACAAAGAGAGGCAATGATGGCACATTTTCCAATAAGATAAAGATAAGATGGAATCATTTAAAACATCTTCTACATAGGCGTCCCTTTGGCTTCTTTTATTAAATGATACATTGAATGCATTTAAAATAGCGCAGTTGATATGATTGGATGATGATAGGTACTCGCCACATGGGTGCCACCTTAGCATATCTTATAGATTTCAACAGTTAATTCAATATGCTTTTGGGCATATTCCCAAATTGTATTATCAATGTGATATCTTTGATATGATTGCTTGAACTTGTATGCTTGGGAATATGTATCTTCAATGATTTTGCCTTGTTCATTGTAGATTGAATATGTATGATACTTGTAGCTCATTTGACTAACTCTGTGACATTCCTTCTTGTAGGTAGATTGATGTTGAACTTCTTCAATGCATCTTCATGTATAATAATAGGAGATGATGATGATGATTCATTCATGAATCGAAGTAGGAGATCTCTCTTGAACTTAAAGTTGAAAGAACTTGAAGTTGAAGGATGAATGTCTTCAATGTAGAAGTTGATAAAGATGAAGTAGTGCACCATGATCCTTGAAGTGACCCTTTGGAGTGTAGATGATAACACCTTCTTTGGATGTGGAGTAAATGACCTCTCAAGGAGTCTGTGAAGCTTGATGAATCTTGAAGATTGGGAGAACTTGACTTGAAGCTTGGATGGATGAATGTCTTTGAACATGATGCCATTGATGAAGTATACTTGAACTTGATGTGATCTAACATGATGTCATTGATGTTTCTTCTACAATTTGAAGGTGACTCAGGTGCTTGTCCTTCAGATGATTCCTTGGCTTCACCAACGCTCCTCTCAATGATGCAACTTGATGATGATCTTGAAGTGATCTCTAAAGGTGGCTAGCATGATGCTTCTTCTTGCAATGACAATTTCTTGACTTCACTCCTTGGATGAAGGTAACTCCGGACTTCTCGCTTGAAGGTGACTCCTTGTATAACTCCTTAGCCTTGATTGATGATCCTACAAGGCAAGATAAACAATATATCAATCACTTCATAACAAAGGAAACACCCTAAACATGCAATAATCCTTCTTCAAGCTCTAGGCGCTTATACATGTGAAAAGAGGAGCAAAAAAAAAAAACGCCTAACATCAATTTAGTCCCACATTCATAATTTCAAATGATTTCTAGCAATTGTAATGGTTTAAAAAAAAAGTCAATCCCCTATAAGGTTCACTCAAAAGGTATCTTTCAAAGCAAACTCCTCCCTTAGGCGCCAAAATGATGTGATTCTGGAGAAAGTAGCGCCCTACTTCAATGTCTTTATATTTGCAACTTTGCAATTCTAAGTGATCAATCATGTCTTGGAATGACTTTATACTTCAAGCGCCCAACCTTTTGATATGGATTGAGTGATTTTCTTCAAGGTGCCAATAAGGTCCACAAAGAGGCAAAGTGCGCCTAAGCCAAATTAAGCTCCATACTTGTTATTTTCATGTTTTAAACAGTTGTGAAGGTTGTGGGAGGACTTCCCTCCTCTAGGCGCCAATCTCAAAGATGTCTTGGATGCAATTTTAATCTAGGCGCTCATATGAAGTAGGAGTGACAAACCAAGGCGCTCATAGGTACTCTGAGCTAGCTTCTTAGTCTTCAAAACACTTATGTTCATTAATTCAATCTCTCAAGAGGTATTCTCATCACCTAGATGCTAGGTGCCAAAAATAGCAAAGAATTGCGCCTAGACAAACTTTGTGTTTTCCTTATGGAATTTTCACTTCTTGAGGTTCCTTGACAACTTTTCAATGAAGGCGCCTAACCTAAGATAGTTGATTTTCATGATTTGGATCAAAAGATCATGGTTTTGACTTCCTCATTCCTAAGTGCCTTGATCAAAGGGTTGTTTCATGTTTATTCCTCCAAGGCGCTCATAGAAATAATAAGCAAAGGCGCCCAGTTCCATTAAGTGTTCATTCAATGATGTAGATCTATGATGCTTCTTTGAGGCGCCAAAATTGATGAAAATCCATATGAGGGCGCTTAAGTGAAAAAGAAGAAGCATAGGATGTGCCTTGGAGACTCATTCTTAGTTTTAGGAATTTTGAAACCTCTCAACACTAGGCGCTATATTGGGATGCTCCAAGTGTGTAATGGCGTTTGGTTTGTAGCTTGCTTCTTGACACTTTAAGACACCATTTGATATGCTTGAGGTCTTAGAATCACCAGGCGCCCTTTGAAGGTCATTTAGATATGAATTGGCACCTTAACATCATGACTGTCTCCTACAAGAAATGGCGCCCTTTGGTGGTAGAATAGGTGTGAAATGGTGCCTAGGCTCAATTTGACCCTTTGAAATGTGTTTCATGACTCCAAATATCTCACTTGTAGGCGCCAAATGTGGTCTTTTTAAATCCCTAAACGCTCAAACTTACTTCAATGATCAACCCCTCCCTCAGGCGCCTTTAGTCCTTATACCTCCAACCCTTTGAATCTAGGGCGCTCAAACTTGATGAGAATAACAAGGAAGTGCGCCTTGAGTCCTTCAACACATTTTAGTCATTTTGGAGATTTTATATACAAGGCGCTCAAAGTTGATGGGGTCCAGACAACCATTCTTCCTTAGGCGCCCATTTAACTTAGCATATTTTCAAGATCCCAAGCCTTCTTTTACAAGGCACCCACTTTAGATTGTAAGAAGGGGTAAGGGCGCCTTTGCAACAAACTTCAATTTTCCACTTCCAGAAGGCTCCAATCATTGGGCGCAATCTTCATTCATTTTAGACTTTATCTAACATCAAGGCGCCCAAAATGGCTAAAGGCAACAAGGAATGGGCGCCTAAACTCATTCACTTCAACTCAAGGCGCAATCTAATGATCTTTTGAACATGAACAAGGGCGCCTAGACTCCTAGATCATCCTTTGTCGAATTCTTGGATATTTAAGGTCTTTCATGTCAAATTCAATCAAGGCGCCTATCTAGGAGAGGTTGGAAGTTGATTATCCTCTAGGCGCACATTGAAGTCTCAACCTAAGGTGCTCATAAAGGTCTCTGCAAGTGAGAAAATGTGCCTATCCTCCCGGAGCAAATTCGCTCGTAGATTTGGCAGTCCCAGGGCATAAGGCATATTGAAAAATACATTTAAGTATAAGTTTAGACATTGAATTTCTTATACTTTAAATATTTTTCAATATACCTTTCAAGATGTTTGAGATAGGTCTCAGATCCATCGGATTTAACATGCAGATTCTAGATTTTTGAGGATCCACCAGATTTCAGACTTAGCCAATTTTCAGGATCTTCAGGATCAGGATACCAGACTTAGTCATTTTCAGGATCTCAAACATTAGGACCAGGTCATCAAGGGACTACAGGACTCAAACACCACTGACTTCATCATGAAATAGCTCTAAGACATATCAAAACTTCATGCAAAGCATCAAAACTCAAAAAAAGGGGGGGGTCCCCCTTGCAATGGGGCGATGTGTGATTTGGTCACAACAGTACGGCCAGCAAAGAAAATAGAATGCAGTCTTAAACTCCCTCAATATTTGATCCAATCTGCAACTAAAATATGTTCCTTTGCTGTTCACCAAAAATCTGCATAAATGTATTCAATATCTCCCTCAAAATACCACCGAAATGTATCAAATGAAGCACAATGCAAACACTGAGTGTATTTGCCTCTTTGAGCACCCGGGGATGATCTTTCACACCTGCGGAATGCTGTTATTAATGGAAGTTTTCATTTCCAAAAGCCATGGTTTCGAATTTCTCCAAAACCCACAAACTCTTTGCAGAGCCAAAGCCAAAGCAAATGAAATAATCAACATATCAAATGAATTGCTTTTTCCCTTTTTTATAATTCCACTAAGTGGGGGGGATTCACCTTTTTGGAAGCAATATTTAATTAAGTCACTTTTAATAATCCCAAGGTGAGCGCTCCAACAATATGACTAAAATGACTTTATTAATATTTCATTTTTGACAGCTAACCATTGTTATTGAAAAACATAATTATATTAACTAAATGAGATTACAAAGAAGAGCACAACTCTATTTAAAGGGATCTACATGATGTTTCTAAATAGAGAATACAGCTAATAAAGCAAAACTAATAGAAACATTCTAAACTAAACTAAACTAAGACTGAAATAGAAATAACTAAAAGGATGACCATTAAACTAATAACATACTATTTTAATACCCTCCCTTAATGGTCATCGTACAAACAAAAACCCATAACCCTATGGAGAGCTGGTCCTCAAAATGCATAAAATGCAGATTCCTCAGTATGCTTCGCCACGTGAGTACTTTGCTGAGGCAATTCCTGGTTGGACTTCTCATCAGCCAACCGCTTTCTGCAAAATTTCTTGATATGACCAGGCTTTCCACAATAATGGCAAGTAAAAGATTTCTTGGAGTCCTCCAAATCGCCTCATCCTTTCTGCTGAGTGGACTTGCCTTTGCCAACTTCCTTGGCAGTAAAAGCTTGTTTAACACTAGGAGACTCACTACTGCTTCCTCCACCTATCTTGCTGCAAAAGCTTGTTGCACAACTCATCAAACTTCAAGTCAACATTGGTGGATGTAATGTTGAGCATTTCGATGAAGTGCTCGTAGGAACATGGCAAACTTTTCAAAGTGATCACCACCATATCCTCTTCAGCCATCTTACAACCAATGGCTTCCAGTTGGTCGCGAATATCCTTGATTTTCGTCAAGTGCCCCTGCAAAGACACTTGGTTATCCATCATAATAGAGAATAGCATATTCTTCAGAAAGAATGCCCTTCCCTTGTCTGAGGTCTCATGAAGATCTTTCAGATGCTTCCAGATCTCCGCAGCAGATTTACTAGATGGTATTTTTGGTAACATCTCATCGATGACAGATAATTTTAGAAGCATAACTGCCTCCCTATTACCTTCATCATACTTGTCTTGATTCCTCCCAGGAGTAGTAGGGCGAGCATCCGTATCGAGAACAAGCAAATTCAGACACCGGTACTCAAAGATGGTAAGCATCCTCTGCTTCCACGTGTTGTAATTCTTTCCATTGAACCTCTGTGCATTTTCCAACAGAATACTGGACAAAGACACCATCCCTCCCGTTTTCCAAAGCACGAAAAACGAGGAAAATCTGTGATCAGCTGGCAAAAATCTTGGACAATCAGCTGGCACAAATTTACGATTTTTCAAAAATCGCCTAAAAAGAGGCTTAGAAAAAACTTCAAAAAATAAGATTTTTGTAGGAAAAACCTTCGAAAACTCTTTGCAGAATTTTTAGTGTTCCTAGAAAAATTCCGTCAAACTGGTCCAAAAAAAACATAATCCTTCACTTTGCCATGTCACCAAAAACACACCTCGCCAAAGGAGTTGAAAACAACAGATGCCAAACTGGGACTCTTGGTCAAAACCCTAAGTCAAGAGACAACAGATTGCAGGAATGTGACCGCAGCATATACTTTATCTTGGCTGGGTGCTAAAAACAGAGGCATGAAAACACAAGATCGTTGTTTAATGAACTGGAACTGGTTATGATCCCCAAACTTCAGACAAACAAATGCCAAGTAAAAGACTTCAGACAAGCAGATGCAGAAGTCTTTAAGCATCGACCCTTCAGACGACCCCAAAAGATCTTTACTAGCGACCACATCACAACAGAAATCGTTGTAGAAGAGAGACATACGACTCTAAATCGCGATGGCAACCAGAGATAACAAATCGTGAAATATAACCGCTGGTCAGAGAAAATATTGACGCCAAAAAAAAAAATTGCAGATGACAGGAGCTTCAAACGTTGGGCAAAGAACTTAAAAAACGCCCACGAAAGCTAGGAAAATCGCAACCACGACAGGGACAAATCCGACGAAAACCCTAATCGCGAGGAAAAATAGAGCCGTCGGAGGCTGGAACTGCTGCGATTTTTGTATGAATCAAAACGCGATTTCGACGCCAGGATCCACACCAGAATCGCGACCCACAACTAGAAACCCTTAAAAAAAACTTTTAAAAACACTGGAGGAAATCGCGATTTTTAGACTGAAAACCCTTCAAAAATTTCTTCGAAAAAAATCGGCTAAAAATCTCAAGTCGAGCCTAAGCTCTGATACCATGTTACTGAAAAACATAATTATATTAAATAAATGAGATTACAAATAAGAGCACAGCTCTATTTAAAGGAATCTACATGATGTTTCTAAATAAAGAATACAACTAATAAAGCAAAGCTAATAGAAACATTCTAAACTAAACTAAACTAAGACTGAAATAGAAATAACTAAAAGGATGACCTTTAAACTAATAACATACTATTTTAATAACCATTATAACCCAAAGTCCAATATTAAATAAACATTAATAATTTACGGACTTTAAAACAAAGGCCCAAATGATCTTGAAATCCAGTGATCTATAGACCGTTGGAAAGGTCTCACCAAAACGCTTCATCTCTAACACTGAAAATCCCGAAATGGATAGAAACCTTAATTTGCCAAAAATAGTAAGTCTGGGCCTAAGCAATTCAATCGACCCTAGAAAGTACCAAACTGAAGATCACACTGAAACCATGCCATCATCCACTCAAATACTGACAAATCCATCCAAGTCACCGAAATAGTGTCCATACTGACACTCACTAAAAATAGAAGTGTTCTTCGGGGACCAAAGAGAACAAACCCCAAAAAAAACCAGAAAGATTGTCACCATGCGAGCACTTACTATAAATAGTAAGTACGGACAAGTTGTCCGAAATCCCTCCGGAACATGTCATACGGCTCCACTGGAACACCTAAGCACACTAGTGACATCGAAATACTCCTCTGATCAGGCTGTCACAAACCTAGAAAGTTGGCTCCAACTGCGCTGCAAGAGGCCCTGGAAATGGGGACATTACATCACTAATGTAATATTACTTTGTTTCTATTTCCGTTTCTTAGTTTGCTTTAGTTTCTTATTAGAAACTTCTGCTTTGTAATATTTAGAAACATCTTGTAAATTCTCTATAAGAGCTCATTTCTTTTGTTAATAGATTCATTCAATTATTTTACTATAATATGGTATTAGAGCGGGTCGAGCGGGAAAAGATTTTTCGAAGTTTTTTTGGGTGCCCTCTGCAATTCCGTATATCGTATGGACGGTGCCGTACCTATTCGTACGACCTTCTGGCAACTCACAAGTCGGCCTCTGTCTTGGAACATAAGCTCCTTTCCACGACCTGTCCGCGACTTGTCCATGACTTGTGCAGACGTCTTCGTCTTTTGATTGCTGTTGAAGGTGTATTTTGGCGGGTTTGCCTCGGGATTTGTCTTGAAATCCGTGTTAGGGTTTTGAGCCTATTTTTTGTTTGTGCCGTTTGATTTTGTCCATCCTCCGGTATTTTGTTTTTCATGCCTCGAAAAGCGTGAAGATGGCATCTTTGTCCAAACTGAAAGCCCATGTGGCAGAACACACTGCGCAGGAGTCTACATTCTATGCCTTTATGGTCAAGAGACCTACAAATCATGTCACATCCTCTGCCTGGTACATTGATTCAATCATTCAGGGGCTTCTCGACATTTCACGCATCGTTGGGATTGGTTCACTCAGTACACGCCATTCAAAGATTTTGTTATCTTTGGAGGAGGCGAAGAGTATACTGTTGTCAGAAAGGGCAACGTGCAGATTCAGTCTGGTGGGAGAAATTTAATATTTCTCGATGTATACTTTGTACTTGACATGGAGCTGAACCTTCTCTCAGTTAGTCAGATTATGCGGCACTCTCCTCATCTGGATGTTGTTTTCAACATGCACACATGCAACATAGTGGATTGTGAGACACGCACCATCGTTGCCCAAGGACTTGAGGATTCTCATAGACTCGTTGATTCTGGTGATTCTCAAGAGCACGCCATGGCAGCTAGGAGTACATCCACCAACAAACTCTGGTATTAGCGTTATGGGCACTTGAACATGCACTACCTCTCTCAGTTAGCTCGGGAGGGTCTGGTCGGTGGTCTTCCTGAGATTCAGACTCAGATTCATGGAGTTTACGACGCATGTGGTCAAGAGATCTGTAGATCATGTCACATCCTCTGCCTTGTACATTGATTCAGGTGCTTCTCGACATTTCACGCAACGTTGGGATTGGTTCACTTAGTACACGCCATTCAAAGATTTTGTTATCTTTGGAGGAGGTGAAGAGTATACTGTTGTCGGAAAGGGCAATGTGCAGATTTAGTCTGGTGGGAGAAATTTAATATTTCTCGATGTATACTTTGTACTTGACATGGAGCTGAACCTTCTCTCAGTCAGTCAGATTATGCAACACTCTCCTCATCTGGATGTTGTTTTCAACATGCACACATGCAACATAGTGGATCATGAGACACGCACCACCATTGCCCAAGGACTTAAGGATTCTCATAGACTTGTTGATTCTGGTGATTCTCAAGAGCACGCCATGGCAGCCAGGAGTACATCCACCAACAAACTCTAGTATCAGCGTTATGGGCACTTGAACATGCACTACCTCTCTCAGTTAGCTTGGGAGGGTCTAGTCGGTGGTCTTCCTAAGATTCAGACTTAGATTCATGGAGTTTGCGACGCATGTCAGGCTGGAAAGCAACATCAGACTCCATTTTTAGATGGTGACAAATGGAGAGCATCCAAGGTATTGTAGTTGGTTCACGCTGATGTATGTGGACCAATGAACACTCCTTCAGTTACTGGGTGTTGATATTTCCTGCTATTTGTTGATGATTTCAGCAGACAGATGTGGTTGTATTTTTTGAAAAACAAATCAGATGTGTTTGGTATATTTCAGCAGTTCAAGGCCCTAGTTGAAAAAGAGTTAGGCTGTCCAATAGTCACTCTTAGGTCTGATAATGTGGGGGAGTTTTGTTCTTCTGACTTCTCTCGTTTCTGTGCTACACATGGCATCAAATGCCAACTTACCACACCTTACACCCCTTAGCAGAATGGTGTCGTTGAGCGTCGAAATCGCACCATTACTGAGATGGCACGTTCTATGCTAGAGCATAGAAGTGTTCCTAAGAAGTTCTGGGCTGAAGCAGTCTACATTGCTGTTTATCTTCTGAACCGGTCTCCTACCTATGCTGTCAAGATGACTCTTGAAGAAGCTTGGTCTGGACGTAAGCCTCGGGTCAACCATCTAAAAGTTTTTGGCTCTCCTGCTCATGTTTGGATTCCAGATGCCAAGTGCACCAAGCTGGACTCCAAAAGCCAGAAACTCATGTTCACTATTTACAGTGAAAATCATAAGGCATACATGCTGATTGATGTAGACACTAATCATCTCATATTCAGTCGTGATGTAGTGGTTGATGAGGCTACTGGGCCCTTTTTTCTGTCTACTCTTGTTATCCCTGAGGATCAGCCTTTGAAGGCTTTAGATTTGGGTGTTCGACTTCCCCTAGCTCCACTTGATGTGAGGGATTCTGCAGTTGTCCAGGCACCTCAGCGTATTGTTCCACCACCCACCCTTGCTCAGGACGATCTGGATCCTCCTGACATTGTTCCTGCCACACCAGGTGATGCTGTTCCTCCTAATTCAGATGTTGGTACATCTACTCTTCGGCCTAAATGGTGGGCTAAGACCATCAGTGATCTTCATGATGATGAGTTGATTGAGGGTAGATCTGCTCAGAAAAAGAGCAAGCAGCAAAATACTGTTAATTTTGCTCTTATGGCCAACCTTCACAGCATCTCTAAACCTCAGATATATTCAGAGGCTAAAGGCATACGTGAGTGGGAACAGGCTATGGAAGCTGAACATCATAGTCTTCTGAAGAATAACACTTGGGTCCTTTCTAATCTTCCCCCTGGGAAGAAGCCCATTGGTTGCAAATGGGTGTATAAAGTTAAGTACAAGGCTGACGGAACTCTTGATAAGTATAAGGCTAGGTTGGTAGCCAAAGGGTTCTCACAGAAAGAGGGCATTGACTATGAGGAGACATTTGCTCCACAGCCAAGATGAGTACCATTCGGCTTGTCCTCTCTATTGCAACCCAGTTTGGATGGAAAGTCCATCAAATGGATGTCAAGAGTGCATTCCTCAATGGAGATTTGCAGGAAGAAGTTTACATGACGCAACCTCCTAGCTTCCAGGTTGCTGGTAAAGAACACCAGGTGTGCAAACTGGAGAAAGCAGTCTATGGCCTTAAGCAGGCTCCATGGGCATGGTATATGAAAATTGATAAGTACCTTGTGGATCATGGTTTTTAGTGAAGTCCTTCTGATTCCAATTTGTATGTCAAACAGTAGGTTGATGATAGTCTTTTTATAGTTGTCTATGTTGATGATCTGATCATTACTGGCAGCTCAGAGTAGTTGATTGATGAGATCAAACATGATCTTAGTCAATCATTTGACATGACAGATTTGGGACTTCTGCATTATTACCTAGGTGTTGAGGTTTGGCAGATAGCCGATAGCATCTTCATCTCTCAGTCCAAGTATGCTAGAAGTCTGCTGGACAAGTTCTGGATGACAGATTGCAAACTTGCATCCACACCTATGGAGAAAGGGCTAAAACTTTCAGCCAACTCTGATTCACCTGTGGAGAACGAATCAGCATTCAGGCAACTAGTGGGCAGCCTCATCTATCTCATTGCCAATAGACATGATCTCAGTTTTGCAGTCAACTACATCTCTTGCTTCATGACAGCTCCTAAACTTGAACATTGGGTTGCAGCGAAGCGTGTGCTGAGATATGTGAAAGGCACTTCTGACTTTGGCATTCTTTATGGAAGGTGCAAAGATCCTAAGCTGATTGGTTTTACAGACTCAGATTGGGCAGGTTCTGTTGATGATAGGAAGTCTACTTCTGGGTATGTTTTCAGTTTGGGCACAGGTGCAGTCACATGGACTAGCAAGAAGCAGTAGGTAGTGGCTCTCTCTTCAACAGAAGCTGAATATTGGGGAGTTGTTAAAGCAGTGTGAGGCAGTTTGGCTTCAAAGGATGCTTTCAGACATGCAAATGTCTCTAGCAGGACCTTCACCCTTGTATTGTGACAATCAAGGGGTGTTGAAACTTGCCAAAAATTCAGTCTTCCATGAAAGGACAAAGCATGTTAACCTTCATTTTCATTTCATCCGCCAGCTTGTCGAAGACAGATTAGTGGTGTTGTAGTATGTTCCAACTGAGGACTAGACTGCAGATATCCTCACCAAGTCTCTGAGCCCGAATATGTTTGTCAAATTTAGGGGACATCTTTGTGTAGTTGATAGAGTGACCATTAAGGGAGGGTATTCAAATAAATTTAGATATTTTATTAATGGTCACTAATGTAATATTACTTTGTTTCTATTTCCGTTTCTTAGTTTGCTTTAGTTTCTTATTAGAAACTTCTGTTTTGTAATATTTAGAAACATCTTGTAAATTCTCTATAAGAGCTCAGCTCTTTTGTTAATAAATTCATTCAATTATTTTACCATAATATAACTAAAAATTAAAATTTATGTGTCCATTTATGTATGTAGTAAATGAAATAGTTCTAAAGTAAAATAAAATAACTCCTAGTAAATAAAATAGCTCGAAACTGATATTTCTGGGCATTTTTTAGATAGATGTATTTAAGATATCTATACTAGTGTAATGTCCCCTTCTAGTAAGCTCAAATTGTTCTCAACCTTGCACAATTTCAACTTACAAAAAGGAAGCATTAGTACTCCAAAATTTTCTCTTTTCATATCATAATTAATATAGATCCATATTCTTTCACATTTATCCTTAACTTATAATCCCATAATCACATAATTCATATTCATAGTCATATTCATGTTCATAATCATATTCATAGGCCTTATGTTCTATCCTCGAAAGGATCATGTGACGCCCTATCATTAATCCATCTCTAACTCCATAGGCAAGGTTCGTTAAGGAGACACTAACCATCCTATACGGAGGCCCGATGGCTTCTCACCTCACCAATCGGCTCCAAAGGCTTCATGCTACATCCGAGCATACTTCATCTATTGGAGAGTCACCCATTGTAGGGCACAAATCACATTGATGAGCTCATCATACCATAGGCCAAAGGCTTCACCTCACACCCGGAGGTACTTCGACACTTGGCCCAAGAGACTTCGCCTCACACCCGGAGGTACTTCATCTTCTTGGGGTTACCTAGGTCTAATAACAATATAACATTCGCCTAACTTACCCATACACCTAGGATGGCGAGATGATTAATGATGAGGCTAATCCTCCTTTTGGATATGGCACAATCCTATGATTTCTAAGTCCTTATTAACATTTTGCACATGATGCTTTATAATTAGGACATCTTGGCCTTATATCATAATTGGCCAATCATATATCCACATGATCATATTCCATCATCATCATCATTGATTCCTTATGCATAACCATATTCATTTATTATATTAATCTATTCTTTCTATGCATATTCATGATCACATATCTAAGATCATTCTATTATTCTATGTACATTCTTTCATGGTTAACATCAATCATTAATCATAAACACAATCATTTATCTTTGTAAGTCTATCTATGTTTATAATATGAAGAATCGGAAATGTGAACATTACTTCTAATGCATTTATGAATTGATAATACAGTCAGCAAGATATATTTCCTTATCCTTATTATTATCAGTACTCAGCATATGTTATTCATAAAGACAAAGCATGACATATATATCAGGATTGGAATTAGCATACATTATTCATAGAAGACAAAGCATAACATATATATCAGATTTTGGCATTATATGGGGAAAGAGCATTATTGCATACCTTTAAACGGCTGTCACAATTCGATGTAATCAATCTGCTGTGATAACTTCAATTCGTTGGATAAGATGAATATAATTCTGAGTGATATCAATGCCCGATCTGGTATAGATGTTGTTCTTGTGTTAGATGGATGACTGTTGCTCTTGTATTGGTTGAGTTGATTATACTTTGTTGCCTTCACAAATGAAATATTGAATGATATAGATGGTTCGATTTGCAAAGATTGGAATTCGCTGCTGCCTATTGAAGGGTAGATATGATTTGAATTGCTAAGATGATTCCAATTTTTATTACATCCTTTTCTTAATGGCAATCGCCCCATTTTTCTAATTGCCATATCATGTTCAGATTACCTTGTTTCTTATATGGAGCACTTCCTACGTATGTCCTTTTAAATACATATATGAATTTTTACACTCAGAAAGGTGGCGCCAATGTGGGATCAGCATTGGTAATTGTTTTTGAATTGGATGTCCATCAAGGATCCCGCTAAAAGGTCTTGTTGGTATCCAAATACTTATCTGTATACTAAAAGAAGGGCCGCCAGATGGAGTCTATGGCCGGGTAGGTGTTGATAATTTGTTATCATAGTAGTTTGAGAACTCTCCAGATGCATGCTCGATAGTTACAAGATCTAGAGAATTGATGGTGTGCTGATATCTACGTGTTGTTGATCTTCATCTGCATTGTATTAATGATTCAATGTTATGACCAATGGTGTACGCTGCCCACAGTTGTATCCGTTGACTCCCAATATCAGATATTGTATACAATGGATGATTCGTTGCTCTTCCTGATGGTTCGATAATTCCTTCCTATTCGTTACTATTTTGAATTGTAGTGTTATACAATCTGTTCCATGATAATGTGGGATGCTAATATATATATTTCCATAGCTTTATGATACGTCCCTTTCCAAAGGTGACGCCTTGTCTTAGCAAATCGCATCATTTAGTTTTATTTATATTTGTTGGCTTAACCAATACTTATTATGAACGCTGTTTTATCTTAGGAACTACATTCGCTGTCTTTGCAAGGTTTTATAATAATTGTTGCCTTTTAGAACTCTTAAACCGCATCACTTCTAAATACTTTCCCTTTGATATGTGCTGACATAATCACTGTTCGCTGCCCCCTTGACTCTTAAATCGATTTACTTGTAAATACTTACCTTTTCATATGGATTGATCTATGATCTGATCACAGCTGCCTTAATTTTATATATTACAATAATAATTTATATTATATTTTAATAATGATCATAATACTTAAACCGTTAATATTTATATTTATTTGTTATTTGTAGATATGATAAATATATTATATTTTAATTACATTTATTTATATATCTATAATTATTTAAATTGATAAAAATAATAATATATTAAATATTATATATATATTAATAATGTTATTATTACATACGCAATTATTTTTATCATTCAAGCAACTTCGTCTATTTTATCATGTTGTTTAAATCTTTAATTTAAACAATGCCTTAATATGGGGACATGACAACTAATCTATACACAGTCTGAATTTTCCCATGCAAAGCTAATGGTTTATTATATGATCTTGATAAAAATTTAATGTGTGCTTAAGGGTGGCTAAAATAATCCTTTCTGAACAAATTGTGAATTTACACACGTTCCTTGGGAACTTGAATCTAAACTTTGCTACAGAGAGCAATCAAACTCAAAAAAATAGGCCTATCCTGCAAGTGCACGACAAATATTATTTTAGATAACATAGGTAACAACATGCATACAACATGCTTTTGTAATAATCTCTCTTTGCAAAAGCATGTTGTATGCAGTGCTTTGATTTTGGTATATTTTAAATGGTATGTTATAGGTTTCTTATTTTATTTTTTAAATGGTATATTTGAGGGATATACAGCTATATTTTAATGACCAAATTCGTTCATCCACAAATAATCAGAAATCTATTTTTACAGGTGCATGGGGCATAATAGAGGCTGGGAGGAAGCAGCATCAGTGTTTTCTGGGGTTCCTGTTGAACTTAAAACAACCAATGCTGCTGTACTAGAAGCCTCTGGAAAGTCTTGGGAAGAGGTAAGTTTTAGTTGACTATATGCTTGATTAGTCACATACAATTCAGTACTATGAATCCCTTGAATAGGCCAAAAATAACTAAACTCTAAATGACACATTGAACCATTATGTAAGATTACAGCCAAGTAATATGTCTTCTTTGAGATTTAGTAAACCATCATAAATCATGTCAAAATTCCAATCACAATACATAATTTCCTAACCCTGAAATAACATTGAATTAAACATACAAATAATTGAAATTTGAACTGCGGAAATGATGAACAAAGACACAAATATTTTACACCTTCCAATCTGCTTCACATTGCTTTGAAAGCTTGGAAGGCAACCTCTACAATTAGTCCTTCAGTTGCACGGAAATATTAAATTGCTTTGGGTTATTAATTTTCTATCTTGCCTCCATCTTTATACTATTTAGTTAAAAATCTAATTTTCCAATAAAGCAATCTTATCACTTAAAAGAAAGCAATCTTATCTCATGCAGGAGATGACTTGGAAGATAAGTCTAAATCATTAGTGCTTTCTCACTTATTAGACTGAATTAACTAAATAAAAGATTTCACTTTAATCACTAAAGTGAATTACAAAATATAAATAACTCGAACTACCTGCATGTTTACACTGAACTTGTGCATAAGTTCCGAACTGAGTTAAAAAACTCAACACTCTCTCTTAGCGAGGAAAGAATTCTGCACCAACCCAAGTTTGTCTCTGAATGATTCAAACTTCCTTTTTGCTAAGGGTTTGGTCAGAATATCAGCTAACTGCTGCTTCGTGGAAATGTATTGGAGCTTCAATGCTCCCTTCTGAATCTTGTCTCGAATGAAGTGTGTAGCTAGGGTAAAAATCAGGGCTAAATCACAAACAACAAATCATCAAACCTTAACAAGCACAATGAAGTACAAGATAGCATAAAAATCAAATGACAAAGCAAACCGAAAACCGATCTCTACACTAAGCTTGGCTTATCTCCATTGCTCTTCTCAATCTTGCATAGGAGTGGGATTAGGACAAAATGTCATATGATGTCTAAGTAATGTATCGACTAGGTGTTGTTGCAAGACATGGACAAATTTAAGTGTCTACAAAGTGATATCTGATCTCTGTGCTTGGAATTGTTATGAAACAATGGATTCTCTGAGAGTTTGATGCAAATCACAGTAAAGGACCATGGGATCCAACTTCTAATCAAATAACTTTGCAAGTAACTTGCGAAGCTAGATGGCCTCACAACTTGCAGTACTGTCTACCATGTACCCTGCCCTTGCTGTGCTGAGTGCCACTAAAGTCTACTTCCTGCTGAACCGGAATACCATTCCTGAATTCAAGCTAAAGCAACACATTGAGGTGCTCTTCTTATTTGCTACATTCCCTGCCCGATCAGAGTTTGTATACCTCTGCAACTTCACTTCACCACCTCCAAGATATCTCAGACCATAATCCACTGTGCCCTTCAAATATCTAAGCACATGTTTTGCTACTACCCAATGCTTCTTTCTGGACTCCACCATGAATTGACTCAAGGTGTTTACTACAAAACATAAATCTGGTCTTGTGTTGACTAAATACAACAAGGAACCTATCAATTGCCTATACAACGTGGGATCAATCACCTCCGAATTTGAAGTTGTCACCTTCTTCAAATTAGTGATCATAGCTGTGCTCATGGGTCTGCAATCCTCCATCTGGAATTGCTGTAGTATCTCAATTGTATACTTACCCTGCCCAAGAAAATCTCCCCAGGTTTTTGCCAAACCTCTAACCCCAAAAAATAATTCATCAAGCCGATGTCCTCCATCTCAAACTTAGCAGCTAACTTTGCTTTGCACCCTACAATGAGCTGTTCCAATCCTGTAATGAACAAATCATCTACATACAATATCAAAATAAGTATATCTGGCCCACTCGCTATATGATACAGATTAAGATCTGCTTCACTTTTGGTGAAGCCCATACTTCGGAGATATTCATTGATCCTGGAATACCAAGCTCTTGATGCTTGTTTGAGTCCATATAATACTTTCTTAAGCCTGCAAACATGGGATTCCTTCCCATTTTCATCAAAGCCTTGAGGCTGTTCTATATATACTTCTTCCTCAATAATCCTATTGAGGAAAGTTGTCTTAACATCCATTTGATGTATCTTCCATACCATGGCAGAAGCTAAAGACATAACTGCTCTAATGGAAGTGTATTTGGCAACTAGAGCAAAAGTCTCCTCATAGTTAACTCTCTCCTCTTGAGAGAACCCTCTCGCCACAAACCTTGCTTTGTACTTCTCAATGTTGCCATCTACAACATGCTTTATCTTGAAGAGTCACGTGGAAGTCACAACTGATTTCCCTTCTAGTCTTGGGACTATGTCCCATAGATCATTCTTCATGATGGAGGTGTACTCCACCATGGCATCCTGCCAAACTTGCTGGTTTGTCGCCTCCTGAAAACTGGAAGGCTTGGAATCTATGATGTTGCTCATCAATGTTGCTAGAATTGGTTCCCCCTGTAACCTGTAAAGGTTGCTTTTTCTAGCCCCTACAAACTGTGATGTATCTGGGCTAGATCCTTTCGGTCTGATAAGAACTTGTTGATCCTTGAATTCAACTGCAAAGCCCTTCTCCTCCATTACTGAAACTGAAAGCAAATTTTTCTTAAGACTAGGAACAAGCAAAACACCATCAACCTCTAAAGAGGTATTTGAGTGAAGCTGAAAGAGAATTTTACCAACACCTGCTACTGGATACTTGGCATCATCACCAACCTCAACCTAAATTCCAGGGTTACGTTCTTCTAGTTTGGTAAAATATTGCTGGGCTGAAATCATATGCCGAGAGGTCCCACTGTCGACATACCAAGCATCCTGTGAAGTTGTGTTGGTAGAAGGACAGGAAACCATTGAGAATTCCTTCTCAAGTCTGGCAGCAAACTCGTTCATCTGAGTCTTTGCAGAAGCTACTACTTCCTTCTGCTGCTGCTGCTTCCCTTGGTTCTTCTTGCTGTTCGGACACCGTGATGCATAATGACCAAACTTATGACAACTGAAGCACTTGATTTTACTCAAGTCCTTTCTTGACTGTGAGGATGAATCCTATTCCTTTCCCTTACCCTTTTTGTCCCCTTTTCCTTTATTTTCCTTTGTCTGTCCAATGAGAGCTAAATTCTCATCACCACCCTTCTTGCTGGCTCTTGACTCCATCCGAGTTTCCTCCTAGATAGAATCATCCCACAATCTCTTAAAGGAAGGAATCTTTTCTTTGGCACAAATGCCCTGAACAAAAGCTTGTCATGAAGATGAGAACCCATTTAAAGCTAAATTCACTAGCTCTGCATCTTCCACCTTTTCATCGACTACTACAAGTTGATCACGAAGCCGAGTGACCTTCATTAGGTAACTGGTAACAGTATCCAAACTATTAGAATAATATCTTTCTATTTATGTTATTAATGGTCATCTAGTAGTTTCTAACTTCGTCTTTTGTTAACGATTGTTTCTTTTAGAAACATTTGTCTTTGTAATTCTATTTAAGGAGTCTTTGTCTTCTTTGTATAATGAACAACATCGATTCTTTGTAACATGGTATCAGAGCCGATCTGAGTCGGACTCCCTCACGGGAGGGCTCTTTGTTTTTCAGAATTTGGCGAATTTTTTTAAATTCGTGGCCTCTTGCTTTTTAGCGATTTTTTAAAAAAAATTCATGGAGCATTTTTTTGTTCTAAAATTTGAGGGTTCGCTGCAAATTCATGGGACCTGTTTGCTAGAGAAATCGAAGGGTTGGAGATTAAAAAAATCGTGGGAGGAAGAGACGCGATTTTAAAATCGCGGGTTTTCTATAACATGCATTTTTCGTTTGAAAAATTCGTCTCTCTCTGATAATCCCGTGTCTCTAAGGCGTGTGTCCTTCAAGCTTTTTGGTGCAGATTTTTTTTGCGGATCAGGGCACGTTTTTTTCTTCTCATCCTTATTTGCTGCGTTTTTTGGGCATTTCCTATTTTTCTAGAAATTCGTGCTTTTGTTCTGGGCGGATTTTTGCTTCGAATTTGTTCTGGTCTGAGGATTTTTGGTTCCCGTCTACCTAAAAGGTTTTTGATAAATTTTGGCGGCTAGGGTTTTAATAAATCCTCTATTTTTTTCTAGGTGCCTCGTAATCGATGTTTGTGGGTTTTAATAATTTTGTCCTCAAAAATTATTTGGTGGGTTTATAATTTTTTCCTTAAAAAAATTATTTCTGGGTTTTAATAATTTTTCTCCTTAAAAATTCCGTATGGTTTTCTGATTTTTTCCCTGAAAAAATCATGGGAGGGTTTATAATTTTTTCCTCAAAAATTAAGGTTTTGCTCCTATATGCCCTAGTCAGGTTTTTTTTCAGTTCGGGAGGGCTCTCTAGTTTTTGGAAAGGTTTTACCTTTTTTTCCTTGAAAACGATGATTTGTATTCTAATCCATGTCTCGCATTTCGTGTCTGGTTTTGATCAATTTTTCACTTTAAAAATCGTGTCCGATTTTGATTGATTTTTATCCTCAAAAATCGTGTTTGGTTTTTACCATGTGTAAGCATCTTGGGTTTGGCAATTTTTTTCCTCAAAAATCGTACTTTGCTGCAGTTTGTCTTAAGTCGCCCCTGGAGTTGTGCGAACATCTGCACCAATGGTTTTTGCAGTCTGTTTTCGAGCATCTTGCTCATCTGCAACAGTTTGGAGGGTTTGTCAATTTTTTCCTCAAAATCGTGGCAGCTGTTCTCGGTGTATCTCTGGTTACAGGGAGGGACAATTTTCCAACATCAGGTTGGACGGTTGTTTTTTGGTTATTCCTAGAAGTTCTGCAGTTTCTGGGATGCTTGGTGGCAAATTCATCTCAAGTGGCAGAGTCAGTGGCAGGGTCTTGTCTTTTGTTGCAGAAGCGTTCTGAGAAGGAGGCAGCCTTCTCTGTTATCTCTTTGGGTAGTTAGAATGATGACCATTAAGGGAGGGTATTAGAATAATATCTTTCTATTTATGTTATTAATGGTCATTTAGTAGTTTCTAACTTCGTCTCTTGTTAACGATTGTTTCTTTTAGAAACATTTGTCTTTGTAATTCTATTTAAGGAGCCTTTGTCTCCTCTGTATAATGAACAACATCGATTCTTTGTAACACACACTGGACATCTTAATGGATCTGAGTTTGTTTCTTAATATCATTTTTTTTTGTTAATGTTCTCACTCTGGGAAGGACTAACCAGGGCATCAAACATCTCCTTATCTGTTTTCTTCTCTTATAAGTGAGGAATTAAATGATCCTTCATTGTATCCAAGATCATCTGCTTGGCTTTAATTTCTTTTTTCTTGTGAACTGCCAAACCCTGTGGATCTGTTGGCGGAGCCACCTAATCCTTTACGACGTCCCAGAGATCATTTTCCTCCAAAAGCAACGTCACTTTGACTTTCCAAGGTAGGAAATTTAATGCGCCATCCAACCTATCTTCGAATTGGAGACTAGGTTACATTATTAAAAATATTTTTCTGAAAAAGCAAACTCTTCAAATCTGGCAATAAATGAACTGCACAAAATTTTTGAAAATAAGTTTTTTAAAAACCTAGGTTACGAAAACTCTAGTTCACATGGCTGCCCTAGCCACTCTGCAAACCCTAGCTTAAATTTTTGAAACCCTGTTGGTTTAAAACTTCTGGTTTGTTGCTGCAAAAACGTAGTTGCTGGTTTGTAGATTACAAACCCGAGCCACCTAATCGTGAGTTTCAAATTCCCTGTTGTTTCTGGAAGATGGCTCAAAACTTTCTGCCCTAGTCGTTGGTATGAAACCCTAGCCGTGGCCAATCGCTGCTGTAGAAAACTCTAGCTGCACTTGTGAATAAAAGACTAGCCGCATGATTTTTAAATACCCAGAAAAATCTGCAATTTATGTCACAAAAAACTGGCTGCAACTTTTATTAAATCTGGTCGCGATTTTTCTGCATAGCCAAAGTCCCGATTTTCACCTAAAATAATCCGCGGCTTTTTACGAAAATACAGTCGCGATTTTTCCTTTTTTGTTTTAATAATGCCACAATTTGAACAAGAAACCTCACGAGATTTTCTTCCTGCCAGCCTCCATTTTTCCTTAAAATGACCTGCGATTTCCCTTACAAAAATTTGCGATTTCTGAAAACAGAGGCTCACGATTTTTCAAAACCCTCCTGCGCAATTTCTAAATGAATTTGCCCTCCAAGAGCACAAGTATTCATTCTGCCTAATAGTGGTTGAAATCAAACTTATTAATTGGCTGTTCTTCATCAAACAGTGCCTTTATTGCAGCAGATTCAAAGATCATCCTTTATTGAAATTTGATTGGTTATCATCTCCAAAATATAAAAAAATTGCTAGTGTTGTTTTGTTCTCCAAATTTGCCATTCTTATTTGCTTCAATCAGCCAATTAAGAAGGCTAAAAATTGTAAGAGATTTCTGCAGCCCCTTTCTTCTCCTTTTTGAAATGGAATATTTGAAATAAATAGAGTTTTGATTTGTTTTCCTGTTATCCCAGCAAGGGCATAAAGTTTTCTGTGGCTGGCTAATACTTAATTATTGCGTGATATGATAATAACTTCATAAGCCACAGATGCTCGTTTCAGGTGAACTTATCATGGCAGTTGGGTGGGAAATGGGAAAGGAAAGAAGTGGAATATTGTGTTAGTCATACAAGGAAGCTGCCTTTCATTGTCAATACTCATAGTGTGTCTCTTACATAGAATGGCCTCCAACAGCAATAACAGGTGTATGGTGAACAATTGGCACAGTTGCACATAGCTTTTCTTTTGGCTCACTATTCATGGGCAGGGGCATAGATGTTGTGTGAAGCTGGCTTGCATATACTTTTGTATTTGCATTGTTATTTCTGTTTATGCATAGGTTTAGAATGTGCTGGGAATATAATGGTTGTTTCATGGGTAGTGAAAATTCTAGATTGAGGTGAAAGGACAAGCGCTAGTGCTTATTGGCACAAATTTGCATCATGCTCTACCAGGATAACTTTTTCCATTCTTGCTTATGGGCCCAATTCTCAATAGAGGAACAGTTGAGAAAGCAAAGTGGTGTCTGTTATGAAACATTACTGGTAGTTTTGGTGATGGCCTGTTTTCATTCTCTCATCGAAGAGGTTCAGCAGGATAATTTTATCACATTTGTCTTTTAGATATTCAGCAGGTAAAAGTTATTGGGCTTGAGTGTATGTAAGTAAGGGGAAGGCAATATGTAACATTTATTTACAAAATTTAATGTGGGAAAAATGCGGTCTCTGAACTTGAAGAGACCAGTGGAGGCTGAACAGTTATAAATATGGTGTAAAAAATGCAGACCAGCAGAACTAGGTGACTCTCTCACTGCTTGGAAGTTTGGAATGAAATTGTCTTGGAAACATAGTACATTTTGTAGGCAGAATATGAAAGCAAGCAAATAAGGATGAAATTGGCTATTAGAAAAATGTAGTTACAGTAGTTGTCTTGAAAATTTGAAGGCCTTGATGAAAATGGGACAGCAAATGATTTCCATAAGAATATTGAGAGCTGCTTTTGAAGATCTCAACTAATCAAACTGTTTCATTATACACAGTGTTCCATGGGAATGCTTCCCCCCTGAAAAAATCTGCCATTTCTTGGACACGGACATCCCTGGGATGTGGGGATGAGGATGAAACATTCACCTGCCACCCCTCTATTGCCACCTGCAGGGGGGAACGCCCCCAAGACATCTGTGCAGAGGGGGCAGCTAGGGGACTCCCTGCTATCACTGGGATAGCCAGGGGATACCTGGGCATCCCTCGACCATCTTGGGGATGGCAGGGAGCTCCCCAGCCCCAAAATAATTTACAGCACACACAAAAAGAAAAAAACACTTTTTAAAACTTTGCAGTAATAATAATCTTATAGGTAACATTCCCATGGCTCTGGCCAACTGTTTGTCTCTGGAGCAGGGATGTCCCGGGGATGAACCCCCTGCAGGGGGTGGCTAGGGGACTGCCTGCTATACCTGGGCTGTCCAGGGGATGCCTGGGCATCCTTCAACCATTCTGGGGGTGGCAGGGAGCACCTCTGCCCTAAAACAATTTGCAGCACTTTAAAAAAAAAAAAACAAATTTTATAAAAAATTTGCAGTAACAATCATCTTACAGGTAAGCATTCCCATGGCCCTTCCCAAGGCCCTGGCGAACTGTTCATCTCTGGAGGCGCTGGATTTGTCTTCCAATTACTTGTATGGCATGATTCCAGCAGAATTGGGTTCGCTTACCTGACTACAGGTACTGGCACTCTGTCGAAATAGCCTTGGATGATCAATTTTTTCTCTTATGAACTGTACTGAGTTGAGTATATTGATCCTAAGGGCCAACAATTCCAGAGGTTATAGGCTATAAGCTAGCCAAATTGCGAAGGATGGATTTGGGGCACAATCAGCTAAGCAGCAACATCCCAAAATCTATAGGATATTGTTCTGTGCTCTTTTTCTTCACACAATATAACAATTTGAGTGGAGCAATTCTCCAAGAATTGGGGATGCTGACTTGTCTATGAAAACTAAGGTTGGTGGTAACTACTTCAAAGGAAATGTTCTTCCTTCTGTTCAACTGTACACAACTACCAGGCATGGACTGGAAGAGAACAGGTTCTTGGGCTCCATTCCAGCAGATATTTGGCCTGAAGCTCAGCAACTTATAACAATTTTCTGTGGGAAATAATCGATTCAGTGGGAGGATCCCGAAGTCTCTTAGGAAATTCTTCTCAGCTCTCAGAGAATCTGCTAAGTTGTGTGGCACCTCAAGAATTGGGAATGCTAACTGCTCTGCAGTTTCTTATGCAAATTTTAATAACTAATTTGTCAAGTACTGTATTATTTTTGCGCTGCCGTCCCCCCACCATCCCCCTGTTGTTCCTAAATTTTGGTACATAGTCCCTCTGCCCCCAAACCTATCCCTGCGCCCCTCCCCCCCATTCTGAAACTCTGTGGAACTACAATAATATGTCTCTATTTCTTAGATGGACAATAAATATAGGAGTTTTATAATTTCCAGGCAACATCAAGCATACCATATTCCAAATGATAACCATTTTATCTTAGTTTTGATGGACAAGAATCTTCTGAAATAAAAACCAAGGGGTAATTTTATGCAATGTTTTGTTCTAATCGAGAATTCTCTTTAAATCATGAAGAGCATGCTGAATGCTTTTGGATTTAACTGTGTATCTTTTTTCATTGACGTTTTGGATCACACTCAGTGATCCATCATCAGGAAGAGCATGGTTGGACAAAAGACTGCCTCTATCTGTTTGTGACTCTGGAGTATACTCAAGCCAAATAAGTTTTACAAGCCATTTTTTTATGTGAGATAAAAAAATTGCTGCATATGTTCAACAAGAAGTATATTAGTCCTGTTCCAGTGGCCTAAATGAGAACATATTTATCATAGTTTTAATGCTTGATAAGCAGACACGATTATATCTTAAGAACAAGACATGGAGAAGTTGCTGTGGACCACTGAGTACACAGTTCAAGAAAAAGATTGTGATTCTGAATGGTTGTAACTTGTAAGTCATAAGTACACTCAAACCTGATCTTTCTTGTAAGTTCTCTATGTATGTGAAACAACCGATTTTCAGCAGTTGTTCGACATAGATCATGTTAATACCATTGCACACCTGATTACTGAAATAACAAAGCAGGGAGAAGTATGCAACAAAAGAGACCGTATCTTTTTCTTAAGAGTACTTTGCCTCCATGTTTGATCCATTTGATGTGAATGGCAAAGCAAATTCCAGTGTAGTTTTTAACTCCTTGAGTCAGTGAAGACCTAGGATTCCACCATTCAATATGCTCCCATAGTATTTGAAAAGCAACCATGGTACGGTCAAGCTCCTCAAGGCAGCAGAGTCTTATGATTTTTACTGCTGGCTATGATTCCATTCCCTTTCTAGATGCAGTATTTTTCCATTTCACTTTATCTAGTGATCATTGATTAAAAACTTCTATTCCTAAACTACTAAATGAAATCCACTTTAGATGGCATCCGTATAATATTATAATACATGTTTTCTTGTTTGTAATATATTCTGTTTCTATTGTCCTTTCCTTTGGAAGGCCCAATACAATATACAGGCTGCTAAGGAATGGGGGGAAGCTTCTTTAAAGTCCCATATTGTACTTTGATATCAATGGACAGTAACATATTCAAGAATGGTTGCTTCCTCTGTCATGGACTTCTAATGTTGTCTGGTTGGATTACAAATATCTACTATGGATAAGTAAAGAAAATTTGTAATACATGCTTCCTGAATCAATATTTTTTGATCCTAACACAGGATAGGTCCAGTTAGTTTCATACCTAAAACTGCTGTCTGTGCAGGCCTTCTATTCTGCAGGTTTTGGTGGTTGGAAGCTTATTGACATTGTTAAGCCAGATTAATGGACTGAATCAAATGAGATCTTAGGCACATTCATGGGAACATATTTTAAATTTCATTGTACAAGAGAACAGTAAGCTATTAGCAGACTAAACACATATGCAATGGGGAAGGATTCCCATTGCACAGACTCCTAAGAAACTGTTTGCTTCTATAGTATAGAAATAGATGGAAAGGTGGCCCTTTGGCATGTGCAAGCAGAAGTGAAATTCCTACTAGTAACCAATCTTGGAAGACAAATTTCAGCAGCTGGGAGAAGTGGCATTGTCAAAGCAGGAAGAATACAATGGATGTTACGATATTAAGAATTCATCAGCAACCATTTATTTGTCATCGCTGATCTGATTACAATATGACTGGGGAAGTTAAGAACAAATGGGTAAGGGAAGACAATGCATAGCGATATTCTATCTTGTTATCATTCTGTTGTGATAGTGGAATCTAATGAATGACATGCTTAGATGAATCCATTGAATATGGTTGTCCTCCATATTCAGTTGCTCTGTAAACTTTTCATGTAAAAAGAAATTAGAAAGTTTGAATCTCAAACTAATGCAGAGTCTCCATTTATTGGGAGTTCAACAATTCTGACATCTAGTATTGAATTTTTATTTAGACTACATTTGGTATTCTTAATTATTTCTATTCATATGGAATGAAACTCTGCATGCTATACAAACCTTACAGGCATTGGGAAGAAAATCTTGCAGACAGCATATGTAACTAACATGTAAATGGTGTTAATAATTTTTGGTGGAACTGTTAGTCAGCTGTTGCTGGTTTTTTGTCGCCTTTTTGCATTGTTATCAGGTTCTGCTCCTGGGTTAGCAGCTTATCTTAATAAAAAACTAACATGTAAATGGGCTATTATATCATAGGATTGAGGATTAGGTTTAAATTTAAAAGGATCATATTCCCTTAAGTGTCAACATTGACTTTGTGACAGTTGATAACAGCTATTAACGAGAAATACATGACAAGTTTTCCAGCCTATGGAAACATTGAAAGATGGCATGCTTATAATAATATTAGGGGTTTGTATTTATATACCCAAATGTTTCCCTTTTTTATGGTCTTAGAATGTTTGAAGAATTTGCGAAAGAATATTACATTGTCTTGGAAATATCTACTCTTTAAATTGCATGGAAGTTTTTGAGAAAGAACAAGGAGCATTTCTAGCCATAAAAATTGAAAATTAATTTTCTTGTGCTTCTATGCCTAGACATGCCTGAGATGGTGAGAATTTGCTTTATGACAGTCATCCATGGATTGCACTTTACTTGAACTGGCAAATGTGACGGATTGGGAAAAAAAAATTATAAAAGCAAAAAAAATAGTTGTCAACTTCAGTTTGCAGAGTTTGAACAGTTGTCACAAAATTTTCCTGGCAAAATTTTCCTGGCATTTTAATAAAATCCTTGTTGCTGCTCTTCCTTACAGAAGAACCTACAGCTTTTATCAAGCTCATGTTTATGCATTAATCCATCATTTTATGGTTCATATTCTATGTTGAGATTCTACTTCTCTTTAACAATATGGTAAGTAGCGGAATAACTGTAACATCCCCCATTTGGTACACTTTATTAATACAGTTGGAAAGCTAATATGATGTAGATTTTATGGGAAGCATCTAAATTATCCAAAATGATAACCAACTGCAATATCCCATTATGCGTGGGATGCATGTGGTTCATTACTTTTTATTTTTTAACTATGCCTGCCTTGCTTTTGAAACAAAGGGTTTTGAACCCACAAGCTATGTAATATATGGAAATCCATAACAAGGGATAAGGGCCAAGTTTCAAAGATACTAAGCTTGTTTGCATTTCCTTTAATAGAGGTAACCATGACTTGGCTTTAAAGAAGCCATGTTGGGTTATGGGCTGAAATCAAAATACGACCGAGTGAGGAATTCATTTGTTGTAGAAAGATTAGAGCTTTAAACTTCCCCACCCCACATTGCACACTTTATATTGAGCATGAGTATCATGTCATTTCCCATAATCAGATCCATACCCACGTATCATAAGATGCAAGACAAAAAATATCCAAATATAGAAAAAAGTAACAGCAGGATTTCCTTAGATACATTTTCAAATGCATTGGCTCATTATTGTTTTCCTTCATTTGTGAGAGAACCTAAGTAAGCATGGCAAGAGACCAAGGTAAGGCCGAAGTACAAGCTCAAAACGGTCTCCTACCTGCTTGGTAATGGTGTAGAAACCATAACACAAAGGTCTATGATTGCGATGAGGACCAGAGAATTGCTCTCCAAAATGAAGTTAATCACCAACATGAAATTGATGAGCGGTGCAATTGATAATAGCATTGCTTTTACTTGGTGTTGGTTTGTTCCAAGTGTATGTAATTGTTATTGTATGTTTTGGATTTGCCCCATGAAATTTGTGGTGGGCTGTATTCTCTTGCACCAAAACAATTTTAGCTGCATTAGTGGTGTGTAAACTATATTAATTAGCACTAGAGGACAAAAACCCAAACGCACATTGAATGAAGTACATTCAATAGTCATTTTGAGCTGTGATGTATTTCTGCCAAATAAATGAAAAACTTCATTGTAAGTACATTGATGCTTGTTATTGTACATCTATATAATACATAAAATGGTGTGATTGACAACTTTAGTTGTCCACTGAATTTTGGATGAAAAGCTATATTTGTAGGGAACCAAAGTGTCCAAAGTGCACTAATAAATATAGCATCACAATAAAAAACTACGGTAGCAATAAGTTCCTAATCAATCTAGTATATGAGGAAAAGGTAAGCAATGTCTCGTGCTTGAGGTGGGCTTCTAGCATGATGAAAGATGGCCATCTTTAAAAAGCAATCAACTACCAAAGATATGCTGATGAAATTATGCTTGTTGCTAGGTGGACCTTAGAGATTCCTAATTGTGGACTCCTATGGTGGTTGTGAAAAAGGGAAAAGGACGATGAAGTCTTTGCTTCCTATTATACAATTTGGCAATGGGCCATGATGAACAAACATGAATATAATGGGTAATATTAGCACAATGATTAGGCTAGCAGAAATATTTTTACAAAACTGCAACTCTTATGACTGCTACAATGACCTACGCCTTTGTTTGTTGTTTGCCAAAAGAAACAATAAAATGTTTAAGGTGGTACATGCCATTTTAAGGATAATAAATAAAACTTAGGGAGTGACCTCCATAGATTGTTGAGCAGTGCAGAAAATCCTTTACAATTGTGATCATGTCCAAGTGTAATGATTGCAAGTGTCTAGGATGTTAAGATGTTAGCAGTAGGTGGATGATTGAAACAAAATTTGACAATATTGATGCTACCTTAGTTATGCTGAATTAAGAGGTGAAATTGCTTTAGATTGTCACTCAATCAAACAAGTGCTTTACAACTTGATTTCTATCTTAGTGAATTGTAGTTTCCATATGATAGATTCAATGCTTTGATTGACACACAATTTGAACAATAATATATAGTTCCCAATCCTAGGTGAATTAATGACAAGTCGTGCCATTAAATATTCTATAATGATAGATAGTAGGACCATATTGAGTTAGATTGACTCAAGTGCATATTCATTGATGTTTTTCTTAATCACAAAAGGTTGATATAGGGGTTCCTATTGGAGAACATAGTGATATAGTTTTTGATTAAGGGTAAAAGCTAGATTTTGAAAGGATCCAGGACCTTGTACAAAGAGGGGCTAGCAGTAGTCAACGATCGGACAACACAATTGCAGCGACGCTGCCTGTAACGTCCCTTTTTGGGATATTCCTGATTTCTTTACCTGCATACAATAATAACTACTATGAAAGGACATTAGAAATATTAAAGATCAATAAACTAAGATAATATTTAGTTCATAGCATCATTCATATTAAATTCATCTATCATGGCATAATTAATAATGAGATAAATACTTCATAACATTATCAATATTTGGTTCAATCCATCATAACACAATTCCTCAAGCCAATCCCATAATGAATTCCTTAGGAATACTTGCAGCTACCAGTCCACCTTCGAGGCACACCCTTCTCGATCAAGCTCAAGAGGTGCACCCTACTTGATTAGGCTCAAGAACACGACAGGGCCAAACACCCCAAACCATGCACGGTAGGGCCACACACCCCAACCATGGTAGGGCCACACACCCTCACTACTTGGCCGATTTGATGAGAGCATGAGAGGGCTATGCTCTTCATCTCTCGTGAACTGGGAAGGGCCATCCTTCCTACCTGCAAATATCTCCTGAATTCAATTGGATTGCTTAGGAATTTGTTAGATGGTTGATACAGTGTACCTCTTGATGGATTTCAAGTTCAGTTCAAGGATTGCAATATATCCTTCTTTGTTGTATATATATGACTTGATATATTTCCTTTTGGTTGATTCTTATATGACTTCCTTCCAATGAATATAGCTTTCTTTGATTGCTAATTGATATCTCAGATATTCGCTGGTTTGATTGATTCAATAATAGAATCATAGAACAATAGAATGATAGAATAATAGAAGGATATAATAATCAAATAATAGAATGATGGAATAATAGATTAATAGAACGAGAGGATGATAGAGTTATAGAATGATAGAATGGCTGCTATATATATTATCCCTGCGGATATCAATTATTGTACATAAATCACTATTGATATATTCCTTGCAGATTTATCTGTCTTAGATATATTCTCTAGCTGCTCACTTGATGATGATCGAAACACTCTTTATGATCGTTGTCCTTCAATGATAATGATTGCTATTCTTCACAAATAGTCGCTATTGTTCTTCACCCCTAAATATAAGATATTACTCCTCACATATATTATTGCTTTGAAATCTGCTATGAATAGAATGATAATGATAGGATGAAGGAATGATAGAATGATGGAATGAATGCAATAAATAATTTTCTGCTGTACATTTCTTATATATTTAACTCTTTATTTCTGCTGGATGATTATATCTCTTGATTCCCTTTTTCTCAATCACTTTATTGATTCTTATATTTCTCCCTTGATTGATGTTTCGAATCAAACTTGATTGATTATCTTTTCCTTCCTTATTTCTATCTCATGGAATGTCTCTCTTTATATATCTTCTTCTTGGAAAGAGTCACAACCTTTCATATAGTGGCTATTCTTTGAAAGAGCCACAACTCCTCATACACCCGCTGCCCCTTTAGATTATGATTTATATTTTTTTTATTGATTCCTTGTCATAATAATTATTCCCCATTTTTTTATGATCTCATTGAAATAACTTCCCTTTTATACCTTATTATGGAAGGAGTCGTAACTCTTCAAATACCCTTTGTCTTTTGAATGAGTCATACCCTTTAATAACAACTACTACCTTTTGATAATTTAATTTTAATTGGACTTTTGATTTTTTCTAACATTTCTTTTTTTGACTTTTGTCTTTTTTCTGCCTTTAAAATAATTATAGTTTAATTTTGATTAAGCTCCAATAACTCCCAAACAACGCTGCCTTTGATAACATGGTTTAGCAAATTTAATGTCTTTATTTATCGTATTTGCTGGAATTTAGGGGCTGCGATCCTTGTTATAGGATAAAATAGGCGGGGGCATGACACTGCCAGGACCAAACCACAACACAGGGCTAAACGATACCATACAATGACCTAGCTATTTTCACACCCTTGACTTGGGTGTGGGACTGAGATACATGTTTCAAAAGACCTTTCTTCCTTGTTTGAACAACGGTTTAGGAAACCTCATTATCCATATCCACAGATTGAGGAGAGAAGGGAGGGGAAACCCTCTTCAAGGCTTGTAAAATGCTACCCACCAATTTTTTCAATTTTATACAATGATATCACAACATGGTTAGCATAACAATGTATGCAACTAATAGATTACCTCCACACTTTTTGAGCACCAAGTTCCCAAGATGGACGAGGTGAGATGTCATGTCCCCGTTTCCGGCCTGATCATCAAGTGTATAATGGATTAGCCTATTCCTCATTCCCGAAGGCTAATTCTAAGTAATGAGGGAATGAACTAGTTTTTGACTAACTTAACCTTTTGTCTTGCAGGATCAAAGTCAGAAACTTGTAAATTGACTAAGTCTGGGAGTAGTTTCATCAACCCCAGTGATCACCTTTGTCAGGCGCACTCCTTGACAAATCATGTTCACTTTGGCGCCCAATTTCCATAGCTCATTTTAGCTCTCAATGTAGCATTCAACTGGAGGCGCTCCTTGTGGTTTACTTCATCCAACTCAGTGCCCAGTTCTGAGATAAGCAAAGATGTTAGAAATGAAGTTTCAAGTTTAGGCGCCAATAGCAACCTGAACTCACTTGAATGAGCGCCTTGGGTTCTGAAGGCAACAAGCAGGAAGATGAAGTCATCTATGAACTAATTGAGCATCACTGGCAATTGCTCATTCACCTAATATATGTTTGTAGTCATTGGAAGAGTCTAATTGAGTTAGGTGCACTTTCTTATCCTTACTCAACCCCAGAATGCGCCTAACCTTCATAAGGTTTAAACTCTCCATTTTGAGCGCCTAACATGAGTAATTGATGGATTGAAAGCTATGAAGTTGTACTTTCTGATGAGATACTTCCATTTTAGCGCCTAAGTTTTGAATCCTCCAAAGTTGGCGCCCAGTCAGAAGGACACCAGTTCTGCGCCTAAACCTAGCAAGGCGCAATATCATCTCTTGGCCCTTGGTCTTGAAACCCATGCAGTTTGCCATGTCATTTTGGCGCCTAGAGTCTAGTTGAGCGCCTTAAGGAGATGTGATAAGTTGCTTGAGTAGGCGCCAAAACAAGACTCCAGTGGGTGAATGATGTCCTCACTTCTCAGTAAGCTAAGGCGCTTGGTAAAGCAAGGGTTTGACGTCATTCCAAAGACCTCAAGTATGAGCGCTTTTCAGGGAGAGTGGCGACTCAAGACTAGGCTCCAAATCCATGCAAGATGAACCATTCAAGTGAAGGCGCCATTTTACTCTTCTTCTGGCATCTTGAACTCATCCAAAAGTGCGCCTAAGAAGGGAAACAACTTTTGATCTACTTATAGTGAAAGGCACTTGGTAGAAGATAGTCAGTTTGATTCAGTTGTGACTTGTGTTGAAGATTTGAGCTTGGCAAAACCATTTTCTTCCTAAGGCGCTAATCTAGACATTTCTCTATCAATGAGTGCGCCCAAGAGAAGTTGAAGACTCAAACAGGATGTTAATACTCCAGATGAGGGCGCTAGGTTTAAGGAGCATCAAAAGACTTGATTACAAGTATTGGCTAAGTTACAAATTCAATGTCAAAATTGACCAAATGAGCGCCTACCTTGTAGATTGATGAAATGAACATTACTTTAAGAATGCAAAGGAGAAAGATGAAGTCAAGGAAGTGTTATGATGCCTAGGCGCATCTTTGGGCAAAACACACCAATTTTGGCGCTTAGAAGGAGTTGCCAGACTAGGCGCACATTTAGTCACACTCTGCCATTTCCAGCGCCTACTAACATTTCTTTCATCCAAGTGGTTTGTGGCACTAAAGAACTTCAAGTGTTGGAAATGATCAAGTTGGATAAGAGTAGGCGCAATTTCCACCTGAAACCAACTCAAATTACACCTTGAGGAGTTTGCTCACTTTGGGACTTTGAATTCATAGTGGTTTGTCAAAGGCACCTTGGGAAGTGAGTGGACATCATTGAAAAGCCTTTCTCTAGCAAGGCGCAACTTCTAGCAGTCACCATCTCAATTGGTGCCTAGCAATGGTAAGGCGCAAGTTCATGATCAAACTACCTCAATTGGGCGCCTAGAAGTACCTGAGCTCTCATTGGTCAACAAAATGATATTGGGATCCGTATCGATTCAGCGGGTAAGGTTGCCACCTCAGAGTGAGTTGTCAGATGGAATATTCTCCATGGATATGCTTCTTGGGAAATGTGCCTTGGTTCCTCTTTGTGCATTGAAAAATGTGCCTTCATTGCCTTTGGAAGGCCTATAAAAGGAGGAGCTCTCTCATTCATTGGGCATCCATTCAGTTTGACAAAATTCTCTCTGCAAAGCTATTGAGCTTGTGATCTTGAGGCCTGCGAGTTTCAAGTGTTGGGGTGATGCTCCCTCGACAAGCAAGGTGATGCTCCCTTGTGATATTGTGAGATGTTGACATTCAGTCGACATCATTGAGTTTGAGTGAGTTGATCAAGTGTAGTTGCCATTGTAAACATCAGGGCTTCAAGGCCTTTCTTTTGTAATTCCATTGAATAAGTTGTACTTCATGCTATTGAAGGCATTATCCATGTAATAAGACATTGCAAGTTGTTTGAATCAAGTAACTAGACAAGCACCCAACTCTTATTCAAATAGTTATCTTTGATGTATATCTTTGTGTTGTTGAAGTAATTGATAAATTGACAGCAAGTAAAATTGTTTAAGGAAAAATTTTCGTAGGACTAGTTGGGTATCTTACATGAGAGCATACAATGCTTTGGCTTACAAATCGTATTTTTGCAATGGAAATTAAATACAATCATTCGCTAAATAGTAGGCATTTGCTTTTAAACATGCATCCACTTATTCAGTGGGTGAAATAAATTAATAACATTGTTTATTCCTCCACACTAGTGGTAAACCATCCAGGGGTTATAGAGTGTTTTGCAACATGAAAAGAAGGAATACAATAAAGAAATAAGATGCAACACTACTCAGAAAGTAGACTAGGACATCTTAGCATCATGAAAGATTTGGCATTTCACGAAAGACAACTTGCACAACATTAGCATCAATATTCTTATGAAGTATTTCTGTCCCCGCTGATAAATGGCAAGGCGATCACTATTGTTGAGGTCTGTAATAAAAAATCAGTAAAACCCCCAAATGTACGGCGGCCAACAAGGTATGAATAACAAAGAACATGCTCAATGAAGCTCAAACTTCCCACACTACTCTGAAAACCACTTAAACTGCCCTGAATGTCATTACCATACTCACAGCGACCCAACTTTCAAAGCAGATTTGCATCAGAAAGAATCTACCTTGTGCTGTACGGCACCACAAAATGACCGTACGACCTGTTTCATGAATGATAATCAAATTCAATTCAACAACACAGCCAAGCAATGAGATTATGGAGCATTACACTAGCAAACACAATTTGAATAGCTTTATTAATTTATCTCCATGAAATTGCCTCCAAACACAAATCGTTCTACAACTCTTGTATGACCCTTCAAGAAATAGCAGAAAACTTCAAGAAAGATTATGGATTATTAATCAAAAGGTCTTCTAAAATCTTCACCACAGAAAAACAAAACAAACTCAGCGCAAACTTCAAGAAATCTCTAAAACTTTTCAGCTCTATGCAACTCCTGATTGAAGTCACCCATCTCTAGCTAGGGTGGATCTTCCACCACCGAAACTAGACTTCCTCTAGAGGGTTTTCGTCCTCAAGAAGGTAGGAAGAACTCTTAGGTTCATTTAGGCAGCATAATAATATAGAATCAACAAGCATAACCCCAACAATGAGCTCTCACTTCATTTAAATAGGTACTTGAGAGTTACACAAGAATATAATTTTTTCTTGGAAATAATTACTTTTTCCTTAAACTTAGAATAATTCCTTTTTCCAAGAAATGGTGCTCACTTTTATGTGCCTAGTCAATTAATAAGACATTTTCCCATTCCAAAAAGCTATAACACTTAAGTCACTTTTTAATATTTCCAACCTTAGGGAACTTAAGTGCGAATAATAATAAAATAGCTCATTTAATTATCACTTTTGGGGAAAACCCCAATCTCCATCAATTTGATAATTAAACTGAACCAATATGCTCCATATGTTTTGGAATGAGTAAAGATGCCTTTCGGACGACTTTCTAAAAATAGACAGTTCCTCCAAGAATCTTGGAGAACTATCCAGGAGCCCGAACAAACTTCTGAAAATGGCATAGTCATTCTAACACATCACATAGCTCAAATCCATCATCAATAGACAACAAAACAACTGAACCAGAAGTTCTTCATAACAGGGGAACCCCTTACCATACCTCATAGCCTATCGGGATTCAGGAAATAAGCTATAGGACCCACCAATGACTAGGCTTGAAAAGGGGACATTACAGTCCTCCCAAAAATTGCTTGTCCCCAAGCAATTGCAAAACTGGATGTTGAAGAATGTGCTCACTTTCCCACGTTGCATCCTCCACTGGTAGATTCTTCCACTTGACCAGAAATTCCTTAATGGTCTTTTTTCTCAAAGAACACTCCCTCTAATCAATGATAGCCTTAGAAATCAGCTCAAGTCTTTCTTCATCATCTATAGGTGGCAACATTGAAGATGGAACAATATTTTGACCAAGTGCCTTTTTAAGGCGAGAGACATGGAAGACATTATGTACTTTGCTATCTTCAGGTGACGCCAACTCGTATGCCACTTCACCAATCCTCTTGGTTATCTTAAATGGGCCAAAAAACTGAGGCTTCAACTTTTTAGCTCCACTTTTCTTGCTCGAGGACTATTTGTAAGGTTGCAATCTAACATATACCATTTCCCCAACCTCAAAAACTCACTCTATACAGTATTGATCAGCGTATAACTTTTGCTGGTTTTGAGCATTTTTTAGATTGTCCTTCAAACATTTCATCAAATCTTGGTTGTCTTGCAAGAAATCTTTAACTCTTGGCACTCTACTGTCACCAAATAACAAATTGGCGAAGCTAGGAGCTTCATAACCATACAATGCTATAAATGGAGACATTTTTATTGACATATCATAAGATGAATTATAAAAATATTCACCAATATGCAACCATCTTACCCAAGCTTTCTGCTGTCCAGAAATGTAGTTTCTAAGGCACCCTTCCAGTAATATGTTAACTATTTCAGATTGACCATCTATCTGGGGATGGTAACTAGTACTGGGAGTGAGTTTTGTACCACATAATCTGAATAGTTCCTTCCAAAACAGGGTTAGGAACATGTTGTCCCTGTCACTCTCAATGCTCTTGGGCAGCCCATGGAGTTTGAACACTTCTCTAAAATCAGTTCAACCACTTGAACTGCTGTAAACCCTATAGAAACAACAAAAAAATGAGCAAACTTGGTCAATCTGTCAACCACAATGAAAATACTATCCTTCCCTTGCACCTTGGGAAGTCCTGTGATGAAGTCCATGGTTAAACTTTCCCATTTTTTATTGGGAATTGAAAGAGGTTGAAGCAGACCAACATGATAGGTGTTCTCATATTTGTTCTGTTGACAAACAGAACACTCTCTAACATGGTTACAAATATCATCTTTGAGCCCTTTCCAAGTGAATCTCTCTTGAATTTGCTTGTAGGACTTGAAAATACCTTGGTGACTAGCCAAGGGAGAGTCATGAAAAGGCCATATGATGAGAGATTTTACCTTGGAATTTGGGACAAGAAAGATTCTTTTCTTGTAAAAAATGAGTCCATTATTTACCTCATATCTTTCATCTTTTGTAGTGCCATCAATAATACTTGTTGCAAATGGATCTTTTGCATATTCCATAATGATTTGCTCTCTCCAATCAACAATCAATTCAACCATAGAATGCAAATGTGGCCTTCTTGACAACGCATAAGCCACCACATGCTTTTTTGCCTTTGACATAGACAATGTCAAAATCATATGCTTGGAGTTTACTAACCCACTTATGTTGCCTTTCATTCAAGTCCTTCTGATTTAGGAAGTATCTCAAACTGTTGTGATCTGTCTTCACAATAAATCTTCCCCCTACCAAGTATTGACGGACCTTGACTAAGGCATCGTGAGCATCTCTTTGTCATAAATAGAGTAACTTGTTTCAAATCCTCTTAATTTTTTGCTCTCAAAATAGATTGGATGTTTGTCCTGCATAAGGACAACCCCAATACATTCACTGGATGCATCGCATTCCAACTCAAAATCCTTTGAAAAATTTGGTAATGCAAGGACATGAAAGTTGCTCATGCGTTTTGTAAACTGATCAAATGAATCTTGGGTTGTCTTAGACCATTTGAAAGATCCCTTTTTTGTAAGATCTATGAGAGGAGTTGCCATTTGTGAAAAGCCTTTAACAAATCTCCTATAAAACCCACAGAAACCAAAAAAACCTTTCAGTTGAGTAAGGTTTGTTGGTGGAGGCCAATCCGAGATTGCCTTAATCTTCTCTTTGTCCACACTCACTCCTTTGGCACTGATAACATGACCTAAATAAATAATCTCTGTTAGACCAAATTCACACTTGGCTTATTTAGCAAACAAGGAGTTAGCTTCAAGAATCCCAAGCACCTCATCTATGTGTTGCAAGTGCTCCTTCCATGACTTGTTGTATATGAGGACATCATAAAAAAAACTAGCAAGAACTTACGGAGCTGCTCGTTGAAAATTTGGTTCATGCAAGACTGAAAGGTGGCAGAGGCATTTGTCAAACCAGAAGGCATAACAAGGAAATTGAAATGCCCATAATGACACCTGAAAGTAGTCTTCTCTATATCTTTCCCCCTCATTTTCATTTGGTGATAACCGGATCTCAAGTCTATTTTTGAATAATAGACAACACCATGAAGTTCATCCAACAACTCATCAATTCTCGGTATGGGATACCGATTTTTTATGGTCCTCTTGTTAAGATCTCTGTAGTCGATGCACAAATGGAGAGTCCCACCTTTCTTTTTGACCAACACCACTAAGGAAGCAAATGGGCTCTTACTTGGACGGATGAATCCCATGTTCAAAAGTTCTTTGAGTGTTCCCTCAATTTCATCCTTGAATCTTTTGGGCTGCCAGTATGGAGTTGTAATTACACGTTTGGCTCCATCTTCTAACTCTATTATGTGCTCAATGCCTCTATCAGGAGGTCTCCTAGGTGGCAGCTCACTGAAAACCTTGTTGTGCTTAGTCAACAAGTTTTGAACATCAGGATGATACCACCTCTTTTCTTCCTTCGGAGGTGTAGGCATGATAACACTTTGAGAAACCCACTCAAATTGATCATGATGGAACAATCTTTCCATCCTCTTCGCTGTGACTACTCTTGGACCACAAGTAGAAATGCCTCTTAAAACAACTCTTCTACCCTTATCATCAAATTTCAGCTCCATTGTTTGCAGATTCAAATTGATTTCCCCTAAGGATTTTAGCCATTGAATGCCTAGGACATCTGTATCACTTATACTAATCACATAGAAGTCATCCTTGACTTCATAGCTGCCAAACTGCATGGTGAGTTGAGGTTCTTCTTGTACATGAAAGAGTGAAGCCATCCACCACAATCACTTTGAACCCTTCAAACTCTTCCGGTTTCAAACCTCTCCTTGCCACAACTCCTTCATCAATGAAGTTGTGAGATGCTCCTGTATCAATAAGAGCAATGGGTCATTGTCCACATAACACTCCACGAACCTTGAATGGGTCATTCCTTTGGTTACCCGTAATTTGAGCAAAGGATATATCAGGTTCTTTGCTTGGTTCAGCCTATCTTTATACTTCATCTTCTTCATTTTCACTTGAATCTTCTTGTTGGTCTGAATTTTCTGATTCAAATTCAACGGTTAGATAAGCCTCCATTTGATGAGATTTCCTCTTTTCATAGCATTTGTGACTAGGAGACCAAGGTTCCTTGCATGTGAAGCACAACTTGTTTTTTCTGAGAACATTTCTTAGCTCATCATCCATTTTTTGGGAAGTTGCTTTGGGTTGATTATCCTCCTTACGGAAATGCTTCTTATCCTTTCTTGAAGGGAAGGACTTTGACTGAAATTTACTCTTTGGTGCAGTAAACTCAATGTGTCTAGCCTTTTTGATGGCTTCTTGTAACGACTTAGGCTCCAAACCCTTCACCCAACCTCTCAAAGGCTCCAACAAACCCTCAACAAAGAGGTATGTGAGTCTCCCTTTTGACACATCTATCACCATCACTGCTATTCTTTGAAAATTAGAGATGTAAGCATCCACTGAGTCTTTTTGTCTCATTTGGGCCAACTCCTTGAAATGACTTTCCGGGTCATATTTGTCAAAACGATCAATCAACCTCTGTGTGAAATCTTCATAGGATGTAATAAGGCTGTGACTTTGAGTGATCATGCCATGAGTCCACTAGTCATGAGCATCTCCCTCCAGATGAGTAGCGACAAATTTGATGAAGTCTCCTTCTAACATTGGGTTCAAACATAAGTAATTATCCAGCTTTTGCACCCATGATCTGGTTGTGCATTTTGAGGATCCATCAAAAGGGGGAATGAGCACATTTCCAAGCATCCCCTGTAGATTCTGATTCTGGATCCTGGGCCTATTCTAATACTTGATTTGGCAAAAGTCTTGAAGTGACATAACATTTGTTAATTCTTCCCCCAAAAATTGCCACTCACGTTGATAATCTGCAAAGCTTTCAGCCACAAATTGCTGTCCTCCAACTTGGTTCTTCTGTTGTCCCAAAAATACATGCATCATAGGCCTAGCAGTACAAGCTCGAGAGATTCTTGTGTCATTGTTTGGATTCCTAGCATTATTGGAATTGCTAGCCTCTGCACGGTTCTCATTGATCCCTCTATTTTGAGGAGTCTCTCCACCCATACTCTGGTTCACCAATTGAGCCAAAAGTCTAGTCATTTGCTGATTGCTTCTCACTAATTCTTGTTGTCCTCTAGCAAGATCATTTAGGATGTCCCTAATATTGGGATCTTGTGGAGGTCTATCTCCCATATTGTTCTCTTCCCCTGACTCTGATTCAATCTGATACTTTCTCCTTCTATATGTGATGAAATCAACATCTTCTAGATTCATCAATGGTACATGCAGAGCAATCTGATTTCAACTCTGAATGCTGATTTGAAGGATGACCAACACGCTGGCAGGAAGACCAGCTCTGAGACCACTGTAAAATGCTACCCCAAATTTTTTTCAATTTTATACAATGATATCACAGCAGGGTTAGCACAACAATGTATGCAACTAATAGATTACCTCCACACTTTTTGATCACAAAGTTCCCAAGATGGGCAAGGTGACAGCATACAGTGCTTTGGCGTACAAATCATATTTTTGCAATGGAAATTAAATACAATTATCTGCTAAACATCAGGCATTTGCTTTTCAACAGGCATCCACTTATTCAATGGGAGTACTCCACTTATTCAGTGGGTGAAATAAGAAAATAATATTGTTTATTCCTCCACACTGGCGGTAAACCATCCAGGGGTTATAGAGTGTTTTGCAACATGAAAAGAAGGAATACAATGAAGAAATAAGATGCAACACTACTCAGAAAATAGACCATGACATCTTCTTACCATCATGAAAGATTTGGCATTTCATGGAAGACAACCTGCACAACATTAGCATCAATATTCTTAAGAAGTATTTCTGTCCTAGCTGATAAATGGCAAGGTGATCACTGCTATTGAGGTATGTAATAAAAAATCAGTAAAACCCCCAAATGTACAACAACCCAGCAAGGTATGAATAACAAAGAACACAATGAAGCTCAAACTTCCCACACTACTCTGAAAACCACTTAAACTGCCCTGAATGTCATTACCATACTCACAACGACCCAACTTTCAAAGCAAATTTGCATCAGAAAGAATCCGCCTTATGTTGTACAGCACCCCAGAATGGTCGTACGACCTGTTTCATGAATGATAATCAAATTCAATTCAACAACACAACCAACCAGTGAGATTATGGAGCATTACACCAACAAACACAATCAGAATAGCTTCATTAATTTATCTCTATGAAATTGCCTCCAAACACAAATCGTCCTCCAACTCTTGTACGACCCTGGGAGGTACAATCCTTCAAGAAATAGCAGAAAACTTCAAGAAAGATTATGGATTATTAATCAAAAGGTCTTATAAATTCTTCACCACAGAAAAACAAAACAAACTCAGCTCAAACTTCAAGAAATCTCTAAAACTTTTTAGCTCTATGCAACTCCTGATTGAAGTCACCCATCTCCAGCTAGGGTGGATCTTCCACCACCGAAATTGGACTTCCTCTATAGGGTTTTCGTCCTCAAGAAGGTAGGAAGAACTCTTAGGTTCATTTCGGTAGCATAATAATCTAGAATCAACAAGCATAACCCCAACAATGAGCTCTCACTTCATTTAAATAGGCACTTGAGAGTTACACAAGAATATAATTCTTTCTTGGAAATAATTACTTTTTTCCTCAAACTTAGAATAATTCCTTTTTCCAAGAAATGGTGCTCACTTTTATGTGCCTAGTCAATTAATAAGACATTTTGCCATTCCAAAAAGCTATAACACTTAAGTCACTTTTTAATATTTCCAACCTTAGGGAACTTAAGTGCGAATAATAATAAAATAGCTCATTTAATTATCACTTTTGGCGAAAACCCCAATCTCCATCAATTTGATAATTAAACTGAACCAATATTGTAATGTCCCACCGTGTTTCTATTTTTTCTGTTCTATTTTTTGTGTTTTTTGATGTTGTTGTTTAGGGCTTGCATGTGGTTTTTACTTTGCATATAATTGAAATATAACAATAAAGAAGCATTTCCAATAATACCCAGAAGCTTATATGAAATGAAACAACCAGTAAGAACATAAATCAGCAAAACCCTAGAAATTCAGATATTTAAAAACCCTAGCTCTTGTCATATGTTTTTTGAGATATATTTGTTGAATACATTAAATAGAGGGATTATAACAAATACCCAGATGATAAAATCACTCAAACATCATACTTGAAACATACCCATTTGCTACCTTACAATGTGCAGGTCTGAAACAATATGTGAACAGCAATGGAAGCTCCAAAAAAAACTAGCATCTATATTCATATTTCAAAATGCTCAAAACCCTTTATTCTCCAGCTCTAAGCATCCACATTCAAGGTGAAATAACACTAAAATCATCTGAAAATAACTACCAAAATTCTGATGTTCAGCTATAGCACTTGGAGCGATCAGCAATGGAGAAGGTACAACTGCAAGAAACACTTAAAATTTGCAATGATCCTTTGCTATGCTCTTCTAAATCACTCCGTAAAATCTACATCCAAACCCTTGCTTCAAATCACTGAAAATATCTTCAACTATTCAGTTCCAGCATAACCCCTATGTGAGGCTATCAGTAGAGTATTCTTGGGTGAGCTTTCACACCTACAAATATTGTTCCTCTTGAGGGTTCTCATCCTCAAAAAGCCAAGAACCAAGTTCAGTCTCCAACCTGTAAAAGAAAAAAATATTTTCCAAGCATATACAAAAATGAGTTCAAACCCCCTTTTATTCTCTCCTTCACTTCCATGCACAACTTGGGCAATTAAATAACATTTTAAATTTCACTTTGTTTCCCCTTATGTCTCTCTAAGTTGGGCGCTCCATATTACTTTATAAAATATGCCTTTTAATTCTTTTTCCCCAACGCCCCTTTTATGAAGTCACTTTAATATTTTAATTAACATTAAGTTAAATCTTTAATTTAACTTAAATGACATTAATGTTAATTAAAATAATATAACTTTGCCCACAAACTCCAACGGGCAACCGAAAGAGTGACCAATCATGTATTGACATGGAAATTGTGCCACATGAGAAGTCGGTGCTAAGTGGAGACCCTGTTGAAAATAGTAACTTGCTAAAAATAGTAAGAATGGCTCAAAAAAATTCGAACATGCTCGGAAAGACATCACCGCGAACCTCCTGACATTACTGAGCTCATTGCAACACCTAGAAAGGCCCCTAGACGACTGAATTGCCATGTCACCAAAAATAGTGTCAAGATTGACACTTACTATAAATAGTAATGTTCTCCAAGGACCAAAGAGAACAAATCCAGAAAAACCCAAAAATATTGTTGCCATGCAAACACTTACTATAAATAGTAAGTATGAACAAGTTGTCTGAAATCCCTCTAGAAGTGTCATACAGCTCCACTGGATCACCTGAGCACACTAGTGACATCA
Source organism: Cunninghamia lanceolata (assembly GCA_027924645.1). NCBI lineage: Eukaryota > Viridiplantae > Streptophyta > Pinopsida > Cupressales > Cupressaceae > Cunninghamia > Cunninghamia lanceolata. The sequence goes on from BSBN01001102.1 coordinate 2,733,105, forward strand.
AAATACTCCTCTGATCAGGCTATCACAAACCTAGAAAGTCAGCTCCAACTGTGCTACCAGAGAACCCAAAAATGGGGACATTATAGTCCACCCTTCCCAAAGATTGCTTGTCCTCAAGCAATGCCAATACATCCTCCAATCAACAAACTGATCCAAACTGGAATCAAGAATGATCCCAGGGTCCCAAGTCAACCTAGGAGATCTATGGTACCATCTACTGAAGACACTGTCCTGCAAGGTACCAATACAAATGACCTGAAAACCTTTTATAAGAAGAGCAATCAGATACTGCATGAACTCAGTCAACTCCTCAGGGAATTGCTCTTTGGAAAAATCCAACTGTAACACTGTAAGAATACGCTCAAGAGAGTTAGCATCAACTCTCTCATTCCAAACAGTTGTTGGACTACAAACCCAAGTGGTCCCTAGGTTCCAAGTCAATCTCTGGAAAAAATCACCACACTGTCGCTGCACCACTCTGATATAAACTATAAAACCATCGTGCCACAACAACACTCTCCTCTTCTGGGACTCCCATAAGTAATCATCTCCAGCCCCCAAACTAGAACAACGGTAAGGGCTGAAACCCATACTCTGAGACATCTCCTGTTGAGGCATCCCAGTAAAGTCCATGATTGCCATCGCTGTATCAAACATGATCTTGAGCAACAGGAAGAATAGTTTGCTCAACCCAAAAACCAAACTCCCCCAAAGAAGAAGTGGACCAATCACTGTCGCAACTCTGGAATCTGCCAACCAGGGAATGCCTCTACTGTCATCAGCTATATTCATATCATTGACACTTAATTTCCAAGTGTCAAAACGAAGGTTCCGAACACATCAACACATCCAAACCACTACAATCAATGAGTTATCATATGACGATATGCACACTATCCTCATAAAGTATCTGCAATACTTGTCACTAACCAGGGTGGAAGCAATGAAAAACTCCCATAACCATTTGCCCTAAAGCATGCCAAAGCTCAAAACCAATCTTCTCACAATAGAATAGCACCATAACCAATGTGGAAATGTAAGGGCAGCGGTAACCATTCTGAAATCCTACTGAAAACATAGGAGAGATGAGTATGGAAGTAGTTATAGAGTCATCTCCTATGATCAAACCATTTTTGTCAACCAACTCCAACCACCAGATACTCCACTGTTGATTTGAAAAGACAAACCAACACAATTGCGGGTCAAGAGCTGAAGTCATGTGTAGGCTGATCAGGAAGTGGACTGAGGTGCTAACACTCACTGTTACAACTCCAAGAGCCCCTAAAAGATGAATCACAACAAGAGAAAACTCGCTATCCTGAACCCACACTGAGAGTAAACTATCAAAGTTTACATCAGAAATCTTCATAAGATGAACTTTTTGAATTAGGAAGATTCGAAGTAAACAATAATGACTGCTCTCCAAAACTAAAATCAGTGGAGTACAATATGATTTTAGTGCTCTATGTACAAAGGACAACATCAACACCAATGGATTTCCCAAGTATAAGCATGCATGAAAAACATTTTGTTGCACCAAAATAACTTAGAAGTGGTTGGGAAACACCTCAAAGTAATCTCCAACTGAAATCTATTACTTCCTTGACAAAGAAGAAAGTGCCAACTCCCTTGAATGAGGCAAACCAAAAAGTGAAGTGACTGACCTGCAACCCAAAAACAAGCTCAACACTAAAATTTTGATCCATTTTTTGACAAGTAACACTCCCAAGAGTAATCATTTGTTCATTACTCCAGTCCTTACTTAAAATCTTTCTCCAATCCATTTGTAGATAAGTAAATGGAATCACCATGTGGCTGGTAAACAAAGGAACGACATCATTAATTCTGAAATTTTCATCCTTATACCTCCAAAGGTCATACCTACCTTTTCCAATAAGCTCCATCAATCCTTGTTGAGGATCCCAAGCATGGATACCCAACGAAGAATGATCTCCATCATGCCTAGAAGGGTGCACAACATAACTCCAAGTGCCATCCAAATCAACATGCACATCAAGGACATTTGTGACTTCTATGGTAATCCCTTGTAGACCATGAAAGCACCAACAACTAAAATGCAAGGAGAAATTGTTGTCATCAAAACCATCCCCGAGGAAAGATTAGTATAACATATAACATCACTCAATCCAAATGATGGATTGTCAAACATGTCGATGTCATGCTTAAATCCTTCTTTCTCCAAAGCTACATATGTAAAAAGCTTTAAACCACCTTTCCTTGATGCTGTTCTGAAATTTCCAACAAGCTCAAGAACATTATTTGGAAACCTTTCAAAATAAAAAATAAAGAAGTCTCCATGAATCAATTCATTCTATGAAGATACTGCATCTCCTAGTGTCACAACACTCCTTATGCAGTCTTCTTTTGTCTCCTCTACACATTTCATTTCCGATGGTCTTGTAGGAGGGTAACCAATCACCTCATAATGTGAATCTAAATCAAAACCAAGCTGAAAACCACACTCCAACTCAAGTTCTGAATCTTCTCCCAGATCCCATACCTTGCTATTTTTTCCAAGTGCAGTACTACAACCGGAAACAACTCCATCATCCAACTCAAAGAGTGGATTGTCATAAGTCATATCAACACCCATCTCAAATAAAGGATTATCAACAACCACCACAAATTTATTCTTGCAATCATATTCATGCAAAGGAAATGAACAACTACTATGATGAATACTAAAATCAAAACCTTCATACCTATCAGCAATGACTCCAAGGTGTTCCCAAATCACCTGTGCCTCTTCCTTATCATCTTCAACAGTGAGCGGTGGATCCAAATCAACAAGGTCACTAGGACTCTGCTCAAGATCAGCTACATGTAGTGTGAAATCAGATTTGTTTTCATGATAAAAAAACAATAACATCCATACCACCCTCCATGCATAGTTGTGGGGATGAAGATAGAACAACGCTACAAGCAAAAGGGAATTCATCCCAAATAGGATCCTTGTCATACATCGGTGCCAACACCCCTAGATCGCAAGTGCTAAAAAATTGATTGCTCTGTTAAGAAAGAATATGCTCCTCATGAACGGTTGCCTTTGTTAATAAATCACTCTCCAACTCCCTAGTACTGTCATTAACATAGTCTTTCCTCTCCATAGGCTTGTTTGAAAGTCAAAACAACAACCACCTGTGTCATCATCACTAAAATAAGATAAGGAATCATCATTGTTAGCTGTTTTGAAAACCTCATCCTCTTTGCCTTCAACAAGCCCATCATTTGAAGGTATATCAATGATCTCAACTATCCCAACAGTTTCACTAGTGTTATCAACTTCATTGGGAAGCTCTAAATGTGTATCTAAGGCTGCAGTTTTGTCACATTTGTTGCACACATCCTCATCCTTAGTAGCTATATGCATGACCAAAGAATCATCCTAAAGCCCCTTTTTCCTTTGCAAACCCTAATTCTAAGGTCTACCTCCTCCGTCTTTGCGGGGTCTACTCTTTTCCCTGAAGGCCAAGTATTCTTGAAATGGCATCTCCGTTCGAAAATCTACATCCATTGCTCTCCAATCTGTTATTATTTGGTTTAGCAATTCTTGCTCTGTTGGTTCATTTTCAATTAGAGGATTATTCCTTGGGGTAAAGTTAGGCATGAGAAGCCTAGTGTTGGTTGTTCCAACAACAGTATGTTGATGAGCAGCCCTATTGTTGACTGAGTTATCCCCATTTACACCATTATTTCCATTATTTCTTCCATGTACATTGTTTCCACCATTATTAGTATTGTTCCCATTGTCATTCGGCACTAATCGGGCGAGAATTTGGGCTAGTTCAGTTTGGGAACGATCCATCCGATCCAACATTTGTTGCTGCCCTCTAGCCAAATCATTTACCGCATGCAACAAACTCGTCACATTGGCTCTCCCTTCATCATGATGATCTTTGCTAGACCTCCCTTCTCGGTCGCTCATCATTTTTGCTACTATTTCTTCTTCTAAGTAGGTTTCTAATTGTTGTTCTTTAAACTCAGTTGGCCACTGTTCAACTTCCTCTTTCCTTTGTCTTTCAAGATATCTTCTTTCCCTGTCACTACCTCTTATAGAATATAGATCTCAAATATAGAAGCTCATTTGCAGATCACTCACATGCAACCGCTGCTCATCCCAGGAAACTGACATGCAAGCATTTGGGTAGTCTCCAAACTGACATGCAAGTACTGGGTACTAACATGCAACTAAATTTTCTGACATGCAACTCTGCACAAAGGTAGCAATCCAACAGGCTGACAGGAAAACCTGGCTTTGATACCACTGTAATGTCCCACCCTATTTGTATATTTTTTGTTCTATTTTTGTTTTTGTTTTTTGATGTTGTTGTTTAGGGCTTGCACATGGTTTTTGCTTTGCATATAATTAAATATAACAATAAAGAAGCATTTCCAATAATACCCAGAAGCTTATATGAAATGAAAGAACCACTAAGAACATAAATCAACAATACCCATATGATAGGAAACCCTAGAAATTCAAATATTTCAAAACCCTAGTTGTTATCATATGTTTTTTGAGATATATTTGTTGAATACATTAAATAGAGGGATTATAACAAATACCTAGATGATAAAATCACTCAAATATCATATTTGAAACATACCCATTTGCTACCTTAGAATGTGCAGGTTTGAAACAGTTTGTGAACAACAATGGAATCTCCAAAAAACCCTAGCAGAAATACTCATATTTCAAAATGCTCAAAACCCTTTATTCTCCAGCCCTAGGCATCCACATTCAAGGTGAAATAACACAGAAATCATCTGAAAAATAACTCCCAAAATCCTAATGTTTAGCTACAACACTTGGAGCGACCAACAATGGAGAAGGTACAACTCCAAGAAACACTTAAATCTGCAATGATCCTTTGCTATGCTCTTTTCTAAATCACTCTGAAAAATCTACATCCAAACCCTTGCTTCAAATCACTGAAACAATCTTCAACTATTCAGCTCCAGCATAACCCCTGTGTGAGGTTATCAACAGAGTATTCTTGGGTGATCTTTCACACCTGCAAATATTGTTCCTCTTGAGGGTTCTTATCCTCAAAAAGCCAAGAACCAAGTTCAGTCTCCAACCTGTAGAAGGAAAAAATATTTTCCAAGCATATACACAAATGAGTTCAAACTCCCTTTTATTCTCTCTTCACTTCCACGCACAACTTGGGCAATTAAATAACATTTTAAATTTCACTTTATTTCCCCTTATGTCTCCCTAAGTTGGGCGCTCCACATTACTTTATAAAATATGCCTTTTAATTATTTTTCCCCAACACCCCTTTTATGAAGTCACTTTAATATTTTAATTAAGTTAAATCTTTAATTTAACTTAAATGACATTAATGTTAATTAAAATAATATAACTTTGCCCACGAACTCCAATGAGCAATTGAAAGAGTGACCAATCATGCAATGACATGGAAATTATGCCACATGAGAAGTCGGTGCTGAGTGGAGACCTAGCTAAAAATATCAACCTGCTAAAAATAGTAAGAATGGCTCAAAAGGTCCGAAAATGCTCGGAAAGACATCACCGCAAACCTCTTGACATTATTGAGCTCATTGTAACACCTGGAAAGGCCCCGAGATGGTCGAACTGCCATGTCACCAAAAATAGTGTCCAGACTGACACTGACAATAAATAGCAGTGTTCTCCAAGGACCAAGGAGAACAAACCCAGAAAAACCCAGAAAGATTGTCCCCATGCAAGCACATACTATAAATAGTAAGTACAGACAAGTCCGAAATCCCTCCTAAAAATGTCATACAACTCCACTAGATCACCTGAGCACACTAGTGACATCAAAATATTCCTTTGATCAGGCTATCACAAACCTAGAAAGTCAACTCCAATTGTGCTACTAGAGAAACGAAAAATGGGGACATTGCAATATGCTCCATATGTTTTGGAATGAGTAAAGATGCCTTTTGGATGACTTTCTAAAAATAGATAGCTCCTCCAAGAATCTTGGAGAACTATCCAGGAGCCCGAACAAATTTCTGAAAATGGCAGTCATTCTAACACATCACAGAGCTCAAATCCATCATCAATAGACAACAAAACAATTGAACCAAAAGTTCTTTATAACAGGGGAACCCCTTACCATTCCTCATAGCCTATCGAGATTCAGGGAATAGGCTATAGGACCCACCAATGACTAGGCTTGAAAATGGGACATTACAATCCTCTCTCCCAAAAAATTGCTTGTCCCGAAGCAATTACAAAACTAGATGCCGAAGAATGTGCTCACTTTCCCACGTTGCATCCTCCACTGGTAGATTCTTCCACTTGACCAAAAACTGCTTGACTATCTTTTTTCTCAAAGAACACTCCCTTTGATCAATGATAGCCTCAAGAATCAACTCAAGTCTTCCCTCATCATCTATAGGTGGCAACATTGAAGATGGAACAATATTCTGACCAAGCGCCCTTTTAAGGCAAGAGACATGGAAGACATTATGTACTTTGCTATCTTTTGGTAACTCTAACTCATATGCCACTTCACCAATCCTCTTAGTTATCTTAAATGGGTCCAAAAATTGAGGCTTCAACTTCTCAGCTCCACTTTTCTTGATCACTGACTATTTGAAAGGCTGCAATCTAACATATACTATGTCCCCAACCTTAAAAACTCGCTCTATACGCTACTGATCAGCGTATAACTTCTGTTGGTTTTGAGCATTTCTTAGATTATCCTTCAAAAATTTCATCAAATCTTGGTTGTCCTGCAATAAATCTTTGACTCTTGGCACTCTACTGTCACCAAATAACAAGTCAACGAAGCTAGGAGCTTCATAACCATACAATGCCATAAATGGAGACATTTTTATTGACATATCATAAGATGAATTATAACAATATTTACCAATATACAACCATCTTACCCAAGCTTTCTGTTGTCCAGAAACGTAGTTTTTGAGGTACCCTTCTAGCCACTTGTTAACTATTTCAGATTGACCATCCATCTAGGGATGGTAACTAGTACTGGGAGTGAGTTTTGTACCACATAATCTGAATAGTTCCTTCCAAAACAGGCTTAGTAACTTGATGTCCCTGTCACTCACAATGCTCTTGGGCAGCCCATGGAGTTTGAACACTTCTCAATGCTATCTTTTGGTAACTCCAATTCATATGCCACTTCACCAATCTTCTTGGTTATCTTAAATGGGCCAAAAAACTGAGGCTTCAACTTCTCAACTCCACTTTTCTTAATTGATGACTGTTTGAAAGGCTGCAATCTAACATATACTATGTCCCCAACCTCAAAAACTTGCTCTATACGCTGCTGATCAACGTATAAATTCTGCTGGTTTTGAGCATTTCTTAGATTATCCTTCAAAGATTTCATCAAAACTTGGTTGTCCTGCAAGAAATCTTTGACTCTTGGCACTCTACTGTTACCAAATAACAAATCAGCAAAGCTAGGAGCTTTATAACCATACAATGCCATAAATGGAAACATTTTTATTGGCATATCATAAGATGAATTATAACAATATTTACCATTATGCAACCATCTTACCCAAGCTTTCTGTTGTCCAGAAACGTAGTTTTTGTGGTACCCTTCCAGCCACTTGTTAACTATTTCAGATTGACCATCCGTTTGGGGATGGTAACTAGTACTGGGAGTGAGTTCTGTACCACATAGTCTGAATAGTTCCTTCCAAAACAGGCTTAGGAACTTGTTGTCCCTGTCACTAACAATGCTCTTGGGAAGCCCATGGAGTTTGAACACTTCTCTAAAAAATAGTTCAACCACCTAAACTGCTGTAAACCCTGTAGAAACAACAAAAAAATGAGAAAACTTGGTCAATCTGTCAACCACAACGAAAATACTATCCTTCCCTTGCACCTTGGGAAGTCCTGTGATGAAGTTCGTGGTTAAACTTTCCCATTTTTGATTGGGAATTGGAAGAGGTTGAAGCAAACCAACAGGATAGGTGTTCTAATATTTGTTCTGTTAACAAACAGAACACTCTCTAACATGGTTACAAATATCATCTTTGAGCCCTTTCCAAGTGAATCTCTCTCAAATTTCATGGATCTTTTGCATATTCCATAATGATTTGCTCTTTCCAATTAGCAGTCAATTCAACCATAGAATGCAAATGTGGCCTTCTTGACAATGCATAAGCCACCACATGCTTTTTGCCTTTGACATAGACAATGTCAAAATCATATGCTTGGAGTTTACTAACCCACTTCTGTTGCCTTTCATTCAAGTCCTTCTGATTTAGGAAGTATCTCAAACCGTTGTGATCTGTCTTCACAATAAATCTTCCCCCTACCAAGTATTGAGGGAACTTGACTAAGGCATGCATAATCGTGACCATCTCTTTGTCATAAATAGAGTAACTTGTTTCAACTCCTCTTAATTTTTTGCTCTCAAAACAGATTGGATGTTTGTCCTGCATAAGGATAACCCCAATTCCTTCACCGGATGCATCACATTCCAACTCAAAAGGCTTTGAAAAATCTAGTAATGCAAGGACATGAAAGCTGCTCATGAGTTTTTTAAACTAATCAAATGAATCTTGGGCTGTCTTAGACCATTTGAAAGATCCCTTTTTTGTAAGATCTATGAGAGGAGCTACCATTTGTGAAAATCCTTTCACAAATCTCCTATAAAACCCACACAAATGAAAAAAACCTTTTAGCTGAGTAAGGTTTGTTGGTGGAGGCCAATCCAAGATTGCTTTAATCTTCTCTCTGTCCACACTCACTCCTTTGGCACTGATAACATGGCCTAAATAAACAATCTCTATTAGGCCAAATTCACACTTGGCTTATTTAGCAAATAGGGAGTTAGCTTCAAGAATCCCAAGCACCTCATCTATGTGTTGCATGTGCTCCTTCCATGACTTGTTGTATATGAGGATGTTATAAAAAAACCAACAAGAACTTATGGAGCTGCTCGTTGAAAATTTGGTTTATGCAAGACTGAAAGGTGGTAGGGGCATTTGTAAAACCAAAAGGCATAACAAGGAATTCGAAATGCCCATAATGGCACCTGAAAGCAATCTTCTCTATATCTTTCTCCCTCATTATGATCTGATGATAACCGAATCTGAAGTCTCTTTTTGGAAAATAGATAGCACCATGAAGTTCATCCAACAACTCATCAGTTCTCGGTATGGGATACTGATTTTTTATCCGCCTCTTGTTAAGCTCTTTGTAGTCAATGCACAAACGGAGAGTCCCATCTTTTCTTTTTTACCAACACCACTGAGGAAGCAAATGTGCTCTTACTTGGATGGATGAATCCCATGTCCAAAAGTTCTTTGAGTGTTCTCTCAATTTCATCCTTGAATCTTTTGGGCTGCCAGTATGGAGTTGTAATTACACGTTTGGCTCCATCTTCTAACTCTATTATGTGCTCAATGCCTCTATCAGGAGGCCTCCCAGGTGGCAGCTCACTGAAAACCTTGTTCTACTTGGTCAACAAGTTTCGAACATTAGGATGATAACACCTCTTTTCTTCCTTCGGAGGTGTAGGAATGATAACACATTGAGAAACCCACTCAACTTGATCATGACTAAACAATCTTTCCATCCTCTTCACTGTGACTACTCTTGGACCACTAGTAAATTTCAGATTGAGGTATTCTTCTTGTACATTAAAGAGTGAAGCCATCTGCGACAATCACTTTGAACCCTTCAAACTCTTCCAGTTTCAAACCTCTCCTTGCCACAACTTCTTCATCAATGAAGTTGTGAGATGCTCCTGTATCAATAAGAGCTATGATTCGCTGTCCACATAACACCCCTTGAACCTTGAATGGATCATTCCTTTGGTTACTCATAAGTTGAGAAAGGGATATATCATGTTCTTTGCTTGGTTCAACCTCTCTTTGTACTTCATCTTCTTCATTTTCACTTGAATCTTCTTGCTGGTCTAAATTTTCAAATTCAGATTTAGCATTTAGATAAGCCTCCATTTGATGAGATTTCCTCTTTTCATAGCATTTGTGACTAGGACATGAAGGTTCCTTGCATGTGAAGCACAACTTGTTTTTTCTGAGCACATTTCTAAGCTCATCATCCATTTTTTGGGAAGTTGGTTTGGGCTGATTATAATCCTTACGAAAATGCTTCTTGTCCTTTCTTGAAGGGAAGGACTTTGATTGAAATTTACTCTTTGGTGCAGTAAACTCCATGTTTCTAGCCTTTTTGATGGCTTCTTGTAATGACTTAAGATCCAAAGCCTTCACCCAACCTCTCAAAGGTTCCAACAAACCCTCAACAAAGAGGTATGTGAGTCTCCCTTCTGACACATCTGTTACCATCACTACTATTCTCTAAAAATTAGAGATGTAAGCATCCACTGAGACTTTTTGTCTCACTTGGGCCAGCTCCTTGAAATGACTTTCTAGGTCATATTTTTCAAAACGATCAATGAACCTCTATGTGAAATCTTAATAGGATGTAATAAGGTTGTGACCTTGAGTGATCATGCCATGAGTTCACCAGTCATGAGCATCTCCCTCCAGATAAGCAGCGACAAATTTGATGGAGTCTCCTTCTAACATTAGGTTCAAACATAAGTAATTATCTACCTTTTGCACCCATGATTTGGCTATGTATTTTGAGGATCCATCAAAAGGGGGAATGGGTACCTTTCCAAGCTTCCTCTGCATATCTTGATTCTGGATCCTTGGCCTATTCCAATACTTGATTTGGCAAAAGTCTTGAAGTGACATAGCATTTTGGAATTCTTCCCCCAAAGATTGCCACTCATGCTGATAATTTGCAAAGATTTTAGCCACAAACTATTGCCCTCAAACTTAGTTCTACTGTTGTCCCAAAAACATAGGTATCATAGGCCTAACAGTAGAGGTCCAAGAGATTCTTGTGTCATTGTTTGGATTGCTAGCATTATTGGAATTGCTTGCGTCTGTATAGTTCTCATTGATCCCTCTATTTCGAGGAGTCTCTCCACCCATACTCTAGTTCACCAACTGAGCCAAAAGTCTAGTCATCTGCTGATTGCTTCTCACTAATTCTTGTTGTCCTCTAGCAAGATCATTCAGGATGTCCCTATTATTGGGATCTTGTGGAGGTCTATCTCCCATACTATTCTCTTCCTCTGATTCTAATTCAATCTGATACTTTCTCCTTCTATATGTGATGAAATCAATGTCTTCTGGATTCATCAAAGGTACATGCAGAGCAATCTGATTTCAACTCTGAATGCTGATTTGAAGGATGACCAACAGGCTGGTAGGAAGACCAACTCTGATACCACTGTAAAATGCTACCCCAAAATTTGTTCAATTTTATACAATGCTATCACAGCAGGGTTAGCACAACAATGTATGCAACTAATAGATTACCTCCACACTTTCTAATCACCAAGTTCCCAAGATGGGCGAGGTGAGAGCATACAGTGCTTTGGCTTACAAATCGTATTTTTGTAGTGGAAATTAAATACAATTATCCGCTAAATAGCAGGCATCTGCTTTTCAGCATGCATCCACTTATTCAGTGGGAGTACTCCACTTATTTAGTGGGTGAAATAAGAAAATAACATTGTTTATTCCTCCACATTGGCGGTAAACCATCCAGGTGTTATAGAGTGTTTTGCAACATGAAAAGAAGGAATACAATGAAGAAATAAGATGCAACACTACTCAGAAAATAGACTAGGACATCTTGTTAGCATCATGAAAGATTTGGCATTTCATGGAAGACAACTTGCACAACATTAGCATCAATATTCTTATGAAGTATTTCTGTCCCAACTGATAAATGGCAAGTTGATCACTATTGCTGAGGTCTGTAATAAAAAATTAGTAAACCCCCAAATTTACGGTGGCCCAACAAGGTATGAATAACAAAGAACATGCTCAATGAAGCTCAAACTTCCCACACTACTCTGAAAACTGCTTAAACTGCCCTAAATGTCATTACCATACAACGACACAACTTTCAAAGTAGATTTGTATTAGAAAGAATCTCCCTTATGTTGTACAACGCCCTAGAATGGTTGTACGACATGTTTCATGAATGATAATCAAATTCAATTCAACAACACAACCAACTAATGAGATTATGGAGCATTACACCAACAAACACAATCATAATAGATCCATTAATTTATCTCTATGAAATCGTCTCCAACTCTTGTACGACCTTGGGAGGTACAACCCTTCAAGAAATAGGAGAAAATTTCAAGAAATGTTATGGATTATTAATCAAAAAGTCTTCTAAAATCTTCACCACATAAAAACAAAACAAACTCAGCTCAAACTTCAAGAAATCTCTCAAACGTTTCAGCTCTATGGAACTCCCGATTGAAGTCACCCATCTCTAGCTAGGGTGGATCTTCCACCACCGAAACTGGACTTCCTCTAGAGGGTTTTCATCCTCAAGAAGGTAGGAAGAACTATCAAGTTCACTCCGGTAGCATAACAATGTAGAAGCAACAAGCATAACTCCAACAATGAGCTCTCACTTCATTTAAATAGGCACTTGAGAGTTACACAAGAATATAATTCGTTCTTGGAAATAATTACTTTTTTTCTCAATCTTAAAATAATTCCTTTTTCCAAGAAATGGTGCTCACTTTTATGTGCCTAGTCAATTAATAAGACATTTTCCCATTCCAAAAAGCTATAACACTTAAGTCACTTTTTAATATTTCCAACCTTAGGGATTAAGTGTGAATAATAATAAAATAGCTCATTTAATTATCACTTTTGAGGAAAACCCTGATCTCCATCAATTTGATAATTAAATTGAACCAATATGCTCCATATGTTTTGGAATGAGTAAAGATGCCTTTCGGGTGACTTTCTAAAAATAGACAGCTCCTCCAAGAATCTTGGAGACCTATCCAAGAGCCCGAACAAACTTTTGAAAATGGCATAGTCATCCTAACACATCACAAAGCTCAAATCCATCATCAATAGACAAGAAAACAATTGAACCATAAGTTCTTCATAACAAGGGAAGCCCTTACCATACCTCATAGCCTATCAGGATTCAAGAAATAGGCTATAGGACCCACCGATGACTAGGCTTGAAAATGAGACATTACAAGGCTCCAATCAGGGGCAACACATGAGAAGAGGAGCGCCTAGCTAGGGAAGCTGACTATTGAGTGGAAGTTGCAACACAAACCAAAGGAGGCACACCAACATCACCTATCAAAAGGGGGTGGGAATCAAAAGAGGAGCAACAATCACCAACTCAGGGGAAGAGGCCACACCATGAAGTTCAGGCAACAAGGATGGTGAAGGGATTGCCACCCCATCAATGGCCTGGGGCTCAGAAGTCGTCGAAGTAAATGTCACTAGGGCCATCCTGTGCCCCACCTCCAAAGACACATGAGAGAAACAGCCATCCTAAGATTTTGAGCCATCAGAAATATCAACTGTCAAATGTTTTGGGAGGGTGTTTTGTGACAACGTAGTCGATCCAAAATTCTTGTGATGAGAACATGAGCAATTAGAAGCAAGATGCCCAGTAGCAAAGCATCACTTACAATAGAAGGGGAGATCCTCATAATTAATAACTTGAGTCTAAGGCTTATCCTCCACCATTAGAATGACCTACCTAGGAAGAGCCTTGGAGGTGTCGATGTCCACCAAAAAATGGGCATAAGTAGTGTGGCCAATGTCAGAAGTGACTGAATCAACCTTCAGGAATTGCCCTATAGAATAACCAATAGCTTCATAACAAGAGTCTTCCCAAAAAGGAGAGGGAGATTTGCGAATTTGACCGAAACTGACATGATATGGAGGGGCTTTGTAATGGGATTGAAAGAAGGAAACCATAGCTTGAGCGAGAGGGAGTGCTCGCCCCACATCCATGATTTGCCATTGCAAATAAGCTCCTTATCAGCATGGTGAACAAAGGCAGCAATAAAAAACCACTACCATAAGGGTAAAGCTTGATTTTATCTTTTGTGAGGGGCCTCCAAGACTCCAACGCCCACTTATGCAAGTCAGGTAGAGAGGGCCATAGGCGATTGATTCTGAAATTAAGGTACGATGAGTGTAACAAATTGCATTATTAATGACCTCGTGTCCATAATATAGTTAGCAAAACTAGACTCTGTTAATAGTTAACACAACTAGAGTTTGATAGTATAACAAAGTGATATAGTTAGCACAACTAGACTTTGTTAATATTTTATTTTTAATATTGATAAGAGCAGGTTTTTGAAGGGCTTAGACGCTTTTACAGAGAGCCAAAAGGTGAGAGGAATGGGTTCCATGAGAAATGGGACCATTGATATAACCAAGACCAACAAGGTCAGAGACAAAACAAAGACAAAGCGTTGGCCACTAAAGATTGTACAACAAAATAGTTGCAGACAAACATCCTCAACAAAGAAACAACTAGAGGTGGGCAACCTACACAATGCCAGACCTTGACCTAGCAAACCACACACCTTAAACCTGGTAATGAGAAATAGAAACAAATTTAGGAAGGCCTTTCTCCCTTCTATGAATGATTGTCCAAGACTCATCATTGTCAAAATCTATAGAATGAGGAGAGAGAAGAGGGGACTCCTCGGCAGATGCCTCAACGCAAGACACCCCTCTCGAAGGCGATGGACAGATAGAAGATACTGGAATCTGCCTAGGAATTATGGGTAGGGAATGAGGAGCCCCCCTACAATCCATCATGAGGGCATATGGATCTATCAAAGAAGTAGACCGAGCCTTCTCAGAAGGAGCTACAACAACAATCAAAGGAATAATCAAAGCTGAACCAGCCCTAGGGGATCCACCTTAGGGGCCACCATGTTTGCACCAAGAACCACTACAACGGGACTAGAAGGCTCATCGTCCTCAGAATCAATAGTTAAATGTTCAGGGAGAGTTCTACCACCACGTATTTGAGCCAACATTCCTATGTCGAGAGCAGGGGAAAAAGTGAGGCCAGATGGCCAGTAGCGAAGCATCATCTGTAGAGAAAAGGGATGCCTCGTAATCAAGTAGCTAAGTCCACAACCGATCCTCCACAATAAGGACAACCTCCCTGAGAAGAGCCTTGGAGGTGTTAATGTCCACCAAAAGATGGGCAAAGGTAGAATGGCCAATGTTGGAAGTGGAAGAATCCACCTTTAGGGAATGATTGATAGCATTTCCAATACCTTTAAAGAAAATATCATCCCATAATTAGAGGGGGAGGTTGGGCAGTTTGACGTAAATTGGCATGACATTTAACAGTTTAATGAGAGGGTTGAAAGGGGGAAACCATGGTTTGAGAAATAGAGAATGCTCACCCCACATCCAAAGCTGACCATCTAGCACCGTCTCTTGATCTTTAGACAATTGAAAGCAAGCAATAAAAAATCCCTTAGCGTAAGGGAATAGATTGATATAACCCTCCGTGAGTGGCTTCCATGACTCCAAAACCCATCAGTGCAAGTCCAGAAGAGAAGGCCATAGCTTGTTGAACCTTCTAATTAGGCCCCGACATGCATAAAAGGCTTCATTTTCCTGCACTTCCTATCCATAGACCACGATAGGGGTGGTATGAGAGTAGGGCAAAGGTCTTGATTTGGACGGAGGAGGTTGAGACCTAGTCCCTACCATTTCAGTATAGGAAAGTTTGCAGCCTAGGGAAATGCCAACAATTGAAATAGAAGCACACCCAAACCCAATGCTATCAAAAATTCCATCCAACGTAGAATGGGTACCAATGATTGCTGCAACTGTACAAACACAGGGCCCAGAACCAACAACCACTACAAAAGTGTCACCACTAAGAGCCTGGAGAGTAGGGGGAGTCCAAGTGAGTGCAATGCCAAATCAACAACACGCCCATCAGCATCTAGGTTATCGGTTATAGCAGTGCATGTGAGCATTTAAAAAAAAATTCTCAACAAACATAAAATATTTTGTTAGTACTTGTGCAACTTACTTATTTTGTTAGTTCCTTGTTAGCTTTGGGTAGTTTGTTAACAAATGGTTGTAAGTAGTTACCAATGGTCATGGGCTAATTGACAATCATTGGGCCCTTTAAATAGAATATCTATAGGGAAGGGGTCTTATTTGTCCCTCCTTATTCTACACTCGCTATAATCAAGCACTACCTTCAACAAAACAATAATTGTGTTATTTATCTACAATCAATTTGGTATGTACTATTATTTGTATATTTGTGCTATTACAATTGTAATAATATAATAGTAAGCATTTGAAATCGTTGCCTTATAGAGTTGGGTTAGATTTAAAAAGAATCAACGCCAGTCAAGGATACCTATTGACACCAATGTTGGAAAGATTCAACATAAATGGGTAGGCATATTGAAGTAGTAGTTGAAACAAACCAAGAACGAGAAAATATTCTCACAAGAAACTTTAGGTATTAATGGTTTATATAAGAACATGTCTAAGAAGAATTCAAAAGAAATCAAGTACCACAAGGTGTAATCTAGAACAATTTGACAGTAATTAAAGATGTTGACACACTACTTGATTGCCTACCTTGACTCCTTGTTAGGCACTACATTATAATACAATACCTTCATGCCAAACATGACCTCTAAGCCCATAGAAAGCAAATAGTATAGTAGTATGAAGAAAGGTGTCATCCATAGGAAGATGAGAAAAGTGAAGAGTGATGCCATGCCCATGTAATTAATGCCATTAAGTCCAAGCAAAGGTGGGAGAAGACCACAATGTGGTTAGAGAAGAACCCAAGAAACCAGAGGATCTCTTAGATGGTGGAAAAAGAACAAAGAAGGGATTATGAGAGGTAGCTAAGGAAAATCCATTAGTATATTTTTTGAGCTAAAGTAAAAGTTGGAACCAAAGTATAAACTGGAGTAAAAGTGTAAGTTAGAATCACAACTGTGAACAAATAAATCTAATCATCCAAGTGGCTTCAAAGAATAACCTACAACTAATTAAAGAAGAGTGGGTAGAGGTTGCCAGACAAGTTCCCCTTCCTGAAAAAAGGAAGTGTTGATCTTTCCAACCAAGACTTGTTGAAAGTTAGAAGGTACAACTAGATCATTTGAATGGACAAAGCACCCTATTAGCAAGGAAAGTCTTCATTATGGGATAGAGTTAAAGGACTTCTTCACAAGTGAAGGAGAGACATACAAGAGCAATATTTGAGGTATCAAAGTATTGTTGCTCAAAGAGACTAAGTCAAAGACACTAGGACAAGCATTTGGATTAGAAAGAGGGGAGCTTAAGCGTGATGCTAATAGTGTACGAATCATCAAAGTTGTACGAAGCGGCATGGATTTTGGTGTGTCTAATAGTGCTGAGAGAGCAAAGGAACATCTAGATTATAACTTTTTGAGAAGAAGGTTCCAATCACTAAAGATGCATCAAGTATAACTTGTTGGGTCTTGAAACACAACTCACACCCTTAGAGGGATCAACTCACCTCAAGGCTAGGGATTTTTTGTCTTGAGAGTGAATCAATTAGCTCATCAACAGAATGTGAGTGGTTAAAGACCAATTGTTGAGAGTGGATAATCTCTCCTTCACTTTGAGCTCAACTAAACTCAGGAGGGTGTTCCTAGAGGTAATCCTTAACACGATTTGGTCACAATAGAGGGTGAACAAGATGAACCTTTGCAGTAGCATCCAATGTACGTTGGATCCCAAAGATTGTCACCAAGCTACAAACTAACCTATTACACATAAAACCTCTAATTAAGTTGAAACTACACCTTGCATATGCACCTATAGATAACAACATTATTGTAATCCCCACAAATGAATCCACTTAACATTTCATACACAATGGCAAGGTGTAGCCATGCATGGACATGATTCTCTAATGATTTATTGTTTAAGGTTGCTTAAGATTGTTCCTTGGTTTGCAATAATGAATCATGGTAGCATGTGAAATCCTAATCTACTCCTATAGCTAATAGGAATAGAGGACTAATTAAATAAAAAGATGTTTGATTCTTCACTAATCTGACTAGTGCCTACGCCATTGGGTAACAAAGTCATGAAATGTAGGGAGGCAGGAGATACGTCCAACAAAACATCAACAAAACTAGATGTGCATTTACATACAAATTAGAGATACATTTCATGCAATGGACATACTTAATAATCCATCTCATAAATGCAATAACCCGCATGAAACAAAGGAGAGGCCATCACAATAGCATTGCAATAAATTAAAATGTTGTCACACATTTATCTAACCTCAGTTACATTTGCATCATCAAATGTGGTGAAAGAAAATATATAACTGCAATTACATATTCCTTTGAATCACTACAAATTGCCATGGAGACATACCATTACATGCAAACGTTCATTACAAAACCCTTCCTATGATTTACGAGAAGTATTCTCATCCCTTACAGACTAGATGAACAATGCTTGATGGCCTAAAACCACCTTGACGCACCTGTAGTCAAAAATTGACTCAATGACCAATCGTTTGAATGAATAACAAGCTTGTATTTATAGCATTTAAAATCTCTTGCCCTAGGTTGCTTGCAAGAATTCGATGTATCATAGGAGGCTTGGCCTTAATGCAATTCACATTTGATCCCATGAAATCCATGGTTGAGAATGTATCCCATTCAAAATGAAGGGTCTGGATCCTGCGTAGGTACAACTGGTAATTGAGAACTTAGCCACCACATTCATGGTGTCCCTAGAAAGTTAATGAAGTGCCCTAGAGTGGTTGAAGTAGTAGACTATTCTTTGGCATTGCTTGTAGCTTCGAGCACAAAAGGGGCCCACTGAAGGCCTCTCAGATTGGGTATAAATGATGAGCAAAATAGGGCAAGATAATAATGGGGGCACATGTCATAAGATTTTTGTATTTTTTTGAATTGGGTCCCAACATTGGCTCTAGTTGGGGACGTGTGCCTCTTTTTGGAACAAGGATCCAACTATCTTGGGAGGCATACCCAAAAAGATAAAACAAAACAAGGAGGAATGAAGTGAAGACAAACAAACCAAAGTATGTACACAAGGCGAAACAACACTTACAACCATTGGCACGAAGGCATAAAGACATTTGAGTATGGTTGTAAATTTTTTTTAGCACACTTGTAGGTCAAACCCTACAAAGAGGATCCATGGCACTAGGTCATGGACAAACTATTGTAGTCACTTGTCTCTGTCAAAGACAAGCTAAATGAAGGAGCTATCTCCCTCAAACCAAAATTGCACTCACCACCCAACTGCAACAAATGACATCTTTTGCTTGCATACACCAATTTGTGAACAGTGCTATTTGTGAAGAATAACTCCACCACAAACATTTTTTCTGTAGGGCAACCACAAATAATAGGTGCATGACCTATTCCATACCATATCATGCAAGTTCACAACAACAGGGGTAAAAGAACAAAAGCGAGGTCAACATCATATGTCGATTAAAGAAAACATCCACCATCAATAGCCATACATTACTCTTCCTACTGACCTCTTCATGTGATCAAGGCAAAAGGAGAACACCTCCAATTCAATGGCACATGAAAGTATACCTAAATGCCCTGTTGATTTGCACAAAGAAATGATTTTTCTTGCAAGTCAAATTGAAAAGTTTCAAGTTTTGTCATACCTCCATGTAGTGCTACTACATGTTGGAATTCAGGCATACATATGCCTTCTTGCTCATTTACAACAATGTCCCATACAAAGGACTCAACCTCTACTACAACACAAATACCTTCAAGAGATGGTGAATACCCAACATCAAAGTGAAAGTCTTCATAATCATTGGTATTTCTTCCAAACTCTTGATCACTACTTTCACACGTGCTGATACACTCTTCAATATTTGAATCATAAGCATGATTTAGGTTGCAATTCAAACTATTAGCACACAGATCAACACCATGAGACACTTCAAGTGAAGAACATAGTTCTTCAAATTGTCTCTCTATTTCATGCTCATTCTAGCAAATTGTTGTGTCATAATTGTTGTTGAAATCGGATTGACGACACATCTTCTTCCTTAATCTTTGTAACAACAATTCCTTGTGGCCCATTTGAAGCACAATCAACATGGGGAAGAAAACAAGATTTGCACCAAAGGAATAGGTAGTCATATGTGTCCACATGATCACCACCTTCACAATCATCAAGGGCAAATTCTTCAAATTGAAAATCCATGTTTGCACTACCATTTGTCTTAGCAATTTTGTAACCAAGTGCACGCTCATCTATGCCATCTTTATGCAAACAACCATGGGCAACTTCATGATTATCAAGAACAAAGGAGGGCAATACATCAAACAAGAAACTTGTTTCTTGCTCATCCTTGATGTCACATACCTGTACACATTCAACATAATTAGTTTCATGAATTGATCCATCCGATTGCTCATTTGTGCATACACCTTCCTCTTTGTCCACAAGGCTACCACATACCTCAACTTTAAACTGAAAGTCATCATACATTTTATCATTATCATCTCTAACTAATGACCTATCCAATTGAATGTAGGTGCATACACTATCAACATCATCTACACTGCTGTCACATGATGCGGCATCACCAATTTCTACCCTTTTGACTACACTTTCATATTGATAAAATGTCGTCGTCATTTTACACGTTGCATCCACTTGGTCACTATCATAGCAACTTGTTCATTACCAACAACACTTGCATTTGAGGACAATACCTTTGTAATGTATTCATTCCTGATTTTTTCAAGGAAGTCTAGGCATGTATAAGTTGTTATGGTAATTCTTGGAAATACATGTAAAAATCTGTAAAGTAGCATATCACTTTGAGGGGTTGACCTCCAATAATTAGAAAATAATATGTTACTTCTATATTAGAAGATATGATGATTTGGGAGAGTGTCTCTCTTCCTTATTTATATGCATAACTATGTAGGGACACACCCCTTCATCCTTACCAAGTTATCTTAAGGAATAACTAAGACTAATAAATGAAACTATTAAGGTTAAGCATGCCACAAATGCTTATCCTTATTATAATTAGGAATACAACATATTAAGATCATAACATTTCCATCCCCTTTAGAAAAGTGTTTCCCTCAACGCTTAATAACTCTAGAATCTTTTCTATGAATTGTCCATCATTCCATGTTTTACTATAGATGACAATGTCATCAAAGAATACCAACACCAATTTTTGAATAAATGGGCGGAACACTAAATTTAGGAGGCTTTGAAAAGTTGATTGGGTATTAGTGACACAAATGAAATAAATAATAATTGACAATGACCCTTGTGTGTTCTAAATGTAGTCTTATTTATACCCTTTTCCTTTAGTTGAATTTGATGATAATCTAAATTAAAATCTAACTTTGTAAAGAAAACTAC
This sequence comes from Cunninghamia lanceolata, assembly GCA_027924645.1. Lineage (NCBI taxonomy): Eukaryota > Viridiplantae > Streptophyta > Pinopsida > Cupressales > Cupressaceae > Cunninghamia > Cunninghamia lanceolata. The sequence goes on from BSBN01001102.1 coordinate 2,754,384, forward strand.
ATTATTTGATTCATCTACCAATCCATCAATACTAGGAATATGAAACTTATCTTTAAGAGTGAGCTTGTTGACCTCCATGTAATGTGGACACATTCTCCATGATTCATCCTTCTTGTTAACCATAATCATTGGGGATGATTAGACACTTTTGTTGGGATGAACAATACTTCTTGGTATTAATTCAATGGCATGATCATGGTCTCTAACTGAGAGTAGACCCTTTGGTTCTTGAAATACTTGTTGATGGTGTTGAATGATCTCTTGAGTTTTCACATCTTGTGCTTCTACATAATGTAGTTGTGCCCCTATTCTATAAGACCCTTTCTTAAGTAATTTCTCCATCCTATGGGAGCTAATAATTTCACTTGGTAGTGATTGTATCCCTATAAGTCTATATTTTTTCCCATGTGTACTAAAATCCATGGATAAGTCTTGAAAATTGAAAGTCACTTTTCCTAACTGTTTAAGCCATTGTACACCCAAAACTACATCTACTTCCCCCAATTGGGATATAAAACATTTTTGAATCTATTTGATAATTTCCCATTGAGAGTTTTATATGATGGCATTTACCACCACAAGAGAGTTGTTTCCCATTAGCTATCATGACTTAGAAATAGATATTGGATACACAAAACAATTGAGCTCATTAGCTAATCTTCTATCAATAAAGTTGTTTGTACTACCTATATCAATTGACACTGTCACCTTTCACTTTTTGATATAATCAATTACTTTGAGTATATGTGGTGAACTTGTGCCATTCAATGCATATAGGGAGATATAGCACTTTCTTCTTCCTTGCAATTCCAATGCTTAAGTTCCTCATTTGGTTATTTTGTAACTACTTCTCCTTCTTCAACCTCATTTTTAGTAATTATTAGTATTTTATCACTATTAGCACTCTTATGACCCCTAGACCATTTACTATCAAATTCCAACATAGGTATTTTTCTCTTTTATTTTCCTCTTGTTGAGGAGAGTACTCACTAATTTTTATTAGGTTAAAGAAGTTGTTCTGACTTCTATTAATAGGATTAGTCACAGCTTTGTCTTTCAATCCTATGGTTTCATTTTGTGTGGAACTTTTGGTGATGGAGTTGCGTGTCTTAATCTATAATGCTTGTTCCATAGCTTTCCTAACTATGCAAGGTTCCAATAGACGAACATCATGCTTAATTTGGTCATTAAGTCTGTTTATGTAGAGTTGCAACATTTGATAAGTTGTCACCTCATGAGGTTGAATTGCTAATTTCATATGCTCTGTGTTATATTCAGCTATAGACCTTAATTGTTTTAAATATTTTAGTTGGGTAACATAGCTTCCATTCCATGGTTTCTCATAGATGGTTTCTAAGTCATTACCAAACTCTTTCCAACTAAGTATTTGCCCTTTCTTGTCACTCAACTTCCATTGGTATCATTGATAACGTTTTGATTCTAAATATCGTGAGGCTATGTCAACCATCGTATTGTCTAGTATATTATGAAGCTTAAAGTATTGTTCCATGAGACTTATCCATGAAGTTACATCAGTACCATCAAACTTAGGGATATTTATCTGGGGTAGGTTTAATTTTGAATCTTTAAAAGGTTGTTTTATCCCTTGATTTTGTCTATTAGGGTTGTACCCCTCCAAGTGGTTTTGTTGGGGCTTAAATTCATATAAATAGTTCTTGTTTAAACCTATCTAAACCTTTATTTAAAGATGATGCAAATGGGTCAAACAAATTATCTTTAATAAAATGTACCATTGTTTGACATCCCAAAAGAATTTACTTGCAATTTTAGGTGGTGGAGAATAAAGGTCATTAGTTTCAATTTTGGTAAAAAAGTCTTTGAATCCTAAAGATAACATGGCTTTTGATGTGTATGTATTTTAAACTATAGGTTTTCAATATCTTTCCAAAAGTGTAAAAAAATTTAAAAAATTCTCAAAATTGTGGACTGTAGAGTAGAATAATTAAATATTTTGGCCTAACTTTGACCACTAAATTACGAACTGTATTTTATCTCTAATAATAAATTACAAAGAATTGACCCAACCTAATTTTTCATAAGCTTTCCAAAAATGTAATTTAAAAAAAATATATGAAATTTGTGGCCTGTAGAGTCAATTAATGAAAAACATAAAATTAAAATAAATTGCACAAAACTTATGATAGAAATATGTTTTTTTACCTGGAACCTTATTTACTTCATACCTCAAAACCCATTAAAAATTAGGTCCAAATTCACAATGGTTTGAAAGTTATGGTGGAAACAAAAATCTTGGCCCAAATCATAGCTCCAATACCACTTGTTTTGATATTTCTTAGAAATAAATATAAAAATCAATAAAATAGTAGACCACTTCGAGGAGGTGACCTCCAATAATTAGAAAATAATATGTTAATTCAATATTAGAAGATATGATGGTTTGGGAGAGTCTCTCTCTTCATTATTTATATGCATAACTATGTAGGGACACACCCCTTCATCCTAACTAAGTTATCTTAAGGAATAACTAAGACTATAAATGAAAGTATTAAGGTTAAGCATGCCACAAGTGCTTATCCTTATTATAATTAGGAATACAATATATTAGGATCATAACATGCCTCTTGCAGGCTTGTTAGTTTGAAATCCTATTGCATTGAACTCAAACTAGCCTCATAGGTTTCAAAGAACATGTTAATGTAGGCAGGTGTGTAAGGTATGGAAGCATTTGGAGTTTTGGAAAGAGTAATAGAAAACTTGTGGCTGAAATCTATATTAGACTCTCTCTCTTGCCTTTTGATACTTAGCAATTCTTGGACAAGAGCAGTAGGGTCTAGATCACTTGCAAATTCTTCATCAAACGTAGTCACAAGGTCCTTCGAACCTTCAAAGAAGCAAAGGAATACTCTAAGAAACTATCAAGCCATCTTTTTGCCTTTACACATAAAGACCTAACAAAAAAATCTCATCCACATGTCTTCATCTTAAAACTAAATTTTTTCCATAAATTCTGAAAATTCATCAACATGTGTGTCCCCTTCATGAATATCATACTCATCAAACCTAGAAATCTAGTTGAAAACCTTGGATGTCCTGGTTTGGATTTCATAATCAACCCAAGAGACATTTAGCTGTTTGTAAGTGGTGTCTACGGAAATGATAGGGGACTGAACAATTTGGCTTTTTGTGGCAGCAAGACGAGCATTAGACTGTAACCTAGACTCAAGCAACTTAATTTGGTTTTCAATTTATTTATGTTTCCTAATAAGTTCATTTTTCTTATGTATAGATGCTTGTAGGTTTATGCATGGGTTCACATAGGATACAGGGCTACTTGAATAACAAGAATAAGCATCACTAGATTAGTCATAGGCATTGGCTCCAATATAATTCCTGGGGTCTGAAACATAATAAGATGCATATGGATGAGCATCCTTGGAATTGCCATTATCATATCTAGAAGCCATAACTAGAACATTCTACCATGCAGGGCAAAAAATTGAGGTATTCCAAATGTGTTTCTTTACCAAGAAAGAAATTGTCTCAAAAGGGAGGAAGAAAAACAGGTGTACCTTTTTTACCAATTACTGCAAACTTGAGATGTGTTTTTGAAACACTAACAACAAATAAATTGCAGCAGTGACAAACTTCTTTCTTGACAACAATCTCCACCTCTTTCAAAAGAGGAATACCTTGAAGCACATTGGATCTCCAAGGCATTAAATTAATTTTGGGTTCAGCTTACCAGTAGAGTCTTCAATTAATTTCAACCATGATCTTCTTCCTCGATGTCATTTTGTTGGTGCAAGTTGATGGGATGCCAACTCAAAACACCAACTAGCTGACAATGTTACAAACATTTTCAAGGTTATAGAGGTGTGAGGAATATGAAACCAAAGTTAAACTGTCCCTGACAACGGTGCCATTTTGTTGGGTCTTGAAACCTCAGCTCACACTCCTAGAGGGATAAACTCGCCTCAAGGCTAGGGATTTGTCATCTTGAGGGAGAATCAATCAATTCATCAACAGAATGTGAGTGGTTAAAGACCAATTGTTGAGAGTGGATAATCTCTCCTTTGTTTTAAGCTCAACTAAACTTAGGAGGGTGTTCCTAGAGGTAATCCTTAGTATGATTTGGTCACAATGGAGGGTAAACAAGATGAAACTTTGTAGTAGTATCCAACGTATGTTGGACCCCAAAGATTGTCACTAGTCCCTAGACTAACCTACTGCACATAAAATCTTTATTTAAGATGAAACTGCACCTTGCATATGCACCTATAGATGACAACTTTATTGTAATCCCCACAGATGAATCCACTTGACATTTCATACACAATGGCAAGGTGCAGACATGCATGAACATGACTCTCTAATGATTTACTATTTGAGGTCGCTTAAGATTGTTCCTTGGTTTGCAATAACGAATCATGGCAGTATGTGAAATCCTTATCTACTCCTTCAACTAATAGGAATAGAGGACTAATTAAATAAAAAGATGTTTGATCCTTCACCAATCTGACCAGTGCCTACTCAACTGGGCAACAATCATGAAATGCAGGGAAGAAGGAGATATGTCCAACAAGACAAAAAATACTAGATGTGCATTTACATACAAATCAAAGACACATTTCATGCAATATACATACTTCTCAGAACTGCAATAACCCACATGGAATAAATGAGATACCATCACAATAACATTGCAACAAATTAAAATGCCATCACACATTTATCTAACCTCAGTTACATTCGCACTAACAAATGTAGTGAAAGAAAATATATAATTGTGATTACATATTCCCCTGAATCACTACAAACCGCCATGGAGACATACCATTACATGCAGATGTTTTTGATTAAGATAAGTAGCAAACCAGTGTGCTAATTCCTTTTACACAAAGGCCCCCAACGTTGTTACATCCCCTTTTTGAATTTAGTTTTACTTGTTTCATGGATAGAGTAGACATGTGAATATGTTTTAAGTTCATGGGAAACAATGTTATGAATAGAAATAATTTTATGGAATCATGATTTATATCTCTTAAATGTGATTAATTCAATGAAACGAATTAAAAAGTCTTTTACAACGTGGAAAAGAGAAATGTTATGATTGTATTATGCTTTGACTGGGATACCGGTACGTTGACCACAATTTGTATGTGAGAATGTTTTGACAAGAACAGGTGGATCAGACTCTCTGTGAAGCAAAGGGGAGAGAAAGTATCTTCAGGGAAGGGGAGTATAGACTCTGGATCACCAAAGGGTATTTGCCACTAAGAACGGATATCGGACATTGAAACCTAGCGTCTTGAGGTAAGCTTTGATTTTGGTTAAGTCAAGTTATTGATGAAGTCGTTATGAGTCGTAAGAGTGAGTCACTCCTTCATTATGTCATTGTGGAAGAACAACGTTGTCTGTCCAAACGTCGTTATAATGATGAGAATGGTCAATCGACATCTGTGTCAATTGGTATGTCTTTGTTAAGCCTATTCGACATAAAACGTCGACAATATTTTGTAGGGGGGAGATAAAACTCAACCTTGAAACATTGACCGTACACCTCGTTGATGTGGTTATGTAATTGCCCGAAACGACATTGTCATCATCTGCCTTTCATGCGTACGATGTAAATGTTGTGTTTCGAGACTATGATGGATGTAGAGTTATTCTTATTAGCTTATCGTCATGAAATAGGCTTAAATAATGCCTTAAATCTATGTGATTTGCCAAGTGTTATATCATCGATTGTTTTTGTAGAGGTAACGTAATAATAAAATATATATGTATATATATATATAACATCAAGACTCAACATGGTTAATATTTTAGAATGTTACTCTAATTATTAAGTTTTCCACCTTATGATAGCCCGACGGCTTATCTATTTAGGTACCTGAGGTTTTTATTGCCTAGGTGTCACCGTGGATGCTGAGTAGGAAGCCGAGCGAGCTCATTGCTTATCGTCAAAAAGAGGATAAGGACATTAAGTAGTTAGGGTTTTAGACAGTTAATTTGCCCATATCGTCTAAAAATCAGGTGAGAGTCTTGAGTAGAGGTATTATGATCTTAAAAGCCAATAATTAGTTAGGTTGGCAGACGGTTTTTAATCATCCAGGATTATGATCATCATGAGAAGTAAAAAAAAAAAAGATAGACATGAGAGAAGAACAAGAAAGGATGATAGGAAGTGAGTTGGGAAGCTAGTTAGGGAGCATTCGAGAGCTTGAAGCTCGGTGACATCAGGTTCTCATTTCTTTCTGAATATTCTACATTCCATTCATGTAATCTTTGTATCATAAACGTGAAATAGAAAAGTGGATGCCACTTGCTCCATAGAATGATGTTATTGAAGTCTTTAAAGTAGAAAATAAATCATTTCTGGAACGTATTATCGGATATCATAATGCATGTTTAAACCTTTAATGATATCAACTTGAAGCAAAGCATAGCCTTTTGTTTCCTTAATTGCATGCTAGTATCTATGATTGCAGTCATTTTTACCAGAGAAAACTATACTTAGTATAAAGTAAAGGAATCAATAGTGCAAGCCCAATGGAGACTACAATGTCTTTATCCAAGAATCTTAACCAGAGTATACTGTCATTATGTGAGACCACTACGCAACTAGAAGAAGAACGAACCAATTAGTTATGAATATTATGAGTTGACAAACTTGGTTCTATGAACTTATAGTTTTGGTTGGAAGACTTTGTATGGCCATGAAATTACAAGGACTAAAAGATACAATACTTTGGGTGTAAATATTTTTGACATTACTGCAACCTGGATAATCCTCGTCATAATTAAAGACACACAGTTAGAGAACAGAGAAAAAAAATTATTAAGAGAATAAATTAAGGGAAAGCACCATTGCTTCTATTTGAGCATGGATACAGATTACCCATCTTTAAATATTGAATTCTACTGTGTTCTGGCTTTATGATTGTTGTGACATATGGTAAGTAGGTTTTGCGAGGGTTTTAGTCATCCTGTTGTTTTGAACTACAAGAAATGGCGATGGCAGGCCTGTGCCTGACTTACAATATGAACACAATGTGCACAACTTATTCTAAAAGTATGGGTAACCCTCCAAATTTAGTAGCATACAGACATTTGTTGCGTAGTCAGAAACATCAATTTTATTGCTCTAAAGGTCCTGTCAATGTTTTCACCGAATTTCTCCCAGATTGGCAGACAAAAGCTTCAAAGCAGCTATCAAAGCTACTTCAATAGACAAGGAAGATTCTTCTGAGAGAAGAACTTGCATGCCTTATCTTGTATAGATCTCTTATGTCTACGGGTGTGATCTATCTTTTACACAAACCAACCAACCACATCCAAGGATCTTTTAATTTATGCATGGATATTTAAGATAAGAACATAAGTCATGCATCTTTTCCATCAAAAAGTAGCATCAATGTAAATACTCCTAAGTTTGTGTTTCCATATGATCTTTGGGCATCGAGAAAACACATCCTCATAACTACCATAGGTTTATTTAGCATTTCTATGATGAAGTTAAAGGGTCCTCAAGCTAGCCAATGCGAGTATAGAAATCAACCATGTACACATAAGGATAACTGTCAGCTTTGTCAAATTTAATGTTGGCCACTATTGGTAAATGGTGTCGACCTAGAATTGTTCTATTGTTTTGGCTCGCTATATGAAAGTATTTGGCCTCTAAAGTCATCAATTGTCATCAACCTCTATTGTAAATAATAATTGGCCTTGGATAATGATGATATCGACCTCTATAAAGGTTAATGGTTATTATATGATGAGATTGATTGATATCTCAATATGTTAAATATTACTTTTGGGTAGGGTTAGTAGAGATATGGATGCCCAATGAGTGAGTTCACTACTTATTATGACTTCATTGATCAATGTCTTTATACCTTGACTATTTAAAATATTGTCATTTGGGCATAAGATTATTGTTCCCAACTATTGATGTTTTGATTTGATGAGATTGATTGTTATTCTTTATAACATAATGACATTATAGATCTTAGTGAAGAATTATTACTTGATGACTATGATGGATCCACATATGCATCCTTACATGTGGAATTATTCTACTCATTGATTATCTATACATAGATATTGGTTCATTATATAAACCAATCACATGAAAGGTTATCATGACTACTATTATTTGATTTTCTTATGACCGGTTGAGGATTGTTATTAATTTGGAATAGTAATTGTGCAGCCATTCTTGTATATTTAGTGTTGGTTTTGAAAATGGTTTTTTACCATTGGAGTCATACTACTCTATCATAATTGTATAACTATGTCATGTTTAATCAAAATATCAAACAATCCTTTTGGAAACTAAAGACCACTTAGTGGATGATTTTACCTCCCCAAACTAGTGGAGTATATACTCTATGATTTTCTTAGGATATCGACCTAAGATGACAGGATGTTGTTAGAATGATAGGATGACATTTTCTATTGGGGAAACCTCGAAGATTGTTTATAAGGTTCCAAGAATGATGGTACTGAGAGTTATAATAAAATTATATGAATTTCATGGACTCATATTGCAAATATATTCTAGATTAAGGATTGATCTAAGTCAGATTGACTGGAATAGATTTACCATTTAGACAAGTTTGTGTCTAGTGTAACTAAATGAAGGGGTAAGGACCCTAGTTATGTTTACTTGATCTTATTTGTGAAAAGAGATAATTGCCTTGACTATGATGCTTAACCTGGGAAAGGTAACAATTTTAGTTGTATTGAATCGACTTAAACTCCATTAAGTGTCGATAAGTCTTGGATCTCGGGTATTGCAAAGTTGCAATGATAATCCTTGTATGGAAAGTTAATCTGTCAGGATTATAGAACCTAGACAATATTTGAAAAACTGTTGAAAAAGGAAAGACTGGATTAAAATTCATAAACTTTAAATATAAACCTAGTCCACCACATCCGGGATGAAGTAACCTATTGGGATGATCATACTTAGCTAGAGGGTATCTAGGGTTGTATGATCAATAGTGTTACGTAGGATATGTTGGACATAGGATAGACAACTGAGAGGGGGGGTGAATCAGTTGTCTGAAAACTTTGGATCTTACTACAGTTAATTCTTACTTTTACCACTTAATAACAATTCAATAACTTAACCATGAAAATAACAACCATAAGTGTAAGAGCAACAACACAAACACACACTTGACACCAAGATTTTTAACGTGGAAACCTGGTTAAGGGAAAAACCACGGTGGGGGTTAACCCACAAAAATTAATACCCTATTAAAAGTATTTTACAAATGGGAATGCACATGCATTCGGGCTCACTACCTAGAGCTCACTGCCTACAGAAAGATTACAAGAGAATAGCATAGATTTTGAACTGATAAATAGCATCTACCCATGCAAGAGTTTCAATTCCGGTTAAGTGCAAAAACTAATCTTACACATTTCATCTTTGCTTTGCTCTTCTTACTACTCTGCCTTCATTCGCACCTTAGATTTTTGCTCTTCTCACGTTTACACCTTATTCGCACACCACACAAACAAAATAATCCAATTCCATCGGCTATATATATCTGCAACATGATCTACAATCATTTTACTAGTTGGCTTCAAGAACATTTAGAACTTTGTTGAGTACTCTGCTCTGTCAGCTAGATCCATACATAATATGAGATGCAGACCAAAACTTGCACTCGCAAATCATCAATCATGTCGGCTACCATCACTGATCATCACCAATTGCCCAATAAACAACTTCTATACATCCAGAATTAAGATCATTCACAAGGTCGGCTTGTTCTTCTACTGTCTGTTTTGTCAAACTGAAAACCGATACTCAGAAGCTAATATCTTTTGAGTCCTTCATCACTGGAGGACAAAACTCTGGATTTAGAGTGTCTTGACAATGCTTTCAACTACCTTAGATCCGTAGCAAACCATGCCTTTCCACCAGAGAGATATAGACCAAGATACCGGACCCTATCACTTGCTCTATTCCTAACTGCCCGGACTTAGACAAATTCTAATTCTAACTTTTGGTGTGAACAAATTGTGTTATGTGGATGATTGGGATGATCTTAGTTGCCATCAATGACAACACCTATAAATGCAAAGTAGTGTCTCTAGCCAACAGGATACACCCCAGTACTTTGATGGCAAATACCATGGGTCATCCTAGGTCTATACTCTTCGTGCAGGGTAGGGCCACTTCCGGTTAGGAAGGTGTGTGAGAGACCATTGGTCTGTGGATGGAGGTAAAGCTTTCTGAAGATGCTTTCTCTCTCTTCAACTAGAAGGTAGCCGAGGCTTGTGACATGGAGGACAACAATCGAGTTGCAGTGATCTCTTGGTGAGTTTTATTTTCTAAATTTTTCCTTATGAATAATATATATAAATAAAATATTGTTGATTCATTGAAAATGAATGGACCCTTTTGTAATTAAATAAGTTGTTGATTAAACTTCAATGTTTGAAAAAAAGTGAAAGAAATTTTATCACCCTTTTACCTTTCAAATTTTACTTCATGGTAAAACTGGATTATAGAGTTGGAATTATTTTAGATATTACAAATGTAGAGAAAAAAAGCCACAAATAGGCTAGAAACAACACAAAAACAAAAGAAAGGTAGCAGCCCTGTTGTAGAACAAAACAAGGGATCTAAACAACACCAAATCCCGAGGAAGCAAATCTCACTCCCTTAACCCTCGGTCACGAAACAACAACAGATTTTGAGAGACCTTTTGTTTTTACATTGAACCATAGTCTAGGACAACTCTGAGTCAAAATCCTCAGAGTGAGGCGAGAGGAGTGGACCCTTAATAGATGCCGCAACCTCACCCATTGAACCAGAAGCTGGTAGCGCAGAAGAAGTAGGAGCCAACAAAACAACAATCCGACGTGAAGCATAAACTATTTAAGATGAAACTACACCTTGCATATGCACCTATAGATGACAACTTTATTGTAATCCCCGCAGATGAATCCACTTGACATTTCTTACATAATGGCAAGGTGTAGACATGCATGAACATGACTCTCTAATGATTTATTGTTTGAGGTCGCTTAAAATTATTCCTTGGTTTGCCATAATGAATCATGACAGCATGTGAAATCTTTATCTACTCCTTGAACTAATAGGAATAGAGGACTAATTAAATAAACAAATGTTTGATCTCTCACTAATTTGACCAATGCCACTCGATTGGGCAACAATCATGAAATGCAAGGAAGAAGGAGATATGTCCAACAAGACATCAAAATTACTAGATGTGCATTTACATACAAATCAAAGATGCATTTCATTAAATGTACATACTTCTAATAACTACAATAACTCACATGAAATAAATGAGATACCATCACAATAACATAGCAACAAATTAAAATGCCATCACACATTTATCTAACCTTAGTTACATTCACACCAACAAATATGGCGAAAGAAAATATATAATTGTGATTACATATTCCCCTAAATCACTACAAACCGCCATGGAGATGTACCATTACATGTAGATGTTTTTGTTTAAGATGAGTAGCAAACTAGGGTGTTGATCCCTTTTACACAAAGGCCCCAAGGGCACAGCAAAACAAGCCACAAACAGGCCAGCAATAACATAAAAATAATAGAAAGACAACAACCCTGCTGTAGAACAAAACAAGGGTTCTAAACAACACCAAATCCCGAGGAAGCAAATCTCACTCCCTTAACCCTTGGTCGTGAAGCAGCAACAGATTTGGGGAGACCTTTTTTTACGTTGAACCACAGTCTAGGACAACTCCGAGTCAAAATCCTCAGAGCGAGGCTAGAGGAGTGGACCCTCACTAGATGTTGCAACCTCACCCATTGAACTAGAAGCCAACAACGTAGAAGTAGGAGCCCACAAAACAACAATCTGACCCGAAGCAGAAGGGGCGGACATAGTAGCCTAAGGTCAAACAAAAGTGGTCAGAGAAGTTGAGGGGTTAGCCTCGTCAACCACCATAGGGGGCAGGGAGATTCTCATGGGGAGGCACATCCTCCTGGGAGGAACTATCCTCCTCAGAGGAATCATCCTCCTGGGAAGAGCTAACCGTCAAGTGATCAAGGAAAGCATCCTTCCACCAAGTTGCAACACTCTTATGATGAGAGAGAGGAAAACCGGAGGCCAAGTGACCAATAGAGAGACACCATCTGCATTTGAAGGGGAGACCTTCATAGTCTAACTGTTACATCCAAGGCCTATCCGCAACCATCAAAACTACATTTCCATGGAGGGGTCTGGAGATGTCAATATCCACTAGGATGTGAATGACTGTAGTGTGTCCAATCAATGATGTAGTAGAGTCTACCTTCAAGAAGAGACCAATAGTAGTGCCAATGCCCTCGTAACATGAATCCTCCCAAAATTGGAGAGGGAGGTTTAAGAGACGAACCCAAATAGGTCTAATATTCAACGGCTCAGAGAGAGTATTGAAGGAAGGAATCCAAGGTTTGATGAACAGAGAATGCTCACCCCACCACCAAATCCTACCATTGAGCACTAAATACTGCTACTTCATAGAAGCAAATGTCAATATGAAGAAACCCCTTGCACAGGGAAAGAGCTCAATCGTACCATCCACAAGCAGCTTCCATGAATCCATGACCCAATTGTGAAGATCAGGAAGTAGTGGCCAAATCCCGTTGAATCTACAGATCACCCCTCGTTTGAGATTTTCATTACAAAACCCTTCCTATGATTTACAAGAAGTATTCCCATCCCCTGCAGACCAGACGAACAATGCTTGATGCCCTAAAACCATCTTGAAGCACCTATAGTAAAAAATTGGCTCAATGACCAACCATTTGAATGAATAACAAGCCTATATTTATAGCATTTAAAATCTCTTGCCCTAGGCCACTTGCAAGAATTCAATGTATCATAGGAGGTTGGGCCATGAATGCAATCCACATCTGATCCCGTGAAATCCATGACTGAGAATGTATCCTGCTCAAAATGAATGTTTTGGATCTTGCACAAGTACAATTGGTAGCTAAGAACCCACCTTGCATTCATGGCATCCGTAGAAATTTAATGAAGTGCCCTAGAGTGGTTGAAGTGGTTGACTGTTCTTTGGCATTGCTTGCAGCTCCCGGTGCAAAAGGGGCATATTGAAGATCTCTCGGATTGGGTATAACTGATGAACAAAATAGGGTAAGACAACGAACGAGGCACAAGTCATAAGATTTTTGCATTTTTTTTAATTAGGTCCCAACACAACCAACAATGGTGACTCCATCAACCAATCCAAGTATGGAAAGACAAAAGATGCCTAAATTCAATGGAGATGGATCTAAAGATGCAATACGACATTGTAGAACATGTGGAACCATTGCAACAACTAATGGTCAAAATGTTCAAACTTATTGGTTGCATTCATTTCTAGCCATCATTAGGGTAACAACAATTGGTTGGTTACGAAGATCCAACCAACAAATTGAAATACATCAGATAAGCTTTGAAAATCCTTTGAGAAAGAATTCAGACTTCTTCATGACAACAATAAAATTGTTGTAGAGATATATAACACCAGACAAGGAACACATGAGAATGTGCAAGTATACAATTGTAGGTCAAATAATTATTGGGGAAACTAGACAATTAACTAATAGATTGATTGAAGAAATCTTGGTTCATTGAAGGTATGATATTATCGTTGCAAAGAAAAATGAAAAATTCCACCATCAGCATATGAAGAAGCATATAATAGGGTGATGGATATGAAATGTGAAAATAAGGATGTCCTCATGCTCTAGATAGAAAAGTGAAGAAGATGGTGATTTAGGTGTAAGTAGTGATAGTGACCTAGGATTGGTTCACCCATTAAGAAGGGGAATGCTTCAAATGATGGAGGAACTTAAAATAGATAAAGAAGAGTCTACTATGGAACTGAGAAAACTATGATGTATGGATTGTAAGACAAAGGGTCATACCAAGACTAACTACCCCAAACTGGTGTCTTGTGAAATCTATCAAATAATGGGCCATTTGACCAAGGACGGCTCGTACAATTTAAAGAATGCAAGTACTCTTTACTTAGTCTTGTGAAATCTTTCAAATATCGAGCCATTTGACCAAGGACTTTACTTAGTGGGAGTGGACCAACAAGGGATAAAAGTGCTTGGAGCTCTGATGACACGAAAGGTAATAATTGGAATTCAATCATTTTTATTAAAATTCATAGTGATCCTACTACATAAAAAGGCATATGATACATTGTTGGGTTGGGGATGGTTAATAGCAACCAAAGCCAATCATATTTAGAAAAAATACTCTCCATTGAAAATAGATGTAAGAAACATAGAATTGATTTGAGGAAGTAGACGGTGAGGAAAAAACTTCCTCAGATTAATTGAATTTTGACTTGGGAGAAGGGTGAGTAGAGTAAAGTGAGGAAGGCTTCATGGATCCAAATGCTAAAGGAATCTTCGAGTTGCATCCATGCTTTGAAGATGAAGCAAATTCCCTTAGCAGTTTTTTCCATTGGCAAATGGAAGACTGAAGTATTCTAGCCTAATTGTAATTTTATTGAAATAAAGGAGATTAATGTAGAAGAGAAAATAGAAGGAGATGGCATGAAGCAAAAAGGTGTAAGGATAGACCCCTCCACACCATCCACCTTAGCATTCCCTCTTAAATTTATAGAATATAAAACATGGAATGCAAAGCTAGATGATAGACTATCCCATCAATGTAGGGGTAAAGCAGATATGAAATACCAAGACCCAACTATTGTGAAGGTGAATCTTGCACTAGAAGGAAGTTTAAAGGTGATCTTAGTCATAGATGATTGGAATCCCATACTAAAAACAATGGCATTTCTGATATTCATGGAATATAAGGACATCTTTGCATGAACCTATAAAGACTTGAAAGGAGTATCACCAAAAATATGTGTTCATAGGATTCCCTTGACACCGAGGGCACAACTAGTATGAAGAAGACTGTATAGAATGAACTAGAACTACACAACCAAATCCTAGGAAGAAATTAATAAGATGCTCAAAGCAAGAATTATTTTTAGAATGGAGACAAGTGATTGGGTGTCTCCCATAGCCATTTTCAAAGTTTGAACGCGATCACAATCAACTATTTGTTTCCCATTTAAAAGAATTAGAACAAATAAGGATGTGTAGATTCTCGAAGTTTGAATGCGGCCACAATCAAGGACTTGTTCCCCATTCCATTCATTGATTCCATCGTTAATGTAGTAGGACATGAAATTTATTTCTTTATGGATGAATTCTTTGGGTACAACTAGATAAGTATAGCTGAGGAAGACAAGTTGAAGACCACTTTTATAGTGGAAGATGGAGTATATGCTTACAACTGAATGCCATTTATGCTTTGTAATACTTTGGCTACGTTCTAGAGAATCATCCTGCACATCTTTGATAAGATGTCCTTATGCGATTTTAAAGCTTTCTTGGATGATTGGTCAATTTACAATGACCAAGAAACACACATGAAGGCATTGATGAAGTGTATGCAATGATGTAGAGCAACATGGCTGGCACTGAATTTGAAGAAGTATAGATACATGTTACCACAAGGGAAATTTCTCAACCACATTGTTTGCAACACTAGATTAAAGATTGATCCCAATAAGATATGTGTAGTTGTAGAGATGGTAGCATTGAAGGACATCACGGGATAAGATCATTCTTGGGCCATGTTGGGTATTACTAATTGTTCATCAAAATTTTGCTCGTCTCGCTCTCTATATGAACTAACAAGGAAGTTATGTTTGTATGGTTTGACGAACATGAACAAACATTCAAGGAATTAAAGGCATGTCTTATAAGTTCACTTACCTTGCTTATCTAGACTTGGCTAAGGAATTCCATGTGCATGTAGATGCTTCCAAGTGATCCTCTAAATTCATCAAAAACATTTTGTCATGTGTTACTATACTAGAATATAGATTTGGTAATGCTATGTAAAGCTTGGTGAAATGACCAAGCAATATGTGAAGATCCAAGGACAAACAAACATAGAAGCTAGAAATTCCAAGAAACTACAAAGCTTTATGAAAGGTTGAGGAATAGGCTAGTTTTGCATCACCAATATTTTTCTAGATCAACTTTTACATGAGACTCATTCATACTATAGCCAAGATGATGTACTCTTCATTTTGAAGGAATATTTGTCCATGTTGGTATAGTGCCTTTGCCAGCACAATGTCTAGAGTACCAACCTGAATTGTACAAGATGTTCTTCCTATATCTGACTATAAACAAGGATGTTAATAAGGAAGACAATAAAATGTCTTTGGGGCATCCCTAAGGTTGAAGGGTGTGAACAACCACTTAAGGAGATGTTCATTAGGGTTGTGTTAGCATTTTAATTTTCACCTTTTAGTGCGACACAAAATGGAACAGATGTGTGGTAGAACCACTCTTTGAATTAGGAGGGGAAGCTCCTTGTAAAATAAAAACTAATCTAAAACTAGACAATATGTACTTATAATTTACAATTTTTACAATGAGTTTTGAGGTGAATCACATTCATGTTGAATAAAAAGTAAATATGTGATCATTTTGGGTTTGCCTAGTCTAAAAGGTTGAAAGGCTCTTTCAACACAAGGCAATGGATTTTATGCTTTTTGACTAAAATTAAATCCTACAACTACATGCTTACACTATTCAGTTAAATGTAGAGACTAAATGAGACAAGTACACATACCATTCAATTAAATTCAAACACTGAATGAGACAAGTACACAAGGATTAAATGACACCAAACGTTATAAGATAAACACAGTCATTGCATTCAAAGCTACAAGAGACTGACTCTACAATTACTCAATGGTAATTCTCATGCCTACATTATGCTAAAATTGTTAGTCCTTGAGTATTCAGTGTTATTGTCAATCCATATTTCATTATTCATTCAATGGGATTTAGTATGCCTACTTTTCTTCTAAATTACTGTTGATATACCTTTATGAGTCAAATATCACTTAAAAATTATTGAAAGCTTTGTATTGTAGTAATTGTAGAGACAATATGTTGTAACTTTGAATGCAATGACTATGTTTAGCTTATAACATTTAGTGTCATTTAATCCTTATATGTACTTGTCTTAATTAGTCTTTGCATTTAATTGAATAGTGCAAGCGTGTGGTTCTAGGATTTGTTTTTAGTCAAAAAGTATAAAATCTTTGCCTTGTGTTGAAAAAACCTTTCAACCTTTTACACTAGGCAAACCCAAAAGATCATATATTTACATTTTATTTAGCATGAATGTGAACCAAATTTCAAATGAAATGATGTTGGATCTCTGTGTTTTGATCTAGCATGAAACACGAGGTTCTTGGTCATTGCAATGGTGCTACTGTTATCACAGTAAATAGTAGTTGGGTGTTGTAAGAAGTGTAGATCTTCCAAGATCCTTCTAATCCATATGGCTTGACAACTTGTTGTTGGGGCAACAATATAATCTACTTCAGCTAAAGAAAGAGTCACAGTTGCCTTCTTCTTACTACTTCAAGATACCACTCCAAATCCAAGTGAGAAAACATAACTAGATGTTGATTTTCTATCATCCATTGAACCAGCCCAATCAAAGTCTATGTAACGAACTAGTTCACATTTTTTAGTGGAAGAATAATGGATGTCAAATTGTGTGTATCACTCACATACCTTAATATTCTTTTTTGTAGCATGTCAATGTGACTCATGTGGATCTTGCATGAACTGAGAGATGAAGCTCATAGCATACATAATATCGGGTCTAGTTGTAGTGAGGTAGATAAGGCTCCCAACCAGACTCTTGTACAAAGTAGCACCCACCTTGGAACTTGCATCTTCCTTGGTTAATTTCTCACCAAGTTTTAAGGGAGTTGCAACTATTGTGCATGTCATCATTCTAATGTGACATTTCAAATTCTTGTTTCATTTCTGCCTTGAAATTTCTCTATAAGAGTAATGTTGTTACTTGAGCATCTTTGTGCATACCAATACGCTAGACTTGAATTTTCCAAAAAATTGACTTCTTTGTATTGGTGTGCGCTAATACACTAGACTTGAAATTTTTAAAAATTTACCTTCTTTGTATTGGCACGCTTGAGCTTCTTGGCACACACCAATACACTAGACTTGAAAATTTCAAAAAATTGCCTTTATTGTATTGGCACATCCCTTAAATGGAAAGCACATGCTTGATCACTTGGAAAAATAGTCTCTTTTTTTTGGTGTGCACCAGTGTGTAGGTGCATGCCTATACACTGAAGGAAAAAATTGACTGAACCTAGCTGCTTTGTATTGGCGCACATTAATACATTGTAAAAATATTGTCAACTTTTGAATGAGATTCTCTTTGTATTGGTGCACACCAATGCACTGGAGGCAATGTTTTCAAGATTTGACTCCTTTGCGAATGTTCATTTGATTCCTTTATCGCGTGTTGGCAAATCTTCCTTTTCTTTCAATGCATCTCCCTACAAATAAGGTGCCTTACTAAGTTGGCCAAAAAAGTAATTTTTTAAAAATTGTTTCCTTGAGTTAAGGCATGTTTCTCTCCTTCATTGTGTGCCAATAGCTAGGAAGGAACCAAAAAGAAAACTTCTTGTATTGGCATGCACCACTACATTGAAGTTGATTTTTTTATTTTAAAGATCTTTTAGATTGGTGTGTGTGATGACTTGCGCACACCAATACACTGGTGGTCATAATTTCTTAATTTTTCCTCTTTGGATTGGTGTGCTTGGAACCCCTTCCACATGCCTATACATTGTCTTTTCACCATCCTTCGCTTTGAAACGTGCTCTTCATTGTGCAAGTGTTTTCCCATTATTCTCTGCACTTCATGTCGACATGCCTTTTCCCTTAGGTTCATTTTTTTTTTTGCATTTTTAGAGGTTTGTTGAGTATAGGTGTGTGTCAAATGCCATACATGCACCAACACTCATGGAAAGACAAATTGACCCTTTGTTTTGAAGTGCCTAAGATTTTTGGTGTGTGCCAATACACTGTAATTGTTTTTAAAGTCTTTTGCTTCTTTGTTGAGGTGTGTGCCAACATCACTACACACCGATACATTGACTTCAGCAACACATCCCTGAAACTCTCCCCACATACCCTTTTGCTTTGTTTAGGTGCATTTCTTTGCTTGGTGCACTTTTAATGTCCTATGTACATCTTTTTCTCTTCTTTTATAGAGGCATGCTGATTTCTCCAAGCGCTCAAACTTATGATCCAGTGGGGGTTAGAAAATACACAACAAAAGGCAAAGCAGGCAAGATTCTGAAACACATTAGGGATGGATAAACGACAAATTTCAATTGATAATTTTGACAAAATATGCAAGTTTCTTATGGGTACAACCATTGGCTCTATTTGGGGATCACAACATATACTTGCGGCGTAGAAGAACTACATAATCTCTAGGTTTATAAGTAGACTAGTGCTTTATCAGTTGGGCAATAGAGTCAAACTATTCCTAAATCACCTAAATGACAACAAAACATGATGTTACATCACAGAAAGGGGAAAAACAATATGACATAATAAAAACATCACAAATTGTGAAAAATAATACAAACAATATGGAAAACATAAACCCTCTTTACGAGTGGGAGCAAAGGGAAACAAAATGGGTCACACGAAACCATTTATAGGCCGAGAAAAGTAATAACTGCTTCTAAGAAGTTGAGAGTCCAACTATGATAGCATATAGCCTGAGAATCGTTGCAAAAATTCCTTGAACATCCAGGGTTTAGGTGGTAGACACGATCATGCAGTGAGAAATTCAGGACAAACTAATTGATATGCATTGGTTTTGGGTGATTGTCTTCCATAATGAGAAACCTTTGTAGTAGGTGAAGATATTGAGCCTCCTTTTGAAGATATCTGACAACGTCCTGTGGCCATAATACATTCGTACGCATTGTAATCACATGTTAGAATTGATCCTCTCCACCCATCTCTTCAACATATGCAATCCTAAACTCAGTCCAACTCTCAATCTCTAGGAAAGGTTGGAGTTGATGAAAGAAAATCTTGCTCACCACCTATTGATTTAATGGATCCACAATTGATATCAATGGATCACCTTGTGGTGGGACACTTCTTGACCATCTTCATCAATTAAGCTTTCAGATGACCAACCTACAGAGTCCGAGTTTGAGAGACCATCAAAGTTTGAATATTAAAGTACTAGGTTATTATCAAAGTATACTCGTTGAAAAATATCTTCTGGTAGCTCACTTTGCCATCTATCATCTCATATTGTCAGCCCTTGGATAAATCAAGTCTCTTCAATTTCATTATAGCAATTGTCTTCAATGAATATGTCTTTAGGAGTGTTAGTATGAATCTCTGGTAGAATTTCATTTTCACCGATTGTACATATTTCTTCTTCTTTGATATCTTGAAGAAAAGATCCATTTCTTCATCACTAACATGTATTAGATCTATTGAGGACATGTTAGATGTCAAGAGGAAAGTTGAAGAAAACTATCAAGCTTAAGAATGTTTGATCCAACAAGTGTTTCCAAAGCTTAATTATCTTCAAGAAGTAGAAAACCTTGTTCTTTATCTAACTATGATGCTTCTTTGATGTCATGAACAAAGATACCAATCTCTGATGACCAAGTCTTACCTCTTCAATCAATATGAACTAAGATTTTTTAGCATTAATGCTTATAGAAATTATTGAATTTGAAGTTGAAAACTCTTAAGAGAGAAAAATATCTTGCTCTTCTTCTTTGGTTATATCTAATGCAGGCTCTTTGAACAATCCGTTGAATGACAAAAAGAAGCAATTGGATTCATCATCATGGTCTCTGGTGTGTTTGACTTCTTGTTTGCAATTTTGCTCCTAAGATGTTTGTGTGACTTTATCCTCCTTAGAGAATATATGCAATACTTGTGTAACATTAGGTTCCTCTTAAACAACAATCCTTCTTCAACCTCAAATAACTTGAGCAAAGTGGGCAAGATTTTTGCTTCTAGTGGATACTCTTGTTGCATTTGTAGTTCTTGGTTATGCAAACACATGATGTCATTCGATATATGATTATGAAAATCATTCCTTCCCATATTAGTTTCACATCGGGTATATCCCATCACATAGCCACCATCAAGTTTGTCTAAAAGACATTTAGGATCATCCAAAATCCCTTGACTTTGAAGCTATCAATATATGTGTGAATCTTTACATCTTAGGACAACTTTCTCTATCGTGTTCATTAGTTGCATGGAACAAGCAATGTGTGTGTGCAAGAGAAAATACTTTTGCCACTTGCCTTGTTGGTCAAGTAGGTAGATGGGAGCTATCATAGACATAATTGATGAAATGAACACTTTTGCTTGGAGGTGAGAATTCTTGAAGTGGTGAGATGTTCAAAGGAACTAATGACATGATTGAATCTTTTTGTATCTTTCTTGAAATGATCATACGATCCTCCAACTTGATAGTATATTCTTGAGCCTCCCTCAATTCTATAATGTTACTTTGCTTGAGAAAGAAAACAACTTCGCAAGATAGAGCATTGATGATGTAGCTTAGAAGAATTTCAGAAGAAGGATTTAAACTGTCAGCAAGTCTGGTAACCAGGCAATTGAATCTTGCAACAAACTCTTTCATTGATTCACTTTCATCTTTCTTGGCATTTGTGAGTTATAAAAACAAGATATGACTATCCTCAACCAACTTGAAACATGCAAGAAAATTGTTACTCCATGACTCCCAACTTGTGATTGAACTGATAGCAAGGTGGTGAAACCAATAAGCTACCGCACCTTGTAAGCTTTCCACAAATAAGCACATTGTGACATCTTCATGTGCAACACTTAGAATTCCACACGTAGTAGTGAAAGCTGAAATATGATTGTTGGGATGTGTAACATTCCTCATTTTTGGGTTTTTTATGAGTCTATGCTATTTTAATTCTATGGTAAGATTAGATAAGCTCTATTGATTTATTTTGAGTGTAAAGTGTTGATTTAATGCATTGTGTGCATAATGTGTGATTTCATTACCATAGTTGATTGTATAAAGGTGATTATATGATTATATTATTTCCTAACAATGCTACTAAGGTGTGTGTGGCAAGATTATGTTGTGTGATAGGTACAGGTATCAGGGAAGGCAAACTAGGTCCTAGTGATGAAGTGTCCTAAAATGATCCTATGGTGTGAACTATTAAATAATAAATTAAATTAAGATAAAAAATTAATTGGAAATAAATTAATTAGTGGCTTCATTAATTTATTTGAGTGTATAGAAGTAATTATATTTATTTATTTGATAATTAATTCTTAAGGTTAACTAGAAAATGAAATAAATAGATAAAGCTAATTATTTATTTGATGCTTATATTTTATTTTAAATTAATTATCTAGTTAGATAATTATAGTTTCTAGTATTTTTAGAATAAAAATTAATGCAATTTGTATTTCAATTATTTAATTATTATAATTAAAATATATTATTATTTGCATGTTTTTATTTTAGAATTTAGAAATAAATAATAATATTTATTTCAATTTGGGAAAAAGATTAATTAATATAAGAAGAATTAATTTAATTTAAAATAAATAAATTATTAGTGTTGTGTGAGCATTATATTATTGTTCATGGTACATATTGTATATGGCCACTTGTATTTGTGGTGGTTGGTTTATTGCTTATTGTATTCATTATCATTGATGAGGGTTGTAGTATTTGACCCCTTGTATATCTTGGTTATGTAAAGATGTTATCTTCATTGATAAGTACTAGATATGTACTTGGGAGAATTTCATATTATTTGAGATGTACTTATTGTTGTACTTCCTTGTTATAATTAATGAGTTGGAGTTATCTATTGTGTGGATTTCATTTGGATCTCTTGCATGTTTTGTACATTGTTACATATTATTATATCATGGGAGTTAGTGGAAATTGTTGGAAGTTTATCTTGTACTCTTTTGTTGGTATTGGGTTGTTTGTTTTGGTTAATATTTAAGAATTTTGAGGTTGCATTTTGGAGGTTGTTACCGGATGCTGCTTGCCATCACCGTAGAACTTGGAAAAATTATTTCTTGATTCTTGAGGAAGTTCGTGATTTTCTGTCAATGCCAATGGACCAATTTGATTTCCCCATGGCAATAATGGAGGTGGACAATTGTTGTTGATGCAATTACCCTCCTGATCAACCAAAAGAAGTTTGTCTGAAACCAAAAAGTATTTGTGAACTATGGCCCCTTTGTGCCAAACTTTGAATGTAGCAATGAATAAGATGATAGTCTTATGTTGCTCCTCAGCAGAGTCACGAAAAATTGTTAGCATTGTAATTCACAACTTTCAGTGTGACAAAATAGAAACAATGTGCAGTAGAACCACTCTTCGAATCAGAAGGGGAAGCTCCCTGTAAAATAAAAACTAATCTAAAACTAGACAATATGTACTTACAATTTACATTCTTTATAATGAGTTTTGAGGTGATTCACATTCATGATGAATAAACATAAATATGTGATCTTTTTGGGTTTGCCTAATGTAAAAGTTTGAAAGACCCTTTCAACTACATGCTTGCATTGTTTAGTTAAATGTAGAGATTGAATGAGACAAGTACACATAAGGATTAATTGACACCAAATGTTATAAGCTAAATATAGTCATTCCATTCAAAGTTAAAAGAGATCGACACTACAAGTACTACAATATAAAGCTTCCAGTAATTGTTAAGTAATATTTAACTCATAAAGGTACATTAACATATGAACACTTCAATAAGAATTTGGAAGCAAAGTAGGCATACTAAATCCCATTGAATGAATAAAAAAATTTGGAATGATAATACCACTGAATACTTGAGAATAACAATTTTAACATAATGTACATATGAGAATCACCATCGATCAATATCTCCCACTAAGTGCAAAACGACATTTATATTGTTTACAAACAATTGCATGAAAATAAATAAATAAAACTAACTACACTTCTACCCTAACTATGACTACTTGCATGACGTACAAGTTTTTATTACAAATTGTAAAGCCTCACAAGTACATGTAAAAGCCAATAAACCAACTCAAGGAAAATGAAATAAATAATCCACTTAAATACAACACCACAATAGCCAAAACAAAAAGATGTAAATAATCCGCTTAAATACAATGTTTCAACGATAAAAGATGTAATTAACCCACTTAATTACAATATCTCAAATAAAAGATAATCTCATAAATATGAATCTCAATGTCATCAAATCTTACAAAATCGTATGCTTAATCCAAGTAACAAGCACTATAAAATAATATACATAAATCCATTGGCAAGCATGCCATAATACATCCAATCAAGTACAATAATCATGTACAACAAGAATAATAAATCAATACGCTCATCAGTCGCATGAACCAAGTGGTCCACCACCTGCGAGCCAAGAGACATGAACATGGCCCAGGTGCTTTTTCCACCCAACCATGAAGTATTTACACTTCTCTGGATCCCTTCATGAAACAAAGGAAACCCAGCCCTGCACGAAATGTCTAGCTACCTGGTAACAACTAACAAGAGGTAACACCCGATGCAACCCTAATGTTTGAATGTGTAATTCTAAATAATGAAAAACAAATTGTCTCACAACAGGATGTGGCAGAGATATCAATAAATAAGTTTGCTAGACAATAAAACATCTATTTCAATGTTATCTAGATACACTTGGTACAATTCCTGAAAAGAAGAAAAACCATCTCTGATAAATTCACATTCAACATCCTAGCCCAGAAAGCAACCCATTTACATTCCTAAATGAAAATCTACTTCTTTCCCCAAGAAGCAAGAAAATAAATAATAACTTAAAAGAATCAAGTTTGCAATAAATCAATTAAAAATCCCTTCCCAAAATATCATTGTAAAAATCACACTCTCCGTAAGCAATAATTCATCATTTCATACAATTTTGCATTTTCACAAGTTTATTAATTTTGACATAAGTTCATATCCCCAATTCAATCATAATTTCTCATTTTCATATGAAATCTAACTAAGGTTATTATTCGTATATTCAATCATATTTTCTTAAAAATCGTATGCAAATTTAACTATTTTCAATTTTATTATTTAATTTCATAATGGGAATACATAAAACAATAATTTATCTTCATGTTGCTGTAGTAAATTTAAATACAGAAAATTAAAAAAAAAAGTTTCCTGTTATTCTGTTATTTTATGTTCTCAATAAAAGAACTGCAGAAAATAAAGAAAAATAAAGTAAAACAGTGAATACATAGCTTACTGTTATTTTCTGGAAATGTAAAGGAAAATACACTGAAAAACGGTCCATAACAGGAACTAGGTTTTGTCTACCTTTTTGTGAGTTTTTGAATTTCTAAAATAATGGTTCGATTTTCTAATCAAATAGGAAGTTTCAATCAGCATAATTTAAGGAAAAATATAGTCATACTAAGGTTTGCAAGTATTATTTATGGTTGCCATATGAAGGTTTTATCATTTGGTTTTCATTCAAATAATAATCAAGTCTGAGTTATAATATCTTGCTTCAGTTTAAAGCATAGGAAGAAAGTAATATGTTTTAATCATTATTCAACCAAACAAAGAACAACGGACATCAGGTAAAGATTAAGGTGTCAATTTACTAGATCACCCAAGAAATAGTCGTTTTAGTCATCCTAAGAAAGGGCGGCCAGAATAGAGGAAAAACGGCTAGGGAGAACAAGGATCAACCAAATCTTATGCCATCATACATCTATAATCTCTATGAATTTCTATAACCTCCAAACGTGAACTTAAGAAGGTAAAAACATGATTAAAAACCTGGAAAATAAATATGGCGATTGATGATGAATTTGCTGCTGAAGGGACGGGTTCATGTTGTTGCCACAATGCCCATCCTGTTATGCCAAAAACACCCTTCCTATTGCTGAGTGCGTGCTTCCTGTTATGCAAGTCGTGGGTCTTCTTTGCTGCCCAAAAACTTTCTTTTTAATAAAATCTCCCCATTCTTATTTTTGGCGTTGCATCCATTAGGTTTCAAAGCTAAAGTTCTTGATTTGAAAACTGAAGTCTCATTCCATTTGCATGGAATTTCACCAATCAAAATTTGAGCAATAATTTTATTTAAAACAATTAATTTTTTTTTCTGTTATGCAGTGCAAATTTGGCCTGCATAACAGGAAGCTACTTTTTTAAACTCTTTCTTGTATATTTATTTAAAAATATCTAATTATAATAACACTATAATTAACATTATTTAATTATTTAACTAAAACATATCTAATTTAAGAAATCAAGAAGTAATTAAAATAATAATACAATAATATAAATATATCTAATTATAATTTAATTAATTCTATTTTGCATATTGTCTTCCAAACATCTAAAATTAGGTAAATAAAGACAATATTTATTATTTATTTAAAAAATACAAATAACATATATATTTTCTTTATTCAAATTACAATACCTATTTTAATTACAATTCAAAAAATACATTAAATTAAATAATGCATTTAATATAAACTATTATAGCAATTTAAACACAATATTTTATAATAATTTAAATCATCAATCACACTTATTTTCCACACAGAGATGCATAAGAAAACCATTCAAAATGCATATGAAAACTATGTGGTGTGTGTGATTGCATCAGGGTAGTCCATCAATCAGTTCTTGCCAAGTGGCTAGAACACCTCTACCTCAACCATGCTCTCATCTTCGACGAGTACTTGCATCCATTTGCACTCAACTCGACGTCAATAGGTTAGTGTCTCCAAAAACATAACCGAGGCAAATCATTGTAATCATGTCTACAATATTTAACATTTAAATCAATTTCCAATTCTCTTCAATATAAACTATAATAATTGCCTTGATACATATAAAATCACTTAAGGTAAAGTCATTCACAGTAATTGTTCACTAAAGTAGAATAATTATATTGTTCACAAAAATGAGATGTGACATCCTTCCCCACTTGGAAGAGACATCGTCTCGATGTCTTAAACATCAAAACAATAAATGCCCATCAACCACCAATAAAGTATCAGGGTGTCATAAAACAATAACATCAACTCAAAGTATCAAAAGATCATAACAATAACTCAAAGTATCAAAGCAGTAACTAAACTCAAAGTATCAAGAAATAACTAAACTTAGTATCATAATCCATGCATGAATAAGAAATCTATGCTATATCCTCAAATGAGGAAAAGATTTATCAATCTCCTCTGCATCCTCCCATGTGGCACTGTCCTCCGAATATTGATCCCATTGGACCTTATATTGCACATCTTTGCTATGCAACTTAATGTCGCGCTTCCCCAGAATTCGAGTGGGCTCCACCGGCACCACTCCTGGATCCTGAACCTATAAAGCACGCCAATCAAGAATATGTGACGTGTCAAGATGATAAAGCTTAAGTAAAGACACATAAAAAAAATATGGATTCTGGCAAGTGCAGGCAGGAGAGCAAGTTATAATCTATAGGATTAATCACTTCCAGAACTTCGAATGGTCCTATAAAATGAGGAGCAAGTTTGGACGCTTTGCCAAATGATATTGAACTCTTATGAGGTCTAACCCTCAAAAAGACTTTGTCACCACTGAGAACTGTCTAGGAGTTCTATTCTTATCTGTATAACTCATTTGACAATGGAGCTTGCTTCAACTTCTCCTTGATCAACTTCATCTGATCAGCCATTTCTCTTAACATTTCAGGACCAATCACAATTTTGTCCTCCACCTTATCCCAACTGATAGGTGTTCGACACCTATGTCCATAAAGATCTTTGAAAGGTGTCATTCCCAAAGATGCATGGTATGAAATGTTGTATGCAAACTCTACCAAGGGAAAATATTCCTCCCATTTATACTGTTGATCCATACAATACATTCTGAGAAGGTCTTCTACCACCTGATTGACTCTTTATATTTGACCATCCGTTTGAGGATGATAAGCTGAACTGAAATTTAACTTTGTACCCAAAGTTGCATTAAGAGTTGTCCAAAATCTAGATGTCATGCGAGTGTCTCAATCTGAAATGATCATCTCAGGCACTCCATGCAATTGAAAAATCTCCTGAACAAACTTCTTAGCTAAGACCATAGAACCATCTAAAAGATTACCCAGAATAAAATGTGCTACTTTTGTCAACTTGTCCACAACCACTAAGATGACATCATGCCTATTCTTAGACATAGGTAACCCTTGAATAAAATCCATGCTTATCACTTGCCACTTGTGCTCAGGAATACTGTGAGGGTATAACAATCCTTCTAGATGCACATACTCATCTTTGACTCTTTGTCATTCCAAACATTGAGCCACAAATTCTGTCACATCCCTCTTAAGTCTAGGCCAAAAGTATAAAGGTTTCAAACCTTTGACCATCTTTGTCACTCCAAGGTGACCTAAATAAGGTGTATTGTGGATCTCTTCAAGCACCAACTTCCTCAACTCTCCTGAGTTAGGAATATACATCCTTCGCTAAAATCTCAAAAGTCCATTTGATTCAACAACATAACCCTCAAACCTATGATCTAAGGGGTCTACTTCCAAAGCTTGCTTTACTCTTTCATAATGCTCATCCCCTTGAAGATTCTGAATCACTTTCTATTTCAAGTTGGATCTCATGGTAACAATGATAGCCAGATGTCTTCTCCTACTAAGAGCATCTGCTACTCTATTCTCCTTTCCTTTTATATACTCAATTCCAAATTCATACTCACTAAGGAATTCCAACCATCTTCTATGTCGTGCATTAAAGTTAGGTTGAGTAAATATATACTTGAGCCCTAGATGATCTGTCTTTAACTCAAAGGGCTTACCTAGAAGATAATGCCTCCACATCTGAAGTGCATGAACTATGGCAGCTAACTCAAGATCATGCAGCGCTTAGTTGAACTCATGTTGCTTTAACTTTCTTGACTTATATGCAACCACTTGTTTATTCTGCATCAACACTCCTAATTCTTCCCCTGAATTATCTGTTATAACTGTAAAGTGCCCATTAGGATCAGACATGTATGATCAGTATAGGAGTAGTTGTGAGCTTTTCCTTTAGCACTTGGAAAGCTTGCTCACACCTTTATGTCCATTCAAACTTCTTAGCCTTCTTTTGTAGTGCAGTAATTGGTGTTGCTATGGTTGAAAAACCTTCCACAAACTTTCTATAATAACCTGCAAGTCCCATAAAACTTCTGACTTCTGTCACACTCTGCGGTGCATGCCATTCCATTATTGCTTTTATCTTCTTAGGATCAACTGCAATCCCTTCTGCTAAGATCACATGACCAAGATAGTGCACTTTATCTTGAAAGAATGTAGCTTTCTTTCTCTCAAACACTGCAAAACAATCCTCAAATGCCTTTTATGCTCTTCCACTAATTTAGAGTATATCAATATGTCATCAAGGAAGATCAACACAAAATCATCTAAACAATCTCTAAAAATGCTATTCATTAAATTCATGAAAGCTGTTGGAGAATTAGTCAACCCAAATGGTACTACTGTGAACTCGTAGTGACCATATCGAGTCCTAAAAGTTGTTTTAGAGATGTCCTCATCCTTAATCCGCAATTGGTGATAGCTGGATCTAAGGTCTATCTTTGAGAACACTGTTGCTCCTTTCATCTGATCAAAGAGCTTATCTATTCTTGGAAGTGGATACTTATTCTTTATAGTAGCTTTGTTAAGCATCCCATAATCAATGCATAATCTCAAAGTACCATCCTTCTTCTTTACAAAGATAATCGGTGTGTCCCATGGTGACACACTAGGTCTAATGAACCCTTGATTTAGAAACTCCTGCAATTGTGCCTTAAGCTCATACAATTCTGTAGTATTCATCCTGTAGGGTGCCTTAGATTGAGGCTCAGTCCCTAGTAGCAAGTCAATGGAGAAGTCAAATTCTCTCTTCAATGGTAACTCTATCAACTCTACAAGGAATACATCTCTATAATCTCTTAGGATTAGATAGCCATTGAACACTGGTTCTTCTTTGTCAAGGTCCTTTACTTGGACAACATAAATGGCACATCCTTTCCTCTTGGCTTTCTTTAATTGCATAGTTGAGATTTGTCTAAGCTCTAAAGGTCTCTTAGATCCAATAATTTCCACTTGATTCCTTAGGTCATCCAAACATCTAACAACCTTGTCTTCACAGTTTACTAGAGACTTATGTTCATTTAACCAGTTGATTCCCATAATTACATCATAAGAGCCTAAATGTGCTACATACATATTCACTTGTGTCTGAAAACTAGAAAGCTCTAACTCACTGCATGCTAGACATGAGTCTACCCTCTTCTCCACACTATTGCCATATTTTACCATCCAAGAGTTTTCCATATGTCTAGGTCTAATAGATAACTTAGATACTACCCTAGGATCTACAAAACATTTTGTGGCACCAGTATCAATTAAAATAGAAATAGGTAGTCCATAGAGCTTACCTTGGAATGGAATTGGTATTGCTTGAAAATCTGCTTGCCAATTATCCACTGCGGCATGAATCTGATGTTGGGTGTTTCCCCTTTTATGTGGACATGCATTTGCATAATGCTCTCCTCCACAGTTATAACATCCACCCTCAGGTGCTCTCGGTCCTTCAGCTCTTTCCCTCTAATTGTTGTTTCTATTGTTATAGCCACCTCTTTTGTTCCCATCATTTCCATCCTGAGAATTATTGCCTCTCTTCAAATTCCTGATTTGTCTATTATTGCCTTGGTTGTTATTTTGCTGATTATTCTGTGGTTTCTTGTTTGAAAACTTGGCATCTCTTTGCTTATGGTAACTAGCTGCCTACTACAACCTCTACTCTTGCTTTATTGCTTTCTCAAATGCGGCATCCATAGTGAGTGGGTTATGAATGTCTACCTCAGCTCCAATCTGTGGCCTTAATCCCAGAATAAACTTCCTGAACTAAAATCTCTCATCTATCTGATACTGTGGAACATACTTGAGTAGATGAGAAAACCTTTTCCAATAACTGGTTACGAACATACCTCCTTGAACCAAATTCTAAAACTCTGTCATCTCTTGTCGAAGAATAACTATGGTAACCATCTCTTTCTAAACAGTTGCAAGAAAATCTCCCAAGTTATCTCACTAGGTAACAACTTCTTATCTGCCTTCTCATTATCCCACCATGTTGCTGCTTCACTAGTCAATTGGTAAGATCCCCACATTACCTTAGTGTGATCTGAAAGGTTTCAGAGCTAAAATTATTTCTCCATTTCTATTATCTAGGATTCAGCTCCATCTCCAATTGTCTTTCCATCAAATTTTGGCAGTGAAACTTTCTTGAGGTCCTTCCCCAATTCTTCTGCAATCCTTGCTTGATTATTAGCATTAGCTCTAACTTCAGGAACTTGAACTTCTATCATTGGATTCTCATTTGCATTAGCATTTCTAGGATTTTCATTAGCATTCTACCCTCTAGGAATTTCTTTGATCTCCTACTCAAGAGCATTCATCCTTGTGTCCTGTCGGGTCAAGAGAGCAAGAATACGATCAAATCTCTTCGCTAGAATCTCCACGACCTCTCACAGTTTGAGCACCACGAGCACCTCCACGTGATCCTCTTCCTCGACCACTTCCTGATCCATCACTACGATCAGTGGTTCTAGTATTCATGATGGATAATATGTATCAAGTTTGCAACTTTAGCACAATAGTCCCAAAAGAAAACATAGGCCATAGTGTTCAACCTAGAGCTCTGATACCAAATGCAAAGCCTCACAAGTACATGTAAAATCCAATAAACCAACTCAAGGAAAATGAAGTAAATAATCCACTTAAATACAACATCGCAATATCCAAAACAAAAAGATGTAAATAATCCACTTAAATACAACGTTTCAAAGATAAAAGATGTAATTAACCTACTTAATTACAATATCTCAAATAAAAGATAATCTCATAAATATAAATCTCAATGTCATCAAATCTTACAAAATCACGTGCTTAATCCAGGTAACAAGCACTATAAAATAATATACATAAATCCATTGGCAAGCATGCCATAATACATCCAATCAGGTACAATAATTATGTACAACAAGAATAATAAATCATATGCTCATCAGTCGCACGAACCAAGTGGTCCACCACCTGCAAGCCAAGAGATAGGAACATGGCC
Source organism: Cunninghamia lanceolata (assembly GCA_027924645.1). Classification (NCBI taxonomy): domain Eukaryota; kingdom Viridiplantae; phylum Streptophyta; class Pinopsida; order Cupressales; family Cupressaceae; genus Cunninghamia; species Cunninghamia lanceolata. Next base: position 2,786,479 of record BSBN01001102.1, read on the forward strand.
CAGGTGCTTTTTCTATCCAACCATGAAGTATTTACACTTCCCCGGATCCCTTCATGAAATGAAGGAAACCTAGCCCTGCACGAAATGTCTAGCTACCAGGTAACAACTGGCAAGAGGGAACACCTAATGCAACCCTAATGTCTAAATGTACAATTCTAAATAATGAAAAGCAAATTGACTCACAATAGGATGTGGCAGAGATATCAATAAATAAGTTTGCTAGACAATAAAACATCTATTTCAATGTCATCTCGATTAGATCTAATCCTTTATAAGTAACTTGGTACAATTCCCGAAAAGAGGAAAAGCCATCTCTGATAAATCCACATTTGACATCCTAGCCCAGAAAGCAACCCATTTACATTCCTAAATGACAATCTACTTCTTTCCCCAAGAAGTAAGAAAATAAATAATAACTTAAAAGAATCAAGTTTGCGATAAATCAATTAAAAATCCCTTCCCAAAATATCATTGTAAAAATCACACTCTCTGCAAGCAATAATTCATCATTTCATACAATTTTGCATTTTCACAAGTTTATTAATTTTCACATAAGTTCATATCCCTAATTCAATCATAATTTCTCATTTTCATATGAAATCTAACTAAGGTTATTATTCGTATATTCAATCATATTTTCCTAAAAAATCTTATTATTTAATTTCATAATGGGAATACATAAAAACATAATTTATCTTCATGTTGTAGTAAATTTAAATACAGAAAATTAAAAAAGCAGTTTCCTATTATTCTGTTATTTTTTGTTCTCAATAACAGGAACTGCAGAAAATGAAGAAAAATAAAGTAAAACAGTGAATACATAGCTTACTATTATTTTCTAGAAATGTAAAGGAAAATACACTGAAAAATGGTCCATAACAGGAACTAGGTTTTGTCTACCTTTTTGTGAGTTTTTGAATTTCTAATTTCTAATCAAATAGAAAGTTTCAATCAGCATAATTTAAGGAAAAATGCAGTCATACTAAGGTCTGCAAGGATTATTTATGGTTGCCATAAGAAAGTTTTATCATTTGGTTTTCATTCAAATAATAATCAAGTCTGAGTTTTAATATCTTGCTTCAGTTTAAAGCATAGGAAGAAAGTAATATGTTTTAATCATTATTCAACCAAACAAAGAACAACGGACATTAGGTAAAGATTAAGGGGTCAATTTACTAGATCACCAAATAAACAGTCGTTTTAGTCATCCTAAGAAAGGGTGGCCAGAATAGAGGAAAAACGGCCAGGGAGAACAAGGATCAACCAAAGCTTATGCCATCATACATCTATAATCTCTATGAATTTCTATAACCTCCAAACATGAATTTAAGAAGATAAAAACATGATTAAAAACCTGGAAAATAAATATGGAGATTGATGATGAATTTGTTGTTGAAGGGACAGGTTCATGTTGTTGCCACAATGCCCATACTGTTATGCCAAAAATGCCCTTCCTGTTGCTGAGTGTGTGCTTCCTGTTATGCAAGTCATGGGTCTTCTTTGCTGCCCAAAAACTTTCTTTTTAATAAAATCTCCCCATTCTTATTTTTGGTGTTGCATCCATTAGGTTTCAAAGCTGAAGTTCTTGATTTTAAAACTGAAGTCTCGTTCCATTTGCATGGAATTCCACCAATCAAATTTGAGCAATAATGCTATTTAAAATAATTAATTTTTTTTCTGTGCAGTTTACTGTTATGCAGTGCAAATTTGGCCTGCATAACAGGAAGCTAATTTTTAAACTCTTTCTTGTATATTTATTTTAAAATATCTAATTATAATGAGACTATAATTAACATTATTTAATTATTTAACTAAAACATATCTAATTTAATAAATCAAGAAGTAATTAAAATAATAATACAATAATATAAGTATATCTAATTATAATTTAATTAATTCTATTTTGCATATTGTCTTCCAAACATCTAAAATTAGGTAAATAAAGACAATATTTATTATTTATTTAAAAAATACAAATAACATATATATTTTCTTTATTCAAATTGCAATACCTATTTTAATTACAATTGAAAAAATACATTAAATTAAATAATGCGTTTAATATAAACTATTATAGCAATTTTAACACAATATTTTATAATAATTTAAATCATCAATCACACTTATTTTCCACACAGAGATGCATAAGAAAACCATTGAAAATGCATATGAAAACTACGTGGTGTGTGTGATTGCATCAGGGTAGTCCATCGATCAGTTCTTCCCAAGTGGCTAGAACACCTCTACCTCAACCATGCTCTCGTCTTCGACGAGTACTTGCATCCATTTGCACTCAACTCGACGTCAATAGGTTAGTGTCTCCAAAAACATAACCGAGGCAAATCATTGTAATCATGTCTACAATATTTAACATTTAAATCAATTTCCAATTCTCTTCAATATAAACTCATAATAATTACCTTGATACATATAAAATCACTTAAGGTAAAAGTCATTCATAGTAATTGTTCACTAAACTAGAATAATTATATTGTTCATAAAAACAAGACGTGACACAAATTTATTTATCCACCAATTTTAAAATTGCAATCATGCAACCTCTCGTTAATTTGTAGATTGAATTGATTACAAACTATGACTTAATACTCACATCTCTCACATGAAAAGAGATATAAAAATAGTTGACTCTAGACTATAAATAGTGAACACTAAGAATAGCACAGGCTGTAAATTACTCCAACTAAAAATAGAAAATCCCTGAACACGCTCTTCTCTTTGAAAATGGTGACAGCTAAAAATAACACAGACTAAAAATAGACTTTTTGTTAGGCGGCTTTAGATGACTTTGATGATTCTACAACTTTTCCTTTGACCATAGCTAACCCTCTAAAAAACCTTTAAAATCTACTCATTCCTCCCTTTGTATAGGTGTGTCCCTATTGACAAGCATACATCTGCTTTATATTGGCTCGTCTAACACAAAACTCTAAAAAAATCACCTCCTTTGTATTGGCACACCCGAGCTTCTTGGCACGTGCCAATACACTAGCGTGTTGAAACTTTAAAAAATGCCCTCCTTTGTATTGGCATGCTTGAGCTTCTTGGGGTGTGCCAATACACTAGACTTGAAATTTTAAAAATTCACCTTCTTTGTATTGGCACGCACTAATACATTAGACATGAAATTTCAAAAAATTGCCTTCTTTGTATTGGCAAATGCCAATGTCCAAGTGCCCACCTATACATTGAAGGGAAAATTTGACTAAACCTAGCAACTTTGCATAATCACATGCTAATCTCTTGGCACATGTCAATACACCGTAAAAATAATTTCAGCTTTTGAACGAGATATTCTTTGGTGCACCAATGTATTGGAGCCATTTTTTTAATATTGACTCCTTTGTGAATTTGCATTTGATTCCTTTATTGCATGCTGGCAAATCTTCCTTTTCTTTTGATGCATCTCCCTACAAATTAGGTGCCTTAGTTGGCCAAAAAAGAATAAAATTTTTAAATTTGTTGCATTGAGTTAAGGTGTGCTTCTCTCCTTCATCGTGTGCCAATAGCCAGGAAGGAACCAAAAAGAAAACTTAATGTATTGGGTTGTACCACTAGCTAGGCTCGTGCCACTACATTGAAGTTGATTTGTTAATTTAAAGATCTTTTACATTGGTGTGTGCTTAGTGGCTTGTGCGTGCCAATACATTGGTGGTCATAATTTTTTAATTTTTTCCTCTTTGGATTGGTGCACCTGCAACCCTTTCCACATGCCTATGCAGTGTTTTGTCACCATCCTTTGCTTTGATGTGTGCTCTTCATTGTGCAAGCATTTCCCCATTCTTCTCCACACTTCATATCGACACATCTTTTTCCTTAGGATCATTTTTTCTTTGCATTTTCAAAGGTTTGTTTAGTATGGATTTGTGTCAATTGCCAGATGTGCACCAACACATATGGCGAGACAAACCGACCCTTTGTATTGGCATGTGCTAGTACACTATAGAAATTTTTTGAAAGACTTTTGCTTCTTTGTTGAGGCGTGCACCAACATTGCTACACGCATTGATACATTGACTTTAGTGATACATCCCTGAAACTCTACCCACATACCCTTTTTCTTTGTTCAGGTGCATTTCTTTGTTTGGTGCACCTTTAATGTCCTATGTACATCTTTTGCTCATCCTTTATAGAGGCATATTGATTTCTCCAAGTGCTCAAATTTATGATCTATGGGGTTTAGAAAATAAACAACAAAAGGTGAAGTAGGCAAGATTTTGAAACATATTAGGGCTAGATAAATGGCAAATTTTAGTTGATAATTTTAACAAAATACACAAGTTTCATATAGGAACAATAGGTTGAATGTTGCCTTCCAAATGCTAAAGGTTCAATAGAGGCCTAGGAATATCCAATTTGAGATCAATCCTGGTGAATTACTTTGCATCACAAAGGTCTTTATGTGGATTATCCATGTGCAAGACTAGATGATGATTCTTACTAGTTATTTTGTTCAAGAGTAATATTTGATGTATTCTACATGCTAATCCATCCTTCTAAGGTGTTAGGACATTAAGACTAATGGCAAGACAATAAATATAACTATCACATGATGAGGCGTTCCATGTTTGTTTTTCTTTTGCATTAACTCTCAAAATTAACACAATTTATTTTACAAGATAGACAAATAATACAAAGGATGATTTGACCAAACTAGGGATCTTAGTGCAAAGTCAATATTATGTTTTACTTGGAAATTGAGAGGAACTGCATTAGGTGACAAGAAGTATCATCCCACTCATCAAAGAATACATCAAATTGTCTTTATTAGGAAGGTTGTTTGACAAAACAATCTCACTATAACATCAATCTTGTAGTGATCTTGCAAGAGAATCATCATTGAGTATGGATTTCTAAAAATGTTTGATTAATTTGTAGCACTAGTTATCACTATCTAATATCATAGGTGCAATGCATTCAATTTGACTACCATACGACGAGTCATTCAACTGATGGCAATCTTCAATGTAAGTCTCCATGCTTCATCTATTTCAAATTAACTTTTAAATTAGGACAAACTTCTCATTTTACAAGATAGAAATATGACACAAAGGATGATTTGATCAAACTAGGGATCTTCAGCGTAAAGTTAGTAGTTTGCTTTACTTAAAATTGAGAGGAACTCCATCGAGGGACATGAAAATACCATCTTGCTCAATGAACACACCAAAATTTCTTTTTTAGGCCGATTGTTTAATGGAAGAATCTTGTTGAAGCATCAAGCTTATACCAATCAAGTGCAAGATAATAATCAAATATGGATTTCTAAAAATAATTGATCAATATGTAGGAGGAGTTAACACTATCTAATATCATAGTAATATATGTAAATCCCTTAGGACGGTAAAAAGTAATTCAAATAATTTTTAGCAAAGTTTTAAAAACATGATTATAACATCTCATTCTACACACATGTTACATCAAGTACCAATTTTTATCAACCCAAACTATGCTTGTTGAACACCATAATGTTATATGGTATTTAGCAGCACATTCAAAACCATAATTAAAATGAGGAACTTAATTGCATCAAATAAAAATATATATTATATTATTGAATAAATAAGTACAGAATATGAGATTTTGTGTCATTATATTGTGTTTAATGTACAATAGAGTACACATGTTTTTTATTAAGTCAGCTGGAAAAGAGGGTCCAAATCCCTTTACAAAACGGCCCCAAGGGCAAAGAAAAACAAATAGCTAAACAAGGAGTTCAATCCTTTACAAACAAGGCCAGAAACAACAAAACATAATAGAAACAATAGAGGAACAACAGCCAAGTGGCAACCTGAACCAGGGGATCTAAACAACACCAGATCCTGAAGGAAAAATCTAACTCCCTTGACCCTCTGTAGCAAAGCAGCGACAGACTTAGGGAGTCCTTTTTGCTTTCTTTGGACAACAGTCCAAGAAAACTCTAAGTCAAAATCCTTAGAGCGATGTGAGAGGAGGGGCCCCTCACCTGACACCACAACCAGAGGGCAGTCACGGCGCTGAAGGCGACATCACAGATAAAGAATCAGGTACTGACAGAGAAGTAGTCTGACTCGCAGCAGAAGGGTCCAATAAGGAAGCCAACGACACATCAGAGGCTGCTAGAATAGGTCCAACAGGAATAGCAGTAGCAACAACAGACATGGTCTCCATGGGCACCTTAGCGGGCTGGGGGAGAACATGCACCTGAGAAGAGTCACTTCCTGGGAAGGCTCGCCCTCCTGAGAAGAATCATCCGTCAAGGAAGCATTAGCAGTAAAATGATCTAGAAGAGCACCCTTACAACGAGAATGAGGGCATCCAGAGGCTAAGTGACCAATAGAGAAATAATGATTGCCAGTTGCGTCCATGGCCTATCCTCCACCATCAAGACAACATCTCCATGGAGGAGTTTGGAGATGTCAATATCCACTAATGCAACTGTAGAATGCTCTATTTTCAAAGTTGTAGCATCAACCTTCAAAAAATGCCCTAACATGTTGCCGATAGCTTCATGGAAAGAATCTTCCCAAAACAAAGTACACATGTTGTATATACATATAAGTATTTATTCAATGTTTTCTTATTTGTGTATGTGTAATTAAAAGAAAGAAATACGAGAGAAAGTAAAGTTTGATCAAACTACAGATCTTAGCACAAAAGCCAATAGTTTGTTTTTACTTGGAAATTTTGACTAACTCCATTGGGTGACATGAAATGTCATCTTATTCATTGAAGAACACAAAGCTGTTAGGGAATATTTTTTAATGGAAGAATTGTGCTAATGTGTACGTCTTGTACTAGTCTTGCAAGAGAATCATTGAGTATAGATTTCTAAAAATATTTGATCAATTTGTAGCACTATTTAGTATCATAGTAATGTAAGCTCCTTAAGATGGTACCATATTGTTTTTAATTATTTAAAAATATTTTGAAAACGTGATTAATTTTATCAAACTAGGGTGTTAGACAAAGTCAATTGTGTGTTTAACTTGGAAATTTAGAGGAACTCCATTGGGTGACATGAAAATGTTATCTGAATTATTAATTAACATACTAAGTTGTCTTTATTGTTTGGTGGATAATCTTGTTGAAGTATCAATCTTGTACCAGTCTTGTAAGAGAATCATCGAGTTTGGACTTTTGAAAACATTAATTAATTTATAAAACTAGTTAGCACTATCTAATGTCTTGATAATAAATATAAACTTTTTACGATGATCTTATGGTAATGTATTTCATTTTCTAACAATGTGTTGAACACACATTTATATTGCATCTCATTCTACACATGTTGCATCAAGCACCAATTCTAATCAAACCAAACTATGTTTGTTGAATGCTATAATGTTATGGTATTTGGTAACACATTCAAATGATAACCATATATTATATTCTAGGAAAAAACATTATAAAATATGAGATTTTGTGGTATTATTGATGTTTATGTTCAATAAAGTGCATGTGTTGTGCATGTATAACTATATTTAGTGTGCTTGTTCGTGTCCATGGAAACAACTTAGTTAATAACTAATCCTCATATAGAAAGTCTACATATGCAATTGTAAAAGATCTCAAATGTGTGTTTGGGTCACCTTTACTATCATACATTGAAAATTGTGGTATCACAAAGCCCATGGGGAGAGGGTGTATAAAAATTTCATATGATTGTGGTGTATGTCCAACATCCTTGAATTCCTC